>CM076185.1:33125300-37925300 GCA_038277355.1 Encarsia formosa | reverse complement strand
GGGGTCTCAAGCTTGGGGGATAGCTGACCAGTTTTTTATTGAACTCGGGCGCGCAGGGTCTTCAGGGTTTAGAGCTTGGGTGATAGTTTACCAGTTTTTTGTTGAACTCAGGCGCCCAGAGTATTTGGTAGTTAAATCCTTGGGGGATAGTTGACCAGTTTTTTTGTTGAACTCGGGCACCCAGGGTATTTGGGGGTTCAAACCTTGGGGGATAGCCGACTAGTTTTTTTGTCGAGTTCGGGCGCCCGGGGTATTTGAGGGTTCAATACTTGGGGGATAGCCGACCAGTTTTTTGTTGAACTTCAGCACGCAGGGTCTTGGAGGTTTAGAGCTTGGGTGATAGCTGACCAGTTTTTTTGTCGAACTCGAGCGCCCAGGGTATTTGGCGTTCTAAACTTGGGGAATAGCTGATTAGTTTTTTTGTTGAACTCCGGTGCCCAGGGTTTCGGAGGTTTAAAACTTGAGATTTCAAATTCTGTGGAGACCCCTAAGAAATTGTAAAGGGTGTCCTCTACTAGGTTAGCTGGTGGTAGGGCCCCCCTCCCCCCTCGTTGTTGCGTGCCTGCAGTCAGCACAGACCACTGTCTAAACCCCTTCTTTCACTATACATAATTTTATTTGAAATATTCCGACGATTTTCCGATCCGAAATTAATTAAAATATTATTTGGTAATATCTAAATAGTATTTTAACATTATGATTATTATTATTTTATTTTTTATTGTTTTCGAAGCTACGTAGACTTAATCTTCTGAGGACCCCCCCCCCCCCTCGCCCAATAACACTGTAGCTCAGCGTAGCCTTTTAATGTACCCCCCCCCCTCGCACGGGCTACGTAGTTTATGAATGACCCCTAATCTAGATTGTAAAAACTTGTCAGGAATGTAAATTTCCGGTGCAAGTGCGAGACCACGGAAAATGTAGTGCGCATGCGAGAGAGAACGCTGGAGGGAAGGGCCTTGCCGCCGCTGCGGCAGGCCCAGTAGTTTTCGTGCAGCCGTCACGCGTGATCGAGCATTTATACAAATAAATCATAGAGCTTGTTCATATTATAACTTTTACTAAATTCATTTATTACTCCTTTCCCATATATATATACTTATTTTTCTATCAGGTTATGGGCTTGCTTAGCTTCTTGTGATTTTGTGTGAGTGATCGTTTTTGAGTGTCGGCTGTCAAGAGACACGAGAAAGGGAAACGCCGGGTGAGGATTATTTTCCATGGGGAGATAAAACACCGGTGGCGAGCTGTACTTCTGTGTCGACTCTAAGGAGATTTTTTCATTGATGTAAGTACTTTAGTGATTTTTCACAGTGGTGTTAATTTCGAGAGTTGGAGGAAAATTTATCGAAAAAAAAAAAAAAAAAAAAACAGAGAGAGAAAGGGCTATCGGTAGTACGTGTAGCTTTGTTAGGAAATATCTTTTGAGGGAATTTTATGGTCAGTAATATTTCTTGAGAAAATGGCATTTATTTTAAGAAGTTGCTAGAGCCAAGCAAAAATCTCTGTTTAATTCGACGTGTTTGCACAAGCATAGAGCCGACAAAGGTGGGCCGCGTGGGCATGTGAGTGAGACAAAAGGGGGGAGAGGGGATAGCCGCTGTGTCTGGTAATACCCATGGCGCCTTCTTCTCCCGCGCGAGTCGTTGTTTTTATTCCGAGAAATGTCTGCTCTTTTCTCGGAAAGTAACCAGGAGAGAGTTATTTTTTTCTCATGACTTTTTTTTAAATATTTGAGCCTTTTTTATTTAATAACGGACTAGGTAAAATTATTGAATAATTGAAAGCTGTTGAGAGAATTTTCTTTGTTTTTTTTAAAGTCGAATTTTTTAGAGAGATATAAAATGAAAAAAAAATTTTTTTATGTGAAATATAAGTTGTTTGCAATAGTTAATCAAAACTATAAGTGACATTATCTGATTAGAGGTAAGAAAATAGTTCGCTAGAATTAATTGAGTTTATTGAGTAATTTTATTAAGTTTGAGATAATTTTTTTTTTTTTGAGAATGGATGAATAAATATATCAGATAGTGTTACGCCAGATTGCGGTTAAAGCCGAGTACGGCCTAATCGAGGTCTGGTTGAAAACCAAAGCACAGGCTCTCCGGAGTGGAGTACGCGTGTGGTCAACCTTTAGTGGGCAGACCGAATAACATTGTTAGTAGTCGCACAAAAGAGGCGCGTACGAAGCAACGGAACTTGTGTTGAGGTTCGTGATTTTTGGTGCTTGTCGACATGATTTCAGCTGAAGTTACATGCTGTTATCTAAAGCGACACCTACGACAGATAGGCCAAAAATCAACAACAACATTAAAGATATTTGGTTTATTTTAGAGCTTAAAATGGAGGAAGACAACGAAATGGTCATGGATAAAAATCAAAGCGAGGATGGAAAGTCAGAAAGGTCCGTGGACGATACACCTGCAGAGATGACGACACAAGACAATGTGGATGCTGGAGTCAGTGTTAACAACACCTCCGTGGGCGACTACAGTGTACTTGATCCTGACCAAGAAGTGGAGGATGGACGTCGAGCTGCTGAAGTTAGGAAAGATGTAATAAAACTTAGAGAAAATGCGGAAAAATTTCTGAGGCAATTTGGCGTCACATTGACCGGAGAGAGATATGGAGAAATTTTTCCAGCGGAACCTGGTAAATATATTGATGTGGATAATTTATTTTTTGTCTTCTTCATTTTCGAGATCCTTGTGGAAAATTAAAGTTATTTTGAAGTTAGAGTCAGATCTGAAAAATACTTTGAGGTTAGAGAAATCCAAATATCTAATAGAGAATTTTCCACAGTTAGGGAGTTGGAGGATATTGACTGGTGGAGTTTCTCAGAGGACCGATAAAAACGATTTGTTGATTGGGCAGGCCAGTTTGGAATAACACTGGTTGTGCCACCCCGAAAGGAGAACGGTAACGCTATCTTACCGACAAATAATAAAAATTCACCCAGTGGCTCCGATGGAGGACCTAATCAAATCAGAGACGATAGAGATATTACTACACCAGCGGAACAGCAAAGCAACGTCGTTAGAGATAATTAGCGACAGGAGCAAAATCAACAAAATGCGACGATAGAGAACGACAACCAGCGACAATAGCCTCCGCAGGTCAACGCGCAACAACAACGTCAGGTACAACATGATTCGACAATACCACCACCCCCACCCTTATTGCCTGCCCCAGGAACAATATTCGAGCAAATTGTGAAAAATCGAATAGAGAATACTAGGGAAGTAAATAGGCTAGCTACCTCGTTCTTGAAGTATGGACGGAAAAACGGAGAGGATAATGTGATGAATTCTACGTTTTTAGAGGTCCCAAGTGAGAATTTAGTAGAGAATAATGCCGGAATTGATTTGAATCTAGTGAGTAATATAAGTGTTTCGTTAGATCAGTGGCATAAAAATCTAGAGTCGAGTGAATTGCCTAAAATACCGTTTAATTATAAATTCACGACTAAATTTGACCTAAGCGTTTGGCTAAGTTCCTTTTATTCTGAACTTCAGAATTCTAATTTGTTAGATATTGTAGACGATAAGGCTAAGTCGGATAAAATTTTTACGGAAAATGAAAAAAGAAATAGAGAAAATGCTGTTAGGGACTTAATTTTAAATAGAGTAGAAGAAAACTATTACAGGCGTATTATGACTATTACAGAACCGAGAAAAATGATCGAGAAATTGAGAGAATTAAGAAGCGCGGAGATTAAATTTACTCCCTCGTCAATTAGAGCACTTTATTCGTTGAAATTGAAACCGAAGGAACGGATAGAGAGTTTTTGTTCACGTTTTGAGGAACTTGTTAGAGAGGCAGTATTTTGTGAAGGCACGGCTCCTATCGCGGAGGAGGAGCAACGGTCAGCTTTCTTTAATGCCGTGTCGGGTACAATTCCAGAGCTAGTGACCGCGGATCTAGTACATAAAACTTCTAAAGGGAAATCAATGAATGTAGATGAAATGAGACTTTTTGCTTTGCATTTAGAGGCTTCAAGGCAATCATCAGTGGAGTTTAGAGGACAACAACACCGACCAGCGATGGTAAATAAAGCTACTTTCATGTCTAGAGGATCGATGGCAGGGAAGTGCTTCAATTGTGAGCAGAAAGGACATCGGATGCGAGCTTGCCCTTTGTTGTTTCAGGGACTATCTAAGTGCTTCGTCTGCAAGCAAATAACAGGTCACATTTGCGAAAATTGCCCTCAAAGGTTAGTAGAGACAAATTCAAATACTAGAGGTGGAGGTAATAACAATGTCAGAGGGGGAGAACAATCGGGTCAAAATACAGGACGGGGATCAGGCTTTAGGGGTCGTGGGTTCCATAATGGTGGTACTCGTGTTGGTAACTTCATCAACAGAGGCAGAGGAGGTTCTTCTAGATACAGATATAGGCCATATACTCCGAATCAGCCAGGTGCTCCTCCCAATGCTCAGGGACAAGCCCAGAATTCGGGAGCGAGAGCAAATATAGATGGTGTGTCTGAAAATATGTTGATAGATAGAGATGATGTTAATTTTATAGCTGATTTGGGTGCCACTGAGCACATAGTAGGCAAAAACACTATACTTTCGAATTTTGAGAAAGATGGTAGAGGTGTAATTAAATGCGCAAATAAAAATAATTCAACTGACACTAAGAAAGATGGCAGGGGAGATTTGATTTTCATATCGAAGCGCGATTCAGATAAAGTAATTAGATTGTCGAACGTTATTTCAGCTGAGGATGTGGGCGAAAACCTAATTTCATTGAGACGCTTTGCCGAAGAAGGCTTTGCAATTTATTTAGATGATAGAGTTTTGAAGATTTTCGATAAGGTTACGCATGACGTGTATCTTTCTGGTTATTACCTGGTATGCAGCACCAAATTGGGTGATTTCTCTGAGTGCCAGTGCTGAGGGTGAACTCAAAGAATTGAAATTCGAAAACTATACTTTTAGAGCGAGAAAAGGAACATTAGAGGAACTTTTAGAGCAATCTCAGGTGAAAGAACCTACAGTAGAGATACAAACATCGGGGGGAGAACTCCCAGATATATAAGAGGTACTTTTACCTGAGATTGGGGGGGAGAAAATGAAGTCTTATGTTGATTCCGAAACTAATAGAGGTATAGAGGGTGACAAGACTGAGTTTGATTTGATGGAGAAAACTTTGAATAGGAAAATTGTAGATGGAGAGAGTTTAGGAATTCTAGATGAGGTTAGACGTAAATATATTGATGAACCTGTAAATATCGAGAATAGAAATTATAAGATTGATAAAGGCATGCTGTGGCATATGTGATTGCAACACCCGTCCCTCGGTGTTTTGAAACAATTAAAGAAAATAATGGTAGAGCTTAGAGATGTTCATTTTGGAGATAACATTTTGGATTGCGAGGTCTGTAAACTAGCCAAAATGAAAAAGAAACCGTGTAATGAACAAAGAACTAGAGCCGACCGATCTTTCGAGACTATAAACACCGATACGATGGGTAAAATAAAACCTAAATCATTTCCAGGGGGTAACGAGTATATAACTGTATTTGTTGATGATTATAGTAGGATTGCAAGAATTTACAGTCTGAAAACAAAAGATCAGTCGGGTCAAACCTAGGACCCCCATATACTAAAGAGCATAACGGTATAGCCGAACGCTTTAATCAAACTATAGCAGTAAAAATTTGAGCGGCGATGATAGATTCCGGCTTACCGAAAACAATGTTGATGTTGGCCGCAGAGGCCGCCGTCCACATGTATAACAGGACCCCACACAGTTCCATTGATTTTGAAATACCATTAGAGAAATTCTGCGGGAAGAAAAATTTACATTTTGAGAAAATTAGAAGGTTTGAGTGCTTGGCGTACATGAAAATTCCTGAGTCCGAGACTAAGTTTCCGAAAAAGCAGTTAGAGCGGTACTAGTCGGATATACACAAACCGGATATGTTTTATGGCATCCACCGTCAGGAAAGTACTACCATTCGAAGCATGTAGAGTTTAATGAAAAAGTAGTTTATAAAGATGTTTACAAAAAGAGTCAGTTAGATGTTATTAAGGAACTAGAGGGATGCGACAATATAGATGAGCTTAGAGATGAGAACTGGTTAACAAACTTAGAATTAGATGATAGTGATGATGCTGACAATAGAGTAAAGGAAGTAGAGCAGCCAACTCGTAAAAGATGCAGACCCACCAAAGGTACTTCAGATGATTTAAACATAGAGAAACCGGCTAAAAGACAAAGAGTAGAACAACCCGTGAGAAAAATGCCAATGCGCAAACAAAAAGAAGGTAGAGATTATAAAATTTATGCTAGAATTGCCCGAGAATTTGATAAACTGAATGATTCTAGTTTTGAATATTTTAAGTCTGAAATTTTGAATGTGAATAAAGTGAAATTTGAGTTGATTGGGGAAAAGCTGGAAGTAAAATCAAAAGAAAAAGAGTTAGAGGAGGATAAATTAAAATACGTATTGTTTGCTAAAATAAATAGAGATCTGGCAAGTTATAAAGAAGCTATGAATTCGAGCGAGAAATATAACTGGAAATGTGCTGTTGATGAATAACTGGCCTCCATGAAGGAAAATGACGTTTGGGAAATCGTAGATAGGCCAGACAGGGGCACCGCTAAAGTCATAAAGTCTAGATGGGTGATGAAATCGAAAATGAATGAGAAGGGAGAGAAAATTTACAAAGCAAGGTTAGTCGTTAGAGGGGATCAGGATAAGAAAGAATATGAGTTGAGAGAAACGTATGCTCCGGTTTCGAGGCTGTCAACTGTAAGAGCAGGATTGGCAATAATAAATAGAGAAAACCTAGAGGTAGTGCAGATGGATGTAAAAACTGCGTTTTTAAATGGGACCTTAGAGGAGGATATATACATGGAAATTCCGGAAGGTATAGAGGTTAGTGAGGAATATAGGAGGGTAAAAGTATGCAAACTCAAAAAGTCCCTCTACGGACTAAAGGTGAGTCCCAAAAGATGGAACGTAAGATTAAAAGCAGCAGCAGAGAAAATGGGGTTTCAGGCTGACCAGGATGAGCCGTGTTTGTTCACTTGGATGAGTGGGGATGATAAAGCCTTTATAATTTTATATGTAGATGACATGATTATAGCGAGTAATTGTAGAGCTAAATTGGAAGAAATTAAAGCTGATTTAAGTAGAGAATTCAAAATGAAAGATCTAGGTGAACCTAGAATGTTTTTGGGCATGTACATTACTAGAGATAGAGAAAAACGAACAATGATTATAACTCAGAAAGAGTTCATAGAGAGAATTTTCCAGAGGTTTGACATGGAAGAGAAGCATCCGGTAACGACGCCGATGATAACAAAAGACGCTAAAAAATTGTCACTCAAAACTAGAGAGACTGATGACACACCAATAAATAATAGAGTACCCTTCAGGGAAGCGATAGGGAGCTTATTATATCTGGCAAACGTTTCGAGGCCAGACATATTATTTGCGGTAAATCATTTAGCCAGGAGGCAATTAATAGCCACCATGGATGACTGGAGGGAAGTAGAGAGAATTTTTCCATATTTGGTTGGAACTTCTAGTTTGGGAATAAATTTTAAAGCCAAAAGTAAAAAATTAGAGGCATACACCGACCCAAGTTTCTGTGATAATGCTCAGTCCGTATCCACATGTGGGTATGTGATAAAATCATTTGGAGACTCTGTAGCATGGAGAAGTCAAAAGCAAGAATTTGAACCAAACTTTATCAATTTTTTAGAAGTAACAAATAATAGGGGATATATAAGTTTAAAAAAAATTGTTTTTTATTATAAATATACATTATGAGCACTAACCGGACAGTTCATATACATGTTTGGCACTAACCGGACATTTCGACACTATCCGGATAGTCAGGATAGGGACTGGCCCCATTTTTCCGAGAATCAATAAAAATGAATTCCAGGAATTGGGTGATTGGTTATTTAGGAAGGGTTATTTTGGATGGGTTATTTTGGTTGGACCACGCAAGCCTAGAAAAAGTTTTTATTGATGGGATATTTCGGAAAAAAAAAATAAAAAAAAGATGGGTTATTTTGGTTTTTTTTAAGTACGTGGGTGGATTGCGCGTAATTTGCGCTTAAAGAGGGTGTATTATTACGTTAGGAATTTTTCATGTGGTAAGTACATTGGTCACTTTCCGGCCGAAGGCCGAAAAAAAAATAAAAAATTAAAAGTTAAAAAAAATTTAAGCAGAAAAGATAACTTAACTAGGCACAAAAATTTATGTCATTCATTAATTTTGAAAATAAATTAAATCATTGTATTAATTATTCTGTTTCAAATAAAATTACATATAAAAGCATTTGTTTGAGTTTTTAAATTAATATTTTATAAAGTGCCGGACTAAGGCATATGCTGAATAGGCCAGGCCTATGGGCCCCCACACATTGAGGGCCCCTACAGATAAAAAGCTCTTACAATAAATTTTTTTTTTTAAGTTATTTGATATTAATTTAATATAAGTTGAATGATAATTTTTCACTGTTCATTTATTGAATTAGAAGGTCTATTTTGCATTTTGATTCAGAATATACATAGTATAGTACATACATTAAAATTTGTTTCAAAACCTTTTCGGATACTGTCAGTGTATAATTTAACGGGCACATTCCGATCAAAAAGGTAGTTCTTATAATGAAATATGGGTAGTTTATATGTGAGTGCTGAGTATGGGCAAAACAAGAAAAAAAATTATCAATATTTTTGAGAAACTAGTAAACCGACAACGCAATAACAACTTAACATCCCTGGGCCAAGCCAGTAAAAAATATCAATTTTTTAAGTAAACAAACAAACCAGCAAGCTCACAACCTCGTACCTCTGAGCAAAAGAACAATATACTGATTGAGTAATGAACTTATAATTCGATACACATATTTGCACATAGCCATAAGTGTAGAAAATAAAAAATTGAATTAGCGAACAAACAAAAATTTCACTAATCCCACCTATAACTACATCATGCAATGAGGAACAATCTATACATAATTTTATGAATAAAAAAAGAGGTCATGTCTTGAAGATTTATTTACTAATTTATTTATTACATGTATTGTCGGTTTCTCAGACTATGTGTGATTAATAAAATCATTTGTTATTTTCCACGCCTGAGTTTGTGTTTGTAAGCTCGTCAGTTAACTTATTTATTTATAAATTTATTTTTTTCTACGCCCAGGATTATGACCGGTCAGGTTATTTGCTTACTGAAAAATCAATTTTTACTTGCTCTGACCAAGGTTATGAGGTTTTAGGTTTGTCAATTTAATTATTTTTCAACAAACGGCGCAGAAAGCGCAAACTTTCTTCCTTGCCCAAGGAGTGCATTCGCACTTTCCTTGACTTGTGTTGGAAAAAAGTATATACATCCCACCCTTGCCAATAGTATATACATCAGCACCCTTGCTTTCGGTTCGGGCGTCAATTTGGGTTTACTCAGGGCTTGCTAGTTTTTGACTCCCTCATGTGTGTAATATACTATATTTGAAAAATTGATTAATTTTTTACTTGCTTGGTTATTATGGTTGACTTGTTAGTTTATTTGTTTATTTGAAAAATTGATAGTTAATAGGGTTGGCAACCAGTACTTTAAAAATATATATGTTTTTTAACCTTTAGAGTACCGGGTTTTCCGTATACTGCAAATGGAAAATAAGTAATTTTTAAAGTTAAAATTTTTGAAAATAATTTCTGGGAAGTAATTTTTGAACATTGACCTTTTTTAGTAGAGTACAGATAAAAAATAATTGACCTAGGTAACCAGGTCGCCGATGACAAGTATACCCGGGGATCATCTCCAGGGAAAAACATTGATTTTCCCAGAAATTTTTTTACTAGATTTATTTTCGATTGAGAGTGATATCTTTGACTTTGACGCATACTTTTTCGATGATGGGTACTCCGAGATCATCTCCAAGGTGCCAGATCACCAGGTCATCAAAAGCAGGTGTATACGAAAGAAAAAAAAAAAAAAAAAAAAAAGATAAAAGGTAAAAACGAAATAATTTGAAGATTTTTGAGACTGATAACTTTCTATAATCGAGTATAAATTGGAGCAAAGAAAAAGAAGAATAGACCTGGGTAAGCAGGTCGCCGATGACGAGTTCACCCGGGAATCATCTTCGTGAAAAATGACTGATTTTTCCAGAAATTGATTTGTTAGTTTTTTTTTTTTTTTCTTTTGAAGGGTGACATCTTCGACTTAGACGCATAATTTTTGATGACGGGGACTCAGAGCTTGTCTCCGAGGAGTCAGTTCACCAGGTCGTCAAAAACAGGTGTGTGCGAATGAGAAAAAAAAAGAGGAGAAAATGAAATAATTATGAGATTTTCAGGACTTAGAACTTTTGTTTTTCAAGAATAAAGAAAATGTAATAGACCTAGGTAACCATGTCACCGATGACGAGTGTACCTGGGGATCATACCCAGGGAAAAGACAGATTTTTCTAAAAATTTATTATTGTTTTTTTTATGTTGAGAGTGATATCTTCGACTTAGACGCACAGTTTTTCGATGGCGGGCACTCGGTACAACATCGATCGACAATTATCTTTGACTGAATCAGTCAGAAAAACAATGAAATGGTATAAAAAACTCTTTTTTCACTTTGTTGATTTAATGTTGACTAACGCTCATGTTTTGTATCAACAGCAAACTGGTCAAAATATGTGTTTTCCAGATTTACGTTCTTCCGGAGTAAGAACTTTACTCAACCTTGATCATGAAACAGTTTCCCCTGATTTAGCGTCGAAAGACATGAGATTGAAAGGACGTCATTTTCCTAAAAAAATTGCTGATGATCGATCTCCACAAAAAAATCCGTATCGGCATTGTGCATTGTGCTGGATGTCTCATAACAAACATAAATCAGCGTATGAGTGCAGTACATGCCTCAAGGCTTTGTGCATCTATCCTTGTTTCGAAATTTACCATACAAAAGCTGTCTTGCCATGAATTGGTGAATAATACTATTTTCAAAATATTTCAACAAAAAAAAAATCATAAAAAAACACAAGAAAATTATTTAAAAAAAAAAAAAAAAATTACAAAAAATTACAAAAAAAAACAAAAAAAAAACAAAAAAAATTAAAAAAAATAAATAAAAAATTACGTAAAAAAAAAAATAAAAAAAAACACAAAAAATTACAAAAAAGACAAACAAAAAAGGAACTGCTTATTCTCTACGTCCACGTCGTCAGTTCTGGGTAATGCAAAAGGAGATGTTACACTTTGTAACAAATTACTACTGCCAGAATACAAAAAAGCGTTTTTTACCTAAAGATGATTTCCAGGTGCACTCGTCATCGACCTAGTTACCTAGGTCTATCATATTTTCTCTATTCTCGAAAACAAAACTTCTAAATCCCAAAAATTCTCCAAATTATTTCATTACGTATCTTTCCTTTTTTTTTCTTTTTTCTCTCGAATACGCTTGTTTTGGACGACCTGGTGGTTTAGCTCCTCGGAGATGAGCTCTCAGTTGCCGACACCGAAAAATTATGCGTCTTAGTTGAAGTTATCACACTGAATATAAAAAAACTGATGAAATAAATTTATAAAAAAATCAGTCTTTTTCCCTGAAGATGATCCCCGGGTATACTCGTCTTCGGTGACCTGGTTACCACTTAGGTCCGTTATTTTTTTTTTATTCTCGAGTATAAAAGTTCTCAGTCCCAAAAGTCTTCAAATTGTTTCATTTTGTATCTTTTTTTTTTTTTTCTCTCGAATACGCTTGTTTTGAATGACCTGGGGGATGATCTAGCTCCTCGGAGATGAGCTCTGAGTACCCGACATCGGAAAATTATGCGTCTAAGTCGAAGTTATCACCCTGATTATAAAAAAAAAAAACTGATCAAATAAATTTCTAGAAAAATCAGTCTTTTTCCCTGAAGATGACCCCCGGGTATACTCTTCATCGGCGACCTAATTATGGAGGCTCCAAATAGCCTTAGCTTATTAAATAATGATTGAATTTGACGTATTATGCTTATTTTTTGCCTTGTTAATTTGTTTTAAGTAATTAAAATCATTTTTTATGATTTCAAAAAATACTCAATATGGTGCGTGACGTTGCGGGCCGGAGTTTCCGTATACGGAAACAACCCATGGTCGACATCTTGCCGATGGTTAATATACTATATAAGATACTTTTTAAATACATTTTTTATAGTTATTTTCTGCTTAAAATCCCGGTACTCTAAAGGTTAAAAAACTTGATTTTTAATGAATTTTAACATTTTTCTTAGAATTTTTAAATCAAAATTGAGCTAGAAAAAAATTAAGAAAAGTTTTTAATACTACGGGCCAATGACGTCATTGAACCGAAATCCCATTAGAAGTATATCTTATATATTGAAATTTAAAAAAATTTAGACACTTGTAGTTCCTTTAATTTCAGTTTTTTTTTTTTAAAGAAAAAATACGTGTCGATTATTTTTCGATATTTTAACTAAATAAGCAAAAAATATTATAAATTTCAAAAAGTTGCCAACCCTATTTAGTAATAAATATTTAAAAAATCTGTATCGAAAAGTTAAACTTCAAAATAATTTCCTTGAAAAGGCCCCCTCACAGATCTAGCCTAGGGCCCTCACTTTCTTAATCCAGCACTGATTTTATTCGTTATATCTATAGCCTCTTTTACATTATTATTATTTTTATACTTCAATTTGTAACTTTGAACGTATGTTTTTCTTATTCTTGTGCCTACTTTCGTTTCTACAATTAGTTCAGTTTTTTCTTTTCTATCTTCCTAGACCTATTAAAGGCCTTGGAACTAACATCATTTCTACCCTTTGTTCTTACATAATAGATACGCAACCCTTTACTAACAATTGTGCCTACCCTTCTGCCTACTATTGTGCATTTTCGAATACTTTCTCTTGTTCAAAAAATTATTTGTACTTTTATACACACTCTTGTGAATACTCTTTTATGGTGTCTCCTGACTACTCTTAGAGTTATATTTGTTTCTAACACTGTGATAACTTTGTAACTTTGAACCCATGCCTGTCACAATAATCGTGCCTATCAATTATTCATATCTTAGTTCTTATTATTGTAAAAATCTTTTTCGTTAACTAGCCTCCTACTCATGTAACTACTCTAGTTTCGATTATAATATTTCTTATATGCTATTGACCCTGCCGTAACTTAACCTTCTAATTCCTGTTTTTAAGTACTACTAACTTACCCTGTTAACTCCTAGTTACTTTTTACATTTCTATAGTTACATAGCTGATAACATATATCAAAAATGGGGAGCGTGGGAACACAAGGACGTGGGTGGGGCGTAATTAGAAAATTATGGGAAAAATTAAAATACATAAAAATAAGCATATTTTGGTATTTGGTATACTCTTACGGTTAGTTAAGCACTTTTTTGGGGAGCGTGAGGAGGGCGTGGGAGAAGAACAACAACTATATCATAGAGTAAGATGGGCTCATGGGGAATTTGTCCTAAATATTGCCTCCAATCAGATAGTCTTGGATTAGACCAGCGCTGAACCAGGTTGAGCTCATTGGGAAATTATGCCCCAAATATTGCCCCCAGTCGAGATGATCTCCGACCAGAGCTGAAATGAAAGCCCCCGGTAAAACCGACTCGAAAGCAGTCGGGGTAAATGTAGAGATCGATGTTACCGACACAACTAACGAAGAAAAAAATCTAAATTGGTTGCGCCGAGGATCAAACCCAAGACCCCTCGAACGATAATGTAATCTAGTGAATTTTTACTTACTTGAAAAAATTATTAAACTATATTTTTTAAACTCTTTTATATATTTTGATCACTGATATTATTTTGTTATTTTTAATTTATTAAATATAAGTTTTTTTTAGTATTTCAATAGTTACTTTTTAAATTTCTATAAGTACATAAGTAATAATATATATCAAAAATAGGAGGCATAGGTAAAAGTGATAAAATATATCAAAAATGTAGGGTGGAGTGAAAAAAGGGCGTGCGGGGGCGTGGGAGGGGGGGGCGTGGTTTGAAAATTATAGGAAAAATTAAAACACATAGAAATATGCATATTTCAGTACACTTTTACGGTTAGTTAAGCACTTTTTTGGGGGGCGTGAGGAAGGCGTGGAAGAAGAAAAACAACTATCTGATATAGTAAGATTTATATATGGGGTAAATATATATGGGTCAAAATAATCCTATTCGGCTAATCGGCCCGCACAGGGTTCTCGGATTTTTCTGAAAATTTTTATGGTAAAAGTTCTATTCAATAAAAGACTTTTTGATCAAAATAAGGTAGAAACCTCTAATAAGCGGGATAATTTTCTTTGGAACAAGTGCTTTTATGAAAAAATATCCTAAAGCCCAATCGAGCTTTAACGGCGATTTGGTTTTTTTTAAACCTACTGCCGTGAAAGCCTGCAGGGCTTTATATACTTTGATTTTTGGTTTTAGGTTAGGACGCTTCAAAGAAAAACTATTTTAGGATGATTATTTCATTTATATTATACATCCTGCGCGTAGCTGATGATCCCCTGAGTAATTTAAAAAAAAAATTATCCCGAACAAAGCCCGCATTGAAAAGTTATGAACGTTTCATTTTTCGAAACGCTGATTTTCCTTTGGCTCACGGTAGTGAGGGGAATTCGATTTCAGTTTCGAGCATCAGGTCTCTCGGCCTGCATTCTCTGTAGACTTAACCGGACGTGACTTATGCTGTGGGCGCGTCTATTTTGCTGTCTCACTCTTACTGCTTACCTACAGCCGCAGACGGGGGCATGTAGGCCTGGGCCTGTAGCCATGAGGCGACTGGTGGCGCTGTATCAAGCAGCTCCCTACAGCTGACTACAGCTGACTGCGGAGCTACTGAGCAGAGCAGCTTGTAATATGTAATATGTTATAAGCAATAATTTTTTTATAAATAATCTATTGACATAGAAAAAACAGTTCTGAAGGCCCTTATTTTAATTATATATTAAATAAGTGGTAGAATTTATAATTATTAATTTGTTTAATTTCAATAACAGAGTATGAAATAAATAATCTCTACAGTCTTTCTATGATCTTCATCATCAAAGATTTTTCAATTATTGTGGTGTGCCCTGTGAGTTGATAATAATTGTGCTGTGGTTGTGTTGGGGACCTGATGGCTTGAGGTGCATATTGGCAATATTAAAAATAAATTTTTTTCTGAATGAGTGTGTTTGTGTGTGTGTCAGGTTGAACTTGCAAATTACTCTTTCATAATCCACCCAACTTGCAAATTGCAAAAGGTACAATCGCAGGACATAATGTCATTGTTATTTGCATCATCATTTAATTTTAATCATCATAGAAATGTATATGCTCTGAGCCAATACAGAAGTGTTAAAGTTTTGTAATCCTACCCTTTTTCAAAAATAAACTTGATGTCTGAAAGTTTTGTAATCCCACATTTTTCTAAAATAAACTTGATATCTGACAACGAATTTTAATTTTGATTGTAACTGTTGCATTAACTCAGGGTGTTAATGATAAGTATATTCAAGTCAAAATGAATCAATTATTAAAAATTTTTATCTTTTTTGTTTTCTGTATGCAAGCTTAAGTTATGCAGCCGAAGTGATTTTACATTTTAAAATTGGGTAATTAAGAAGTACAAAAGAAATAGATAGTTTTGGGTCTAGGTATCCAGTGGACCAAGAATTATGAATTCTATTTGGCATGGATTTTTAAAGTACGGATGAGCATTTGCTCCATTATTTTCAAAGTGGATTTAGTTTTTCCATTAATTATGTATGCAAAATGAATTCAAAGGTACTTCATAACAGTAAATTATGTCTATGATTTTTATGTGTTCTGGCTAATGATAAAATTATATGAAAGAAATTTAAACCTAAAGAACTAGATATATCCAAGTCAACATAAATCAATTATTAAAATTTTTTATCTTTTTCGATTTCTGTAAGCAAGCATAAGTTATGAGGCCAAAGTGATTTTAAATTTTAAAATTGGTTAATTTTTTTTTACAAGAATTAAAAAGTACAAAAGAAATAGTTAGTTTTGGGTCTAGATATCCTGTGGACCAAAAATTATGAATTCTATTTGCCATGGATTTTTAAAGTACGGATGAGCATTTGCTCCATTATTTTTGAAGTGGATTTAGTTTGTCCATCTATTATGTATGCAAAACGAATTCAATAGTAGTTCATAACAATAAATTATGTCTATGATTTTTATGTGTTCTGGCAAATGATAAAATTATATGAAAGAAATTTTAAACAGAAGAACTAGATTTATCTAAGTTAACATGAACCAATCATTGAAAATTTTAATCTTTTTTTTAATCATTTTATCGTCACAAATGAGTTTTTGCTACATTTCAATATTAATTTACATTAAAATAAAGTTATGCAATGTACATTTAAAAAATAGGTAAATACTAAATTGAATTTTTTTTTTTCACATATGAAATTGATTTACCTAGGACTTTTATGGGTTCTGGTTTATGTCGTGGTTTTACATCAGAAAAATTGAATATATCTTAGTTATTGTTAAATTATTTAGAAATTGTTAAGATCGTGAAATCATTTATTAAGACATATTTCAACAATATTAATGATGTATTTATGGAGTTTGGTTTTTTTGAACTTGTGGACAAAAAGGAAATACATTTAAATATTTACCGAATTGACGCAATAAAATCTTTAAAAAGTACTTTTAAAAAAGTAATATTTACGGCGATTGGTTTTTTAAAAAGGAATCTAAATAAAAAGTTTGTGACAGGCAGCGATCGTAATTAGATCGTCGGTAACGATTTAGGATTTGGCGCGAGTCATGTGACTGTCAAACGCAGCTCAGAGCGGACCTCTGAGGTGGTAGAGCGGGAATCAGGAAGCCACTCGTAGTTTTCGTGTTCGTGAGTTCGCACGTACATGAAACTTAACTCGTCTCGGTTCGACGGCTAACCGGACTCCTCGGGAGTGGAATGTCGTCGAAGAGAGAGTTGGCAGAGACAGAAGGTGCGGGATCGATGGTCATCGCCCGGGGAGCATTCTTCTGTCTAGACGAGTCAACCGACTTTTGGAAGCCGTGGACGTCGGGGAACCTGATCGACGTCCGGCAGACACGCAAAGATGTGGAGATCGATTCATGGCAGATCTTGAAGCAGCTTACTCGTTACGGAAGTCAAGGCAACTATTGACATTCGCGTCGCGCGTTGTGGTAGAGCCGTGGTGTGAGAGTGTGGTGTTATTTGTGAAGTTGTCATTTCACGTCATCGCCTGGACCGCTTTCCGACGGCTACACGGCGACTCGAGTATGGTAGATATTGCGGCTGGTAGGCATCGTAGCCTGGCATTTTGTTTAGCCTGACGGCTTGGTATGAGGTGCACCTTAGCGACTCCGTAAGTTAATTGTAAATGTGCGAGTGAGTGTGAATGCGTGTGAGTGTCCTTAGTACACTGTTGTTGTCATAATCTTTGTTTTTCTCTTGTGGGCGTTAGCTGCCGATAGCAGCAGGAATTTGTGTGCGCGCGCAATGATTTAGAGAACATTGAAGATTCTTTTGTTTACTGGCTTAAACGACACCGAGTCGTAATTCGGAATTTGTATTTTAGGTTTAGATTTGTTTTAATAAATTATTAAATTGTTAATTCAATTTTTATTGACTAAACCTAGTGTTCCTGCGAATCGATCCTGTTTTAATACCCGCACCCACTACCGATAAATGAACTAGCCGACCGCGTCGCGAAATATAGTAATATTCGCGGACGTGATTTCCTCATTTTATTATTTCAGGTCGACGAGTGCTTGGATCAGCACTAAGTACAGGTGATAAGGACTTAGTACGCACCGTGGGTATTTGTATCGGCTCATACAAACCCTTAAATCCACCCCTGTTACAAGTTATACGCTAAATATAATAATCTTTTTTTGAAAATGAATTAATGAAAGAAGGGAAATCAAAAAATTTATTACGGACGACTTGAGGCCGAATTACTTATTATTTAAAAATAATTTTCTCTTCTAAAAGATGATTATATTATGTTGAACCTTTAATATACGTAAAGTTAACATTTTTCAATTATAGCACATACATGGGAAAACACATGCAAATTGCACACGACTCAAACACTTGTTAAAATTAAAATATGTTGTAATTGAGTTAGAAATCAACTAAATCACAATGTATGGCTATACTTGACCTGTAAAAATCTAATATTCTTTGAACTAAATTATCTCGAAAAAAAGCATTGATACCTGTATTTTTTAAATTATATTTTGAATGCTCAGTGTGTTCCTTAACAACATATTTTAATTTTCAATTTTAAAGAATGTTTGAGTTGTGTGCAATTTGCATGTGTTTTCCCATGTTTGTGCTATGATTGAAAAATTTGTTAACTTTACGTATATTGAAGGTGATTCAACATAATATGATTATCTTTTAGTAAAGAAAATTATTATTAAATAATAAGTAGTTCGGCCTCAAGTCGTCCGTAATGAATTTTTTTATTTCACTTCTTTCATTAATTCATTTTCGAAAAAAGAATATTATATTAAGCGTATAATTTTTATTACTTGATTCGTTTATTTTTATAATATTAAAGTCCAAGAAACATATTGATATGTTTGCTCATTTTTAGGTATCTTCAAACGACCGTAGCTTTTTCTAGGCTAAACTTTTGTGCATTCTAAAAAATTGCTAAATTTTTTTCGTAAAAAGACAAAAATTTTGCGTTTAACCGGAACTCTGTTGGACCTTCCGCTTCCAAGATACAGCTGTCCAAGATAAAGTTGTCAAAAAACGCAAAAAACGAGATTTTTGCTATTTTAACATGCATTTTAGAACGGCTTTGACCTTTTTTTTTCTTAAAATTTGTGGAGATACTCTTTGTATGTTAATATACAAGATCCAATAATTTTTTTTATTCTATGAGTCAATTACATTCATTCACAGGGTATAACTTAGGCTGTGTGTATAACTTTTTGATTAAAATTCATATTAACTTAAATATTAAGATTTTTTAAGAAAGTTAAAAAAGTCAGTAAGTAAGAAAAAAAAAAAATCTATAAAAAAATACTGTTAAATGATGCATCTTGATTTACTTACCTTGAGTTTAAATTATATTTCCAACAACTGTAACTTTAACTTTTTCGCTCGTACAAACCTACAGAATCATTTAAATTGTATAGGTGAAGAAATAAATAAATTGATAAATATGTGAACTAAAAATTAACTGTTGTTATTTTATCCTCGGACGTGGGAATTAGGTAGCAAAACAATAAAAAGAATATTTGATATTTAACGCTGAGTTTATTAATTACTAGCTCACATAAAAACACAAGGGCTATCCAAGAGAATTGCGATAATCTGAGGAGCACCTAACCGTACAGCAGTCTAGCTTGAAGAAGTAGGGTCGGTAGTCTCGTGGGGCGGACAGCGCTTGTGGCGCTACACACAGAAGAGTCTCTGAACTGAGTCAAGCTTTCTGAAGTGGTCCACTAAAAATTAAGTTGTTGAATGATACATATTTTTTTGTAGTTTCTTGAAGGTTTATGTTGTTACGGTGCTCGTCCGGGGAAAAACAACGACGTTAGCTCTCGCTGTCGGACCGCTCCGTAAACAATTAAAAATTCTCGAGTACTCTCTCCTGAGTATTCCTGCCGTCGTCGTTGATACCTGCAAATAATCAAACAGACATGCTTGGGGAGACGCGTACGCGGGCTAGCTGTCAAATGCCGGCAGTGGGCCGGGCTATTCCCCAAGCTAAAATTATAATCAAAATAAATCAAATTTTTCCGAATTAACAAATATTCTAAATGAGGAAAAGTCGAGCGGAGGAAAAGACTCGGTTTTTAATAATGACTCTAGAACAACAATTAATTCTAACTCACAATTTATTAACAAAAGAATAATAAAAATAATAATACAAAAATTAATTGTCGCGATCCTAGAATTTAAAATCTAAAGTTCGGCCGATCACGCGAGTGGCCGAACAAAGAGAGTCAAATGTAAACAAAGAAATCTACCGGGCGACTACGCGCGCCAGCTCGCAAGTTTCTACGTGTGAGTTCTATCGAGAATTCACACGTCGAACCTTCAGGAAATAAATCCAGACAGGGAGAGAGCAATCTACGGATTCTCTCCCTTATCACCCAGCACACCTGCACACACACTTCACACTCGTTTTTGGGGGGCACAAACTTTTACGCCGCGCGGGTGGAGATCTCCGTGGAGCAGGGGTTCTGGGTTTTCTAGCTTGCACACTACAAACTCGTACACTCGAATATGTCACACTCTCAGCGACTTCGCGAGTCGTAATTAATAACAAACTCTCCGCGAGCCGCAATCACAAACTTTCTTTACTACAACAAAAAAAGAGAACGAGAGAGAGACGGAGTGTCTAGCCAAAACTATCGAAGTAAACTCGCGCGCTTACGCCTCGTTCCAGCTGGTCCGACCGCTAACGGTCGGTCCGTTCCGGAATGGTCCGCCAGCAGCTGTTCGTCTGCTGCTGGCCCGCGTCCACACGAAAAATCTCGATCGTGTCGACGAATGTTTTCACCGACCGTGACAGTGTATGAATAATAAGACCCTCAAATAGTTTTCAAAAATTTCAACTTTTGTAAAAGTTATAAGCAAATAAATTTTAAAGCATGTTATTTTTCAGAATTCAATAACTTGCAGGGGAGTTGATAAAAGTAAACCAAATATATGAGAAAATAAATAAATAGAATGGGGCATTTGTCGTAAAAAAAATTGTTTATTTATTCATAAAAAATAAATTACTCTATTAATAATTGAAAATTTATTAATTTTCTCGTAGGAATAGACCGAAATTCTTTTTACCATTTGATGCGTTAAATCCTAAGCTAGTAATAGCTTCAAAAATAATTTTGTGTTTTTGAATGGAAAAAAGGTAATGGACGTTTAAGTAGCCAAAATGCAGGCGAAAACGGGCTGCCATGCGGCGAACGAGATTAGAAGCACATTTAACTTTTACAAAAGTTGAAATTTTTGAAAACTATTTTAGGGTCTTATTATTGATACATAAACCTTTAAGAATCTACAAAAAAATATGGATAATTCAACAACTTAATTTTGAGTGGCTCACTTCAGAAAGCTTGACTCAACTATGAGTATCCCTACATTAACCGACTAGCTATTTAATATGTATAAAAAGATTTACTCTAACATGCCTTGTTTTTCCAATAAAATTCGAAATGCTGAAAAGTATCGATTTTAGTGTTTCATAATTGGGATATTTACCTTAATTACTATTTAAAAAAAAAAATAATTTAATTACGTGCTTAAAATTATTTGTGCTTTTATGCTTAGAGGCATTAGTGGAAACAAATTGGAAAATTGAAAAATTCTGAAAAAAAAGACACTTTTCTATGATTCAAACGAATTAAGTTTTATTGTTGTTAAATTGGCTCATTTTGGAAGTGTTTACTATTAAAAAAATCTTCTTATTTTTTTTCATACTTTACAGTAAGCATAAGATTGCAACTTTATTAGCAAAACCAGAAAAGTTATCAATTAAGAATGACAGAAGAATTCAAACAATCGAACCTGCGATGTCAAGTTGATGATTCACCGCTTAAAGAGTCAATTAATCGTAACAAAGAATGTAAGTACTCCCAATCTGATATTTATCTCTTTATAAATTTATCCGTTAAGTGCTTAATACAATCACGTACAGAAGTAAAGGTTTCCTTTAGTATGTACAGTAAATGTGCATCTACATGAGTCAGAGAGTTGCCTTACTGGAAAATTTTTTGTGGTCCCGATGGACCTAACTAAAAAATAAGTGTGGTAAAACACAAATTTATTTTATTTTCAGATGATCTTGACAAATTTTTCGGCTTTCAAAAACTGCCCAGCATTACTTGAATCCATTAATAAAGTTAAAGATTTTTTTGCAAACAATGGAACTAAGTAGAAAAAAAACAAACGACTTTAGATGCCACACGGAAAAATGATTTTTGAAAATTGATATTGTAAAAATAGTTGTTGTTTCTTTCTCATTCGCATAACATTTTCATCGAGGCGAATTGAGTATACTCGAGCGCGAAAAGATTGCGAAAGAAGCAGGTGCAAAAAAAAGACACTTTTTAAGTAAACACAGAGTTTAATAAGTAAATAGGGAAGATACACACTTTCTAATTATATTTTTTTCTGAAAGTTCTCGATTTTTAAGGGGGGGAGGGGGGGGGGGGTAAACCCTGGAGGGCAAAAAAAAGCAAATTTTTCATGATTTTTCTCGAGCAAACGGCAAAAGTTATTTAATTTATTAGTAAAGTACATAATAAAGTAACATTTGAACTACTTTCCGTAATTTTTTTGAATAAAAATATTAAAAAACAAGCCGATGCCAGTGCTTTTTCGGAGACGCCTTCGCTCGACGATTCTTTCCCGTGGTGAATGCCATTTTGTCCATAAACATCTGAAACAAAAATTTCAGGAAGATTCTGTTAGAAGATAAGTTTTTCCTGGTAATAACACGAGGATTTTTTTTTTTCACTTTTTGACGATTTGGCAAGTGACATTTTTAGTCGAAAAAACGACCTTTGACTTCAAACAGCCGCCAAATCGTCAAAAAGTGAAAAAAAAAAAAAAATCCTCGTGTTTTTACCAGGAAAAACTTATCTTCTAACAGAATCTTCCCGAAATTTTTGTTTCAGATGTTTATGGACAAAATGGCGTTCACCACGGGAAAGAATCGTCGAGCGAAGGCGTCTCCGAAAAAGCACTGGCACCGGCTTGTTTTTTAATATATTTATTCAAAAAAATTACAGAAAGTAGTTCAAATGTTACTTTATTATGTACTTTACTAATAAATTAAATAACTTTTGCCGTTTGCTCGAGAAAAATCATGAAAAATTTGCTTTTTTTTGCCCTCCAGGGTTTACCCCCCCCCCCCTTAATTAATTTTAAGATTGTTTTCATAATTTTTCTATCAATATTACCAGAGATATAATTTTTTTTTAATTGGTACTTGTGACGTCATCAGTACCATTTCACATTGAAAGTATATCTATATATATGATTATTTCGGAATCTTCTTAAGTTTTTGACTCCTTCAATTTTCATTTTTTTTCAAAAAGAAAAAATACGTGTCGATTATTTTCCGATACACTATCAAATAAAGTCAAACAAACTAAATAATTTTTTTTATGCATCTTCCCTATTTACGAAACTTATCGAATTTACAAGATGAGGAGAGTTGACATGCTGTTTTTGCCAGGTGCAACTCAATCTCCGAAAATTAATTAATTGATTGATTAAGGACTTATTTTCGAGCATAAGGACAATCCCTGCCATGCCCGTAGGCTTGTACAATACATCGAGTATACGATAAATAAATATATAGTAACTAAAAAATGAAAAGTTGTGTGAAACTTACAGTTACAAGTGATTGATTTACATGGTAAATAATAATGAGTGTTGGCATTAAAATGATGACTGTGGCGTTCACTGGTCTGGTGCAACTGAATTGTGTGTGGCTGTATTACATGTCTACATCACTGTTGTTGGTAGGTGAGGTAATGCGTAGCCTTGATCTTGGCGGGTCTCCACCCTGCTCATGTCGAAATGGAGGCAGAGGGTGAGGCGTAGTGTGTGAAGGTAGACGTACAGCGTGCGCAAACCCATGATTGGTGTAGTAGCTCAATGTTCGGAGTTCGGTGACCTATGTATGTCAGCTGGGGTTTAGAATACTGGGGAGTGAGGAGCGGAGTTTGGGAGGGATTAAGACAAGGCCTTCGTCGGTGGCCTTTTTGCCCCAGTTGCTACAGTCGGCACGGAACAGAGTCGCTTTCAGGCTGCGCTTAAGCCTGGTGATGGACGAGCTATCATCAATGAGAGTGCGGTGCTCGTTTAAGACCCTAGATGAAGTAACTACAAATAAAGAGTTGTAGCTTCAGTTGGGCTTTGAGTTGATGACAAACGGTGGTCACAGCCTTCGAGCCGACTTTCTGAGGAGATCCTCTCCAGGATCGAGGGTGAAGCGGTTGTAGAGATAGGGTGAGTGGTGGTTCATTACGACCAACACTGCGAAGGTCGCAGTGAGATATGTATGGCATGCACAGGCTAAGAGCCAATCCAGAACAAGTCTATACGGCGTAACGTTAGCGCGCGGTGGTACCCTGTCGTATGCGACTTGTACGTACTGATTGTGCAAGCGACGGAGGTGGTCGCATTGCTGCGCATTGAGGCTGGTGAGTAGTGGAGCGCAATAATCGAGCACTGGTAGCACCAAGAGCTGGACAACTTGAGTGCGTACCTCACGCGATATGGCCTTGCCGAAGTGGGCCTTCGTCCGGGCCAAACGTTTCCGAAGGCATGGGCAATCGTTCCCGCAGTACAACACAGGTGACGGAGAAATCGAAGCGCGCGATAAATAGAAGTGTCGTGATTACCGATTCAACGGCGGTCACCGGCCTGCGCATGCCACCACCTGCAATCTCACGGGCACATGAAAAACAAAAGACGAAAAGAAATAAAGTATATATGTTCAGCCGTGAGACTCTCTTGTTTCGTTACTTAGCTTTTTTCTCACTGCAAAATTATCAAAAATGGCGTCCACAAAATTTTGATCTTCCCGATTAAATTTTAATGAAACTCCTAACCTCGCCCCTTTCACACGAAATCTCAATCACAATCGTTTCCCCGGCCCCAACCTTCACATGCTACACTTCCTCTATACATCTTGCACAAGTAAAACTACTGGCACAAAATTTTAAAACATCTCACAGACACTAACACATATGAAGATAGAACTGTGTAAACAAGACAACATGATTTCATTTATCTCCATCGGCCATGTATCCCTTGTCAATAATTTCGCTCCTGTCCAGCCGGTTTTGCCAGTCTGCTCTCCCAGACGACGATTTATCACTGGGCGAAAAGCATGCTGCTTTTCCGTCGTCCTGCTGCAGTCTTGTCTTTTTTCACCGGCAAAGTTTTCGACAAAAATCACGAAAAAGCACAACACACTGATTCAAGTTTTTTAGTTCTCTCAATAATTAACGGCGCAGTTGAAACGTGTGTGGCCAATAACCTATCGGGAACAAGGTTTTGATTTTAATAAAAATAACACAACTAAGTACGTTCGTACTGTTAAAGATCTGAAGGTTGCAGCTTGTTGTAGCCCCAAGCTCACCGAATGTTAGGATTTACTATAATAACTTTTAATGCAAAAGATTAAAGAGAACGAGTTAATGAGCAAGCGTCCGGCTTCTCAAGTTGAAGATCAAGTAGTTACTTGAGTTGTCGTGACAACATGAGCACTGCATGCAGTGAGCGTACATGATGCGTATTTCAAGAGGGAAGCGCTTAACACCCAGATTGCAACAAACTATGTTTTTGAAATATTCAAAAATTCTAATTATTGCTGATGATGTGAAACTGTATTTGAGAGTGAATATCTGAACTTTGACAATTTATCTGATTTTTGAATTGATTTGTTCGCATTCTTTTATTTTTATTCTGTTTTTACCGCGAGTAAAAAGAACGTTCGACGTTGCCAAGCACTGCGTTATTGACAATGTCGTTCACTAATAAGCTAACATACTAACAAACTAACAAAAGAACACATGTACCTTTTTTGATTTGATTAAAAAACTCAGCCACTCAAGCGTTGAGCCTTCATTAAATGAGATATTTGTTCATTATTGAATTGTTTGTAAATAGTTGTGAATAAGTGTTATTAAAATCATTCACTCTAAAACGCTCTTTATTTTGGTACACGCAATCTACATTCACACCTCAAAATCTTGGTAAAAATCGCCAACTGTTGTTTCCTGCCTTTCATCGCTCCCTCTTGTCTGAAAGAGATAGACTCTATAGATGCTACAGACGCACGAGACTTGGAATTAAACTATTTTTTTACAAACACTCGCATGACTTTGCACATGAACAGATTGAGACGGTTTGACTTAACTTTTACTACCGCAGACTTAAGGACATCACCGATCTACACCAGCTCTGGAAAGAGCTAAGACACCTTGGCATCCCTCCTAACTCTGACTCCAACTTGAGTAATTTCTCGGTGGAGGATCTCAACGCCTACTTTACCTCTATTTTTTTTGATGCTGCAGCACCGGATCTCTCTCATTTTCTGAATAACCTCGGGAAATGTAGAGGGTGATGGTGTCTTTGATTTTTCGGCAGTGACATTGGACCAGGTTTCTCGTGCTATTAGCAGGTCGACTTCTCAGGTGGTAAGCGTTGATTCTCTGCCGCAGAGTTTTATTCAACCGGTCTTCCCATCCATTGGTCATGTCTGCCTTTTTCTGGATATGGCATTCCCAGTTCCTTTACGGACTTCGGGTTCGCCGCCCTTTACTCCTTTTTGATAAGAACCCATTGTCGGAGCTAACAATAGACACTCTTTCGAATTCGAGTTTATTTTCTCGTTAGGTAATGTCATCTGGTTCGTGCCTCCCTTTACTCAGAGGCAAGGCCCTCCGTTAGGGGAGAGAAAATATCAATTACACATGTTCATAAAACTCAGCACTTTCACATCTATTGAATCAGTGTTTTTAACCTACTAACTGTTGTATTGTGGTGTGCCGGATCTGATAGTCTTTCTACTATTGTTTGTGACTTTTGTGCAGTGGCATAACTTTGTTTATTCACTGTTTGAGTGCAATTTTAGTGCGGTTAGTGACTTTGAGGTTAGCTTGAATACTTTGTTGTGGTAACGTCGCTGCACTCCGTAATGAAAATTTCACCGCAAGGTGGGAGGACTGTCGGCCTTATCGAGTGGAGTCTGACCTTACGTTGATTAATCTATTTATCTCTTGGCGCGAAAATTCAAATTTGAAGTTCCCGTCGCACTTTTTTTTGACTTTACTACTCGCTTGCCTGCATTTTTGACATCTTTTTCTGTTGGACTTTTCGAACTGTACTCGTTCCACGATGCTCAGTGAAGATACCTGTTCGGTCTGTAAACTACCAAAGCGTAGCAGAAACCTGATCCATCCGTGCTCAGAGTGTAAACTACTGTTTCATACACTCTGTACCAAATTGTCAGTCTCCGACCAAAGTGGTATTTCCACGAAAATCTGCCAGCCATGTGCCACTGTGAATGTCACCGAGTGAGCTGAATCAGCAAATACCAGGGATGGTATGCCTAATTCGGAAGTGCTTGCTACCACCACTGAAAACACTCTCCGGCTACTCCTGCAACAGATGAAGGACCTTAAATCCTCAGTTAATGGACGTCTTGATGGGATAAACGAGAAATTTCAGGGGCCCGACGTTATTCCTGGCCTGGTCACGAGAGTTGATAATGCTGAGGCTTAGCTCAATGAACTCAAACGCGAGCTCGAAGAGATTAAGCAAAGACTCGAGTTGCCACAGGATCAGCCAGATTCACATGGCAATCCAGAGCTTTTCAATAAAGTCCTTGGGCTCGAGCGGAAAAATGCAGAGCTGTCTATGCGCCTCGGACAGGTCTCTTACTCTAGACCTTCGACATCTACCGAGATGGTAATTGGTGGTTTGTCTGTTTCAGATGGTGCATCCCTGAAATGCTTGGTTCTTGCTGCTGTAAAATCTGTCCATGCAGATATCGAGGCACGTGACATCATCTTGACTCGTTTGCTTATCAGCAAAGCTGCTGTAAATTCAGCCCTTGACAAATCAGGCACAAACGAGCCGAGCAGTTGTCCCCTGAAGCCACCTTCTACCTCTTCCTCTGCCGGACCTGCAAGATCTCCACGCCAGCCACGACCACCCTCGATCATAGTTACTCTCAGCTCCCATGCACTGCTTTTGGAGGTCATCAGAAAAAAAATTCAACTTGGTAAGCTGCATACTTCTGCGCTTACACCCAACCTTCCTGCTGGCATCAAAGCTACGTCCCTTGTACCTGTTCTCATTGACAACTAATCAATGAGTTTTTACCTAGGTGCATCTTTGATCTTCACTGTACTGTGTACCAAAAAGCACATGCTCTGAACTCTGGCTTCGTCTCCTTCGTGCGTAATGGTCACATCTATGTCAGAAGAATAAAGGGAGGTGTCCCTACGCTCATCACATCTGATCAGGATCTCATGCGGTTTTTAGCATAACAGGTATACTGATTCATCTTCTCTCTCGCGGTAATATCACATTCTCTTCATATCATTACAGTTTCATTAATCCTTCATCCTTTTATCCCTCTTCAAGTTACACACTCCCCTGTTCACCTTCAAACATACTCACACCTCTCAGAATTATGTGCGTAAGCAAGGGGATGAACTTCTTGTCTGTTATTTTAATGCGAACTCTCTGCGCAGCCATATTGAGCCAACCAGGCTTTTTCTTTTGACGCAGCCCTTGACACATCTGATAGCTGTTGCTGAGACCTGGCTAAGCCCTTCGATTGAGGACACGCTTGTCGCACTGGATGGTTATGCCATCCTTAGGTGGGACCGTAATACTTAGGGGGGGTGGAGTTACTCTCTTTGAATAGCTTTTGGTCAAGCACCTCTGCTCGTCAACTACGGAATAGGACGGTGAGCTGGGTCATCCTGAATATTTGTTTGCTGAGGTTTTCAGTAGAGGAAGTGAACCTGTGTTTGCTGTGTTTGATGCTGTGTAGATCCCGTAAGGCTCCCTTTGTTGCTTGTACAAATTTTGTGTCTGATCTGCGTGATACTATGCACGAGTATGGCTTTAAAGTTATCCTTGGTGACCTTAATTCTAACCAGCTGTCAGATTCAGATGCAGTTGCGGTTTTTGTATGTAAATTTATTGAGGAGAACTCATTATTCTCTGTAACATATGGGGCTACACACCACACCTTTCACTCGGATACCTGGCTTGACCTGTCTCTTGTCGATGCTCTTGATACTGTGACCGAATACTGAAAGACTGATACTCCATTTATTGCTGGACATGACTTACTGACTGCTTCTCTTGACATTCAAACGCCGCAACTGATGACTTATGATTTGACCTACCGCGACTTTAAATCTGTGAATACTGAGGCTTTGAATGATTACTTGCTTAAATGTGATTGGTCGGTTGTCATGGATGGTACGAGCTCTCTTAGTGCGAAGTTGGATTGTTTGTATGCTAATCTTTATGCTGCTCTTGACGTATTTGCTCCGCTGAAAACTCTCAAACATGGGAAGAGTTGTCATCCGTGGTTCACCACCTATCATCGCTCATTACTATCTAAGAGAGATACACTCTACAGACGCTACAGACGCTCGAGACTTGATATTAAATTACTCCTTTAAAGACAGGCGGGTGATTTTGCTCATGAGCAGATTGAGTCTGCAAGACTCAACTTTTACTACCACAGACTCAAGGACATCTCTGACCCTCAACAGCTCTGGAAGGAACTTAGATACTTTGACATCTCCTCTAGCCCTGATTGTAACTTGGGTGGTTTCTCTGTGGAGGACCTCAACGCTTACTTTGCCTCTGTTTCGTTTGACTCCACAGCACCGGATCTCTCTCAGTTTCTAAACAATTTGGAAAATAAGAGAGATGATGGCGTCTTTGATTTTTCTACTGTGACAATGGACACAATCGCTACTGCTGTTAGCCAGTCAACATCTCAATCGGTGGTTGTTGACTCTCTTCCACAGAGCTTTATTCAAACAGCATTCCCATCCATGAGTCCTATTGTCCACAATATCTTCAATACTTCTTTATCCACATCAAAATTCCGTGAGCAGGGGAAAGAGTCTATTGTTATTGCTCTCGACAAAGTTCCCTCTCCATCTTGCCTGAATGATTACCGTCCGATCCCCTGCTTTGTTTTTCGTCGAAAGTACTTGAGAGGCTGGTCCATGACCAGATTGATTCTTTCGTTGAGTCGCAGGTACTGATAGATGGGCACCAAGGAGATTTTAGAGCAGGGCACAGTACACAGACTGCACTACTGAAACTTACAGACGACATCCGAGAGGGCATCGACAGGAGGCAGGTGATTGCACTGTTGCTCTTTGATTTTAGCAAAGCCTTCGACTCGGTCTCTCACGTATTGTTATTCGAGAAACTACAATCCCTATCTGTCAGGCCACTCGCAAGCGGTGAAAGCTGAGGACCGGAGTTTCACCTCTTCTCGTCCCCTCAATAAGAGCGTGCCCCAGGGCTCTGTATTGGGTCACCTGCTTTTGATTCTGTTTGTCGCTGACATTGTCTTGGGTCTCGGCCCTGGTGTTTGTCAAATAATTTATGCGGACGACCTTCAGATTTACATGCGCGGCCGAGTCGAGGACATATGTACCATTCTGGACAGACTGAGCTGCCGCGAATGGGCTGATTTTGAATGCTGGCAAGACAAAGGCCATGATTTTGGGTACCGCGTCTTATGTCAATGACTTTGATAGATTGGGTATTTGCACCTTGCAATTTAGAGAGTGCACTGTCCCGTTTGTTTCGTCTACATGAAGTCTGGGGGTGGTGCTAGATTTCAAGCTGTCCTGGAAAGATCATGTTCGGTATGTCTGTGGCAAAGCTAATTCTCTCATGTACCGCTTCAGACACAGAACCACCTTTGAACTGCGGAAGGACCTTTCACAAACCCTCCTTTTTCCAATCGTTGACTATTGCTGTCTTGTTTATCGGAATATCTCAAATGAACAGGACCATATGCTGCAGCGTGTGCTCAATCGTAGGATCAGATACATATTTGGGATAAGGAAGAGCAATCACGTTACTCCTTTCAGACGTGAGCTTGGCTGGCTTCGAGTCTCAGGTCGTAGAGACTACTTTGCAGCCTGTTTGCTCTATAGAATTCTGAATTCAGGAATTCCGACTTATTTGGCAAATTTTTTTATTGAAAAGCACAGCTCGCGTCCGAAGAGGGTGGCGAATCCGCAGACTTCGGATACATTGATTATTCCCTCCTGCCGCACAGAGTCCTTGAAACGCTCCTTCCATGTATCAACTGCCTACATTTGGAATAGGAACCCCCTCATATTTGCCAGGCATCATCATTTGCAACTTTTAATCATTTCATTAAATCACGCATCCTTACTATCGAGGGAGAAGGTTGAGTACTTGGCGCCGCAGAATGATCTGTGCTTAAACTATGTGAGAACTTGTGGAATACTACTCGTTGCTGATTTGCAATGACTTTTTTTGCAGGCACAGATTAGATTAAATTTAATTCAATTGGATTACCAAAGATTGTTATATCTTGATGTATACCTTTATTTTCGTTATTTCATTATTATGTTCATTTTATTATTATTATTTATTATTTACTAATGTTAATCTTGAATAAATTACTTGTTGATCAACTTATGTATTTTGTACAACATAATGTACAATCAGTAAACTTATTAAAATCAAAATCAAACTCTCTCTGTATGACATTACTCAAAATAGTATGTGTAATGTATGCATTTTATGAGAGTGAATGAACCCAGAAAGAATGTTTATAAGACATCATGTTGTAAAATCCAACTAAAGCGTAGTTTGCAAAAAGTATAGCCATCAGGTTATTGACACGCTGATCAAGCATCAGGCGTTGTCCAAGCGAGCGTCATATATACAGCGGGCTACACTCATACGAGAGATCAGTTTCAATGTAACTTCCACGGCATAAACTCATATCTTTACACATTAAAGCTTTACACCAACATCTCATTGAACTACTCCTCCCTCAATCCATTACAATTGGTGACGAGGATAAAAAGCAAAAAATCCGACGAGGCTAAAAGCAAAGTAACCAACGAGGTTGAAAAACAGTGATAATAGTTCAAGAAAAATCCGACGAGGATGAAAAATAATAAAACTTTAAAAGTTCAATTACAGTGAAAAATTGCATACAAAAAAAGAACGTGACGAGCGTCATAGTATATTACAGTCCCGAGGGAGTCAAAAATGAGTTAGCCTTTAGCAAACCCAAATTGATGTCCGAGCCGAAGGTGAGGTCATCAAAGGTTTGCTAAAAGTTAGCTCATTTTTGCACTCCCAAGGGCTGTATACTATTTTTCTCGCTAGTAGTCAGAAAGTACAATATTCGTTTCTGGTACGGGCCAGAAAATTGTACTTTCGGGCTACTAGCGTGAAAAAGAGTTTTACAAGCACATACTAGAAACTAGAAAATTTATTAGACGAGCGCATTAAATTTAATGTGAGACAAAAGTGAAATTTCAGAAAACATAAAAAAGCTAATAGAACATAAAACACCAACGTTGATTCATATGTTGGGTGAAGAAGAGTTAGTGGAATTCTTAAAAAAATTCGATGTAGAAACAGTACTAGAGGAATTAACTGAAGAACAATTACGTAAATAAGCAAAAAATTTCAGCTCTATCAACGCAAAAGTGGCAAAACACACATCAATACATCTTCTAGCAGTATTTAAATATTACTGCAACAACAAAGAAAGGAACTTGAAATAAATGAATCTGTGCAAATTCGAAAATTTAAGAAGAGTGTTAAAAACGTGTTAAAAAAATTACAAAGAAAACATTGAGAAAAGCAAAGGTTTGATAAAAAAAAAAAGGAGAAGAAGAACAAGAAAGCGACTTAAACACCACAATAATAAATTCAAGCTTAGAAAATAAAGAAGAAAAAATGGCGCAAACTGAAGTTGAACCAGCAAACCTAGCAGAAAGTGAAGAAATTATATTAGATCTTGAAATTGCAGATCTAGAATTTACAAAAACAAGGACAGCTCGTTGAAAGGATAGAATTATACTGCATAGCCAATAAAATCACAGAGGATAAAGCACAAGCTGCTACACTGCTCACAAAATGTAGTTCAGAAACATATAAGCTAGTGAGAGATTTATGTTCTCCAGCAAAACCTAAAGATAACAAGTTTGAAGATATTATCAAACTTATGAAAGAGCATTTAACACCGAAGAAGAATACGGCAATGGAAAGGTGTATCTTCAGTCAAGCTAAGCAAAATACTGGAGAAACAATCAAAGAATACGTGGCAAAATTAAGATAACTTGCAATGACTTGCAATTTTACAGAGTTGGATGACGCTCTGTGTAACCAATTAGTGTGCGGTATAAAAGATCGTGATACAAAAATCGCATTATTTAGTAAAAAAGCCTAACGATAGAAACATCAACAGAAATAGCTATAACTAATGAGGCAGCAGTTAAAAGTGCGAGGAGCACTAAAAAAAAAACAAACTTCGAACAAATTCAACACGTAAGCAGCTCACAAAGATTTCAGCGTAAGGGTGAAGCCGCATACAACGGAGGCTTCAACAAGGGGAACAGCAGCGGCAGCAGCAGCAACTACAACGGCAACAGCAACAACGGCAACTACAAGAGTGGTAACGTAAATTATAATAGCGCAAGTAATTCGCGTTATTTTAAATACAATTGATATCAGTCTGGCATGAATAATCATTTAGCAAAACATTGTAAATTCATGAATTATAATTGTAACTTTTGCAAAAAAGGTCATTTAGAAAAATTATGCATTAAAAAAGACCAGAAAAGAGAGATTGTTCCGAGGAAATCGTACCGTTGAGATCTATTTTCCGAGTAAAGTGTAACGTTGAGAAAATCATTGAATATAAAGATATGTTTTGAAGGACAATTTACAATATCCAGGCCAACTTACTTAGCAAGAGAAAGGACATTTTCCCGAGGATATCGTAACGTTGAAAACTTTTTTCCGAGTAAACTGTAAGGTTGCGGAAATCATCGAATATAAATATTAAAAAAAAAAAATTTACAATATCCATGCCAACTTACTTAAACCAGAGATAGGAGATTTTCCCGAGGAAATCGTAACGTTGAGAACTTTTTTTCGAGTAATGTGTAAAGTTCAGGGAAACAACGAATATAAATATTTTTTTAAAGAAAAATTTACAAGACCCATGCCAACTTACTTAAACCAGAGATAGGAGATTTTCCCGAGGAAATCGTAACGCTAAGAACTTTTTTCCGAAGAAGCTGTAATGTTGCAGAAATCATCGAATATATATATTTTTAAAGGAAAATTTACAATATTCATGCCAACTTACTTAAACCAGAGAAGGGAGATTTTTCCGAGGAAATCGTAACGCTAAGAACTTTTTCCGAGTAAACTGTAACGTTGCGGAAATCATCGAATATAAATATTTTTAAAGGAAAATTGACAATACCAATGCCAACTTACTAATACCAGAGAAAGGAGATTGTTCCGAGGAAATCGTACCGTTGGGATCTATTTTCCGAGTAAAGTGTAACGTTGAAAAAATCATTGAATTTAAAGATATGTTTTGAAGGAAAATTAACAATATCCAGGCCAACTTACTTAAACAAGAGAACGGACATTTTCCCGAGGATATCGTAACATTGAAAACTTTTTTCCGAGTAAAATGTAAGGTTGCGGAAATCATCGAATATAAATATTTAAAAAAAAAAAAATTTACAATATCCATGCCAACTTACTTAAACCAGAGGAAGGACTATTTTCCCGAGGAAATCGTAACGTTGAGAACTTTTTTTCGAGTAATGTATAAAGTTCAGGAAAACATCGAATATAAATATTTTTTTAAAGAAAAATTTACAAGACCCATGCCAACTTACTTAAACCAGAGAAAGGAGATTTTAGTGAGGAAATCGTCACGCTAAGAACTTTTTTCCGAAGAAGCTGTTATGTTGCGGAAATCATCGAATATAAATATTTTTAAAGGAAAATTTACAATATTCATGCCAAATTACTTAAACCAGAGAATGGACATTTTCCCGAGGATATCGTAACGTTGAAAACTTTTTTCCGAGTAAGCTGTAAGGTTGCGGAAATCATCGAATATAAATATTAAAAAAAAAAAAAAATTTACAATATCCATGCCAACTTACTTAAACCAGAGGAAGGAGTATTTTCCCGAGGAAATCGTAACGTTGAGAACTTTTTTCCGAGTAAACTGTAACGTTGCGGAAATCATCGAATATAAATATTTTTAAAGGAAAATTTACAATACCAATGCCAACTTACTAATACCAGAGAAAGGAGATTGTTCCGAGGAAATCGTACCGTTGAGATCTATTTTCCGAGTAAAGTGTAACGTTGAGAAAATCATTGAATATAAAGATATGTTTTGAAAGACAATTTACAATATCCAGGCCAACTTACTTAAACCAGAGAACGGACATTTTCCCGAGGATATCGTAACATTGAAAACTTTTTTCCGAGTAAAATGTAAGGTTGCGGAAATCATCGAATATAAATATTAAAAAAAAAAAAAATTTACAATATCCATGCCAACTCACTTAAACCAGAGGAAGGAGTATTTTCCCGAGGAAATCGTAACGTTGAGAACTTTTTTTCGAGTAATGTGTAAAGTTCAGGAAAACATCGAATATAAATATTTTTAAAGGAAAATTTACAATATTCATGCCAAATTACTTAAACCAGAGAAGGGAGATTTTTCCGAGGAAATCGAAGCGTTGAGAACTTTTTTTCGAGTAATGAGTAACGTTGAGGAATACAATTAATATTTTTAAAGGAAAAATTACAATATTCATGCCAACTTACTTACACCAGAGAAAGAAGAGTTTCCCGATGAAAGCGTAACGCTAAGAACTTTTTCCGAGTAAACTGAAATGTTGCGGAAGTCATGGAATATAAATATTTTTAAAGGAAAATTCACAATATTTATGCCAACTTACTTAAATCAGAGAAAGGACATTTTCCCGAGGAAATCGTAACGTTGAGATCTATTTTCCGAGTAAAGTGTAACGTTGAGAAAATCATTGAATAAAAATATGTTTTGAAGGACAATTTACAATATCCAGGCCAACTTACTTAAACCAGAGAAAGGACATTTTCCCGAGGATATCGTAACGTTGAAAACTTTTTTCCGAGTAAGCTGTAAGGTTGCGGAAATCATCGAATATAAATATTTTTAAAGGAAAATTTACAATATTCATGCTAACTTACTTAAACCAGAGATGAGAGATTTTTCCGAGGAAATCGAAGCGTTGAGAATTTTTTTTCGAGTAATGAGTAACGTTGAGGAATACAATTAATATTTTTAAAGGAAAATTTACAATTTCCAGGCCAACTTACTTAATTCAGAGAAAGGACATTTTCCCGAGGAAATCGTAACATTGAGAAATTTTTTCCGAGTAAACTGCAACGTTGCGGAAATCATCGAATATAAATATTTTCATAGGAAAATTTACAATATTCATGCCAACTTACTTAAACCAGAGAAGGGAGATTGTTCCAAGGAAATCGTAGCGTTGAGAACTTTTTTTCGAGTAATGTGTACCGTTGAGATCATCGAATATATAGATATTTTTTACAGGAAAATTTACAATATCTATGCCAATTTACCCAAACCGGAGAAAGGAGATTTTTTCGAGGAAATCGCAAAGTTGCGACTTTTTCCGAATGAAATGTAACGTTAAGGTGAGTAACGATAAAAATACGATATTTCATGAAGGAAAAAAATTCAGTACTTTTATACAAGATAGAATTGATGTTGTTGCTGGTTTGGTAGAGTTGTCCGAGGTGGTTGTTACAATCTACCCGGGAAAAGAAGCATACGTTATGTTTACCATCGAAAAAGTTCCAGTAACTTTTTTCCTTACTAAGTTTTGTCGAATAATGTTACTGGTTTTTCAGATAAAGTAGTTCAAGGGAGTGAGGTTACATTTCACCTGGAAATATTAAGCTCGTTACTTTTTCTTTGAGAAAAAGCACCCCATTCTTTTGTTAATAAGTTTACACAAAACTTTCAATTTTTAACCTGGAAAAATACTATCTCAATCGTTGGACGAATCAACGGTATGCTTTACCAGGAAAAAGTTCTAAGGTTACGATTACCTCGGGAAAATCTCCCTTTTCTGATTTAAGCAGGTTGGCATGGATACTGTAATTTTTTCTTTGAAAAATATTTTTTGATCGATGATTTCCTCAATGTTACGCTTTACTCAAAGAAAAGTTCTCAACTTTACGATTTCCTCGGAAAAGCTCCCTGGCTTGCTATAAACAAGTTAGCATTGATACTGTAAATTTTTACTTAAAAAAAATATAATTTTGAATCGTTGACCACACCAACCTCCAAGTTGGCATAGATATTGTAAATTTTCATTCAAAAAATATTGTTATAATCGATGATTTCCTCAACGTTACACTTTACCCAGAAAAAATGTTCTCAGCGTTATGATTTTCTTGGGAAAAGCTCCCAGGCCTGCTTCAAATAAGTTAGCTGGGATATTGTAAATTTTTTTTTATAAAATATCTTTATATTCTATTATTTCCTCAACGTTACACTTTACTCGGAAAAGTTTTCAACTTTATGATTTCCTCGGAAAAATCTCCTTTCTCTGGTTAAATAAGTTGGCACGGATATTGTAAATTTTCTGTTAAAAATATCTTTATATTCGATGATTTCCTCAACGTTACACTTTACTCGGAAAAGTTTTCAACGTTACGATTTCCTCGGAAAAATCTCCTTTCTCTGGTTTAAGTAAGTTGGCATGGATATTGTAAATTTTCCTTTAAAAATATCTTTATATTCGATGATCGTCTCTACGGGAAGAGCTTTCTGGCATGCTTAAAACAAGTTAGCATTGATATTGTAGATTTTCACTTAGAAAAATATTTTTTTAATCGTTAATCACCTAAACGTTACACTTAACTCGGAAAAAAGTTCTCAACGTTACGATTTCTTTGGGAACAGCTTTCTTAGTCTGCTTCAAATAAGTTGGCAATGATCTTGTTCCTTTTTACCTGGAAAAACAATACCTTAAAAGTCAATTACCTCTTTACTCGGAAAAAGTGCTTCTGTTACTTTACTCTCAGAAATTCTCCCTTTTTATTGATCGTTAGTGTTATCACGGAAAAAATATAGTAATTACTCTTTTCTCGAAAAAATATGGCTCATATATTGGCTGATTATTTTGTTGTTACAGTAATCTCGGAAAATTGTCAACTTGTTTAAAATATTTTGAAGGAAAAAAAAGGATCCAGTCAATTTTATGAAAATATACAAATTTAACCTACATAATTAATCTCTATACAAAATTAATCGTTACGTGAAAAATAACTGAAGCCATATCTTTTCCAACACTTTTAAATCATAATTTTAAAAACATACCTATTTGTTCCATAAAAATTTATGGAAAATGATTTTTTTTTTCATACTCTGTCTTATAAATTAATCTGAATGAATAAATTAAAAAAAAAAATTAATTGAATTCGAGTTCACCAACTAAAAAACGTCGAGAATCAAAACCTGCACAAAAAAATATTACAATTCACTGATAATTGCTTTTTAAAATTATTTAAATAAATGAGAAATATTTTTAAATTATTAAAATATACTTTGAAAAATTGATATTGGATTCTTTTTCAGCAACCATAAAAACGTAGGAATCGATATGTAACATGAAGTTGGCCTGAACGAAAAAAAAACACCTGCCAAAAAAACCGGTAAAACAGGAACAATACCAGTTTTTCCAGAAAAACGTAACGAGTTTTTTTTTTTACTGTAACAAGTTAACAATTTTCCGAGATAACTGTAACAACAAAATGATCAGCCAATATATGAGCCATATTTTTACGAGTAATGAGTAATTAGTATATTATTTCCGTGATAACAATAACGATCAATAAAAAGAGAGAATTTCCGAGAGTAAAGTAACAGTGCACTTTCCGCATGTGCAAAGTGCATTTTCCCGGGTGAAGTGTAACGTTGAGGTAATTGATTAAGGTATTGTTTTCCCAGGTAAAAAGTAACAAGATCATTGCCAACTTATTTGAAGCAGACTAAGGAAGCTTTTCCCGAGGAAATCTTTAAATTCAATGATTTTCTCAACGTTACACTTTACTCAGAAAAAGGATCTCATCGGTACAATTTTCTCGGAACAATCTCCCTTCTCTGGTTTAAGTAAGTTGGCATGAATATTGTAAATTTTCCTTTAAAAATATCTTTGCATTCGATGATCTCCTCAAAAGTACACTTTACTCGAAAAAAAGTTCTCAACGCTACGACATCCTCGGAACTATCTTCCTTCTCTGGTTCAAGTAAGTTGGCATGAATATTTTAAATTTTCCTTTAAAAATATTTATATTCGATGATTTCCGCAACATTACAGCTTATTCGGAAAAAGTTCTTAGCATTACGATTTCCTCGGGAAAATCTCCTTTCTCTGGTTTTAGTAAGTTGGCATGGGTATTGTAAATTATTCTTTTAAAAAATATTTATATTCGATGATTTCCGCAACCTTACAGTTTACTCGAAAAAAGTTTTCAACGTTACGATTTCCTCGGCAAAATGTCCTTTCTCTGGTTTAAGTAAGTTGGCATGAATATTGTGAATTTTCCTTTAAAAATTTTTTTTATATTCAATGATTTTCTCAACGTTACACTTTACTCGGAAAACAGATCTCAACGGTACAATTTCCTCGGAACAATCTCCCTTTTCTGGTTTGAGTAAGTTGGCATGACTATTGTAAATATTCCTTTAAAAATATTTATATTCGATGATTTCCGCAACATTACATTTTACTCGAAAAAAAATTCTCAACGTTACGATTTCCTCGGCAAAATGTCCTTTCTCTGGTTTAAGTAAGTTGGCATGAATATTGTGAATTTTCCTTTAAAAATATTTATATTCGATGATTTCCGCAACATTACAAATTACTCGGAAAAAGTTCTTAGCAATACGATTTCATCGGGAAACTCTTCTTTCTCTGGTTTAAATAAGTTGGCATGAATATTGTAAATTTTCCTTTAAAAATATAAATTGTATTCCTCAACGTTACTCAATACTCGAAAAAAAGTTCTCAACGCTTCGATTTCCTTGGAAAAATCTCCCTCCTCTGGTTTAAGTAATTTGGCATGAATATTGTAAGTTTTCTTTTAAAAATATTTATATTCGATGATTTCCGCAACCTTACAGTTTACTCGGGAAAAAGTTCTAAGCGTTACGATTTCCTCGGGAAAATCTCCTTTCTCTGGTTTAAGTAAGTTGGCATGAATATTGTAAATTTTCCTTTAAAAAAAAAATTATATTCGATGATCTCCTCAAGGGTACACTTTAATCGAAAAAAAGTTCTCAACGCTACGATTTCCTCGGAACAATCTCCCTTCTCTGGTTCAAGTAAGTTGGCATGAATATTGTAAATTTTCCTTTAAAAAAATAATTATATTCGATGATTTCCTCAACGTTACACTTTCCTCGGAAAAAAGATCTCAAAGGTACGATTTCCTCGGAACAATCTCCCTTCTCTGGTTTAAGTAAGTTGGCATGAATATTGTAAATTTTCCTTTCGAAATATCATTAAATTCGATGATCTCTTCAAGAGTACACTTTACACGAAAAAAAGTTCTCAACGCTACAACTTCCTCGGAACAATCTCCCTTCTCTGGTTCAAGTAAGTTGGCATGAATATTTTAAATTTTCCTTTAAAAATATTTATATTCGATGATTTCCGCAACATTACAGCTTACTCGGAAAAAGTTCTTAGCATTACGATTTCCTCGGGAAAATCTCCTTTCTCTGGTTTTCGTAAGTTGGCATGGGTATTGTAAATTTTTCTTTAAAAATATTTACTTTTGATGTTTTCTTCAACGTTACACATTACTCGATAAAAATTTCTCAACGATACGATTTCCTCGCAACAATCTCCCTTCTCTGGTTTAAGTAAGTTGGCATGAATCTTGTAAATTTTCCTTTAAAAATATCTTTATATTCGATGATCTCCTGAACAGTACACTTTACTCGAAAAAAAGTTCTCAACGCTACGACATCCTCGGAACAATCTTCCTTCTCTGGTTCAAGTAAGTTGGCATGAATATTTTAAATTTTCCTTCAAAAATATTTATATTCGATGATTTCCGCAACATTACATTTTACTCGAAAAAAAGTTCTTAGCGTTACGATTTCCTCGGGAAAATCTCCTTTCTCTGGTTTTAGTTAGTTGGCATGAATATTGTAAATTTTCCTTTAAAAAAATAATTATATTTGATGATTTCCTCAACGTTACACTTTCCTCGGAAAAAAGATCTCAAAGGTACGATTTTCTCGGAACAATCTCCCTTCTCTGGTTTAAGTAAGTTGGCATGAATATTGTAAATTTTCCTTTAAAAATATCTTTACATTCGATGATCTCCTCAAAAGTACACTTTACTCGAAAAAAAGTTCTCAACGCTACGACATCCTCGGGAAAATGTCCTTTCTCTGGTTTGAGTAAGTTGGCCTGGATATTGTAAATTGTCCTTCAAAAATTTTTTTTATATTCAATGATTTTCTCAACGTTACACTTTACTCGGAAAACAGATCTCAACGTTACAATTTCCTCGGAACAATCTCCCTTTTCTGGTTTGAGTAAGTTGGCATGACTATTGTAAATATTCCTTTAAAAATATTTATATTCGATGATTTCCGCAACATTACATTTTACTCGAAAAAAAATTCTCAACGTTACGATTTCCTCGGGAAAATGTCCTTTCTCTGGTTTAAGTAAGTTGGCATGAATATTGTGAATTTTCCTTTAGAAATATTTATATTCGATGATTTCCGCAACATTACAAATTACTCGGAAAAAGTTCTTAGCAATACGATTTCATCGGGAAACTCTTCTTTCTCTGGTTTAAATAAGTTGGCATAAATATTGTAAATTTTCCTTTAAAAATATCAATTGTATTCCTCAACGTTATTCAATACTCGAAAAAAAGTTCTCAACGCTTCGATTTCCTTGGAAAAATCTCCCTTCTCTGGTTTAAGTAATTTTGCATGAATATTGTAAGTTTTCTTTTGAAAATATTTATATTCGATGATTTCCGCAACCTTACAGTTTACTCGGGAAAAAGTTCTAAGCGTTACGATTTCCTCGGGAAAATCTCCTTTCTCTGGTTTAAGTAAGTTGGCATGGATATTGTAAATTTTCCTTTAAAAAAAAAATTATATTCGATGATCTCCTCAAGGGTACACTTTAATGGAAAAAAAATTCTCAACGCTACGATTTCCTCGGAACAATCTCCCTTCTCTGGTTCAAGTAAGTTGGCATGAAAATTGTAAATTTTCCTTTAAAAATATCTTTACATTCGATGATCTCCTCAAAAGTACACTTTACTCGAAAAAAAGTTCTCAACGCTACGACATCCTCGGGAAAATGTCCTTTCTCTGGTTTGAGTAAGTTGGCCTGGATATTGTAAATTGTCCTTCAAAAATTTTTTTTATATTCAATGATTTTCTCAACGTTACACTTTACTCGGAAAACAGATCTCAACGTTACAATTTCCTCGGAACAATCTCCCTTTTCTGGTTTGAGTAAGTTGGCATGACTATTGTAAATATTCCTTTAAAAATATTTATATTCGATGATTTCCGCAACATTACATTTTACTCGAAAAAAAATTCTCAACGTTACGATTTCCTCGGGAAAATGTCCTTTCTCTGGTTTAAGTAAGTTGGCATGAATATTGTGAATTTTCCTTTAGAAATATTTATATTCGATGATTTCCGCAACATTACAAATTACTCGGAAAAAGTTCTTAGCAATACGATTTCATCGGGAAACTCTTCTTTCTCTGGTTTAAATAAGTTGGCATGAATATTGTAAATTTTCCCTTAAAAATATCAATTGTATTCCTCAACGTTATTCAATACTCGAAAAAAAGTTCTCAACGCTTCGATTTCCTTGGAAAAATCTCCCTTCTCTGGTTTAAGTAATTTTGCATGAATATTGTAAGTTTTCTTTTGAAAATATTTATATTCGATGATTTCCGCAACCTTACAGTTTACTCGGGAAAAAGTTCTAAGCGTTACGATTTCCTCGGGAAAATCTCCTTTCTCTGGTTTAAGTAAGTTGGCATGGATATTGTCAATTTTCCTTTAAAAAAAAAATTATATTCGATGATCTCCTCAAGGGTACACTTTAATGGAAAAAAAATTCTCAACGCTACGATTTCCTCGGAACAATCTCCCTTCTCTGGTTCAAGTAAGTTGGCATGAAAATTGTAAATTTTCCTTTATAAAAATAATTATATTCGATGATTTCCTCAACGTTACACTTTCCTCGGAAAAAAGATCTCAAAGGTACGATTTCCTCGGAACAATCTCCCTTCTCTGGTTTAAGTAAGTTGGCATGAATATTGTAAATTTTCCTTTCGAAATATCATTAAATTCGATGATCTCTTCAAGGGTACACTTTACTCGATAAAAAGTTCTCAACGTTACAACTTCCTCGGAACAATCTCCCTTCTCTGGTTCAAGTAAGTTGGCATGAATATTTTAAACTGTCCTTTAAAAATATTTATATTCGATGATTTCCGCAACATTACAGCTTACTCGGAAAAAAGTCTTAGCATTACGATTTCCTCGGGAAAATCTCCTTTCTCTGGTTTTAGTAAATTTGCATGGGTATTGCAAATTTTTCTTTTAAAAAATATTTATATTCGATGATTTCCGCAACATTACAGCTTACTCGGAAAAAGTTCTTAGCATTACAATTTCCTCGGGAAAATCTACTTTCTCTGGTTTTAGTAAATTTGCATGGGTATTGCAAATTTTTCTTTTAAAAAATATTTATATTCGATGATTTCCGCAACCTTACAGTTTACTCGAAAAAAAGTTTTCAACGTTACGATATCCTCGGGAAAATGTCCTTTCTCTGGTTTAAGTAAGTTGGCCTGGATATTGTAAATTGTCCTTCAAAAATTTTTTTTATATTCAATGATTTTCTCAACGTTACACTTTACTCGGAAAACAGATCTCAACGGTACAATTTCCTCGGAACAATCTCCCTTTTCTGGTTTGAGTAAGTTGGCATGACTATTGTAAATATTCCTTTAAAAATATTTATATTCGATGATTTCCGCAACGCTACATTTTACTCGAAAAAAAATTCTCAACGTTACGATTTCCTCGGGAAAATGTCCTTTCTCTGGTTTAAGTAAGTTGGCATGAATATTGTGAATTTTCCTTTAAAAATATTTATATTCGATGATTTCCGCAACATTACAAATTACTCGGAAAAAGTTCTTAGCAATACGATTTCATCGGGAAACTCTTCTTTCTCTGGTTTAAATAAGTTGGCATGAATATTGTAAATTTTCCTTTAAAAATATAAATTGTATTCCTCAACGTTACTCAATACTCGAAAAAAAGTTCTCAACGCTTCGATTTCCTTGGAAAAATCTCCCTTCTCTGGTTTAAGTAATTTTGCATGATCATTGTAAGTTTTCTTTTAAAAATATTTATATTCGATGATTTCCGCAACCTTACAGTTCACTCGGGAAAAAGTTCTAAGCGTTACGATTTCCTCGGGAAAATCTCCTTTCTCTGGTTTAAGTAAGTTGGCATGGATATTGTAAATTTTCATTTAAAAAAAAAATTATATTCGATGATCTCCTCAAGGGTACACTTTAATCGAAAAAAAGTTCTCAACGCTACGATTTCCTCGGAACAATCTCCCTTCTCTGGTTCAAGTAAGTTGGCATGAATATTTTAAATTTTCCTTTAAAAATATTTATATTCGATGATTTCCGCAACATGACAGCTCACTCCGGAAAAAGTTCTAAGCGTTACGATTTCCTCGGGAAAATCTCCTTTCTCTGGTTTAAGTAAGTTGGCATGGATATTGTAAATTTTCCTTTAAAAAAAAAATTATATTCGATGATCTCCTCAAGGGTACACTTTAATGGAAAAAAAATTCTCAACGCTACGATTTCCTCGGAACAATCTCCCTTCTCTGGTTCAAGTAAGTTGGCATGAAAATTGTGAATTTTCCTTTAAAAAAATAATTATATTCGATGATTTCCTCAACGTTACACTTTCCTCGGAAAAAAGATCTCAAAGGTACGATTTCCTCGGAACAATCTCCCTTCTCTGGTTTAAGTAAGTTGGCATGAATATTGTAAATTTTCCTTTCGAAATATCATTAAATTCGATGATCTCTTCAAGGGTACACTTTACTCGAAAAAGAGTTCTCAACGCTACAACTTCCTCGGAACAATCTCCCTTCTCTGGTTCAAGTAAGTTGGCATGAATATTTTAAATTTTCCTTTAAAAATATTTATATTCGATGATTTCCGCAACATTACAGCTTACTCGGAAAAAAGTCTTAGCATTACGATTTCCTCGGGAAAATCTCCTTTCTCTGGTTTTAGTAAGTTGGCATGGGTATTGTCAATTTTTCTTTAAAAATATTTACTTTTGATGTTTTCTTCAACGTTACACATTACTCGATAAAAATTTCTCAACGATACGATTTCCTCGGAACAATCTCCCTTCTCTGGTTTAAGTAAGTTGGCATGAATATTGTAAATTTTCCTTTAAAAATATCTTTATATTCAATGATCTCCTGAACAGTACACTTTACTCGAAAAAAAGTTCTCAACGCTACGACATCCTCGGAACAATCTTCCTTCTCTGGTTCAAGTAAGTTGGCATGAATATTTTAAATTTTCCTTCAAAAATATTTATATTCGATGATTTCCGCAACATTACAGCTTACTCGGAAAAAGTTCTTAGCATTACAATTTCCTCGGGAAAATCTACTTTCTCTGGTTTTAGTAAATTTGCATGGGTATTGCAAATTTTTCTTTTAAAAAATATTTATATTCGATGATTTCCGCAACCTTACAGTTTACTCGAAAAAAAGTTTTCAACGTTACGATATCCTCGGGAAAATGTCCTTTCTCTGGTTTAAGTAAGTTGGCCTGGATATTGTAAATTGTCCTTCAAAAATTTTTTTTATATTCAATGATTTTCTCAACGTTACACTTTACTCGGAAAACAGATCTCAACGGTACAATTTCCTCGGAACAATCTCCCTTTTCTGGTTTGAGTAAGTTGGCATGACTATTGTAAATATTCCTTTAAAAATATTTATATTCGATGATTTCCGCAACGCTACATTTTACTCGAAAAAAAATTCTCAACGTTACGATTTCCTCGGGAAAATGTCCTTTCTCTGGTTTAAGTAAGTTGGCATGAATATTGTGAATTTTCCTTTAAAAATATTTATATTCGATGATTTCCGCAACATTACAAATTACTCGGAAAAAGTTCTTAGCAATACGATTTCATCGGGAAACTCTTCTTTCTCTGGTTTAAATAAGTTGGCATGAATATTGTAAATTTTCCTTTAAAAATATAAATTGTATTCCTCAACGTTACTCAATACTCGAAAAAAAGTTCTCAACGCTTCGATTTCCTTGGAAAAATCTCCCTTCTCTGGTTTAAGTAATTTTGCATGATCATTGTAAGTTTTCTTTTAAAAATATTTATATTCGATGATTTCCGCAACCTTACAGTTCACTCGGGAAAAAGTTCTAAGCGTTACGATTTCCTCGGGAAAATCTCCTTTCTCTGGTTTAAGTAAGTTGGCATGGATATTGTAAATTTTCATTTAAAAAAAAAATTATATTCGATGATCTCCTCAAGGGTACACTTTAATCGAAAAAAAGTTCTCAACGCTACGATTTCCTCGGAACAATCTCCCTTCTCTGGTTCAAGTAAGTTGGCATGAATATTTTAAATTTTCCTTTAAAAATATTTATATTCGATGATTTCCGCAACATGACAGCTCACTCCGGAAAAAGTTCTAAGCGTTACGATTTCCTCGGGAAAATCTCCTTTCTCTGGTTTAAGTAAGTTGGCATGGATATTGTGAATTTTCCTTTAAAAAAAAAATTATATTCGATGATCTCCTCAAGGGTACACTTTAATGGAAAAAAAATTCTCAACGCTACGATTTCCTCGGAACAATCTCCCTTCTCTGGTTCAAGTAAGTTGGCATGAAAATTGTGAATTTTCCTTTAAAAAAATAATTATATTCGATGATTTCCTCAACGTTACACTTTCCTCGGAAAAAAGATCTCAAAGGTACGATTTCCTCGGAACAATCTCCCTTCTCTGGTTTAAGTAAGTTGGCATGAATATTGTAAATTTTCCTTTCGAAATATCATTAAATTCGATGATCTCTTCAAGGGTACACTTTACTCGAAAAAAAGTTCTCAACGCTACAACTTCCTCGGAACAATCTCCCTTCTCTGGTTCAAGTAAGTTGGCATGAATATTTTAAATTTTCCTTTAAAAATATTTATATTCGATGATTTCCGCAACATTACAGCTTACTCGGAAAAAAGTCTTAGCATTACGATTTCCTCGGGAAAATCTCCTTTCTCTGGTTTTAGTAAGTTGGCATGGGTATTGTCAATTTTTCTTTAAAAATATTTACTTTTGATGTTTTCTTCAACGTTACACATTACTCGATAAAAATTTCTCAACGATACGATTTCCTCGGAACAATCTCCCTTCTCTGGTTTAAGTAAGTTGGCATGAATATTGTAAATTTTCCTTTAAAAATATCTTTATATTCAATGATCTCCTGAACAGTACACTTTACTCGAAAAAAAGTTCTCAACGCTACGACATCCTCGGAACAATCTTCCTTCTCTGGTTCAAGTAAGTTGGCATGAATATTTTAAATTTTCCTTCAAAAATATTTATATTCGATGATTTCCGCAACATTACAGCTTACTCGGAAAAAGTTCTTAGCATTACAATTTCCTCGGGAAAATCTACTTTCTCTGGTTTTAGTAAATTTGCATGGGTATTGCAAATTTTTCTTTTAAAAAATATTTATATTCGATGATTTCCGCAACCTTACAGTTTACTCGAAAAAAAGTTTTCAACGTTACGATATCCTCGGGAAAATGTCCTTTCTCTGGTTTAAGTAAGTTGGCCTGGATATTGTAAATTGTCCTTCAAAAATTTTTTTTATATTCAATGATTTTCTCAACGTTACACTTTACTCGGAAAACAGATCTCAACGGTACAATTTCCTCGGAACAATCTCCCTTTTCTGGTTTGAGTAAGTTGGCATGACTATTGTAAATATTCCTTTAAAAATATTTATATTCGATGATTTCCGCAACGCTACATTTTACTCGAAAAAAAATTCTCAACGTTACGATTTCCTCGGGAAAATGTCCTTTCTCTGGTTTAAGTAAGTTGGCATGAATATTGTGAATTTTCCTTTAAAAATATTTATATTCGATGATTTCCGCAACATTACAAATTACTCGGAAAAAGTTCTTAGCAATACGATTTCATCGGGAAACTCTTCTTTCTCTGGTTTAAATAAGTTGGCATGAATATTGTAAATTTTCCTTTAAAAATATAAGTTGTATTCCTCAACGTTACTCAATACTCGAAAAAAAGTTCTCAACGCTTCGATTTCCTTGGAAAAATCTCCCTTCTCTGGTTTAAGTAATTTTGCATGATCATTGTAAGTTTTCTTTTAAAAATATTTATATTCGATGATTTCCGCAACCTTACAGTTCACTCGGGAAAAAGTTTTCAACGATACGATATCCTCGGGAAAATGTCCTTTCTCTGGTTTAAGTAAGTTGGCATGGATATTGTAAATTTTCCTTTAAAAAAAAAATTATATTCGATGATCTCCTCAAGGGTACACTTTAATCGAAAAAAAGTTCTCAACGCTACGATTTCCTCGGAACAATCTCCCTTCTCTGGTTCAAGTCAGTTGTCATGAATATTTTAAATTTTCCTTTAAAAATATTTATATTCGATGATTTCTGCATCATTACAGTTTACTCGGAAAAAGTTCTTAGCGTTTCGACTTCCTCGGGAAAATCTCCTTTCTCTGGTTTTAATAAGTTGGCATGGGTATTGTAAATTTTCCTTTAAAAATATCTTTATATTCGATGATCTCCTTAACAGTACTTTTTACTCGAAAAAAAGTTCTCAACGCTACGACATCCTCGGAACAATCTTCCTTCTCTGGTTCAAGTAAGTTGGCATGAATATTTTAAATTTTCCTTTAAAAATATTTATATTCGATGATTTCCGCAACATTACAGCTCACTCCGGAAAAAGTTCTAAGCGTTACGATTTCCTCGGGAAAATCTCCTTTCTCTGGTTTAAGTAAGTTGGCATGGATATTGTAAATTTTCCTTTAAAAAAAAAATTATATTCGATGATCTCCTCAAGGGTACACTTTAATGGAAAAAAAATTCTCAACGCTACGATTTCCTCGGAACAATCTCCCTTCTCTGGTTCAAGTAAGTTGGCATGAAAATTGTGAATTTTCCTTTAAAAAAATAATTATATTCGATGATTTCCTCAACGTTACACTTTCCTCGGAAAAAAGATCTCAAAGGTACGATTTCCTCGGAACAATCTCCCTTCTCTGGTTTAAGTAAGTTGGCATGATTATTGTAAATTTTCCTTTCGAAATATCATTAAATTCGATGATCTCTTCAAGGGTACACTTTACTCGAAAAAAAGTTCTCAACGCTACAACTTCCTCGGAACAATCTCCCTTCTCTGGTTCAAGTAAGTTGGCATGAATATTTTAAATTTTCCTTTAAAAATATTTATATTCGATGATTTCCGCAACATTACAGCTTACTCGGAAAAAAGTCTTAGCATTACGATTTCCTCGGGAAAATCTCCTTTCTCTGGTTTTAGTAAGTTGGCATGGGTATTGTAAATTTTTCTTTAAAAATATTTACTTTTGATGTTTTCTTCAATGTTACACATTACTCGATGAAAATTTCTCAACGATACGATTTCCTCGGAACAATCTCCCTTCTCTGGTTTAAGTAAGTTGGCATGAATATTGTAAATTTTCCTTTAAAAATATCTTTATATTCAATGATCTCCTGAACAGTACACTTTACTCGAAAAAAAGTTCTCAACGCTACGACATCCTCGGAACAATCTTCCTTCTCTGGTTCAAGTAAGTTGGCATGAATATTTTAAATTTTCCTTCAAAAATATTTATATTCGATGATTTCCGCAAAATTACAGCTTACTCGGAAAAAGTTCTTAGCATTACGATTTTCTCGGGAAAATCTACTTTCTCAGGTTTTGGTAAGTTGGCATGGGTATTGCAAATTTTTCTTTTAAAAAATATTTATATTCGATGATTTCCGCAACCTTACAGTTTACTCGAAAAAAAGTTTTCAACGATACGATATCCTCGGAAAAATGTCCTTTCTCTGGTTTAAGTAAGTTGGCCTGGATATTGTAAATTGTCCTTCAAAAGATATTTTTATATTCAATGATTTTCTCAACGTTACACTTTACTCGGAAACAGATCTCAACGGTACAATTTCCTCGGAACAATCTCCCTTTTCTGGTTTGAGTAAGTTGGCATGAATATTGTAAATTTTCCTTGAAAAATATTTATATTCGATGATTCCTGCAACATTACAGCTTACTCGAAAAAAAGTTCTTAGCGTTACGATTTCCTCGGGAAAATCTCCTTTCTCTGGTTTTAGTAAGTTGGCATGAAAATTGTAAATTTTCCTTTAAAAAAATAATTATATTCGATGATTTCCTCAACGTTACACTTTCCTCGGAAAAAAGATCTCAAAGGTACGATTTCCTCGGAACAATCTCCCTTCTCTGGTTTAAGTAAGTTGGCATGAATATTGTAAATTTTCCTTTCGAAATATCATTATATTCGATGATCTCTTCAAGGGAACACTTTACTCGAAAAAAAGTTCTCAACGCTACAACTTCCTCGGAACAATCTCCCTTCTCTGGTTCAAGTCAGTTGTCATGAATATTTTAAATTTTCCTTTAAAAATATTTATATTCGATGATTTCTGCATCATTACAGTTTACTCGGAAAAAGTTCTTAGCGTTTCGATTTCCTCGGGAAAATCTCCTTTCTCTGGTTTTAATAAGTTGGCATGGGTATTGTAAATTTTCCTTTAAAAATATCTTTATATTCGATGATCTCCTGAACAGTACTTTTTACTCGAAAAAAAGTTCTCAACGCTACGACATCCTCGGAACAATCTTCCTTCTCTGGTTCAAGTAAGTTGGCATGAATATTTTAAATTTTCTTATGAAAATATTTATATTCGATGATTTCCGCAACATTACAGCTTACTCGGAAAAAGTTCTTAGCATTACGATTTCCTCGGGATAATCTACTTTCTCTGGTTTTAGTAAGTTGGCACGGGTATTGCAAATTTTTCTTTAAAAAAATATTTATATTCGATGATTTCCGCAACCTTACAGTTTACTCGAAAAAAAGTTTTCAACGATACGATATCCTCGGAAAAATGTCCTTTCTCAGGTTTAAGTAAGTTGGCCTGGATATTGTAAATTGTCCTTCAAAAGATATTTTTATATTCAATGATTTTCTTAACGTTACACTTTACTCGGAAACAGATCTCAACGGTACAATTTCCTCGGAACAATCTCCCTTTTCTGGTTTGAGTAAGTTGGCATGAATATTGTAAATTTTCCTTGAAAAATATTTATATTCGATGATTCCTGCAACATTACAGCTTACTCGAAAAAAAGTTTTTAGCGTTACGATTTCCTCGGGAAACTCTTCTTTTTCTGGTTTAAGTAAGTTGGCATGAATATTGTAAATTTTCCTTTAAAAATATTTATATTCGATGATTTCCACAACATTACAGTTTACTCGGAAAAAAGTTCTCAACGTTACGATCTTCGGGAAAATGTCCTTTCTCTGGTTTAAGTAAGTTGGCATGAATATTGTGAATTTTCCTCTAAAAATATTTATATTCGATGATTTCCGCAACATTACAGTTTACTCGGAAAAAGTTCTTAGCGTTACGATTTCATCGAGAAACTCTTCTTTCTCTGGTTGAAGTAATTTGGCATGAATATTGTAAGTTTTCTTTTAAAAATATTTATATTCGATGATTTCCGCAACCTTACAGTTTACTCGGGAAAAAGTTCTTAGCGTTACGATTTCCTCGGGAAAATCTCTTTTCTCTAGTTTAAGTAAGTTGGCATGGATATTGTAAATTTTCCTTTCGAAGTATTTTTATATTCGATGATCTTCTCAAGGGTACACTTTACTCGAAAAAAAGTTCTCAACGCTAGGATTTCCTCTGAACAATCTCCCTTCTCTGGTTCAAGTAAGTTGGCATGAATATTGTAAATTTTCCTTTAAAAATATCTTTATATTCGATGATCTCCTGAACAGTACACTTTACTCGAAAAAAAGTTCTCAACGCTACGATATCCTCGGAACAATCTTCCTTCTCTGGTTCAAGTAAGTCGGCATGAATATTTTAAATTTTCCTTTAAAAATATTTATATTCGATGATTCCTGCAACGTTACAGCTTACTCGAAAAAAAGTTTTTAGCGTTACGATTTCCTCGGGAAAATGTCCTTTCTCTGGTTTTAGTAAGTTGGCATGGGTATTGCAGATTTTTCTTTTAAAAAATATTTATATTCGATTATTTCTGCAACCTTACAGTTTACTCGAAAAAAAGTTTTCAACGATACGATATCCTCGGGAAAATGTCCTTTCTCTGGTTTTAATAAGTTGGCATGGGTATTGTAAATTTTCCTTTAAAAATATCTTTATATTCGATGATCTCCTGAACAGTACTTTTTACTCGAAAAAAAGTTCTCAACGCTACGACATCCTCGGAACAATCTTCCTTCTCTGGTTCAAGTAAGTTGGCATGAATATTTTAAATTTTCCTTTAAAAATATTTATATTCGATGATTTCCGCAACATTACAGCTTACTCGGAAAAAGTTCTTAGCATTACGATTTCCTCGGGATAATCTACTTTCTCTGGTTTTAGTAAGTTGGCACGGGTATTGCAAATTTTTCTTTAAAAAAATATTTATATTCGATGATTTCCGCAACCTTACAGTTTACTCGAAAAAAAGTTTTCAACGATACGATATCCTCGGAAAAATGTCCTTTCTCAGGTTTAAGTAAGTTGGCCTGGATATTGTAAATTGTCCTTCAAAAGATATTTTTATATTCAATGATTTTCTTAACGTTACACTTTACTCGGAAACAGATCTCAACGGTACAATTTCCTCGGAACAATCTCCCTTTTCTGGTTTGAGTAAGTTGGCATGAATATTGTAAATTTTCCTTGAAAAATATTTATATTCGATGATTCCTGCAACATTACAGCTTACTCGAAAAAAAGTTTTTAGCGTTACGATTTCCTCGGGAAACTCTTCTTTTTCTGGTTTAAGTAAGTTGGCATGAATATTGTAAATTTTCCTTTAAAAATATTTATATTCGATGATTTCCACAACATTACAGTTTACTCGGAAAAAAGTTCTCAACGTTACGATCTTCGGGAAAATGTCCTTTCTCTGGTTTAAGTAAGTTGGCATGAATATTGTGAATTTTCCTCTAAAAATATTTATATTCGATGATTTCCGCAACATTACAGTTTACTCGGAAAAAGTTCTTAGCGTTACGATTTCATCGAGAAACTCTTCTTTCTCTGGTTGAAGTAATTTGGCATGAATATTGTAAGTTTTCTTTTAAAAATAGTTATATTCGATGATTTCCGCAACCTTACAGTTTACTCGGGAAAAAGTTCTTAGCGTTACGATTTCCTCGGGAAAATCTCTTTTCTCTAGTTTAAGTAAGTTGGCATGGATATTGTAAATTTTCCTTTCGAAGTATTTTTATATTCGATGATCTTCTCAAGGGTACACTTTACTCGAAAAAAAGTTCTCAACGCTAGGATTTCCTCTGAACAATCTCCCTTCTCTGGTTCAAGTAAGTTGGCATGAATATTGTAAATTTTCCTTTAAAAATATCTTTATATTCGATGATCTCCTGAACAGTACACTTTACTCGAAAAAAAGTTCTCAACGCTACGATATCCTCGGAACAATCTTCCTTCTCTGGTTCAAGTAAGTCGGCATGAATATTTTAAATTTTCCTTTAAAAATATTTATATTCGATGATTCCTGCAACGTTACAGCTTACTCGAAAAAAAGTTTTTAGCGTTACGATTTCCTCGGGAAAATGTCCTTTCTCTGGTTTTAGTAAGTTGGCATGGGTATTGCAGATTTTTCTTTTAAAAAATATTTATATTCGATTATTTCTGCAACCTTACAGTTTACTCGAAAAAAAGTTTTCAACGATACGATATCCTCGGGAAAATGTCCTTTCTCTGGTTTTAATAAGTTGGCATGGGTATTGTAAATTTTCCTTTAAAAATATCTTTATATTCGATGATCTCCTGAACAGTACTTTTTACTCGAAAAAAAGTTCTCAACGCTACGACATCCTCGGAACAATCTTCCTTCTCTGGTTCAAGTAAGTTGGCATGAATATTTTAAATTTTCCTTTAAAAATATTTATATTCGATTATTTCCGCAACATTACAGCTCACTCCGGAAATTTCCTCGGGAAAATCTCCTTTCTCTGGTTTAAGTAAGTTGGCATGGGTATTGCAAATTTTTCTTTTAAAAAATATTTATATTCGATGATTTCTGCAACCTTACAGTTTACTCGAAAAAAAGTTTTCAACGATACGATATCCTCGGGAAAATGTCCTTTCTCTGGTTTAAGTAAGTTGGCCTGGATATTGTAAATTGTCCTTTAAAAGATATTTTTATATTCAATGATTTTTTCAACGTTACACTTTACTCGGAAAACAGATCTCAACGGTACAATTTCCTCGGAACAATCTCCCTTTTCTGGTTTGAGTAAGTTGGCATGAATATTGTAAATTTTTCTTGAAAAATATTTATATTCGATGATTCCTGCAGCATTACAGCTTACTCGAAAAAAAGTTCTTAGCGTTACGATTTCTTCGGGAAAATCTCCTTTCTCTGGTTTTAGTAAGTTGGCATAAATATTGTAAATTTTCCTTTAAAAAAATAATTATATTCGATGATTTCCTCAACGTTACACTTTCCTCGGAAAAAAGATCTCAAAGGTACGATTTCCTCGGAACAATCTCCCTTCTCTGGTTTAAGTAAGTTGGCATGAATATTGTAAATTTTCCTTTCGAAATATCATTATATTCGATGATCTCTTCAAGGGTACACTTTACTCGAAAAAAAGTTCTCAACGCTACAACTTCCTCGGAACAATCTCCCTTCTCTGGTTCAAGTAAGTTGGCATGAATATTTTAAATTTTCCTTCAAAAATATTTATATTCGATGATTTCCGCAACATTACAGCTTACTCGGAAAAAGTTCTTAGCATTACGATTTCCTCGGGAAAATCTACTTTCTCTGGTTTTAGTAAGTTGGCATGGGTATTGCAAATTTTTCTTTTAAAAAATATTTATATTCGATGATTTCCGCAACCTTAAAGTTTACTCGAAAAAAAGTTTTCAACGATACGATATCCTCGGGAAAATGTCCTTTCTCTGGTTTAAGTAAGTTGGCCTGGATATTGTAAATTGTCCTTCAAAAGATATTTTTATATTCAATGATTTTCTCAACGTTACACTGTACTCGGAAAACAGATCTCAACGGTACAATTTCCTCGGAACAATCTCCCTTTTCTGGTTTGAGTAAGTTGGCATGAGTATTGTAAATTTTCCTTGAAAAATATTTATATTCGATGATTCCTGCAACATTACAGCTTACTCGAAAAAAAGTTCTTAGCGTTACAATTTCCTCGGGAAAATCTCCTTTCTCTGGTTTTAGTAAGTTGGCATGAATATTGTAAATTTTCCTTTAAAAAAATAATTATATTCGATGATTTCCTCAACGTTACACTTTCCTCGGAAAAAAGATCTCAAAGGTACGATTTCCTCGGAACAATCTCCCTTCTCTGGTTCAAGTAAGTTGGCATGAATATTTTAAATTTTCCTTTAAAAATATTTGTATTCGATGATTTCTGCATCATTACACTTTACTCGAAAAAAAGTTCTCAACGCTAGGATTTCCTCGGAACAATCTCCCTTCTCTGGTTCGAGTTAGTTGGCATGAATATTTTAAATTTTCCTTTAAAAATATCTTTATATTCGATGATCTCCTGAACAGTACACTTTACTCGAAAAAAAGTTCTCAACGATACGATTTCCTTGGAACAATCTCCCTTCTCTGGTTTAAGTAAGTTGGCATGAATATTTTAAATTTTCCTTTAAAAATATTTATATTCGATGATTCCTGCAACATTACAGCTTACTCGAAAAAAAGTTTTTAGCGTTACGATTTCCTCGGGAAACTCTTCTTTTTCTGGTTTAAGTAAGTTGGCATGAATATTGTAAATTTTCCTTTAAAAATATTTATATACGATGATTTCCGCAACATTACAGTTTACTCGGAAAAAAGTTTTCAACGATACGATATCCTCGGGAAAATGTCTTTTCTCTGGTTTAAGTAAGTTGGCCTGGATATTGTAAATTGTCCTTCAAAAGATATTTTTATATTCAATGATTTTCTCAACGTTACACTTTACTCGGAAAACAGATCTCAACGGTACAATTTCCTCGGAACAATCTCCCTTTTCTGGTTTGAGTAAGTTGGCATGAATATTGTAAATTTTCCTTGAAAAATATTTATATTCGATGATTCCTGCAACATTACAGCTTACTCGAAAAAAAGTTTTTAGCGTTACGATTTCCTCGGGAAACTTTTCTTTTTCTGGTTTAAGTAAGTTGGCATGAATATTGTAAATTTTCCTTTAAAAATATTTATATTCGATGATTTCCGCAACATTACAGTTTACTCGGAAAAAAGTTCTCAACGTTACGATCTTCGGGAAAATGTCCTTTCTCTGGTTTAAGTAAGTTGGCATAAATATTGTGAATTTTCCTTTAAAAATATTTATATTCGATGATTTCCGCAACATTACAGTTTACTCGGAAAAAGTTCTTAGCGTTACGATTTCATCGAGAAACTCTTCTTTCTCTGGTTGAAGTAATTTGGCATGAATATTGTAAGTTTTCTTTTAAAAATATTTATATTCGATGATTTCCGCAACCTTACAGTTTACTCGGGAAAAAGTTCTTAGCGTTACGATTTCCTCGGGAAAATCTCCTTTCTCTGGTTTAAGTAAGTTGGCATGGATATTGTAAATTTTCCTTTCGAAGTATCATTATATTCGATGATCTCCTCAAGGGTACACTTTACTCGAAAAAAAGTTCTCAACGCTAGGATTTCCTCGGAACAATCTCCTTCTCTGGTTCAAGTAAGTTGGCATGAATATTGTAAATTTTCCTTTAAAAATATCTTTATATTCGATGATCTCTTGAACAGTACACTTTACTCGAAAAAAAGTTCTCAACGCTACGATATCGTCGGAACAATCTTCCTTCTCTGGTTCAAGTAAGTTGGCATGAATATTTTAAATTTTCCTTTAAAAATATTTATATTCGATGATTTCCGCAACATTACAGCTTACTCGGAAAAAGTTCTTAGCATTACGATTTCCTCGGGAAAATCTACTTTCTCTGGTTTTAGTAAGTTGGCATGGGTATTGCAAATTTTTCTTTTAAAAAATACTTATATTCGATGATTTCCGCAACCTTACAGTTTACTCGAAAAAAAGTTTTCAACGATACGATATCCTCGGGAAAATGTCCTTTCTCTGGTTTAAGTAAGTTGGCATGGGTATTGCAAATTTTCCTTTAAAAATCTTTACTTTTGATGTTTTCCTCAACGTTACACATTACTCGATAAAAATTTCTTAACGATACGATTTCCTCGGAACAATCTCCCTTCTCTGGTTTAAGTAAGTTGGCATGAATATTGTAAATTTTCCTTTATAAATATCTTTATATTCGATGATCTCCTGAATAGTACACTTTACTCGAAAAAAAGTTCTGAACGCTACGACATCCTCGGAACAATCTTTCTTCTCTGGTTCAAGTAAGTTGGCATGAATATTTTAAATTTTCCTTTAAAAATATTTATATTCGATGATTTCCGCAACATTACAGCTTACTCGGAAAAAGTTCTTAGCATTACGATTTCCTCGGGAAAATCTACTTTTTCTGGTTTTAGTAAGTTGGCATGGGTATTGCAAATTTTTTTTTTAAAAAATATTTATATTCGATGATTTCCGCAACCTTACAGTTAACTCGAAAAAAAGTTTTCAACGTTACGATATCCTCTGGAAAATGTCCTTTCTCTGGTTTAAGTAAGTTGGCCTGGATATTGTAAATTGTCCTTCAAAAGATATTTTTATATTCAATGATTTTCTCAACGTTACACTTTACTCGGAAAACAGATCTCAACGGTACAATTTCCTCAGAACAATCTCCCTTTTCTGGTTTGAGTAAGTTGGCATGAATATTGTAAATTTTCCTTGAAAAATATTTATATTCGATGATTCCTGCAACATTACAGCTTACTCGGAAAAAGTTCTTAGCATTACGATTTCCTCGGGAAAATCTACTTTCTCTGGTTTTAGTAAGTTGGCATGGGTATTGCAAATTTTTCTTTTAAAAAATATTTATATTCGATGATTTCCGCAACCTTACAGTTTACTCGAAAAAAAGTTTTCAACGATACGATATCCTCGGGAAAATGTCCTTTCTCTGGTTTAAGTAAGTTGGCATGGGTATTGCAAATTTTCCTTTAAAAATATTTACTTTTGATGTTTTCCTCAACGTTACACATTACTCGATAAAAATTTCTTAACGATACGATTTCCTCGGAACAATCTCCCTTCTCTGGTTTAAGTAAGTTGGCATGAATATTGTAAATTTTCCTTTATAAATATCTTTATATTCGATGATCTCCTGAATAGTACACTTTACTCGAAAAAAAGTTCTCAACGCTACGACATCCTCGGAACAATCTTTCTTCTCTGGTTCAAGTAAGTTGGCATGAATATTTTAAATTTTCCTTTAAAAATATTTATATTCGATGATTTCCGCAACATTACAGCTTACTCGGAAAAAGTTCTTAGCATTACGATTTCCTCGGGAAAATCTACTTTTTCTGGTTTTAGTAAGTTGGCATGGGTATTGCAAATTTTTTTTTTTAAAAATATTTATATTCGATGATTTCCGCAACCTTACAGTTAACTCGAAAAAAAGTTTTCAACGTTACGATATCCTCTGGAAAATGTCCTTTCTCTGGTTTAAGTAAGTTGGCCTGGATATTGTAAATTGTCCTTCAAAAGATATTTTTATATTCAATGATTTTCTCAACGTTACACTTTACTCGGAAAACAGATCTCAACGGTACAATTTCCTCAGAACAATCTCCCTTTTCTGGTTTGAGTAAGTTGGCATGAATATTGTAAATTTTCCTTGAAAAATATTTATATTCGATGATTCCTGCAACATTACAGCTTACTCGAAAAAAAGTTCTTAGCGTTACGATTTCCTCTGGAAACTCTTCTTTTTCTGGTTTATGTAAGTTGGCATGAATATTGTAAATTTTCCTTTAAAAATATTTATATTCGATGATTTCTGCAACATTACAGTTTACTCGGAAAAAAGTTCTCAACGTTACGATCTTCGGGAAAATGTCCTTTCTCTGGTTTAAGTAAGTTGGCATGAATATTGTGAATTTTCCTTTAAAAATATTTATATTCGATGATTTCCGCAACATTACAGTTTACTCGGAAAAAGTTCTTAGCGTTACAATTTCATCGGGAAACTCTTCTTTCTCTGGTTTAAATAAGTTGGCATGAATATTGTAAATTTTCCTTTAAAAATATTAATTGTATTCCTCAACGTTACTCATTACTCGAAAAAAAGTTCTCAACGCTTCGATTTCCTCGGAAAATTTTCCCTTCTCTGGTTTAAGTAATTCGGCATGAATATTGTAAGTTTTCTTTTAAAAATATTTTTATCCGATGATTTCCGCAACCTTACAGTTTACTCGGGAAAAAGTTCTTAGCGTTACGATTTCCTCGGGAAAATCTCTTTTCTCTGGTTTAAGTAAGTTGGCATGGATATTGTAAATTTTCCTTTAAAAAAAAAATTATATTCGACGATTTCCGCAACCTTACAGTTTACTCGGGAAAAAGATCTTAGCGTTACGATTTCCTCGGGAAACTCTTCTTTCTCTGGTTCGAAAGGTTTGCGAATTTACTTACAGTTCACTGCAATCCGAAAAGCGGGCGATCTACCAACCCGGAAGCTTGGTTTTAGTAAAGGCATGTAATGTGTCCGACGCCGCGTCGGCGACCACGGCTAAATTTATGCCATTGTATGAGGGACCGTATCACGTGGGTAGGGTATTTTACGACTGTACCTATGAATTACATTACAGGAATTCTTCATTAATTCGAGGAAAATTTCATTCATCTTCCCTCAGGCCCTACTACGATGAGCGGAACGCAGAAGCCAAAGAGAGTGAGGCAGAGGCAGGCCCGTCAGATTCGGTGGCTCAAAACGCAATTGAAGATACTGGAACTCAAGATAAGGCAGGCCGACGACGAGCTACCATACGGGAAACAATCTCAGCAGGGGACACTCTCGCAACAGAAGGGGCACCGAAAAGGGGCCCAGCCAAAAGCCAAAATCAGACCAAGCAAGTTGAAAAGGCTGCAACAACGCCAGAGGGACCGAGAATTGCAGGCATTGTATCACGGACAGGTGTCATGCATGGGGCCCGTAGCCCGCGCCCGTAACGACCTGGAAGTGGAGGAACGTCTAGAACGAGTCACCTGGTGGTTCAGTCATTACTATGTGCTACCAGTGACGAACATCAACGGGGAGACGGAAGAAACTATAAGGGCACGTCTTAAAAATCGCCAAGCGCTTTACAAATTTGTAATCAAACCCAAAACGTCGAAAAAATCACCCTCCCCCGTTGAGGAAGCCAGTAACGCCGTAGAAATTGAAGTTGCGTCAAAGTGGAGTGGAGTATAATAAATATTAAAATTTATTTTGCTTACTTTTAGATCTTATTTCGTCAAGTATAACTTATAATCAATGCTTGGCTAATACTCAGATTTTTACTTACTTTGTAGCCTGATCGGAATAATTAATGTTAAGATTTATTTTTGCATACTTTTATATCTTAAAATTTATTTTGGATTTTTTTTTTTTTACAAGTTCATGAGAAAAGGGAGAAAACTCAAAAGTATTTTAAATAAAAAATGAAATCCAAAATAAATCTTAAGATATAAAAGTATGCAAAAATAAATCTTAACATTAATTTTACCGATCAGGCTACAAAGTAAGTAAAAATCTGAGTATTAGCCAAGCATTGATTATAAGTTATACTTGACGAAATAAGATCTAAAAGTAAGCAAAATAAATTTTAATATTTATTATACTCCACTCCACTTTGACGCAACTTCAATTTCTACGGCGTCACCGGCTTCCTCAACGGGGGAGGGTGATTTTTTCGACGTTTTGGGTTTGATTACAAATTTGTGCAGAAGCGCTTGGCGATTTTTAAGACGCGCCCTTATAGTTTCTTCCGTCTCCCCGTTGATGTTCGTCACTGGTAGCACATAGTAATGACTGAACCACCAGGTGACTCGTTCTAGACGTTCCTCCACTTCCAGGTCGTTACGGGCGCGGGCTACGGGCCCCATGCATGACACCTGTCCGTGATACAATGCCTGCAATTCTCGGTCCCTCTGGCATTGTTGCAGCCTTTTCAACTTGCTTGGTCTGATTTTGGCTTTTGGCTGGGCCCCTTTTCGGTGCCCCTTCTGTTGCGAGAGTGTCCCCTGCTGAGATTGTTTCCCGTATGGTAGCTCGTCGTCGGCCTGCCTTTTCTTGAGTTCCAGTATCTTCAATTGCGTTTTGAGCCACCGAATCTGACGGGCCTGCCTCTGCCTCACTCTCTTTGGCTTCTGCGTTCCGCTCATCGTAGTAGGGCCTGAGGGAAGATGAATGAAATTTTCCTCGAATTAATGAAGAATTCCTGTAATGTAATTCATAGGTACAGTCGTAAAATACCCCACCCACGTGATACGGTCCCTCATACAATGGCATAAATTTAGCCGTGGTCGCCGACGCGGCGTCGGACACATTACATGCCTTTACTAAAACCAAGCTTCCGGGTTGGTAGATCGCCCGCTTTACGGAATCGTTATGTTTATCTGCGCGCCGCATCCCTTCTTTCTCCATCCTTTCGGAGGCTCGCTGCAAGTTTTCAGCAAGGGAGGATTCCACGCGTGCCAGTTTTCCGTCATACTTTTCCCATACCCGCTCAGGTGCCCTTCCCTTTTGTTACTCGAAAGGAGAAAAACCCGTCGTGTCATGGTAATTTTCATTCATGTAGCTCTCAATCACCGGGAGCAGGTGAGCCCACCCTTTGTGACTTTGATCCAACAGTGACTGGAAAAACCGCCCCAACTCCTTGTTGACACGTTCTACCGCATTACTTTGTGCATGTCTAATAGAAGAAAATACGGGCTGTATACCGTCTCCCTTTAATTTATCCAGCTACACCCGAGTGGTGAACTGAGTTCCATGGTCGGACTGGATTCGCGAGGGTTTCTTGTTCTTCGGGATGTAATCGTTAAAAATGCGGTTAATCGTAACCCGGGTAGTTGCACTTTTCAATGCGTAAAGAGCCACGTATTTAGAGAACACGTCGAGAATGACCAAAATGTACCGGACCCCTGCTCGACCTTGTGGGAGCGGACCGAAGTAATCTATCGAGATTAACTCACCTACCCCTTTTGGTAAGATCGGAGTCGACCTTGCTACCGTTGACTGTGTGTAGGTTTTATTTCGCTGGCACGAATCGCATACCTTAAGGACTCTTTTTACAGCGTTTTGCAGATTTTTAGCGTAGAACCGCTCGAGCAACAAATTATAACACTTGCGAACACCTACGTGGCCATATGCAACGTGAACCTCGCGAATAAACAAATCCAAGATACTCGCGGGCAGTACGATTCGGTGTTGGCTCGCTTTCACCGTCGTCATCAGAATCCCGTCGTTCAGGACGTAATTTGCAACCTGACCACCGTGAGAGATCGTATCTATTATCTCCCTCCACGCAGCGTCCTTTGTCTGATGGGCGGGGATATCTTTGAGGAATTCAATCACTCGTTTGTCGAGGTCACGTAGTAGGATTATTGAGATACGGACTCTAGTTTCACTAGGCTCCTCTTGCCCCGCGTGTGACAACCGGCTCAACGTATCAGCAATGAAATTAGACGCTGCTGGGATGTGTAAAATTTTTAAAGAAAATTCCTGAATTCCGAGAGCCCAGCGCGACAGCCTCCCACTAAGGAATTTGCACGAAAACAAAAATTCTAATGCCCGGTGATCGGTAAATACGTAAACTTCAGACGATATTAAGTAGTAACGAAATTTTCTCAAAGCCCACACGATCGCCAAAAGCTCTTGCTCTGTAGTAAAATAATTCTTTTCCGCGCTTCTCAAGGTCCGGCTCGTGAGGCAAATTAATTGCTCTTTCCCGTCGGGACTTTTCTGCGTGATAAAAGCACCCAAAGCGGTGAGACTTGCATCTGTTTACAAAAAAAACGGCTTGTTGCGATCAGGGTATGCTTACAAAATCTCCCTACGAAAAAGCTCTTTTATTCTACCAAACGCCGCGTGGTGTTCGTCTGTCCACCTCCACTTTACCCCTTTCCGCGTGAGGTCTAATAACGTCCCCGCTTCCCGCGCCAGCTCCATTGTGAACTTAGAGCAAAAGTTGATTAGACCGAGGAAACCCTTGAGCTGTCGGACGTTTTTTTGTGGTAAGAAATCGTTAATTGAATCTACCTTACTCGGATCAATCTTAATGCCACTTGAGGTAATAACGTGGTCGAGATATTTCAGTTCCTCCCGGAAAAACTCTACCTTTTCGAAATTTAAAGTCACCCCAACATCGGAGATAGCTTGGAACAGCAGTTCCAGATGTATGAAATGAATTTCCCCGTTTCGGGATATGATCAAGTAATCGTCGACGAAAACGACAGCTATTCCCTCCACCTCTTTCTCTTTCATTATTCTCCGTAATTTATCTATCAAAGTCTCGGAGGCTCGTGATAGTGCCGCAGTGCTTACTTGAGTTCCAAAGGGTACCCGTTTAAAACACCAGGTTTTACCCTTATAGATAAATGCCGTGTAACGACGCGATTTCTTTCCGAGGGTGACCTGGTAAAATGACGACCTGAGGTCGACACTCGACATGACGCCCCCACCCTCACACCGACGGAGCATCTCATCCACTCCCTCCGGCGCGTCGTGGTCATTCTCGAGGCGACAGTTTAATGTCCGAGCATCCAAACACACCCTTACTGAGCCATCTTTCTTTACGACCGGAACCAAAGGATTTATGTATTGGCTCTGCGTTCGCTCGATAATTCCCCACTCGTATAACTTGTTAATTTCGTCGTCGACCTTATCACGGTGCTCCATGGGAATGGGGTAAATCTTGTTTTGATAAGGTGAGGTATCAGTTTCCCGAAATTCGTAAATAAAATCGCGAAATCGCCCCGGACGTTTCCGAAAAATGTGTCGAAATTTCTTTATTAATTCGCGCAATCGATCCCGATCTAGGCTGCTTAAGCCCTGGACGCCCTGTATTTTATGTTCGATCTCTTCATCCGTGATATCTATATCAACGTCAAAATAGAATACCGACGCTGTGTTACTTAGTCGTTCTTTCTTGCGCTCCCCAAAGCCCACCCTCACGGGTAGCCCATCAAGACCTTTGAAGGATATACAATTATCAGCCATAAGAACGTTCATCCCGAGCTCCTTCATGGTATCCCGGCCAATAACACACGTATGGACTAGCTTAGGTACGATCAGCACATTGATGTCGATCTGGACAGTTCCTAGGGTACAGGGTACGCGAAATTGTAGCTTAATTTTCCCCGAACGTTCACCTGTGAACCCTACAGCGGTCAACCCGATCACGGGAAAGTATGGATATTTCGCGAATTCGATCTTATTCCTTTCGTAAAAATCAACCGAAACACACGTCACCCGACTTCCGGTGTCAATCAAAGCACGCATGTCGACCTCTCCGAGTGCAATGTCTACCTCTGGATACAGAGGCTCATCCACGATTTCACTTGGATCCGGATCCACATCGTGCAACAAATGGTTCGAGAAACAACTCAAAATTGCCGTACACCCCCGCTCCCCCTGTGGATGCTGACTTTTCTTCATGCCGGTAATCGCATAATGTGTGGATATCATGTTGATATTGACCGTTTCGGGGTCTTGCTCGTTCATCCCATCCAACAATTCAACATTGCCTCCGTAGTTCGGCCCTTTCCCTTCCTCAATATCAATCTCGTTGATTGCGGCGGGAAACCGCGAGTGGTACGTACCCTCGCGTGGCTTCCATGAATTGTCGTTCCGGCGTATGTTATTTGAACGTTCTTGCCCCACCGGCTGATGCGGGTTAGCTGACGGCGGCCGAGCCAGGTTTTTGGCTGGCATACGATCGCTTTCGCCGCGAGCTGGGTGGTCGGGTGTTCTTACTCCCTGTCGACGTCGATTTATCAGGCCCACCCCGTCGAGTGAATCGAGCACCTCGATCAGCTGATCAACCGTACCCGTACCCCGGGCAATGATTGCAAGCTGTGCCTGCTCGTCAAAATGCTTAGACAATTTGTCAACGATTTGTTTTTCTGAAGGTGCATTTACCAAGTAACGAGCCTCGTTGAACAGTTTCAATGCATAATTACTCCGGCTGTAATTGATCTCCGTGCCGTAATAACCAAATTCAAGCCGGTGTCGTACTTCGTCTTGAGCCGATTCGCTCCAGTACCGGTCCGTATTAACACTGGGTTCCACGTGCTCCCACCATTCGCGGGCAGTCCCTCGCAGTGATTGTTCGATCACGATTTTAATGCTTTCCCCCTTGACGCCCACTGCATTGATGTATCTACGTAACTGTTCAACGAAACGCATAGGCCGGTCTTGATTCAACCCCTCGAAAGTCGGTAACTCCAAGTTAAGCCTCTGCCCCCCCGGATTACGATTCACGGTGTCGATACGCACTTCAAGATCAGCGCGATCCTGGTTTAAGCGTTCTAGGGTGGCTTTCTAAGTCTCGAAGATTCTGTCAATCCGTTCCCCGTTCCAATCGACTTTTCTCAGTAACGCCTTCCCGAACTCCCCGTGAGCCTCTTGGTTGACCTTCAGGTCAGCCATACATTTTGACAAGTAGACGATATCCTCAGCGTTCTGACGAATTTCCCGTTCATCCGTCACGATTCAAGCGTAGCACTTTGCACCGTGTGCCATGAGCTCAGCACATTTCGTATCAATTCGACCCACTTTATCCCCGAGGACCCGCGGGCGATTCGAGCTTACGTGAAAACGGTCATTCAACTGCCGCATGATTTCAGTCGCCTCGCGACGGAAACGCTCTTCGATCGTTTCCTCATCTTCCACGACTCCGCCTGACGATTTTTCAAACGCCTCGAGTCCCGAGAAGCTTATCTGCCGGCGTGCCCCCGAACATATTCCATCGCTCGGCGCCCCTTGGGTCGCTGTCCCGTCACCTCCTTCGTCCGTGTCTTCCTCCTCTCCGAGAGGCGTACTTGTCTTTGCACTGCGCAACGGATTCGACCATCTGCTAGGTTGCCCGGCGTTACTGTGTAAGTTCCGAGGCACGACAACATAAGAATTTTTTTCGACCCATGGCCACGGGTACCGCGACGCGTCGGCTTATTCTTCGTTCCTTTGTTTACATTCTCGCCCCTCCCTACAGCGCCCTTGCTTACGCTTTCGTGACTGTTTACATTCTCGTCCCTCCCTGCAGCGCCCTTGCTTACGCTTTCGTGACTGTTTACGTTATCGTCCATTGTGCTTACCTGCAGCGCTGAGAAAAGAGAGAGAGTCTTATTTACGATTGTTTCTCTGAACTATCGTCTGTAGATATGTATAAACTATGTATCGTTTTTTTTTTTTTCTCAAACTATTTTTCTTAAACTATGCTAGACCACAAATTTCGCAGGAGGATCAATTATCCGCGTTTTGTGGTCCCACCGAGGGTACCAATGAAAGGTTTGCGAATTTACTTACAATTCACTGCAATCCGCAAATTTGTAGATTCGGCCAGCTGTGACGTTTGGACTATACTTTAGTCTAATATTCTCACAAAATAAAATAAGCTAAGTTCAAGTTTCGACTTGATTTGAAAATTTGAGCTTAAATCTAAATAAATACGATGATCAATATCATCTCAAAAGTTTATATTCCCGTATGACATGCTTCTAGGTAGATACGGCATGCGTCATGCAGGTGAGGATAACAAAAGGTATAAAAAAAACGAAAAATTAAATTGATTAAATTCAATTTATTTCTTTTATCTTATAACCAAAATTTTATAATCACAAGTTGTCAAATTTAATTTAAGAGTCCGGAGACAACAAGTATCAAATAAACTGCGTAGTCTCGTCTGCTTTGCGACGAGTTGGTCGGAGCTCGCGGGCCGCGCCGGCGCACCAAGCTACCTACCCCCTCCCGCTACTCTCACTGAGCTAACACAACGGACGTGAGAAACCAGATCGTTGCAGGTTTAAATAAGTTGGCATGAATACTGTAAATTTTCCTTGAAAAATATTTATATTCGATGATTCCTGCAACATTACAGCTTACACGGAAAAAAGTTCTTAGCGTTACGATTTCCTCGGGAAACTCTTCTTTCTCTGGTTTAAGTAAGTTGGCATGAATATTGTAAATTTTCCTTTAAAAATATTTATCTTCGATGATTTCCGCAACATAACAGTTTACTCGGAAAAAAGTTCTCAGCGTTACGATCTTCAAGAAAATGTCCTTTCTCTGGTTTAAGTACGTTGGCATGAATATTGTGAATTTTCCTTTAAAAATATTTATATTCGAAGATTTCCACAACATTACAGTTTACTCGGAAAAAGTTCTTAGCGTTACGATTTCATCGGGAAACTTTTCTTTCTCTGCTTTGAATAAGTTGGCATGAATATTGTAAATTTTCCTTTAAAAATATTAATTGTATTCCTCAACGTTACTCATTACTCGAAAAAAAGATCTCAACGCTTCGATTTCCTCGGAAAAATCTCACTTCTCTGGTTTAAGTAATTTGGCATGAATATTGTAAGTTTTCTTTTAAAAATATTTATATTCAATGATTTCCGCTACCTTACAGTTTACTCGGGAAAAAGTTCTTAGCGTTACGATTTCCTCGGAAAAATCTCCTTTCTCTGGTTTAAGTAAGTTGGCATCGATATTGTAAATTTTGCTTTCGAAATATCATTATATTCGATGATCTCCTCAAGGGTACACTTTACTCGAAAAAAAGTTCTCAACGCTACGATTTCCTCGGAACAATCTCCCTTCTCTGGTTCAAGTAAGTTTGCATGAATATTGTAAATTTTCTTGTAAAAATACTCAGATTCGATGATTTCTGCATCATTACAGTTTACTTGGGAAAAAGTTCTTAGCGTTACGATTTCCTCGGAAAAATCTCCTTTCTCTGGTTTAAGTAAGTTGGCATGGATATTGTAAATTTTGCTTTCGAAATATCATTAAATTCGATGATCTCCTCAAGGGTACACTTTACTCGAAAAAAAGTTCTCAACGCTACGATTTCCTCGGAACAATCTCCCTTCTCTGGTTCAAGTAAGTTGGCATGAATATTGTAAATTTTCTTGTAAAAATACTCATATTCGATGATTTCTGCATCATTACAGTTTACTCGGAAAAAGTTCTTAGCGTTACGATTTCCTCGGGAAAATCTCCTTTCTCTGGTTTAGGTAAGTTGGCACAAATATTGTAAATTTTCCTTTAAAAATATTAATTGTATTTCGCAACGTTACTCATTACTCGAAAAAAAGTTCTCAACTCTTCGATTTCCTCGGGAAAATCTCCTTTCTCTGGTTAAAGTAAGTTGGCATGGATATTGCAAATTTTCCTTCAAATAAATAATTATATTCAATGATTTCCTCAACGTTACACTTTTCTCGGAAAAAAGATCTCAAAGGTACGATTTCCTCGGAACATACTCCCTTCTCTGGTTTAAGTAAGTTGGCATGAATATTGTAAATTTTTCTTTCGAAATATCATTATATTCGATGATCTCCTCAAGGGTACACTTTACTCGAAAAAAAGTTCTCAAAGCTACGATTTCCTCGGAACAATCGCCCTTCTCTGGTTCAAGTAAGTTGGCATGAATATTGTGAATTTTCCTTTAAAAATATTTATTGTCGATGATTTCCACAACATTAAAGTTTACTCGGGAAAAAGTTCTTAGCGTTACGATTTCCTCGGAAAAATCTCCTTTCTCTGGTTTAAGTAAGTTGGCATGGATATTGTAAATTTTCCTTTAAATAAATAATTATATTTGATGATTTCCTCAACGTTACACTTTCCTCGGAAAAAAGATCTCAAAGGTACGATTTCCTCGGAACATACTCCCTTCTCTGGTTTAAGTAAGTTGGCATGAATATTGTAAATTTTCCTTTCGAAATATCATTATATTCGATGATCTCCTCAAGGGTACACTTTACTCGAAAAAAAGTTCTCAAAGCTACGATTTCCTCGGAACAATCGCCCTTCTCTGGTTCAAGTAAGTTGGCATGAATATTGTAAATTTTCCTTTAAAAATACTCATATTCGATGATTTCTGCATCATTACAGTTAACTCGGAAAAAAGTTCTTAGCGTTACGATTTCCTCGGGAAACTCTTCTTTCTCTGGTTTAAGTAAGTTGGCATGAATATTGTGAATTTTCCTTTAAAAATATTTATTGTCGATGATTTCCACAACATTAAAGTTTACTCGGAAAAAGTTCTTAGCGTTACGATTTCATCGGAAAACTCTTCTTTCCCTGGTTTAAGTAAGTTGGCATGAATATTGTAAATTTTCCTTTGGCAATATCATTATATTCGATGATCTCCTCAAGGGTACACTTTACTCGAAAAAAAGTTCTTAACGCTACGATTTTCTCGGAGCAATCTCCCTTCTCTGGTTCAAGTAAGTTGGCATGAATATTGTAAATTTTCTTTTAAAAATACTTATATTCGATGATTTCTGCATCATTACAGTTTACTCGGAAAAAGTTCTTAGCGTTACGATTTCCTCGGGAAAATCTCCTTTCTCTGGTTTAGGTTAGTTGGCACGAATATTGTAAATTTTCCTTTAAAAATATTAATTGTATTCCTCAACGTTACTCATTACTCGAAAAAAAGTTCTCAACTCTTCGATTTCCTCGGGAAAATCTCCTTTCTCTGGTTTGAGTGAGTTGGCATGGATATTGTAAGTTTTCCTTTAAATAAATAATTATATTCGATGATTTCCTCAACGTTACACTTTCCTCGGAAAAAAGATCTCAAAGGTACGATTTCCTCGGAACATACTCCCTTCTCTGGTTTAAGTAAGTTGGCATGAATATTGAAAATTTTCCTTTCGAAATATCATTATATTCGAAGATCTCCTCAAGGGTACACTTTACTCGAAAAAAAGTTCTCAAAGCTACGATTTCATTGGAACAATCGCCCTTCTCTGGTTCAAGTAAGTTGGCATGAATATTGTAAATTTTCCTTTAAAAATACTCATATTCGATGATTTCTGCATCATTACAGTTAACTCGGAAAAAAGTTCTTAGCGTTACGATTTCCTCGGGAAACTCTTCTTTCTCTGGTTTAAGTAAGTTGGCATGAATATTGTGAATTTTCCTTTAAAAATATTTACTGTCGATAATTTCCACAACATTAAAGTTTACTCGGAAAAAGTTCTTAGCGTTACGAATTCATCGGAAAACTCTTCTTTCCCTGGTTTAAGTAAGTTGGCATGAATATTGTAAATTTTCCTTTGGCAATATCATTATATTCGATGATCTCCTCAAGGGTACACTTTACTCGAAAAAAAGTTCTTAACGCTACGATTTTCTCGGAGCAATCTCCCTTCTCTGGTTCAAGTAAGTTGGCATGAATATTGTAAATTTTCTTTTAAAAATACTTATATTCGATGATTTCTGCATCATTACAGTTTACTCGGAAAAAGTTCTTAGCGTTACGATTTCCTCGGGAAAATCTCCTTTCTCTGGTTTAGGTAAGTTGGCACGAATATTGTAAATTTTCCTTTAAAAATATTAATTGTATTCCTCAACGTTACTCATTACTCGAAAAAAAGTTCTCAACTCTTCGATTTCCTCGGGAAAATCTCCTTTCTCTGGTTTGAGTGAGTTGGCATGGATATTGTAAGTTTTCCTTTAAATAAATAATTATATTCGATGATTTCCTCAACGTTACACTTTCCTCGGAAAAAAGATCTCAAAGGTACGATTTCCTCGGAACATACTCCCTTCTCTGGTTTAAGTAAGTTGGCATGAATATTGTAAATTTTCCTTTCGAAATATCATTATATTCGAAGATCTCCTCAAGGGTACACTTTACTCGAAAAAAAGTTTTCAAAGCTACGATTTCCTTGGAACAATCGCCCTTCTCTGGTTCAAGTAAGTTGGCATGAATATTGTAAATTTTCCTTTAAAAATACTCATATTCGATGATTTCTGCATCATTACAGTTAACTCGGAAAAAAGTTCTTAGCGTTACGATTTCCTCGGGAAACTCTTCTTTCTCTGGTTTAAGTAAGTTGGCATGAATATTGTGAATTTTCCTTTGAAAATATTTATTGTCGATGATTTCCACAACATTAAAGTTTACTCGGAAAAAGTTCTTAGCGTTACGATTTCATCGGAAAACTCTTCTTTCCCTGGTTTAAGTAAGTTGGCATAAATATTGTAAATTTTTCTTTAAAAATATTAATTGTACTCCTCAACGTTACTCATTACTCGGAAATTGATCTCAACGAAACAATTTCCTCGGAACAATCTCCCTCCTCTGGATTAAGTAAGTTGGCATGAATATTGTAAGTTTTCTTTTAAAAATATTTATATTCGATGATTTCTGCCAACTTCCAGCTTACTCGGGAAAAAGTTCTTAGCGTTACGATTTCCTCGGAAAAATCTCCCTTTTCTGGTTTAAGTAAGTTGGCATGAATATTGTAAATTTTCCTTTAAAAATATTTATATTCGATGTTTTCTTTAACGTTACTCATTACTCGAAAAAAGGTTCTCAGCGCTTCGATTTCCTCGGAAAAATCTCCCTTCTCTGGTTTAAGTAAGATGGCATGAATATTGTAAATTTTCCTTTAAAAATATCTATATTCGATGATTTCCGCAAAATTACAGCTTCTTCGGAAAAAAGTTCTTAGCGTTACGATTTCCTCGGGAAAATCTCCTTTCTCTGGTTTAAGTAAGTTGGCATGGGTATTGTAAATTGTCCTTCAAAACATATTTTTTTATTTAATGATTTTCTCAACGTTACACTTTACTCGGAAAACAGATCTCAACAGTACAATTTCCTTGGAACAATCTCCCTTTTCTGGTTTGAGTAAGTTGGCATGAATATTGTAAATTTTCCTTGAAAAATATTTATATTCGATGATTCCTGCCAACTTCCAGCTTACTCGGGAAAAAGTTCTTAGCGTTACGATTTCCTCGGAAAAATCTCCCTTTTCTGGTTTAAGTAAGTTGGCATGAATATTGTAAATTTTCCTTTAAAAATATTTATATTCGATGTTTTCTTCAACGTTACTCATTACTCGAAAAAAGGTTCTCAGCGCTTCGATTTCCTCGAAAAAATCTCCCTTCTCTGGTTTAAGAAAGATGGCATGATAATTGTAAATTTTCCTTTAAAAATATCTATATTCGATGATTTCCGCAAAATTACAGCTTCTTCGGAAAAAAGTTCTTAGCGTTACGATTTCCTCGGGAAAATCTCCTTTCTCTGGTTTAAGTAAGTTGGCATGGGTATTGTAAATTTTTCTTTAAAAAAATATTTATATTCGATGTTTTCCTGAACTTTACACATTACTCGAAAAAAAGTTCTCGACGTTACGATTTCCTCGGGAAAATACTCCTTCCTCTGGTTTAAGTAAGTTGGCATGGATATTGTAAATTTTTTTTTTTTTTAATATTCTTATTCGATGATTTGCGCAACCTTACAATTTTCTCGGAAAAAAGTTTTCAACGTTACGATATCCTCGGGCAAATGTCCTCTCTCTGGTTTAAGTAAGTTGGCCTGGATATTGTAAATCGTCCTTCAAAACATATCTTTATATTTAATGATTTTCTCAACGTTACACTTTACTCGGAAATAAGATCTCAACGGAACGATTTCCTCGGAACAATCTCCTTTCTCTGGTATTAGTAAGTTGGCATAGGTATTGTAAATTTTCCTTTAAAAATATTTATATTCGATGATATCCACATTATTACAGTTTACTCAGAAAAAATTTCTTAACGTTACGATTTCCTCGGGAAAATTTTTCTTTCTCTGGTTTAAGTAAGTTGGCCTGGATATTGTAAATTGGCCTTCAAAACATATTTTTTTATTCAATGATTTTCTCAACGTTACACTTTACTCGGAAAATAGATCTCAACGGTACAATTTCCTTGGAACAATCTCCTTTTTCTGGTTTGAGTAAGTTGGCATGAATATTGTAAATTTTCCTTGAAAAATATTTATATTCGATGATTCCTGCCAACTTCCAGCTTACTCGGGAAAAAGTTCTTAGCGTTACGATTTCCTCGGAAAAATCTCCCTTTTCTGGTTTAAGTAAGTTGGCATGAATATTGTAAATTTTCCTTTAAAAATATTTATATTCGATGTTTTCTTCAACGTTACTCATTACTCGAAAAAAGGTTCTCAGCGCTTCGATTGCCTCGGAACAATCTCCCTTCGCTGGTTCAAGTAATTTGGCATGAATATTGTAAGTTTTCTTTTTAAAATATTTATATTCGATGATTTCCGCATCCTTACAGTTTACTCGGGAAAAACTTCTTAGCGTTACGATTTCTACGGGAAAATCTCCTTTCTGTGGTTTAAGTAAGTTGGCATGGATATTGTAAGTTTTCTTTTAAAAAAATATCTATATTCGATGATTTCCGCAAAATTACAGCTTCTTCGGAAAAAAGATCTCAAAGGTACGATTTCCTTGGAACAATCTCCCTTCTCTGGATTAAGTAAGTTGGCATGAATATTGTAAGTTTTCTTTTAAAAATATTTATATTCGATGATTTCTGCCAACTTCCAGCTTACTCGGGAAAAAGTTCTTAGCGTTACGATTTCCTCGGAAAAATCTCCCTTTTCTGGTTTAAGTAAGTTGGCATGAATATTGTAAATTTTCCTTTAAAAATATTTATATTCGATGTTTTCTTCAACGTTACTCATTACTCGAAAAAAAGTTCTCAGCGCTTCGATTTCCTCGGAAAAATCTCCCTTCTCTGGTTTAAGTAAGATGGCATGAATATTGTAAATTTTCCTTTAAAAATATCTATATTCGATGATTTCCGCAAAATTACAGCTTTTTCGGAAAAAAGTTCTAAGCGTTACGATTTCCTCGGGAAAATCTCCTTTCTCTGGTTTAAGTAAGTTGGCATGGGTATTGTAAATTTTTCTTTAAAAAAATATTTATATTCGATGTTTTCTTCAACGTTACTCATTACTCGAAAAAAAGTTCTCAGCGCTTCGATTTCCTCGGAACAATCTCCCTCCTCTGGATTAAGTAAGTTGGCATGAATATTGTAAGTTTTCTTTTAAAAATATTTATATTCGATGATTTCTGCCAACTTCCAGCTTACTCGGGAAAAAGTTCTTAGCGTTACGATTTCCTCGGAAAAATCTCCCTTTTCTGGTTTAAGTAAGTTGGCATGAATATTGTAAATTTTCCTTTAAAAATATTTATATTCGATGTTTTCTTTAACGTTACTCATTACTCGAAAAAAGGTTCTCAGCGCTTCGATTTCCTCGGAAAAATCTCCCTTCTCTGGTTTAAGTAAGATGGCATGAATATTGTAAATTTTCCTTTAAAAATATCTATATTCGATGATTTCCGCAAAATTACAGCTTCTTCGGGAAAAGTTCTTAGCGTTACGATTTCCTCGGGAAAATCTCCTTTCTCTGGTTTAAGTAAGTTGGCATGGGTATTGTAAATTGTCCTTCAAAACATATTTTTTTATTTAATGATTTTCTCAACGTTACACTTTACTCGGAAAACAGATCTCAACAGTACAATTTCCTTGGAACAATCTCCCTTTTCTGGTTTGAGTAAGTTGGCATGAATATTGTAAATTTTCCTTGAAAAATATTTATATTCGATGATTCCTGCCAACTTCCAGCTTACTCGGGAAAAAGTTCTTAGCGTTACGATTTCCTCGGAAAAATCTCCCTTTTCTGGTTTAAGTAAGTTGGCATGAATATTGTAAATTTTCCTTTAAAAATATTTATATTCGATGTTTTCTTCAACGTTACTCATTACTCGAAAAAAGGTTCTCAGCGCTTCGATTTCCTCGAAAAAATCTCCCTTCTCTGGTTTAAGAAAGATGGCATGATAATTGTAAATTTTCCTTTAAAAATATCTATATTCGATGATTTCCGCAAAATTACAGCTTCTTCGGAAAAAAGTTCTTAGCGTTACGATTTCCTCGGGAAAATCTCCTTTCTCTGGTTTAAGTAAGTTGGCATGGGTATTGTAAATTTTTCTTTAAAAAAATATTTATATTCGATGTTTTCCTGAACTTTACACATTACTCGAAAAAAAGTTCTCAACGTTACGATTTCCTCGGGAAAATACTCCTTCTTCTGGTTTAAGTAAGTTGGCATGGATATTGTAAATTTTTTTTTTTTTTTAATATTCTTATTCGATGATTTGCGCAACCTTACAATTTTCTCGGAAAAAAGTTTTCAACGTTACGATATCCTCGGGCAAATGTCCTCTCTCTGGTTTAAGTAAGTTGGCCTGGATATTGTAAATCGTCCTTCAAAACATATCTTTATATTTAATGATTTTCTCAACGTTACACTTTACTCGGAAATAAGATCTCAACGGAACGATTTCCTCGGAACAATCTCCTTTCTCTGGTATTAGTAAGTTGGCATAGGTATTGTAAATTTTCCTTTAAAAATATTTATATTCGATGATATCCACATTATTACAGTTTACTCAGAAAAAATTTCTTAACGTTACGATTTCCTCGGGAAAATTTTTCTTTCTCTGGTTTAAGTAAGTTGGCCTGGATATTGTAAATTGGCCTTCAAAACATATTTTTTTATTCAATGATTTTCTCAACGTTACACTTTACTCGGAAAATAGATCTCAACGGTACAATTTCCTTGGAACAATCTCCTTTTTCTGGTTTGAGTAAGTTGGCATGAATATTGTAAATTTTCCTTGAAAAATATTTATATTCGATTATTCCTGCCAACTTCCAGCTTCTTCGGAAAAAAGATCTCAAAGGTACGATTTCCTTGGAACAATCTCCCTTCTCTGGATTAAGTAAGTTGGCATGAATATTGTAAGTTTTCTTTTAAAAATATTTATATTCGATGATTTCTGCCAACTTCCAGCTTACTCGGGAAAAAGTTCTTAGCGTTACGATTTCCTCGGAAAAATCTCCCTTTTCTGGTTTAAGTAAGTTGGCATGGATATTGTAAGTTTTCTTTTAAAAAAATATCTATATTCGATGATTTCCGCAAAATTACAGCTTCTTCGGAAAAAAGATCTCAAAGGTACGATTTCCTTGGAACAATCTCCCTTCTCTGGATTAAGTAAGTTGGCATGAATATTGTAAGTTTTCTTTTAAAAATATTTATATTCGATGATTTCTGCCAACTTCCAGCTTACTCGGGAAAAAGTTCTTAGCGTTACGATTTCCTCGGAAAAATCTCCCTTTTCTGGTTTAAGTAAGTTGGCATGAATATTGTAAATTTTCCTTTAAAAATATTTATATTCGATGTTTTCTTCAACGTTACTCATTACTCGAAAAAAAGTTCTCAGCGCTTCGATTTCCTCGGAAATATCTCCCTTCTCTGGATTAAGTAAGATGGCATGAATATTGTAAATTTTCCTTTAAAAATATCTATATTCGATGATTTCCGCAAAATTACAGCTTCTTCGGAAAAAAGTTCTTAGCGTTACGATTTCCTCGGGAAAATCTCCTTTTCTGGTTTAAGTAAGTTGGCCTGGATATTGTAAATCGTCCTTCAAAACATATCTTTATATTTAATGATTTTCTCAACGTTACACTTTACTCGGAAAATAGATCTCAACGGAACGATTTCCCCGGAACAATCTCCTTTCTCTGGTATTAGTAAGTTGGCATTGGTATTGTAAATTTTCCTTTAAAAATATTTATATTCGATGTTTTCTTCAACGTCACTCATTACTCGAAAAAAAGTTCTCAGCGCTTCGATTTCCTCGGAAAAATCTCCCTTCTCTGGTTTAGGTAAGTTGGCACGAATATTGTAAATTTTAATTTAAAAATATTTATTTTTGATGTTTTTCTCAACGTTACACATTACTCGAAAAAAATTTCTCAACGTCTCGATTTCCTCGGGAAAATCTCCTTTAGTAGTATAGATACACCGGTTTTGGCACACTTGGCAGATCCCTACCTTACCGACCGTGGGTTCTTGTCCGTGCTAAGTTACCGACCGAGGGTTCGTGTCCGTGCTAAGTTGTCCTTGCACACCTGGCAGATCCCTACCTTACCGACCGTGGGTTCGTGTCCGTGCTATCGAGGGTTCGTGTCCATGCTAAGTTGTCCTTGCACACCTGGCAGATCCCTACCTTACCGACCGTGGGTTCGTGTCCGTGCTAAGTTACCGACCGTGGGCCCGTGCTAAGTCGGTAAGGCCGATTCCTACTTTACCGATCAATTGAGTTGTGTCAAATGACCTCGATAATGCTGAGTTCTACATTACCGACGGTCGGTAATTCAGATCAGGGTAATTGGCTTGGTTTTTTTTGAATCTGCTTTGCCGACTGTCTTATCTATTTACCATCAGTCGATAAAGCAGTTTATTGACACTATTTGAAACCCTTTTGATACTATTTGATACCCTTTCGAAACTATTTGAAACCCTTTTGATACTTTTCGAAACCTTTTGATACTATTTGAAACCCTTATGATACTATTTGAAACCCTTTTGATACTTTATGAAACCCTTTTGATAATTTTTGAAACCCTTTTGATACTATTTGAAACCCTTTCGAAACTATTTGAAACCCTTTTGATACTTTTCGAAACCTTTTGATACTATTTGAAACCCTTATGATACTATTTGAAACCCTTTTGATACTATTTGATACCCTTTTGATACTATTTGATACCCTTTTGATACTATTTGAAACCCTTTCGAAACTATTTAAAACCCTTTTGATACTTTTCGAAACCTTTTGATACTATTTGAAACCCTTTTGATACTATTTGAAACCCTTTTGATACTATTTGATACCCTTTTGATACTATTTGAAACCCTTTTGATACTATTTGAAACCCTTTTAATACTTTATGATACCCTTTCGAAACTATTTGAAACCTTTTCGAAACTATTTGAACCCTTTTGATACTATTTGAAACCCTTTTGATACTTTATGATACCCTTTCGAAACTATTTGAAACTCTTTTGATACTATTTGAAACCATTTTGATACTTTTCGAAACCCTTTTGATACTATTTGAAACCTTTTGATTCTTTTTGAAACCCTTTTGATACTTTATGATACCCTTTTGATACTATTTGAAACCCTTTTGATACTTTATGATACCCTTTCGAAACTATTTGAAACCCTTTCGAAACTATTTGAAACCCTTTTGATACTATTTGAAACCATTTTGATACTTTTCGAAACCCTTTTGATACTTTTCGAAACCCTTTGATACTATTTGAAACCCTTTTTGATACTATTTGAAACCCTTTTGATAATTTTTGAAACCCTCTTTAAAATAATAATTTTAATTTGTTAATTTATTACAAGGACAGGTAAGTGTAAAATAACAAAACTTAGATGTAAATTTTACTCTCATTTATTTAAATAATTTTCAAATTACATAATGAGCTAATTTAACTGTTTTTTATTTTAAATTATCAATTTTGTCGATCGATTTATTGTGGTCTAAGACCCATTCGCAAAAAACTTCCACGTTGGAGGCAGCGCAAACAGGTTTGAAACAAAGTGAGTGATTCGTGCACCATCTGGTAATGGTGGCCAGCTTGGACAATGAAGGGCAGCCAAGTACTTCGAGATCTCGTACATTTGGTACCAGTCGTCCAACCCACTTCATCTTCCCGTGACCTTTGACCCACACCCTGGTGGCGGCCTTGAGGGCAGATCTCAGAACCTCCTGGACGTCAGCGTACGGGATGTCACCAGATTCCCAGGGTATGCCATGGTAATTTGAGGCCACCCACTTGTTCTCGCATTGGTATCTTCTTGATAAGGAGTTCCAATGGTACGGAGGCTCGAATAGGAAGACCTGGGGAACAGCGTCTTCTTCGAGAGGTATGATTGCAACCTCTTTGAACGTGAAAGCGTTCACGGGTCTCTTGAAGCCCTGGACATCCACAATGTACTCCATCTCGATAAATACTGAGCTTCAGTAATGTTCGGAAACTCTTTTATACTGTTCATCTCGGAACTACTTTACCGACAGTCGATAAAACAGATTTTATCATCAGTCGGTAATACTGATTTCTACCATATCATCTGTTGATAAAACAGATCCTTGCAGTTATTTTGATTACGCTCCCCCCCTCCATCTCACTCAGAATTAGAATAAATAGAGGAGCAGGCAGAGGGTGTCTCCTCAGTATTTCTCTTGCAACAATTGAGTGAACACCTCTGAAATCATATACCAGTGCAGTAAATTTTTATATAGTTTTTCAGTAGTCTAGTTTATTCAGTAATATTTTATAAATAGTTTTTAGTAGTATTTATAAATAGTTTTTAAGTGTGTATAGTAGTTTTTAAGTGTACATATTTTGTGAAAAATGGAGCCACCACTGTCACCCTTGGACTTTGGAATGGTCGTCTCGTCATTTGAAAAAGCTTTGAATTTCATGCAAGATGGTAGGATGTCCGAGCAAGATACTCTCGAGTTCATCGATGAGTTGCTCCCCAATCAAATCAGGGGCTTGCAAAACTTGCTCCGCCGCAAAGACTTCCCTGTTGCCAATTCTCAGGGATATTGAAGAATTCCAAGAGCGGGATTCTGGTTGGAGTCTCCACTCAATCATGAACTTGACCCTGAATATTAACAAATTGAATCCATTGCGTGGCAGCTCGTACATCCCTCTTCCCGCTGGACTAAAAAGTAAACGATCTTGTGTTAATGTGCAAAATAAAACAGATAACGAGTGTTTTAAGTGGGCTATACTCTCTGCACTCTACCCAGTACATTACAAACAACACCCTTACAGAACATCAAAATATGAGAACTACAAAGATCTGCTCAAGTTTGGAAAAATTGAATTTCCTGTTAAACCAACTGATATCTCTAAGTTTGAAAAACTAAATCCATGGCTTTCGGTTAACTTGTTCATGCTAGAGAAAAAAGACGGTAAATTCAAAGTGTTCCCGTGCTACTTGACCTCGGAGAAGAAAGAGAAACATGTGAATCTTCTCTTCGTAGAAGAAAGATACTACGAAGAAGATGAGTTTGTTCCTGAAAGACCCTCAAATTTCCACTACGTTTGGATTAAAAATTTATCTGGCCTCGTTGGTGCACAGTGTAGTACTTACAGTCACAAGAAACACTTTTGTGATCGATGTTTTCACTATTTTAATACGGAAAACAAGCTTCTTGACCATACCGTGAATTGTATTAAAATGAACAAATGTAAAGTGAATTTACCAAACATGTACACCAACACCTTGGAGTTCAAGCACTACAAGTACCACGAACGTGCTCCTTTTGTCATTTACGCAGATATCGAGTGTCTGTTGAAACCTGTTCAGGATGAAAATGATAGAGTTCAGAAAGAGCATGAACCATTTAGTATTGCGTACTATCTCAAATCCAGTTTTGATGATTCGCTGTCGAAGTTTGAACTCTACAGACGAAAATCTGAATCAGAAGAAAATCCCGCTACGTGGTTCGTGAATAGGCTGCTAGAACACGCCAAGAAGCTGGAGAAGTTTTATCAAAATCCCAAAAAAATGAAACCTCTGAGCAGACAACAAATGACTGAGTACTGCAGTGCTGAAAAATGTCATATTTGCGAGAAACCATTCACTGAAGATGATAAAAAGGTTCGGGATCACTGTCACTTCACTGGAGAGTAAGTCTATTCTTCTATACTTGTATACGTCATATTTTAATTATATTTTCAACACTTTTATTGATGTTATTTTCAGGTATCGTGGTCCATCCCACAATGGCTGCAATATTAACTACCAGGACTCTAGAGTGATTCCCGTAGTCTTCCACAACCTCAGCGGGTATGACGCTCACTTTCTTATCGAAGAACTGGCCAACGCCTTCGAGGGTTCCGTCACATTGCTTCCCTTAACTAAAGAAAGATATATTTCTTTTACGAAGTCCATTAAAGGTAGCAAAATCAGCTTTAGGTTCATCGATTCTTATCGATTCATGGCATCGTCCTTGGAAAAATTGGCCAGCTACCTGGATGAGCACAAAGTGACCAACCGTATTCTTGGCGAGAAGTACATTGCTGACAAAATTGAGTTGTTGAAGAAGAAAGGGCTTTTTCCTTACGAGCACGTGACATCACTCGAGTCATTAGAAGAGCCTCAACTTCCACCAAAAGAAGCCTTCAACAGCACCCTCAACAACAGCAAAATTTCCGAGGAAGACTACGAGCGAGCCACCAACGTCTGGGAAACTTTTGGCATCAAGACTCTCGGTGACTACTCAGACCTGTACCTCCAGACTGACGTTCTTCTCCTGGCCGACATCTTCGAGAATTTCAGGGACAGCTGCATAGCCGAAGGTGCTTATGGGCTCGATCCCGCTCATTACTAGACCACTCTAGGCTTCACGTGGGATGCAATGCTGAAAAAGACGAAGGTCAAGATGGAGTTGCTCACCGATCCCGATATGCTTTTGTTCGTGGAAAAGGGCATCAGAGGAGGAATCAGCCAGTGCTCCAACAGGTACGTGAAGGCTAACAACCCGTACATGCGGGAATTCAACCCTGACGAAGAGACCAAGTACCTGATGTACTACGACGTCAATAACCTGTACGGATGGGCCATGACTCAAGCCATGCCTGTTGACAGCTTTCAGTAGGTTGATTCCTTCAGATGTGACATCACCAAGAATTTCTTCGATGTACCAGATGACAACGAATATGGATACATTCTCGAAGTTGATCTCGACTATCCGGAGGAGTGTCAGGAAGACCACAAGGACTTGCCCTTCTGCCCAGAGCATCGTGCTGCACCAGACACCAAGGACAAGAAGCTGATGACAACCTTGGAACCCAAAAAGAACTATGTTATCCACTACAGGGCACTCAAACAAGCTCTGGATCATGGCATGGTTCTCAAGAAAATCCACAGGGCTATTAGTTTCAGGCAAATCCCATGGTTGAAGACCTACATTGATTTTAATAGTGAGAAGAGAAAAAATGCCAAGAACGAATTCGAAAAGCATCTCTTCAAGTTGTTTGACAACGCGGTGTACGGGAAGACCATGGAAAGCGAACGCAAGAGAGTCAAGGTCAAATTGGTGTCTCATTGGGATGGTGTACATGGCGCTGAGGACCTTACAGCTAGACCAAACTTCAAGAGTCAATCGGTCTTCAAAAGCAATCTGGTCGCAATTGAGCTCGCTCTTACCGAGATCACTTTAATGAAACCTATTTACGTTGGTTTAAGTGTCTTGGACTTGTCCAAGACCCTACTCTATAGGTTTCATTATGATTACATTAAAAATCGACTTGGTGATAAGAGCAAGCTCCTCTACACTGACACGGACAGCCTTATTTACGAGATCAAGGACGTGGATATCTACAAGATGATGGAACAAGACTGGCACGAGTTTGACACTTCTGATTATTCTGTTGACAACAAGTTTGGCATTATTCCTAACCTCGAGAACAAAAAGAAGGTAGGGGTAATGAAAGACGAGTGCAATGGAAACTTGATGACTGAGTTTGTCGGCCTGAGGAGTAAAATGTACTCTGTAAGAGTCGAAGGTCAGGACGAAATCAAGAAATTAAAAGGAGTCAAGAGCAACGTCATCAAAACCACCATCACGTTCGACGACTACCTCAGGTGCCTAATGGAAGGTGAAATAGAGAAAAGGGAGCAGCTTAACATCCGCTCAAGGTTGCATGAGGTCTTCACCGAGAAAATGAAGAAGGTTGCCTTGAGTCCTTTCGATACTAAACGCTTCCTGATACCAGGCTCTACCGACACTCTACCCTGGGGTCACCGCAAGATTGACAAAATAAAGGGATCTGCATTACCGACTGCAGGTACAGTGGTAGATGAATCTGCATTACCAACTGATGATGAAGTCCAAGTGGTGGGGGAAGTCAAAGTGGAGGGGAGACCTCTACATAAGGTGGCTCATCACCCAGCTTCAGTCAGTAGTGCCTGTGAACAGCCACCAAGGAAGAGGTCCAAGCAACAGTAAGGTGAGAGTTTGCATTCTTATGATACAAAGTTAATAATCGTTTAACCTGAAAATTACCTCTTGATTCTTATTTCAGCATGGATTTTGCTAAGCTCAACCAAATCGCCAGAGGATTGCCGACAAAGAAGGTGTCCGAACTTGATACGACTCGCCGCTACCTTGTCACCAGGATCAAGAAGGCCTCCACCAGGTACGGCGACAAGTTGGTAGCAGAGCTCGACGACGAGCTACAGATATTTTTGCCTTCCCGAGTGTCCAGGGCTTTAGCAGCTGACGAAGAGCTTTGCAGTAATTTAATTAAGACTGTTGAAAAGCGTGAATTATTCTTGAATTATATCGATAAGTGCGTACAGTTTAGTTCTTAAGGATGTATGACTTAACTTATATTAATTGTATTGCTTCTCAAGCTTATTTTATTGAAAAAAATTTATCGAAATTAAACGTTGATGAAACTTACAAAGTAATAATGTTAAATCAACGTAAAACATTTTTTGGATCTGTAATTGAAGTTACCATTGATGGTGGAATTGAGATTCATATTCCATCATTCAGATTCCAAAATACTTTTGAAATAGATCATTCATTGTATAGAAACTTAGAGGCTGAAATGCATTTTTCTAATCTGTATGTAAAATATTTGGGTTATGAAAGGATCAAATTTATTAATAAAAACACAAATTTACTATAACTAAATGACTTTTTATTTCTAATACCTTACTAATTATTTTATTCTGAATAGCTATATAAAATTAATAATCATACAAAACTACTTGTTATTCAAAATTAATTATTCAAAATTAATTATTATTTAAAATTACTTGATTAAAGTTTACAAATCATTTTATTCAGAATTATTTTATACTTGATTAAAGTTTACAAATCATTTTTATCTATCCAACTATTATGCTTTTTATCAAATCCTAACCATTTGACTAGAACTTTGTCACCACATCTCCGAAGAACTTTTTCTTCGAGGTAGACGTCTGGATATTCGGCCTTGAGGAGTTCCTGCTCGTAGAAGCCACCTTTGATTGGTTTATCCTGGTAATCCTTCAAGTGGTAGGTGACTGGATTGGTTAAAGCTACTCTTCTCACTGTAAATACTTCTACAGTCTAATTAGGCGTGTATCCTTTTTCAAACACGTGTTTAGCCTTGCTTACACGTACTTTATCGCCAACTTTGAATTTTGGTTTTTTCTTTTTCACAATACTCTTGAATCGATCGATGATTTGATCTCGGCTGATGACGTCTTTGGGTTTCATTCCGATAGTTCGATGCTTTGTATTATTGTAAGTATCAATTAGTTCAGGTAACATGTCCAACCATCTAAAGCTTCCATTCAAGCTGAATCTTTTCCACATTTTGGTTTTCAATGTCCGATTGAACCGTTCGACGATTGAAGCTTTTAGGTTGCTGTAGGTTGAGTAGAGTTTGATCTTGTATTTCTTCATAAGCCCTTCAAATATTAAATTGTAAAATTCTTTACCTTTGTCTGTTTGTAATTTTTTTGGAATTCTTCCTCGCTGAAGTATACTCTCCATTGCTACACTCACATCTTGACCACTTTTCGTTTTTACCGGTTGAGCCCAAGCGAACTTGGAAAAGACGTCTATGACTGTTAACAAGTACCTATAACCATTGTTTTCCCGAGAGTATGGCTGCATCTCTACAAGATCAGCTTGCCAAGTCTCGTCAATATCTCGCATGTCAAACTTTCGACGTGTATAGTTACGTCTAGCTGGTTTGTGGAGCTCGTCCACGACTACGCGTCGTTTGTCTTCCATGATGATGATGTTTCCTGAACCCTGTCGAGCTGGACTTTTATACTAATAATCTGCTGGTCAATCTCATCTCTATGGGCTTCCATTATAGTAGTCAAACTATCGACATCACTTCGCAATTTCGAAGTTATTTCAATCAAATGACGCTCTTCATTGTGAATGATTTGCCTTAGAGTTTCCAAGTTGACTGCGTCTTTTTCCTGAGTTGGCGCAGCTAAGTTGCACAATCGTTTGTTTTCAACATCAAATTGTCCATCCGTGGTTAACTTGTATCCGATTCCAGATGGTCCACGAGTATTTTGTTTGGAACTCAGTGAATGACCAAATACGTTGACATTCATCTTGCCAATGATAAGCGTTGAGCTAAAACCTCAATATATATACCCAGCTTCACGAAGCTCTTCGATTATAGAGAGGATCTCGTTGTTATGAGCTGAGTTACCAGCATTTCTTTCAGCTACTAGCAATCGTAAGCGATCGACCAACTCATTTGGATCATCCCAGTATCTGTAGTCGGTAAAAGTATTTTTCTTTACTATTTTGAATTTTGGTAAAACTCCAGATCCCCTGGCTTCAAACAATGGCTTTATAACATTCACGTATTTACTGCTCCTGTGAGTTCGAATCGGTTGATTTGGATCAAATCTGAGTCTATGGACACTAGTTGTCTCTAAGAATTTTTTATATGTTTTTCTGTCATCAGCGCTCACTTTGTTTAAATCAGGATGAATATGTAAAATTAATTCCATCAAACCATTAGTTTTTGGATATTTTTCATGACCAATTTCAATATGATTACTTTTGAAACTGATCGGAGTATTTCCAAGTAAGTACCGATCACCTTCCTTTCTTAAACCGTAAATAAGGTCTAAATCTTGTTGATTTTGGATGTCAAATTTATCTTCGGCCAGTGTTTTATTCGACGAAGTATCTTCTATAATTGTTTTATTAAGTGAGGAATCTTCTATAATTGTTTCATTCAAATCTTCATCACTTTCAGCAGCAGTTTCATAATCGATTTCATCATCATCATCTTCGAGATCGCTTCCAAGTTTTCTCTTTTTTAGTTTTATTTTATTTTTGACAATTATAGGTTGATTAGTTTGCAGGGCAATCTTTTGAAGAGGATCGATGAGTGGTTTGAAGGTATCCGTAAGTTTTTTCTCGGCGTTAGCTTTGTTATAGCTTATGTCAATAAACTATATTTACGTCTGATCGCATCGCGAGCTTTCACGAGTCTGCGAAGAACATCTCTTTCTTTTAGAAGATCAGCCATGTTGACTGTTCAAAGGGTTACTTTGAATAGAAAAATTTAGCTTAAATCTGAAGTATTTATAGCAAAACAGTCAAAACCTCTGCGATACCTGCCGTTGTTCAGAGTTCTATCTTTATCGATGACGAGAAACTCGTACTTTCCATTATTCCAACAAGTTGAGCATAATTTTTTAAACTGATTGTAGGTCATATCTGTGTTTACGTGATCATCGTAGATATGTTTTATGTTCGTTTCATCCTGACGGAATATTGCTAATAAGTTCACATTATCTCGAACTAAATGTTTTGGAATTCGAGCGTACGATTGGCAGAGATAAAAAGAGTCTACATTTTTATGTCTTCCCATGCAGAAAAATGCCCTCACGTTGTCTTGCTTTTCAGTAGCAATGTCATCGAAAATTATAATGGAGTTTGGAAGAGCGTCATCAGGAGACACGACTTCATCGTGCTCTCCAAATGGAAAGTATTGAATACCCTCTAGGGGTTCCAAAAGAGTCTTGAGAAATTTATACTTGGGTTGATACAAGGACTTTGAATACACGTAAACGTTTTCAAATCGCAATCCATTCGGATGGGTTACGAGTGTCAGAAGAGTGTTCCTTTTACCGCAGTTCGAAGGTCCGCAGAAAACTGCACGTATACTATCCGGTAGCAAATTTCCATGTCGTTTGCTTTTTTTCTCCTCGATAAATTCAAAGTTTTCTACGGGAAGCTTTGAAGGCTGTTCAACAAAGTCCATGTTTACTGATTGAGATCAACGAGTTTACTGAATACCCGAGTATAAATAGGGGCTTTTATACCTTTTGAGATTAGTTCAACTTTGACCTTCAGGATGATCATATATAAGAAGCGCACAGGCAGAGGTGTGGTTAATTCGCTGATAAACAAGTTACCGTTCGAACTTCATATTCCTGGATACCAGTATTGCGGCCCTGGTACTAAGCTGAAGAAACGTATTGCTCGAGGAGATCCAGGTATTAATCCACTAGACGCTGCTTGTAAAGAACACGACATTGCTTATTCGAAGAATCGAAACAACATCGAAGCGAGAAACGCTGCTGACAGAGTGCTCGCCGACAAAGCTTGGGAACGAGTCAAGGCAACAGACGCTAGTTTGGGTGAAAGAGCATCAGCCTACGCAGTCACCAACACCATGAAACTCAAGAACAAACTTGGGATGGGTTTGAAAAAGCGAAAAGTAACTTTAAAAAAAGTTACCAAGGCTGCATCCATCTCAGGAATCAAGGATAAAAAAGCTAAAGAGGTTATTCGGCAAGCTTTAAAAAAAGCTCGAGAAGCAGTTAAAAATGCCGGTGGCAAAAAGAAAATTCAAGTCTCGCGAGTTTTACCGATTCCTTCTAAAATGGGAGGATACCTTCCGTTTTTGATTCCCCTTTTTGCTGGTTTGAGTGCCACTGGAGCGTTGGCTGGAGGGGCTGCTGGAGTCGCTAAAGCTATCAATAGTGCGAAAGCTGCTCAACGACAACTCGAAGAGTCCCAAAGACACAACAAGACTTTGGAAGCCATAGCCATGGGTAAAGGACTCTACCTCAGACCGTATAAAAAAGGACTAGGATTGTACCTGAAACCAGGGAGAGGATTAAAAAAAGTTCGAGGAGTTGCCGAAAAAAGCACTAACCAACTTTGACATATTAAAATTTGCCAAAGAACTTCAAATTCCACATTTTCGAGGAGTATTCATGAGAGATAAATTACCTAAAAGACCGTATCATACCGAAAGAGCTGTAGTGAATTTAGACGATGACGCTGGATCTGGAACTCATTGGGTAGCATACAAAAAGTGTGGTAATGATGTGACCTACTTTGATAGTTTCGGAGACTTACAACCACCGATAGAGCTTATGATTTATCTTGGAGTTGACAGCGTCAAGTACAATTACGAGAGATACCAAGATTTCAACAGCTTTAATTGCGGTCATCTTTGTTTGAAATTTCTCTGTGATGCTATATAAGCATTTAAAATCAACTTATTTCTTCATTCTTTCATTGGCAAGCATGGATAACTCATTAACTCTTACTTTGTCGGGCAATTCATCGGTTCTAGAAACCCATTTTTTCCCACCAATTGAACTATCTTCTTCAAAAAACTACGCTCTAGGCTAAATCGAGCTTTTGACTTTCAATTCAACTCCAAACATTGACACAGGTCACAATAAATTTTACGTTGGTGAAAAAGAAATTACTTTACCTACCGGTAGCTACGAAATTGAGGATATCGAAAAGTATTTACAGGAAGCTCTAAATCCAAAAGAAATAACTTTAAGTCTAACCCCTAATAACAACACTCTTCGCAGTCAGATCAAGTGTACTCATCAAATCAATTTTGAACCTCAAGATTCTATTGCCTCATTATTGGGTTTCACTCACCGAATTCTTCCTCCAGATACTCTTCATAGTTCAGACTTGCACGTGTCAATTCTCAAAGTTAACGCATTGAGAATTGAGTGTAGTATTACATCTGGAGCATATATAAACGGCCAAAAGGTTCACACGATTCACGAATTTTTTCCTGCTGTACCACCAGGTTATAAAATCATTGAAGTTCCTTCACAAGTAATTTACTTGCCTCTCACGGTCAATAGTATCGATCACTTGGAACTGCGTATAGTCGATCAAGACGGACGATTAGTTAATTTTAGAGGTGAAGTTATCACAATCAGACTTCATATAAAATCTTTGTCATAATGGGTATTGTCTTCAATACAAAAACATATATAAGTAAACCGGTATGGAAACCAGTCATCAATCATCAACGAACCGTTCAACGGTCAAGTCGACAGCGAAAATTAACAAAGCAAAACGAGCAGTTTTTGAAAAGCCTAGGGCTACAGGTTTTAAAAAAATAGTCTGTTTCTTCTTCTGTTGTTGCAATGGACGAGATTCTTAGTATTCAGTCACCGGTTGTCTTCGACGAGAGCATATCTCATTACGAGATCCACGCTCATCAACCGTACACCTCGAGCAACTTCAACAATAGCGATGAGATTAGGATCTCAATTCAACACCAAGACTTGTGTCTTTTACCGTCTCAAAGTTCTTTACACATCTCTGGCAAATTGACACTAGCTAATGGAAATGCTCTTACACACACGAGATTGGTCAACAATGGTATTTGCTTCCTTTTCGAAGATGCTCGCTACGAACTGAATTCCATAGAGATTGACAAGTGCAAAAATGTTGGATTGACAAGTTTGATAAAAGGATGGGCATCTTTTACTCCAAATCAGAGCTCGATGATGGAAAACGCTGGTTGGATGAGCGTAGAGGCCGAAGATGCAGTTACTAATCCTTAGAGAATAACAAATGGAACTGGTCACTTTGACGTAAACATCCCTTTGAGTATGATTTTTGGTTTTGCTGAGGACTATCGTAAAATTGTAGTCAATGCCAAACACGAATTAATACTCAATCGATCGAGAAACGATCTCAACGCGATACTTCAAAGAAATCAAGGAGATGCTGCCAATCCAAATTTTGAAAACTACATGGTTACTCTAACCAAAATTGAGTGGCTCATGCCCTACGTGACAGTTTCAGATAGATTCAAGATAAGTCTTTTGAATCAATTGAAAATAATATTATCATGACTTTCCGTACTTGGGAGCTCTATGAGTATCCCATGATCCCGGCAACGTCTCGACATGTATGGACAGTCAAAACATCCAATCAATTGGAAAAGCCTCGTTTTATTTTTCTCGTTTTTCAGACAGCTCGGAAAGGACTAAGCAATGTTAACGCAAGTCGTTTCGATCACTGCAATATCAGAAATGTAAAGTTATTCTTGAACTCACAGTACTATCCCTACGGTGATTTAAACTTAAATGTCACTGAAAACCAGTACTCTGTACTATACACAATGTTTTCAAAATTTCAAGCATCGTACTACGACAAAGACTCTGAGCCCATTGTGAAGAAAAATACATTCATCAACCATCTGCCCATCATTATAATCGATTGCTCAAAGCAAAACGAATCACTGAAAAGTGCTCCAGTAGACGTACGAGTGAAATTTGACGCCAGAGAAAATTTTCCAGCTGAAACTTCTGCATATTGTTTGATACTGCACGACCGGATGGTGGAATACAATCCTCTCAATGGAGATGTAAAAAAATTATAAGAAAAAAATTTGGTATAAAAGGAACATTAATTTTTAAAATTGATCATTCTCAACTCATCATGGGACAAAAGCAGAGCCTCAATGGCTACGAGCGTCTTGAAGACGACAAAACTTCTGCTTGGAAAAGTTATTCCGAGCAAAAAAGCTCCAAGGAAAAAAATAACTATGAAAATAAAGCTTTTAAAAGAGACGAGGAAAAGAAGAAAAAAGAAAAGAAAAAAGATGATAAAAATTTGATAGAGCTTTAACCGTACTCAGCAATATCCGATTGTAATCAAGATTTTAAATCAAGCTTAACATTTTTTTCTAGTAAATAATAATAAATATATTCTACTGTAATTGCATAATTATGGTTTACTGTACCCATCGCAAAATAAATTTAATCAAATAAATTTCATATTGTTTTTATTTCAGACTCCTTATCGTTCAATCAATTAGTTTCAAAGGGTTTCGAAAGGGTATCAAATAGTATTAAAAGGGTATCATAAAGTATCAAAAGGGTTTCAAAAAGAATCAAAAGGGTTTCAAATAGTTTCGAAAGGGTTTCAAATAGTATCAAAAGGGTTTCAAATAGTTTCGAAAGGGTTTCAAATAGTTTCGAAAGGGTTTCAAATAGTTTCGAAAGGGTTTCAAATAGTATCAAAAGGGTATCATGAAGTATCAAAAGGGTTTCAAATAGTTTCGAAAGGGTATCAAATAGTATCAAAAGGGTTTCAAATAGTTTCGAAAGGGTATCAAATAGTATCAAAAGGGTATCATAAAGTATCAATAGGGTTTCAAATAGTTTTGAAAGGGTTTCAAATAGTATCAAAAGGGTTTCATAAAGTATCAAAAGGGTTTCAAATAGTATCAAAAGGGTTTCAAATAGTTTCGAAAGGGATTCAAATAGTTTCGAAAGGGTTTCAAATAGTTTCGAAAGGGTATCAAATAGTATCAAAAGGGTTTCAAATAGTTTCGAAAGGGTTTCAAATAGTTTCGAAAGGGTATCAAATAGTATCAAAAGGGTTTCAAATAGTTTCAATAAACTGCTTTACCGACTGATGGTAAATAGATAAGACAGTCGACAAAGCAGATTCAAAAAAACCAAGCCAATAACCCTGATCTGAATTACCGACCGTCGGTAATGTAGAACTCAGCATTATCGGGGTCATTTGGCACAACTCAATTGATCGGTAAAGTAGGAATCTGCCTTACCGACTTAGCACGGACCCTCGGTCGGTAACTTAGCACGGACACGAACCCACGGTCGGTAAGGTAGGGATCTGCCAGGTGTGCAAGGACAACTTAGCACGGACACGAACCCACGGTCGGTAAGGTAGGGATCTGCCAGGTGTGCAAGGACAACTTAGCACGGACACGAACCCTCGGTCGGTAACTTAGCACGGACACGAACCCACGGTCGGTAAAGTAGGGATCTTCCAGGTGTGCAAGGACAACTTAGCACGGACACGAACCCTCGGTCGGTAACTTAGCACGGACACGAACCCACGGTCGGTAAGGTAGGGATCTGCCAGGTGTGCCAAAACCGGTGTGTCTATACTACTTCCTTTCTCTGGTTTAAGTTAGTTGGCATGAATATTGTAAATTTTCCTTTAAAAGTATTTATATTCGATGTTTTCTTCAACGTTACACATTACTCGAAAGAAAGTTCTCAACGGTACGATTTCCTCGGAACAATCTCCCTTCTCTGGTTTAAGTTAGTTGGCATGAATATTGTAAATTTTCCTTTAAAAATATTTTTATTCGATGATTTCCGCAACCTTACAGTTTACTCGGAAAAAAGCTCTCAACGTTATGATTTCCTTGGAAAAATCTCCTTTCTCTGGTTTAAGTAAGTTGGCATGGATATTGTAAATTTTCCTTAAAAAAAAAAATTATATTCGATGATTTCCTCAACGTTACACTTTACTCGGAAAAAAGATCTCAACGGTACGATTTCCTCGGAACAATCTCCCTTCTCTGGTTTAAGTTAGTTGGCATGAATATTGTAAATTTTCCTTTAAAAATATTTTTATTCGATGATTTCCGCAACCTTACAGTTTACTCAGAAAAAAGTTCTCAACGTTATGATTTCCTTGGAAAAATCTCCCTTCTCTGGTTTAAGTAAGTTGGCATGAATATTGTAAATTTTCCTTTAAAAATATTTATATTCGATGTTTTCTTCAACGTTACACATTACTCGAAAAAAAGTTCTCAACGCTTCGATTTCCTCGGAAAAATCTCCCTTCTCTGGTTTAAGTAAGTTGGCATGAATATTGTAAGTTTTCTTTTAAAAATATTTATATTCGATGGTTTCCGCAACCTTACAGTTTACTCGGTAAAAAGTTCTTATCGTTACGATTTTCTCGGGAAAATCTCCTTTCTCTGGTCTAAGTAAGTTGGCATGGATATTGTAAATTTTCCTTAAAAAAAATAATTATATTCGATGATTTCCTCAACGTTACACTTTACTTGGAAAAAAGATCTCAACGGTATGATTTCCTCGGAACAATCTCCCTTCTCTGGTTTAAGTTAGTTGGCATGAATATTTTAAATTTTCCTTTATAAATATTTACGTCGATGCTATCCGCATTATTACAGTTTACTCAGAAAAAAGTTCTTAGCGTTACGATTTCCTCGGGAAAATCTCCTTTCTCTGGTTTAAGTAAGTTGGCATGGGTATTGTAAATTTTTCTTTAAAAAAATATTTATATTCGATGTTTTCCTGAACTTTACACATTACTCGAAAAAAAGTTCTCAACGTTACGATTTCCTCGGGAAAATACTCCTTCCTCTGGTTTAGGTAAGTTGGCATGGATATTGTAAATTTGTTTTTTTTTAAATATTCATATTCGATGATTTGCGCAACCTTACAATTTACTCGGAAAAAAGTTTTCAACGTTACGATATCCTCGGGAAAATGTCCTCTCTCTGGTTTAAGTAAGTTGGCCTGGATATTGTTAATTGTCCTTCAAAACATATCTTTATATTCAATGATTTTCTCAACGTTACACTTTACTCGGAAAATAGATCTCAACGGTACGATTTCCTTGGAACAATCTCCTTTCTCTGGTATTAGTAAGTTGGCATTGGTATTGTGAATTTTCCTTTAAAAATATTTATATTCGATGTTTTCCGCAACGTTACAGTTTACTCGGAAAAAGTTCTTAGCGTTACTATTTCCTCGGGAAAATCTCCTTTCTCTGGTTTAAGTAAGTTGGCATGAATATTGTAAATTTTCCTTTAAAAATATTTATATTCGATGATTTCCGCAACCTTACAGTTTACTCGGAAAAAAGTTTTCAACGTTACGATATCCTCGGGAAAATGTTCCTTCTCTGGTTTAAGTAAGTTGGCCTGGATATTGTAAATTGTCCTTCAAAACATATCTTTATATTCAATGATTTTCTCAACGTTACACTTTACTCGGAAAATAGATCTTAACGGTACGATTTCCTCGGAACAATCTCCTTTCTTTGGTATTAGTAAGTTGGCATTGGTATTGTAAATTTTCCTTTAAAAATATTTATATTCGATGATTTCCGCAACGTTACAGTTTACTCAGAAAAAGTTCTTAGCGTTACGATTTCCTCGGGAAAATCTCTTTTCTCTGGTTTAAGTAAGTTGGCATGAATATTGTAAATTTTCCTTTAAAAATATTTATATTCGATGATTTCCGCAACATTACAGCTGACTCGGAAAAAAGTTCTTAGCGTTACGATTTCCTCGGGTGAATCTCCTTTCTGTGGTTTTAGTAAGTTGGCATGGGTATTGTAAATTTTTCTTTAAAAAAATATGCATATTCGATGTTTTCCTCAACGTTACACATTACTCGAAAAAAATTTCCCAACGTTTTGATTTCCTCGGGAAAATGTCCTTTCTCTCGTTTAAGTAAGTTTGCATGAATATTGTAAATTTTCCTTTAAAAATATTTATATTCGATGATTTCCGCAACATTATAGTTTACTCGGAAAAAGTTCTTAGCGTTACGATTTCATCGGGAAAATCTCCTTTCTATGGTTTAAGTAAGTTGGCATGAATATTGTAAATTTTCATTTAAAAATATCTTTTTATTTGATGATCTCCTCAACGGTACACTTTACTCGGAAAAACGTTCTCAACGTCACGATTTCTTCGGGAAAAGCTTTCTGGTCTGCTTTGAACAAGTAAGCATTGATATTGTAGATTCTCACTTAGAAAAATATTTTTTTAATCGTTAATCACTTAAGCGTTACATTTCACCTGGAAAAATGTCTCAACGTTACGATTTCCCCGGGAAAAACTCCTTTAGTCTGTCTGAAACAAGTTGACGTTGGTCTTATTACTTTTTACATGAAAAAAGAATTCCTCAATTGTTTATTATCTCAACGTTACAGTTCATTCGGAAGAAGTTGTGCAGATTAATTTTTCCTTGGGATATATTTCCGTCTTTAGTGAATGTAATTCTTTCCCGTATAAAAACACATTGGTTACAGTTACCTCGGTGAATGTTGTTTTCCGATTCACAGCAAGTTTAACATGACAGTTTTCTCGGAAAAGTTATACATCATGACAATTTTATCGCAAAAAATTGCAACGTTACATTTATCGTGTACAATTTTTTTTGTTTTTTTTTTCCCCCGGAAAATTACGTAATGGTACTTTTTTATGGATTCTTGATCTCATGTGTTTTTTTTCGTCTGGGCCAACGATGACATACTATCACAGATTACAATTATTTGTTTATATAACTGCAGGTCACCGTCCTCCACGACCTCACGGAGCCCATCCTCCTGGGTCTCCCTTCCATGGAGGAGCAGGCAGTCCTCATCGACTTTGAGAGGCACGTCCTGCACTATGGCGACCAGGACAGGCACACCGCTCCTCTGTGGGCTGTAGCGCCCAGACAAGTTATAAAGATAGAAAAGTACATTTAGTTTTTGAAGATAATGTAAAACCAATACAACTAAAGCCACATCATACGCCTTTCGCGCTAATGCCTAAAATTTCAAACGAAATTCAAAGATTAATGAAATTGGGAAATTTAGAACCAGTAGAGGGCAGTGAATCGGCAACACCCATTATTCCTGTATTAAAGAAAAACGGAGAGTCGGAGAATTCAGATAAACGAAGAACATCGCCAAAAAACCATAAAGAATTAGAAGCTTTTTTTAGGCTTAGTAAATTTTTACGAAAAATTTTTAAAAGACAGGGCAGAACACGTTTGCCCACTGTACGCGTTACTTAAAGAGAAAAAACGGGTATGGTCAGATCGGTGTGAAAATAAATTTAACTGGATAAAAAGTCAAATTACGTCCAAAAATGTGTTAGCATTATTTGATCCAGACATACAACTAGTTTAAGCATGCGACGCAAGTGACGTAGGCATGTCAGTAATTTTATCGCACTGGTACGATGACAGTATGGAAAGACCAATAGCCTTTGCTTCAAAAGTAATTCCAAAAAGCGAAAGACATCGCTTGAGATCATGAACTGTTAAAGTTTATTTTCGGTAGTAAGAATATTTCAACAATGTTACTCAGAAGATTACAAAGATGGGCCTATTTTTTAATCAGGGTACGCGTACACGATCGAAATTGTAGTATCAAAAGCAAACGGGAATTGCGACGCGTTATCACGTCTCCCGATAGATGAAAAAACACCTGCATTTTCTTCAGAGTACAGTAATTTAAATTATATTCAAAATGGTTGGTACATAATAGATTGTAAACAAGTAGCCAAGGAAACGTCAAAAGATTTAGAGCTGAAGCAAATAATGGCATTTATGAAAAACGATTGGCCGAAAATCAATAAATTAACGGAAACAGAAAGAGCATTTCACGCGAAACGCAATGAATTAGACATAAAAGAAAACTGTATCACATGGGGTCATAGATTAGTGATACCTGAAACACTTAGAGCACAAATGCTACGCGACTTACATATATCTCACTTGGGTATAGTTAAAATGAAACAAGTAGCCCGAAACTACTTTTGGTGGCCGGGAATAGATTCAGATATAGAAGCATTCGCTAATGCATGTGCAAAAAATTTCAAGTTTATATGTTCAAAAATATTCAAACCACAGAGAAAAAACATAAATTTTTAGTCACTTATAAATAACTCGTTTTTAGTAATTTTACTGAGTTTTATGCTGAAATCTGTTATTTCTTTTAAATATAATGGAAAAATAATTGTATAGTAACACATATTTATTGTATTTTCATTTATTTTAATTTCAATTTACATGAATAACCTAAAATATTTGAAAAAAAAGTTACAATTTTTATATTTATAACAATAATTTTTAAAAGGAAAAAAAATAAATTTTTTAAATTAAATTTATGATGCGTATAATTTTATTGTTAGGTTAATTGTATTATTTGATAAAAGAGTTGTTTAAGACTGTCATATTTCAAACTGACTTCTTGGAATGTTATGTTTGAATTATTCTACGTTTAGCGCCAACTAGTAGACGAGTTAGATACTACTAAAATTTCATTAATTTTAAATTTTGTTGCAATTTTATTGGTTAAAGTCATCATGGGGAAAAAAATAGTAACAGAATCAGTGAAATGGCAAATTATCGGTTTATTTAAAGCTAAAAAAAATCAAACTGAGATTTCGAAAATCTTGAACATAAGTAGACGTTGTGTTCAAAATACGTTAGCGACTTTTCAAAATACAGCGAACGTCAAAAATAGAAGCCGATCAGGTCGACCTCACGTAACAAGTGCTAGAGTGGACATACTTATTATTAATAAAGTAAAAAAGATCGTACAATCACAGCCAATAAACTAAAGAACCAATTAAAAGATGAAATGAACGTCATTATTTCTAGACAAACTGCAAATAGACGTATGCTTGACAAAAACTTGCACGCAGCTCTTCAAGTTTTTGTCAAGCATACGTCTATTTGCAGTTTGTCTAGAAATAATGACGTTCATTTAATCTTTTAATTGGTTCTTTAGTTTATTGGCTGTGATTGTACGATCTTTTTTTACTTATTACTACAAATTTCATAGGTGAATAATATGAAATTTGGGGGTGCGCTAAACTTTTGAGCAGTACTGTAGAAGCATTTTCTGTTGTATAAATAATCAATTTTTCTAATTCAATCACGAACAAAATTAATAGTTTAATTATATCGTGACTACCATGAATTGATAGTAGATATACAGAGCCGATTTTGGAACACCCCCTCTGGAACACCCAAACAAAAAACGTAAACATAAACAAAAACAAAAACATCCCCTCTGGAACACCCAAACAAAAAACAAAAACAAAAACAAAAACAAAAACACCCCCTCTGGAACACCCAAACAAAAAACGTAAACATAAACAAAAACATCCCCTCTAGAACACCCCCCCCCCAAATCAAAAACAAAATAAAAACAAAACAAATACATAAAAACATTCATATTTGATAGAGAAAGTGGAAAGAGCTCCAACCAACGCTCTTCCCTGTGAGATACATCCACTTTTGCTTATCTCCCCAATAATTTATTCTCTATTTACGAATCTTTAAATTTACTTATGTATGTTTTCGATACATAACCATCACTGGTACTTGCTAAAAATCCATCATATTTCATTTTTTCATATTTACATTCATACTTTTTTGAGGGTTCATCTTTTTTCTTAGATTGAGTTTGATAATCATATTTTTTAGAACATTTTTTAGAATCACTGGAGAGCAGTGATGTCTTTTCATGAGGCTCCATGATAATCAAATGAATTCTCAATTAAAGTGGTTAACGTATATATACGTTTTAAATCAGTGGCGGATCCAAGGGGGGGCGGCGGGGGCGATCGCCCCCCCCAAAAAAATTTTTTGGAAGGTATTTTAGATGCAAGTTCAACAAAAAAACTTATCGGCTATCCCCCAAATACCCTGGGCGTCCAAAATCAACAAGAAAACTTATTGGCTATCCTCCAAATACCCTGGGCACCCGAGTTCAACAAAAAAACTGATCAGCTATCCCCCAAGCTCTAAACCCCCAAATACCCTGGGCGCCTGAAATCAACAAAAAAACTGATCAGCTATCCCCCAAGCTCTAAACCCCCAAAACCCTGGGCGCCCAAGTTCAATAAATAAACTGATCAGCTATCCCCTAAGCTCTAAACCCCTAAAACCCTGGGCGCCCGAGTTAAAAAAAAAAACTTATCATCTATCCCTCAAGCTTTAAACCTCCAAAACCCTGGGCGCCCGAGTTCAATAAATAAACTGATCAGCTACCCCCCCAAGCTTTAAACCCCCAAATACCCTGGGCGCCCGAGTTCAATAAATAAACTGATCAGCTATCCCCCAAGCTCTAAACCCCCAAAACCCTGGGCGTCCGAGTTCAACAAAAAGACTTATCAGCTATCCCCCAAGCACTAAACTCCCAAAACCCTGGGCGTCCGAGATCAACAAAAAAACTGATCAACTAGCCCCCAAGCTCTAGACCCCCAAAACTCTAGGCGTCCGAGTTCAACAAAAAAACTGATCAGCTATCCCTCAAACTTTAAACCCCCAAATATCCTGGGCGCCCGAGTTCCACAAAAAAACTGATCAGCTAGCCCCCAAGCTCTAAACCCCCAATACTGTCGGGGTGTTTTTTTTTTTTTTTTTTTCAATTTTTACATTTTTACCAGCAGTTTGAAAATTTTTACCTCAAAAAGACGCCATTTTAGGGCCACCATTTAGTTAAAAATAAAAAATTTAAAAGAGTGGCTCGACAGCGCTTAGAAAAACTTATTCTTTAACTAAATCTTCTTTCAAATTGTGTTTCAGATAAGCCAGTGCCAAGTACGAGTGGCCACCGCAAAAAACTTTTTTCGAAAGGTCTCGCCGTAAATTCCCTGCCAGAGACTCAAATCTTAATATTTTTACCTCAAAATTGGACAAAAGCTTCTTTAAATGTTACTTAATAAAGTACTATATTTTACAATAAACTTGGTTTGCTTGATTTGATTTCAAAAATCTTCAAAAAAAGCATTTTTTTTCGCTCGTTTGACCATACTATCTCCTTAAAGCTTGGGGGATAGCTGATCGATCATTTATCGAACTCGGCGCCCAGGGCTTGGGGGGTTTCAGGCTTGAGGGATAACTGACCGATTATTTATTGAACTCGACGCCCAGGGTTTTGGGGGCTTAGAGCTTGGGGGATAGCTGATAAGTTTTTTTGTTGAACTCGGGTGCCCAGGGTATTTGGGGGCTTACAGCTTGCGGGATAGCTGATCAGTTTTTTTGTTGAACTCGGGTGCCCAGGGTTTTGGGGGCTTAGAACTTGGGGGATAACTGATCAGTTTTTTCGTAGACCTCGGGGGCCCAGGGTATTTGGGTGTTTAGAGCTTGGGGGATAGCTGATCAGTTTTTTTGTTGAACTCGGGCGCCCAGGGTTTTAGGGATTTAGAGCTTGGGGGATAGCTGACCGATTATTTATTGAACACGACGGCCAGGGTTTTGGGGGCTTAGAGCTTGGGGGATAGCTGATAAGTTTTTTTGTTGAATTCGGGTGCCCAGGGTATTTGGGGGCTTACAGCTTGGGGGATAGCTGATCAGTTTTTTTGCTGAACTCGGGCGCCCAGGGTTTTGGGGGCTTAGAGCTTGGGGGATAGCTGATAAGTTTTTTTGTTGAACTCGGGTGCCCAGGGTATTTGGGGGCTTACAGCTTGGGGGATAGCTGATCAGTTTTTTTGCTGAACTCGGGCGCCCAGGGTTTTGGGGGCTTAGAGCTTGGGGGATAGCTGATAAGTTTTTTTGTTGAACTCGGGTGCCCAGGGTATTTGGGGGCTTACAGCTTGGGGGATAGCTGATCAGTTTTTTTGCTGAACTCGGGCGCCCAGGGTTTTGGGGGCTTAGAGCTTGGGGGATAGCTGATAAGTTTTTTTGTTGAACTCGGGTGCCCAGGGTATTTGGGGGCTTACAGCTTGGGGGATAGCTGATCAGTTTTTTTGCTGAACTCGGGCGCCCAGGGTTTTGGGGGCTTAGAACTTGGGGGATAACTGATCAGTTTTTTCGTAGACCTCGGGGGCCCAGGGTATTTGGGTGTTTAGAGCTTGGGGGATAGCTGATCAGTTTTTTTGTTGAACTCGGGCGCCCAGGGTGTGTGTATATATATATATATATATTCATACATGTAGTAAAGCGCCCCCCCCAAAATGGTTACTGGATCCGCGCCTGTTTTAAATAAGTTTACGAACATCACCCGACATTGGGTTGTATTGAACTATGCGATCGTGGAGAATAAGACAATAGGCTGCAGTATTAGCAGGAAAATTTGTTTTTGTTTCAAATTCTAATCTTATGTCAACTGGGGCATTTTTTAAAGATTCATCTTGTTTAGAACAATCTATAACAATAAGGGGCATGTACATTTTAAATCCTTCTTTTGTCATCAAAGGGTCAGAATTTTTGTTATAATAAGAATTTTGAAACTTCACATACATATCATACAATATAGCATATTGATTTTGATTTATATCAAGATTCAAATTACCATATGGATAATATTGTGAGTTAAGATAAAGTTTAACATTACGAATATCACAATGATCAAAAAGACTAGCATTTTCACTTTCATTATCTTTGCGATTCGTTTGAAAGCTTAAAATGATAAATCGAGGTTTTTCTAACTGATTGGATGTTTTAACCGTCCACACATGACGATTAGTAGTTGGAAGTTGTGGGTACTCATACAGTTCCCAAGCTCGAAAACTCATATCGATTGATCGACCTTTACCAATGAAATTTAAAAGATTAATTTTAAATTTATCGGACACAGTAACGTATGGCATTAACCACTCTATCCTATTTATTACTATTTTAAAATCTTCATATGCAGCTGCTGCTCCTTGAGCTGCTGTATTTGCTTGTAAAACAGCATTCATATCGTTTCTTGATCGAATGAGAACGAGTTCATGTTTCATGTTGACAATTTTATCATAATCTTCAGCGAATCCAAAGATCATATTCAGAGGAATGGAAACATCGAAGTTACCAGCATCATCGGTAAGCGATTCATTTGCTGATACTAGCCAACCTGTATTTAATAATGTGTTATATTGCCCATGAGTAAACGATAACCATCCTTTCATAGTAGAAGTTATACCTGGATTTTTACATTTATCAATTTCTACACCATTCATTTCATAACGAAACTCTTCAAATAAATGGCAGATGACACTATTTACGAATTCTGTATGCGCTAATGCAGTACCATTTAATTTAGTAATTTTACCATTAATATGCAATGAACTTCACGATGGTAAAACACACAAGTCTTGATGTTGAATAGAAATACGAATTTCATCAGTATTTTTATATTCAGAGATTGTGTATGGTTGATGAGAATGGATTTCATAATTTTTTATGGAATCGTTGAAGACGATCGGAGATTGAATAATTAGAATTCTGGCCATTGCAGCAGAAAATTAAGCAGCACCACCACGGACGACTTTTAGACCTATTTTTTTGAGAAACTGAATGTTTAGTTGCGTTAACGCATTGACTGTTCGTTGACGACTGATGGGAGGTCTCCATATTGGTTCGTTTATATACTTTCTCGAGTTATAAATGATACCCATTATAAAGTTTTAATATGAATTCTAACCATTATTTCTTCACCTTGAAAATTGATCAGATCTCCGTCTTGATCAATTATTCGAAGCTCTAAAAAATCTATGCTTTGTACAGTAATAGGAAGGTATATAACGTTTGCTGGCACTTCAATAATTTTAAAGCCAGGGTTTACTTTCGGGAAAAATTGATGAATAGTATGAACTCTTTTATCGTTTAGATATGAACCACCAACTATGTTACACTCAATTCTAACAGATTGAACTTTGAGTACACTAACAGGTAAGTCAGATTCGTGTTCAATATTTTTATCAAGAATTTTCGATGAGAATCCTAACCAAGTACCAATAGAGTCACTTTTTGTGAAATCAATCGGTTCATTTGACTTAATAATACTTCGTAACGTATTATTATTTGGTTTTAAACTTAAGGTTATACCTTTTGGAGTAAGTTCTTTTAACAAAAGTGTTTCTATGTCAGTGATATCGTAAGCACCTTTGGGTATACTAACTACTGTATCACCTACATAAAATTTGTTTTTATCCGAATCAATATTTGGAATAGAATGATACGTTAAGAATTCAACTAATCCAAGAACGTAATTTTTATTCGGAGATAATTCGATAGGCGGAAAATAACGAGATGCAAAAACTGAAGAGTTACCGCTCAATATTAATGATAGTGTTTCATCCATGACAGTTGAAATATGAATGAGATAATTTACTCCCATTTATTTCTTATATAGTTTCTGAAAGAAACTTTAAACATAAATGACCGCAATTGTAGGAACCGAAATCTTGAAATCTATCGTAATTATACTTAACGTTTGATGTTCCAAGGTATAATAAAAGATCTATCGGAGGTTGTAAGTCTCCAAAGCTATCAAAATATACAACCTCATCACCTTGTTTTTTATAAGCTACCCAGTGAGTTCCAGAACCACTTGCATTATCAAGATTTATTACGGCGGATTCATTAATCAATGGCCCCGATTTTGGTAATTTATCTCTCATGAATACTCCTCTAAAATTCGGAATTTTAAGTTTTTTAGCATATTTAATAATATCGACGTTTGTTAATGCCCTTTGCGGCATTTTGAAGATTTTTTTTTTTTTTAATTTTTATGTTTTAATCCTTTACCTGAAGGTCTCTTTTTTTTTAAACATTTTTTTTTTTCAAACCATAACCTGGTAATTGATGTTTAAGATATAAACCATAGCCTTTTTTATAATTTTTCAAATACAATCCTTTTCCAATAGCAATAGCTTCCATTGTTTTGTTATGTCTTTGCGATTCATCCAACTGTTTTTTAGCAGTATAGTAATCATTAACAGCTTTTGCTATACCAGCTGCTCCACCTGCAAGCGCACCAGTAGCACTCAAACCGGCAAATAATGGTACAAGAAATCCTCCCATTCTGTTTTTGGGAACTGGAAGAACTTTAGGCATCTTAACCCTTGTTTTCCCTCCACCAGCTTTGACAGAGGTTCGTGCTTTTTTCAAAGCTGTACGAATCGCAGCTGCAGCTTTTTTATTTTTAAGCTTTGAAATGGAAGCAGCTTTTACTATTTTTTGGAAAGAAATTCCCATACCTAGTTTATTTTTTAGCTTCATGATGTTAGTTACAGCGTAAGCAGCTGATTTTTCACCAATACTAGCGTCTTTAGCTAAAACTCGTTGCCAAGCTTTATCTGCAAGTACGCGATCGGCTGTGTTTCGAAGTTCGATGTTATTACGATTTTGCGAATAAGATATGTCGTGTTCTTTACAAGCAGCGTCTAAAGGATTTATACCTGTATCCCCTCTAGCGAGACGTTTTTCTAAGTTTGTACCAGGACCGCAATACTGATATCCAGGTATATGAGCTTCGAATGGTAGTTTATTGATTAAATTATTTAGCAATCCGCTCCCATAAGTGATCATCACTCTTTAAAAGTCTGTGTTCGAATGAACTTAAAGGTATAAAAGCGTTCTATTTATACTTCGCTCGTCATTTGTTAATCAAATTTCATCAAGTCAACATGAATTTTAAGGAGCAGAATATCAAGTTGCCTATTGACAACTTTGATTCTGTAATGGAAAAAGAGAAGAGAGTCAAACGACATGGTAATTTACTTCCAGATAGTATACGCGCTGTTTTCTGCGGACCTTCAAATTGCGGAAAAACAAACGCTTTACTTTCTCTCATCACTGAACCAAATGGTGTTCGCTTTGAAAATATTTATCTCTATTCAAAATCTCTCAACCAACCAAAGTACTTGTATTTGAAAGAGCTGTTGCGCCCTCTGGATGGGATGCAATTTTTTTCTTTCAGTGAACATGAGGAAGTCGTTGCTCCGAACGATACGCTACCAAATTCAATGATGATCTTCGATGATATTGCCACAGAAAAGCAAGATAACGTCAGAGCTTTCTTCTGCATGGGCAGACACAAATATGTTGATTGTTTTTACTTGTGTCAATCGTATGCTCGCATTCCCAAACATCTAGTTCGAGATAATGTTAACCTACTGGTTGTGTTTCGTCAAGATGAAGTAAATTTGAAACATATTTATGACGATCACGTAAACACTGACATGTCCTATAATCAGTATAAAGATTTATGCTCAGCATGTTGGAATGATAACAAACATGGATTCTTGGTTATAATTAAAGATGATCCAATTGATAATGGTAGATATAGAAGGGGATTTGATTGTTTTGCTATAAATACAACAAATTTCTAGTATGTTTATTCATTTATCTTTTCATCATTGAAGTGCCAACATGATGGATTTTCAAAAACAGAAAGATATTCTTCATAAACTCGTTCAAGCGAGAGACTCGATCAAACGGAAGTATAAACTGATTAAATATAACAAAGCTAGTACAGAACAAGCTTTAAAAGAAACGTTTCAACCAATAGTTGAACCCCTTCAAAAAATTGCTACTGATATGGTTAAAAAGCCTTCGAATGAAAGTGATGCCGGTCTTTTACTTAAAACTGAAATTCAGACTCATAAATTCGATCAATCACAAAATTTACCTGAAAACCGAATATTGAATTTTAGTACACCTAAATTTAATCCTGGGCTATCGCAAGTGAAGCTTCCTTCATTCATCATAGTACTCCCACAAAGAGTTCGCATAAGTTTGGTGACAGAGATCCAATGAATTTTTCCAAATCAGACTTTGATCAAACTATTTTTGAATCCTGTTGAATCAAAATATACTCCTTTAACTAGTATTGATGATGAGTATATTCAACTCATCAAGAACAAAGACACTACAGTAGATCAAATTTATGGAGTACGAAGAAAAAAAGATAATGAATTTGAAATCGGTAATTTACCTATTACATTTTCGCAAGCTGAGATCACTGTTGGTAATAAAAAATATCCAAAAACAATTGGATTAACCGAGTTACTCATTCTTAAGCGTCCATCAAATTCTGTTAAAAAAGAAGATGAAACAATCTATAAGGAAATATTGGAAAAATCAAGAGCACATTTGACAAAAAATGGTGAATTAAGAGTTCACCCTAGCAGTTCTAAATTCAATGATGTAATCGCTCCTATGTTTAAATATAAAGGTAAAGGAGTTTTATCTCGCTTCAAACGGAACAACTTACCAAAATTCAAGATTGCTCAACGTAACGCATTAACAGACTATAAATACTGGGATGATCCTAATGAACTGGTAGATCGGCTTCGTTTACTTTTCGCAGAAAGAGATGCTGGAAATAACAATCATGAGAACGAGATTTTAGCCATCATCGAAGAACTTAGAGAGGCGGGGTATATATATTAGATTTACATACAAAAATTTCAATCAGTTTCAAAATGAGTGTTGACGTGTTTGGTCGGGCTGATACAAAATCAGCAATAACAGCTCGTACTCGAGGACCTCCAGGAGTGGGTTATAAACTAACCCAGGATGGACAATACGATGTTAATAAAAAAAGACTCTGTAACCTTGCTGATCCGATAAATAATGATGATGCAGTCAGTCTGCATATCCTGAAAAAGCGAATGACTAACAGTCAAAGAAAAATCAAAGAAGATGTAACGAAAAATTTTGAGTCTTTGATTGAAAACCTTTTCCAGCAGCTGGATGAAAAAATCGTTGAATCAAGAAAAATTATTGTGGAAAAAATGAGTGAAAATTTAATATCCGGAAATGATTTGAAAGCTGAAATTGATAAGCTTTCACAAAAATTTGATACTGATACTAATTTAACATTAACTATAGTGGATGATTTTAGAGATACTGTTTATAAACATATAGCTCAGATTCAAAATGACCTTCAGACCTTAATAAATAAAATTTCGCTATCGACAAATGACAGTATATAAAAGCAGTAATATTTTCATACAAATATCATTAACAATGGAGCGACGTAGAGTTGTAGAAGAACTTCATAAGCCTGCTCGACGAAACTATCAACGTCGGAAATTTGAAGTTCGTGGTCTTGATGAAACATGGCAAGCTGATCTTGTTGAAATGATACCTTATGCTAGAGATAACAAAGGTTTCAGGTACATGCTAACTATTGTAGATGTATTTTCAAAGTATGCATGGGCCGTTCCAGTGAAGCGTAAAAATGGACAAGACGTTACCGAAGCAATGGAATCGGTGTTGAAACAAAGCCGAGTACCTAAAAATCTTCATACCGATCAGGGTAAAGAATTTTATAATTCAAACTTTGAAACACTTATGAAGAAATATAATATTCATCTGTATTCAACATACTCGAATCTCAAAGCATCTATAGTAGAACGATTCAATCGTACGCTTAAGAATAAAATGTGGGTTCAATTCAGCTTAAATGGAAACTATAAATGGTTGGATATGTTACCTGGCTTGGTTAAGGATTACAATAATAGAAAACATCGAACAATTGGAATGAAGCCTGCAGATGTCAATAAGAAAAATGAAGTAGAAGTCTTAAAAAAGTTTTCACAACAATGTAAAACTAAAAAACAAAAACCAAAATTCAAAGTAGGTGATAAAGTTAGAGTGAGTAAAGTTAAACGCATTTTTGAGAAAGGTTATACACCAAACTGGTCAACTGAGATATTTACAATAGTTCGAGTAGCTCCTACCGATCCAGTAATGTACTACCTTAAAGATTATCGAGATGAACCAATCGCGGGTGGTTTCTATGAATTTCAGTTACAAAAAGCAAAGTATCCAGATGTATATCTAATTGAAAAAGTTCTAAAAACTCGTGGTGATCAAATATATGTCAAATGGCTTGGATTTGATAGTTCTCACAATAGCTGGACCAACAAAGAAAATCTATAAATACCGATGCAATATAGTTTTGATTCATCATTTGACAATGGGGTCTTGTCAAAGTCGTACAGATAATAATAAACCTTCCTGCGAGGGAAAGGAGAATAAAAAGAAGTTTTCAGCTCCTAAACAAGAAACCTTCAAGAGTTATATTGATCCACAGAAAAGAGGATTTGAAAATAGAGCTTTTAAGTCATGAATCAAACAGAATCAAAAGAAAAATCAAGAAAGTTCGTTTCGATGACAACGTGTGCATACATTCAATGTATGTTTGGTCTTTTGCTCACAAGATGGCGCGTCGAGGAAAATGGGAGCAAGCAGCACGTGACAGAGAAAGATTTCGCTTTCGAATATTACGAGTTGGAGAAATTATTAATCCTGTTTTAGAAAAACATTTTTTATTTATATGAAAAAGTGAATGATTCTAATTTATAAAAATTTAATTAATTTGTAAAAAATAAAGTTGTTAATAAGTATTTTTATTATATAAAAATTATTAGTTATTATTTATTACTCCTTTTCAAATTATTTGTAGTAACATTTTATAAAGTTAATTTTTTTCAAATTTTAATTAAACAAAGTCATTATGATTATTATTGTTTTTTAATTTACATTTACTACTACTACTTCTATTTCTTTTTTTTTTTATATTTCAAAGTTTTTATTTATTAGCATTATTATTATTTTTTTTTTTTTTTGGAAAAGGTCAATGAATAAAAACAAAGAGTTATTCATTTTATTGTTTATTTTTAAAATAATCATATAAAGTTACATAAGTATAATCACAGATCGAGTTTATTTATACAATTTTAAATTCTAATTTATTTCCGCCACGTGGAATAATTACAAGTTGGAACTTGTTGGCGGCATCTTCAAGGGAATGAAAATGCTGTTCCTCTTTTAGCAGGAAATTACTCATCCTGCTTGGGAGAAATATGTGACCATTACCCTCTAATTCAGCTATAATCTTTTGACCATATTTAGTGTTTGCAATTCTGAATCTAATTACAAGATACTGTTGATCAATGACCAGACTGTTGATTGGTGTTGCAGCTTGAAATCTGTAGGCTGGATTACCAATCTGGTTCAAACTTGTAAGATCCATCTGAAACAAATAACCAAAAAGGTAAGTTTTATGTAAATAATTTAAAAAATGTAAACAATAAAATTTGTATAGGCTTATACCTTTGACTCTTTTAGCAGATAGTTCGTCTTCAACGGTGAGATGTCTCTTAAGGTGCTCTCGCTCAAGCTGATCTGACTGAATGAGTTCTTCGGGCTGCAGCTCCTCATTAAGTAGCTCACCCCCCTCCACTTCGGCTTTCACTTCAATTGTTTCGTGATCGTCGTTTGTTTCAACCAGCTCCTCCTTAGGAATAGCGTAGTGTCCCCAAGGCAGGGTATCGGTACTTCCTGGGATTAGGTATCGCTTCTCGTCGTAAGGGCTTAAAGCGACCTTGGAACCTCTCTCGGTTTTGACAACATGAGCTTTAGACCTTATATTACACTGAAACACCCTCTTTACTTGTTTTTCAAACAGGCATTTTCTAAAGTCCTCAGGTGTAATGACGGTCTTCAGAACGCAACCCTTTACACCCTTAGCTTTCATGATGGGTTTTTGTTGCCCTTGTACTTCGATGTTATAGAGCTTACTCCTAATCCCAATGAACTCAAGCATGACCTTTCCAGAGCATTCGTCTTTCATGACCCCTAGAACTTTTTTGTTTACCTGGGGTATACCAAATGGATTATCCTCAGCATAGTCGGAAGTATCGAATTCGGATAAGTTGTTTTTGATGACTTTGTAGATGTCAACGTTCGTGATTTCATAGATCAGACTGTCGGTATCTGTATACAGAAGCTTAGATGCCTCCCCGACTGTTTTTTTCATGAATCCGTAATGGAAATCATAGACCTTGGTTTTGGAGAGATCTAGAACTGCAAGGCCAATGTATATAGGTTTCATAATGCTGACTTCGAGGGGTTTCATTTGTATTGCCACCAAGTCCTCGTCTAAAATGATACGATTTTTGAAGTATGGACTGGCGATCAGGGCTTCAGCTCCATAGCGTCCATCCCAATGATTTACCAATCGTATATCAGACCTATTCCGCTGGTTTTCCATTGTTTTTCCATAGACGCTGTTAATCATGAGCTTGAAGTAGTTCTTCTCGAACTCGTTGGTAGCTTGCATCCTTTTCAAGGTGTTGTACTCCACGTACGGAGCAAGCCAAGTCTTTTGCTGAAAGCGTAGAGCCTTGTGAATCTTTGTCAGCTTTAATCCATTATTTAGAGCTTGTTTTAAAGCTCTATAATGGATAACGTAATTCGTCTTGTCGGTTAGCCTAGTCATCAACCTCTCTTGTTTGGAGTTTGGTGCAGAGGCATGCTCAGGGCATAAAGGCAGATCTTTATGTTCATCGTGCAAGCTCTCTGGATAGGTGAGGTCAACTTCGAGAAAGTATCCATAAGGATCGTCATCATCAACCTCCAGGACGTTGATTTCCTCAGGACTTGAAACCCACTCGAATCCTGCATACGGAAACGACTGTGTCATAGCCCAACCTAAAAATAAAAAAAAACCTTAGTACTGATGTTAATAAAAATGTTAATCGTGGTAAATATCAAGCTAAAACCACCGTAGAGATTATTTATGTCCAGGTACACGAGGTACTTATCATCTTCCTCTGGGTCATAACCATCACCCATGTATTCGTTATTGGCCTTGGCATACCTATTGGAACATTGGCTGACACCTCCACGAATTCCTAGAATGAAAAAATAGTCTGTAAGTTTACTTTTTTTTTTTTTTTTTTATAAAAAGCTTTGTTGACTCACCTTTTTCCACGAACATGAGCATATCGATGTCGGTGAGAAGCTCCAACTCAACCTCAGTGGTTTTTAGCATCGCATCCCACGTCAGCCCTGGCGTTGTGTAATAATGAGCGGGGTCTAACCCGTATGCATTTCTACATGTTGATCTAAAACTTTCAAAGACCTCCGCCAAAAGTAGTACATCTGTTTTCAGATAGAGATCAGAGTATGTTCCGAGAGTTCCACCACTATTGAAAGTACTCCAAACTTTCTGGGCGTGGGCGTATGCTGAATCATCAATTCCACTGTCAGTCAACTTGCTGAAAAACTCATCCTGCGTTGGCAATTGTTCACTTTTCAACTTAGCAAGATCTGAGACATAATCATACGGGAAGACTCCCTTCTGCTTCAGAAGAGAGATGTCCTCATATCCATCCTTGGCAAATTCTGAGTCAATGATGTCAAAGTTTTTCAGGCACGATGCCAACTTGTCCAAGGATGAGCTCATGAACTTGAACGAGTCAATAAATCTGAAGCTTATGTTTGTGCCTTCGACGTACTTAGTGAAGGAGATGTATCTTTCGTTGTTTTGAGCGATCAGACGAACCCTGCCCTTAAGGTTCTTGGCAGACGCTATCTCCTTGATGATAAAGTGAGAGTCATGACCTGTAAGGTTGTGAAATGCCACGGGAACATATCTAGCGTTTTTATAGTTTACGTTGCAAATTTGATGCGCGGCGCCGCGGTAGCTATAAAAATAAGTGTAAAAAGTTAAAAAATAAGTATTAAAAAGTTAAATTTCATGAAAAATTACTTACACTGAAGTAAAGTGACAGTGATCGCGAACTTTAATGTCACCAGGAGCAAAGAGCTTTCGACAGATGTGACATCTTTTGGATTTTTCAAAAGCCCATTTGTCCTTGGCTGTAAACTTCATGTCCTCGTTGGTGGACACGATTCTTTGAATTTCCGGTGTAAGTTCTGCAAGCTGCCTGACGAACCACTGAGCTGGTGACTCTTGATCTTCATTTTCTTGCCGAAAGCTTCGATAACCAGTTAGCTCATCGCTAAAGCTGTTTTTGAGGTAAAAACCTATGCTGTAAGCTTCATGTTGCTGAAAGCTTTGAGTTTTACCTTCAGGAGCTTTAGAATCCAAGGGCTTTAATAAACATTCAAAGTCTGCATAAATAATGAAAGGAACTTGTTCTTTGTGATTAAAATTCTTGAAAGAAAGTTTCTTGTTTCTTTCTGTAGGCAATGTTATCTTACATTTATTTGTTACAGAACATATTTTATTTCACTCTAACCCTAAAATGCGCCTTTTAGATGCGTCCAGGGGCCTGCTGGAAGCTGCTAAAATCACGTTTCTAAGGCTTTCTCTGGCGCCATCTATTAAAAAAATTTCTAACCCCAAATATTACGCTTGCTTTTGATGCTGCAAACAGCTAAGTGCTAGCTCATTGCAGACTGCAGAGCAGATGTAAGTTTTTGTTTTCAGCTGCAGGGAGTAATTTTTTTTAATGATAAATTTCGTCAACAATTGCTATTATTTTATTTTAGTAATCAATATAAAGTACAAATATATTTTTGATTTTAATTGAAATCAACTTGAACAAAATAAAAAAATGATCCCTACAAAATTCTAAAAATCAACCCAAATAATTGTTAAGAAGTAGATGTGAATTTATTAAAGTTCATTTGTCCCAGTATTGCAGAAGAATTTTAAATTATCTCAATTAAATTTAAATTTGGACTGCATTAATTAATGATATAATAATTCAACTCTTCTTATTTTTTCAGTATTGTTATTAATAAAGTATCAAATTGAAATGATCATAACTCGTATTATCTCTATAGTAAAAGTAAAGCTCAACTCTGAACGCTGTAGGTATAATAAAAATCAAAAGTTTAATTAATTGCAGTAAATAGTAAGAGACCAATTAAAATTAACCATATACTTTTGAAGATTTATTTTAAAGTAAAAAAGAAATATTTTGAAAATCTTTTGAAACTATATTTTAAGCTTTGTTTGGTTTTATATTTAAAATCACACCAGATATCTATCATCTTGAATAATTTTCAAACTATTTTGAGCTTGTAAAAAGTTAATTGATTTTATTATCAGAATATACATGACACTACACTGTTTCCTTATGTAGCGACTTCACTTTAAGTAAAATAAATTGAACTTTATAACAATAACTGATTAATTGGATTACTAAATTGATGATTTTTTTATAGCTTAAACTAATCAATGACGACATTCATTTTTATGTTCTTGCTAACCAGTGCGTTTGAAACTTTTAAAAAAATTAAGCAAACAACCAAAACACTAGGTAATTATCAACAATAAACACTTTTCATTTTTCACTTTATTACAAAATTTCAATTTTCAGAGTCTAACAATTATGATCACTTATAATCTCTCTAATATGAAATTTAATTTAACATAAATTATTACAAAAATTAAAAAACTGAAATTAATAAAAAGAGTTTGTTATTAATTTACTTATTAATATAATAATTATAATATGAAAAATTCTTTAATCTACTACGGTAAACTGCTGCATTTGTTGTCAGCAATCAGCTGATCTACAGCAGCAGCTTTAGCAGTGAGAAAGAAACTATAGCTGTCTCTCTCACTCCAAAAAAGTAACTAACCTCTGCAATATATATAGTAATACACCCAAGCTAAAACGAAAAAGTACGCTTGCTCATGGAACTAGACTCGCTTGCGGTCTAGTCATAACCTAGTAAACATGAATGTATTGAATTTTTTATAATTTTCTCACTGGTTGCGCATTTTCGGGTATTCGTGAAATAAAATAGTATACTTAATTCGTCCGTAAAATGCATGATTAAAGTACTCCTGCAGCTGGCGGCGGCTCCGCCGCCGCCACCCGCAGTCGTACTTTAATCATGCATTTTACGGACTTATGAAGTAATATACTATTTTCATGGTTATCTAGTTTTTCTTGCGACCAGAAAAAATGTAAACAACGATCACAGATATGAACCATTTTTTGTCTATTTGAATATTGTTTACTAACGAGTCTGGATTGATTTTTTATCCACACATAGTGATATTTTGGTGGAATGTCATCATCGTCGTTATCTATGAACTGATCATCATCATCATCATCATCATCTACATAGTATGACTCTTCATGAATGTAAAGCAAATGAATATGCTTATCTTCCTTCACAGAAGTGAGATAGCAAGGATAAACATCAAATTTCCCATCTTTCTTTTTGAGGGTATAGAGGTTAATCGAGATATTCTGGTTATTTTTTTCAAAAACCTCGATTTGTTTGGGTGGTGTCGGAAAGGTTAAGCCTTCGAAACTAACCTCACCTAAAGCTTCATCTCTCTTTTATGGCGCAACACGATGTGGATTATCGCTCTTTGGGTATAGCGCTGACAATACGGCCCATTTGAAACATTCTTCATCAATATTTTGTACATTGATACAAGCATGCTTGTTTTGTATTGACTTGGGAAGCTCAATGTACGAGCTCCCCCTCATCGGCTGGTGTTTGTTTATGTTGATCGTGAGGCTGAGAATCTGTAGAAGCGACCAACCAGAGTCTCGGGCTTGAAAATCTTCTAGCTCTCGCAGCAGCGGTTGACAGATCTTGTCTTCGAAAAAGCGTTCCAGATTCGTCAAGCCGTAGATGACGTCATTCTCAGTCGAGAAGTTCTTGACCTCCAAATTTGAAGAATCGCTCTTCTGATGGATAAACTCAGCCGACAACATCGCGTTGGACTTGACCGAATTGAACTCTCGCAGAGATTCTTTGATTTTCTTTTCAAAGTGTCCATACGATTCATTTAAAAACGAAACAAGATCCTTGTGTTCAAGGTTACTAATGACTCCTAAAACAAAAAAAATTATAGATAAAGTCACAATATAATTAATTTAGTTTAATAAAAATAAAAACAGTCCTTACCTGACTTGATTCGACAGTCGAAAGCAGAGTCAAAATCATCGTATTTGACTTTGTCTTTCGATTCCGGAGTTTGAGCCTGCAGATCACCACCCACTTTCAATGCATTCTCAAATTTATGCTTGATGAAGATAAACTTGGTTATGAAAGCCTCGCACTTTTTCTTCTCATTTCTAGGAAGCTTAGGCATTGATTCCACTAAGAAATCAATCTCATCATTTATCATTCCAATCCATTTCTCTAAGTCATCAACGTCCTCGATGTGGGTAATCATTTCAAACAACCCATCAGCAGCCTCCTGGACACCGTCTAATAAGCCACTCGATGGACCTTGTGAGCTGTCACCTTGAGATTCCATGATGTCTATAACGATAAACAAAAGCAATACTGAGATACTAGCAAGATCTTATATCTGCTGAGACTAGACTGGAACTGTAACCACAGCTCACGAGTTTCAGTCCTTTATACAATTATTCTGAAAGGGAGGGGGGAGTAAAAACAAAAGATGTATGGAAAAAAAATTAAGTTCATAATAATACCTACCTTGTTGATCGTATTGTTTATTTATAATCTGAATTGTTTATTTATAATCTGAATTGTTTAGTTTTATTACTGCTTGGTGTTGAGTCTAGACTGGAACTGTGTCTGCTGCGTGTGTGTCACTGACTTTTATACACTCAATTCAAAAGGGAGGGGGGTAAAACAAAAGAAGATTCAAAAAACAAAACACCATTTCAAACTCTTAAAAACAAAAGAATGCGATTGACAGGGGTGGGGGTATTCTGTAGGTATAAATTAAGCATTGAGTCGGTCCAGTCATCACTTTTGGTTGGTTCACCGAGAAGTATAGATCATGGAGCTGATAGTAGATATTCAAGGCTTTATGAGGTCAAAAAATGACTTCATAGCCAAGGAACTACACTGGGAAAAATGTGATCCGTAATCGAGCCACCCGTAGCGCCGTAATGGAATCGACAAGGTGGATCGTTTCTTCTCCACGGTGCAACAAATATGGCGCACGGTATTGAAAATTTGCACCACTACATAGTACCAAATACCAAATCGCAGCCGATCGCAGCGCGTGCGTCAAATTCGGCTCACATGTGAAGCAGTTACTGAGCGCGGCGTAGAGACATAACCTTTTCATTTTTGAGCCGTAACTCAAGCACATTTTTCCCAGTGTAGCGATTTTGGGAGTTGGAGAGTCCTTCATGCCGCTAGTCTTGACCTTCAAGCCATCCATACCCTGGTCAAAGTTAACTGTTGATGAACAGTGTACCACGCGCTGGTTGGAGCATAATTTTCATGGAATCCCCTGGAGTTCAGGGAAAATTCCATACGAGCACCTATCGGAGGTTTTGGAAAAGTATCTGAAAAACGCGAAGAAAATCTACGTCAAGGGACTGCAGAAAAAGAATTTTCTTCAAAGACTGTTACCTAACGCGTAAGTATTTATTGTTATTATTGTTTATTATTAGTATTAAAACAATAATAATAATAATAAATAATAATAATAATAAATAATAATAATAATTTTATTATTATTATTGTTTATTATTATCGTTATTAATTTGCATGATTTTGTTTGTTTATAGGTTTATCATTGACTTGGAAAATCTTGGTTGTCAAAGACTGAAAAAACTCTCATGTGAGGAGGAGGAGGTGATGTGTACTAATCATAGTATAGATAGCTACCGGAGCTGGACCTGTGCTGCAAGGAACGTTATCAACTTGAGGTCTTGGGTAACTGAAAATCTTCAACAATACCAAGATCAAGGAGATTGTGGCTGTGATCAATCATTTGTTTTTTCTAGCCCGTTTTCCAGACCATTTTCATTTTTATAAATTTTAGAACAGATGAGAATGTATATATTTTAATTAATCTGATAATAAACTAATTTTACTCTAATTTTTTTTTAATTTCAAGCCCTCTTTTTTTTAATGATTGTAAAACTTTATTTTAAATTATTAAATTAATCTATTTTTTTTTTTATCGTGTTTGAAACTTACGAATTTTAATAATAGTTACTGTAAGTAAAATCAGTATTTCAAAATTAAATTCAATTAGTTTTGTTTTTTAAAACATTTACTTCTGAAATTTTTACTAAATTTATTCAAATATACTTACCAGAAATAAACTATACTTTATTTTATAATTTTGCATGAATTAAATCAACTTTTTTTTTTTTTTTTTTTTTTAAATTCCAATACATTGGAAGTAATGATTAATTTTTTTTTTCAATGTATTGAACTCAATCAATTTTTAAAATTTTCTTTAAAAACATAGTCTATAAAATAATTAAATTTTTCAATATTAAATTTTAATAAATTTGTTTTCATTAATTTATTTAGTCTTAAATTGTTTAAAACTTTAATGAGAAATCAAATGAGTTTATTGATTCTATTTAACTTATTTAAGTATTAAATATTAATTAAATTTATTCATGAATTTATAAAATGTAAAATAGAAATATTCATTAGAACACATTTTTGATTATTTCAATTCATTACAAGTTATTAACCTAAGAGTCTTAATTTATTATTATTATTTTTTTTTTAAATTATGTATGTCTTTTTTGTTAATGTTAATTTATTTTAAGTTGTAAAAAAAAACTCATCATTTAATTTTTTTACATTATAAGTGAAAGTATGAACCTTTTTATAATAAATTTTTTTTTTTTTTTAAGTTAATAAACATTCATTACATAAAGTAAAATTTTAATTGTTTTTTTTAATAACTTTTTATAGGTAAAGTATATACAAACATTTTCTTAGAAATAAACTTGAATTTATTTAAAATTTTAGTAAAAATTTAACTTTACAAATTCAATATAAGTATGAAACATAAGTATACTTAATCAAAAATTGTTTTTATAAATTATAAAAACGAAGCTACACTTTATTTAACTAAAGAAAAAAAATCTCAGTACAAATTCAAGGTAAAAAAGTTAACCTGTTTTAATCATCAGTATAAAGTTTCAAAAAAAATTAGCATTTTTATAAATAAAGTAAATTAGAATAAAAAATGAAACTGTTGATTATAAAAAACTAAACTAATTAATAAAAAAAAGCGTTAGTTATTTTATTTCTTTTTGTTTTCTTTAGATTCTCTTGAGCTTTTCTTTAATTTTTTTTTGTCTTTTCTCTCCTTTTCCTCATCCTTCTTTTTCTTTTTCTTTCTTTCATCATGTTCCTCATCTCTTTGTCTTTTCGTCTTTTTTTCTTTTTGAGCTTCACGCTGCTGCTGCTGATTTTATAGCTGTTTAGAAGCCAGCGGTGCTTGAGTCGGTAACTTGATGAACGGTGGAGGTGTTAGTGAGGCAGGCAGTGCTGGAGTAGTTTGGGCTACCGGGACCTGGGTAAGCTGCAGCTGAACCTCGTTCGGTAACTGCGACTCGACCTAGGATAGTTGCTGGGATGACATTGTCAACTGCAGTGGCGTCGTCGCCTGGACCGGACGCGTCTGGAGCTGCTGGCTCGGCGGCTGCTGCAGTTGGATAATCGACGTATCGGTAGCATGAGCCTGGACTACCTCAACCTGGACGGGTTCTAGGGCTGCGTATGTCACTTGCGGCTGCTGCATGTGAGCATACGGTATCGGGGTCGGTTGATCCTGCACCACTGGAGGCATTTGGATATTCTCAAAATCCTCGTCAGATCCAAACAACAACTCCAACAAATTCACCTGATTGTCGAACTGTAATTAAAAAAAAAAAGGTTTTATTAGGGTTTTATTACATTTAAAAATTTTTTGAAAATTAAAACTTATTTGTTGTTGTTGTTGTTGCGGCTGTTGTTGAGGTTGCGGCATAACATGTGCTACTTGGGAAGCATACTGGTTCAGCGGCTGCTGCTGCAGCTGCGGTGGCGTCGTCGCCTGGACCGGACGCGCCTGGAGCTGCTGGCTCGGTGGAGGCATCGTCGCCTCGACCGGACGCGCCTGGAGCTGCTGGCTCGGCGGAGGCATCATCGTCTCGACCGGACGCGCCTGGAGCTGCTGGCTCGGCGGAGGCATCATCGCCTCGACCGGACGCGCCTGGAGCTGCTGGCTCGGCGGAGGCATCATCGCCTCGACCGGACGCGCCTGGAGCTGCTGGCTCGGCGGAGGCATCATCGCCTCGACCGGACGCGCCTGGAGCTGCTGGCTCGGCGGAGGCATCATCGCCTCGACCGGACGCGCCTGGAGCTGCTGGCTCGGCGGTGGCGTCGTCGCCTGGACCTTGCTTTTGACGGTTTTCTGTAGGGAAGTTGGTCTCGTGTGTGATCGCGAGGGCGCGGAAGTAGAAATTGTGCTACGCGTTTGTCGAGGTTTTGAGGCAGGTATGGGAGTTTTTTTATCCCACCTGGACGACTAAAAAAAATAAAATAATTATATATATATATATACTTTTTTTAAATATTGATTAAAAAAAAAATTGAACTTACTGAAGATTTGTTTATGGTTTCGCGTGGTTTAGGTGACGCTCGAGTTTTTTGCTGCTGCTGCTGCTGCTGTTGTTCTTGTTGTGATTGTTGTTGTTGTTGTTTCTGTGAAGTAGATGTGGTGCCAGATCTAGTGGATTTGATTTCAACCCCCTCAAGCTAAAACAAAAAAAATCATGTATTAGTTATATAAAATCAAATAAAATTAAATTAAATTTAAAAAAAAACAAACTTACATTTGCAAGTATTTCTTGTGTCGGGGTCTTTGAAGGTTTTGTAACACGTTCAATCATGACTTTTGATGATGAAGCTTTGGAAGTAACTGAAACAAAAAAAAATTGTTTTGATTATTAGAAAAATTAGAATTATGAATAAATTATTATAATTACAAACCTCTATTGCTAGATGAGTCTGGTTGATTATCAACATCATCATCAATGATGATCACTTCATTGAACTTTTTTTTTTCTTCTTTCTTTCCACCCTTAGTTTTTTCAGTTGTTGCTGTTGTAACTGTTTCTTGTTTATTCTTCTTCTTCTCTTCTTCTTTTATGAGTTTCCCTTTTATCTCTTTCACTAATTTCAAAATTTCACCAGCGTCACTTTCAATGAGAGCCAGTCACGTACTAGTAGCACAGCGGCACGTCTTGGATGGGATTGTAGATGCTCCCAATTTGGACCCCGATCCAGACCCCAAAGACGAGGACGAGGACGAACTCGAAGACGATGACGTTGAAGATTTACGCACGCACGCACGCACGCACACACACACACACACACACACACACACACACGCACGCACACACACACACACACGCACACACGCACACACGCACGCGCGCGCACACACACGCACACACGCACACACACACACACACACACACACACACACACACACACACACACACACACACACACACACACAAAACCCTACACGCAACACTCGCATACGATACCTGGACTGACATCTTCCTCGAGCATCCACCCCACACACTAGCAACAAAACCTCTCGAGCAACACGAAAAAAGCCCTACGAGCGTCACCCCCACGTATCGATAAAAAAAAAAAACAAACAAAACAAAGAAAAAAGCCCAACCCGCGTACCCTGGACGAGCGTTACCTCCGCGTATCGATAAAAAAAAACAAAAAAACAAAAAATCATGCCCCACACCCTCGACACACATCTTCTTCTTGCACTAACACTCCGCGATGAAACACCACCTTCTTGAACACTTTTTTTTTCCAAAAAAACTTACCCCAGGTACTACTGCGATGATTTTGTTGCTGCTGGGAACTGCGCTGGCGATGCCGAGGACTCCTGGTGTGCTGCTGCTGCTGCTGCTGCTGCTGCTGTAATGATACTGCGACCTGCGACTTCAATGACTGCAATCAGAGTGAGAAATTTTAGAAGTTACAGTTAGAATTTATAGTGTAAAACAAATGAAAATCGAAGTTTGTTTTGATTTTTCAAACAAAGAAAGTCTGGAACTTTCTTTGTTTACAAATATTCTAACCGTAATTTCTAAAATTTTTCAATCGTACACGCGCGCGCACACACACACACACACACACAATCAAACCCGCGTCATACCCTACACCTACGTCTTCACCTGGTAGAGTTAAAAAAGCTTGTTGTTGCACGCACACCATCTTCTCAAAAAAAAAGACTCTCAAACTGCACTTGCATCCTGCATCACCTACACGCTCGATTCATACTCGTATCCTCCATGCACATCATCTACAAGCACATTGAAAAAACATGCTCGATTCATACTAATACCACGCACGTACACCATCCTCTCGAAAAAAAAATACGAAACAAGCTCCTACTCTCTTCGAACACTAATTTCCCTACACACCGAAAACAAAACAATAAACAACTGTCATACCCTAGACATACACCATCTACTCGCTGAAAACGAAAAAAAATTCACTCGTACCCTATACCCAGATCTCTTTGAACATTCAAAACAATAAACCTGTTCGATCAGCATTGATGCCCTGGACGAATATCATCCTCTCGCACTTCAAAACAAAACTGTACTTGCATAAACACTCACTCATATCTTACGCTTAAAACTAAACAAAATACTCGACCTGCATATCAACACTTTACACTAATAATTTTACTTACATTAAATACACCTTTTTATCAACTTAACACTTCATAAACTCGCGTATGATTTATAAAAGCTGCAGCCTTAACCGAGAGGCGAGAATTTCGACCGGCCGCGGCAGTACCACGCGATCAGTCACTGCAGACGACGTTTCGGCTGCTGTGCACGCTGGCGCGGGACTTATAATTTGAACGCGCTTATGTTGCAGCGCTCGCTGGCACGCATTTTTAAAACTTTTTGTTTTCTTTTTTTTATTACTATTATTTTACTATTATTATTATTATTATTGTTATTATTTCACTATTATTTTACTATTGTTGTTGTTATTATTATTATTATTATTATTATTATTATTATTATTATTATTATTATTCCAGAGGGAGGTGTTCCAGAGGGTGAATTATTTTTATTTTGTTTTTATTTTTGTTTTTGTTTATTATTATTATTATTATTATTATTGTTTTTATTATTGTTTTACAGGGGGGGGGGTGTTCTAAAGGGGATGTTTTTGTTTATGTTTACGTTTTTTGTTTGGGTGTTCCAGAGGGGGTGTTCCAAAATCGGCTCTGTATATCTACTATTGATAACTTTTATTGTACCCTGCAAGAGAGCGTGAGGACATACAAGCGTACAGCACAAGTCATCTGGAGACTCAGCTCGTGGGACAATTCATCGTAATTGCAACAACTGCTTTTCTTCCCCTGCTGCCAGAGGAATCTGCTGTGGGTGCTGCGTGAGGGAGTGAGGTAATGCGTAAGCATTAGACGTAAAGTCTATTAATTGTATTTATAATTGATACAAAATTATTAATTTAGGTGGTAACACCTCGTACTTGAATTAGATTCTCAATATCAAATCTTAAGTAGTATAAATTAACGTTTTTCGAACATTAACGAGAGAGAATTAGCGCATTTTGCGAGTTCCTTATTACATTTTTTTTATCATTAAATTTGATTTTGTTTCAAAGTGAGGTGATGTCAGCACCGATGAAGTAGTAGCGACAAGCCTTTTAGTGAACTTGATTTACTGTGTGATTTTTTTTTTTTTTTTTTTTTCTTTATTTATTATTGTTCATGATATAAATATTGAATAGGAAATTTTGATTGCCATACATTCCGACTTATTAATTAATTTCCCTGAATGATCAGTATTCAATTTATTATCGTCGGGAAGATTTTATGAGCATTGTCCTTCGGACATTTTCTTTTTTTTGAATAACCGGTGTCGTTTAGGGCACGACGTATTCCTCCTACACTTATTTCAACAAACAAATTTTTTAAAATAATTTTCAACTTTAATTAAGTAAACTTTACATTGGTCAAATTCAAAAAGTAAGCTCGGATTTGTAAACAGCAGCCTTAAAAACCCTCCACACTTAGTTCAACAAAAAACTATTAAAAAATAATTTTTCACTTCAATTAAGTATACCTTACATAGGTCAAATTCAAAAATTAAGGTTGGATTCATAATAAGCGACCTCAAAAACCTACGACTAAAAAATTTCAAAGAAAACCGATAAATCAAAATAACTTTCCAAATTTGACCTAAAATAAGTCCAATGAAGCCTTAGTATCGTGCTTACTTAGGGTCAAATTGAAAAATGGTTATTAAATTCGTAATTTACGGCATTGAATATTCATACCAAATTTCAAACTAATCGAATACATGAAAGTTCCTTTTTTCAAAAAAGAAAGACGACTTTACGATGATGAAGACGGAAAACAAAAAAAAAGAACCAAACTCATTAATATAATAAAGGATTTACGAATAAAACTTAATCGAATTCAATAGATTTTTATAGTTCTTCACTTCAAATATTTTAAATTGATTTCTAAATTTAAGTTTTTAATTTTTTTTAATTGGTCAGTATACAAGTAACTATATTTTATAGAATCAAATTCGATTTTTCATGATGTATATTTCTCAATATGAATCGATTTGAATATCAATAAAAGTAAATAACTTTCAATTGATTTTAATAGCAGTGGATTCAATGACTAATTTTCAAACTAAATAATATTGATTTAAATTTTAATAGTCAATAATGCTATTAAAATCGATTGAAAGTTATTGGTCGAAGCCCTCTTCGGCGGACTTTCAGCGACTTTTTGCGAATTTTGTCAAGAGGTTGGGGATAAAACTAATGTACTGATTTTGATGACACTTTAACAGGTGCATTCTAGGGCATTCCAAGTCAATATTTGCAGTGATTATAAAGTTATAACAGCTTTTCCTAAATTCTTGACTTCGAACAAAAACGCGAATTTCGAATGTAAGGTTATTTTTTTTTAATAAAATAGAATATGATTGTTTACACTTTTTTACAATCTTCATATAAAATAAATTTTCTTGAAGCTTACCAATGAAAATTTGTTGAAAAAAGAAAATAATTATTAATTTTATCATGCAAAGTTTAAATAAATCTTTATTATAAAACATTTGTCAAGAACAGCGATGGATTAATAATTATATATTAAATAATTATATATTATATAATTATATAATAAATAATAAATAAATTCCAAATAAAATATATTGTAAAGACATCAAAAATTATGTTTTGAACTTGATAGAGTCATTCAATCCATCTTAGCAAAAATTAAATTAAATAATCATTTTAATTTTCTTAATTAAAATTTTATTGACCAGCAATCAATTTTATAAAAAAAAGAAAAGTATGCACAAATTTTTGGAACACTTCACTTTATTTTAGACAATAAATAAAGTTTCATACGATTTATTTTCTTCTTGAATAAAAAACGCAAAGAACTCAAATTAATATAAAATTTGCGATGCTGTTTTCTTTGAGGTATTATAATTTATCATCGTTTTATAAAAAAAATGAAAAAATTGAGTTTCTCATTTTTTTCTACTAAACCTTTTTTGGTTTTAAAAAATATGCAAGGAATTAAAAATTATTATACTCGTAATTTAATTTGATAAATATTGTAAAAAAAGAATCATATACTTATGGAAATTATATACAACCGATAAATAAATATTTTTTATCTACCAAAACTATAGAGATATTTGTTTATCTCGATTAGTGTTAATAATGAAAAAATTAATAGTGTACAATGCTTCGCCAATTTATATCGAGGCATCCCTAGTTTACTTTTAATAAACACAAGTTTTTTTTACTATTCAAACTTGTAATTCGATCGGTTCGGGCTTTCTACACTGTAAAAAATCATTGCAGTAAAATTAGCTCAATCAGCGATGTAAATTAATCAGTGATTGTAAATTTACATCGATGAGCTTAGTAATTTTACTGAAATGAATAAATGTACATGACTCAATGATGTAAAAAATAGGAACGTGGAACAGCAGAGTGATTTTAACGGAATTTGTAATTCTACCGTTCGAACGTAAATTTACAAATATTGGTAAGTTAACACCATTGAGTCCAGTAATTTTACCGAATGTTTCTGTTTCGGCTTCGGAAATATTTTTCGATGGTTCAGAGTAAGGTTATGTTGAACTCTAATTAAATTTGTCTATGGCATAGTTTAAGCTGCATACTTCTGGCAGTAAGCCATAGAAATAAAGATCATAATTTTTATGAGAGACTAGATTTTTCGAAAGTACATAAAAATTTGTCTCCACTCGGTGTTATCTGATACTATACAGTGTATTTTTTGTACAAGTAGTAAGTGTTATTGTTTGTCAATTATATCCTCAATTTGAATTTTCTGTGTAATACAACTTTTCTAATGTTCTAATACAACTTTCTTTTATAGAATCCAAAGATTTTTCACTACTAAAGTGAAGATTGATGTTTCTTGTCGGTTCTGAACTTCATGATTATGGATAAGAACAGTTTTTTTTTATGGCAAGAGGAAAATTTAGTTATATGTACTTAAGGAGGTCACCAAACCTACCAAATAGATCCAGCCCACAGATTTTGTCCAAATTAAATGAACACATAGTTTTTAGTATAAAAATAACTCAGCTAAAATTTCAAAACACTCAGGAGCTTGTGAAAAAAGTTATAAACATTTCAAATTTCACAAATTTGTATGGGTTCTAATGGGAAATTTACTAAAACAGCAAATACTTAATTTCCAGCCCACCGAATTAAATGTAACTACGCACAAAAATCCGAAAAAATCAGACTTTGATTATACTTGTTTTAAAACATTCATTAGGAGCCTGTAGCAATAATTATAAGCAATTGATTTTATATTCTTGTAAATATGACTTCTCATTGGCTCATACAGAGGTGAGAAAGTAGCTGAGCCAATGAGCAGACGACTACTGTAGTCAAATACACATTTGACTTACGTAGATGGTAGGGAACCTCCATAATGTACTTTTTTACCATCAATAATTGAAGAGGATTAATAATTGGCTGTTTCAACAATCTAAAGTTTGTGTTTGGTGTAAACATAATTTGTAAGAATTTTTTTTAATTTTCAAGTTGCTATATAGTTACACTATATAATTGGAGTTTAACATTGATAATACTGTAAAAAAAATTTTTTTCGTCTAGTTTTAAAATGTAAATAAAAAATATAATTTACATTATCAATATATATTGTTATTACTATTATTATTTCAGTCAATACAATGTTTTATTATGTAAAAAATTTTTTGTTCATGAAAAAAAATTTTTTGGGTTAATTTACGGTTTTTCAATAAATTTATAAACGCGCGTAAATTTACTGCGCAAGTCGTAGTAACGAGTTGCTGATGCTCTCGATGTAAATGTACAACTTCACACACAAGTTGAGTATCATATTTTATTCAACAAGATCATGTAATTTGGTACTTTGATAAGAATGCGGCTGTAAATGTACCCTATTATTCAACCCTTCGGTGAAAAGAAAAAGTATCACTTCTACCGCGTATTTTACACGTCAAAAAGTACCGATTACATGATCGAGTTGAATAAAAATTTTTCATCTATAATACGAGAAAAAGTTTTAAATTCCTACTCAAGTTGTTATATTCTTCCAGGCTTTATTAAAACATTGATATTTTCCCTTACGTTTTAGAAGCATATTAGTAATTTCTTTAATCAAAAAACTAAAATATTTCGAAAAATAAGTTTATAATTTATTAAAAATCTTTCACTATAACCGCTACCATTTAATTAATTTTTATTTATACAATAATGATTCAAATTGGATGAGAAAAAAACCATTAAAATAAATTCATCTAATAATATAAATATTCAAAATATTAAAAATTGGTTCGTTTCTTAAAATTATTAATTTAAAAAAAAAAAAAAAAAATTGTATTAATAGTAATTATAGCAATTGAAAATGATTAAAAAAAAAAAAAAAAAGAAAAAAATGTCAATAATAATAATAGTAACAACAATAATAATATTAATGATAGGGAATAAATATAAATATAGTAATAATAAAAAAAATGAAATAAAATATAATATCAAAAGTATGTAATTTTAATTTAAAAAAGCTCATGACAGAAACTTGTCGAGGATTATAATAACTATCAGATGTTAATCATTTTAAATTCATTTTAATCGATCTAAACGATATTTTAACTTTTGACGGCTAGATGGCCAGCCATCATTTTTATGAACTAGCAAAATATATTTTTTAGATTATATGTGTAACCCAGAGAAATATCTAAATTATACAATATTTGAGTTCAACTGCACTAAAATTTTTAAATCAACTAAATCTTCAAACGGGGAAAAATCCATTTCTTCTTTTACATTAATTTAAGAAACAATTCATCAATAAATTGTTACTTATGAAATTCTCTTAATTTTATTTCGTAAAAATCAATTAAGATATCATTAAAATTTATTAAAATCTATTGGCTTTCGATTTGAATAGTGAATCTGAATCAAGAATACACCGATTGGTTCAATTGGAGTCGATTAAAATTGATTAAAATCATGAAAAAAGCAGCTCTAAAATCGATTGAGAAAACAACTTATTAAACTGATTCGAAAAGATTTCAATGTGCAGAGCTTAATCGATTTCAATCGACTTCAATTGTAGTTATAGATGGCTGATCGATTTTAAATGGTATAATCGGCTTTTGAATTCATCATTCAAATCGATCCAAAAGTATATTGAAAATAAATTTCAATTTTTAATTACACTTTTTTAGTAGGGTAGTTGTTTGACAAAGAGTCTAAGTTTTTTTATTTTTTAAAGAATGTTTAAATATTAAATTTTTATTAAAAAATGTGTTGTCAATATTAAAGGAAATCGTGGAGTAAATAATACTTAAATTGAAAAAAAATTAATCAAAATTTTTGCAACGTCTGGCAGTATTTTAGCATATTTACATATAATTGTTAAATAATAAAATGGCAAAAAAAAAAAAAAAAAAATTAGTAGTGACAGAAAGAAAGAAAATTTGGAATAGGCATCTTCAACGACCAGATGCAGCTGCCGTGGCCGTAGGCACAATAACTGCATGCATGTAAGGAAGATCCTCAGCCCTGCTAGGCGGTGAGCATTTTCGGTTCCTTACATGTTTGTGTAGGATCTGGTTCTCTCTCTCTCTCTCTCTATCTCTCTCACTCCCTCCCTCCCTCTTTCCCTCGTTCTCTCTCTATACTTTATTTGTAATTTATTTTTTACGCTGAGTCGCTCGCACAGTATTAAAAGAAGTCTTGTATTCTCAAGCAATTCTGCTCATCTCGATTAATGCAGGTATTCCTTCGCTACCAACGTGTTTCAATCAGTAAGTAGGTTTCTGCTTATGAACCCATACGTAAAAAACCTCAGTTTGTACCGAAAAGACATTGTGTTCACATCGTTTTATATATATTTCGTTCGTACATTTGTACACGCGACTACTAACCAAGTATGCCATGCACATATCTGTCCGCTTAACATTATTTGCTCAAGTTTTATAAATACCTTTGCAATATTACGAATACAGAGAAAGTAGCCGCAAAAATTTTTGTTTAAAAAGTTTATTTTATTTTATTTTATTCTTTATTTGAATTCGTTCATACGATGTTGAAATTCATCATCTTCGTTTGATTTTAAAAATTTTTATCTCAATGAAGTAAGTAGAGTATTTGTGAACTGAGATTTTTGATGGCACTACCGATTTTCAGAAAGTAGACAGTTGTATACTTTTATAAGAAATTTTGTAATGGTTACGTAAACTTTATAAGGTTAAGTATTCTAATTAAAAAAAAAAAAGAAAAATTGAATAGTTTCGACAGTTTTTTAAAAAGTTGAAAAGTAAATAACAAAGTTTAAGTTCAAAAATGACATTTTTTATGCTTATTATTAAAATAAAAATCATCTTTTTTTACACATAACTTCACATTCAATTAAATAAAAAGTTACCTTATCGATTTATTTTATTTATCTATTTAATATTATTAATCGTAAAATTGACAATGAAAATTCAAACTTTTAAATGATGATAACTTAAAAGTGTAAACAGTGATTTTTTAAATGATTTTCACTTCTTAGAGAGTACAATTACACACTAGCATGACTTGTGCATCATCAACTAATATGTACTTGGTAATAAGAACAATTCTAGATAATTTGATAAATGCATATCTAAATGTGCTAATTTATAGCGCAGCTAACCTAATAATTTTGTTTTTAGCCGTTTTTTGAATCGTCTGTAGAATATATTACTTAAGCTTGTCAGCAAAAACGCGGGCTGATCTACAGCTTTAACAAAGCTTACTCTGTTTAAATCTCTGTAAATAGTAAAGACTTTGAATAATTTGCTAGTTTTAAACTGAGCCTAACTTACCTTACGGGATCATTTTGGTGAAATAAAGCATATTTTAAAAGATCTTTTCGCTTTTAATTGGACTCTATGAAAAATAAATTTTTGGATTGATTTGTAAATACTTCAATAACAACTGATCGTATATTTCTGTTTAATATTGATAAAATAATGGCTTAAAAACTTTTTTTGGCTGACATGATCGCCCAGCAATGGATAGTTCAATAAAATTTAAACGAATCATTAAATGGAAGAACTCGTACACTCAGTGCTAAATTTGAAGTAACTTATTGACATTCGAACTTCTCAACCTAGTGCGCAAAGACCCGGCATTTATTTGACTTCAAACTAACCTTCACGCATTAAAAGGTAAATTATTTTTTGAATTTTTAATTCCATATACTATCAATCTGCTTTTAATATGCTTACATTCATTTATATACATTGTTTAATTTTGTTTTTTATAATATTAAAATGAGCTAAAATAATAATAAATAAAAGCTAAGCAGCTAGTTTTTTATGAATGGAATCTCAAACTCATTGGGGGCTAAGCAGAATATCTTTTAGTGTTTTCTTTTTTACTTAAGACTGGTTCATTTACAATTTTTCTGAGTTGAAAAAATCGTGGTTGAAAATTAAAATTTAGTGTAGCTCCCGATTTTTTATTTTGAGTTTGAGATGTAACGATTTTTTTTTTAATGGTTTATTTATGTCAGTACTAGTTGAGTGAAGCGCGCGAACGCGCGCCTATTGATGGAGCTAAAGATAAATTTTAGTTGACCAATAGGGTACGAATTAAATGTTGAGCCCATAAAGATACTTCGATTGTGCAGTCGAAGGTCGAAACTCTTGTTCTCTTTTTTAAAGATGGATTATATTATATTGAATAAAAAAAAAAAAAAATTATCATTCGAAAATTTCAATTGATTTATTATTATTATTTTATTATCTGAAATAATAGGTGAAAAATATTGAGTCAGGTTATTCGACTTTCCTCTTTGACATCATTAAAAAATTTTGTCCTCGAACTTCATACATTTTTTTTTCCTTCAGTACACGTGATAAAAGAAAAAATTTATGGTTTGTAAAAGCAATGTTATTTACAAACCATCCTCACACAGATTAAATTATTAACGATCAATACACTTACTTGTTAAACAAAAATTTTTAAACAAATAAACAAAGCGACTACAAGGCCTTAAATATGCTACTGATACCAATCTCGCTAATCGAAGATCCAGCGAAGTACGCATTGTGTGATCTTCGCTCACTTTACACATACTGAGTCAAAAAGTCTGAAATCGGACAGAAAAACAAAACTTTCGAAATTCGATAGCCTTTGTACACAAAAGTTAAGTGTTATGCTTTAAAAAAAAGCCAGTTAAGGTTTTTTTTTTAAATAATAATTTTTCTAAAAGATATAAACAATTAAACTTTTGGGTGACTATTTTTTTAAATTGCCATTTCTAGAGAACTATTGAATAAAACTTTACAAAATCTTAACAACGACTTCACAAATAAGTAAAGTATTGAATGATTAATAAATAAATAAATTTAAATTGTTTATAAAAAATTTATTTTTTAATGAAAAATTGAATATTTCTCATATGGGTCGGGCAAAATTTTTTCAACGATATTGTTCCTTAAAGTGTTACCTAGAAGTACGTGAAAAAAAATTTTGGTAATATTCATAAGAACAAAAGTTGTGAATTTTTAAAGACCGCAAAACGAGCGCTGCGACGAGCGAGGCGAGGTGACGGAGCCACGGCGCGCACTGAGGTAATTTTTCGGTATCTGCAGAAAAGTAATTATATAAAAAAAGGGACGTGCTAGAAACATGCGGTTTGGTGGAAATTGAAGAAAAGGGATGAAACTATTTGGGAAAAGTCAAAAAATGCATAATATTTTCTTATTTCGTGGTTAAAATCAATTTTGAAAAAAAGGTTATGTTTAACAATAATGCTATCGGCTTGATAACTATCCTAGATACTTTTTATGAGTTTTTCCAGATTATTTTAATCATATTTCATATATCATATTTCATAAGTTTTTTTTTCTTAACTAAAAAAAACGTATGAATATTTAATCTAAAACAGTTAACTTAATCATACTGTCATTTTTTCCTGTCTAATACATTTTTTTTTTTTTTTTTTTTGTTATTCACGAGATGATAAAATATTGTCTCTGTGTGATCTAGAATTCTTAACTTTAGTTTTATTGGTTCTATTGATATTTTAACAAGTAAATATAATTAATATTATTCAATTTAATGATGAATTCTCAGCAAAAAAGTCTATTAATGGAAATAATTCTTTCAGTTTTCATAATACTTATTGATTTGTGAAATTCATGGATTTTTTAAAATAATTAAAAGTTCAGATATTTGAAAAATAATTATAAGTTAAATAATGACGAAATATGATTAAAGTAATCTGGAAAAACTCATAAAAAGTGTCTACGATAGTTATCAAGCCGATAGCATTATTGTCAAACAGAACCTTTTTTTCAAAATTGATTTTAACCACGAAATAAGAAAATATTATGCATTTTTTGACTTTTCCCAAATAGTTTCATCCCTTCTCTTCAATTTCCACCAAACCGCATGTTTCTAGCACGTCCCATTTTAATATAATTACTTTCCTGCAGATACCGAAAAATTACCTCAGTGCGCGCCGTGGCTCCGTCACCTCGCCGCACTCGTCGCAGCGCTTGTTTTGCGGTCTTTAAAAATTCACAACTTTTGTTCTTATGAATATTACCAAAATTTTTTTTCACGTACTTCTAGGTAACACTTTAAGGAACAATATCGTTGAAAAAATTTTGCCCTACCCATATGAGAAGTTTATTAAATTTTCAACTTTTTATTAAAAAATTAATTTTTTATAAACAAATTAAATTTTTTTTTTTAATTTTATTTATCATTCAATACTTTACTTATTTGTGAAGTCGTTGTTAAAATTTTGTAAAGTTTTATTCAATAGTTCTCTAGAAATGGCGATTTAAAAAAATTGTCACCCAAAAGTTTAATTGTTTATGACTTTTAGAAAAATTATTATTTAAAAAAAAAACCTTAACTGGCTTTTTTTTAAAGCATAACACTTAACTTTTGTGTACAAAGGCTATCGAATTTCGAAAGTTTTGTTTTTCTGTCCAATTTCAGAAATTTTAACTCACTACGAGATAACAAAATTTTCAACCAAGTTGTAACCGCCAATGTAGTGACAACTATTTTTTACAACAAAAATAATGCAAATATAACCAGATGGTACCGCATGATCTTTCTTCGATAACATAACTGCTTGAATCTGTCAGTCCAGGGCGCATGCGACGCAGCTCCGTAAAGGCTGTCACAGAAACTCGCGGGATGCGAGAATTCCCGCATCCCGCATCCCGCGTCGCGCGTTGTGACTGTGAAGTAAAGTTAGGGTAGTGCGAGACGCAAGACGAGGGATATGCGGGAATTCTCACATCTCGCGAATTCCTATGCGAACGCCTTAAGCTAAGGCGTTCGCACAGTCAGAAACTGATGCTAAAAAAGTTCAAAGACGCGTTAATAAAATAGAACAATAAATAATCTCATACTGACCGGGACAAAGGCTTTTTCATAAACAGACAACACTAGCATTTCATGCAATAGCTAAAACGATATTTGCCAATTTTATTCAATTTTACCACCTTTTTAATTTTTCGTATTTGTTATTTTATAATCTTATCATAATATTCTATGATTTTGATAACTTTATTGAGGAAAGATCCATGTTGTTTTTATTTTGAAGTCGATTAAAAATCTTCAGTATTACCAAGCACTTTGAGCTGACCATAAAAAAAGAAGATACTTTTCAATAAAAACCGAGTATGGAGCTTTGGTTTATTACATGTAACCAGAAATTTCTGAGATAATTGTAAACGTAAATGGGGAAAGAAAATTTTATGTCTTAAAATATCAATCAAGGAATGCAAACGAATCTGTGAAACAAAATCAAGAAATAGAAAAAAAACTTGTTATTCGCTACGCAAGGCTGAGAAGAGGGGACAGCCCATTCGATCGTAGAACTCATGGTCGCTGAACTAAGTGAAGAACTTTCATACGTGACCAACAGACTCAAGCTTTAATTTATTTTAAAACTGTTGACAAAAAATTATGAAAATAGCAACGTTAAATAAATTTATGAAAAATTTGGTACATTTATCATCAGTTAAATGCATTTTTAAAACTCTCAAACTATGTAATCACGCAGAGTAAAAAAGTGTTATTTGTAGCTAAACTATTTGATTTAATTTAATAAAAACTGATAAATAAGCAAAATATTTTATTAATAACTTTTTTTAAGTTAAGTTTAGACAATTTATTTTTTTTTCTTCCACCGATGTATTTTATTAAGCTAGTCCTAAATGCCGTGGAATCAGTTGAGTGCTTTTTACAGAATAAAATTTAAAAAGGTACAAGGATTATTTCAATGTGATGAGAACTCATTTTATGCTAAAAAAGGATTTTTCAAGAACTTTTAAATGTATTTTTATTAAAGATAAATAATTTAAGAAAAAAAAAAATCATGTTTTGACTTCTGCAGTTTGAGGTTATAATGGCATTTTTCGTATTTTTCGGTGTTTATCGAATGAATTCTATTTCAAATTATCGGTAACTGATAGTTTTTATTTCGGGTTAGAATTCTAAGGATCATTTTGAACTCAAGTTTGTAAGGGTAGACTTTTTGGGAAATAAGTGAAATTCTTTGTTAAAGAGCACAAAATTCTTAACCTCCATTATTGACCATGAAAAAATTTAAATATTTCAAATGAATTTTCCTCGATAAAATTCTCGGTGACACATACTTTTGATTGCACGAATGTATTCAGGAGACTTTTATTTACTTAAAAAAAACTTGATTATTTAATTTATAATTAAATGAAGGAAAACAAAATAAAATTATTATTAAGTTTTGGAAATACACAACTTTATTAAATGTAACAATTGTTTCAACGCGTTGCGTCTTTATCGAACCAAGTTATATTACAAACTGCTACTTAATTTTAATAACACAGGTGTACTTATAGTTACAGAGTTGAGATACAAACACACACACACACACACACACACACACATATATATATATATCTTCCTATATTATATAGTTATATCCAGGAGGAGCTCTGAAAATTACGGCTCCTCCGGGAGGAGCCCCTTAAAACGTCAAAAAATCTTATATTTATTATGTTTGAAGTGGGCTCCTCCCGGAGGAGCCGTAGTTTAAAGAGCTCCTCCCGGAGGAGCACCTCAAAACCTTCAAAAAACGTTATATTTAACATGTTTTAAGGGGCTCCTCCCGGAGGAGCACCTCAAAACGTCAATAAACCTTATATTCAACATGTTTTAAGGGGCTCCTCCCGGAGGAGTTGATTTTAAATCATAGGAGCTTCTCCTGTACGAGCACCTTAACTGTCAAAAAATTCATATTTAACCTCTTTGAAGGGCGTTTTTCCTAGAGGAGTCGTAATTTTAAAAGCCCTTTTTAAAGGAGTACTTCAAAACGGTTAAGAAATATTATATTTAACATGTTTTAAGTACTTGAAGTATTTCAACTTACTATTTAATTTTTATAACTATTTTTTTAGACTCACCATAATAAAATTTTCTTTTTTCAATTTAAATCATATTCAACAATTTTACCTAAACATGTTTGAACTTTTATTCAATACACAAACTCCACTCAAAAAACATGTTAATATTAACTGTCAAAAAACTCCATATTTTATAACTATTTTTATGGGGGTTGGCGAGCAAAGCGAGCAGGGGGGTACCCCCTAGTATATATATACTATTTCAAAGAGGTTTCGTAGAGGGGAATGATTTAAGTTCAGCTGATCGTTCAATAGAACATTCTTGTTTTTTAATGTATTTATTTCAAGAGATTCTAATGTATTCATAAGAATACTCTTGTTACAAAAGTGTAAAATATCAAATTTATCGTTAAAAACATGATTTTTATCCAAAAGATGTTTAGCGTGATTCGACTTAAATTTTTTATTAATATAATCTGCCTTATGTTCTTTAATGCGAGTTATGAATTTCCTCCCTGTTTGTACTGCGTATACTTTATCGCAACTACCACAATTTAATTTATAAAGGCCAGATCGGTCTTTTCTATCGATCGGTCTAAAATAATAAAAAAAATAACAATAAAAAAAATTTTAATAAAATAATCAAAACTTCACTAAAAATTCACACTTATTAGAAAAACTTATTGAAAATAATGTTTTTTAATCATTAGAGTAGCTATAATAACTTTAAAAATTACTATATTTTTAAAAAGTTACTTTGCATCAACATATTGGACGTAGAGTTTTTTAAAATATTTTTAAATTTTGATAGTCCGATCCCTTATATTTACATACGAATCGGTTCTTTCAGGTTCTTCACTTACAAGGAGAGGCTACACCCTGCGGGTCATCGATCCTGACGAAACATTGGGGATCGTTTTCTAATATAAAAAAATGAAGAAATCCATCAATAATTCCGTCCAATGGGCCCTGGATATCGATTCGCCATAGTGCTCAAATGGCATTTTTTGCAATTTCTTGATTTTTTAGCTAAGTTGTCAAAAATTCCTGTTCAAAGCTTATTGCACTTACAAAATTCTGCAACCTCGCATTCTCTTTGTTTTGAAGTGAAGCTTTTTGTATGAGGAGTGAATCTGTAAAAACCGACCCAAAAATGCGACACCAAGATATATAGATATGTGTATATACTATACAAATATGTGTATATAGTATCTAATAAGGCCGAGAATATAGCATCTTTTCTACTATAGATATGTGTATATTAGACATTAGATATATACATAGATATGTATATATCTAATATATACATATCTAATAAGCCAGATTATGGTAGATGTTATTTTACCAGTACAAAATTTTAAGTTGGAAAATTTTTTTTTAATTTTTTCTAAATTTTCAGTTTTATTTTATAATATATAAATTTAATTATATACGTAATTTTTCTATTGTCAAAATTTCAAATTTCAAAATAAATTTTCAATTAAAAAATAATTATGCTTCGCTTCTAACAGGCGTCCAAGACACCTTTTTTTTTATTTTCTTTCAAAGCAAAAATTCTTAAGTTCACTTTTGATGAGTTTGACTCTGTGCTAAGAGGATTTCTAAAAGCATTTTTTAGGGTTTTTGGGTTTTTTAAACTTTAATTATACGAGGATGACTTTATCAAAATGATGTCTGAGAATATTTTTCCTCAAAAGTTCATGAAAAAAAAAGAAGAATGCGAGATTGCAGAATTCTGAAGGTGCAATAGGCTTTGAACAGGAATTTTTAAAAAATTTGCTTGTTTAGACACTTCTGGATTTTTTTGTGGTTTTTTAGCTAATTTTCTAAAAATTCCTGTTAATAAACCCAAAAAAATGCTTTTAGAAATCCTCTTAGCACCGGGTGAAACTCATAAAAAATGAATTTAAAAATTTTTTTCTTTGAAAGAAAATAAAAAAGAAAGAGAATGCGAGGTTGCAGAATTTTGTAAGTGCAATAAGCTTTAAAAAGGAATTTTTAGAAAATCAGCAAAAAAACTACAAAAAAAATCTAAAAATGTCCAAACAAGCAAATTTTTTAAAAATTCCTGTTCAAAGCCTATTGCACCTTCAGAATTCTGCAATCTCGCATTCTTCTTGTTTTTTCATGAACTTTTGAGGAAAAATGTTCTCAGACATCATTTTGATAAAGTCGCCCTCGTATAATTAAAGTTTAAAAAATCCAAAAACCCTAAAAAATGCTTTTATAAATCCTCTTAGCACAGGGTCAAACTCATCAAAAGTGAACTAGAGAATTTTTTTCTTTGAAAGAAAATAAAAAACAAAGAGAATGTGAGGTTGCAGAATTTTGTAAGTGCAATAAGCTTTGAACAGGAATTTTTGAAAACTTAGCTAAAAAATCAAAAAAGGGCAAAAAATGCCATTTGAGCTCTATGGCGAATCGATTCCAGGGCCCATTGGACGGAATTATTGATGAATTTCTTCATTTTTTCAAATTACAAAACGATCCCCAAAGTTTCGTCAGGATCGGTGACCCGCAGGGCCTCTCCTTGTCACTTCCGATCCAGGGGGCGCTTTACGTTTTCACATAGCAAATAGTCCAACTACTTAATAACACGCACAGTCAAATTTTATTTCTGGTTACTATGAAGAATAAGGTAAACTTTAAAAAACCTGAAATCGACGATCTTACCACTCATGGATGTTTTAATTACAGTGCAGTAAAAAAAATTTCAAATAATAGATTATGCTTGAAATAATTTTGAGCCAAAATTCCTGAAGTAGGACACTTGAAATCAAATTATCAACTTTCGAACTTTTTTTAAAGGATATTGTAGGTTTTTGTGTCAAAATTAACTCCATAAATTATTTTTAAAAAATCTAATTTTTGTAAAAGTTATGAACAAATGAATTTCGAGGCATATTTTTCTTTAGAATTTGATTACTCTGAGTTTATCTTATAAAACCTAACCATAAATAACAATCGAATAGACTGTTGACGAAAAAAATTTTATTTACCTGTAAAACATACATTTTTTAATAAACAATCGAAAATTTATTGAACTTCTCATATCAGAAGAAAAAAATTTTTTGTGCCACATCTATCTTTAAACCTTAAGTTAATGATATACTCAAAAAAAGTTTGTGCTTCACATTACATAAATAGTTATGAGTTTTGAAACGATGAAAACGCACGAAAAAAGCGGCGTTTTGGCCGCGCGGCAGCATCTATATGTTTACAGACCAGCGCACATCAGTATATCATCAAACTACCCCCTTAACTTAACGTTAAAGATTCATGTGTCACAAAAAGTTTTCTTCTACCAAAACAAGAAACTCAATAAATTTTCGATTGTTAATTAAAAAATTAATGTTTTACAAGTAAATTAAATTTTTTCATGAAATAAATGTCACAACCTATTCTATCGTTATTTTTATGCTTCCCATTGAAATTTGGTTAAGTTTTATCAAATAAACAGTAATCAAGTTTTAAAGAAAAATATGCCCCGACATTCACTTGTTAATAACTTTTACAAAAATTAAATTTTTTTTTTAATATTTTAGGAAGTTAATCTTGATACATAAACCTACAATATCCTGTAAAAACAGTACGAAAATTCATAACTTGATTTTAAGTGGCCCACTTCAGGAATTTCGGCTCTTTTATCTAAATAAAAATATTCTTATTCAACCGATATAATTAAAAAATTTATTAAATAAAACGACAAAAAAATAAAGTTATAATTGAAATCTTTTACTTTGACTTTTTAAAATGTATGTATAATTTAACATCAATCTAAGAATACTTTTTTTTATTACGTTTACAATTGTTCCAGAATATATTATTCCCTATAACAAACTCATCAACCGTACTATTTTGACTTTTTTTAGAGTAGGTATCTTTTTGAGAATTAAAATTTTAGTAAATAATTATGATAAAATTTTTTACTTGTTTTTAAAACAAAATATATTTTGTAGTATAATAATAATAATAATAACAATAATAATAATAATAACAATAATAATAATAATAATAATAATAAAAATAATAATAATAACAATTATAATAATAATAATAATAATAATAATAATAAAAATAATAATTTTCATTTCTTGTGATTGAGATTAAAAAATATAGATGTATTTATATAACAGAATAAGAAAGGAAGGAAAGAAGAGAGAAAGAGAGAGTTGCATTCATGAATGAACGAGTGAAGGGCAAGCGTGGGTTCTCATACTTCCATCATATTCAAAACAGTTAAAGACTAGTTCTCTGTTTCATTTTATGAAACGACATTTTACTAAATTTTATCCTAGTTATTTAGTTATGCTTAAAAAGAGTTATTTGAGTGCACTCGGAACCTGAGCTTTACTTATATATTTACAAAATTTTAACAGAACACGATAATTTTACATTTCAACTGTAATAGAAAAAGCAAAAAATTAAAAAGTGCCGTTTTATTGAAATCCTCATGGAGGCTTTCAGTTATAAGAGATTCCCTATGAAAAATGGATCATAAGCATATTTTGAACTAGGTACTACATGATGAATCATATGATAAAAAAAAGTTATTTTATCAAGCTGCTTTGTTGATTGAAATAGATTTTTAATTATGTGAAAAAAATTATTTTCATTGAAATCATTGTATGCTTAAAAATACTCTATTTAGTTAATGTCTTCAGGAAATAAATTCTTGAAATTAATAATTCAATAATAATTATAATGTTGATTAGCATTCGTCATTATTTTTTTTACAAAACGTCAAACATATTATTCTTAATTCAAATTGAATAAATGAAAAAACGAATCATATATACATATATATAATAGAAATATATATATCTGTCTTTTTTAAAAATTCTTAATTTTGTTAAAAATAAGATATACTTACACACTAGCTTCTCGGAAAAATTTTGTTTGAAATAAGTTCTTTTAAATAATAATTTTTTCTTCACGAATCTGTCTTATTTTTTCTCATACCGTCTCTTAAAGAAAATACTTAATTTAAGGGATTTATGTACAGCCGTTACTCCTTCTGAGGTAATTTTTATGTATATTAAAAATAAGAAAAATTCTTTACTCAAAAAAACAAAAATTTTTTATTCTTACAGAAATCTGCACATTTTTTTTTTTAAAGATACTGTTGGAAGTTTTTAAGAAAGGCAAAAAACACCTTTTCGTTACACTGCGACGAAAAATCAAGGTATTTCCTTCGCCTCGTAATGAAAAATAATGTTCGTACCTACAAGCGATATATTGAGTAGGGCTCTCCTAGGTACGAAAAGGTACGGAAAAAACTATTTTTACGGCTTTTTCATGCTCTGTTGCAAGTATTCAGCATCTTCTTTTTTTCTAAAACTTGGTGGAGGGACTTTTTGAACGTTAATGAACAAGCTTCAACAACTACAGTACTGCTCAAAAGTTTAGCGCACCCCCAAATTTCATATTATTCACCTATGAAATTTGAGCTCGCGCTTAACCGTGACAGCTCATATCGTTGCGTCAATGTCTTAAACTTTTTTTTTCACTCAAAGAATACATTTATATGAAAGAAAAAATTTTATTACCCTAATATTTAATTTAAAAATGATTGTTCACTCACATTTTTGCTAAAAAAGTTACTTTTCGAAAAACAGCAATTTTCAACTATTTTTTGATTTTACAGACTGTTTTGAAATTTATTAGAAACATCCAACTACATAATTAATTTTTTTCCGTGTTTTTTCAATGTTCAAGTTTAACGAAAAAAAATTTCAAGTTTATGTGTTCAAAAATATTCAAACCACAGAGAAAAAACATAAATTTTTAGTCACTTATAAATAACTCGTTTTTAGTAATTTTACTGAGTTTTATGCTGAAATCTGTTATTTCTTTTAAATATAATGGAAAAATAATTGTATAGTAACACATATTTATTGTATTTTCATTTATTTTAATTTCAATTTACATGAATAACCTAAAATATTTGAAAAAAAAGTTACAATTTTTATATTTATAACAATAATTTTTAAAAGGAAAAAAAATAAATTTTTTAAATTAAATTTATGATGCGTATAATTTTATTGTTCGGTTAATTATATTATTTGATAAAAGAGTTGTTTAAGACTGCCATATTTCAAACTGACTTCTTGGAATGTTATGTTTGAATTATTCTACGTTTAGCGCCAACTAGTAGACGAGTTAGATACTACTAAAATTTCATTAATTTTGAATTTTGTTGCAATTTTATTGGTTAAAGTCATCATGGGGAAAAAAGTAGTAACAGAATCAGTGAAATGGCAAATTATCGGTTTATTTAAAGCTAAAAAAAATCAAACTGAGATTTCGAAAATCTTAAACATAAGTAGACGTTGTGTTCAAAATACGTTAGCGACTTTTCAAAATACAGCGAACGTCAAAAATAGAAGCCGATCAGGTCGACCTCGCGTAACAAGTGCTAGAGTGGACAGACTTATTATTAATAAAGTAAAAAAAGATCGTACAATCACAGCCAATAAACTAAGGAACCAATTAAAAGATGAAATGAAGTAAAGACAAACTTTTGTTGACTGAAGAAAAGTGGAACACTGTGTTATTTAGCGATGAATCATCATTCCAACTGTACTCCAACTGTCCGAAAAGGGTACCCAGCTGAAAATATCCATATGGGAACCCGTAAGGAAATCCGTACGGGGACCCATAAGGGTTCCTGTAAAGGATCCCATACGGGTTTCCGATACTGATATTTGGTCAGGGTTTCCGTACGGGTTTCCATACGGGTTTTTTTTTTTTTCAATTTTATTTTCACACTATTTTTTTATTTATTTAATATTATTATTAGATATTGATATATTATTCTTTATAAGATTTAGTTATTAATAATAAAATTATTTTGAATAAAATTATCGAAGAAAAAAATTTTGTTCGACTGAGATTCGAACCCATGACCCCAGGCATCACAGGCAGACACTCTACCACCTGAGCCATTGAGCTAGCATGCATCAAGACCTCAATTAAACTCCTTTAACATACAACTTATTGTCGGTTAAGCCCTTTAATTTAGATGAAGCTTCGACAAAATTTGTTTTAGATTCAGATAATGTAATACAATTGCTCGTGTTTGCGCGCTGAGAGAGACTAGTTAAAAGTCAAATATAAAACAGTTGTTAAAGTAGTTTAATTAAAGTTTTCGATCAAGCTAGCTCAATGGCTCAGTTGGTAGAGTGTCTGCCTGCCATGCCTGGGGTCATGAGTTCGAATCCCAGTCAAACAAAATTTTTTTCTTCGATAATTTTATTATTAATAATTAAATCTTATAAAGAATAATATATCAATATCTAATAATACTATTAAATTAAATAAATAAAAAAATAGTGTGAAAATAAAATTAAATGAAAACAAAAAAAAACCCGTATGGAAACCCGTACGGAAACCCTGACCAAATATCAATATCGGAAACCCGTATCGGGTCCTTTACGGGAACCCTTACGGGTCCCCGTACGGGTTTCCTTACGGATTTCCATATGGATTTTTTCAGCTGGGTAAGACGTACCGCTGATGAAAAATATAATCAAAACTGTCTCGCAGCAAAAGTTCAGAAAGGTGGTGGTTCTGTTATGGTTTGGGGCTGTCTTTCAGGAAAAGGACGAGGCGAACTCCATTTTATCGAAGGTACAGTCAACAGTGATAAATACATAAATATAATGGAAAACGCCATGATCCCTTCAAAAAAAAAAATTTTCGGAAGACGAAAAAATTGGCTTTATCAACAGGACAATGCTCCTTGCCACACTTCAAAGAAAACATTAAAGTGGTTAACTGACAACAAAGTTCCCCTTTTGAAATGGCCGGCTCGTTCTCTGGATTTAAATATTATTGAAAATGCTTGGGATCAAATCGAACGAATGATTCAAGAAAAAAACTTAAAGAATCTCAAAGATCTAAAATTGGAAATAGCGGCTGCATGGCAAAATTTGAGTCAAACTTATTGCACAAACCTCGCAAAGTCAATGGTCCGTAGAGTCACTGCTTGCTATGAAAATATTTTAGGTTATTCATGTAATACATGAATAACCTAAAATATTTGAAAAAGAAGTTACAATTTTTATATTTATAACAATCATTTTTAAAAGGAAAAAAAAAAACGACAATTTTATTATTAAACTATTTAAACACAAAGACCTAACTAACATTCGTGATTATATACACAACTTAATCTTTTTTTTATAACATATGATATTATTTTGAAGATATTCTAATATTTTGTAGCTCCTCCTTTCGCTTCATAGCAAGCAGTGACTCTACGGACCATTGACTTTGAGAGGTTTGTGCAATAAGTTTGACTCAAATTTTGCCATGCAGCCGCTATTTCCAATTTTAGATCTTTGAGATTCTTTAAGTTTTTTTCTTGAATCATTCATTCGATTTGATCCCAAGCATTTTCAATAATATTTAAATCCGGAGAACGAGCCGGCCATTTCAAAAGGGGAACTTTGTTGTCAGTTAACCACTTTAATGTTTTCTTTGAAGTGTGGCAAGGAGCATTGTCCTGTTAATAAAGCGAATTTTTTCGTCTTCCGAAAATTTTTTTTTTTGAAGGGATCATGGCGTTTTCCATTATATTTATGTATTTATCACTGTTGACTGTACCTTCGATAAAATGGAGTTCGCCTCGTCCTTTTCCTGAAAGACAGCCCCAAACCATAACAGAACCACCACCTTTCTGAACTTTTGCTGCGAGACAGTTTTGATTATATTTTTCATCAGCGGTACGTCTTACCCTTTTCGGACTGTTGGAGTACAGTTGGAATGATGATTCATCGCTAAATAACACAGTGTTCCACTTTTCTTCAGTCAGCAAAAGTTTGTCTTTACACCACTCAAAGCGATTTTTACGATTTTTGACTGTTAAAAGCGGCTTACGGACGGCCACGCAGCTCTTCAAGTTTTTGTCAAGCATACGTCTATTTGCAGTTTGTCTAGAAATAATGACCTTCATTTCATCTTTTAATTGGTTCCTTAGTTTATTGGCTGTGATTGTACGATCTTTTTTTACTTTATTAATAATAAGTCCGTCCACTCTAACACTTGTTACGCGAGGTCGACCTGATCGGCTTCTATTTTTGACGTTCGCTGTATTTTGAAAAGTCGCTAACGTATTTTGAACACAACGTCTACTTATGTTTAAGATTTTCGAAATCTCAGTTTGATTTTTTTTCGCTTTAAATAAACCGATAATTTGCCATTTCACTGATTCTGTTACTACTTTTTTCCCCATGATGACTTTAACCAATAAAATTGCAACAAAATTCAAAATTAATGAAATTTTAGTAGTATCTAACTCGTCTACTAGTTGGCGCTAAACGTAGAATAATTCAAACATAACATTCCAAGAAGTCAGTTTGAAATATGGCAGTCTTAAACAACTCTTTTATCAAATAATATAATTAACCTAACAATAAAATTATACGCATCATAAATTTAATTTAAAAAATTTATTTTTTTTCCTTTTAAAAATTATTGTTATAAATATAAAAATTGTAACTTTTTTTTCAAATATTTTAGGTTATTCATGTAAATTGAAATTAAAATAAATGAAAATACAATAAATATGTGTTACTATACAATTATTTTTCCATTATATTTAAAAGAAATAACAGATTTCAGCATAAAACTCAGTAAAATTACTAAAAACGAGTTATTTATAAGTGACTAAAAATTTATGTTTTTTCTCTGTGGTTTGAATATTTTTGAACATATAAACTTGAAATTTTTTTTCGTTAAACTTGAACATTGAAAAAACACGGAAAAAAATTAATTATGTAGTTGGATGTTTCTAATAAATTTCAAAACAGTCTGTAAAATCAAAAAATAGGTGAAAATTGCTGTTTTTCGAAAAGTAACTTTTTTAGCAAAAATGTGAGTGAACAATCATTTTTAAATTAAATATTAGGGTAATAAAATTTTTTCTTTCATATAAATGTATTCTTTGAGTGAAAAAAAAAGTTTAAGACATTGACGCAACGATATGAGCTGTCACGGTTAAGCGCAAGCTCAAATTTCATAGGTGAATAATATGAAATTTGGGGGTGCGCTAAACTTTTGAGCAGTACTGTATTGTAACGGCTTTAGGCCTTTTAAATTGATTGCGGAGCATTTAATAACAGCATATTTTGAATAATCTCTAAGATCTTTAATGCAATCTGATTGTCCCTGGACACTCATTTTGATTACTCTAGAAGTTTTACAACTGTTTTTTTATCAAAAGTTATAAAAGCAGCCCTAAAAATTTTAAATTTAAAAGGATGTTGAGGTCTGTAAGAGATTTGAAGCCAAAGTTATGTGTATTGTGGCAATCCTGTCTTAATTCAGGATTGCTTTATTGTTCCCCTATATCACAAAGACTCGCTCCTATTCAGTCTTAGCGACTGAACTGGGGGAGTGTCCGTCGAGTCCAGGTGTCGAGCGGTTGCCACCTGACTCTTCTGGGTTGGGTTCTTGCCCAGTCAAAACGCTTAAAAGCGTACCCAGTCCTTTTTGTCTTTCCTTTTATATTTACTTATACTTATTTTTATTATCTACTTAGGACTGAATTACAGCCCTATTGTCTACCATTAAATTATGATATAAAATAAACTAAAATATAGTTAAATTTTCAATTGAACTAAAATATAGTTCAGGTTTTATTTTATTGTTTTTAAACTAAGATACAGTTTAAATTTTAAATTGAACTAAAATATAGTTCAGGTTTTATTTTATTGTTTTAAACTAAGATATAGTTTAAATTTTAAATTGAACTAAAATATAGTTCAGGTTTTATTTTATTGTTTTAAACTAAGATATAGTTTAAATTTTAAATTGAACTAAAATATAGTTCAGGTTTTATTTTATTGTTTTAAACTAAGATATAGTTTAAATTTTAAATTGAACTAAAATATAGTTCAGGTTTTATTTTATTGTTTTAAACTAAGATATAGTTTAAATTTTAAATTGAACTAAAATATAGTTCAGGTTTTATTTTATTGTTTTAAACTAAGATATAGTTTAATTCGAGTTGAACTAAAATATAGTTCAACTTAGTCGTTATTATATTTTAAACTAAACTATAGTTTAAATATTGTTATGCTAAAATGTAGCTTACTCCAGACTAAAATATAGTCTAGAGTAATTTGGGGTAAGGATATTTTTTTTTTTGTTAAACTTTTGTTAATTTAGAAGTTTTAATTTACTTGATTTTTATTTTATTTTACTTACATTAATTGAGAGAAGACAGATGGGTTCGGTGCCTAAAGTGCCTTAAGGGTTGAGGCCGCGCCACTCCTAAGATGTGCACGATAAAACTTTGCACCAGGTTTTAAACTCGATCAACTCGGAGCGCCTAAGTCACTCTTGAAGCGGATGAGAAGTAGGGTCCAGGTCACTAGGAGGTCTGGAGGTTCAGGAGAGATGAGCACAGGTCACTAGGAGGGCTGCAACTGACCGCTCCGGGCTAGTGCAGCTCGTTTTAAGGGATTTTTTTTGGATGCTGATATCGGAAAATTGGAGGGGATAGCTTGAGGCCCTTGCAGGAGCGGCGGCGGCTAGCTTTTCCAAATTTTGATTGGTCCCTGATTTTTCTTCTCTCTCTCTCTCTTTTTATCTTTGCCCATGGCATGGAGGAGCTGACTTTGAAGTTGGTTGGAGGGGATAACTAAATCAGAAAAAATGTATATGTGCATGGCCAAAAACAAATGGGTAGATAATTAAATAATTTAACATTTAAATCCTTCCAACCTAGATCAAAATCACTTCCTTTACAAAAAAAATGAAAGTTTAAAAATAAAAAGTTTATTATACCCTAGTTTATAAACAATTGTCTATAAATAATTGTTTATAAGTATTAAGTATTGTTTATAAAAATAAATCTATTAATAATCGTTTATAAGTATAATTGTAAAATTTTCCTGGGTAGAAATGTAAAATGAGGGCATAATTACAAAATCTTTGGTATTACAATATTCATGAATACTTTATAATTTAGGTAGATTAACTATTATCAGTATTAATAAATTTTTGGTCCATATTTTATAAATTATTCTTTATGGCGTCGTGAATTAATACGTTTAGTTCAAATAAATAAGGTACTATTGCAGCTAACCCAGGTTTATTTCAAGAATGATAAAACTTAACTAAGGCAAAATTAAATTAAGATAGAGTTACGCAGAAATATTTGCGAGTATTTATTTAAATAAGAAAAAACATAATTCTCGAACTACGTAAATATTTCTGTGTAATATTATTTTCTCTTTTAGGGGGGAAACATAACGACGCGTCCGTGAGTTTTTCTTATGGGCCTCATGCTGAAGCGATAAAAAACTCGGATAAGCGCTGGCGAGAGCGCCTGCAAGCGATAAGAAGGTCATGTGTTCCCCCTGCGCCTGCTTTTCTCCGAGTTTTCTGGAGTTTTAAGCCAAAGTTTTGGAAAATTCCACTATGGAGAAAAATAAAATAAAATTTCAAAATATTTAACTGCGCGTACGTTACAGTATTGAAAGGTAATTGAAATTTAGAGTAACGAAACTACGGTTGAGGGACTTAGATATTGAACTTTTATTAAAGTTTTTTTTATTTTTAGATCATAGTGTTTTTTTTCAGTAAGACTTGCCTACTGTATCTCGATTATTTTCAAGAAGTAATAATGAAAGTCATTAATTTTTAAATCACATTAAAAAGACTATTTCTAATAAAAAATTTAAATATTTATTTATAGTATAAATATTTAGTTTTTTTTAATATTATACGTCTTTTTTTTTACGATTTTAAATTTTAATTCCTTATAATAAAGTTTATTTTGACTCGTATTGATTTAATTACACATTTTATTGACAGTTTTCGATTAACCGATGGAAAACCTAAAAAGAAGTTGATATGGTCAGTTATTTAGCATTCGAATTAATATCAAGATTAAATTTTGACTTATATTTGGCGCCGTGTACTGAGTTGAGGCGCGCCCCTGCTGTATAGCCACACGTGTGACACACCTGTTAACCACACGTAAGAACCACACGTGAAATGGTCTTAAATAATTTTTTTTTTTTCTTTTGCTAAACATTTTGACACCTATAGGGTCAGGACGGACACCGGCCGAGCTTGGTGATAGTTACGCCTTGAAGATCATTTCCCCAAGAAGTTTTGACTCCGGAGGGGTCAGCGCGGACATCTGGTGCACTTGGTGATACCTACGCCTTGGAGATGATTTCCCCAGGAAGTTTTGACTCCGGAAGAGTCAGAGCGGGCAACTGGTGCGGTTGGTGATAGTTACGCCTTGAAGATGATTTTCACAGAAAATTTTGACATCCAAGGAATTGAAGTGGACACATGGTGCATGGGATGGTGATAGCTACTTGGAGATAATATCTCCTGGAAATTTTTATTCCAAATTGGTCATGATGTGACACCTGATGCACCTGACGATTAGTACATTCTGTAAATGATTTCACCGAGAAGTTTTGTCTTCAGAGGGTTCTAATCATCAGGTTTACTACGTGGAGATCATCTGTAGTTATTACCAGGCTCACCAAGTATTTACCCTGTCCCCACCAAAGTCGAAACTTTATCTCAAAAAATCATCTCGAAGTCGTACATATCTCCAAGTGCACCAGGCGTCCGTCCTGACCAATTCGGAGTCAAAACTTCTTGGGGAAATTAACTTAAGGGCGCAACCATCATCAGGTGCTCCAGGTGTCCGCCCTGGCTACTCTCGAGTCAAAACTTGCTGGGAAAATCAATGGGGTATCAAAATATTTAGCAAAAGAAAAAAAAATTATTCAAGTCCATTTTACGCGTGACACACGTGTGACTATACAGCAGGGGCAGTATACATGTACTCGAGTACTTGTACTTCATAGCTATTACTGTATCATTTTATTCAGATCGTCTGCCGTGAGAGTGTGATGACTTTTAATGTTGTAAGAATGCATTTTTTCACGATTACGGAGTGTTTTAAACTCAAAGTTTGTATTTTTTGTGCTTCGAATCTAAAAAAAATCTATATTTGTTATTCGTAAAAATTTCGATTTTCTAGGGCTGTATGAAAAAGTCGTAAAAAAAGTGTTTTTTGCGTTCCTTAAAAACTTCAAATAGTTGAATCTTGGAAATAAAATCGTGTAAATTTGGCTTAAACCGGATGTTACGGAACACTTAACCAAATATGGGAAGTTAGTATAGCAGCCAAAAGTAACATTCAACTTAATTGTCAGACAACTTTATATTGGAAATGTGGTTGTAATAATAAAATTAATCAATGCAAGTGTAGCTGAACGTAGCGACTCAGAGCCTATACATTTCAATGATGATTCACAACAACTACAATTTGTTGTTGTCAAAGCGATTTCTATATACTGACTCTAAACTAATACACTTTATTTTTATTACCTTTTGAAGATTTTAAGTGAAATTAACTTTTTTAGTTGAATAGTAATTCAAAAAATGTTGCAGTGATTTATGCTAAGGTTTTTTAAAGTAAATTAGCTATCATAATTCATCGAAGTTACAGCAAGTTCAGGAGATGTCAATAATCGTAATGCAGTTAATTTTAAAAGCATACATGCGTTTAAATCATCATTGGAATTTATAGATTCTGAGTCGATACACTAGCACTGATAAGGTTTATTGTTCTCAGTTTATTTTCCAAGATGAATTTGTCTGACTATCAAGTTTAATTTTAGTTTTATCCGCTTCATACTAACTCTTTGGTCATTGGCATTTGCTGAATTTAAATGTAATGGTGATTAATGTCTCATGAGGTTATTCAAATTGTCAGACAAGTACATACATGTTGCAAAAATTGTTAATATAATAAATTTTATCATCAAAAATTTCATTGGTTCAGACTCTGGAAATCGAAAATAATTAAAAAATACTTTAATTTGTTGTTTACAAATAGTATATTGCAATACAAGAGCAGAAAGTTGTATACCCGAGGCGAAGCCGAGGGCAGATATCGCGCCGTGTAGCAATGTTCAACTTTCTGCTCGTGTGTTGCATACTTTTTTTCTCCATTTGCGGTCGAAAGTACGCCTATTTAGTTAAATAAACAGTTTCACCAAACTGCAGCTGAGCGAGCTAGGCACCACCATGTTTTTCTTTCTGATCAGCTTGGGCGCCTCTAGCGGCGACACGGGGAGCTTTTATTGATTTTTCGTTTGATGCCTGCGGCATTTGCAGGCACGAGCGGAGCGAGTAACTCTAAGCCGAGGCAGGCATCAAAACGAAAGCAAACTAAGTGAAAGATAGCAATGAAAATTCAGTTTATTATTTTCATAGTAGTTTTATCCGATCAAAATGAGTGAGTCTGATATTGAGTCTGGTGATGAAGAGGAAGTTTTTAGGAATTTTGATGAAGAATCTCATTTAATCATCCTTGATGAAACCTTACCGGCAAAATCTGGTGATAGATATCTATTAAATTATCACGCTTATAAAAAATGGCAGGAAAATCACCAACATTCTTTATCAAAATCTGAAGAAAACAATTTGATTGTATATTTTCGAGAATTAAAGGAAATCAAAAACTTTAAGCCAACAACAATTTGGAGTGTGTGGTCAATGCTAAAGAAAACTAGCTGAAAATAATCAGAGTGATCTTATTGAAAGAAGTACCGATTCCAATGAAGCTTTTTTACATTTATTGGATGAAAATTCAAATGAGGAGTGTAATCATTTAGATTCTGATGGTAAAGAAAATGATTCGAGCAAAGACACATACATTTCTAATCATTTTGAGTCAAGACAACCAGTTCAACTTCTTTTTAAAAAATCAAAAAATCTTAATGAATCAGATGTTTTAAAAAATAAAAATAACCTTTGTGACAATTCTAACAGCAATCTTGACACAGTGTCATCAAAACATGAGTATAACAACAACAATCATGAATCAAACTCCAGTTTGGCAAATCAAGAGTTACAAGAGATGCCACATGCAAAAAAAAGAAAAAATAATGTTCATAATGACTTGACTAATACTACTACTTACCAAACTTCTTCAGCCAGTCAATCCGATAATGCAGAAAATAATATAGTTCATTATGATCAAAAATCTAATCCAGCTGTTAGATATTTTAGTTGCACTTTCAATGGAAATATTGTTAATAATTTTTATTATTCCAATCCTTCATCTGATAATAATAATAGTTATTAAAGTAGATGCATGGCGTATATTTTTAAGTTGAAAAGACTTATTACTTTCAATTTGAAATACAATATTATTCTTTTTTTTTTTTAGTATAAGTAGTTGATACTTATTTATTTTATTTTTAATATTTTACTTATTAACAATTTAATTGCATTTATAATCATGACATATATTCCAGTTGCACACATGGAAATATAGTTATAATTTTTATTTTTCTAATGCATCTCTTGATTATAAATATACCTAATAAGAAGCATGTTCATAAATAACTTCTTTAATCTAAAATTGTATCCCAGACTTTTTCAATGTATTTTCTCCATAGTAGTTTGCACTATGTAAATCTAAAGAGATTGCAGTACGCTTACTTGCATCATGAAATTAAAATAATTGTAAATCCTAACAATTAAAAAAAATACACTACATTTCTTTTATTTTTTACTATTATCAATCATTTCAAGAAATATTCTCACTTTATCAGCTGAGAACTTGTTTTTTATTAGCTTATAAAATGGCAGCTTATTCAGCAGTCAGCACAGCTGGTCAGCTGCAGTCGACGCGCTGCTCTCGCAAGAGGTTAGAAGTTTGACGTTTATTTCTGTACTGCTGCTATACGTCGATATAGTAGAGCGCCTGAATGCAGCAATGTTAAACTTTCGACTGAGAAATCGGTGCACAGGATGCGTACTTTCGACCATCGGATGGAGAAAAAAATTTTAAGGTATTGACTGTATAAGCCAATAACCAAAGATGAAAAAAATATGATGAAATTATTTATAACTTTTTCATAAAACTGAGTGAATTTACTTATTTAGTTGATAATAAAAGTATATTGGTGGGGTACTAACTTTTAATATTGTTCAATCATGTTGATTACTGTTATCTACTTAGCTTTGTAGCAAGTACAAGCACATGTAACAAAGATAGTGACATGAACATGCTACAGAACTTCATTAAAGATAAAGATTGAAAAATTTTTGGAGCAACGGGTTGGATATCACAAAAGTTGTAAGCAGTTCAAATTCAATTTAAGTTTATTATAAAAATGTAATATTTGATTCTGAACAAAACTTATGTTTATATTTTCAGACCTGAAATTTTGCTATCCACAATAACAACTCAAAAATGAAATTTTAAAGGTATTTGTCATTTTAGATTTTTATCGGTTAGGTTTTAACTTTGATTCAAGTTTATAACCATGTATTGTGGGGTTAGTAATTCTTTTCAGTTAGGATTTAAAATTAAGCGGACATTAAGATCATAGCTAAAATAAAAATTATCAGAGCTTAGCAAACGCTTATGTTTTACCTGAACCAAAATTTCTGAAGTGGGCCACTAAAAATCATGTCTTCGATTTTCGAATTTTTTTTTACATGAAGTTGAAGCTTTCTATGTAAAAATGAAGTCCCTAAAATATTTTTTTTTTTTATTTCAATTTGTTTCTAAAAAATTAATTTTGCAATAAACAATTCAAAATTTAAGTGACTTCTTATATGGCTAGGGTGAAATTTTTTTTGCATATTAAACCTGGAAGACTATACTAACAATATCTGCAATAAAAAATTAGTGCAATTCATAAGAATAAAAGTTATGATTGATTCAACATTGTTGTACAAGCTCGCGCGGCCCATCGTGGCCGGCCGTCCGACCGCCCGCGGCCTCGGCTCACCGCGAACGATAGAAATTGACAACTAATATGTACTTCTTTTTGAGTTTTTTGTTTGGAGCTACAAAATTTTTATTTTATTGACTTATCATGTTTATTTTTTCCTTTATTACATTCATTCATTCATTTTAAACACACAGTACGCACATCTGCCTAAAAATATTTAGAAAAAATTTTGCACTCTAGACTCTTGGCATCTTTCGGAATGAAGCAATGATATTGGCGAGTGCCAACGATAGGCTTGGCTTTCGAGAAACGTGCTTCCATTCTTTTGCCGTATATTTTATACTTTTCCATCAAGACGAGGTCAAAATAAATATTTTTGAAATGACCACGAGCTCATTCATAAAGTTGCTTTATATTTGAAACTGGCTTATCTTGAAGACAAGCACAGTACGCTAGCACTTTCACACTTCCACCTAAACCATCGCAAACTCCCTTGCCATGGAAAGTTGCGAAGAAGTGCCACTCAGCTTTTAGTCCAAATTCTTTTTCATGGTAAACTGAGTTCAAAAAATTAGACTTGTTTTTATATTGCGAGCTGGCTCCATCAGAAAAATAAAAAACTTTCTTCACATTGCGTCGTCCAAATCTTGTTTCAAAAACTGTATCATTTTTGTATTGTACAGATGAACTCCTGAGGCATCGTGCTCTTTACATTCAGAAAAAACTACAAAGTTTATGTTATACAATTTGCAGTTTTCTCTGTAATAAATAACATACACGTGTAACGTAACCTGGATTTTATTCCAATGCTGTGATTGAATAGCGTTTTGAGATTCTAGAGAATGATTCTCGGAAAAGTCCAGTGTAACCAGAAATTCACCATCTCCTAATTTTTCCTTTAATTCATCCAAAAACTCAGCTTGAGTTTTTGATATAAAATCATGTTTCAAAACATCTGGCAATTCAGCTGATAAATTTTGTAGAAAAACATTCACAGTTTCACTTTTAGTAAGTAATTGGCATCTTTTAAAATTTTCAAATATTTTTTAAAATAATAAAAAATTAAATATAAGCAGACAAAAAAACTGAATAAATACCAATCAGTTGTAAGCCATTGATTGAACTGAATTTTTTTATTTTGCTAGTTTGGAGAGCTGCTTTTATAATTCTTAAGACAGTTACTGTGCCGGGACAGTTATTACAATTCCCCAAATAACAATCAGCCGATGGTTCGGAAAAAATATTTTTTTTTTAATCTCATGAGTTTTCATTGTAAAATCAAAATTTTGTCGAACTAATTCCTCTTTGAGACCTCTAAGTTTCAATCGCAAATTTCCGTGGATCTTACACACACAAACATTGTGTGTACCCTTGGCACCTGCAGAAATGCACTCTTTTGGTTTCAAGAGTCTAAACGATGACAGACAAATATGCTCTTCTGGATATTTGATTAAAAAATTCTCGAGCAATTTTTCAACATCGTCCAGCAGTAGACGTCTCTAAAAAAAATTTGCACAAAATTTTGAAATGAACAAAAAAATTTTAGAAGCATAATTTTTAATGAAATACTGATTTAAATAATAATTTTTTTTGTATTATAAATAAGTAAAGGGTAATTTAATTCACTATTTAATTTATTTATTAGCAAGTAATTAACTTATTAATTTTATTTAAAAAAAAACAAAAGTAAATAATTGATTTGTTAAAAAAAATTAAATAATCTTGATTACTACTATTTGTTAAAAAATTAATTGAAATATTTTCATCAACATATTTAATTTCACTTTTAAGGACTTATCTCTTTCAACTTAGTCTTTTTTGAGTAACGAAAAAATTAAACTATTATAATTTAGTTATTAAAACTTACGGTTTTGTGCTCACGTACTCCATTGATAACAACCGATTTAAAATCTCTTTTTCCCGGCATAACTCGACTGACGCTGTCTGATAAAAAAAAATTTTTAACTTTTTCAATCAAACTTGATTTCAAAGGTCGGCCCCTTTTTTTCTTTGGTTGAGAACCGTACCCCTTATCATTTAGTAATTTTTTAGCAGCGGAGACCATTCATCTATGAACGCCAAACTCTCTAATTTCTTTAGCTGTTTTTCGAATGGACCATTTTACGGGTATTGTTGTTAGAAACGCTATTTTTTCTGACCGACTTTTCGCACGAGAGAGAGAGCTTCTTTAAAATCATTCATCCAAGAGTTTAACTCAACACCCATAAAAATCTCTGAGCTGCTTCTAAACGATTTGCGTAAAAGATCGTTGTCTTTGTGAGACAAATTTAACTGAACTTTTTTAGCAAGAGGTGCTGTAAGAAGTTCCTTTAAATGAGCAGCCAATCTTTTTCTTTTACATTCACTTTCAACACTTTGGCACACATAATTTTGGTCTTTTTCAATGCTTTTTTCCTCCGTTATTTCTTCTTCTTCTTCTTCATCTTCATCATCATCATATTCTTTTTTTGTTATTTTATTCTCACTCATTTTTTCTGTCAAAATTTTCACATTTTCTGACCTGATTGATTCTTTAACTTGGTACAGCTGCCTTTTACACGAGGCACAAACGTACAAACCAAATAACTTGCTGAAGCTGGCGTCACAGTTTTTCGAGAAAAAACTTAAATTTTTGCGATAATTCTTGTGGTTTTTTTTGCCAAAAGGATTGCAGCATTTAGGAGGTGGTGTCATGATGACTACAAGAAGACTGATGGTAGACTAAGAAAACTTGCATGAACGTAAACAAACAAATGCAAGCGAGTACGAGTGGAGGATTGCCGATTCGAATTTGTTGAAGCATGCTTCTTGTTCATACAGACTCGTTACAGGAAAACTTCCTAATAAGCATCGACTTTTGTTTTGAACACAAAAAATATCGAGATCAATATTAAACTTTTGCAATTCATAGTTTACTTCAAATTAATAAGCAAAACGAACAGGAATTTTTTTTAAGTAAGGCAGATGTGTGTACTGTGTGTCTAAAATGAATGTCATAAAGGAAAAAATAAATATGATAAGTCAATAAAATACAAATTTTGTAGCCCCAAACAAAAAACTCAAAAAGAAGTACATATTAGTTGTCAATTTCTATCGTGCACGGTGAGCCGAGGCCGCGGGCGGTCGGACGGCCAGCCGCGATGAGCCACGCGAGCTTGTACAACAATGTTTAATCAATCATAACCTTTATTCTTATGAATTGCACTAATTTTTTATTGCAGATACTATTAGTATACCCAGACAGCACCATTATTCGGAAAGAATTTTCGAAGAATTCATTTTTAAGATTCATAAAGAATTCATTTCAAAGTATTCAAAAAGTATTCTAAAAATATTCCATATGAATTCAAAACGAATAATTTCAGAACCAGCCAAATATTGGTTATTGGTTATTGGTAATGAAAGTTGACCGGGGCGCCTTTCGGCTCAGGGACACTGAGCTTTCGCCATTGTATCCCTATCCCCCCGGTTAAGTGGCCATGCTTCTAGAGCCTTTTAATTTTTGCTCCAGAAGGGACCTCTTCCCCCCTATAATCCCAGTCTCCTTTACATAGCACGGAAGCCGGTAGGTGCAATGCTAAGCGTGCTATGGGTATAGTAAAAACCCACATCGTAGGGAAAAAAACTATACCTGGATGACCGAGGCCGTAAGTACAGAGTTTCGATGCATGAACCCCCGTTGGTATCAGTCGCCTGTCCCTGTGGTACGTTACTTTACATTGAACTCCCATCTTCCGGCCTCTGTGGGGATCACGCTTCAATCGAGAGAGCGTTTATAGGTCTCCGACCGAGCCGTGGTCCCTCATTCAGAACCGCGGTAATAGGCATATGAAAAAAATTTTCAGAGGTGCCGGAAGCGGGAATCGATCTCGGGCCCTCGGCGTGAGAGTCCGGTATCTAACCCGTCGAGCAACCGCGGCTCTAACCAGCCAAATAAATTTAAAAAGAATTCAAAAAGAATTCCCAAACTGTTCACGTAATGTCCCCTGATAAGAATTCATTCGAAATTCAAAAATAGTTCATTATTTTTTAAAAGTAGTTCGTTAAGTATTCTTTTTGCATTCTTAAAAAATAGCATTTATTCAGTAAATTTTGATTACTGCAAGATCAAAGAGTTCATTTTTAATTCAGTTTGTCTACCTCAAAAAAGTTCAAAAAGAGTTCAAATCTAATTCATTGCAGATAATGCACCCAGGGCTTCGAACATGCACGACTTTCGGTGCATGCGCGGTACGCTCCTCGCCGAGTTCTAGGCGACATGTATGTAATTAATGTACATAATTAAGCTTTTATAATCAAGCCCCGAAGGGTCACAATTTAAATATAAGTTCCAAGTTAATTATAATATTTAAAACACGTGGTCTGGTGGCTATAGTCCCCGCTTATTATTTTGCCGATGTTGGTTCGATTCCCGACACTTTTTTTTTTTTTTAAGATTTTTGTTAAACTTTGGGATATTTTAAGGAAAATTCGACATTTTTTCACTATTTTTTTAAATAATAAATGTATTAGCACACGGTAGAGAAATGATAAAATAAGCTTTGTACGTTTGCATTATCATTTTTAGTAAGCAATAACTGTGAAAAAAAATTTGTGAAATAAAAAACAAAATATAGAAGTCTTTTCACATGATTTTTTAATAATCATTAGGAACGATAAATTTATTAATGAAGTATGAATCTTTAGAGTACTTTTTTTTTTAAGTAAAGAATATGGTACTGTAAAACCTATTCTTTAACTATGAAAACAGTTAAATTGGCAGTCAAAATAAATACCTAAACAACATTCCGACATTCCTAAGCCTTGGAAGGGCGCAATTTGAATATAAATTCTAAGTTTGTAATTTTGAAACAATTGCGTGGTCTGGTGACTATTTTACCGTCGTTGGTTCGAATCTCGGCACCTTTTTTTTTTTTTTTTGTTAAAGCCTTTGAGTTGATTTAAAATTTTTAGGCATTTATTTGTAAATAATGAAAAACTGTTTTCGTAATAAATATATATAAGTAAAATTGAAATTATTATTTAAAGTAGTAATTATGTAAAAAAGAATTCGTTAAACAAAAACAAGATCTTTAAAAACGAAAATTAATAATAATTAATCCCTGAAGCATGAAAATTAAAAAAATCTCTGAGCTTCATTTCTGATTAAAAACTAAATTGTTGCAATAAATTTTTTATTGATTCCAAAGTCCAGGGTTTCTTACTTTCAATACTAGGGAGATGAGCAATTTAGTTTTTCAATAGTTCCGAAGTATGCAGCTATTTAGTCTCAACGCATGTGGGATCAACAATTTTTGTATTGTTTACAGTTGGTTTAAATGATTGAATAGTAAATATACAATTTTTTTATTAGTAGCGAAGCCCGGAATTTTTTAATTTCAATGTTTGGAGGATAAAAATTTATTTTTGATTGGAAATAAAGCTCAAGGTTTTTTAATTTTAATGATTGAGGGATTATATACATATGAATATGAATGCCTAAAAATTTTAAATAAACTCAAAGGCTTTAACAAAAAAAAAAAAGTGCCAAGATTCGAACTGATGACGGCAAAATAATTTGCGGTGACTATAGCCACCAGACCACGCGTTTCTATTAAATTAGTAAACTTAGAACTTATATTTAAATTGCACCCTTCCAAGGATTAATTATTAAAATTTAATTATGTCGGAATGTTGTTTGGGTATTTATTTTGAATACCAATTTAACTGTTTTCACTGTTAAAGAATAGGTCTTACAGTACTCTTTTCTTAAAAAAAAAAAAAAAAAAAAAAAAGTTCTCTATAAATTAATTCTTACTTCATTAATAAATTTATGTTTCCGTTAGATTATTTAAAAATTAAAAAATTATGTGAAAAGACAAAAAAGATATTTTTTTTATTACAAATTTTTTTTCACATTTACTGATTAATAATAATTATAATGCAAACGTACAAAGATTATTTTATCATTTCTCTACCGTGTACTAATACATTTATTATTAAAAAAAATAGTGAAAGAATGTCAAATTTTCCTTAAAATATCTCAAAATTTAACAAAAATATTAAAAAAAAAAAAAAAAAAAAAAAAAAGTGCCGGGAATTGAACCAACATCGGCAAAATATTAGGCGAGGACTATAGCCACCAGACCACGTGTTTCAATCGTTACAATTAAGTTGGAACTTATATTTAAATTGTGACCCTCCGGAGCTTCATTATAAAAGCTTAATTATGTACATTAAATAATTGCTCTTTTAATATTTTTATTTGTTAATTCTTAAGTACATTTATAATTTTTTTGAATTATTTTGACATCGCTAGGAGGTGAGTTCTGTAGGGTACTACATCCCACTGCCAGGTGGCGCCTGGCTTCCCGCTAGTATACTGGTCTTATCCAGATACTTAGCTACGGCAGGGCCAGCTCATTAAGTCTTAGGGATGAATCAGTGAGCTGGCCTGGGACGAATCATGAATAGCCCGCACTGTCATCCTACATTGGTATATCTTGTAGTCCTATTTTTTTGGCTTTAAAAATTGCGATTTCAATTCTTAAAGCATTACTTCAGGCTAAAATAAATGATAAATTTGTAAATTCTTTAAGAACTTGTTAGGAACTGTTTTTGCTATTGAAAATGAATTTTAATTTCAATTTATTATCATTTGACTGTATAAATCACGAATTCATATTGTATTATTTTCCAATTCATTATGAATTCATTTTGAGCTCATCAGAGAACAGCCTTTTTTGTAAATTTACCCTTTAAATGTTTTTGCTACTGAAAATGAATTTTTTATCATTTAACTGTATGAATCACGAATTCATATTGTATTTTCCAATTCATTATGAATTCATTTTGAGCTCATCGGAGAACCAACTTTTTTTGCTAATTTACCCTTTAAATACCAATTCTTAAAGAATTAATTCAGGTTAAAATCACTGACAAACTTGAGACTTCTTTAAGAACTTATTAGAAACTGTTTTTGCTATTAAAAATGAATTTTATATCATTTAATTCTATAAATAACGAATTCATATTGTATTATTTTCCAATTCATTATGAATTCATTTTGAGTCATCGTAGAACCAAATTTTTTTTTTGCAAATTTACCCTTTACTTACCAACTTCAGTTTGAATTCTAAAAGAATTCTTTCGAGGGGACATTCACTGACTTATTTATGAACTCATTATGAATTTATTAGGAACACTTTTTATAATTCGTAATGAACTTATTTTTTTTTTATGGATTCTTTATGAATTCATTTTGAATTTTTTTTGCTGTCTGGGATAGTTTTCCAGGTTAAATATGCCAAAAAAAATTTCACCCTAGCCATATGAGAAGTCACTTAAATTTTCAATTGTTTATTGCAAAATTAATTTTTTATAAACAAATTGGAATTTTTTTTTTATAAAAATGTCTTTTTATTCTTTATTTTTTTTTTTACTTACCATTGAAATTTCGTAGACTTTTATTAAATATTTTTCAATTTATAGCTAATTTAAAAAAAAAATGACCTCAAACTTTAGTTGTTTATAACTTCTGTAAAAAAAATTGAAATTAAAAAAAAATATTTTAGCGACTTCATTTTTACAGAGAAAGCTTCAACTTCATGTAAAAAAAAATTCGAAAATCGAAGACTTGATTTTTAATGGCCCACTTCAGAAATTTTGGCTCACCGTGGTCTATGCAAAATTGCATGCTATTTTTTTACATGACCCATTTTATTAAAATCAAAACTAAAGTCTAACTTTCCATTAAAACGATGAAATTTTCAAATACCAAACATCTTTAAAATTTGATTTATGAGTTGTTAAGGGGCTAAACAGAAAATCAGTTTGAAAAGATGGAGTAAGATTTGAGTTATAACACAAAAAATTAAATATTGATAAAACTAATTAAGGAAACTATAACAATCACTTCTTTCATTTCAAACTGAATCAGTGAATCACTGTAAAGAAAAGAAGAACTCTGCAGCCGATGTACACATTTTACCTATGCCACAATCAGTCATATAAATCTTATAAAATCATTGACTCGCCTGCAGCAAGGAGCATCTTGTGCTGCATGCTACCCGGAAAGAAGGGCGCACTGCAAAAGTGGTGGTTTTAGGAGCTTTGAAAAAATGAGTAACCGTCACTAATTTTCGCATGACACGCACGAAAATTTCTGTGCCTTGCACCAATTTTTTGGTGCGCACCGAAATTTCTAAAGTTGAACACTGTCGGTAAAGAAGTAACCCTTATTGAGGTTGTAAATTTTTCTCTGCAATAATAAACTAAACTGGACACTGATTAATTGATTTCCTATTTTTTAAATGTTCTTGATAAATCTTTTATTCGGAAAAAAATGTTACAAATAATTTTTTCAAAGCAGAAAAAACTATAATTTCGAAAACAATCGTTATGTTGTTAGCAGATGCATACTACTGTTTCTCAGGACAAGAGGAACCGGTGCCTTGCACCGATTTTTTGGTGCACGGAAGACTTTTTACAGTGCGCCTTTCTTTCCGTGTATGCTTGCTGGCAGATTTATCTAATCATCAGGAGCGACAGAGACGACAGAAAGCTCTAGCAGGCAAGCAAGCAGCCACTGCTTTCTGCAGAAGTCACGAAACATCCGGTTAAGGCTACTTGCAGCGCATGCAGAAAGACCAGATGCTCTTAGCTGCAATTGAATGTCGCCAAACGATGAGCAAAAAGAAACCAGCGTTTCGAAAATTGAAACACTGATAACTTTACAATGTGGGAATATTTGGGGCCAATTTTTTTTTTAAATTACTCAGGGGATCATTGGCTACTCTTGGGGTGGATAATATAAATAGAATTACCTCTCTTATATTTTTTTTCATGACTAACCTAACCTAAAACCTAAATTCAAAGTATACATATAAAACGCTGTACGCTGACTCGGCAGTAGGTGTAAAAAGCCAACTCGCCGTTAAACCACTGCTGTGCTTTAGGATAAAAGAATTATCAAAATAAAAAGTTTTTTAATTGATGTTTGAAAATCAGGAAAAATATCAAGGTATAATTTTTATCATACAAACTAGTCGAATGAAATAAAATCTAATAAAAAAAAATAATAACAAATAAATAAAAAATGAACGTCAAGTTTTGTGTAAAGTATTTCTTTGTTACTATCATTATTTTCAAAAAAACCTTTCAATCAAATGAATTTTTAAGTACAAGTGTTTGATTATAGTTATAATTTTGGAGCATCAGGCTGACTATATTATCTGCGTTGATGCTTCCCACTTCTTTCGTCTCTCGCTCCACCCGCCATTTCTTGCAAACGAAGAAAGTGTGGTTCGCGTCATCACGCTCGCACTCGCAATATCTATACAGAGGGTCCTCGATCTTACCGTGTCTATGAAGATGCCTCCGGAAATAGCCGTGCCCGGACAGGAACTGGGTGAGGTAGAAATCGATCTCACCCCAGTCTCGCTTGACCCAGGATTTCGGATCCTTGGATTTCGGATCCTTGGATTTAGGATTATTTCTGGAAAGATTCAAAAAACAGCACTCAACAATGCTCCTCGTTTTTTTTTAAGGTATAGTTCCCTGACAGTTTTCATTCTTGGATATGACATTTTCAAACCTACGAAAATACTCAATTACTCTCTCTTTAGGTCTCACTTTCAAACTATACAATTTGGCTCGTACAAACAAGTCAGTGGCATTTGATTCCAGCTTTTTCAGTTCTCTCAATTTTTTGAGGACTTCCCTTGAATTCGCAATGCTAACAACTTGTTTGTAGAAAGAATCATCGATCCTATTTATTATTATATCTTAGACCAATGATTCTCGTAATTGTTGAAATGTCTTTGACAGATCCTGGGGTAGATTAACCTTGTCGTCGATTACGTTGAGTAACTTGGTTGCTGTGAGCTCGGACCTAAGTTTATCAAACCAGAGTTCCATACACGTTTTGGAATGAAGCATATGTGGTGATTCGAACACCCGGCGATCCTTCCGTTCTAAACCTCCGTTTGTTTGGCTTGACAACAAGGCAACGACATCAACAACGAGAAGCTGTCATTCGACTTCCAACCTCCGAACGCGCCAGTTGTCGTTTTCATATCAAAGCATTACAAAGATTATTAATTTTACTTCTTGATAACTTATTGAATAAACGTTGAATAATTATTGTAAATAATTTCTCTTCATTTTATCGTGTTCTGAGCTCAGGAAAGCTCATTAAAATTACTTTCCTAAACATATAATCCCGCTTTAAACGGAGTTTACTCTGACTCTGATTTAAAATTAGTGTCTGACATAATTCTCATTAACACAATTTTGTGAGCCCGCAGCAGACGAGTACACGCTTTTGTTTTCATCATTCATATCTCTCAAATTTTCGAAGTTTGTGGGTGGGTCAATATTCGAGTTAAGAGTAGAAGAACGGATTTGACTAACTTTTGCTTGGTGCAGCTATGTATTGGCCTTGACCTCCACGTTCTCTGATCTTAGCAGCGTGGTCATCTTGTCCATCGCCCTGGCTAGCTCGTGGCTCTTTGTATTCTGCTCCGCAGTCAGCCATTGAGGCTTCATGGCCCTTTCAAGGGACACGTAGTCTGCAGATTCACTTTCGCTGGTCTTTGCTGAGCCCTCATTGCCTCGTTTGTATTTATCAGCATCTCCAGCACCTGAGCCATTGGATTCATTATCGGAGTCGACGATGCAGCTGTGAACTCGGGCGCTGCTGAAGTAGACATACTTAAAGTCTCCATTGCATTGGTCATCGTTGCTGGAGTAGAGCTTGATGTCATCCAGGCTTCTGACGTTTCCACCCTCTCCACGTAAATAAGTTCACTCGTTGGTCTGACTAAACCCATGGGAGGATTGCGTGTTTCCTCCAACAGTATCATACTCTACTGTAACTTCTCAGTAGCAGACAACTGCTCCTGACTTGACTCGATTATTTCCTGATCTGTAAAAAAATTTGTTTTCTTTCTCAACTCGCTCTATTGAATGTTTTGTATTTTTTGTTTAATTGTAGGTACCTACTCTCGCTCAACTCAACTAAAAAAAAAAACAGATTCTTTTTGGAAAAAATTTGCATTGGTAAAAACTTACCTTTCTAAGTAACAGCTCTGGTGTCGGCTGTACTCACAGACAACGTTAGATTGTACGACCCATTTTCGATGCCGACCAAATAGTTTGTTGGGCCACTCGATCCGCTTCCGGTTGTCCCTGAAGTCAGCTCAGACTGGGGATCGATCGGAAGATAAGGACTGAATGCTTGAGGCTAGAGCAGTGCTTGTAACTTCGCACTCTCCTCTGCGTCTCGCGCAGCCTCGGCTTCTCTCCCCAGTCGTTGTTCCTCCTCGCTATAATAAAAAAATTCAACTCAGTTTCAGGTCATAATTTATTAAAGTATTTGATTGCACAGCCAAAATGAACACTTTAAAGGAAGAGAAAAAAACTCAAAACTTGTGGAACAACAATTTTCAATCCGAAAAAAAAAATTTTTAACTTGAAATAAATCCAAGCTCAAAAAATTTTAAACTCGAAGAAAACTCAAACTCAAATAAATTCTTAATTAAAGAAAAAAAAAAAGAAAAAAATTCATAAAACTCAACTCAACACAATGAATTACTCAATAACTTTTTTTAACGTTAATGCCTTTTTTGCGATTCTACGACAAAACATCTAAGCGACAAAACATCTACGACAAAATATCTGCGACAAAACGTCTATGCGACAAAACATCTAGCGACAAAATATCTATTAGAAATTAAATTTAAGCTTATTGAATAAATGATAATATTAAATTAATATTGTCACTTTGAAAATAACCCAATAAACCAATAACCCATCCTAAATAACCCTCCTAGGCTCGCCTGGATACTAGGTTTAACCTCCAATCCCATAACCCATCCTAAATAACCCTCCTAGGCTTGCCTGGATACTAGGCTTAACCTCCAAACCAATAACCCATCCCAAATAACCCTCATAGGCTCGCCTGGATACTAGGTTTAACCTCCAAACCAATAACGCATTCCAAATAACCCTCCTAGGTTCGCCTGGATACTAGGTTTAACCTCTAAAATAACCCTATTATTCTTAACCAAAATAACCCTTTTACGCCCTCCTAGAGTAAGAATTATCCCCTCCTATAGTAATAATCGTCCCACTTTTTCCCCCCAACTAATAAACCAAAAAACCCTTTAAAACATCCCTTATAACAGGGAAAAAAAAATAATAACCCTAACCCTTTTTCCACCCCACCCGTACAACCCCGAATACGCCCCAAGACACATTTTTATAGTGGTTTTTGCGTGGAACTATATATACATATATATTTCGTTGACTTATGCCAACATGTTGGCATAAGTGTCTATTTATTGATGGAAATCTTGGCATTTATTCAATATTTTACTGTATTTTTAATTTCAGATAGGCATTTTGTCGCTAGATATTTTGTCGCTGGACGTTTTGTCGCATAGATGTTTTGTCGCAGATGTTTTGTCGCTGGATGTTTTGTCGCACTACCTTTTTTACAGACAGGAATTTTACTCGACTTTTCTGATCAGTTTTCTTTTATAACTTTTCAAATTTGAATATTCTCAAGTGGATTAAAAAATTCAACGAAAAGAAAAACGCAACCCAAAATAAAGAAAAAAGGAAAAAAATTCGGTGGTCAGCCAAAAATTTTCCCGAAAAGTTTCTCCCTCTCCCTTTTAGCACAGCCGTAAAAGTGAGTCAGTCTGAGCCAGTAGCTAATGACGCACTTTTGAGAAGTATCTTGAGTGAGATTGGTAATCTGAAAACTTCGTTCAAGGAGCATTTTGATGGAATTGATAAAAAACTTGCAGATTTTGATGCCATCCCAAAGTTAGTAGCTCGAGTGGACACTGTTGAGGATCAGCTACAGGAAATTGAAGACGAACTGGCTGAATTGAAAGGAAGATTTCAAAATCCCGAGTTGTCTGCTACCCTCCACTGTGATCCTGAGCTGTTGAATAAAATGCAACAACTCGAGAATAAGAATGCCGCTCTCAGTTCAGATCTTGCCCGACTGAACATGACACGCTCTGCAAATTCCACGCAGCTGTTTATTGGAGGTCTTGCTGCTCCTCCTGGCGCCAATGTAAAATCACTAGTACTCTCAGTACTCAAAACTTTGCGCACGGATACTCAAGCCCATGATATAGTGGGTGTAAGGTTGCTCATCAGTGAGGCCACCACAAGGTCAGCAACTTCAACTTCTGCTACGAACACTGCAACGTCCTCAACTCGACCTTCAACCACAACTTCGCCTACCAAGATTCAGCAAAGTCGTCCACCGTCGATTCTGGTTACACTTCACTCAAAGGCACTCATGCTGAAAATTATTTAAAGCAAAATCAAGATGGGTGAACTGCTCACCTTTGCACTACCTTTAAATCTACTTCCTGAGATTGATCCCAATTTAATCATGCCTGGACCGCTGAATCTGAATAATTTCCTTCCTAAGGAAGTTTTTGACTTACATCGCACTATATGTGAGAAGGCGAGACAATCTGACTCTGGCTTCATCACTTTCATCCGCAGCGGCCAAACCTATGTCCGTAGGAAGAAAGGAGAAACCCCTACACTCATCTCCAGCATCGAGGAATTGAATCGTTTTTGTCATAAAAGGCATGTTGATACATCTTCTTTCTCGCGGCAATATTTATTTCATTTTCATATTATCGCTACAGTCTCTTCTCAGTACTCATCTTTCACTGATACCGCCTCATTCTTATTCACACCGTTCAGATCCCACCTCACCTGTAACTACTTCTTCCTCTACATACATTTCATGTACTGACTACCTACTCCTGGAATAATCAAACACCTCATATTCGCCAATCATCATCCCTTCCCAGTTTCAAACATCTCAACAAATTACACATCTTTACTGCCAAGGGAGAAGATTAAGTATTCGTGTTTTATTCGCTGCGGTCGTACTGTATACTTACTGTTTTATGAAGTTATTACTAATAGTTTAATTTCCACCAACAAGTGTGGACAGTGTTACCCATATTATCTATACTATTATATTGCTAATGTATACCTTCTAACTCAAATTTTTTCATTTTTATTATTATCATCATTGTTATTATTTATTAATTTATGATATCATTTTATACATTTTAATTACTTTACTTATAATGTTAATGAGTTGTAGAATACTTATTTATAAACTTATGTATTTTATAAAACATTATGTACAATTCATAAACATATGAAAATCAAAATCAAAATCAAATCCGTTTTTTCTCAACACTTGGTGGGGAACAACCTCCGAGTTTTTTATATCAATGCTAATTCTCTGAGATCGCACATCGAACAGATTAGGCACTTTTTGTCAACTCAATCCACTGTTCATGTACTTGCTGTCTCTGAGAGTAAGCTTGGATTTCCTGTTGAGGACTCTGTTGTGTCACTCAAGGGCTATGTCTTATTTTGAAATGACCGTGAAACTCAAGGGGGAGGAGCCACGTTATACATTTATAAGTCACTCTCAGCGAAACGACTTTGTTCCTCCTCAACGGTATGGACGTGTCAGCCCAGTCATCCTGAACACCCATTCTGTGAAGTGAGTATGAAAAGGTGTGATCCCATTTTTGTTCGCGTAGTCTACAGACTACCGCTTGATCCATTTTTTCAGGGCACGGATTTTGTTGAATCTCTCAGAGATACGATGCATGACTACGGTACAAAGGTGATCTAGGGAGATTTTAATGCTGATCAACTGTCTGATTCTCTTGATGCACACTTCATTCGCAGATTTGTTTCCAAAAATTATTTATTTTCAATGCTTTTTGGAGCTACCCGTCATACATCTCATTCAGATACCTGGCTGGACCTGTGCCTGGTTGATGCCCTCGATAATGTAGCGACCTACTGGAAGTCTGATACTCCCTTCATAGCCGGGCATGACTTTATAATCGCTGAGCATGATCTGAATCTACCTACATCGAGGACTTGTAAATCCTTCTTTAAAAACTTTAAGTCTGTCAACTAGGAAGTATTGAATAAGTACTTGGAAAAATGTGATTAGTCGGTGATCCCAGATGCTGGGTTTTCTTCGGAGCAAAAGTTAGACTGCCTCTATGCAAACCTTCATTCAGCTCTTGACTATGTTGCTGCTCTTAAAACTATTAACACCAAGAGAAATCAGCATCCCTGGTTTAGCTCCGACCATCGTTTCGTCATTGCTGAAAGGGACTGTTTATATAAACGTTACAAACGTTCTAAACTGGACCTCGAACTCTTGCACTTTGGGCACTCTGGTGATATGATCACTCCTTGCAGGAGTGAGCTGGGCTGGCTTACCGTAAAGGGTTGCAGGGATTACTTTGCGATCTGTCTTTTGGAAAAAATGTTGCAGACGCAGATACCGTTCTATCTAGCTAACTCTTTCCTAGCAAAGTACAGATCTCGCCCTGTTAGGAGTACTACTCGCGAAGTACTTATTGTTCCCCACTGTCATACCAATTGCCTCGAATTCTCCTTTCATGTTTCTACCACCTATCTCTGGAATTCACTACCCCCTCATTAAATCTCATATCTTTGACACAGAGGAAGTCAATGATATGCAGCTGCGTAGCTCATGATAATGATTCAACAATTTTGGTCGCAGATACTTCAGTACGTTACTTCGATCGGTGATACTCTACTTCATTACGGACTACTGAGTGAAAAGTTTGCTGATCTCATTATTATTCATATGGTATACATTTCTTCAGCTAAAAGGCGTGATTGGCAGTCACCCTGTGAAAGTCATATTCTTACTTTAGATTAACAGATGTGTTACTGATTCATATGTTTATATATTACATTTATAGGTATTTACCTTATTGTAAAGACTGGCGTTGATCATATTGTTACTTTATATTTTACCATTTGCCGTCTTACTACAACAACCGAACTCATTATACCAATATTATTAGTTTAATTTATGGTATTCTTCGTTACTAGCTTTACTGTTACTTTATTTTTGTAAATTGTATTTCTTAGTTCTAATAACTCTTTGTAAAATTTTGTACAACATAATGTACAGTTAATAAATAAATCAATATCAAATTTAATCAAATCCCTCTAGATATTAATGCTGGCACACGACGCAATGAAAAAAAAAAGAAGAATAATTCGCATAGCAACAGAACAAGACGCTCTCTCGTTTTGTAAAGAAACTTACACTTGGCTCAGCTTTTGTTGCCAAGCCTCTTCGTCAAATCTTCTCCAAGTCTCGTATTCAACACCCATTTTTTCACACTTGTAAGACTCGGTTGTAGAGAAGAAAGAAAGATGCACGGGCTCATGAAAAGTATGGTACTTTTTATCCTAATCACTTGAACATTAAAAATAAAAAAGTTGCAAGGTAAATCGCAAAATTAAAAAAAAATCGATCGAAGTCGCACTGTTATCCGTCGGCGCGTGGCATGTACGGCACCTATACCGGCGAGAGGAAAAAAATGACGTCATGTCCTCTTTCTCCTGCTTTTTCATAACAACTTTAGTACATTTTTATTTACCAAAGTAACTCACGATCATGCTGGTGGCCCGTAATCTAAAAGGACAAGGGTGATAAATAAAAAAAATGCATATGGTTGTTTATTAAACTCTTTATAATTAATTTTACTCAAGGGCTCGGGGTACATACGTGTGCTCTGTACGGCGTAAGCATGGATACTAGGGCTGCGCCAACGGCACTGATGGCGCTCACACAGACAGCACACACACACACACACACACACCACTCATACTAGGACTTCCTCGCATCAATCTCAACATTAAAGCATTATTCTATTTTTCTAAATTTCCTCATATAACTGCAACTTGCACAAAATAACTACCAAAAATAAAAATTATGTTTATAATTATCAGGGAAACGAATTTGATGTTTATTTTTAATATTTTTTATTTTCTTTATTAAAAATAAATTTATTTATAAGAATTGCTATTAAAAACTTGGGTTACAACTAATAAAAACATATATTTTAAAGCTTCATGAAGACTTCAGAAACATACCATAATTTCTGAATGATTTTCCGTACAGATATCTGTATGTTATAACTTATTTTTTTAGAGTGAAAATATTTATATAAAAATCGAAAATGTCTGATTGTCCCTTGAAAAGTTTGACCGGAGAAAATTATATTATTTCAAAAACTATTTCAGTGCAATAAAAATAATAGATTTTTTATTATTTTAACAGCTTTGAGAGTAAAACTAATGCTTCGGCGACCCTACAATCAACTTGTTGCTCAAGGAATCATGCCACGTAAGTGTAATCACTATATTCTTTATTATTCTTTGTTTCAAGTAATAAATAAAATATAAAACTTTAAAACTAATGAAATTCAATAGCTTCTGTCAAGTGATATATTTACATACAGCACATACTACTTCTGGAATATAGCTATTTTTGTATAACTCAGCAAAAATTAATAGGGTTAACTTTTCAGGTATGTTTGAGTACGAAAATTCACATTTTTATCGAAAAAAATCTGTAAGTCTAATAAAATTTTTCAACTAAAATTTGTTTTGTCAACAAAAATTGATACTAAAAAAAAATTTTTATAGATCTTACTATATTAAATAGTTGTAATTTGCTTTTCACTCCCAACCAACTCCCACTCCACTCCCACCCTTAATTCTTCATTTTATACCGTAAAATGGGTCAAAAATTGCCCTTCTATTCCGCTCCCACCCCGCTCTCACACCCGCTCTTTTTTGTACCCTCCTCATTTGTAAAAATTTACTCTACATGAGTAAAAGTTGAAAAGTAACTATATCAAATTCACCGGACTCAAAACTTCCTGGGGAAATCATCTCCTAGGCGTTACTATTACCAAGTGCACCAGGTGTCTGTCCTGACTCCTCTGGAGTCAAAACATCCTGAGGAAATCATCTTCAAGGCATTACTATGAACAAGGGCTCATGGTGTCTATTCTGACTTCTCCGAGGTCAAAACTTTCTGTGAAAATGATCTCCAAGGAATAACTAGTACCAAGTTCACCAGGTGTCTGTGCTGACCTCTCTGGAGTCATTACTTCCTGGGAAAATCATCTCCAAGGCGTAACTGTCACCAAGTGCAGCAGGTATACACCCCGACTCCTATGGGGTCAAAACTTCCTGGGAGAATCATCTCCGAAGCGTTACTATTACCAAGTGCACCAGTTGTCTGTCTTGACCCGTCTGAAGTTAAAACATCCTAGGGAAATCATCTCCAAGGCGTAACTACTACCAAGTGCACCAGGTGTCTGCACGAACACCTCTGGAATCAAAAAATCCTGGGGAAATCATCTCCAAGGCGTTACTATTACCAAGTGCACCAAGTGTCTGTCCTGACCTCTCTGGAGTCAAAACTTCCTGGGAAAATCATCTTCAAGGCGTAACTGTCACCAAGTGCACCAAATATACACCCTGACTCCTACAGAGTCAAAACTTCCTGGAAAAATCATCTCCAAGGCGTAACAATTTCCAAGTGCACCAGTTGTCTGTCCTGACCCCTCTGGAGTTAAAACCTCCTGGGGAAATCATCTCCTAGGCCTTTCTATTACCAAGTGCACCAAGTATACACCCCGTCTCTCATGGTGTCAAAACTTCCTGGAAAAATCATCTCCGAAGCGTTACTATTACCAAGTGCACCAGTTGTCTGTCCTGACCCCTCTGGAGTCAAAACATCCTAGGGAAATCATCTCCAAGGTGTTACCATGAACAAGGCCTCCAGGTGTCTATACTGACCCCTTCTGGAGTTAAAACATCCTGGGGACATCATTTCCAAGGCGTTACTAGAACCAAGTGCACCAGGTGTCTGTCCTGACCCCTCTGGAGCCAAAACTTCCTGGGAAAATCATCTCCAAGGCGTTACTATTACCATGTGCACAAGTTGTCTGTCCTGACCCCTCTGGAGTTAAAACATCCTAGGGAAATCATCGCCAAGGCGTTACTAGTACGAAGTGCACCAGGTATACACCCTGACTCCTATGGAGTCAAAACTTCCTGGGAAAATCATCTCCAAGACATAACTGTCACCAAGTGCACCAGGTATACACCCTGACTCCTATGGAGTCAAAACTTCCTGGGAAAATCATCTCCAAGGCGTTACTATTACCAAGTGCACAAGTTGTCTGTCCTGATCCCTCTGGATTTAAAACATCCTGGGGACATCATTTCCAAGGCGTTACTAGAACCAAGTGCACCAGGTGTCTGTCCTGACCCCTCTGGAGCCAAAACTTCCTGGGAAAATCATCTCCAAGGCGTTACTATTACCATGTGCACAAGTTGTCTGTCCTGACCCCTCTGGAGTTAATACATCCTAGGGAAATCATCGCCAAGGCGTTACTAGTACGAAGTGCAACAGGTATACACCCTGACTCCTATGGAGTCAAAACTTCCTGGGAAAATCATCTCCAAGACATAACTGTCACCAAGTGCACCAGGTATACACCCTGACTCCTATGGAGTCAAAACTTCCTGGGAAAATCATCTCCAAGGCGTTACTATTACCAAGTGCACAAGTTGTCTGTCCTGATCCCTCTGGATTTAAAACATCCTGGGGACATCATTTCCAAGGCGTTACTAGAACCAAGTGCACCAGGTGTCTGTCCTGACCCCTCTGGAGCCAAAACTTCCTGGGAAAATCATCTCCAAGGCGTTACTATTACCATGTGCACAAGTTGTCTGTCCTGACCCCTCTGGAGTTAATACATCCTAGGGAAATCATCGCCAAGGCGTTACTAGTACGAAGTGCACCAGGTGTACACCCTGACTCCTATGCAGTCAAAACTTCCTGGGAAAATCATCTCCAAGACATAACTGTCACCAAGTGCACCAGGTATACACCCTGACTCCTATGGAGTCAAAACTTCCTGGGAAAATCATCTCCAAGGCGTTACTATTACCAAGTGCACAAGTTGTCTGTCCTGATCCCTCTGGATTTAAAACATTCTGGGGAAATCATCTGCAAGGCGTTACTATTACCAAGGGCTTCAGGTGTCTATTCTGACTTCTCCGGAGTCAAAACTTCCTGGGAAAATATCTATTCAATATTTTAATTTAATGTAATAACAGAAATTTTATGTGGGATCCTTTGCCAGTAGCCGTATAAACCACATATAATTCATTTCAAAAAACTTTTCTTGATAATAATTTTCAATTCTAGTTTCCTAAAAATAATAAATATTCACAATGATCTTTCGTGAAAATTTTTTTTTTCAATAATATCTTCAATATCAAAAAATCTTCCGTTTGAATAATTCAATAATTTTTCATAAAAATCTTTCGTGTTCATAATTGTATGTTAGTCAGGACCCTTAAAATTTATTTTTAAATCTGTATTTTAAAATGTTAAAATATATTTAGATAAATAAAAATTCCGTATTTGCTGGCCATGTTAAATTATTTATTCAAATATTTTCAGTTGAATATTGTTTTAAAAATTAAAAAAAAAACCCAACGCGCCATGTAAGTACCTCCTGGGTGGTGTAGAAATTTGCATAATTAAAGTAAAAAACATAATTTACTTCATATTATAGTTTAATTTACTTGATTTATAAATATTTAATAAATAATTCATTTGTACCTTAAGCAAATACATAGTATTTATTTTGTACGCGGAAAGAAGGTCCACTCTTATTTCGTATCACGCCCCCTGCATTAGAAAACATGGTGCGCACGTGCACTCGTTTTTGAGGTGCGTCAGTGCGTGGTGCACTGTGAAATCCAGTGCACCCGTTCAACTCAAAACGAGCTGGCGCGGTTCTGATTTGGGCCCGATGCGGTCTCTTAAAAAATCGCTGGCATTTTTTATCTAATACGAATATTGTAATGTTACTTTAGTAAAACATTCTTTGAAACCTAATGAAAAACTTCCTTGCTTGAAGTTTTTTCAACTCTGAATTCTTATACCTACTTTTTTAATCCAAAGTTTGAAGTTTGAAACAGTGAATTTTTGATTTTAATTAGTTAATTACTCGGCTTTGAAACACTTTTATATATACCTAGATCATTCTTTAGGCATCGTAAAGAGTTTGAAAATATTCTGCTAAAGTTTCATCAAAAAATATTCAGTAGTTTCCGAGTTGTTGCGAGTTCAACACAAAACTTGATTTTCTTTGGATTTATGAATTTTACGTTTAACTCGCAAGAACTCGAAAACCATTGAATATTTTTCAATGAAATTTTAACAACATATTCTTGAACTCTTTCTGCTGCTAATGAAATGGTCTGGATATTTTTAAAGTGTTTTCATGCCAAGTTATTAACTATCAAAAATCGAAAATTAATAGTTTTTAACTTCAAACTTTGAATTAAAAAATCCTAATATAAAAGAGAGAACCCAAAAAGAATGTCAGCATTTTATTCGTGATGTGATTGGTTGAAAAACAAAATTTAAAATTTGAATTTTTATGTCTAATTTTTATATTACAATTTAATTAAAACATTGAAAGAACAGATTTGATAAAAAATAATTATTTAATCAAGTGTTCGAAATTATACGATTAAAATCATGAAAATAATAATTATAAGTATATAAAAAAATTAATGAATTTACAACCACGAAAGTTTGAATGAACTCTGAACGTAGTGGCAAAGGTAAAGGGTATATATAACAGATAACTTATTGTAGGTTAATTTAGATGAAGCTTCGACAAAATTTGTTTTAGATATTAGATAATGTCATAAAATTGCGCGCGCTTGCGCGCTGAGAGGGACTAGTAGGTATAAAAATTAAGAATGAAAAAACTTCAAGCGAGGAAGTTTTTCATTAGGTTTCAAAGAATGTTTTACTAAAGTTGCAGTACAATATTCGTATCAGATGGAAAATGCCAGCGATTTTTTAAGAGACCGCATCGTGCTCGAATCAGCATCACCAGCTCGTTTTGAGTTGAACAGGTGCACTGGATTTTAGGGAGCGGGATAAAACGTCAGAACGACAAAACGTCAGATAATAATAACACTCATTAAATAAACGACAATTCCAAAAAAAGACACAAAAATTTTATTTTTTTAACTGGAACATATCCTTATTTCAAATACTTTTATTATTACAACAAATTTAACTTTTTAATTTTATTTACAAACATTCTACAGTATCATATAATTTAAGTGATGAAAACATTTTACAATATTATAACTTATAAACAACATATATTAATACATCAATAACAATTATTACAAACGTACATTGATTGCTAAACTTTGTAAATATTCTAATTTATCGGTATTATATTCAGTAATAATTTCAGTTATTTTTTCATCTATTGCAACGTATTTTTTGTGTTGGATTATATATTGCAGAGTATGGTTGGGCAGGGTGAGAATAGTAACGAAGCACAAACACAATTATGATTACTTTAAAGTACCTCTGAGTGTTCTTTATTATAATTAATTCTATCTTAATAATACAGCGTGCGGGAGAGCTTCGAATAGGCGTGATTACCACCATAGCAAAAGTACGACTTGATCGCTCGAGCGTTTCAGATTGACTGAGGCCGCAACAGAGTTTCAGTCCACGCCACAGCGGTGCACGACGCTCGTTGCAGCCCCGATAAACTCGGTGCTCGGCGTAACTTCAAAACTCAAACTCCAACACTCCCTCCTTTTGGAGTGGAGCCGAGTTCTATCCGGTTTTAGACATCTGATTCAAACATACTTCTGATTTTAAATTTTACTGGAAAAAATCAAACGGGGAGTAGCCCCAATTTACGTCAAGTACTTATCTTAACTTACTAAATATAAACTACAGTGGCTCTCCCTCAAATTACAAAAACGTCAATATTAATCTCTTAAGTTTTATCTGATTGTTCAGAGCCGCGACCGCCTCTACCTCTTTTCTTTTTCCTTTTTATTTCTCCTTGTCCTCCTTGTCCTCCTTGTCCTTCCGTTTGTTGAGGTCTTTCTCCTGGTACTCTGGGCTGTAACAAGAAAATAAAAAATAACACATAAATAGACTTCTGATTATTTCAACTGATTTAAATGTTTCAACTATTTAGTTTGAAAATCTGAGTGGTAAATTTCCTATGAGCCGCATATTCCAAGGGTTGAATATATCTGCGGTCTTTTTCTCTGTGGGAATCCAGCCGACCTGAACCACCCCTTTTAGAACAAGCTGTTTAACTTTATCCGCATGCCTATCTGACTTTTTGGGTACGATACCCGTTCTAACTCTGAATTTTAAATTCTCACATATGGTTTCAACGTCGTCATCAAAATTGCACATCTTTTGACTGCCCTCCTTCTGAGTGTTCTTTACTGCTGTCTCATCATCACACCAAATCTTAAACGGCAGTAAGGTCTTACCAATCATTTCCCTGAGTGCTTTGTCTAAAGATACCATCTGTCGACAAGTCTCACTCATTTCAGCATATTCTGCATTTGCTGACCCAAAGACCTCTGATTGTTTATGGCTTCACCATTTGATTGGATCTCCAAACAAGCTGATTATATAACCACCAGTGGAGTCAGTCCAATCATAGTAACTAGAGTCTGACTTTCCTTCCAGTCCCTCTGATTTCGCGGTATACCTCAGACACAAATCAGTAGTACCTCATATGTACTGAAACACACGCTGTACATCCTCCCAGTCCTCCTGAGTGGGAGATACTTGTCTTCTGGATAAAATATTCACAGCGTACGTAATATCTGGTCTGGTACCACCAGCCAAATACAGCAAACTGCCTATAGCCTCTCTGTAGGGTACCTTAGGTCTGATTGTTTTAAGTTCAGTGTTTGGATTCTCAAGTGCAGCTTTGCTCTTTCTCCTCTGAGTTTGACGAGATTCCATAGGAGTTTTTCTAGACAAACAATTTGTCATATTGAAACGCTCCAAAATTTTCAACGCATATTCTGACTGATCAACTCTGATTTTACGATTTTTCCGATCTCTAATTATTCTTAAACCAAGAAAAGTTCCTGGCTCGCCCAGGTCTTTCATCTCCAAAGCTTCGCTGAGTTTATCTTTGATTTCTTGGAGTCTTTTAGCACAATTTGAGGCAATTATCATATCATCCACATAGAGAACCAGTATGTCAATCTGACCGTCTTTTAAACGGGTAAACAAACACGGCTCATGCTCGGTGTTTTTCAAGCCTAGATCTCTAGCCTTTTTGGTAAAATTCTTATTCCACCTTCTTAGGCTGACTTTGAAGCCATACATGGCTTTCTTTAATTTACACACTTTAGTTCTCCGGACCTCGTCATCCACTATCAAGCCTTCTGGAATCTCCATATATACGGTCTCCTCTAACTCATCGTTAAGAAACGTAATCTTAACGTCCATTTGGCACATATGAAGATCATATTCATTAGCGACAGCTAATAAACCTCTGAGTAGGGGAAGTCTGGAAACCGGGGCGTATGTGTCAAGCAAATCGTACTGTTTCCGATCAAGGAAGCCTCTGATTACCAATCTTGCCTTGTAGGTGGTCTCACCATTTACACCCAATTTTCTTTTGAACACCCACTTGGAGTTGATAATATTTGCTTTCTTCTCTTCCTTGCGTGAAATTGATTTATCGACTAGCTCCCACACATGATTTTGTCTCATGGATTCCAACTCCTCTTCCACTACGCGCTGCCAATGAGCCCTCTCAGCCGAGGCCATGGCTCCCGGGTAGGAAGTTGGGTCTTTATTTATCGTGGCCAAAAACGACCACTTAATTTCATCCTCCTCTGGGTTTACGTTGATAGATTCACTCACATCATAACCAAAGGTAATCTTCGATTTATCTATACTGTCAGGGATGAAATACGCAAAACTCGTATCCTCTAAAAGAACCACTTTCTCACCAGTCTTAGCGAGCACTGAGTAATCTTTCCTTGTATTTGCAGCCCGCGAGGGCTGTTGCCTTTTTGCAGGCGGTTCTTCTGATTTTTCTTTCAACTCTGATTTTCTTTTCCTCCCATGCTTAGGTTTTTCTTTGACAACTGTCTCACCCTTACTCTGAGTCACTGGGAGTACAGTTGTTTGCATTTGCGGCACCTCATTAGTGATTCCCAAATCTGGAAATACAATTTCTGATTCTTTTTCTGACTTTCCCAAGCAAAACCCTGATTCATCTTAACTAATAACCTCTGATTTTTGTTCATAGTCATCCTTGTAGACCAATTTTTCATTGAACTTCACGTTTCTAGAATTTATGAACTTTACCGAAGACGGGTGCCATAATAAATAACCAGTGTTGGTATAACCAACAAATATGGTTGATAAACCCTGCTTAGCAAATTTTGTATCCAAGTTTGGCAAGTATACATAACTTTTACAACCAAATCTACGGAGCTTATCTAGGTGCAACTTTACCCTGGGTGCAAAAACTTCCAAAGGCACCTTAAAATTGTTCGCTTTGTGTGGTGTGCGATTGTACACATGCACTGCACAGTCCGCCGCCAGAGTCCACATTGACCCGGGGAGACCTGAATCAAGCAACAAGGAACGAATCTTAAACTCAAGGGTTTTATTTGTTCTCTCAGCTGTGCCGTTGTGTTCAGGAGTGTATGAAGGAGAGAAGTCTGCTTTGATGAATGTCAGATCTGATACATCACTCGATGAGGGTGCCAACAGGCCCTTGCCAATCCTTTCCGCAGGTTCAACTAAGATTTTTTTTCTTTCTTTTAAGATTTTCTTGTAAACTGTATGATTTGGAAAAAATTGGAGCTGATATTCAACAGTAGCGCAGCTAGAAGGACAAAATTTTGTATTTATTACTTGATTAGGGCATAGTTCGCATTATCATAGTTTAAGTCAGGTAATCCGCTCAACATTCTTTAAATAAAAACCCAAAGGCTTTTTATGTACGACGAAAATTCATAACAAAAGACTAAATTTGCAATTGAAACAAAAAAAAAAGCTTTATTCGTCCCATTTTGACGAATTGGGATCTTCTCTGATTTTTTACTTGAAAACGAAATGTTTTTTGCAAAAAATATCGAGTATAAAATTTGATTCAAATTTTACAAAGATTATCACAATATTTTTTTTAACCTCTAATTTTTAGTTTGCAACAATTCGGTTTTCGTGATTAAAGGCTAGGCAAAGATAAAGTTATAAGTGCTTGTGCGTCTGTGCGCGGTTATAAGACTCACATGTACACGAGTTATAACTACTAATACCAGTCGGCGCCGATGTGTGGTGGTTATAACTCGTGTACATGTGAGTCTTGTAACCGCGCACAGACGCACAAGCGCTTATTACTTTATCTCTGTCCTGGCCTTAAGCCCCTTACTTGAATTTTTATATTCTAACTGTTGTAAGTCAACTTTAATGACATATATTTTTGATTTTTACTATTGAACATAATTATTTTACATTTTTTAAGGGGTAAAATAATTTTTTTGAGGTTGAAACGCGGTGTGCCTAGGTCAATAGTGATCCTAACCTGGTAATTATAGCCTTGCCTTTAATTTTGAATTTTTTACTAATTTTCTAGACCCCTATCTTTTTTTTAAGGCCTCCAGAAAAGTTCACTCTACTCTAATATATATATATACTAGGGGGTAACCCCGCTCGCTCCGCTTGCCAACCCCCCCAGAATTTTATGCTTGAATCTACACTTATACACATACCCTTGTTACCTCTGTACCGTCTGTGATACATACCATTGTTTCTACTCTTATAGCTTATGACTACACCTGCACCTTATTTTATGCCTACCTTTGTTCCTACCTTTCATCTCACTCCAAGCCCTTGTAACTACCCTTGTTTTTACCGTTGCACTTACTGCTTTTCATAACTAAGCTCCTTCCTAGGAGTATGCTCATGTTTATATATCTGTTTCGATCATGGTGATAACTGTAGTTTGAATTTTTTTCATGCTTTCATTTCTAACTCTAAGACTACTTTATTCTTATCTTTGATCATACTTTTATTTCCACCCTTGGTTATGCTTTTACCTTATTTTTGTCTTCAATTTATTTTCGTCTTTTTATTTATTAACCTTCCCTGCTTCATAACCTTGCTACTATCCACGTTTCTTGACTCTTTTTCCAATTTTACTACGTCTGTTAACTTTTTCTTCTTCCTACATATGTTAATAATCTTGAGCCTACTACCTTTTTTCACTTAATCTTCTAACGCTGAACCTTCTACACATGCATTTGTTTCTACATCTGTTTCTACTCCTATGCTAACTCTTTATTATTGTCTAGTTCTTTATTTTTTTTTATTTAAATTTTTAACACTCAATGTGTCTTTCTGCATAATCTTTTTTCATCCTCTCGTGTACCTGGGGAACCTGGAGGTCATCTTCAAGAGTTTGGGCCAAATTCATCGGGGATGACTGAGAGTAGAGTTGTTCGGCGCTTAAACTCAATATCCACAAAAAAATCCAGATTTAATCTGAATGGGAGAAACCAAAAACTCCGCATCAGAATAATAATGATAAGAATAATAATAATAATAATTTATAATAATAATTATTATTATAAATAATAATAATTATTTTTTTTTTTTTTTTTTTAGGGAGTTGGTGAATGCATTTACGCACCGTCAGGTGTCTTGACACTCCCTGTGTGGGGCTCAGAGTTACCTTCTCTTCTACCCACTAAACACCTATCTCCTTGTTTCCGCCCATCACGTGGTGTGCGTTAGCATTACTTCGCCGTGACGAGTTCCCGCTGTCAAACCTTTTTTTTGTTTTCCTTCGTCCATTCTGTGGTCTTTGCTGTCTCGTCCCTGTCCTGTCATCTCCTGTCATACAGCACTTGTTGTGACGCTCAAATCATCACTGTGTCATGTCCCTATCTTCCTCCTATCGGTATGCGGCAGCATGCCGTTTCTTCGCGGCGTTCAGCTCGCGTCCTTCCTTCCTTCTCGCAGAAAACAGTGTGGAGTTTCCTCGCACCCTAACTTTCTGTGTCCAGTCTTACTGCATTGGAAGCAGCTGTCCGACTTGTAGTCTTTCTCGCTGCAGTCCCGTCCGATGAGGCCGTATCTCAGGCATCTGTCGCATGGCACTACGTGAACCCTACGGCGGATGCTGCAGACGGTCCATCCAATCCTAACTCTTTCAGCCTTGATCAGCTTGGCAGCGTTTTCCTACGAGAGGTCAATGACCGCTAATCCTGTGCCCCACTTTCCAGGCGAGAACAGGTTGACCTTCCATCTTTCATGAGGATCATGTACGTGGCTCGTCAGGGCCACCTCCACGTCCTCTGTACTTGTCGTTGGGTCTATCCTTCGGACCTCCAGCGTCGTTGTCCTTCGCTGTGGTTTCTCGACGCTTCCCAAGCCTTGTACAGCCTCCTCGACCATGGACTTGAAAGTCTCGAAGTCGGCTCCACTGCCCAGCCACAGGAGAATGTCTCCTCTGTTAGTCTTCCTAGCGTCAGTCACGGCTGCACCTTTGGATCCAGTCAGGATCTCAGACTTCATCTTTGCTAGCACACAGGCGTAGGTCTGGCCGGTGCCAACCTTGACGACCAGTGTAATGGAGGTTGCGTCGTTCTTCCTTCCTAGCTTCTTTCTTCCCTCTTCTCTCTTCCTTCTTCCATCTCCTCCGTTCTCCTCCTTTCTTCCTGGTGCGGCTTCGCCATTGGCTCTTTTTCTTTTCTTCAAGAGTGGGGAGGGTTTATTCTCTCCTTTTTCTTTCCTCAGCAAATTGCGGGTGGCGAAGATCGCGTCGCACACCATCTGTCTATCTATTCTAAATATGACGTTTCTGGCTTCAAATATTTTACAACTTACTCAATAATTTCTTCGTATGTTTTGTCACCTGGTTTTTTTGGTTGATAAATTTTATCGATAAAATCATATGTTTCTGCGTTGACTTTACTTAATAATAGCTTTTTTCTTCTTTCCCTCAGCTACGTCGTTTGCTATGAAATATTGTTCGATAAGGTCCACAAATTTTCGCCAATAATTCTGTTTCATGTCAACATCTAAATTTGCTGACACTTCCATTTTCCTTTCTTCTATTTTTCGAGTTAACTGATCAGATCCTTTTTCATAAACCTTTGAAAATTTTCTATTGATTTCTTAGCCACTTTTCTTAATTCATCCAAAGTGATTCGCTCTTAGATGTCCTGTTACCTATAAGTAGACAAAACTTAGATCAATTCTTGCTTTGATACTCTATATAAATGAACAGGTTCTTTGGCATCTTGTCCAATACTATTCGATTGCTCATCTGGCACTAAGTTTAAAACTTCTTCTGGTTCAAACATTTCCAAAAATTCAATTAAACTGTTCTTTGATTGCGCATGTACCCAAATTGCGTTTTTACCTTCAACAAGTGCACTTCTTTCTGCTGTATTCATTTGATTGATTTTCAACAATATATAATTATAATAATTCCATCCTCGTCACCACTGGGCTTTATGTGGGACAGGAGAGGATCGGAATAAGCGGCAACTACCGCGGTTCCATTACGACTAATTCTTTATTTAATATAATACACCTGCGATGTAGTATTCTGCACACTCAGCGCTATGCGCTCACACACATATACTACAATAGACCTTTTAACCCTCGTCGCCTTCTCCATGCTCACGCAGTGCCATCTTCACTCTTTCTTTCACCAACTTTAGGCCTTCCTTGATGGTCATGTTGACGCCCCTCTGCGACTTGCACGACTCTATCATCTTCTTGACTTCAAGCTGAATCTCTTCCAAGAGATCTCTCTCAGCCTGACTCGCTTTGATGAACTTCTGCCTGTCCTGCTCGCAGAATCCTAAGTCATCCACCGTGGCGTTACTAAAACCGCTCACGTTACTGCCGATGCGAACGGAAGAGGAGCGTTGCTTCCCCTCCGTTCCTCACGAGCTGGTATTTTGAGGAAAACATCTTGTCTCTTTGCTTCCATATTGACACGCTCTTGCCCCCCCCTCCCCCAGAATCCATGAGGTCAGCGTAGGCCACCCAGGCTTGCACCGAGTCGGAACCCATGGGAAGATCCACTCCCTGGGTTACGTCTGTTTGAAGAGTCGTGTTCATAATGAGGGGGTTTGAATTCGGGGTATCCTTCCCCTAGATTGGTTTTTCTGTCCACCCCGAGTATTTTATTTCCTCGGTACCCTCTACGAAGTAGCGAGCGTTCCCTTATACGCGACCTAGAGAGGCGCTGGATGGGAGAAACCAACCGAAAACTCTACACTTGAATGATAATTTTTTTTTCTTTTTATGGAGTAGGTTAATGCATTTACGCACCGTCAGGTGTCTTGACACCTGGTGTGTGGGGCTCAGAGTGACCTTCTCTACTACCCACTAAACACCTATCTCCTTGTCCCCGCCCGTCACGTGGTGTGCGTTAGCATTACTTCGCTGTGACGAGTTCCTGCTGTCGAACCTTTTTTTCCTTCGTCCGTTCTGTGGTCTCTGCTGTCTCTTTCCTGTCCTGTCGTTTTCTGTCATGCAGCACTTGCTATAACGCTCAAGTCGTCACCGTGTCATGTCACTATCTTCCTCCTATCGGTATGCGTCAGCGTGCCGTTTCTTCGCAGCGTTCAGCTCGCGTCGAAACACAGGGCAGGCGCCGCTTCTAGCTATGTGGTCGCACTTTGCGCTTCCTTCCTTCTCACATAGAGAACAGTGTGGACTTTCCTCGCACCCTGCCTTCCTGTGTTCAGCCTTACTGCATCGGAAGCAGCTGTCCGACTTAGAACCTTTCTCGCTGAAGTCTCGTCCGGGGCCGTATTTCAGGCATCTATAGCATTGCACTACGTGAACCCTACGGCGGATGCTGCAGACGGTCCATCCAATCCTAAATCTTTCAGCCTTGATCAGCTTGGCAGCGTTTTCCTGCGAGAGGTCAATGACCGCTAATCCTGTGCCCCACTTTCCAGGCGAGAACAGGTTGACCTTCCATTTTTAATGAGGATCATGTACGTGGCTCGTCAGGGCCACCTCCACGTCCTCTGTACTTGTCGTTGGGTCTATCCTTCGGACCTCCAGCGTCGTTGTCCTTCGCTGTGGTTTCTCGACGCTTCCCAAGCCTTGTACAGCCTCCTCGACCCTGGACTTGAATGTCTCGAGGTTGGCTCCGCTGCCCAGTCGCAGGAGTATGTCTCCTCTGTTAGTCTTCCTAACGTCAGTCACGGCTGCACCTTCGGATGATGTCTGGATCTCAGACTTCATCTTTGCTAGCACACCGGCGTAGGTCTGGCCGCACCTTGACGACCAGTGTGTTGGAGGTTGCGTCGTTCTTCCTTCCCGGCTTCTTTTTCTTCTTCTTCTTCTTTCTTCCCTCCTCTCTCTTCCTTCTTCGTTCTCCTTCGTTCTCCTCTTTTCTTATTTGGGTGGCTTTGCCATTGTCTCTCTTTTTTTTCTTCAAGAGTGGGGAGGGTTTATTCTCTCCCTTTTCTTCCCTCTGCATATTGCGGGTGGCGAGGATTGCGTCCCGCACCAACTGCCCTTCTATTCTTCGTCAGATCTTCACCCTTGCCTGCCTGACTTCCTCAGTCCAGGTAAGACCCTGATGATAGGCCTTTTCCCTCTCGTTGCCTTCTCCATGCTCATGCAGTGCCATCTCTACATTATTTTTCACTGAATTTAGGCCATCCTTGATGGTCATGTTGACTCCTTTCTTGCACGACTCTATCATCTTGTTGACTTCAAGCTGGATCTCTTCCAAGAGATCTTTCTCGGCCTGCCTCGTTATGACGAGCTTCTGCCTGTCCTCCTTGCTGTATCTCATATCATCCGCCGTGGCGTTACTGAAAGTGCTCACGTTACTGCCGATGCTAGCTTTGCTTCCCCTCCGTTCTTCATGAGCTGGTATTTTGAGGAACACATCTTGTTTCTTTGCTTCCATATCTACATGTTCTTGCCCCCCCCCCCCCCCAGAATCCATGGGGCCAGCGTAGGACACTTGGGCTTGCACCAAGTCAGAACCTACGGGTAGATTTACTCCCTGGGGTACGACAGTTTTAAGAGTTGTGTTCATGATAGGGGTTTGAATTCGGGGTATCCTTCCCCTAGATTGGTTTTTCTGTCCACCCCGAGTATTTTATCTCCTCGGTACCCTCTACGAAGTAGCGAGCGTTCCTTATCTGCAACCTAGGGAGGCTCTGATGATTACTCAGAAACTGGGTGATGTAATAGTTCACCTCTCTGTGTTTTCGATCGACCCATGCTTTCAGGTCCATTATGAGTCGTTTAGTCCACTGGGCTTTGACGGTCCTGTCCCATCGTTCCTACCATCTCTGCCGGGTCAGCTGTCAAGCTTCGTCAACCATACCCAGCCTTCCTCCTTCCCTCTTCCTCCGATATATGCGCTGTCTTTCCTGGGCGAGCGCTATAGGTGTCACTCCTGCTATCACTAGAACCGCCTCTTTGGAGACGGTTCTATAGGCACTCGTGAATCTGAGTGCCCCTATCCGCTGTACTTTTTCTGTTTTCTTGGGACAATTCTCTCTGCTCATCACCTCTGCCCAGATTTCTGCACTATAAGGAGAATCGAGTTTGGCGTGGACATAAGAAGTCTTCTCCTGCAGGTCCTTGGGCGCCTAGGTTAGTCATGAGGCGGCTCAGGGCTCGCACTACGTTTACGGCCTTGTGGCAGGATTTGTCAATTTGCTGCTTATACGAGAGCTTGGTGTCAATCATCAAACCCAAGTATCTCACAGCGCTCTTCGTTTTGACCACAGTCTCCCCGAGGTTGATTGGAACGTCTAGGGTGTTTATGCTTGACTTTCTTGTAAGCATTACCACTTCCATCTTTTGCTCGGCAAGTTCCAGCCCATGTTGTCCCATCCACTCCCTGAATATTCCCATAACCTCTCGCGCGATGCTTTCAGCGGCCTCTATGGTCCTTGTGGATATGACTGCCGCAACATCGTCAGCGTATCCTGCCAGAAACGCATTTGATGGCATTTCCAGCTCAAGGGAGGCGTCGTATAGTATATTCCAGAGATCTGCCCCCGATATCGATCCCTGCGCGCTCCCGAGGTAATTCTCACCTTCCTTTGTCCTTGGTCCGATGTCATATACTGCAGCAACCTGTCCTGGAGGTAGTTGCCATACGTGCGCATCAGATATTTCGGCAGTCAAAACCTTTCTCTCAGTGCTACGAGTATGTCCACCCACCTGGCTGAGTTCAAAGCGTTCTTCACATCTAGCGTGATGAGGAGAACTATCTCTTTCGAGTATTGGTTCCGGTTCCAGGCCTTTTGGTCTGCCTGTTTTACCTCGTCAATCACGTCGATAGTAGACATTCCCTATCTAAACCCCTTCTGTCTTTTCGACATATCTCTAGCCTTCCTGATGGTTGCGTGCAGTCTGGGCTTCAACAACTTCTCCAGCATTTTGCCAGCAGTATCAAGCATGCAAAGGGGGCAAAATGAGGATGGTGTTATTCCCGTGTTCTTCCCCTTGTCTATCGGTACGAGACGAGCGATCTTCCATCGTGCACAGAAGATGCCAGATCTCAGGCATGCATTGTACGTGTCCAAAAACAGTTCCGGACAGACTTGGACAGTGGTCTTGATTGCCTCGGGTGGTATTCCATTTAGTCCCGGTGCCTTCTTGCTCCGCATTGTCCTTGCTGCCGCGATCAACTCCCTCCTCGTAAATTCCTCAATCTCAGGAATTTCCTCCGTAGTCTCCTCGCCTTCCCTCTCCGGGTGTATGGGAAAGAGAGCGTCTACTATCGTTTTCATATGACGTTTCTGGCCTGCCTTCATTGGTCGAGATAAGGCCCTTGTGATAAGCCTTTTCCCTCTAGTCGCCCTCTCCATGCTCACGCAGTGCCATCTCTACTCTCTGTTTCACCAACTTTAGGCCATCCTTATTGGTCATGTTGACGCCCTTCTGCGACTTGCACGTCTCTATCATCTTGTTGACTTCAAGCTGGATCTCTTCCAAGAGATCTCTCCCAGCCTGCCTCGATTTGACGAGGTTCTGCCTATCCTCCTCGCTGTATCTCATATCATCCGCCGTGGCGTTACTAAAAGCGCTCACGTTACTGCCGATGCTAGCGTTGCTTCCCCTTCGTTCCTCATGAGCTGGAATTTTGAGGAACACATCTCGTCTCTTTGCTTCCATATCTACACGTTCTTGCCCCCCCCCTCTCTTCCCAGAATCCATGGAGCCAACGTAGACCACCCGGGCTTTCACCGAGTCGGAACCTATGGGAAGATTTACTCCTAGGGGTACGTTGTCTTACGCCTTGGCTTCTCAGTGCTTCCCACGACGCGGGCGGCTTGTTCGACTTTTGACTTGAAAGTCTCCAGTTCGGGTTCACCATCTAGACGCAGGAGTATATCACTTCCTAGTCTTGCCAACACCAGTGATGATTCCCTCATGTTCTGGTCTTTTTATTGTCTCCTTCATCGTTTATAATACTCCAGCGTAGGTCTGGCCTTTGTCACCGGGATACATGCCGCGCTGGTGTCCTTACTGTCCTTCGCCTGCCAGCGCTTTTTCTTGCCGTTCCTCTTCTTCGCCTCCTTGACGACAGGTTCTGCCTTTCTGGGTGAAACTGTGCCGTCGCTCCTCTTCCTCTTGTTGGCTTCATGGGAAAGTTTTCCCCCGATCTTGCCTCTCGCTCGAGAGGCAGTGAGGACTGCGTCTTGCATCAGCTGACCCTGTACTTCTCTGAGCTTCTAAACCCTGTGCTTCTTCTTGATCACCCTGCCTACCGCAGTGCTCTGGAGATGCATCTGGTAACTTCGCTCTTTCTCCTCACCTTCTCTGTTTCTCCAGTGCCTCTCCTGCCAATCTTGCAACTACCTTCAAACCGGCCTTGATCGTCATGTTGACCCCTTTTTACTTGCTACAGGACTCCATCATCAGATTTGCCTGCTGCTCTGTCTGTTCCAGGATTCTCTTCTCCTCTTCCCAGCCTCGAAATAGCTTTCTCCAAACCTTCTCATCGTACTTCCTGTCGATAGCCGTAACATTGCTGAATCCACTTCCGGCGCTTCCAATGCTGGACGTGCTTCCTTTTCGTACCTACAATTCTGGCACTTGCAGGAACACATCTTGATCGTCTCCTTCCATATGTACACAGTTTTGCCCCCCCCCCCTCCCCCAGAATCCATGCGGCCAGCATAGACCACCCGGGCTTGCACCGTGTTGGAACCTACGAGAAGATTTACTCCCTGGGGTACGTCTGTTTTAAGAGTCGTGTCAATCATGATGGGGTTTTTATTTTAGGTATCCCTCCCCTATATTGGTTTTTCTGTCTGCCCCAGGTATTTTATTTCCCCGATACCCTCTACAAAGTTGCGAGCGTGCCCTTATCCGCAACCTAGGGAGGCGCTGGATGGGAGAAACCAACCAAAAACTCCGCACCAGATTATTATTATTATTATTATAATTGTTATTGTTATTGTTGTTGTTGTTGTTTTTAGTATAATCCATAAAGTAGAGTTATTGACTAATTTCTCTTGACTTATGTAATTACTCAAATAAGTTTTAAAAATTTTGAAAAAAAACTTTGAAAAAATGTATTAGAGTTGGTTACATTTTACAACTTTGATACAACTTATAAAAAAAAAATATATTTATGTTATGAAACAATACTAGAATCACCTTTAATAATAATAATTCTTGATTATTAAATATAGGCAAACATAAAACATAGTTAATTGTAAAGATAAAATTTGTCAATACCATTATATCGACACCGTCAAGCGCAAAGCTTAATCTATAAAATCCAAACCATATCTCCATAGCTTGGTTAGGCTTGGAGATAAAAATAAAAGTTGAAAGATCTTTTTTTAAGGGTACAGTTCATGGACACCTTAACTACAGTCCCTCTACAAGATTTTTAAGGTTCCAAAAAAATCACTAAAAATTTCGTTTCATAATACCTATTTTTATATTCTAAAAAATATTATATCATTTGCATAAAATTTCACCGATGCCTCCCCTCAAAGTTTGAATAAATCTTTACTTTATTAGCCAAAGAGTTCGTTCCAAGTTTAGGTGTTCATATTAGGTACACCTATTTATACTTTAAAATTTTTTAAAAAGAATTCATCCAATTAAATATCTTTTACTTTTTAATAGTAAAGTGCTGTTACATACATAAGCTGGAAAAAATTGCACATTTCAAAAAATTTGATTTTTACTTTTGAAAATTTGACAAAAAATTTCAATTTTATGAATGTTTTCTTCATTATATTTTAAGAAATCCAATGTATCTAATTACTGCAAACACGCTTCTGAAAATTAGAAAATCCCTTATCATAGAAAGAAAACCCACCCCGAACGACGAAGCCCTAAAAAAACCGATTTGAACTTAAACCCAAAAATAAAGATTTCTTGGTATGACAGGGCTTGAATCTGAGACTTTTGGGGCAAGGGTGAAATAGTGGTTGACATTCTACTGCCTGAGCTGCAGTAACCTCAATTTTAGCATTCAAAATAATTTATTAGTTTTTAAAAGATCTTATTAATACGTCATCAATTGATTAACTATGTCACCTTCATGTCCCAGATTTTCTATGTATTACAATTTTAAAACCAACTAAAATATATTTTTAATTGAAAAAAAAAGAGAAAGACTAAAAACAATTATCTAATCTAGTATCTTTTATCGGTAAAATCGAAACATGAATATCAAAAATAATTTTCGCTGAAGTTTTTTTTTTCTTTTTTTTAAATATTGAATTTGTATCATGTTTCATTTTATTTAATTATTTCTGCAGCATTGAAAACACCACCGTCATTTCACGATCAAAACAAGCAACAAGAGCGTCGTAAAACTGGTGATCTATTAAAAGCAAAAATTCAACAACGACCTAAAAGAGAGGAGCTTGTACGACAACATATTCTTGAAGATGTTGGACACATTGATCCAAGTCTTGCAGAGCGACAGCGAATGCTTAAAAAAGCGAAACTTGCTGATCAATTGAACGATCAACTTAGTCACAGACCTGGCCCACTGGAATTAATCCAAAAAAATATTTTACATACGGAAGAACCTATCGAAAGAGCAATTAAAGGTAATAATCAACTTTTCTCATTGAAGCAATAGAGGGTAGTTTTAAGAAAATTTAGTTGAAGTAGTAAAATTATAACTAATATAATTTTCACTTTAGAAGCAGGGCCTCCCAAACGTGAGAAAATTTCTAAATGATAAATTTAATTTCAAATTAATTTAAATAGATACCCCCCCCCCCCAATTATCAAATTGAGAAAGATATAAAAATTTATGGTTTACCCAACCAGGAATCGAACCTGGAACACCTACTTTCGCGGTCGGTGCGTTAACCATTACGCTACCAGGCTTACCGACTAGCCTCTGACTATGGGACCGCTATTTATTTATCTTTCTCAATGCGACCAATCTCTCTCAGTCAGGGTCGAAGAATAAGTTTTATAAATTTCATAAATCAACTTTGTATTGCCTAGTGGATTTAACAATAATAGTTCAGTGTGACCTTGTATTGACGATCGCCTGGATTGTATGAAATTTATAAAACTTATTATTCGACCCTGACTCAGAGAAATTGGTCGCATTGAGAAAGATAAATAAATAGCGGTCCCATAGTCAGAGGCGAGTCGGTGAGCCCGGTAGCGTAATGGTTAGCGCACCGACCGCGAAAGTAGGTGATCCAGGTTCGATTCCTGGCTGGGTAAACCAAAAATTTTTTTATCTTTCTCAATTTGATTATTGGGGGGGGGGGTATCTATTTAAATTCATTTTTAATTAAATTTATCGGTTTAGAAATTTTCTCACGTTCAGGAGGCTATGCTTCTAAAGTGAAAATTATATTAGTTATCATTTTATTACTTCAACTAAATTTGTGTTTGCTAACTACTAACTGTGCTTGCGTACCTCTTGAATCACAATTAGTAGTGATTTATTGTTTTGAGTGTGACGTGTAGCGATTTGTAGACAAGCGTCATATTTCGAGTCACAGGAGTCAATAATTTCATCGAACAGTTGATCAAACGAAATTAGAACTGTAGCAGCCGCAATAGTTATTTCATCTTCTGTAGTATCTACGTTCAATTTTTTTTTTTTTTTTTTGAAGTGAAGCTTTTTTAGTCACGTTAGGTACATCTCCACACGGGGGGGAGGGGGGTGCATCGAAAAAATGATGGTTCACCAATATCATTACTATAACCCAAGCGAGGTGCTCGTGCAGCGCAACTGCCCCGAAAGGCCACCCCCCACTCTCTCCCAACGAGTCTGATGCGCGCGCACGGTGCTGCATTCAAATGGTCTGCTGCTTACACTCTCTCTCTTTCTTTCTCTATCTCTCTCTCTCTCTATCTCTCTCTCTCAGTTATTGTTGAATATCTACTATCGGTCCGCGCAAACCCAACTGATCGGTCTGTGCCTACCGGTAAAATAATGCGCGTCTGTACAATGTTTATTCATTAATTTAAAATAAATATACACAATGAGTGAATCGGAAAGAGGTGTTCAGCAGCATATATCATCGGGATTGTGTGCAGACGAAAGTAGACTCAGCGATTCAACCGAGGATGCGTTATCCACATCCACAACATCATCATTAAGTCTAATTTTGATATCATTATAAGCTTTTTTAGGTATATTATTTTTAGTGAGTGCACAACTTTAAAATTTTTATTGGAATTAGTCGGTGGTAATTTCATCAATGCTTGTGTGTTAAAAATCAATCCCCAAAGTTTGATTTTAACCAGCGAGTTAAAAACTTTGAAGTTTCCTTTCTGCGTACTACTTCAAAAAGATTAAAAATAAGCATTTTTTGTAAGTTTTCATGGTGAGCAAACAACTTTGAAATGTCCGTTTGCATGACGTGTTGGTGGTTTCATCAATCTTTAGATATGAGAAACCAATCTTCAATATTTGGTAACGATTGATTGTAATTGATTGTAACAGCATTACCTAAATCAATCCCAAACAAATTGGATAAGAAAAGTTTGGTAAGAATTGAAGATTTAATGTCAAAATTAAAGCAGATAAAGCAAGGTTACGAAAAAGAAGAGAGAAAAGGTGCTAACAAATCCTGCGCTTACCGTGAATCTCTTGAGTTTATGAACAGAATGCATGAAGAAAATGCATGCAGATTGAAAAAAAATAAAGTGAAATCTAAGAATGAGAAAATCAGAGTGGTGAATACACAGAAGCACAGGATGTCATTGCCATTGCGGAGGCAGCAAAAAACTCAAACCTCCCCCTCTAATTAAAATTAAAGTTGTAGTTAATGGTTGTCCGGCTGTTGGTCTGTATAACTCCGGCGCCAATATTTCTTTATTAAATTATAATTTTTGGAGAAAAACTAGTATGGAAATGGTTATTGGGGAAGAAGATATTAAAGGTGTAACTGGTACAACCAAATCAATGGGCACAGTTATCCTAAAAGTGAGAATTGGTAAAATTGAAGAATTCATCTCATTTTTTATAATAAAAAATGATGATTTAAAAGATCTGTTGTTGGGCTTGGATGTAATTCAAAAATTCAAATTGTGCCAAGATGAAAATTTAAAGATTAGACAGAAATATTGTATAAGTAAGTCAATGAGTGTAAATAAATGTAATATATCGCAGAATGAAATCGAAAATATTTTGCAAAATAATCAAGAAGTTTTTGCAAATCAAAGTTTGATTTAGGAATTGTGAAAAATTATGAAGCTAAAATAAAATTAACGGAAAATAAATTTGTGGATAGAAAGCCATACAAATGTTCCTTTGAAGACAAAAATGAAATTGAAAAACAAATCCATAGTTTGCTAGAAGCTGATCTTATAGAGGAGTCTTATAGTCCTTATGCAGCTCCAGTCCTGTTGGTTTTCAAGAAAGATGAAGGAAGGAAATCTCGTCTCTGTATAAATTACAAGGATCTGAATAAAATTGTGGTGCCGGAATTTCAACCGTTTCCGAGAATAGAAGATCTCACTGTTAAAGCCGGTAATTGCAAATATTTTACTAAATTGGATGTAAATTCAGCGTTTTGGTCCATACCAATTCGTAAAAAGGATCTTTACAAATCGGCGTTCGTTACTCATCATGGACATTGGCAGTGGAAAAGACTCCCATTTGGATTAAAGATATCTCCAGCAATTTTTCAAAGAGTTTTAGCTAGTTTACTGAGAAAATATGGTCTGAATACGTTTGTAGTCAATTATATAGATGATATACTGATTTTTTCGAAGAATTAAGAAGAGCATTTGAAGCACATTAGATTAGTGCTAGAAGCACTGTTGAAGGAAGGCTTTAAGTTGAACCTTTCCAAATGTGAACTCGCCAAAAGTATAGTAACTTATCTGGGTCATGTGATTGGGGAAAACTTTATACAACCAATAAATGATAATCTTGTAGTGGTTAGAGAATTTCTAATTCCGAAAACAAAAAAACAAGTTAGACAGTTTTGAGGAAAGATTAATTTCTATTTAAAATTTATTCCCAAGTACACTACTCTTCCAGATCCTTTATATAACCTTTTGAGAAAAAATGTCGAATTCGTGGGGTCCTCTGATTGCAATAACAGCTTTGAAAAAGTAAAGTCTTATTTATGCTCTGCTCCAGTTTTAGCAATTTTCAATCCAAAAGCTATGGTTTACACTTTTTCAGATGCAAGTGTAGAGGGCGTTGGTGCAACGTTAAAGCAACCTCAAACTGACAACTCTGTAAAACCAGTGTTTTTCTTTTCTAAAAAATTGACTAAATCTCAGAAGGCAAAAAAGGTAATATTTTTAGAATGTTTGGCCATCAAAGAGGCGATTATATATTGGCAATACTACTTAATGGGTAAAAAATTTATTGTTTATACTGACCATAAACCTTTGGAAGGTTTTAATGTTAAAAATAGCAATGATCAAGAACTTCTGCAAATGTTGAATTTTTTATCCCAATTTGATTTTGAAATAGTCTATAATCCGGGTAAAGATAACGCAGAAGCTAACTGCTTGTCAAGAAACCCAGTTCTGGATCCAAAAGATGATTTTGAAGATCACTCGGTAATTAAAGTATCAAATTTATTGACATTAGAGGAAATTAAAGAAAATCAAAAACTTTTGGAGCCTGACAGCGATCAAGAGAAGGATAATTCCATTGTTTGTAAAAATATCAATAAGAAAAGGAAAGTTTGGCCCACAGAGAATTTTGGAATTTCTCTCATAGAAAAAATTCACAAGGACTATGGGCATGTTGGCACTAAGCAGTTATCTTTAATGATTGGACGCAAGTTTTATTTTAAAAATATGTTCGAACATATTAAAATCGTGTGCGGTTCGTACGATATCTGCTTACGAAATAAAACTAGGATTGGTTATTTCAAGGCTCCTTTGTCGCAACTGGGTCCGGCAACAAGACTTCTGGAGATTGTTTCAATTGATTCAATAGGTGGTTTTAAAGATAAAAAGTCCACGAAGAAGTACGTACATTTGCTGACCGATCACTTCACCAGGTATGTCTGGATGATTACTTCTAAAACACAAATGGGCAAAGAATTTATAAACTTAGTTAATAAAGGAAGAAAAATTGGGATGATTGAAACGTTACTGACGGACCAATATCCAGGAATTAATTCGAATGAATTTAAGAAATATTTGAATCAAAACAATGTTAGATTGATCTTCTCGGCAGCTGACTGTGCCTTTTCTAATGGTTTGAACAAAAGAACCAATCAAACATTGGTAAACAGAATCAGGTGCAAAATCCATGAATGTGAAAATAAAAGTTGGCCGACAGTGGCTGGACAATGTGTCGTCGAATATAACAACACTATTCACAGCTCTACCACTTTCAGTCCCAAATATTTGCTGTTTGGGATAGATGACTTTCTTCCCACAGAATTGAACGAAAATAATGTTGCAAATTTGGAAGATGCTAGGAAAAAAGCTTTGACAAGATCAAATATAATTCATAACCAGAATAAGCAGTATTATGATAAAAATGTGGTGAAGATCAATTATCAACCTGGTGATTTGGTGTACATTCAAAATAGCAGCAGATTGAATAGAGGCAAGTTGGATTGCATCCGAATTGGTCCATTTAAAATCATTGGAAAGATTTCTGATACTATTTTTAAAATTGACAGTGGTTTTAGGAAGAAAGAGGCAAACCTGTTTCATGCCAGTAAAATGGTTCCATTCGTTAAAAATCCGTATCGTGTTCAAGAAGGGGGAAACACAACGTCGTAATGCAGCAGCGCACGACAGCTTCTCGGGATGAGCCTTGAGTAAATAGCACAACGTGCATGCTTCATTGCTTATCAATTAATATTTATTTATTATTTATTGTATCGACAACTGTATTGATTCAAGTAAGATATTATTCAATACTTGTTAAATTAGTATTTTATAGTTGTAAGTTGTAAATATGGTATTTTTAATTACAGATATTTTCTGCATCAACACATGTCTCAATCTTTGTAACCTCTAAATTCCCATCCCAAGCGAGTCTCCGAATTTCGAGGCTTACATAGGTACAGTGGGCATTATTCGGCCGAAGGCCGGACTGTACCAACCACGTGGAAGATTCCTAGAGTAGTAATACACCCTCTTTATGCGCAAATTACGCGCAATCTACCCATGTATTTAAAAAAACCAAAATACCCAACTTTTTTTTTTTTTCAAAATAACCAACAATAAAAAAATTTTCTAGCTTTCGCGGTCCAACCAAAATAACCCATCCAAAATAACCCATCACCCATTTCCTGGACCTTGACTAGCATGATAGATCCAACGTAAAGTTAGTAAAACTTTTTTTTCAGAGACTTTGTGATGCCAGGCTCTTTTTGACATAATCGTACTTTTGAGATATATTCTTTGAACGATCCATGTTTTGAAGATATATAAATTGATGCATTTTGAGTTTTGAGGAGTGGTGTATTTTATAAAACTGAAAATAGCAAGTAGATTCATGTGAAGGAGACTAGGTAAAAAATTGTTGTTTACAATTGTCACGATCAGCGTAAGAAAAATATTAAGCAAAAGTGTACATATAAGCGTAGGTTCAAAGTTACAAGCGTAATGACAAGCGTGGGTACATGAATAGGTACAATGTAGTTACAAGAGTAGTTATCAAGTTGGAAAACAATGTTATGAACAAGGTTTGTTATGAGGGTATTGACAGTAGTAAGCACAAGAGGATAAAATAAATTATGCACAGCTGGATTCAGAGTTAAAAATTTAAATAAAAAAAATACAGAACTAGAGTTAGTATAGGAGTAGAAACAGATGTAGAAACAAATTTGATTTGTTATTTAAACAAATAACTAGTTCTGTAAGAGTAGTCATTCCCAAACCAAATAACTTTTCTTACGTTTTGAAAGGTTGATTTACCAATACCTGCACTCAAAAAAACTAGTTTTTCTCAGACTCCTAACCAAAATTTCAAACGTCCATCAAACCTTTACTCTCGATAAACGAAACTTGGGTTCTTTATCTTTTGAGGATTATATTGGGCATATGACTAGACTTTTGGGGGTATAGATATATTTATGATAAGTATACGAAGCTACTTTTGAGGACTTATTTTCGTATAGCGGTGGATTTTTGAGAAGATTTTTATGTATATTTATATCACGTTTAACAAAGACAGTCATATTGAAGGTTAAACTGTCCTCTGAAATAATATTTACAATACAGATTTTTATAGATTCCACTTAATTATAGAGATTTGTTATTTGAACATATAACTAGTTCCGTAAGAGTAGTCTTTTCGAAACCAAATTACTTTTTCTACGTTTTGGAAGGTTAGTGTATATATATATATATATAAATAGATTAAGCGGTCACTATCGTGACAAAAAATCCAAATAGTAGTCACTATCCTGACTTCGTGTTACTATCATGACATGTCATGATAGTAATTTGTGTTTAAATTCCAAGAATTCGAGTTCCAGGCAAAACTAAGTTCCAGGAGTTGGGTGATGGGTTATTTGGGATGGGTTATTTTGGTTGAACCGCGCAAACCTAGAAAAATTATTTATTGATGGGTTATTTTGGAAAAAAAATAAAAAAAAGATGGGTTATTTTGGTTTTTTTGAATACGTGGGTGGATTGCGCGTGATTTGCGCTTGAGGAGGGATATTTTAGTTTTAGGTATTTTTATAAAAATCATTGTGTAAACAGTCATTGAAAATGTCTGTCATGATAGTATACGGCTCATTTTTGAATATATATATATATATATATACACAGGGTGGCGTTTTTTAAGTGACCGGTGCGATTATCTCGAAATCAAAGCCTCGTATCAAAAAGTTTGCGAGACAAAAGTTGCTCGGAATCGAGGGGGAAGTAGAATGGGCCCAAAAAATTTTCTTAGTTTGGGCCTTACGGACCCTAACTTCGTTTTTTTAAATGGGAACCCCTATTTTTGACCCCAAATTCGGAAAGAGCGGAAAATTTTGCGATTTTTAGGTATTTTTTGAAAAAATTTTTGGGGCCCCATGAGGCCCTGCAGGGCTTGCAAGGCTTTCATAAGGCCCATTTCTTCTAAACGCAAATTAACTCGGAAAAAACGCATTTTTTGTATTGCACATGCATCGGGAAAGTTTCTTAGTTTGAAATTTCCAACAAAGTGGGCCCAAATTTTTTGGGCCCGGGGCTTTATTTTGGGCCCTACGGACCCTAGCTTCGGTTTTTTAAATGGGAACCTCTATTTTTGACCCCAAATTCGGAAAGAGCGGAAAATTTTACGATTTTTAGGTATTTTTTGAAAATATTTTTTGAAAATAAAGCCCTATTTCTCTTTCACACCAATTATCTTCGAAAATATGCTTTTTTCTTATAGCACATGCAATGTGAAAGTTTCATGAAAAAAAATTTACGATTTTTTGGGCTGAAAAAATTTCGGCCCGGGGCCTTATTTTGGGCTCTACGCAACCAAAGTATGATTTTCAAAATGAAAATTCACAATTTGGTTGCAGATTTGGAAAGAGCTAGAAGTTTTACGGTTTTTAGGTATTTTTTGAAAAAATTTTTGGGCTCCTAAAAATTTATCACCCAATCTTTTCCAAGCCGTTTCATTCCGATAACCCCGTGAACTTGAAAGGCTTAGAATCAAATGCAATTGAGTGTGTTTTAGTTTTTCTTTGCAAAGTAAAATTACGCTAACACCGTCTCTTAATAACTTTTGTTTTAGGAATTAAAAAACTAAAAAAATAATTTTTTTCCAAGTCCCTATTTACAACGTTGTAAACAACGTGGTTTACAACGTTGTTTACGGCGTCGTAATTTTTAATGGGTTATTAACTTTTAAAAAATACAAATAAAAAAAATCAGTTCAAAAAGTTTATGTATCGAAAATAGCGCTACCTACATTCAAAAAATACAAATTAAAAAAGTTTTTAATCGAAAATTTATTTTATTTTTTTTTTATTTAATAACCCTAATCCGCAAAATTTTTTCAAAAAATACCTTAAAACCGTAAAACTTCTAGCTCTTTCCAAATCTGCAACAAAATTGTGAATTTTCATTTTGAAAATCATACTTTGGTTGCGTAGAGCCCAAAATAAGGCCCCGGGCCAAAATTTGTTTAGCCCAAAAAATCGTAAATGTTTTTTCATGAAACTTTCACATTGCATGTGCTATAAGAAAAAAGCGTATTTTCGAAGATGATTAGGGTGAAAGAGAAATAGGGCTTTTTGGGGCCTGAATAAGGCCCTAAAATATTTTCAAAAAATACCTAAAAATCGTAAAATTTTCCGCTCTTTCCGAATTTGGGGTCAAAAATAGGGGTTCCCATTTAAAAAAACGAAGTTAGGGTCCGTAGGGCCCAAAATAAGGCCCCGGGCCCGAAAAATTTGGGCCCACTTTGTTGGAAATTTTAAACCAAGAAACTTTCCCGATGCATGTGCAATACAAAAAATGCGTTTTTTCCGAGTTAATTTGCGTTTAAAAGAAATGGGCCTTATGAAAGCCTTGCAAGCCCTGCAGGGCCTCATGGGGCCCCAAAAAATTTTTCAAAAAATACCTAAAATCGCAAAATTTTCCGCTCTTTCCGAATTTGGGGTCAAAAATAGAGGTTCCCATTTAAAAAAACGAAGTTAGGGTCCGTAAGGCCCAAACTAAGGCCCCGCGCCCAAATTTTTTGGGCCCATTTTACTTCCCCCTCGATTCCGAGCAACTTTTGTCTCACAAACTTTTTGATACGAGGCTTTGATTTCGAGATAATCGCACCGGTCACTTAAAAAACGCCACCCTGTATATCAAAAACTGTTTTTTCATAGTTTTCAATGATTTTTGCCTAACGGGTTCATAATGAAGGATTCATGATGAAATTTCAAACAACTTTTTCTGTCCATAGTTGAAATCCTATGATTCCACTTCATAGTTTCGCGTTTTATAAACTATACAAAAAGAAGAGATTTACGTGGAAAAAAGACTTAACTTTGCCTAGTTTTTCTGCCTTGAACTGTTAGCTTAAACGCGAAGTTTTAAGAAGTTGGGAACGAAAAAAAATGATAACTTCTCGGATGATGTTATATTAATAGAAAAAACAAAAAATACAGCAGTGTAGTAAAAAGAATCGTCGTATGATTTGCACTGTCAGCAAGGGAATTAAATTTTTTTTTTCTCAATAAGTTTTTGCAAGAAGATTTTGTTGAAGCGGATTAATTTAGAATTCAGCGTCATTTTCTGGAAATGCAGTTCTACCAGGGATCCTCTAGAAATTTCTGCTTTTAAAAAACTTTTAACATTTGTATCTTCTTATTGATAGTAAGTGAGATAAGCAGGTGTCTTAAATCATTCTCCAAGGACTGATTCATGAATTTAAGATTTAGATAAAAAAAGAAGCTATATTTAGTGTATTTCACATGATCTTATCATACCTTCAAATTCTTACAGTAATACAGACGTAGTCAAATGGCATCTCTGAAATAAAGCTAAAATTGTGTTCTAACTCATATGAAAGAAAATGATTCTCTCAGAAACTCGTTTCACTTTGCGATGGAATTTCAGCTTTTCATCAGTGAATCCATAAAATCGTTTTTGATGTTATTAAAAAAAAATTTGTGGATTATATACTCGTTCAGATGAGCGTGAAAAACCTTGCTGATTTACCTATACCTGCACTCCAGGAGCAAGTTTTTTTCAAGACTCTTAACCAAAATATCAAACGTCCATCTAACCTTCACTCTCGATAAGGGAAACTTAGGTTCTTTATCTTTTGAGGATTATATCCGGCATATGACTTGACTTTTGGGGGTACATATGTATTTATTATAAGTATACGAAGCTACTTTTGAGGACTTATTTTCGTATAGTGGTGGATTTTTGAGGAGATTGTTATGTATATTTATATCGCGTGTAACAAAGACAGTCGTATTGAAGGTTAAACTGTCTCCTGGAATAATATTTACGATGCAGATTTCAATAAATTTTAATTTTATTGTGGAGATTTACTATTTAAACAAATAACTAGTTCTGTAAATGATGTCATTTCCATACCAAATAACGTTTTTTACGTTTTGGAAGGTTTCATTACGAATACCTGCACTCAGGGAACAAGATTTTTTCAGACTCCAAACCAAAATATCAAACGTCCATCTAACCTTTACTCTCAATAAGGAAAACATGGGTTCTTTATCTTTTGAGGATTATATTCGGCATATGACTTGACTTTTGGGGGTAAATATATACATATATATATAAGTAAACGAAGCTCTTTTTGAGGAATATTTTTCATACATTCACGATCTTTTGAGGATATATGACGTGACTGATACGGAATTTTGAAGCCCGATAAGGTAAAAAAAAAAAAAAAAAAAAAAAACTTTATCGATCACGTCTGTATCACTGTAAGAATTTGAAGGTATGATAAGATCATGTGAAATACACTAAATACAGCTTCTTTTTTTATCTAAATCTTAAATTCATGAATCAGTCCTCAGAGAATGATTTGAGACACCTTCTTATCTCACTTGCTATCAATAAGGAGATACAAATGTTAAAAGTTTTTTAAAAGCTGAAATTCCTAGAGGATCCCTGGTAGAACTGCATTTCCCGAAAATAACGCTGATTTCTAAATTAACCCATTACCGCCCATGGAAAAATCAAAAGTGATATAAAAAAACTAACTGTTGGAAAACCTGTCTCATGAAAAAATAGTAGATACATATTTTTTCTTTTTCAATTTTCATTGTTTAAACATTATTTATTTAAACAAATTCGGAAAAAATTTTAAATTTTCATAAACTAATAACGGCATTCGATTTTTTGACCAAAAATAAGGCGAAAGTCATCTAAGTAATTTTTTGATCAGACGCTTGGATCTTTTGCTACGAGCGCTCAAACATGTAAAAATATGGTTTTATAGTGGTGAGCTCTGACTCGTAAAAGTGTATCTTCGGTGCGGCGCCTCGGAGCTCACCACTATAAAACCATATTTTTACATGTTTGAGCGCTCGTAGCAAAAGATCTAAGCGTCTGATCAAAAAATTACTTAGATGACTTTCGCCTTATTTTTGGTCAAAGAATCGAATGCCATCATTAGTTTATAAAAATTTAAATTTTTTTACGAATTTGTTTAAATAAATAATGTTTAAAGAATGAAAATTGAAAACAGAAAAAACACGTATCTACTATTTTTTTATGAGACAGGTTTTCCAACAGTTAGTTTTTTATATCACTTTTGATTTTTCCATGGGCGGTAATGGGTTAATCTGCTTCGACAGAATCTTCTTGTAAAATCTTATTGAGAAAAAAAAAAAATTTCATTCCTTTGCTGACAGTGCAAATCATACGACGATTCTTTTTACTACACTGCTGTGTTTTTCGTTTTTTCTATTAATACAACATCATCGGAGAAGTTATCATTTTTTTTCGTTCCCAACTTCTTAAAACTTTGCATTTAAGCTAACAGTTCAAGGCAGAAAAACTAAGCAAAGTTAATTCTTTTTTCCACGTAAATCTCTTCATCTTGTATGGTTTATAAAACGCGAGTCTATGAAGTGGAATCATAGGATTTCAACTACGGACAGAAAAAGTTGTTTGAAATTTCATCATGAATCCTTCATTACGAACCCGTTAGGCAAAAGTCATTGAAAAGTATGAAAAAATAGTTTTCGATATAAAATACGAATCTTCCAAAACGAGGAAAAGTAATTTGGTTTGGAAATGGCTACTCTTACGGAACTAGTTATATGTTCCAATAAAAAATCTCTGTAATGAAATGGAATTTATAAAAATCGGCATTGTAAATATTATTTCAGAGGACAGTTTAACCTTCAATACGACTGTCTTTGTTACACGCGATATAATTATACGTAACAATCTTCTCAAAAATCCACTGCTTTACGAAAATAAGTCCTCAAAAGTAGCTTCGTATACTTTTAATGAATATATATATATATACCCCCAAAAGTCAAGTCATATGCCGAATATAATACTCAAAAGATAAAAAACCCAAGTTTCCCTTGTCGAGAGTAAAGGTTTGATGGATTTTTTATTTATTTATTTATCATGCTTTTCTTTAACTCACTATGTTTCGTCGTCGTCGTCGTCGTTGTCGTACGTTCAAAATTGCCAAGCTCTATAACTTTGAGCCTAACAGACCGAGAGGTCTGAAATTTTGCAGAGGGTCTAGGTTCAGATGACAATACATGAATTCGTAGTCATTTCTCGACCTGGGCCCCCAGGTCGCCGATGAAGGGGGTACCTGGGGGTCATCTTCGAGAATTCAGATCGAATTTTTCGAGAATGACTTTTGGGGTTGTCTAAGAGTGTACGAGGAGGAACTTTGGACCTGGACAGCCAGGTGGCCGTTTATGGGTGTACCTGGGGAACCTGGAGGTCATCTTCGACAGTTTAGGCCAAATCCTGTGGAGATGACTTTGAGAGGTGTTATAGAATATTTATCGAGTCAATTTCAACCGAGGTACCCAGGTCGCCGATGACGTGTGTACGTGGGGAACCTGGAGGTCATCTTCGAGTTTTGGGCCGAATTCTACTGGGATGACTTGGTAGGGTGTTCTAGAATATTTATCGAAACAAATTGAACCTATGTACCAAGGTCGCCGATGATGGGTGTACCTGGGGAACCTGGATGTCATCTTCGAGTTTTGGGCCGAATTCTACTGGGATGACTTGGTAGGGTGTTCTAGAATATTTATCGAAACAAATTGAACCTATGTACCAAGGTCGCCGATGATGGGTGTACCTGGGGAACCTGGATGTCATCTTCGAGAATTTTGGGCCAAAATCTGGGGGAATTACTTCAGAGTTCTGCAGAAGTTCTAATTTTGTAGTTTTCAATATATTTGGAAAAAAAAAAAACATTTTTAATATTATAATTGTAAAAAGAATGATGTAAATTTCAATACCAACCAAATTTTAAACAATAATAAGATTAAATAAAACTGAGTTATATACTCACAACTCCCACAATTTTTACCACACTGTGGATATTCAACGATAACTATGTGCACTGCACTATTAGTTATCAAAATAAAAAAAAAAATAAAAAATTATTAGTAATAAAATTTAAATTAAATAATTTATCCAGTGACCGGTTTCGTTGTTATTGCAACTCATCAGACTGGAGTAAAATTTGAAACTAAATGAAAAACTCAAAAAGCAGAAGCTTATATAGAGTATACTACCACTACACACCTAGCCACTCAGACTAGCTTTCAAACGAAAATCAAAACAAGGAAATAATAAGATTTAAAATTTTATGCTAAAAATATTATTTTCATTTTTCTGTTAATTAATATAAATTACATAAATTAAACTAAGACAAAAAAATAGAAAATAAAAAATAAATAAAAAAAAGTTTAAAAAAAACATGCTTTTCTTTAAAAAGTTTTGAGAAATTATAAAAAATGTATTAAAAAGTAGAAAATAAAATTTTAATACTGCTAAATTCTTTCAATAAACTTTGAAAGATCTAATATAAATTGAACAATCAAAATTTCGTGAGGACTCTAAATAAAAGCATGGGGCACTATATAGATGACTCAAATCCAAGACGTATGACTGTGTTTCACCAAGTGCTCCATGCTTTTATTTAGAGTCCTCACGAAATTTTGATTGTTCAATTTATATTAAATCTTTTAACAGTACATTGAAAGAATTTAGCAATATTAAAATTTTATTTTCTACTTTTTAGTACATTTTTTATAATTTCTCAAAACTTTTTAAAGAAAAGCATGTTTTTTGAATACGTTTTTCTTTTAGACTTTTTGAATTCATTGAAATAGTACCTAAAACACTAAAATTAATAAAAAAGAGTTTCACTGAAGAAAAAAAGAAAAAAAAAAAAAAGGAGCTCGGGTTCCTCGGAAGGAACGAAGTTCCCGGCGCTTTACCCCTCCAGTAATACGAGTGAATTTCAGGTGAGATAAAAGAATTCGATTTACGTAAAAATGCAGATAGCGACACTTCATCTGAGATCCACTCGCGTAACTGAAGGGGAAAAGCGTCGGGAACTTCGTTCCTTCCGCGGAATCCGAGTTCCGCTTTTTTTTTATCCTCTTGTGCTTACTACTGTCAATACCCTCATAACAAACCTTGTTCATAACATTGTTTCCAACTTGATAACTACTCTTGTAACTACATTGTACCTATTCATGTACCCACGCTTGTCATTACGTTTGTAACTTTGGACCTACGCTTATATGTACAGTTTTGCTGAATTTTTTTCTTACACTGATCGTGACAATTGTAAACAACAATTTTTTACCTAGTCTCCTTCACAAGAATCTACTTGCTTTAATTTTGGTGTTTACTGTTGTTTTTTCTTTTTTTTATGCTTTGATTTCTAACTCTGAACCTTTGTTCTCATCTTTGTGATTACTATCGTTTCTATTGTTCTTCTTCAATCTTTTTATAATTACAATCGTGAAACTAGTCTTCCATACACTTTTGCCCACACAATTCTTTAACTTTCTGGACAAATATTTCCTACATCCGTTTACATTTGTTTTCAATATTGTTTCTACCTAGGTTTCTCCCAATTAACCTACCCTGATTGATATCGAAGTTTACCATACGACACTAGTTTCCAGCCATGTGCAGCCTCTTCTTTTACTTTGTTATTATTTTTATACTTCAATTTGTTACTTCAAACGTAGGTTGTTCTTATTCTTGTGCCTACTTTCGTTTCTACCATTAGTTCAGTTTTTTCTTTTTTATTTTCCTAGATCTGCTTAAAGCCTTGGAAATATCATCGTTCTACCCTTTGTTCTTACATAATAGATACGCAACCCTTTACTTACAGTACTGCTCAAAAGTTTAGCGCACCCCAAATTTCATATTATATATATATATGAAATTTGAGTTTACGCTCAACCGTGGCAACTCAAATCGTTGCGTCAAGGTCTTAAACTTTTTTTTTCACTCTAGGAACACATTAATTTGAATGAAAAAATTTTATTACTCATATATTTAATTTAAAAATGAATGCTGATTCATATTTTTATTAGAAAAGTTATTTTTTGAAAAACAGCAAATTTCAGCTTTTTTTTGATTTTAGGGACTGTTTTGAAATTTATTATAAACATCCTTCTACATAAGTTATTTTTTTCATTGTTATTGTTGAAGTTTAGCGAAAAAAAATTTCTAAGTTACATGTTTGAAATTATTCAAACCACAGAGAAAAATGTAAGTTCTTAGTCACTTATGAATAACTATTTTTTAGTAATTTTACTGAGTTTTATGCCGAAATCTGTTATTTTTTTTAAATATCATGGAAAAGTAATTATATAATAACACATATTTATTGTATTTTCAATTATTTTATTTCAAATTACTCAAAAAACTTACAAGATTTCATAAACAGTTGCAATTTTTATACTTATAACAATAGTTTTTAAAAAGAAAAAAAAAGACGTCATTTTTTTTATTAAACTATTTAAACTCAAAGACTCAACTGACATTGGTGATTATATACACAACTTAATCATTTTTTTATAATTTATAATATTATTTTTAAGATATTCTAGTTATTTGTAGCTCCTCCTTTCGCTTCATAGTAAGCAGTGACTCTCCAGACCATTGACTTTGCGAGGTTTGAGCAATAAGTTTGACTTAAATTTTGCCAACCGGCCACTATTACCAGTTTTAAATCTTTGAGATTTTTCAAAGTGGTTAAGTGAGAACTCATTTCCCCTTTTGAAATGGCTGGTTCGTTCTCCAGATTTAAATATTATTGAAAATGCTTGGGATCAAATCGAACGAATGATTCAAGACAAAAACTTGAAAAATCTCAAAAATTTAAAACTGGAAATACCGGCCGGTTTACAAAATTTAAGTCAAACTTATTGCTCAAACCTCGCAAAGTCAATGGTCTGCAGAGTCACTGCTTACTATGAAGCAAAAGGAGGAGCAACAAAAAACAAGAATATCTTAAAAATAGTATCATAAGTTATAAAAAAATGATTAAGTTGTGTATGTAATCACCAATGTTAGTTGGGTCTGAGTTTAAATAGTTTAATAAAAAAATTGACGTATTTTTTTTTCTTTTTAAAAACTATTGTTATCCTTATCAATGTTGTCAAAGATAAAAGAGAGAACCCAAAAAGAATGTCAGCATTTTATTCGTGATGTGATTGGTTGAGGAACAAAATTAAAAATTTGAATTTGAGATTTTAATTGTTATATTACAATTTAATTAAAACATCTAGAGAATAGATTTGATAAAAAATAATTATGTAATCAAGTGTTCAAAATTATCCGATTAAAATCATGAAAATAATAATAATAATTAATAAATAAACAAAACCAATATATGAATCTAAGCCCAAAAAGTTTAAATGAACTATGAACGTAGCACAAAGGTAAAGGGTATATATAACTTATTGTATAGGTTAATTTAGATGAAGCTTCAACAAAATTTGTTTTAGGTAATGTAATACAATTTCGCGCTGAGAGAGACTAGTTGATGTAAAAATTGCAACTTTTTATAAAATCTTGTAAGTTTTTTAAGTAATTTGAAATAAAATAATTGAAAATACAATAAATATGTGTTATTATATAATTATTTTCCATGATATTAAAAAAAAAATAACAGATTTTGGCATAAAACTCAGTAAAATTACTAAAAAAGAGTTACTCATAAGTGACTAAAAACTTACATTTTTTCTCTGTGGTTTGAATAATTTCAAACAAATAACTTTGAAATTTTTTTTCGTTAAACTTCAACGTTAAAAAAACATAAAAAAAAATAATTTATGTGGTAGGATGTTTATAATAAATTTCAAAACAGTCCCTAAAATCAAAAAATGGCTTAAATTTGCTGTTTTTCAAAAAATAACTTTTCTAACAAAAATATGAATCAGCATTCATTTTTAATCTAAATATAAGAGTAATCAACTTTTTTCTTTCAAATTAATGTGTTCCTTGAGTGAAAAAAAAAGTTTAAGACCTTGACGCAACGATTTGAGTTGCCACGGTTGAGCGTGAACTCAAATTTCATATATGTATAATATGAAATTTGGGGGTGCGCTAAACTTTTGAGCAGTACTGTACAATTGTGCCTACCCTTCTGCCTACTATCGTGCATTTTTGAATACTTTCTCTTGTTCATAAAATTTTTTATACCTTTAAACATACTCTTATGGATACCGTTTCATGGTGTTTCCTAACTACTCTTAAGGTTGTATTTTTGTCTAACACTGTGATAACCTTGTAACTTTAAATCCATCCCTATAACAATAATCGTGCCTATCATTGTTCATGTCTAAGTTCTTACCATTGTAAAAATCTTTTTCGTTAACTAGCCTCCTACTCTAGTTTATAATATAAACTGGAGGAGGAGAATTTATAATATAAACTAGAGTAGGTGTATGAGGTGAAATGAGGTGCATACTCATATAGTATTATGATATTTTTTATATGCTATTAACCTCTGCCGTTACTTCACCTTTTAATTCCTTTTTTTTAAGAACTATCGACTAACTCTGTTTACTCCTAGTTACTTTTTACATTTCTATAGTTACATAGCTGATAACATATATCAAAAATGGGAGGCGTGGGTAAAAAAAAGGGCGTGTGGGGGGCGAGGGGGGGGTGGATTAGATAATTATAGGAAAAATTAAAACACATAGAAATAAGTATATTTCGGTACACTTTTACGGTTTGTTAAGCACTTTTTTGGCGTGTGGGGGGTTAAGGTGTTCGCTGTTCTCAAAGTGCCGGGGCACGACCGGAAACCCCTCAAAAAGTTAAACAAAAAAATGATTTTCCAACAAAAAAAAATTTTTTTTTCCCTTTTTATACCGTGCCCCCAGAAGCATGAAGTAAAAAAAAAAACAATGAAAAAAGAATGAAAAACGGAATCAACAGAAAAAATGGTAAAAAAAATACATGCTGGCAACCCACACAAATTATAAATTGTTCGAAAGGTATGTCAAAAAGGAAGCTCTGTGCAAAATTTTAGATCTCTAATTTCAAAATTGCGGCTTTGCCATTGAAAAAACGGTTTTTTTTTTCGTTTTTTGAGTTTTTTTTAATATTTCCTAGAGTTTGACCTCACACTAGCCCAACTAGAAAGCGTTTTCGGTAAAATCAAACAGCAAATTTTTTTTAGATTTTTTCATGAAGTTTTCAAAAACGTATGATTTTTTGTGTTTATCTTTATTATTAGGTACGTACGATCAAAAAAACCGTTTTTCATGCAACTAACCGCTCAATGGCTCTTTTCACAGCTCGTCTGGTTGCAGGGTATGAGTCTCTTTATCTGCAAGTTCCACTAAAAATTATTTCGGAACTTCCACTAAATAGCGCCAATTTTTACTTGTAAATCCCATAAGTGGCGAAACTTGGAACTACTCGTTTAAGCAATAGACTTTGGTAGCAGATACCGCAGCCATTCGAGCCAGCGTGTTGTATACCTATATTTAAAATTTGTATACAATATATAGGTATACCACGCGCTGCCGGAATCTGCGCGTGCACTTGTGATTTCTATGCGCACGTTCGCCGCTGCCGCTCGTGAGGTTAAGGGGAAGTCAGGCGAGGGTCCAATGGTAGTTAGTTAAAATAAAAAAAAAAAAAATCGAGGGGGTAAATTCAAAAAAGGGCTCTGTAGCAGGGTAGCGACATTGAAAAGCTACATTTAAAAAAAAACTGCATCAAAATTCGTTGAAAATTGTCCGAGAAAAACGCAGAACGGTAATTTGGTATTTTTTTTCGTCGGCCGCATCAGCCGTGACAGCAGACGCCACTGCTGCTACAGTGCGTTGCTGTGCGTGAGACCGCGCGTACGTAATTCTAACCAACAAATTTCTAATCATGCAATCAAAAAGTAACAAATTTGTTGTAACCCACGTTTTTGTTGTATTTATGTTTTTATAAGTAATTTCAAACAGTTGCAAAGTGAGAGCCAAGAGCTTAGAATCTTCAAAGCTGGTAGGACAAGATTTCAATAATCCTTAGTCAGGTTTGAAATGTATGAACTAAGCCAGCCAATTACATACTTGAGGTGATAAACACTGATAAAGTTTTTTATTGACACAGTCTCTGAGGGTATATTAGAGTCAAGATCTTAGAAACTTCAAAGCAAGTACCAAGTTTTAAACAATTTTTAGTCATTTTAGAAATTCTAAATTTTATAAATAGTTTAAAAATATTTTTTTTCTACTTTTTCAATTGATTTATTTATCAAGAATTCTTTTTTAGTTTTAAAATTTTATAACTATTGAATACTTGTTTTACTTCAATACTTATAACTATTGAAAACTTGTCTTACTCGCTTGAAGATTTTAATCTTTTGACTCTTAGCACAGAGACTAAATTAAACAGATCTTGAAAGGTTTATAATTAAATTTATTTTTAAGAACTCCAATCGCCCAAAGTTTATTATCGCCATAAAATCTTTAAAATTTACTCGGCTGACAGAAAAGGTAAAATATAATTTTTTTGTGTGTAAAGTGAACCATGCCTGTGAACATCATTTGCTCTTGCTGGGAGACCTAAGACTTACTTTATCCTACTTGATAACTAAAAATTGAAAAAGTAGCTGCAGTTAAAACTCTCTTGAACTAATGAAATTTTATCAAATGAATTGACTTCAAACTTTGGAAAAGTTCAGATGTCAATAACCATGGGCATAGTTTGGTTGTCATTATATTACATTTGCCTCCTAAGGTAATTGCATTGATAGTCAGCCAAGTAAATCTTAAAAAAGTTGTAAAAAACTTTGTAACTGTTAGTAGAGCTTAGGGAAATAAACCCAATCACATCTTATTCTAAATTTGTTTCATTTTGTCTGTGTGGTTATATGAGATTCAAGGACTTCAAAGCGAGAGGGACAAGTTGTCAATAATTTTTGGTAGTTTTTGAAATTTGTTGACCCTAATCCGTTACATTAGAGGTGATAAAGTTTGTCATTAACATAGTCACTGAGGGTATGTTAAACTCAAGACCTTAAAATTTTTAAAGCAAGACAAGCTTTCAATAGCTTTTATACATTTTTGAAAATTTAAATTTTACAAATGATGAAAAAATATTAGCTTTATACTTTTTTTAGTTGATTTATCTTCAAGAATCTTTTATGGTTTTAAAAATGACTTATAACTATTGAAAACTTGTCTTACTCGCTTTGAAGATTCTAAACTTTTGATTCTTGTATATGACTTATAGAGACAAAATTAAACAGATCTTGAAAAAATTTAATCTGGTTCATTTTTATGAACTACATACAAAGTTTATTATTGTCATAAAATCTTAAGATTTTCTTGGCTGACAATAAAGGTGTACTATGATTTTTTTTGTGCAAGGCAACCATGCCTGTGAGCATTGACATTTGCTCTTGCTGGGAGACCTACAACTTACTTTACATTTGAACTGTTCCAAAGCGTCAAGTCAATTCATTTGATAAAATCTCATTAGTTCAAGAAAGTTCTGATTGCATGAGTGATTGCAGCTACTGTTCCAATTTTTAGTTATCAAGTAGGCTAAAGAAAGTGGTCTCCCAACAAGAGCAAATGTCAATGTTCACAGGCATGGTTGACTTTACACAAAAACAATTATAGTTCAGCTTTATTGTCAGCCAAGTAAATCTTAAAGAATTTGTAGCAATAATAAACTTTGTGTGAGTGAAGCTTATAAAAATAAACCTGATTACAACTCTTTCAAGATTTGTTTAATTTTATGATTTTTTTTTTTTTTTTTTTTTTTTTTTTTTTTTTTTTTTTTTAATACAGATATTGATAAAACAACTATTTTATTGAAATATTACTTGTATTTGAAATTTTTATAATTCAAGAGACCTACTTTACATGTACAGATATTGATAAAACAACTATTTTATTGAAATATTACTTGTATTTGAAATTTTTATAATTCAAGAGACCTACTTTACATGAAGAAAAGTATTGAAATTTTTATGTACTGAAGCAAATCAAGAGTAAATATTGAAGAAATAATTGAAGAAACATGAATTGTTTATAATGCAGCTGAAGAGTTTTATTTAAGAAAAAAATTTTTTCATAAAATTAGTGATTTTGCTGTATGATTCTTTTTTTCAATTGACACATGTTCAGCCTTGTATTGAGTGTAATGAATAAGTATTTTTGAGTTTCAGCTTATTTCATTATTTTGATTTTTCGTCACATATATATTTGATTTTGCAAGATAATTTTTACTACGAATTTGATTTATTGAGGAGAGGTAGCTGAGGAGTAAGCCGTAAGGCAGTCATAAAGTTTTACAAACTTGTAGGTTAGATGCGCATAGCCACGCACAGCAACAGCGGCAGACGACGACATGGCTGCCGCGATTGACGAAAAAAAATCTTCAACTGCCGTTCTGCGTTTTACTCAGTGAATTTTTAATCAATTTTCATGATTTTTTTTTTAAATTACAGCTTTTTAATTTCTCTACCCTGCTACAGAGCCCTTTTTTAAAAATATTTTCTTAATTAAAATCTATTCATCAAAAAAACTCGCCTGACTTCCCCTTAAGTGTGCGAATCACACTTTAGACTTTTAGAGATATTGTTGACGTAACTGTAAAAAGATCCTTTGAGCAGTTAGTTGCAAAAAAAATATTGTTCATGAAGGTTCCATTTAAAAACATGTAGAAGCAGAGCTTAGCAGTAGACTATTGTGACTCACTTCGCCCGCTTCGCGGGCTCGCTCGCCACAATAACCGTCTGCTGCTGAACTCTACTTCCACCTAGAAACTAAAACACCTTTTGAGATATTTTTCGGTAAAAGGCCGAATTTGAGTAACATAAAATTATACGGTGGTAAAGTCTTTGTTAAAGTACTGGACGTAGAAAGAAATTCTAAATGGGATAGAAAAGCTAACTTAGGTATTTTGATAGTTTATGATAACATAGGATACAAAGTTTCAATTAACGGTAGAATTTTTGTTGCACGACATGTTGAGGTAATCGAAAATAAAGATAGTTTAATCGGTTATAATGGGGAGGAAGAAGAAAGTGATCTTAGTGATGATAATTATTCTTGTGAGAGCATTTCGAGTAAAAACTCTGAATCCAATGTTTTGATGAAAGAATCTGAAAGTGAGAAATTGATCGATACACAAAATATAAGTCCGGAAATTAAAAGTAAGAAATCACCCCCGAATATTTTGAGAAGGTATACTAGAGACGGAAAGAGACCAGATTTTTATAGCGCGAATTTGGCTGGTACGAAAGTAATTTATGTGAATTTGGTTAACGCGAAAAGTTCATTAAGTTATTACGAGGCTATTGAATGCGATGAACGCGATTTGTGGAAAGAAGCGATGGAAAAAGAAATGGATTGTTTGTTGAAAAATGAAACGTGAAAATTAGTAGAAAAACCAAAAAACGCGATAGTCTTGGACTTAAAATGGGTTTTCACAAATAAATCTGATAATCGGATAAAGGTGAGATTAGTGGTGAGAGGTTTTCAGCAAAGAGAAGTGCTTGAGGACATATACTCACCAGTAGCTCGGGTGCAGACATTGAAATTATTGTTGTAATTTTGTTGCCACAAAGGCTTATTTATTCGCCAATTAGATGTTGAGACAGCTTTTCTAAATGGTGAGATTAAGACAGAAGTATTTTTGAAACAAACATTAGGTTTTGATGATAATACAGGTAGAGTTGGAAAATTGATAAAGTCATTACATGGTCTGAGAGAAAGTCTGAGAGATTGGTATGAATGTCTCGATGATTATTTAACAAAATTAGGATTCGAAAGAAGCGAGAGTGATTATTATTCATACACTTATAAGTATACAATTATACTTATTAATAAATAATAGTTAGTATAACGATCTACGAATTATTAAGGTAGTTCTCCCCTGAATAACGTTTATTCGAGAAAATTCTGGAATTTTGGAAATGATTAGTTTGAACGGTCAAACATACACTCACGAAAAATTGAACCGATTTACAAGACCGTTTTTTTTCTAGGCTCTTTCAAAAGTAACTGATTTGGCAAAATTTTAAGAAAAAGTAACCTTTCAAGCACAAAATAAAACAAAACGTCAAAACTACATTCGAGATATGTCTAAAAAAACATTATATCATAGTTCAAGTATTCATTTATGTAAATACGCAAATTTAAAAAAGTTTACAATATAGTTACGGAGAAATTGCGATTAGAAATTAATAATTTTTGTAATTTTTTTAAAAACATGAGTCAAGTTGTAATAATGCTCGAATATATATATAACAAGAATAATTGTAATATAACCTGTTCAATATGATAGATGATTTGGAACAAAGTGATTATGTTCATCATAATTTTTTTATTTTTATTTTTACATATCGCCAAAGAAAACTTCATTTTATTTAATAACATAAAAATAAACAGTCGTATTTAACAAATTCTCTAATGATCTCGTAAATTAAAATTATTTAAAAATAACTATAATTCGAGCTATAATTTAAAACTGATCATATTTTAGAAGAGATTCAAAAAACTAATTTTATTTTAAAAAATTATTTATTGGAATTATGAAAATACATTTTTATGTTGTTAAAAAATTAGAATCATCAATTACGCTGAGCATTTGATAAAGAGAATGCAATGTCTCGTTTTTCATTCAAAAGTTTATCCCTAAATTCTTGGCGTTTTTTTTTCAAGAGCTTCTTTGCATTTAAATCTTTTATTTAAAACCGTTTTTTAATAAAACGACCATTATGTGTCGATTTTGAATACTTAATTATACAATAGTTAATTAACACAAAAACTACTCCGACATAACCTTTGAAAATATCTAAGAACAATTTTTAAACGAAATATATGAACGAACATCAACGTTGCCAAATTTTTAAGAACAAAAACCGATTCAAAAATACTCGGTGTGTCAAAGCAGAGTCAGGGGAGAACTACCTTAATCCTCTGATACGTAAATCCCAACCGATTCAATACGTGAATGCGTTGTATTTTCGAGTGTCATTGGTTCTTGTATTGCTTTAACACATCTATGTGTTGTTCCTTTGTGTCAAGTATAGCTGAATATAGTTCCAATACATTCATGCGTTCTTTTCTTATCGCAAATGTAAAAGGATCTTTTACTTATTTAAAGTGGTTCCCTATGGTTTTCGATTTTCTTAAAAAAGTTTTCTTACTTGGAAAAGGAGTTAGTTTTTTAAGTCCCTTATACGTTGGTATTTTACACATACCCCCGAGCGGGGTTAAATTTTGAGATATTAAGCTCAGAAGTTTCATTTCATTACATGGGACTGCTGTGACGAGCGTCAAAATTGGTATAAATTTGAAGGATTATTATTGAATTGTATATTCTGTTTTCTTAGAATTTTTTAAAAAACACGTTTTCTGGTTGAGGAATATGTAAAGAATCATGAGAAACAAAGAAAAATATAGTAAGAGGTATGGCTTTCGAGCTAACGAATCATAAACAATGAAGAACGCGTGACATCAAAGGAATTGAGAGTCATCGGCAGCGGCGGCGCGTGGGGTGGGAGTGAGGGCAGGAACATCTATAAATATATATTTTAGGCTAGCTGTAAATAGTATAGGGAACCTCCTTAACATATCAGTGCGATGTTTCTTTATAAATGTCGTGTAAAATACATTTTAAGTCATGCAGTACTAACTACTATCGTATGTGCTTTGGTGTCACTTAGAGTTCACTTCTGATCAATATGATTAGTTTCATAGACATCTGGCTAACTGATTTCCGCTTAATGCTGTTAGCATCTTCATCGATAAGTTTCAATAATTGTTTTTATGTAAATAATAAAAACTTTAAAATTATAGTTTTTATTAAATTAATTAGATAAATCTTTATATTGACAGTCCTACAACAAATAATCGTGGTTATTTTATTAAATAAAAAGTTTTTGATAAAAATTTATATTGTAACCAAGGTAGGCAGGGTTGGCTGGGTGGGAGCGATAATGGATCAGTCAAAAAAGGAACAAAGGAGAGAATAAGAGAATGGGTGAAAAAACATTCAGTAAAATTAAACTATTTTACGGTTAAAAACTAAAGAATTATAGATGGCTAGAGGTGGGGCAGGGGTGGGAAAGAAGTGAGTGAAAAATGAATAGAATAACTATATGATATAGTAATATATATACTAGGAGGTACCCCCCTGCTCGCTTCGCTCGCCAATCCCCATAAAAATAGTTATAAAATATGGAGTTTTTTGATAGCTAATATTTAACATGTTTTTTGAGTTGAGTTTGTGTATTGAATAAAAGTTCAAACATGTTTAGGTAAAGTTGTTAATATGATTTAAATTGAAAAAAGAAAATTTTATTATGGTGAGTCTAAAAAAATAGTTATAAAAATTAAATAGTAAGATAAAATACTTCAAGTATTTGATACATGTAAAATATAATATTTTTTAACCGTTTTGAAGTACTCCTTTAAAAAGGGCTTTTAAAATTACGACTCCTCTAGAAAAAGCGCCCTTCAAAGAGGTTAAATATGGAGTTTTTTGACAGTTAAGGTGCTCGTACAGGAGAAGCTCCTATAATCTAAAATCAACTACTCCGGGAGGAGCCCCTTAAAACATCTTGAATATAAGGTTTTTTGAAGGTTTTGAGGTGCTCCTCCAGGAGGAGCCCACTTCAAACATAATAAATATAAGGTTTTTTGACGTTTTAAGGGGCTCCTCCGGGAGGAGCTCTGAAAATAACGGCTCCTCCGGGAGGAGCCCCTGAATATGTTGAATATAAGGTTTTTTGAAGGTTTTGAGGTGCTCCTCCTGGAGGAGCCCCTTCAAACATGTTAAATATAAGAGTTTTTGACGTTTTAAGTTGCTCCTCCGGGAGGAGTTACTCAAATTGGCTCCTCCGTGAGGAGCTTTTAAAATTAAGAGCTCCTCCCGGAGGAGCACCTCAAAACCTTCAAAAAACCTTATATTCAACATATTTTCAGGGGCTCCTCTCGGAGGAGCCCCTTAAAACGTCAAAAAACCTTATATTTATTATGTTTGAAGTGGGCTCCTCCTGGAGGAGCACCTCAAAACCTTCAAAAAACCTTATATTCAAGATGTTTTAAGGGGCTCCTTCCGGAGTAGTTGATTTTAGATTATAGGAGCTTCTCCTGTACGAGCACCTTAACTGTCAAAAAACTCCATATTTAACCTCTTTGAAGGGCGCTTTTTCTAGAGGAGTCGTAATTTTAAAAGCCCTTTTTAAAGGAGTACTTCAAAACGGTTAAAAAATATTATATTTTACATGTATCAAATACTTGAAGTATTTTAACTTACTATTTAATTTTTATAACTATTTTTTTAGACTCACCATAATAAAATTTTCTTTTTTCAATTTAAATCATATTAACAACTTTACCTAAACATGTTTGAACTTTTATTCAATACACAAACTCAACTCAAAAAACATGTTAAATATTAGCTATCAAAAAACTCCATATTTTATAACTATTTTTATGGGGATTGGCGAGCGAAGCGAGCAGGGGGGTACCTCCTAGTATATATATTACTATATCATATAGTTATTCTATTCACATTTCACTCGCTTCTTTCCCACCCCTGCCCCACCCCTAGCCATCCATAATTCTTTAGTTTTTAACCGTAAAATAGTTTAATTTTACTGAATGTTTTTTCACCCATTCTCTTATTCTCTCCTTTGTTCCTTTTTTGACTGATCCATTATCGCTCCCACCCAGCCAACCCTGCCTACCTTGGTTACAATATAAATTTTTATCAAAAACTTTTTATTTAATAAAATAACCACGATTATTTGTTGTAGGACTGTCAATATAAAGATTTATCTAATTAATTTAATAAAAACTATAATTTTAAAGTTTTTATTATTTACATAAAAACAATTATTGAAACTTATCGATGAAGATGCTAACAGCATTAAGCGGAAATCAGTTAGCCAGATGTCTATGAAACTAATCATATTGATCAGAAGTGAACTCTAAGTGACACCAAAGCACATACGATAGTAGTTAGTACTGCATGACTTAAAATGTATTTTACACGACATTTATAAAGAAACATCGCACTGATATGTTAAGGAGGTTCCCTATACTATTTACAGCTAGCCTAAAATATATATTTATAGATGTTCCTGCCCTCACTCCCACCCCACGCGCCGCCGCTGCCGATGACTCTCAATTCCTTTGATGTCACGCGTTTTTCATTGTTTATGATTCGTTAGCTCGAAAGCCATACCTCTTACTATATTTTTCTTTGTTTCTCATGATTCTTTACATATTCCTCAACCAGAAAACGTGTTTTTTAAAAAATTCTAAGAAAACAGAATATACAATTCAATAATAATCCTTCAAATTTATACCAATTTTGACGCTCGTCACAGCAGTCCCATGTAATGAAATGAAACTTCTGAGCTTAATATCTCAAAATTTAACCCCGCTCGGGGGTATGTGTAAAATACCAACGTATAAGGGACTTAAAAAACTAACTCCTTTTCCAAGTAAGAAAATTTTTTTAAGAAAATCGAAAACCATAGGGAACCACTTTAAATAAGTAAAAGATCCTTTTACATTTGCGATAAGAAAAGAACGCATGAATGTATTGGAACTATATTCAGCTATACTTGACACAAAGGAACAACACATAGATGTGTTAAAGCAATACAAGAACCAATGACACTCGAAAATACAACGCATTCACGTATTGAATCTGTTGGGATTTACGTATCAGAGGATTAAGGTAGTTCTCCCCTGACTCTGCTTTGACACACCGAGTATTTTTTGAATCGGTTTTTGTTCTTAAAAATTTGGCAACGTTGATGTTCGTTCATATATTTCGTTTAAAAATTGTTCTTAGATATTTTCAAAGGTTATGTCGGAGTAGTTTTTGTGTTAATTAACTATTGTATAATTAAGTATTCAAAATCGACACATAATGGTCGTTTTATTAAAAAACGGTTTTAAATAAAAGATTTAAATGCAAAGAAGCTCTTGAAAAAAAAACGCCAAGAATTTAGGGATAAACTTTTGAATGAAAAACGAGACATTGCATTCTCTTTATCAAATGCTCAGCGTAATTGATGATTCTAATTTTTTAACAACATAAAAATGTATTTTCATAATTCCAATAAATAATTTTTTAAAATAAAATTAGTTTTTTGAATCTCTTCTAAAATATGATCAGTTTTAAATTATAGCTCGAATTATAGTTATTTTTAAATAATTTTAATTTACGAGATCATTAGAGAATTTGTTAAATACGACTGTTTATTTTTATGTTATTAAATAAAATGAAGTTTTCTTTGGCGATATGTAAAAATAAAAATAAAAAAATTATGATGAACATAATCACTTTGTTCCAAATCATCTATCATATTGAACAGGTTATATTACAATTATTCTTGTTATATATATATTCGAGCATTATTACAACTTGACTCATGTTTTTAAAAAAATTACAAAAATTATTAATTTCTAATCGCAATTTCTCCGTAACTATATTGTAAACTTTTTTAAATTTGCGTATTTACATAAATGAATACTTGAACTATGATATAATGTTTTTTTAGACATATCTCGAATGTAGTTTTGACGTTTTGTTTTATTTTGTGCTTGAAAGGTTACTTTTTCTTAAAATTTTGCCAAATCAGTTACTTTTGAAAGAGCCTAGAAAAAAAACGGTCTTGTAAATCGGTTCAATTTTTCGTGAGTGTATGTTTGACCGTTCAAACTAATCATTTCCAAAATTCCAGAATTTTCTCGAATAAACGTTATTCAGGGGAGAACTACCTTAATAATTCGTAGATCGTTATGCTAACTATTATTTATTAATAAGTATAATTGTATACTTATAAGTGTATGAATAATAATCACTCTCGCTTCTTTCGAATCCTAATTTTGTTAAATAATCATCGAGACATTCATACCAATCTCTCAGACTTTCTCTCAGACCATGTAATGACTTTATCAATTTTCCAACTCTACCTGTATTATCATCAAAACCTAATGTTTGTTTCAAAAATACTTCTGTCTTAATCTCACCATTTAGAAAAGCTGTCTCAACATCTAATTGGCGAATAAATAAGCCTTTGTGGCAACAAAATTACAACAATAATTTCAATGTCTGCACCCGAGCTACTGGTGAGTATATGTCCTCAAGCACTTCTCTTTGCTGAAAACCTCTCACCACTAATCTCACCTTTATCCGATTATCAGATTTATTTGTGAAAACCCATTTTAAGTCCAAGACTATCGCGTTTTTTGGTTTTTCTACTAATTTTCACGTTTCATTTTTCAACAAACAATCCATTTCTTTTTCCATCGCTTCTTTCCACAAATCGCGTTCATCGCATTCAATAGCCTCGTAATAACTTAATGAACTTTTCGCGTTAACCAAATTCACATAAATTACTTTCGTACCAGCCAAATTCGCGCTATAAAAATCTGGTCTCTTTCCGTCTCTAGTATACCTTCTCAAAATATTCGGGGGTGATTTCTTACTTTTAATTTCCGGACTTATATTTTGTGTATCGATCAATTTCTCACTTTCAGATTCTTTCATCAAAACATTGGATTCAGAGTTTTTACTCGAAATGCTCTCACAAGAATAATTATCATCACTAAGATCACTTTCTTCTTCCTCCCCATTATAACCGATTAAACTATCTTTATTTTCGATTACCTCAACATGTCGTGCAACAAAAATTCTACCGTTAATTGAAACTTTGTATCCTATGTTATCATAACCTATCAAAATACCTAAGTTAGCTTTTCTATCCCATTTAGAATTTCTTTCTACGTCCAGTACTTTAACAAAGACTTTACCACCGTATAATTTTATGTTACTCAAATTCGGCCTTTTACCGAAAAATATCTCAAAATGTGTTTTAGTTTCTATAGTATTTCTCGTAAGAGTTCTATTCTTTTAATAAACATCTATTTTTACAACTTCTGGCCAATATCTATCATTCACGTCAGCCTCATACATCAAACATCTCGCGGAGTTCATGATCGTTTGATTAAATTTCTCAGCCACACAATTTAATTCGTGCACGTTTGGTGGGCATGGTTCAATAGATATGCCATTCTTACTAGCCAAAGCATAAATATGTTTATTAAAATATTCTTGCCCGTTATCACATCTGATTTTCTTAATCTTTTTACCAGTTAAATTTTGTACTTTATTCATATAACTCTCAAAACACTCATTTTTAGATTTAATAGTATAAATTAATGCAAGTTTACTATAATCATCTATCAAACTAAAAAAGTATTTTGACCCATCAAAACCGATTGTCCTATGTGGACCATTTAAACCTGGATGTACCAACTCTAAAATTTCACTGGCTCTAGATCTATTATTTTTAAATTGCAAATTATTCATTTTCTCTCTCAAACATGTACCGCATTTTAAATAGGTTGATTTTAACTTCTCGGGTAAACCATCAACTAATTTATTTTTGCACATGTAATTTAAATATTTAAAATTCAAGTGACCAAGCATTCAGTGAAGCTTTTCTTTCGTAGTCATGCCACTCAAATTTGTTTGAGTATTATAATTTACTCCGTCAAAATTAAAACTACTCATTTTGTCTAAACCATTTTCTTTGTAAGCAACTCCTAATAATGTATCGTTCTTATCATAAATTTTCGCAGTATCACCGATTGAAAAAATTGTATTCTTATCCGTAACGTGCGCAAAATTAATTAAATTTCTACCCATATTTTTTACATAGAATACATTGGATAAATTGATTTCCATTCGTTTATTGTCAACAATAAAATATGTTGTGATTTTACCGACTTTAGTTACCTCCAAAATTCCACCATCACCGACTTTGACTCTAATCGGATTTTTCAAAAAAACAGACTCAGAAAAATACGAATCATCATTCACGATATGATCCGAGCATCCGCTATCTGATATCCAATCTATTCTATTTACATTACAATGATAAACATTCGCTTTTACATCATTATTATTACGCATTACTTGCGCCAAAAACGAACCTGGAAACTTTCGTTCATTGTTGTAGTTATGGCTCTCGTCGTTTCCCTGCTACCCTGCTCCGCGGCCTGCTCCGTCTGCTCTGCTATTATCTCGCTGTGAGCTGCCTCTGCCACGGCTGTGTCCACCGCGCGTCGTCTGCTGCTGCTGTCGGCCTTGCAGACCTCGTGCATTTCCTTTGTTGTATGCACCAGCTCCTCTTTGACCACTTCGACCTGGTCCTTTCAACCAAGGATTTTTGCAGTCCATTTTATTGTGGCCTGGCTCGCCACAACCATAACAAATTAAATTTTTCCGTTCAACTTTTGAAACACTTGTTTTCTTTTTACTTGAGTCACTATTATACTTAGTTTCCCACATCACTATTTTTCTTTTTATAAAATCACAGTTTCTGTCTTGTTATTTAAGCACATCAATCAAATCACCAATATAACTCAAGGTAGAGTCTTGAGCATATAATTTAGTTTTTTTGGCTCACTCACATTTCCACCAGCACTTTTTAATTCGTTCACTGTTTTTTCAAAATCTAAAAAGAATGTACTCGAGTCTTCGTAATCTTTCAATCTTATTTTATCTAGTTTATTTTGTATACAAATCTGTAGTGCTGTCGATTAAATACATTTTATGAAACACTTTCATTATTATAAAAACTGAATCTTCTTCTCCAATGAATTGGAATTGATCGTTTGAAATGTAATTGTAGATATAACTCATGGCTTTGTCATTCTTTTTTTGCCACTCTTGTAGTTCATCAGTGACGGCTCTATCTCTTTTTGCTGGTTCATCACATTTTTTAATTTTCAATGCCAGCAAGAGTCGTTTTTTCCAAATGCTGTAGTCGCAACCGTCAAAAATTTTCACTTTCACCTCGTCGGTTTCAGACATTTTCGTTATTTTTATTTTTTTGTACAAATTTAGGCTTATTTCCCACGCGGTCGAAAACCAAAACTCTTTTTAAACCTTTAAGAAAAATTTTCCGTAAATAATTTTTATCTTCTAATTTTAACTCAAAATTTGAATTATTCACAATTTCGTTTGGTTCGTGTTCGTTAAATTTTTCTTTATTTAACTCGTTGCCCATTTAACAATTTACAGTACTCAATTATAATTCAGACATGTGCTCACTTAACCTCACTTTTACCATGCGTTCGTTTAGCTACATAACCCACCACGCGCTTGCGAGATCTTAACTCCATGTGCATCCGATAATCGCACGGAGTTTTCCTCAAATTCTTTTGCCTTTTCTACACTTTGTTTTCAAACTTGGCTGGAGTAATATTATTTTCTGTGCCCCTGAGACAGCAGACATAGAAAAGGTAAAAAATTTTTAGAGCACATTTTTTTTCCTTCACCGCACGTTCCAACTACACTTACTTATTGTTCGTTCAAAAGTAGCCACACTCTGCTGACATGCTGGGATTTTCGTATCAGAGGATTAATATTTCGTAGATCGTTATATTAACTATTATTTATTAATAAGTATAATTGTAGTTTAGTTTACAAATCAATAACGTGCGTCCCGATGCACGTGGTGTCTCTTAGGGACGACTCTTTGCGACTGCTACAAGCAGCGCCGTTCGCGCATGTATCACTCACGCATACTCATACTGCACACATACACACACACACGTGCCGCTCTCCCGTTGAGGCGGAGATTTACCTTATTTCTCAACAGATTCAATACTAGATTCAGCAACAGTAACGATGAAGAAACAACATACCTATGATTTCAAAGACGAAAAAATAGCCTATGCCAAAATTTGAACAGTAATAAAAGTTTGTGCTGTACGAGAAATTTTTAAGGGCAATTAAGGGACACTTAAGGCGATCACAGGGACTTTGCGTGGACGCACTTACTCAGCGACACCGCAGCAGTATGTATAACTATATATATGCGGCGACCCGGCGTTGGTGCGTCGGCTACAGGTATACAAACAGCTGCGGCGTCGCTACGTAAGTGCATCCACGCAAAGTTCCTGTGATCGCCTTTAAGTGGACAGACTTGCGCAATCCCAAGCCAGCCGGTGAGACAAGCAAAATGCGTTAGTTTAGTGAGAGCTAAGCTGCTAAGGTGGTTCAGGTTGGTAAGGTGGATCAGCTTAATGAGGATGGTTAGGCGGAGGTTATGGAGGAGGAGGGTGGCAGGGGAGATGAGGCGAGGGAGGGTATTTTATTTCACTTAAAAGTATGAATAGAGCTTTTTAAATGTTAAAGTACTTAAACAAAAGTTTAAAGTTAGACAGATTTAGAGACTTGGATGAATAAGATTAGTAGGATTTTTTGGTAGATTCGGTGAGAAATTTTGAAGGAAATCGAGGATTGTTAGTACGAGTTTGCGAAGTAAGAAAATAATCGTGTTTTTTTTTTTTTTTTACTATTTTGCTAATTACTAGAGCAATTTTCAGGGTGCGCAGTTTAAGTAAGAGATGTAAGATGCGTTCGTGTCGAAAACGAATGAGGTGAGTAGAGTTTGTGAGTAGAGTGAGTGATAGAAATGGGGGGGGGATAAAGTTTGATATTTGAAATAAATGAAATTAAATTTGAACATTGATTCTTTTGAATTGTCCTCCAATACTGATGTAACTGTTTATCACGACGGGGCCAGTTCAATATTTAAAAAACTGCATCGACTAGCTCAAACTAATAAAGATTTTAAAATTCATGTCAAAAACCTTTACAATACATCATAAAATTTTAAATCCTAATATTAGATTGCTCACGGGAAAATGTATTTTATATAATCCCATTGATTTAAAGTTAATTTAAACATATAATTTATCAGCTCTAATTTTACTAATTAAGTTTTAGTCATAAGTGTATCTCTCCGTCGAGATGAATGGTTACATCGATGTTGAAGGACAATTGAACGGAATCAATTTTCAGTTTTTTTTAAGTAAATTTAAGTAAAATTTTACTAGAAAATAATGACAAAAAATACTTTACGTAAAACTTGAAGTTTTTTTTTCGTTAGATTGCATTGCTTTCGTTTGGTTTCTATTTCAAATAAAATTATGGTTTTTTTACATTTTTTTCAAACGTCAATTTAAAAAGTGATACTTCTGTTATAAACTATTAAGTCCTTTTAAAATACAACTCGTCGTTGTTACCTTATATTTTAAAATGTGTGTTTTTAAAGATTTGACTTTTTATGATGGTCTTTAAAAATGATGTTTCAATAAAAAAATTTTTATAAAAGAAAAGTGATAAAGTTGTTGCGCATATAATGTTCGATCCTCAATAAAAATGAGGGTACAATTATGTTATTCAATTGGTTTGGTTTTTAGCAACAATAATAATAATTACTCTTGAAATTTTTTAGCGATTTCCGAAAGTTGAAACGATTTGTCTTTGATAGCTATGAATTATTATTATTGCTGTTTCATAAAAGAAGTTGTTGGTATAAGAAACGTATCTTTGTTTTAAAAATTATTTTTAAGTATTTTATTTTCTTTTTGATTAGGTTTTCTAAGCTCTGATCTTAACAGCTCAAGTTTAATCTTTTTATCACTTTATTTAACACTCATCTAATGTTTGCAGGATTAATGCAATTAATACTTTGGTTCAATCAAAATTTTATCTGTTTGAAAAAAAATCTTAAAAATAAATTCAATTTTTTGACTGTATCAGTTGAGGTCCTACACAATTCGAAGGTGATTTAAAAATATTTTAATCTGTAGTTGGTAAAAGAGATTCCAAAATATAGACTAAGCTGATACACCTAAGCGTGAAAATTATTTGCTTTTTTTTACTGTTGAATCTACTTTTTAACTATTTAGTTTACTTGATTGGTTAGCTTGATGATGGTCTAATCCAGGTGCTATATTCTTTTGTTTATCCTATTGAAAAACCTTCATAATGTAAGGGATCTGAGAAAATGTATCCATAGCATATAAATATAAAAATAAAAAAGCTGCAACATATCTTTGTTTACTAGCATTGTTTTTTGTGTATGCACTTGATACTAAGTTGTATGAATAATAGTTTTTAAATGTTAACCAAAAATTGGTATCACAGCGCTACTTAAATTGTTCTTTAACTTAAAAAATACATTCATCAATATCTTGAATAAATAATGATTTACTTTATCTTAGCTTTTTATCTTGAATGTATAGTACTTATATAGTCTAAATCTTGTGTTAGGTGTTGGCGGACACCTAACGTTATCCCTATTCTAACAGCCCGGAAGGGAAAGATACCGGGAGATCGCGGTCCCCACTCGTACGTCGACGGAAGGAAGTATTCTTTACTAGTACCTACGTTATTGATAAATTGTATTGAACTGTACCTTATTTGATGAAGGCTCCGGCGTCCTAGTTCCACGTCAGCTGCAGGGTGGAAAGCGAAATAATTACAACGAGGGTTCGCTGTTCACACGTAATTTATTTGAGTCCTTGTTCGGTACAAACTTAATACACCTTTTCTTGGCTACCATGCTACACGACGCGCACATAAACGATAAACACTTAAAGTTAATTAAAATACAGTTTCTCCGACAAAGGAGTAAAACTTTTACGCGCTGACTTACGTATTTAACCTTGCTACTTACAGGACAATTGATCCGACAAAGGATCAATTCATCTTTTCGCGACTCAACTCTAATTACGACTGCCAGCACTGCTGCAGTCTTGCCCGGGCGTTGCCTCGCTGGCAAGAATGCAACGCGTGCATTTTTCTTTTGTGTCATCGACCCATTTCACTTACATTTATAATGCTGTATGTGCATTATAAATATAAGTTTAATATGTCACATAACATCTTGAAATCTTTAAGCCTATACACTCATAAAATAAAACTCTTTATTAACTAAAAATTTTTGCAAGATGTAGTTTGAATTTGTATTGATCTATGAGGCATCAAAACAACATCATATTCAAATGCAGCAAATGTCAATGACCAAATATGAGATCTTCGTGCAAAAACTACAAACAATATCCACTTCATTGTCAGACAAGTTCCTCTTAGAAAAGTAGATAGAACAATGAACTATAAGGGTGCTCGAAGAGATGATAAAAAAAATCACGCGCGAATTAATTGTGTATCGACCGGAAGATCGATACTACAGGCACGAGTCGTTGAGCAGTTGAAGAGGCATTCGATTCGTAACCAGCAAAGATAGATTTTTAGAGCTCTCACAACTTTGTTTATTTATTTGTTTTTAATCATTTGTTCACGTAATTCATATTCGATATATGCTACGGTGAATTGGAAGTGTTTGGTGTACATTGTCATTGCTGGGTTTCAGCAGTATACGGCTAGGAAACTCCAGAAATTTTAACCGGCGTCCAGGCCATTTTCTATGGCCAGATAGCGGCGTTGAGCGAGAGAGGAAGCCCGGTGCTTTGGAGTGCTTTGGACTCGTTGTGTGTTGCACGGTTACCACTAAAATTTAAGTTTGTTAACTTATTGTATGCGGTGTAAAGGATCAAATCATGTGTGCGTGGCGAGTGAAAAAAATCATCTCACTTGCAAACTGTCTTTTTCTCACGCGCACATTTTCTCTAGTATAGAGACATTGTGCGCAGGTATTTGAATTGAAGCTGGTTGAAATTCTTGGGATTTTACAGTTTTGTTGACCAGCCCAAGGGCAATTTTGTTTTTGAAATAATCTCGCGAGCAACATGGTTGTTGCAATTGATGTATTAGTTTTAAATTGCGTTTTTTTATTATTAAATATTACTAACCAACTTTATTTGCTTTGATTCAAACTACCATTCCTTCGCTCGCTTTTCCCATAGATAAAAACGCGAGATAGATTAGTCAGGTCACGTCAATTGAGAGTATTAAATTCGTGGACGCGATAATCCCCAAAGTACAAGGGTTTTCTCGTTTAAGTCAAACGTGATCCAGATTGCTTCAATTACTTCGGCCACTGTAACACAACATTATAAGTGCAGGTGTATCTGCTTAGAACCAAAGTTTTAATTATAATTTAAGTTAATCTGTAATTTTATCTACAGCATAGCTGCAGTCATAGACATGAGTCTTCTGAATATACCTTTTATGCAGGACTGCATGAATAATATTAGCTATTTTGATTGAAAAAGTTGATATTATAGCAGTGATTTCATAATACTTAAAAAAATTTATTTAAAAAGTTCACTTCACTTATTAAGAAAGTTGAAATTTGATAAAATCTTAATGACTTAATTGGTTTAAAATCAATATTTGAAAAACTCTGTGACAGTTAAAAATAAGAATGGTTTTGAATCATCAATGAAACATGTAGTCTATTAGTTAATACATTTGCACTGACAAAGATTGATATTTCAAGCACTATTTTAATATTAATGCCAAAGTTGAAGTTGAAGCTTGATACATAAATAATAACTTCCTGATAATATTTTTTGAAAATTTTACTATTTGTAGAAGTTATGAACAATCAAACTTTTGGGTCCTTTTTCTTCAATCAGCTATAATTTTGAAAATACTTGATAAAAGTTTACGAAATTTTGATGGTAAGTCAAAAATGATCAAAAAAAAAAACACATCACTATTTTATGAAAAAAATTTATTTTGTTTATCAAAATTGAATTTTGTAATAAACAATTTAAAATTTAAGTGACTTCTCATATGGCTAGGATTAAATTTTTTTCGGCATAATAAACCTTTATGTATAAACTAATGATATCTGCAATAAAAAATTAGATAATCAAAAAAGTTATGAATTTTTTAAGATTAAGAACTTACGGAAAAAGCGGTGTTTTATGAAAAAATTTTATCAAAAATTTTTTTTTTATTATTTCTCTCAACAATAAAGTTACTCTAAAAATGAATTGGTGTTTTGAAGCTTACTCTACATATTTTTTCATAATTAATACATTTTTCTGGAAAGAACTTCTAAAATCTTTTTTATTGAACTAACAAAATTTTTACTTATAAAATTCTTTTTTGGAGATAAAATTGTTCTGAATTTTTTTTTTTTCAATATTCAAAAACTTACTCACATTCTATTACATTTTTAAAATAATAACCGAAACATTCACTTGTATACGAGTCAGATTTATTCGGAAAAATTATAATAAGTTTTTAATTAAAAATAATATTGACTTAAAATTTCCATGGGTGCACCCTGTGAATGTTAAAGAATTCGCCTGTCAAAGTTACATCAAAATGAATTCAGCAGTTTATGAGTTTATTGTATAAAATAGTGTAACTATTAATCGTCTCAGACAATCTTACACTATCTTAATCGGTCTTGAATGAACCATTGCGATTGCGAGTTGTAAGATAATCTCAAATGTTTTCAATGGTCCCTAGAGTTTCTAAATTATTTCTCTCACTCCAACAAAAAAACATTGCTGTTGAAAAACATGACAAAACTTGTGCTCATACAGCTATGTAAAAATAGTTAAATAGTTCAAGATGAAGAAATTTCAAAAAATTTTAAATTTAATAGTGCCAGATGGTCCCGCATGAGAAAGATTCAGACTACCTCAAATGAAAAAAGTATAACGCTATTCTTAATGGATAAAAGTTTTAGACAGTTCATGAAAATCTCAAAAAGACTATTAAAAATATGTTCAAGGACTGCTCGATCACGCAATTTCAAACTTATGTTTCTTACGGACCTTTACTGTCTGGAACCAACGCTGGGTTTTAAGTATCCACATAACTTCTTATCAGGTATCAGAGATGTCAGTACTTACCTTCTAAGAGCAACGGCAGCTACCCCTACCCCGAATTTGACAGCTGGGCAAGTCCAGTGGGAAATTTTCGAAAAAAAACTAAGTTCTATTTTTTTTAAATCATTGAAAAATGAATAATAACTTAATTTTAAGCAATATTAACAAAAAAAAGTTTTTTTTTTAATCCAGCAGGAGATCCAGTTGTCAAATTGGAACCGAAATCCAGCTAGATTTCCAGCTGGATTTAGGGGTAGGGTTAGACAGATTTTAGCCTCGTTATGTCATCTGGAACCATGGAATGTCGTCTGGGAATGGTCGAAGCAGTTGGCAACAATCTGGGGAACGTATCAGACTACGTAGACTTATTTAGGACTTTTCAAATATTTGAGGTTGATTAAGATCATCATAAAATACTTGTGATATCTTGGCTTTGTTCAAGACCGTTCAGGATCGTGTGAGATTGTTTGAGACTATTAAGAATTTCTCAAAAAGAAGACTATCATCCATCTAATCAAACTAATCAATGAAGTGTAGAATGTAATAATAATCCTGCAAAAATCATCAGCTTAACATTAAGACGGTTTCACATTCTCAATAAAATTGACTATGATTCCAAGAAAGATTATAAAGAGGGACGGACTCTTTCAGGTGTCTAAAATCTTTGACTCCATTGACATCATCTCACCTGTAATTACAAAATGAAAACCCTCCTTCAATAGCCGTGATTACTCAAATATTCATGAAACGATGAAAAGCTAAACAGTTTATCGTCAGGGATTCTCTGATGCATCTCAAGATGCCATGGCTGCAGTTCTTTATTTAAAATTTAATTATCAACCAGAGGAACCTCAACTTCATTTGTTTGCTCAGTATTCAAAACTAAGATATCACTCAAAGATGTCGTTAGACCCTTTTTTGCTCTGTTGGGGACCGTTTAAAACCATCAGGCATCGTTGGGAACGTTTTTGCTCCGTTGGGGACCGCTCAAAGTCTCGAGGAGTCATTAGGATCTTTTCCGCTCCGTTGAGATCCATCAAGAGGGATTAGGAATTTTTTTGCTCAATTGGGAACCATCAAAGGTCGTTGGGAACTTTTTCACTTCGTCGAGGACCGCGAGGAATCATCAAGAATCAATAAGAATTTTTTGCTTTGATTGAAACCGTTGGGGATTGTCGGGAACTTTTTTGCTCCATCAGGGATCTTTGGAACCATTGAGGATTGTAGGGAACTTTTATGCTTCGTTGAGAATCGTTGGAACCGTTAGAGATAGTTGGAAACTTTTTGAGCTCTTTTTGTTTTAAATTTTGATCAAATTTACGTGTCCGGCATGCCTGTTGACGCTGCACATAAGTTTATTATTAAATGAATGTTAATGACTGTTGACGCCAAAAAGTTCCCCACGATCTTCATCGGTCAACGATTCCCAACAGAGCAAAAAAGTTTTTAATAACGTTCCTTAAATGAAAAAAAAAAAAGCAAAAAAGTTTTTAATAACGTTTTTTAAATGAAAAAAAAAAAAATTTAATTAAAAAAAAATTTTGAAATTCTGGAAATTAACACATGTTTGACACATTTTTGGACTTATTTTCTCACCTAAGCCCAACTTTTCCCTTTGCTTATGAATCAAGGATGTTCCACCCCATTCTGTACTAGAACCCGCCCACATCTTTCTTGAGTTCGCTATGATTGGTTCATTTGAATACTTAATTAAAGCTTAATTTATTAGCTCAGAGCAAAACAATAGTTATATCCTAATACAATTTTTTCCGCTCTTTCACGTGGTATATCTCACATGTTATAGTTAAGATACACCCTGTATATTTAAACGCACACTGAGCAACAGAACATAAGCTTAGTTTTCCCACTTAAAACTTACGTTTGAGCAAAGAAAATACACGCACGTTTAGCTTCTGGAAGTACGTTTGAGCAAAGAAAGTGCACGTACGTTCCGCTTCTAAACGTTCGTTTCATCAAAAAAAGTGCACGTTCGTTCACTGGTGAACCGTACGTTTAGAGACTCAACGACTAGACTTACGAGCCTTTTTTTTATCAAACGTATAGTCAGAGGCCAAACGTACATTTAGATACTTTTTAATTATAAAATTTCAATATAAATTCCTCTTGAATGTACGAGCAACTTCTTTTATAAGGTAAGTTAAAATATCAACGAAAAGTAGTAAAATATAAATTTTAATTGATTCTTGAAAAAAGTTCATTGATAGAAAAAGTTCAAAATTAATTTTAATAAAACTATGAAACGATCCATTTATTGTTCATGCGATACTTAAGGGGAGGTTCTGGTGGATTGACTTTTTTTTTTTTTTTCTAAGATTTTTATTTCATAGTAAAAATAATATGAGACATCCAAATTTTTTACACCTTAAAGAATAAATATAAAACAATTGAAATTTTTTTTTTTTTTTTTTTTTTTTTTTTTTTTTCGTTGCCTAATGATGGCCTCAAAATTGTCCTCTTTTTCGGTCAGGGAAGTGATAACTCCCGAATGATGAGCCTGAAATCAAAAAATCAAACATTTTCTGAATCTGTATAGATTTAGCTATGGCAGGAACTAGAACGAGTAATTTAAGAGTAAAAAAAACAAAATGGCGGCCATGTAAATTTTTTTGCAATATTTTTGCAACTTCAATTGTTTATAACTTCGGTAAAAAATTTTTTTTTTTTTTTTCTAGTTCCTGCCATAGCGACATAATAGAGGAATATGCTGTGAAAATTTTGAGTTGATTCATGCAATAGTTTTTTTTTTATCACTTCCCTGAGGTCAAAAAATGCAGTTTTGAGAAAAATCGTTTTAAGTTTTTTTTTTGTTAAAATCATAAAAAACAGGGACTTACTTTTAATCAGCGATGCCAGCTCCATACATAACTCCTTCTTCTTGCTCAAACATATCATTTTCCATTATCCTGGCATTCCTAGCAGCTGTTCTATATTTCTTGGAAGTTGTAGAAGTTTGGTACTCAGCGCGACAAATGCGCCTTTCGTTTACGTTTCGAGCATGTGCGATTGAGTTTGAACCAAGTTTCACGCCCATGGTCTCCATAATTTTTAAAATAGGTGCAAGTCCTTCGTTGAATATGCAAGCAGCACTGTATGCAGCAATTTCAATAACATTCTTCCCTGCAAACATGTGTTTTGGAGCAATGCTCCACACGCAAGCATTGAAGCTTTCATTGTTGTTTTGGGTATTTGCACCCAAACATCTTTCTAAAAGATCATCAGATGTTAAATCCTCGTAGATATTTTTTAATACTTGTTGAGTCTCTTCATCAAACGCTGGTGGGTGCTCATAATCTTTTAATTTATCTTCAGCTGCAGTCTTTTGATAAGCACACCAATATTCTGCTCCAGCTCCTCTTTAGCTGCTTTTTTCAAAACAACTTCACAAACTGCACTTACTGCAAGATGAATCTGTTTTATGCAGTCATAGTAACCAGAAATACTTAAACTTGTACTTGAAATATCCATAAGGCCACAAAAATTTTTAAAACCATTGAATCCGACTCCTAGTAAACGAAGTACATATATTAGTCTTCGATTTATATCGTAGCCAGCAGATATTTTTGGTGACGAAGGAACTTTTTCACTACTTTTACATTTACACGAAACTTGTAACTCAAATCCTAAACCTTTCATATTACTTTGACCAAAAATAACTTTATTTTTGCAATTTTTGCAAATTGGCAAATGTATGAAACAGTAAACTGACGATGGATACTCAATAACCTCAAAATCTGGACCACTTTCTTTTATTTTTTTTGCTGCTGTGCTTGTAGATTCTAAATCTGCATCAGATGAGAATCGATTGCCGTGAAAAGTTCTTCTTTTACTTCCATGATTCGGTCTTCGATTTCCACCACTATTTGCAACTCCAAGTTTCTTGTCACTCATGGTGTATCGTTAATTTTGATCCGACTCCAACAAGAAGAGAGTGTATACTGCTCTCCTAAACTAGGTTGAGACCTACACAGACCTTCTGAAAAAGGAGGGGGCCCTATAATACAATAGGCGGGACCGTGGAGTACTAAGACGGGTCGACGCCGCACGGCGGGGCAGCTGCTGTTTCGGAGCGCTCGAACGCTGCATCTGCTCTTTCTCTATTTTAAACTGGTTTTCGACCTCGGAGGCCTATGAAATCAATTTTACTACATTTTTAGAAGTATTTTCTACTCAAAAAAGGAAAAAAAAAAATTTCAATTTTTTGAAAAAAATCCACCAGAACCTCCCCTTAAGTAATATTTGGTAAATATCTTGCCATAATTTACTTTGATTGTAGATAAGTTTCTAGATAAAATTGAAATCAATAGATAAATCAAGTCGTAAAAATTAACCATAAACATCATACACGGACAAACATCACAATAACTTTAAAAAACTTATACTAAGCTTGTATGATCAACGCAGTATTTATTATTGAAGTCAGAACCGTTAAGGATTGTATGAGATTGTTTGAGACTATTAAGAACCATCCACGATGGTTCGAAGTCGTAAGGGATCGTTTGGAAAAGTGTAAGACTGTTTGGAGCAAACGTTACGTCGTCCAGAACCTTTTAGAGTAGTCTGTATCCAGAATTGTTCAGGAACGTTATTAAAAACTTTTTTGTTCCGTTGGGAATCGTTGACCGATGAAGATCGTGGGGAACTTTTTGGCGTCAACAGTCATTAACATTCATTTAATAATAAACTTATGTGCAGCGTCAACAGGCATGCCAGACACGTAAATTTGATCAAAATTTAAAACAAAAAGAGCTCAAAAAGTTTCCAACTATCTCTAACGGTTCCAACGATTCTCAACGAAGCATAAAAGTTCCCTACAATCCTCAATGGTTCCAAAGATCCCAGATGGAGCAAAAAAGTTCCCGAAAATCCCCAACGTTTTCAATCAAAGCAAAAAATTCTTATTGATTCTTGATGATTCCTCGCGGTCCTCGACGAAGTGAAAAAGTTCCCAACGACCTTTGATGGTTCCCAATAGAGCAAAAAAATTCCTAATCCCTCTTGATGGATCTCAACGGAGCGGAAAAGATCCTAATGACTCCTCGAGACTTTGAACGGTCCCCAATGGAGCAAAAACGTTCCCAACGATGCCTGATGGTTTTAAACGGTCCCCAACAGAGCAAAAAAGGTTCTAACGACATCTTTGAGTGATATCTTAGTTTTGAATATTGAGCAAACAAATGAAGTTCAGGTTCCTCTGGTTGGAAATTAAATTTTAAATAAAGAACTGCAGCCATGGCATCTTGAGATGCATCAGAGAATCCCTGACGATAAACTGTTTAGCTTTTCATCGTTTCATGAATATTTGAGTAATCACGGCTATTGAAGGAGGGTTTTCATTTTGTAATCACAGGTGAGATGATGTCAATGGAGTCAAAGATTTTAGACACCTGAAAGAGTCCGTCCCTCTTTATAATCTTTCTTGGAATCATAGTCAATTTTATTGAGAATGTGAAACCGTCTTAATGTTAAGCTGATGATTTTTGCAGGATTATTATTACATTCTACACTTCATTGATTAGTTTGATTAGATGGATGATAGTCTTCTTTTTGAGAATTTTGAGTGATTTGAATACTACTTTGTAAATAAGAATCCACCTGCCATACATAATTATTCGAGCTGTTCTGCTCTTTGCTCTATAGTGGTATCACAGTGGCGTGATAGCTAGTAGGATTTTAAAAATTAGTGCCAAGCCCATTTTAACGAATTTGATGCCATAACATGATTAAAAGTAGCCATCGAAAAGAAAATAAGACGAGTGCTAAAATATCAAAAAGTTTCATAATACAAAGGCAACTAGAAAAAATAAACCCGAAAAAAAAAAAAAAAATTAATTTGTGAATATAATTTTGTTAGTATGATTCTAAAGTGTACAATTGTATATTATGCGTCTCTACAGGAAATATCTTGATATAAAACGCATCTTAATGCATGATTTATCGTGATTATTTTAATGCATCATATGGAGTTGGATCGCATAAGATTACAGTCAATCGAATCTAACACCGTAGAACTACAGTAGGACCTCGCATTGCATTGCTTAAAAATATATCTGACCGGATCGCAGCGTATTACATTTTAAAAATTACATTGTTCTAGATCGCTTTGGATCATGATGTGTCAAATTAGACTACGTTGTATTATTTTGGATTGAATTCGATCACCTGAATACAAGGACAGAATAAATACGCGATTTTATCGTGCTAACATAACTCTATCATTTGATCCTTGATGACTTTCCCAGGATACCCCCATGTCAATCTTTTTGTGTGCACGACAAAACATACATTTCCACAAGGTATATAGTGTGAGTTTTCAAGTTTATTTGTAAGAAATATTTATATAAATCAATATCGTCAATAAAATTTCTTTTTTTTTAAATAATACTTTTTTATTTCTTACCCTGATGTGAGTAATTTTTTTAACTTGAGATGATAAAACAATATTTGGTATAATTTTGTAGAACTATTTAAACAAACTAATATTTCAATGTTTTTTAACCAAGGCCATCTCGACAGGGAATTGTAGCCGGGCAGCCCGTTCACAAACGGTACGGAGAGTAACGTGGCTAGAGTTGGGGCCCGTACGGGGCGAAATTGTCGAAAATGTGGGAGCGGCATATAAACTCCATCGCACATAAACATACCATATAACCTTACTTTTTAGGTTTAAATATTTAAAATAATACTGAGGCCTGAGCAGATATAACTGTTTATTACTATCAGTTAAATGAATTTCTAATGAAACAATAATTAAAAAAAGATGCATGAAATGACTAATGTGGTTTGAGGCTGCAAACGCTTTTTTTTAGCATCTTCCAGTGTTTATAATAAATTTTTTTTCAAGCCAGATTCTCTTACTTTATAAGATGAAAAAAATAAAGAGCAATTCTAGACTCTTAATTATATGTAATGGAAAAAGTTTTTTGAAGTAAAATTATGATATTAAATCATCAATTTTTTATTTTACTATTCAAACCAAGATGCTTTTGTGCCATCATACAAGCAATTCTGTAGTATAAATTTAGATGACTAATTTGATTGAATTTTCAAAATTATCATCTTAAGCTTATATTCATTAGCTTTTCAGTTTTCTTTTATTGTTCTAAAGTTTATTGCAAAGTTTCAAACAAAAATATTAAATAGTAAAAAAGATATCTAAAAATTTATTTTTAAATTGTGCTCGATGGAAAGTTAGGTACATGTTTTTATGTGTGGTTATGAGAAATTATATCTGTATGACAGCTTTTATATTTTTAAGGGCCTTGTAAAGTTGTCCTGAAGTTTAATTTCAAATTATAGAGCTATATCAACATTATTTCTAAAGATACAGAAATTGAATTTTTATTGATGAGAGGACGACTCAAGTTAAAATAAAAATTCAACTTCTATCAAATCAAATTAGTCATCTAAATTTATACTACGGAATTGCTTGTGCCATGGTATTATACATGCCTGTATGCAATTTCTTTATATTATTTACTTAAAGCCATTTGTTTCAAAAAACTTTGCTTACATAAATGTACGTCTTTTAAAAGTTTAGTTTCAAGTTCTTTTTTTAATAAGTAAATTCTCATTTATAATTAAACTTGGTTTAAAAAAAAAAAAAAAAAAACTTTTCAAGTAAACGTTTTTGGTGGGTATGAATAAATAAAAGCTTAAAAATTTAAAGATAAATTTATTAAAATTATTTTTTTTTTTGAAAAAATCTGTTCCGGATTGACCGATCTATCAATTTTATTTTGTTTGCCGGATTAAGCTTGTAGGGGAGAGTTGTTAAATAAAAATTGAGACAGACACAATTTAATAAGAACAGTGTTAATTTATTTTTTTATTTTAACACAGCTCTTAATTTTACAAACAAAAAAATTCAAATAATTCTAAAATTACACTTGGTGAGTTTATACAGTTTAATCAAAATTAGTTACAGAGAAAAACTGAGAAGTGAGAATATTATACTTTGAGTGAAGAATTTTCCACTCTTAATTTTCGTGTAAAGAAAATTAATTAATTTGAGAAAACACCAAGTCAAAACTCTTTACGGATTTGATTATATAATTCAAACCATAAACACGAGTTTCGCTGGAGTATAGTTGAGATAAACACGGAAACAGAAATGGCCTTGAAAAGAGCGATTTGATTTGATTTGATTTGATTTATTTATTTATTTCGAGCATAGGGAGAACCCTACCATGCTCGTAGATGCAGTTACATTGAGTGTATTTTACAATAATCTAATTATAGTATACAAGTGTTATAATTATAGTGTTAGCTTTTTTTTTTTTTACTACAAAAAGAATTATAAATGAAAATTGTTGCGGCGGTCTTGAGAGTCTTGAGAGAGAGAGAGAGAGAGAGAGAGAGAGAGAGAGAGTGATGGCCAAGAGAAATTAAAGTAGCAGCAGAGAATGGCCTTGAAAAGAGAGAGAGTGATGGCCAAGAGAAATTAAAGCAGCAGCAGAGAATGGCCTTGAAAAGAGAGAGAGAGAGAGTGATGGCCAAGAGAAAGAGAAGAGAAAATGGCCGCGCACATAAAGCCGCAGGTACAAAACATAGAGAGGTACAGTAAATTAATAACTGCTTGTAAAACAAGGTTGAGTGGTTCAAGTAAACTATTGTTACTTGAACCAAGATACCTGGAGATGTCCGGTGAATATGTACTTCGCGATGACTTCCTGAGTCACTAACAAGAACTGCTGTAGAGTATGCTAGCTTGAAAATGCGGTGAGAAAGCTGGAATATTATTGATTCCAGCAACCATGTTGAGCTGGATCAAAAGTGCACAAGAACTTTGACACTTGAAAAAAAAACACAGGAAGTGACCACCGAGAAGACAAACTTTAATACAGTAACCCAAGAAAACTTACAAGGAGAGGTCACACCCTCCGGGTCACCGATCTTGACGAAACTTTGGGGATCGTTTTCTTATACCAAAAGATGAAGAAATCTACCAATCATCCCGTCTAATGGGCCTTTTATACCTAGTTCCTACATAGCTTATATCGTATTTTTAGCTCTTTTTGGGTTTTTTTGCGAATTTTCAAAAAATTCCTGTTCGTAGCCTATTGCACTTACAAAATTCTGCAACGCCGCATTTTTTTTGTTTTTTCATCTTCTTTTGAGAAAAAATATTTTTAAATCTAATTTTGAAGAAATAGTCCATGTAAAATTAAGGTAATCAAAAGCATTTTTTTACTGTTTTTTTGGTTTTATGAACTTAAACTGTAAGTCGTCAGCCTTATCAAAATTATGTCTAAAAATATTTTTTCTAAAAAATTCATAAAAAAATAAAGAAAATGCGGGGTTGCAGAATTCTGTAAGTGCAATAGGCTTTGAGCAGGAATTTTTTGAAAATTGGCACAAATAACCACAAAAGTCGCACTAAAGTGTTAAAAGTGTCAAAACAAGCTGATTTTCAAAAAATTCCTGCTCAAAGCCTATTGCACTTACAGAATTCTGCAACCCCGCATTTTCTTTGTTTTTTTATGAATTTTTTAGAAAAAATATTTTGAGACATAATTTTGATAAGGCTGACGACGTACAGTTTAAGTTTATAAAACCAAAAAAACAGTAAAAAAATGCTTTTGATTACCTTAATTTTACATGGACTATTTCTTCAAAATTAGATTTAAAAATATTTTTTCTCAAAAGAAGATGAAAAAACAAAAAAAATGCGGCGTTGCAGAATTTTGTAAGTGCAATAGGCTACGAACAGGAATTTTTTGAAAATTCGCAAAAAAACCCAAAAAGAGCTAAAAATACGATATAAGCTATGTAGGAACTAGGTATAAAAGGCCCATTAGACGGGATGATTGGTAGATTTCTTCATCTTTTGGTATAAGAAAACGATCCCCAAAGTTTCGTCAAGATCGGTGACCCGGAGGGTGTGACCTCTCCTTGTTAGTTCACTGGAGCGAAAATTCTTTGCTGCGTGCTGAATGAGCACCAAAACGAGAAGTGAATAAAGAGCAGCTGGCCCGGCGGCGTCAGCAACAGCAGCAGCGCCAGCCGTCTCAAGCTGCGCAGACAGCAGCGCGAGAGCACCAGCACGATGTAGTTCTGCATGGTCCAAGAGATGGCGCTACGCAGTCTACAAACTATTGATTTTTTTTTCTCGACGATGTGTACGGAGAGAAATTATTGTTCGCTCCGCCACATTGCCGCCCGCCATCAACCGACTGGTCGATTAAGTTTGAGCTGAGAAGACCGGTAAAACTACCAACTTTACCACTGGTGTCTTCAGTGTTGTTGTAGCTGTCCTGACTGTAACTACACGAACCAAACCATCTGGCCCTGGATGGAGTTGGGTTACTCTTGCCAGAGGCCATTTGCTTGGTGGCATGTTCTCATTCGTGAGTAAAACCAATGAGTTGACTTTGATGTCGTGAAGAGGGTGTTGCCATTTTGAGACCGTCTGCAAGCGATGCAGATAATGAGTAGACCATTGCTTCCAAAAGCTCTGCATCATTTGATGAAGCAATTGCCAGTGATCCAGTTGAGATGGTGCCAAGTTCAAAAGACTGGGTTCTGGAACTGCGTTGAGAGCTGTGCCAATGAGGAAGTGTCCAGGTGTAAGTACTTCCAAGTCATCAGGATCATCACTTAGAGGTTCCAATGGGCGAGCATTGAGTATACACTCAATCTGCGTGAGTAGAGTTGTGATTTCTTCAAAAGTCACCAGACTTTCTCTAATTGTCCGTTGGAGATTGAATTTGAGTAATTGTCTTGTCGTTAGCCAACAAAGTTCCAAGAGCTTCCCTGTTGAGCTTGAAGCCAGAGTTTTTTTTTTAGCGTTTTGTTCTGGTCCTTGAAGATTAGTTCCACAATCTGAGTACAAGTGAGAAGGGAGTCCACGCCAAGATGTAAAGCGTCGATACGCTGCTATAAAACCATTGATTGAGTAGTCACTGACACTTCCAAATGAACTGCCAATGACAAAACATACAAAAATACACATCTAACCCTTGTAGGTTTTTGAACCTCGTCATTTCTAAGATTTGATGTTGAGTAGACCAGCATAGTCGACCTCTGTATGAGAAAAAGGGTGAGTGGGAGTTACCCTGGCCACGGGTAGTTGTCCCATGAGTTGGCGAGCTCGAGTCAGCCGCTGTCTAGTACATATCACACAGTACTATGTGAGACTTGACAGTAGCTTGACCACGGTTGATCCAATACTCTTGGTATAATTTTGCCAAAGTGAGTTGAGTTCCGCCATGAAGGGTGTCTAGGTGCGCTTGACGGATTATGAATGCCTTGAGTGGTGTGTCTCGATAGAGAGTTGCCGGATGCTTGATTGAATAACTCAGATTCATCTCGTTGAAGTGACCTCCTACTCTGAGAATTCCCTCTGCATCTACAAATGAAGTTATCCGGTTGAAAGTGTTGAGCTGGAAACTATGCGAATCTCGTCCTTGAGATCCACCTTTTGAGAATGTTTAATCCAAAATGACTTGGCTTTGTTGAGCATTTCCACAGAGATGACCGGTGAGTTAGGGATGAAAACTCCTTTGAACTGTTGGCACGCACCATGCACAAAGAAGTAAATTTGAATAATTTGTTGAGCGATGAATACCTGTAGAGCAGATCTCCATGCTCCTTGACAGTTTCAACAGCTGTTGTTGAAACAATTTTCTTGATTTCTGGAAGAGTGTACACATCAAGAAGTTCTCGCTTGGCAGGCCAGAGTCCTTCGGATTGCTTTAGCCACTCAGGGCCATTACACCAGAGATAGTGATCGATGAGTTGTGATGTCAGCAATCCTCGAGAAGCACAATCAGCTGGGTTGCATTTTCCTCGTACATGCCTCTACTGGGCAGATGATGTCAGTTCCTGAATGGAATGTACCCTGTTAAGCCCAAACTCTTTCCAGCGTGTTGGGTGAGAGCTGATCCAAGTGTGTGCTACCATTGAGTTGTCCAAAGTGTCACAGAGCGTACTTCCACTATGAGTGAACCAATAAAGTGATTAGCCAATTTGCTGAGCAGGTGAGCAGCAATTAACTCTATTCGAGGAATTGAAACAGGCTTGAGTGGGGCCAACTTTTTTTTGGAACAAAGAAATGAAATGGAAATACCTGTGGGTCCGTGAGTGCGCTCATAAAAAGAAACATCAGCCATGGCACATTGAGAAGCATCCGAAAAACCATGAATTTCGATGGTGGAGTGTGACAAGGTTCCAAGCCACCGAGGAAGTGAGACCTTTTCAAAGTTCTGAAGATCATCCCTGATCTTGAGCCACTTGGCCTTGACTGAATCCGATACGGGTTCGTCCCAAGTCAACTTGAGTAGCCATAGCTCTTGCAGGAGGATTTTATGCCTTTATGATCACAGGTGAGCTGATGCCGATGGGGTCGAAGATTTGAGCCACTTCCAAGAGAATTGTCCTCTCAGATAATGTTTTCTTGACTGGATGTAATGCTAGGGTGAAAGTGATAGCCTAGGAGTCCAAGTGAATTTGAATATTTTGGTGCTGCAGTCACTAAATGAGATGGTGCCTTCACCTTGAGTGTTTGTGTGACCGGTCTTTGATAGGTATTGATGAGTGAGTTCGACGAATTTTGAAAACTTTCACCATGCTGGATGAGATGACTGACCAGCGGATCAAAGTCGTACCAAATGAGATGCTAACGATGTTGTGAGAAGCGCTACCGCAGTAGCCTGAAGTGAGAGTGCTGAGTGCTGAGAGAGACCAATAATGACTGCGCCTGTGTGCTATCGAGTGAGTGAGCTTGTCTTGGTTTGAGCTGAAGTACCAGAAGTTGTTCATGATTCTGGGTGAATCATGGTATGATGAGTATGTCCAAATGTCTTACATCTGACAAGCGAATTACACTTCCTTGCAGTATGTTTCCCAAGACAATTAAAGCAAAGCTCCCAATCAATCAAGAAGCCTTTGCGATTCGCCGGTGTGAAGTTCCTAATGCCAGGGCAGTAAGCAATGAAGTGCTGTCCCTCACAAAAGATCAGGGATACTGAGTTACGCGTGATGGTTGAGGTTTTCTGATCTCAGGAGCAGAGTGAGAGAGTTGCTTCAAAATGAGCCTTCATCACTTTGGTGGCCGATTGAGATGTTCCTTGAGATTTGCCACCAGACTGATTGATGCTGCCGTGAGGAGTACCCTCCACTTGCTCCAAAGCTCGAAATCTGTCCATAAGGAATCGCTCGAGACTCTCAAAGCTAGGAAACTCTGATGAGTTGGCCAGAGAAGTTTCCTATTGTTCTACGGAGAGCCGATCAAGGAGGCTGATGCCCTTTGCCGTGAGCAGACAGTCCCCCAACTCCTCGCATGAGACGTGAGTCATCAGAGACTTCCTGATGCCTGACAACGATGAAATCATTGAGTTGAGAGAGGCCGAGCTTTTTGATTGAACATGAGATAACCTATTGAGCTTGCCAATATGCTCTGTTATGAGGTACCTTTGGTTTTCATAGTGGTTGAGCAGAGTATTACATGAGAGATCAAAACCTTCGGGGGTGAGAGGAAATGAGTTAATAATCGCCAAAGACTCACCAGATAACGAGCTCCGTGGATAGTGGACCTTCTGTGATGCTCCAAGTCTGGAGCTGTTGAGCACCAAACCGCAAAAGGAGGCCTTGTATGCCGGCCACTGTGCATATGACCCAGAAAATGACGAGAGTTTGATATCTGGGAGCTTGGCACCTTGAGAAGTGTCCCGAGGTTCAGTTGAGTTAACCGGAGGAACAACTGGAGGGAGCTTGTCCCTGAGTAAAGCCAGAGTGGTGAGAGTTTCAAACATAACATCCTCAATTTGTGAGAGCAGCCCTTGAGTAAAATACTCATCCTTCATCATCACAGAAGGACAGAAAGTAACCAGTTGTGAGTGGTCCTGTTGGAAATCAGTCATGATGCTCGTTGCTGAATATTCTCATGAGTCCAATAACCTGGAATCAACGACGCCTTCATATCTGGTGATCCTCTCCAAGATCTTGGTTGGAGCCTGCAACCGCTCAATCTGTGAGTGCTTTCTCACCAGAAAGTTAGCTGACACAGTTCTCGAATTTGACCTTGTGTGCCTTTGACTACCATCAGTGATTGGGAGAGGTTCCTTTGAGCTGTCCAGTCCTAGAGAGTTGTTCTCCGTTGAGTCACTCCAGAGTTGAGTGTTACCAGTGGAGCCATGGCCTCAACCAGCGGGATGGTGTCAGTATCACCAGCAGCGTTCGATGAGATAACCACAATGTCACCCTCCTTTTGGATGCTTGGTCAGCTGCTCCTGGAGGACTTCTTGTTGTCTGCAACCTTCTTCTCAGCCATGTTGATCTACCAGTGAGCACCAAATGAGCAAAAAAGTTGAGAGTACCTGGAGATGAACCAAATAAATAAGTAAAGCGACTCTTTTCATTCAGAGCTGACTAAGACAAGAACAGAGAAGAACAGAGAAAAACAAGAAAAATCCCAGCCACCTACCAGCATCCAGCTCGAAGGACCAAATTTCCCGGATTGACCAGTCTATCAATTTTATTTTGTTTGCTGGATTAAGCTGGTAGGGGAGGGTTGTTAAATAAAAGTTGGGACAGACTTAATTTAATAAAAACAGTGTTAATTTTTTTTTTAATTTTAACACAGAACTTAATTTTACAAACAAAAAAATTCAAATAATTCTAAAATTACATTTGTTGAGTTTATACAGTTTAATTAAAATTAGTTACAGAGAAAACCTGAGAGGTGAGAATATCATACTTTGAGTGGAGAATTTTCCACTCTTAATTTTCGTGAGAAAACACCAAGTCAAAACTCTTTATGGATTTGATTATATTAATTGAAACCATAGACACGAGTTTTGCTTGAGTATAGTTGAGATAAACACGGCAACAGAAATGGCCTTAAAAAAAGAGAGAGATTTGATTGATTTCGATTTTGATTGATTACTAGTGACCGCTTCCACTGGTCCGGGCAGACCGCGGTAGTAAGCGATTGATTAAAAAAGTTACAGACAAATGGACCCACTGTCTGAAACGCCATCTTAATAAAACCCTGCGGAAGACGATCAACACCCACCGCCTTTTAAGTAGACTGATCAATAGCATGTTTGACATCACCAGGTGTCACAGGAGTGAATCTAAAGCTACCAGTTTCCTCCTCACCCCCCAGGTTATTCAGGAAGTGAGAGAGTTCAGGTGCATGTGCATCAAATGAGACAGAGGCAAAGTGAGCATTGAGTTCCTCCGCAGTAAAGCCAGCAAGATTAATTTCTGGCTTAGGGGAAATTCCAAGATGTCTGAGCTCCTTTCAGATCTGTTGGGGGTCAGTCAGTCCCTCGAGTCGCTTCCCGTAAAATTCAAGTCTCGCTGTTGTAATTTTCTCATGTGCAAAGTCACATGCCAGTCTATATAATTAGAGTTCTACGTCAAGTTTCGATCGTTTGTACCGACTGTACAGTCGGTCCTTTTCAGTTACAAGAAAGCGAAGATAACGTGTAAACCACGGATGATGATTTTTCTTGCTGTGACTGAAAGTCCTGACCGGAGCAGTAACATCGAGAGCAGCATGTAAGTTGGCGTATGAACACTCAAACTTGTCACCCAATGAAGCCTCATCATCCCTGATCACCGACCAGTCACACCCTGCCAAGTAGTCATTCAGCTTCACTGGATCTACTGACTTAAAGTCTTTATAGCTAAAGTCATTAGTCAAAGCCTGGGGTACAAAGATATCCAGTGTAGCTGTTATCAAGTCATGCCCCGCTATAAACGGAGAGACAGTCTTTGTGTAGTTCATTACAGTGTCAAGGGCATCAACAATACAGAGATCCAGTCAGGTATCCGAAGTACTCGTGTGATGCGTCGTACCATACGGCACCGAGAAAAGAGAGTTCTCCACTATAAACGTTCTCACAAAAATTGCATCAGCACTGTCCGATAATAAATCGGAGTTGAAATCACCCATAATAACCTTGGTGCCGTAATTCTGCATGGTATCCCTCAGGGTCGCGATAAAGTCCGTCCCCTGTAAGAACAATGCATGAGGTGTCCTATAAACCACCCCCATAAAAACCGGGTCACCACTCTTTGAGACAACCTCACAGAACAAGAACTCAGGATGACCTGGCTGGCCAGTCCACTCCGTGGTAGACGAGCAGATGAGCTTTATCGACAATGACCTATGGACATAGAGTGCACCCCCCCCCCCCCCCGTGCGTGATACGATCCCTCCTCAACAGGACATAATCGTCCAGCGAAACAAGAGCATCCTCAATAGATGGCCCCAGCTTAGACTCCGTTATCGCGAGCACATGAACGAGGGCCTCAGACGCAATAAAGTGCCTGAGCTGCTCAATATGTGCCCTCAACGAGTTAACATTCACATGACACACGCGCAACTTGCTCCCACCTCCCAACAAAGCTTGATGCAGATTGATTATATTTTGAGGAACAGGTTCAGATGCACTAGACTGAAATGAATGAGTGACAGATGATTGAGATGATTGACATGATTTATGAATGTGCTTGAAATGATAAGATGCAAATGATATATTGCCGCGAGAGAGAAGATGGAGTAGTATACCTGTCAAGCTAAAAACCGCTCGAGATCCTACTCAGAAGAGACTGGTGTAGGGACATCTCCCTTCTTTCTCCGGACTTAAATTTGCCGACTTCTTACGAAGTATGTAAATCCAGAATCCTGTCGTTTGGCCTTCTCACGTACCCGGTGGTGAAGATTAAAGATCTCCCTAGGCAGGAACTCGTTAATATTGATGAGTCCTGCTGTTATGGACTCCGGGTCCAAGCCAACAGGTAGATTAGGCAGTATAGCTGTGGTGTGCAGCTTACCCATTTTAATTTTATCCTGAATGATGCTGATGAGTAGGGCCCGAGAGTTGATTGTAGCCAGTACAGTAGGTGGATGTTGTTGCTTGTCTGGTGTCGAAGGTGTAGTGTTAGCAGATGAGGAACTTGCCGTGCTGACCTTAGATGCCACTTTATCAATATCGGCCTTGACTGTAGATTTGCTAATGAGGAGGCGTGCTGTTATGACATCACAAGCATCTATATCAGGGTGTACAGTCTTAAGCGTTGGAGTGTACGAGTAGCTCATACGGGCCCAGGCTTCAGCCCGCACAGCAATTTCCTGTCGGGGTATTAAAAAAAAATAAAAAATGAAAGAAAAAAAATGTACAAGTAATAAATGGGCTGTTAAAATTTTTTTCTGGAATTTGAACATAATAATATTGTATTTTATAAGATATTTTATCCCACGATAACCAATAATGCGGATTTAAGATTGAATTTTTAGGTAACAATTCGATACAAGTTAATTTATAAAACAATATTGTCATTATTGTGCTGATAAGAAAATAATCGTACTTTATCACAGTTAGGACCAGTGTTAACGTTAATTTAACAAAAAACATTTTCATTTTATGAATAAAGCTCTGCAAACTAACTGCCAGAGATGAAGGGCGTGGCCTAAGCAAGAATACCGTAGCTCTTACAGTTCTTACCATGCGCCTTACGAATTGTATTTGTATTTATTTTCAGCCTTAATACATGGCCTTGAAAAAGGCTTTATAACATCTCTCTAGATACAACCAAATTAAACTAAATATACATAGCACCTCCACAAACAAATGTACAGAATAAAAATTTACAATAAATGAGCCTAACTCTCTTATCCTAAAATTAAAATTCCCCCCGATAATGAGCCCATCCTCCTCTCTAATATCTAAACCTTCAAAGGGCTCCAATATTCCGCTTACGTCACCGAAATTGTACACTGGCCAGATCTTCAGTCGCTTCCCATCCAACCTAACTTCTGTCCTGACTACGCCCTCCCTGACTTCTTCCATCACTTTATCTCCCTTGGCATACCAATCCTTCCTGACCCCTATCAATATACCCCCCTTCGTCCGACCTTTCCTGTGTTCTTTCTCTCCCAGAAGTATCACCAAACGAGCTCCCTTGGTAAATTCAGCCTTAGATTCTCTGCCTCCTTCTCCTCTACCCACGTTTCTGAAAGGCTCACCCTATCATTTCCTCCTATAAAACACAAAAAATCCTCATCCTTACCCATAAATCCCAACACATTCCAAAATATTATCTTCTTTCCCCCACCATCCTCACCTGTACAGTCCCTTGCGCATTAACGTCAGTGCCATCCTCCATCTGCCTGCTGTCCGTGCACTCCCTTGCTCTCCCATCTCACCCAGGTATTATCCACTCATACCCTACCATAACTTACCTTAACTGGAGTACCATTCTCTCTCATTTGCCAAGCCCATCTATTTATCTCCCCCTGCCTCCTCCTATCTTCGAATCCTAGATCACGTTCTATAAAAATCTTTGTGTCCATGAGTTTATTTTGCTACCCATAACCTTCCTCTTCTCTACCCTACTGCCTAACTTAACAACAATCATCTGGCCTTGCGCGCCTGTTCTCCTGGCCACTTTTACATTCACATCAACTCCCAATTTGTCAGCACAAAAAGTATTCACCCATTGTTTCAAATCACACTTACCCACTGATGCCCCCTTTATTATCACACTATCTGCCCTCTCACTTCCCTCACGCTATATTAACAATTTTTTCATACCTAAAAAATCACGCTTTGAGAAGCCACACTCATGCCCAATCGATCATTCACACCGTTCGTATCACCGACTCCATCGAGTTGATTCCCTGTTGACTGTGTGGCTCCCTCTCTCGCCACTTCCTCGGCCTCTTCCACCTTCGCCGCCATTGCCCTTATCTTTTCTTTCTCCTGCAAATCCATCAATCTTTTTTCCAGTCTTTCAAAATTTTCCCCAAGTACCCGGTCGCGCTTCTGCAATTCAATCCTAAATTTTTCAAGCTCCAACTTTTCTGACTTCTACTAGCTGCTGCGGTTGGTCTCAATGCCTGCGCTTACTAGCAGATGGGTGCAGACGAGTGTAAGCTGTAAGATCTCGTAAAGAGACCTTGGTTCATTTATTCTTCTGTTTTTTTGATTAATACTTGACTAAAATGCATGAACATTACTTTTTTTTTAAACTTATTGATAAGTCTAGGCATATAATTTTTCTTTTATTGACATTCAATTTTCTTACTAGGTGAAGGCAAGAGAGTAGCATTAATGTTAGTGAAAAGAAGATGATAAGAAAAAGAATAAGAAAAGAACTCGACACTGTTGCTACAAGAACAGCATCTAATAAAGTACCCATATCAAGATAACTGTTCAAAACCCTACTAACTCTTGTACCACCTGAGCTACAAAACAAATCCCAAATCAATCATGCAGCGCTGTATGCTGCCTTCACTGCCAAAAAAAAGAACAACATCAGTGGCGTCTAATACGTGATGACGAGTAGACGCCCGCGCCATCGAGATATACTCAGTTGCTTGTGTTTATAAGTAATAACTTATTTATTTTAATATCTTGACTGAATTTACGATTAATACGAGACGTATGGTCTAGTTTCATTTGTCTTCATTGCGCTCTATAAAACCAATGAAGAATGAGTCTTCGGCCGAACTCAAAAGAGTTATGGCTTGCTCCTTCGCTTCTATGGAGTCTTTAGCAGCTCTAAAACGCCCAATAAAACATTGGGATGATTTGCTTGTATTCGATATATCATCCCTGTTTGAGGTTAACACTTTGAGAGAATGGGAAAGAACTTTGGGAGGTTCTGTTGAGCCACCCACTTTTGAACAGCTGAAGAGTTTTTGTAAAACTCAGCTAGCTACCCTAGAGTCTATTGAAGTACTCGTCCCATACCGAACTCAAAAATACTGGTAACCTAAGCCGGACCTAATAAAGTTAACTACAATGCCTCATTAAATACTCAAGTCAACAATGACACTAAGGTCGTGAAAAAAATGCCCGACTTGTCGTGAGGATCATCCTTTATGGCTTTGTGAAGCCTTTAAAAATAAAACTATCCAGGAAAAGATCTCTTTTATGAATAAAATTGGATACTGCACAAAATGCTTGAATAAGCATAGTAAAGCTTGCTCCTACAAACAAAACTGTTGTAAGTGTAATCGCCCTCATAATAATATTTTCTACATTTTTATGATAGTGCGTTAGCTAAGCTTTCTAATGATAAATTTAGCTCCTTTGTGATGAATGAATTGTCCGAAAATGATGAGACTGAGACAGTTGGTCAGGAAGAATACACCGCAGCTACCACGTCATTGTCAACTAACATATCACTGAATGGCAGAGTTTTGTTTTCAACAGCATTGGTATTAGGAGTGAATGTATACCCATATCTGGTGTTGGCGATAGCCAGAATATTGTGAATTTTAGCGTAGTAGCTCATTTTGAGGTTAGTCCTAGGTTTGAGTCATCTTTTTCATGTAGTGTTCAAGTTCCAGTTCTACCAAAAATTTCGTCATATAAACCACCTAAATCGAGAATTGAGTATGACCTTAAGTATTTAGATGGTCTTTTATTGGCCAATCCTTGTTACTCATCAGACGCTCTGATTGATTCATTGCTGGTAGCATCTGTTCATGCTTTAATTATTGAAGGAAATATAGGGAGATGTCAAATGAATGAACCATTAGCTATGTCCACTCGCTTAGGTTGGTTACTTTCAGGTAATTTACCCATTGAATTGCAGCTCGTTTTCTATTCCTGCTTCATTCCATTGTATGATTTCCGATGAGAAAGACCTCAATGAAACCCTTTAAAATTTTTGGAGGCAGGAGGAGGTCCCAAAAGATAAAATTGTAACCCAAGACGAGAGAGAGGGTGAGAAACATTTCTTAGAAACTCATCGTTAGGATCCTACGGGTAGATACATCGACTACCTTTTAAAAATCCTGATAGGGTTCATTTCGATGATTCTTATACACCAGCTCATCGCATGTTACATCAAATGGAATATAAATTTAAGTCTGACGTAAAGTTTAAATTCGCTTACCATGATTTCATGAAAGAATATATCGATGATACTTGTATTGACGAAAGTGATAGCTTTTTTCTCCCTCATCATGGGGTATGGAAAGAGTCAAGTACGACTCCTAAACTTCGTACAGTTTTTGATAGATCATTAAAACCCAGTCATGGTGTGTCATTGAACGACACTATACATACAGGTGAAAACCTTTTGCCAAATCTGAGTGATTTAATCTGAGAAATTCAATTTGAAACTAGCTCAAAAATCATTTCGAAGTAAGCTCTTCATCCAAAAGTAGTCTCGCACCCCTGTGGAAATCTCGAGTTATCATCAAAAGATGTCCTGTTGTTTGATCGCAAAGCATAGAATTCATTGAAAAACTTATAAACTTTTTTTTCTATCTTGAAAACCTTAAACAAAATATTTATGTTGATTTTTACCATGAAATTATCTCTTTTCAATATTTATTGAGGTAGTACCGCTCAGGGGGACATTTGAGACTACTTTTACCATGGGGACACCCGGAAAAATTCAAGTTTTACCTTTGTACACTAGATGGCACCTTTTTATTTATGTTTTTTCGTGTTTACCTTGACAGATTTACGGGTGTTTACGAATAAAAATGTTTGAATATCATTTTTACACACTTTATGTAAAGTTTGCTGAGTTAAAACATGTAGAAAATTTATATCTGGATCACTGGACCGGAAAAAATAACTTCAATTAAGTCTTTCGTTCACGATCTTCTGCTGTGGGGCTGATGTTGAGTGTACTTTTTTATTCATGTTGATCTGAAATTCAATGATTTTAATCATCCCTAGCGGTGAACTAGTGGTTTTGATCAATTTTTAATCAAGGTTAATGAGTTTAATCCGAAAAATTTGCGTAAAATGTGAAATTGAGGGTTGTTATTCCGGGAGACGGTTTGGGGGGACAACTTGTGCATGTAACTTTTGCGTTAGTTTATAGTAAATTGAAGAGTTTTTTAATGAATGATTGATGAAATAATCTACTGTACACAATTCCTGGCTCTCTTTTAAGCATCCTATGATAAAATTATCAGCTGTTTTACAGTTAAAAACTTAAAAATTAGGGATAAGTAAAGATTGGGAGGGAGATGGGAAAGAAGCGGCTAAAAAATTTAAAAAATCTACATTATAAGATAAGATATATTGTGTACATCATTCAAAAGGGCACAATAGAAGAAAATTTTTCGCGCAAACGCATCTCTCTATTCCCTCCCTAGGGACCCAAGGCTCTAAAATTATGACTTTTCAACTTTTATTCATTATCTTGGAACCCAATAGGGGTAGAGACATGAAACTTTCGGCAAAAGTTTGTTTAAAAAATCTTGTTCAACTATATGTTCTCAATTTATTTCTGGTGCCATATTCAGATTGTTGAGACAATTTTTCACCTTAAAAATACGATACAAGAAAATCTATGATACATGCCTCTCCAGGAAAAAATGTCATGTATTTTAACGAAAAAAAAAACTTTGAGAATTTTTTTTAAATTCTTCAAAGTGGTGGTAGACACTTATAAAGCTTAATTATTAAAATTTTTATATAAATCACCTAGTGACAGCACACCGAGTTAAAATAAAATAATATAGATATCACTGAGAAAACAAAATTTTATTGCAAACTACGTTTCTTTAACTGTCTTAGGTTTTGAGATAATAATATTTCAGCAAGTTAATAAGATTAAATTTTTTTTCAAATAATGCCGCTTTGATTTTGCAAGCACGCATGCGTTGATTGATCATTTAATTTGTTTCAGATTCTCTTGTTAGTTTAAGAAGCTGCTGCTTTAGGAGTAGGTTATGCAGATTCGAGATATTTGTTTTAGAATCATGCTGTGTTTTACCGGTTTTTTGACTGACATTATGCATTAAATAATTGTTTATAAAATATGAGCATGTTTCAAATGTTTTTGATAAAAATAAGAGAGTTTCTTACAAGGGTTCGTTTTATCGTTCAATTTTATGGTCAGTTACATACTGTATATTGGCTTGATATTTGATCAGAAAGTAGCACAAATAACGCACCGATAATTAGTTAGGGGGCACGAAAAATAATTTTTACACCCCACACATGAGAGCCTGCTGGTGTAAGCGTGCACAGGCCGTGTATGTGCGAACTCTGCGCAGCTGCTTAAATACACAGAATTTTGTACGAAGATCTCTGTACCAGCCTTTAGGATTTATCAGTGTCAAATTGGCAATATGATGACTCTTAAAAAACTTAAAAATTTATTTCAGCGATAAGGTAAAGTACCCAATAGTGAAACAGAGCGAAAAATACCCCAGAAGTGAAACGGTTTTCTAAAACAATAATAATTCAATTAAAAACAATTCTAGACAGCATAAAAAAAATCATATGCAATCTTGAATAGTGTAGCTTCAAGACCTATTAATTTTTTTTAAGAGTCATTCGTTTATATGTTTGTCAAAAATCAAACAAAATTGAGTTTTTTTAACTCTACAACGGGGTTGATTTCATTCCGAAATCTCACCAAACTCACGTTTGAGAATAAGACTTTTAATCGTCTTTATTTATTATTAATTAAACTGCTACTATTTCAAGACTATTTAAAGTGATGGATACAGTTCTTGAGTTGATATTACCACCAAAATTTTACTTTAAAAGTCATAAAATTTATTTTTATTCGTTATTTATGAGGGGTCCAATTGTGAAACAAAATAGACCAAAAGTGAAATATTTTGAATATTTTTGATCTCACTTCTGGGTCCGCAAAAAGTCAAAAAATCTCTACTCGGTCCAGAAGTGAAACACTTTTTAATTAGTTATTTTTCAGTCAAAACTATCTTAAATTAAAAAAAAAGTTTTTATCCTACATTTTCAATACTGAGCTACTGATTTTTCAAAAATTTCGTGAACTTGTGTGAAAAACGGTGCTTAGAAACAGTGTAAGACTAACCTAACCTCTAAAGTTGTTTATTTCTTTCTCTTGCCCAAGTACATGAAAATTTTATACTCAATCATGATCAACATACTTATTCATTTTAAAAACAGCAATTAAATATCAATGTTTTTTTCAACTTGAAGTGCAGTTTTTAGTATTAATTAAATATTACATATACAAATATATATATTTCTGACTATAAATTTTATATTACCTTAAAAATTTAATTTTTTGCACTTTAAAAAATTTATGCATAAATATTTTCTAAATTTATAAACAATTGAATTAATTATTTAACTTCAATATACTTTATTATATTTAGCCCTGAATGTATTACATTTCAGCTTGATGATTTGTGTACGCACCCTCGTTTCACTTTTGGGTACAGTTTGTATTTTTTCACGCATTTTGTACGTTTCACTTTTGGGGTACTTTTCCAAACGTTGTTTCACTTTTGGTCCAAATCAAGGTGTTTTTAATTGTTTTTTAATAATTTTTTGGCGCAACTAATCCATATAATATTTATAAAAATAAAAAGCTGACATCGTCTGGTTTACGAGAATATTTTTCTTTTTGGGTAAATGTTTACAGTTTTTTTGTAAAACTCAAATTACTCCCGATTTCCCCTCGAGCGTTTCACTATTGGGTACTTTACCTTATCTAAATATTGCTTTATTTTAACTAACAAAGAGATGGTTTGTCCTTTAGAAATGGATTTTCATGAAACTTTGCACACAGTTTTTATTCATTATAAAACAAGCCCTTCACTGTTCTTTTTCCAGAATGGGCCTTTTTTCACCTACTTCCCATATAACCCCTGTGTTAAAAAGTAGGCTGTTTCCTATAAAAAGCCGTTTTTGGCCTCATTTTTAAAAAATTCCTCCTTGGACCGAATTGAACTTGAAAATATCTAGAACCTCGCATTTTTTACGTTTTTCTAAATACTTTTGAAAAAAAAACATTTAAAAATTTTTTTGAATGATCTTGTCCATGTATATTGTAACCCAAATATACTAAAAAATTGATTTTAAAAACCTTAATTTTTCATAGTTAAAACCATTCAAAAAATTTTTAAAATAATTTTTATTCAAAAGAACTTGGAAAAACGAAAAAAATGCGAGGTTCCAGATATTTCTAAAGGAGACCACATGAATAATCCGTGTGCCGTAAGCACGTTGCTTACGGCCGGTTACGGCTCCTTACGGCTGCTTACGGACACCCTACGGCATGAAAACATAACCTCCAAGAACCGTATTGGGTGTCCGTAAGCATCCGTAAGGAGCCGTAACTGGCCGTAAGCAACGTTTTTACGGCACACGGATTATTCATGTGGTCTCCTTAAGTGCAATACGGTCCAAGGAGGAATTTTTTGAAAATGAGGCCAAAAACGGCTTTTTATAGGAAAGAGCCTACTTTTTAACAAAGGGGTTATATGGGAAATAGGTAAAAAAAGGCCCATTCTAGAAAAAGAACACTGAAGGGCTTGTTTTTATAATGAATAAAAACTGTTTGCAAAGTTTCATAAAAATCCAGGTCCCAAAGGACAAACCATCAAATTGGAAGTATGTGGCTGCTAGGCTGTGATTAAGATAAAAAATTTCAATCATTTGGCCAAAGAATTTTAAAAAATTCGGAAAGCTTTTTTTTGTTAAAAAATATGACATATTTTTTCCTGGAATGGCATGTTTCACATTTTTTTAATTGCATTTTTAAGGTGAAAAATGGCTTTAACCACTTGAATATAGCGCTAAAAATAATTTTTAAAAATCTGGTCGTGCTAAATTTTCAAACAAATTAATGAAGTAGGAAAACTAATTGTAAAACTAAATTTTCGATTTTCACAGTTAACAAAACGTTTATTAAAATTTTTTACATGTTTCAACATACAATGTCATCTTCAGACGAGCAAATTTTACCGCAAACAGCATGTCTCTCTTTGTCTCTCTTAGATTCTGAGATATAAATAAAAGTTAAAAAATCACTGCAGATAGAAGTCTTATTTTTTATCTAATGAAATTGGTTGATTCAAAAAATTTTTTTTACAGAGGGACATATTTCATTTAAAGCAACTTGTGAAGGACAATCAACAAAGCCTCAACATCCTGATCACTACATATCTTTTGAGGATGAATCTCAGAGTTCTGGAGGAACACTTTCACCACTTTTAGAAACATCAAAAACATCTATTTCCTGCACATCATCAAGTACAGCTATAACAAGTAAAAATTTAATCACATTAAAAATTGATACATCAAACGATGCCCCCGAAACACCAAATCCAAATTGCATTGAGATAACTAATGCAAAATCATTAAATAAGAACATCACTAAAATTAGTTTATCTAGCAACAAAGGTTCTGACGATATTTATCAAGACTCAAAATTAAAACCATCTGATCAAAAATTTGATGAATCTACTGAATCTAATATTGAAGTTGAAACAGGAGCTTTAGTTACTCGGTTTGAGCATAAAAAAAGGCAACAAATCACAGTCAAGGTAATGTACTTTTAAAAAAATATATTTTACTTGACCAACTTTTTTAGCATTTAAATGTTAAAAAGTTGAAGTTGATCTGAATAAAATTCTTTTTAAAAATTTCTGTCACTTAAGCGTCTTTTTATTCTTTCTTTTATTTACATAAAATAAGAGGGGCAGAGAACCAACGGTATGATGGTCAATCCCTGATTTATATTTTATTCACCCATTGTAAAATATTTTAAATGCAGTTAAAAATATTGTCTCTTTTCGGCCTGTGTCTACTTATTTTAATCAATTATGGTTGAGTCTGCGCATTTTTCGATAAGCTGTAAGGACCATGTTTAGTAAGCATAGGGAGACTCGGGATACACAAGAATGACACAAGGAAAACACCTAGTATATTAGTTAGATACGATCGGGAGTCACATCACTAACTGACCTCCGGATATCCGAGTTGTATATTGCCGCGTACCAACCTAACTCACATTGTCAAAGTAATTGAGAATTTTAAAAATTTCATTAAATGTTGTCCGTATAACTACAGTTAATTAGTTTGATACCCTTCCCAAATTTAGTTACTTTAAGTTTATTATTTATTTTACTGAAGTATGGTCATAAATCAAAAAGCAAGATCTTCATACATAATATGGTGGAAACCCACGACTACGAAATCGTAATAGTCTCTTTTCATCTATACAAAAGCAAAGGCAAAGATAGTTTAAATTCAAAGATAATGACGTGAATGACATAAAAAACAACCATGTTTTTGCAAGTTACTGGAAATTGGAAAAAAAATCAATTTTTAAGTTTTAAAAACTTAGTATTCATTTTTCAAATATAACTGCTATAGCCTAACTATATTCTCAATAAAAAAGTGACTTAAACGGCACGAAAAAATGTGCAGTGATTTGCGAGTTATTGGAACAAAAATAGATTGCCTACGTTTCTTAAAACCAAGTTTTTCAATTTTAAATTTGTTTTTATCAATCTATCGTACAACTTTTTTATTTCACCCTCTTACACCTGAAACCTAAAATATTTTCAAATATTTTGAAAAATAATGCAGAAATATGTCTTTTCTTTTGTCAAAATTTAAAAAAAATGAATGTTCCTAAAACCAACAAGATTCGTAAAGCAACGATATCTCGTGCCATTCCTACTGTTATCCATGGACTTTGTTTATACCATTGCATTGTTTTTGTAGTTTATCGCGTGATTCATTGAACATTTGTTTTTTTTTTTTTTTTTTTTTTTTTAATTTCGTGCTGTATAACAAGACTTATCAATGACAAAAATCATAATTTTTTGGATACTTGACATAAGAGAGCAATACCTTTCAATTTACTATAGGAATGATTTTATTAAAAATTAATGCAAATTACAACCATGTGAAGCCAAACCAGTAGTAAGGTGTAAAAAGAATTAACACATCCAATTTTAAAAGAATAAAAATTTTATTGAAGTTTCGCCAATCATTGCTGGCCTCTTCCGAATACTGGTTAAAATAAGTAAAATTAAATTACAAACAAAAAAACATAAATAAGATAATAAAGAAAAAGTAAATGAATGAAAACTCTCAATATATCTTACTATATTATATAGTTGTTTTTCTTCTCCCACGCCCCCCAAAAAAGTGCCTTACTAACCGTAAAAGTGTGCCAAAATATGCTTATTTTTATGTGTTTTAATTTTTCCTATAATGTTCTAATCACGGAAATTGAAGCAAGTAGATTCATGTGAAGGAGACAAGAGGAAAAAAAAAGATTATGCACAAGGCTAAATTCAGTGTTAAAAATTTAAATAAAATAAAGTAATGAACTAGAGTTAGCATAGGAGTAGAAACAGATGTAAAAACAAATGCATGTGTAGAATGTTCAGCGTTAGAAGCTTAAGTAAAAATAGGATGAAAGTATGCTCAACGATAAGAACAAAGAGTTAGAAATAAAAGCATGAAAAAAATTCAAACTACAGTTATCACCATGAAAGAAACAGATATATAAACATGAGCATATTCCTGGGTAAAAGCCTAGTTATAAAAAGTAGTAAGTGAAACGGCAAGAACAAGGGTAGTTACAAGGGTTTGGAGTAAGATGAAAGGTAGGAACAAAGGTAGGCTTAAGGCTTAAGGATAGTATGGTCAAACGAGCGAAAAAAAAATACTTTTTTTGACGATTTTTAAAATGAAATGAAGCAAACCAAGTTTATTGTTAAATATAGAACTTTATGAAGTAACATTTAAAGAAGCTTTTGTCCAATTTTGAGGTAAAAATATTAAGATTTGAGTCTCTGGCAGGCAATTTTCGGCGAGACCTTTTAAAAAAAGTTTTTTGCGGTGGCCACTCGTACTTGGCACTTACTTATCTGAAATACAATTTGAAAGAAGATTCAGTTAAAGGATAAGTTTTTCTAGGTACTGTCGAGCCACTTTTTAAAATTCTTTATTTTTAACAAAATGGCGGCCCTAAAATGGCGTCATTTTGAGGTAAAAATTTTCAAACTGCTGGTAAAAATGTAAAAATTGAAAAAAAAAACACCCCGACAGTACCTAGAAAAACTTATCCTTTAACTAAATCTTCTTTCAAATTGTGTTTCAGATAAGCCAGTGCCAACTACGAGTGGCCACCGCAAAAAACTTTTTTTAAAAGGTCTCGCCGAAAATTGCCTGCCAGAGACTCAAATCTTAATATTTTTACCTCAAAATTGGACAAAAGCTTCTTTAAATGTTACTTAATAAAGTACTATATTTTACAATAAACTTGGTTTGCTTGATTTCATTTTAAAAATCGTCAAAAAAAGCATTTTTTTTCGCTCGTTGGACATACTATCCCCTTAAAATAAGGTGCAGGTGTAGTCACAAGCTATAAGAGTAGAAACAATGATACATATATATGTACGTACTTTTATTCAATAAGTGAGCAAAGATCTATGTTATCGGGAGCAAGGCGCAAGTCAAACGGGCAGCAGCGTGCACACGGTCCAGCGACGCAGCTCTGCATCAGTCATACAGACATACATATTACACTCATAAGTATTACTCATTACTGATTAGCTGGCTTATCAGAGCATGCACTTATTCAAAATCTTACAATAATTTTTTGTAATTTCCAACACGCCCTCTCAAAAAATTTAAATAAGATACAAAGCATTAATTAATAATAATAATAATAATAACAGTGATTAAACTGCTGAAAATAATTATGCTCATTATCTTAAAAATCAATTGACCCTTAAGGCTTGGTGAACATATCAGCCATCCTGCGCTTACAGTGTGTTCTATTTGAATATTACCTTTGTCTACTTGCTTTCTAAAATAATGATACTTAGCATCTATGTGTTTTGCTAACTTATAACAATCTTTGTTACTTACTATTGCAATACATTCATCATTATCTTCATAAATTAAAATGCACTCATTGATTTAAAAACTCGCAGTTTTTCCTGTGCTGTTTTTTTTCTGCTAACAGTACAATTATCATAAAAAGTGCCATTTAAATATCTTAATATACCTTTAAAATATTCTCATACTTGCTTGTAATCCTTACTTATGAATAGAATCAAGAAATTTACTGCAAAGCTTTAATCTGGTCTTGCGCAGACCATTAATACAGTTGTTTTTATCCATTTCATCTGACTTTACTAAGTCAGGATTTGTCATTTCATCTGACTTATAATCAGGATTTCTCACTTCATCTGACATCTCGTCATGATTTTTTTTTATTTCATCTGACTTCTCGTCAGGATTCCTATTTTTATCTTATCTCTTATAACAAGACTTTTCATTTTATCTCTTATAGAGTTTTTATTTCATCTCTTACAACAAGAGTTTTCATTCCATTTCAATATTTTATATCATTCATTTATTATATTAATTAATTTGATTATTTTTCAATATCTTAAACTACCAACAAAAAAAAAAACAAATGATTTCAAACAAAAATTAATTCAAATTCTCCAGAGCAAAATTTTTAGACTTTTTATATAAAAAAAAAATTTCAATGATCATCAACCTACGAATGAAAAATTTTGAAAAATATAAAATGACTTTAATTTTCTTGAACAAAATTAACAACATACCAGATATAAAATTATTCCTTGCAAAATCAATAAATAAATGGCTTTAAAAAATTGAGATTCAATCCAATCTCTTTCAAATAAATTTCCAGTATACAAGATTCAAATATATTCCGACCATCATCAATAAATAAATGACTTCAAATTCAAAAATTGATCATTACCTACCAAGCAAAATTCTCAGTCATTTCCATTAAAAAAAAAAAAAATTCTAAACATTATGAAGATATAAATAAATTATTTCAAAAATTAAAAATTGATTTTAATTTTCTTAAAAAAAATGTACAGCATCTTTTTTTTTTTTTTATCATTGGCAACCTCGCTGGTAAAGACCCATTACGAAGGGGGTGTCAACCACATATTTGTGAGGGACCCACGTCACCTACTCTAAGTGTTTTAAACAGTTTTCTCTGTTTACGTCTCTCATACTTTTTAACGTGATTTCTGCAGAATTCTCGTTTGTTCGTGTCCCTACTCTAATAACTTCCATAAAGAAACCCAAGTTAAGCGAATTTCTCGAGCGATGCTTGCAATTTGGTTTTCGGGGACTCATTTGACTCTACTAGCCACATCGGGATACTCAAGCTCAACCTGGTAAAGTAGTCAACCTTACACACTTTTTCCGGTCGGGCATCGCTCGATTTTTTTCTTCCAATTCGGAACCACTACTCAAAGTCGCAGTATCAGAGAGAATTTAGTCGGCCTTGGGATGTCCGAGTTGGAATAAGTGGTATAAGGGCATCCTACCTCACCTAAGCTACAGTGGATTCAATCTCGACAATTTGAACGAGTGAAAAAACACTCAAAAAAACCACCAAAACCTGGGCCCGAACCCACGACCCCAGTATTGAGAGACGCACGCTCTATGCCCGGAACCACTGCAGCTCTTCAAAATGTATACTGGATATAAAATTTTTTTGAGCAACATCAATAAATAAATAGCAAGAAAGAAAATTAAAATTCAATCTTAAGTCTTTCAAATGAAATTTTTAGTGTACTAGATTTAAATATATTTGGATCAACATCAATCAAAGTTAATTAAAACTTTCTCAAACAAGACCTCCAGTATATCCGACAAATTTGATTCATGAGAGCTCTCTTATTCTCGTGACGGATACTTCCTATCGTTATGAATAAATTAATTAACAATTTATTATTAAAAATTAATAATTTGTCTCTCTCCTCCAACCAAATTATGTTGAATAGTATTTAAATATAACAATAAAATCTGGCCTATAAGTAGCCTAATATTTATCATTAGTTCTCACAATCAAAATAAAGCTCCCCATAAAAGTTCTTTCATTTTTTTTTTTTCATCCACACTATTACTTTATCCTAATTATTTATTCATTCATTCAAATTTTCATCTTGAAGACAAAGGTCTGAAGTAACGGTTAGTCGTTTGAGTAACGATTCTCTGTTTGACGAATTTACAGACAGAGTTGGGAAACGTTGATTTTAAAAAAAATTAATAACAAAAAGGGTATATAATAGTTAACAACGGAGTCGGTAAACCTAGAAGAGTCAACACGCAACTTGAGCGATAATTTCTATGTAAATGATCATAACTTTTTACATAACGCATTACACACGCACCGTTCATTTCATAATAACAGCACCACTACTCCAAAGTGATTTCAACATTGAAAAAAATGGTAATGTTTGACAAGTAAACGTTTGCTGTGTTTTTTAATCATCAAGTCAACCCTTTTGTAAGTAAGTTTTCTTTAAAGAACTAAGCCTGTATAAAAAATCTTAATTTTAACGTAAAAATTTCCCAAGAAATCAAAGCTGATTTCGAAAGCTGTACGTGAATCAAGGAAGATGCAATCATCATTTTCGTCAAATGAATCACGTGCTTGAATTTTGAGTAATCACTTAATGTTAGAGGAGGAAATTGAATTATCTTCACCGAACTATTTTTCAGCAACGATACACAATAAACATTGATTCGTGAATATTTAAAATAAAGTCATTCTAAAGTGCAGTAGCACTTTAACGGTGAGTTGGTTTTTAAACACCGACTCCTGTAAAAGCGTACCGCTTTATATACTTTAAATTTTCTGTTTTAGGTTATGTCGTTCACTATAAAACAATATTGACTATTTTTCTTTTATTTGATATCCCGTGCTTAGCCGATGATCCCCCGAATAATTAAAAAAAAAAAATTTGTCCCAAAAAAGTTCCACGTTAAAAAGTTATCAGTGTTTCATTTTTCAACTTGCTGATTTCTCTTTGCTGCCGATCCAGGCGATTTCCATTCAGACCAGCGTTTCCGTATCCGGTTTTGCATGCTCCCCTGCAAGACGCTGCGTCACGGCCTAACTCTCTCTGTCTCACTCTTGCAGCCTGCAGCAAGGCATGCGAGCAGGCTCCGTAGGTGAGGCGCGCGTATGAAAAAGACCGAGGGCCTCACATGGTGCACAATAGCAGAAACTAGCAGCTGATCTGTTATTTAAAAATTTCATAAAATTATGAAGTTGATCTTGATTGATCTTGACAGTTGACACTTGTATTAATTAATCAACAATATCAAGTGATTTAAAAAAATTGTTTTTTAAAACAACTACTTTATAATCAAAAAGTTTTTTTCTATAATTCTTGATAAATCATCTGTGTTGTGTTATTGGATATCATTGAGTGAATGAATTGTATCTAGTTTGGGTGATATAGGTTATATCCAAAACAATTTGACTTAATCAAAGTGGTTTTATATCAATTCTAATTGAATACAGTTAAATTGCGGTTAAATAAAAAAAATTTGATCATTAAATTATTAAAAAGGTGTTGCTATAAATTAAATATTATCTTTTTTTTTTTAACTAAAAAATTACCGTTCCATTCTATTGAATCAGTTTTACTAAACTCCATAAGAGAGTCATGCTGATAGTTTTTTTCTCCCAAGAATACTGATATTTTTGTAGTCAATTTTTTACACAGCTTTAAAATGCAATTGTAGTCAGGTAAACATAACTACTTGTTTTATTTAACTATAAAAGTTTAATTTTCTATAATAGTCTCTATCGCAAGGCTTTCTTTTGGCTAGAACTATTCCATCGAACAAATTTTATTAATACAGAGACTCAGGAATACAACCCTCGAAAGCCCGTTGTCCTTGATGCCAGCGACTATAATCTCCTGTCTCAATCGGCTCCGTGCCGACAAACTTTCTGAAATAGGGAAAAATACCATCCGCGTTTATAAATCCCTACACGATTTATTAAAACGAGGAGGGCCTGACAGCTCGTTATTTTGGTAGGTGAGCGCGGGCTATGGGATCGAGCACGAGGAACACCGGTTTAGAAATAAGTAAAGTTTCACACAAGTTAATTTTCAATATTTAATAAAAAAGAAATTAACTTAAAACTAATACAATATTACTAATTAACACGGTAACGAATTATCATCAATTGCTCACAACCAAACATTTAAACTGACAACAAAGAAAATAGTCGATGTTCTCTAAATCAGACTGTGTGCGTACACAACAACCTGCTACTATGAGCAGCTTACGCACGCGTGAGAAAAACGAAGATTTTTACAATAACAGCGTACTAAATACTCTCACACACGTTCACACTCACTCGCACATATACAATGAACTTATGGAATCGCTAAGGTGCACCTCATACCAAGCCGTCATGCTAAACAAAATGCCAGGCTACGATGCCTACCAGCCGCAATCGATACCACACTCGAGTCGTCGTACAGCCGTCGTAAAGCGGTCCAGGAGTTGGCGTGAAATGACAACTTCACAAATAAACACCACACCCTCACACTACGGCTCTACAACAACGCGCGACGCGAATGAAAATAATTACTTCGACTCCCGTACACGAGTAAGCTTCTTCAAGATCTGCCATAAATCGATATCCAGATCTTCGCGCGTCGGCCGGACGTCAGTCTTGCTCCCCGTCGTCCACGGCTTCCAAAAGCTGGTTGACTCGTCTTGACAAAAGAATGCTTCCTGGGTGAAGAAAATCGATCCCGCACCTTCTGTCACTTACAACACTTTCTTCGATGGCATGCTACTCCCGAAAAGTACAATAATACGTCGAACTGAGACGAGTTGAATTTCATGTACGTCTTAACGCACGGGCACGAAAATTACGAGTGACTTCCCGATTCCCGCTCTACCACCTCAGAGGTCCACTCTGATCTGCGTTCGACAGTCACGTGACTCGCGCCAAATTCTAAATCGCAAACGACGATTTAATTGGTCACTGGACTATCACAAAGAGCAGTTGACTGTGTTGGATTATAAATCCACTGCCAACAATTTAAACAAATGGTTGATTTAGCAGAGTCAATTTTTTAAACAGCTATAAAATACAATTTTAATCAGATTAACCTAAGCCCATGTTTCCTTTAACTACAAAAGTATAATTTTCCATATTAGTCTCTATCGCAGGGCTTTTTTGGCTAATGTCATTCAATTGTATAAGTTTTATTGAATACAGAGACTCAGGCGAGTAATTTTTTTTTCTAACTATTAATTTAACATAAAGAGCACTGTTCATTGATTCAGATTCAATAAAAATAAAAAGTAAAATTTGTAAAGTTAATTTTTTGAGTTAAAAAAAAAGGCTTATTTGAGTTTAAAAAAATGACTTTTAGTTAGTTTCACTATAAGTTTATGACTTTCATGTTGTAATCTCTGTTATCAGAGAACTAGTAACAATTAAGTTTAATCCAGCAAGAAAGAGATTTAAGCATGGTAAAAAAAAAAAAAAAAATGTTTAAATTATTTTCCATACAGTGAAACCTTGATAATTCGAAGCGCGATAATTCGAGGTCATAGCCCAGACCCTTCAATTTTATATACCAACTAATGTAAAATTGCCTTGATAATTCGAAATTTCTAATTCAAATTTTCGATAATTTGAAGTATATTTTTGCCCCCTGAAACACTTTTGCATGTATTTTTACCTCGACAATTCAAAGTTTCTTCGAAAAAAAAATTAAATTAAAAAAAAAATTTGGAAAAATAAACATATATATCCATAAAAGTATAATACGTATAAAAATCTGTTTACAAACATAACGAGCTCTTAATAACAAGAGGTATTGACTTTTGCATTTAAGAAGCTCATTTAGTATTCATTCAACCATGGGCCAAAATGTCGACTCGAAAGTATACGTCACTTACTATTAAAGAAAAAGTTGAAATTATTCGTGAAGTTGAACTTCGTCAGAAACCAAAGAAAGAAATCGCAAAAAAATATGAAATTCCGGACAGTACTCTATCAACTTATCTCAAAAACAAAGATAAAATTTTAAAACAGTATTCTAAAGTTTGTGTCGGTGAAAAACGAAAACGAGCTAAAAACCCAAGCTTCCCTCAAGTTGATGAAGCTTTCACTCGATGGTTTTTTGAAGTAGTAAGAAATAGCGAAATGAACGCGTTTGTCGATGGAAATCTACTCAAGCCAAAGCTTCAAAATTTGCAAAGATGGGTGAACATGATTTCAATGCCAGCAATGGTTGGTTCGAGAATAGGAAAGAAAGGAATAACATTGAAGTAACGAATTTACGCGGTGAAAGTGCTAGCGTCGATGTTGAATCAGCAGCTAAATGGATGATGTCTCTCGATCCTATTTTAAATAAGTATGAGCCAAAAAATATATTCAACGTCGACGAGACTGGATTGTTTTATAAAGGCATGCCATCAAAAACTTACAAACTGAATGGAGATCCGTGTTCTGGTGGAAAAAACAGCAAAGATCAAGTATCAGTTCTGGTAGGAGCTAATATGGATGGATCAGAAAAATTACCGTTGCTATTAATTGGTAAGTCAGGTAGACCACGTTGTTTTCGTAATGTTAAAACAAAACCTATTGCCTATGAATTTAATAAAAGGACTTGGATGATCAGTAAAATCTTCGAAGAATGGCTTTTAAATTTAGATTCTGTTTTTGAAAAACAAAAGAGAACAGTTTTACTTTTTATGGACAACTGTTCAGCTCACAATAAAATTCTGAATCTAAAAAACATCAAAGTTATTTTTTTCCCGCCCAATATGACTTCAGTGGTTCAGCCAATGGACCAAGGTGTCATAAAAAACTTGAAACATTATTACAGGCAAAAAATTATCTTAACAGTAATAACTGAGATAGAAAGGAAAAAAGAGACAAAAATAGATGTTTTAATCGCAAGCAGACTGTTAAAAGCTGCATGGAATAAGGTCAAACCTGAAACCATTCGCAATTGCTTTTCTAAAGCTGGATTTCAAATTCCTGCTGAGCCTGATGTACAGATTACTGTATTTGAAGAAACTGAAGAGTGGACTGAAATTGGAGCTGGCCCATACATTGATTATTTAAATGTTGATGAAGCAGTCGCAACATTCGAGCGAAGAAGCGATGATGACATTGTTTCAGAGATTTTGAATAAAAGGTCAAGATTAGATGAAACCGAGTCAGAAGACGATGAGGAACCAGCAGAAGAGTCAGTTTCTATTCCATCTCCGCTTGAAATTTTAACAATGATCGATAAAATTAAAGTGTTTGCAGAATCCAAAGACAATGTCCGAGATGAGGTGTTCTTCTCTTTGCAAAATTTGGAAACTTTTTTTATGACTGAAGTAAGAAATAAGTGCGCCCAATCAAAAATTACGTCATACTTTCATAAAAATTAATTTTTTTTGTAAAAAAACAATTTTATAGTGAATAAAAACTAAAATTATTAGTAACCTTGATAATTCGAAATTTTTCCAATTTTTCTCAAAAATTACCATGATGATTCGAAATTTGATAATTCGAAATCCTCGATAATTCGAAGTCAAAGTTCAGTCCCTTTGACTTCGAATTATCGAGGTTTCACTGTACCACATGGCAAAAGTTTAGTCAATCAAAACTATTTTTGAAAATTTTTGCTGACAAAAACTTATACATACCACACACAGCTATTTTTGAAAATTTCAGGTTAATATTAAAGATTTTTATGTTTTTCTAATTCAAATAAAATTGAGTTTTTTTTATGAAAAAAAAGTTTTTCTATCACTAAAAAATACATTGTTTTGTTTTAAAAAAAAAGTTTTTTAAGTATTTTTTTTTTTAAATCTCCCCCCCCCATATCCCCCGGCATCATCCGACCCAAAAAAACACGTCATAGATAGCCCCCTTCACTGCGTAAATAACTATTGAAACTTTATCATTACGAGATTACGTGCCCTAGATTATTTTCGACTAGCGATTCTGTTTTTTTTTAAGAAATAACATTATTTAATATCAAAAAATATGAAACTTATGATTTGTGGTCTGTCTTGCGAAAGAAATAAAATCTAACAAAAAAATACCTTTAAAAAGGTAAAAATTAACGGTGAGTGGTTTTGATCTGTCTGATTCTATCCAACAAAGTAAATTCCTTTGACCCATCAAAGTAACATCATAAAAAAGTAAATTATTGATAGAATTTCTTAACTTTATTTTCAAAAATATATGATCTTTCTAAAAATAAAAGTTGGATTTTATTTATATTTGTAGTATACTTTATAACAAAAATTAGGTTCACTCTACCAATATCAATTTTTGATTCAACTTTATTTATAACTTATATCCTTTTTATTTATTTAAAGGCATATTATGCTTACATAATGTTTGTTTTTTAGTTTTTAATTGACATCTTCTTCAAGTCCAAAATACAACTAAAAATGAGATCAAATTACATAACTTAATGTATAAATAAGCTAATGAACTTAACGTAGTTTAGCAACCTATATAGTTTATTGTTTACAATTTAAAGGCTTTACTTATTTTAAGGCAATAATAACGACAAGTTTTTTTTTGGTGCCTTCATTGATAAAATTAATTCATTTGTAATTTGTAATAAAATGAAGAGTTTCTCTATTTGCCCGATGAAACGTACGTCCACTGAACGTACGTTTGTGGCAAACTTTATTTTCATAATTTTAAAGTGAAAATTTATAGACGTCCGTCCGAATTTCGAAACGTATATTCACTGGACGATTTTTTCATATTTTTGATATAAAGAACTTTTAACCTTACGAACAACTCCTAAACGTATGTTCAAAATTAATAATTATGATTTTCAATAAAATCTCATATAACCCTCCTAAACTTACGTGAGCACAGGTTTTCTCATTTTATCCAGAAACCCATCCCAAATAACCCTCCTAGGTTTACGTGGGCACTAGTTGTTATGTGACAATTAAATAAAAATCCGCGAACGAGCATTCTCGCGTGAGTGTGCGTGCATGTGGATGAGGGGTCCGGTCAGCACTTCGGATTTCAGCTGCAGCTGAATGCTGCTCCTGCACTTTTGATGGGAAAAAATCAAGGTGGCGGGGGAAGGATTTAGATGCAGCAGGGAGGAAGAGCGCCGGACGTCGAGTTTGTATGAAATATAATTAAAGAGTGAAAAGATCGCGAGCCTTGTTAAACCTAAGCTATTACTTACTAAATTACCTAATACTATATTTGCCCATTTGGACCTATCAGATTCGATAATTGTAGCCCCAGTGTATTGATTTGGATCTAATAAAACCTATTTTAAAAGTAACTTGCCCGTGAGTGAATTAAGTAATTAAACCTATTATTTTACCTACGTCTGGGAGATTAAGCAGACCACATCACATCGACCAATTACCAGCGAGTTTGGACCCCGAACCAAGGTAATGAGTTTAATATAAAAATTTCACCTTTTTTAATTAATAATTCGCGCGTTCCTGTCGTCACACAAGGGGTGCCGTTCACCCCCGGTTTTCCCCGCGACTCCTTCCCAGGTCTGCCAAATTAGGAGCCGGTTATATGTCCACGGGGACATATAACAAAATTGGTAGCAGAAAGCGTAGTTAGGCCCCCCGCGGAGCGCGCATTAAACTTAGAGTATAAAAAATAAAAAAAATATTTTTTAGTTTTAGCGCTTGAATTTTTTGCCAAGACGAGTCGCTCGCCCGACAGTCTTGTAGTTTAAGATTTTAGTAATTTTAAGTTGGAAAGAAGTTAGGTTTAAGCTCGTGCATAAAACGTTATTCGGAGTGATTTTCTTTTTAGGAAATAATCAATTCTAATAGGACCGTGCGTGATTTTTTTATCAGGCCGAATTAGAATAATTTTAGTGCGACGTAAGAATCAAAAAAATTTAGAATAACCGAAATCATCCTACGACGCGAAAAGTCTCGAGTTACATCCGGTGACGGAAAAAGTGTAGCTCGTGCAGCTGCACATCATTTAAGCTTAAGTAAAACTTATATTCATGTTATAAAGTTCAAAAATTTTTTTAAAAATTATAATCTTCTTTTGATAATTTAAAACCCCTTGTTTGGGACCTTATACAGTATAATTTGAAAAAAATAGGAAAATTTTTTTAGAGTAATTAGAGTTAGAACTTTGAATTTTTATTTTAGGCTAATAAGTTTCCCCTCGTGCCAGGACAGTGCGTAGGCTACCGTCCTGCAGTTTAAGTTTAGTATTTAAACAGGTTAGCAATTAGAATTATAAATTGTGCGCGAAAAGAAAAAATTTTAATGACAAAAAAAAATATAGACGAAACTCCCGAACTCGAAAAAGCTCGAGTTACCATCCGGTGGCGAGGCTATCGTTATCGGGTGACTGCACGGCTGTCTGTATAAAGAAATACTTAGTCGCGTTACTTTATGCACACTTTTATTATAACTTACAGAGTTTAAATTTTACACTAGAAATAAATTTAATTGTAACAAAAAATTAATAATGATAATAATAAATAGAAAAAAAAAAAAAATAAAAATAAAAGGAAAAGAGGAAAAACCTTTTAAAGCGAAGACTCAAATTTTTCAAATTACAATTTTTGAAGGTCATTTTAGATATTACTCTTGAGGTCAAACCCTATTTTTCCAGGGGCATAAATTTTCAGTGCGTAAATTCGATTTCAATGTTCAAATTGAAAATTTTTGGAATTGCAATTTCAATTATTTCCAGTTTCACCTTTCAGATTTGGTAATTTTCTCAATTCATTTTTTTTAAGCTCAACCAAAGTTGTTGACTTTAATGCTAGAACAGGTTCTTATTTAAAATAGAAAAAAAAAAATCAGAGGTAATGATTTTAATAATAAACTCAAGAAATTACTTTGCATAAATTTTAATTTACACAAAAAAAAAAAAATATTTTTTGTTGCTCATTCAAATTTTAAAGAATTCAATTTTCCCAATTTTATCTCTTTTTCAACTTTAATTATACAACAAAAAAAAAATAAAATAATAGAACTTCAATCACTACAGTAAAAATTTAGTGGTAGAAATAAAAGCCTTTTCAAATTTAATTGTTTCGAGGTTTTAATTTTAATTTTAGATCTTCAAAATTTAAAAAGAAAAAAAAAAATTTTTTTTTGCAATTTTTCCCTCGGCTATTTTAAATTTCGATTCTACAGAGAAAGAAAATATATTACAAGGCGGAGACATTAAATTGAGGAGACCCAAGTGACCGAGAGAAGAAGTGCGCGCAAGTAATCGCCGTTTCACTTCATTCTCCCGTTCGTATTCCCCCTACCGTGCAGTCCCCCACCGTGGAGTCGCAGTAGCACTAAGCCAATTCTTCTTTGTGCCGCTGTCCGCCTATCGGCGTTTCACTCCATTCTCTCCTTCCGAGCGCGAGCTGATCGGAGAGACGCCCGACCTATAACCGGAATGCTTTAGACGCTACTTTAAATTCAATAGTATTGGCAACCGCTACTTGGAAAATAAATTTTTTTTTTTTAGTAGTAATAGCATGAATAATATTGATAGGAGGTAGTGTTTAATTAATTTGATAGGTTCAATAATTAATAAAAAAAAAAAAACAAATTACTATAATTAATTTAATTTAATAATGATCGATAATATAATTAGTATAATTATCACGCATACTTAATAATAATTAATTTGGTAGGTTTGATAAAATATCGTGAATATTACCGAGAAAAAAAAAAAAAAAAAAAAGTAAAAAGAGAGAGGAAGCCGCGCGCTACTGAATCCGACCACTTCCCACCCTTGTGTGACGTCTGACTAATTCTTGACCTATTTTTACTCGCTACCCTGTTTTTTTTTTGTCTGACCATTGACCTACTCTACTCGCCTGCTTTCACAGTCAAATAAATAAATAAAGAAAAGGGGTCGTCATTCTCCTATCACCGTGTGGGTTCCCTGACTCGTGCCCAACCGGGAGTTCCGACCGAGGGGCGTTGAGAGCGACCCCGTCTGGGGAATTGAATGCAAGCCGGCGCAGTGCGCCTCTACAGCCAGGAAGGGCTAGCCCTTGGGTTTCGGATCTTCCTGCTCACTCGATTCGAATTAAGAATTATACGGATCGAGCTGACCCTATATGCGGACGACCTAGTTATCCATCACCGTTAAAGATAGACCCAGACCGAATCTCGAACACCTACACCGGTAGTTCCTCCAGACCCCTAGTCCTTGAACAGTGGAGTGGCAGCTAAGCTGGTGTCTTTTGGGACCCCACGAGATGACTGGCGGGACAAATGCCAACGGGCAGGGCCAGCAGGACCTGACCCGAACCATGGGTACGACATTGCTGGCATTGACTAACAGTCTTTGCCTGCAAAATGCCATCGCGGGTCTGAGTACCTACGACGGCAGCAATATACCCCTCAAGGACTTTATCCAGGATGTCCGGAATGGAGCAGACTGCGTCTCCGACGAACAGAAGGAGGGGTATAAGCGGGCTGTTCTAAGCAAACTGAGAGGTGCAGCGAAAGACTGCGCTTGGGGGCAAGACTTTGCCGACGTGGAGGAAATATGCAGCCACCTAAAAAAACGTTTTGCCCCCGGTAAGGGCTTCGCCTATTACAACAATGAGCTCCACACCCTGCATATGAAGCAAGGTGACTCGGTCGGGGGATTCAAGGACCAGATTAACATTCTCCTCCGGTGTGCCAGGTCGGCTTTGAAGGAAGAGAAGAAAGAAGAATATCATGAGAAGATGATGGTGCCCTTGACCGAAGCTGCCGTGGATGTCTTCATCAAGGGACTTCCCGCAAGCCTCAGCCAATGGGTGGATTCCAAAAAACCTACCAAGTTGGAAGACGCCTATGAGGAGGCCGTGCGACTCGAGTCAAGGATGGACGCCCGTATCATCCCGGATGCCCGCCAGAGATCCAACTACTACCAAGCCGACGGGCGGAGACAAGACTCTCGCTATGGAGCGGAGAGCCAGACTGCCTACGTAGGATGGGTGCAAGAGGGGGAGGACGCGGGCGAGTGGTATCCGTGGTCTGAACAAAGCCAGCTGCCGGAGCAGGAGGAACCATGGCAGGGACTACCACCTCAGAGTGCTGAGACTGCCTACGAGGTCTATTACCAACAGCCCTACCAGGCTTACCCAAGCCAAACACCCCGGTATACGCAACCAGGACCGCCGCAGTTCCAGACGCAGAACGGACCACCTCAACCGCGTCAGCAATACCCCCAGGGACAGCGATACCCCCGACCTCCGGTACCGAATCTGCAAGCCCCCCAGGGGTATTGGCAACCGCCCCCTGGGCATAATTCCAATTACGGACCACACCGAGTGAATTACCGACCGCCTGGTCCACCCCAACCAAAAACTTATGACCCTGACCGTAGTCAACAGAATAAAGTGCCCACCTACCAATATCCCCGATATGGGCCCCCTAATGGCTGGCCACAAGGCCCGCGGATGAATACCCCTATGGGACAACCTACGATGACGGGGCCACCTCCCCCGAGCCGTAACCCAGCCATGCCTCCGGTGCAGTGTCAACCTGTAACCGCGGAGGACGTTGACCTACGACCTAATCCCCCATACCAACAGCCTTTAAACTGGCTGGAGGCTCGCCCAACTATGGTGGCGAGCCAGCCTCAAGGACCCTCCGGGCCAGTGGTGAAAAACCAGGCCCCCCGCAGGCGGCACAGACCATGCAAATTCAAACCAAGGGAGTACCATCCACCTTGCGGTCTGCCCGTACGCTGCGGAGCTTGCAATAGACCCCGAACCGGGCACCCACATCCGAGTATATCTCCCGCAGGAGCAAAGACATCTGGTGCTCATGCTGGACACGGGGTCTGCCGTCAACTTGATCAAGCTTCAGGCGCTCCACCCGGATGCCCAGGTAGAAACAGCTGCGGCCATCCCCTTGGTGGGAATCGCCGCCCAGGAAGTAATGACCTTAGGCATCACCTGGATACCAATAGGCGACCAACCTACTCTTTTCCATGTCGTGCCAGACCAATTCCCCATTCGGTATGACGGAATACTGGGTCGAGTATTCTTAAAGCAGAATGAGGCCGTAATATCTTATTATAAGAATAAAATAATGATAGGTAGTGACGTTATGAACCCCCTACCCTTCCTAGACTCCGAGGGTTATGAAATGGTTGACCAAGAGCGGGGTTTAAACCCACGAGACCCCATGCCAGAGGGAATTCACAAGGTTGAGTTAGCCGAGCCCTCCCCTGTAAGTACGGGCTCGGCTGAGTCCCCGGCTGAGGAGAAAGGACCTAAGGAAACCCAGCTGGAAGCCCCTTTGAACCCCAAAGAAGGGAGTACCACGTGGACAATTAAAAAACGGTGCCGCCAAGTTATCAGCGTTAATTTGATCAACGCCCATGCAGGAGTAGGATACCTCCTGGCCCTTAGCAGAACCCCAGGAGTGTTCATCGGAAATGCACTCGTCACCAGTGAAAATGGGAGTTGCAAGGTTTTGGCAGTGAATACAACCGAGGAAGATGTGACCATTGAGGTTCACCCCCATGAATTAATTCCCTGCGAGTACGACGCACCCCCGTTCGATCCCGATTCAGAGACCGAGCCTGAGGGCGAAAAAATCACAGATGAGGGAGAGAGGGTGAGGCGCGTGTTAGAGCTGCTCGACGCGGAGCAGTTAAACTCCGAGGAGAGGGACCAAGTGCGGAGTGTCGTGGAAGAATATCACGACGTTTTCTTACTACCCGGGGATGAATTGTCCTGCACCGATCTAGTGGAACACGAGATACCTACCGAAGACAACATCCCTGTGCATACTAAACAATACCGCCACCCACCCATTCACCGGGAGGTGATGCGAGAGGACATCGAGAAGAAGCTCCATGATGACATCATAGAACCCTCAACCTCACCGTACCAGTCTCCTGTGTGGATTTTGCCCAAGAAAAGGGACAGCCAAGGGCGTCCAAGATGGCGTATGGTGGTGGACTTCAGAGCTCTCAATTCCAAAACAATTGGGGACGCATACCCGCTGCCGTGCATCGTGGACATCCTGGACCAATTGGGCGACTCGGTATACTTTTCTACCTTTGACCTAGCCAGTGGGTTTCATCAAATCCCCATGAAACCCAGTGACAGACCTAAGACGGCGTTCTCCATAATAATGGAACACTGGCAGTTTAAGAAGATGCCTATGGGACTCAAAAACGCGCCCGCGACCTTCCAACGACTAATGGATCGCATCCTGCTGGGCCTGCAAAATGTGGAGATGTTGGTGTATCTAGATGATATCATCATATACGCCAGTAGCCTTAGCGAGCATCTGCGAAAGGTGAGACTGTTGTTTGACCGATTAAGGCATGCGAAACTGGTGTTACAACCCGACAAAGTACTCTTCCTCCGACGAGAGGTAGGATTCCTGGGACACATCGTGTCCGAGAAGGGGTGTGAACCAAACCCTGACAAAATCATGTCCATGAAAAATTTCCCCCGACCTCGCAATGAAACCGGTATCCGGTCGTTCACGGCTTTGGCAGGATACTATCGGAGATTCATAAAAGACTTTAGCAAAATAGCGAAGCCTCTGTATGACCTCACGAAGAAAGATACCAAGTTCGTCTGGACCGATGCCCAAGAGCAAAGCTTTAATCTACTAAAGCAAAAACTTTGCGAGGCTCCTATTTTGCAGTTTCCCGATTTTATTAAAAAATTTACCCTAACAACCGATGCTTGCGACTATGCTGTGGCAGCAGTACTTAGCCAGGAGAAAGATGGCTTCGACCATCCTGTCGCCTATTTGTCACGAAGCTTGACGGGACTGGAACTTAACTATACCACCACCGAAAAAGAATGCGTCGCGGTGTTGTACGCCTTCCGCAAATTCCGAACTTATTTGCTGGGGAGGCGATTCTTGCTCGTGAGTGATCACGAACCCTTAAGCTGGATGCATAACCAAAAAGACCCCGGCAAAAGGATGCTACGATGGATGCTGAAGTTTACAGACTATGAGTACGACTTCAAGTACAAGCCAGGAAAACTTAACATCAATGCCGACGCCCTCTCACGAAACCCGGCAGATCGGCCAATACCGGAAGATGAGATAAATACCACCCTGCCCACGATCAAGGTCCTGGTCCTGGAAGATAAGAACCAGAGAGACCAAGATAAGGCTCAGAGAATCGAGAGGCCTGTTCGAAAGCCTTCGGGACGAATGGTTGACAATTCACGCCCTAGTACCTCAGGGACAGGCCCAAGAAAACCAACCCTAAATAAAGCAAAGGGAGTCACGAAAACGACCTCTTTGACCCCTACTCCGTTGCGCCGGGAGCGGGCGAAATCGGTGGACGAGGGAATAAAGCCTCGTCGAGGTCGACCGGTAGGATCTAAAACAAACAAGAACCCGCCTCCGCTGGACCATAGTACCATAGCCCAACGAACGAGATCCAGACAACCGTTAGGACTCCCACCAAAGAGGGGCAGTTCCTTACCCCCAGCCCCAGGACTGAGTCCACTACCCTCACGCGTGAAGGAAATAAGGGACGAAGCCGAACCCGGAGATCGTGCCGACGGTGACGCTTTCAATCCGGAAGAAGACGAAGAAACTCGGGGCGTTCTGACGGTGGATCCCATGAGTGACTGGGACACGTCAGACTCAAGACCCCCCGTGGTTGATCTGAAGGATAGCGGACTGCGAGATGAGACAACCGACGAAGTTTCTTCAGAAAAAGATGACCATCCAGAGAATCGAGAAACCGACCCCGATGTCGCCGCCACGGAAGTTAGCGCAGTGACGCCTAGCGAGACGGAGACTGTGGGGGACGAGAGCGAGGCAATTTTCGAGGGTCCATCACACTCCATTAACCTGCAAGACTTGCAAGAGAGCAGCGATAAACTAAACCAAAGCTTATTGGACCACTACGAGCGTACCAACAATTGGTATGGGTTACCGAGCCTCGAGGAAGATAAGTGGCCCACACATTTTTCAGACGGTGATGGAAATGTGAGAACCCCCGTGCAGGGAGACAAGGACCGATTCCCAGAAGGGGAAGAGGTCGACGAAGAGCTGCAGGATCTGCTCAACCAGGCCGACCCTTACGATGAGACTTTGGATGACAGCGTGATGAGTGAACGAGTGCAGAGACTGGTAACCAGCGCTCAAGCCCGCACGGATCGGGAAGTGAACCGTTGCATCTCGGCCGCATCGGACCCTGACTCTGACGACGAGGCAGATGAAAGTGCTAGAGAAGAGGAACGGAGAGACGAGTCTTCCGGGAAATGGCCGGCGAAGACCGGAGTTTCAGTTGACCCAAGATATAAGCCTGACACCCCCAAGGGGAGCAGCACCCCCCAATCTGGGGCGTCAAGGGTGAGATGGTCCAAGATACCCGAACTGGAAACGGTACAGGAAGCAGCCCTGGCCTCCCCCGTGAACCTCGAATTTAGTAAGCCAGCACAGGAGGACCTACCCTTTTTCCTCCCCGAAATAACTTGGGCACTAGCTGATCCTCCAGACCATAGTAAATGCTGGGATCCCGATAACCCGAAAACCCCAAGAGAAGATGACCCGTCTGACCGTGTGAGGAAGCAGCCTAACCGGCCGCTAGGTAAAATCGTGCGAAGCAGGAACTGTTTGACTTATAAACGAAGCAACCTTGTTCACTTCCTCTCAAAAGATTGTGTTCCGGTGGGACCTGTCAGTCGGCTGCTTGTAGACCTTGATGCAATCGACCCGAACGCACTCAGGCGAAAGCGACCCCGGAGGGGACAGATTATGATCACCCCTTACAAGAACCACAACATCCTGTCATTGATTGTGAAAAATCATCACTATGACCCATTGGACATCAGCACGGTGAGAAGGTGCTTAGAGAATCTAAAGAGCGTATTGTCCAAACGTAACCTCAGCGGGTTCAGAATTTCCCGGAAGGGCGACCTGGCCAGCCAACTGGAACCAGGACTATTGGAAGAGCTCTTACGAGACGTGTTCGAAAAAAGTCCGTTTGATATCACCCTCTGCTTTGGTACAGTAGCTATGCCCGAGATCACCCAGCGCCTGGGGATCATCAAGCAGCTGCACGATAGCCTTTCCGGGGGGCACAAGGGACTTAACCAGACCTACCAGAAAATACGGGAGAGATATTACTGGAAGGGCATGCGAAACGATGTGCTCGACTATATCCGGCGATGCAGTACCTGCCGGGAAATGAAGATAAACCGATGCAAGACCAGAGAGGCGCTGATACTTACTGATACACCCATCGAGGCCTTCGACAAAGTGACCATAGACACCGTTGGCAAATTACGGACGACCCCCTCGGGAAACCAACATGTGGTCACGATGCAATGTAACCTTACAAAGTACATTGTTGCGATCCCTATCCCCGATCTACGCGCCACCACCATCGCTGACACGTTGGTGAGGCATCTCATATGCCAATTTGGAGCTCCACGAGCGCTCTTGTCTGATCGAGGTAAAAGTTTCCTTTCGGCCCTGGTTGATGAACTCCTGAGGTTATTCAAGGTACATCGTCTTACTACCTCAGGGTATAGACCTCAGACGAACGGAAGCCTGGAAAGAAGCCATGCGCCACTCATGGACTTTATCCGGTGTTATTCGGAGAAGTATAACGACTGGGATCGTCTTGTGGCCTTCGCGGCGTTCACGTATAATACCAGTGTCCACTCCGCCACGAATTTCACGCCTTTTGAACTAGTGTATGGCCGGGTGGCCAGGTTCCCCATCAGGATACCAAACGAAGAAAAATTACAAACCTATAACCTCTACCTACGCGACCTAATAGTCCGGTTGGACGAAATGAGACTAACCGCGGGAGAAAGAGAGATAGCCGAGAAAATTTAGACCAAGGACCGATAAAGAAAAAAGTTCTGCGGCAAGCCGGGTGGGTACGCCTGGGTGCTAGTCGAACCCCGCATCTCGAAGTTTGACAGCTACTATAAAAAGCCGCTGAAAATTGTCGAGGTCGTGGGAAAGAACAACGTGATTCTCGAATTGCCCAATGGGAAAAAAATTCGAAAACACGTGGATAAGCTCATAGGCGTCCCATCCGGTTCCGAAGAATCCGACCTAAATAAGTAACAGGTTCTTGTATGATTACAGATGCTAAACTATCTAACGTTTGTGATGTGGGGAATTCGTTTAGTTATGGGGGAGGCGACCTACAATATAACTCAATTCCACAATAACCCAGGGTTATATTATGAAAAGGTGGGAGTGGTACATCTTCGAAAAGCAGATTGGAAGGTGATAATAGCAGTAGAGAGTGGACAACTACTTCAAAATCACGACGTAGGTGACCGAATAGCTGCTCTCTCTCTAAGATGCCATAATCATGTGGACGACCCCCCTTGCGAAGAATTGGTTGACCTAAACTCATTGACCAATACCTATCGAACCCTCCAAAGATTGGACCAAGAAATCACCGACCAAATAAATGACCTAACTACCGAAGAAACGACCGAAAAAGAAAACCCATCGACCAAACGCATCAGGCAACTAGCTCCATTTGGCATCATTGGATCCCTTGGCGAAAGCTTATTTGGACTAGCTACGGCGGACGACGTGGAGAAAGCTCATCGAGAAATCGACCGGATGCAACAAGACCAGAAACAATTGATCAGTCTACAAAAGGAACAGGTCCACGTCGTAACCGGAGCCCTATCGGAACTCCATAACGAGACCCTAATGCAAAAGCAAAAAATTGACAGAATGGAGACCGCCTTAACCAAGCTGCAAACAGCCCCAGTGCTCAAGGATCTGTACGTGCAGGGTCAAAACCTGGGTCACCAGCTTAATCAATTAATGGAATTACGAACAAAACTCTTACAAATAATCACCCTGGGTCGGAAAGGCGACCTTGCCGGTGGACTAATATCAAACAAGTTCCTAACCCAGATCCGACATGAGATTGGACAAACTACTAAGAACCTTGTCCTGCCCATCCCGGAGAAACGCTGGTACCTCGATGAAGTGGCCAAGATTTCGAAGGTAGAGATAGTGCACAACCGAAACCGCCTACTAGTGTATGTGCATATACCTCTAGTAGACCACACGGCCTACGAACTACATCGAATGCACTCCTTAGGGGCACCACAATTCCTTGGTACTGAAATCAATGGAACCGCATACATCGAACCCTCTCACGAATATTTGGGAGTGAGTGAAGACCAGCTCCAATACTTTAAATTCAACCAAATCGACTTTGAAGAGTGCCTGGACCTAGTTTACGGGTATCTGTGCAACAGCAAATTGGGAATCTGGAAAAGCTCCCATGCCCCAAACTGTGAGAAAACGCTGTACTTACAACCTTCGGCAGAGGCGCTCAAGCTGTGCGATTTGCGGTTCCACCCGCAAGTCTTGGACCAATGGCGCTATCTGAAAGCGACGGGGTCCTAGCTTTTCTCCATGGCAAAGGAGGAGCAAATACGAATTCTTTGTCCCAGTAACACAACTATAATCTCGGTGAAAGGCCTAGGACTTTTGCAACTAGCCCAGGAATGTGTAGGAAAAACAGATAAAATTACCCTGCCAAACCCCGAAATTCACCGACAAAAGGGAGAATTTTTCTACCATCCGGAGATCAATTTAACCCTTTCGCAACTATACCCCGAATTATCCAAAGGCGTCCAAAACCTACCGCAAGCCGATTGGAACAATGAAGGGATTAAAGATGACGGGTGGCAAACCCGGCGTGGGTTGTCCTTGCGAGAATTATTAGACAAGCTCAAACGTTTGGAGCAACGGCAAGGCGATAAGATAGTAACTACCGGACTGAGCCTGAGCGGGTTTATTATGGTAACGACCGTGATGATCGGGTTAGTCGTGTATATCCGGGTGGTAAGGCCACGGACTAGGGCGCTCACCGAGAACTCAACCGAGCTCCCAAGCACGAGTAACGAAGCCCCAAATGCAGCGAGGGATCGAGAACCCCACGATGTTCTATCCACTCCTCCAAGGAAAACTACGACGCAAGAACCTTGGATTGATTCCTAATTTCTAGAAGCCCCCCCCCCCACCTATCACCCATCATCTGAATGACGACCAACGGTTAACCGAGACCTAAATTAACTAATAAATATGATTACAGCATCACCGAGTCAAAAAAAAAAAAAAAAAAAAAAAATGGATCACCAAGTGTTGAAAGAAAGCCCCGGCCAAGACCCCTGCATGATCCGAGTGAAACACCCTCGAGATGTGGAATTATGGGAGGTCATTCGAGGACTGCGCCGTTATGGGCTCATTATAGGCGGGCATTTAGAAACCAACACGTCCAATGGAAACATCAATCGGATAACCTTCCGAAATGTAAGCGACGCGGATCGAGTTCGACGAAACAACAAAGAATACGAAAAGAACAAGGCCCGAAAGCCGTCCAAGACTACACCCTCACCACCGGAGGAGCCTTCAAGACCGGTCAGATCAGTAATCGTCAAACCGCCACCGAAACCCAAAAGGGAGGAAGGTCGAAAGAAGCAAAAAACTCCACCAGGGAACCTAGAGGAAAGACAACCAAAAAAGATATCTACCGAGACGCCACGCCTATGGAGCGAGCAAGCCCCCGATCCGGAGCTACCTAAAGCACCCACGGACCCACAGGAAGGAGTGGATCACCATCGCCTCTTTTGTATTCTCCCCGAGGAAATACCCGTCGAATACCGAGATGAGCTCTTCTTCAAGGAGTTCGCCCAATTCGGACCTTTACAATATTACCAAACCGTGCGCAATAAGCAAAATCGGCTGGTATGGGGTTATGTGCGCTACCTCGACCCACTAGATGCGGAACGCGCCCTACGACAAAGCCAAAAACCCTACCGTGCAAAATATGCAGCGTTTCACCGTAAATCGAGTGAAAACAAGGAAGTTATTCAACATAGCTGTGGGCGATGGATTGGAGCCGGCACGTATCAACATCACGACCGAATTTGTGAAAGACAAGCCAACTACGTTAACCAACTAATACAAGGACTGACCCACCCACCACCGATCATCAATCAGTCCCCGAACCTAATGGACCTTGACTTCTGGGAAGAAACAACACAACCTTCAAATACCACGTTAGAATTAGCACCGAGCCAAATGCATGTGTTGGCGGAACACATCGTCAAGCTTTGGGACCAGCGTCACCACCAAGTGTCGCCAACGACAAAGACCACACCGACGGAGAGAGAGGTCCCGAGCACAGATATAAAAGACCCGCCCACGACCGGAAATTTAGAAGGCAAATCGACAGACCTATTGCCAACACCAAAGAAGCAAATCGACCCAAATGCGCGGAACACCGAAGAAAGGATGGAAATGCAGATGGAAACACTTGTGTAATTAGAGACTGTAAGACCCAAAATAGAGTGACTAAAGACAAGACCGTGCTAGTGCGCGATAAAAGTGTGTATGAATGCATATGGCCGCGAAACGGAATGTTTGTATGAGTAACTGTCTAAGAGGCATAAGTTAGAATGACCCTAAGTCAATAATGTTCGATCTTAAAAATCATAAAAAAAAAAAAAATAAAAAATAAAAAAAAAAAATAAAAAATAAAAAATAAAAAAGAGAAAAAAAATTAATTATTATAATAATAATAATAATAATAATAAAATATAACAATAATAATATGAAGGAAAGAATATGTATATGTATGATATGTATGTATGTATGAATGTCTGCATGTATGTGTGTGTGCACATATATACATGTATATACGATAAAAAAAATAAAAAATAAAATAAATTTGATAAAATGTGCGTAGATATGCGGTCGATATAGGGGTTAAAGAAGAAAAGTGGCGAGTAGGAATGCATGTGTCACAGCCCTAAACCCTTCAGTCTTCTATTAACCATCCTTGATATAATCGAAACCACTATCCACCTCGTGACCTACCTCCTCTCAAGTTCCTACCCATAACCAGCCCCTCCCCAAGCGGAAAGCCCAATTCATCTAGAGTAATCAATTCATAACGCCTTCTTGCAGCAAACATGGCCTCCTCAAGACTAAGAGAGCAACTCGAACCCAGCGAACCACGAAGACCGTTAAAAGATCTACAGGGGCACCGATTTGTGTTACGAGCCCTGGGAACGGAAATGGTGGGGGAAAATGAGGTTGGAATAGTCATCAATCGGCCCTTCGACGTCCGAGAACTCGGAAAATACCTGAAAGGGGTCAACCCTACTTTATTGGAGGAGCACGAAAATGAGGATGACCAAGAAGACCCCCTCATTTTTGTAAAGTTCCGATTCCGAACGCCTGAGCTAAAGCAGCAAGGCATCGCCCTAATAAAGAATTTAGAAGACGACCAGCGATTGGTAGACGAGGGAACCCAATTGCTAGACGTGCGTGTACCCGTAGCCCGAAGTCATCAAAGAGTCTACCACGACCTAAAAACCTACGGACCCCTCTTGTGGCTGCGCTTTTGGAAAATGCGCTCGCCAGAGCGAGACGCACACCTAGACCCCCTGTATCTGGCTTTTGCCAAATATAGGCATCCCACAAGTGCGTTAATAGCAAGGGAACGCATGGAAAAGGAATACGGAGCAAGACTAGGGAAACCTCGTCAATGGAAGTGCGACTTGCGCGAGCTCCGGGAACCTTTCCCGATAATCCATTGTGAATATTGCAATGTACAAGTGTCTCGGCTGGATATTAAGGACCACCGACAACTCCACACCCAGGAAAGAATATGGGACGAAAAGAAGGAGGAACCAGACGAAAGGAGAAACAACGATTATGCGGCCACTCTCCGATTGGAAAAAGAATTGCAGCGGCTGAGCTTGAAGGACGAGAGACCCCCCAAAGAGGACCCACCGTGCAAGAAGAGGAAGGAGGCAGACCAAAAGCCTCGCGTTTTCAGACCTTGGAAAAAAAAAAAAAAAAAAACACACTCCTTACCAAACCTATACCTAAAACCTCCTTACCAAACCGATACCTACTTCTAGCCCTATACCTAAGTTCAAAAAAAAAAAAAAAAAAAAAAAAAAAAAAAAAAAAAAAAAGTTTACCTAACCTACACCTACTTCCAGCCCTATACCTACATTCACCAGGGACGGTGAACAGTTTAAGAAGGGGGGGCTGTTATGTGACAATTAAATAAAAATCCGCGAACGAGCATTCTCGCGCGAGTGTGCGTGTATGTGGATGAGGGGTCCGGTCAGCACTTCGGATTTCAGCTGCAGCTGAATGCTGCTCCTGCACTTTTGATGGGAAAAAATCAAGGTGACGGGGGAAGGATTTAGATGCAGCAGGGAGGAAGAGCGCCGGACGTCGAGTTAGTATGAAATATAATTAAAGAGTGAAAAGATCGCGAGCCTTGTTAAACCTAAGCTATTACTTACTAAATTACCTAATACTATATTTGCCCATTTGGACCTATCAGATTCGATAATTGTAGCCCCAGTGTATTGATTTGGATCTAATAAAACCTATTTTAAAAGTAACTTGCCCGTGAGTGAATTAAGTAATTAAACCTATTATTTTACCTACGTCTGGGAGATTAAGCAGACCACATCACATCGACCAATTACCAGCGAGTTTGGACCCCGAACCAAGGTAATGAGTTTAATATAAAAATTTCACCTTATTTAATTAATAATTCGCGCGTTCCTGTCGTCACACAAGGGGTGCCGTTCACCCCCGGTTTTCCCCGCGACTCCTTCCCAGGTCTGCCAAATTAGGAGCCGGTTATATGTCCACGGGGACATATAACACTAGTTTTTTCCTTTAATCCAATGGCACATCTCCAAAACCCTCCTAAACTTACGTGGGTACTAGTTTTCTCCTTTTATTCAGTAATCCATCCCAAATAACCCTCCTAGGTTTACGAGAGCACTAGTTTTTTCCTTAAATCCAATGGCACATCTCAAAAACCCTCCTAAACTTACGTGGGTACTAGTTTTCTCCTTTTATTCAGTAATCCATCCCAAATAACCCTCCTAGGTTTACGTGAGCACTGGTTTTCTTCTTATATCCAATAACTCTTCCTAAATAAACCTCCTGGGTTTACGAGAGCACTAGTTTTCTTCTTCTATCGAATAACCCTTTCTAAATCACCCTCCTAGTTTTACATGGGCACTATTTTTCTTCTAAAGAAAAACAGCTCCCATGTAAATCAAGGAGAGTTATCAGGTGTAAGGTAATAACTGAAATCCTTTGTTTACTTCAGAGCGTAATTTGAGAAAGGTTCATAGATTTCAGGTAGAATCCAGCGTCCACGTAAACCTAGGAGGGTTATTTGGTAAAAGGTTAGATTTTGCGTAAAAACTAGTGTTTACGTAAACCTAGGATGGTTATTTATTAGAATTAATGGTTATAAGGCTCGCGTAAACCTGAATTTTATTGAAAATCATAATTATCAATTGTAAACATAGGATTAGAAATTGTTTGTAAGTTCAAGAATTTTATTTTTTCCAAAATATGAAAATACGTCCAGTGAACGTACATTTAAATTGCTGCGAACGTACGTTCACTAGACGTACGTTTCATCGGGTGAATAGAGAGTCTCTATAAATTATTGTCTGAAGTAAAATCAGGAAATAATAACGACGAGTTTTAATGCTATCCTGTATGAATTTAAATATTTATATAAAGTACGAATAATGATTTGTTTATTAAGTTTTAAAAATTTAAATTAAAAAAGACATTTTCTATGTCGATGAAACCATTTTGATACTCGACGGACCCATTTCTTTGCCGTTTATAAAAAAACAGAAGGTCATATTTGCTAAACACTGCCCATATTCAGTTTTTCGTTAAAATAAAGGAAATTGATATCTTTCTTTATGTGAAACGTTACAAATTTTAGTCTGAGACTGCCTAAAGGTGTTAAACTGCCTAAAATACTCGACCTTTTTGCACTCAGCAAAAACGACGGTCTCGTACTGAAACATCCAACTTTCATGGAATCGCCACTGTTCCCGTCCTTATACAGGAATATACTATTCTTCAATTAAATAATAGTAAAGAGCCCTTTGAAAAAAAAGGTGTCTTGGACGCTTGTTAAAAGCGAAGCATAATTATTTTTTAATTGAAAATTTTAGTTTGAAATTTGAAATTTTGACAATATAAAAATTACGTATATAATTAAATTTATATATTATAAAATAAAACTGAAAATTTAGAAAAAATTAAAAAAAAATTTTCCAACTTAAAATTTTGTACTGGTAAAATAACATCTCCCATAATATGGCTTATTAGATATGTATATATTAGATATATACATACACACACACACACATATATATATATAATGTTTGATATACACATATCTATAGTAGAAAGGATGCTATATTCTCGGCCTTATCAGATTTTATATACTGTCACAGGGCTCGTTTTCCCAAGGACTAATTTATAAACAATCGTGTCTGGCTCTCACGAATACCCTCGACGACTCGACGTCAGCAGTCCTCAGCCTGTAGACAAAGTACACATACAGTCCACACGACAACTTGTCGATTTTTCATATAACTGTAATCGGGGGAAACACGCGTACGCGAACTAACTTACTTGTTACGCGGCGCGGCTGCTCTCTTGTCGGTAGTGGCGTGAATTTAATTCTGGATCTAACGCAGGAACATGGATTCGATGAATCAAATAACCTCAATTCATTTAATTAATTTTAGTAACAATAATAAAACCAATAAATAATACAAATAATTATAACCCGTTTTGTTTACAAACAAATAATATGAGAATGGCTATCAGCCCGATATTACAAATCAAAACAAATCGAATTATGGCGATTCTCTTATCGCTCGATAATTCACCGGTCGGGGCGCACACCAACATGCACACACCCGTACACTCAGCTACCAGCTGAATCGCGCCAAAACCCAGACAAAGACTCAGAGACAAAAATCCAAGTACTTACTGTACTTCACACACACTCTGACTCTAGTCATCACACAAGCAAACATACAATGATTAACCGCTACTTGGACTTACTTTCTTAGCAGGTGCACCTTCACTCGATGTAATAATAATTATAATAATTACGATTAGCCCGAATGTCTTTACACAAGACGACAATGCCTTCCAAGGCCGCACGCTGACTTTCCGTGAGATGTTCGTCTTCCCCACTCCGATCTAATGACAACTGGATCACAGGAAAATCTACACAACTTCTCACTGATAACTTTATCTAACACACTTTGATAAAGTTATCTAACAACACAAAAAAGTAAATTCTACATTTGCTCTCTGACACACGTGTGATGACGCCAAGCACCAAACTTAGAGTAATGCTGATCGGTAGATTTCGTCATCACCAGACTTACCGATCCGCATCTGCATTCCATAACAGTGAGCGCGAAATTCGAATTACATTTCCGAGCTAGCTGTTACAATACACATATTTATATAGTATACATACGTATCTAATATGGCTTAGAATATAGCAACTCTTTTACTATAGATATATATATATCTAATATAGACCATATTAGATACTATATACACACATATTTGTATATTATATATACTTATCTATATATATATATATATATATATATATATATATATATTGGTGTCGGATTTTTGGGTCGGTTTTTTGTGTCGTTTTTTACAGATTCACTCCTCATATAAAAAGCTTCGCTTCAAAAAACCAAAGTTGAATTCCTCTGATTTGTTATTATTTAATAAAAAATTAAATAAATAAATAAATAAAAATTAACCTCAAAAAGTAAAATATCTTTACCAACATATCTGTATCAATCACTAAAGCGTCGTGATTGAACTTGATAAAACTTATGCATGGAAAAATCATGCATAGCATCGAAACTTCAGTTTTTGATATTAGTACAGTACTACTAATATTTTTGGGTGGGAAAATTACTGGCAGTGTTCTGACTATGGGAAGCCGTTGTACATATGATACTAATTACAGGAAAAAAATGAAGCAACCACACGATTGGTTTCTAATGTAGGGGGTGGGTTTTTAGGGGTTGAAAATGGTTTTTTGCGTTTTATGAAAAAACTACACGTCCTATTGAAAAAGTTTGAATGTAAAAGTTGTAGATAATTAAAAAATCTGCAACTTCAAACTTTTCACATAACCTCAAAATTTCCGAGAAAAACCTCTAAAAACCAGTTTTTCAGTTTTCGATTTTTCCTGTCCACAAAAACTTTTTTTTTCACAATATTTGGCAGGATTAAAGCATTTTATGTTTTTAATTAGTGATAATTTTTTTGTAAAGAAATTTTCAACCAATTCCGAGAAATTCACTAAACAAGGGAAAAAAAGGTTATTTTCAAAAAAATAATTATCCCTTCAAAGTTCTTGTAGAGAATTCTGGCTGGGCTTATTTTTTCGTCAAAACGTCAATTTTGAAAAAAAAAAAAATATATATCATTATCAGCGAAAAACATCTCAAAAAATTGAAAAAATTGAGAAAATTGATTTTTTTGGGGTTGATTTTTTAAAAACTTGTTAAAAATAATGTATTTTTTATCAATATTTTTTGTAAATTTAATGTTAATTGTATAATATCGTCTTTGATATTAAGTATTGGCTTATGTATGAAATCCATGAAAAACGCACGGTTCATAAAATAAGTATAAATTCGTTGAAAAGTAAAAGAACTAAAATTCATAAAAGAAACGTTTTTAGTTAAAAACTTTTTTTTTCGTACTAAAAACTATTTTTTTTTTTTCTCAATCTTCTTTGCAGATTTTTGTTTTCTTTTAAGTAATAGTAACATATACAAACCAGCACAGTCGGTCGTTTCTAATATTTTCAAATCATATGAATAATTAGAAAATCATCTCGTGGTTTGAAATATTGTAATTAATATTATTCGTTGTAATTAGGTTAATAATACAATGAAAGATTCCAATTAAATAAAATAAATAGCTTTTCATTACAATATGTATACATTTGTTTAAAAAAATTTAAAATTACAAAAAATTACTCTCTCCTTCTCTTTGGTGGAGGCAAATCTGTGTCGTCTTCTTCAGATTCTTTCTCTTCCTCTTCTTCCTGCCTATACTCGTCCTCGTCCTCGTTCTCCTCCTCCTCCTTCTCCTCTTCTTCATAAACACAACTTACCAAGCTACCAATAAAAAAAGAAAAGAAGGAAGGAGATTTTAGAATTTTCACGTGGCGTCGTTCTCCGCCATTTTGTGACCTTTGTAAGCATTTTTCTTATTTCTTTGTTGAGAGAACCATATTTTTTTTGTAAATTGTAGACTCATTTAAAAATGATATTTTTTCCTTTGTAGACATGAATGAATCTTTCAAACTAATTTCTACACGAAGGAGAATTTATTTATTACTTCTTCCCTTGTTCAACCACCGGCCCCGGATGATTTTCTTTCCGCGGGAACCCTACACCCCCAATTTAAAGAGTTTTCCCCTAAATTTTGAAAGTGAGATTTATTGTAATGGGAGGGCCCGGGAAACTCTTTTAAACACCTAAGGGAGGCCCTTTTTACGAATTTACCCCATTACAACTGCCGACTAACCATGTTTACTCCTAGCTACTTTTCACATTCCTATAGTTACATAGCTGATAATCATATATCAAAAATGGGGAGCGTGAGTAAAAAAAGAGCGTGGGGGGGGGGGGTGATTAGAAAATTATAGGAAAAATTGAAACAAATAGAAATATGCATATTTTAGTACACTTTTACGGTTAGTTAAGCACTTTTTTGGGGCCGTGGGGAGAGCGTGGGAGAAGAGTAGAGGGGGAGGTACACCCCTGCTCGCTCCGCTTGCCACCCCCCTCCCTCAGATTTTTATGCTAGTGCTTACCATTGTGTCTACCCTCGTGGCTACTATTGTTTTGTACTTTTGTCATCCTTGTATTTACTCTTGTGCGTATCTTTGTTTTTATGTTTGTTCAAACTTGTGTGCATACCCTCGTAACTCTATGACTGCCACTGTACCTATTCATGCGCATACAATTACTCATATCCTTGTACTTAGCCTAGAAGCTTAAAACCATTTTTTTAAATGGAAACCCATACTTTTCACCCCAGATTTTAAGGCTCCTGTAGGACTTTGAAAAATTTTTCTCGTCCATTCTGAGGTCCCGTAGAGGGCCCAAAGAGTTTTTCAACGGTAGTACTCGAAAACTCGAAAAAAATCACTTTTTCGACTACCCTTGCTCTAGCAAAGTTTTTTTTACAAAATTTAGGATCAGATGGGCTCGACAAAATAGGACCTGGGCCCCTACTGTGGGCCCTACGGACCAGAAATCCATTTCTTTAATTGTTAATTTTTTCAAACAATTAGAACACTTATTACAGGCTCCGGAATTGTGAGCTCCGCAGTAAGGGCTTAGGGGTTATAGGTTTTAGGGAAGATGATTTTGTAGTTAGGGGCTTTGTGGGTAAGGGCTTCGAGGTTTGTGGGCTAGAAAAGCTTGGGAGTTGTAAGCTCGGGGGCTAAGGACTTCGAGGTTATAGTCTGGTAAAATAAAGGTTTTGTAGATACGGACTTGATGAAGGTTGTAAGCTCAAGGATTAGGTGCTCAGTGGTTATGGGCTTCGGGATTACAAGCTTGAGAGATAAAGGTTTTATAGTTATGGGCTCAAGAATTGTGTGCTTAGGAGTAAAGGGCTTGAAGTAAAGGCTTCATGGTTACGGGCTCAAAGGGTATTATCAGCTATGTAACTATAAGAATGTAAAAAGTAGCTGGGAGTAAACATGGTTAGTCGGCAGTTGTAATGGGGTAAATTCGTAAAAAGGGCCTCCCTTAGGTGTTTAAAAGAGTTTCCCGGGCCCTCCCATTACAATAAATCTCACTTTCAAAATTTAGGGGAAAACTCTTTAAATTGGGGGTGTAGGGTTCCCGCGGAAAGAAAATCATCCGGGGCCGGCGGTTGAACAAGGGAAGAAGTAATAAATAAATTCTCCTTCGTGTAGAAATTAGTTTGAAAGATTCATTCATGTCTACAAAGGAAAAAATATCATTTTTAAATGAGTCTACAATTTACAAAAAAAATATGGTTCTCTCAACAAAGAAATAAGAAAAATGCTTACAAAGGTCACAAAATGGCGGAGAACGACGCCACGTGAAAATTCTAAAATCTCCTTCCTTCTTGTCTTTTTTTATTGTGAACAAAATTAATTCATTCATTCGTCGCGCAACAACAAATAATAAATAAAAAGAAACATGCTTAAAGAAAAAAAAAAAATTAAAATCTTACGATCTATCGGAATCAATCATGTTGGCCATGTTGGAAAAATTCCACCAATCGCATTCATCCACACCACACTATCCAATCACGCTCGCTTTGACAATAGTTCCGGTGGCGATCTCCACGCCACCTATACCACGTGCGAAATCACAAAAAAAAATAATATTACCGTACACGAGGCACTCACAGTTCTATTTTCATTTCTCGCGCACATACTCTGTCTCCCTCTTTTCCCTACACGCACACCTAGTCCGCGCAACTCAAAAAAAAATAAAACTACACTCACACCCGCGTCTATTGTCTTGTGTGCGTGCGCACCCGCCTGCCGACGCAGTCCATGTGGCGTCGTCTGCCGAAAATGTGCCGCGCACCTTCTCCGTCGCTGGAGACTCTCGGACGGAGAGTCGGGACCCGTGTGGTGTGTGTGTGTGTGTATATGTGCGCGCCCTGGGCCAGGAGAGCCTCCCTGGATGTCTGGAACTGTGTGTGTGTGACTCTGCGCGTGCGCTGCCTAGCGTTAATACAGCAGCAGCCTGCCGTCGGTGGCAGCCACCACGTGGTCGGCTACAGCTGCTCGTCCAACCGACCGACAAAGCGTAGACATCACCTGGGAACTTAGAATCAACAAATTAATTCATTTGTTGTTTCCCAGGTGACTCGACACTGACAGGTAGGAAATTAATTTATGAGGGATTCACTCCCTTGCACAGTTCTTAAAAAAGGAATGAAAAGGTTAAGTAACGGCTGAGGTCAATAGAATATGAAAAATATTATAATAGAAACCAGAGTAGTTGCATGAGTAGGAGGCTAGTTAACGAAAAATATTTTTACAATGGTAAGAACTAAGACATGAACAATGATAGGCACGATGATTGTTACAGGCATGGGTTCAAAGTTACAAGGTTATCACAGTGTTAGAAACAAATATAACCCTAAGGGTAGTCAGGATACACCATAAAAGGGTATCCACAAGAGTATGTTTAAAGGTATGAATAATATTATGAACAAGAGAAAGTATTCAAAAATGCACAATAGTAGGCAGAAGGGTAGGCGCAATTGTAGATAGAGGGTTGCGTATCTATTATGTAAGAATAAAGGGTAGAAATGATATTAAGTCCAAGGCTTAAGGGGGGGGGGGGGCAGGGTCTGAGCAGTCAAAAAATGATGATTTTTCGATGATTTATAGTGAAGCTCCTGTTTATTATAATTTAATAAGAATTTATATACATATCATACAACATTCAAAGAACATTCTGTCAAAATTTCAGATCAAAATATTAAAAATTGAGGCAATGGGAGCCAACCAAACAAGGCGCTTCGAAAAAAAGATGAGTTGCGGTGAAGGCTGTAACTCGCGAACGGTTCATCTGAAATCAAAAAATAAAGTAGATTTAGTTAATATATTAGTTTTTCTTGCCCCCTAGTAGGATCAATTTGATTTTTTTTTAATTTTGAAGTTTTGGCGACGTTTTGAAGCCAAAACACTGTTTTTTGGTCACCAAAACCGGCCATTTTATGGCTAAAACTCGGCCAAAAAAAAAAAAAAAAGTAACTCACTAGGGGGCGAGTTTTTTATGCATTAAAGACGTATGTTTAATTCTAGAAAGATCGGTGCAGTTGTTTTCAAATGAGAACTTTCACCGACTTTGAAAAATAGTGTTTCAAGAAAAACGCGTTTGAAGTTTTCGGTACGAAAAAAGTGAAGAAAAACTATTTGATTTACAACTTACACTGAATCATCTATTCCAGCTCCATAAAGTAAGTTACCTTGCAATTTACCAACGTTGAAAGTGTTGTAAACACTTGCAGAAAGTCAACTATACGATAATGTATTTCGGTATCCACTGGCACAGACGGTTGAGAACTTAGCCAAATTTTTTTAGCTGACGCACTTTTTGTCTGCACGTCATTTTTTTTAAACGGATTGGGTTTTTTTTTTGGTTTTCCAAGTATTTTTCCTTCAGTTTTACGCGTTTCTCTCGACACTTTACTTGTTCTAACCATTTTAAAACCAAAAAAACCGAATCGGAAATATAAGAAGAAAAATAATCGGACCGCTCTGGTGAACGAACACCGTCAAACTGACACGTCTTTTTTTCCACACAGACCTTTAGAACTGCCTTATACTCTACCTGGGTTCACTGCCCCTCCCTTTTTACAAAAGGGTCTTAGGGGATTACAAAGACCGACTTAGCAGGGGCCTTCAGCGTAGAGCATGCGGGGAGGGGCAGCTGCCTCGACCTGCTCCGCTCGAAGGCCCCAGACTTAAAACTCTGTAACTTTGTGAGTTTTGCTCCAAACCCTTAGAAATTTTAACAGAGCATTCTTGAAATGTTTTACTATAAGAAAAAAAAAAAAAAATTCGATTTTTCAAAAAATTGCCAGACCCTACCCCCCCCCCCTTAAAACAGTTCTAGGAAGATAAAAAAGAAAAAACTGAAATAATGGTAGAAACGAAAGTAGGCATAAGAATAAAAACAACATACGTTCAAAGTTACAAATGGAAGTATACAAAAAATGACAAAGTAAAAGAGGTTGCACATGGCTGGAAACTGGTGTCGTAAGGTAAACTTTGATATCAATCAGGATTGTTTAATTGGGAAAAACCTAGGTAGATAAGATGTTGATACCAAATTTAAAAAGATGTAGGAAATATTTGTTAAAAAAGTTGAAAAACTGTGTGGGCAAAAGTGTATGAAGAAGACTAGTTCCACGATTGTAATTACAAAAAGATTTAAGAAAAACTTAGAAACGATAGTATTCACAAAGATGATAATAAAGGTTCATAGTTAGAAACCAAAGCATGAAAAAAAGAAAAAACAACAGTGAACACCAAAATAGAAGCAAGTAGATTCATGTGAAAGAGATAGGATTAAGCAAAAATGTACATATCAGCGTAGGTTCAAAGTTACAAACGTAATGACAAGTCCAGGTACGGGAGTAGGTACAATGTAGTTACAAGAGTAGTTATCAAGTTTGAAACAATGATATGAACGAGGTTGATTGTAAGGTTATTTACAATAGTAAACGCAAGAGGATAAAAAAAGAGTCATGCACAAGAATGGATTCAGTATTAAAAATTTAAATAAAAAAAAAATAAAGAACTAGAGTTAGCATAGGAGTAGAAACAGATGTAGAAACAAACGCATGTGTGGAAGGTTCGGCATGAGAAGCTTAAGTAAAAAAAGGTAGTAAGCACAAGATTATTAACTTATGTCGGAAGAAGAAAAAGTCAACAGACGTAGAAAAGAGAGTCAGAAAAAAATACTCAAGAGACGTGGATAGTAGCAAGGTTATGAAGCAGGGAAGGTTGATAAATAAAAAGACGAAAATAAATCGGTAAAAGCATAGAAACAGATGTTTAACTAAGGATAGAAATGAAAGTATGATCGAAGATAAGAACAAAGTAGTCTTAGAGTTAGAAATAAAAGCATGAAAAAAATGCAAACTACAGTTATCACCATGATGGAAACAGATATATAAACATGAGCATATTCCTGAAAAGAGCCTAGTTATAAAAAGCAGTAGGTGCAACGGTAGTTACAAGGGTTTGGGGTAAGGTGAAAGGTAGGAACAAAGATAAGCATAAAATAAGGTGCAGGTGTAGTCACAGTAGGCACAGAGGTAAACACAAGGGTATGTGTATAAATGTAGGTACAACTGTAGATTCAAGCATAAAATTCTGGGGGGTAGCAAACGGAGCGAGCAGCCCCCCCCCCCCCCTAGTATATACATAGTTCGCTCGTCTGGATATTTCCTGAGCTGTCTCATGCTGAGTATCAAATTCTAAAAAATAGACCAAGAATTGTGGTGACTCCTCAGTCTGTTTTCAGATCGACCCTGTTCTCAGTTATGAACCGAGAAATGTATTTTTTCAATCCAATATGAAATCTTTTTTCAATGAATTTAGTTTCTTTTTTCTTAGCCGTGTCATGTATCGATCCCCATAAAGATCCCATATTCCCAAGTTGCAACAGACTTACTTATAATCCGCCTAAAAGGAGTTAGGGAGGGGGCCACGGAAATTGCAATTAAGCATTTTGCTAGCCGGCACCTCCGCTCTGCTGGAACAGGTGGGGCGAAGTAGCTTCCCTCGCTGCTTAGCCGCGCTCCCAAACCACTCTCGTCCCCGACACTCGAGTGATTCGACCGAAAGCTAGCAGCGATCGAAGACCACGTGCAGCACACCTGGACAAGCAGAGCCGGATCAGGCAAGGATCCGTCAGTGCAATATCGCCTCGCCATCACCATTGGATAAGGTCCCGGAAGATCCAGAGAACCTCCCGTGACGATCAACTGCCCGGATACTCCGGTAATTTTAAGGTAGATTATTGTAATATTCAACTCTGTCGTTAAACTCTGTCATTAAATTGTAACCTTTCACCATTTGTTTTTCAATTAAACAATATCACCTTACCTTACTTTATTTCATTTTATTAACCTAATCAAAAGCCAGACAACAAGGGGACGGGACAACTACGTAAGTAGTTGTTCCAAAAAGACGAAGATCCTACCCCTTTTAAAATAATAACGTCAAGGATTATAAATCCGTGACATAAATGGCATCCCTTGTGGGGAACTTAAGCCTTGTTGCCTGACTATTTTGATTGGTTTTCTCTTATTGATGATTTTTCCTTCAAAAATTTATAATACTAAAAATTAATGAAAAAAAAAAGAAGTAAGGAAAAAGCTTTTATTATCTGATACCGGTTACTTTTGGCGAATGGTTGAAGGAAAGATTCTTTTCTTTTGACAAATCGCGATATTTTTTTTTGCTGACCTCAACATTTCTGGCTAATTTAACAACACACTTACACTCACAAACGCTTTCGGAACCTGATCTGCTCATCGCTCTGAATTTGACCCGCTTATAGTGCACACATTTCACGTTTTATGACCTGAAGTTTCGCCAAAAATCGCAACTTTAGATTCATTTTTTTTTGTATAAAATTTTTACTTCTATCAAACGACGTTATCCCTTTAATTTATAAGTATTCGATATGGCTAACCTCGCGAATCTTACTTTGGACGAGATTGAAGCCATTCCAGACAAAGATCAAAAGAAGGCGGCCGAATTACATCATGCCCGCCGGATGGCCGAAAATATGTCTACAATGGCAGCTACGTTAAACGAGTCACGAACCGCGTTCGCGAACGTTCAAGCATCAGCATTGATGCAAAGTGCTCTTGCAGCAATCCCTTTTTACACTGGTTCCACACCCCTGCGCCCATGGCTGCAGGACGTGGAAAGCTACGATAAACGAATTACAGACGCAACCCTGAAAGAACTTTTCCTCCAAGGAGTTATTTCTCGATTGACCGGCAAGGCTAAAACAAGTCTCGACGGAAAAGTTTTTGACACTTTAGACCAACTCCGGAAACATCTTCAGGACCGTTTTTCTCAAAAACGATCCCTATCTTATTACCTTAACCTTATTTCAGACTCTTATATGAGACAGAATGAATCTGTTTTAAATTTTCACGATAGACTCTCAGCTATAGCCCGCGCTGCCACGAAACTAAAAAACGAGGGAATAGATGACGAAGACATCAAGAGACATAATAAGTCCCTTTTCGAAGACCTCGCTACCGAATATTTTATTCGCGGATTACCTTCTGTCATCCGCAACCAAATGTCTAACCATAACCCTGTTAACTTTTCCGAAGCTTTAAACGCAGCTCTGAATGCGGAGGAATGGGTTAACATCGGAGCACCAAATCGTGCTGATGTAGAGTATTCCTCCACCCAAAAACCGCCTCCGCGATCGCGTTCTCCTAGCCCTTATGGTCGACCCGGGACACCTGAAAGAGAATCATCTCACGACCGGCGCAACGTTAAATTCTCCGATTTTAACGACCCGCGAAACTTCGATGGAAATATCTCGTATTCTTATGACCCTAACGATATAAAAATGCCTAGAACAATGACTTACACAGCAGAAGGTAAACTAAATGCTCACCCTTCCCTGCGTTACGAACAACCTTCAAGCATTCTGAAAAACCCGGAAAGACAGAGCCTATCCGATCAACGATCCGGATCATCAGATCGTTACTCCCGCCCTAGGTCCGAGAGCCCTAGAGGCCGATACCCTAATAGGTCGACAAGCCCCCTTTCCCCTCCCTTCCCTTATCCAAATTTTCACCCTTATATGCCCTATTATCCTCCTATGCCCTACTACTACCCCCCAGCTCCTATGCCCCCTTTTCACTCGCCCTATCCTAATGCCGCAACACCAGCCTACTTCCCTAACAACTATTACGACAAGCCGCCTGGTAGACCCGGATCCCCAGGTCCTTACGGCCCTACTCACCGAGCCCCGATCCCAACGAATATTCCCGCAAATATCTCCTCTAGCGAGAATTTAAACTGGAGACAAGCTCGTCCGGATGGCGCGCCCGTGAGCTTCCCGCGCTCTCAGAGCCCCGAGCGCCGATCGGTGAAAACATTCAAAACAAGGGAGTACGGAAAGTCTGTGGCGAGAAAACCGCACCAACCATAAAAATTAAAAATTACCTATTCAAAAAGGGCGTCGTAACATGTTCCGCTGCACAAACCAATGAAGTGAACGTCATCAAAGCTTCCGTTTTTAAAGACTTGGTTTTCTACTATCCTCACCCTCCCATTACAATCCAGGGAGAAGACAATAATCAAGTCGACGCGCATGGAAAAATTACGATTCGTATTTGTAAACAAAAACATATATTCCATCTAATTCACGACGATGCCCCCTTTTTACAAGATGGTGTTATCAGCAAAAGAACTTTGAAGAAACTCCGGAGACTTAAGCAAGCCGGAAAAATGAAAAATCTTCCCGACTCTTTTCTTGAAGACCTATCCCCAGACTCAGATCGCTCTGAATCAGAATCCTCTGACTCAGAAACCTTTTCCGAAAATTCAACCTCCCAGAGTAGCGACACCCTTAATAAAGACAAATCTACTAACGATTCCGACACATATTCACCTAAAATTTACAATCCTAGAAACCATAGGGAAAGAAAGAAAATTTCGTACGGATCACCCAAGATCGAAATTACTAATAACATATTTAAAGCCGGAAAGGGGCGCATTTTAATTGACACCGGCGCAGACGTGAGCGTAATTAAAATTCAATCCCTAAATCCCACGTGTAAGATCAACAAAAATCGTACTCTTCAACTGACCGGGATCGGAGCAGAACCCGTTTACACTCTCGGTACCGTTACTTCCAAAGAAAGAGACGGTAGAAAACATCACATGCACGTCCTCCCCGAAAGTTCTTCGCTTAAAGAAGATGCCATTCTTGGCTCTCGTTATCTACAAATTGAAAAGGGTCAAATTGACTTGGCCAATAATCAATTAATCATTAAAAATGGCACTCAGGACATTTGTTTTTCTAGCGCTACAGACAACAGTGAGTCTGAATCTGCCGAGTCCCTTGCAGAATTTCCTGACTCTCGACGAACACCTCAAAGTCAAAACACCATCCCCGACATTCAACCTACGTCCAGCAAAATACCTTCGACTATTTTCCATTATAAAGCTCGTCGAAAGCAAGGTAAAGCTCTGTCCACAAGATATACGTTGCCAGCGCGTTGTAAAATTGCGATAGAAATTCCCGTGTCGGAAAGCTCTCCAAGAGGGGAGGCGTATCTTCCCCGAATACAAACCCCTACCGGAATATTCATCGGTGAGTCAGCCGTTACCCATGAAAAAGGTTCATGTTACGTGTTAGCCATTAACACGAGAAACGAACCTCAAGAAGTTGAAATACCGGTGCAAGATCTGTATCCCTTTGAACTCGATAGTTCCGACGACTTCTTCGATTCCGAGGTCGAGGGAACGCCTTGCCCTCCTGAACAAAGAGTAACTCGAATAATTGACCTTCTGAAAAGAAAACATCATGACAAAGCAGCCCTAGCTCAATTGAAGAGAGTGGTCGAACGTTTCCCATATCTTTTTATGTTACCTGGCGACGACCCTCCTCGCACACATCTAGTACAACATACCATTCCGTTAACCAGTGACAAACCGATATTTACACGTCAATATCGTTATCCTCCAAAATTACACGAAGAAATTAGAAGGCAAGTAGATGACTTGCTGAAGAAAGGAACCATCCAACCCTCCTCCAGCCCTTGGAACTCACCTCTATGGATAGTTCCAAAACGGCCTGGCCCTGACGGTAAAAATCAACATCGTCTCGTCATTGATTACAGAAGGCTCAACGAAGTATCAATTCCAGACGCCTATCCACTCCCAAACGTTCAAGAAATACTGGAGTCCCTAGGCAAGTCCAAATACTTTTCAGTTTTTGATCTCGTTAACGGATTCCACCAAATACCTATGCACCCGGATGACAGAGCTAAAACCGCTTTCTCAACGCCTTACGGGCACTTCGAATTCACAGCCATGCCTTTCGGACTCTGCTGTGCTCCCCCGACATTCCAAAGGCTGATGGACGCCGTCATGACCGGATTACAAGGAATCGAATTGTTCATTTACCTAGATGACTTAATCATCTTCTCCAACTCTCTTGAAGACCACGAGAGAAAGGTTAATGAAGCTTTTCAAAGATTGTTTAATGCTGGATTGAGATTAAAAATCGAAAAATGCGAATTTCTAACCCCTGAAGTAAAATACCTGGGCCACCATATCGATCAATTTGGAGTCAAACCTGACCGGGGAAAAATCAAAGAAATTCAGGATTTTCCCGTCTTAAAGAATACTTCGGACGTTCGTTCTTTTCTTGGACTCTGTTCTTACTATCGCCGGTTTATCCACCATTTCTCTGAAATTGCAAAACCTCTAAACGACCTCCTCAAGAAAAATTGTAAATTCCGCTGGGAGGAGAGCCAAAAAGCCAGTTTCGAAAAACTAAAGACAGCTCTATGCACGGCACCAGTCCTAATTTGCCCAGACTTTTCTAAACCCTTCATACTAACGACCGATGCTAGTGCATACGCAGTCGGGGCAGTTTTGAGTCAAGGCGAACCAAATAATGATCAACCTATTGCATATATGTCAAAAACGCTCAATAAGCATCAAGGAAACTACTCTGCCACCGAGCGAGAGTGTTTAGCTGTAGTCCTAGGCATCATGCACTTCAGACACTACCTTTACGGTCGCACTTTCTATGTATACGCTGACCATGAACCTCTACAATGGATTGATTCAATCAAAGACCCAATGTCAAGATTAAACCGCTGGAGAGCCCGACTGCGCGGCTACAGATACATATTCCGTTACAAACCTGGAAAGCTTAACACTAACGTCGATTGGCTCTCAAGAAATCCGATAGACCAGAAAGAGGTAGAAAACGAAAAATCGGCAAACATAGCCTCTCAATCCCTGAAAAATATCAAAACAAAAACCATACTACCTATTCAGAAACCAAAATCAACAAAAACATCACTTGCTCGACAAGCATACAATAAAAGCAAAGAAGAAAACTTCTCTGACGCCCTGCAACCCGGGCCTTCGCGAAGAGGTAGACCGAAAGGCTCCAAAAATAAAACTCATGCATCGCCGAACGTATCTGGTCAGGGAAATCTTCCAGGCGATACCATCGCCTCTCGTCTAAGACTCAGACGAAATCAACAGGTAGATCCGAAAAATACTACACCCGTCGATCAAGCAAACGCTGAAAGCTCTACCTCAGAAATAGAAACATCAGATGAAACCGAAAGCGCCTCCGACGCACCTGTACCCTTGTAAAGCCGATCATTAATACCTAGTTTGGCAGAACCTCTCAACACAACAACCACATCTCCTGCCACCGAGTCTGAAATCAGCAACCAAAAAGAAGATGAGATTTCTGGCATAAGTGAGTTCGACGAAACCATGGTACCATCGGATAGTTTTGAAGATGTAGTCGCCCATTTCCAAAAACCCGCATCAAGAAAGGCATTCTTTGATTCTCCATCAAAAAGAGTGAAACCTCCAGCAAATGATGATGACTCCTCATCTTCTGACGAAGAAGAACTCTACGAGACTACCCCCGTAAAATCAAATTTGGAACTCCAAGCTCAGCTCAAACCTTCCAACTTCAATTCTAAGGAGAAAGAAGAGTTTATCGAAGGATTTAATTCCTTGTGGTGGGACTCTGGAAAATGGGAAGAACTTCTTGAAAATTTCGACCTAGGATCTAACTATCACGAAGCGGATCACTCTGTTGTCCACAGTGATCCAGGCTATTTGGAAAATGACCTTATTGACGCAAATGATAGACAGATTCTGAACAATACTTAATCCCTGTTAGACTTAGATAAATGGCAACTGACCGATGATTCAGGATTCAAAAATCCTCCCTTATCGTCCACTCTCCTCACACATAAAATACCCCCAAAAATTTTTGATGACACTTTTAATCTCGAAAACACCAAAATCATGTCTAGTGAAAATTCCGACTCTTCAACAAATTCCACGAAGACAATTACACCAGATCATAAGTTAGCTCCATCGGAAAACTCTCTAAACACTCAAGAGAGTGTCACTCACCCTCGAGATACCGCCAAAACGACTCTTCAATCCTCGCAGCAATCACTTCCTACAAAACAACCAAATTCAAATTTGATACCTCGAAGTCCAAAACCTACTATGGCAAATACTCATAATGACATTTTCACCAGCGTTAAAACCATTCCGCCAATTATACCCCCCCTCTTGAATCCTTTTTGCACCCCGATGAAACCCCCCGAACGACTGACAGTGAGACTCACCCTAGACGCCCTCACGGGACATAAAGATAACATAATACATTTTATCCCTGCGAATTTAAACCTACACACGCCTAACATTCAACTTCTTGCCGAGTTAGAGCTAATTTCGAAAAGTGAACTTAAAGATCTGAACCCTACGATTGGCAATGTTCTTGTCTCTAAAACCCGAGGCCGAACCATCTTCTCTTTAGTAGTTACAGAAACCGAAAGGAATCCTACTAAGCAAAGTTCTTTGAAAGAATGCTTATACAATCTTTATCATCTACTACTAGAAAAAGAAATTACATCGGTTCGTATGTCACGAAAAGGCGAACTCACAGATGCATTACCACGTGGAACTCTATACCGAGAAGTCCAAGACGCACTCAAAAACATACCTATGACGCTAACGATCTGTCTAGGTGTCTGCATAACACCTCCACCCGAATCCGGCAACACCATCCTAAAAGAATGCCACGATAGCCTATTCGGAGGACATCGTGGAGTAGAGAAGACTTACAGAAGAGTGAGGGAAAAATTTACTTGGCCCGGTTTGCGTAAAGATATAGTCGATTACATTCATCGATGCCGAATATGCCAAGAGTTTAAACTCATAGGTTATCGCACCAAAGAACCCATGGTAATTACCGATACGCCCGCAGAACCGTTCTTTAAAATGGCTATCGATGCGGTCGGACCTATGCCTCGAACTGTGAATGGCAATGCTTACATAATCACTATGCAATGTTTATTTTCAAAATTTTGTATAGCAGTACCAGTACCTAATCTGAAAGCGCTAACCATGGCACAAGTCCTTGCTAAACATCTTATAGCCGCTCATGGAGTACCTAAAATTATCTTGAGCGATCAAGGTAAAAGCTTTAGGAATAAACTCCTCAAAAATCTTGAAAGCATGTTTGACTGTCGTTTAAAAACGATGACATCTTTCCAACCCCAGTCGAACGCATCATTGGAAAGAAGTCATGCTGTCTTGAAAGACTACTTGAGGACTAACACCCCTAAGTATCAAGACTGGGACGAGCTAGTTCCCTTTGCCATGATGGAATACAATTCCTCGGTCCACTCTTCCACAGGTTTTACCCCCTACGAAATAGCCATGGGACGAAATCCTAGAACCCCTTCAGGATGCCTAGACGACTTCGATAACGACACATATAATGGTTACATTTACGATCTAGCAACAAGAATAGCTGACATCCGAGAGATGGCATTGAAAAGCTTAAAATCATCCAAACAATTTAACAAAAGAAATTACGACAAATCAACTAAACCCCTAGATATAAAACCCGGAGACAAAGTTTACATCAACAAACTACCGCGTAAAAACAAACTAGATAAATTCTATAACGGAGTTTTCGACGTCCTAGAAGTACGCGAAAATAACACTGCCCTCTTGCAAAGCCAAAACAAAAAAAAAATCTTAGTTCATAAAGACCGTCTGAAAAAATTTTACTAAAAGCCTTTCTTCTCAAAAATCATCGCCTTATCTAATTTAAATCTGCCCTAATTTTGTTCCAGAAAAATGTTCTTTATTTTGCTGTGGTTCACGAGCTTCGCTCCAGTCGGTACCGTTCACACGGAGAATAAAACTTTCTATGAAACGCAACCAATCCCCAATAATCCGGGTATTTTCTATGAACACGTCGGGAAAGTTAATTTAGTCAGAACAAAAATTCATATTAATATTTTCTTAAATTGTCCCCCACGAGACAGAAACTTTAAAACGGAAAACAAAAATTTCAAACATTTAGTAAATGAATTATATAGAGTCTACCCTGACCAAATAAGACCAACACTCTCGGAACTTCACATAACCCGCAAATTATTCGCAATAAATGATCTACATGAATCTATAAAAAGCTTGTTCGTCCTGCAAGAAATCGATAACCGACCCTATAATCGAAAAACGTGAGGAGCTCCAATCGAAGTCGGTGGTTGGGCTACGAAATGGTTATTCGGCATCATGGACTCGAAAGACCGCGAACTAATCAATAGCGACATCGACAAACTGTACGACAGTCAGAATAACTTATCACAAATTTCAATTGAATCAACTCACCTAATTAAATCAGAGCTCGAAAATCTGTATTAATCAGAAAATAATCAAACTCTAGAAATTTCACGCTTAATCAGTCGTGTTGAAGCCATCTCCGAACAAAACTTGGCCATAAACAGAAACCTGCAATTTGAAAACGTTACCAGATGGTGGTTTGATTACTCATACGAACTTGACGAACTACAAAGGGGTTATGAAACCTTGATGGAAGTAATTCAAACCACCACAAGAGGACATCTACACCCTCTCCGGTTATCTTTTTCTCAAATGTCCAATCTACTCTTAAAAATTAACAACAATCTGAATCTCCGGATACCAAACGCAGCAGATGTAATTACACCCCACTACCTATTCAACGTAGCGAAAACGACTATTTTTATCACTAATGGAAAGCTTCACGTTTCTATAAAACTACCTTTAGTAATGGATGACGACATCGATTTTTACAAAATACACTCTTTTCCAAACCCTATAACCCTCCCCTTTGATAATACAGGCTATTTAGCAATAAAACCAACAGTTAATTATATTGTCGTATCGAGAAACCAGACATATGTTCTCTTAAATGACGAACTCCTTCAATCTTGTTCTACTTATAATCACACTAAGCTATGTGAAGACTTCTTACCCTTAATCAACGGAGTGACACACCCATCGTGTGAATATTCAATCCTCAATCAACCGACAACCTCTTCTCTAAAAACCTGCTCGACAGTTATTATACCAAACACGCCGATAATTCTAACACCCTTGCACGCATCGAATTTATGGTTATATTCAACTTTAAAACCAAATAAGCTCACAATAACCTGCCATAATCATCGAAATGAATTTCTCATAAATGGCACAGGCTCACTTTACCTAAGTGGCGAATGTACTGCACACACATCAAGCTTTACCTTACACGGTCTTCGGAAAATCTCATTCATATCAGAATACAATTATAATCCCGAATTGTCAGCAGAATTGAACATAATAAAACCCGAGATACATGAATACGCAACCAAATAACCCATGGAAGTAGAGAAAGAACTTACTGAATCACTACAAAAATTTAACCCAATTCCCCTGAGCGAAATCGAAAATAAACTGCGAGCGATACATATTCGACGGACGGAACAGAAGCAAACACATTCATTTATAGCCATCGGCTTAGGATCCTCAATCGCGATAACATTAGTCCTAAAATTTTTGATAGATAAATTTCTTCAGGTCGAGAAAATCCTACCCTTGTTCTTCTTTATCTGCAACAAAAAGAAAGAATATAAACAAAACAAAAAAAACAAAGAAGAACCCAACCGAAAAACATGCACATGTAAAAATAATCATCAGGATGATACTCCTCCTAATGAGACTCACAGCTTGCCTCCGACTCTAAAGTCGGCAGACATTGTAATCCACGTGGACTCATCTCCACAAATCTCGACAATGCCCACAACCTCTCCAAAAGCACCAAACTCCAATACAAAACCACCGCTTCACGTCGCAGAGCCATGAAAAATAAAACAAAACGTCAATAAATAATAAAAAAAAAAATAATAAAAAAAAAATATTATAACAATAATAATAATAAACAAAAAAAAAAAACTTCATTTTCAAACCAAATTTGACCAACTGTCCATTCAAAACACGCTTAAGACTCGACCATAACCATGAATCTTCGTGACCACTGGCCTGCTGAGTGCGCCCGTCGCATGCAGACCCGCTATGCCTCCAACACAGGCGACTCTTCTACCAACTCGCCCGCAATGCACCTGCAGCACGCGACCCAACTATACAGCCACACCCACGAATCTTTTAATACAACCTGCAAACAATAAATTTATGAAATAACGACAGTTGACGACTTAACTCTGACAATTATACTTAATAAAAATAGTAACAATCAAAGTACTATACTCACAAACCCGCCGAATCCGAATAAAAGAATTTTTTTTTTTGCTATCCGTCGAAACTCAGGTATCAGATAGATGTTTTAATTTTTTTTTAAAAACAAATAATGATCGATTGATAACAGGTGTGAAAGTATTTACCTTTTAATGCACCTCGACGAGTTGAGGATATGCGATAATAACCCTTGTAAATTGACCAAACTGCGAGTCCAACTAGCTCTCCGATCGACGTAATACCGACTGGAGCACCTACTGAATGCACCAGTAAAATCACATTTATCATAACTGGCAACATAGCATGATATAATTTGATGAGCGCACCGCTGCAACGTCACCGTTAACACCTACTTACACTATACTCTCGTGCGTAACCGCCGACCTGTCGACTATCCGATTTCAAGAAGGACGATACAGCAACATTCGCATCAAGAACAGAAGCAGCTTCACCAGAAAAATATAAACTTTTCTCATACAATTTTGTGTAACAAATTGAGTGCATTTTCAGAATCTAAATTTTAATTCATACTCGGACATTATCTTAGATTTAACAAAACTCTCTCGAATACTGGACAATAATTTTTTTGTAATTACTTTTTATATGATACTTAAATATTGTTAACATCTGGTAAAATTTTTTTGCTCAAGTTAATCTAACTTCATTATCAAAAAAAAAAATAAATAATAATAATAAAAAGTGAATAAATAAATAAATTATTTGTTGTAATATTAATTTTAATATTTATTGTACAAACTCTACGAATCGAAATTCAAGATAAGCTTCATTTGTAAACTTCTCAGTAACACGCACAATGTAAGAGACTTATTGCGATAATTTAAGTTACGTCAATTAATGAATAATTTAATTCTATACACTAAACTCAAAAATTTTATCAAACAAATTTGGAAACTTATTTAACTATTTTCGACCAATTAAGGCAAAACTCAGTCTAAATCAGTCAAACGGAGTGTCAAAAGCACTGATTTCATCGAAACTTCCCGCTAATTCATAGTTTTTTTTCTTTAGTGCAAAAATTTAGACATAAAAATTTAATAAAAAAAAAAAAAAAAAAAAACACTAAGACAAAATAATTATATCAAATTTGAAGTTTCATAGCGAACAACGACAAATTGAAACTCAAACCGTTTAGGAACTTAGAGGATAATTAACAGAACCGCTGCACTCAATACTGTCGTATACATAACAGAATTTTCATCGAATGTTTTAAATACTTTTGACTAAACTAATTAGCGATCTTAAAATCAAGGCGAAAACTGTGAACTTCTCTCACTCCTGGCAATTAATGAAAATTATATACGTCGATGCAACTTCCCACTTAAATATTAACCAACCCATACAGAATTTTCTGCTCCAGCGCCCAATAACCGCGCAATATAGAGCAATAATTATTTTATTACGTCTGAATCCCTGTTACCTGGCTTGCGCAAGCAACACAAAAACTTCTATTTAGCATTTAGCTAAACAACTAGCTATTTGAAATTTTTGTTTAAAAATTTCAAGAATTCAGGTTTACAACTCAAAAATTACAATATTCTTACCCACTTTCAACCAACCATTTCCCATCCCGTGATCATTGTTATACAACAATTATAAAAACTACCGTTCTCTTTGAACATCGGGTAGAAATTACATCCAAAACGTTACACTTGAACTAACTATTCTGAAATAATAGTTATTCAAAAAAAAAAAAAACCTTTTGCTAAGCGCCTGCCCACCACCATCTACCAAGATTCACACAAGCGAAATCGATACATTCCCTATCTTCGATACATTTTTTTTTTATCATCGATACAAGGACTGCACTCCTACAGTCGTCCAGCCCTGCATTGTCGAGGGCAACAATGGACTAAGAGGGGAGGCATGTCATGTATCGATCCCCATAAAGATCCCATATTCCCAAGTTGCAACAGACTTACTTATAATCCGCCTAAAAGGAGTTAGGGAGGGGGCCACGGAAATTGCAATTAAGCATTTTGCTAGCCGGCACCTCCGCTCTGCTGGAACAGGTGGGGCGAAGTAGCTTCCCTCGCTGCTTAGCCGCGCTCCCAAACCACTCTCGTCCCCGACACTCGAGTGGTTCGACCGAAAGCTAGCAGCGATCGAAGACCACGTGCAGCACACCTGGACAAGCAAAGCCGGATCAGGCAAGGATTCGTCAGTGCAATATCGCCTCGCCATCACCATTGGATAAGGTCCCGGAAGGTCCAGAGAACCTCCCGTGACGATCAACTGCCCGGATACTCCGGTAATTTTAAGGTAGATTATTGTAATATTCAACTCTGTCGTTAAACTCTGTCATTAAATTGTAACCTTTCACCATTTGTTTTTCAATTAAACAATATCACCTTACCTTACTTTATTTCATTTTATTAACCTAATCAAAAGCCAGACAACAAGGGGACGGGACAACTACGTAAGTAGTTGTTCCAAAAAGACGAAGATCCTACCCCTTTTAAAATAATTACGTCAAGGATTATAAATCCGTGACAGCCGAAAAAATGACTAAAAGTTTTAAAATACGCCAAAATAAAGTCCAAATTTTTCTTCATGATTTTACTCTGATTTGTGTTCATGATTCATCAATTCCTAACTATTATAACCTTAAAGAAGGATACTTGGACATTTTAAGAATGTGACAAGAGATTTTTTATATTAACAATTTTTATGTTTTTTATCATTACAAAAAATTCTGTATTGAAAAAGAAATGTGATCAAACTTTAACACTGTAATTTCAAACATAAATTTTAAATGAATCAAATGAAAAAAATACATCTTTTGCTGCTTTAAAGACTGCAGGAACTTTTTTCAAATTAATTCGATTTGATTTTGAATAATTTTTTTTTTTAACTAACATATTCTTTTGATTATCGGAGCAGAACAGCAATAGATTTTCACCACGCCACCAATTATTCAACCAGAACATAGTCATTCCTCACACAAAGAAATGTCGTATTCAACGCTGACTTTGATCGAAAAAATAATTTGGGTAAATGTTTAGTTAATGGGAGTCCTAAGATACACAAAAATCCAGACTTTCAGCCAATTTGATAATGAGGATCCGATTTTAGCTGTTTTGCAAGCTTTTCTTTGAACTGATTTTCTCTTGTCATGTATTTGGTAGAAAAATTTTTAAAAGAATATTTCATAAATCTTTAATTGAACAAAAAAAAAATTTATATGATTTCTTTTGTTTAGACAATTACTAGAAACAGTTCACAGCCGTCTCCTATATTTGTGTCTTCAACCTTGGATACAAATTCTATTTCATTGGCCTCAGAAAATTCTTTTAGTCCAGTTGCAAAACTATTAACATCATCGTCTGCTGTACCTTGTATCACTGCCACTTCTTACTCTAATTCTCAGTCTGATGTATCTGCATCAATATCCAATCAAACAAGAACAGATGCACCTGGAAAAGATAAGAACAGAAAGAAAACAAAAACAAAAAATCAACCCAAAACAAAAACAATAAAATTTCACGAATATAAGGTATGTAATTGTTTTTTTTTATTTATATATCTCAATTGTGATATAGTGTTCTGTGTAAATATATTTTTTTGTTGAGTATATACTTTTAGAGAAAATTTTAACGCAACTAGAGAGGTCATCAGTTTTTTTTCATTCATTAAAAAATTTTTTTGAATAACTATGTTTTGGACTCTATCTAGATACATGACTAAAGAAAAGACGGTCTAAAAACACATATAATTCCAAAGTTATGGCTGATTCGGTAAGGATCAGTTTTCGTCTAAAATGCAAGCCCTTCATTGATAAAATGAGTTACTGATTATGTTAAGCTTTTAATCATACATAAAGATAGAAAAAAGGTAAAATACGGTACTATAGTCGCCATCTAGCGTCAACGACAGCTGTACTAAAATATCGATTACCCAAATGATCGGTCATCAGCTGCGAGCGCACAGCTGAAGGCTACATATTAACGGTGTGGTAATAGAAAAACAACGATGTGCTCCCGTGTTAGTAGAGCACGTGAATGTAAATTAATTATTACAATTCTTGTTAAACTAACTCATTCAAAAAACTTACTTATTTTTCACTAATATAAATATTTATTGATCTATAAAAACCTCAATCATATTTTAATGGTAGTGTGCAGTTGAAGAAGAAAAAAAAGTAAAGTAAAACATGATTTCTAATTTTCCTTTGTCTCTTAATTCATTCCTAGGATTATTTAAAATAAACAAACTGCAAAATAAAAACTAATTCATGGGAAAAAAGGTTTGGAGTAGATAGTCCACGTGCAGGATCTTAATGAAAAATGTTGGTATTTTTTTTTTTTTTTTTTTTTCTATTTAATGCCTACCTAGACCTTACGGTCCATACTGCAAATATATTATTAATTTAAATAATCCATACAAATTTATTTAAATTTACACTTCATTACATTACAATTTCACATTACAATTTTAAATTACAACTTTCGAAGAAGTTCAGAATCACTTTTAAAGAGTTCAGGTTCATTTCAGACAAAATGTTATCAATAGAGTAAAGAGTCTTGATTTTCAACTTAGAAAATTCACTTAGTAGCAGAATTCTATTCTGACCCAGCTTACTACACTCCCACAACAAGTGATTAGTATCTTGAGATTCGCAACCACAAGAGCACACCGACGAAGAGAAAATGTTCTTTCTTTGCAAAGAGGCTGCTGCGTTATAATGATTGGCTCTTAGTCTGCTGATTGTGACTATTTCTCTTTTGTTGAAACCAGAGTTGTGAAACCAGGGTTTACTTTTGAGATTTAAGTAGAACCTACTTTGAAGTCCCCTTCATTGATGTTTGTCTCAAAAGTTTTCTCTCTCGCCTCTAAAGTCCAGATACGACAGAAGTCTGAATGAGGAATGGAGTCAACGGGTAACATTGTAAGAGCTGCCTCTTTTGCCTTGAGATCAGCCTCTTCAATTTAGCCGCCTGTTCTTGGGCTCTGTTACATAAAGCCAACAATTTTGATTCTTCTAGAATAATGTTTTTTGGAGTAGACAACCTGTATCCAACTGCAATTCTGATGGCGGCCAATTGTACACTGTCCAAGAGGTTTGAAAATTTCTTCCAATTTGGCCAATAGACAAACAGTCCATAGCCTATGATTGACCGGGCAAAACTTTTATATAAGTTGAGAACCGTACCTGGATGAGCACCCCACCAGGTTGTTACAAGGAGTTTCATAACATTGAGAATGTTTCTTGTTTTTATTGAAACCTTCTTGACGTGGTGCTCGAAAGAAAGCTTGAAGTCAAAATGAATTCCCAGGAATCTAATATGGTCCGTGGACACAATCTCAGGATCACCAATTTTTATTTCGATGCTACCAGGTGGAATTTTTCTTTTATGTGCAGTATCTTAATTTTTGCAACATTGAGCTCAAGTCCAAGTTTATTCAAATTTTCCTGAATTGTTTCGCAAGCACACTTTAAAAGCTCAGTGCAGGTGCTGACGTCTTCAGCACTGCAGTACAGGCCCAAATCATCTGCAAACTGAGACGCGTGCACTAGCCTCGGCTGCATCGTTTCTAACATAGATATTAAACCGAACTGGGCTAAGGACCCTGCCCTGAGGAACTCCTTTGGTGACACGTCTAGGCTCTTCCAAGTCAACGAAGCTTAATATATATCTCTTCAAGCAGAGATGCAAGACAAAGTTACCGTATTGTCCGGCGTAAAAGACCCCCTGGAAGCCCCAAAAATCGACTCTTAAAATTAAGGGGGGGCTTATACGCCGAGTACACAGTTTTATAAAACTTATTTCGAATTGAGTCTAAAATCAAATAAAAACAATAATTATTAGTAAATTTTATAAATGTTTAATTTAGAAACAATTTTGGACGTAATTTTGTACATAATTTCTTTTAAACATAAAATTTTATCTCTAAAAATTTTCATTATTTTTAACACAATAAATTTCAATATGAAATTTATTCTAACATCAACTCATCACCTATTTTGTGCATGTAATCATTTAAATAAGAATAATCAACATAAGTATCGTAGTACGGATCCTACTCTTCTGCTTCATCTTCAACTTTAAGCGTTGCACTTTCTTTAATGTCATCGTTCCATAAAATATCGTCTTCACTACCGTCCAAGGCGTTGGAAATGCCAAATTTCTTAAAATAATTTATGACGCTTTCAGTTTTTACTTGATTCCAAGCTTTTATAACAAAATTGCAAAAAACATCTAAGCCTGGTGCTTTCATATTTTCTGATTTTATGTATTCCTTAGTTCCGTTTATCATCCAGTCGTTCCACATTTCTCGAAGATAATGTTTGAACGGTTTATTTAAACAAACATCCAATGGTTGTAAAACTGATGTTAAGTCACCTAGGATGACTGCCTGCATAGTTCGTTTTTCGTTCAGATCTTCCTTGATTTTATCTGTAAGATGGCTTCGGAACATGTCCCAAACTAGCAAACTACGGTTGTTAAAATTACCAGGTCGTCTATCCCAAGTTTGACTCAGCCATATTTTTACACCATTTTCAACCGTTTTCTTGCACGTGAACAAGGATACCTGGAGGAAATTTGATTTTTAGCATGGTTTTTCTTTTAAAAATCACCATTGGCTTTAATTTTACACCATTGGCTAAACACGATAAGACTTCAGTAAATCTACTTTTTTCATGTCCAGTGGATTTAACAAAAATTGTTTTTGTTCCTCTCACATCTACAGTGCAGTTAACCAAGATGTCAAATTGTACTAGCGTCTCGTCCATGTTTCCAATACTTCCCAGAGGAAAGTAGAAATCTTCTCTTAACTTGATTAAAGAAGGTAATTTTTGGGAAATTTTAGTTTTTTCTCTCAAAACGTAATTAAACCTTTCCATGAAGCGGGCACACCAACTAACTGTGGCTGTAAAATTTTTTGCTAAATTTGGATTTTTCAAGGCCCATTTCATAGCTTCACTTCTTATTAATTTTCTGAAGACAAAGATACCTTCTTTTCTCGCATTAAATACAAATTCCGAAACGTATTGTTCTATTACGGGCCCTCTGGCAGTACCAGTTCTGAGTGTACACTTACATTTAGGCATTTCTTTTATAATAGTTTCACTGTCTAACCACCTACGTACATTTTTCCTGTCAACGTCAAATTTTTGTGCAGCTTGATGGTTGCTTGTCTCTTTTGGATACTTTATAACTTTTAATTTAAAAGCAGCGTCGTACTTTAACTTAGTAGTCATAATTACGCAAATTATCGTAAAATTAATATAATAAAATTAAATACAAATCACTAAGATTTAGAATTGAAAAGCCCGATTAGAACGAGACAGGCTTCAAATACTAACTGTAGCAAGTTGAGTTTCTTCACGGAAGCAATAATTAAGTAATTAAGTCTCTCTTACGTAAACAAATTTGAGGGGGGGTTTATACGCTGAGTATACACAAATTTGAAATTCTCGATAACGAAATCATGGGGGAAGGGGGGGGGCTATACGCCGGGGGGGATTATACGCCGGACAATACGGTAATGAATTTCTGAGAACAACCAATTTCACTCAGCTGTTGTAGCAGTATACTAGGAACCACGTTGTCAAAAGCTCCTTTCATATCTAGAAAAATGGCCAACGTGTCATGACTGTTTCTTAAACCATCCTGGACACAAAGAGACAGGTTTAAAACATTGTCCATGCATGAACGGCCTGTACGAAAACCACTCTGATCTTGTGAAATAACTCCATTGTATTCACACCACCATTGAAGCCTATTTTTCGTCATTATTTCCATTGCATAGGCACTAAGTCATGGTAATTAGCCGAAGTCCAGAATTGTCTTGCTTTTTAATGAGATGAACAAACGCGTTTTTCCTGGCGTCCGGAAAGTCACAAGTCTGATACATCTCATTGAAGATATCCAGGAGGAAGAGCCTGTACCTAAGCGATAATTTCATGATGCTTAAGTAGTCTATCCCATCTAGACCAGAACCAGTGCTGGTGTTTCTGGAATCTATGACATAGTTTATCCCGCAAATGAGAACGGTTCATCAAAGACAGGATTGAGCTGAGCTTGACAAAAAATTGTAGGTTGACTTACAGTTACTGGAGCAGCTAGCTTGTCTATTACGTCAATGACAATTTGACTATAGCTCTTGTCCTGGATGTTGTTGGAACCGTGGTTAACTTTTTGCCGTTTATTCTGATAGATTTTCATTTTATTCTATACATAACCAGGGTTTTTATTAAGATCTGTAGACTCAGTAAACTTAAGAGGGTACATACACCTTAAAAAAAAACCTCAAAAAATATTTTGTAAGATTTTTTAAAATTATTTATTTAAAAAGATTTTTTTTTCCAGATTTCACACACATTTTTACACTATTTTACACATTTAGTTAGTCCAAAAACATGATTTTCTAAGTAACATAAAATACAGCTATTTAAGAAATAAAAGTTCATTGCTCGTAAAGCCAAAATTTTTCCAGACAGCGGATGGACCCAGGACTTTGCACACTTGTTCTATATATGAATCCTTATGAGCGGAATCTCAGGAAACCAAATCCAAGCACTATAAAGCTACTTGCATACTTTGAAGTTGCTTAATGTAGTGAAAATTTGGATAGTTTTTATCATTTTAGTCAATTTATGGTGTGCAAGTAGCTTTATAAAGCTTGAATTTGATTCCCTGAGATTCCGCTCATAAGGGTTAACATGTAGAACAAGTGTGCAAAGTCCTGGGTCCATCCGCTGTCTTGAAAAATTTTGGCTTTACGAGCAATGCCCTCATTTTCTCAAAAATCACATATTTGAGAAAATGGCATTTAAAGTTCTGAACAGATTTTGATAAATGAAATGTAATACACCAACTCATAAAAATTTATATCTTGAAAATATCTTGTCACAGGACTCTTTTGCACATAGCCAGATACTTTGTTTTTTTGCTCCTGCTCCTAAAGTGACCCAATTAGCTTTTTTATTAAAAACACAGATTACACACTATTAGGCACCAAGACCAAGTTAAGAATTTGAGTCAGCGGAGTCTTCATATGCAATTATCTCAAAATTATCTTTAAGTTTAAATCACAGAATTATTCTTTCACTTCAAATTTGTACATAATAAACACCTTTTTTTAACAACTAAAAAACTTTATAAGTTTAACTGGTAAGAATTGGTCATTTATTCTTGAAATTTTTTTTTTTTTTTTTTTTGAATAAAACTAACTTATTTACTTGAGATTTAAATAATAACTAAAACAAAACAAAGTAAAGTAAAATTTCACTAGAAAGATGACTCAAATGATGAAGATGACTCACTGCGAAAATAATTTGATATCGATAGATCGATATTCGATACTAATTGATGTAATATATACTAAAGTAGACTCGTAGAGGTAATATATGTCATATATTATGTCATAAAGATTATAAATTTTTTCATGCGATCGATTCTAACTTAGTAAATTGTTTTTAGCATTAGACTTGAAATGAAAGTTAATCTGTCATTCTTAATTTTCATTATTAAGATATTATGTCACGGAAAAAATCTAATCACAGATAAAAAAAATTCCTGTTTTTTCATCGCTTTTATTAGACAAAAACAATGTAAATACAGTTCTGGTCATGGATAAAAAAAAAATTATACCTACATTGCGAAAATTAAAAAAGGAAAAAATACATCGAAAAAACATTTGTAGTATCGTAGAAAGTATTTCTGCGATTAGAACTGACTTGAAATTCTTGAATTTCAAAAAAAGCCATATTAACGTTAATTTAATAAATTAAATGTTTTCATTAAATTAACTGTGTTTGAGATTTACCGCCTTTTATTGCCACGTGATTGGTCATGCGAGCGACCCACGCCAGAGCTGCCCAGAGTGACCAGTTTCCGCCCTCACCAGTCTTGCTGCGACCGTGATGCCGCGACCACGCATCACGGGACTCAGCGCCGTCGTCGTAGATCGACCGCTTATCTACGACGATTCCACCCAGTTTCCCAGAGGTAGAGTACCACCCGGTCAAAACGGCGTGACCACTCTCCTTTATTGTAAACACTTAGATACCGATAAATAAATATACCACAAAAGTTAGAGTTCATTTAAATGCCAGTGTTAGTTATTTGAAGCCCAGTGATTTCCTGCCTTCTCCTCGTCCCTTTTCGCTCGCGTTAATTTTTATATTCTCGAACATTTGGCATCCCTTGTGGGGAAAAGTTCCCCGGAGAAAGCGCATCGCGAGTGAAAATAGAAGAGAAGTGCATCGACGCCGCCAGTTTCATAACGGCAAACGGCAAAGACGCCTCGCCGGAGAGCCACGTGAAGCTTCGCGGCCATATTGGAAAAGGGAAGGAGTCTCGCCTACAGCACGAGCCACGGAGCAACAAAGACGCCCAACGGCCCGACCAAAAACTAAGACGACGGTGGATCGGAAGGCGACTCGGCAACACCGCTTGCCATCAGCTGAAGACCATCGGCCTGCTACATCCCTGCCGCACTGCAGCCCCTCTGCAGTGGGAGAGAGAGAGAGAAGGCACCTCGACCAGCTGACTTTGCTAATACGGTGGGTCCGCTCCAAGTCGCAAACTTGTGTTGCGCAATTTAATAATTTCAATTTTTTCTTGTATTTGTTTAGCCTTGGAACTGTGTGGGTAAAGTTAGCTGCATTGTTCTCCATTCTATTTTGCCTTCTTCTTAAATTTATTTATTTTTATCTTTCCAAAACAAATAGTCAGTTGACCCAATTCCTCAATAATTGAGTACAGCTGTTACTATTTTGGTAAACAATTGATTATTTTAGGGTCAAGTGACCAATAAAATTAGGAATAATTTTTTCAATTTTTACTTTGTTAATATTGAGCTCACCTGAAAACTTAATTTCATTTTTATTTTGCTCCACCTTATCTGACATTATTGAATTTGCAGGTGAAACTACCTGTTAAACTGAGGTCCACGCTTACTGTTCAACCACATCTGAGCAACCTTTGGCACCTGTGGGAGCAAGCGAAGGGACTTTCTTCACCAACTGGTAGTCCTCGAGCCCTCGTACAGCTGCAGCAGCACTCCCAGAGTTCTTCGATAGCCTTGGGTTCAAATGTACTGTTTCTTATGGTTGTTAGAGTCAGCGTTGGAATCAATTTTTTGCCAATCTTACTCAATATAGTATAAGCTCAAATTATTTACATTGTTGAAATAGTTACTGATTGTTTCACCTTTTCAATTATATAGTTTTTCAAAAATTCTAATTGAATTTTTTATACATTTTAGGTTGTTTCAAGACCAATTTTCAAAAGATCCAAGTGCCTAATAATCCTTGCCTACTCAACCCAATTAGAGTTGTTTAGGGATCTTGATTTCCTTTTTTTTCTATAGTTTTTTTTATTGATCTATTTACCTTTTCTCTTCTACACTTAATTTTTGATTTTTTCACCTGCTTCATTTTTTCTAAACTTTCATTTAAGATAGTGCTTAAGTTTTCTTCCAAAATCAGCCACCTGCCTGGCTTAGTTGTTTGTTAGTTAAATTGTATTTCAGTTCAAATTCTTTCCCACCAAATAATATTCATAAGTTTAAATATTTTTCAATTTTCTTTTATTCAAAGAATTAGTTGTTATTAAATATTAAGTCTAAATATTTTTCAGCATTCTTTTATCTAAAGAATAATTGCCTCATATTAATTGTATTTCAATTATAGATTGTCCTACCACTGATATTCATAAGTTTGAATATTTTTTCCATTCTTTTGTTTAAAGAATAATTGCCTCATCTTAAATTGTATTTCAGTTTAAATTCTATTCCACCAATAATATTCATATGTTTGAATATTTTTTCAGTTTCTTTTATTTAAAGAATAATTGCCTCATCTTAATTGTATTTCAATTAAAGATTGTTCCACCACTGATAGTCATAAGTTTGAATATTTTTTCCATTCTTTTGTTTAAAGAATAATTGCCTCATCTTAAATTATATTTCAGTTTAAATTCTATTTCACCAATAATGTTCGTATGGTTGAATATTTTTTCAGTTTCTTTTATTTAAAGAATAATTGCCTCATCTTAATTGTATTTCAATTAAAGATTGTTCCACCAGTGATATTCATAAGTTTGGTTTTTTTTTCCATTCTTTTGTTTAAAGAATAATTGCCTCATCTTAATTGTATTTCAATTAAAGATTGTTCCACCATTGACATTCATAAGTTTGAATATTTTTCTATTCTTTCATTTAAAGAATAATTGTGTTTCAATTTACATTTTCACCACTCATGTTTTTTTTGCCTTGTCCAAATCGCCTCAAGTTTAGAAAACAAACTTAAATTGTGTTTCAATTTAAATTTTCCCAAGCCAAAAGATAGTTTTAACTTTTACCTATTGATTAATTATTTCAAATACCACCCTACCTTGCAAAATGAATAAACCAAATTCATTTGCGCAAATCCTTAACACGCAAGCTATAATCCGAAATCGAATCGTCACTCATTTCGAAATATTTAAGCAAAAAGGAGCCTTGATGATTCACGAGTTAGCAGAGAAGCGCATCCTGCGTCTCGAACAACTCTGGCAAGAGTTTATCCAAAATGATCAAAGTTTAAGAAACTGCCGGGATGTAGACCGTGGCCACGACTACTTCGTCAAAGACATGTTCTAGCATACGCAGGACACCTTTGATGACGTGTGGTGTGACTACATCCAATTTCTTAAAATTGAGCCACCTGTGACTCCCTTAGTCCAGGTTTTGATATCACCCATTGAGAACGAGCCACCTGAACCGCTTGAGTTTCAGGACCTGGCTAATTATTTTAAAGTTCAGCTACCTGCGACGCCTCAAGTCCAGGCCTCGGCTAATCATATCGAAGTCCAGCCTCCTGATCTAATCCATGTTCAGACTCCGGCACCAATCTACGAATTCAAGTCCTTGATTAAGGCACAGCCACCTGAACCACCTCAAGTTCGGGCTCCGGCGACCCCCTTCGAAATGGAATCACCTGAGACATCTCAAGTCCAGGGTCCAACGAACCTCTCCAAGCGCAAGCCACCTGCGGCTGTCCTGGCTCAGGCACCGGCTATCGCTTTCGAGAAACAGCCACCTGAATTACTTAGAGTTCAGGCTTCGGCTGAACCTTTCAAAATTCAGCCCCCTGCGACACACTTAGTCCAGGCTTCGGTTATACACTCCAAAATTCAGACACCGGCAACGTGTCTTAAAGCTCAGCCACCTGCGACAATTAAATTAATTAAAGTCCAGACGCTGGCTACCATGACAAAAGTACAGCCACCTGAACTAATCCAGATTCAGGCACCGGCTATACTCTCAAAAATAAAGCCACCTAAACCACTCCATGTTCAGGCCCCAATCACGATCTCAAGCGTTCAGCCACTTGAAGTAACTCAACTTCAGACCCTGGCTGTATCATTATTTAACTGTTGGGTTTTCGACCCAGGAATTTTCCTTGGACAGAGCATCAGGCTCTTACCAAAATTGCCCAGTAAGCCTCTACGTTTGATCGTACGCTTACTAACCACCCTAGACTTAACCTACAATTATTTTTATATATTACTTAATGTTATTTTTATTTTTATTATGTTCACAGATATTATTAATCGACTACAGTCGATTAAGGCGGGCGGAATGTTTGAGATTTACCGCCTTTTATTGCAACGTGATTGGTCATGCGAGCGACCCACGCCAGAGCTGCCCAGAGTGACCAGTTTCCGCCCTCACCAGTCTTGCTGCGACCGTGATGCCGCGACCACGCATCACGGGACTCAGCGCCGTCGTCGTAGATCGACCGCTTATCTACGACGATTCCACCCAGTTTCCCAGAGGTAGAGTGCCACCCGGTCAAAACGGCGTGACCACTCTCCTCTATTGTAAACACTTAGATACCGATAAATAAATATACCACAAAAGTTAGAGTTCATTTAAATGCCAGTGTTAGTTATTTGAAGCCCAGTGATTTCCTGCCTTCTCCTCGTCCCTTTTCGCTTGCGTTAATTTTTATATTCTCGAACAAACTGTAACTTCTTTTCCTTAACGAATTGAGAAACGCGATTTGCGGCATTTAAAAGCTGATCTAAAAGTACATCAAAAAACACAAAAACTTGAAAATTGATTTTTTGAAAAATTTTAGGTATATTACCCCCTTAACATTACAAGCCTTCTTTTTACTCTTGATCGCTCTCTTCAAGACTGGCTGGCAGATATACTAAAGTTTGTAATGTCGATATAACATAAATTTATCTAATCCTCTCCAGATTGGTATATAAGCAATCCCCCCTCTCACTGAGAGAGCTCGTCTCATCCGTGATCACCGACCAGTCACATTTCAACAGATACTCATTCAAATCTCTGGCAACCATAGTTTTAAAGTCTCTAAAAGAGAAGTCGTTGGTGCCCTGTCGTGGGATTGGAATGTCAAGAGTAGCAGTTAGTAAGTCATGTCCTGCAATGAACGGAGTGTCTGTCTTATAGTAGTTAGTCACAGTATCAAGGACATCGCAAGGCAGAGGTTAAGATAGGTATTCTTCATTTTTTTACACATTCTTAAACTTCTTTATACTTCAATCTTAACACCCTAAAATATTTTTTGGAAATTTTGATTTTTGGAAAAGTTATGAACAAATAAACTTTGAGCCACCATTTTTTTAAAACTGCAACATTTTGATTAATTTTTAATGAAACTTTACAAAAATTTATGGGCAGTCTCAGGAATACCTAAAGAATTGAATACAATATTTTTCGTAGGAAAAAATTATTATGAAGCAATAAATAATCAATTTGACAATGAACAAATGGTGTATTTACCAACTTCTCCACAGTTGAAAATAAAAATTTTTTCACAGTATTATTCTTTAAACTCTCCCCGAGACGATCATGAAAAAAAATGCATTACTCTCAACTAGGAAAAAAGTTATGAATGTTAATCATAAAAAACGTAGGGAAAAACTAGCAGCCATGCGTTGGACTAGCATATACATATATATCTACAGAGGGCGTGCGTCGAGGTTATGAGCGCGCATATGTGTGCGAGTCCAACGCATGGCTGCTAGTTTTTCCCTACGTTTTTTATGATTAACATTCATAACTTTTTTCCTAGTCGAGAGTACTGCATGTATTTTCATGATTGTCTAGGGGAGAGTTTAAAGAATGATACTGTGAAAAAATTTTTATTTTCAACTGTGGAGAAGTTGGTAAATACACCATTTGTTTATTGTCAAATTGATTATTTATTGCTTGATAATCATTTATTCCTACGAAAAATATTGTATTCAATTCTTTTAGGTATTCCTGAGACTTCCCATAAACTTTTGTAAATTTTCATTAAAAATTTATCAAAATGTTGCAATTTTAAAAAAATGGTGTCTCAAAGTTTATTTGTTCATAACTTTTCCAAAAATCAAAGTTTACAAAAAACATTTTAGGGGATTTATATTGAAGTATAAACCTTTAAGAATCTATAAAAAAATATATGAAATTTGAAAGGTTCATTTTTAGTGGCCCACTTGAGATGGTTTGACTCACATAAAAAAAAAAAAAATAAATTACCTTAAAGAATCATATGCTTGAAATTAAATGAAATAAGAGAAAGAAGATGCCATCGCTTACTCTGCGATCTCTGGAAAAATTTTTCAGGATCGCGTCACCCAAAACTTTTCACTGCGTCGGAAACGGATAATGAATAAAAATAAAGTAAACAAAAAACTAACTAAGTTTTACCACCGCATTCCTGGCTGTACTTTCACCGAGTAAAAGAAGAGCGGGAGCCGCTCTTTCAAATTTTTTGGTTTACAGCCTCTCTGTGCGGTCAGAGGTGAGAGGATTAGCGAAGGGAGGCATATCCGAGATGCAGGGTTCGTAAATGAGATAGCAGGTGCGTCTCGAAAATCTTGGAGGGAGACAACTATAAGAAATGAAAGTGGAAAATTTATTTTACTGGAGAAAATTTAGGCTTAAGATATAGTAGCTGGTAACATACACAACAACAACAATATCGAAAGTCAATAAACAACTAACACAACGATGACTACGCTTCAGCGTGGGCTCTACGAATAAATTATCAATAGGTGAAAAGTTAAAGTAATGTTGAAAATCAAAAAAACATCGAGTGGTTTCTTAATAGTTTTTCAATAATTTGATCAGTCGTAATAAATATTTTATAAGGGAACGCTGAGTATGCTGCCAAATCGACATTGGGGTTCACCTCGATCCCACGGGTATAAAAACCGGCAACCTTCTCGATGGTATTTAACGAATAACAATAATGGCATATGTGCTATATATATATATGATATACAACTTATATTTAAGAATTTTGAGATGGTAAATTTGCACATACGACTATGAAAATGAATTCATGTACCCTTTGGGTAAAAGCAGAATAGCACAGATTGGTTGGAGGTCGGGTATAAAAAACGATTGCAAGTCAGACATAAAAAAGCTTCCACTTCAACAAAAAATATTAAAATTAATATTTTTTTTATGCAATTTTTTTATGCATCGCATAAAAAAATTTATAATCTTTATGACATAATATATGACATATATTACCTCTACGAGTCTACTTTAGTATATATAACATCAATTAGTATCGAATATCGATCTATCGATATCAAATTATTTCCGCAGTGAGTCATCTTCATCATTTGAGTCATCTTTCTAGTGAAATTTTACTTTACTTTGTTTTGTTTTAGTTATTATTTAAATCTCAAGTAAATAAGTTAGTTTTATTCAAAAAAAAAAAAAAAAAAAAAAATTCAAGAATAAATGACCAATTTTTACCAGTTAAACTTATGAAGTTTTTTAGTTGTTAAAAAAAGGTGTTTATTATGTACAAATTTGAAGTGAAAGAATAATTCTGTGATTTAAACTTAAAGATAATTTTGAGATAATTGCATATGAAGACTCCGCTGACTCAAATTCTTAACTTGGTCTTGGTGCCTAATAGTGTGTAATCTGTGTTTTTAATAAAAAAGCTAATTGGGTCACTTTAGGAGCAGGAGCAAAAAAACAAAGTATCTGGCTATGTGCAAAAGAGTCCTGTGACAAGATATTTTCAAGGTATAAATTTTTATGTGTTGGTGTATTACATTTCATTTCTCAAAATCTGTTCAGAACTTTAAATGCCATTTTCTCAAATATGTGATTTTTGAGAAAATGAGGGCATTGCTCGTAAAGCCAAAATTTTTCAAGACAGCGGATGGACCCAGGACTTTGCACACTTGTTCTACATGTTAACCCTCATGAGCGGAATCTCAGGGAATCAAATTCAAGCTTTATAAAGCTACTTGCACACCATAAATTGACTAAAATGATAAAAACTATCCAAATTTTCACTACATTAAGCAACTTCAAAGTATGCAAGTAGCTTTATAGTGCTTGGATTTGGTTTCCTGAGATTCCGCTCATAAGGATTCATATATAGAACAAGTGTGCAAAGTCCTGGGTCCATCCGCTGTCTGGAAAAATTTTGGCTTTACGAGCAATGAACTTTTATTTCTTAAATAGCTGTATTTTATGTTACTTAGAAAATCATGTTTTTGGACTAACTAAATGTATAAAATAGTGTAAAAATGTGTGTGTAATCTGAAAAAAAAATCTTTTTAAATAAATAATTTTAAAAAATCTTACAAAATATTTTTTGAGGTTTTTTTTTAAGGTGTATGTACCCTCTTAAGTTTACTGAGTCTACAGATCTTAATAAAAACCCTGGTTATGTATAGAATAAAATGAAAATTTATAAGAATAAACGGCAAAAAGTTAAACAAGGTTCCAACAACATCCAGGACAAGAGCTATAGTCAAATTGTCATCGACGTAATAGACAAGCTAGCTGCTCCAGTAACTGTAAGTCAACCTACAATTTTTTGTCAAGCTCAGCTCAATCCTGTCTTTGATGAACCGTTCTCATTTGTGGGGTTAAACTATGCCATAGATTCCAGAAACACCAGCACTGGTTCCGGTCTAGATGGGATAGACTACTTAAGCATCATGAAATTATTGCTTAGGTACAGGCTCTTCCTCCTGGATATCTTCAATGAGATGTATCAGACTTGTGACTTTCCGGACGCCAGGAAAAACGCGTGTGTTCATCTCATTAAAAAGCAAGACAATTCTGGACTTCGGCTAATTACCATGACTTAGTGCCTATGCAATGGAAATAATGACGAAAAATAGGCTTCAATGGTGGTGTGAATACAATGGAGTTATTTCACAAGATCAGAGTGGTTTTCGTACAGGCCGGTCATGCATGGACAATGTTTTAAACCTGTCTCTTTGTGTCCAGGATGGTTTAAGAAACAGTCATGACACGTTGGCCATATTTCTAGAAAGGAGCTTTTGACAACGTGGTTCCTAGTATACTGCTACAACTCAAATGATGAAGATGACTCACTGCGGAAATAATTTGATATCGATAGATCGATATTCGATACTAATTGATGTAATACATACTAAAGTAGACTCGTAGAGGTAATATATGTCATATATTATGTCATAAAGATTATAAATTTTTTCATGCGATCGATTCTAACTTAGTAAATTTTTTTTAGCATTAGACTTGAAATGAAAGTTAATCTGTCATTCTAAATTTTCATTATTAAGATATTATGTCACGGAAAAAATCTAATCACAGATAAAAAAAATTTCTGTTTTTTCATCGCTTTTATTAGACAAAAACATAACTTTATTTGTTGTCCAAGGCATAGCAGCAAAAACAAAAACATGATCAGCGTCCGGCGACAGCACCAGCACCATCACAAACACACATTGCTCGTAACCTGCAGTCACAGTTAAAGATCTATTACGAAGACTGGAAATCTTATTTTGATGATTCAACTTGTAGCCTTTGCATAAAATTAACAATTAAGTACAAAAATTGCGGTGAAACGCTTATTACATAGAAGCTTATTCAGCACAGCTGCAGTTGACGCGCTGCTCATGCAAGAGGTTAGAAGCTCGACATTTCTTTCTGCACTGCTGCTATACGTCGGTATAGTAGAGCGCCTGAATGCAGCAGTGTTGAACTTTCGACTGAGAAATCGTTGCACAGGATGCGTACTTTCGACCATCGGATGGAGAAAAAAAATTTCTTATTGGTATTTTTTTTTTTTTTTCAAATTATAGTATTGAAATCATACATATTTATTAAATATGAAAATACAGATGTTGAAACACATCTGGCTGCACCTTTCATTCAAACTGCAACTCATTTTCATTATCTAAACTTTTAAAATTTTTTTTTAATACAAGCCGGCGAGGCTTAAACAAAGAATCCGTGTCTCGACTCACACCGATGCTCTTTAGCATCACACACACGTGGTCGAGAAATTCAAAATCGGATTCAAGAGAGAACAGAGAACAGAACATACAGTTCTACACACGCTCACACTCACTTTTATTCTATTTCCGCTGACAAATAAAAAACTGACTAATAACCGCAATGCACAAGGTGCACCTCGCAGATTTCCTATTCCAAAGGAAAAATCGTCGAGTTTAAATCTTTTTGCTTCTCTGGCTTATTGCATACAACCCACATGTATCCCGCAGTTAATGCGACGAACCAAGTAATGACAATTACTCAAAATCGCGTGAGTCTCACTGCTACGTAATAACAAATTGTTGCGAATTTACTGCTTCATTAATTTTATTTTTATTTGCTGGATTAAAAGCTGGTAGGGGAGGGTTGTCAAATAAATTGAGTAGACCATCAATTAATTTTATGTGAATTTTATTTCCTAAGAATATATTATTATTTACAAAAAAAAAAGGTTCAAGTTTAATAACTTTTATTATATCTCTTAATAATTAATCAACAAGTATGAAATTTAAGTAGTTAATGAGTATTGACAGATTAATAAGTTTGATGTTGATAATATGAGCTCATTACTCTTAAATAAAATAAGACAAATCATCAAAGTATAAAATAATTTAATTATAAATTATGGAGAATCACTATTGAGCCAGGTCTAGTTGAAATGTAAAATGAGATAAAATAAATCAGTGTAGTATACTTAAGAGAACTATCCAGAAGGTTAAGTTGAATTTCAATAATTAATGCAAATGAGCTGAGAATGAGCTTGAGAGAGAGAGAATAATAACTGACTTAAGAGAGAAACTGAGATATGAGAATATGTTGAATTGAGAATTGCCAGCATTAATTTCCGTGTAAAGAAACTGAACTAATTTGAGAAATCGCCTAGTCAAAACTCTTGACGAATTTGATTATATTAATTCAAACCATAAATACGAGTTTTGCTTGAGAACAGTTGAGGTAAACGAAGCAACAGAGAATGGCCTTGAAAAGAGTAGAAAAAAAAATGGCTGCGTGTAAGACAGCACAAAGAAAAGAGAGAGAGAGCAAGAGAATGCACAGTAATTTTATTGATTTTCTGGCTGTGAGAAGGACAATGTAAAAGCACCGGTAAATTATTGTTACCGGTTCTGAGCAAAATACCTGAAGATGCCACGCCGTGAAAGCTCTCCTTGCTGAGCAATTAACCCAAGAATTGAATTGAGCCGAGCCGTTTGAGTTAATTGAAGATCACATATCTCCCGAGTTGAGCCAACACCAAGTAGCTGATTCGTCGAGTTGACTGTACTGATGAGATGACTACGTTGAGGATGATGAGAAAGAGTCACGAGAAAGAACCAAGAGAAACCCGAGAAGTTTCACAAAATGGCGAGTGAAACCGTCTATTCACGAGCGTTGTCTTGAAGAGAGAGAGAGGCCCGAGCGTAACAGTCACGTCATAAGTAAATGTAAACACCGATATCGATTTGAACTTAAATTATGAGAGTTTTCTTATTTACATTAAAAGGTGTGAGCGTTGGTCGAGTAGCAGCAGAGAGTGGCCTTGAAAATAGAGAGAGATAGCCCGATAGAGAGAGAGAGAGAGAGAGAGAGAGAGAATGGCCGAAATGGCTACGTGCTTGTGCACATTGAGATAGACGAAATCAGCACAGAGTCGTAAATTCTGTGCTAGAGAAAATGAAAAGTGAGAAGGGGCAAGGAAATGACTGTTCCTTGCACCTGAATACCTGGAGATGTTCGATGAGTGAGGATTGTCCTTGAACCAGACAAATTCTCCGTAGACCACCGGTGAAGAGTAGCTGATACCTGGTAATGGCGCGGCTCCGAGGTTGTTGATGATCACAGAATTACTGTCTGTGATCGTCCGGATGAGCTGGTGCACGGTTAAAAGGCAGGTTCCGGGACTACCTGGTGAAAAAGGCGATGAGAAGAGCCGTTGAGACGAACCGTGAAAAAGCCGGGAGAACTCTCTGCTGCACACACACACACTTGAGCACCAAAACCAGAAGTCAGCACGCGAGGCCTGTGGCAGCAGCAACGACGACAGCGGTACTGCCCAGCACTACGGCGCGCGGGAGTGAGAATTGGGACTAAAGTCCCCGCCTAGACTCATAAATGGAGCCATGCAGTCTATCAATTTAAAGTTGAGCGAATGAGCCGAAATATCTACGAGCGAGTTGTCGTCCACTCCGTAACACAAATTAAGCCGCAAAAAGATCTATCATAATATAGTGTTTGTCTAACAAAATCAGCTTGTATAAAATTACCGCGTGATCACTTCACCACCGCGCAAAACCGAATGTACTCCCAAGTTCTCAAACTACCTGCACTTGACCGCTCGAGTTCATCAGAGTGCGTTCATAACGGAGAATTAAGTGTATTTAAGGGGATAGTATGGTCAAACGAGCAAAAAAAAAATGTTTTTTTTGACAATTTTTAAAATGAAATCAAGCAAACCAAGTTTATTGTAAAATATAGTACTTTATTGAGTAACATTTAAAGAAGCTTTTGTCCAATTTTGAGGTAAAAATATTAAGATTTGAGTCTCTGGCAGGCAGTTTTCGGTGAGACATTTCGAAAAAAGTTTTTTGCGGTGGCCACTCGTACTCGACACTGGCTTATCTGAAACACAATTTGAAAGAAGATTTAGTTAAAGGATAAGTTTTTCTAGGTACTGTCGAGCCACTTTTTTAAATTTTTTATTTTTAACAAAATGGCGGCCCTAAAATGGCGTCATTTTGAGGTAAAAATTTTCAAACTGCTGGTAAAAATGTAAAAATTGAAAAGAAAAAAAAACACCCCGACAGTACCTAGAAAAACTTATCCTTTAACTAAATCTTCTTTCAAATTGTGTTTCAGATAAGCCAGTGTCGAGTACGAGTGGCCGCCGCAAAAAACTTTTTTCGAAATGTCTCGCCGAAAACTGCCTGCCAGAGACTCAAATCTTAATATTTTTACCTCAAAATTGGACAAAAGCTTCTTTAAATGTTACTCAATAAAGTACTATATTTTACAATAAACTTGGTTTGCTTGATTTCATTTTAAAAATTGTCAAAAAAAACATTTTTTTTTTGCTCGTTTGACCATACTATCCCCTTAAATACACTTAATTCTCCGTTATGAACGCACTCTGATGAACTCGAGCGGTCAAGTGCAGGTAGTTTGAGAACTTGGGAGTACATTCGGTTTTGCGCGGTGGTGAAGTGATCACGCGGTAATTTTATACAAGCTGATTTTGTTAGACAAACACTATATTATGATAGATCTTTTTGCGGCTCAACTTGTTATTACGTAGCAGTGAGACTCACGCGATTTTCAGTAATTGTCATTACTTGGTTCGTCGCGTTAACTGCGGGATACGTGTGTGTGTTGTATGCAATAAGCCGGAGAAGCAAAAAGATTTAAACTCAACGATTTTTCCTTTGGAATAGGAAATCTGCGAGGTGCACCTTCTGCATTGCGGTTATTAGTTAGTTTTTATTTGTCAGCTGAAATAGTATAAAAGTGAGTGTGGGCGTGTGTAGAACTGTATGTTCTGTTCTCTGTTCTCTCTTGAATCTGATTTTGAATTTCTCGACCACGTGTGTGTGATGCTAAAGAGCATTGGTGTGAGTCGAGACACGGATTCTTTGTTTAAGCCTCGCCGGCTTGTATTAGAGGTGAACCGACGCTAATATTGAATTTTGTATTAGTTTTAAGGTTTTTTTGTAATAGATTGAAAATTATATAATTTCCTTTTTTCATTTGAAAAACCGATTATTTCCTCTGCCCGTCTCCTGTGGATACCGCCACCTCCGACGCCAGAGCTAGCGCGCCGCGTATTTTTTTGGGTTTCATTTAATGGTTGGATAATTAAGGAATTTTATTATTATGAAATAAAAACGCTTACACGTTCTCCCCATTTTCGGTTAGTTCAGATAATGACGGAGGTGTACAAGATGTACACAAGTTTTCAGTGCTGTTGGACAAGCAGAGCCTGACGATCTTCGAGGGTTCTCGTGTTGGAACAAGTAGTTCACACGATTTATTGTTTCAGATAAACAATTAGTCCCAGCCCTGTTACAAAATAAGAAAAAATTAAAATTTAAAATTTTCTCTAAATACATAGTGTTTAATAATAATTTAAGTTAGACATTATATTATAAGCAAGGTGGGCTGAGTGGGAACGAAAATGATTCAAAAAAAGGTGGTCAGGAACAAAAGAGAGAACAAGGTGGAAAGGGAATGGGTGAAAAAAAATTCATAAAAATTGAACTGTTTTACGGTTAAAAACTAAAGAATTAAAGTTAGGTAGGAGGTGGGTGGGGTCGGGAAGGAAGTGGATGAAAAGTGAAAAAAGTAACTAATGTAACATATTATATACATATATATATATGGGTCAAAATAATACTTTTCGGCAAATCGGCCTGCACGAGGTTCACCGATTTGCATGAAATTTTAGGAGGTCAAAGTACTAAGGTAAAGGACCCAATTGTGGACCCCAAAAATCACAACTTTCAGGGTTTTTGAATTTTATAGAAAAAACCAAGCAAGTGAGGTTAATTTTTTTTGTAAATACTTAATTTTAGTGGTCTTAAGAATCAAAATCAATTTTTTTTATTAAAAAATTTTATTTATTTACAGAGTAATTAATGTTTAAAGTAGAGACCTTTTGGACCGTATTTTTGAGACTGTGTGTCAAAGTACCCCGATTAATGGACCTGTTTTTACATGCAATATCCCCTTTACGTTTTTCTTACCCCAATTAATGGACCCTGTGATTTTATTTCAAACTATTGAGTTTTGAGGTTACGATTTTTGTTAACATTGAAGTTAAAAGTAGTTACAGTTTTCATTGACAAAAGTAATTTAACCACATTAGAAGATTTATAAAGCTGATATTTTAGCATATAAAACTCGGTATGAAAGTCAAAACTAACGTCTCATTAATTGGGGTACTCGGGGTTTCATTTAAAGGTTCGTATTAATGGACCGCTGCTCTTCAGGACCATTAATTGGGGTACCTTGAGACTAGGGCCCAATTATGAGAACTGCATTATTTATTTAAAAATTTATATTTTTAACTTACAAAATTGATACTATACTAATTTTTAAAGTCCAAGCTTTTCATTGATCAGTGATACATTGCGTAAATAAATAAAGTATGCCTAGAAATTCAAGTTTGAAAGTTGCTTGATTCGCTGCAACGAGAACACCAACCTAACCCTCGAGTCAACCAACATTGTGACTTTCAAAATAAAACGGAATTATCAACGTAAACTAACAAAAAAATTTCGAAATATTCTTTGATAACATAAGTTTATTTTAAAATTTTATGCCGATATTTGCATTAAAAAAATATTTAAAAATGATTTTTGCTGAAGGGGACCATTAATTGGGGTAAGGGGTCCACAATTGGGTCCTTTACCTTATTAAATACAAGACTTTTCTCGCAAACCAGAGGTCTCTATCGCATTTCACCTCTGTGCGGCGTCGTTTCAAAGTTTAAAAAAAGGCCTATTTTTGCAGCAATTTGAACGTATTTTTAAAAAATTATAACTTTGGTTTGAAGTCAGATAAAGACATCCGGTTTGCGGGAAACTTTTGTTTGAAGCAAGTTTTTTTCGAAAACTTTTTTTTAATTTTTTTACAGTATAATCGTAATATACTTACAGCCTCATATGTGAATGCTACTTTTACCCTATTTTCAGCTATACTTGAACGACTGTAGCTCACTGTAGTTTTAATTTTTTCAAATATTAAAAAATTTATTAATTTTTTACATAAAAAAACAAAAATTTTGCGACCTGAAAGAACTTCCTACGATCTTCCGTTTCCAAGATACAGATCTTTGAAGTTCTCAAAAAATGAAAAAAAACACGTTTATTGCTATTTTTGTAAGCTCGATTGCAAACGTTTGACTCTTTCTTTTAGGCTAAAAATTAGTGAAAGCACTCTTTGATTGTAAGTCATCGAGGCCCACATATTATTTTATCACACATAAGGTATATTTTTTTTTGCTCAGAGCTTACATTTCACGCACTTTTCTAATAAATCACACTTTTTCAAGATAATTATATGGCTCTTAAGATCTTTTTTTACTTCTACTTGTAATTCTCTGCTTTGATTCAGCTTAAATTAAAAAAAAAGTTACTATTACCCTCAATTTGAAATGTTTTGGTGATCTGAAAGTGTTTTGACGTCTAAATTGTGGCTGTTTGAACTGAAATTAATGATTTAAGTATCTTAGTTGTGATATACAAAGGGTTAAATTTAAGGTTTTTAAAATTTAGTTTCTTAAATTTTATAAGAATCAAAGAAGTTTGAAAAAATGACTGTTTGAAATACTTTAGTAAAAACCTACTTAAAATCAAGTTAAGCTAATTTTTGGTTTTTTTTGTCTTTTTTTCTGTTTTGAAGATCCTGCAACTGCAGATGGGGGATTTACTTGAGCCTCTTTTTTTGAGGTTTTTTCATTATTCTTGCTTTTTGATCAGTTGTGTCCGATGAAAATAGTTTCACTTTTATAAACTCCGTATCAACTGGTTCGAAATAGTGATTTTCTCTGGTATTTGGTACTGGCTTTGAGGAGTCGAATCGGTCTTTAAGAGTTTCACCTCTCTTTTCAACTTGACTTTCAGGAACGTAATGATAACTGTAATGGTAAAAAAAAAAATCTGTCATAATGATTTAAAAACTGAAAAGTCAACATATATATTATCAAAATTAATTATTCACACCTAACATTTGAGTCAGTTTCTTTTAAATAACTAAACATCAGCTGTGCAGTCATGATTTGCGTGCCATGCAAAGATGCAGTTCTTGTGCTACGTTTAGCAGCTGCACCTATATCATCACATGAGCTTTTGCCATGAGATGTGGCAAAGAAATTGTGTGACTTCACTTTCAAAACAAAATCGTTCTCGTGATGGCAAACATTTATAAAATGATTTCCGCGTTAAATTAATAGATGAGTTAAGTCACATAATATGCAACCAAATATTACTAATTTTTGATTTTCATTAGTTTTACTATAAATTTGAATTTACCTGTTTTTGAATTGTGTAGGAGAACCATCAGAGAAATACATTAAGTTCTTTATATGAAAAAATCTTGCCGTAATTTCTTCAATTATTGGTTCGATAAATGCATGAACAGAATATGCACGGTGTTCAGAGATGTCAGAAATCACGCAAAATGACTGGTTTTTGACAGTATTTGTAATCTCATCTTTGTAGTATAAAATAGCCGTAAATAATGATGCTGTTTGTTCATTTTTAAAGAAATACGCTTGAACAGAATTTTGTGCAACAAATGCGTAATTTTCAGCAAAGTCCATTGTTATTATTCCTGTGTCTTTTTCAATATTTTTTCTGGTAAAACTGTTGAAGTCACTTTGTGTGTAAGCTATAAAATGGTGTTTTGTCATTGATGGCACGTTCGTTGTACTAACTAGAAGATCATTAATCAAACTCTCTAGAGTATCATTTAAAGGTTCTGAATTTCTTTTAAAGAAATTTTTTGAGTTGCATTTTCTACATCACTGCTTTTTTTTTGACCATTGCATGTATTTTACAGTTTTAGCTCCATTAGTTTCGATGTTGGAACTATTTATAAAAAAATTCTCACGCGAGCTCTATTGGAGCAATTTGGACAGTTGTTTAACATGCAATCTCGATTATCTACAGAGCAAACTGCAAATGCAAGCAAGTCTTTTTAATAAAGATCTGGCCTTACAGCAGATAGTTTTAATTTGAAATTTTGGTGGAGAGCACAAACACAAACGTGATGTGTTCCCGGTTTTCCAGCAAATATACATAGCGGAGGTTGTAAACTTGCAAAAAAAGCTAAACAAGGAATGTTTGTTTGTGAGGTCTCATAAATCCATTTTTCATACAGATCCTTAAGATTGTATAAAATTAATCTTTTTTGAACTTCAATCTTTGGTTTACCAGGGTTTTGAACTTTAATGTGTTCTTTTACACCACTGCATGTCATACTATTTGAGTCGTCAATATAGAATTCTTCGATTTCATTTCTCACTTCAAGGGGTATCTTACTGAAATTTTTCCTCATCTGCTTGCCTAAAACACCTGGAATCAAAGCCATTTATGTTCCAAATTTGAACTAATTTTTTGATCAAAAAATCTAATTTACTAGTATAATTTGTTAAATTTGTAATACTAAGCAATAAAAACGCTAAAATTACCAATTTTACCAAACAATGAAAAATGCTAAATTTTCCAAGTTCACTAAGCAAATTAAATTCTCTGAAACTCAAAACAATGAAAATTTTAACGTTAAGTTCAGTCATTATAAACTGTCAGTAATAATGTATTTGTTACACAATACAATTTCAATTTAAAACTTCTTTAGTTCAAAGTTTGTTAATGCATATAAAAACAAAATTATTTTTATCAAGAAAGCCAATTTAAAAAAATTAGAAATATACTCAAGACTGATCTAGCAGTGTATTAATATAAGTCAATTCAATAAGTAATCAAGTGAAAATTTTAGAAACTAATTTTTTCATTGTAAAACAAAAATTACTTTTTTAGTTAAAAAAATGTCATTGTTGTAATTACCTACTTTTCTGAAAAAATAAATGTAAAGTAATAAAATTTCTTTACAGCAGCATTTTTGCTTAAAAAAGAAAATTTTTTTTAAACAATTAAAGAAATTTTTTATTTGAATTTTTTTGAAAAACTAAGATTACTTTGCATATCTTACCTTTATTTTCTCTTAATTTTTAGATTCCTTAAGCATATATTTATTGCATTTAAAGTACTGATTGATCTGTTCGAAACTCCACTCTTGTGGCAATATCGTCAATATTCTAATTTTTTCATCATACGTAGTAGAGTCAGCATCAAATTTAGATTGAAGATTTGAAATCAAAGATTTAAACCAATAGTTATTATTTATTGCTTCTGTTAAATCCAATTCTGGAAGTCTTACATTTTGAGCAACTTCAAAAGCTTCTGAAACTTGATTGGTCACTGTTTGAATTATGGCTACTCCCGCATTGATGACAGCTTTATCATTCATTTTATTACGCTTAAAATTAGGTAGCCCAAACGGTTCAAGTAAGCAATCTAGTTTTCTTTTACTTTGATTGTGGGAATGGGTCAAAATATCCTGGCGACAAAATATCCACGACAAAACATCCGCGACAAAATATCCGGTTGACAAAAAATCAAACGACAAAACATCCGGATGACAAAATAACTGCGACTAAACATCCAATGCAAAAATATCTGCGACTAAACATCCAAAATCAAAATATCTGCGACATAATATCTGAAGTCAAAATAACTGTATAATATGGGAGCGGGACAAAACGTCAGACGACAAAACGTCAGATAATAGACATAAAAATTTTATTTTTTTAATATAACTATAACAAATCTTTATTTCAAACACTTTTATTATTACAACAAATTTAACTTTACAATTTTTTTTACAAACATTCTACAGTATATCATATAATTCAAGTGATCATATACAGTATACCATATAATTCAAGTTCGGGGGGAAATAGTTATTATGAAGTTTCTTTTGATTTTGAACAGTGAATTAATACAAACGTGAGAAAAAAATTGATTTTTAATAAAACAATAACGGGTTATTTTTTAAAACAATGCGCGCCGTGGGGCCCGAAGGGCCCCCGCAGAGGCGCGCCATAAAATTTAGTTCCAATCAAAATCTAGTTCGAATATTTTAATATAAAATAGTTCGAATTAATTGTCGTGGATATTTTGTCGTTGGACGTTTTGCCGCGGTTGTTTTGTCGGAGATATTTAGTCGTCGGATTTTTTGTCGTCGGATTTTTGGTCGCCCGGATAATTTGTCGCGGATATTTTGTCGCCTGGATGTTTCGTTGATTGTAGTGATATATTCCGAGCCCGAGCTATCTTTTTGCTCAAGCGAAAGTTTTTCACTTTCATTTTGAATTTCGGAAACTTCATCTAACTCTTCTTCAATAACTTCCATTGTTTGATTACTATTTTCAGCAATAAGTGATTTTAATTTGCTATTACAAGCACTACATACTTTATGAGAGTCAGTAAATTCTAGATTCTTTACACTGTTTAGATAAACGACTGAAGCTTCGTCTAAATTATTTAAGTCTGCTGTAATTTTATCATGGTTTCGTTTATTGAAAGGATTAACACAGTAACTCAACTGATTTTCGTGACAAATAATTTTAATTTTTAGTCTAGCAAGACAGTGATTACACAATTTATCACCTACAGGTAAAACCATATTGCAAAAATTTTTTGCTTTCTGAAAAAGTTCTAGATCCACATTGGACAGTCTGTTAGATATAACCTTTGAATGGCTACTCCATGGATCACAACATTGATTTTTACTTTGATAATCAATCAAATAAGCTTTATAATGGTAATCACATGTAAGATTGGATTCAATATTTTGCAGCTGAGACACTCTACAAATAATAGTTTGAATCTCTCCATCTCAAATATCTTCAAATTTATGAAAAACATTTTGGATACTTCTCCATCGTTTGAGATTACAATCATCTGTAACAAGATTTTTCAGACAACACGTTTCTTGCTTTGACATTTTACTTAGTTTAAAAATCACGTCACTAAATCTTTTTTACTTTAATCGTTTCAAACATTCTTAAATCATCCGATCTCTTACAGCATCACCAAACAGTACGAAAAATTAAGATAAACTGAATATTATCATCCATGTTTTTTTGACTTTCTAATGCGCAACGGTAGAGGGCGCATGGGTTCTAGAAATTCCATTTCAGAACTTTTACTATCAATAAAGAATATCTAATTTTACAAAATTTCTTTGATATAATTGACTACACTTCAATTAATATGTTAAAGTCTACATCATCTATTTACTTAATAGAGACTTGATAATTGCGAATCTTATTGAACAATTATGGAAACTTTGATCTTGCTTGTTCAACTAATATAGTTCTTTTCTTTGCTATCGTATAAACATGTACTTTTAGATCACCAAAACATTTCAAATTGAGGGTAGCAGTAACTTTTTTTTTAATTTTAGCTGAATCAAAGCAGAGAATTACAAGTAGAAGTCAGTAATTCCTAGTTTATTTCAACTGGTTCTATTTAACTAACCGGATTTAAACCATCGGTCGGTTATGCAGATTTTAAAACGCTTTTGATACTATTTGAAACCCTTTTGATAATTTTTAAAACCCTTTTGAAACCTTTTTGATACTTTTCGAAACCCTTTTGATAATTTTTGAAATCTTTTTGATACTTTTCGAAACCCTTTTGATACTTTTTGAAACCCTTTTGAAACTATTTGAAGCCCTTTTGATAATTTTTAAAACTTTTTTGATACTATTTGAAACCTTTTTAAAACCCTTTTGATACTATCTAAAACCCTTTTGATAGTGGCAGCTCTTACATTCCTCTGCCCACTGAATTGAAAAATAAAAAATCTTGCATCAACGTCCAAAATTTTGACACGAATGTCTGAGGTGGGCAATACTTTCGGCTCTGTATCCTGCCAAAAAAGACGGTCAAAGAGTCTCTAAGTATGAAAATTACAAAGATGTCCTCAACTTTGGCAAAATTGAGTTTCCTGTAAAACCTTCAGACATCCCTAAAGTTGAGAAGCTTAATCCATGGCTCTCATTGAACTTGTTTGTGCTGGAAAAAGATGATGGCAAGTTTAAAGTTTTTCCATGCTACCTGACATCTGAGAAAAAAGAAAAACACGTGAATCTCCTCTTCGTAGAAGAGAAACACTACAAAGATGACGACTTTGTTACCGAAAGACCCTCAAACTTCCATTATGTTTGGATTAAAAATTTATTTGGACTCATTGGTGGACAGTGTAGTAGAAAGGAACACAAAAAATACTTCTGTGATCGATGTTTTCATTATTTTGATACGGAAAACAAGCTTTTTGACCATACCATGAATTGTGTTAAAATGAACAAGTGTAAAGTAAATTTACCAAACAAGTACGCCAACACATTGGAGTTCAAGCACTACAAGTACCACAAACGTGCTCCTTTTGTCATTTACGGACATTGAGTGCCTGTTGAAACCTGTTCAGGATGAAAATGATAGAGTTCAGCAAGAGCATGAGCCATTTAGTATCGCTTACTACCTCAAATCCAGTTTCGATGATTCACTTTCGAAATTCGAGCTCTACAGAAGAAAATCTGAGGCAGATGAGAAGCCTGCTTCGTGGTTCGTCAATAAGCTGCTGGAACATGCCAAGAAGTTGGAGAAATTTTATGAGAACCTGAAGAAAATGAAGCCCTTGACCGGGGAACAAATCATAGAGTACAACAGCGCAAAAGAGTGCCATATCTGCCGAAGACCATTCACGGTAAATGACAAGAAGGTTCGGGATCACTGTCACTTCACTGGAGAGTAAGTTCTTTTATTTTCATTCAATCTCTTTCTATAGATTGTATTTTATAAATGTTTTTTTTTTCAGGTATCGTGGTCCGAGCACAATGGCTGCAATATAAACTACCAGGACTCTAGAGTTATTCCCGTGGTCTTCCACGACCTCAGTGGCTACGACTCCCACTATCCAAAGATGCCTATGGACTGGATCCAGCTCACTATTACACGACTCCTGGCTTCACGTGGGACGCGATGCTCAAGAAGACAAAGGTCAAGTTGGAGTTGCTCACCGATCCAGATATGCTCCTATTCTTGAAGTCGATCTCGATTATCCTGAGGAGTATCACGAGGAGCACGAAGACCTGCCCTTCTGTCCTGAGCACCGTGCAGCACCAGACAACAAAGACAAGAAGTTGATGACGACCCCAAAGAAAACTACGTCATCCACTACAGGGCACTCAAGCAAGCCTTGGAACACGGCATGGTTCTAAAGAAAATCCATGAGGCCATCAGTTTTCGTCAAACCCCGTGGCTCAAAAGCTACATCGACTTCAACAGTGAGAAGAGGAAAAACGCGAAAAACGAGTTCAAGAAGCACCTCTTCAAACTATTTAACAACGTGGTGTACGGACAAAACATGGAGAACGAGCGCAAAAGGGTCAAGGTCAAGCTGGTCCCTCACTGGGATGGTGTGTGCGGTGCTGAGGCGCTCAGGGCTAGGCCCAACTTCAAGAGCCAATCCATCTTTAAAAGCAATCTGGTTGCGATTGAGCTTGCACTCACCAAGGTAACGATGATGAAACCTATTTACGTTGGTCTAAGTGTCTTGGACTTAGTGTATAGGTTTCATTACGACTGTTTCAAAAATCAGCTCGGTGATAAGTGCAAGCTACTCTACACGGACACAGACAGTCTTATCTACGAGATCAAAGACGTAGACATCTACAAAATGATGGAAGATGACTGGCACGAGTTCGATACCTCAGATTACTCCACCAGCAACGAGTTTGGCATTACTTCTAATTTTGAAAATAAGAAAAAGGTTGGGGTAATGAAAGACGAGTGCAACGGAAACCTGATGACTGAGTTCGTGGGCCTTAGGAGTAAAATGCACTCTGTAAGGGTCGAAGGTCAAGAAGAAATCAAGAAATCGAAAGGAGTCAAGAGCAACGTCATCAAAACCACCATCAGGTTCTATGACTACCTCAGGTGTCTAATGAAAGGTGAAAAAGAGAAAAGGGAGCAGCTCAATATCCGCTCAAGGCTCCTCGAGGTTTTCACCGAAAAAATGGAAAAGGTTGCCTTGAGCCCTTTTGATACCAAGCGCTTCTTGATTCCTGGTTCAACCGACACTTTACTCTGGGGTCACCGCAAGATTGAGGAATTCAAGGGATCTGCATTACCGACTGCTGATAAAGTAGATGTCAAGGAATCTGCATTCCCGGCTGATGATGAAGTTCAAGTGGTGGGGAAAGTCGAAGTGGAGGGGAGATCTCTACATAAGACGGCTCATCACCCAGCTCCAGTCAGTAGTGCCTGTGAACAGCCACCGAAAAAGAGGTCCAAGCAACAGTGAGGTAAGATTGAAAGCATTTTTTGAATGAAAATTAGTTTAACCGAAAAATTAACCTCTTTGTTCTCATCTCAGCATGGATTTTGCTAAGCTCAATCAAATCACCAGAGGATTGCCGACGAAGAAGGTATCCGAACTTGATACGACTTGCCGCTACCTTGTCACCAGGATCAAGAGAGCGTCCACCAGGTATGGCGACAAGCTAGTCGCTGAGCTCGATGACGAGCTTCAGATATTTTTGCCTTCTCGAGTGTACAGAGCTTTAGCAAACGACGAAGAGCTCTTCGATAACGTAAAAAAGACTGGAGATAAGCGTGAATTGTTTTTAAATTATATTGATAAGTGTGTACAGTTTAGTTCTTAAGTATGTATGACTTAACTTATATAAATTGTATTGCGTCTCAAGCGTATTTTATTGAAAAAAATTTATCTAAATTAAACGTAAATGAAACTTACAAAGTTACAATGTTAAATCGACGCAAAACGTTTTTTGGATCTGTAATTGAAGTTACTATCGTTGGTGGAATGGAGATCCACATTCCATCGTTCAGATTTCAAAACACTTTTGAAATAGATTATTCTTTGTATCGAAACTTGGAGGCAGAAATGCATTTTTCTAATCTGTATGTAAAATATTTAGGATATGAAAGGATAAAGTTTATTAATAAAAATACAAATTTAATATTACTAAATGACTTTTTATTTCATACACCTTGAAAATTAACAACTGTTTTATTTATACTTAATCTCCCTATATTATAATCCCTTTTTTTTTTTTTGCTCCGCAAAACTGAGTCCGCAAGACTTGGTCATTGTTGTGACGAAAATCTTGAAAACACGGTCAAAAGACAGTTAAATTTTGACTTTTTTTGCTCCGCAAAACTGAGTCCGCAAAACTTGCTCTGCGTCGTGAAAACTGAGTCCCCAAAACTGAGTCCTCCTTTTCGTTGTTTTAAAATATAAAATGTTACCATTAAAATTCTTTATAATTTTTATAACAATAAATTTGTTTAAAAAAAATTATTTAAAAAAATTATATTAATATAAGTTTATGCTTAAATTTACTAAAGTTAATAAATTTGATTGTTACCTTTCAATTAAAAGAAAAAATTATTAAATTCTAAAATGAAATGTACTTCTGTATAAGAATTATTAAAATTTTTTAAGAGGAATAAAAATCTAATTCTGATTTTATTCCAATTTCCATTATGTAGCAACTTGAATTTTTTTTATATTATAATCTGGTTTTTTTTATGATCCTCAAAGTTGAGTCCTCAAAATTGAAAATCAATAAAAACACGGTCAAAAGACACATAAAAAAGATACTTATGAGTCCTCAAAGTTGAGTCTACGATGGGAAAGTTGAGTCCTCAAAGTTGAGTCCTCCTTTTCTCAAAACGGTGCTTTTTAGATTCTCATGTAATATTTTCTATAGAAGCAGCTTGGTGTATAGAAAGATTTGAATTGTGTAAATGCAGTCATTCAGTACAACGTTTAGAAATTCATACAGAAAATCAACAAAACATAATATAGTTAAAAAATTAAATAGTTAAAAAATTGGAAAACAACTTTAGCAACTTGGTTTGAATTAAATAAAATTGATCTGTTAGAAATATTAAAAATGCCAATATACCAAATTACTATAGATTTCTAGATGATAAAACTTTTGTTAGATAGAAAAATTAAAAAAAATTTCAAACTATAGGTAGAATAAACGTTGTTTCTTCTAAAAATTCAGAGTTTTCACTTAAAATTAATATCAGATAAAGTAAAAGGTGGTACTTCTCACGAATACTTCAGAACTCATAATAAAATTATTTATAAACATATAGAGAAGGAGCTATTTAAATGGGTCTAATAGTAAATGATAAAAATGTATATGCCATTTTTGAAGAATCTATAAACTATTTAACTCCGAAAAAATTACAAGAGTTTTTCGGATTATTTTTATTGTCTGAAAAAATTCTTGGTAATTTAATTTGGAATAAATATAAATTACATTTTATAAAAGATTTCAAAGATAATGCAGAAGATGGAGGTTTGAATGAAATAATCAAATTTCTATCTTGCGAAGATTCTAATTTAAGTTATAAATGTTTTGGTTTACCAGAACCATGCTTAGAAAATATTTCTAATATTTCTGAAAATTATGACTGCAAAATAAACTGAAAAGAAGAGTATGAAAAAATGTTTGAAAAATTTAATAATGATCAAAAAAATATATTTAATACAATAACAAAAAACAAAAATAATATGTACTTAAAAGATGGGCAGGTGGTACAGGTAAAACAGTTTTTCCTTTTGTAGGAAAATTAATAATTTTAGGTGACGATTTTAGACAAATCCTTCCTGTAGTCAAAAGAGGCAATGAAAAAATTATTGTAGAAGATACGATTAAATACAGTAAATTGTGGAAAAATTTCAAAATTCTTAAACTCATTGAAAATATGAGATGTAAAGATAAAAACTTTTCTAAATTGTTACTAAAAATAGGAGAAATTGAAAATTTTAAAATACCTATGAAATGGAAAAGTAAAGATGTTGGTTATTAAATTTTTGGAGATATAAATAAAAATAATAATTTAAACAAAGTTATTTTAGAATCGAAAAATGAAAATGTTGCAATGTTTAACAGAAAAGTATTAAACATATTAAATGGACCAAGTGAAACATATTACAGTATAGACAAAGCCATTCATAAGGGAGTAGATCAAACTGATTCAAATATATGTTTAGATTATCCAATTGAATACTTAAATTCAGTAAATGTCGGGCTTTCTACCCATGAACTAAAATTAAAAAAAAAAATGCAGTGGTATGTTAATTAGAAATCTAAGTAAAAAAGATGGTGTATGCAATGGAACTAGATTGAAAATAACAAATTTATATGAACATAATATTGAAGCTACATGTAAAAAAACAAGAAAAATACTACAGGTTGGTAAGGTAGATGAGGTTGGTTAGGCGGAGGTTATAGGGAGGAGCGTGGAAGGGAAGATGAGGTGGGAAGGGTTTGTTATTGCACTTAAAAATGTTAATAGAGCTTTTTCAAAATTTAAAGTACTTCAACAAAACTTTAAAGTTAGTGACTGAGTTGGTGAATAAAGTGAATAAGATTTGTTCGTAGATTGGGTGAGATAAGTTTGGGATATAAAATACGGTATTTGAAGTAAATCAAATTAGTGAGGTCAGCAATGTAGCTAAGATTGTATTAGATCAGGTAGTTGAAGATAAAAAAGTAAGTACAGTTAGTAGGGTTCTTAATATGGGTGAGAATAGTAAATCGGGTTAGATAAGGCGAGTCTGTGCGGAAGGTAGAGTGTAGGTAAGGTGATTGGGGGCTGGTAGATCAGATATTAAAATTATAACTTTGGCTCTAATTAGAATTTTCATATAAAATCATATATCATTAAAAAGGTCTTGAGCTCAGCAGCTTTCTAATTATGTCATTTTATGTCATTGAAATTTTTATTAAATCCTTTTTGTTGTCATGAGAGGGTGCTGAACAAAGCCGTTTATCATTTTAAATTCAGCCCTTTCCCCACAAAATCATAAATCGGCTTAAACACAATTTTGCGAGCTGGTACTATGCAGGAAGTAAGTTCATCTCAAGAAAAATCTGTAAAAAAATTTTGTAGAACCCAGCCGAATAACCCTTCGTGCTTCAATATTTTAGATAATTTTCCTCCAGTTTTTTTGCAGAGCAACGAGGGGGGCAAGTTTGACAGGTTCAAAATCACGAGCGCGAAGCGCGAGTGATTTTTTGTCAAACTTGCCCCGCAAAACACAGTCGGAAAATTATCGACAATTTTGAAGCACTAGGGGTATTACGACTGAAAATCGAGGCTTGCTTATACGAGATTGCAAAATTTGAAAATAATCGTGATTTTTTTATTATTTCGCTAATTACTCGAGTAGTTGCTAATTACTTGATTTTTCATCTTTAACCACCTAACATATTTTAATCTCAGCCACATTACAGACCTTACTAATTTCACTTACTTCAAATACCGCACTTAATCCCCAACTTATCTCTCACTCACTCTACCAACAAACCCTACTTACCTTATTCATTTTGGACCTGACTCATCTTAGATCTCTAGCTTAAACTGCCCACCCTGACAAGTAGGGTTGGTAGGGTTATGAATCTTTTAGTAACATAATTTGGTAAGATTATGATGAGTAAGTAAAGTTCAAACTGAACTCTCGTGTCTAATTTTTATTGGTTTTAAGCACTTAAGTCTTTTTATTATTTTACCAAACATAGAGCTTACGTATTGTTTCGATTAATTTTTATAGTCATCAATTATAATTAGGGGGTTGGCGAGCGGAGAGAGCAGGGGGGTACCCTCCCTAGTTTGATTATAAATCATTTTCATCCATCCAACTGTTATGCTTTTTATCAAAACCTAACCACTCGACCAAGACTTTATCACCACGTCTTTGAAGAACTTTCTCTACGAGGTACACGTCTGGATACTTGACCGTCAGAAGTTCCTGCTCGTAAAAACCCCCTTTGATTGGTTTATCTTGATAATCTTTCAAGTGATAGGTTACTAGATTGGTTCGAGCTACTCTTTTCACTGTAAATATTTCTGTTGTCCAATTGGGAGTGTATCCTTTTTCAAATATATGTTTAGCCTTACTCACACATACTCTATCACCTACTTTGAACTTTGGTTTTTTCTTTTTCACAACGCTTTGGTATCGATCGATGATTTGTTCTCGACTTGTGACATCTTTAGGTTTCATTCCAATAGTACGATGCTTCGGATCGTTGTAAGTATCTATGAGTTCGGATAACATGTCCAGCCATTTGAAATTTCCATTTAAACTGAATCTTCGCCACATCTTGGTTTTCAAAGTTCGATTGAACCGTTCTACGATCGAAGCTTTTAGATGACTGTAAGTTGAGTACAGCTTGATCTTGTATTCTTTCATGAGTTCTTCAAAAATTGAGTTGTAAAATTCTTTTCCCTTATCTGCTTGTAAATTTTTTGGTATTCTTCCTTGCTGGAGTATAGTTTTCATAGCTTCGCTTACATCTGAACCAGTTTTCCGTTTTACCGGCTGAGCCCAAGCAAACTTAGAAAAAACGTCGATGACTGTCAGCAAATACCTGAAACCTCCATTTTCCCGCGAGTATGGTTGCATCTCTACAAGATCAGCTTGCCAAGTCTCGTCGATATCTCGCATATCAAACTTTCGACGTGTATAGTTACATCTAGCTGGTTTGTGGAGCTCGTCCACGACTACGCGTCGTTTGTCTTCCATGCTAATGATTTCTGAACCCTGTCGAGCTGGACTTTTATACTCATAATCTGCTGCAAAATCTCATCTCTATGGGCTTCTATTAAAGTAGACAAATTATCGACATCGCTTCGCAATTTCGAAGTTATCTCGATTAAACGACACTCTTCATTGTGGATGATTTGCCTCAGAGTTTCAAAGTTGACTGTATCTTTTTCCTGAGTTGGCGCAGCCAAGTTGCACACTATTTTGTTTTCAACGTCAAACTGACCATCCGCGGTTAACTTGTATCCGATTCCAGCTGGTCCACGAATATTTTGCTTGGAACTCAGTGAATGACCAAACACGTTGACACTCATCTTGACAATGAAAAATATCGAGTCTAGAACTCAATATATATATACCCAGCTTCACGAAGCTCCTCAATTATTTCAAGGATCTCGTTGTTGTGTGCCGAATTTTCAGCATTTCTTTCAGCTACCAGCAATCGTAAACGATCGACCAGCTCATTCGGGTTATCCCAGTATCTGTAGTCAGTAAAAGTATTTCTTTTAACTATTTTAAATTGCGGTAAAATTCCAGTTCCCTTTGATTCAAACAATGGTTTTATAACATGGGAATATTTGCTGCTCCTGTGAGTTCGAATTGGCTGATTTGTATCATACTAAAGTCTATGAGCACTTGTTTTTTCCAAGATTCTTTTATAGGCTTTTCTGTCATCAGCGCTAATTTTGTCCAAATCCGGATGAATACGTAAAATCAATTCCATCAGACCAGTAGTTTTTGGATACTTATCATTATCAATTTCAATATGATCACTTTTAAAATTGTTCGGAGTATTTCCAAGTAAGAATTGATCACCTTCCTTTCTTAAACCGTAAATAAGGTCTAAATCTTGTTGATTTTGGATGTCAAATTTATCTTCGACTAGTGTTTTATTCGATAAAGTATCTTCGACTTGTGTTTTATTCAATGAAGTATCTTCTATAATTGTCTCATTCAAATCTTCATCACTTTCAGCAGCAGTTTCATAATCTATTTCATCATCATCTTCGACGTCGCTTCCTAGTTTTCTCTTTTTTAGTTTTAATTTACTTTTGAAAATTATAGGTTGTCGTTGGTTAGTTTGCAGGGCAATCTTTTGAAGAGGATCGATGAGTGGTTTAAAGGTGTCCGTAAGTTTTCTCTCTGCATTGGCTTTGTTATACTTTAACAAACTGTACTTCACTAGTTTGCGAAGAACATCTCTTTCTTTTAGAAGATCAGCCATGTTGACTCTTCAAAGGTTTACTTTGAATAGAAATACTTAGCTTAAATCTGAAGTATTTATAGCAAAACAATCAAAACCCCTGCGATACCTGCCGTTGTTCAGAGTTCTATCTTTGTCGATGACGAGAAACTCGTACTTTCCATTATTCCAACAAGTTGGGCATAACTTTTTGAACTGATTGTAGGTCATATCTGTGTTTACGTGATCATCGTAAATATGTTTTATATTCGTTTCATCCTGGGGAAAGATTGCTAGTAAGTTAACCTTGTCTCCAACTAAATGTTTTGGAATTCGAGCGTACGATTGGCAGAGATAAAAAGAGTCGACATTTTTATGTCTTCCCGTACAGAAAAATGCCCTCACGTTGTCTTGCTTTTCAGTAGCAATATCATCGAAAATAATGATGGAATTTGGAAGAGCGTCATCAGGAGACACGACTTCATCATGCTCTCCAAATGAAAAGTATTGGATTCCCTCCAGGGGTTCCAAAAGAGTCTTGAGAAACTTATACTTGGGTTGGTACAAAGATTTTGAGTACACGTAAACATTTTCAAATCGCAACCCATTCGGATGGGTCACAAGTGTCAGGAGAGTGTTGGTTTTACCACAGTTCGAAGGTCCGCAGAAAACTGCACGTATACTATCCGGCAAATTTCCATGACGCTTGCTCTTTTTCTCTTCGATAAATTCAAAGTTTTCTACAGGAAGTTTGAAAGGCTGCTCAACAAAGTCCATGTTTACCGCTTGAGATCAACTACTTTACTGATTACCTGAGTATAAATAGAGGCTTTTATACCTCTCTAGATCAGTTCAACTTTGACTTTCAAAGCAGGATGATTATATATAAGAAGCACGCCGGTAGAGGTGGTTAATTCTCTGATAAACAAGTTACCGTTCGAATTTCATATTCCTGGATACCAGTACTGTGGTCCTGGGATGAAGCTAAAGAAACGTCTTGCCCGAGGAGATCCAGGTATAAATCTACTCGACGCTGCTTGTAAAGAACACGATATTGCTTACTCGAAGAATCGAAACAACATCGAAGCAAGAAACGCTGCTGACAGAGGGCTTGCTGACAAAGCTTGGGAACGAGTCAAGGCAAGAGACGCTAGTATCGGTAAAAGAGCATCAGCTTACGCAGTCACCAACACTATGAAACTCAAGAACAAACTTGGGATGGGTTTAAAAAAGCCTAAAGTAACTTTCAAAAAAGTTACCAAGGCTGCATCCATCTCAGGAATCAAGGATAAAAAAGCTAAAGAAGTTATTCGTCAAGCTTTGAAAAAAGCTCGAGAAGCAGTAAAAAATGCCAGTGGCAAAAAGAAAATTCAAGTCTCGCGAGTTTTACCGATTCCTTCTAAAATAAGAGGATACCTTCCGTTTTTGATTCCCCTTTTTGCTAGTTTGAGTGCCACGGGAGCACTGGCTGGAGGGGCTGCTGGAGTTGCTAAAGATATCAACAGTGCCAAATCTGCTCAACGACAACTTGAAGAGTCCCAAAGACACAACAAGACCATGGAGGCCATAGCCATGGGAATAGGACTCTACCTCAGACCGTACAAAAAAGGTCTAGGTTTGTACCTGAAACCATGACGAGGATTAAAAAAAAGTTCGACGAGTTGCCGAAAAAAGCAGTAACCAACCTTGACATATTAAAATTTGCTAAAGAACTTCAAATTCCACATTTCCGGGGAGTATTTATGAGAGATAAATTACCTAAAAGACCTTACCATACCGAAAGAGCTATAGTAAATTTAGACGATGACGCTGGACCTGGAACTCATTGGGTAGCATACAAAAAGTGTGGTAGTGATGTGACCTACTTTGATAGTTTCGGAGACTTGCAACTACCTATGGAGCTAATGATTTATCTCGGAGTTGACAGTGTCAAGTGCAATTACGAGAGATATCAAGATTTCAATAGTTTTAATTGCGGTCATCTTAGTTTGAAATTTCTCTGTGATGCTATATAAGCATTCAACATCAACTTATTTCTTCATTATTTCATTGGCAAGCATGGAAAACTCATTAACACTTACCTTGTCGGGTACTTCATCGGTTTTAGAAACTCATTTTTTCCCATCCATCGAACTGTCTTCTTCGAAAAACTACGCTCTAGGCTTGATCGAGCTTTTGACTTTTAACTCAATTCCAAATATTGACATTGGTCACAATAAATTCTACGTTGGTGAAGAAGAAATTACTCTACCTACCGGTAGTTACGAAATCGAGGATATCGAAAATTTCTTAAAGGAAGCTCTAAAACCAAAAGAAATAATTTTAAGTTTAACTCCGAATAACAACACTCTTTGCAGTCAGATGAAGTGTACTCATCAGATTAACTTTGAACCTCAAGATTCGATTGCATCATTGTTGGGTTTTACTCAGCGAATTCTTCCTCCAGATACCCTTCACAGCTCAGACTTACACGTGTCGATCCTCAAAGTTAATGCATTGAGAATCGAGTGTAGTATCACATCCGGAGCATATATAAACGGCAAAAAGGTTCATACGATTCACGAATTTTGTACCACCAGGATATAAAATCATTGAAGTTCCTTCACAGGTAATTTACTTGCCTCTCACGGTCAAAAGTATCGATCTTTTGGAACTGCGTATAGTCGATCAAGATGGACGATTAGTCAATTTTAGAGGTGAAGTTATCACAATCAGACTCCATATAAAATCTTTGTCATAATGGGTATAGTATTCAATACAAAAACATATATAAATAAACCGGTATGGGAACCAGTCATCAGTCATCAACGAACCGTTCAACGATCAAGTCTACAACCAAATCAGCGAAAATTAACAAAGCAAAACGAGCAGTTTTTGAAAAGCCTAGGGCTACAGGTTTCAAAAAAATAGTTTGTTTCTTCTTCTGTTGTTGCAATGGACGAGATTCTTAATATTCAGTCACCGGTTGTCTTCGACGAGAGCAAGTCTCATTACGAGATCCACGCTCATCAACCATACACCTTGAGAAACTTCAATAATAGCGATGAAATTAGGATCTCAATTCAACATCAAGACTTGTGTCTTTTACTGTCTCAAAGTTCTTTACACATCTCTGGCAAATTGACGCTAGCTAAAGGAAATGCTCTTACACACACGAGATTTGTCAACAACGGTATTTGCTTCCTTTTCGAAGATGCTCGCTACGAACTGAATTCCATATAGAGATTGACAAGTGCAAAAATGTTGGATTAACAAGTTTGATGAAAGGATGGGCATCTTTTACTCCTAATCAGAGCTTTATGATAAAAAACGCTGGTTGGATGAGCGTAGAGGCCGAAGATGCAACGACCAATCCTCAGAGAATAACAAATACAACAGGCCATTTTGACGTCACCATTCCTTTGAGCATGATTTTTGGTTTTGCCGAAGACTATCGCAAAATTGTAGTCAACGCCAAACACGAATTAATACTCAACTGATCGAGAAACGATCTCAACGCGATACTTCAAAGAAATCAAGGAGACACTAATAATCCAAATTTTGAAAATTGTGTAGTTACTCTAACAAAAAAAGAGTGGCTCATGCCGTACGTGACAGTGTCAGACAGATTCAAAATAAATCTCTTGAATAAATTGAAGAAAAATATCATCATCGCTTTCCGTTCTTGGGAACTTTACGACTATCCCATGATTCCAACAACATCGAGACACGTGTGGACAGTCAAAACATCGAATCAATTGGAAAAGCCTCGTTTTGTTTTTCTTGTTTTTCAAACAGCTCGCAAAAGACAAAACAACGTCAACGCGAGTCGTTTTGATCACTGCAATATCAGAAACGTCAAGTTATTCCTGAACTCACAGTACTATCCGTACGGTGACGCGGTCGAGGCGGTGGCTCGCGAGAGCTGCGGGAGGGGGTGCTCGGGGCCGCTCTGGAAGGAGGATGAGGGCTTCCTGGCGCGGTGTCGCTGGCTGGTGACGCGGTCGAGGCGGCGGCTCGCGGGTGCTGCGGGAGGTGGTGCTAGGAGTCGCTCTGGAAGAAGGAGGAAGGCTTCCTGGCGACGGCGACGAGGCTGACGCCGCGGAAGCGAAGGTCGCTGAGACGGCTGCGCTCGGACGTCGCGACTGCTGCTGACTCTGCAGGAGCTGCTGCTGCTGCAGCATTTGTTCAATTTTGAAACTATTCTTCAAGAGATTATTTAATTCTAGATCGATCATTTTTAAATTAATAAAATAGTTTAAGAAATCAAAAAAAATTAGAAATTAATAATTATAATTTTTAAACCATTGAAAAAATACTTTGAATATACTTTGATACTAATTAATTTTACTTTTTAATAATTTTTATTCCTTTGAAAAATACTTTGATTTTACTTTAATACTAATCAATCTTACTTTTATAACAACTTTTAATCCTGATAAAAATGATTCAAGTCCGGAGAAGGATATTTAAAAACAAGTGAAGTATATATTTTTTAACTTTTTTTCCATTTATTGAATGTTTAAATTATTTCATTACATTTACATTTCATTACAAAACTTTTACTTTTTCACACTTAGTCATTGAAAGTAAAATCGAACTGAAAATTTCCCATGTAGGTAGCATAAAATTTTTCCTTTTCTACATTATCTTGCACTTTTTCCCAAAAGAAATTGTGCTTGGTCAGAGCATCCAAAATTTTTTGAGGTAGATAAATAGCAAATTCGTTATCAAAGGTAGCCAAAACTTTGCGTTCATATTTTGTTGTTGTCTTATTTACAGATGTCACTTTGTATTTGTGATTTATGTCCAACTGCTTTAAGTTTTTACGGGGTAAATCAGGTGCTTAAGATATATGAGGAAATGTCTGGAATCTTTAAATTTTCACTTAAAAAAGTCAAAATCGTTCATTTAGCTCGCACAGTTATGAAATTTTCTACAAATACTCTGAATGTAGACGAAAATTCAATGGGATAATGCCAATATAGTATTACTGAATGCTCCAAAAGTTATTGACTATTTAGATGTAAGAACATTTAATCGAAAAAAGACGTTTTTTTACTAATTTTAAAAATATTTGTGCTTGAAGCTATTTGTACTTACAGACTTCTAAAAACTTGCATTTTCTTCGTTTTTTCATAAATTTTCATGAAAAAATATTTTTATATCCGCTTCTGTTGATTTTGGCCATGTACATTTAAGATACTCGAAAGTACATCAAAGCATTTTTTGCAATTTATACTTTTCAATTGTCCATAAGCAAACTTATGAAAATCGAAAATGAAAACATTTTTTCTTCAAAATTTATAAAAAAAAAAAAAACAAATCAAATAGTGGTTTTTAAAAGTTTGTAAGTACACAGGGCTTAGAGCACAAATTTTTTAAAAATTAACTAAAAACTTTTTTTTTTCAAAAAATAGCTCAAAAGAGCTTGTAAGATTAAAATGATGATGGTTAATTAAAATTTTGAGTTCGTTGGTAGTTGGGAAATTTAAGGAAATGCAAAGAACTTGAAAAAACAATTTTTTGTGTTAATATTTTACAAATTTTTTAATTTAATTTTTTCAATCAGAATTCAATAGTAATTAATGGTTTTCTATTCAACAATTTAATACAGAAAACTAACATTCTATCTTTAATAAATAGTTAAATAGTTATTATACATTACACTATTACTCTGCAAAAACTTTAAATATATATTTTACAAGTTAGCGATTGAATTTTTTTTCACTTTTACAAATTTGTGCAGCTGTGGCATTTTGTCACCGTTCTATGGTCTAAGATTTTTGTTTACGTTCTCATTTTTTCTTTTTTGGTTCTGAACCTTTTTTTGTTTTTGAAACTTTTTTAGATTCTGGAGCTTTCTTTTGTCTTAAATTTGTTTTTGGAACTGCTTTGGAACTTGAAGCTTTTTTCGATTTTGAAATTGTTTTTTCAACCACTTCATCATTATTTTTTTTTGTTTTTTTAAACCTGAAATTCCAAAAACTTGGTTGTAACGAAAAATGAGAACATTTCTTAAATCCACAGTAAGTACAAGACAATGATCTCAAAAATATTGACTGGCCATTTTCTTTTTTCCAGATTACTTGAAAAATCTGTCTTGTGTTAGGAACAGGTATCAGATTTTCTAAATTAACAAGTTCAATATTTTTAATATTCTCATCACTGATTAAAAAAACTTTTACTTTACATCCAGAAAAATTAATAACATTTACAATGTTGCTAGCAGATGTAATGTCTTGTCCGTTGGTAACGATTCTATCGCATAAATTTTTTATGGTACCTTCTATACCATCTGCAGGACTTTTACCATGACCTGGTGCCGAAAAGTTCCAAGATGCATGTTTCAAGTTAAATTTATCACAAAAGTGTCTAAACAAATAAAAATTAAATTTATTCTTATATTGTGTGGTAGGTCCATCGCTTTGATAATGAATCGTCGTGACATGAGGATTAGCATCAAAAATTAATTTTAAAATCGGTTGCAGGTGAGCCCATATTACAGTAGCATTGTGTTGATTAATGTCGGGCACGGTACAGAAAGAAATACAGCATCGATCTCCTGATTTTTGATTTTTGTAATATATTACTCCCGTATGCAAAGTGACTTGATTTTTAGCACCACTAAAGTGCGTGCTTTGAATTTCTTCTGTGTACTTACAATTATAATTTTGGGAAAAATCTACTAAAATCATGGCTTCGTCGTTTTTCAAATTTTCTTTCAGAATTTGACTTGTCTTAAATTGATGACTCATATCGTACACGTGTTTTAAATAGGGAATGAACTGCTGATTTACTTCATCGATTAACTCTTGAAGAGTGCAATTAATTTTTTCTTTCGAAATTATTTTTACATTGTAGATTTTTCCTCCTGCACCTGGCCTTTCTATTTCATGAGTGACCCATTTATGATAAAAGGTTTGTGTAATACCATCGAAACTATTATTCAATAAAACATTTTTATTTAGGCATTTTAAATAATCCCCATAGTGGCAATCTTTACTAAAGGAATCACAAACTTTTGAATCAATAAAATCTTTTGGATTTTTACTTTGTACACATTTTAGTTTCCATAATTGAGTTATCAAATAACCCATGTTAGTATGTGTCTTACACAAACAAGTGTCTCGAGCCGAAAAATCTTTTTTAATCACCCAAAATGGTTTCAGCCGAAAAAATGTTGACCGTGAAAGTTTTGCGAAACTTTCATCCTGATATTTTCTGTATAAATTATCGACTGTATCTAATAAAAATCTTTTTCTTTTTAAAAATTTTTTTTCTAACTATATAGTCATCTGCTCCAGGTGCTACTGCGGGATTATCGTCTCTTTCGAAAAAATTTTGCACACTTTCAACCCAAATTTTAAATTTATTCTGCCTAACACGTTGATTTCTTTGTTGAATAAATGATTCGCTGCCTGAATATTTATTTTTCATGTACCTACTAATTAAGTCCTCGTTAAACCTTTTTTTCCAGCTCCCATATTTTTTTTTTCAACCTTTCCCGAGACAATGCGAGCAAATTCTGATTTTCCTTTTTCATTTTTTAAACTATTTTTTGTTTCAAGTAATTTTTTTTCCAAAAGTTGACCAGAATGTAATTTGTTTCTAATAAATACTTTTCCTTGAGACTCAATAAATTTCACTTCTTTCGGATTAGGATCTTTTTCTATTGCAGTTAACTCTGTGAGATATTTTAATCTGTAATACCTTTTTTTCCATTTGTTTACTTTTTTTTCCATTTCTATATCTTTCAGTTCAATAATGCTTTCAAAATGTATAACTTTTCTACGCAACTTTCGCTCTCGATTTAATGCTTTTTTTAATGCTTGAGATAATTTTAATTCTTTTTTGGTCTCTATAATTTTCTCCTCTCCATTAAAACAAGATTGCTCTATAGAATTAAGTGTAAAATCTTTATGAGTTGATTCATAACTCGTCAAAGAAGCACTTAATTTACTATTACTTATCTTTTAATTATTTTCAATACCAGAATTTGCAGTTGTTGAGCTAGAGTTTGCTGATCTTAGACGAGTTTTGATGCAAACGTCATTATTTTCTTCCGATTCCGAAATTTTAGAACCTTCATCGCGGGAAGAAAAATATTTTTTTAAAGAAACTATGCCACTTGACATATCAACTATATCTATTTTGTTCAATATTTTCATAATTGTCATCATTTTCAGGTAAATTATTAATTTTTTCTGGTCGATGTATTATTCGTTCTACGCTTAAATCATTACTTAAAAAAGCTTATCTGCTTGCATTAAAATTTTCTGTTACCTGTAATTTTTGAATGCGGCTTGACCTTCGAAGTGGTACCTGATTATTCTGTCCATCTGATGTGTCTGCCAAGTTTTGTTCTTTAGAACACAGGCGTTTCTGCCTTTTATCAGCATTAAACACCGCTTTTCTCTTCAGCCCATCTTGACGTTTAGCAGCCTCTTTTAAACGTTTTTCTCTCACGTAGAACTTCTTGAAAAGTTTTTCACTACTTTCAGCTGCAGAAAGTTGATTAAATTTTAGAAAATAATGTTTTAATTGCACAAAATTACTCTAAAAATTTACTTACACATTTTACTTCAGGATAAGCGAAGAGTGATTTAGTCGACGTTTCCATGTTGAAATGTTGATGACAAATGAAAGAAAAACTAAATCATTACAGCAGTCACTAATGTGTAATGAAATAATATGTGGGCCTCGATGACTAACAATCAAAGAGTGTTTTCACCAATTTTTAGCCAATAAGAAAGAGTCGAACATTTGCAATCGAGCATAAAAAAATAGCACTAAACGTGTTTTTTTCATTTTTTAAGAACTTCAAAGATCTGTACCTTGGAAACGGAAGATCGTAGGAAGTTCTTTCAGGTCGCAAAATTTTTGTTTTTTTATGTAAAAAATTAATAAATTTTTTAATATGTGAAAAAATTAAAACTACAGTGAGCTACAGTCTTTCAAGTATAGCTGAAAAAAGGGTAAAAGTAGCATTCACATATGAGGCTGTAAGTATATTAAGATTATACTGTAAAAAAATAAAAAAAAAATTTTCGAAAAAAACTTGCTTGAACACATGAAAAATTACTAAAGCAATAATACACCCTCTTTAAGCGCAAATCACGCGAAATCCATCCACGTATTCAAAAAAACCAAAATAACCCATCTTTTTTTATTTTTTTTTCCAAAATAACCCTTCAATAAAAAATTTTTCTAGGTTTGCGTGGTTAACCAAAATAACCCATCTTAAATAACCCATCACCCAATTCCTGGAACTCATTTTTATTTATTCTCGGAAAAAATGGGACCGAAGACTATGCTGACTGTCCGGATAGTGTCGAAATTTCCGGATAGATCTGATCGTGTATATAAACTGTCCGGATAGTAACGTAATCTATATATATATATATATATATATTCGCGCCTATATATATTCGTGCCAACTGCAGCTTTATCGATGGAACTTCGACGCATGACCACCAGTTTTTCCTACTAGAAATGTTCATCTTTTTTTTTGTTATGAATACAGCATTTCTTTTCCACGATCGTCTAGAGAAGAGATTAATCAATAATTATTAAGTTTCATGCAGAAGTTGGTTAAGACTCCATTGATCTATTTTAAAATTGATTAATAATTGCAAAATAATATTATTTTTATGAAAACTTATTTATTTAGTTCTTTAGATTTTCCTGAGGCTGTCAATAAATTTTTGTTAACTTTCATTCAAAATCGATCAATGGGAAATGTAACAATTTTAAAAATGAGTTTAAATAACATGATTGGTTTATTCATGTTTTCTTTGTAAATATTCATTGAGTAGAGGCAAAAAGTTTATATTTAATTTGCTTGATTGTATTTTGCAGGGTCCTCCGAATGCTCAAAAACTAGGTGTGTCCTCGTTATCACCGAATTCGTCGCAAAACAACGAGACTAGTTATGAGTTACTACTTCAACAGCAGCAACTTTTTCTGCAATGGCAAGTTGAATTCAAAAATAAAGTGAGTAGATGTTACTTAAATTCAATCACTCAAAAGAAATCAATATACAGGTCGACCTCTCAATAACGCGTCTCTCAACATTACCGTTTTCCAAGAATTTAAAAGTAGAATAGCTTGACGGGCATGTATAATTAACGGAAAAAAATATTAAATTTCGCTTCGATCGCGGCGATATTAAGAGTTTGATGTGTGTATAATTTTATATTTTTTTCTAGTAGTTACCAATGTTCCCCGGCTAAAATAAATTTTCTACGTGAAATTTTGTTGGTATTGAAAAAAAAATGCAGCGTCGCATCGGAGGGGTAATCGGAGAGTGACTGTATTTTATGCTGAGCCAGCAAGGTCGCCGTGGGGTGGGGTTGGTGGGTCCTGTTGCTGTTATGAGTATTTTTTTGAAGTTCCAAAGTACAGTTGATTAAAAATACAAAATTAAATTTAAAATCTTATCGGGTCACCGATTCTAACAAAACTTTGGGGATTGTTTTCTAATATCAAAAAATGAAGAAATTCATCAATAATTCTAGCCCTTGATGTTGATTCGCCAAATAGCTCCAATGGCATTTTTTTGGTTGTTTAGCTAATTTTTCAAAAATTCTTGTTCAAAGCCTATTGCATTTACAAAATTTTGCAGCCTCGCATTCTCTTCATATTTTTGTATTCTTTCAAGAAAAAATATTCTTAAGTTCACTTTAAATGAGTTTGACCTGTGCTAAGAGAATTCTAAAAGCATTTTTTAGGGTTTTTTGGCTTTTTTAAACTTTAATTATACGAGGACAACTTTATCAAAATGATTTCTAAGAATATTTTTCCTCAAAAATTTATAAAAAAAACAAGAAGAATGCAAGGTTGCAGAGTTCTGTATGTACAATAGGCTTTGAACAGAAATTTTTGGAAAATTTTCCAAAAAACCACAACAAAAGCTAAGTGTCTGAGCAAGCTACCAGACAGAAAAGCTCATATTGCACTGTGACCTCTTTGACATGCTACCAATGTAGACTATTTCAATGCCTCGTATTCTCCTCCACCTCCGCCAAATTTAATATTAAAAAACTCCTCTCATCTATGCATCTTTTGTCAACGTACCACTGTTGAATAAGATTGATATACCAAGATCGTTCTTTATACCTATTTGAATCGATGAAAATGCATTTTTTAATAAGAGGACATATAGACAAGGGGAATAGCTTTTTACTCTCACTACTATAAGTGTATACACAACCACCGAAAGAAATTGAGCGCAGCATCGGAGTTTATACGTCACCGGTTATTATCGATTTACAAATATCAAAGGTAAAAAAATAGATATCATTAGCATTGACAGCGAGCCATTGTAAAGATTAGCAGGTCCATTACCTATTTTGATTTCATCATTTTCAAGATTAAATCTGTTTCAGCATTGTAATAAAATATTTGTCATAGCTTCGGTGAAAGTTCCAACTCACGACTGCTTGATCTGCAAAAACTTTTGGCATAAATGCTTTTTATTTTCATGTATCCACTGAAATTGAGGTTCAAAGCCGGATGACCTTGTATCCACACAAGTTCGTTAAAAATCTACTTAATTTTAAATATTTTTTTTGTTCATATACGTGTACAAGCCACAAATTAAGTTTTTCAATATTCTGAAAAGCACAATAGGTTAGAAAATTTTGTAAGAAACGAACTTATTTCTATAATTTTTTTAAATAAATTGCATGGTTTTCAAGTTGTTTTGGTTCAAAAGAAAAAAAATGCACGATTTTTCGGTTATTTTTTCTGTTTGAGATTTACCGCCCTTTATCGCTATGGGATTGGTCATGCGAGCGACCCACGCCCGAGCTGCCCGGAGCGATCAGTTTCCGCCCTCACCAGTCGTGCTTCAACCATGATGCCCGTGCTACCACGCATCACGGGACTCATCGCCGGTCGCCAGAAAGCCCACTTTTCTGCGACTATTAACCAAGGTAGAGAGACTCCCGGCCAAAACGGCGAGCTCTCTCTCCTCATTTGTATTTATAGTTTTAATAAAGAGTTAAAGTGTTCATCATCCCTAGTGTTCATATTGTATTCTACCTGCTCTGTATCCACTCCTTAATTCTCGCTCCCTCGACTTAGTTTTTCCCATGCCCTAGAAGCAAAAACGTCTAATTCAAAACATTTTCTTATTTGGTTTATAACTCAATATGCCAATGTTTTTCGACGTCTGCAAACTCAAATATCTCATGAAATAAAAATAAGACGATTAAAGCGATAATTTTTGTTAATTCTCTCACTTTCAGCATTTTTTCTAATTCGACTCAGCTAAGAGTCAAAGACTACCGGTGTACAACCACAATTTATTTTTACATGTTTGAACACTCATAACTAAAGGTTTAAGGGTCTGATTAAAAAATTGAATGGATGGTTTCGTTTTATTTTGAATCAAAAAAAACGAATGTCAAATTAGTTTATCAAACTTAAAAGATTTATTCTAATTTGTTTAAACAAATAATGTTATAACAATCAAATTTGAAAAAATAAATAACACATGTTTTCAATTTTAGTAAACGCAGCTATTCTAAATATTGTAACAGGGGTGGATTTAAGGGTTTGTATGAGCCGATACAAATACCCACGGTGCGTACTAAATCCTTATCACCTGTACTTAGTGCTGATCCAAGCACTCGTCGAACTGCAACTCGTCGACCTGAAATAATAAAATGAGGAAATCGCGTCCGCGAATATTACTATACTTCGCGACGCGGTCGGCTAGTTCGTTCATCGGTAGTGGGTGCGGGTATTAAAACAGGATCGATTCGCAGGAACACTAGGTTTAGTCAATAAAAATAAAGTTAACAATTTAATAATTTATTAAAACAAATATAAACCTAAAATACAAATTCCGAATTACGACTCGGTGTCGTTTAAACCAGTAAACAAAAGAATCTTCAATGCTCTCTAAATCGTTGCGCGCGCACACAAATTCCTGCTACTATCGGCAGCTAACGCGCGCAAGAGAAAAACAAAGATTATGACAATAACAGTGTACTAAGGACACTCACACGCATTCACACTCACTCGCACATTTACAATTAACTTACGGAGTCGCTAAGGTGCACCTCATACCAAGCCGTCAGGCTAAACAAAATGCCAGGCTACGATGCCGACCAGCCGCAATATCTACCATACTCGAGTCGCCGTGTAGCCGTCGGAAAGCGGTCCAGGCGATGACGTGAAATGACAACTTCACAAATAACACCACACTCTCACACCACGGCTCTACCACAACGCGCGACGATAATGTCAATAATTGCCTTGACTTCCGTAACGAGTAAGCTGCTTCAAGATCTGCCATGAATCGATCTCCAGATTTTTGCGTGTCTGCCGGACGTCAGTCAGGTTCCCCGACGTCCACGGCTTCCAAAAGCCGGTTTACTCGTCTAGACAGAAGAATGCTTCCCGGGCGATGACCATCGATGCCGCAACTTCTGTCTCTGCCAACTCTCTCTTCGACGACATTCTACTCCCGAGGAGTCCGGTTAGCCGTCGAACCGAGACGAGTTAAGTTCCATGAACGTGCGAACGCTCGGACACGAAAACTACGAGTGGCTTCCCGATTCCCGCTCTACCGCCTCAGAGGTCCGCTTTGAGCTGCGTTCGACAGTCACGTGACTAGCGCCAAATCCTAAATCGTTACCGACGATTTAATTACGACCGCTGACTGTTACAATATGAGTGTTTTAATCTCTTTTGGTTTCTCCTTGGTCCCAAATGGGTTAATGATAAAGTAGTTATTGATTAAAAATAATTAAATTATCTTTTTTTTTCTCTACTGATTGATAACTTCCCTCCATCTCTCTGGGTCGGTCCCAAGATAAATCGGCTGGTTGCCTGAATTTTGTAGATGCTTTTTGTTGATCACTACATGATCAACAAAAAGTAATCTGTTCATAGTTGAGTATAGTGGCTACTAAATGAGGGTTTCGAAAGCTCAAGACAAGCTTCCATGTCAATAGTGTCATGTCCCGAAATTGGGACAGATCTATTCAATTAATTTGGCTCTACTTCACCCTTTGTGTGACCGGGTAGGTGATTCGGATAACTGAGAGGAGGTTAATTAATAAAACTACAGAACCCAAAAGACTACTATTAAAATCTGTTTACTATAAAAACCAAACCATTACAAAACGCTACACGAGCTACTTCCTTAAAAATAATCTTACTCCTATTAAAGTTCTGGACACTGCACAGAGAGAGAGAGAGAGAGATTTTTGATTTGATTTTGATACGTTTATTGATTGTACATTATGTTGTACAAAATACATCAAAATAGTATAACAGAATTTAACAAAGATATCATTATAGTATAATAGCAGTGGTAACTTACAGTAAGTAGTAGTAATGAAGCTTTAATAATAATCTTAAATATCTAAATACAATAATAAAATAAAGTAAAATAAAAATAGAATAAAATAAAATAAAATAGAATATATAACAAAAAGTAATAAGTTAAGAATATAAATAAATATAATTTCATAATCAAATTTGAGCTTAAATTTATAATTAAATCTAAAGTTTAAGTTTAAGTTTAATGATATACATTCATTCTTCTCCCTCGGCAGCAAAGATGTGTGCTTTAACGAGTTGTTTAAAAGTATGAAGGGATTGTGAGTTACGGATGTGAGCAGGTAGGTTGTTCCAAAGAAAGGTAGATGATACATGAAAGGAGCGTTTCAAAGTCTTCGTCCGAAAGGGGGGCACAATCAACGCATCCAACGCATGAGGAGCCACCCGCCACGGACGTGAGTGAAGTTTCGCAATAGAGAGAGAGAGAGAGAGAGAGAGAGAGAGAGAGTTGATGGTGTTGAAAGCCGAAGACTCCCGCTGGGCTGCTTGAGGTGGTGAATGAGTGGTTCTTACACAGTCCTGAAGGAAATTCCAAGCTCTTTTCTTTAGTCGGACACAAAGGCTGATGTTTCTTAAAAGTCTTTCAAAATCAAATAGTCACTGCCGGAACTCTAATTTCTATTAACCCTCGCACTTATCCGAAAACTCGCGAATTAAGTGCACGAATTAGTAAACTCAGAAATGCCCTTAATATGAGACTATAAATAGTCACTCAGGTTAAACTCGACCTATTTTTGAAGATATCGAGTCTCTGAAAAATCCTTAACTCCCGTGAGTCAAGCCATAGAGATCTTACTCGTGGAACGATGTGCGTAGGACGAGTTCTGGATCGCGACTGAATAACCAAGCTCCTGGGCCCGCGTTCGCGACCCTATTTATACCCTGGCGCATGAGGACCCACTCCCGTAGAGGAGATCATGGATCCTCCCATGTAAGTCCGAATCTGGAAGAAAAAACAATGATTTGGCCCCTTTTCCAAGAGGGCTTGGCCTTGGCCTAATTTATTATAATACTCCTCATGTGTGAATTCCCTCTGCTACAGGTATGATCCGCCTAAACTATTATGGGACCCGTTTCTTTGATGCCTCATTGGGTCAATGTCACTGACCGGTGATCATGGGGGTTTGTTTATGGCCTCCAGCCTGCTTGCCGTGATGCTCTATTGTTTGGATCCGCTGCTGGCTTTTCCTTCCCTTGGCCAGGCGTCCCGTGTTGACGCGTTTCTCTTGTCTTCTCCCTCTCTTCTTTTCCCAGCTCCAGGCAAAACTCCATAAATACGTGTTATTTTAGTCAAAGATATCGAAGCTTAAGCACTTTTTTTTGGCTGCGTCTAGCTGCGTCTCAGACTTCCATTTTGAGGGCCTAAGGAGCAGCCTCAGGCACAGCCAAAGTATCAATTTATTTTCAAAAAATTCAATTCGAGAAACAAAAGCAACCTTAAAAATTTTTTAAAGATATTTCTTTTTATCAATTTTCTAATAATTCAGAATTCATAATAAACTGAAAAAATGTTTTATTGTTCCAGATTTTTTTGGAATCTTCATTTATTTTTAGAATTCTTGTTTTGATTCGAAATAAGAACTATACGTTATCAATAGTATATCATATAATAAGTGTCTGCGGCGAGAAAATCGCACCAACCATAAAAATTAAAAATAACCTATTCAAAAAGGGCGTCGTAACATGTTCCGCTGCACAAACCAATGAAGTGAATGTCATCAAAGCTTCTGTTCTTAAAGACTCGGTTTTATACTATCCTCACCCTCCCATTACAATCCAGGGAGAAAATAATAATCAAGTCGATGCTTATGAAAAAATTGCAATTCGTATTTGTAAACAAAAACATATATTCCACCTAATTCACAACGATCCCCCTTTCTTACAAGATGGTGTTATCAGCAAAAGAACTTTGAAGAAACTCCGGAGACTTAAGCAAGCCGGGAAAATGAAAAATCTTCCCGATTCCTTTCTTGAAGGCCTATCCTCAGACTCAGATCGCTCTGAATCAGAATCCTCTGGTTCAGAAACCCTTTCCGAAAATTTAACCAACCGGAGTAGCGACACCCCTAATTCAGACGAACCTACTAACGATTTCGACATGTATTCACCTCAAATTTACAATCCTAGAAACCATAGAGAAAGAAAGAAAATTTCGTACGGCTCACCTAAGATTGAAATTATTAATGACATATTTAAAGCTGGAAAAGGGTGCGTTTTAATTGAGACTGGCACAGACGTGAGTGTAATTAAAATTCAATCTCTAAATCCCACGTATGAAATCAATAAAAATCGTACTCTTCAACCGACCGGGATCGGCGAAGAACCTGTCTACACTCTTGGTACTGTTACTTTCAAAGGAAGGGACGGTAGAAAACACCATTTGCACGTCCTCCCTGAAAGTTCTTCACTCAAAGAAGATGCCATTCTCGGCTCTCGTTATCTCCAAATTGAAAAGGGCCAAATCGACTTCGCCAATAATCAAAATGGCACTCAAAACATTTGCTTCTCCAGCGCTACAGACAACAGCGATTCCGAATCTTCCGAGTCCCCTACAGAATCTTCTGACTCTCAACGAACACCTCAAAGTCAAAACTCCATTCCTGACATTCAACCTACGTCCAGCAAAATACCTTCGACTATTTTCCATTATAAAGTTCGTTGAAAACAAGGTAAAGCTCTGCCCACAAGATACACGTTGCCAGCACGTTGTAAAGTTGCGATAGAAATTCCTGTGTCGGAAAGCTCTCCAAGAGGGGGGGCGTATCTTCCCCGAATACAAACTCCTACCGGAATATTTATCGGTGAGTCAGCCGTTACCCATGAAAAAGGTTCATGTTACGTGTTAGCGATTAACACGAAAAACAAACCTCAAGAAGTCGAAATACCGGTGCAAGATCTGTATCCCTTTGAACTCAATAGTTCCGACGACTTCTTCGATTCTGAGGCCGAAGGAACGCCTTGTCCTCCTGAACAAAGAGTAGCTCGAATATTTGACCTTCTGAAAAGAAAACATCACGACAAAGCAGCCTTAGCTCAATTGAAGAGAGTGGTTGAACGCTTTCCATATCTCTTCATGTTACCTGGCGACGACCCTCCTCGCACACATCTAGTACAACATACCATTCCGTTAACCAGTGACAAACCGATATATACACGTCAATATCGTTATCCTCCAAAATTGCACGAAGAAATTAGAAGGCAAGTAGACGACTTGCTGAAGAAAGGAATCATCCAACCCTCCTCCAGCCCTTGGAACTCACCTTTATGGATAGTTCCAAAACGGCCTGGCCCTGACGGTCAAAATCAACATCGTCTTGTTATTGATTACAGAAAGCTTAACGAATCATCAATTCCGGACGCCTATCCACTCCCGAACGTTCAAGAAATACTGGAGTCGCTAGGCAAGTCCAAATACTTTTCGGTTTTTGATCTTGTTAACGGATTCCATCAAATACCTATGCACCCGGATGACAGAGCTGAAACCGCCATTTCAACGCCTTACGGGCATTTTGAATTCACAGCTATGCCTTTTGGACTTTGCTGTGCTCCCCCGACATTCCAAAGATTGATGGACGCCATCATGACCGGATTAAAAGGAATCGAATTGTTCATTTACCTAGATGACTTAATTATCTTCTTCAACTCTCTTGAAAATCACAAGAGAAAGGTTAATGAAGCTTTTTAAAGATTGTTTAATGCTGGGTTGAGATTGAAAATCGAAAAATGCTCATTTCTAACCCACGAAGTAAAATACCTGGGCCACCATATCGACCAATTTGGAGTCAAACCTGACCGGGGAAAAATCAAAGATATTCAAGATTTTCCCGTCTTAAAGAGTACTTCGGACGTCCGTTCTTTTCTTGGGCTCTGTTCTTATTATCGCCGATTTATCCACCATTTCTCTGAAATTGCAAAACCTCTAAACGACTTTCTCAAGAAAAATTATAAAATCCGCTGGGAAGAGAGCAAAAAAGCCAGTTTTGAAAAACTAAAGACAGCTCTATGCATGGCACCAGTTCTAACTTGCCCAGACTTCTCTAAACCTTTCATCCTAACAACCGATGCTACTGCACATGCAGTCGGGGCAGTTTTGAGTCAAGGCGAACCAAATAATAATCAACCTGTTGCATATATGTCAAAAACGCTCAATGAACATCAAAAAAACTACTCTGCCTCTGAGCGAGAGTGTTTAGCTGTAGTCCTAGGCATCATGCACTTCAGACACTATATTTACGGTCGCAGTTTCTATGTATACGCCGACCATGAACCTTTACAATGGATTGATTCAATCAAAGATCCAATGTCAAGATTAAACCGCTGGAGAGCTCGACTGCGTGGCTACAGATATATATTCCGTTACAAGCCTGGAAGGCTTAACTCTAACGCCGATTGGCTTTCAAGAAATCCAATAGACCAGAAAGAGGTAGAAAACAAAAAGTCGGCAAAGATAGCCTCTCAATCTTTGAAGAAAATCAAAACAAAAACCGTACTACCTATTCAGAAACCAAAACCAACAAAAACATCCCTTGCTCGACAAGCCCACAACAAAAGCAAAGAAGAAAACTTCTCTGACGCCCCACAAGCCGGCCCTTCGCGAAAAGGTAGACAAAAAGGGTCCAAAAATAAAACTCATGTATCGCCGAACGCATCTGGTCAGGAAAATCTTCCAGGTAATACCATCGCCTCTCGTCTAAGACTCAGACGAGATCAACAGGTAAAGCTGAAAAATACTACACCCACTGATCAAGCAAACGCTGAAAGCTCTACCTCAGAGATAGAAACTTCAGACGAAACCGAAAGCGCCTGCGACGCGCCTGTACCCATGCAAAGCCGATCTTTAATACCTAGTTTGGTAGAACCACTCAACACAACAACCACATCTCCTGCCTCCGAGTCTGAAGTCAGCAACCAAGAACAAGATGAGATTTCTGGCATAAGAGAGTTCAATAAAACCATGGTACCATCAGATAGTTTTGAAGATGTAGTCACCCACTTCCCAAAACCCTCATCAAGAAAGGCATTCTTTGATTCTCCATCAAAACGAGTGAAACCTCCAGCAAATGATGATGACTCCTCATCTTCTGATGAAGAAGAACTCTACGAGACTACCCCTGAAAAATCAAATTTGGAACTCCAAGCTCAGCTAAAACCTTCCAACTTCAACTCTGAGGAGAAAGAAGAGTTTATCGAAGGATTTAATTCTGTGTGGTGGGACTCTGGAAAATGGGAAAAACTCCTCAAAAATTTCGACCTAGGAGCTAACTATCACGAAGCGAATCTCTCTGTAGTCCACAGTGATCCAGGCTATTTAGAAAATGATCTTATTGACGCAGACAATAGACAAAATTTGAACAATACACAATCTTTGTAAGACTTAAATAAATGGCAACTGACCTATGACTCAGAATTCAAAAATCCTCCCTTATCGTCTACTTTCATCACACCTAAAATACCCCCAACAACTTTTGATAACACTTTCAATCTCGAAAATACCAAAATCATGTCTAGCGATGATTCCGACTCTTCAACAAATTCCGGAAAGACTATCACACTAGATCATAAGGTAGCCCCATCGAAAAACTGTCTAAACCCTCAAGAGAAGGTTACTCGCCCTCGAGATATCACCGAAACGACCCTTCAATCCTCGCAGCTAGAATTTCCTACGAAACAACCTGATTCAAATTTGATGCCTAAAAATTCGAAAACTACTACGGCTAATATTAATAATGATATTTTCACAAGCGTTAAAACCATTCCGTCAATTATACCGCCAATCCTGAATCCTTTTAACACCCCGATCAAACCCCCTACACGACTAACAGTGAGACTCACCCGAGACGCCCTCACGGGACATAAAGATAACATAATACATTTTATCCCTGCGAATTTGAACCTAAACACACCTAACAACCAACTTCTTGCCGAATTAGAGCTAATTTCAAAAAGCGAACTCAAAGATCTGAACCCTACGGTTGGCAATGTTCTTGTCTCTAAAACCCGAGGCCTAACTATCTTATCCTTGGTAGTTACAGAAACCGAAAGAAAACCCATTAAGCAAAGTTCTTTGAAAGAATGCTTATACAATCTTTATCATCTACTGCTCGAGAAAGAAATATCATCGGTTCGTATGTCACGAAAAGGCGAACTCACAGACGCACTACCACGTGGAACTTTATATCAAGAAGTCCGAGACGCTCTCAAAGACATACCCATGACGCTAACGCTCTGTCTAGGTGCCTGCATAACACTCTCACCCAAATCCCGCAACACCATCCTAAAAGAATACCACGATAGTCTATTTGGAGGACATCGCGGAGTTGAGAAAACTTACAGAAGAGTGAGGGAAAAATTTACTTGGCCCGGTTTTGCGTAAAGATATAGTCGATTACATTCATCGATGTCGAATATGCCAAGAGTTTAAGCTCATAGGTTATCGCTCCAAAGAACCCATGGTAATTACCGATACGCCCGCAGAACCGTTCTTTAAAGTGGCTATCAACGCGGTCGGACCTATGCCTCAAACTGTGAGTGGCAATGCTTATATAATCACAATGCAATGTTTATTTTCAAAATTTTGTATAGCGGTACCTGTACCTTATCTTAAAGCGCTAACTGTGGCACAAGTCCTAGCTAAACATCTTATAGCCGCTCATGGAGTACATAAAATTATCTTGAGCGATCAAGGTCAAAGCTTCAGGAATAGACTCCTCAAAAATCTCGAAAGCATGTTTGACTGTCGTCTAAAAACTATGACATCTTTCCACCCCCAGTCGAACGCGTCGCTGGAAAGAAGTCATGCTGTCTTGAAAGACTACTTGAGGACTAACACCCCTAAGTATCAAGACTGGGACGAGCTAGTTCCCTTTGCCATGATGGAATACAATTCCTCAGTCCACTCTTCCACAGGTTTGACCCCCTACGAAATAGCCATGGGACGAAATCCTAGAACCCCTTCAGGATGCCTAGACGACTTCGATAACGACACATATAATGGTTACATTTAGGATTTAGCAACGAGAATTGCTGAAATTCGAGAGATGGCATTGAAAAGTTTAGAATCATCCAAACAAATTAAGAAAAGAAATGACGACAAATCTACTAGACCCCTCGATATAAAACCCGGAGACAAAGTTTACGTCAACAAACTACCGCGTAAAAACAAACTAGATAAATTCTACAACGGAGTTTTCGACGTCCTAGAAGTACCTGAAAATAACACTGCCCTCTTGCAAAGACAAAAAAAGAAAAAAATCTTAGTCCATAAAAACCACCTGAAAAAATTTTACTTAAAACCTTTTTTTTATTCTCATAAATCATCGCCTCATCTAATTTAAATCTGTCCTAATTTTTGATTCCTACAATGTTCAATCAGCCGACAACCGCTTCTCTATAAACCTGCTCGATAGTTGTTATACCAAATACGCCTAACACCCTTGCACGCATCGAATTTATGGTTACATTCAACTTTAAAACCAACTAAGCTCACAATCACCTGCCATAATCATAGAAATGAATTTCTCATAAATGGCACAAGTTCACTTTACCTAAGTAGTGAATGTACCGCACACACATCAAGCTTTACCTTACGCGGTCTTCGGAAAATCTCATTCACATCAGAGTACAATTATAAACAAGAACTTTCAGTAGAATTGAACACAATAAAACCCGAGATACATGAATACGCAATCAAATATCCCATGGAGGTGGAGAAAGAACTCACCGAATCACTCCAAAATTTTAATCCGATTCCCCTAAACGAAATCGAAAGTAAACTGCGGGCGATCCATGTCCGAAGAACGGAGCAAAAACGAACACATTCGCTCGTGGCCATCGGCTTGGGATCCTCAGTCGTGTTGACATTGGTCCTAAAAATCCTGTTAGATAGATTTCTTCAAATCGCAAAGATCTTGACCTTCTTCTTTATCTGCAACAGAAAAAAGGAAAATAAACGGGATATGAAAGCAAATGAAGAAGAATACATCCCAATATCATGCACATGTAAAGTAAATCATCAGGTCGATACTTCTCCTAATGAGACTCGCAGCTTGCCTCTCACTCAAAAAACAGCAGACATCGTAATCCACGGAGACTCACCTCCACAAATCTCGACAATGCCCACAACCTCTCCAAAAGCACCAGACTAGAATACAAAACCACCGCTCCACGTCGCAGTGCCATGAAAAACAAAACAAAACGTTAAAAAAAAATTAAAAAAAATAATAATAAGAAATAAAATTTCCCGGAGGAGCCGTTATTTTCAGAGCTCCTCCCGGAGGAGCCCCTTAAAACCTCAAAAAACCTTATATTTATTATGTTTGAAGTGGGCTCCTCCCGGAGGAGCCGTAATTTCCAGAGCTGCTCCCGGAGGAGCACCTCAAAACGTCAATAAACTTTATATTCAAGATGTTTTAAGGGGCTCCTTCCGCAGGAGTTGATTTTAAATTATAGGAGCTTCTCCTGTACGAGCACCTTAACTGTCAAAAAACTCCATATTTAACCTCTCTGAAGGGCGCTTTTCCTAGAGGAGTCGTAATTTTAAAAGCCCTTTTTAAAGGAGTACTTCAAAACTGTTAAAAAATATTATATTTTACATGTTTCGAGTACTTGAAGTATTTTAACTTACTATTTAATTTTTATAACTATTTTTTTAGAATCACAATAATAAAATTTTCTTTTTTCAATTTAAATCATATTCAACAATTTGACCTAAACATGTTTGAACTTTTATTCAATACACAAACTCAACTCAAAAAACATGTTAAATATCAACTATCAAAAAACTCCATATTTTATAACTATTTTTATGGGGGTTGGCGAGCGAAGCGAGCAGGGGGGTACCCCCTAGTATATACATGTATATAAATTAACAAGGAAAAAAAAATTAAAAAAAATACAAAATAAAAGAAAAAATAATAGAAAAAAAGCCAATAATAACAATAATGAAATAAATAAATAATTAAATAATTGAAAATAATAATGATAATAATTTTAAATCAATGAATATACTATCCTATCTTGGGAAGTGATGAATAATTTTAGCAAAATTAGATAGACAAAAATAAAAAGAAACACTTCATTTTCAAACCAAATTTGATCAACTGTCCATCCGGAAACACGCTTAAGACTCTACCATAGCCATGAATCTTCGCGACCACTGGCCTGCTGAGTGCGCCCGCCGCATGCAGACCCACTATACCTCCAGCCGCGGTCGACTCTTCCATCAGACTCACCCGCAATGCAGCTGCAGCACGCGACCCAAGCATACAGCCAGAATTAAAATTAAAATTCTGAAAATACACTCAATTTAGTACACAAAATTGTCTGAGAAAAGTTTATATTTTACTGGTGAAGCTGCTTCTTTCCTTGATGCGAATGTTGCTGTATCGTTGTCTTTGGAATCGGTTAGTCGGCAGATCGACGGTTACGTACGAGAGTATAGTGCGAGTAGGTGTAAACGGTGACGTTGCAGTGGTGCGCTCATCAAATTATATCAGGCTAAGTTGCCGGTTTTGATAAATGTGCTGTTACTGGTGCATTCAGTAGGTGCTCCAGCCGGTATTACGTCGATCGGAGAGCTAGTTGGACTGGCAGTATGGTTAGTTTACAAGGATTGTTATCGCAATTCTTCAACTCATCGAGGTGCATTAAAAGGTAAATACTTTAACCTTTGTTATAAATCAATCATTGTTTGTTCAAAAAAAATTAAAACATTCATCTGATACCTGAGTGTCAACGGATAGTAAAAAAAAAATTATTTTCTTGGAATTTCGGCGTGTTTGTGAGTATAATACTTTGATTGTTACTATTTTTATTAAATAATTGTCAGAGTTAAGTCGTCAACTGTCGTTATCTCATAAATTAATTGTTAACAGGTTGTATTGAAAGATTCGTGGGTGTGGCTGTATGGTTGGGTCGCGTGCTGCAGCTGCATTGCGGGTGAGTCTGATGGAAGAGTCGACCGCGGCTGGAGGTATAGTGGGTCTGCATGCGGCGGGCGCACTCAGCAGGCCAGTGGTCGCGAAGATTCATGGCTATGGTAGAGTCTTAAGCGTGTTTCCGGATGGACAGTTGATCAAATTTGGTTTGAAAATGAAGTGTTTCTTTTTATTTTTGTCTATCTAATTTTGCTAAAATTATTCATCACTTCCCAAGATAGGATAGTATATTCATTGATTTAAAATTATTATCATTATTATTTTCAATTATTTAATTATTTATTTATTTCATTATTGTTATTATTGGCTTTTTTTCTATTATTTTTTCTTTTATTTTGTATTTTTTTTAATTTTTTTTTCCTTGTTAATTTATATACATGTATATTCTAGGGGGTACCCCCCTGCTCGCTTCGCTCGCCAACCCCCATAAAAATAGTTATAAAATATGGAGTTTTTTGATAGTTGATATTTAACATGTTTTTTGAGTTGAGTTTGTGTATTGAATAAAAGTTCAAACATGTTTAGGTAAAATTGTTGAATATGATTTAAATTGAAAAAAGAAAATTTTATTATTGTGATTCTAAAAAAATAGTTATAAAAATTAAATAGTAAGTTAAAATACTTCAAGTACTCGAAACATGTAAAATATAATATTTTTTAACAGATTTGAAGTACTCCTTTAAAAAGGGCTTTTAAAATTACGACTCCTCTAGGAAAAGCGCCCTTCAGAGAGGTTAAATATGGAGTTTTTTGACAGTTAAGGTGCTCGTACAGGAGAAGCTCCTATAATTTAAAATCAACTCCTGCGGGAGGAGCCCCTTAAAACATCTTGAATATAAAGTTTATTGACGTTTTGAGGTGCTCCTCCGGGAGCAGCTCTGGAAATTACGGCTCCTCCGGGAGGAGTTCCTTAAAACATGTTAAATATAAGGTTTTTTGAAGGTTTTTAGGTGCTCCTCCGGGAGGAGCTCTTTAAACTACGGCTCCTCCGGGAGGAGCCCACTTCAAACATAATAAATATAAGGTTTTTTGAGGTTTTAAGGGGCTCCTCCGGGAGGAGCTCTGAAAATAACGGCTCCTCCGGGAAATTTTATTTCTTATTATTATTTTTTTTAATTTTTTTTTTAACGTTTTGTTTTGTTTTTCATGGCACTGCGACGTGGAGCGGTGGTTTTGTATTCTAGTCTGGTGCTTTTGGAGAGGTTGTGGGCATTGTCGAGATTTGTGGAGGTGAGTCTCCGTGGATTACGATGTCTGCTGTTTTTTGAGTGAGAGGCAAGCTGCGAGTCTCATTAGGAGAAGTATCGACCTGATGATTTACTTTACATGTGCATGATATTGGGATGTATTCTTCTTCATTTGCTTTCATATCCCGTTTATTTTCCTTTTTTCTGTTGCAGATAAAGAAGAAGGTCAAGATCTTTGCGATTTGAAGAAATCTATCTAACAGGATTTTTAGGACCAATGTCAACACGACTGAGGATCCCAAGCCGATGGCCACGAGCGAATGTGTTCGTTTTTGCTCCGTTCTTCGGACATGGATCGCCCGCAGTTTACTTTCGATTTCGTTTAGGGGAATCGGATTAAAATTTTGGAGTGATTCAGTGAGTTCTTTCTCCACCTCCATGGGATATTTGATTGCGTATTCATGTATCTCGGGTTTTATTGTGTTCAATTCTACTGAAAGTTCTTGTTTATAATTGTACTCTGATGTGAATGAGATTTTCCGAAGACCGCGTAAGGTAAAGCTTGATGTGTGTGCGGTACATTCACTACTTAGGTAAAGTGAACTTGTGCCATTTATGAGAAATTCATTTCTATGATTATGGCAGGTGATTGTGAGCTTAGTTGGTTTTAAAGTTGAATGTAACCATAAATTCGATGCGTGCAAGGGTGTTAGGCGTATTTGGTATAACAACTATCGAGCAGGTTTATAGAGAAGCGGTTGTCGGCTGATTGAACATTGTAGGAATCAAAAATTAGGACAGATTTAAATTAGATGAGGCGATGATTTATGAGAATAAAAAAAAGGTTTTAAGTAAAATTTTTTCAGGTGGTTTTTATGGACTAAGATTTTTTTCTTTTTTTGTCTTTGCAAGAGGGCAGTGTTATTTTCAGGTACTTCTAGGACGTCGAAAACTCCGTTGTAGAATTTATCTAGTTTGTTTTTACGCGGTAGTTTGTTGACGTAAACTTTGTCTCCGGGTTTTATATCGAGGGGTCTAGTAGATTTGTCGTCATTTCTTTTCTTAATTTGTTTGGATGATTCTAAACTTTTCAATGCCATCTCTCGAATTTCAGCAATTCTCGTTGCTAAATCCTAAATGTAACCATTATATGTGTCGTTATCGAAGTCGTCTAGGCATCCTGAAGGGGTTCTAGGATTTCGTCCCATGGCTATTTCGTAGGGGGTCAAACCTGTGGAAGAGTGGACTGAGGAATTGTATTCCATCATGGCAAAGGGAACTAGCTCGTCCCAGTCTTGATACTTAGGGGTGTTAGTCCTCAAGTAGTCTTTCAAGACAGCATGACTTCTTTCCAGCGACGCGTTCGACTGGGGGTGGAAAGATGTCATAGTTTTTAGACGACAGTCAAACATGCTTTCGAGATTTTTGAGGAGTCTATTCCTGAAGCTTTGACCTTGATCGCTCAAGATAATTTTATGTACTCCATGAGCGGCTATAAGATGTTTAGCTAGGACTTGTGCCACAGTTAGCGCTTTAAGATAAGGTACAGGTACCGCTATACAAAATTTTGAAAATAAACATTGCATTGTGATTATATAAGCATTGCCACTCACAGTTTGAGGCATAGGTCCGACCGCGTTGATAGCCACTTTAAAGAACGGTTCTGCGGGCGTATCGGTAATTACCATGGGTTCTTTGGAGCGATAACCTATGAGCTTAAACTCTTGGCATATTCGACATCGATGAATGTAATCGACTATATCTTTACGCAAAACCGGGCCAAGTAAATTTTTCCCTCACTCTTCTGTAAGTTTTCTCAACTCCGCGATGTCCTCCAAATAGACTATCGTGGTATTCTTTTAGGATGGTGTTGCGGGATTTGGGTGAGAGTGTTATGCAGGCACCTAGACAGAGCGTTAGCGTCATGGGTATGTCTTTGAGAGCGTCTCGGACTTCTTGATATAAAGTTCCACGTGGTAGTGCGTCTGTGAGTTCGCCTTTTCGTGACATACGAACCGATGATATTTCTTTCTCGAGCAGTAGATGATAAAGATTGTATAAGCATTCTTTCAAAGAACTTTGCTTAATGGGTTTTCTTTCGGTTTCTGTAACTACCAAGGATAAGATAGTTAGGCCTCGGGTTTTAGAGACAAGAACATTGCCAACCGTAGGGTTCAGATCTTTGAGTTCGCTTTTTGAAATTAGCTCTAATTCGGCAAGAAGTTGGTTGTTAGGTGTGTTTAGGTTCAAATTCGCAGGGATAAAATGTATTATGTTATCTTTATGTCCCGTGAGGGCGTCTCGGGTGAGTCTCACTGTTAGTCGTGTAGGGGGTTTGATCGGGGTGTTAAAAGGATTCAGGATTGGCGGTATAATTGACGGAATGGTTTTAACGCTTGTGAAAATATCATTATTAATATTAGCCGTAGTAGTTTTCGAATTTTTAGGCATCAAATTTGAATCAGGTTGTTTCGTAGGAAATTCTAGCTGCGAGGATTGAAGGGTCGTTTCGGTGATATCTCGAGGGCGAGTAACCTTCTCTTGAGGGTTTAGACAGTTTTTCGATGGGGCTACCTTATGATCTAGTGTGATAGTCTTTCCGGAATTTGTTGAAGAGTCGGAATCATCGCTAGACATGATTTTGGTATTTTCGAGATTGAAAGTGTTATCAAAAGTTGTTGGGGGTATTTTAGGTGTGATGAAAGTAGACGATAAGGGAGGATTTTTGAATTCTGAGTCATAGGTCAGTTGCCATTTATTTAAGTCTTACAAAGATTGTGTATTGTTCAAATTTTGTCTATTGTCTGCGTCAATAAGATCATTTTCTAAATAGCCTGGATCACTGTGGACTACAGAGAGATTCGCTTCGTGATAGTTAGCTCCTAGGTCGAAATTTTTGAGGAGTTTTTCCCATTTTCCAGAGTCCCACCACACAGAATTAAATCCTTCGATAAACTCTTCTTTCTCCTCAGAGTTGAAGTTGGAAGGTTTTAGCTGAGCTTGGAGTTCCAAATTTGATTTTTCAGGGGTAGTCTCGTAGAGTTCTTCTTCATCAGAAGATGAGGAGTCATCATCATTTGCTGGAGGTTTCACTCGTTTTGATGGAGAATCAAAGAATGCCTTTCTTGATGAGGGTTTTGGGAAGTGGGTGACTACATCTTCAAAACTATCTGATGGTACCATGGTTTTATTGAACTCTCTTATGCCAGAAATCTCATCTTGTTCTTGGTTGCTGACTTCAGACTCGGAGGCAGGAGATGTGGTTGTTGTGTTGAGTGGTTCTACCAAACTAGGTATTAAAGATCGGCTTTGCATGGGTACAGGCGCGTCGCAGGCGCTTTCGGTTTCGTCTGAAGTTTCTATCTCTGAGGTAGAGCTTTCAGCGTTTGCTTGATCAGTGGGTGTAGTATTTTTCAGCTTTACCTGTTGATCTCGTCTGAGTCTTAGACGAGAGGCGATGGTATTACCTGGAAGATTTTCCTGACCAGATGCGTTCGGCGATACATGAGTTTTATTTTTGGACCCTTTTTGTCTACCTTTTCGCGAAGGGCCGGCTTGTGGGGCGTCAGAGAAGTTTTCTTCTTTGCTTTTGTTGTGGGCTTGTCGAGCAAGGGATGTTTTTGTTGGTTTTGGTTTCTGAATAGGTAGTACGGTTTTTGTTTTGATTTTCTTCAAAGATTGAGAGGCTATCTTTGCCGACTTTTTGTTTTCTACCTCTTTCTGGTCTATTGGATTTCTTGAAAGCCAATCGGCGTTAGAGTTAAGCCTTCCAGGCTTGTAACGGAATATATATCTGTAGCCACGCAGTCGAGCTCTCCAGCGGTTTAATCTTGACATTGGATCTTTGATTGAATCAATCCATTGTAAAGGTTCATGGTCGGCGTATACATAGAAACTGCGACCGTAAATATAGTGTCTGAAGTGCATGATGCCTAGGACTACAGCTAAACACTCTCGCTCAGAGGCAGAGTAGTTTTTTTGATGTTCATTGAGCGTTTTTGACATATATGCAACAGGTTGATTATTATTTGGTTCGCCTTGACTCAAAACTGCCCCGACTGCATGTGCAGTAGCATCGGTTGTTAGGATGAAAGGTTTAGAGAAGTCTGGGCAAGTTAGAACTGGTGCCATGCATAGAGCTGTCTTTAGTTTTTCAAAACTGGCTTTTTTGCTCTCTTCCCAGCGGATTTTATAATTTTTCTTGAGAAAGTCGTTTAGAGGTTTTGCAATTTCAGAGAAATGGTGGATAAATCGGCGATAATAAGAACAGAGCCCAAGAAAAGAACGGACGTCCGAAGTACTCTTTAAGACGGGAAAATCTTGAATATCTTTGATTTTTCCCCGGTCAGGTTTGACTCCAAATTGGTCGATATGGTGGCCCAGGTATTTTACTTCGTGGGTTAGAAATGAGCATTTTTCGATTTTCAATCTCAACCCAGCATTAAACAATCTTTAAAAAGCTTCATTAACCTTTCTCTTGTGATTTTCAAGAGAGTTGAAGAAGATAATTAAGTCATCTAGGTAAATGAACAATTCGATTCCTTTTAATCCGGTCATGATGGCGTCCATCAATCTTTGGAATGTCGGGGGAGCACAGCAAAGTCCAAAAGGCATAGCTGTGAATTCAAAATGCCCGTAAGGCGTTGAAATGGCGGTTTCAGCTCTGTCATCCGGGTGCATAGGTATTTGATGGAATCCGTTAACAAGATCAAAAACCGAAAAGTATTTGGACTTGCCTAGCGACTCCAGTATTTCTTGAACGTTCGGGAGTGGATAGGCGTCCGGAATTGATGATTCGTTAAGCTTTCTGTAATCAATAACAAGACGATGTTGATTTTGACCGTCAGGGCCAGGCCGTTTTGGAACTATCCATAAAGGTGAGTTCCAAGGGCTGGAGGAGGGTTGGATGATTCCTTTCTTCAGCAAGTCGTCTACTTGCCTTCTAATTTCTTCGTGCAATTTTGGAGGATAACGATATTGACGTGTATATATCGGTTTGTCACTGGTTAACGGAATGGTATGTTGTACTAGATGTGTGCGAGGAGGGTCGTCGCCAGGTAACATGAAGAGATATGGAAAGCGTTCAACCACTCTCTTCAATTGAGCTAAGGCTGCTTTGTCGTGATGTTTTCTTTTCAGAAGGTCAAATATTCGAGCTACTCTTTGTTCAGGAGGACAAGGCGTTCCTTCGGCCTCAGAATCGAAGAAGTCGTCGGAACTATTGAGTTCAAAGGGATACAGATCTTGCACCGGTATTTCGACTTCTTGAGGTTTGTTTTTCGTGTTAATCGCTAACACGTAACATGAACCTTTTTCATGGGTAACGGCTGACTCACCGATAAATATTCCGGTAGGAGTTTGTATTCGGGGAAGATACGCCCCCCCTCTTGGAGAGCTTTCCGACACAGGAATTTCTATCGCAACTTTACAACGTGCTGGCAACGTGTATCTTGTGGGCAGAGCTTTACCTTGTTTTCAACGAACTTTATAATGGAAAATAGTCGAAGGTATTTTGCTGGACGTAGCTGAATGTCGGGAATGGAGTTTTGACTTTGAGGTGTTCGTTGAGAGTCAGAAGATTCTGTAGGGGACTCGGAAGATTCGGAATCGCTGTTGTCTGTATCTTTTATTCTACTTTATTTCATTCACCCATTAAGAGTCAGATAACAAGGAGACGGGGCAACTACGTAAGTAGTTGTTCTAAAAAGACGAGGATCTCACCCCTTTTAAAAATAACTACGTCAAGTATTATAAATCCATGACACCACCATAGTTGTTCTTGCTAGCATGGCTACTTTGGTTTTAGCTGTATACTATATAATATACATGGGTCTGCTATAGTGTACGTTTCACACCACGGCCTAGAACTCAAACTCACAACGGCACGTTGTAAGGAGAAAAAATTTCACGATTTAGCGTCGCCTAATTTGTTTGCTTCAGAGTGCTAAAGTTGAAACTGATATTACAAGAGTGATATTACAGGATCGATTTTCATCACTCGGGAAGCATGTTTTGTCAGCACGAGTCAACCGGCTTTTGGTCGCCAAGGATGACGGGGATCTATACCGGCGTCTGGCAGACCTGCGAAGATCTGAAAATCAATTTATGTCAGATCTTGAAAAAGCTTACTTGTTTACGGAGATCCAAGTAAATGTTGCCATTCGCATTGCGCGTTGTTGAAGAATCGTAGTGGAAGAGTGTTGTGTTTAGTTGTGAAGTTGTCATTTCACGTCAACGCCGGGATCGCTTTACGATGGCTATAAGGCGACTCAAGTGTGGTTGCTATAATGGTTGATAGGCATCGTAGCCTGTCATCTTGTTTAGCCTGACGGCTTGGTTTGAGGTGCACCTTAGCGATTCCGTAAATAAATTGTTTATGTGCGAGTAAAAGATTCAATCTTTCCGTATAGATAAAAAAGAGTTTTGAATAATTTGTACATCGACAGACCCAGAGCTAAAGCTAATTGAGGAGGGAGTAAAAAAGTGTATCAACCTACAGAAGAGGAGGAAATCACAAAAGGAAAAAAAAGAATTAAAAAAAGGTGATGCTGATCGAAAAAATGTAAAAATAACCTATTCACCAAGATAAAGTACTTCAAAGTACTTTAAATTTTGAAAAAGCTCTATTAACATTTTTTAGTGCAATAACAAACCCTTCCCACCTCATTTTCCCTTCCACGCTCCTCCCCATAACCTCCGCCTAACTAACCTCATCTACCTTACCAACCTGTACTATTTTTCCTGTTTTTTCACATGTAGCTTCAATATTATGTTCATATAAATTTGCTATTTTCAATCTAGTTCCATTGCATACGCCATCTTTTTTACTTAGATTTCTAATTAACATTACCACTGCATTTTTTTTTTAATTTTAGTTCATGGGTAGAAAGCCCGTCATTTACTGAATTTAAGTATTCAATTGGATAATCTAAACATATATTTGAATCAGTTTGATCTACTCCCTTATGAATGGCTTTGTCTATACTGTAATAAGTTTTACTTGATCCATTTAATATGTTTAATACTTTTCTGCTTAACATTGCAACATTTTCATTTTTTGAAGCTAAAATAACTTTGTTTAAATTATTATTTTCATTTATATCTCCAAAAATTAAATAACAAACATCTTTAGTTTTCCATTTCATAAGTATTTTAAAATTTTCAATTTCTCCTATTTTTAGTAATAATTTAGAAAAATTTTTATCTTTACATCTCATATTTTCAGTGAGTTGAAGAATTTTGAAATTTTCCCACAATTTACTGTATTTAATCGTATCTTCTACAATAATTTTTTCATTGCCTCTTTTGACTACAGGAAGGATTTTTCTAAAATCGTCACCTAAAATTATTAATTTTCCTCCAAAAGGAAAAAATGTTTTACCTGTACCACCTGGTCCATCTTTTAAATACATATTATTTTTGTTTTTTGGTATTGTATTAAATATATTTTTTTGATTATTATTAAATTTTTCAAACGTTTTTTCATACTCTTCTTTTCAGTTTATTTTGCAGTCATAATTTTCAGAAATATTAGAAATATTTTCTAAGCATGGTTCTGGTAAACCAAAACATTTATAGCTTAAATTAGAATCTTCGCTAGATAGAAATTTGATTATATCATTCAAACCTCTATCTTCTGCATTATCTTTGAAATCTTTTATAAAATGTAATTTATTCCAAATTAAATTACCAAGAATTTTTTCAGACAATAAAAATAATCCGAAAAATTCTTGTAATTTTTTCGGAGTTAAATAGTTTATAGATTCTTCAAAAATATCTTATCATTTACTATTAGACCCATTTAAATAGCTCCTTCTCTATATGTTTATAAATAATTTTATTATGAGTTCTCAAGTACTCGTGAGAAGTACCACCTCTTACTTTATCTGATATTAATTTTAAGTGAAAACTCTGAATTTTTAGAAGAAACAACGTTTATTCTACCAATAGTTTGAAATTTTTTTAAATTTTTCTATCTAACAAAAGTTTTATCATCTAATAATATAGTAATTTGGTACATTGGTATTTTTAATATTTCTAACAGATCAATTTTATTTAATTCGAACCAAGTTGCTAAAGTTGTTTTTCAATTTTTTAACTATTTAATTTTTTAACTATATTATGTTTTGCTGATTTTCTGTATGAATTTCTAAACGTTGTACTGAATGACTGCATTTACACAATTCAAATCTTTCTATACACCAAGCTGCTTCTATAGAAAATATTACATGAGAATCTAAAAAGCACCGTTTTGAGAAAAGGAAGACTCAACTTTGAGGACTCAACTTTCCCATCGTAGACTCAACTTTGAGGACTCATAAGTATCTTTTTTACGTGTCTTTTGACCGTGTTTTTATTGATTTTCAATTTTGAGGACTCAACTTTGAGGATCATATAAAAAAAACCAGATTATAATATAGGGAGATATGGGTAACACTGTCCACACTTGTTGGCGGAGATTAAACTGTTATAAAATTAAACTATTAAACTGATATAAGACGGAGTCCCTAAAATCGTAGCCTTAGTCTTACCAGCATTCAGAACCAGCTGATTTGTGGCAGCCCAGTCAGCGACGCGTTCAGCACCCCAGCTCAATCTTTCAAGAGTGGCATGTATGTCCTTAAGTCGGCCTCGCACGTAAATCTGCAGATCGTCCACATAAACCACATATAAGACACCACGGCTTAGACCCTGAACGATGTCAGCGATAAACAGGAGGAAGAGCAGAGGACCCAACACAGATCCCTGGGGCACACCCTTACTAAGGGGATAGAAAGAAGTAAAACTGCTATCCTCTGCCCTTACCACCTGCGAGCGGCCAGTCAGCTAAGAAGAAACCCACCTCAAAACCTTATGAGAAAAACCCATTGAATGCGACTTCCTGAGCAGAGACACGTACGAGACCAAATCAAAAGCTTTACTAAAGTCAAAAAGTAATAGAGCAGTTATTTGTCTCCTGTCCATACTCACCCGAATGTCATCCGTGAATTTCAGTAGTGCCATCTGTGTACTATGTCCCGCTCTTAAACCTGTCTGATAATCATCCATCTTATCAGACCCTGCGATTCAACATAAGTAGAAATCTGGTCATGGACCAGTTTCTCAAGGATTTCCGACAAAAACTGAGCAGGGAAATAGGACGAAAATCATTCAGGCAAGCCGGAGAGGGAGTTATATTTAGAACGATCACTATTGAGTTCTTCCATTGTTCAGGGAAGGTCGATGTGGAAAGGAAAGTATTAAAGATTTTGCAAATGAAAGGACTAATGGATGGGAAAGCTGATTGAATAAAGCTCTGTGGAAGAGAGTCGATGCCCATCGCCTGGGAAGGCAACATACTGATAGCATGTGCTATGTCTTTCACTGTCACATCCACAAATGAAAAATCACCATAATCTGCCTTTTTTCCCAAGTCATTCAGAGAAAGAGAGAGAGATCCGGTGCAAACTCGTCAAAAGAGACAGAGGCAAAGAGAGCATTGAGATCTTCCACTGAGAAACCACCCAGATTGGAGTCTGCTTTTGAAGAGATACCAAGATTTCTTGGTTCCTTCCAGAGCTGTTGAGGATCAGTGATATCCTTAAGCCTACGCCAATAAAAGTCAAGCCTCGCAAACTCAATCCTCTCATGTGCAAAATCTCGCGCTTTTCGGTATAAATATAGTTCAATGTCAAACCTCAAGCGTCGGTAACGTCTGTAGAGTCTGTCTCTCTCAGTCAATAGATCACGATGGTTTGCAGTAAACCTTGGATGGCAATTCCTTTTTTGTTTAAGGGTTTTCAGCGGAGCGAATATATCAAGAGCAACATGGAGATTAGTGTACAAGCAATCAACCCTCTCACTAAGGGAACTCGTCTTATCCATGAGTGCTGACCAGTCACACTCAAGCAAGAATTTATTCAAAGCCACAGCATCAACAGATTTAAAGTCCCTGTACGTAAAGTCTTTCGTTAAAAGTTGTGGAGTTCGAATATCATGCATAACAGTCAATAGATCATGTCCTACAATGAAAGGTGTCTCTGTCTTCCAGTAGTTGATCACAGTGTCAAGAGCATCTACAAGGACCAAGTCAAGCCATGTATCCGAGTGAGAGGTGTGGTGCGTAGGCCCGAATGGAACCGAAAACAGAGAGTTCTTCTCGATAAAACCACGCATAAAATTTGCAAAAGGCGAGTTCGAAAGCTGGTCCGCATTAAAGTCACCAAGGATGACCTTAGTGCCATAATAAGGTGTTCGCTGTTCCCAAAGTGCCGGGACACGACCGGAAACCCCTCAAAAAGTTATTTTAAGACAAAAAAATGATTTTCCAACAAAAAAACATTTTTTTCCCGTTTTATACCCCGGACGCTTGAAGTTAAAAAAAAACAATGAAAAAAGAATGAAAAACGGAATCAATAGATTAAATGGTAAAAAAAAAATACAAGCTGGCAACCCACACAAATTATATATCGTTCGAAAGGTATGTCAAAAAGGAAGCTCTGTCCAAAATTTCAAATCTCTAACTTCAAAATTGCGCCTTTGCCATTGAAAAAACGATTTTTTTTTTCGTTTTTTGAGTTTTTTTTTAATATTTCCCAGAGTTTGAACTCATACTAGCCCGACTAGAAAGCGTTTTCGGTAAAATCGCCCCGCAAGTTATTTTTAGGTTTTTTTATGAATTTTTCAAAAACGTACGATTTTTTGTTTTTATCTTTAATAATAGGTACGTACGATCAAAAAAATCGTTTTAGTCACTTTAATTTTTATCGTTTTTTTACTATTTTCAAAAGTTTGACCTCATACTAGCCCGACTAGGAAGCATTTTTCGGTAAAATCACCCTGAAAATTTTTTTTAGGTTTTTTCATGAAATTTTCAAAAACGTATGATTTTTTGTTTTTATCTTTAATAATAGGTACGTACGATCAAAAAAATCGTTTTAGTCACTTTAATTTTTATCGTTTTTTTACTATTTTCAAAAGTTTGACCTCATACTAGCCCGACTAAGAAGCGTTTTTCGGTAAAATCGCCCCGAAAATTTTTTTTTAGGTTTTTTCATGAAGTTTTCAAAAACGTATGATTTTTTGTGTTTATCTTTATTAATAGGTACGTACGAAAAAAACCAACGGCCACCGAAGTTTAAAATATGTATTTTGAACTCCTTTATCGAAATATGTACCAAGGGTGGCCGTGATGAAAATAATTGCCACGATTAATAAAAAATAATCAAGCTATTTGGTATGCAATTAATATATAACCTTAAATCATTAAAAGTAATATTGCAGTTTGGTGCAGTGATCAGAGTATTAGCCTCAGACGTAGTTGGCCTTGGTTCAGTTCCTCGAAAAATTTATTTATTTATTTTTTTCCTTTTTTTTTAATTTTATTTTTGATTAGTGTATTTATTTTTAACAATACTAGAAATTACTCAGCACGTATGGACCCTTATTTAATGCTTTTGCAAAAGAAATTTTTGTTAAATAAAATAAAAAATTCTAACTACATCAGTTTTTAAGCGCTCAAGCGCGCATGGGAAAATAACAAAAATGGTAACCTCAAATGGACTTTTCGAATATTTTAAAAACTTCTTCACCAATCAGCTCACGAATAAATTGTTTACGCAAGATGGCGATAGCTCTCTTTTATAAAGAGAACTTGTTATTTCAAATTTTGTTTAAAAAATATTTGTAACTTTTTTTGTCAGCATTTCAAGAATTATCGTTGACAAAGTATGCGTAAAATTTTTTAAACATTAATTTTATTTGAACAAGTTGAATAATTAAATATCATAAAAATTTAGCACTGAAACAATTGAAAAAAACAACTTTTCTACAAAAACTATCCATTATCCTTTATCTATTGTTAGTACTCTATTTAATTAAAGTAAGTAGATGTGTTTTTTAAACAAAATTTGAAATAACAAGTATTGTTACAAATAAATACACTTATTAAAAATAAAATGAAAAATAATAGAAAGAAAAAAAGAATAATTTATCCGAAGAATCGAACCCTGGCCTGCCACGTCTGAGCCTAAGAGTCTGACCACTGCACCAAGCTGCATTATAACTATTGCTGATTTGAGGTTATATATTAAGGAGGATCCAGCGATTTGGTTAAAACTGCATGATTCACCCGAAAAAAATCACAGAGATTCCTTGAACCCTGACAATAAATTATCTATAAAAAAAGTGGGGTCACCGATGAAAATTTTAAGAAAAAAATCGTTGAAAAAATTTTCTCATAACACGGTTTTTTATGGGAAAAAACAGGAAAAAAATTCTCACGTTGTTTAAAAGTGCACGATATGGATAATTTAGTGATCACTAGAGGACAAAAATTTCAAGGGTCATTTCAAAATTTTAAAAATTTAGGGTAGCCGGATTAATTCTTGAGAAAAATAATAAAATGTGCGAAAAAAATACTCATTTAGATGCGTGTTCAGCCATGATCAAGGTTGTCGTCTGCCGCCGCGGAGACGTTGCAACCTCGCAAATTTCAGGCAAGCAGCTGCTTGTAAACACTTTTAGTGGAACAAAATTCGATAGCTATGATTTATAGATAATATTTGTGTATGAAGTTTAATTTTTTATCAATAATCCTAATAATTATAACGTGTTAAATAAAATTCGTGTTAATAATTGAGTGATTTATATTGATGATAAGAAAAAAAATTTTTTTAATGATTCATTGAAGCTAACCTAGTTTGAGAAAAAATGTTTTAATAAAACTTTGGAAGTGTAATTCAGTAAAATTCAATGTGTTAATATATTATTTTCATAACGTAAACAAATAAGTACTCGCACTTTTGACTTTTGATGACTGTGAATAGTCAACCGATCGGGACGTTGCCACGTTTCGAAAAATTCAGTCACGTACTAGATTATGGGGTGTGTTTGAGAGTTGAAATTAACGCGAGCGAAAAGGGACGAGGAGAAGGCAGGAAATCACTGCGCTTCAAATAACTAACACTGGCATTTAATTATGAAATTTAACTTTTGTGGTAAATTTATTTATCGGTATCTAAGTGTTTACAATAGAGGAGAGTGGTCACGCTGTTTTGACCGGGTGGCACTCTACCTCTGGCAATAGTCATTGACTTTAAGTAGCGGAGCACACTAAACACGACTGCTCGCTTTCTTTAACTGATGCCGACTGCCTGCGGACGGAAGTCTTCTCGGCGACCACGCCTCGCGTGAGTCGCTCGGCTGATTTCCGACCGAGGTAGTCCAAACTAACGGCTTAAGTGCCAAAATTCAAATTTATACTATTAATTCTAAACATTCCACCCGCCTTAATCCGTGCGGGCATGGACTAATTATTGATAGTTTTATTCGCTGGCTGAAATAACACTAAGTTGCAAGCTCCAACTTCCATGGCTGGAGGGGGCGTCTGGCAAGCTTCTGCTGGCACTAAAAGGAGTAGCTTCACTGACGGTCGGCGAAGCTTGGAACTGGCCGTCCTCAGCTCACACACCCGATTGTCCCCCTGGGGATCAGGGTAGGTCTCCATTACAAGCGCCAAAGGCCACTGTCCAGGTGGTGTGTTTTCAGCTTTGATAAACACCACGTCCCCTGGTTGGAAGGAACGAGTGCGAGATCTCCATTTATCTCTTGGCTGCAGGGAAGACAGCTACTCATTGCGCCAGCGAACCCAAAAATGCTGCAATTTATGAGAAATGAGCTGCCACCTACGGCCCACAGGAACGTTTTCGGTTGTGAAGTCTGGTTCTGGAATCAAATGAGAAGGTCTTAAAATTAAGAAATGTGAAGGAGTTAGAAAATTCAGGTCAGAGGGATCGTCTGAAAGAGGCAACAAAGGCCGTGAATTTAGACAAGCCTCAATGCGACAAAGTAGAGTAGACATTTCCGAGAAAGTAAGAATGGTGTCCCCGATCACTCTGCGTAGATGATGCTTCGTGGCTTTGACGCCAGCTTCCCAAATGCCCTCGAAATGGGGGGCGCCTGGAGGGTTGAATTTCCAAAGGATGCCTTGTTGAGCAAAAACCTCGATAACTTCGTTTATGAACACAGAACGTTCGCGGAACATTTGGCGAAGCTCGGCGTCAGCACCGATGAAATTAGTGCCCTGATCACTATAGATTAGAGAGCAATGTCCTCTCCTAGACGAGAAACGGTGGAATGCAGCGATGAAAGATTGAGTAGAATAATCCTCGGTGAGCTCTAAGTGGATGGCTCGGGTACATAGACACACGAACAAACAAACATAACCTTTCGTGGTGCCGCGACCTCTACTCTTGGTTGGCCGAATCGAAAAGGGACCAGCGTAGTCCACGCCGGAGTGGGCAAAGGGGCGAGCTGGTGTGACACGAACACTTGGTAACTCTCCCATGAGAGGATTCATTGTCTAGTGCGAAAACTTCAGACAGGATTTACAATTTCCCAACACTTTCTTAACAGTCTTACGACCGTTGATGATCCACACGTCCTGTCTGAGGGTTCCCAAGGTCAATTGTACTCCTCCATGGAGAGTATCAAGATGGACTTTTCGGACAAGCAACTGGCTTAAGTAGCAGTCGCCAGGCAGAATGAACGGATGTTTTTGGTCAAAAGAGAGTAGGGCACGGTCCAAACGACCACCAACCCTAAGAAGGCCGTCTTTAACGATTGGATTGAGCTTGAGGAGTGCTCCTGGTAGTTTTCTACCATGCTTGGAAGTAGTCAAAATTCTTTCAATCTTGTCACTGAAAAAGGCACGCTGGTTATGGTAAATCCATAACAATTTAGCGTCAGTCAGTTCGATCGGTTCCAAAACGTCGCCCTCGAAACTGGGGAGACTCAAAAAACTATAAAATTTAAAACTTATGTTCGATTTTTTGTGTAGCACTTTTAAAAACAATTTCTGAACGAATCGTATCACATAAGCTGTAACTCGCAACAACCTTCCCAAAGTGGAATAGTGAAGGCCCAAGCTCCAGATTTCGGGAAGCGCAGTTTGGGTTGTGACGTGAGCAAACAAGCCAATGTCAGTCTTTTTAACCTGGGTAGGATGGTGAGAGGACAAGTCGTCCGGAATTGTAGACCAAGGGCTTGAAGATTCTGAGAACCAAGATGGGCCCGGCCACCACAATTTGCAATCCGACAACAACTCTGGGTTCATCCCGCGCGAGGCAATGTCGGCAGGATTTTCAGCGGACTTGACGTAATGCCAGAAAGCATCCGGAACCAAGGATTGAATTTCGCTGCACCTGTTGGCTACGAAGGTATGCCATTGCGATGGGTGGTCTCGAAGCCAAAACAGGACATCTCGCGAATCAGACCAGAGATGCACCGTGTCGATTTTGATGGGCAAAATTGAAAGTTGATGATTGACCAATTTCGATAGAATATGAGCGCCAGCCAACTCAAGTCGTGGAATGCTCAGCGTCTTGAGTGGGGCCACTCTTGTTTTGGCGATCTGGAGTGAGCAGTAAACTGCAGAAGGGTTCACGAATCTAAGGTAGACAGCAGCCGAGTAAGCTCTCTCCGACGCATGGGAAAATCCATGAATCTCGCAGATCAAGGTTTCAGGAGAGTAGTTCAAATAGCGAGGTATGCGCAAGGAGCCTATGGCAGGCAACTTCGAGATCCAAAGCTCCCACTCTCTGACGTATTCGTCAGGGAGTGGATCATCCCAATTAGCTTTCAGCAGCCACAAGGACTGCATAAATATTTTGGCAGATACAACGACCGGGTCCAGCCAGCCCATGGGGTCGAAAATTTTGGCAATGCTAGACAGAACTAGTCGCTTAGTGGGCCTAACTGGACTAATTTCACAATTCACGTTGGATCTCAACGTATCTTCCAGAGAATTCCAAATTAAACCAAGCACCGTGGACGAGGACGAGTCCTCGAAGACCGATTCTGGGTTAGTTGCGAGGTGATCTGGCGGCAGATCCGCCAGAACTTCCGGGCAATTCGACAGCCATTTTCTCAACTCGAAGCCACCCTCTTTGAGAAGACCTATCAATTGGGATTTTTTCTCAAGGGTTTCTTTAAGCGTATGCCCGCCGGAAGTTTCGTCATCCATGTAGCTTTCATTGTCGATGATAGGTACCGCCAGAGGGTAGATTTTACGATAGGCCTTGGCCAGCTCTCGTAAAGTACGAATGGCCAGGTATGAACAACAACCCAAGCCATAGCTGACAGTCAATAGGTACCAGATTTGAAGGGGGTCGCTCGGATTGAAACGCCAGACGATAGCTTGAAAGTGCACGTCTTCCGAGTCGACCTTTATTTGGCGAAACATCTGCTTGATATCGGCAACGAAGACGAATTTACACAGTCTCCATCCACAAATTAAGTCAGGGAGCTCTGGCAGTATATTAGGACCAGTGTGGAGTAGGTCGTTCAATGATGTGTTTAAGTCGGTTTTGCTCGACCCATTGAAAACAGCTCGAAGGTTAGTAGTTGAGCTAGTTGGTTTGAGCACACCATGATGAGGCAAGAAGAAGCTGTTTTCCAGGGGCTTGAATATCGGATCCTCGTGGGACACAGGGATCATGTGGCCAGCGGAAATGTAGTCCATCATGAACTCACTGTCCAATTCTTTAAATTCAGGATCCTTCTCGAAGTGCCGCTCCATCTTTCTTAACATGGTGACAGCCTTACTGTAGGAGTTACCAATTCGAGTTGGTTTGGATGATCTGAAAGGCAACTTGACGACGTAACGGCCGTCATGGTCTCGCTTAACGTTTCTTACATAGTGCTGCTCGCACTCCTCGTCGTCGGGGCGAGAGTACTTAGATTTGGAGGGCAGCTCCTCCTGCTTCCAGAATCTTTGCAGATCGAAGTTGAGTGAATTGTCTGTACAGTGTGATGACACTGAATTGGACACATACGAATTCAGTAGTGGAATCGGGCCAGAAATCAGCCACCCCAATTGAGTGGCAGTGGCAATTGGTTGATCGGTCTTGCCTCTGATTATGCTCTCCTGGACTATCCGAGCATGTATTTCGGCTCCTAAGAGCACGTCTATCTGAGCGTTATCCAAGAACTGTGGATCGGCCAGGTTGAGGTGTGACAGATACAAGAGGTCTGAAACCTGGCGCTTCTGAGGGGGCACGTAGTTACACACCCGTGGTACTACCAATGCCTTAACCTCACACGAAAACCGAGAATCGAAATGCGGACTAATTTGGAAATGTGTGATAGCTTGGCTAGTGATGGCTTGGACACCGCCAACTGCAGACACTTGAGCGTTGGTGGAGGAGCAGACTAGGCCAAGTTATTCTCTCAAATTCTGAGAAATGAACGATGACTGACAGCAATTGTCGATAAGAGCTCTAGCCTTTATTTTCCGACCGTCGGGTCCTTTAACAAAAACCCGCGCTGTTCCTAAAAGGACCGTTGAGTAATGTTCTGTTTGAGCGGTAGCCCCATTAAAGAAGGGCGTAGCGCCAATGTCCAATTGAATGTTAGCCTTAGAAGCGGGAATGGTTCCCGTATTGGGAGGCCCACCAGGTACCAAGGTAGTTGTTGGAGCGGGAGGTTTATCCTTAAAAGGAGAATGAAGCAAAGAATGGTGTTGACCTTGGCAATGCTGACAACTGAATTTGGATTTGCAGTCCCTCATGTGATGAGGACCGAAGCAGTTAAGACACAGCCTCCTTTGAAAAATAATTGTTTTTCTTTCAGCCGGTGTATTTTCCTTGAATCTGGGGCAACGAGCGAGAGCGTGATCCTCGTTGCACAAGCTACACTTCTTGTCATCCCTTTCCTTCCTCCTCGAAGAAGCCTTGGGAGTCTCGACCGAGGCCACTGCCGTGGTGGTTGCACCGGATTTCCTATGGGTGCTAGGGGGAGTGGCTGATGCAGGTTTATCGATTCTCTCAACAGACTCAAACACTAAGGCTTGAGCTTCCAAAAAGGATTTTACTCTCTCAATAGTAGGCGACTTCATATGTTTTCTGAGACTTTTCTCCCAATCGCGACGAGTGTTACTGTGCATGTTTCGAACTAACATGAAGACAATAATGTCGGACCAGTACTTGGTGGGCCGCTCCAAGGCTTGGAGCGCATTCAGAGGTGTAAGGGTTTCGCTAAGTAAGCGCTTTACTTCAAAATAAGTCTTGGAAATCATTGGTTTGACGGAGAATAAATCTGCCAGGTGGTTATGAACCAGACGACGCTCGTTCTCGTAGAAAAGCTTCAACGTTTCCCAAGCTGGCGCATAGCTCTTATCTGAAATGGGCAAGTCCTTAATGACATCGAGGGCTTCGCTTGTCAAATAGGACCGAAGGCAAGTTAATTTGATAACGTCGGGAATTTACTGACTATGGACCAGAGATACAAACATATCCCTAAAGTTGGGCCATTCAGCAGATTTACCCGAAAATTGATAGATAGGACGAACTTACCTTAAGTGAAGTACGATCCGGATTGTATGAACTGTCTCGTCCGAAAGATCAAAGGTAGTGACGTCAGTCTGCTAATCCAACACCACAGAATTCAAATTTTAACATGTAAAAAAGTATCTCCCGTAAGTGGCGCTACTGCGCGGCGGCCTCAATTCGGATTGTACTTCACTTAAGGTAAGTTCGTCCGATCTATCAATTGTATTTCACTGTCTCGTCCTTCAAGATCAAAGGTAGCTGTTTGAAGCGTTGTTGCGATTCAGTTTGAAGTAAATTTTTCATTCAAACAATAATTTTTTTTTTTTTTTTTTTTTTTTTTTTTTTTTTTTTTTTTTAACAGGAACCATGAAATTTATTCTGAACTTTCCTGATTACATTAATTCTGCGATTTACAAGATCTGTTACACTTAGTTCATAAATATTTATTTATCAGTTTCCTTCGTTGTTCCTTTTGAATTTTTCTTCCTCACCACTGCTGAGCTAAAACTTTCTGAATCTATCAGAGGTCTGTTATAAAATCGCGCGAACGTACTTGATTTCTCGCTCCACACTGCTGCTTTACGGATAAGTTCGTAGCTTACGCCTTTGCGAGCCGCTGCTGATGTAGCTGCGTGGCGGGTACTGTGGTCCTTGAAAACGTTTACGTCGATTCCACTTTCCTGCAAAACGTCACAAATCCACCTACTTATGGTTTCGGGCTTGGCTTCGTGATGTGGTTTTTTAATTGTCACAAAGAGATTTTTTGTTGAGCTTCGAATTTTTGCTGTTCTCTCCAAATACGCTTCGAGCGTCTTCGCCACGCATGATTGTGACTGTTCACCGAATCTTTTGGTGTTGAGCAGTGGTTGAGGTCTGTTGAGACCCGATGTTTTGATGCGATCTGGCACTCTTATTTGGAAGCCGTTATTTGTTTTCTTGATATTTTCGATAGAGATTTTTGATAAAGTTTGGACTCTTTGTGCTGTACTGATTGCTAACAACGTGCTAAGCTTTTTTGTTAATCGCTCCAATGAAAGGTTTTCGTTTGGATATAGCTTCCCTAGAAATTCGACCACTGGCTCTGGGTCCCAAATGTGTCCATACTTAGCACTTCGCGGTTTTTTCACTGAGAGCCCTTTAAAAAATCTTGACAAACCCTGATCTTTGCCGAGATCGTTGAGGCTCAAGAGCGAAATTGCAGAACGGTATATGTTAAGGCTGCTGTATGAAAGTTCACTCAATTGTGGTAAGGTTAAAAAAGATGTAACGAGCGTTGCATTTATATTTGTCAATGGAGATAGTCCGTTATTTGAGCAGTATTCCCACCAGAGACGCAAAGGTTTTTCGTACTGTTTAAGAGTGTTTTCTTGATTGGCTGAGATCATAATGAGCGCTGCTTTCTCGGAGTATCCTTTCAAAATGAACGCTTTCTGGATAGCCTCGCGGCCGTCAGGGAAAGGCTCGCTGCAAGCGGGTGAATCTCCCTGGAAAAAGAAATTAGTAAGTCTGGGGCCGGTTCAAATTTCAATGGTTGTGAAACCGATAGCTCTTTTAGAAGGGGAAACCAAGGTTGAGTTGGCCACCATGGAATGATTACTACTCCTTCTGCCTCATCGTTACGGATTTTTTGTAACACTCGCAATATTATTGAAAAGGGAGGAAAAGCGTAAAAATAGTAATTATTCCATGGTATTGTAAATGCGTCAACGGCTAGGGAATCAGGATCTTGCTTCTATGATATATATTTTTCACACTTCGCGTTAGCCCGAGATGCGAATAAATCAATGTCGAATGGTCCCATTTTATCGAGTATCACCTCAAACTTTCTTGGTGCTAACTCCCATTCGGTCTCTCTGAAACTGAGCCGAGATTCGCGATCAGCGAGCGTATTTTCTTTCGTATTTATGTACGATGCGAATATCCAGATGTCTCTCTGTTCGCACCAGTGCCAAATTTCGTGGCTCAATTTTGATAGAGTTTCATTCTAAATTCCTCCCATTTTATTGACGTATGCGATCGCCGTTGTGTTATCAACTCGGAGAAGAATGTCGACGCCACGCAAATTTTTGGCAAAACATTTTAGTCCGTAAAAAACTGCCTTCAATTCAAGCACATTTATGTGTTCCGAGGATTCATCGTGATTCCACCAACCGTTGACTTTGCTTTCGCCACAAACAACACCCCAACCTGACAGTGAAGCGTCGGAGAAGATTTCGAGCTCGTAACTGCCCTTCCGAATCGGACTTTTCGTGGTTAAAATGTTATCCAACCACCATTTCAGATCCTCTCTCATTTCATTTGTAATCTTCATCTTCCGACTAAAATTTTTATTTGATTTCTCTAGCGCTAAATATTTTTGTCGTTCTAGGTGTTTCGTGTACACCCAGCCGTACCTAGCTCCAGGGCAAGCGGATACAAGTGTACCTACTATCTGTGCAGTTAAGCGTATCTTGCAATATTTTTGTTTATAAAAATCTTTCAAAAGATTGGAGATTCTCTCTCTCTTATCATCAGTAAGATAGATGCTGTAATCTTTACTATCTATGACGAATCCTAAAAAAGTGCAACGAGTGTTTGGAATCAATTGACATTTCTTCTCGCTCAATAAAAACCCGAGTGAAATCAAAAGTTCTTTTGCAATTTTTATAATTTTTTCACATTCTTCCTTGGCTCTTGCCATGAATAAAAAATCGTCTAAGTAAATCACACATCTGTAACCTCTAGATCTGAGGAACTCTATAATTGGTTTCATTAGTTTTGTAAAAACGAATGGCGCTGACGATAAACCAAAGGGGAGGCAGTTAAATACATAATAATCGTTCTCGAATTTAAATTTCAGATATTTTTTGAATTCCGGATCGATCGGTATTAAAAAATATGAGTCTTTAATGTCAATCAATGCCAAAAAATCGTTCTTGTTAATTAGTTTTATGACGTCTTTTATAGACTCCATTTTAAAATGCGGTGGCAGTAAAAACTTATTTAAATTTTTCAAATTTAGAATAAACCTGTACTCGCCCGAAGGTTTTTTTCGCAGAAAATACGACGATAAAAATTCGTCATTTTCACTTTTGCATTTTGATACTGCACCTTTCAAGATAAGCTCGCTTATTGCTGCCCGACAGTCGTCAAGTTCGTTCTTCGTAAACTTCGGGTCAGGTGGAGGTGTTTTTTGTTCTGGCTTTTTAACAAAAGGAATCTTGTATCCTTTGATACAGGATAAAATAAATGGGTCGTGAGTTAGGCACTCCCATTTTTTAGCATAATTTTTTAGCCGACCAGCGTATGGGCTTACCTCTTTTAGTTCTTCCTGCCGTACGGTTTCTTGCCCGTCCGGTCGAATGATTTCGCCCCCCCCCCCCTGAGTTTGTTGATTCGAATAGTTGTCGTTCCTGTAAAAGGTTCTCTTGGAGGGGGCTTGCCAGTTTTTTGACTCACTTCTATGATTGTCGTTGGGCTTTTTGAAGGTTGAGGCACCTGATTTTTCTTTCTCTCTGTGTGAAAAAGGTTTTTTGATTTGCTTTGAGGACTTTTCTACTTCTTTTGCCTTGTTTAGCCTTTCAGAGAAGCAATTTCCAAAGAGGTACTTATCAATGGGTGAGTCTCTTGCAACGCTTTTGGCAATGTAGTCCAAGACTGGCATAGAGAATAGCCGTCTTGTTAATGAGATTTCGTGATGGAAATCGGCAAGAAGTCGTCCCGCATCAGTTATGGCTTCGAAAAGTATGGATGTTTTTTCTGATTTTTCCATTGTCATTAGTGTATTTAGGGAATTACCTAAAATTCCGGTAGCCACACCAAGCAAATTCTGATTTGCAACCTGATAATTGTCTTTTTTCTTGCCAGCGTTAAGCAGAACTTTGATCTCTTCGTTCATAATAGGGGCTTTAAGGCTTTGACAATTTTCAGGCATTGGGTGTCGTTTTAAGATATTTTCTTTCACTTCTTTAGGCAAGCCTTGGCGCGCAATTTTGGAAAATTTATCAGCGATCACTTCGCTTATCGCTTTTCCATCAGCAACATCCATCAGGCCGTCATCGCTAAGCAGTTCGATGTATTCTTCATTATGGCTTTGTTTTTCTCTGGGTACACTCGGCTCATTTTTCTTGTCGTCGACAGCGACCTTTTCTCTCTCTCTCTGCCTTGACGCGCCTCTCGGGTCACGTTCGTGGTCTGAGAGGTTATGTGTGTTTCCGTGGGTCGACGCACCTCTCTGGATGCATTCACCACTTTTCCGATAGGTTTTTGACGCGCTTCTAGAGTCGCATTCAAACCTTTCTCTGCGAGATTTTTCTTTGCTGGCCGAGCGTGACTTCGAGCGATTTTGAAGTGGGCTTCGGCTACGGGTTTTTGGTCGTGTTCGGTGCCGCATAGGGCTGCGGCTGCGGCTGCACCTATTAGATCTCGGGAAGTATTGCTCTCTCGCTTGTATTTCTCTTTGTGAGCATTTTGATCCCATCGAGCATCTGCTATGTCGTGAATAGCGTGAGCTGCCGGGTGAGCTTGAAGAGTGAGAATAACTTCTAGATCTTGAACGAGAGCGTACCCTGTGCGAGTGAGACAGGCTTCTTGCGGATCTTGATCAAGTGCGTGCTCTGTACGAGCGTGAGCGTGAACGCCTATTTTTCTTGATTTTTTCCTCAAGACGGCGAATTTCCTTGAGTAGCTTGTCACTCTTCCGGTCTTTGCGTTTACTTTTCTTGCTGGACATGGTAATTTTCACTTTGTTTTCTTCTACAATTAACTAATTTTTTGGGAGAGTCCTGTGGCATCGAACGCACAGAAAAACGTAATGGCTGGTTAGTGGCGAGCGGGCGGGAGGCCGCCGCGCGGTAGCGCCACCTACGGGAGATACTTTTTTACATGTTAAAATTTTAATTCTGTGGTGTTGGATTAGCAGACTGACGTCACTACCTTTTATCTTGAAGGACGAGACAGTGAAATACAATTTGGGCAGTTGTATTTGAGGCAGAATCTTAGTCAGAGCTCTGAGATCTAGTTGTGGAATGGGATCTGAATTGCAGTTCACCTGCAAATTCAATAATGTAAGATAAGGTGGAACAAAATAAAATGAAATTAAGTTTTCAGGTGAGCTCAATATTAACAAGGTAAAAATTGAAAAAATTTATTCCTAATTTTATTGGTCACTTGACCCTAAAATAATCAATTGTTTGCCAAAATAGTAACAGCTGTACTCAATTATTGAGGAACTGGGTCAATTGACTATTTGTTTTGGAAAGATAAAAATAAATAAATTTAAGAAAAAGGCAAAATAGAATGGAGAACAATGCAGCTAACTTTACCCACACAGTTCCAAGGCTAAACAAATACAAGAAAAAATTGAAATTATTAAATTGCGCAACACAAGTTTGCGACTTGGAACGGACCCACCGTATTAGCGGAGTCAGATGGTCGAGGTGCCTTCTCTCTCTCTCCCACTGCAGAGGGGCTGCAGTGTGGCAGGGATGTAGCAGGCCGATGATCTTCAGCTGATGGTAAGCGGTGTGGCCGAGTCGCCTTCCAATCCACCGTCGTCTTAGTTTTTGGTCGGGCCGTTGGGCATCTTTGTTGCTCTGTGGCTCGTGCTGTAGGTGAGACTCCTCCCCTTTTCCAATATGGCCGCGAAGCTTCACGTGTCTCTCCGGCGAGGCGTCTTTGCCGTTTGTGGTTATGAAACTGGCGGCGTCGATGCACTTCTCTTCTATTTTCACTCGCGACGCGCTTTTTTTTCCGGGAAACTTTTCCTCACAAGTGATGCCAAATGTTTGAGAGTTGGAATTAACGCGAGCGAAAAGGGACGAGGAGAAGGCAGGAAATCACTGGGCTTCAAATAACTAACACTGGCATTTAATTATGAACTTTAACTTTTGTGGTAAATTTATTTATCGGTATCTAAGTGTTTACAATAGAGGAGAGTGGTCACGCTGTTTTGACCAGGTGGCACTCTACCTCTGACAATAGTCATTGTCTTTAAGTAGCGGAGTACACTAAACACGACTGCTCGCTTTCTTTAACTGATGCCGACTGCCTGCGGACGGAAGTCTTCTCGGCGACCACGCCTCGCGTGAGTCGCTCGGCTGATTTCCGACCGAGGTAGTCCAAACTAACGGCTTAAGCGCCAAAATTCAAATTCATACTATTAATTCTAAACAGGGTGGAAGGGGGCATTTTTAAAAATATTATTTTTTTTTTACGTATTAATTCTTTGAAACTAATATCTAGATACGTTTAAATAATTATTTTTACAGCATAGCAACATAAACATACGATAAAATATGCATTTCTTAGATTGCACCCTAAAGGGGCCTCAGCTTGATACGGTGCAGGTCGCTGGTACCACCTTAATTGCATACCGAATAGCTTAATTATTGTTTATTAATTGTGGCGATTATTTTCATCAGACCACCGTCGGTATTTCGATAAAGGAGTTCAAAATACATCTTTTAAACTTGGGTGGCCATCGTGGCGCGGACTTGCACGCGAAAACTCCTACGGCGGCTACACTATTCCTAGTAGGGCTAGTATGAGGTCAAACTTTAGAAGATAGTAAAGAAACCATAAAAATTAAAGTGACTAAAATGGTTTTTTTGATCGTACGTACCTATTAATAAAGATAAACACAAAAAATCATGCATTTTTAGAAACTTCATGATAAAACCTAAAAAAATTTTCGGGGCAATTTTACCGAAAAACGCTTCCTAGTCGGGCTAGTATGAGGTCAAACTTTTGTAAATAGTAAAAAAACGATAAAACTTAAAGTGACTCAAACGATTTTTTTGATCATACGTACCTATTATTAAAGATAAACACAAAAAATCATACGTTTTTGAAAACTTCAAATATACAACAGGTACCCAATTTAACCACGGCGTACCAGACTCAGTCTTCTTCCTCAGCAGTAAAGATATGTGATTTGATGAGATGTTTGAAATTGGACAGGGATGATGATTGGCGTATATGAGGGGGTAGTGTGTTCCATGAGTAAGTAGCTAGTACATGAAAAGATCGTTTCAGAGAGTCCATGCGAGAAGAGGGAACAATAAACGAATCGAGTGCATATGGGTTCGCCATTCTCAAGGGACGTGAGCTGAGCTTCTCAGTCAACAAATTCGCCAAATAAGAGAGATTACCTGTGAGAAAGATTCTATAGAGCAAATAGGCAGCAAAATAATCCCTGCAGCCCGGTACTCAAGGCCAGCCAAGCTCACGTCTGTATGTCACATCTGTGATCGCTCTTTCTAGTCCCAAAGATGTACCTGATCCCGCGATTGGGCAAACGCTGTAATATGAGATCCTACCCCCCCCCCCCCGAGATATTACAGTACTCAAATGAACAATATTCAACGATAGGAAAAAGCAGGTTTTGCACGAGGTGCTTACGCAGTTCAAAGGTTGTGCTGCGTCTGAAATGGTTAAGACGGTACAAAAGAGAGTTAGCTCTATGCTAAACATACCGAACATGGTCTTTCCAGTTCAGCCTAAAGTTCAGCACCACCTCCAAACTACGCGCAGAGGGGACAAACGGGACAGTGCAGCCACCAAACCGCAGGTCACGAACACCCAACTCGTTTAAGGCATTGACATAGGACGGGGTTCCAAAAATCCTGGCTTTGGTCTTACCAGAATTCAACACAAGCTGATTTGTGGCAGCTCAGTCAGCAATGTGTTCAGCACCCCGGCTCAGGGTTCCCAGAGTGGCATGAATGTCCTCAAGTCGGCCCCGCACGTAAATCTGCAGATCATCCGCATGATTCACATGAAATACACCAGGGCCAAGGCCTAGAGCAGTGTCAACAATAAACAGAAGGAAGAGCAGAGGACTCATCACGGAGCCCTGGGGCACGCCCTTATTAAGGAGGTGGAAAGAAGTAAAACTGCCGTCCTCTGCCCTTACTGCCTGCGAGCGGCCAGCTAGATAAGAGGCAACCCTTCTCAAAACCCCATTTGAAAAACACAAGGATTGTTGTTTCTTGTAGTACTGTAGCAATGTTACGTGTGAGACCGAATCGAAGGCTTTACTAAAATCAAAAAGCAACAGCGCATTCATTTGTTTTCTATCCATACCCACCCGAATGTTATCCGTGAGTTTCAATAGTGCTGTCTGTGTGCTATGTTCCGCTCTGAAGCCTGCCTGATAATCGTCCATCAAATCCTGCGATTCAACAAAAGCAGTAATCTGGTCATGGATCAGTTTTTCAAGGATCTTCGACATAAAACTGAGCTAGGAGATAGGACGAAAATCATTCAGACAAGGCGGAGAGGGTGACTTATTGAGAGCGATCACTATTGACTTCTTCCATTGCTAAGGGAAAATTGATGTGGATAGGGAAGTATTAAAGATTTTGCAGATGAAAGGGCCAATGGATGGAAAGGCTGACTGAATATAGCTCTGAGGTAGGGAGTCAATGCCCACTGCCTGGGATGTCGACCAGCACATAACGCGTGCTATCTCGCCCACCGTTACATCCACAAACGCAAAGTCACTATAATCTGCCTCTTTTTTTAAGTTATTCAGAAAAAGATAGAGATCTTGTTTCATATTATCAAAAGAGACAGAGGCAAAGTGAGCATTGAGATCCTCCACCGAGAAGCTACCCAGATTGGAGTCTGCTTTGGAAGAGATACCAAGATGCCTTAGTTCCTTCCAGAGCTGTTTAGGATCAGTGATGTTCTTAAGCCTATGCCAATAGAAGTCGAGTCTCGCAGACTCAATCGTCTCATGTGCAAAATCACGCACTTGCCTGTATAAAAACAGTTCAATATCGAGTCTCGAGTGTCGGTAACATCTGTAGAGTCTGTCTCTTTCAGTCAATAGGTCAGGGTGGTATGCAGTAAACCGCGGATGACGATTCTTTCTTTGTTTCAGGGTTTTCAGAGGAGCAAAAATATCAGCAGCAGCATTGAGGTTAGATTATAAGCAATCCATTCTCTCACTGAGTGAATGAGTTTCATCCGTGAAAACTGACCAATCACATCCAAGCAAAAATTCATTCAAAGCCCCAGCATCAACAGATTTGAAATCCCTGAAAGTAAAGTCATTTGCCAAAACTTGCGGGGTTTGAATGTCAAGGGTAACTGTCATCAGGTCATGTCCCGCAATAAAAGATGTCTGTCTTCCAGTAGCTAGTCACAGTGTCAAGTAGGTCAACGAGAACCGGGTCAAGCCAAATATCAGAGTGGGAGGTGTGATGTGTAGACCCAAATGAGACCGAGAACAGAGAAGTCTCCTCAATAAAATTACGCACAAAAGCCGTATCAGGTGAGTCCGAGAGCTGGTCTGCATTAAAATCACCAAGAATGACCTTAGTGCCATAATCATGCATATTATCACGCAGGTTGGACACAAAGTCAGACCCGAAATATGGGGTCAGTGCCTCCAAGAGAAGCTTTAGCAAGAAGATACTCAGGGTGACCAGGCCTACCGTTCTACTCAGTGGAAGACGAGCAGAGGTGTTTGACTAAGAGAGATTGATGAACATAAAGTGTCACCCCACCCCCGTGGTTACTATGGTCACGCCTAAGAAGAGCATAACCCTCCAAAGCAACAAGCACATCCTCAATCGAAGGACCCAACCAGGATTCCGTAACAGCAATCATGTGAGTCAAGGGCTGCAGCATTTTGCCCTCACCCCGCACGGACCTTTGGTGTAAAGTAGGTGTGTACAAGGCTGAGAAGATGATTGTGAATGAGATGAAGAAGAACTAAAGAGTAACGGATTGAAGTAGGAAGAAGTAGTTACATGTGAGGTGGGAGATGAAAGATGCGTACTGTGAAGAAGACTGAAGTGATAATATGAAATATTACCGCGAGAGGGAAAATGTGTCAGCATACCTGTTATTACAAAAACTATTTAAATCTTCAATGCTGGAGATGAGTGTAGGGGTTTCTCCTTTCTTCCTGCGAACGTAGATTCAGCCACTGCGGATGAAGGTGATGAGTCCAGAGTCAGATTATCTCGCCTTCTCTCGTACAGTACGATGCAAATCAAAAAATTCCTTGGGAAGGAAATCGTTCAGGTTCAGCAGTCCAGGCATGATTGAGTTGGGATCAATCTCAAGGGGTAAATTTGATGATAATGCAGAGGTGTGCAGCTTACCCAACTTAATTTTACTATGAATAATTTCCAGCATGAGTGCTCTGGAGTGAAGTGTAAACAGAATCGATGGTGGGCGACTTTGCTGAAGATTCGTAAGCGAGGTTGTGGTTGGAGGTCTAGCTGAGGACGTTGCAGCGTTTGTAGCAGAAGTTGACGTTGCTGACCTTGTGGTGGCCTTGCTGATGAGCAACCTTGCACCCACTATATCACGGGCTTCAGTATCCGAGCGCAGAGTTTTGAGTACTGAGAAGACAAGTGATTTCACACTGGCACCAGCAGTAGCAGCAAGACCTCCAATTACCAGCTCCGAGGAATTTGCAGAGCGTGTCGTCGTGCTCAGTCGAGCAAGATCAGAGCTGAGAGTGGCATTCTTTTTCTCGAGTTGTTGAATTTTACTCAACAGCTCGGTATCACAGTGGAGGGTAACAGAGACTTCAGGATTTTCAAAGTGCCTCATTGGCCTGGGTGATGCAGAACGTGCAGGCTTTCGCTTGCTTACCTTGCAGCATAACAGTTGCTAATTTAGCACACTGCGAATGGTAGAGCTTGCTGCAATTGTCGCAACAGTGCACTTTCGCATTTGTGCGCGCGGGCCCATGACAAGAGCCGCAGAGAGGAGTTTCTTTCGCTTTCATGACTGAAGTTGTTCCACGACACAATCAGGAAAGTGAAAATGCTCAAATCATGATCAGGCGGCCAATTAAATTCCAGAATCATGCGGTGGATTGGTATGTGTTCTGCCGGTATTTAGTAAAGAACCACTGGCTACTCCTAACCTCTCAAACACACAGTACTGCACAAAGAACTCGCGAGATGACGGACGAGAAGTACTAGTCAACCTGTGGTCAGGCCACAGGTAGGTGAAAAGGTCAAGAATTGGACAGACCACAGAATTGGTATAGGCCACGAAAAGAGGCTAGCAAGTAGTAGCACACTATGGCTTTATTTTTTTTTGTGTTTTTGGTGTGTAGCGCGGACTACGTGTGCGTGTAGGGAAGAGAGGGAGAGAATGTGTGCGCGAAGAATGAAGTGAGGACTGTTAATGCCTTGTGTGCGTTACTTTTATTTTTTTTGTATTTTCGCGCGTGGTATAGGTGGCGTGGCGATCGCCACCGGAAATATTGTAGACGGGAGCGTGATTTGATTGTGTAGCGTGAATGTATTTGATTGGTGGACATGTCATGTATCGATCCCCATAAAGATCCCATATTCCCAAGTTGCAACAGACTTACTTATAATCTGCCTAAAAGGAGTTAGGGAGGGGGCCACGGAAATTGCAATTAAGCATTTTGCTAGCCGGCACCTCCGCTCTGCTGGAACAGGTGGGGCGAAGTAGCTTCCCTCGCTGCTTAGCCGCGCTCCCAAACCACTCTCGTCCCCGACACTCGAGTGGTTCGACCGAAAGCTAGCAGCGATCGAAGACCACGTGCAGCACACCTGGACAAGCAGAGCCGGATCAGGCAAGGATCCGTCAGTGCAATATCGCCTCGCCATCACCATTGGATAAGGTCCCGGAAGGTCCAGAGAACCTCCCGTGACGATCAACTGCCTGGATACTCCGGTAATTTTAAGGTAGATTATTGTAATATTCAACTCTGTCGTTAAACTCTGTCATTAAATTGTAACCTTTCACCATTTGTTTTTCAATTAAACAATATCACCTTACCTTACTTTATTTCATTTTATTAACCTAATCAAAAGCCAGACAACAAGGGGACGGGACAACTACGTAAGTAGTTGTTCCAAAAAGACGAAGATCCTACCCCTTTTAAAATAATAACGTCAAGGATTATAAATCCGTGACATAAATGGCATCCCTTGTGGGGAACTTAAACCTTGTTGCCTGACTATTTTGATTAGTTTTCTCTTATTGATGATTTTTCCTTCAAAAATTTATAATTCTAAAAATTAATGAAAAAAAAAAGAAGTAAGGAAAAAGCTTTTATTATCTGATACCGGTTACTTTTGGCGAATGGTTGAAGGAAAGATTCTTTTCTTTTGACAAATCGCGATATTTTTTTTTGCTGACCTCAACATTTCTGGCTAATTTAACAACACACTTACACTCACAAACGCTTTCGGAACCTGATCTGCTCATCGCTCTGAATTTGACCCGCTTATAGTGCACACATTTCACGTTTTATTACCTGAAGTTTCGCCAAAAATCGCAACTTTAGATTCATTTTTTTTTTGTATAAAATTTTTACTTCTATCAAACGACGTTATCCCTTTAATTTATAAGTATTCGATATGGCTAACCTCGCGAATCTTACTTTGGACGAGATTGAAGCCATTCCAGACAAAGATCAAAAGAAGGCGGCCGAATTACATCATGCCCGCCGGATGGCCGAAAATATGTCTACAATGGCAGCTACGTTAAACGAGTCACGAACCGCGTTCGCGAACGTTCAAGCATAAGCATTGATGCAAAGTGCTCTTGCTGCAATCCCTTTTTACACTGGTTCCACACCCCTGCGCCCATGGCTGCAGGACGTGGAAAGCTACGACCAACGAATTACAGACGCAACCCTGAAAGAACTTTTCCCCCAAGGAGTTATTTCTCGATTGACCGGCAAGGCTAAAACAAGTCTCGACGGAAAAGTTTTTGACACTTTAGACCAACTCCGGAAACATCTTCAGGACCGTTTTTCTCAAAAACGATCCCTATCTTATTACCTTAACCTTATTTCAGACTCTTATATGAGACAGAATGAATCTGTTTTAAATTTTCACGATAGACTCTCAGCTATAGTCCGCGCTGCCACGAAACTAAAAAACGAGGGAATAGATGACGAAGACATCAAGAGACATAATAAGTCCCTTTTCGAAGACCTCGCTACCGAATATTTTATTCGCGGATTACCTTCTGTCATCCGCAACCAAATGTCTAACCATAACCCTGTTAACTTTTCCGAAGCTTTAAACGCAGCTCTGAATGCGGAGGAATGGGTTAACATCGGAGCACCAAATCGTGCTGATGTAGAGTATTCCTCCACCCAAAAACCGCCTCCGCGATCGCGTTCTCCTAGCCCTTATGGTCGACCCGGGACACCTGAAAGAGAATCATCTCACGACCGGTGCAACGTTAAATTCTCCGATTTTAACGACTCGCGAAACTTTGATAGAAATATCTCGTATTCTTATGACCCTAACGATATAAAAATGCCTAGAACAATGACTTACACAGCAGAAGGTAAACTGGATGCTCACCCTTCCCTGCGTTACGAACAACCTTCAAGCATTCTGAAAAACCCGGAAAGACAGAGCCTATCCGATCAACGATCCGGATCATCAGATCGTTACTGCCGCCCTAGGTCCGAGAGCCCTAGAGGCCGATACCCTAATAGGTCGACAAGCCCCCTTTCCCCTCCCTTCCCTTATCCAAATTTTCACCCTTATATGCCCTATTATCCTCCTATGCCCTACTACTACCCCCCAGCTCCTATGCCCCCTTTTCACTCGCCCTATCCTAATGCCGCAACACCAGCCTACTTCCCTAACAACTATTACGACAAGCCGCCTGGTAGACCCGGATCCCCAGGTCCTTACGGCCCTACTCCACGAGCCCCGACCCACACGAATATTCGCGCAAATATCTCCTCTAGCGAGAATTTAAACTGGAGACAAGCTCGTCCGGACGGCGCGCCCGCGAGCTTCCCGCGCTCTCAGAACCCCGAGCGCCGATCGGTGAAAACATTCAAAACAAGGGAGTACGGAAAGTCTGTGGCGAGAAAACCGCACCAACCATAAAAATTAAAAATTACCTATTCAAAAAGGGCGTCGTAACATGTTCCGCTGCACAAACCAATGGAGTGAACGTCATCAAAGCTTCCGTTTTTAAAGACTCGGTTTTCTACTATCCTCACCCTCCCATTACAATCCAGGGAGAAGACAATAATCAAGTCGACGCGCATGGAAAAATTACGATTCGTATTTGTAAACAAAAACATATATTCCATCTAATTCACGACGATGCCCCCTTTTTACAAGATGGTGTTATCAGCAAAAGAACTTTGAAGAAACTCCGGAGACTTAAGCAAGCCGGAAAAATGAAAAATCTTCCTGACTCTTTTCTTGAAGACCTATCCCCAGACTCAGATCGCTCTGAATCAGAATCCTCTGACTCAGAAACCTTTTCCGAAAATTCAACCTCCCAGAGTAGCGACACCCTTAATATAGACAAATCTACTAACAATTCCGACACATATTCACCTAAAATTTACAATCCTAGAAACCATAGGGAAAGAAAGAAAATTTCGTACGGATCACCCAAGATCGAAATTACTAATAACATATTTAAAGCCGGAAAGGGGCGCATTTTAATTGACACCGGCGCAGACGTGAGCGTAATTAAAATTCAATCCCTAAATCCCACGTGTAAGATCAACAAAAATCGTACTCTTCAACTGACCGGGATTGGAGCAGAACCCGTTTACACTCTCGGTACCGTTACTTTCAAAGAAAGAGACGGTAGAAAACATCACATGCACGTCCTCCCCGAAAGTTCTTCGCTTAAAGAAGATGCCATTCTTGGCTCTCGTTATCTACAAATTGAAAAGGGTCAAACTGACTTGGCCAATAATCAATTAATCACTCAAAATGGCACTCAGGACATTTGTTTTTCTAGCGCTACAGACAACAGTGAGTCTGAATCTGCCGAATCCCTTGCAGAATTTCCTGACTCTCGACGAACACCTCAAAGTCAAAACACCATCCCCGACATTCAACCTACGTCCAGCAAAATACCTTCAACTATTTTCCATTATAAAGCTCGTCGAAAGCAAGGTAAAGCTCTGTCCACAAGATATACGTTGCCAGCGCGTTGTAAAATTGCGATAGAAATTCCCGTGTCGGAAAGCTCTCCAAGAGGGGAGGCGTATCTTCCCCGAATACAAACCCCTACCGGAATATTCATCGGCGAGTCAGCCGTTACCCATGAAAAAGGTTCATGTTACGTGTTAGCCATTAACACGAGAAACGAACCTCAAGAAGTTGAAATACCGGTGCAAGATCTGTATCCCTTTGAACTCGATAGTTCCGACGACTTCTTCGATTCCGAGGTCGAGGGAACGCCTTGCCCTCCTGAACAAAGAGTAATTCGAATAATTGACCTTCTGAAAAGAAAACATCATGACAAAGCAGCCCTAGCTCAATTAAAGAGAGTGGTCGAACGTTTCCCATATCTCTTTATGTTACCTGGCGACGACCCTCCTCGCACACATCTAGTGCAACATACCATTCCGTTAACCAGTGACAAACCGATATTTACACGTCAATATCGTTATCCTCCAAAATTACACGAAGAAATTAGAAGGCAAGTAGATGACTTGCTGAAGAAAGGAACCATCCAACCCTCCTCCAGCCCTTGGAACTCACCTCTATGGATAGTTCCAAAACAGCCTGGCCCTGACGGTAACAATCAACATCGTCTCGTCATTGATTACAGAAGGCTCAACGAAGTATCAATTCCAGACGCCTATCCACTCCCAAACGTTCAAGAAATACTGGAGTCCCTAGGCAAGTCCAAATACTTTTCAGTTTTTGATCTCGTTAACGGATTCCACCAAATACCTATGCACCCGGATGACAGAGCTAAAACCGCTTTCTCAACGCCTTACGGGCACTTCGAATTCACAGCCATGCCTTTCGGACTCTGCTGTGCTCCCCCGACATTCCAAAGGCTGATGGACGCCGTCATGACCGGATTACAAGGAATCGAATTGTTCATTTACCTAGATGACTTAATCATCTTCTCCAACTCTCTTGAAGACCACGAGAGAAAGGTTAATGAAGCTTTTCAAAGATTGTTTAATGCTGGATTGAGATTAAAAATCGAAAAATGCGAATTTCTAACCCCTGAAGTAAAATACCTGGGCCACCATATCGATCAATTTGGAGTCAAACCTGACCGGGGAAAAATCAAAGATATTCAGGATTTTCCCGTCTTAAAGAATACTTCGGACGTTCGTTCTTTTCATGGACTCTGTTCTTACTATCGCCGGTTTATCCACCATTTCTCTGAAATTGCAAAACCTCTAAACGACCTCCTCAAGAAAAATTGTGAATTCCGCTGGGAGGAGAGCCAAAAAGCCAGTTTCGAAAAACTAAAGACAGCTCTATGCACGGCACCAGTCCTAATTTGCCCAGACTTTTCTAAACCCTTCATACTAACGACCGATGCTAGTGCATACGCAGTCGGGCTAGTTTTGAGTCAAGGCGAACCAAATAATGATCAACCTATTGCATATATGTCAAAAACGCTCATTAAACATCAAAGAAACTACTCTGCCACCGAGCGAGAGGGTTTAGCTGTAGTCCTAGGCATCATGCACTTCAGACACTACCTTTACGGTCGCACTTTCTATGTATACGCTGACCATGAACCTCTACAATGGATTGATTCAATCAAAGACCCAATGTCAAGATTAAACCGCTGGAGAGCCCGACTGCGCGGCTACAGATACATATTCCGTTACAAACCTGGAAGGCTTAACACTAACGCCGATTGGCTCTCAAGAAATCCGATGGACCAGAAAGAGGTAGAAAACGAAAAATCGGCAAACATAGCCTCTCAATCCCTGAAAAATATCAAAACAAAAACCATACTACCTATTCAGAAACCAAAATCAACAAAAACATCACTTGCTCGACAAGCATACAATAAAAGCAAAGAAGTAAACTTCTCTGACGCCCTGCAATCCGGCCCTTCGCGAAGAGGTAGACCGAAAGGCTCCAAAAATAAAACTCATGCATCGCCGAACGTATCTGGTCAGGGAAATCTTCCAGGCGATACCATCGCCTCTCGTCTAAGACTCAGACGAAATCAACAGGTAGATCCAAAAAATACTACACCCGTCGATCAAGCAAACGCTGAAAGCTCTACCTCAGAAATAGAAACATCAGATGAAACCGAAAGCGCCTCCGACGCACCTGTACCCTTGCAAAGCCGATCATTAATACCTAGTTTGGCAGAACCTCTCAACACAACAACCACACCTCCTGCCACCGAGTCTGAAATCAGCAACCAAAAAGAAGATGAGATTTCTGGCATAAGTGAGTTCGACGAAACCATGGTACCCTCGGATAGTTTTGAAGATGTAGTTGCCCATTTCAAAAAACCCGCATCAAGAAAGGCATTCTTTGATTCCCCATCAAAAAGAGTGAAACCTCCAGCAAATGATGATGACTCCTCATCTTCTGACGAAGAAGAACTCTACGAGACTACCCCCGTAAAATCAAATTTGGAACTCCAAGCTCAGCTCAAACCTTCCAACTTCAATTCTAAGGAGAAAGAAGAGTTTATCGAAGGATTTAATTCCTTGTGGTGGGACTCTGGAAAATGGGAAGAACTTCTTGAAAATTTCGACCTAGGATCTAACTATCACGAAGCGGATCACTCTGTTGTCCACAGTGATCCAGGCTATTTGGAAAATGACCTTATTGACGCAAATGATAGACAGATTCTGAACAATACACAATCCCTGTTAGACTTAGATAAATGGCAACTGACCGATGACTCAGGATTCAAAAATCCTCCCTTATCGTCCACTCTCCTCACACATAAAATACCCCCAACAGTTTTTGATGACACTCTTAATCTCGAAAACACCAAAATCATGTCTAGTGAAAATTCCGACTCTTCAACAAATTCCACGAAGACAATTACACCAGATCATAAGTTAGCTCCATCGGAAAACTCTCTAAACACTCAAGAGAGTGTCACTCACCCTCGAGATACCGCCAAAACGACCATTCAATCCTCGCAGCAATCACTTCCTACAAAACAACCAAATTCAAATTTGATACCTCGAAGTCCAAAACCTACTACGGCAAATACTCATAATGACATTTTCACCAGCGTTAAAACCATTCCACCAATTATACCCCCCCCCCTCTTGAATCCTTTTTGCACCCCGACGAAACCCCCCGAACGACTGACAGTGAGACTCACCCGAGACGCCCTCACGGGACATAAAGATAACATAATACATTTTATCCCTGCGAATTTAAACCTACACACGCCTAACAATCAACTTCTTGCCGAGTTAGAGCTAATTTCGAAAAGCGAACTTAAAGATCTGAACCCTACGATTGGCAATGTTCTTGTCTCTAAAACCCGAGGCCGAAACATCTTCTCTTTAGTAGTTACAGAAACCGAAAGGAATCCTACTAAGCAAAGTTCTTTGAAAGAATGCTTATACAATCTTTATCATCTACTACTAGAAAATGAAATTACATCGGTTCGTATGTCACGAAAAGGCGAACTCACAGATGCATGACCACGTGGAACTCTATACCAAGAAGTCCAAGACGCACTCAAAAACATACCTATGACGCTAACGATCTGTCTAGGTGTCTGCATAACACCACCACCCGAATCCCGCAACACCATCCTAAAAGAATGCCACGATAGCCTATTCGGAGGACATCGTGGAGTAGAGAAGACTTACAGAAGAGTGAGGGAAAAATTTACTTGGCCCGGTTTGCGTAAAGATATAGTCGATTACATTCATCGATGCCGAATATGCCAAGAGTTTAAACTCATAGGTTATCGCACCAAAGAACCCATGGTAATTACCGATACGCCCGCAGAACCGTTCTTTAAAATGGCTATCGATGCGGTCGGACCTATGCCTCGAACTGTGAATGGCAATGCTTACATAATCACTATGCAATGTTTATTTTCAAAATTTTGTATAGCAGTACCAGTACCTAATCTGAAAGCGCTAACCGTGGCACAAGTCCTTGCTAAACATCTTATAGCCGCTCATGGAGTACCTAAAATTATCTTGAGCGATCAAGGTAAAAGCTTTAGGAATAAACTCCTCAAAAATCTTGAAAGCATGTTTGACTGTCGTCTAAAAACGATGACATCTTTCCACCCCCAGTCGAACGCATCATTGGAAAGAAGTCATGCTGTCTTGAAAGACTACTTGAGGACTAACACCCCTAAGTATCAAGACTGGCACGAGCTAGTTCCCTTTGCCATGATGGAATACATTTCCTCAGCCCACTCTTCCACAGGTTTTACCCCCTACGAAATAGCTATGGGACGAAATCCTAGAACCCCTTCAGGATGCCTAGACGACTTCGATAACGACACATATAATGGTTACATTTACGATCTAGCAACAAGAATAGCTGACATCCGAGAGATGGCATTGAAAAGCTTAGAATCATCCAAACAAGTTAACAAAAGAAATTACGACAAATCAACTAAACCCCTAGATATAAAACCCGGAGAAAAAGTTTACGTCAACAAACTACCGCGTAAAAACAAACTAGATAAATTCTATAACGGAGTTTTCGACGTCCTAGAAATACGCGAAAATAACACTGCCCTCTTGCAAAGCCAAAACAAAAAAAAAATCTTAGTTCATAAAGACCGTCTGAAAAAATTTTACTAAAAGCCTTTCTTCTCAAAAATCATCGCCTTATCTAATTTAAATCTGCCCTAATTTTGTTCCAGAAAAATGTTCTTTATTTTGCTGTGGTTCACGAGCTTCGCTCCAGTCGGTGCCGTTCACACGGAGAATAAAACTTTCTATGAAACGCAACCAATCCCCAATAATCCGGGTATTTTCTATGAACACGTCGGGAAAGTTAATTTAGTCAGAACAAAAATTCATATTAATATTTTCTTAAATTGTCCCCCACTAGACAGAAACTTTAAAACGGAAAACAAAAATTTCAAACATTTAGTAAATGAATTATATAGAGTTTACCCTGACCAAATAACACCAACACTCTCGGAACTTCACATAACCCGCAAATTATTCGCAATAAATGATCTACATGAATCTATAAAAAGCTTGTTCGTCCTGCAAGAAATCGATAACCGACCCTATAATCGAAAAATGCGAGGAGCTCCAATCGAAGTCGGTGGTTGGGCTACGAAATGGTTATTCGGCATCATGGACTCGAAAGACCGTGAACTAATCAATAGCGACATCGACAAACTGTACGACAGTCAGAATAACTTATCACAAATTTCAATTGAATCAACTCACCTAATTAAATCAGAGCTCGAAAATCTGTATAAATCAGAAAATAATCAAACTCTAGAAATTTCACGCTTAATCAGTCGTGTTGAAGCCATCTCCGAACAAAACTTGGCCATAAACAGAAACCTGCAATTTGAAAACGTTACCAGATGGTGGTTTGATTACTCATACGAACTTGACGAATTACAAAGGGGTTATGAAACCTTGATGGAAGTAATTCAAACCACCGCAAGAGGACATCTACACCCTCTCCTGTTATCTTTTTCTCAAATGTCCAATCTACTCTTAAAAATTAACAACAATCCGAATCTCCGGATACCAAACGCAGCAGATGTAATTACACCCCACTACCTATTCAACATAGCGAAAACGACTATTTTTATCACTAATGGAAAGCTTCACGTTTCTATAAAACTACCTTTAGTAATGGATGACGACCTCGATTTGTACAAAATACACTCTTTTCCAAACCCTATAACCCTCCCCTTTGATAATACAGGCTATTTAGCAATAAAACCAACAGTTAATTATATTGTCGTATCGAGAAACCAGACATATGTTCTCTTAAATGACGAACTCCTTCAATCTTGTTCCACTTATGATCACACTAAGCTATGTGAAGACTTCTTACCCTTAATCAACGGAGTGACACACCCATCGTGTGAATATTCAATCCTCAATCAACCGACAACCTCTTCTCTAAAAACCTGCTCGACAGTTATTATACCAAACACGCCCATAATTCTAACACCCTTGCACGCATCGAATTTATGGTTATATTCAACTTTAAAACCAAATAAGCTCACAATAACCTGCCATAATCATCGAAATGAATTTCTCATAAATGGCACAGGCTCACTTTACCTAAGTGGCGAATGTACTGCACACACATCAAGCTTAACCTTACACGGTCTTCGGAAAATCTCATTCATATCAGAATACAATTATAATCCCGAATTGTCAGCAGAATTGAACATAATAAAACCCGAGATACATAAATACGCAACCAAATACCCCATGGAAGCAGAGAAAGAACTCACTGAATCACTACAAAAATTTAACCCAATTCCCCTGAGTGAAATCGAAAATAAACTGCGAGCGATACATATTCGACGGACGGAACAGAAGCAAACACATTCATTTATAGCCATCGGCTTAGGATCCTCAATCGCGATAACATTAGTCCTAAAATTTTTGATAGATAAATTTCTTCAGGTCGAGAAAATCCTACCCTTGTTCTTCTTTATATGCAACAAAAAGAAAGAATATAAACAAAGCAAAAAAAACAAAGAAGAACCCAACCGAAAAACATGCACATGTAAAAATAATCATCAGGATGATACTCCTCCTAATGAGACTCACAGCTTGCCTCCGACTCTAAAGTCGGCAGACATTGTAATCCACGTGGACTCATCTCCACAAATCTCGACAATGCCCACAACCTCTCCAAAAGCACCAAACTCCAATACAAAACCACCGCTTCACGTCGCAGAGCCATGAAAAATAAAACAAAACGTCAATAAATAATAAAAAAAAAATAATAAAAAAAAAATATTATAACAATAATAATAATAAACAAAAAAAAAACTTCATTTTCAAACCAAATTTGACCAACTGTCCATTCAAAACACGCTTAAGACTCGACCATAACCATGAATCTTCGTGACCACTGGCCTGCTGAGTGCGCCCGTCGCATGCAGACCCGCTATGCCTCCAACACAGGCGACTCTTCCACCAACTCGCCCGCAATGCACCTGCAGCACGCGACCCAACTATACAGCCACACCCACGAATCTTTTAATACAACCTGCAAACAATTAATTTATGAAATAACGACAGTTGACGACTTAACTCTGACAATTATACTTAATAAAAATAGTAACAATCAAAGTACTATACTCACAAACTCGCCGAATCCGAATAAAAGAATTTTTTTTTTTGCTATCCGTCGAAACTCAGGTATCAGATAGATGTTTTAATTTTTTTTTTAAAACAAATAATGATCGATTGATAACAGGTGTGAAAGTATTTACCTTTTAATGCACCTCGACGAGTTGAGGATATGCGATAATAACCCTTGTAAATTGACCAAACTGCGAGTCCAACTAGCTCTCCGATCGACGTAATACCGACTGGAGCACCTACTGAATGCACCAGTAAAATCACATTTATCATAATTGGCAACATAGCATGATATAATTTGATGAGCGCACCGCTGCAACGTCACCGTTAACACCTACTTACACTATACTCTCGTGCGTAACCGCCGACCTGCCGACTATCCGATTTCAAAAAGGACGATACAGCAACATTCGCATCAAGAACAGAAGCAGCTTCACCAGAAAAATATAAACTTTTCTCATACAATTTTGTCTAACAAATTGAGTGTATTTTCAGAATCTAAATTTTAATTCATACTCGGACATTATCTTAGATTTAACAAAACTATCTCGAATACTGGACAGTAATTTTTTTTTTGTAATTACTTTTTATATGATACTTAAATATTGTTAACATCTGGTAAAATTTTTTTGCTCAAGTTAATTTAACTTCATTATCAAAAAAAAAAAAAATAATAATAATAATAAAAAGTGAATAAATAAATAAATTATTTGTTGTAATATTAATTTTAATATTTATTGTACAAACTCTACGAATCGAAATTCAAGATAAGCTTCATTTGTAAACTTCTCAGTAACACGCACAATGTAAGAGACTTATTGCGATAATTTAAGTTACGTCAATTAATGAATAATTTAATTCTATACACTAAACTCAAAAATTTTATCAAACAAATTTGGAAACTTATTTAACTATTTTCGACCAATTAAGGCAAAACTCAGTCTAAATCAGTCAAACGGAGTGTCAAAAGCACTGATTTCATCAAAACTTCCCGCTAATTCATAGTTTTTTTCTTTAGTGCAAAAATTTAGACATAAAAATTTAATAAAAAAAAAAAAAAAAAAAAAAAACACTAAGACAAAATAATTATATCAAATTTGAAGTTTCATAGCGAACAACGACAAATTGAAACTCAAACCGTTTAGGAACTTAGAGGATAATATACAGAACCGCTGCACTCAATACTGTCGTATACATTACAGAATTTTCATCGAATGTTTTAAATACTTTTGACTAAACTAATTAGCGATCTTAAAATCAAGGCGAAAACTGTGAACTTCTCTCACTCCTGGCAATTAATGAAAATTATATACGTCGATGCAACTTCCCACTTAAATATTAACCAACCCATACAGAATTTTCTGCTCCAGCGCCCAATAACCGCACAATATAGAGCAATAATTATTTTATTACGTCTGAATCCCTGTTACCTGGCTTGCGCAAGCAACACAAAAACTTCTATTTAGCATTTAGCTAAACAACTAGCTATTTGAAATTTTCGTTTAAAAATTTCAAGAATTCAGGCTTACAACTCAAAAATTACAATATTCTTACCCACTTTCAACCAACCATTTCCCACCCCGTGATCATTGTTATACAACAATTATAAAAACTACCGATCTCTTTGAACATCGGGTAGAAATTACATCCAAAACGTTACACTTGAACCAACTATTCTGAAATAATAGTTATTAAAAAAAAAACAAAAAAAAAAACAAAAAAAAAAAAACCTTTTGCTAAGCGCCTGCCCACCACCATCTACCAAGATTCACACAAGCGAAATCGATACATTCCCTATCTTCGATACATTTTTTTTATCATCGATACAAGGACTGCACTCCTACAGTCGTCCAGCCCTGCATTGTCGAGGGCAACAATGGACTAAGAGGGCAGGCATGTCATGTATCGATCCCCATAAAGATCCCATATTCCCAAGTTGCAACAGACTTACTTATAATCCGCCTAAAAGGAGTTAGGGAGGGGGCCACGGAAATTGCAATTAAGCATTTTGCTAGCCGGCACCTCCGCTCTGCTGGAACAGGTGGGGCGAAGTAGCTTCCCTCGCTGCTTAGCCGCGCTCCCAAACCACTCTCGTCCCCGACACTCGAGTGGTTCGACCGAAAGCTAGCAGCGATCGAAGACCACGTGCAGCACACCTGGACAAGCAGAGCCGGATCAGGCAAGGATCCGTCAGTGCAATATCACCTCGCCATCACCATTGGATAAGGTCCCGGAAGGTCCAGAGAACCTCCCGTGACGATCAACTGCCCGGATACTCCGGTAATTTTAAGGTTGATTATTGTAATATTCAACTCTGTCGTTAAACTCTGTCATTGAATTGTAACCTTTCACCATTTGTTTTTCAATTAAACAATATCACCTTACCTTACTTTATTTCATTTTATTAACCTAATCAAAAGCCAGACAACAAGGGGACGGGACAACTACGTAAGTAGTTGTTCCAAAAAGACGAAGATCCTACCCCTTTTAAAATAATAACGTCAAGGATTATAAATCCGTTACAGACACATTACTGTTCCTCAAGTGTGAATGAAACTTGATGGAATAAATTAGTGTTGATTGGCTGAGAGTGTTGGGAAGGGATGATGAGGAAGGAAGTTGAGTCAGAGAGACGCGGGGAAGCGTCACTCTGTTCTCTGTAGCCGAAGTGTAAGGTTGTGTTTTGAGAGTGTAATTCCTTTCTAAGTTTCTCTTTCGTAGACTTTTTTTTTTAAGTTTCTTTTTTCAGTTTCTTTTAAATTTTGAGTTTGTAGACATTTTTTTTTTTTGTTTCTTATTATAGCTGGGTGATAGAAGAATAAAAAAAAAACTTGGGTTGATTTCCTTTTTCAAATTGAGAGTTTGAAATCAAAGAAAAAAAGGTGGCCATTTTGAATATCAAAAAAAAAAATCTCGTTTTGGGTGAAATGTAAGATTCTATATTAATTAATGAAAAGTTGTATACGGCAGTTTTCTTAGTTTTTGGTTGTGGTATATGTAAATAAAATTTCTTCGCGTACAATTGAATTGGTGGTGGTATAGATTTTATTTTGTTGGCGCGGCGTCCCGCCATTTTGTAGACAATATTATAGTTATATTTCCTTTGTTCTCAAATTAAAATTTATTTTTTTTGTAATTGTAGACTTGATTTTCGTAAACAAGAATAAAATCAAATTCAGCCAAGATTTTTGCAATAATTTATTTCTTCTCTCTCTAGCTCACCGACCAGTCCCGGAGGTTTTCTTTCCGCAGGAACCCTACCCCCGGAGTTAAGGAGTTTTCCCCAATTTTTCTTGCATGAATTTACCTTGTAATGGGAGGGCCCGGGAAACTCCGTTAATTATTTAAGGGAGGCCCTTTTCTCAAGAGATACTCCATGACAAACTACGTGTAGAAGGTTTTTGAGGTTGCTGAATACAAATCCGAGCTTACTTTTTGAATTTGACTTATGTAAGGTCTACTTAATTACAGTGAAAAACTATTTTATTCAACTTGATAATGTAATCGGTACTTTTTGACGTGTAAAATACGCGGTAGAAGTGATAGTTTTATATCTTGATTTCTTTTCACCGCAGCGTTGAATAATATGATACATTTACTATTAAAACTGTCAATAAAATTATTAAATAATGTTATTGACAGAACCGATTTAAAAGCAAAAATTATTTTTTAAAAAGGAATCTAAATAAAAAATTATACGCTAAGTATGATCTTTAAAAAATACTTTTAAAAAAGTAATATTTTCGGCAATTGGTTTTTTTAAAAGGAGTATAAATAAAAAGTTATACGCTAAATATAGTAATCTTTTTTTGAAAATGAATTAATGAAAGAAGTGAAATCAAATAATTTATTACAACTTGAAGCCGAATTACATATTATTTAAGAATGATTTTCTCTTCTAAAAGATGATTATATTATGTTGAATCACCTTCAATATACGTAAAGTTAACAATTTTTCAATTATAGCACATACATGGGAGAACACATGCAAATTGCACACAACTCAAATACTTTTTAAAATTAAAAATTAAAATATGTTGTTAAGAAGCACACTGAGCATTCAAAATATAATTTAAAAAATACAGATATCAATGCTTTTTTTCGAGATAATTTAGTTCAAAGCATATTAAATTTTTACAGGTCGAGTATAGCCACACATTGTGATTTAGTTGATTTCTAACTCAATTACAACATATTTTAATTCCAAAAATTGTTTGAGTTGTGTGCAATTTGCATGTGATTTCTCATGTATGCGCTATAATTGAAAAATTGTTAACTTTACGTATATTGAAGGTGATTCAACATAATATAATCATCTTTCAGAAAAGAAAATTATTTTTAAATAATAAGTAATTCAGCCTCAAGTTGTCCGTAATAAATGATTTGATTTCACTTCTTCCATTAATTCATTTTCAAAAAAAGATAACTATATTTAGCGTATAACTTTTTATTTAGACTCCTTTTTAAAAAACCAATCGCCGTAAGTATTACTTTTTCAAAAGTATTTTTTAAAGATTTTATTGCGTAAATTCGGTAAATATTTAAATGTATTTCCTTTTTGTCCACAAGTTCAAAAAAACCAAACTCTATAAATACATCATTAATATTGTTGGAATATGTCTTAATAAATGATTTCACGATCTTAACAAATTCTAAATAATTTAACAATAACTAAGATATATTCAATTATTCTGATGTAAAACCACGACATAAACCAGAACCCATAAAAGTCCTAGGTACATCAATTTTAAATGTAAAAAAAAAAATTCAATTTAGTATTTACCTATTTTTTAAATGTACATTGCATAACTTTATTTTAATGTAAATTTACATTGAAATGTAGAAAATACTCATTTGTAATTATAAAATGATTAAAAAAAAGATAAAAATTTTCAACGATTGGTTCATGTTAACTTAGATAAATCTAGTTCTTGTGTTTAAAATTTCTTTTATATAATTTTATCATTAGCCAGAACACATAAAAATCATAGACATAATTTATTGTTATGAACTACTTTTGAATTCGTTTAGCATACATAATAGATGGACAAACTAAATCCACTTTAAAAATAATGGAGCAAATGCTCATCCGTACTTTAAAAATCCATGCCAAATAGAATTCATAATTTTTGGTCCACTGGATACCTAGACCCAAAACTATCTATTTCTTTTGTACTTCTCAATTAACCAATTTTAAAATGTAAAATCACTTTTGCCGCATAACTTAAGCTTGCATACAGAAAAAAAAAAAGATAAAAATTTTTAATAACTGATTAATGTTGACTTGAATATAATTATCATTAACACCCTGAGTTAATTTAACAGTTACAATCAAAATTAAAATTCATTGTCAGACATCAAGTTTATTTTAGAAAAATGTGGGATTACAAAACTTTCAGACATCAAGTTTATTTTTGAAAAAGGGTAGGATTACAAAACTTTAACAGTTCAAGTGTTATTGGCTCAGAGCATATACATTTTTATGATGATTAAAATTAAGCGATAATGCGAATGACAAGGACATTATGTCCTGCAATCGCACCTTTTGCAATTTGCAAGTTGGGTGGGTTATAAAAGAGTAATTTGCAAGTTCAACCTGACACACACTCATTCAGAAAAAACTTTATTTTTAATATTGCCAGTATGCACCTCCAGTCATCAGGTCCTCAACACAACCACAGCACAATTATTATCAACTCACAGGGCACACCACAATAATTGAAAAATCTTTGATGATGAAGATCATAGAAAGACTGTAGAGATTATTTATTTCATACTCTTTTATTGAAACTAAACAAATTAATAATCATAAATTCTACCACTTATTTAATACATAATTAAAATAAGGGACTTCACTATTGTTTTTTCTATGACAATCAATTATTTATAAAAAAATTATTGCTCGTAACACATTACAAGCTGCTCTGCTCAGTGGCTCCGCAGTCAGCTGTAGTCAGCTGTAGGGGCTGCTTGATACAGCGCCACCTGCAGTCGCCTCATGGCTACAAGCCCGGGCCTACATAGTACATAGTACATGCCAGTACATGCCCCCGTCTGCCGCTGTAGGTAAGCAGTAAGAGTGAGACAGCAAAAATAGACACGCCCACCGCATACGTCACGTCCGGTTAAGTCTACAGAGAGCGCAGGCAGAGAGACCGGATGCTCGAAACTGAAATCGAATTCCCCTGACTACCGTGAGCCAAAGGAAAATCAGCGTTTCGAAAAATGAAACGTTCATAACTTTTCAATGCGGGCTTCGTTCGGGATAATTTTTTTTTTAAATTACTCAGGGGATCATCAGCTACGCGCGGGATGTATAATATAAATGAAATAGTTATCCTAAAATAGTTTTTCTTTGAAGCATCCTAACCTAAAACCAAAAATCAAAGTATATAAAGCCCTGCAGGCTTTCACGGCAGTCGGTTTAAAAAAAACCAAATCGCCGTAAAAGCCCAATTGGGCTTTAGGATACCTAGTGAGCCAGCTAGAGAGCTAAAACAGATAGACTCTTTTTGTGCCTTGAATTAATTATAACATACTCATGCATTCAACGTCTGTAAGGCTTAGTATTATTATAGTAAGTTATAAATATGCTTCATTGATGGATCTACATAACTCTGTTCAGAAAAGAATGAAATTTTTTTCTTGTTTTGTTTGTTATTTATATTTTTTAGATATGCTTAGTACGACCCGATTTCAATGTTCCGCCTTAACGCGCCAATTTGGTTGTTTCCGTTGTCTGGCGGCTCAGAGTTTGCTCAGCTAATTACTTCGCATACGTCGCGTCGATTTAACGACTTTTGTTCAATCGTCGTGCTCCTTGATTTGATTACAAAACCCATGTACATACACAAATCATTGAAAACTGTTCATTGCTTTTATTAGTCAGTGAGTTTAATTTGTGTAAAAACCTAGTTTTCTCCGACATCACCACACTTAATTTTCTACAAGGAACCTCGAGCACTTGGTCTTCGTGTTTTTTAATTAATTAATATTTTATTAATTGAACGCGACCCTAACAAACTCTTCTATATGTAGCGTAAAAAGAGTTTCAAGAAATATGTAATCATATTCATAAATTGTAATTAACTCGTGAAAATTCTATGCCATCATTTTGTGTACACTATTATATGTAAAATTTTTGTATATTATGTGTTCATCCCATTTATTTGAATAAATAAATAAATAAATAAATATATTAATTGGCATTGAACCTAAAAACAAAATATGAATTGGAATCTACCTTCCCAAGATGACAAAGAACGACTAAACTTTTACACCGGATCGTAGCTCAATATACAAGACGCTTTCCAGATGAGCAAAAGTTCAATAGTTTAATTCCTATCAAGGCAAAATTTTTCTATTTCAAATCATTTTTTAATCTTTGAGTTGTCTTTTTAATGTCAACCAGATTATAGTCCTTAAAACACTTGATAATATCCTAAAGTTACCTGTTTATAATGTTCAAACGACGTAACATATCAAAACGAATCGGATACGCCTTCTTAGTCTTAAGCAAAGGGTTAAAAAAATTAGAAAGCTTACTAAGCTTGACTTTCCCAATAAAATGTTAAGTTAACAACATAATTAGCTGTATAAAAAAGTCCAAACATAAAATTGTTTTAACCCTTCCTGTCAAATCATTTAGAAAGTTACTCAAATTACTCTGAATGCATGTACTGTTCTTGAATGCTAAATTTTATTAAATTAAGTTTCCACAGCTCATTCTGCCAGCCACAACAAAGTCATCTTCATTGGCCCAAAATCTTGTCAGTGAATCAACTGATATCAGTAGGCTTATAACTTCTAACTCTGTGTCTTCTAAATGCTCGAATCATACGTCAGACCAACCACCTTTAAGACCACTTGGTAAATTAGAAGATATGAAAGGTAAATTTTAGTTATCTTCGTATATTATAATCTTTTTTTTTTAATGCTCTAAATTAATAATTTACGACTCGAAAGCAAGTTTTTTTTTTTTTTTTTTTTTTTTTTGGTTAGTTTAGGAGTTATCGTTTCAAGGTCAAAATTGTTAAGCTTGGCAGTATTCAACAAATTTATTTTCATTTGTTGAGTTCCTTAATTTTTCGCCTGATGATGACGTCTTGGCCACGTCGTAACTGTAGCGATGATTATATAGTTGACAATAAATTTTGGCTACTCCTGATCGACAATTACTATCAAGTTTTATTAAGATTTTCTTTGTAAGAATATTTTATCGCGTTCAAAAATAAGTTTTATAACTGTCAGATAAAAATTTTACGTAAAAAAAAAGTATGTAAAAGTTCTTATCCAGAGACCCGAGTCTGCTAGACAGTAGACCTCTTTAGTCAAGAGAGAGAACATTCTAATGGATTTGAAAACAAGTTAAACAAGGCTTACACATGAAGGAGTTCTGTGGAGCCAGATTCCAGGTGATCGTATTTTATTAATTATTTGGAAAAATTTTTGCTTTTGACCTTCTGAATCGAAAATCATTTATGCGATTTTTCAACGCGAAAGATATATTTTTTAAAAATAAACAATTAAGTTTGGATTGGGATCCCAAATTTCAAGTCCGTATAAAGTAGCAAAAAAAATTTTTTTTAAATCAATTGTGGTGGTCAACTAGTGATATAAAAAGACGAGGACGTTACAGGATCATCATCGTCCCAGGACGATCTTTGAACTAAAAAAAAATTTTAGGATGGTCATTTTTTGTAAAACACGTGCAAGTTTAAAGAAACTTTCTTCTGAGTCGCAGAACATATGAACGTTCAGCTAGTGAAGTCAGACTTTTCTCGTACAGTAAAACTGTACTTATTGTTTCATGATTTGTGTAGTGTAATTTTATACCGTAAGTATAAAGGGTATAGCCGGGTAAGATAGTCGAATCGGCCCCCACGGCAAACCCTTACAATATACATATCATTCGAAAGATCATAAAAAAAGAAAACTTTTGGCGCAAACCGCATCTCCCTATTCCCAATCTAGGGACCCTAGGGTCTAAAATAGTGATTTTTAAACTTTAATTCATATCTCAGAACATATTAAGGCTAGAGACATGCGGTTTGCGGCAAAATTTTCTATAAAAAAAATGTAGTTCACTTATATTTTTTAATATCATTTTGGCGCCAAATTTAAACCGTTTGAGCCATTTTTAGAATTTTTTCACCTTAAATTTGCGATTAAAAAAAATTAAAGACAAACGCCTCGCTAGAAAAAAAATATGTGATGTATTTTAACAAAAATTAACCGCTCTTATTTTTTCAGATTTTTAAAAGGGGGGGGGAACTTTTCTGACCGATTTATCAAAACTTTTTTCATAAAACGCCGCCTAGTGGTCGCATATTTAGTCAAAATTCAAAATTATATATACGATTGAACTACATTTTTTTTTTTTAATTTTGCCACAAACTGCGTTTCTCTAGATATTTTAGGTTATGAGATATTAATAAAAGTTAAAAAATCACTATTTGGCTCCACGCATGTGCAGTTGAGGGAAAAAAAATTTGCGGTTTGCGCCAAAAATTTGCTTTTTCAAAGACCTTTTGATGGATACATATATTGTAGGGGTTTCTGCGAAAAAGTTTTTTAAGAATCATCCCAGGGCCAATTCATCACTTAAAAATCCTGAAAGTTAATACAACCCTATTAATAATTAAGCTAGATAAAGGAGTCAAAATTTTTTTCGCAGAAACCCCTACAATATATGTATTAATCGAAAGGTCTTTGAAAAAGGAAATTTTCGGCGCAAACCGCAAATTTTTTTCCCTCAACTGCGCATGCGCGGAGCCAAATAGTGATTTTTTAACTTCTATTAATATCTCATAACCTAAAATAGCTAGAAAAACGCGGTTTGTGACAAAATTTTCTAAAAAAAAAATGTAGTTCAACCGTATATATAATTTTGAATTTTGACTAAATATGCGACCGCTAGGCGGTGTTTTATGTAAAAAATTTTGATAAATCGGTCAGAAAAGTTCCCCCCCTTTTAAAAATCTGAAAAAATCAGAGCAGTTAATTTTTGTTAAAATACATCACATATTTTTTTTCTAGCGAGGCGTTTGTCTTTAATTTTTTTTAATCGCAAATTTAAGGTGAAAACATTCTTAAAATGGCTCAAACGGTTTAAATTTGGCACCAAAAATAATACTATAAAAAATAGGTAAACTACATTTTTTTTATAGAAAATTTTGCCGCAAACCGCATGTCTCTAGCCCTAATAGGTTCTGAGATATGAATTAAAGTTGAAAAATCACTATTTTAGACCCTAGGGTCCCTAGATTGGGAATAGGGAGATGCGGTTCGCGCCAAAAGTTTTCTTTTTTTATGATCTTTCGAATGATATGTATATTGTAAGGGTTTGCCTTGGGGGCCGATTCGACTATCTTACCCGGCTATACCCTTTGTTTTACACTTTAAGACAAAAGCGTAAGACAGTTTTAGAAGGTTCTAAAAAATTGATTATGAAAATATTGATAGTACAATTAAAACACTAAGTATATTTCTTTTCTAGAATAATTTAATGTAAAGAAAAAATTCTTTAGAGCTGATGGTGTTATTTTCAAGTAACATTCAAAACTAGTTATGGTTTTAACAGAAATTTTTGATATTACTAGAATTAAAACAAGCATGCAAAGTTTTAGCAATTTCTCATAATAATCACTTTTAAATCTAGGAAAAAAATTTACATAAAAATTTACATTCTTTATCGATCATATTTACGGCTCCCGGACATTTCTCCGACGCCGATTCTCTGACGGAAATTTCTCCGATAACCCTGCACTCTGACATAATTTCTAAATTTTTTTGTTTTTTATTATTATCATTTTTTCTTTATTTTGAAACTATAACTCTTACAAATATATGTTCTGCGTCAAATTTTTTAAATATTCCAGCTCCGTTCTTTTTTCGACGTAATCCTCGTATGACCCAACTACTCGTTTTAGGCGCCGTATGGTATTCACCCATTTCTTCTGAGGAGGAGCCTTTACCTTTACAAATTAATTTGTTAATTACTGTTAATAGTTGTAAATAGTTGTAAATAATCGTCAATGTAGTAAATAAAGGATCGAGGATCGATAAATAAAGATTCTGTGTGGTTAAAATAATTTATATAGTTTATTGGATAAAATATATACTAGGCTTCGATAAGCTTTACATTGCGTGACCGTACGCGCGAGCAACAAAACGGAGAGAGAGAGTAGCTTTGCCGTCGGTCTTCGTCAGTAGCTTTAGAACACACGCATGCGCACAGCAGTTTTGCACACGATACTCATACCGCGTGTATTCAAATAATATTATAATGTCGGGATATTCACATAATTTAACACGCCTCCTTGAATTTACAACATTTTACTTTCATTTTAACAACTGTTCTTAAAATTTAATTTTACAAACTCATCTTATAATCTAATTATTTCAAATTAATCTTAACGCATTTCTGATTTTAACAAATTTTGTTTTATCTAAGCTTTTAGTAAATAAATCAGCTAAATTAAATTTCTAATCTATCTTTACAATATCAATCACGCCATTTTCATAATTCTCATTAACATAATGATATTGCACTTCAATGTGCTTCGAATTTTTTGTAAAATTACCGTATTTTGCAATTGCTACCGCACCAGAATTATCTTCATAAATTTTTATCGGTTTTTCTATCCTCAAATTAAACGATTCACTCAACAAATTTTTTATAATTATAATATTTCAGTTACTGCCTCCGATAAAGCAGTGTATTCAGCAAAAGTTGAACATTTTGTCACCGTATTCTGTTTTCGCGTTTTCCAATAAATCAAATTACCAAAAAGTCTAATTACAAAACCTGTAGTTGATTTTCTATCTATACTATCACCCACAAAATCTGAATCAACCATACAATCTAACTTTACTCTATTTACATTCTTATCATTATATGTTAATTTTGAATTCTTAGTTTTATACAGATATTTTAAAATTCTTAAAGCATATTTATAATGTGTTTGATCATAACAACTTTGAAATCTACTTAAACAATTAACACTATAAGTAATATCAGGTCTAGGACCTGTGCTGATATATAATAATTCGCCAATTAAATTCTGATATTTTATTCTTTCATCAATTTCTGTCGCTTGATTTAGTTTCAAATTACTCTCCATAGGAGTTTCATACAATTTTGCATTTTCAAGATTATATTTTTTAGCCAAAGATTCAATATATTTTGTTTGACTTAAAGTCATCAATTTTATATCTTTACTATATCGCGTTGTCGGACCAGCAACTGTACACGAATAAAACTTCCGAGTACTCGCTCCTGAGTACTCTTGCAGCCGTTGCTAGTACCTGTAAATAATTAAACAGACATGCTTGGGGAGATGCGTACGCGGGCTAGCCGTCAAATGCCGGCAGTGGGCGGGGCTATTCCTCAAGCTAAAATCGTAATCAGAAAAAACCAAATTTCTCAGAAAAGTGTCCTAAGCGAGGAAATGTCGAGCGGAGGAAAAAGATTAGTTTTCAATAACAAACTCGAAGAAAGTCAATTTTAATATTTAATTTATTAATAATAACAACAACAAAAAAATAACAAAGATTGTTCCAAAATCAACGGTCGCGATCTTCGAATTTAAAGTTCGGCCGATCGCGCAGGCGGCCGAACAAAGAGACGTGTAGGTAAACAAAGAACCTGCCGGGCTACGCTCGCTGGCTCGCAAGTTTCTACGCGGGATTTCTGACAAGAATTCACGCGTAGAACCTTTCGGAAATAAATCCAGATAGGGAGAGAAAAATTGACAAGTTCTCTCCCTTACCACGACACACTCCTTCACTCTATCTGCACTCGAACGCGGTTACACAAACCTTTACAGGCGCGGGTGGAGATCTCCAAGCGAAGACGGGTGGTCTACAAAAACAGCACACACTCTTTTACAGCACTCATTCCTCGCGATGTCGTGTTTAACGAAAACCTCAACGCGACTCGCGATTACAGTACTTTTTCTCTCTGACGTTGAAAGAAAAACGAGCGTCCGTGCTAACGTTCTACACACGACTGGCGCGCTTCCGTCCCGTTCCACCCGGTCCGACCTCTAACGGTCGGTCCGTTCCGGAATGGTCCGCCAGCTGCTGAGTGTCAGCTGCTGGCCCATGTCCACACGGATAATCAATATCGATCGTGTGGACGGATGTTTTCACCGACCGTGACACTATATAACTCTTGATTTCACTCAAATCTTTCATAACAAATCTCTGCATCAAACTAGTTTTAATTTCTCTGATCTTATCAAGATCTTTGCAGACAATCAATAAATCATCAACAAAAACTAAAGTATATATTGGATCTTTGCCTTTGTTATTTACGTACAAACAATAGTCATAATTACTTCTTTTAAATCCTAACTTTTCAACAAAATCATTAAAACATTCGTACCAAGTTCTAGAGCTTTCTCTGAAACCATAAAGAGCTTTTAATAATTTACAAACTTTATTCTTTCCAGTTTTATAACCTGTAGGTTCATAAATGTAAACTTCGGATTTTATGTTGTCATTCAAAAATGCTGTCTCAACGTCCATTTGTTCAGCAAGTAAATTATTCGCACAACTGTAACTTAATAAAATTTTTAAAGTTTGCATTTTACCAACAGGTGAATAAACATTTTCTAAACATTCTTTCTGTTGAAAGCCCCTAACTACTAGTCTAGCTTTATAAGTATTATCATTTTTCTTTCTGTAAACCCATTTAACAACGATTATTTTCTTACCTTTAGGTTTGTAAACAACTACCCATGATTTGTTTTTATTTAAGCTTTCAATCTCGGAGTTCATTGCCTTTTGACAATCTCTCGATTCGCTGGAGTTTAACGCCTCCTCGAATGTATTCGGTACATTCGCATTCACGTAATTGACATAAACACAATGTGTTATAGGATTACCGTATCTTTGAATAGGACTTCTTTTTCTACTCGATCTTTTAGGAATAGTCAAATTTTCATCAATCATTTCATCAATATTCTCAACATTATCGCGCTCGCTGAAAATATTTTTATCCCATTCACACTCATCATCATCATTATCTCTCTCAGAATCATCCTCATTCTCTAACCTTAAATTAATACAATTTTCCTCATCAACATTCTCATTCTCGCTCATATTCATTCTTTTCAAGCAAATTAATTCTTTTTCATTTTCGACTACTGTAACGTGTCTGGAATTAATTACTTTGTTATTTAGCAAAACCCTATAGCTATCATTATTATAACCTACTAAAATACCTACTTTAGCTTTATCATCCCATTTACCTTTCCTTAAAACTTCAGGGATTCTGACAAAAACTTTACTGCCATAAATTTTTAAATGTTTCACATTAGGTTTTTTGCCAAAAAATATTTCAAAAGGACTTTTGTTTTCCTGAGTATTAGCAATTGTACGATTTTTTAAATACGAGACTGTTTTTATAAATTCAGGCCAATACCTGTTATCAATTCCAGCTTCCCGGGCTAAACAACGACCGATATCCATTGCGGATCTGTTGTATCGTTCTGCTACACCGTTTAATTCGTGTACGTAGCTTGGGCATGGTGACAACTCAATGCCTTTATATTTAATAAAATTATAAATTTCGCGATTTAAGGGGAAGTCAGGCGAGTTTTTTTGATGAATAGATTTTAATTAAGAAAATATTTTTAAAAAAGGGCTCTGTAGCAGGGTAGAAAAATTAAAAAGCTGTAATTTAAAAAAAAATTCATGAAAATTGATTAAAAATTCACTGAGTAAAACGCAGAACGGCAGTTGAAGATTTTTTTTCGTCAATCACGGCAGCCATGTTGTCGTCTGCCGCTGTTGCTGTGCGTGGCTATGCGCGTCTAACCTATAAGTTTGTAAAACTTTATGACTGCCTTACGGCTTACTCCTCAGCTACCTCTCCTCAATAAATCAAATTCGTAGTAAAAATTATCTTGCAAAATCAAATATATATGTGATGAAAAATCAAAATAATGCAATAAGCTGAAACTCAAAATTACTTATTCATTACACTCAATACAAGGCTGAACATGTGTCAATTGAAAAAAAGAATCATACAGCAAAATCACTAATTTTATGAAAAAATTTTCTTCTTAAATAAAACTCTTCAGTTGCATTATAAACAATTCATGTTTCTTCAATTATTTCTTCAATATTTACTCTTGATTTGCTTCAGTACATAAAAATTTCAATATTTTTCTTCATGTAAAGTAGGTCTCTTGAATTATAAAAATTTCAAACACAAGTAATATTTCAATAAAAAAGTTGTATTGTCAATATCTGTATAAAAAAAAAAAAAAAACAACAACAACAAGACACAGTCATAAAATTAAACAAATCTTGAAAGAGTTGTAATCAGGTTTATTTTTATAAGCTTCACTCACACAAAGTTTATTATTGCTACAAATTCTTTAAGATTTACTTGGCTGACAATAAAGCTGAACTATGATTGTTTTTGTGTAAAGTCAACCATGCCTGTGAACATTGGCATTTGCTCTTGCTGGGAGACCACTTACTTTAGTCTACTTGATAACTAAAAATTGGATCAGAAGCTGCAATCACTCATGCATTCAGAACTTTCTTGAACTAATGAGATCTTATCAAATGAATTGAGTTCCTTTTTTTCACGTTGCTAGGGGCAACGTTAAGAAAAGCAGTTACAAAAAGAACCGTTCGCTACTTAGGCGGCGCTTCCCCACGCAACTCAGGCAGCTGCCCCCACTCGCTTCGCTCGTGCGCGCATGCGCTGCCCTCGTTGCGTGTGGAAAAGCACCACCTGCGTATCGAAATATACTATACTTTACTCTTTTACCGAAAAGGTTCTCGACTAAATTCACGTATTCTACGAAACAACCTGCTGTATTCACTATTACTTTTAATGCAGTAAGTTCTCGTACATTTACTGTAATCATCTATAAAAGTCAAAAAATATTTTTCTCCACAATAACCAGTAGTTTTATGTGGACCATTCAAATCGGTATGGATTAATTCTAAAATCTCCGATGATTCAGTTCTCTCATTATCAAATGGTACATTTGCCATTTTACTCTATATACAGTTCACGCATTTCAAAAAATCATTTTCTAATTTATCTGGCAAACCCTCAAGCAGTTTATCTTGAACTAATTTATTTAAATATTGAAAATTTACATGGCCTAAAGCCCTATGCCATTTTTCTTTATCTGTAAATTTCAAAGTATTTGCATAAATATTTTCATCTTCATTTTTATTAACAAAACTATCCAAAACGTATAAATTATCAATTTTATTTGCTATAGCTATCAATTTTCTATCATTGTTGTAAATTTTGGCATTTTCATTTTTAATCACAACAGTGCTAGATTCACTTATTCTAGAAATACTCAAAATATTTTTTCTTATACCATCAACAAAATAAACATTCTTTAAATCAACATGAACTATGCTATCATAATTTTTAAAATATATTTTAATTTTTCCTAACTTAGTGTCTTTTATAATTTTGTCATCTGCCAGCTTAACATTAATTGAATTTTTTAAATTTACGTAATCACAGAAATAATCCTCACTGTTAAGTATGTGGTCTGTGCAACCACTATCTAGTAACCATTTTATTTTATTTTTATTTTCACTTAAATTCTCACTCAAACTATTCACGTGCACTTCCGTCGCCCAGCTCTCGGTGTTGCTGCGCTGCTCGTTGTTTGACTCTGCTGCACGATGTCCTCCTCGTCCTCGATCTCGATAAACACCGCCTCTGCCGTTGCCTCGTTGGTTGTCTCGCTGACCTCGCTGATAGTATTGAGCTCCTCTACCTCGATTAGAGTGAGCACCTCTGCCGTTGCTGCTTTGTTGTTGTTGTGAACAATCATTTTTGTAGTGTCCGAATTTTCCGCATTGGAAACAATTACCTTTCATTTTTGCATTGAAAGTACTAACACTTGGTTTTTTATTCATTTCACTTTTGCGCAAACTTTTTTCTTGTATTTTTGCTTTCACAAGATCCACTGTTCTGTCCTTAGCTGGCACTAAATCGATTAAATCACCAATATAACAATAACTTATTGGTAAAGCATTAATCATATAACGCATTTTTTCTTCATCACTTATTGTACCACCGGCAGCTTTGAAATTATTGCATGCCTTTTCAAAATCCACAAAAAATTCTTCAGGTGTGTCGTAATTTTTTAACTTCACTGGTTTTAGCTTCTGTTTGTTTATTATTTGTAGAGTTGTGGATTCCTTTGCGTACATATTTTTCAAAACATTCATCATCTCTAGAGTCGTCTTGCATTCACGTACATACTCTAGCTGTTTGTTTGAAATTGTGCTGATCAAAATAGTTTTTGCTTTTGAATCCTTCTTTTTCCAATCTTTTGCCTTTCCACTGGCTTCTTTTTCTCGTTCTGCTGGTTCTAAACCCTCTTTATAATCCAATGTAGTCATTAATCTGAACTTCCAGTTCTCATAATCAATCCCATCAAAAATAGGAATTGAAATATCGTCGACTTTTGCATATTTAGCCATTTTCAACTTCAATTTGATACTTTCTTCTATGTATAGATTTACTTTCAAAACATTAATTAAACCTCTTAGAAATCTTTTTCTTAAATAATTTCTATTCTCTTTACTAATAGAAATTTCCGTAAATTTCGATTCGTCACTGTTATTTATTTTTTCTTTTATCCAATTAAACATTAGCTATGTTCATTTAATTCAAAACTCGATTATCAAAAAATCTCAACATGTGCTTAACCTCACTTTTCACCATGCGCTCGCTTAACCTCGCGACGTTCCATGCGGTTCCACAAATCTAAATCCTCGTGCATCAACCTTTTGCACGGATTTCTTCTACAGGCTTTTCACGACTCTCACTTTCTTAGCTTCTAAGCTAATTCATTTCAAAAATATTTTTCTATGCTCCTTAAAAAGGTGGCATGGAAAAGTGAAAATTTTTTGGATGACATTACGCTCGCAGCTACTGCCCCGTCTACACCGGCGGTTCAACCGCGTCTCGGCTTAACTTTGTTTAAAGAATTTTTCAATGTTTCCGTTGGATTAAAGGATTAATTTGTACTGTAAAAATATGAAATAATTTATAATATTAAGATGTTTACATCCTGAACTTCAATTCCGATGGCAACATTGAAAAATTCTTTAAAAAAAGTTAAGCTGAGACGTGGTTGAACCACCAGTGTAGACGGGGCATACCATGTTGTAAATAAAGGATCGAGGATCGTTAAATAAAGGTTCTGTGTGGTTAAAATAATTAATATAGTTTATTGGATAAAGTATATACTAGGCTTCGATAAGCCTTACATCGCATGACCGTACGCGCGAGCAACAGAACGGAGAGAGAGAGTAGCTTCGCCGTCGGTCATCGTCAGTAGCTTCAGAACACACGCATGCGCACAGCAGTTTTGCACACGATACTCATATCGCGTGTATTCAAATAATATTATAATGTCGGGATATTCACATAATTTCACACAAAACAGTCAATACTCATTCATGGTTGTAACTTACTCATTTTCCAGCGCTATGTTCTGCGATCATACTTTCAGCGCTCGCTTGCTCTTTCTGAAACTCCTTGATTGTTGAGTAAAGGTCCGGGTGTGCTTTACCAACCACGACGTTGAAACAATTATGCCAGCCCTCGCTCAAGTTGTTCGTCTGATGCTCTATTTCCAACTCAGCGTCGTATTGATTCCAGACAGCCGGTGGATAGCGTGGTTTGACGGCTTTCCTACGTCCTCTTGCAGGCCTTCCGATGACATGCGTTTTGCCAAAGTATTGCACCACCTCCAACAAGTCCTCCTCTACCTCATCGTGCAGGAACCTGTAGACACGAGCCACATCCTTCGTTGGGACGAATGTCAAAGCCACAATCATGTTCACCCGGAGTCTGATTGTTTCGTCATCTTCGTCGTTGTACTGGCTTTGGAGACCACTGGCTTGAATTTTTCGGTACAGGGATTGCTTCTAATGGAAAAAAACAACATTTGAGAGTAGAATCGGGAAAGATGTCAGGAAGAGGATGCATTAATTATTTATTTTTCAAAATCCGTCATGATCTTCTGTGGTCCGAAATTGGGGATGCGATACTCTTCCAAAGAATCAGAAACTCTTGAATCAAAAATCAGGAATTTCTCATCCGCGAGCGTGCGTGGGGTTAGGAGGTCTTTGTGCGTCTTACTAATTTCGTATAAAAAAACTGTACTCAAAAAATATTTTGAATATAATGAAATTGTATTAAAAAAATATTTTGAATATAAAAAAATTGTACTTAATGGTGGAAAATTAAATTTATATTCCAGATAAATTTTTTGAAGTACTAGAACCTCATTAAAAAAAATACTTTGAAAGATTCAATATAAATTTGAGCAAACATAAAATTTGGTTAGGACTCAAAAGAAAAGCATGGGGCACCTCATGAAATCATGTCACACAGATTTTATGATAGGATTTTTTTTAATAATACTGTCATTTTTTTTTTTTTTTTTTATGGAGTTGGTGAATGCACTTACGGACCTTCGTGACCACCACGGACGGACGAAAAAAAGTGGATATTATTTTTGCAGCTTCATCTGATGGAGCTGGAAAAACTGATTACATGGTCCCACTACACTGCATTATACCCTTCGTCGATAGATACGTCTGCCAGCGAAGGTAGAAGCAGTGGGTGAACCCGTGACGACGTTCGGCTTAGGCGAATTTTTAGATTTTGAACCACTTAAAAAAAAAATTATTATTATTATTATTATTTTTATTATTATTATTGTAATGATTATTATTACTATGATAAAGATGACTTTAATTATTGATACTATTAATGTTGTTTTTGTTATTGTTGTTGCTAATATTATCTCTATTATTAATAAATCAGGACTTTTTTGTGGATATTGAGTTTAAACGCCCAACAACTCTACCCTAAGTCATCCCTGAATAATTTGACCCGAACTATCGAAGATGACCTCCAAGTTCCTAGGTACACCAATCATCGGCGGCCTGGGTAACTAGGTTCAAATTGCCTCGATAAATACTCTAGAACACCCTTAACGGGGTAAATCTATCAGAAATTTTCAAAAAAATCATTTTTTATTTTTTTTATTTTAAATATATTCCTAAACATCTCAAAAATACCCCTGTAAAATTTCAATGCGATATTATAAGCAGTTGAGAAGTTACGAAGAAATTTGTAGAGAAGGTAGCCAGGTGGTCTTATTCCTTTTCAAAACTTTAAACGCGAATATCTCAAAACTGCATTTTTACAATTTGCGTGCAAGATTTCTCAAAAACTATTAATCCGATCATGTTCAAATTTTGAGGGAAGTTTTATAACAGTATAAGCTTCTATGTGAACCGGACTTTTGATGAAAAATATTGTTAAAAATTATTTTTTAACAACAATTTATAAAAAAAAAACAGTGCATTTTTGAAAAAAGTGAATAACTTCGGTAAAAAAATATTTATTTATTATTTTTGAGGTTCACATAGAAGCTAAAAAGGTACTCTACAAGGTACATGTGAAATTATTTATTTCAAATTTTTTGGACAGCTGCAATCGTGCACGCAGAGGAAAAATATGCAGTTGCGCTCATAGCTATAGCACCGCCATTTTTTACTAAAAAAAAAAAAAAAAAAAAAAAAAATTTTTTGTGCTTTTTTACTTTTTCATGATTTCTGTAAAATTTCAATATTCTACAATAAATAATTCTTTTAAAAAAAATCCTTGAAAATGACTTGAAAAAAAATGGCTCGAATAGATTTTCCCCCTTAAAAGTCATCCCTGATGAATTTGGCCCAAACTCTCGAAGATGACCTCCAGGTTCCACAGTTACACTCATCATCGGCGACCTAGGTACCTAGGTTCGCATTGTCTTGATAAATACTCTAGAAGGCTTCTCAAAATCATCCTCGAAGAATTTAGCCCAAATTCTCGGAGATGACCCCCCAGGTACCCCCGTCATCGGCAACCTGGGTGTCCAGGTCAAAAAATGACTATGGATTATTGTATTGTCATCCAAACCTAGACTGTCTGCAAATTTCAGACCTCTAGGTCACATAGGCTCTAAGCTATAGAGCTTGGCAGTTTTGAACATACGACGACGAAACATTGTGAGTTAAGGGGAGGGGGGGGTATACCCTAAGAGGCTAAAAAAAAGGTAAATTTATATTGAAAAAACGGTTAATATTATTTAGGTCATTTATTCACCATATAACTATACAACATTTCAACTACCTTCCATAATTTTTTCAAGTAAAAATATTAATAAATAAGCCGATGCCAGTACTTTTTCGGCGACGCCTTCGCTTTTCGATTTTTTACGGTAAGAACGCCATTTTGTTCAGGATCACCTAAAATCAATTTTGAAAAAAGATTCTGTTAGAAGACAAGTTTATCTTGGTAATAACTCGAGGATTTTTTTTTTTTTTCATTTTTGACGATTCGGTGGTTGTTTAAAGTGAAAAACCGTTTTTTCGGCTAAAAAATCCGCCATTTTGTTGACGCCACAGCCGTAAAAATGAAAATTTTTTAAAATCCTCGTGTTAATACTTGAAAAAATATATATTAAAAAAATCCTCAAAATTTCAGAACGATCGGTGCAGCGGTCGCCGAGATATTTTCCTCACCGACTTTAAAAAGACTAGTTTTGAGAAAAACGCGTTTAAAGTTTTGAACAAGATAAAAGTAATGAAATTTTTTTTTTTTTTTACCTTAAAAGGAATCATCGATTCCTGCACCATAAAGCACTTCTTCTGCTGCTTCTGCTTCGTCTTCAGCTTGTTTTTCTTTCCTTCTACGCTTAACCCTGGCATCTTTACTCTCTTTGGTAGCTTCTTTCTCAGCTTTGTCTATACGGCTTTCATCCTCGATCATTGCACGAAAACTGCTGTAACTTTCTGAGATCGACTCAGAATGACTTGAAATTTTGACACAACATTCTTGAGATGTTGTAAAAAAAATCGATTTTTTAAAGTAGCTTAGGGTATACCCCCCCCCCTTAAAGAAAAGCATGTAATAATAAAAAGACCTTGTACAAAAGATTTTCCTGCTAACCAGACGCCACAGCAATTACTTTGGTCTAAAGGAGTCCTTGAAAAAATAAATCTGTCAGAAACATTAGCTTGCGACTGTGGATATGATTCCCAAGATCTTAACCACGTAATATTGCAATGTTCTCTGTATGAAGAACAGAGGTTGAACTTGGTTGGTGCTCCTATCAAGATGAAGTGTTGCCCACCATACGATGCAAACTGTTGTTTATATGGACCAAATGTTACAGTGATGAAAATGATTATAGATTGTGTTAAAAAGTGTAAAATTAAAATCTAAACCAATGTGGCCCTCAAGTGAGGGTCTTATTGATATGTATATACTAGGAGGGTACCCCCCTGCTCGCTTCGCTCGCCAACCTCCCAGAATTTTATGCTTGAATCTACACTTGTACCTACGCTTATACACATACTCTTGTGTCTACCTCTGTACCTACTCTGATACATACCATTGTTTCTACTTTTATAGCTTCTGACTACACCTGCACCTTATTTCGTGCCTACCTTTGTTCTCACCTTTCATCTTACTCCAAACCCTTGTAACTACCCTTGTTCTTACCGTTGCACTTACTGCTTTTTATAACTAAGCTCTTACCCAGGAATATGCTCATGTTTATATATATATTTCTATCATGGTGATAACTGTAGTTTGAATTTTTTTCATTTTTTATTTCTAATTCTAAGACTACTTTGTTCTAATCTTTGATCATACTTTCATTTCAATCCTTTGTTAAGCATCTGTTTCTATGCTTTTACCGACTTATTTTCGTCTTTTTATTTATTAACCTTCCCTGCTTTATAACGTTGCTACTATCCACGTCTGTTGAGTATTTTTTTCCGACTCTCTTTACTACGTCTGTTGATTTTTTTTACTTCCTACATATGTTAATAATCTTGTGCTTACTACCTATTTTTTACTCAAGCTTCTAACGCCAAACCTTCTGCACATGCATTTGTTTCTACATCTGTTTCTAGTCCCATGCTAACTCTAGTTCTTTATTATTATTTTTTTTAATCTTCTACACTGAATCTAGCCTTGTGTATAATCTTTTTTATCCTCTTGTACTTACTATTCTAAATAACCCTATAACAAACCTTGTTCATAACATTGTTTCAAACTTGATAACTACTGTGGTAACTTCATTGTACCTACTGCCGTACCTGGACTTGTCATTACGTTTGTAACTTTGAACCTACGCTCATATGTACATTTTTGCTTAATATTGTTTCTATCTCTTTCACATGAATCTACTTGCTTAAATTTTGGTGTTTGCTGTTGTTTTTTCTTTTTTTCATGCTTTGGTCTCTAACTTTGAATCTTTGTTCTCATCTTTGTGAAAACTATCTTTTCTATTGTTCTTCTCAAATTTTTTTGTAATTGCAATCGTGAAACTAATCATCTTCATACAATTTTTCCCACACAGCTCTTTAACTTTTTTGACAAATATTTCCTACATCCTTTTACATTTGTTATCAACGCTTTTTCTACGTAGGTCTGTCCCAATCAACCTATCTTGATTAATATCGAAGTTTATCTTACGACACCAGTTTCCAGCCATGTGTAGCCTCTTTCACTTTGTTATTATTTTCATACTTTAATTTGTAACTTTAAACGTATGTTGTACTTTTTTTTTTTTTTTTTTTTTCTCAACATCTAACCCTGAAACTAACATCTTTTATACTATTATTTTCGATCCTGTACAAACCTTTGTAGGTAAACACTTACCCACTTTTGAATCTACTGTTGTACCTACCCTCTCGCCAAACCTTGAAGCTCTCTAAGCGAAGCGCACGCACCATTGTATTATATTATCTAAAACAAGTTTTGTCGAAGCTTCATTTAAATAAATCGACGATAAGTTATACATATATATACACACATATGTATATACCCTTTACCTTTGCGCTACGTTCAGAGTTCATATTCATTTAAACTTTTGTGGTTATAGATTCATTAGTTTTGTTTCAGTTTGTATACTAATAATTATTATTTTCATGATTATAATCGGATAATTTCGAACACTTGATTACATAATTATTTTTTCATTAAATCTATTCTCTAGATGTTTAAATTGAATTGTAATATAAAAATTAAAAATAAAAATTCAAATTTTAAATTTTGTTCTTCAACCAATCACATCACGAATAAAATGCTGACATCCTTTTTGGGTTCTCTCTTTTATCTTTGGATATTAGTTAATTTTTTTAATGCTTCGTAGTTACTTTTTAAATTTCTTCTATAGATACATAGCTGATAACTTGTATCAAAAATTGGTGATTTGGGTAGAAACTGATAACATATATCAAAAATGGGGGGCGTAAGTAAAAAAAAGGGCATGGGGGGGGGTTATTAAAAAAGGGTTTAATTTATTAGCACGGGAAAAAAAAAGCAAACGCACGAGAAATTTTAGGTCAAATTCACGGGAAAAAAGACATTTGCACGGAAAAATAAGTGATTAAACGAGAAAGAAAATAAATGCACGGGAAAAAAATACTTGAGCGGAAGTTAAGTGTATTAAACGGGAAAAAAAATATATTGAATGGGAGTAGAATTAACATTGCGCGGGAAAAAAATGTATTAAAGGGCAATAGAATTGATCTCGCACAGGAAAACGTCATATATTTACTAGTGAGTGGATTATCCCACGATTCTATTCGATTTACTATTGCACCTGCCACACTTACCCAGTTAATAAATTTTGTTTCCTGCCCTATAAGTCAATTTGTTGTAAGTTAATTTATAGTACCCCTGGTCACTCTAACCACAAAATAGTATATAGTACGAGTGCAGTACGTCAACAGGGCTTATTAAGAACCTCGTGCTGTGCTTCGCTACGTACTTGGGTCCTTAAAACGGTGACGATGCTGCACCTGTACTATAATATACTATTTTAAGTGCATTTATTATTCTACCTACGAGAACGTGCTATTATATATTATATCTTTGTTATTTACTTCGGTGTAATCTAATTTTAAGTGCATTTAATTATCTATTTATGCGAACGTGTTACCATATATTTGTATCACTCGATGTACTTGTCAAGCGACCAAATAGGGTTATACCCCAAGGCCGAAATAAAAACCTTTTACAGTCAGTCAGTCAGGGTTGGATAAGTTTTTTTGGATCATCGATTGCAGAAACTTTGGAAATTGCTTTCTGGTACCGAATGATGAGCAAAATCATCAATAATTTTTCTAAATGGTCCTTTTTTCGATTATCCACACAAAATGTTTGAATTATTTTTGTTTTTTAAATAATTTTCAAACAATTTGTGTTGAAAGCCCATTGCACTCCTAGACATGTGTATCCTTGCATGTTTTTGTCTCTTTATGAACTTTCAGAGAAAAATATTTTCAAATCTTAACTCAAAAAGTATAAATCTGAACAATTTATATTTCAATCCTCAGAAAATGCTAAAAAGTACTTCTAGTAACAAATTATTCCTGTTCAATTTTTCGAGTTTGGATTTGAATTTAAGTTGGTTGAGATCTTCTTTATATTGAATATTGAATCGATTGGAATCTGTCTTGAGTTTTATTTTTTTTTTTTATTTTAACAAAGAACTTTTGAAGAAACGATAAGTCGACAGGTTAGATCAATAAGATAAATCTCGTCTATGCTGTGCAATAATATACGGATATACCTTATTGATCTAACCTGTCGACTAGGAAAGATATTTTCGACCGAACAAATTATATTATAGATTTTAAAAAGTATTTTTGGAAAAACCTCGGCCACGATTATTTTGGTCAATGTTCTTTTTACAGGCATCACGATTCTGTTACTGCTTCAATAAGGCATGTTCAACAACGAATATTAATGCACAACGTAGTCAATATTTATCTCATTGATCTAAATGTAGTACACAGTAAATTTCGTTTAAAATTTGTATCTTATTTTTTTTCAACAATCCACTTTGTTATTAGGTATTAATATTCGTTGTTGAACATACCTTATTGAAGCAGTAACAGTAATCGTGATGCCTGTAATGAGGACATTGACCAAAATAATCCTGGCCGAGGTTTTTCCAAAAATCCATCAAAGATACTTTTACAAATCTATACTATAATTTGTTCGGTCAAGACACATCCCAATTGATTCAATATTCAATATAAAGAAGATCTCAACCAATTTAAATTCAAGGACCATTTAGAAAAATTATTGATGATTTTGCTCATCATTCGGTACCAGAAAGCGATTTCCAAAGTTTCTGCAATCGATGATCCAAAAAAAGTTATCCAACCCTGAGAGGAGGACCCGCTAGGACTAGACATTTGGGTTACTTCTTTGGGTTTTTAGCTAATTTTCAAACAATTTGTGTTCAAAACTTGAGCCAAAGGCGAGAGTGTCAAGGGTTTGCTAAGGGTTAGCTCATACTTTTCCAGCGTCGAGAGTAATGTTTTTTTCAACTCAAAGCAAGGAGTTCAAACTTCCTGTTTGGGAAAAATCAGAAAGTTTGAACTTTCTGCACCGTGTGTGAAAAATAAATTTTATAGAGTTAGGAAGTTTTTTTAATCACAATTTCAATGTTTAGAAGGACAATAATTGATGCATTTATCGCAACGTATTCAAAGTTTTTGCGCGCACGCGGAAATCTAGAGTTTTGTGCGCACGCAGGGATCTAAAGTTTTTGCGCACGCGCGGAGTACCTAGGTTTGCGCGCACGTGGGATAATTTAGTTTGCGCGTACGCGGAACACCTAAGTTGCGCGTACGCGCAAATTTTTGTTTGAAAGGGTAAGTTTGCGCCTTGGCGGAGACTCCTCCGCGAACGCGCACGCGTACGTACATGAATACATACATGAATATATTTGGATGATAATTACAAAATAAAAAAAATAAAAAATAAATAAATAAGGATTTAAAGTTTAACAAGAATTTTTTAAATAAAATTTTACAATTTTTTAAAAAGAAAAATTTACTCCATTATAAATTTAATTTTTCTGAAAATAAAATCTTTTTTTCGTTTTTTTTAAATTAAAAACTTGGATTTTTCTAATTAATTTTATAATAAAATTTTTTAAAATTAATGAATTCAAATTTTTAAATTTTATATAGTTTAATCATACCATTAAAAAAGAATTAATAAATTAAGAAAATATACAAAACTTGTAACAAAACATTAAAAATGGGGGGCGGGGAAAAAAAAGGGCGTGGGAAGGGCGGGCGGGGGGCGTGATTGGAAAATCATAGGACAATTCAAAACTCATAGAAATAAGCATATTTCGGTACACTTTTACGGTTAGTTAAGCACTTTTTTGAGAGGCCTGTGGGGGGCGGGCGAGGGGCGTGGGGGGGGGCGTGAGAGAGGAAAAACAACTATATAATATAGTAAGATATTTATACTAGGGTGGGTACCTCCCTGCTCGCTCTGCTTGCCAACCCCCTAACTATAATTGATGACTAAAAAAATTAAATACGAAACAATACGTAAGCTTTATGTTTGGTAAAATAATCAAAAGACTGCTCATCATAACTTGATTCATAAAATCAGACTTAAGTTTTTTTATTATTTAGGCAAACTCATGAGGTATAGAATTTTATTTCTTTTTTTGATAATTTTTAGTCAAAATCCATCCAGGGCTAAAATATATCTGAAATTGACAAATGAAGACATAAATCAATTTTAAAATAGTTAGATTGTTCATGTTAGTTGCATACATAAATTTGAAAAATTTTCTGAAACCTTAACTTTTATATATTAATACTATTAAAAAATACAGAATTTTAAGCTGACATAAAATTTTAAGGTTAGGACTCTGAACTCGCTGGCCGGCCGCCATGCGCATGACCGATGATTGCAAGACGCGGGACGCAGGACGCAGGATGCAGGATTTCCCGCATCCTGCGAGTTCGTGCCATCGCCTTTACCTATGGAATAACCTACCACACAATATCCGTTCAGCCCCCACACTCTCTACTTTCAAATGCCTCATTAACCCTCACATTTATACCACAGAGAGTACAGTCAGTTACCTAGACCTCGACCAGTCGACGTCGCTAGTCAGAGTGTTGGAAGTTGATGGTTGATATACCTTAAGACAAACTGTGATATGTATAGCTCTTCCAACCAACACTCTTAATTTTCTAGGTCTGTGTTATGAGTAAAATAAAACTATTAAAGTATTGTATACCTGTTATTAGTTTCATATATCTTATTGACTTTATTATTATTATTATTTTATTTTTTACTTTATTTTTTATACTCTTATATTATTAATTATTTATTTTTGTCAATTTATGCTGATATTTCTATTGTAAAAATTATTGTTTTTGTACGAAATAATGTATTAATAAACATATCAATTTAATTCAAATTCACTCTATCAACAAATCCTACTCACCTTATTCATTCTCGACTTGACTCATCTTAGATCTCTAGCCTAAACTGCCCACCCTGAAAACTACTCTATTAATCAGCCAAATAGTAAGAAAAATTACGATTTTTTTCAAATTTCGCAAACTTACAAGCAAACCTTGATTTTCTTCAAATCTTTTTTACAGATTCTTCATGAGATGAACTTTTTTCCGATATAGTAACAGCTTGCTAAGTTGCGTTTAAACCGATGAATGAGTTTTTAGTGGTAGGGTTGAATTTAAAATGATAAACGGCTTTGTTCAGCACCCTCTCGTGACAGCAAAAAGTATTTCATAAAAATTTGAATGACATAATTAGAAAGCTGAGCTCAAGATCTTTTTAATGATATGTAATTTTATTTAAAAATTCTAATTAGAACCAAAATTATAATTTTAATATCTCTACCAGCCCACAACCATCACTCACTATATCTAAGCCGCTTGACTATTCTCACCCATATTAAGAACCCTACTAACTATACATACTTTTTTTCTTTAACTACCTGACCTAGTTTATGGGAGTTACAACTTGTGTATATAGCTAACCTAAAATGTAGTTATAGACGTTGCCTCCAGACCAACGCCACGCGCCGCCGCGGCCACCACTGCTCTAAATCATTCTCAAATCGCGCATTTTTCATTCTTTTTGAATGATTATCTCAAAAGATAATGTCATTTGCTATGTTTATCTTTGTACCTCACGATTTCTCAGATCTTGGCATACAAGGAAACCTGCTTTTTAAAAATATTTTAAGAAAATTAAGTTTGCTATCAGAGAATAACCTTCAAATTTTTACGAATTTTTACGCTCAGCATAGGAATCCCATGTAAAAAGTTGAAACTTCTGAGCTCAATATCTCAAAATTAAGTGTGGCTTGGGGGTATAGGAAAAATATCAGCAGGTAGAGGACACAAAAATCTATTTCTGTGCGAAGTTTTAGAGATTTTTTACGAAACTCGATTTTGCGGTAACTACCTTAATCTTAGCCACATTACTGACCTCACTAATTTAATTTACTTCAAATACCGTATTTTATCTCTAAAACTTATCTCATCCAATCTACCAACGAATCCTACTCACCTTATTCTTCAACTCAGTCACTAACTTCAAAATTTTGTTGAAGTACTTTGGGATCGTCCATAAACTACGTTCTCTATTTAGGGGGAGGAGGGGCATTCAATAAAAGCTACAATTGACAACGGGGGAGGGGGGGGGGGTTGAGCTTCAACTACGCTCCTTTTTATAAAGGAAGAAAAGTAATTTTTTTTCTAAAGAAGAAATTTTAAAATTTTGAAGTAGCGCCAATGATTCTCTTGCCGCAGCAAGTGGTATTGGCTCCTGAATCTGAGTATGCGCATCAGAATCTTCAACTGTAACAAAGCCAAGCAAAAAGCTCAAAAAATTATTTCTAAAAGAGGCAGAAGTGCTATGCCGAATTGACAATTTTTTGGAAGTAGAATGGCTTGAAGAAGATGATGTAGAAGCGGATAATGAGAATGCGATGAACTCAAATACACATCCCGACTTTTTTCCTATTATCAATAATTTAAATCATTGGCTTAGGCCAGTATTTACCGAAGATACTGCACTCAAATTTTCGTAGTTTTAAAAACTAGTTATTTTAAATTCTGATCTCATGTTTATTAATTTTAAAAATACAAAGTTTCTAATAATTGTTAAATCTTTAATCTTTATTAATAAATAAGATCAATAATAGGAAATTACAATGGATTTGTAAAAAAATTTTTTTAATTTTTGTAACACAAAATTCTGAAAAAGACTACGCTCCACGGGGGGGGGGGTGTCAAAAAATCTTTACTTGGCAACGGGGTGGGAGGAGGGGGTCCAAAAGTCCACAATAAATGGTAACGTAGTTTATGGACGGTCCCTTTAAATTTTGAAAAAGCTCTATTAATATTTTTAAGTAAAATAACAAACTCTTCCTCACCTCATCTCCCCTCCCACCCTCCTCCTCCATAACCTCCGCCTAACCAACCTGATCTACCTTACCAACCTGAACCGACTTAAATGAGTAGCTCTCACTAGACTAACGTATTTCGCTTATCGAACCAGCTAGCTTGGGATTGTGCAAATCTGCCCAGTTAAGTGTCCCATGATTACCCGTAAGAATTTATCGTACCACACAAATTTTAATTCCTAAGTAAGTTTTTTTCATCAAAAAATACATTGGTATAAAGATTGGGTATAGATTAAAAAAAGTTTATTTCAAATTGAAACAAAAAATTTTTAGATGAAATTCATTATTATTTATAAAAAATTGTAAATATTGAACAATACCAGTATGAACCAATTCATTAAAATGATTTCAACAAATTTTTGAGAAGCCAGCATTATCAGAACTAAAAATATATAATTTTCAAGTAAAATATAAAAATAAGTAATTTTTTTTTTTTTTTAAATAAAGTAGATTTTTTTATTAATTTATTATTTTTCAAATTAAATTAAACTAGCGTCTCTCAACGCACACGCGCGCACAATATTTAATCATTTTTTTTAACCTCGTGCATCGCAAGTAATAGCTTGAGTCCCTCCGATGAGAGCCAAAAGAACGGCGGGGGCTCCCTGCGCAATCGACCAGCGCGCATAGCAGATCAGCTGTCTCCCCTCGCCTGCGGCTCGGGGAGACACACACTGATCTGCTGTGAGATGCGCGCTGGTCACTATGCGCAGGGAGCAACCTCGCCATTTTTTTGGCTTTGATCGGAGGAAATCAAGTTAAATCTTGCGATACGAGATTAAAAAAGTGTATATATCACTCGGAACTAATAATGTGCCGGGGAGGCCCGCTAATTGCAGCCCTCGCCTTCGGCTCGGGCTGCAACCGCAGCGGGCCTCCCCGGCACACTTTAGTCCCTCGGTGAATAATATACTATTTTATTTTTGAAAAATAAAAAATTAATTTTGACTCATAAGAGAATATGAAAAATTTTATCAAAGCCTTTTCTAAATTAATACAAGTACTATTTTACTTATTGAGGTTTTTATGAGACTTTTTTAGGTCAATATTTTTAAAATTTCGAGAAAGCGAAGTTTTTGTTTTAAGAAAAAAAATTCAGATTGGGGACTGATGGAAAGAAATATAAGTTGAATAACTTACAATTTCAACACATATCCTCATGAAAATTTGATTATTTTTCTTTCGTTAAAAAACTAAATATTTTGGTGTAGTAGAAATAATAGTTGGGGGCCATTCATAAATTACGTAACGCTAATTTAGGAAATATAGGCTCCATAACGGTAACATGAAAACATTTTATAAAAAATACTTATTTTAACTAAACGGATTTAACTTTAAATAAACTATGAATAAAATGTTTATTATGATACTATTATACACACATCATATTTTAGATAATATATAATTTTGATAAAATAAAGAAACAATTATATAAAAGAATGATTGTAAATATTTTAGTTAATATTTTAATTCAAATTATAAGTTTCAATTCAAGTTTTTTAGTTATTTCAATATTCTTCAAATACATAGATAAATATACTTGATTAAAAAACTTCTAAATTTGCTCAAAGAATGAAAGCAAACTCTCAAAAAATTCTTAAATTCATATCGTATAATCAGATATTAAGAAAGGTATTAAGAAAATATACCGATGTGAGTAATTCTGTAGCGTATTTAGACGATTTGAAAATTAAAAAAAAATGGTTTCGAACTCAGAAGCATGTGTAAGCAGAGGAGAACAAAAAATTAGGGATCCTGTTTCTGAATCTCTCCTAAAAGTCTACATGTATGTCCACATTTGAAAGACTTTGATTGGTAAAAAAAAAAAAAAAATTGCAAAATCAAATTTCAATTTTTCTAGTTATTACGATAAATATACTAATTAAACTGCAATTGATTAAATTCATATTTAAACGCCAAAAAAGTCTGAAATATGCTTATTTCTGTGAGCTACCAGGCATGAATTTAGACCTGGACAACCAGGTCACCGATGTCGGGTATACCCGGGGATCATCTCCGAGAAGTTGACTTGAGTTTTCTTCATGGTGACTCTAGTGTTCAACATCATGATTCTTACCTAGAGAGCTCGATTGCTCGAAGATGATGCCCAGGTATACCCGACATCGGCGACCTGGTGTCAGGGTGTAAATTCGTGTCTGAGAGCTCTCAGACGATCACCAAAGTCACCTCGACGAAAATTCAAACCAAGCTCTCGGAGATGATCTTCGGGTATACCCGTCATCGGCGACCTGGTTGTCCAGGTCGAAATTCATGCCTGGGAGCTCACAGACGATTACTAAAGTCACCTCTAAAAAAATTCAAGCAAGCTCTTGGAGATGGTCCCCAGGTGTACAGGTCAGGGGCTACCTGGTGCAATGGTCCCCGAGTATGCTCTCCAGGGTATACTACCGTCAGCGATCCACTAACCCGGGTCCAAGAGATTAATTTAAATGTCTATACCAGCACGTGAATCATCTCTGAGAATCTTAACCTAGTCGACAAAATATACAATTTAAAAATTGTAGATTTACCAAAAAAAATAGGAGAAACTCCAATTTTTGAAGATTGGAGAATCTCCAATTTTTTTTTGGTGAAAACTCCCTGAAGTTTTGGAGAAATTCTCATTTTTTTTCCGTGCAGGTGAGCTTTTTGAAGATGTATCTTATTTCCCAAATTTTTTGCTTCCAGTTAAAAAAAACTTTTGCAAAATATTTTTTTGGTGAATTTTATCGGAAACATCAAATTAAACAGTTACAGAGGAAATTATTTTAAAAATACATTTAAACCATGTTAAAAAATTTTAAAAGATTTTTTATTCGATTGCCAAAGATTTGATGGTCAAGGTCTGACACCTCGCAGGGAGATTTTATTTTTATAATCTCTCAAATAAGAAATATTGTGTAAAGCTCGATGTAAGGGTTTTGATCGAATTCTCCATACCAACTTGCAACATAGTTTTACTTCATAGTTTTATTATTTTTTCACTATTTTTATAAAATTTCAAGGCTAATGCACTGTACGGCCACCATAAGGAAAAGAGTATGTAACTGCATAAGTGTTCGAAATTGAGATTTTAAATTCATTAAGTATAATTTCATCTTCTTTTTTGAATTTTATTAACTCGAAGTTATGATGAATTTTAGAAAATTGATGATTTATAAAAGTTAACCTCATGACCTACGAACCAAAAATTTCGAACTATTTTACCATAGCACATAATTTTACGTAATTTTTCAACAAATATTTTTGATGACTAATATAAAATGTTTGAAATTCTCATCAGTTGATATATATGAGCAAATCCGCCAAACTATTATTTTCAAAGTCCGGGCCCAGTAAAAAGGTTTAAGACAATATTTTTTTTTATATCTAATGGAATAATTATTTAGATTCACACTTTTTGAGATTGTGGTAACAAATATTTGTTATACATATATTTATAAAAGCTGAAAAGTTCATGCAAATGTTTAAAAAATTAGGTTTTATCCTGTAAAACGCAAGAAAACGCTAGGTCCGGAACAAAGTTTTGAAAATATTATCTGCTGTAACTTTTTCAGACAATCTTTTTACATATTTATAACTGATTTTTTGTCTCGTTTATGTTTCATTTTCTTCATCAACGACTTCCATTTTCTCCATAATTAAATTTTCTTCAATCGCTGCTACTGCCTCATCTTCTTTTACTTTTTCAGCCACTTTTATTTCCATATCTCTGTCTCTGTCAAATATAATTTCTTCTTTCTGCTCATCTTCGTCTTGTAACATCTTTTCCAACTCGTCCCTGTCCATGTCTCCGTTTCTGAAAAATAAAAAAAAATTTAAGACGTTTTTGCTCTTAACATTAAAAATAATTATAAGTAATGTTATTATAATTTGCTTGTAAATTCGACGTGGAGGTAAGTATTTTTTTTAGATTTGATACATGTACTGTTGCTAATCTTTAAGTCCTACCCTTCCCTTTCTAAAACGTACACTGTTGCTGATTTTTTTTCTATGATTTCAAAAAGACCTTTAAATTTGGGAGCTAATTTAGCTGAAAATCTCTTGGCTCCACCAGACAAAATTTGAATTTTTCTCAACATTCTGTCACCCACGTTAAATTCCACCTATCTACGTCCTTTGTTGTAGCACTTTTCTTGCTTGTCTCCGGCTTCGTCAATAAATATACAAACTTAATCTCTCAAGGCATCTAATATTTTTGATCTGTTCATCCAGTTTTCCTGTAAAATAGGCATAATTTCACGTCCAACTTCAACTTCTGTTTTCAAACTTTTTACGGGTGTCGGGTGAACCAAAATTAAGATAAGCGGGGGATACTTTTGTCAATGACTGTACTGCCGTGTTAACTGCGTGTCTAAATTCGTGAATGTGGTTGTCCCACGAAGCGTGATCTGCTTCAACAAAAGCTGCTATAAATTAAATTAAAAAACAAAACACAGTTAAGTTTTTTGTGGGCTACACAGATTTATTTTAATTAACAGCTGTTTCAACGTCTTAGCGTTTTCATCAGACTTATTTACGAACTGTAACTCTAACGTAGTTTTCACTAGCTATATATATATGAATGTGCTAGTAGTGGGTGCGGTCAATTAATCCTCAACAAGGAATTACAAAATTCTGAAAAACTAATAAGACTTACAAAATTCTATCTCTCTTCTTCTCTCTACACTACTCTAAATTTAAAAAAAATTTATAAATAAAATAAAAAAAATTTAAAAGAAATAATATAAATCAAAAATAAACAATAAATAATGAATAATGAATAATAAAAATATATAATAAAACAAACATTAACCAAGTTCGAAATAAATTCAATAAAGGTGAGTTGTTCAAATCCACTTGATTATTTAACAGACAATCAGAGTTTCTCATTCTATTTATCTCGTGAGATTCCAAAACATTAAGTAAATCCTCCTTCCTTTCTGGCAAAGATGTGAAACATCATACTTTCCATCAAATAAATGATTTTCTTCATTAAGGTGTCTCGAATAATTTGATTCATTCTTTCCAATATTGTAATCATACAAATGTTCACCAATCCTAGATTCAAACTTGCAACCGGTCTGTCCAATATAAATTTTACTACAACTTCCTCAATTAAGTTTGTATACACCTGACTTTGAGATAAATTTGTTATCCTTGTTATTTAAACTCTTGTTATTCTTTATGAATAGTTCCAATTTTTTATCAGTTTTAAATGACATATAGATTTTTCTGATTTAATCTCTTGATCTATGACTAATTTTCGAGGATTTTTCTCCGGAATAACTGAGAGAAAAGTAATATTTTTTATTCAAAATATCAGGGTATATAATTTTCAAGGCCATCCTCTCCATCTTCTTTCTCAATAAACCATTAACTTAATGTGTCGAGTAACCATTGTTTAAAGCTAACTATTTAATTATGTTCAGTTCTTTTAAAAAATTGTCCTGACTCATAGTTATACATAATAATCTATGCAAATAACAATTAAAAGAAGCAAGCTTATATAATAATGGAAGATGAGAACTATTATTTATAATCATATCAGTCTGGGTCATCTTATGAAAAATACTAAATTGCAGTTCACTCTCAACAGCGTTCAATCAATCTATAAGGTGAATTTAATATTCTCATCAATCCTGTTTATAGAATTCAAGAAAATATCCAGCTGTCTATCCAAACTAGTAAAACATGCAAAAATATCATCCACTTACCTGAACCTGAAGGGGACTACCCATTATCAACCCAATTTTACTCTTGAATACTTTCTGATTAAATTCAAAATAATTCTGTCCAAGGACTGTGTTCAGCAAATCCATTATTTCATTAATTATCATATTGTTAACATTCTTCTTAAATATCATTGATTCAATCAATTTCATAACCTCATATAGGTTTATACTCGAAAATAAATTAACCGCATCAAAAGAAATCAATATGGAATTAGTAAGAACTTTCAGACATTTAATCTTCCTAATCAATTCAATCGAGTTTCTTATACCAAATCTGGATTCAAAATTCCAATACTTATTCAAAATAAGAACAAGTTCCTTCGATACTTTATGTCGGGAATCCGGGTGTTGTGCGTCTCACTCCACTGCGGCTGGCTCCGTGCAGGAGCGCCTGTGCTGCCACTACGCGTGCAGTCTATTCAATTCGTCTTAGGACACCGGACGAGAAACACGTGCGCTCGCTTACTCGCTTTGCCTAATCTGTACTCGCAGGCAAACTAGATATTTTACCGGCCGTGTATTTTTATTAATCAATTAATTACAGTTCGAGTGAACTTAACTGTGTTTTTCTTTACATTGAAAACCTTGACCCCAACAGGTTATTGGCCCGGGACACGCATCCCACGGTGCGATCGCGTTTTTCCTTTGTCCTTTCGCGGCTTTTTGTGCTCTGTGTTGGGAAGTGAAAATAAGGACTGTGATAGTGAAAACATAAAAATCAAAAAGCAATCAGGATGCAGCAACAGGAAGACAAATCTAAAGGACAACAGAAAAACTGCTCTTCAGGGCGCGGATGGTGCAGGAGACGAGAAAATTCTACAGTCGAAATACCAGGGCTTGGAAGGAGAATTAACCGGTACAGGTAAGTCATCACCATGTTTTTCATCGTGTTCGCGTGGCCTCGTTTTTCGTGTGTACTTACGGGTACAATTCAGCAGTGTGCTGAAAGCCGGTGTGGGTTGGCTTTTGTTTCGGGAGATTTGCAGGTGAGTGAATCGCATAAAAATCTGGGCCAGGGACGACGGTGAAAGACCCGGTTGGGGAGAGGCGTACGTAAGGGGCAAGGTAGTGAGTATCGAGAGTCATTTTGATAGAATTTTCGGGGTGTGAAATATTTGAAGAGAGTGACACCGCGAGACAGGTCGTAACATGATTGCGAGTTCCGAGAAGCGAGCGGCGGTTGGTGTCGGTGCTCTCTCTCTCTCTTTCTATCTCTCTGGAAAGACCATGTTCGGTATGTTTGTCGTAGAGCCAACTCTCTTTTGTACCGTCTTAACCATTTCAGACGCAGCACCACCTTTGAACTGTGTAAACACCTCGTGCAGACCTTGATTTTTCCTATTATTGACTATTGTTCACTGGTGTACTGTAATATCTTGGGTGGGCAAGATCTCATACTACAGCGTTTGCTCAATCGTGGGATCAGGTACGTCTTTGGGATTAGAAAGAGTGATCACGTTACGCCCTACCGACGTGAGCTTGGCTGGCTTCGAGTAGCGGGCCGCAGGGATTTTTTTGCTGCCTGCTTGCTCTATAGAATCCTTCTCACAGGTACTCCCTCCTATTTGGCGAATTTGTTTGTTGAGAAGCTCAGCTCACGTCCCTTGAGAATGGCGAACTCGCATGCATTTGATTCGTTGATTGTCCCCTTTGCTCGCGCGGACTGTCTGAAACGATCTTTTCATATAGTGGCTACTAACTCATGGAACACACTACCCCCTCATATACGCCAATCATCATCCCTGTCCAGTTTCAAACATCTCGTCAAGTCGCATATCTTTACTGCTGAGGGAGAAGACTGAGTCTGGTACACCGTGGTCAAATTGTGTACCTGTTGCAATATTATATAGTGATTTAGTGAATCCGTGGAGTGGATACAGATAGACTGGTCTACTACAACAACTGTAGATATTATATTTGCATTGCTGTATTGCTGTACTGTTACTACTGATCTATACCTTCACATTCATCTTACTATTACTATTGCTAGTATTATGATTATTGTTGTTATTACTATTATTGTTATTTTATATTATCTATATTAACATACCTTTTAAATACCTTTATTTTATTTTATTTTATTTTATTTTGTAATTTAATCTGATGTATAACTTTTTCACTGAATGTATTTTGTACAACATAATGTACAATTAATAATTTCATCAAAATCAAAATCAAATCAAATCTCTCGAATTCATGTGCGCTGAACTACAGGTAGCGCGCGCGCGGTTTTGTGCTTGCGCGTGACTGCAGCAGTGATACTCTCGTTAATTATCATGCGTCTTTTCCTCGTCGGGGCATGGTGCTGCACTGGATAGATTTTTATTGTCCTTTCTCCTTTTTATTTTTATTTTTATTTTCGGTGCGTTCGTACGATCGGTGACGATCGGTCGTGCGGGCACGCCGAACGGTGCACGGTGTAGTGACCGCGCACGCATTGTTTCGATCTGGACGAGGAGAGATTTGCATGCCCTTTCTTTTCTTTCTTTTTCTTTAGGTACCTAAACTGGATCTTTTATTAATACTCGATTGATCAATCACAGGACGTGCAGCTGGGTCGAGAAAAATTGCATTCTCAGGTTAGGGGCACGCCACGGTTTCTAAACGCGCGTGCTAAAAACCAGGTTCATGCATCCCTGGCACCTAGGATACCTGGCAAGGCGGGAGTAGCGTCTGCTTGGGTAAGTGAAGTTCGTCTTGTTGCCTGCGGGTAGGCGCTCTCCCTTGCCTTACGGTTTTAGTTCTGACTTTACCGTTGATTTTATTTGCCGTAAAACAATGCATGTGAAGTTGAAGCGCCGTGCGCATGAACTTTTGCATGTTTTGGTTGTGGCGGTGTGTGACTGAAGTTCAGTTACATACTTACAAGGAGAGGTCACACTCTCCGGGTCACCGATCTTGACGAAACTTTGGGGATCGTTTTCTTATACCAAAAGATGAAGAAATCTACCAATCATCCCGTCTAATGGGCCTTTTATACCTAGTTCCTACATAGCTTATATCGTATTTTTAGCTCTTTTTGGGTTTTTTTGCGAATTTTCAAAAAATTCCTGTTCGAAGCCTATTACACTTACAAAATTCTGCAACCCCGCATTCTCTTTATTTTTTCATCTTCTTTTGAGAAAAAATATTTTTAAATCTATTTTTGAAGAAATAGTCCATGTAAAATTAAGGTGATCAAAAGCATTTTTTTACTGTTTTTTTGGTATTATGAACTTAAACTGTAAGTCGTCAGCCTTATCAAAATTATGTCTAAAAATATTTTTTCTAAAAAATTCATATAAAAACAAAGAAAATGCGGGGTTGCAGAATTGTGTAAGTGCAATAGGCTTTGAGCAGGAATTTTTTGAAAATTGTTACAATTAAACACAAAAGTCGCACAAAAGTGTTAAAAGTGTCAAAACAAGCTGATTTTCAAAAAATTCCTGCTCAAAGCCTATTGCACCTACAGAATTCTGCAACCCCGCATTTTCTTTGTTTTTATATGAATTTTTTAGAAAAAATATTTTTAGACATAATTTTGATAAGGCTGACGACATACAGTTTAAGTTCATAAAACCAAAAAAACAGTAAAAAATGCTTTTGATTACTTTAATTTTACATGGACTATTTCTTCAAAATTAGATTTTAAAATATTTTTTCTCAAAAGAAGATGAAAAAATAAAGAGAATGCGGGGTTGCAGAATTTTGTAAGTGTAATAGGCTTCGAACAGGAATTTTTTGAAAATTCGCAAAAAAACCCAAAAAGAGCTAAAAATACGATATAAGCTATGTAGGAACTAGGTATAAAAGGCCCATTAGACGGGATGATTGGTAGATTTCTTCATCTTTTGGTATAAGAAAACGATTCCCAAAGTTTCGTCAAGATCGGTGACCCGGAGGGTGTGACCTCTCCTTGTTAGCTACACTCCATGATTCTTTTTGAATACAATGCTGAATAATTTTGATTTATTTCAGCAATTGACGGCTTGGTGCAGGAAGATGACGAAATGTTCTACACTTTGGAGCAATTTACGTGCAACTTGTGGGACTTCATAGAACTGAATGAGTCTAACAACGAAAAGGAGTCTAGAAAAACGGAGCATCAGGTCAAGCCGGTAGATGCGACAGCATCACAAGGTCAGGGCGTGAATGAGAGGGAGGTTGATCTCACCAACCAACCGACAGTTAAAGGAAAGGATGTGTCTCCGGAAGTATCGACGGGGACATCGGGCTTGATCGTTTCTAAACAGCCGGCAACTGTTAACCCGCTGGGGATTCCTCAACAGGACGTGAATATAATAACACCAGCTGGCGGTAACTTAGTTAAAAGCCAACCTAGAATTATAGATGTACAGGCATGTGATTTTATGGGAAAAGTGAATTCTAGGGGTGGTGCGAGTAACAGATTTGTTACTCGATTTAAAGTCAGAAACGGGGCGTCTCCAAAAATACAGGATGCTTACAGGGCATCTAGGAGTGTGTATAATAATCAAGGCGGCACCGGTGCAAAATCAGGGAATAATTTTAATGAATAATTTCAGGAGAGTGAAAATTACAGGAATGATTTTAAATTTACTGGAATGCAGGAAGTGCTAGGCCTGCTTCAAGACATTCATAAATGGATGTCGTCGATGGAAGGCAGAGTTAGAAATCTTGAAGAGGAAACGACACCAGCGGGTACAGGAACAGCTCCGACTGTGTCTACTGGTCAGCGAAGTTCGCCGTCAGTTGACACCAGTGCTACCCCACTACCGGTCATGTTATCAGGGGTGGTACCTCAAACCCAAGAGTCTGTGCCAGTCAACGGACAAAATACCATATCTCCAACTACAACCACCGCCAACGACAACTACAACCACACCACAAAATCAGGGCGGGAGTGGTACACAATCAACACCAGGGGTTCAGGCAATGAATAATCAGTCTGACTCGCAGCATGAAAATGTACAGGTAAATTCAGGTCGTGAAAATCTGGCATGTGGTAAGAATAATAACAGCAACAGTTGTCAAAACAGGCAGGGCATGAATAGTTCCGGGGTTAACGACGGAGCGTTTTACGCTGACCGCTTTCATTTCGAGTTGATGTCACGAAACAATGACATCAGACGCGACTATAAAGTGACTGCAGGATCGAAGTTAGAACATTTTGTGGACGGTTTCGAGTCTGAACTTCATACTCGTGGACTACTGCATGTTATTGACTCGTCAATCACTCCCGCGATACCGTTTAGTGAAAATGCCAGGAATGATATGAGATACAGGGTTCGTGATATTTTAATAAATCGTATTGATGAGAGCTATTACAGTAAAGTGATTCATTTGAAAGATCCGGTCGAGCTTTATAATAAAATCAAGAAAATTAAATCTAGTGAGATTAATTTAAACTCGCTCTCATTATAAAAACAGCTTTATGCTTTAAAGTTCAACCCTTCACGTGAGACGGTGTCTCAGTTTAGGGATGGATTCGAAACACTTGTCAGGTCATGTGATAAGGCAGAAGACGGTACGCGAGTTACGGAGAGTGAAAAACGAGACATGTTTTACAGTTGTATTTTACCGGTCGTGCCAAATTTACCTTTGACTAATTTTGCTGTTAAATCCTCGAAAAGTAAAACTTTGGATTATGAGGAACTAAAATCTTTTCTGTTACAGGCCGAGGCAGATGGGCAACTGCGAGCGGTCGGACCAGCTCAAGCCTTTTGGGCTAAAAGGATCAGTGAGTCAACTCACAAGAAGGCTAAAATAAAATGCAGGAGCTGCGACAACTACGGCCATTATGGTGACGAATGCCCGTATAACTCTGGAAATGAGTCAGTTCCTTCTCGTCGCTATTACAACTGCGGGCTGACGACTGATCACCATCAGGGCAGCAACTGTCCTAATCCAAAAGTCCCCTTCGAGTGTCAGGACAGGTATGTTTTTATCAATCCCCAGGGTAATCAAGCGAAAAGAAATACAAACAATCAGGGCGGGTTTGTCAAAAATAAAAAGGCCAAGTTTGATAATGGCCAAAATCCTCAAAGGGGAAGATGTGGTTATTCAGGTCGTGGGTTAGGTGGTGCCAGAGGTAATCGTGGACGTGGTGGTGGTGGTCGTAATAACTATAGAGGCAATAAGAAACTGTGAGGCGGAGAAGGCGGACAAGGCAGTGATTTAACCAACAACACGTCAGGTAAGACCTATTTTATCACTGGTGGGGATAATGTTGTTGAGAATATCGACCGGAATTCTGTTTTTCGTGATAACGTGATAAATTTCATAGCCAATACAGGTGCTATGGAGCACATGACTAATTCAAAATTAAGCCTTACTAGCTTTGACAATTCGAAATGGGGCGTGATTAAATGTGCTAACAGCAACTCTGATGCGGACTTGAGAACGGAGGGAGTCGGGACGATCGATGTTTTCATGGCCAACCGCGACAAGTCTTTCGTTCTGGACCGTGTGACTTGTGCTAAAGATTTGTCCGAGAATCTTTTGTCACTCCGTCGTTTAGCTGATCTCGGCCTGAGTGTTTACTTGGACAATCGTAAGATTGATATTTTCAATCCGGACTTGGACGAGATTTTATTTACGGGGATTTACGAAAAAGCATACTGGCTGGTCGAGTTTGAGTTGTATGATGGTACCGGGGGTGAGACAGGTGACTGCGAACCTGTTTCACGGGCTTTACTAACTAATTCAGGAAATGAAGTAATTCCTCGATATCAAACTCGAAGCGTGACCGCGACTAGGAACGCATTGCAGGATGGGACAACGGAGAGTGAGAAAGATTCGAATAATTCCGGTTTGAGTGAAAATACAGCGAGAAAAAACAGTCTAAAGGCTGTAAATTTACAGGACACTGCTGTAGCTAACGAAAATTCGGTGGAAGTTACAACTGAGACCACAGTTGACATAGTGAGTTACGATCGGAGATATCCGATTTCGATAGCAGCGTGGGAAATCGCTTAATTCACCTGAATGAAAATGTCATGGGTGGTGTACCCGTTGACAGCGATTTTTCTGAAAATTATAAAGTTACTGAGAAAATGAGTGAGCAAATGATGTGGCATGTCAGGCTGGGCTGCATGTCTCTCAAATATTCAATACAATTGCAGAAACTTTTTCCCGATAAATTGGGTAAGGTTAAGTTTACTGAGGAGATTAAAGATTGCGGGCTGTGTAAAATCGCCATATTCAGTAAACTACCTTTTTACACGATCAGGGCCCGTGCAAACAAACAGCTACAGGTTATAATTTCGGATTTGATGGGCGTGATTAATTCTCACTCTTTTCTCAGGGGGTGTAAATTTATAGTGATATGCATCGATGACTACTCTAGGTTGGCCATGGCTTACTGCATAAAATCGAAAAATGAAACCGGGGCGTGCGTAGAGAATTTTGTTAAAATTGCTCGAAATCTGCTGGGCGAAGATGCTAACGTTTGTTATCTGCAAACAGATAAGGGCACTGAGTTTACTGGGGGTGGTACGATTGAAGTTTTAGATAAACTGGGAGCTGAACTTCAGGTCGCGTGTCCGGATACTCCGGAGCATATGGTCTGGCCGAGAGAATTAACGCGACTTTATGCAAAAAGATTAGAGCGTTTATGTTCGATTCGGGGTTGCCGGAGAACATGTGGGATCTGGCGGTCAGTGCAGTGGTTTATTGCTATAATCGAATACCTCATCGAGGTATAGGAATGGAAATTCCACTCCAGAGGTTTAAATCCGGAGTTAAGGTCGATTTGAGTCAGCTCAAGCGTTTTGGCTGTATGGCGTTTATGAAAGTTCAGCATAAAGTCGGTTTTAAATTTAAACCGGAGGGAAGACGCGTTATACTGGTCGGGTACAAGCCTACGGGCTACGTTTTGTTACATCCAGAGGATGGTAAACTTTACGAGAGCAGGCACGTGCGATTTAATGAAAAACTGGTTTACCGTGATTTGTTCGGTAAGAATGACATAAATGGATGGACGGCACCAGTGGGTGAGATAGATAAAGCTAACTGGTTCGTGAATTTTGATCAGGAAGGTGTCGAGATTCAACCGGAGTTGTCAGGAACGGAGGGAGTACCGAGTAAGAGAGGCAGGCCGAGAAAAACAGTTCCGAATAAAGAGAACGAACCACTCAATAAACCCCTGAAAGCGATCAATGATACAAGCTTTTCCGATATTCCGGTAGCAGTAGTTAACAACGCCGAGGTTGTATTTTCACAGGACGAAAGCGGCCAGTTGACCGATTTTGAATTACAGGACGAAGTGTATCATGCTTGGCATTGCTTGCCAAGGTAAACAGAGATCCTGCTACTTATGCCGAGGTAATGAGATCCGTCGATCGAGTGCACTGGCAAAAAGCGATCGACGAAGAATTGAATTCCTTGTATAAAAACAGGGTGTGGAAAATTGTAGACAGACCTAAAATTGCTCGAGATGGCAGAAGACCCAACATCATCAATTCTCGATGGGTGTTGAAAAGGAAAGTGCTTCCTGATGGTCAGACAAAGTACAAAGCCAGGCTTGCGATTAGGGGATTCAAGGATAGGAATCCATACGATCTGGCTGAGATGTATGCATCTGTCTCTGGACTTCCCCTAGGGCAATCAGTAATTGCTATTGCTAATTATTTTGATCTTGAAATGAATCAACTGGACGTGAAAACTGCCTTTCTCAATGGGACGTTAGATGAAGAAATCTACATGGAATTGCCGGATGGTGTGGCAGATTCTGAGTCAGAGGAAGGTGATAGAGTTTCTGAACTCTTGAAAGCTATTTACGGTCTTAAAGTCAGTCCAAGACGCTGGAAAGAAACTTTTACTAGTAGGATGGAAAAGTACGGTCTGGTGTCGAGTGAGAGAGAACCGTATTTGTTTACTTGGCGGGAGGGAGAAAAATTTCTAATTGTATTGCTGTACGTGGATGACATTATTATGGCTTGTAATTGTCTTGCAGTGTTGCAACAATTCAAGCCATATTTACAGGCCGAGTTTGAAATGACAGACATAGGTGAACCTAAAGTGTTTTTAGGTATCAAAATCAAGCGAGACAGGAAAAATCGCACTGTGAAACTAAGTCAGGTAGAGTATATTGATAAGATGCTGAAACGATTCGGTTTTTCCGAAATGAGACCAGTGTCCACATCAATGGTGACTGGTCAGGTACTAAACAGGTCGAGAAAATTACGGGAGGATGATGATGATACCGTATCGTCAGCGTCAAACAAAAATCGCTTGAACTTTCCGTATCACGAAGCTGCGGGGAGTGTGCTATACTTAGCTAATGCTACTAGGCCTGACTTATCGTATGCGATGAATGTGATAAGTAGGCACCAGTCGAGTCCGACTGAAGAGGACTGGCAAATGGTTAAAAGAATTTTCGGTTATCTGGTACAGACTAAAAATCTGAGTTTAACTTTTCACGGCAAACAGGACGGCATAGAAGTCAACTCAGACGCAAGCTTTGCTGATTGTAAAGGATCGCTTACGACTTGCGGGTTCATGGTGAAACTTCACGGTGACTCCATTGCTTGGAGAACTCATAAGCAACCTTATGTGGCACTGTCCACTTGTCAGGCAGAGTATGTTGCTATGAGCGAGGCTTGTCAGGACGCGATTGGTCTTAATAATTCTCTGCAAACTATTTTAAACAGGTCGTTCACACCAATTCGTGTTTGGTGTGATAATACTGCAGCTAGGTCGTATGCAAAAACTGACAGTGCAAAGAAACTTCGTCATATGACAGAAGTTCGAGAGCATTACGTTAAGGAATGCGTGCGTAGAGGTCTGATTGAAGTCAGCTGGATCGAGTCAGGGGAGCAGATCGCAGATATCTTTGCTAAACCGCTGGCACGCGCCCCTCACAAAAAATTTACAGGGCGAATCTTGAATGCATTCAATGAAAATTAATTTTAATGTTGTGTTTTAATCTTTGTTTTGAATGTTTACAGGTACAGAATCGTCGAAACCCGCAAATTACCAGCAGAAGTGAGATGGGATCAGCTCGGTGACCATTTGACACTACTCGATGCGTCAATCTTCGACGACAGGACGGGAAGAGTGGTTAGCGTCGTGGGTCCCGTGGAGAATCTCTATTTTGTCGTGGAGTGACTCTTCAACAGGAGGGAGTGTCGGGAATCAGGGTGTTGTGCGTCTCACTCCACTGCGGCTGGCTCCGTGTAGGAGCGCCTATGCTGCCACTACGCGTGGAGCCTATTCAATTCGTCTTAGGACACCGGACGAGAAACACGCGCGCTCGCTAACTCGCTTTGCCTAATCTGTACTCGCAGGCAAACTAAATATTTTACCGGCCGTGTATGTTTATTAATAAATTAATTACAGTTCGAGTGAGCTTAACTGTGTTTTTCTTTACATTAAAAACCTTGATCCCGACACTCTATATGATGGGGAGTTAATAAAAGAGTCTACTGGTCGAATCGGATTATTTACCTTATACAATTTTACTGAAGAATAAAGTCTAGGTATTTGAGGATTCATACATGTCAAACGTAGACGATCTTTCTTAGAGAATAAATTTGTGCAATTTCTTGGAGAATCTTTCAATTCTGTCTGAAATTTGGATGTCAAATCAAAAACAACCTCTGTGAATCTGCTATCATTGTCTTCAATGTTCTGTTCGATCTTTCTACTGGATCAGTTTGAGGATGATAAGGTGGAATTGGTACATGTGCCCAACAGGGAATTCTAGCCTGGCAGCCCAGCAAAAATGCCTGGCCCCGTACGGGCAGCCACTTCACAGACCGTACGGGGTGTAACCCGGCTAGAGCCTGGCAGCCGCATCGTGCTTGGAGCACTATTCCGCATTCTACAAAAAAACAAAAACAAAAATCGAAAAAAGGGCTTTGAAGCACCCTTGCAAAAAGTAGTAACAAGAACGCTAGAAAGTCCTTTTTTCGATTATTGTTTTTGTTTTTTTTTTTTTTTAATGCGGAATAATAACTGCCATCGAATATGAGGCTAGTAGGTTACATCTTCACCAAAAATGCGGCACTGCACATGCGCGCGCGACCACGCTGCTATCCCTGTCATAACTTACTGATCATGTAGATATTATGATTGTCTTTGAAAATATTCAATGTTTGTTTGGTTAATTTACATAAAATTAACTTAAATAAAAAAAAATACTAATCAATATTTACTAATCAGTGTTACTGATATCTATAAATCAGTAAGAATAAGATCCTTTTGTAGCTTGTTTCATTCCTTATTTTTCATTTAAAAAATTTTATTAAAGAATTTATGTTTAATTACAACAACTTGTTTAGCATCAGAATCCATCTAAAGTAAAAAAAAAAAAAAATAAAAAAAATAAATAAATTTCCTAACTTCAAACATTAATTTTTCTAGAACATTTTTTCATATAAATACGATTAATGACCTTTGAAATCTGTGATTAACGATTTATTATAAATACTTAATTTTATTGAAAATATTTAATTCAAGTGTCAACACAAGCCGATTACAATAACGAATGACGTAAATAAGCACATACAAGTCCTACGCATAGAATTGTACATCTATATATAGTGGCAAACTGGGGAACCCGTACTGGGCCCGGCCACCACCGCGTTTCTTTTTTGCGGTTTTTAGGGGTTCAGCCCGGTCATGCCCCGTTCGGGCAGCAGGGCAGCCTGTACGGGCCCAGGCTCCAGCCCGCACAGCAATTCCCTGTCGGGGTGTATTCAAAACGTCTTCCAAAAGTTTATTGTCAAATTCTTTGCCATTATCTGTCAGAAAGTATAGTGGAGTTTCCTATCGAAAAAAAACTATTTCTTCAAAAGCCGCTGTCACTGATTTCGCATCCGCTTTCCTCAAAGGCCGCAACTCTACCCGTTTTGTAAATAAATCCAAAAATACTGCTAAATGCTTATTTTGTGACTTGTTTCTGGAAAATTCCATTGGATATGCAGCAACCATCATCTATGAATGTTCAATTACTCTCTTGCCACTCTATCGTAAGTTTTTTCTCGTCCAAGATGGCCTAAAGATGGTAAATCATGAGCAACATTCATGACTCTTTGCCTGAATTCCTTGGGAACCACCAATTGCCAGCCAGTTTCTCGATTTTCAATAGGATCCAACAACAAGTCATGTCTCTGTCTGTACAACATTCCATTTTCTACTTTCCAACTTCTGTACTTCTTTGAGTTCTGTCTCACGTCCTCAATCAATTTTGAATTTTTTTGTTCCTATATTTCTTTAAAAGCTGCGATTTCTGCTTCCTGTACATCATGTAACCTTTAAAGAGTATTTGGACCATGGTGGAGAGCTCCTTCTGTATTCAATTTCGTAGTCCTATTGCTGTAATTCCAAAGCCCATCGAGCTAATCGGCCAGTTGGATCTTTCAAGTTAAATAACCATTTCAAGACAACATGATCAGTAATTACTTTAAAATTATAACCTTCAATGTATGGTCGCAATTTAGTAATTAACCACTTTACATCTAGGTATTCTTTTTCTGTAACTGTAAAATTTTTCTCTTGAGTATATAATACTCAACTGATATAATAAAATAGATGTTTATAGCCATTGTCATCTTTTTGAGTCAAAATTGCACTGAGTACATCATTACTGGCATCACACTGAATAGTAAAAGGTTTCGAAAAATTTGGTATCGCCAAAACTGAAGTTTCTGTCAAAGCTTTTTTTTTAAAATTAAATGCTGCTTGTTGTTCATCTGTCCATTGCCATTTTTGTCCTTTTTTATCAATCTCATTAGTGGTACTGTGTGCTCAGCTTGTTTTTCAATAAACCCTGAATAACAACCAACCATTCCAAGGAAATTTCTCAGTTGTTATAGTCCTTGGCGCTGGACAATTAAGTAACGGTACAATACGTTGTTGTGTCATAAAATGACACAATTTTGTAAACAACTTCGGAGCGAAGTCATTTTGTAACGATCAATACGATAGTAAGCAGTTTTTCAATAATCAGGTGTTTATAAAAACGCTTGATTATCGAAATAAATTAGTCTGTGTGTGGTGCACCAGCTTTGGAGTCGGCCGCTCTGAACAGGTAATTTGTATAAAGAGTCATACCTCACTAACTGATTAATAAAGAGTCATATCTCGTTAATTAGAATAAAGAGTTACATCTCTTTTAAATAATAAATTTGTTAAACTAATTTTGAAAATTATATTTTATTTAATCAATAATTAATAGTCTTTTTTATTTATAATAAACGCCAAGACTACTAATATCTAAAATAAGTTATGTTCTCTTACAGCAAGACATAACAAGATGGTTCCGGTACATAATCGAAATGTGAGTGTTTAATAGTTTATCGTGTGAGAGGCGATATAATAATTCAATATTTATCGTGTGAGAGACGATATAATAATTTAATAATTTATTGTGTGAGAGGCAATATAATAATTTAATAGTTTATCATGTGAGAAACAATAAAAAAAACTTATAATCTATAGCGTGAGATAAAATAATTTAACAACTTTATTTTTGATAACATGATTAATAATTATGAGTTAGATGTATTTTATATCACGCACGCCTACTAAAGCGGGCGAGTCTGAAACTTTAACAAGAAGTGCAGTGAGAGAAAATCCCAAGTTGCGAGAAGATATTTTGAAAGAATCTGACGGCATAGGTAGGAAAACGGCGGGAACGCGTAAGAAAAATACAAAAAATAAAACATATACAGAGTCGGTGAATCTACTAAATTTTGAAAACCCTAACCCAACAAATTTTGAAAGTGCCCGGTGTTTTGATAAAAAATCGTCAAAAGCGAATGAGAATACACTTTAAAAAAATCGGGAATAGTGGGGAAATAGTTGAAAAACAATTTTCGTCAAATACATCGATTGATATAGAGTTTGAAAATCTATGCAAATTTGAAAATTCTTTGGCAATAAATTTAGAAGATTCGGGTCGTTATGATCTAGAATCATTGACAAACGCAAGGGGGATTCACAGAAATTTAAATTAAAGGATTAAATCCGAATATCTTTTTGTCTTTTAGAACAGATAAAAAACTGAGTTCATTTGTTAAAAACAATAAAAACCTTAATAGGATAAATAAATTTGATTCAAAATCTGGTGTTTATAAATTAAACTGTGGTAGTTGTAATAAAGTTCACGTAGGACAAACGGGGCGTAAATTTGAGAAGAGAATTAGAGAACATTTGTATGAAATTAATATTAGAGGAGAAAATTCGAATTACGCGAAACACCTTAATGATGAAGGCCATGTTTTTGATGGTGAATATGAAGTATTGCATATTTGCCAAAAAGGAAGCTTACTTAATGCTTTAGAGTCTCTTGAAATTAATAGATTAAAAAACTCAGGATGTTTATTAAATAATCAGCTAGATCTAAATAACTCACCTTTACTTAATCTGTTTTGATTACAAGTTCTTATGTTTACATTATTAGAAGTATTATTGGAAGAATGATCTTACCACACCCACAAAATTATACTATATATACGTTTGTAAACCTACATTTAAGTTACAGTTTGTATTTAATCTGATGAAGACGCTAAGACGTCGAAACAGCTGTCATATGAATAAAGTTTGTGTAGTTCACAAAAACTAAACGTTTGTTTTGTTTTTTATTAATAAGTTAAAATTGAAGGATAATTCATTGATAGAAATTAACTCAGAGTCAGAAAGTAATTGGTTAAATTTTGTAAATTCTACAAAAAAAATGTTGAAATTTAAAAACATGGACCTCGTTTATGAAAGTCCATTCTTCAATGGTTCTCGAAAATCCGCCGAGGAAATAATAAGATATGTTACTGAAGTAGAGTCTTTGATACAGAATGATGATATTAAGAATTTTTTGAAATATTTGCTCTTAAAAAAACGAGTAGAATCGGCCAATAAATGGTTTGCCGATAAAAAATCAACGTTCATTTATATAAAAATAGTGATTTTGCGACAACACTTAATAATGCATTAATATTAGAAAAAAGTTGACTCAGACCGAAGATATTAATATGCAAGTAAATCACTGTTCCAGTAAATTAATGAAGACAAATATGGCGACTTGTCAGATTTTCACAGAACAAAATCATGAAGCTTTATTTTGCCTGACCGCCACGTGTATATATTGCAAATCACAGAATCATAGATCTTTCGATTGTAATAGAGCGACAAAAAAAATTTAACTACAGTGCCATTTATGTAGTAATTACGGTCATTCGATTAGAGCATGTGAGAACAATGAAATTGGAAGTAAAATTTGTCAATTTTGTCAGATAGCAAGACATCAAGTAGATCAGTGTGAGAATATTAAAGATTTTGAACTTTGTTGGAAGTGTTTTAAATCCAGGCACACTCCATATTTATGTCTAATTATGAGGAAAACCGGAAAAATTGCGAAAATTGCAAAAAATCAGGTCATACAGTCAACGAATGCCCTGATGTTATTTGCCAAAAATGTAATAAGAGATATCTTACAGTGAAAAACTCTAATATTCAGGAAAATAAAAATAAATTTCGTTTTTGTACTTTTTGTGAAAACATAGATCACAAGTTAAATGATTGTAACCAAGTCAAAATCATGCTAACACAGCAAAAAAATAAAAGTTTGTTAGTTTGTCAAATTTGTAATAAATCGGATCATAACGTTAAAGATTGTTTCAGATATAAAAATAAACAACAAACTACTCAAAGTAACACTTATTATAATAAACGAGAGCAAGATCGAAGTAACCCAATGCAAAAAAATTGCGAAAATTGTGGTTATAAAGGTCATGATCTCGATACGTGCACCAAATACAGAGCATTGAAAAATTACTTAAGTAACCTCAGCAAATTTGTAGGCATTGCAATATGTCAAGACTTTCACTGCAAAATTGTTTCGAATTAAAAAATTTACAAAAATCTATCGGGAACTTTTGTAATATCTGTAAAAATATAGGTCACATTGCGTTAAATTGTAAACGTTCTCAATATTCAGCAGGAGCAAATTATTTTCCTATGAACTTGGAAGAAACTGGTCAGATAGTGAATGATAAAATACGGGTCTAAAGTTATTGTCCAGACTTAATACAATTGACCGGTACAAATGATGTTGAAAATATCGCAATACATACTTACGTGGTGAAGTTAGAGAATCTTTTGTGGCACATTTTGGTAGAGAATGTGAATAATACTTATGAATTTCTCGTAGACAGTGGTGCTCAGTTGAACATAATAAAAAATGATAAAGTGAAACCAGTAGACATAGATCCGCGTCGTCAAATTTTATATTATCCGAGATATCAAATAATATAATCAAAACTTTGGATACTACAAACAGACTAATTAATGGCTTATTTAATGAATTTCATGTTGCTTCGGATGCATTTAATTTACCTTACGACGGTATTTTGGGCATAGAGTTACTGAGCGAAGGCAAATTAAGAATAGATGAAGGTTACTTGGAAATAAATAATAAAAAAATAACTTTGTTAAGGAACGATAGGAAAGTAAAGTCAAGCAAGATATTTGACACCAATTTTGCGAACGACACACAAAGCTCAGCCAACGATTCACTTAGCTTGCAATTTACTACGTCACGGGACGGTAAAACAAAAACTCTTTAGAAAGAGGACAATGAACCGTTGAATGTTATGAAACTTGATTTTAATGCTGACACAATAAAGTCAAGAGGAAGATACCGATTTTACTGAAAGAATGAAAAAATTATTAAATACCTTAGTAGAAATCAGTGGCACAAATAATGAAACTAAAACAATGAATAACAATACTGATTTACGTAGGGTGATTGAGTCTGAGAATAATATTCAAACATTCGTGAGTCAACTAAATTGTGCTTTGGAAAATTTTGAACTTTGTGATAGCGAGCCTGATGCCGAAATGTTAGATTATCCTTCCTTTTTGAAATCACTGACAGACAATGTGGAAGTCAGTTTAAATGATAACGATCAGAAAAATTTGAATCATATTAATTCAATTAACTATGTAGAATTACGCGAATTTTAGACCGAAAGATACTATAAAGATTTTTGATGTTAATACTAGTTAGAGTAGAACTCAAAATTTATTAAGTAAAATCAATTTAGAACATTTGTTGGAAAAACATGCAACTATGATTAAAAATTTGATTAGAAAGAATCAAGATATTTTTTATTGTGATGTTGATGTACAAAAAACTTGCACGGTAGAACAGCATGAGATGAATCTTACTCATGAAAGACCAATTTATGTTAAACAATTTCCGTTGCCATTTGCGTTAAAACATATCGCGGTACAAAAGGGAGAAAAATTAATAAAAAACGGATTAGTTCAGGAATCTCATAGTCCATACAATTTTCCAGCGGTTTTAGTTCGTAAGAAAGGTCTAACTGTTGATCATAAACCTGTGAAAAAATCTGAAAAATTGCCAACATTTAATGACTATTTAGAAAAATTATTTAGTAATATGAAAAATATAGAAAATTTGGGGAGAGAAAATCTCATAATAGCTAAATATAATGCAAAACAATACTACGATAAAAATGCTAATCCAGTAAATTTTGAAATAGGTGATACAGTGTATTTGCAACGTCAGCCAAAACCTAAAAAGGTGGAAAAAGACTAAAATTTAGGTCCGTTCTAAATTAAAAATATCACAGATAAAGTTAATATTATATTTTTGTACCAAAGGAAACCCAAAGCGAGTGCATCCTAATAAATTATTTTAACATAAGAAGAAACTAATAAAATTTTTTTTGTATTCTAGGAAAATAAAAATTAACATGCTTTTCATATTAGTCATAATCTCATTAATCATAAAATCATATTCGCAAATCATTGGATACAAATGTGGTTCAAGTATACCAAACATCACAACATTTTCACTGTTGGGCACTGGCAAATGTGACTTCCACAAAATAAAATTAAATTCAATAAACATCACGGTCGAACTCATGCAACTCGCTGAGTTTCGAGAAATAAACGCAAGATAATTCATCGTACAATCAATAAATGCGGGATGTTTGGACATCTTTTATCCCAAGAGAACGGTAAACAAGAGTACCTCTACGAATTATCGCACGAAAAATGCAAGTTATTACATGAAACAGGCATTTTTAAGTATGACGCCACACATGTAATTTCTAACATAAAAATAAATGCAACACCAATGATTGTGGGAGTGAACTTCGCTGGCAGGGCAGCAGATAAATCATGCTCGGGATCATCTTACGCGGATAACTATGGTTCATGGACAAAGGTCTACGTACATAGTACAATACAAACTCTACTCATTCAAACTAAAGCTAAAGTAAGTCTTGATACAGACAAAATTAGACTAAGCCTGAGCACAGTATGTAAATTTTCAGATAAACATTGTATAGATTTAGAGTATGGTCACACTTTTTGGGATATTTAACCTGCAAATGAATGTTTTAAAAATCCGTTGATACATTATGTAAAGGTATAGCTACAAAATTTACGTTGATCATCAAACGACTTATGCAGTAAATACTCCTGATATAGCTTTTGCCTTATCTTCGAAAGGTATTTTAACTCAATGCGACAGACAATTTATAACTACAGAACATCCTAAATTTTTAATTTTAGAATCACAGATAGGATTAAATTTGCTTTACTATGATAACGATATTATTTAAAAAAATATCATAAATCTAAATACATTTACTTATATAAATTCTTAGTTCATTTATGTAGAAAAACATCTAGGAATAGAAGTTAATGATTTGTACATAAATTTAATTACAGAGGAGTGTAATCTGGAAAGACAAACTGTCCAAAATACCCTATCCCTAGCTACGTTATCACCTAACCAATTTGCATACACTGTAATGAAAAAGCCAGGATACACTTCTTTGGTAGCTGGCGAGGCGGTACATTTTTATAAAATGTACACCAAAACAAGTAAAAATAAAACACATGGAAGAATGTTACGAACAGCTTTCTGTAACACTACAAAATGAAACGTGGTTCTTGGACCAAAAACTTAAATACTTATTAAAACAGGTAAACAAGTTATCTGTAATGCAATTTCACCGAGATATTACAAGATAGGAGACATATTGATCAAACTAGATCCCCGTCCCACTTAATAAAGATAACGATTGTTAGGTGTGAACTAGCGCCTAACGTTTTTCCCTAATTCTAACAGCCCGGACGGGAATTGTACCGAGGGATGGCGGTCCCCACACTTGTGTTGGACGGATGACAGTCATTATGCGATTAAACTAAAGGGAGCGTGATGATGCTAACATTAAATTCTACAGCTATGAACTTCTACATATTATGAACTAAAATCTTACCTTGAGATTGAAATTGAAGTCCCTGGTACGTTGCTCCAGATAAAAAGTGACCGTTCAGAGAAAACAGGCAATTTAACTCAAATAATTAATTTATTGGGTCCTCATCGTACACTTGAATATTACACAAATATAGATAACACAGTGTATCCAACGAAGGATCACTCGCCCACACTAAACTAAACTTAATTGATACTTATAATCGCGAGACGATTTCTCCAAATCACACAAATATAGAAAACACAATGTATCCGACAAAGGATCACTCGCCCACACTAAACTAAACTTAATTGATACTTATAATCGCGAGACGATTTCTCCAAATCACACAAATATAGAAAACACAATGTATCCGACAAAGGATCACTGGCCCACGTTAAACTAAACTTATTTAGTACTTATACTTACGAGACGATTTATCCGGCAAAGGAGTAAATCGTCCGTACTTAATTCTATTATAATCAAGACTGTCCTGCGCTGCTCCAGCACCGCCCGGCCGGTGCATTCCCCAACCACGACTTTTTCCCAGACAGAGTGTCGTGCTGACGAAGTGTGCAGCGCGTACACTTGTCGAATAATCAAAATTCTTTAAAACTACGCTGATGTTTATAAAACATTATGTGCATTATAACTGTCAAATAACAACGATAGATACGATAATCAACGCCTACTTACTACAACAACTGTATGGCGGCGGTACCTATCTTTTAGCTCCAGTTTCAAGCTCTATTACACATTTTTTGTTGCGTTGGGCAGAAATCGAACAAAAATAGGCAGGAAATAAATTAAAAAATGAACAATATGGTTTATTCAATCTATAGAATTTATTTTGATGATTCTTAACATTTCTTAGAAATTTTTCAGTCTCGCCAGGGAGAATAAATATATGAATAAATTCATATATTATTTATTATAATGTACTTGATTTTATTATATGGGGAATTCTCAAAAACTTTTAAAATATACAAGTATTCAGAAAAACATAGTTCTAATTGAAGCACTTCTTTGAAATTTTGACCACTTTTTCTTAAAAATATTTCCAACGCTGAACCACAAGGAAATTTTTTTATAAAGTTCGCTAACAAAGTTATTGCAAAATGAGACTATTAATATACAATTCATAAAAAAATTCAAAAAATTATGACGGCAACCGATCCAGAGGGAAAAAAGAAGATAAAAACATTCCATTATAGTTTTTAATCAAAATAGTAAGGTAAACATGGGGAAAAAATTGTTTAAACAATAATATTGTTTAAACAATTTCAAAAATTTCACAATTTTGCACTGTAAAAAATGTTTTCATATTTTTCAGGAAAAAAAAAATAAAAAGTGTCCTCAGATATTTTTTATTTAAGGGGAAGTCAGGCGAGTTTTTTTGATGAATAGATTTTAATTAAGAAAATATTTTTAAAAAAGGGCTCTGTAGCAGGGTAGAGAAATTAAAAAGCTGTAATTTAAAAAAAAAATCATGAAAATTGATTAAAAATTCACTGAGTAAAACGCAGAACGGCAGTTGAAGATTTTTTTTCGTCAATCGCGGCAGCCATGTCGTCGTCTGCCGCTGTTGCTGTGCGTGGCTATGCGCATCTAACCTACAAGTTTGTAAAACTTTATGACTGCCTTACGGCTTACTCCTCAGCTACCTCTCCTCAATAAATCAAATTCGTAGTAAAAATTATCTTGCAAAATCAAATATATATGTGATGAAAAATCAAAATAATGAAATAAGCTGAAACTCAAAAATACTTATTCATTACACTCAATACAAGGCTGAACATGTGTCAATTGAAAAAAAGAATCATACAGCAAAATCACTAATTTTATGAAAAAATTTTTTTCTTAAATAAAACTCTTCAGCTGCATTATAAACAATTCATGTTTCTTCAATTATTTCTTCAATATTTACTCTTGATTTGCTTCAGTACGTAAAAATTTCAATACTTTTCTTCATGTAAAGTAGGTCTCTTGAATTATAAAAATTTCAAATACAAGTAATATTTCAATAAAATAGTTGTTTTATCAATATCTGTACATGTAAAGTAGGTCTCTTGAATTATAAAAATTTCAAATACAAGTAATATTTCAATAAAATAGTTGTTTTATCAATATCTGTATTAAAAAAAAAAAAAAAAAAAAAAAAAAAAAAAAAAAAAAAAAAATCATAAAATTAAACAAATCTTGAAAGAGTTGTAATCAGGTTTATTTTTATAAGCTTCACTCACACAAAGTTTATTATTGCTACAAATTCTTTAAGATTTACTTGGCTGACAATAAAGCTGAACTATAATTGTTTTTGTGTAAAGTCAACCATGCCTGTGAACATTGACATTTGCTCTTGCTGGGAGACCACTTACTTTAGCCTACTTAATAACTAAAAATTGGAACAGTAGCTGCAATCACTCATGCAATCAGAACTTTCTTGAACTAATGAGATTTTATCAAATGAATTGACTTGACGCTTTGGAACAGTTCAAATGTAAAGTAAGTTGTAGGTCTCCCAGCAAGAGCAAATGTCAATGCTCACAGGCATGGTTGCCTTGCACAAAAAAAATCATAGTACACCTTTATTGTCAGCCAAGAAAATCTTAAGATTTTATGACAATAATAAACTTTGTATGTAGCTCATAAAAATGAACCAGATTAAATTTTTTCAAGATCTGTTTAATTTTGTCTCTATAAGTCATATACAAGAATCAAAAGTTTAGAATCTTCAAAGCGAGTAAGACAAGTTTTCAATAGTTATAAGTCATTTTTAAAACCATAAAAGATTCTTGAAGATAAATCAACTAAAAAAAGTATAAAGCTAATATTTTTTCATCATTTGTAAAATTTAAATTTTCAAAAATGTATAAAAGCTATTGAAAACTTGTCTTGCTTTAAAAATTTTAAGGTCTTGAGTTTAACATACCCTCAGTGACTATGTTAATGACAAACTTTATCACCTCTAATGTAACGGCTTAGGGTCAACAAATTTCAAAAACTACCAAAAATTATTGACAACTTGTCCCTCTTGCTTTGAAGTCCTTGAAACTCATATAACCACAGAGACAAAATGAAACAAATTTAGAATAAGATGTGATTGGGTTTATTTCCCTAAGCTCTACTAACAGTTACAAAGTTTTTTACAACTTTTTTAAGATTTACTTGGCTGACTATCAATGCAATTACCTTAGGAGGCAAATGTAATATAATGACAACCAAACTATGCCCATGGTCATTGACATCTGAACTTTTCCAAAGTTTGAAGTCAATTCATTTGATAAAATTTCATTAGTTCAAGAGAGTTTTAACTGCAGCTACTTTTTCAATTTTTAGTTATCAAGTAGGATAAAGTAAGTCTTAGGTCTCCCAGCAAGAGCAAATGATGTTCACAGGCATGGTTCACTTTACACACAAAAAAATTATATTTTACCTTTTCTGTCAGCCGAGTAAATTTTAAAGATTTTATGGCAATGATAAACTTTGGGCGATTGGAGTTCTTAAAAATAAATTTAATTATAAACCTTTCAAGATCTGTTTAATTTAGTCTCTGTGCTAAGAGTCAAAAGATTAAAATCTTCAAGCGAGTAAGACAAGTTTTCAATTGTTATAAGTATTGAAGTAAAACAAGTATTCAATAGTTATAAAATTTTAAAACTAAAAAAGAATTCTTGATAAATAAATCAATTGAAAAAGTAGAAAAAAAATATTTTTAAACTATTTATAAAATTTAGAATTTCTAAAATGACTAAAAATTGTTTAAAACTTGTTACTTGCTTTGAAGTTTCTAAGATCTTGACTCTAATATACCCTCAGAGACTGTGTCAATAAAAAACTTTATCAGTGTTTATCACCTCAAGTATGTAATTGGCTGGCTTAGTTCATACATTTCAAACCTGACTAAGGATTATTGAAATCTTGTCCTACCAGCTTTGAAGATTCTAAGCTCTTGGCTCTCACTTTGCAACTGTTTGAAATTACTTATAAAAACGTAAATACAACAAAAACGTGGGTTACAACAAATTTGTTACTTTTTGATTGCATGATTAGAAATTTGTTGGTTAGAATTACGTACGCGCGGTCTCACGCACAGCAACGCACTGTAGCAGCAGTGGCGTCTGCTGTCACGGCTGATGCGGCCGACGAAAAAAAATACCAAATTACCGTTCTGCGTTTTTCTCGGACAATTTTCAACGAATTTTGATGCAGTTTTTTTTAAAATGTAGCTTTTCAATGTCGCTACCCTGCTACAGAGCCCTTTTTTGAATTTACCCCCTTGATTTTTTTTTTTTTAATTTTAACTAACTACCATTGGACCCTCGATTGGACCCTCGCCTGACTTCCCCTTAAAGCCATAGGTTATGTGAAAAAAATCATTGAAATTGAAAAAAGAGTTCTTGATCACGGAGCAAGAACGTTCATGATAGTTTCATTTTGCAATAAATTCGTTGGCGAGCTAAAAAATAAATTTTTTATTATTGGATCAAGTCAGAAATCACAATAACAAATAGCTGTCAAAATTTCAAAAGTGTGCTCCAATTTTTACTATACTTTTACGAATTTTTACCGAGCTTTGAAGTTTTTGAGAATTCCCTATACATATATTAAGGAAAAGAAAAAAATATATTGATAATTTCATATATTATTTTTATTTATTATAATGTACTAGATTAAGTTATATACGAAGTAAGTAAAATATATACCAAGCTAAACAAAAAAAAAAAAAAAAAAACAAAACAAAACAAAACAAAAAAAAATTTATAGGATTGAGTACACTTAGTTGCTTTGTTTATTAAAAAAAACACTTAAGAAGGAAGGTGTTGTGTCATGAAATGACACAATTTTTTAAACGACTTTGGAGCAAGGTCATTTTGTAACGATCAATACGATAATAAGCAGTTTTTCAATAATCAGGCGTTTATAAAAACGCTTGATTATCGAAACAAGTTAGTCTGTGTGTAGTGCACCAGCTCTGGAGTCGGCCGCTCTGAACAGGTAATTTGTATAAAGAGTCATATCTCGCAAACTTATTTAAAAGAGTCATATCTCGTTAATGAGAATAAAGAGTTACATCTCTTTCAGACATAAATAATTAATAAAGAGTCATATCTCGTTAATTAGAATAAAGAGTTACATTTCTTTTAAACATAAATCATTAAGGGGATAGTATGGTCAAACGAGCGAAAAAAAGGCTTTTTTTGACGATTTTTAAAATGAAATCAAGCAAACCAAGTTTATTGTAAAATAAAGTACTTTATTAAGTAACATTTAAAGAAGCTTTTGTCCAATTTTGAGATAAAAATATTAAGATTTGTGTCTCTGGTAGGCAATTTTCGGCGAGACCTTTCGAAAAAAGTTTTTTGCGGTGGCCACTCATACTTGGCACTGGCTTATCTGAAACACAATTTGAAAGAAGATTTAGTTAAAGGATAAGTTTTTCTAGGTTCTGTTGAGCCACTTTTTCAAATTTTTTATTTTTAACAAAATGGCGGCCCTAAAATTGCGTCATTTTGAGGTAAAAATTTTCAAACTGCTGGTAAAAATGTAAAAATTGAAAAAAAAAACACCCTGGCAGTACCTAGAAAAACTTATCCTTTAGCTAAATCTTCTTTCAAATTGTGTTTCAGATAAGCCAGTGCCGAGTACGAGTGGCCACCGCAAAAAACTTTTTTTGAAAGGTTTTGCCAAAAATTGCCTGCCAGAGACTCAAATCTTAATATTTTAACCTCAAAATTGGACAAAAGATTCTTTAAATGTTACTTAATAAAGTACTATATTTTAAAATAAACTTGGTTTGCTTGATTTCATTTTAAAAATCGTCAAAAAAAGTATTTTTTTTCGCTCGTTTGAACATACTATCCCCTTAATAAAGAGTATTATCTCGTTAATTCGAATAAATTTTAACATAAATAATTAATTTGTAAAACTAACTTTGAAAACTATATTTTATTTAATCAATAATTAAAAGTTTTTATTTATAATAAGACCTATGTTGAAATAAGAGCAAATTTATGCTTGTACGATTGAATGATGAAATGCTGACAGGAGAAATTCCTCCGAGCATTGAACTATGTATATGAGTGTAAATGCTTAGTCGTACTTAAAGAAAGAGTATTTATACAGGCGTTAAGTTGTAACGTGTACGCCACTCGGTAGACCGCTATCGAGACGTCAGAATGTCGGTTTCTATAATTATATTATTCTGTAAAAAATATAAATTAATAAATGTTCTTTAAGCCACTAATTTTAACATGGTACAAGAGCGCGTAGTTTTTGAAAACGGAAAAGTGACTATTTTAAAGTGTTCTCAAGTGAAACTGAGATACCACGTTACTTCGAACGTGAAGAGGTTTGGAAAGAATTTTAAATGAGCATATTAGAAAAAGAAAATCAGTGCTTGAATGAATTAAGCTTGGCAGGTATAAATTTAGTGCCAAAGGAAGATTTAATAAAAACTTTGAGTAAATTGCCACCTAGAAAAATCTTGCAATATTTTAATACTGATGAACTAAAAAGAATTTGTTAAGGCACAAAGGAAGAAAATACTGTAGCGACAAAGTCAAGGGGTGAAATAATAGATATTCTGCAAAAATATCAAATAGAAGCAGTGTATGCTGACGTACATGAAAGTGATTTAAGAAAAGTAGGAAAAATTCAAATTGAAGAAATTCAAAACCGTCATAGTGCTAATTTGGAACATAAAGATAAACTAATTAAAGAGCTAACTATGTCGCAAAACGAAGACGCAAGACTCCATATCTTTGATGGAAGGAATTATAGCATTTGGAAAATAAGGATACTCCAATACTTGAAAACAAAAAAGTGTGCAGAACCAGCAGTTCGAGAGGCTTTGACATCAGATTCACAAGAAAATTGGTCCGACATGAACGAGAAAGCAATAAACTACATTTATTGCAGTATAAGTAACGATCAATTAGAATTTTTGAGCGAAGAAGAGAGAAAATCTGCTCGGAAAATAATGCAGAAATTTGACAAAATGTATCTAAAAGAATCTACAGCAATGCAAATCTGTGTAAGAAACAAACTCGATCAGATGAAATTAAAAAATTATGATAATTCAAGTACATTTTTCTGTGATTTTGAGAAGACTATAAATGACTTAAAAAATGCTGGAGGAAAAGTCACCGAGGCAGAAAAATTAAATTACATGCTGAGAACTTTGCCAGAATCCTTAAGCTACATTGGAGATCTGGTAGATGCTCTATCAACAGAGGATAGAAATTGTGAGTTCTTAAAAAATAAAATAAGCATGTGGGAAACCCGAAACTTGAGTGAATCAAACAAGAAAAAGTGTAGTGCATTTCAAGCAGAAAGTTCAAATAAATTCACATGCTATGGGTGTGGTAAGCCCGGACACTTGAAGAGAAATTGTAGAAACAAGTGGACCAAAAACAACAATACATTTTGGCAAGGAGGTGCACAAGAAGCACCACAGCAGAAACAGCAACAACGGCCGCAGTCTCAGCAGTTTCAAGGTCGCGGCGGCAGAGGTAGTCGACAACACTCAAATCGCGGAGGCAGGAACTGGCAGCCCCGCAACGATGGAGCAATTCAACACAACGCGAGGTATAGTAACACCGAAAACGACAGTACGGATGATCAGGTGAAAAACTCTTTTTTTGCGCATTTAACAGACGGTGATAAATTCGATAATCATGTTGTTGATATATATAATTGTGATACAAATAAAATAGATTGGATATTAGACAGTGGTTGCTCCGACCACATTATTAATGATGAATCCTATTTTTGTGAATCTATAGTTTTGAAAAAGCCAATTAATGTCAAGGTTGGTGACGGTAGAGTTTTGAAAGGCACGAAAGTTGGTAAAATTTTAACTTATTTTGAAGTGAACGGGATTAAGCATAAAACAAAAATATCCAATGTATTTTATGTAGCTGAGATGGATAAAAATTTGTTGAGTTTTGCGAAAATTACGAATGAAAATAAAATAATGTCTGTCGGAAATACGTCGAAAATATATAATAGTAATAATACTTTAATTGCAGTAGCTTGCAAAGAAAATGGGTTGTATAAAATAAGTAGTTATTTTGATGTGTTATTCGTCGGAGAAAATTAACAAAAACATGACACAGAAAGAAAGGTTTCATAGAATTTTCGGTCACGTAAATTTTAAATATTTGGAGGAAATGTGTAAGAATAAATTGGTCGATGGGTTACCAGAAAAATTAGAGTCAGTAAATTTGAAGTGTGGGACGTGCATACAGAATAAAATGCATAATTTATCTTTCGAAAATAATAGAAGTAGAGCCACCGAGATTTTAGAGTTGGTACATACAGATCTAAATGGGCCGCATAATACAACGGGTTATGATGATTCAAAATATTTTTTAACTTTCATTGATGATTATAGTAAATGTGCACTGATTTACACAATAAAATTAAAGTTGGATGTTTTTAATTGTTTCGTGGATTATATTAATAAAGTTGAAAATCTTACCGGGAAAAGAATTAAAAAGTTAAGATGTGATAATGGAAGGGAATATTTAAATCGCGATATTTACAATTTAATAAAAGAAAAAGGGATTTTACTTGAACCGTGTCCTCCTAACGTGCATGAATTAAATGGGACGGCGGAAAGATATAATAGGACGATTATGGATTCCGCGAGATGTTTATTTTTTGAAGCAAACGTGAATCGTAGATACTGGCCGGAGGTAGCTAAAACCGCAGCTTATTTAAAAAATAGAACTATTGCAAATACGATTGAAAATAAGACATCTTATGAAATTTTCCTCGGGAAGAAACCTTTGAAAAATTTACGTTTATATGGGAGTAAAGTTTTTGTGAGAGTTCCCGAAAATAAAAGAAATACCAAATGGGATAGAAAGACCGATTTAGGGATCTTACTTGGTTACGACCACGTTGGATACAGAGTTTTGTTAAACGGTAAAATAGTTAGAGCCAGACATGTTGATATAGTTGAAAATGATGAAAATTTGATTGGTTTTAGAGGCAATGATAACAGTGATTACGAGGATGATGAAACTTTAAGTCATGAAATTCAAAACTCTGAATCCAACGAGGGTAGGGAAAAGGTAGATTCTGCTGAAGAAGAGAGTAACCATGATAATGTTGAGTTAAATGAAAATCGTTTAGATAGGCCGCAAAGAGCAAGAAAAAAACCAGATTGGTATGGGATAAATAGAGATTCAAATTACGTTTATGTAAATGTAGTTAGCGCAGATAGCCCTTCTACCTACGAGGAGGCAGTAGAGTGCGAGGAAAATGATTTATGGAAAGAAGCTATGGATAGGGAAATGAATAGTTTGATGAAAAATAAAACGTGGAAATTAGTAGATAGACCTAGAGATAAGAAGATTCTAGATTTAAAATGGGTATTCACAAAAAAATCTGATAACCGAAAAAAAGCTAGACTTGTAGTTAGAGGCTTCCAACAAACTGAAGTACGGGAAGATTTGTATTCACCAGTAGCTAGAATTCAAACATTGAAATTATTATTATCCTTTTGTTGCCAAAATAATTTATTGATTATCCAGATGGATGTAGAAACAGCTTTTTTAAATGGTTTCGTAAAGTCAGAAGTATTTGTAAAACAACCAATGGGTTATCAAGACGGTTCAAATAGAGTTTACAAATTAATTAAAGCATTATACGGGTTGAGAGAGAGCCCGAGAACTTGGTATGAATGTTTTGATGATTTTATGAAGGAACTAGGATTTCAACGAAGCGAGAGTGACTATTGTTTATATGTAAAGTGTGAAAAGAATGAAAAAATTTATTTAATATTATTTGTTGATGACTTATTAATTTGTGGAAAAAATAAGGGAAGGATTGAACAAATTAAAAATAAATTATCAAATAAATTTTCTATGAAAGATTTGGGTGAAGTGAGCACTTATTTGGGAATAAACATTAATTATGATTATGAAAAATGTAATATGACACTGGACCAAAGTGACTATATAGAGTCATTGGCCAGAAAATATAATATTGTAAATGCGAAATTGTATAATACACTTATGGAACAAAATTTAAGTGTAGAACCTGCACAGCCAGCATCAAATAACGTAAAATATAGAAACTTGATCGGTGCATTATTATTTATTAGCACGAGTACGAGAATTGATATAAGTTATGCCGTGAATTATTTGAGTAAATTTCAAAATAGCTATGATGAAACTCATTATAAATACGCGTTGAGAATTTTGAAGTACTTATATTTGACAAGAAATCTTAAATTAACGTATGAAAGAAATTTAAATGCTGACGTGTTAGACTGCTTTGTTGATGCTGACTGGGCTGGTGATAAGGTAGATAGAAAATCTACTACTGGTTATATTGTAAGATTGTTTGGAAATGTGATTTATTGGAAATCAAGAAAACAAGGAAGTGTAACTAAATCTTCGACAGCAGCTGAATATGTGGCTTTATCAGAAGCAGTGAGTGAAATAAAAGTGGTGAAAAATCTATTGAAAGATTTTAGTGTTGTGTTCGAAAAACTGATTAATGTGTATGAAGATAATTCTGGAGCGATAGCTATTGCAAAATTTGGTAATTTAACTAAAAATTCAAAATACATAGAAATACATTATCACTTTGTAAATGAATGTTATGAGAAAGGTGTGATTGAAATTGTAAAAGTAGAGTCAGAAAATAATATCGCTGACGTATTAACTAAAGCGCTCGGACGCAATAAGTTTGAAAAATTCCGGAACGAATTACGAATAATTGGAAAGAAAAATTTGTAAATCATAAATTTGAGGAGGTGTGTTGAAATAAGAGCAAATTTATGCTTGTACGATTGAATGATGAAATGCTGACAGGTGAAATTTCTCCGAGCATTGAACTATGTATATGAGTGTAAATGCTTAGTCGTACTTTAAGAAAGAGTATTTATACAGGCGTTAAGTTGTAACGTGTACGCCACTCGGTAGACCGCTATCGAGACGTCAGAATGTCGGTTTCTATAATTATATTATTCTGTAACAAATATAAATTAATAAATGTTCTTTAAGCCACTAATTTTAACAACCTAGACTAATATCTGAAATAAGTTATATTCTCGTAAAGCAAGACATAACAACGTTCCGGATCTGGCTTTATCCTGTCCTTGTCTAGCAAAAATTCCAAGTAAGATACTTGACTGCAACAAAATTCCCATTTGTCTCTATTAACTTTCAAACCTGCTTCATTTAATTTTTTAAAATGCTGTAGGAAATTAAAGAACAGTTGCAACGGATGCTGGAGTCTTGTGGACGGCAGAGAAACGTCAACATGGCAATAAAGGATGGTTTGAAGGCAAAACTTACAGAGGCCATTTGGAAAAAGCCTGACGCAGGTAACGAAGAGAGAAAAAAATACCATCAAGGTCTCGTTTGGATTGAAGAGGCTAGGCAAGAGAGGGCAAAGATACGTCGAAAAATACGAGGACAGTTGATGAGGGATGTGGTTCTTTCAGTTCGAAACTTGAGGAAAGACAGCGAGGAGGACCCCTCGCATCACCGAGTAAAGAAAAGAAAAAGGAACGACGTAAACGTCTCTCCTAAAAAGACCGCACACCAGGAACAAGGAAGAAAGAAAGAAGAGAAGGGAAGCCTAAAAGAAGAAAGAAGGAAGAAGAAAAAGGAGAACAAAAGAAAGGATGTCAGCAAAACCAACATCTTGGTGATTTAGATTGGTGCTAGCCAGACTTACGCCGGGGTGCTGGCAAAGATGAAAGCAGAGATAGAGGCAACAGATGATATCACCATTGTCTAAAAGACAAGTAAAGGAGATATGCTCCTACGATTAGACGGAGGATCCGGACTAGAAGCTTTTAAGTCGAAGGTCGAAGAAGCCGCCCAAGGAGTGGGCAGCGTTCAAAAGCCTTGGAGTCAAATAACAACGCTGGAGATCCGAGGGATCGACCCGATGGCAAGCAAGGAGGATGTAGAGAAGGCTTTGATAAGCCACCAACACGACTCACAAGAGAGATGGAAAACAACCCTTTTTCCACCAGGGAAGGGGGTACAGGACTAGCGGTCATCGATCTCCCCAAGGAAGATGCAGTCAGTATCAAAAAGGCAGGAAGACTCAAGATGGGTTGGACCATATGCCGTGTTCTTAGAAGGGTACGAGTGGTACAATGCTACAAGTGCCTCGAATACGGCCACATTGGGAAGCACTGCAAGGACGAAGAAACCAGGTCGGATTGTTGTTTCCGATGAGGAGAGATTGGACATAAGAAGACAGAGTGCGTAAAAACACCACTCTGTTTTCTCTGCAAGAAGGAAGGACACAAGGAGTGTGACCACGTCGCGAGAAACGAATCCTGTGCGGTGTTCCAACGCGAGCTCGAAGCTGCGAAGAAACACCGTGCAACCGTTCTACGGAAGGAGCAAGGAAAGGATGGATACGGACGCCCTTGTAGGAGGGCGTCGCACACGCCGCCCAGTCAAGAAGTTATGCTAAAGAAGTAGTTCCAAGCTGGGCGGGGCAAAAGGAGGAGGGTGTTTAGTGGGTATCAAGGTTAGAGTCCCACTCACCAGGTGTCTTTGACACCTGAAGGTGCGTAAGTGCATTCACCAGCTCCATGAAAAAAAAAGAAAAAAAAAATGAGACTCAATCCCACTTCTTCGTTTTGACTTTTGTTGCATTTTGGTTTTTAATCATAACTTTGCTACCAAAAAGTAGTTTGAAAGTAACATGCTTAATTCAAATTCGTGCAACGAAGCAAATAAATCGTGCCTCCCTGCAATGCTTAGACAGCTGGGGTAAAGAAGTCTCTTTGTCTTGCTGTGCTCGCGCTTCCAAAGCTCTCCCTGGTCCCCGATACTTGGAAGTTATGGACGCTCGGCTTCTGAACCGGAGTGGAGTGTGAAAAAGAGAGGAGTCCAATAGCGGAATATCATCCTTCTCAACATCAAAATTAAGGTCGCCAAATAATTGTAAGTTACTTTATTGTTAACTTTAAACAGTCGGAGGACAATTATCTCAATTACATTTTGTTACTTCTTATTTTTCTATAATATTAACTATAATTTTATAATATCAATTCTTTACTGTCTAAACCAAATAATAAATAGTAATTATATTTTTTTGTTATGACAAATTCTATAAATATAAATAATTCTTTATCTGGGTTAATCAAATCTTATTTTTTTTCACAAGGTTTTCCCAAAAAGTTAATTCAGAAGGTCACGAGACGTTTACGTTGGTGATCGTTTTAAAATGAAGTTCCTGCGAAATATCAAAATCAGTATTTCGAGAAGTAAAGAATCCTCGACAATTATTATTATTTCATTTTCAAATCAAATTTATTACTATGATTACTTATTCAAAAAAATAAAGCAATCTAAAAAACCAGCACAAAATTATAAGTAGCTACTTGTTGCGGATTTACTGCTTTATTAATTTTATTTATTTGCCGGATTAAAAGCTGGTAGGGGAGGGTTGTCAAATAAATGTTGAGACAGACACAATTTAATAAAAACAGTATTAATTTATTTATTTCAACACAGCACTCTATTTACAACAATATTCAAATAATTCTAAAATTACAATAAGTGAGTTTATACAGTTTAATAAAAATTATTTTAAAGCAAAAAAACTTAGAGGTGAGAATATCATAGTTTGAGTGGAGAATTTCCACTCTTAATTTTCATGTAAAGAAAATTAATTAATTAATTTGAGAAACACCTAGTCAAAACTCTTTATGGATTTGATTATATTAATTCAAACCATAAACACGAGTTTTGCTTGAGTATAGTGGAGATAAACAAGGCAACAGAAATGGCCTTGAAAAGAGAGAGAGAAAGAGGTGCCCAAGAGAAATTAAAGCAGCAGCAGAGAATGACCTTGAACAGAATAGAAAAGAAAATGGCTGCTTGTAAGACAGCACAAAGGAAAGAGAGAGAGGGCAAGAGAATGCACAGTAAATTTTATTGATTTTCTGGCTGTGAGAATGACAATGAGAAACACCAGTAAATTATTGTTACCGGTGCTGTGCAAAATACCTGAGGATGCCTAGGGTGATCTCCTTGCTGAGCCGCCAACCCAAGAATTGAAGTGAATCAAGCCGATCGAATGAATTGAAGATGAGATGCCTCCAGAGTTGACTACCACCAGGTGAATTACTTGTTGAGATGACTGTGCAGATGAGACAACTGCGTTGATGATGAAAAAGAGTCGAGAGAAATGCCAAGTAAAAAAAACCCACGAGATAGCACAAAATGGCGAATGAAACGTCTATTCACGAGCGTTGCCGAGAAGAGAACTCGAGAGACGCCGCAGGCCCAGCAGCGTCAGCGACAGCAGCAGCAGCTGTCCCCAAGCTGCGCAGACGGTGGCGCGAGAGCACCAGCACCATGTAGTTCTGCGTGGACTAAGAGATGGCGCCACGCAGTCTACAAACTATCGATTTTCTAGCTCGACGATGTGAACGGAGTGAAATTATTGTTCGCTCCGCAACATTGCCACCCGCCATCAATCGACTGGTTGATTAAGTTTGAGCTGAACAGACCGGTAAAACCACCAACTTTACCACTGGTCTCTTGAGTATTGTTGTAGCTGTCCTGAGTGTTACCACACGAATCAAACCATCTGGCCCTGGATGGAGTTGGACTACTCTTGCCAGAGGCCATTTGCTTGGTGGCATGTTCTCATTTGTGAGCAAAACCAATGAGTTGACCTTGATGTTGTGAGAAGGATGTTGCCATTATGAAACCGTCTGCAAATGATGCAAATAATGAGTTGACCATTGCTTCCAAAAGCTCTGCATCATTTGCTGAAGCAATTGCCAGCGGTCCAGTCGAGATGTTGCCAGGTTCAAAAGACTGGGTTCTGGAACTGCATTGAGTGCTGTGCCAATGAGAAAGTGTCCAGGTGTGAGTACCTCCAAGTCATCAGGATCGTCGCTGAGAGGTTCCAATGGGTGTGAGTTGAGAATACCCTCAATCTGAGCTAAAAGAGTAGCAAGCTCCTCGAACGTCAAAAGGGTATCACCAATTGTCCTATTGAGATGAAACTTCACTAATTTTACCACTGACTCCCACCTACCACCCATGTGTGGGGCAGCTGGTGGATTGAACTCCCACTGAGTTTTGTCGTTAGCCAACAACATTCCAAGAGCTGAGTTTCCCTGTTGAGCTTGATGCCAAAGTTTTTTCAGAGTCTTGTCCGCTCCTTGAAAATTAGTTCCACAATCTGAGTATAAGTGAGAAGGGAGTCCATGACGAGATGTGAAGCGTCTATACAATGCAATGAAACCATCTGCAGAATAATCGCTGACTGCTTCCAAATGAGTAGCTGATGAAACAAAACAGACAAACACACATATCCAACCTTTGTAGGTTTTTGAACCTCGTCCTTTCCAAGATTTGATATTGAGTGGACCAGCGTAATCAACCCCAGTATGAGAAAAAGGACGAGTGGGAGTTACCCTGGCCACGGGTAGTTGTCCCATGAGTTGGCGAGCTCGAGTCCCCCGCTGTCTAGCACAAATCACACAGTGCACTATGTGAGACTTGACAGTAGCTCGTCCACCAATGATCCAGTATTCTTGCCGTATCTTGGCAAGAGTGACCTGAGTTCCACCATGGAGTGTGTCCAGATGGGCCTGACCTATGATGAGTTTAGTGAGAGGTATGTTTTGGTTGAGAATTGCAGGATGCTTGATTGAATAACTCAGATTCGTCTTGTTAAGGCGACCTCCTACTCTGAGAATTCTCTCGGCATCCACAAATGGAGTTAGCCTGTTGAGTGCATGAGACGTTGGGAGTGTTGAGCTGGAAACCATGCGAATCTCGTCCTTGAAATCCACTTCTTGAGATTGTCTAGCCCAAAATGACTTGGCTTTGTTGAGCATTTTCGCAGAGATGACTGGTGAGTGAGAAATGAAGACTCCTTTGAACCGTTGGCACGCCACCATGCACAAAGAAGTAATTTTGAATAACTTGTTGAGCGATGAATACCTGTAGAGAAGATCCCAATGCTCCCTAACAGTGGCAACAGCTGTTGTTGGAACAATTTTTTTGAGTTCTGGAAGTGTGTGCTCACCAAGAAGTTCTCGTTTGGCAGGCCAGAGTTCTTCTGATTGTTTTAGCCACTCAGGGCCATTCCACCAGAGATTGTGATCGACGAGTTGTTATGTTAGCAATCTTCGAGAAGCACAATCAGCTGGATTACATTTCCCCGGTACATGCCTCCACTGAGCAGATGATGTCAGTTCCTGAATGGAATGTACCCTGTTACGCACAAACTCCTTCCAGCGAGATGGGTGAGAGTTGATCCAAATGAGTGCTACCATTGAGTCTGTCCAAAGTGTCACAGAGCGTACCTCTAATTTGAGTGAGCCAGCAAAGTGATTAATCAATTTGCTGAGCAAGTGAGCCGCAATTAACTCCAGTCGAGGGATTGAGACAGGCTTGAGTGGGGCCACCTTTGTTTTGGAACAAAGAAATGAGATTGAAATACCTGTGGGTCCGTGAGTGCGCACATATAAAACAGCAGCCATGGCATATTGAGAAGCATCCGAGAAACCATGAATTTCGATGGCGGAGTGTGACAGGGTTCCAAGCCACCGAGGAAGTAAGACCTTATCCAAGTTCTGAAAATCATCCCTGATTTTGCGCCACTTGGCCTTGATTGACTCTGACACTGGTTCGTCTCAGGCCAGCTTGAGTAGCCATAACTCTTGCAGGAGGATTTTTGCTTTTATGACCACAGGTGAAATGATGCCGATGGGGTCGAAGATTTGAGCCACTTCTGAGAGAATTGTCCTTTCGGTGAGTGTCTCCTTCACTGGAGGTAAGGCCAGAGTGAATGAGATTGAGTCCTGCTGAGGGGACCAAATGAGTCCGAGAATTTTGGCAGTGCAGTCACTAAATGAGATGGTGCTGTCACCTTGAGAGTCCATGTGAGCGGTCTTTGAGAATTCAGGGTGTTTGGAGTTCCATTTTGCCAAGGGAAATCCACCTGCCCTGCACAAACCTTCAAGCTGATGAGCTTTCTCGTTGAGAAGCGCCAGAGTGTCAGCTCCCCCGTAGATATCGTCTACGTATCTGCCAACTTCCACTGAGTCAATGGCAAGTGGATACCGATGACCTTCATCCAGGATGAGTTGCAACAGTACCCGAATGGCTAAATAAGGAGCTGCCCGATTGCCATACGTCACCGTAATGAGCTTGATGAGTACTTCCCTGAGTTCGCTGTCGATCCAAATTATCCTTTGCAAATCTTGATCATCGGGATGAACCAAGATCTGCCTGTACATTTTTGTGATGTCTGTGGCAAAGACAAACTGATGAGTTCTGAGCCGTGTGAGTACGTCGACGATGTTGAGCAATAAATTGGGTCCAGCATGCATGATGTCGTTGAGAGAGTAACCAGATGATGTGACAGCAGACCCATTAAATACAACTCTCAACTTTGTTGTTAAACTATCCAATTTGAGCACTCCATGATGAGGTAGTTAGTAAGCTGGAGATGATTTGAGCTCCTCTGCTGGCACAGGAACCATGTGACCCAGTTGAGCATATTCCTCCATAAAAGCAACGTACAGCTGCTTGTAATCATCGTCGCGTTGAAGCTTGCTCATGATTTCTCTTAAACATGCCCTTGAGCGAGCGAGAGAATCACCCAAACAAGAAGGATCCATCTTCAGTGGCAATCTGACGATGTAGCGTCCTTGCGGGTCCCTTGAGTGTGTCTTGAGGAAATGTTGTTCACACTCCTCTTCTTCTGGTGTGAGGATTGACTTTGAAGAGTGTGGAGCTTCTTCCAAGTACCAAAACCTTGTCAGGATCTCCAGAAGTGAGGTGTCGTCATGAACTGTTGCCCCATGAAAGGTTTGTCGTGGTGAATCATTTGACTGTGAGGAAGGTCCATGAACCAACCACCCAAATATAGACAGCTGAGCAATAGGATCATGAGGGGCTGCCTTGATGAGGTTTGGCAAGATGATTAAGCCATAATGATCTGCACCAATTATGATGTCTATGTTGCGTGGTTAACCAAATTGAGTGTCTGCTAAGTTGAGTTTGCTGAGATGAGGCCAAGTTGATTCATCGCACGGGTGAGATGGCAACGTAGAAGTGAGCTGTTTCAATATATGAGCGTGGAGTTTGAGCTGAACGTTGCGATGAATGGACTTGAGAATCACGACTACCTTTCCTTGAGTGTAAGCTGACTTTGATCCACCAATGCCAATGATGGGTACAAATGAGTGATTCCGAGGAATTTTGAGCATTGTCACAATGTCAGATGATATAAATGACAATTCTGAGCCTGGATCGATGAGAAGTCTTACTGAATGAGAAGCTGAAGGTGTTATGAGCAAGGCTACTGCCGTAGCCAGGAGTGAGTGTTCCAGAGATTGAGAAATACCAAATGTGACTGCGCCTGCTTCCTATTGAGTAGATGTGTTAGCCTTGGTTCGGGTAGGACCCCCGGGATTGGCTCCTGACTCAGGGTGTATCATTGTGTGGTGAGATTGTCCACATGTCTTGCACCGTACTTTTGAGTTGCAATTCCTGGCTGCGTGTTTGCCCAGACAATTGAAGCAGAGCACCTTTTCAACCACAAAGTGCCTGCGAGCTGTCATTGAGAGTTCCTTGAAACCAGGGCCAAACACGATGAAATGTGAGCCGTCACAGAAGTAGCAAGGGTACTGCTTTGCAGGTTGAGTTTTCCTGGGATCAGCAGCAGAGTGAGAGGGTCCAGATGCTCCAAAGTGAGCCTTCATCGCTTTGGTAGATTGAGATGTTCCTTGAGATTTTCCACCAGACTGATTGACGCTGCCGTGAGAAGCACCTTCCACCTGCTCCAAGGCTCGAACTCTGCCCATAAGGAATTGCTCGAGATTCTCAAAGCTAGGAAATTCTGATGAGTTGGCCAGAGAAGTTTCCCATTGTTCCACGGAGAGACGATCCAGGAGGCTGATGCCCTTTGCAGTGAGCAAGCAATCTCCCAACTCCTCACGTGAGACGTGAGTCATCAGCGACTTTCTGATGCCTGACAACGATGAGAACATTGAGTTGAGAGGCCGAGCTTTTTTGGTTGAACATGAGATAGCCTATTGAGCTTGCCAATATGCTCCGTTATGAGGTACCTTTCATTTTCATAACGGGTCAGCAGAGTGTTCCAGGCGAGATCCAAACCTTCAGCAGTAATGGGAAAAGCGTTGATAAGTGCTAAAGACTCACCAGATAACGAGCTCCGCAAATAGTGGACCTTCTGTGATGCTCCAAGTCGGGAGCTGTTTAAAACCAAATCAAAAAAGAGGCCTTGAATTCTGACCACTTTGCATATGATCCAGAAAAAGATGGGAGCTTGATCTCTGGGAGCTTGGCACCGTGAGAAGTGTCTCGAGGATCTGTTGAGTTGGCCGGAGGAACAATTGTAGGGAGCTTGTCCTTGAGAGCAGCCAGAGCGGTGAGAATGTCGAGAATGTCAAACATAACATTTTCCATTTGAGAGAGTGTTCCTTGAGTAAAATAGTCGTCATCTACCATCACAAAAGGACAGAAAGTGACCAGTTGTGAGTGGTCCTGTCGAAAATTAGTCATAATGGTCGTTGCTGAATTTTCCCAAGAATCCAATACCATGGCACCAATGACGCCTTCATGTGAGGTGATCCTTTCTAAGATTCTGGTAAGAGCTTGCAACCGCTCAGTCTGTGAGAGCTTTCTCACCAGAAAGTCAGCTGACACCGATCCTGAGTTTGACCTTGTGCGCCGTTGACAGCCATCAGTAATTTGAAGAGATTCCTTTGAGTTGGCCTGGACTCCAGAGGTGTTCTCAATTGAGTTACTCCAGAGTTGAGTGTTATCAGCAAGGTCATAAACCTTGACCTGTGGAGTAGTGCCAGCATCACCTGGTTCCTTGTGAGACTTGGTGAGTTGCTCCTGGAGGACTTTTTGGTGTCTGCACTCTGCTTCCCATCCATGTTGAACCACCAGCGAGCACCAAATTAGCAGGAAAGTTGAGAGTACCTTAGGATGTTCCAAATAAATGAGTAAAATGACTCTTTTCATTCAGAGCTGACCAAGAGAAAAAACAGAGAAGAGCAAAGAAGAGCAGAGAAGACAAGAAAAACCCAGCCACCTACCAGTCATCCGGCTCGAAGGACCAAATGTTGCGGATTTACTGCTTTATTAATTTTATTTATTTGCCGGATTAAAAGCTGGTAGGGGAGGCTTGTCAAATAAATGTTGAGACAGACACAATTTAATAAAAACAGTGTTAATTTATTTATTTTAACACAGTACTCTATTTACAACAATATTCAAATAATTCTAAAATTACAATAAGTGAGTTTATACAGTTTAATAAAAATTATTTTAAAGCAAAAAAACTGAGAGGTGAGAATATCATAGTTTGAGTGAAGAATTTCCACTCTTAATTTTCGTGTAAAGAAAATTAATTAATTAATTTGAGAAACACCTAGTCAAAACTCTTTATGGATTTGATTATATTAATTCAAGCCATAAACACGAGTTTTGCTTTAGTATAGTGGAGATGAACAAGGCAACAGAAATGGCCTTGAAAAGAGAGAGAGAGAGAGAGAGAGAGGTGCCCAAGAGAAATTAAAGCAGCAGCAGAGAATGACCTTGAACAGAATAGAAAAGAAAATGGCTGCTTGTAAGACAGCACAAAGAAAGGAGAGAGAGAGCAAGAGAATGCACAGCAAATTTTATTGATTTTCTGGCTGTGAGAATGACAATGAGAAACACCGGTAAATTATTGTTACCGGTGCTGTGCAAAATACCTGAGGATGCCTAGGGTGATCTCCTTGCTGAGCCGCTAACCCAAGAATTGAAGTGAATCAAGCCGATCGAATGAATTGAAGATGAGATGCCTCCAGAGTTGACTACCACCAGGTGAATTACTTGTTGAGATGACTGTGCAGATGAGACAACTGCGTTGATGATGAAAAAGAGTCGAGAGAAATGCCAAGTAAAAAAAACCCACGAGATAGCACAAAATGGCGAATGAAACGTCTATTCATGAGCGTTGCCGAGAAGAGAACTCGAGAGACGCCGCAGGCCCAGCAGCGTCAGCGACAGCAGCAGCAGCTATCCCCAAGCTGCGCAGACAGTGGCGCGAGAGCACCAGCACCATGTAGTTCTGCGTGGACTAAGAGATGGCACCACGCAGTCTACAAACTATCGATTTTCTAGCTCGACGATGTGAACGGACTGAAATTATTGTTCGCTCTGCAACACTACTTGCTGATTGTAGCTGCCATATCTAATCATGTCATGAACAGATGAACAGTCGTGATCCATAGCGAACGATAAGCGATTGCCGGTCCACGACGGGTGACGGCACGCTACATGATGAGAACATAAACATAACCTACCTCAAATCTGACTCGAACCTTTAAATTTATAGCATTGTTTGATTAATTATTGTAAAAAAACAATAACTTTTCGTTAAAAATAAAGAGAAAACAGGACTGTTCAGGTGAAAATTAAAAAAAATTTTTGTGACTTCAGACGCACCAATAAAAAAGATTGTTGGGAAAAATTTAGCCATTATCAAGTTCAACAGAAATTTTTCGAATTTTTTTCTAATTAATCTTTTTTAATAAAATATTTTTTGGGTATTATAAAATTTTAAAAATTATTTCAAACCCTCACTTGATTGTCTCTTCTCTTCTTTTTCATAATTTATCAATATTTTTTTAGTTATAATTTGTTGAAAAAAAAAAAATTCTTTTACTCTCTGAACCTCTGGAATCCTCTTAAGCTTTTTAATACTGCCGCAAAACGGTTCAAAAGACCAAATGACAGGATAGATTTTCAAAAATGCAATTATTTGACATCACTATGGCCAATTACAAACAGCACCTGCAGGAAAAACTTCAAAAAGTTCAAAAATACAGTATTTATTTAAATAATTTAACTTCATTGTTATAAGTGGTTCTGGGTTACATTGCATCGATGGCTGAGCAGTCAGTGCATGCGTGTTACATTTGCTATAACGAGTCACGGAGATGAAAAGTTTAAATATTTCAAAAATTGTAAAAATGACTATGTTATTTATAAATTAATATTGCATTAATAATGTTATATAATAAAAAGAAAATCTTTAAATCTCGTAATTTTTTGCCTGAATAAAACGACTAAACTACAAGCTAAAAAGTGTCTAGACGCTGATCGGGAAATAGAAATAAATTTTTTAAAACTGAAAAAACTAAGTTCCTAAATAAATATTCAACAAATTAAAAAACCTCATAGTCCTCTGAGTAAAAAAAAAAACAAAAAAAAAAAAACAAAAAAACGAAACAAAATAAAAATTTGAAGTCGGATAGAAAGAAAATATTAAATTTTGTGGGGCAAAATTTATAGATAATTAACTCAATAAATTTCATGTACTTACCTGAATTTTAAATTTATATTGTTAGATTTATTATATATTTTGTTGATTATTATATTAAATTTATATCATATATTTCATTGCAAGCCTACGTGCAGCATTTAATTGCTAGTAGTGAGTATTTATACTCCGTATATCACTTGTGAATAAAACATACATTCATACAAAAAGCAAGGAAGTGTTTCATTTTTAAGCGATATTTTTTATAAGTAAAAATTGACAGCGTGTTTGAAAAAGAGGATGGGACTGCATGAACCGATTTTCGAGCGTCTCAAGCGCTGAAGCGGTTTTTGCATCCAGATTCTAAATAGACCCAAAAAAGATTACTCAGAGCTGCAAAATTGTCAATTTTTGTAATACTATTTAATACATTCTTTGCTTTGTAATACATTTTTGGCTTCCAAAAGTAGCGAGTCCTTAACTTTTTTTCTATTGAGACTTTTGAAGCACCAAGCATATTCTAATGGTTTCAAATATTCTTGATTAATTTGTGACCTACTTAATTTTAAAATTTAGCATATCTCATAAACTTTTGATAAGCTTAAAATAAATCTGGCTATCATTCTTCTTGTAAACTGTCAATATTATATACGAATTGTTTTTTAATTCAATTATAATTTATTTTACAGTTAGTGACTTGAAAGTAGAATTAAAGCGACGCTGTCTACCAGTTTCCGGCTCAAAACCGCAACTCATTGAAAGGTTGAAACCATTTACAGAAATACCAAGATTGAATCTACCAAATCCAAATAACCAGCACGACTCACAAAGAAGTCACATTATTTTAAATTCCCCGATATTAGATGTTGCTAATAAAAGTATAACTACCGAAAAAGAAAAATTTGCTGTTACTTCAGAAATAAATTTATCTCATCAAAGTGCACTAGAAAAATCTTCTATTTCATCGGGTAAAGCAATTACTAATTAAACTTAAATTTAAGTTTTGAAGCATGATTCATTTTAATAAGAAAAATGAAAACTTTTATTATTTTATTAAAATAAAGAGTCAGGTCATTCTAAAAGGCAACTGAAATCAAACTTTTCAATTATGTATACATATATGTATACAAGGTGGCGTAGAATAAATCGTCCGGTGCTTTCATCTTGAAAACAAAGCCCCATATGAAAAAGTTTTTCAGATAAAAGTTGTTCAGTTTGGAAGAGAAAGTTAAATGATAACCTCAAATTTGGGCCCGGAGCCTTATGTTGGGCCCTATATCCGTTTTTAAAAATAAGAACCCCTATTTTTGACCCCGAATTCGGAAAGATCGGAAATTTTTCGATAATTAGGTACTTTTTGTACCTTATGAGGCCCTCATGAGACCCAGAGGCCCAGTAAGTAATTAGGTATATTGTTTTTCATTTCTTTATATATTATAAACAGAACTTTTATTTATTAGTCATAAAATTGGCTATTTAAGAGTACTAGAAATTTCTTTGCGTGCAAGCGCGCATAACTCTTTTTTTATTGCTTTTGTAAAGAAAGCTTAAGCTTTGAATACTAAAAGAAAATTTGAAATAATGATTTTGTTTTAATTAGATGAATTCAATTTGACACTTCAAGTTATTACTTAGGTACGACTTATAACATACATTAATTAGTATTAAATTTTCAAATGAAAATAATTGGATTTTTTGACTACTATACTGACGCCATAAAGAAAAGGGCCATAACTGCAAATTTTGAATTTTGAATAATATGAATCCAGATATTTTGAAAACCATTGTGAACTTTTGAAAAAATTATAAACTGAATTTCTGATGTTTTGTAAATTTTAAAAATATTAGAATAATTTTAAAATTTACATAATGTATTGAATATAATTTTATCTTTTTTTTTTATTTTATCAACCCGAAAGTTATAATGAATTTTATTTTTTTTTAAATTGATGATTTGTAAAAGTTACTCTTCTGGCACACGAAAATCGAAAAAACACCAAGTATATTTTCTCCTTAGAATTTCACTTAGAATACGATGGTATTTTTCTAAAAATTAAACTTTTCAGAATTACCCCTTTAAACTTCTGTATACTTTAACCGGTCATATCGCTGCAACAAGAAATCGTTTCCACTTTAACTTGGCAGGGCTTCATTTCTGACCATAAACAACCATTTGCACTAAAAATTTTTTCGAAAATCGAGGGGCAGCTAATGGACTAATTCTGGGGACACTCTTTATTTTCAGAAAAAATTGGATGATTGCATGTACACCATCAGGACATCATATCGTTCCGAGGTTTGAACTGCCGCTTGAAATATGACCGTCAGACTTAAATTTTTTTAGTACCAACCTCGCATCACGAATGAACTAAAAAAATTATCTTGCTCAAAATGAGGTTAGAGAGTTAATGTTAATGATAGACATTGATCCCTATTTTTTACTTCTCAAGCTAAATTATTGAAAAATAAATTAATAATGATTGATTGAGTTTGAGTTTCCTTGATCATAGCATTCAAAATGAAATTAAAAGAAAAATAAAAAGAGTATCTAAATTGTTTCAATTTTAATTTCTATACGAATCAATAAAATTCATTTTTAGCAAGATAATTTTTTTAATGCATTCGTGATGCGAGGTTGGTACTTAAAAAATTTTAGGCTGACGGTCATATTTCGAGCGTCAGTTCAAACCTCAGAACGATTTGGTCCAACTGGTATACATCATTATTGTTATTTAAATGATGAAATGAATACATAGTTCATTATGTCAATGAATTTTTTTTTTTTTTTTTTTTTTTGCTAAAAAACATATATTCTGTTTTGAAACTCTAATAAATCTTTTTTTTATTGTTATCATTACCATTATTTATATACAAATGAAATAGTGATTTTAAAATTAAATTTTCTTTTAGGTTACAGTTTTTAGAACTATTACGGTTTATACAAAATAAAAAAATTTAAAAATTAATAAATCTATAGTTATGACTCTGGCCTTTTCTCGGGTCATGGCTTGTAGTTGTGGAACACCGATTTTAACGAAATTTTAGGAATCATTTTCTGAATCCAAATAATGAACCTGATGAACCTGACCATATAAATGTTTTTTTCATGGGCCTTTTGAAACAATCTATTATTTAAAAAAAAAAAACAAAAAACAAAAAGTTTTTTGTTAATTTTCTAAAGATTTGTAAGTTTTTAGCTCTTAAGAAGATCTGCATTCTCTTTATATTTACATGAAAATTCACTTAAAAAATAAAGATAAAAATTTCTAACTCAAATCGTTTGAAAATTAGCTAAAAACTTTTTTTTTTTTAATAATAATAATACAGAGTAGATTATTTTTCTTAAAAAAGTCCCATTAGCAAGACATATTAATAGTTAGGTTCATTATTTAGACCCAGAAAATGATTCCTAAAATTTCGTCAAAATAGCGTTCCGCAAGCTATGATCTTTGAAAATCCTTATAGTATTATTTTTCGAAAAAAATTGACAGTTACATCAGAAGTTGAAGCCAAAACTGGTAAAGTAATACTTAATAGATTCAGAAGCCGTTTGCTGGTGATGAAAAAGAACAGTTTTCATTGCCTCAATTTTGTAAAAAAAAAAAAAAAAAAAAGATAGTGGTAACAATAATAATATTTTTTATTGCCTAGAGGTCCATCAGTGTAAAAATTTTATAATTAATAAATTTCTTTTTTATTGAATTGAAATACATTGAAACCAAGAAAGTCATAGCTAGGATTTCTATTGAGTAATGCTTGTTAATAATGACGATTTTTGATAGCCTTTCTTTTTCTTGTAATGAAACTGTTATTTTTCTCAGTTTTATTGAAAAAATGGTTAAAAATTTTTTCTTTAGTGAATAAAAAAATCAGAAAAATCTAAACGATCGCAGTAAAAATATGTTCAAAATTTAAAATTTAATTAAATTTTAGTTTCAATTTCTTAATTTTAAAATTTTAAACATTCGACACAACTTTTTTGAGTTAACTTGTAGAAAATTGCAGGGGTTTTTTTTTACTAAAAACTTTACTTTTGCTTAAGACTAAGGAAAAGAATGAATTTTCCTTCAATGAAGTCAGAAGAATAGATCAGTACATATAAATAGACAATTTTAAAAAAATTGTAATGTACGTATACCAAGAAGAAAATTTTTGATATTCTTTAAACGATTTAAACTATTTTAAATAATGTTTCAATTTTAAGGATGTCCCGCCATGGTATGAAACCCATAAGAATCGTTTGAAAATTATTGCAATCTTTAAGTTTAGGTGTAAGAATTAACCTGTCCAAATTTCAGAAGGATTTACAACACAGTTTCTAAGATATTTTAATTCAAAGTTGGGCTAAAATCGCACTAAATCAGGTAGATTAACATAGGCTCTTATGGGAGAAGCATGCTGGTTTCATTTCGCTGTAGTTTTTGAACCAGGATGTGAATCATCTTGAAATTTGGATATGTTATTCCTTGAGCCTTATGAAACAAATTGCTATGTTTTTTGAAAATTTCTTATGGGTTTTTAGACAATTTCAGCATTGTTTTCCTTTTAAAAAGTCAGTAAAAAGTTTGCTGATTTTTCATAATTTTTCAAAATATTTTCTGGACTTTTGATTTACACTGTTAGAAACAAGAAGTCTTCAGTAACAATGTGTAAAATTTTTAGAAAGCTTAGTTTATTCAGTCTCTAGTACTAACAAGTTGAAGATAAAATAATTTTGTCAATCGGCCGAAGCGTGTGTCAGCTGTTCCCGTGCCTAACCTATATAGCTGGGTTCCCCCACCATCTGCCCTCAGCGGAACGTCCTTAAATTTTTATGCAAGTTACCTAGCATTCTAAAAATAAAAGTTCTTCATATAAGTTCTTTTATAATTTTCCATTTAAGTTTTTGTTCAGATTTATAAATTTTTTTTTAATGGACAATTCCGATCCATAAATATTACTTATTTTTACAGATATTCAATACACAGTCCGATAAAGTAACACTAAAGTAGTATATATACTGTCACAGGGCTCGAATTATTCAATTCGTTTCACAGAGGATCGTGTTTAATCACGAGAACCCGCGGCGATCGTCGTCCGCTCTCCTCTGGCCTGCTGACAAAATGCACGTTCTGTCCATACGACAATCCATCGATTTTCTTTCAGTACCTGAAAAGTGGGGGAAGACGCGTACGCGAACTAATGTTATTATTACGCGGCGCGGCTGCTCTCCTTCATCGGTAATGGCGTGAGTTTACCAGGACGATCGCAGGAACACGGGTGAACCAAAATTAATAAACATTCAATAATTTCAATGATTTTAATCAACAATAAAAAATAAGAATGTTACAAACTAAGTTAAATTATCCATACCCGATTGTCTACCAAAGTAAACACAATTTTGTTTTACAGAAACAAAATTCGTCGTCAGTGTCGCGGTCGTTTCGAACACACCGACACACACACACACACACACACACTCGCGCTCGTCTGCTTGCTGCAGCGTGCCAAAATAACAAAGGAGAAGATTTTTCTGAGTACTACGGTACTCCGATACTCCGAAAAAACACACTCCCGCGCGCGATATAATTAATCTTACAATAAGACGCCTTTTGGACTTACTTTGATAAACCAGATGCACCTGCGCTCGGAGGAACTATCGCGATCCTGTGTGCCTCGCTGAGGCCGAGAATGCCTTCGAAGGCCGGACGCCGGTTGCTGTGAGGTTTTCTTCATGCTAATTATCACGTCCCGCTCGAGTGACAACTTGAGGTCGTGAAAATTCCAAACTTCACGAACATGTTACAAAATCGAATAATGCAGCTCGAAATATCCGCGTCGGAGTTACATTACAGGCTATGCCTCAAATAACAGACACCCCACCGTATGACAACACGGTTTAATAAAAACAACTCCGATGTGAATTTGATTTCGAGTTGCTCAAATTCCCAAAACAAAAAAAATCAAATCATCGATTGCAACCAAAATCCAGCAAGCATCCGTACTCCACCGAGCAATAAACAAAAATGAAAGAAAAAAAGTTCCGACTGGCTGTGCTACACTATAGCAGCAGCAAGCTCTTCGCCTTTGTTTTTATTTTAATATTCGCTCTGCCAACCAACCTTGAACCCTCCGCCAGACAGCGCACACCTGAAATCACTCACACAAACCGATAACCTTTGTTTCGGTCAACTACCTCTACACGTTTTTGGACGCCAATTGTCACAGGGCTCGAATTAATAAATTTGTTCCACAGAGGATCGTGTTTAATCACGATAACCCGCGGCGATCGTCGTCCACTCTCCTCTGGCCTGCTGACAAAATGTACGTTCTGTCCATACGACAATCCGTCGATTTTCTTTCAGTACCTGAAAAGTGGGGGAAGACGCGTACGCAAACTAATGTTATTATTACGCGGCGCGGCTGCTCTCCTTCGTCGGTAGTGGCGTGAGTTTACCAGGACGATCGCAGGAACACGGGTGAACCAAAATTATTAAACATTCAATAATTTCAATGATTTTAATTAACAATAAAAAATATGAATGTTACAAACTAAGTTAAATTATCTATACCCGATTGTCTACCAAAATAAACATAAAATGACTCGTAATCTTAATCGCTGAAAAGTTGATTATACAGAAACAAAATTCGTCGTCAGTGTCGCGGTCGTTTCGAACACACTGACACACAAACACACTCTTGCGCTCGTCTGCTTGCTGCAGCGCACCAAAATAACAAAGGCGAAGATTTTTCTGAGTACTACGGTACTTCGAAAAAACACACTCCCACGCGCGATTCAATTAATCTTACAATAAAACGCCTTTCGGACTTACTTTGATAAACCAGGTGCACCTGCGCTCGGAGGAACTATCGCAGACCTGTGTGCCTCGCTGAGGCCGAAAATGCCTTCGAAGGCCGGACGCCGATTGCTGTGAGGTTTTCTTCACGCTAATTATCACAATCCCCGTTTTTCACGTTTTTTGAAGAAACTACTCATTTTATCAAAAAAGTTTGAATGTAAAAGTTGTAGATAATATAAAAATCTACAACTCTTGTTCCCTACATTTTTTAACATAACCTCAAAATTTCCGAGAAAAATGCAAAAAACCGTGTTTATCGTTTTTGATTTTTCCTGGCCACAAAAATTGTTTCATTATTACGGAATTCGGCAAAAATCAAGCATTTTATATGTTGAATTTGTAGTTTTTTTTTTTTTTTTTGTTTAAAAATATTCAATTGTTTACGAGAAATTATCAAAAAAAGGAAAATTTTTTTTTTTTTTTAAAGCCATTTTCTGACCAATATATGGGTGGTAGAAAATTCAGTTTGGGCTTATTTTGTTCGTCTAATTTTGGATTTTAATAAAATTAGAAAAAATTATCACCTCACTAGAGGAAAACATTGAAAAAAATCGAAAAAACCAAATAATTCAATATTTTTCTACTAAAATTGATTTTATTGTTATAAATATTGTATTGATTATTAATATTTATGGTAATAATTTATGTTAACTGTTAAATATACTCGACTATGATATATTTATTGAGTATTCAATACATTAAATCACAAAAAGTGTTAAAATAAATATCAAAAAATTGACCGTAGATTTAAGGATATTTTCTCGGATATTTATATAAATGTTCATAAATCTTAATTTAAAAGTTTTATAACAAAAAATTAATAATTATTCTTTAACTTTATATCAATAATAATATTACTAACTGAAAAAATATTATTCCATGAATTTCGCTACAACAAGTTTTTACTAATTAAATTAAATAGTTTATAAAGTCAGCAGTTTTTCCCTAAATAAGATCATTTAATAAAAACATATACACTCTTTAATAAAAATAGACGTTTATTTATTACTACTAATCTGAAAAAAAGAAATATTTTACAAAATAAATAGAAAAAATAACATGTGCAAATTAATTTTTTTATTTTCTTAGCTGGAGGGGACGTGCGACATTATCTTCTTCGCTTTTATCACTTTCATCTTTTCCTTTGTTATGATTGTCTTCTTCTTCATCTTCTGTTTCATCAGTTTCTTCTTCATGATAATTATCTTCTTGTTGTTGTTCTTTTTCTTCTTCTTCTTCTTGTACTTCTTCTTGTTCATCATCATCATCATCTTCATCATAAACGCAATCGACCAAATCGTATGGAACGTGAAAATTTTCATCTAAATCATTAAAATCTAGAAATACTTCTTCTTCTTCTTCAAAATTCTTACAAGATTCATGATCGCACTTTGTACACAAATGAGTACATTTTAAGCCATGCTTCCGACATCCACATCTTTTTTTTCGCAACCACTTGTACAACTGCAGCTAACTTTTTAATAAATCGTCCGGAATCAAACCAATAATAACCAATCAAATTTACGAGTCTCTCCGCTGATCCGTCTACCCTCCACTTTTCTTTGGCCGACAAGCGCTCTCACAACACTAATATTTTTATCATCGTTATAGTTTTTTTGACATTTTCTGTGAACATGAGCGGATAGTAAGTCTTTAAATTTTAAATATCTTCTGTCCAATCTGCTTTTGCTTGAATTAATAAGCGTTTCCACACCTCTTTGTTTAGCGAGAATCATACCGGTTTCATCAGTTTCATTGCATATGATGCAGGTAGCTTTATCCATTTTCAACACTAAAAAACAAAAAATTTGCATTATTAGTAAACATAATATTTTATTTTACATTAATATTTAATTTTAAAATATATTTGAAAAAAAAATTCATTGGTATTAATTTTGCAAGTTTTATGTTGGATGAATTTGTTCAGTAAGCCTTAATAAAAAAATATTTAAATAGAAAATGATAAGATGGTAAAAAAGTCATTTTGTAAATGTATTTGCATTTTGTAATTGATTATTTTCCCGCGCTGAATTTCAACCAATAGGAACGCCGCATTTGACATTTGGCGGAGGGGTATGGGTAAAATTATTTCGATAATTTTTCGGTTATTTCCATTTAGTCACATGGCAACTTGAATTGTTAGACTTGTTCAATTCAACTTTTGGGTTAGATCCGAGTCACTGCGGTGTATACCTATATATGCTCGTATATAGAGTATTCATAGGTATATTCATAGTAAACACACGGTAATAGACCTATAACCGCAAAAATGTAAAATACAGCATTTCTATGGGTTGAAATTCAGCTGGGGAAAATAATCCAGCCAAAGACCCCTCGTACTTCAAAATTTTAGATAATTCTCCTCCATTTTTTTTGCACAGCAACTCGCGGGGCAAGTTTGACAAAAAATCACTGGCGCTTCGCGCTCGTGTTGCAAGTTTTGTGGAGCAAGTTTGACAATTTTTAAATTGTCAAACTTGTCCCCTCGTTGCTGTGCAACAAAACACAGTCGGAAAATTATCGACAATTTTGAAGCACTAGGGGTATTACGACTGATAATATTACAAAAATTTGTATTTCAACAGTTCTGTAATTTGCTCTTAGCTCTAATTTTTTCAAAAGTCAATTGTATCCTATAGTTTAATAACATTTTCACCCTTACGTATTTTTTAATCATGTAATATTTTAAAAAACTTAATAATAAAATTTATGTTTCTGATTATAAAATTACTAAAATCAAGTTTACACCTGACAATGCCACCAGTTGCTGCTCCAATAACTTTGAAAACTTTCCACAATGACACCTTTGAAGACACCAATAAAGTCCTGGTAAAAAATATTTTTTTATTTAATAACTTTTCAAATATTACATTTTAATTTTGAATATTAATACATGCTTTTATTTTTATTTTTTAAATTCGTCAAAGTAATTAAAAATTTAAACTAAAAATTAAAACAGAAAAGTAAAGACTTTTTTACACTGCACTGCAAAATTCTGATTTTAAACGTACGGTTTTATTTATCACGAGCGTAACAAATTTTAAAAGTTTCTACAATGTAAAAGAAATTATTAACTAATAACACTTTCTACAGATAGAATAGCTGAACTAAACTGTTCGACTGCCAAAGGCAAACTGTGACCCTTGAAAACCAAGGGCTTCTATACAGATAGAAACTCCACCCATTTTAGTAAAGTTACTCTGTTAAAGGAAAAAGGTACGTGCCACACAGCACGGAAAACTTTTATAATATTAAATAATAATGTTGAATTCTTTATACTTACAATTTTATTTCATTTTATTTTATTTTATTTTACTGACGGGCTTTTAACCCTTTTGTACATAAACTTTTAAATACAATAGTTAGGTGTTTAACATGTCAAGTTGAAAAAATAGAGATATTATTCAATTTATATCTCTAGCTAAATGATATACATAGTTAATATAATAGTATATGTAGACAAGTTCATTCAGAGAAATACCTAAGACTTTGTTCCTTATTAATCGTTGCGAAGTTCGCTAATCTAAGTCCCAGTAAATCCATAGTATCCACGCGCAAGCTCGCGTTCAAGGCATTCAGGCTGAGGGAAGTCCGATCTATTATAGAACGATGGTTTAGATCACCTTGTTTGAGTTCAATGGTGAAAATGTTTTGATTTTTCCTGAGAATTCTCACTGGACTAAAGAATTTAAGTTTGTTAGTTAAAGGTTGGGAGTCAGTAACGTTTGTGGCTAATTTAAACATAAATAAGTTATCCTGGCTCAGGCGATCAGATTTTAATGAGCTTATTTTGAATTCAGAGTAGAGGTGATCATAGTTATGGTCGAGGTAAGACATTGGTTTATTATTTTTGTAGGATAGATAGCGAAGGAAGCGATGTTGTATTTTTTCCAATGATAGAGATTTATATGAAGTTTGAGGTGACCAGATAACTGATGCATAACAGAATAGGACGTACTAATGATAAATATAGGGTTCTTATGGCTTCGATATCTTTCAGAGGCTTTGATGATCTTACTACCATATGCAGGGATTTAGAAGCTTTGTTTTTGATGTAGTTCACATGAGAGTCGAAATTCAATTTGGAGTCAAAAATAACTCCTAAGTCCTTCATTTCTGCGCAACGGTGCAAGGATTCACCATTTATAGTATAATCAAACGAAATATGTGTAGTTCGAGTGAACGTAAGAAAAGTGCACTTTTTGAGATTTAATGGGAGTTCGTTTTGAATAGTTCAGTGGTGCAAGGAATCAAGATCAATTTGAAGTTGAATACAATCTGACAGCGATCTAACAATTTTATAAATTTTTGAGTCATCTGCAAAGAGAAGGAAATTCGAAAATTTAATTATCTGCCTGATATTATTGATAAAAACAAGGAATAGGAGTGGACCCAGGTGTGACCCCTGGGGCACCCCAGACGTGGCAATAAATTCATATGATAAATGATTCTTTATTTTGACTATGTGTGGACGGTTTTGAAGGTAAGATTTAAACCACCGAATAAGTGCCAGAAATACCGAGAGATTTAAGTTTATCCAGGAGTCGAGCATGGCTCACTGAGTCAAAGGCTTTCTGGAAATCTAAGTATGTACAATCTAGTTGGGCTTTCAGTGAGAAAGAATTTATTATTTCTTCAGTAAGTAGTGTAAGATTTGTCTCAATAGAACGGCGTGGCATAAAGCCATTTTGTTTGTCTATAAAATGAGGATGAATAAAAGAAAAGAGTTGTTGTTCGACAAGTTTGTCAAATAACTTAGCAAAGAGACACATCTTTGCTATTGGTGTAGTTGAGTATATCATTTCTAGGGTCTTTCTTATGAATAGGTGTTGAATACACCTCTTTTCATCTCTTTGGAAATTTGCCGTCCCTAAGTGATTTATTATATAAATAAAATAAAGGTTTAGCTAAGTGGGTGGCACAATTTGTTAACAAGATGGAATGTATACCGTCGGGACCAGGACTGAGACTAGTTTTTATGTTTTTTAGTTTGGTAAGAATGTCAAAATGAGTAATATGAATTGAAGAGAGAGAACCGGGCAGATCTGTGTCAGGAAATTGAGAATTTATTGTTTCTGAGTTTTTGAATACAGAGGAGAAATTTTGGGCAAAGAAAGAAACTATATCATCCATTTTGTTTGTTTTGATGTTTTGATGAACCATATTATCGGGATAACCGTGCATGTTCTCACCTTCATTTATAAATCTCCAGAATTTTTTTGGATTCAATTTGAGTTCAGAGGAAGTTTTATTTATGAAGTTATTATAATCTCGAGAAATAAGAGAACTACATAGTGATCTTTGAGCCCTGAAATGAAGATAATGCGGTAGTTCCTCCGTGTCTTTACATTGTTTATATTTTTCATGGAGACATTTTTTTAGTTTAATAGCCTTGATAAGTTCAGAAGTGAACCATGAAGGGTATGTACTTGTCTTGAAATGGGTCTCGGGGACAAATTTTTCAATGATTAAGAAAAGATCGTAGTAGAAAGTATCAACACAGTCATCTATATCGTCACTAGTTAGGAGTGAATCCCAATTTATAAGAGACAATTCATTGTTAATTTCGGAATAATTAGCATTTTTAAAGTTTAAGTACACTTCTTCAAGTTTGGCAGGGGATTCAGCACAAAATTCTAATGTAATGTCAGTTGGGGGGTGAAAACTATCTATGAGACTTATTGGGTCAGGTGCCATAGAGACACAATAATTTTGAAAATTTGTGAAAAACAAGTCTAGGATATTTCGATTACAGTTCAAGAGATTAGATATTTCTTTAAGAGATAAATAGTTAGTGCAGTTTTCAAGAAGTGAAGCAGAATTGGCTATTATTCTAGATGAATGTGAACAAGATGCTTGTCAAATCTCTAAATTATAAGACCAAGTTGTGTTTGATATATTGAAATCACCGCACAGAAATAAATTCTCGGTGTATTTATCTGACAGGGAGGTTAGGTAGTGTGTAAAATTATTTAGGTAGTAGAAGAAATCATTCCGATCAGTGAAAGAAGTAAAGGGGGGAAGGTAAATAACGATCAGGTTTATGGTTAGGTTAAGGTGGTGTAATTGAATAAAAATATACTCAAGTCCATTCTGACTAGAAGAGATGAGACCACATTGTATGGACTCCTTGACATAAATGACTAGGCCACCACCTCTGTCCTTACCAGTGAGATCGAAGTTCCTATCAGACCTGAATGTCTTGAAGCCTTTAATGTAAAGTTCAGAATCTGAGACAGTGTCATTAAGCCAGGTCTCTAAAATAACAAAAACATCATAAGTAATAGTATTTTGTATAATATTTAATTTTAATTGTAATAATTTATTTTTGATACTTCTGCAGTTTGGGTAGTATATTCTGAGAGTTTGACATCTTTGAATTCACCAACCATCAGGTTTTTTTTGTTGTTAAATATCCATTCGACATCACTCTGGTTGAGTAGGCAGACTTTAATAGGTCCAGGATTTAACTTGACTGGATCTAGTGTGCCTAATCTAAAAAGTCTTATATTTGTGGTGTTGATGTGTGTGTTTTTTAGAAATAGGGCTATTTTGGCCAAATCTTCTTGAAGGTTTTTTGTTTCTGGTATTTCTCTAACAATAAAATTTTTGGATCTTCTTTGTCTCTCATGCAATTCAGAAATAACGTCAAGTTCCCATTGTTGTTGACTGGATGGGAGATCAGTTTTAAAAGATGCAATGTCGTCAGCCTGGGCTTGAAGCGTATTGGAAAGATGAGTAAGCAATTCATCATGCTTTTTCCCTTTAGAAGTAAGGGCTGTAACTGACTGAGACAGATTTTTTATATCATTAGAAAAAGTTTCAAATTTATTACTTAAATATGTAATATTTTTACTTATGTTCTCAACCTGTGTCGAATTTTCCTTAAATTTACTTGAATTAAATTCCTTAATTAAGTTAAAAAGTTTTTGATTTTCTAAAGAGAGAGTGGAGACTGATTGTTCAAATGAAAAAATGTTAGTATTATCGTCCTCACCAACAAAAGTTTTATTCAAAGGTGAAACTGCAGGTAGAATTTGTGTGCTGGCTGATGTTTCCTGGAGTTTTGATGTTAGAGTTTTGTTACCACAACACTTTTTAAAAAATCCATTTTTAAGTGCCCAAGCACGATCCGGAGCAGAGCAGGATTTATGATAAGGTGTTTCGCAACCGGGACATTTACATACACTATCAACGGTGATAACCTTCTTGTTGCAGTATCCACATGTAGGCATTTTAGGTTAGAACACGTGGTCGTGTGCTTCGAACGGTCAACGACAGAGGGTAATCACTGAATTTATAGAGTTCATACAAATATCAGAAAAGTAGAATTTTTACAATAAATTTTACCTTAAATCTGGGATCAAAAGATTGTCCTACAATATATAAATGTATTATATTTAACGGGTGATTTAAGAGAACGTATGCACTCGGCGACACCTAACGGCGATTGGATTTTACAATTTTAATCAAAATACAGTAGACTCTATCATATTTCACATAATGTTTGTACAAAAATTCTTCCACAGCACACAAGGATCATGCACGTGGTTGAACGTTCTGACTCACTTTCAAAACTACCAACGCGTGCTCCAAAATAGAGTATCGGAAAGGCCCCTCACCCCTTGTAAATCCATACAAAGACCTAAATTTACTGTCTCTTACTACAGGGTCCCCGTACCATTCAACAAAGCCGAGGAAAAATTTTTAAAACGTTATTTCAGATTTTTAAAATATTATATTAACAGTTTACTAAATGCTTTTTTTATTTATTTAAAGACAATTGTTTTTTCGTTCGATTTTTATGTTATTGTTATTATTACTCAGAAATTTTACTTAGCATAAAACATTAAATTATTACCATAAATATTAATAAACAATACAATATTTACAACAATAAAATCAATTTTAGTGGAAAAATATTGAATTTTTTGGTTTTTTCAATTTTTTTCAATGTTTTTCTCTAGAGAGGTGATAATTTTTTTTAATTTTATTAAAATTTAAAATTAGATGAACAAAATAAGCCCAAATTGAATTTTTTACCACCAACATATTGGTCAGAAAATGGCTTTAAAAAAAAAAAAAATTTTTGCTTTTTTTGATAATTTCACGTAAACAATTGAATATTTTTAAACAACAAAAAAAAAAACTACGAATTCAACGTATAAGATGCTTGATTTTTGCCGAATACCGTAATCATTAAACAATTTTTGTGGCCAGGAAAAATCAAAAACGAAAAACACGGTTTTTTGCATTTTTCTCGGAAATTTTGAGGTTATGTAAAAAAATGTATAGATCAAGAGTTGTAGATTTTTATATCATCTACAACTTTTACATTAAAACTTTTTTGATAAAATGAGTAGTTTCTTCAAAAAACGCGAAAAACGAAGAAAAACCACTTTTCACCCCTAAAAACCATCCCCATTCCTTTACCCCAAAAGCCACATGCGTGACATTTTTTTCCTACGTTATAAGTAATATTTACAACAGATTTCCGCAGTCATAATCACTTTTGCAATTTTTTTGAATTTTTGAATTTTTTCTGGTAACGGTACTGTACTAGAGTGACAACTCGAGGACGTGACAATTCCAAACTTCACGAACAGCACCACTATCAACAATCACGAAGTTGATCTTGTTAAACAACTTCACAATTTCGAATAAATTAATCAACAAATCAATCTCACGCTCGCGTGTGTTTTCTCTCGTGGTCTAGACTAGAGTGAGGTAGCTCGGTTTGTGGCGCTGTCGCCTCGCTACCGACCGTGCGTTTCCAATGGTCGCGTGCTGTAATTCAAACAATCCCTCACGCGTCCGTTACAATACCCACCCCGGCAAATAATTGAAATCGGACTCGGCAGCCGCGGCGCTACGCCGCAGTCGCTCGTACTAGAGAGAGAGAGAGAGAGAGAGAGTATTGAGACGCTGCGGTTGCGCTCGCTGTCACTGACCCCCCAATATTCCTGTATAATTTTTATTTTTAATTAAAAAAAAAAACTAAACTTAGCGAGTTTTTTGAGTTGCTGCTGCTGCTGTCACCACCACCGCGAGAGGCTGCTCGCAGCGCCAGGAAGCCCTCCTCCTCCGCAAAGCCCCACACCAGCCGCGACGTCCGAGTGCTGCCGCCTCAGCGACCTTCGCTTCTGCGGAGTCAGCCTCGTCACCGTCACCAGGACATCCTCCTCCTTCCCGAGCGGCCCCTAGCACCCCTTCTGCAGCACCCGCGAGCCGCCGTCTCGTCCGCGTCACCGGTCACCGCCACCGCGCGAGGCTGTTCGTAGCGCCAGGAAGCCCTCCTCGCAGCTCTAGCAACGGAAGAAGTTGGCGATAGTGGTAGTGTGCCGTGTGGCTGTGTATCTTTTATGTTGCAACATTTTAGTTTTTTACCTTTTCTTTTTACTCTCTGTATACGTGAGAAGAGTGGTGTTTCAAATTTTTTTTAATTCATTAAATATATTCTAAAAGAAGAAACTAAATAAGTCTTACGTAGAATAACAATTCTTAATTTCTTAAAATTAAAAAATTAAAAAAAAAAAAATTACTACTCTAAGAGAATTTTTCTATTTGTAAAAAAGTATACTTACGGTATTTTTTACGCAAATGAGGGTACTTAGCGCCTTTAAAAGTGCTGCCTACAGTTCGCAACATAATTGCACACTGAGGCTCTGCTGATTCTAGGCAGGAAAAAAATCCCGGACATTTGATATACTTTAACATCTTGTATGTCGAGAAACAAATGCTTATCTAGATGCTCGACAATTCGCTTGGGTGCGATGAAAAATAAAACATGCAACTCTGGATTTAGTTAAGAAAAAGCAGGAGCCTCAGTTGGTCTCTCGAACGTCCTGCGTGCATATCTCATCAAGATTTAAAATCTTTTTAAAAAAACATGGAATTATCAGTGCCATATTTAAGGGGAGTGATAGCGCGTGTGCATAGTATAGCCCGGGAACGTCACCCCGGCATTACAGTGAAAATTAATGACGCGTGGAAAAAAGGTTTAAAAAAACTCCCGATTCTAAGTTTGAAAAATAGACTATTCTGTTTATTGAGAGAATGCTCTTTTTCTACTATAAAGTTTTTGTATGAAAATAAAATTTTTAAAAATATCTACGTATTGAAAATTTTGGTCGAAGTAATTAAAAAAGGTGGTTATCAAAGTGTTGAGGCCCAAAAGATACTGCAGAGTTACAACGAGTCTCTGGTTCTGTTAGATTTTATGAACACGATTTTATGAACGCTGGGGATGAAGCTATTAACAATGGTGAGTTGTCATTTATTAATGATTTTTCAAAATTTTACTATTGTTAATGATTTAAGTTATATTGGATCAATCAATAGAGCTGCCGACTATATCAGATCAGTCAATAGAGTTGCCTAATTTATCAGATCAATCAATAGAGTTACCGACTGTAGCGGGTGAATCAATAGAGACACCATCTGTTTCGGGAGCAGCGGAAGGTATAGTTTTTGGTGATATAGAAATGATTTTAACAAAATAAAAAAAAAATTTACTCATTTATTTAAAAAAAAGCAGAGTCCATTCAACCCATCCAAGTTGATAATGATGACGTTGATGATAGTGATGATGATGTCATCAGTAATACCAGCAGCATAAACAGTACTACTAGCAGCAGCGCAATCGGTGAAAACGACATGGCAAATCAAAACGAGGAGTCAGAAGGTGAAGCTGAAGGTAAGATTTTTTTTTTTTTTTAATAGTTTTTATAAAAATTTTTTTTTTTCAGTTAATTTTTTGCAGATAGATACTGGCAGTTCAGGTGTTTTCGCTCCAGATTCTAGATATATCCGCATTGAAAGAGAAAATATTAGATACTATAGACGATTTGGGGTCGAAGGTATCGAGCTTATAGTAAGATTTAATCCCCCCACTGAGGACGCTCATATTTTTGAATGGCTAGACAATGGTGTTATAGAATTATACAATAATCTTAGTAATAGAGGAAATCCAACGGACTACATAGACGTAACGCTAAATTCAGATTATTTTTCTCAAGGCCCCATGTGGATAAATTTTACTCAAATAAAAGATTTGAAAATTGATGAACTCTGGGAAATGTTTTACAACGTTTCTCAAAGCTGCGGAGATTTTGAAATTCATAATTCACATTTAATAAGTTGTTCTATCGTGCGCAATACAGATATAAAAAACGTTATTAAATATTTTAAAAATAAAAATAATAGAATTTTAAAAAAACTTGTAAGCAGAGTATAAGATGCTTAGCACGCAGAAAAAACGCGTATTCTCGAGCTCGCGCGCGCGCACGCGGTATTTAAAAAAAAAAAAAAACGAAATTCATCGTCTACAATTTATTTAAAAGTTCAAAATTTTTATTTTCTTTTTTGTAAAAAACAAATAAGTTGAGAGAAAAAGAAATTTAGCTCAACCTCAAGCTGAAGCTCAAGCTCAAGCTCAAGCTCAAGCTGAAGCTGAAGCTGAAGCTGAAGCTCAAGCTCAAGCTCAAGCAGACGCAAGGGTATCGCGCGCGCGGGTGGGGGAGGGGTACGCCCGGGGCAAGAGATTTTTTTTATTTAAAAAAGCACGTCGCTCTTCTTCAGTCATGGACATGGAGACAAGCTGGAAGCATCCTTTCAAGTGTATCATAGCTGGACCTTCAGGCTCGCGGAAAAGTGTGTTTGTTCAAAAATTTTTAGGCAGCATCGACAGTACCTGCAACACTCGTTTTGATCGCGTGATCGACTACGGAGAGTGGCAACCACTGTACATGCAGCTCGGCAAAAGTATCGAGTTTCGCGAAGGCCTACCTCAGAGCCCCGATTACGTGGGTGAACCGAGACCCAAACGAGTGATAATCGACGACTTAATGTCAAAGAGTAGCACGGGTGCAGTAGTGGCTGACATATTCACAAAAGGCTCGCACCATAACAATCTAAGCTGCATTTTTATCACTCAAAACATATTCCATCAGGGTAAGGGTCAACGCGACATATCGCTGGATGCTCATTACATCGTCTTGTTTAGAAATTTACGTGATAAAAGTTAAATAAAACACTTGGCTCGACAAATCTTCCCCGAAAATCTACGGTTCCTGCACGAGGCCTATGTTGATGTCACCTCGCGAAGTTATGGCTACTTACTTTTAGATTTAAAACAAGATACTCCAGATAATATTCGATTTCACACGAGTATTTTACCAGAGGATGAGTATCCGTACGTTTACGAGCCACGAAAGAAGATAAAAAGCTGTAGTACACACAATGCTACAACTTTGCGAAAATTGGCTAACTCTTCTGAAAATTTTAAAAATAAAAAAAAAATCACAGTGCAAAGAGGAGGCAGTTTTCTTCCTGCGCTACTGGCACCATTAATTTCGACGGTTTTGGCTAATCTTATTAGCAAATAATAATAATGGACCATGCCAAAAAAAATAGTATTGTTGCCTCAAGAGGCCGTCGAGCGATTTCGGCAGCAGCAGCAGCAGCAGCACCTTAAACAAGAAATCGGCTACTCAACAGTGCAAACACCTGGGACTCCAGTCACTAGATTAGATGCCGAACTCGGAAATATTTTATTTACACACGATACAGCAGCAGCAGCAGCAGCAGCAGCAGCCAGATGACCAGCCGAGGAGTTAAACAGCGACTTGGAAAGAAAAAAATGCTATGAATATCTCAAAACTCTTCAGTGATATCCACACTTTAAAGATGCAGAGCTAAATTTAGAAAAAAAGCTCACGATAGTGAACGCACAGACGCAATAATTAATAAAAGTGATGCGCAAACACTCGAAGATATAGTAGGTAGCGTGCCGAAAAAATTTAAAACCAAAGCCGAGCAAATTTTGCTTCGTTTGAAAGATACCGACACCGTCACTTGGGGTAAATTTGGTCGGGTGAGCATAGATGGCGTGACAATTCCCAGGGCAAATAAAATTGATTTGATCAACGACGCTGTAAGAGATAGAAAGAGAGACCCCGTCCCTGGTAGGCGCCAGTTTGCTGCAGCGCTTCGAAAAGCATCTATTCCGCGCGAGTTTATCGGTAATAGAAAGTTGTGGCAAGAAATTCTTCATTCGCCTCACAACTACTCGGTAGCTAGTGCTGTCTCTAATTTAACGGTTTCTCCTCCACTAATTTCGAAAAGTCCAAGAGCATCTACCCCCGTAACCAGTCGACCTCGTGGTGCGCGACAGAACGCAGTGAAACGTTTAATTCCATCAGGTGCCACTAGCTCTCCTGAGTTATCGAATAGTGATTACGATTACGAGTTGACGTCTTCTTTTCTGAGAAATAGTTCGCTTCTACTACCAGAAGATGTTAAATCAAAAAAAAGTAGGCGAGAGAGAAAAAAAAACGCTAATAAATCATGGAAGCGAATAATCTAATTTACGAGAACGGCAAGCTTCAAGACTCGGGGGATTTAGGCCACTTGACACTGAACGACGTGATTGACCTCTTGCCTTTCGAATTGCACGTACCTGGATATAGATTTCGCGGACTTGGTACTCACTTAGAAGAACGTCTCGAAAGAGAAGAAAGGGGAATTAATGCCTAGTAGCAGTAGTCGAGCTAGCAGTAGCAGTAGCAGTGAGAGTAGCAAAACAAATAAAAAAGTGGGTGTAAAGAAAACGAAAAACTCAAGCTTGAAGAAGAAAAAAACTGTGAATGCAAAAAAGTAAAGTCGTCGACAGCAACAACAGTACCATCAAAGAAACTAAATTTAAATTAAAAAATGAATAAAATTTCAGAGCGATTGCACTACGATCCATCCCAGCCACCTGCATTTGGAGGAGCAGATAAGCTTTTGCGTTTGGCTCGAAAACAAAAAATTAAATCCGACAGTGTGATCAAATGGCTCGAGAGTCAAGATGCCAACAATCGCCACAAACCCATTCTTCGACGATTTCCGCGGCGTAGTTATAATGTTAAAAGTATAGATGATTTATGGTAAGCTGATTTAATAGATTGAAGGTCTTTAAAAAATTACAGTGACGATTACTGTTACATTTTGATAACTATTGACATTTTAAATAAATATTCATACGGTGAGGCAATCGACGGTAAAACTTCTAAAAGCGTTGCCGCTGCATTTCAAAATATATTATTAAGAGCTCATCCTCGAAGACCAATCTGCCTTCAGTCTGATAAAGGGGGAAAATTTCTGGGGAATGAGTTACAAAGAGTCTTGAAAAAAAATAACATACGTTTTAGAATCGCACGCAGTCCAGACACAAAAGCGGCAGTCACGGAGAGATTCATTCGCACTATAAAAGAACGCATGTGGAGATTCTTTACTTATAAAAAATCTTACAGATATCTAGAAGTGCTTCAAAAAATTTTCGACTCCTACAATAATTCAAAACACTCTGCAATAAAAATGACCCCTACATCCGTGACCTTGCAAAATGCTGCAGAAGTACGAAAAAATTTGAATCAGCAGTATAATTTCCGAACTGTTAGGACTCCGTGATTTAAAGTAGGGGATCACGTACGAATCAGTCGTTCAAAATCAGTCTTCGATAAAGGTTATGAAAGTGGCTGGACGCAGGAAATTTTTGTCATAAGCAAAATCTCCGAGTCAAGGCTTCCGCACGTATACATTTTAAAGGATTTGAAAGACGAGGAGATTGGAGGAATTTTTTTTTAGAAGAACTGAGCAGAGTAAGAGAAGATTTGAATGAGGAAATTTGGGAAATCGATGAAGTACTGGAGACTAAAGGTCAAGGTCGTAGAAAAAAACATTCAGTAAGCTGGAGAGGTTACCCGAAATCATTCAACTCTTGGATACTGGCGAGTGAGTTAAAAGATTTATAATGAAAGATCAATTTTACGTGGTGCTTCCGAGCAGTATGTCTTACTTCGAGGACAATACTACCACGCATTTGATCACCAAGCTACCCCAGCACTTGATTTTTCACGGAACGTGGGGTGTGCCCTGACCAAAATACAGATTCCCATGACTTTTCAGCACATTCACAGAAAAAGAAGAATTACGTGCAGGTATGAATGTAATTTCTGCCGTCACGAGCGCCAATACATCATTCAGGGTGTCTCTCAATAATCGTATTAGAGAGTCTGGTAAAAATTTAAAAAGAAAAGCTGAGGAAAAATTCGATATTCTGATGGAGGGAGGTGGTTACAAACGTAGACGTCGGATATTCGGGCTTCAGTCACTTGCAAGTGATGTGCGCGTAAACAAACTTTTGTCGGCGAAAAAAAAAAAAAAGAAAAAAACAATGTAAAACTAAAAAAAAAACCCTGGAGGAAAAATTGGAAGAAAAAAAAGAACAAAACAAAAAACAAAAAAAAAGACATACAACAAGAGATATTTTTAATTAATTAAAAAAAATGGCTTTTCTACATACTCAATCTTGCAAGTGTGTAAAGTCGGAACTGCTGCTTTTTGAGATCCCACCTACTCAAACAACAATAGAAAGCTCTCATGTAGTCCAGTATAAACCTATTTCATGTTTAACATGTGATTCTCCGATAGAATTCAATGTACTGGGTAATAGTGACGAGTACATCGATTTATCACATACAATGTTAAGTTTGAAAGTAGAATTAAAATGTAATACCAAACCAGATGATTTTCTCAGTGGCGTGACAGCCGATAAAGTAAACAAAGTTGGACCTGTAAACAATTTCTTGCACTCGATGTTTAGCCAGTTGGAGGTCTCTCTCAATCATACAAATATTTCATCATCATCAGGATTATATCCGTACAGAGCTTATTTTGAAACTCTTCTAAATTATGAGCCGTTGGCTAAAAAATCTCATCTTGGCTGCGTGTGTTGGAGCGATGATACAGCAGTTGCCATGGATGATCTTCAGGATGCTAATTTAGGGCTTGTTGAGAGACGAAGCTTACTAGTTAACAAAAAAATAGACATGATTGGACATCTTCATCATGATATATTCAATCAAGATCGATTATTGCTGAACGGAGTAGATATTTATCTACGGCTAGTAAGATCCCCTGATAAATTTTGTTCAATGGATCCATACGGATACCACTCTTTACGTATCGAAGATGTATGCCTGTTGGTAAGAAGAGTTAAAATAAGCCCGGGAGTGCTCCTAGCCCACGCAAGAGCTTTAGCTCAAAATACGGCCAAGTATCCGGTTACACGTGTACAAGTAAAAGCTGTAACTCTGCAAAACCTCGTCAATGCCCAAACAATCGACAACATTTGACTAAACGCTATATGCCTAGAAAAAGTGCGGAGGGAGCAGAATGAATGCAGTGATGACGATTGTATATAGATGGCGTATGTGTCAACTCTTTAATTTAAATCTTTGTGCTCTATAGTTTCATGAAAACAACAAGCTTAATGGCTTAGTGGTCAAGGTATAGGACTCTCATGCCAAGGGTCGTGGTTCGATCCTCGGACTCAAAATTTTTTTTTTCGTTATTTTACATGTATATTAGATAGATTTTTAAAAAAATATCTCATAATTATTCAGCCGTTTTTTTATTTTAAATAATATAAAGAGAGTTCAAATTATAAATGGAATTGGGTTATTTGGTTTATTTGAATAAAAAAAGAGACATTGGTTATTTGGTTTTTCAAGTAATAAAAAGAAAGTTTAAAAGTAAAATAGAAATGGGTTATTTGGTTTATTTAAATAATAATAATAATAAAATTGAGTTATTTTAAGGTATGCAAGTACACGCATTCATCTTATATCACGCGCGCACTCGATTGCCTCCGCAGTCCGCTCCCTCCGCACTTTTTTCTAGGCCTATAGCGTTAAGTCAACATTTGTCTCGGACAACTCCCAAAAAGAATGATCATTGGATTCGTGGAGAACAAAACATTCAGCGGCGACTACAAAAAAAATCCATTTAATTTCGATAATTTTAATATCAGCTACCTAAGCTTGTGGATAGATCCCATTCAAATTCCCTCAAAACCGTTGCAGCCAGATTTTAAAAATGATAAATCCTACGCTAAAGCCCATCACACCTTGTTTTCGAGGACAGGTATACACTTTTTAGATGAAGCAAATAACATTTCTCGTAAATCATATCCAGATGGGTATTGTCTTTTCGCATTTGACTTAACCCCTGATCTTTCGGCCAACGAATCCACGCACTTTAATCTCGTAAAACATGGAAGTCTTAGAATCGATTTACGTTTTGCCGATTCTTTACAATCTAGCATAAATTGTATTATACAGGATGTACTAAAAGTATGGAATCAAGCAATTATCTCCGAAAAGACCCAATTTTTGTATAGCACATGTTATGTAAAAGTTTCCTGAAATAAAATTTACGATTTAGTGGGCCCTATGAAAAAGGGCTCGGGCCCTTATTTTGGGCCCTACGATCCTTAACTTCGGTTTTTCAAATGAGAACCCCTATTTTTGACCCCAGATTCGGAAAGAATGGAAAATTTTACGATTTTTAGGTATTTTCTGAAAATTTTTTGGGCCCTTATTAGGGTCCCACACGGCCCTTTTCCTTTTAGCCCTTATTATCTCCGAAAAAACGCAATTTTTGTATAGCACATGTTATGTAAAAGTTTCCTGAAATAAAATTTCAGATATAAAATTTCAAATATTACATAACATGTGCTCTACAAAAATTGCGTTTTTTCGTAGATAATAAGGGCTAAAAGGAAAAGGGCCGTGTGGGACCCTAATAGAGGCCAAAAAAAATTTCAAAAAATACCTAAAAATCGTAAAATTTTCCGTTCTTTCTGAATCTGGGGTCAAAAATGGGGGTTCCTATTTGAAAAACCGAAGTTAAGGGTCGTAGGGCCCAAAATAAGGGCCCGAGCCCTTTTTCATAGGGCCCACTAAATCGTAAATTTTGTTTCAAGAAACTTTTACATTACATGTGCTACACAAAAATTGCGTCTTTTCGGAGATAATTGCTTGATTCCATACTTTTAGTACACCCTGTATATACCGAATATGAAGATATACTCGAAATAGACTCTTCGAGGCAGGCGATCGTAGATTTTACTAATTGATAATAAACTATGTATGCAAATAACTATAAAATAAATATATATGTAAAATGATGAAATGAAAAAAATTTTTTTCTTATTTTACCCACTCCCAGTCGTTTCCTTTTCTCTCTCTCATTTTTTTAAATTAACTTCAGTTTCAATCATACCACTGGACAGTTAACACTGTCATGGCTTTTGTTATTGATATCCAGTTTTTAAAAGATAAAAATAGTTCACTTTCTCCTAAAGAAGTTGCCATTGTAGACTTAAATCACAATTTCACTTGTCACTGACTCATAGTCCCTGAATCTCCTTTGAGAGACATAAATTTAGAAATAAGACAATTCAACAAATGAATGCAGCGTCATCATCACGGCATCAGTTTCGAAGAATAAGAAGCCAGAGAGTCAGCGGTTATTGCGAGCTTGAAAAAATTTACAAAGAATGCAGAAAAAATTTACGTTCGTGGATATCAAAAAAGGTTATTTGTACATAAAATCATTTGTAACAAAATTATTAATTTAGAATACGATTCAAAATGCCCACTTTTTAAAAATTTAGCCTGGAGTCAGCAATATTGTCTGCATCATGCAAATAAAAATAAACTGTTAAAATATAATGGTCATTAAATTATGCCATAAGATTACGTAATTGGCTAAATTCGCGAAGTACTCAAGATTTACGTGCTACTACTGTTTTTGAAAATGAACAGTCTAGAAATACTGGAAAGTCTTGCAACAATTCGGCTTCATACTGTAGGTGTATTCCCAGCAGACCAGATACCGAGGGTGTGGACGAAACCTGTGGGGTTCGTATTTTTAAGATGTTACAAAAATACGAATTTATTTTCTTTCATTTAAAACAAATAAATAGATATAAATGTATAATCAAATAAAATAATTCGGGATAGGTAATAAAGAAAGAAAAACATCTGATGAATACTATAGAAAAAGTATTTATTCAAATTTTCATACCATGACTCATTATTTACAAACAAACTAATTTCATTCTCAACAAGGATCTATCCTACTTTCTTCTAAATTTACCGCGGGAGCTTCATTTTATAATTAAACCAATGATTCTCAAAAAAATATATATATATATCCAACAGGAGAACGAGAGTTTTCACTCTTTTTTTTTTTCGATTTATTTCGTTCGAGATTTTACGATATCTTTTATAAAAAAAAATGATACTCGCGTAGGGATGCACTTATAGAACTCTCTCGGTTCGCATCTACGATGCTAATTCGAGATCTTTTTTTTTTGAAAGGTACTCACCTCCGGACGATGATTGAATCACTCACTAAAAAACTGATTGAATTTAATTCGCTACACAATAGCTTTGGTGCGTTTCAATTCAATTGTTTTTTTTTTTTTTTTTTTGTCGCGGCGTAAATTGTCACAAAAAAGAAATTTGAGATCAAATCTTTTCGCTACAGGAACGAGCCGTGCGTATTCGATTTTTTTTTTTTTTTCTCAAGGAATAAATAAAGGAAATAGGATTTCAAATGACGGTGCGTCTTCTACTTAGAAAAAAAAATCTTGATAGATTTTGTCTAAGAGCTTTCGCTACACGAAATTTAAAATAAAAAAAAAAACTAAGTCTTTTGTGAAAATTATTATGGGCTTGACTAGCAAGGATTTGGTGTATGTGACAAATTTTAAAGGAATATTAACTCCCGAGCGCTCCTGGGGTGCGCTATTTATACCCCGGAGGACCTGACTTTAGTTACCCCCACTTATGATTTGCAAAAGGGCACCCAAAGTTTTCCCTCTGAGCCTCACCTAGGTCTAGCAAAAATCCTAGTGTGCGTGTGGGACGCAGAGTGGGAGATGGGCTCGGAAATACTAGCCGCGCGAATAACATCGATATGTTTTAGGGGCGCGTTGAATTTAAATTTCTAATTCTTTCTATAAATTCGGTACCTTGCAGATAGGCCCTCCCTAAAAGAAAAAAAAAAGAAATTTAACGAAGCTCCCTAGAATAGTATAATAAATAACAAAATTAATTATTAATTTAACAGTAATAAAAAAAAATGGAAAATGTAACAATATTCTTAATTCATAAATGATAGTCTTTTAGTTTTTTTTTTTTTCTTTGACATCACTACCCATCATTCGGTGTCCCTATGCATGCATAAATAAGAAAGAACTAAAATAAAATTCCGGAAAAATCTCGGTAGGTTACATCGATGTATCCGATACAGCTTTCAGCCTAAAACATATCTGCTATGTTATAGAATCTCCACCCCATCCCGGTCTATATTTCTCACAGTCAATGCTTGGCGGATCATCACCCGCGTTCGCGTAAACTTGAGCACTGGTCGTTAAATCGATCGAAAAATCATGCGCTTGTACGGCCCGTGAGCCGCAGAGCCGATCGGTGATACTCGTTTCACGCCGTCTGCAGTGAGCCATGAAAAACACGATACGGAGTAGCTGACGAGAGCGCGCGCACGCACTCTCCCCTTCTCTCATTCGGAGAACCAGCCGAGTTCGGAGAATCTCAGATGCCTGCACCGGCGTGCTTTTGCACTCTCTGAATTCTCCCCACGTGATTGTCAACCTTACCTCAGCACGCGATTTTTCACCGATTTTTGCTGTCGTCCTCCCCAACTCAGCTTCCTCACACACTAACTGTCTCGGCATAAAGAGAACCACGGACAATCCTACCCGCACTGACTTTATCAAAAACTCAGAATCAGTGATCTCCCGGCCATGTGCGTGCATAAATCCGCGCCGAAAAACAAAAGGAACCGGACACGACAATGAGTAATATAATTCCTACCTTTATCTTCAATCGTTTCATTTGTCTCCCTCGGGCTTGCCAGGGCGTTCTCGAACGTATTTTGCACACCTGGTCTAATCGGTTGGTCCGTGCTTGGTGGAGTTCCTGGGGGAGTATGGCTTCTGTCGACACGGTCAGACATGTTTTCCTTGCTCGGTTTTCACAGCACTTCACTACACACACGGTAGATAAACTGAAGAAAAAGGCGCACCTACAAGTCCTCCCTTTCTCGACGTGCTTCAATTCTCACAAAACTGTTGGTTTCACTCTTTCTCGAGGTTGCGCAGCGGAAGCGTGCTGGGCACAAAACCTGACGGGAAGGTGGTGTTAAATAAATAACAAGAGTGATGTTATAGTAAAACGCAGGGTTTATTAAAAGAAGCTCGTGCAGTACAAGAATACTTTTGGCACGAGAGCTTACGATAGACTTGCCCATTTCCACATTATAAATACATTACACATATCAATCCAAAATGATCGATAATTATTGATAGAATTAATAAAACCATATAGAATTTAAAACAAATCAAATCAATCAGAATTAATGAAACGAAATGGTAATTTATTTATTTTAGCTAAATCCCCCGTTCGTTATTTGCACAAACGTGTGGTAGCATGTATGACAAAATAATCGAAGTCTCAATGAAAACCAATTCTTAACTCTGCAGGATGCTTACCTGGTGCTCCAGATTTTGTTTCGGAGGCGACTTCGCCAGGAAGTCAAAGGAGAAGAATCGAAAATTTTTAGATAAAGGTGATTCTTGTTGCACTGAATTGTACCTGGTAGATATTTCCTTCTTAAGGATGACTTCCTCGCGTAAATCAAGCGATTGTTGGTAAGAACGGTACCTGGTGCACCAGATCAATTTTTCGTCTTGAGGATGACATCTTTGTTAATCTCTTTCTTTAATGATGAAAATTCACATTTTTGTTGGATAAAAGATTTTTCAAGACTTGCTGATTGTCAAATAAATCGTATAAATGATGACATTTTTTTCTGTGACAGATATGTTAATGGATTTTATTCAGAACAAAAATTAGAGAATCATTTTAAAGGGTGCCGAAAAATATACAAAAGTGAAGGTTCAATTTTCTTACCATAAAAAATTTACAAAAAATTTGTTGTGCCTTTTGTTGTGTATGCAGACTTTGAGTGTATGCTAATCGATTGCAAGGACTTTGATGAAGAAACTTTGTGTAAAGATGATGATGATGATAGTATCATTAATCCAATACCTAAAAATGCATACCAAGAACATAAAGTTCACAGCACCGCTTATTACTTACACTGCACGTACAACGATTCTTGATCAAGGTTGAAATGGGTCTTGATCACAGTTTGAAATTTTTTTTTGTGCTGCTGTCTGGTATATAATGCTGCAATAACATTTCAAGCAAAGCATGTCTCATCAAAAAAATTATCAATATTTATAATTAGTTTTTTTTTTAATTTTTTGTAAATGAGTTACACAACATCCTGACGCACGAATACAATTAAATTTATCAATTTTAATATCTATTCTGAGAATACGTGAAAATGCCCAACCACTCTAAAAATCTTGAAAATCTTTAAAAAGAAGGTACGAAAAATCAAAAAAACAAATTTTAGACAATTTTAGTCTTGTAGATATGAAAATTTCTGTGGTACCTGAATAAAAAATATCTTTTTTTTTCTGCTCGTACGAATTTGGCGAGTAATGTTCAATTTTTTTTTATTCTTAATAAGTCGCTCACATTTTCTTTAACTTTTGTCAGTAAAAGGATAGTCTATAAAATTTATTGGATCAATGTGATTTAAGTTTTTAATTTGAAACTCCCTTCCGTTTCTTTATAAGTCTAATCGAATAGGATACCAACGATAATCCTGCTCCTCCTCCTCCACCTGCTCATGCAAACCAGCTCCTTTATATTGTTGTTGTTGCTATTGTTGTAAAGTATCGTACTCACTTATAAGTACCTCTAATCTTTCATTTCTTCCTCTAAAAATGTTTTCATTTTTAATTATTGTTGTATTGGTTAGTCGCATACGTTTAACACATTTTTTGCAACGTGTGCACAAATCATCATCATCATAATTATCATCACCATCATCATCATTACTTACTTCTTGTACTTTTTGTTTTAGACATAAAAATTCATTCCTGAGTTGTTTTTTTTCTGATAAAAATAAATCTCTTTCGTTCTCATCGTCAACAATAGCTGACGTTAAAAGTTTCGACGATTGATTCATGATAACTTTTTTAAAAACCAAAATCTGGTAAAGTAGAAAAAAATTTCTCTTCTTTATCTACACTTATATTTTCTACAATGTTGAGAGGACACTGATCGTAAAATTTTTCACCATCATTTGTTTGGTAAGAAATTTTAACATCAAAAGGTAGTTTTGATAGACGAAAAACCAGTTTACTGGCAACACTTTTCTTATCGATATTGGAATAAAATATATATTTGAATCTTTTACCCAAGCAAACTCTCTTAAAGAAGGAATTTTTCTAGGTATTTTTTCTTAACATAAGAGAGAGTCAAAAATTCAATTTCATTTGATGAGTGTAGGTTGTAAGGGTTAATTAGCCTTCAACCGAAACTCATTGGTTTCGTTTATTATTAAGATAAAAAGTAGGAGGTTCTCAGAGGAACTGCAATTACAACAAGTCAGTTGCTCTTTGCAACAACAATCCTTTATTAAAAAACTCTCACGCTGAAGGAGTAGACGGGGCACTTGGCCCAGCAAGAAACAAAGACACTTACAATCACGGAGTTGCACTCAATGTATGACAACAATAAATTACAACGTAAAAATAACAATGTCAAAAGAGTTAGCAGGGTAGGTTGCTGTGGCAGCGCTGACCAACGTGAACGCGTAGACGAAGGTCTGAACGCAGCGGCTGCCCAAGCGACACTATCGGGCCCACGCGAGCAGCAATCAGCTGTCTCGCACATCAAGTCTCTTTGCCTCTTGCTCCGTCAAGGTGCGATTCTCTCGCTCTTGTGCCCCGGCGTCTGCTCCTTCAAACTGAAAATTGGCTTCATTTTTATCAGGTACATTAATTACTTATTACTAATGGGCAAAACCTCTGGGGGAGCAGTAGCGAGCCAAATGATCGTTACAAGGTAAACACAAAAAATTAATTTCGTACAAATTGTGTTGCTCATAATAATACTATTAAATATGATACTGATTTATAACAATTGTTGCAATATTTAAAATTTAGTTCAACGTATTTTCCTGATTCTACTTTGTTGTAAACAGAAAAATCGTAATCTGTAAAAGTTGAAATGTTACAATCTGACTCACATGCACAAACGTAACATATAAAATCGGTTCTATCACTGAATGTATTAATCGATCTTATTGATACACATGCAGTTAATTAATAAAATTGTGTATCATAACAAAAGTTTAAGTATGATGTTTCCATGTTAAGTCTCGAAACCAATTCTCATTGATTTGTTTTAGAAAAAGAAACAATCTAACACCAAGACACTCTTTTAAAAAATACCAAACTTTTTATATTCTCACACCAAATACACGAACACGACTGATACCTAAAAGAAAGAATCTGATTTCGTTTACTAAAAACCATCATTTTATTTTTAAAAGAATGAGGGGGAATTAAAACAACCTGCACAGACCCTAGATCTCCCTTTTCCTAAAATCTAAAACTAAAACAAAAACAAGCTCAATCGTAACATCAGTATTGTAATACCTATCTTTATGGTATTTATGTTTTTAAAAGAAATGTTTATATTTCACTTTTATTATCTTTATTTATAAGTTTCTTTATTATGCATAAATTGTACGCAGTGTTTGCGAGCAGAAGTGTGACGGCAGACTGTCGCCTGCGAGCAATTACAATCGTTTATATTACTTACTGTCCCATTGTTTAATAATAATCAATAATTCAATATAGATATACAAACGATTAATTTGAGTTATGTTACAGTATAGTATTCGAATGATAATTCTCGTAGACTGAAAAGTAAAAACGATCGAGTTTTATTTTGAAACCGAGAGCTGAGATTCAGAGACTAAAATAAGTCGATAAAAAGCCCTAGAATACCAACACTTTATCCTATTGCGCGAACGACCACGCATCTCTGTTCGTCGAAAGATACCGAAGCCAAAAAAAGAAAAAAAAATCTACCACGTGTACCTCCACGCATCTCCCTTTTCCTAACCCCAACTAGTTGTTCTAAGCTAAAAATGACGCGCAAGGTTTTAAGCAATCTTGACCTCCCATCCGAGTCGATCGGCGTGTGATACTTATGTAGATACCCAAGCATGAGTGTAAGAGTGTGACGTCACGAGTCAGTGATACTTATTCAGCTAGAACTCTCACAACAACAATAGTTATTGTTTATATCGTTTGATCATCGAAAGTTCTAGCATGAATCCTTGTAAAAAAATTTTGCTAAGCCGGCACATCCACAGATTAAAAAGAAAATCTCTAAATTTAAATATGAACACTAAAACATCGCTTTATTTAACTAACAAGGAGAGGACCAGGCCTTTGGGTCATGGATTTGGCTTAAACTTGGCATATGGGTAGCAAATATGCCAAAAAGAAACCTCCAAGTGTCAGTTTCTCTGAATGGGCCTTTTAAAGTCATCTTCCCTCTACACCCCATGCTAAAAAATCAGCATTTTATCAGAATTTTTCAATAAAAAGCTGTTTTTGACCTGATTTTCAAAAAAATATTGCTCAGACCCTATCGCACTTACAGAATTCCGGAACCTCGCATTTTTTTCGACTTTCTAAGTACTTTCTGGAAAGAATTATTTGAGATTTTTTTTTTTATGTATTAGACCATGTAAAATTAAGATGTTTTTCGTCTTTTCTTCATTTTAAATATGTTGAAATAAGAGCAAATTTATGCTTGTACGATTGAATGATGAAATGCTGACAGGAGAAATTCCTCCGAGCATTGAACTATGTATATGAGTGTAAATGCTTAGTCGTACTTTAAGAAAGAGTATTTATACAGGCGTTAAGTTGTAACGTGTACGCCACTCGATAGACCGCTATCGAGACGTCAGAATGTCGGTTTCTATAATTATATTATTCTAAAACAAATATAAATTAATAAATGTTCTTTAAAGCCACTAATTTTAACATGGTAGCAAGAGCGTGTAGTTTTTGAAAACGGAAAAGTGACTATTTTAAAGTGTTCTCAAGTGAAACTGAGATACCACGTTACTTCGAACGTGAAGAGGTTTGGAAAGAATTTTAAATGAGCCTATTAGAAAAAGAAAATCAGTGCTTGAATGAATTAAGCTTGGCAGGTATAAATTCAGTGCCAAAGGAAGATTTAATAAAAACTTTGAGTAAATTGCCACCTAGAAAAATCTTGCAATATTTCAATACAGATGAACTAAAAAGACTTTGTAAAGGCACAAAGGAAGAAAATACTGTAGCGACAAAGTCAAGGGGTGAAATAATAGATATTCTGCAAAAATATCAAATAGAAGCAGTGTATGCTGACGTACATGAAAGTGATTTAAGAAAAGTAGGAAAAATTCAAATTGAAGAAATTCAAAACCGTCATAGTGCTAATTTGGAACATAAAGATAAACTAATTAAAGAGCTAACTATGTCGCAAAACGAAGACGCAAGACTCCATATCTTTGATGGAAGGAATTATAGCATTTGGAAAATAAGGATACTCCAATACTTGAAAACAAAAAAGTGTGCAGAACCAGCAGTTCGAGTGGCTTTGACATCAGATTCACAAGAAAATTGGTCCGACATGAACGAGAAAGCAATAAACTACATTTATTGCAGTATAAGTAACGATCAATTAGAATTTTTGAGCGAAGAAGAGAGAAAATCTGCTCGGAAAATAATGCAGAAGTTTGACAAAATGTATCTAAAAGAATCTACAGCAATGCAAATCTGTGTAAGAAACAAACTTGATCAGATGAAATTAAAAAATTATGATAATTCAAGTACATTTTTCTGTGATTTTGAGAAGACTATAAATGACTTAAAAAATGCTGGAGGAAAAGTCACCGAGGCAGAAAAATTAAATTACATGCTGAGAACTTTGCCAGAATCCTTAAGCTACATTGGAGATCTGGTAGATGCTCTATCAACAGAGGATAGAAATTGTGAGTTCTTAAAAAATAAAATAAGCATGTGGGAAACCCGAAACTTGAGTGAATCAAACAAGAAAAAGTGTAGTGCATTTCAAGCAGAAAGTTCAAATAAATTCACATGCTATGGGTGTGGTAAGCCCGGACACTTAAAGAGAAATTGTAGAAACAAGTGGACCAAAAACAACAATACATTTTGGCAAGGAGGTGCACAAGAAGCACCACAGCAGAAACAGCAACAACGGCCGCAGTCTCAGCAGTTTCAAGGTCGCGGTGGCAGAGGTAGTCGACAACACTCAAATCGCGGAGGCAGGAACTGGCAGCCCCGCATTGATGGAGCAATTCAACACAACGCAACGTATAGTAACACCGAAAACGACAGTACGGATGATCAGGTGAAAAACTCTTTTTTTGCGCATTTAACAGACGGTGATAAATTCGATAATCATGTTGTTGATATATATAATTGTGATACAAATAAAATAGATTGTATATTAGACAGTGGTTGCTCAGACCACATTATTAATGATGAATCCTATTTTTGTGAATCTATAGTTTTTAAAAAGCCAATTAATGTCAAGGTTGGTGACGGTAGAATTTTGAAAGGCACGAAAGTTGGTAAAATTTTAACTTATTTTGAAGTGAACGGGATTAAGCATAAAACAAAAATATCCAATGTATTTTATGTAGCTGAGATGGATAAAAATTAGTTGAGTTTTGCGAAAATTACAAATGAAAATAAAATAATGTCTGTCGGAAATACGTCGAAAATATATAATAGTAATAATACTTTAATTGCAGTAGCTTGCAAAGAAAATGGGTTGTATAAAATAAGTAGTTATTTTGATGTGAGAGTGTGTTATTCGTCGGAGAAAATTAACAAAAACATGACACAGAAAGAAAGGTTTCATAGAATTTTCGGTCACGTAAATTTTAAATATTTGGAGGAAATGTGTAAGAATCAAATTGGTTGATGGGTTACCAGAAAAATTAGAGCCAGTAAATTTGAAGTGTGGGACGTGCATACAGAATAAAATGCATAATTTAACTTTCGAAAATAATAGAAGTAGAGCCACCGAGATTTTAGAGTTGGTACATGCAGATCTAAATGGGCCGCATAATACAACGAGTTATGATGATTCAAAATATTTTTAAACTTTCATTGATGATTATAGTAAATGTGCATTGATTTACACAATAAAATTAAAGTCGGATGTTTTTAATTGTTTCGTGGATTATATTAATAAAGTTGAAAATCTTACCGGGAAAAGAATTAAAAAGTTAAGGTGTGATAATGGAAGAGAATATTTAAATCACGATATTTACAATTTAATAAAAGAAAAAGGGATTTTACTTGAACCGTGTCCTCCTAACGTGCATGAATTAAATGGGACGGCGGAAAGATATAATAGGACGATTATGGATTCCGCGAGATGTTTATTTTTTGAAGCAAACGTGAATCGTAGATACTGCCCGGAGGTCGTTAAAACCGCAGCTTATTTAAAAAATAGAACTATTGCAAATACGATTGAAAATAAGACATCTTATGAAATTTTCCTCGGGAATAAACCTAATTTGAAAAATTTACGTTTATATGGGAGTAAAGTTTTTGTGAGAGTTCCCGAAAATGAAAGAAATACCAAATGGGATAGAAAGGCCGATTTAGGGATCTTACTTGGTTACGACCACGTTGGATACAGAGTTTTGTTAAACGGTAAAATTAGATTAGAGTAGGTAAATTAGGTTACCCAGCTGAAAAAATCCATATGGAAATCCGTAAGGAAACCCGTACGGGGACCCATAAGGGTTCCTGTAAAGGATCCCATACGGGTTTCCGATACTGATATTTGGTCAGGGTTTCCGTACGGGTTTTCATACGGTTTTTTTTTTTTTTTTCTTTTAATTTTATTTTTACACTATTTTTTTATTTTTTTAATATTATTATTAGATATTGATATATTATTCTTTATAAGATTTAATTATTCATAATAAAATTATTTTGAATAAAATTATCGAAGAAAAAAATTTTGTTCGACTGAGATTCGAACCCATGACCCCAGGCATCACAGGCAGACACTCTACCACCTGAGCCATTGAGCTAGCATGCATCAAGACCTCAATTAAACTCCTTTAATATACAACTTATTGTCGGTTAAGCCCTTCAATTTAGATGAAGCTTCGACAAAATTTGTTTTAGATTCAGATAATGCAATACAATTGCTCGTGTTTGCGCGCTGAGAGAGACTAGTTAAAAATCAAATATAAAACAGTTGTTAAAGTAGTTTAATTTAAGTCTTCGAGCAAGCTAGCTTAATGGCTCAGTTGGTAGAGTGTCTGCCTGCCATGCCTGGGGTCGTGGGTTCGAATCTCAGTCGAACAAAACTTTTTTCTTCGATAATTTTATTATTAATAATTAAATCTTATAAAGAATAATATATCAATATCTAATAATAATATTAAATTAAATAAATAAAAAAATAGTGTGAAAATAAAATTAAATGAAAAAAAAAAACCCGTATAGAAACCCGTACGGAAACCCTGACCAAATATCAGTATCGGAAACCCGTATGGGGTCCTTTCCTTACGGATTTCGATATTGATTTTTTCAGCTGGGTAGAGCCAGACATGTTGATATAGTTGAAAATGATGAAAATTTGATTGGTTTTAGAGGCAATGATAACAGTGATTACGAGGATGATGAAACTTTAAGTCATGAAATTCAAAACTCTGAATCCAACGAGGGTAGGGAAAAGGTAGATTCTGCTGAAGAAGAGAGTAACCATGATAATGTTGAGTTAAATGAAAATCGTTTAGATAGGCCGCAAAGAGCAAGAAAAAAACCAGATTGGTATGGGATAAATAGAGATTCAAATTACGTTTATGTAAATGTAGTTAGCGCAGATAGCCCTTCTACCTACGAGGAAGCAGTAGAGTGCGAGGAAAATGATTTATGGAAAGAAGCTATGGATAGGGAAATGAATAGTTTGATGAAAAATAAAACGTGGAAATTAGTAAATAGACCTAGAGATAAGAAGATTCTAGATTTAAAATGGGTATTCACAAAACAATCTGATAACCGAAAAAAAGCTAGACTTGTAGTTAGAGGCTTCCAACAAACTGAAGTACGGGAAGATTTGTATTCACCAGTAGCTAGAATTCAAACATTGAAATTATTATCCTTTTGTTGCCAAAATAATTTATTGATTATCCAGATGGATGTAGAAACAGCTTTTCTAAATGGTTTCGTAAAGTCAGAAGTATTTGTAAAACAACCAATGGGTTATCAAGACGGTTCAAATAGAGTTTACAAATTAATTAAAGCATTATACGGGTTGAGAGAGAGCCCGAGAACTTGGTATGAATGTTTTGATGATTTTATGAAGGAACTAGGATTTCAACGAAACGAGAGTGACTGTTGTTTATATGTAAAGTTTGAAAAGAATGTAAAAATTTATTTAATATTATTTGTTGATGACTTATTAATTTGTGGAAAAAATAAGGGAAGGATTGAACAAATTAAAAATAAATTATCAAATAAATTTTCTATAAAAGATTTGGGTGAAGTGAGCACTTATTTGGGAATAAACATTAATTATGATTATGAAAAATGTAATATGACACTGGACCAAAGTGACTATATAGAGTCATTGGCCAGAAAATATAATATTGTAAATGCGAAATTGTATAATACACCTATGGAACAAAATTTAAGTGTAGAACCTGCACAGCCAGCATCAAATAACGTAAAATATAGAAACTTGATCGGTGCATTATTATTAATTAGCACGAGTACGAGAATTGATATAAGTTATGCTGTGAATTATTTGAGTAGATTTCAAAATAGCTATAAAACTCATTATAAATACGCGTTGAGAATTTTGAAGTACTTATATTTGACAAGAAATCTTAAATTAACGTATGAAAGAAATTTAAATGCTGACGTGTTAGACTGCTTTGTTGATGCTGACTGGGCTGGTGATAAGGTAGATAGAAAATCTACTTCTGGTTATATTGTAAGATTGTTTCGAAATGTGATTTATTGGAAATCAAGAAAACAAGGAAGTGTAACTAAATCTTCGACAGCAGCTGAATATGTGGCTTTATCAGAAGCAGTGAGTGAAATAAAAGTGGTGAAAAATCTTTTGAAAGATTTTAGTGTTGTGTTCGAAAAACCGATTAATGTGTATGAAGATAATTCTGGAGCGATAGCTATTGCAAAATTTGGTAATTTAACTAAAAATTCAAAATACATAGAAATACATTATCACTTTGTAAATGAATGTTATGAGAAAGGTGTGATTAAAATTGTAAAAGTAGAGTCAGAAAATAATATCGCTGACGTATTAACTAAAGCACTCGGACGCAATAAGTTTGAAAAATTCTGGAACGAATTACGAATAATTGGGAAGAAAAATTTGTAAATCATAAATTTGAGGAGGTGTGTTGAAATAAGAGCAAATTTATGCTTGTACGATTGAATGATGAAATGCTGACAGGAGAAATTCCTCCGAGCATTGAACTATGTATATGAGTGTAAATGCTTAGTCGTACTTAAAGAAAGAGTATTTATACAGGCGTTAAGTTGTAACGTGTACGCCACTCGGTAGACCGCTATCGAGACGTCAGAATGTCGGTTTCTATAATTATATTATTCTGTAACAAATATAAATTAATAAATGTTCTTTAAAGCCACTAATTTTAACAAAATATCTCAATTAGGTGGATGTGGAGGCTTAGCAAAATTTTTTTACAAGGATTCACGCTAGAACTTTCGATGATCAAACGATATAAACAATAACCATTGTTGTTGTGAGAGTTCAAGCTGAATTAGTATCACTGACTCGTGACGTCACACTCTCACACTCGTGCTTGGGTATCCACACGAATATCACACGCCGATCAACTCGGGTGGTAGGTCAAGATTGCTTAAAACCTGGCGCGTCATTTTTAGCTTAGAACAACTAGTTGGGGTTAGGGAAAGGGAGATGCATGGAAGCACACGTAGTAGATTTTTTTTCTTTTTTTGGCTTCGGTATCTTTCGACGAACAGAGATGCGTGATCGTTCGCGCAATAGAGTAAGGTGTTGGTAATCTAGGGCTTTTTATCGACTTTTACAGACTACGATTTTTCTGTTTACAGCAAAGTAGAATCAGGAAAATACGTTGAACTAAATTTTAAATATTGCAACAATTGTTATAAATCAGTATCATATTTAATACTATTATTATGAGCAACACAGTTTGTACAAAATTAATTTTTTGTGTTTACCTTGTAACGATCATTTGGCTCGCTACTGCTCCCCCAGAGGTTTTTCCCATTAGTAATAAGTAATTAATGTACCTGATAAAAATCAGGCCAATTTATACAATACCATTATGCCGAGCTAGCGAGTTTTTCTTTTCAATAAAAAAATAACCACATAATCCCCCAAGCTGCTACAACCTCATAACACCGAGCTAGCGAGTTTTGTATAAGTAAAAATTAGGAAAAAAAATCTTCCGAGCTCTTGCGAGTTTTTAAGAGATTAATAAATTTAAAAAATCTTCCAAGCTCTTACAACCCCATAACGCCAAGCTCGCGAGTTTTTTTTATGAATAAATGAATAAATACACAATCCTCCAAGCAGCTACAACCCCATAACGCCGAGCTCGTGAGTTTTGTATAAATAAATGATGAAAAATCTCCAGAGCTCTTGCGAGTTTTTAAGAGATAAATAAATTTGAAAAAATCCACCAAGCTCCTACTACCCCATAACGCCGAGGGAGGATTATGTATTTATTTATTTATTCATAAATAAAACTCGTGAGCTCGGCGTTATGGGGTTGTAGCAGCTTGGGGGAATACGTATTTATTTATTTATTGATAAGAACAACTCGCTAGCTCGGTGTAATGGGATTGCAGCAGCTTGGGGGATTATGTATTTATTTATTCATTGATAAGAAAAACTCGCAAGCTCGGCGTTATGGGGTTGTAGGAGCTTGGGGAATTATGTATTTATTTATTCATTGATAAGAAAAACTTGCGAGCTTGGCGTTATGGGGTTGTAGGAGCTTGAAAGTTTTTTTTAAATTTATTTATCTCTTAAGAACTCGCAAGAGCTCGGGACATTTTTTTCCATTTTTTTATTTATACAAAACTCGCGAGCTCGGCGTTATGGGGTTGTAGCAGCTTGGGGAATTACGTATTTATTTATTTATTTATTGATAAGAAAAACTCTCTGGCTCGGTGTAATGGGGATGTAGCAGCTTGGGGGATTATGTATTCATTAATTTATTGATAAGAAAAACAATAAAAAAAAACTTATCGGCTATCTCTCAAGCTGTAAACCCTCAAATACCCTGTGCACCTGAGTTGAATAAAAAAAAACTTATCAGTTATCCTTCAAGCTCTAAACCTCCCAAAACTCTGGTTACCGATGGAATAATTTTACAGGTTCAGCATACTTTAAATTTGAATATCAAGTCCATATAAAAGTGTTTTTTTTTTTTATTTTGTTCCACAAAAAGGTTGTGGTGGACTTTTATTTACATCACTTGAAAGTACTACAAATCATAAAAAAATAAAATAAAATACTAAAATAAAAAACCATTAAACAAACGAAAAATTTTTACGCTTTTCTCAAAATGTGTCCACATTCGTAGAACCATTTAATTTATAGTTATAAAAATAATTTGTTCATAATGTTGCAAACAAAGAGTTAAACAATAAATAAAAACTTATAGCGTTTCCTACTCAACAACTCCATTTTAGAGTTGAAAATTTTAGATTTACAACTTTATGATCTACTTACACTAGGGCAGCGTAATTAGGTATTGTTACAAAATTATTTATTTCATGCTTAAGTAAGCTAAAATGCACTTATATTTTTCGAATAATTCAACTCGGGTGCCCACGGTATTTGGGAATTTACAGCTTGAGGGATGGCAGATAAGTTTTTTTTATTGTACTCGGACGCCCAGGGTATTTGGGGGTTTACAGCTTGAGGGATAGCCGATAAGTTTTATTTATTTATTGTACTCGGATGCCCAGGGTATTTGAGGTTTATAGCTTGGGGGATTGCCGATAAGTTTTTTTTTTTATTGTACTTGGACGCCCAGGGTATTTGAGGTTTACAGCTTGGGGGATAGCCGATAAGTTTTTTTTTATTGAGATCGGACGCCCGGGGTACTGATTAGTTTATTTGCCCCTGCGTCCTTGCTATCCGTTCTACAATCCTACGAGCGTGTCATCTAGATCTGTCATTTTGGTACTATTGACTGTTGCCACTGCTCTCACCCGAGACGATCCCCCCTGATTCTGATTCATAATTTTCATGTTAAATTTATCCATAGAATTACTTGAAGATAATTAGAGGGATCAGTTTAGATTAAATTATAATTGTTATTTTAATTGAGGAAAAAAGTTTAGCTTCTAGAAATAATTATTTTATAAAAGAAAGGCTTGAAATAAAATTTGCTACTAAGGATTTATAATCTTAAATTTATATATTTTTATTGTTTTAAAGGAATTATGAATGAACATATTTAACCTAGAAAACTAATTAATTTTTTGATTAACTTGATAGTATTAGTTTGCATATGTAATTTCAATTAAACTTATTAATATCCGATTTTTAAAATATATATAAATTATTATTATTATTATTGGTTTTTGGGAGTTTTGAATTGAATTTTTAATTAGTTTATTGAGTTTAAGAGAGAAAAAGAGACTATAGGAAAGATATAAGGAAGATATCCCATGTAATTTAGAAGAGGAGATAGATACCGTAACTTTCCGAAGTAAAAAATTTTTTTTTATTTTTTACCAATTAGTCTCATTTAAATTATTCTTAATACTTACTTTCATCAGCATTGAAAAAAAAAAAAACTGGTAAGAAGGATAAATCCAAATTTATCTTTGCATTCTCCCACTGTGTTGTTATTCTCGCGTGTGTGTGTGTGTTTGTGTTTGTGTTTGTGTGTGTGTGTGTGTATGTGTGTCGTGACAAAACAAGAATCGTTGCGACATTATTTTTTTTCATTATGCAGAAACGTTGACCTTTTTTGGTTGTTATTATTGTTTAGTATCTGTTTTATTTACAATTCCAACGGTTCTACTACTATTATCTTAAGAGTGCTCAGGACCCCGGAGAGACAAGCGATTCAACTATTGTGCCACGAGATTTGCAGACGGCGAAAATAGTAACTAAGCGTTCTGTAATGTCGATAACCAGGGCCGTCGCTACTTTCTGAATATAGGGAATATAAAGGGCCCGCAAAAAATATCGGGATTTGCGATTATCAATTAAAAATTGTACCTTATAGATAATTTTTTAAAAATTAAAAAATAAATTGTCAGTCACACTCGTGCGCGCACAAAAAAGGTACGACAAAACCCATATTTTTATCATGACAAAAAATAATTCACTCAACATTTCATAACTTTCAGTAAATAACAAAAATAAAAAAGTGAATCAATAAATCTAACAAATATATATAAAGCAATAATCAATGTGGCCTGCATCGACTAAGATTGTTGTATTATTTATTATAAGGTGTAGGTGCGAGTCGCGGCGTTGACACCGCGGCCGGCGAGTCAGACGTCAGCTGAGAGCGAACCACGTGGTTCGCTCGGGCCTCGGATGTCGTCGGTCGATTGCAGCACGGCAAGCCAACTTCTATATAATCAGCCTGCACTTCAAAGGTGTTTTGGCTTGGTCGCACGACTCTCCGTCAGATTCCATATCAGGATACGGTCTAATAATTATTAGATTCAAATTGAGGTTTTATAGCGTTACTTTATTTATTTATTTTGTATACTACAGATCTTTTTTTTTTTTTTTTTTTAATAAAAATAAACAATCGATCCCCCAAGCTCTACAACCCAAAAGCGCTGTGCGTCTCGGTTTTTTTAATAAATAAATCATAAAGTAAATAAACGAATAATCCCCAAACTTGACATCTCAATAACGCTGAGCCTCCTGGCTTTTATTTATTTTTTTTCTGAAATGATAAATAAATAAACAACCGCCCCACAAGCTGTACAACTGAATAACATCGAGCGTCCGGGGCTTTTTTTTCTCTCAAATAATGAATAAATAAAAAACCTACCCTTCAAGCTCTACAACCCAATAACGCCGAGTGTACGAGGGTTTTTTTTTTCTCTAAAATGAAAAATAAATATACAATCTACCTCCCAAGCTCTACAACCCAATAATGCTGGGCATCCGGGGATTTTTTTTGAAATGATAAATAAATAAACAATCTACCTCCCAAGCTCTACAACCCAATAACGCTGGGCGTCCAGGCTTTTTTTTCTGAAATGATAAATAAATAAACAACCTGCCCTCAAGCTCTACAACTCGAATAACGTCGAGCGTCCGGGCTTTTTTGCTCTCAAATAATAAATAAATAAACAATCAACCCTCAACCTCAACAACCCAATAACTCTGTGCGTCCTGGGCATTTCTTTTTCCTCTAACGTTGAATAAATTAACATTCGATTCCTCAAACTTTACACCCCAAAAGCACTTTGCGTCTCGGTTTTATTGATAAATGAATCATAGAATAAACAAACAATTCATCCCCAAACTCTAGAACCTAATAACGCCGGGCATCTGGGTACTTTTTTTTTTCCTTGAATGATAAACAAATAAAAAATCGATCCCTAAACTCTACAACTCCATAACGCTGGGCAACCAGGCTTTTTTTCTGAAATGATAAATAAATAAGCAATCTACCCCCCAAGATCTACAACGCAATAATGCTGGGCATCGAGGTATTTCTTTTTTTTTTTTGAATGATAAATAAATATAAGATTGATTCCCAAGCTCTACAACCCAGTAACGCTGGGCGACCAAGTTTTTTTTCTGAAATGATAAATAAATTAACAATTTACCTCCCGAGCTCTACAACCCAATAACACTGGGCAACAAGGCTTTTTTTTGAAATGATAGATAAATAAACAATCAACCCCCCTAGCTCTACAACCCAAAAACGCTGGGCGTCCGGGTGTTTTTTTTTTATTTCGTGAATAATAATTAATAAATAAATGAAAAATCGATCCTCAAACTCTATAAACCAATAACGCTGGGCATCCCGGCTTTTTTTTTTTTTTGAAATGATAAATAAATAAACCACCTACCCCTGAAGCTCTGCAACCCAATAACGTCGAGCTTCTAAGGCTATTTTTTCTTTCAAATAATAAAAAAATAAACAATCTACCCTCCAAGCTCTACAACTCAATAACTCTGTGCGTCCTGGGTTTTTCTTTTTCCTCAAACGTTGAATAAATTAACATTCCATTCCTCAAACTTTACACCTCAAAAGCGGTCTCGGTGTTTTTGATAAATAAATCATACAATAAACAAACAATTCATCCCCAAACTCTTGAACCTAATAACGCTGGGCATCTGGGTATTTTTTTTTTCCTTGAATGATAAACAAATAAAAAATCGATCCCTAAGCTCTACAACTCAATAACGCTGGGCAACCAGGCTTTTTTTCTGAAATAATAAATAAATAAACAACCCTCCCCCTCAAGCTCTACAATCCAATGACGCCGATCGTACGCGGGTTTTTTTTTCTCTAAAATGAAAAATAAATAAGCAATCTACCCCCCAAGATCCACAACGCAATAATGCTGCACGGAGAGAAAAAAACACAGAAATTTACTGTGGTAAGTTAACACGAAAAAATCGTGTGTTACCTTACGCAGAAAAATCCTAAGCGCTACTGTAAGAGAGTCAATCAAAATCACTCTGGTCACACCTGATTGCCTGATTGGTTCGGCAACAGTAGCGCTAAGGATTTTTTCTGCGTAAGGTTAACACACGATTTTTTCGTGTTAGCTTACACAGTCAATTTCTGTTATTTTTCACTCCGTGTGGGCATCCAGGTATTTTTTTTTTTTTCCTTAAATGATAAATAAATACAAGATTGATTCCCAAGCAGTACAACCCAGTAACACTGGGCGACCAGGTTTTTTTTCTGAAATGATAAATAAACAATTTACCTCCCGAGCTCTACAACTCAATAACACTGGGCAACAAGGCTTTTTCTTCTGAAATGATAAATAAATAAACAATCAACCACCCAAGCTTTACAACCCAATAACGCTGGGCGTCCGGGTGTTTTTTTTTTATTTCGTAAAAAAAAATTAATAAATAAATGAAAAATCGATCCCCAAACTCTATAACCCAATAACGCTGGGCATCCCGGCTTTTTTTTTTTGAAATGATAAATAAATAAACAACTTACCCCTGAAGCTCTACAACCCAATAACGTCGAGCTTCTAAGGCTTTTTTTTCTTTCAAATAATAAAAAAATAAACAATCAACCCTCCAAGCTCTACTACCCAACAACGCTAGGCACCATGGTTTTTTTTATGAAAAAATCCTAAAAATTTATTAATTTTATCTATACAATAATTAGTCAATTTTAAAATTTAATTTAATTCCAGTTCCCACTCGCAGTTGTAAACTTTTTATTCTTTCAAGTTCCTCTCGATTATTACAGTTTCACATCAATAATTTATATTTTAATTTTGCCTAAATTTTAGTCCCTAGCGTTACGGATTTTATGAGTATTTATTATTTATGAATATTTTCGCTTTTTATAAAGATTCAAGTCAACCGAGGTATTTCACCGTTTTTAATTTAATTTTTTTTTTTTATTGAGTGCCTTAAGGTGGTTTTCTACCAAATTCATGACAATAGAGAATGAGCTCGAATTTTCTGGAGGTGTTGATTAGATATTAATTAACATTTCTACGAAGTCTGATCAAAATTGACCATATAATTTAAAAGTTACAGCAAGTTAAGGATTGAATTTTTTTCATTACGCGTATGGCCGCTACGCTGAAAAAGTTTACTAAATTATTGATATTTGTTTTCTTACAATAGAGATCCTTTAGAAAAACCACATACATATAGTTTCACTATCAAAGAATTCATTTCTTGAAACTGCAAAAAATTGACCTTTTGCAAATTTTACAATAATTTTACAAAAATAATTTTCACGTGAATAACCTCCAAAACTGCGGTATTCAAAGGTGAGGTTAAGAGTTTAAAAAAATGTTTTGTTGTGATTGTCAATGTTTTTTTGGTAGAAAATAATTTCATATACCATAAAAAGTTAAAAAAAAAATTTTAATAACCAATTGTTAGTAATTTGGTATAATAATTTTTTTTAGTCTTTAATTTGACTAGCTCTGGTAGAAAACCACCTTAAAACGAAAAACTTCAATCAAAAAGTTCTTGTTTCTTTAAAAAAAAAATACTTTTTCGTTTAAAAAATATTACTGTTTTAACAAAACAGTGATACTATTGCTACTTTTTTGAAATAAAATATTAGCTGGCATCCCTGTGAGATTACTTTTTTACTTATCGTTCCCTTATAGTTATTAAAAAAATTTAATCAACAATTTTTTAATTAAACTTTACCAATTAATTATTCAAGCACTGTTTTATAATTTAAGCTGTCAGTAAAAATTATGACTATTTAAGTCTCAAGTGATTTAAAAATTTGAATAAAAAGAAAAAATTAAAAAATATACTTATGTTAGTTGTTAAATTGTGTTTTGTTAATGTGTTCTTTTTTTAAGAATTTTCCAAATTTTTTTCATTTCCGTGCCTATTAAAAATACTTCCTTTCGCAATAAATTAATATATAGATATGTACCTATAATTAATATGTTCAGTATCTACAATTTTATCACGGGCGATTTTGCCCGAACACCGAAAAGTCCAAACCGACGGTGAGCGTGAGGAAAGACCGTGGGCCCGTGCCGCAGTCAGAGCTGCCAAAACCACGTGACCTTGGGCGCTCAGTTGACAGTCGCCGCTCTCGTGGATGAACGAAAATCACGGCCAGCTGCGCTCGCCCGTCTATCGATACGCAACTATGGGGCAGGCCCCTCCTTTTTGTGAAAAATATCTACGTCCCTGCAATTCGACATCAGCACCACTACATTTTACCCGCTAAACTAAATTTTTGCTCTGCATTACCACGCTTGTAGAGCCAACCGATTGAAATCGTATATTCCAAACTACGGCTGCTAGAAACCACGGATGATTGTGAAAAAAATACCAAAAAATTTTTGAAAGTGGCGTACAAGTGTGTTACTATCTCGATTTTTGATCAAGTCACGCAATAATTTGCAGTGAATAAGAAACTGTGATCAGCATCAACACGTGCTGCAGACGACGATTTTAGTGATATTTTTGATCAACTTTTTTTACTATTTAGAAACATTTTTTGCAAAAAGCAGATAGTGACACACTTGTAGAGTGATTTCAATTATTTTTTAAGATTTTTTTCAGAGTGATTATTTTTATTTTGTGGCCGTAGTTTGGTAGAAACTTTTTTTACGCGCCCATAATACAACGTTAGGTGGCGCTCTCCGCGGGGTCCTGAGCACTCTTAACCCTGCTCGCAAATTTAAATATTAACCTAAAATTTTAACAAATTAATAAACCTAAAATTACCGCAATGACCGGTAACAATACAAGCACAGGCCAAGTGGCCGATACCACCTTGCTGAACCATCATTGACAACACAGTGGCTTATCAACCAATAGAGAAACGGCTAGGTATCGGAACTATTAGATTGGCTGATGGCTGCGTCTGTCATACTCCTACAATCACCCAATCACCTTAGGAGGAAAGAGAACCCCGAAAAATTACGGTATGCAAATACCCAAGAATTAATTTGGACATATTTAATGTCATACCAAAATTGACATTGGCTAGAACCTCTGACGTAATATTACCCAAAGACGAAGCAGACTAATACATTGACTGGGACCATCAGAAAACTACAACTCTTGCAAAAGATATGGAAAAGGCAAAAAGAGATCAGAGTGAACATAAGCATTCTCGAAATGCTGCTTATGGCAGCTATGCACCGCAAACAATTTTCATACTGTTAGTAATATATCTATGGAAAAGAGACACCACTCAAAAATCAAGAGGTGAATCACAAAAGGATGGAAACCAGGATGAGAAGACACAGTTGCACACCACAACCGAAAATTCTAAGGGTTCAGTCGAAGATATGGTTTCACTAAGAACCATCCTAAATGCCCTGGGAATCAAAATTACGACAATAAAACTACCGTACAAACCAAGTACAAAAATAGAACCTTGCATACCCACCCAAAGGAATGAAACGTCTAGTTGATTTCCAAATTAAACCATAACCATTTACATGGATCACCATCCAATATTCGTCTAAAAGAATCTTAGGAAAATATAATCGAGCTAGCTCGCAAGATTACCAACAAGCTTCTTCCTTCCTTTTTAACATTAACTAATAATTACTCTTAACATTTAATCATAAACATGAATGAAACCCATACTACGTTTTCAGAAAAAAGGCAACCATATACCATGGCTTACCAAGTTTTCGAAACTAATGAGGACGTGTTCGATGCCCGTAGCGTTCATATGATTTGTAGCGATGACGCAAAAATATTTGAGATAATAAAGGATCTCAAGACTTTCGGAAACATATTGGGAACCCAAGTAAATTGCCACAGGAACGCGAATAAAATTCGAGTCAGTGTTACATTGGAATATCCAATGGATGCTGCATTGGCAATCAAGGCGATTGAAACCTATCAAAACAAACCCTCCAATACGGAGAAATCAAAAATCAATTCAAAGAAGACAGAGACCAATTCTAGGAAACAGGAAACCAATATCAGAAAGGTTAATTTACCTTACGGTAAAAACCGATTGTTCTGCAATCTACCAAATTATTACTCGCCTGCAGACCAGGAAAGATTCCTGCTGGAGCACTTCAGACGGTTTGGCAGAATCGAGTATCATCAAATTATAACCGACAAACACCAAATTCCGGTGTCAGCTTTCGTCCAATATTTCGTAACACCATCGAACTTGAGTTAAATCCTATTATCTTGCATTTGGAATCTCGCAGAGATCATGCGGGTGTATACTTAACTTACATAGTCAGGGGCAGGAGCTATTTTATCTGCACTGTAAACGTATCCGCACCCCCGGCTTGAAAGGAATAAAGCATGCATTTGCTAACTAATACAACTCATAAAAAACAAAATAAAACATGATAACGAAGCGTTTCAATAGATTATCTTAGAGTCTTTTAATTCACTTGTTACTGAATGTCTATATTTTCTTCCATGTTTACAGTAATATTCTCCTGTAACAACTCCTTCTCGTTCTCTGCACTGATATCATAGGTTTCCTTTGTTATGTCTTGTTGTTCCGGCTTGTTTTTTAATGACTTGAACTCCTTCCAGCATTTCATACAGTTCTATCATTCTTCAAAGTCCGGTATGTCCGATGCTTCTGCCCCCTTGTAGATTCTATTATTACAAAGCCTTTTTACGGGTTCCTTCTCTTTCTCATATAATTTTTCATGATCAGCGTCGTGAGATTTACTGATCTTTGGTCCTTCTGTTGTTCTAAATTTTTCAATAACCTTGTGTTCTTGACTGCTTGCCGCTGAAACATTCATGATTATGGGAGTTAGCTTTGTTGTATTTTTCCTTAGCTTGATCCAATCGCGGAAGTCCTGATTGTTGTCTTTCTGGATTATTGGCTTTTGGTTGCGTTTCGATCAGATTCGACGATTTTTTCCCTCGGGAGCAGTTGGTTTGGTTATTGAGAATTGCTCTTGGATCCTTGTGTATTCATGTTCGAGGCCTTGTGTGCAGGAATTTGAGTTGAGGTCATCCTCGATTTTACTGTTACAGTCTTCGGTCTTTTGCCAAGGGCCGTTGTAGATAGAAGTACTCGTTTGCGAATTAGGTATTGCAATAGTTGGCACTTCATACCCGTGGCTTTCGTTGTGACAAATGGGGGCCTCCCCGTTATGCTTGCTTACTAAGAAACGGTTATTAATTATTGATTCTTCTGGATTGCTCGATATTGAAACGAGTTGGCGTTTTTCTGATATCCTTTTTATTACAAACGAGGCTGAGAGTTTATTCTGCTGGGATGTCACACATGGTAATTTCTCCCCCTGGTAAATTGTTCATATTTTTCCATCTTGTCCTGTTTCTGTTTTAACGTGGAAAAATGGGAGATGCACCTCATTAATCACCAGTGCCTGTGATTTATAAGAGATGTCGGCATCTTGATTATTAAAAAATTCACTCCCGAGGACTCCGTCCGTCTCAAGATCCTCTTCTAATAACTGAAAGATCGTTCTTCTACTGGCGATCGAGAGTTCCACCGTACCCAAAGTACGTGTTATGCCTGTCAGGAGTCGCAATAAGGTCTCCTGCGACGTATTTATAAGGGTTCTTGGGTGTGCGGAATGTAATTTTAATATGTTTACACATGATCCTGTGTCCAGGGCCATGTGAAGTGACCTCCTTTCTTCCGATATATAGATTTTTACGCTTGGGCGCGTATCCAATTGTGGTTGATACGGCTCGCCGGTTTGGTAGGACGAGCCTCTTACCAGTTTAAATATTCCTGGTAGTAATCTTGATCGTCATGATTGAAGCGGTGACGCAGATCTGAGATGATCTTGGCGTCGATGCGCGCCACTAGCCTAGCTGCTTCCTGATAAGCCTCGTCTAAAGATTTCGGCTTGGCAGCGTCTACGGCTTGACCCAAATTTCCAGGTAACCCTCTTATGAAAATATCAGCCAATTGATCATTAACAGGGATCATCGTCCTTGCGTCGTAGTCCACGGCATGTTGAGCCTTGAGCGCATTCTCCGCGCTATTTTGTAATATACTTATTTGATCTCTAAAAGTACCAATTGTGTCTGTTTGTTTCATCCTAAGATTAAACAATTTGCGAGTGTCACGACCTGGGGTGAACCTTTTCTTGAGATGCGTAATTATTTTCTCCACCGTAGTCAAGCTCTCTCCATACGTACTGTCTCGTGCTTCTCCCTGCAGCCTACTAAGTGCCATCTTGACACAAGCGATTGCGGCATCCCCCGTGAGTCCCGAGGCTCCATTTCGAACATCTTGAACAAAATCCTTCAGAGGAACATTATGTCCGTCAAAGACTCCCAAGCCAGCCACAGATGCTTGCAATGCGAAACTAGTAGCCAACGCCATCAAAGTTTAATTTAACATCGCCGTGGCATAAAGTCGTTCAGTGATGTTGTTTCTGGTCGTTTTGGTGGTTTTTGGTTTATTCATTTGTTAAAATTAAGGTAAATTTTCAATTTGTGAGCAGTGTTAAGATAATAGTAGTAGAACCGTTGGGATTTTAAATAAAACAGATACTAAACAATAATAACAACCAATAAAAGGTCAACGTTTGAGGTGCGTGGTGCACTGTAAAATCCAGTACACCAGTTCAACTCAAAACGAGCTGGTGATGCTGATTTGAGCACGATGCGGTTTCTTAAAAAATCGCTGGCATTTTCCATCTGATACGAATATTGTACTGCAACTTTAGTAAAACATTTTTTGAAACCTAATGAAAAACTTCCTCGCTTGAAGTTTTTTCAACTCTTAATTTTCATACCTACTTTTTTAATCCAAAGTTTGAGGTTCAAAACTATTAATTTTCGATTTTTAATAGTTAATTACTTGGCATTCAAACACTTTAAAAATATCCGGACCGTTTCATTAGCAGCGGAAAGAATTCAAGAATATGTTGCTAAAATTTCATTAAAAAATATTCAATGGTTTTCGAGTTCTTGCGAGTTAAACGTAAAATTCATAAATCCAAAGAGAATCAAGTTTTGTGTTAAACTCGCAACAACTCGAAAACTACAGAATATTTTTTAATGAAACTTTAGCAGAATATTCTTAAACTGTTTTCAATGCTTAAAGAATGATCAGGTATATTTGAAAGTGTTTCAAAGCCGAGTAATTAACTAATTAAAATCAAAAATTCACTGTTTATAACCTCAAACTTTGGATTAAAAAAGATAAAAAATGCGAGCGATTTTTTAAGAGCCCGCTTCGGGCCCAAATCAGAACCGCGCCAGCTCGTTTAGAGTTGAACGGGTGCACTGGATTTTACAGTGCACCACGCACTGAGGGCCAGGACGGAGATAAATAAACAGAATCCTGTGTGCCTGTGCGCCTGCACAGAGCTCTTGTGCAGCTGCACAGACAGCACCTGAGCAGAAGCAAAGGAGCAATGAAACAAATTAACTTGAATAAATAAATTAAAAATTAATTAATGAACCTTCAGTTTTATGGTCAGGGTAACACCTGGTGCACTTGCTGATAGTTACGCCTTGGAGATGAGTCAAAATTTCTGAAATCGGACAGAAAAACAAAACTTTCGAAATTCGATAGCCTTTGTACGCAAAAGTCAAGTGTTATGCTTTAAAAAAAAGCCAGTAAAGTTTTTTTTTTAAATAATAATTTTTCTAAAAGTTATAAACAATCAAACTTTTAGGTGACTATTTTTTTAAATCGCCATTTCTAGAGAACTATTTAATAAAAGTTTACAAAATTTTAACAACGACTTCACAAATAAGTAAAGAATTGAATGATAAATAAATTAAAAAAAAAAAATTTAATTTGTTTATAAAAAATTAATTTTTTAATAAACAAATGAAAATTTAATAAACTTCTTGTCGTGTATCAACCTTTAACACAAATAATAATACTAATAATAAGCATAACCAATACCCATCACCCTCCTAAGTTGCGCTAACGACTTTTCGAATATTCTTAATTACTCCCGCCGAAAGAGTGAGGAAGGGGGCCCGTCGCGAGCCGAGCTAAAAGCTCGAGCTAATTGGATGCAGCTCCGATCCTTAAGTCCTAGGTGGGGATAATCGGCGACCTCCCGGCTCGCGCGAACCTCAAACTCTCTCTCTCGTTCCCGACACCAAGCGACCCGGAGGCCAGCGCAAGCCGAAGGTCGCAGAGGCACACCTGGACGGAAGGAGCCGGAGTTCCACGGGCTTCGACAGGCCACTGTATTCGACAGCCCTGACACGTGGGTCAACCATAGGGATCACCGGGCTAGAAACCCGGACCCCTCTCCGTCTAGCCTAGGTTCGCACCTAGTTACAAGTAAGATTTTTTTTTATTGTTAATTTATAACTTCGTCGAAGGACGATAAACTTGATTCGTAAAAATTTCTATTTTATAATTATTAATAATAAAATTTACATTAACTTTAAAAATTACATTTATTTTTCCCCAAATAAATCCCACCCAAGACAAGCGAAAAGGGTGACGAGCAGATTACTGCGTAATCTGCTCATATCGGGTAAGTTCCCACTTAAATTAAATTAAACTCAAATATAATTAAATAATTATTGTCACGTTTGCACGCGACATAAATGGCATCCCTTGTGGGGAGCCATACCTGCCTTTTCGCTTAAGCTCTTTGGTTGGATCTTGTTTTGGGAATTTAAATTTATTAAAATTAAAAATAAATTACTTAATTTAAAATCTGGTTTAATTAGTTCGTGAAAATCAGAGCTGAAATTTTATTTCATCATATTTTTCGTGTTCGAGAATTTCAAGGAGAAAGTTTAGCGACTTATTGCTGACGCGCACATTCTTTGTTTCTTTCATTCTTTCAATCGCCGTTCATTTCTTTCAATTCGCTTTTACGAAGACTCCGAATAAAATTTGTTTCTTTTGTTTGACGTGTAAATTTTATTGTTCGATTCGAAAACTTTTGTTTGAAAATTTGCTACCCACTTTGTTTAGCTCATCGCCCCGAACAGTAAACTTTTCTTTCAACCTCCTCTCGGACTCTTGTCGTTCATTGATAAAACTTTATTAGGCCCTATTCGAAGATGGCAGGTGCAAATTTGACACTAGATGAAATAGAAGCCCTCACGGACGAAACCCTGAGAACCCGGGCTCGACTCGAGCACGGCCGCCGCATGGCTGAGAATATGTCGGTCATGGCCGCGACCCTGAACGAGTCTCGTGCCGCGTTCGCGAACTTGCAAGCTTCCGCCCTGATGCAAAGCGCCCTCGCATCCATCCCTTTTTATTCAGGTAATTCTCCCCTGCGAGTTTGGCTCCAGGATGTCGAGAATTATGATAATCGGTTAGCAGACCCAGAACTTAAAGGAGTGTTTTTGCAGGGAGTGATTTCACGCCTGACCGGCAAGGCGAAATCAAGCATTGAAGGCAAGACCTTCAATACCCTAGCGGACCTCCGCACACACCTCACAGATAGATTTAGCCAAAAGCGTTCTCTTTCGTACTACCTTAATTTAATATCGGAGTCGTATATGAAACAAGGCGAATCCGTGCTAAACTTCTTTGATCGTCTTTCATCCATAGTTCGCGCCGCCACAAAGTTGAAAAACGAAGGTGCGGCCAACGATCAAATTAAGGAACACAACAAGACCCTGTTCGAAGATTTGGCTAAAGAATACTTCATACGCGGTCTGCCCTCGGCTATTCGTAACCAAATGGCTACACACACCCCGGCAACGTTCAACGATGCCCTGGACGCCGCTGTTAGCGCGGAGGAGTGGGTAAACATTGGGACGACTAACCGTGCGGACATCGAGTACTCGCCCTCGCCACGACCACCCCGGTCGCGATCCCCGAGTCCGTACCAACGCCCTCAGACTCCGGATCGAGAAACTTCTTCGAGAAATAACGTGCGTTTCTCAGATTTTGACGACCCCCGGAATTACCATCGCACCATCCCTTATTCTTATGACAGAGATGATACCCGAATGCCCAAAACTGTTATGTACACATCGGATGGTAAGCTAGACGCCCACCCGTCTCTTCGCTATGACCAGCCGACTGGCATACTTAAACCCCCTGAAAGGACTAGCAAACCCGGTCGCCCAGGTTCGCCGAACGATCGACCCAGACCCGAAAGCCCTGGGAACCGATATCAAAATTATGATAGACCAAGAGAACCTTCACCCTACCGAAGTCAAAACCCTTATTTCGCTCCACCCTCGATGCATTACTACCCACCGCCACTACCTTATTACTATCCTCCAATGTCTATGCCACCGTATCAAATGCCCTACGCGAACCCTTATGCTTATGGGTACCCGCACGACTCGCGCGGTCCAAACCCACCACCCAGACATGCATCCCCTGGTCCATCAACATCTGCGAACAACCCGAATATCCCTCGCCCGGTTACACCTACAAAGCCTGCGACTGTAGACTCTCCTGATAATTTAAACTGGGGAGCAGCTCGCCAGAACGGCGCCCAGGCGGGCTACCAACACCCGGAGCGCCGGTCAGTGAAAACATACAAGTCCGGGAAGTACGACGAATCGTCGGAACAAGGGGCGCACCATCAGTCAAATTAAACCACCCCTGGTTCAATAAGGGCAATATCACCTGCTCTGCAGCGCTTTCTAACGAGGTAAATTTGATAAAAACCTCAGTCCTTAAAGACTCCGCATACTATCTTGAAAATCCCCCTCTCACGATACAGAGTGAAGACGGAGATAAAACAGAGTCCACTGGCCGAGTACCCTTAAAATTTTACAAACAAAAACTTTTATTTTACCTTGTTGGTGACGACGCCCCTTTTTCTCAAGACGCCGTCATTAGCGGAAGATCTTTAAAAAAACTCCGAAAAGCAAGTTTATTAAAAACAAAATTAGCTGAAAAGATGCGGAAAGACTTCCCAGATCCCCTTTTTGAAAATCTCTCTTCCGAATTAGACTCCTGCTCCGATTCTGGATCAGAATCCGAAAACTCTACCCAAAAATCTTGTGACACCTCTGAGACTCCCTCCGACTTCAGCCCAAACTCTGAGTATCAATCCCCTCAAATATTAGATCCCAAAAACCCAGGAAATTTGTTTAAAAAGGGGAGGAAACGATCTTACGGTACCCCTAAAATGACTATTACAAACGAGATATTTCGAACCGGAAAAGGTAGAGTCCTTATCGACACGGGCGCAGACGTGAGCGTGATAAAAATTCAATCTCTAAACCCTACGTACCCTATTGACAGGTCACGAGTGTTGCAACTCACCGGGATCGGAACCCAGCCCGTCTACACACTCGGTACCGTCCTCTTTTGCGAAAGTGGGAGAACCCATCGAATGCACGTCCTCCCCGAACAATCCTCGTTAAAGGATGATGCCATTCTAGGATCCCGCTACTTGCATAATGAGAAAGGCCGCATCGATCTGGCTAATAATACTTTGATCACACAAGATAAAACCCGAACTATCTCTTTCTCAAGTGCATCAGATAGTAGCGACTCGGAATCTCAGAATTCTGACGACAGGCAGAGTACCCAAAATCATACACCTTCTACTACCTGTGATGCTCACCCCACATCTAGTAAAATTCCACCTACAGTTTTTCATTATAGGGCTCGTCGACTGAGAGGTAAAGCCCTTCGTACTAGATACGTCTTGCCAGCTCGCGCTAGAGTCGCGATCGAAGTCCCCGTTACGCAGAAATCTCCAAAAGGGGAGGCGTACCTACCCCGAATTCAGACCCCTACGGGAATTTTTATCGGAGAAGCCGCGGTGACTAACGAAAATGGCTCTTGTTACGTCTTAGCCGTGAACACTAAAGAAGAACCCCAAGAAGTTGAAATCCCAGTTCAGGATCTGTACCCTTTCGAATTTGATGACTCTGAAGACTTCTTCGAATCTGAAGGTGAAGGAACCCCTTGTCTTCCTGAAGAAAGAGTCCCCAAAATCATTGAACTTCTAAAAAGAGAACACCATGATTCCGAATCTTTGGCTCAACTTCAACGAGTAGTAGAGAAGTTCCCCTACCTCTTCATGCTACCTGGCGATGATCCACCTCGCACACACCTAGTGCAGCATAGTATCCCTTTAAAAAACGACACACCCATTTATACCCGTCAATACCGCTATCCTCCTATGCTACAAGAGGAAGTTAAGAAACAAATTAACGAGATGTTGGAGAAAGGAGTCATCCAACCATCTTCGAGCCTTTGGAATTCTCCCCTCTGGATAGTCCCTAAACGCCCTGGCCCAGACGGTCGAAAACAACATCGCCTTGTGATTGATTATCGTAGAATCAACTCTTTAACGATCCCAGATTCCTATCCACTCCCTAACATTCAGGAGATCTTGGAATCTCTGGGAAAATCAAAATACTTTTCAGTCTTCGATTTGGTAAACGGGTTTCATCAAATTCCCATGAACCCTGACGACAGAGCTAAAACTGCTTTTTCTACCCCTTACGGCCACTACGAATTCACAGCAATGCCCTTTGGGTTGTGCTGCGCTCCACCTACTTTCCAACGACTCATGGATACAATTATGACAGGGCTTCAAGGAGTCGAACTATTCGTCTACTTGGACGACCTAATTATCTTTGCCGATTCCCTGGAGACTCACGAGCGCAAGGTTAATGAAGCTTTTCAAAGGCTGTTCAACGCCGGACTGAAGCTAAAAATAGAAAAATGCGAGTTTCTTACCCCTGAAGTCAAATACCTCGGTCACCACATCGACCAATTTGGAGTCAGACCCGACCCCGGAAAAATCGAGGACGTCAAAAACGCCGCTCCTTTAAAGAGCGCACATGACGTCAGATCTTTCCTTGGGCTCTGTAGCTATTACCGGCGATTCATCCATCACTTCGCTGATATTGCTAAGCCCCTTAACGACCTCCTTAAAAAGAACGTTAAATTTTATTGGGAGTCTGAACAACAAAACAGTTTTGAACGGCTCAAAGAAGCTCTATGCTCCGCACCCGTTCTAATTTGCCCCGATTTCTCCCAACCTTTCATTCTTACAACAGACGCAAGCGCTTACGCCATAGGCGCAGTTTTAAGCCAGGGAGAACCCAACAACGACCGCCCCATTGCGTATATGTCTCGAACTTTAAACAAACACCAGCAGAATTACTCTGCTACAGAACGAGAGTGCTTGGCCGTAGTCCTTGCCATAATGCACTTCAGACACTACCTTTACGGTCGAGTCTTTTACGTATACGGCGACCATGAGCCCTTAGAGTGGATTGACTCCATTAAAGACCCTATGTCTAGACTAAATCGCTGGCGAGCCAGACTCCGTGGTTACAGGTATATTTTTCGATACAAACCTGGTAAACAGAATACCAATGCGGACTGGCTGTCCCGAAATCCAATCGATAAAGAACATCCACCCGGAAAGGCCTCCACAACCACCCCCGGAACCAATCCACCCGCGAGCAAAATAAAATCCAAAACGATGCTGCCGATTCGGCACCCTAAACCCACCAAAACCTCTTTAGCTCGCGAAGCCCAGAACAAAAGCATGAGCGAAAAATCACCCACTAAGGCTGGTCCTCCAAGGAGAGGCAGACCAAAGGGGTCTAAAAACAAGTCACCGATACCTTTGAACACTTCTGGTCAAGGCACCCTTCAAGGTGAAACCATAGCCTCCCGTCTAAAACTCAGACGCAACCAACGACTCACAGAGACCAGGGAAAAGGCACGCTACACAGAGCCTGAAACAGAGAGCACGACTTCGGAAGCAGAAAAATCCGAAAGTACCGAGTCAGACGTCTCCGACGTGCCCGTTCCCTTACGTCATAGATCTCTGCTCCCCAGTCTAGTAGACCCTTCGCCCACACCGACAACATCTTCTTCCACCGAATTCGAAAATAACACCCCTGAGCAAGCCTCGCCAACCCTTGACGTGGACGAACTCGATGAGACAATGATACCGTCCGACGAATTCGAAGAGGTCGTCGCCCAATTCGATAAATCGCCCCAGAGAAAGGCTTTCTTCGACACTCCTTCAAAAAGAGTAAAACCCTCGGTTGATGACGACTCTTCGTCATCGGACGAAGAAGACCTCAGTCCACCAGAAACGCAAAGTCGGAAGCTGAAAACTCCATCGCCCTTGAAACCCACAAACTTTACCCCGGAACAAAGGAACGAATTCATCGAAGGGTTCAATTCCCTTTGGTGGGATTCAGGAAAATGGGAAGAACTTCTAGAAACCACCGAACTAGGACCCAATTATTTCGAAGCAGACCACTCCGTCGCTCACAGTGACCCTGGTTATTTAGAAAATGATCTAATCGACCCCCATGTTCAGCCTACTCTTAACAAAAACCCAATCTCTGCTTGATTTGTCAAAATGGCAGCTGGCCGACGAGTCTGAATTAAGAACACCCTTGCTCTCGTCCACCATGATAACACCAAGAATACCACCTATGAATCCAGATCTGCTTTCTCAATCTAACGCTTTGCCTTTAGACGACACAAAGATCATGTCGGGCGAGAAATCCGATTCATCTGCGAGTTCCACGTCTACTATCCTATCTAAACACGATACCAGAGAACCTCGTAAATCTATCATCACCACCAAAAACGTAATTCCTACGCCGGTAACCGTCCCCCAGAGAACTCATGCGTCTGCCGATCAACTGGAAATTACCGAAACGGGAACAACACTTGATAACCTTGAAAACTCGATTCACTCGCACCGAGACTCAAATGGTTCTGTTGATAATTTGAACTCGTTTAATTTAAAACCCCATAACAATCTTTTCGTAAAACCCGACAGCATTCCACCGATAATACTACCTGACTCCAGTATTTCTGGAATTCACCCCGATCCCAGGAAAACCATGGTGATCAGACCTGTCAGAGAGTCCCTGACCGGTCACAAAGATAATATAATTCATTTCATACCTGCAAATTTAAATCTGAACACACCCAACAATCAATTGCTAAACGAGTTGAAATTAATCTCAAAAATCGACCTCAGTGACGCGAACCCGACGGTGGGTGACGTGCTCGTCTCCACAAACAGGGGGAGAACCATCTTTTCGTTAGTCGTAACCGAAACGGAAAAAACACCGATTAGACAAAGCCCTTTGAGAGAATGTTTTTATAACCTTTATCATCTGCTACTTGAAAGAGAAATAACTTCAGCCAGGATAGCACGAAAAGGCGAGCTCACAGACGCATTGCCCCGCGGTACCCTTTATCGGAAAATTCGAGACCATTTGAAAAATGTTCCCATGACCCTTACAATCTGTCTAGGATCCTGCGTGATACCGCCGCCCGAGTTGCGTGATACCATCTTAAAAGAGTGTCACGACAGCTTGTTCGGAGGACATCGCGGAGTTGAAAAGACTTATCGTAGAGTTAGGGAAAATTTTACTTGGCCCGGTTTACGCAAAGACGTAGTCGACTACATACATCGCTGTTGAATATGCCAAGAGTTTAAACTCATCGGTTATCGCACCAAAGAACCTATGGTAATCAGCGATTCTCCTGCAGAACCCTTTTTCAAGGTTGCAATCGATGCCGTTGGACCTATGCCCAGAACAGTTAAGGGTAACGCCTACATCCTAACCATGCAATGTTTATTTTCAAAATTCTGTATCGCAGTCCCTATACCAAATTTAAAAGCCCTCACCGTAGCACAGACCTTAGCGATTCACCTCATAGCCACCCACGGAGTCCCAAAAATTATTCTAACCGATCAAGCAAAAAGCTTCAGAAACAGACTGCTCAAACACCTCGAAAGCATGTTTGACTGCAAGTTAAAAACCATGACATCCTGGCACCCGCAGTCCAATGCCTCGTTAGAACGAAGTCACTCTGTATTGAAAGACTATCTTCGAACTAACGCCCCCAAGTTTCAAGATTGGGATGAACTCGTCCCTTTCGCCATGATGGAATACAATTCATCCGTCCATTCTTCTACGGGATTCACTCCTTACGAGATCGCGATGGGTCGCAACCCCCGCACCCCTTCTGCATGCTTGGATGACTTCGAAAACGACACTTATAACGGCTATATTTACGACCTAGCTTCAAGAATAGCCGAAATTAGGGAAATCGCTCTGAAAAACTTAGAATCTTCAAAAATCCATAATAAAATGTATTATGACAAGTCCGCTAAGCCCCTTAAAATACAACCTGGAGAAAAGGTTTACGTAAATAAATTACCACGGAAGAACAAGCTTGACAAGTTTTACAACGGAGTCTTCGACGTTCTTGAAGTTCGAGATAATAACACAGCTTTATTGCGCAGTCAAAACGGCAAAACCATTTTAGTACACAAAGATCGTTTAAAAAAATTTTATTAAAACACATAATCATCATCTCGACCTATCTTCGACGTTTACTATTTCTACCTATCTATAGCTTTCCTATCATCAACAATTACAGTAACAAGCCGTGCTGAACCTGTTCGAACGCCCGATCCGAGAAAATGCTTTGGTTTGTCTTGTTGTTTTTGAGCTCGACCTTAGTTGACGTTGAGTGCAAAGACGAAAACCCATTATTTGAATTGAAAGATATCCACAACAACCCCGGGATTTATTTTGAGCACGTGGGAAAGGTGAAATTAATTAGAACAAAAGTGCATTTTGATATTTTCATGAATTGTCCGCCAATAGAGAGAGATTTCGACGTGGAGTACAGAGATTTCAAAATTTTTATTGATAAAATAGTAGAAACCTTCCCCAAAGAAGTCGTCCCAAACTCCGTTAGAGAATTAAACTTAAGACGGAAACTAGGCGATATTAAAGACCTACATCAATCCATACGTACTTACTTTATCCTACCAAAATCGAATCGCGAACCATCGAGCCGACACGCACGCGGAGCACCCATCGAAATAGGTGGTTGGGCCGCTAAATGGGTTTTCGGGATCATGGACGCCAAAGATAGAGAAATCATGACTGCAAATATAGACCAACTGTATTACAATCAGAAAAATCTAACAAAATTAGCCCTCGACACAACCCATTATATGAAATCCGAACTTGAAAACTTACACAAAGTTGGTGAAAGCAATGCAAAAGAGATGAAATTCCTACTCGCTGTAATTAAAGAAATCTCCAAAAATTATTCGCTCAAAGAATACAACATCGATTACCTGAATATTTCCACCTGGTGGAATAAGTACGAAATCGAAATTGACGAATTGAAACACAGCTATGAAACGCTGTTAGAAGTGCTGCAAACAACAGCCCGCGGTCACCTGCACCCCTTGATTTTATCCCACTCACAAATTACAGATTTGCTTACTAAAATTAACCACTTGAGCAATATTTATAAACTCCCGAATGCGACTGAAATCACTACTGCATCATATCTGTTCGAAATAGCAAAAACAAGTGTATTCATAACCGATGGAAAACTCCACGTCTCTCTAAAATTACCGCTTTTAAACAATGAAAATTTAGATCTTTACAAAATTCATAGCTTTCCGAACCCCATAGATCTGCCCCTTAATAATTCCGGCTATGTGGCAATTCAACCAAGATCGAAAAATATTATTATTTCGGAAAATTTGAAAATGTATGTCCTCGTGAATAATGAGTTTTTACGATCGTGTCTAGACCACGGAGATTCAAAATTATGTGATGAATCTCTGCCCCTAAGAGACGCAGGTCCAGACGCCCCCTGCGAGTATTCAATGTTCAAAAAGGCAACACCAACCTCAATCAAAACATGCCAGACAATTATAATTCCAAAAACCGACATTATTTTTACCCCATTACTTGCTTCCAACATATGGTTATACACCACCATAAAACCGACCACCCTCGCTATAACCTGCCACGGTCAACCCCGTAAGGAACTCGATATAAACGGCACAGGCTCCCTTTACCTATCCGGGAGTTGTACCGCACACGCCCTCAGTGTCACACTTCATGGCTTGCAAAAGATTTCTTTCCAATCTGAATATAAGTATGAACCCAACTTAACCGCAGAACTGAAAATCGTCAACCCAACTATCCACGAACTAGCAAAACAATACCCTTTAGAAGCAAAGCAAGAATTTACAGAATCACTCCAAAAATTTGACCCTACCCCGCTCAATGAAATAGAAAACAAACTCAAATTAATACATACAAAACGCATAGAACAGAGTGAATCGCATTCAATCCTAGCATTCGGCCTAGGATCGTCGATAATTATTACATTGATAATAAAATACGTTCTTGATAACTTCAATTTTCTGGAAAAGCTTTGGCCCATTCTCTTCTTCGCCTGCAAAAAAGAAAAACGTAATCAGAATCAAATAGAATCCTTTCAATTATTAAATCATAATATATGTGCAAACTGCCACCAGACCAATACTAATCCTGGTAGTCAAACCCAAAAATCCGAGAGTATAGATCCAACGGTGCCAAACGAACTGCCCAAAATCGAAAATCCCACAATGCAAGAATCAAGCACAAGCAACCAACCGTCTGTACCCACCAAAGGTAACGAATCAGCGACCACGCCGCCCCGTGACGGATACAACGTCAACGAACACTGAAAAAAAAAAAATATATATATATATATATATAAATAAATAAGAAAAAAAAATAATAATAATAAAATAAAAATAAAAAAAAATAAAAAAAAAAAAAAACAATAATAATAAATAAATAAGTATATATATATATATATATACTTTTGATCGAATAAATACAAACAAAACACTATACATAATTATCCTTCTTTCCTGCCCTTTCGGAATATTTTTTTTCTGGTTCATCCAGCAAGTTCACGCAGCCGCCAACCGTACTGTAGTTCTGCACTGCTGCACGATGGCCCCTGCAAAATGCGCACCCGCCACACACCACCCTAACTGCGTACTGCACAACTTGAACTGCAAATAATTCAAAGATCAGTGAAACTGAACGTCAATTATTTATTACATACCTTGAACTTTAACGAAATTATCGTCTTCCAATCACGTCAGCAAACTCGTTAAACTACTTCAAAACCATCACCGGACAATTAATTCGTCTAAACAACAAATTACTTTTCACAATTTATTATTTATAATCACCTCATGTTAATTTCACCCGATTTCACGTATTTGTTTATTCGAAACTCTGATTACACGAAAATAACCTTAACAAATAATTCTAATTATTTTAACTATTTACTACTTGCTTAATTTTACTTTACCTTATATTACACGTTTTTTTTTTAAAAATAAAATAAAATTTAAATGAAATCTAAATCTGGGAATAATTTTAATATACGAATTATAGTTTGTTAATCCCTCGTCTAAGTTTGAATTACAATAACTGTCCTTGTAAACTAACCACGTGCCAAGCCAAAGCCTACTGCACTACTAAAGCAACGTCAACTAAAGTATAGCTTAATTACGACATGATAACTAAGCACTGCGTTGCCAGCCGCGACGCACACACCATGAAAGCAGCAGCCACACACACGTACGAGATAGCCGCCCGATACTGTTACACCTTCGTGCGATAATCACAATATTATCGCTACACGAGATTCTTCAACCGCAAGGAAATTAAAAGTGAACAGTGAATATATAGACTTTACAGACTACAGACTTTTATTTTAAATTTATTTTATTACATGACCTAAAATTTTTATGATTATTTAAGAATTATTTTTACTGTGAACGATTTTCACAACATGAAAATACCTATCATTATTATTTAACTTATTCTAATCAAATTTTAAAAATTGACTTTTCAATTAAGAATTATACTTGTTAATAATCATCTTTCTTTTCTTTATGCGTATATTCGAAAATTTCATAACTATGTCTACATTTTTTTTTTATCGTTAAATAGCTAATAATCAAATAATTGAATAATTAAAATCGATTAATTTTTTTTTATTTTTGCAATAATGTACTTACTCTGTTTTTTTTTCTCTTTACGGCAACCTATTGATTGATAAAAATCTAAGAACTTGGGACCTGTCTACGTGATAATTGTGAACCTTTCTCACTCTTAGCATTTTATAATATCTGATATATTTTTTTTTTTCAAAGCGCGAACGCAACAACTCCAACTCCAACTCCAACCCAAAACCAAAAAAAAAAAAAAAAAAAAAAAAAAAAAAAAAAAAAAGAAGAGAGGAACTTTGATTTTCTGTTACCTGACAGGCGCAAGTAATATGAAACTCAAATTACGAACGACCATCTTTGTCTCGATTAAAAAAAAAAAAAAAAAAAAAAACTCATTTATTCAGTCTTCAAAATGAAAACCGTCATTACCAGAATTCACCGCTGATGATTATTATATTGTTAACAATAACAACTATGATTTTTCAACAATAATTGATAGATCCAACCGATCAAATCAAGACCATTTATCGACCTTCTTGGTCATAAACCGATTTATTAATCGGTAGCACCACAAACAGTGCTCTGATTGATCATAGTGCAACACGAGCTGAATGCACCGCCGCTATAAACGCATAGGTCATTCAAACGCGTCATGCACACCCTCTAACACTAGCCGCTTCGATATTGTTTAAAATCACACTTTCAAAATAAGGTCGATACACCTTTCTATCTTCGTTAAAGGACTGCACTTCCTTAGTTGCGCAGCCCTGCATTGTTGAGGACAACAATGGACTAAGAGGGGAGGCATGTCGTGTATCAACCTTTAACACAAATAATAATACTAATAATAAGCATAACCAATACCCATCACCCTCCTAAGTTGCGCTAACGACTTTTCGAATATTCTTAATTACTCCCGCCGAAAGAGTGAGGAAGGGGGCCCGTCGCGAGCCGAGCTAAAAGCTCGAGCTAATTGGATGCAGCTCCGATCCTTAAGTCCTAGGTGGGGATAATCGGCGACCTCCCGGCTCGCGCGAACCTCAAACTCTCTCTCTCGTTCCCGACACCAAGCGACCCGGAGGCCAGCGCAAGCCGAAGGTCGCAGAGGCACACCTGGACGGAAGGAGCCGGAGTTCCACGGGCTTCGACAGGCCACTGTATTCGACAGCCCTGACACGTGGGTCAACCATAGGGATCACCGGGCTAGAAACCCGGACCCCTCTCCGTCTAGCCTAGGTTCGCACCTAGTTACAAGTAAGATTTTTTTTTATTGTTAATTTATAACTTCGTCGAAGGACGATAAACTTGATTCGTAAAAATTTCTATTTTATAATTATTAATAATAAAATTTACATTAACTTTAAAAATTACATTTATTTTTCCCCAAATAAATCCCACCCAAGACAAGCGAAAAGGGTGACGAGCAGATTACTGCGTAATCTGCTCATATCGGGTAAGTTCCCACTTAAATTAAATTAAACTCAAATATAATTAAATAATTATTGTCACGTTTGCACGCGACATTCTCATATGGGTGGGCCAAAATTTTTTCAACGATATTTTTCTTTAAAGTGTTACCTAGAAGTACGTGAAAAAAAATTTTGGTAATATTCACAAGAACAAAAGTTGTGAATTTTTAAAGACCGCAAAACGAGCGCTGCGACGAGCGCGGCGAGGTGACGGAGCCACGGCGCACGACGCTACCGCTTCACGCGCGCTCGCATAACTATTTACATTTTCCGATTATTTTCAAAAATTGGGTTTCTTAATGACTGCGTTTTTACTTACCGTAAGTATGCTAATAAAAAATTTACTTTATATTTACATATAAATTTATATTCAAAAATATAAGTTTATTCATTACAAAATTATTTTTCGATTTCTAACTAATTTTGTTTTATTAAATACGAATTTATCACTACATTCTATGAACAAAAAATTGTTTGTGAGCTGAAATAACTTTACACTTTAATTTTTTAGTATTTACTGGTATGTAACAGTGGAATTGGCGTGTCCCTTTAATGGTTTTGGCTTTCGAGAAACGTGGCTCGAGTTTTTTTTTCATTTCTTCATACTCTTTCGTCATGACCATGCCAAAATTAATTTTTTTAAAAAATTTTTCAGCCCATTCAAAAAGAGTTTTTGTAGTTGTAATTTGGATGTTATTTTGTAAGCTTGCTCGATAAGCGTTTCTTTTTACGCATCCACCTATGCCATCACAGGCACCTTTTCCGTGTGAAGTAGCAAAGAAGTGCCATTCAGCTGAAATTTTGAAGTCCGCTCGGTGATGTAATAAATTAAAAAAATTAAATTTATTTTTATACTGCGACCCCGCGCCATCAGAAAAATAAAATAGTTTTTTAACGTTTTTGGTACCAAATTTTTTTTTCAAAAAAGAAATCATTTTTGCGTTGTACAAATATACTCCTGTAGCGTCATGATTTTCGACTTCTGACAAAACCACATAATTGATGTTTCTCACAACATTATTTTCTTTGCAATAAATTACATACACATGCAAAGAGGCTTGATCTTTGGACCAGTGTTGTGACTGTATAGCATCTTGTACATGAAATGAATAATTTTCTGAAAAATCCAGAGTAACCAAAAACTCTCCACTCTTCAGTGAATTTTTCAGCTTTTCAAGATACGCTGCTTGTGATTGGGCTATGTAATCATGTTTCAACACAATTGGGAGATCTTCTGCAAGACTTTCCGTAAAAATCTGTATATTTTCAGTTTTACTTAACAGTTGGCACCTTTTAAAAAAAAGAGACAGTATGAAAAAATAATAAAATTAAACAAAAAAATTATTTTTTAGAAATTATATAGTTTACGAAACCTGTCTGTTGTGACCCATTGATTATAAGTGATGCTGTCTATTTCACATTTTTGTAAATTTTCTGTTAAATCTTTGATAACTTGATTCGTTCCGGGACATTTTCGACAATCTACAAGAAAGCAATCAGTAGTTGGAGTTGAGCAAATAATGTTTTTCAACCATTCTCGATAATTTACAGTAAAATTAATTTTCTTTTTTAGTAGTTCTCGTTGAAGTCCATTTATCTTAAGTCTTAAATTGCCATGTATTTTGCACACGCACACATTATGCGTGCCTTTAGCTCCGACTAATATGCACTGCGGTGGTCTGAGATGCCTAAATACTGGCAATGATATTTTTTCTTCAGGGTACTTTTTTATAAATTCAGTGTGTAGGTCTTCTAAGTTACCCATTAATAAACGTTTCTAGGAATAAACATATTTACTTGTAAATAAAAAAAAAACTGAATAGAAAAAAGACTGAATAAAAAAAAAAATATTGTAAACGAATACGTCAGAATTATCGAAACTACCGAATGGGAAGATAAATCGCAAGATAAAAGAGAGAACCCAAAAATAATGTCAGCATTTTATTCGTAATGTAATTGGTTGAAAAACCAAATTTGAAATTTAAATTTTTATTTTTAATTTGTATATTACAATTCAATTAAAACATTTAGATAATAGATTCGCAATTTGATAAAAAATAACATTTATTTAATCAAGTGTTCCAAATTATCAGATTAAAATCATGAAAATAATAATAATTAGTATATAAACAAAAACAATGAATTAATAACCACGAAAGTTTAATACAATTCCGCGCGCTTGCGCGCTAAGAGGAATAGTGAATAAAATTAATCTAAAACTATCAATAATAGTTTACCTGCTCATGATGACGTTCTCCGTCAACAATTACTGACTTGTAATCTTTTACACCGGGCATCACTCTACTAATATCATCAGACAGATAAAAATCTTTGACTTTTTCAAGAAGATTTTCATTTAATCCTCGACCCGTTTTTTTATCAGGACGAGATGCGCATCCTTTTTCTATTTGTAATTTTTTTGCAGTCGTGACCATGTATTTAGTAACCCCAAATTCTTTTACTGCTTCTCGAATCGTCCAATTATTAATTGGAATTGTAGTAAGCAAACAGATTTTTTCTCCTCTTGAGGCATTAGATAATCTCAACTTAAAATCTTCGATCCAAGTATTTACATTACTTTTAAAGATTGCGTTTCGAAAATTTTGGTCATTTTCTATTAAGTTCAAATTAATTTTTTTAGCTGGCGTAGCAACAATTACTTCGTGAATTTCAGACGCGAGCTTTTTTCTTTTTGTCAACTGATCTACTCTATAGCATGTATAGTCTTCATCACCTTTCGTCAAATCTACAATCTGCTCTTCTTCACTTTCTTCTTGATCTTTTCCTTCATCGCCCTTATCAGTTTCTTTTTTTTCAAAGTTCTGTTTTTCGAATTGAATCGTTTCTTTTTTTTCATAAGCTTGGGTCTTACAGGAAGCACAAATGTAAAAACCGAATAACTCTTTTAACTTTGGATCGCAATTTTCCGATATAAACTTTAAATTTTTTCTGTAACAACTATGACCCTTTTTTTTCAACGGATTACAGCACTTTGGTGGAGGAGTCATAATAAAAACACACAAACTGAGAATAAACAACCGAAAACAACGCTAATCTTGCAGCAATGCAGGCTTCAGAGGCACACGTGTTTTTCTCATTGAACAAAAAAAAACAATCGAATAAAACAATTGAGCTACTATTGTTTAAGCGCGCCATTTTTGCCGCTTAGCCAATGATTTCAAACTTTTAAATAAGGGAGTGAAAGTGTGTTTTTTTCCAAAAAAATGTTTAAGATTTTCGAAATGTTAATTGAAATATTTGCTTAAAAATATATAGTGATAAATTCGTATTTAATAAAACAAAATTAGTTAGAAATCGAAAAATAATTTTGTAATGAATAAACTTATATTTTTGAATATAAATTTATATGTAAATATAAAGTAAATTTTTTATTAGCATACTTACGGTAAGTAAGAACGCAGTCATTAAGAAACCCAATTTTTGAAAATAATCGGAAAATGTAAATAGTTATGCGAGCGCGCGTGAAGCGGTAGCGTCGTGCGCCGTGGCTCCGTCACCTCGCCGCGCTCGTCGCAGCGCTCGTTTTGCAGTCTTTAAAAATTCACAACTTTTGTTCTTGTGAATATTACCAAAATTTTTTTTCACGTACTTCTAGGTAACACTTTAAAGAAAAATATCGTTGAAAAAATTTTGGCCCACCCATATGAGAAGTTTATTAAATTTTCATTTGTTTATTAAAAAATTAATTTTTTATAAACAAATTAAATTTTTTTTTTTAATTTATTTATCATTCAATTCTCTACTTATTTGTGAAGTCGTTGTTAAAATTTTGTAAACTTTTATTAAATAGTTCTCTAGAAATGGCGATTTAAAAAAATAGTCACCTAAAAGTTTGATTGTTTATAACTTTTAGAAAAATTATTATTTAAAAAAAAAACTTTACTGGCTTTTTTTTAAAGCATAACACTTGACTTTTGCGTACAAAGGCTATCGAATTTCGAAAGTTTTGTTTTTCTGTCCGATTTCAGAAATTTTGACTCAGATGGTTTCCTCAGAAAGTTTTGACTTCACAGGGGTCAAGAAAGGCACCTAGTGCACTTAGTGATAGTTACGACTTGGAGATGATTTCCTCAGGACGTTTTGACTCCGGAGAGGTCAGGAAAGGCACCTAGTGCACTTGGTGATAGGTACGCCTTGGAGATGATTTCCTCAGGTAGTTTTGACTCCGGAAAAGTCAGGGTGGACACTTGGTGCAGTCGGTGATAGCTACGCCCTGGAGATGATTTCCTCGGGAAATTTTGACTCCGCAGAAGTCAGGGTAGGCACCTAGTGCACTTAGTGATAGTTACGCCTTGGAGTTGACCCCTCCAGAGTCGAAACTTCCTGAGGAAATTATCTCCAAAGCGTAACTCCCATCAAGCACTCTAGGTGCATTTCCTGACTCTTCCGGAGTCAAAACTTCCTGAGGAAATCATCTACGAAGCGTACCTAACATCAAGTGAACTAGGTGCCTTTCCTAACCTCTCCGGAGTCAAAACTTCCTGAGTAAATCATGATCTCCAAGTCGTAACTTTCACTAAGTGCACTAGGTGCCTTTCTTGACCCCTCTGGAGTCAAAACTTCCTGTGGAAATTGTCTACGAAGCGTACTTATCATCAAGTGCACTAGGTGCCTTTCCTGACCCCTCCGAAGTCAAAACTTCCTGTGGAAATTTTCTACGAAGCGTACCTATCATCAAGTGCACTAGGGGCCTTTTCTGACTCCTCCCGACTCAAAACTTCCTGAAGAAATCATCTCCAAGGCGTAACTATCATTAAGTGCACTAGGTGCCTTTCCTGAGCCCTCCGGAGTCAAAACTTCCTGAGGAAATCATGATCTCCAAGTCATAACTTTCACTAAGTGCACTAGGTGCCTTTCTTGACCCCTCCGGAGTCAAAACTTTCAGTGGAAATCGTCTACGAAGCGTACCTATCATCAAGTGCACTAGGTGCCTTTTCTGACTCCTCCCGACTCAAAACTTCCTGAAGAAATCATCTCCAAGGCGTAACTATCATTAAGTGCACTAGGTGCCTTTCCTGAGCCCTCCGGAGTCAAAACTTCCTGAGGAAATCATGATCTCCAAGTCATAACTTTCACTAAGTGCACTAGGTGCCTTTCTTGACCCCTCCGGAGTCAAAACTTTCAGTGGAAATCGTCTACGAAGCGTACCTATCATCAAGTGCACTAGGTGCCTTTTCTGACTCCTCCCGACTCAAAACTTCCTGAAGAAATCATCTTCAAGGCGTAACTATCATTACGTGCACTAGGTGCCTTTCCTGAGCCCTCCGGAGTCAAAACCTCCTGAGGAAATCATGATCTCCAAGTCGTAACTTTCACTAAGTGCACTAGGTGCCTTTCCTGACCCCTCCGAAGTCAAAACTTCCTGTGGTAATCTTCTACGAAGCGTACCTATCATCAAGTGCACTAGGTGCCTTTTCTGACTCCTCCCGACTCAAAACTTCCTGAAGAAATCATCTCCAAGGCGTAACTATCATTAATTGCACTAGGTGCCTTTCCTGAGCCCTCCGGAGTCAAAACTTCCTGAGGAAATCATGATCTCCAAGTCGTAACTTCCACTAAGTGCACTAGGTGCCTTTCTTGACCCCTCTGGAGTCAAAACTTCCAGTGGAAATTGTCTTCGAAGCGTACCTATCATCAAGTGCACTAGAAGCCTTTCCTGACCCCTCCGAAGTCAAAACTTCCTGTGGAAATCGTCTACGAAGCGTAACTATCGTCAAGTGCACTAGGTGCCTTTCCTGACCCCTCCGGACTCAAAACTTCCTGAGGAAATCATCTCCAAGGGGTAACTATCAGCAAGGGCACCAGGTGTAACCCTGACCATAAAACTGAAGGTTCATTAATTAATTTTTAATTTATTTATTCAAGTTAATTTGTTTCATTGCTCCTTTGCTTCTGTTCAGGTGCTGTTTGTGCAGCTGCACAAGAGCTCTGTGCAGGCGCACAGGCGCACAGGATTCTGTGCATTTATCTCTGTCCCTGCCCTGACGCACCTCAAAAACGAGTGCACGTGCGCACCGTGTTTTCTAATACAGGGGACGTGCTACGAAATAAGAGTGGACAAATGGAGTGGACAAAAATGGACTCCAGGTACAAAATAAATACTATGTATTTACTTGAGGTACAAATAAATTATTTATTAAATATTTATAAATCAAGTAAATTAAACTATAATATGAAATGAATTAAGTTTTTTACTTAAATTTAGCAGATATCCACACCACCCAGGAGGTACTTACATGGCGCGTTGGGTTTTTTTTTTTTAATTTTTAAAACAATATTCAACTGGCCATATTTAAATAAACAATTTAACATGGCCACCAAATACGGAATTTTCATTTATCTAAATATAGTTAAACATTTTAAAATACAAATTTAAAAATAAATTTTAAGGGTCCTGCCTAACATACAATTATAAACACGGAAGATTTTTAAGAAAAATTATTGAATTATTCAAACGGAAGATTTTTTGATATTGAAGATATTATTTAAATTTTCACGAAAGATCATTCTGAATATTTATTTTTTTTAGAAAAATAGAATTGAAAATTATGTTGCTTAGTTTGGTGGTTGTTCGTATTAATATAAATAATTAAAGAAACTTGTGTTTGGTTCTCGAACAAATTTTATTTTTTGACAATTAATAATTACATTAATGCCGACGTTTCGTCATCGTTTTTAGAATGACATCTTCAGGGCTAAAAATATTCAAGATCACAAATTTTTTAACAAATGACCTAAGACTATTAATTTATAAATTATAATTTAAAAAGTAGTTTAGTTTACCTATAAAAGGTGAAATATAATACAAATTGAACAGCCAATGTAGGTATTGACTAAGTCAAATTATCAAAGACTAACTAATTGTCAGCTTTGTGGAGAAGACACGACTGATTGATCGAATTACATTTTAGAAACAAAGATGAAAAGGCAGTTGAGAGCTCAATGGTAAACAGTAGAAGGAAAGGGGGGAATGAGAGACCAGACAATGTCCTTATAATCCTTTCGAAGGAATTGAGTATACTGCTGCCTATTAATGTTTTTATCATAAAATTGAATATAAAGCATCTCTAGAAATTAACGTTTCCTCATAACAACCTCAGCATCCAAAACGGAAGCTCCATTAAAATCAAAAGAATGATTATTAAGAAGAGAATGTGTCGGAATAACTGACTTTTCATCCTTATTTTTAACATAACGTTCATGTTCATTAATACGTTCCTACAAATGTCGTTTTGTCTCACCTACGTGATATTTTTCGCCATTTTTAAAATTAATTTTATAAATAATAACAGTTTTTTCAAACTTGTCAATTTTATCCTTGCCTAGAGTATGAAAAAGATTTAGTTTATTAATACTTCTGTAAACAGTTTTTATGCCAAATCGTTCGAAAATTTAAAGCATTTTATGTGTGAAATATTTATGAAAGGGTTAAAGGACAAAGTTGAAGTCAAATTTTCCAGCACTTTTCGATGAATCACCATTATTGAGGATCTTATCTAAACGAATTTTAATATGGCGTTTGCTGAAATCAGAAGCATAGCAGTTATTAAGTAATAATTTTTCAACAGTTTTTAAGAAATGGAAAATATTATCAAGAAAAGTTTTTTGAAATGAATTATATGTGGTTTATACGGCTACTGGCAAAGGGTCCGACATAAAGTTTCTGTTATTACATTGAATTAAAATATCAAATAGATATTTTCCCTGGAAGTTATGACTCCATGAAGTCAGAATAGACACCTGAAGCCCTTGGTAATAGTAACGCCTTGGAGATGATTTTCCCAGGAAGTTTTGACTCCGGAGAAGTCAGAAAAGACAACTGGAATGTTTTGACTCCAGAGGGGTCAGGACGGACACCTGGCGCTCTTGGTAAAAGTAACGCCTTGGAAATGATCTTCCCAGGATGTTTTGACTCCATAAGAGTCAGAGTGTAGACTTGGTACTCTTGTTAATAGTAAGACCTTGGAGTAATTTCCCCAGGATGTTTTAACTCCAGAGGGGTAAGGACAAACACCTAGTGCACTTGGTAAAAGTAACGCCTTGGAGATGAATTTCTCAGGAAGTTTTGACTCCATAGGAGTCAGGGTGTACACTTGGAGCCCTTGTAAAAAATGACACCTTGGAGATGATTTCCCCAGGATGTTTTGACTCCAGAGGGGTCAGGGCAGAGACCTGGTGCACTTGGTAGTAGTTACGCCTTGGAGATAATTTCCCTAGAAAGTTTTGACTCAAGAGGGGTCAGAAAGTATACCTGTTGCACTTGGTAATAGTAACGCCTTGTAGATGATTTCCCCAGGAAGTTTTGGCTCTGGAGAAAACAGAATAGACAACTGGAGCCCTTGTTGATAGTAACATCTTGGAGATGATTTCCCCAGGATGTTTGAACTCCAGAGGGGTGAGGAAAGACACCTAGTACACTTGGTAGTAGTTACGCCTTGGAGATGATGTCCCCAGTATGTTTTAACTAATGAGGGGTCAGAATAGACACCTAAAGCCCTTTTAAAAAGTAACACCTTGGAGATGATTTCCCCAGGAATTTTTGACTCCAGAAATATCAGGACAGACACCTGGCGCTCTTCGTCATAGTAACGCCTTGGAGATGATTATCCCAGGATGTTTTGACGCCGGAGAAAACAGAATACACAACTGGAGCCCTTGTTGATAGTAACGCCTTGGAGATGATTTACCCAGGATCTTTTGACTCCTGAGGTGTCAGGACAGACACCGGGTACACTTGGTAGTAGTTACGCCTTGGAGATGATGTCCCCAGTATGTTTTAACTAATGAGGGGTCAGAAAAGACACCTAAAGCCCTTGTAAAAAGTAACACCTTGGAGATGATTTTCCCAGGAAGTTTTGACTCCGGAAAAGTCAGAATAGACAACTGGAATGTTTTGACTCTAGAGGTGTCAGGACAGAGACCCGGCACACTGGGTAATAGTCACGCCTTCGAGATGATTTTCCGAGGATGTTTTGACTCAATACAAGTCAGAGTGTAGACTTGGTACACTTGTTAATAGTAAGGCTCTTGGAGATGATTTCCCCAGGATGTTTTAACTCCAGAGGGGAGAGGACAGACACCTGGTGCACTTGGTAGTAGCTACGCCTTGGAGATGATGTCCCCAGGATGTTTTAACTCAAGAGGGGTCAGAATAGACACCTAAAGCCCTTGTAAAAAGTTACACCTTGGAGATGATTCCCCCAGGATGTTTTGACTCCAGAGGATACAGGGCAGACACCTGGCGCACTTGGTAATAGTAACGCCTTGGAGATGATTTTACCAGGATCTTTTGACTCCAAAGAAGTCAGGACAGAAACCCGGTGCACTTAGTAATAGTAATGCCATGGAGATGATTTTCTTAGGATATTTTGATTCCATAGGAGTCAGGGTGTATACATGGTGCTTTTGGTAGTAGTAAGGCCTTGGAGATAATTTTCCCAGGATGTTTTGACTCCCGAGGGGTCAGGACAGACACCTGGTGCCCTTGGTAATAATCACGCCATGGAGATGATTTACCCAGGATCTTTTGACTCCTGAGGTGTCAGGACAGACAACGGGTGCACTTGGTAATAGTAACGCCTTGGAGATGATTTTCCCAGGATGTTCTGACTCCATAGGAGTCAGAGTGAAGACTTGGTGTACTTATTAAAAGTAAAGCCTTGGTGTAATTTCCCCAGGATATTTTAACTCCAGAGGGGTTAGGACAGACACCTAGTGCACTTGGTAATAGTAACTCCTTGGAGATGAATTTTTCAGGAAGTTTTGACTCCATAGTAGTCATGGTGTATACCTGGAGCCCTTGTAAAAAGTGACACCTTGGAGATGATTTCCCCAGGAGGTTTTGACTCTGGTGAAACCCATCATCACACCCGCCATACTAGACAAGATGAGCCATCGCGACAACCTCTACAGACGAGCCACAAGACCCCGCTCTTTCCGCCTTCTGTCCAAATACAAAGCTCTCCGGAACCAGGTCATAACTGACCTTGATAGGTTAGAAAACGACCACATCAAGACCATTGTGGAAGACGAAAAGAGCGATCACGCCGCGAAGTGGCGCGCCATCCGCAAAACCGGAATACTCGAGCCCAGCCGACCCTCTCCCCTTACAATCTTCGACAGCCCCACACTCAACACACACTACGCTGCAGTATCACAATCATCGCCCCCCCTTTCACCACGCGACCTTTTAAACATCCTTCCCATCCCGCTACCTATCCCCCCTCTCCCCCTTTTTGAATTCACTCCGCCACTTCCGCAAAGCACTATCCCGCCCCACACGCATCCTTCTCACAAACTCACTCATCCTCCCTCTTTTCGACTTCTCCGCACCCTTTTTAACCCATCTCACCCACAAACAAGACCTAAAGCTCCCCACCCTTCACAATGCCTGTACTCGTTTTGCTTTTGGATCCATCCCCCGCACCGCGCATGTTACCCCCTACCACCTCTCCATCAATTGGCTCTCTGCAGCCTCCCGTCACGAGTACCTAAATACCTCCCTTTCCTACTCCATAATAGCCTCTCAAACACCATCACACCTGTACGCAAACTACAGGCTGGACCCTGGCGAGGAGTTCATCAGATGCTCAAACCGACGGCCTAGACCACCCCTAATCTACTCCACACCAAAACTCGCTCCAAACCTACAAAACCTCCCTCAAAACCGCCCTTTTTATGATCGACTGTGCAGATTGGGTCCAAAGAGCAAATGCGGAAAACCTCACCATCATCCCCCCTCACCTCTCCTGCCTCTTAACACCTATACTGCATATCTCTTTAGCCCGACTCTAACACCCCTCCATTAGTGCACTGTTAAACAGCTCGCCAGCGCATACCTTCTACTGGAAATTATACAGTGCAAGAATGAGAATGTAAATTAAATCACTTTTGTCTTATGTACTGCACCTTATCTTATGTCAAAACTTTATGTTAACTCTTTTATTTATTTAATTCATATATAAATAACATCTAATGTACACCAATGTAAAACCTGAACGAGCAGGACAGGGGAAACCCTCTGCTTGAAATAATAAACTACAATCAAATCAAATCAAATCCAGAGGGGTCAGGGCAGAGACCTGGTGCACTTCTTAGTCGTTACGCCTTCGAGATGATTTTCCTAAGAAGTTTTGACTCAAGAGGGGTCAAAAAGTATACTGTTAAATATTGAGCTTGAGTTTTGCTGCCATAAATAATTTTATGGATGTAGAAGGGGAGTGAGTAATTAAACAAGACACTTTATTACCATTATATACAATTTTGATTATTTATTTACAATATTTACAGACCTTCTGGGTTGAGTTAAACAATAGTGTACACCTTACTTGAATATTTACAATAATAAAGAGTTTCAATCAACTCAGTTGAGTTGATGTACACCTTGATGAATGAGCTTGCAGTTATGATAAAACCTCTTTGTTGTTGAGCAGAGTGCTTGGGTGATTGTTAAAGATGAGTAGATCCTTTTGAGAGTAGACCAGTTTAGCGTTGAGAGGAGCTTGACGAGTAGTACCTTGAGGAAAAGCCAAACCAAAATACCGCGTTCACCATGCGGCGGTAGCGAGGTTATGGTCGTAGGCGCGTGAACCATAAGAGATGAGCCGGTGATTTTCCACTCTTGCATGATTTTCAAGTAATTGTAAACACACAATTATATTGATTGGCACTCACTAATCACTTCCCTTTGAGCTCGCCTTCGGATTATTATTGAATCCATGCTTCTTTTGCTTACACGAGGCGTGAAAGCAAGCCGAAAAAACCCGGATGTTGAAGTCCCAGTAAACAGTTGATTTTTACCCGTATTGAGCCCAAACTAACGTGAAAGCACTGCGCAATTAATCGCGCGCTCGCACATTACTTTTCGTTGAGTATTACAGCAAATTATTATTGAATTTGCTTGAGTCACGTTGACACGAGGTGCAACGCTAGCCGACATGAGTTAACCTACAATCGAAGGCCCGAGCACGAGGCAACCACCGAGGAGGCGCTCGGTCGGTGAGCCGGCCAATAAGTGACCGACGCGAGATAATTGAGGCGGCCGATTTAAATATTAAATTAATACTCAACATTCCGCCCGCCATCAACCTTGATGTTGATTTGATGATTTTTACTAACCTTGAGACGTGCCTGGAGAAGGTTGACGTAGCCGTTCGACCTTAACCAGCCTGATGAGTCCATTTTTCCGGAATTTGATTCGACGACTGTCACCGTTGGCCATTTGCTTGATGTTGAGAATTCTTTCGTGAGTAGTATTAAAGAACTAACCTTAATTAGGTGAGAAAGGCGAAACCGTTTTGAGATGACTGAAGATGGTGTAAGTATCCTGCAGTCCACCGCTTCTAAAGTAATTGAACTTGGCGTTGTATTAACTGCCACCTTGAGAATCTTGAGATTGAGAGCTCCCAAAGCTAAGGCTTAGGAACGGAACGGTGTTGAGCGCTGAGCCAACCAAGAAATATCCAAGTTTGAACACATCCAAAATCTTGCGAGTCATTCTTGAGTTGTTTCAATGGACGAGAATGAGAATATATTCAAGTTGAGCAAGAAGAGTCGTAAATTCTTCTTCTGTTGATTGGATGAGCGTTAAGCAGGTTGAGCACATATTCAATTTGAGCAAGTAGAGTCGTAAATTCCTCTTACGTTGATTGAATAAGTGTTTAACAGATTGAGCACTATTTAATTTGAACTAGAAGAGTCGTAAGCTCTTCGTCTTTGTGATTCCATAAATTGAGCGACGCACGTAAAATTTTATTAATTTTACTTATGCCTTTCATTTCCTACCCATGAGATAGGTAGAGAGAGAGTTGAACTATATTCATTTCCACCTCGAGTAACGAGCTTGTAGAATTTATTATTCTCCAGTTGAGCGTGGTTGAGAAATTTCAGTAGAGCTTCGTTAGCTCCCTGAAGATTTGTATCGTAACTTGAGTAAAACGTGCTGGCAAACCTCTTCTTGCTGTTAACCTTCTATATACTGCCATGAGTCCGACTGTTAAATGATCAGTTACTGCATCCAAATGTACCGCTGATGATGAAAAATATACAAAGTGCGATTCTAATCTTCGTAAATTTGAAGCCTCAACCTTTCTAAAACTTATCGCTGAGCGGCCCAGCCAATAAGTCGACCCCAGTATGAGTGAAAGGGTGAGAGAGGGTTACTCTAGCTAGTAGTAACTCCCCCATGAGTTGTCGAGCATGATCCGCCTTCTGACTTATACTAACCACACTGCGCGCGAGATGTGTGATTTGACAAGCGCTCGACTACGATGATCCAATACTTTTGACGAATTTTGGCAAAAGTGAGTTGAGTACCACTGTGATGAGCGTCCTTGTGAGCCTGATCCAAGTGGAGCCTCGTGATTGGTTAATCACGAGATATAATTGCTGGATGCTTCAAGGAAGTTGCAAATCTCGCCTGGTAAAGACGACCTCCTACTTGTATAATTCCTTCCGCATCCTTGCAAACCGTGAGCTGATTGAAAATATGAGCTTGAAACTTTTGAGTTGGCAGTAACTTGAGTTTTCTGAGAAGTACACATGTTGAGTTGCCTTTTATACAGAAGAGATTTGCCTGGTTGAGTTGATCTGCGATGAGATGGCTTGGCTATGACGAGTTGGATATTTTGAAAATATCTCGGGCAATCAAGCACCAAACCGTGAGCCTATGCAAGGTGATGAACGATGAGTGACAATTGATGCGCTCCCACGTCTGGTAAGGATCCACGTTGACTTTGAGTACTACCTGAGTGAGACTTGATCCAAGCCAATGTCACCTTTGAGCTCGGACCATAAATTGATGAAGTTGAGTTTAGATAATGAGTTTTGACATCGTGGTTTGTGAGCTGTACCAACAAGTGAACAGCCTACAATTCCAGCTCTGGTTTGATGATTTACCTAGGTTGGGCCACCTTGGTTTTGAGCATATAAAAGATATTGATATCCCCGTAGTTGATGATCGAACTCTGAGATAAATAACCGCAGCCATGGCGTCTTGAGATGCATCAGAGAATCTCTGAAGATAAACTGTTGAGCTTTCCATTGTCCCATGAGAATTTGAGCAGCCATGGTTCTTAAAGGAGGATTTTGATTTGATAACTACAGGTGAGATGATGCTGATGGGGTCTGAGATTTGAGTCCCTTGTGATCTTTTCTGGAATTGTAGGTATTTCAGTGAGAGTGCGAATACGTTTCGACGTGGGAGCCACCTTGTGCTGATGTTTTTGCAGATTTGTTATTAAAATCTACTTTAAGTTTGATGGTATGCGTGATACCACCTTTTGAGAAATTTGAGTGACTCGGATTCCATGTTGTAATAAGGAATCCGCCCGCCATGCGTAATTGTTCCAGCTGCTCTGCCTTTTCTTCTAATTGAGTATTCCAGCTCCACCACAAATGTCGTCTGCGGCGACTTTGAGTAACCGCTCCACTGAGGTGGGTGGTTTTGATCTTCATCTTGAGCTAATTGGAGCAAGCCTTGATTGATAAAGATTGCGCAGCTGGAGAGTCATGAAACCCATGAGTGACTGTGTTGAGCTTGCAGTGAGCCTCTTAAAGATTTTCACCTACCCAGATGATTCGCTGCATTTCTCGATCTTGCAGATGACCGAAAATTTGCCGATACCTTTTTTGTGATGTCCGTCAAACACGTGCTTGTGTAAGCGAACCCAAGTGAGTAAATCCACGATGTTGAGCCATAATGCGAATCCTGGGTGCGTTATATCATTGAGTGAGTCCGGAAGTTGTGACCGCTGACCCGTTGAAAATCCAGCGAAGCTTTGTCATGAAACTGTCCAGGCGAAGGAGTCCATGGTGAGGAGGGTAACACAAGTTTTTTGTTGAGTCATCTCTTCACCACTGGCCACATGTGGTTGAGTTCGACAATGGATTTGAGTTTTTTGAAGCAACCTCTGCCGTCTTGAGTCCTGCAGTGAGTTTCGAGTAAATGCAGTTTGCAGAGGTCGTCCTTCGGCTTGAAAATTGTGTGATGATCAGAGGTTGGTACCTCTCTTTGAGTCCAAAACTTGGCAATTGCTTCCAGCAGCAATTTATCAGTGACCGTTCTTGCGTACTTAGAACTCTAGGAGCTTCTAAAGAGTTTTGAGCTGGTCCAAAATAACAAGCCAGCCAAAATTGATGATTGAGCTCCAGGTTCGTCAGGAGCACCTCTGATGATGTTTGGCTTGATTATTTTGCCGTAATGATCCGCGCCAATGATGATAAAGAAGTCACGAGGCTGACCACAAGCTGGATCAGCTGATGTAACTCGTTGATATATAACCAGGAATTTCCACTGGACGAAACCGAAGGAAATGATGACGACAACTGCTTGAGTGAGTGTGCAGTGATTTTATACTTGAGTGGTTCGATGAACGGAACTGATCGTGATGAGAGCCATGCCGTGAGTGTGTCCGGGTGACGTGCCATCGAAGCCAAGAATTGGTACGTTTGATTTTACCCAGTGAGTTTCTGTGAATTTGAGTATCTTTCACGTGATGAAAGATAACTCTAAACCAGAGCTGACGAGTATCCCGAGGGTGTGCCGAGGAAAACTGGGTTGAATTATGCCAATGCAGTTGCCAAAGGTGCACTGGCCTGTGTGTAAGCCAATCCATGATGAGTGATTTGATTTTCCTGTGCCAAGGTTGAGTGATGAGTGAATCCAAGTGCGTTGAGTTTTGTGAGTTAGAAGCCTGTTAAGTTGACCAGTGGCTGCAGTAGCTGGGACGGCAGCCAGCCCGTCCAGATGAATTTTAGTGTGATGAATCTCACCACAACTTCACAGTTGATTAAGTACTGACGACAACTTACGGGGTGCTTACCGAAGCCGTTGACAGTCCTTCCAGGGTGTGCCAGCTCGAGGTTTTGAGAGCAGGCTATGATGAAATGAGCCTCCTGGCACGTTTGGCAGTGTGTTGTGAAATGGCAGGTGAGAATGGCTGAACCAGTGAGTGTGTGTTCCAAGTTGAAGTTGAGTTGTACCACCAATGTAACTGCTAAAAACAAATTGGTTTGTGTGAGTCAATCAAAATAATTAATTTGATTTACCAGCCCATTTTGTTTTGAGCACGAGTGATCTCAAGGGAACCTCCAGGTGGTCAATAGCTTCAGCTGCAGAGCCACCAGCCATTGAGTTTGTGCCATGAAAGTCCTGTTGCCCAAGGTGATTGTCTCCTTGATCACCCAATAATTGATTTACAGGGTTGAGCTTCGCATTGAGTTTGATTTATGGTAGCTGCTGCTGCTGTTGAGCACCTGTTTTGAGTTGCTGCTGCTACACTTGCTGTTGTTCAGAAGTTGATTTTTTCCACCAGCAGCCAGAGTTGAATTGTTCAGGAGTTTGATGATTAACACCAGAACCAGTATTCCATGAGTCAGCTGAGCCATTTGGTAGTCTGCATGGACCTTGGTCTGACCACCAAAACCAGTGATGAGTATCCGATGAGCTGCTTGAGTCTCTTGATGGTCAGCGTGGACTTTGTGATGAGTGTCAGAACCAAGGACAGGTCCTCGACGAGCTGGTTAAGCCTTCAGATAGTGAGCGTTGAACTTGGAGTAGCTGCCAGAACCAGTAAGAAACCCATGATGTAGTGAGCGAAGCCTTAAACCTTCCAGCTTAAACCTTTATGAGTGTAAATATACAAAAAGTGAGTTATCGCTTACTTGACTTTCAGTCTTAACAGACTTACAATGACTTTTGAGTGCTAAATTACCCACAGCCACCCTCTACATCCGGCTCGAAGGACCAATGTTAAATATTGAGCTTGAGTTTTGCTGCCATAAATAATTTTATGGATGTAGAAGGGGAGTGAGTAATTAAACAAGACACTTTATTACCATTATATACAATTTTGATTATTTATTTACAATATTTACAGACCTTCTGGGTTGAGTTAAACAATAGTGTACACCTTACTTGAATATTTACAATAATAAAGAGTTTCAATCAACTCAGTTGAGTTGATGTACACCTTGATGAATGAGCTTGCAGTTATGATAAAACCTCTTTGTTGTTGAGCAGAGTGCTTGGGTGATTGTTAAAGATGAGTAGATCCTTTTGAGAGTAGACCAGTTTAGCGTTGAGAGGAGCTTGACGAGTAGTACCTTGAGGAAAAGCCAAACCAAAATACCGCGTTCACCATGCGGCGGTAGCGAGGTTATGGTCGTAGGCGCGTGAACCATAAGAGATGAGCCGGTGATTTTCCACTCTTGCATGATTTTCAAGTAATTGTAAACACACAATTATATTGATTGGCACTCACTAATCACTTCCCTTTGAGCTCGCCTTCGGATTATTATTGAATCCATGCTTCTTTTGCTTACACGAGGCGTGAAAGCAAGCCGAAAAAACCCGGATGTTGAAGTCCCAGTAAACAGTTGATTTTTACCCGTATTGAGCCCAAACTAACGTGAAAGCACTGCGCAATTAATCGCGCGCTCGCACATTACTTTTCGTTGGGTATTACAGCAAATTATTATTGAATTTGCTTGAGTCACGTTGACACGAGGTGCAACGCTAGCCGACATGAGTTAACCTACAATCGAAGGCCCGAGCACGAGGCAACCACCGAGGAGGCGCTCGGTCGGTGAGCCGGCCAATAAGTGACCGACGCGAGATAATTGAGGCGGCCGATTTAAATATTAAATTAATACTCAACATATACCTAGTGCCCTTGGTAATAGTAACGCCTTGGAGATGATTTCCCCAGGTAGTATTAGCTCTGGAGAAAACAGAATAGGTAACTGGAGCCCTTGTTGATAGTAACACCTTGGAGATGATTTCCCCAGGATGTTTGAACTCCAGAGGGGTGAGGACAGACACCTGGTGCACTTGGTAGCAGTTACGCCTTGAAGATGATTTCCCCAGGATGTTTTGACTCCAGAAGGTTCAGGACAGACTCCCGGCGCACTTGGTAATAGTAACGCCTTGGAGAAGATTTTCCAAGAAAGTTTTGATTCCATAGGAATCAAGGTGTATACCTGGAGCCCTTGTAAAAAAGAACACCTTGGAGATGATTTCCCCAGGATGTTTTGACTCCAGAGGGGTCAGGGCAGAGACCTGGTGGACTTGGTAGTCGTAACGACTTCGAAATAATTTCCCTTGGAAGTTTTGAATCAAGAAGGATCAGAAAGTATACCTGGTGCACTTAGTAATAGTAACGCCTTGGAGATGATTTATCCAGGAAGTTTTGGCTCTGGAGAAAACAGAATATACAACTGGAGCCCTTGTTGATAGTAACACCTTGGAGCTGATGTCCCCAGGATGTTTGAACTCCAGAGATGTGAGGACAGACACCTGGTGCACTTGGTAATAGTAACGCCTTGGATAGGATTTTCTAAGGATGTTTTGACTCCATAGGACTCAAGGTGTATACCTGGAGCCCTTGTAAAAAAGAACACCTTGGAGATGATTTCCCCAGGATGTTTTGACTCCAGAGGTGTCTGGACAGAGACCTCGTGCACTTGGTAGTCGTTACGCCTTCGAGATTATTTCTCTTGGAAGTTTTGACTTAAGAGGGGTCGGAAAGTATAGCTGGTGCCCTTGGTAATATTAACGCTTTGGAGACGATTTCCCCAGGAAGTATTAGTTCTGGAGAAAACAGAATAGACAACTTGAGCCCTTGTTGATAGTAACACCTTGGAGATGATTTCCCCAGGATATTTGAGCTCCAGAGGGGTGAAAACAGACACCTGGTGCACTTGGTATCAGTTACGCCTTGGAGATGATTTCCCCAGGATGTTTTGACTCCAGAAGGGTCAGGACAGACACTTGGCGCACTTGGTAATAGTAACGCCTTGGAGAAGATTTTCCAAGGAAGTTTTGACTCCATAGGAGTCAAGGTGTATACCTGGAGCCCTTGTCAAAAAGAACACCTTGGAGATGATTTCCCCAGGCTGTTTCGACTCCAGAGGTGTCTGGACAGAGACCTAGTGCACTTGGTAGTCGTTACGCCTTCGAGATTATTTCTCTTGGAAGTTTTGACTCAAGAGAGGTCGGAAAGTATACCTGGTGCCCTTGGTAATAGTAACGCTTTAGAGATGATTTCCCCAGGTAGTATTAGCTCTGGAGAAAACAGAATAGACAATTGGAGCCCTTGTTGATAGTAACACCTTGGAGATGATTTCCCCAGGATGTTTGAACTCCAGAGGGGTGAGGACAGACACCTGGTGCACTTGGTAGCAGTTACGCCTTGGAGATGATTTCCCCAGGAAGTTTTGACTCCATAGGAATCAAGGGGTATACCTGGAGCCCTTGTAAAAAAGAACACCTTGGAGATGATTTCCCCAGGATGTTTTGACTCCAGAGGGGTCAGGGCAGAGACCTGGTGGACTTCGTAGTCGTAACGCCTTCGAGATAATTTCCCTTGGAAGTTTTGACTCAAGAGAGGTCGGAAAGTATACCTGGTGCCCTTGGTAATAGTAACGCTTTAGAGATGATTTCCCCAGGTAGTATTAGCTCTGGAGAAAACAGAATATACAACTGGAGCCCTTGTTGATAGTAACACCTTGGAGATGATGTCCCCAGGATGTTTGAACTCCAGACGGGTGAGGACAGACACCTGGTGCACTTGGTAATAGTAATGCCTTGGAGAAGATTTTCCAAGGATGTTTTGACTCCACAGGACTCAAGGTGTATACCTGGAGCCCTTGTAAAAAAGAACACCTTGGAGATAATTTCCCCAGGATGTTTTGACTCCAGAGGTGTCTGGACAGAGACCTGGTGCACTTGGTAGTCGTTACGCCTTCGAGATTATTTCTCTTGGAAGTTTTGACTCAAGAGCGGTCAGGACTGATACCTGGTGCACTTGATAATAGTAAGGGCTTAGAGATGATTTCCCCAGGATGTTTTGACACCATAGTAGTCAGGACAGTCACCTGGTAAACTTGGTTGTATTAACGCCTTGGAGATGATTTTCCCAGGAAGTTTTGACTCCATTGGAGTCAGGGTATATACCTCGTGCACTTGCCGACAGTTACGCCTTGGAGATGATTTTCCCAGGAAGTTTTGACTCATAGGAGTCAGGGTATATACATCGTGCAGTTGGTGACAGTTACGCCTTGGAGATGATTTTACCCGGAAGTTATGACTTCATAGGAGTCAGGGTATATACCTCGGGCACTTGATGACAGTTACGCCTTGGAGATGATTTTCCCGGGAAGTTATGACTTCAGAGAGGTCAAAACAGACACCTGCTGAACTTGGGAGTAGTTACGCCTTGGAGATGATTTTCACAGAAATTCTTGGTCCGGAGAAGTCAGAATAGACACCTGGAGCCCTTGTTAATAGTTACGCCTTGAACATGATTTCCTCAGGATGTTTTGACTCCAGAGGGGTGAGGACAGACACCTGGTGCACTTGGTAGTAGTTACGCCTTGGAGATGATTTTCCCAGGATGTTTTGACTCCAGAGGGGTCAGTACAGAAGACTGGTGCAGTTGGTAATAGTAACGCCTTGGAGATATTTTCCCAGTATGTTTTGACTCTATAGGAGTCAGGGTGTTTACTTGGTGCACTTGGTAATAGTAAGGCCTTAGAGATGATTTCCCCAGGACGTTTTAACTCCATAGGGGTCAGGACAGACACCTGGAGCCCTTGTTAATAGTAACGCCTTGAACATGATTTCCCCAGGATGTTTTGACTCCAGAGGAGTCATGACAGACACCTGATGAACTTGGTAATAATTACGCCTTAGAGATGATTTTCACACAAAGTTTTGACTTTGGAAAAGTTAGAATAGACACCTGGAGCCCTTAATAATAATAACCTTGAAGATGATTTCCCTAGGAAATTTTGAGTCCGGAGAATTTGATATAGTTACTTTTTGACTTTTTCTCATGTAGAGTAAATTTTTACAAATGAGGAGGTCCCAAAAAAGAGCGTGGTTGGGAGCGGGCAGGAGGCGGGTTGGGAGCATAGTAAAAGTGCAGTTTTTAACCTATTTTAAAAGATCAAATGAAGAATCAAGGGTGGGAGTGAGGTGGGAGAGGGTGGGAGCTGAGTGGGAGCGGAATGAAGTGAAAAAAAAAGGGTGAGAAAAGGTGAGGTTGGAAGGGTGGTGGGAGCGGAATAAGAGTGCAGTTTTTAACCTATTTTACAGTATAAATTGAAGAATGAAGGGTGGGAGCGAAGAGCAAATTACAACTATTTAACCCATTACCGCCCATGGAAAACTCAAAAGTGATATAAAAAAACTAACTGTTTGAAAACCTGTCTCATGAAAAAATAGTAGATACGTGTTTTTTCTTTTTTCAATTTTCATTGTTTAAACATTATTTATTCAAACAAATTCGTAAAAAAATTTAAATTTTTATAAACTAATAATGGCATTCGATTCTTTGACCAAAAATAAGGCGAATTTCATCCAAGTAATTTTTTGATCAGACGCTTAGATCTTTTGCTACGAGCGCTCAAACATGTAAAAATATGGTTTTATAGTGGTGAGCTCCGAGGCGCCGCACCGAAGATACACTTTTACGAGTCAGAGCTCACCACTATAAAACCATATTTTTACATGTTTTAGCGCTCGTAGCAAAAGATCTAAGCGTCTGATCAAAAAATTACTTAGACGACTTTCGCCTTACTTTTGGTCAAAGAATCAAATGCCGTTATTAGTTTATGAAAATTTAAAATTTTTTCCGAATTTGTTTAAATAAATAATGTTTAAACAATGAAAATTGAAAAAAGAAAAAATACGTATCTACTATTTTTTCATGAGACAGGTTTTCCAACAGTAAGTTTTTTATATCACTTTTGATTTTTCCATGGGCGGTAATGGGTTAATACAGTAATATGTATATATATATATATATATATATATATACTAGGGGGTACCCCCTGCTCGCTTCGCTCGCCGACCCCTATAAAAATAGTTATAAAAATTGAATAGTAAGTTAAAATACTTCAAGTACTTGAAACATGTAAAATATAATATTTTTTAACCGTATTGAAGTACTCCTTTAAAAAGGTGTTTAAAATTACGACTCCTCTAGGAAAAGCGCCCTTCAAAGAGGTTTAATATGGAGTTTTTTGGCAGTTAAGGTGCTCATACAGAAGCTCCTATAATTTAAAATCAACTCCTCCGGGAAGAGCCACTTAAAACATGTTGAATATAAGATTTATTGACGTTTTGAGGTGCTCCTCCGGGAGGAGCTCTGGAAATTACGGCTTCTCCGGGAGGAGCCCCTTAAAAAATGTTAAATATAAGGTTTTTTGAAGGTTTTGAGGTGCTCCTCCGGGAGGAGCTCTTTAAACTACGGCTCCTCCGGGAGGAGCCCACTTCAAACATAATAAATATAAGGTTTTTTGACGTTTTAAGGGGCTCCTCTGGGAGGAGCTCTGAAAATAACGGCTCCTCCGGGAGGAGGCCCTTGAAATATGTTTAATATAAGGTTTTTTGAAGGTTTTGAGGAGCTCCTCCAGGAGGAGCTCTTTTTTTTTGGCTTCTCCCGGAGGAGCCTCTTAAAACATGTTAAATATAAGGGTTTTTGATGTTTTAAGGTTCTCCTCCGGGAGGAGCTTTTAAAATTAAGAGCTCCTCCTGGAGGAGCGCCTCAAAACCTTGAAAAAACCTTATATTTAACATGTTTTAAGGGGCTCCTCCCGGAGGAGCCATAATTTTCAGAGCTCCTCCCGGAGGAGCCAAAAAAAAAGAGCTCCTCCTGGATATAACTATATAATATAGGAAGATATATGAATATATATATACTAGGGGGTACCCCCCTGCTCGCTTCGCTCGCCAACCCCCATAAAAATAGTTATAAAATATGAAATTTTTTGACAGTTAATATTTAACATGTTTTTTGAGTTGAGTTTGTGTATTGAATAAAAGTTAAAACATGTTAAGTAAAATTGTTGAATATAATTTAAATTGAAAAAAGAAAATTTTATATTATGGTGGGTCTAAAACAATAGTTATAAAAATTAAATAGTAAGTTAAAATACTTCAAGTACTTGAAACATGTTAAATATAATATTTTTTAACCGTTATGAAGTACTCCTTTAAAAAGGGCTTCTAAAATTACGACTCCTCTAGGAAAAGCGCCCTTCAAAGAGGTTAAATATGGAGTTTTTTGACAGTTAAGGTGCTCGTACAGGAGAAGCTCCTATAATTTAAAATCAACTCCTCCGGGAGGAGCCCCTTAAAACATGTTGAATATAAGATTTATTGACGTTTTGAGGTGCTCCTCCGGGAGGAGCTCTGGAAATTACGGCTTCTCCGGGAGGAGCCCCTTAAAAAAGGTTAAATATAAGGTTTTTTGAAGGTTTTGAGGTGCTCCTCCGGGAGGAGCTCTTTAAACTACGGCTCCTCCGGGAGGAGCCCACTTCAAACATATTAAATATAAGGTTTTTTGACGTTTTAAGGGGCTCCTCCGGGAGGAGCTCTGAAAATAACGGCTCCTCCGGGAGGAGCCCCTTAAAATATGTTGAATATAAGGTTTTTTGAAGGTTTTGAGGTGCTCCTCCGGGAGGAGCTCTTTAAACTACGGCTCCTCCGGGAGGAGCCCACTTCAAACATATTAAATATAAGGTTTTTTGACGTTTTAAGGGGCTCCTCCGGGAGGAGCTCTGAAAATAACGGCTCCTCCGGGAGGAGCCCCTTAAAATATGTTGAATATAAGGTTTTTTGAAGGTTTTGAGGTGCTCCTCCAAGAGGAGCTCTTTAAACTACGGCTCCTCCCGGAGGAGCCCCTTAAAACATGTTAAATATAAGGGTTTTTGACGTTTTAAGGTGCTCCTCCGGGAGGAGCTTTTAAAATTAAGAGCTCCTCCCGGAGGAGCACCTCAAAACCTTCAAAAAACCTTATATTTAACATGTTTTAAGGGGCTCCTCCTGGAGGAGCCGTAATTTTCAGAGCTCCTCCCGGAGGAGCCAAAAAAAAAAGAGCTCCTCCTGGATATAACTATATAATATAGGAAGATATATATATATATATAAGTGTGCATGTTAGTATTATTATTCTGTGTTATTTGCAGATGAGGGGAAAAAAAATATACAAGTAATAATAATGATAATAAAATAATAATAATAATTAATATCAAGAAATTATTTCAAGGTAATGTTATTCAAATGTTAATACCCCGGGGAGTAAAGGAAACTGTATGTTTTTGTTCTAAAATCTTATTGCAAAATACATAGATTATAAAAATAATGAATAATGTTAAGTCGGTATTAAAGGAAAAACTTTTTATAACGACGATTGTTAATTTTCTAAATTATCAGGATTGAAATAAATTATTTAATACTTTTTCAATAAATCCTAAAAAAAAATTTTCCCAACATTATTTCAATATCTCAAAAAAATAATCGTCTCACCTACCGGATTAATTAAAAAAAATAAAATAAATTCGACTCACTTTATTGTCATGATCTTTAAATTAACCAAATACTAGGACAGTTAAAAGGTAAAGGTGTAATGCAGTGAAAAAATGTGACAATGAGAATAACAGCACAGAGGGAGAATGCAAGAATAATTTTGACCTATCCTTCTTACTATTTTTTTTGCAACGTTAATAAAAATAAATGTATTAAGACCAATTTAAATGAAACAAAAAAAAATAAAAATTTTACTTCGGAAATTTACGGTATCTATCTCTTCCTCCAAATGACATTCACAATTTTATTCAAACATTAATATTAAATCAACACGCGTTTGCGACGACCACTCGTCGCACTATCGAGGCTTCGCGGGGAACTGAATAAAAATGTACAAACACAAAAAAAAAATGTATAAATAAATTCGAACCATACGCGATTGCGACAATGAATAATGCATACCTATAAAGGAGTTTCGATCCCCAATGCTCAACACACTACACAGAGTATAGGTCAATTTGGAAGTCCCATACCTTCCAAATCGCTATCGTACAATGATGCACGGAAGTCACGATCAAAGATCAACCATAATAATAATAATAATAGGGGAGAAAAAGGTTGTAACTGGCAAAAATAATGTCGAAATTTAACCTCAATGATCTAAATCGAAAGAATACTAAGAATTTTTAATCATTTCACTACGTATATGCTTAATTCCAATGAACAAAAAGAAACGGGTTGATTCCCGGAAATTTCAGTTGATTCTTCCGATTTTACCTAACTAACCGAATCAATGGGCATAATTAATTTTTCTTCCTTAATTTCTATAAAAAAAAAAGAATTATTCTCGCGAAATCAATTATGATTTCACCGCGTTGTAACTTTGTTCTATCTAGAACTTGAGTTTAAATTTTAATTTTTAAGCGACATCAATCTTTAATTAACCCCTCTAAAAACACATGTTAAAATTACCCCTCTAAATATAAATGTTTATTCAAAAATTCAAGTTAAAATACTCGACCTAAATATATAGGGTCATTCCATTGTGATCGGTGGGACACGTGCGATAAATTGCCGATAATTTCATAAAAAACTTTAAAATACAAACCGTCTTTATCAATCACTGTTAATACAATCCAGTTCTGTGTTTCATGAGTTATTTTTAACAAAAATATTTAATTTATACAGGCTTTCAAAATAATCTAGTGTAAAAATCATTTTTTTTTTTTTCTGAGCCAAGCGAAAACAACATCATCAAAATTGCACGCAAAATTTTTATGGTTGAATATTTCAGGAAATAACAAAAATTTTCAAATTTATTTGGGCTTGAAACATCATAGGGGCATTTGGGCTTGAACAACATAGTCTTTGCATGTATTTTCAAATTGAGGTATCTAATTTTATAAAATTTCCAAATCCTAAAAGAGTGTTACTAAATTCATAAAAAAAACCCTGGAAACATTACTTTCCCCACTTCATTTTGAGTCCCCCCCTTTTTTTTTTTAATTAAACTCAAGACAAAATTTTAATATTCCGACTAATAATTACTTACAAAACCTGTACAACAACCATAAAACATACTAAGAAAATATAGTCCAATCAAACTAACTCAGCTACAATTATTCGTTATCTACCCACTAGCTGCACTCTAGCGAATGCATACAAAAAAAATTTATCATGCGATCGCGACGATCACTCGCCACACCATTAAGGCTTCGTGAATATCGAAGAAAATTCTTACTTTACCATTCCCTTATTCCGTCTCTACCTCGTCCTTCCAAAGTAAACGTAGATTGAATAATAAAACATAAAGATTTTAATATAATTGTAAACACATTCAGAACGTACACGATTGCGACGGCCACTCGTCGCACCCGGAAGTTTCGCACACGATTCTAAAATTTATTATAAAAACTGTCTATGAAAACAAGCAATCATACTCAAAAATAATAATCTTATTCTTTCATAATATTCTCTCTCCCTAGCTTTCGTGCGAACGTGACGGCCACCCATCGCCCCGTTGAGGCTTCGCGCGGAAAATTACTGGGAATCACATCATTATATTAACGAAGTGTCTAGGGGCACAATGTCACGTACGCGAAAACGTTTTCGCGTACGCGATATTTGTTGTAAAAATCACCATAATTTGGATACTTTTCGCGCACGCGAAAGATATTGATTTCGCGTACGTGAGAGTTAAATTTTTTGGCACAGTTTTAGGATTTTTAGTGGGGACCGGACACGTTGAATGATCACGTTTGGCGGGATCGTGGTTTTGGATTTGTGGAGCAATAGGTGTCAAAATGAAATGAGGAAATAAGAAGGAGATAGCGAGAGAAAAGCGGTGCGTCAGCGTTAGCTGACGCAAGTTGCGCTTCTTCCTGGTCAAGGAACTCGCAAGTTCGGATTTCACAATTCCCTATATGAGTTATTTAGTAAATGAATTTATAATCGGGTCAGCTCGGACGTTGGCTGAGCTGAGTTTTTTTTTAATAGACCAAATGTTAAAAGTTGTAACGTAACATTCTATTATTTGGATCTTTCAACTCAACCTGTAGCAGACAATAATGTTTAGAGGAACTGAGTTTTTCAGCAGCAGGCAATCAACGATGTAGTTATGAACTACTTTTTATCGATTTCATTTGCTGTTTACTTTTAATTAACTTTCTGGATTATTATAAAAATAATAGTCAGTCAATACTATCGTTGAATATTATTATTGTCTCTTAATAAAACACATATCAAATAGATAGTTCTAACCTATTCATACGTATATAGTGCCGAACGATGACTGTTATGAAAAATTTAAGTTGTTTCTTTGATTATTATATAAAAACTCAGCTCTTCATTAAAAAGTACAATCCATCTCTTTATTTTTTATAAAAAATCGATTGGCATAGTTGGATTTTCATTTTTTTTTTTTAAATAATTTAATTTTAGGCAACTTGTTATGACGATTAATTTTTTTATTTCTTTGTTTATGTTTATTATCTTGGTTTTGAAGAATTTTTCAAAAAATGTTAATAAGGTGCTTTAAAAATTGAAATAAGGTAGGTGTACCTAATATGGCCCTGTACCTAATATGCCCCCCCCCCCTGTTATTTTGAATATGCTCGATAGGCGGCATCCATACAAGGTAGGAAGAAGTCAAAAACACTGAATTATGAGGTTTTGAGTTGTTAAGAACATTTGAAAATTATTTTTGCACACGCCTCATAGCTAAAACTCGTTTCGTATACCATCGATATTATTTTACGTTATAATTAAATGGTCTGCCAAAAGATTTAGACACACCTGACCTAAATTTTCATAAGTAGCTTCGATTTGTTATTGTTTCAGCTTTAAAACGCTATTTTAGTTTTTGTTCAACTCGTTTTATAACAGGTTTTATTCTTAAATAATTTTTTATTCTGCAGTAAACCTAATATGGCCCCCGGCGAATTAGTAGAAATACCGATATTTCAAAGTGTATTCACTATGAGTCCTTAGTTTCATATTTAATTTTAAAAAAATCCTATTCTAATGTTATTTAAGAAATATTAACTGAATTGTTTCAAAGTTTTTTTTTAATTTTATCACTAAAAAAACATTCTAGCTCAAAAAACAAACTTTGATAAAAATTTAAAGTTGTAATTTTTCTATTGGTTGCAAAGCTTTCAAAAACATTGTAAAAAAAGCTCAATTTTAAAATAAATAGTTTTTAAAATAATAAAAATTTTGAATTTTTTAAATCTCATATCCTGATTGATTTAAAAAATAGGAACAAATCGCGATTAATAAATTACTTCAAGGGCGCCATATTAGGTACACAAATTTTTGGTGTCTTAAAAAAATGTGTTTTGGTAAATCTTCTGGCATTTCAAGCTTATTAATCATAATCGAACGCGTAAGATCTCATTTTAAAGCTCTTGAATTAACCTTTAACATGAGACTCTACACGTCTAAAAATATTAATTTGATTCGCCATAAAGATAATTTTCGCTTAGAGGGGCCATATTTGGTACACCTACCTTAGTTTCAAAATTATTAAAAAAAACTGAATTTGGTGGATTTGCTCATATAGTATTGGTGCAACTCAAGTAACGTAACACAAAGTACCCCCCCCCCCCCCCGGTAAATCGTTTTGTGGAGCACTCTGTCAATCAAATGAGAAATGGTGATGATGCTGTACCGGTACTATATTTTTTTTCTATTAATTTATGATTAATTAAAAAATAGATCAAAATGAGAGTATTTAAGGTTATTTAAATTCAAATCTTCACAATTTTTGAGTAAATATGAGGTGAATACATCCGTAAAACTTTTTAAATAAATGAATGATAAATTTGTAAATAAGGTTGGTGTGAACCTTCATAATGTGCAGCTACGATTCGCAAAATCAATCGTAGAATTCAGCAACCAAGAGCTAGAATTATTCCAAAAAAATTACGATTCCTTAAATATCATCAATTGCAATTCCTTGCACTTATAACTTATAATTCGCTGTTTTATAAAGAATAAATCAAGCTTAGAGGTCTCTCTTACAGAGTGTTTTTTACCAATCAGCTTATCGTTGTTTTGAGCAATTCACGCACATGATCGTTCGATCAATTGAGCTTTGGACAGTTGGCTGTACAGGTGCACAGCACTTCTGCAGCTGTTAAGCTTTTACACATTCTTTTCTTCATTGTCTGCTACGCTCAACGTACTCAGAAAATAAGGAAGAGATTTTACTTAAGAGTCAAACAGAAATTGCTTGAGACTCCAACAATTATTGCTTGGCAGCTCAAGCAAAGGTCCTCATAGGAATTTTTGCTTGAGACTCAAGCAAATATTGCCGGAGTCGTCGACTATTATCTAACGTTGTTTGATAAATAAGCTGCCAAGAAACATAATTATATCTATTGCGAACAAAATCGATGTGATTTTTATTAATAAACTTGTTCTACCTCTTAAAAAAAAAAACTATATTTTTGTATAATAATGTAAAATAAGTTATCAACGATATTCAAAACATAAAATTTGAGGTTCTGACAGTAGTACTTAAACACAAAATAATAAAATAAATTATATTTGCCAAATTGTCTAATAATTATTTGCAATTATATTTTTTATGAAAGATAGAACAAATTTATTGATAAAATTTTAATTTTTTCACTTATAAATAATTTAGCTGAAATGACGAGGCAGCAGACTGATTTTTTCTTATCTTCGACTCAAGCAATATTCGCTTGAGCCTGTGGTAAAAATTACTTCCAGACCTTTTGCTTGAGCTGGCAAGCAATTTTTGCCAGAGACTCAAGCCAAATCTCTTCCCTTTGTTTTGAGTGCACGTTTGATCAGAGTATGAGATTAAATAAATTATATATCATTTTTATAATAATTATTATTATTATGAAATCAATTGCATTTGGGTGCTAAGCTTAGGGACACTTAGTTTTCACCATTGTATCCCTGTCCCCCTCACTATAACTCTGGAGTGTTCGCGAGTCCTAACACCCTACAATATTCAAGTATGTTGTCCACACTTACTCCGTAAAAGCTCTCAGGATCCAAGATCCCGGTTTTCAACCATTTCAGTCAGTAGCCTATCAGGTTTGGGCATTTACGAAGGAAGTGTCATAGTGTCTCTTCCTCTGACTCACACCATCTACACAGGTTACTGTGCCACTGCGTTTTGTGTGTGTAGCATCGAAGGTTACAGTGTCCGGTCATAATGCCCATGACCTCTCTTGCCCTTCGTTTGTCTAGTCTGGTGATCTGCTTGGCCCATCTGGTAATATATTCTCCCAGTAGTTCTTTGATCCACCTGTAGCTCTGGGTCTCTTCCCAGAGTTCCCATCTTGGCCTCTTCGTGTAATTCTCCATGATACTACAGCCTTCTGAGAACGGTACACCTGACCCTTGCTCTAGCCGTGCATCTGCTGATGCCCTTTTTCTAGCTAGCTCATCTGCTCTTTCATTTCCCTTGAACCTGGAGTGTTCGGGTATCCAGGTGATAACTACTTGGTTAGATCTTGCCAGCGAGTTGAGGGTATTCTTTGCCTCCCTAACAAACCGTGAGGTTGTTACCGGGCTTACCAAGGCCTGTATGGAGGCCTGGCTATCAGTGCAGATGCAGATGCGTCTCCCACTGACGTTTCCCTGAGAGAGGTTGTTGGCGCACGTGTTTATCGTAGCCATCTCGGCTTGAAACACCATGTTGAATTCCCTGAGCCCGTAGGGTTCCCTAAGGCTAGGTCCGTGAATTCCGTAGCCAGTGCCTTCATTGGTTCTCGATCCATCGGTAAACCAGATGTCTCTGTGTCCAAGCACTTGGTTGTTGTTCCAGTCCTCCCTGTTTGGTATCTTCGTTTTGAAACGTTGCCCAAACAGTAGAATCTTTTCCATTCTGTCTTGGGTCGAAATCAAGACCTCGCCCCTCATCTTTCTCCTTCAGATGGTTGCAGGCCCATCACTGTTTCCAACCCACTCCCCGCTGCAATTCAGTCTGTAGGCTGTTCTGGCCGCAACCAGTTTGATGTCCAAGTCTAGACTTTGGACATTCAGCAACATCCTGGTAAATACCCTTCAAGACGACAGCCTAAACATGGTCCACTATACGCGCCTTGAGGTCTTATTTTCGGTCACTTTCCACCTTACTAACGTGGCATAGATAAGCTTCGGTCTAAGAATCGCCTCGTGTAACCACAAGGCGACCTGGGGTTCCAGCCTCCAGGAAGTCCCGATTGCTGACCTACACTACATGAATTTAGGACTTTGCTGCATTGAATCTGCAGGTATTGTCCTCACTTTAGTTTCTTATCTAGGTATACACCAAGATATTTCACGCCCTCCGCGTACAGTACTTGTTTCCCGTTGACGGAGACTTTCTTACTGATCTTACATTTGTATTTCCTTGTAAACGTGACTATCTCTGTCTTATCAGTGTTGACAACCAGAGCCTCACATCATTCGCAGATCCTCTCTAACGCCCTCCGAATAAGATCGGGTAAAACTTCTTCGAACTTGCCCCTGATAAGTATAGCGATGTCATCTACATAGGCGATGGTGAAGAATCTGAGCTCGTCTAGCAAGCGCAGTAGTTCATCCGCGACCAGGATCAACAGGATTGATGAGAGAACCCCTCGTTGATGGTTCCTCTAATCGTCTTGCCATTCCACTCACTAAAGATGCTTCTATATCACTAAGCATTCCCCTGATTCATCTTTTGATGGTATAAGCTACACCATGCTTGGACAAGGCTTTATCTATAATTGCTCTGTTGGTGCTGTTAAAGGCACCCTCAATATCAACGAAGGCCCCGATTACGGTTTCCTTCGCATTAAAAGTCTCCTGAATGTAATTGATCACGGAGTGCAATGCAGATTCCGTGAATTTTCCACAGGTATATGCATGCTGCGCTCGATGAAGGGGAGATCGACATCTTAGATCGACATCTTAGATCAAGGTTTCTATGGTTGCAGTTTTTGGTCACCCTCATCATGCTCCTTGTTAAAGCTTCCTCATCGTTGGGGAGGTAAATGGACGAGATGACTGCCGTCCTCGTTCGGCCCTCCTTGTCCGCGATCTCTATCCTCTATCCTTTGCCCCTGTATAACAAGGGTTCCTGTATAAGGGCTATGTGGGTATGCACCATTGCCATGCGCCTTGCTAGAACTGTAGAGGTGCTTCTGCAATGGTGCAGGTTCATTTGGGAGAAGCGCAGCATGGAAGTAGCCATGAGGGCTACTTTATTTTTGTCTTCTCCGTAGCGCCGTTACCTCCCGCCTTGTTAGAGGTGCGGTTTGGCAACCTGAAGGTTGCCTTACCGACCCCCGCCCAAGGCTGGAAATTTTGGCTCTAAGTATCGCAACCGATGGTTCATCTAGAACCAAAATTAGGCATCCGTCAGGAGCCCTATTCAGGATTGCCCCCCTGGTCGTGTCTACCGATTCGTTCTGCTTTTCAACCAGTTTGATGAGGTCCTCGGCCTTTTTAACCCCCAGTGGGAGCCAGGTGATCACCTTAGAGATCCTAGTCTCCTCTGGTGAGACTATCCTCGCCTTTAGGTCTGGTTGCCCTAGGTCGAGAAGTGCGGACTCGCTCTCCAGCCAGGTCTTGCTGGCTTCGTGTGCACAGACAAATACAAACGTGCCTTTTCTGGGGAACGAGTCCAGGAACCAGGGTACGAAGGTTCCCTCCCCCTCGATAGCAAGTACCTTGCTGACTACTGTTTCCTGCAGTTTCGTGCAGACAGTGGCAGACATCTCCCTTTCTAAGTAGTCCCAACAAGTGGCGGCCACTCTGGGAGAGTTAGACGCAGCTGCAGCGTATCTGCGATCCACTTTGGGTCACTTTAGTAGTCCCTGCTTCTCGAGTATCTCCAGGCTTGAGGAGGCCATCCTCTTAGCCATGCTGGGTGTCGTTGCAAAGACCAAGTCATTGGAAGCGGTACTAGCCCGCTTCTCCTCCTGGTTCCGCCATTGCTTCAGCCCCTTAGAAAATTTGGGAGGTAGTTTGCCCTCCTCTTTGGCCTATTGTCGAAGAGCTTTTCTTCGTTGCCCTCCACTTAGTAGTTTCGGTCTTGTGACCGTCCTGAAGTGGCTTTCAGTAACCTTGGGGTTTGAACCCCCAGGGTTGTTAGTCGCTGAGTCGACGGATGTCGGTTCAAGGTCCGTATCCATCGACCCGTTTTGTTTATCTATTGCAGTCTCAATTTAGATCCCACGAGTAGGGTGGATAAACAATGTCCACCCGCCATGGACCGCCAATGACGGGTAAGGCCTCAGGTACTCCAGGATTGTGTCCTTAGATTGGGTAGGCCATTTCTTAGTCCCCGTGGGTCCTTGGGCTGGACCGAGCTGGGAGTCTAAGGGCTCTATCATCCATTCCACTCAGGGGAGAGCCCGTTTATAGAGATCCCAAACATTCATAAGGAGAGCCCGTTTATATCGGATCCTCCACTCACCCTCACTCATTCATCCACCTCCTAGACGCCCAGCAGAGCCAGCCAGTGGGCCCACGGCTCAGCCCTCGCACCATGGCAAGGTCATGTTTATCATAGTTCTCTATAAATTTTAAAAGTCTGAATCTGAAACTAAAGTAGAATAAAATTTTGGAAAAAGTTAGTGAGCTAGCAATTGTAAAGTATCATTTGATGTTTCAAAAAATTACATAATGGGAATGAGTACCATTTGGAGTAAGACAGAAAATTATTTACAGTTATGTATTCAGATTCTGCACCAGCACCAATTGATACCTATTCTGAAATATTCAATTATAAGAAGAAAAATCATACATCTAAAAAATTTTCAGCCACATAGCGCCTCTAAAGTGCAGAATGCAATCTAAATTAGAGACAATCAACGAACTTTGTTTTGTGCTGGTGGCCCGAATTGGCGATTTAATTACTCAAAAAATTCAGCAGCTGACTTTTTGAGCTAGCGCTGCTTTTCACTGCGGCTTTTCGGCTGTCAACAAGCTTATACAAGCGTGCCTGCGTTTCAACTGAGGGGCAGCAGCTGCCTCATAGACGCGAGTCTTTAGCAGCTACCTCGTCCGTACCTACCACGCATCGTCTGCTGCTGCTGCTGCTGCTGCTTCCGGCCTAGCTGACCTTGTGCTCCTCCTTTATTGTATGCACAAGCTCCTTTTTGACCTCCTTAATCAGATCCTTTTAGCCAATGATCGTTACAGTCTATTTTCTTGAGGCCTCGATTGCCACAACCATAACAAGTTAGATTTTTCGCTCCACTTTAAACACACTTGCCTTCTTTTTACTCGAGTCACTATTATATGTATTGAGTTTTTTACATCAGAGTCAGACTATCTGAACTCAGCCACTAAGATTGAAACTTTCAAATTTTATATATTTTTTTGTATATTCTGTAAGGTCTGTACCTCAAAGTAAACGCCCCAAAATATTTTTTGAAAATTTAAATTTTTGAAAAAGTTATAAACAAATGAAATTGAAGCCACTTTTTTTTTAATTTCTATATTTTGATTAATTTTAATTAAAATTTTACAAAAATTTAATGACAGCATTGGGAATACCTATTAAACTAAATGAAATAGTTTGACAGCATTGGGAATAACTATTAATCTAAATGAAATAGTTTTCGATAAAAAATATAGATATTTAGCAATTAATAATTAATTTTGTAATAAACAAATTATGTTTTCGCTAACTTCTCCTTCAATAAAATTAAAACTTTTTTCACAGTATCGTTCCTTGAACTCTCCCCTAGACGATCGTAAAAAAAAATGCTACATTCTCAATTAAAAAAAAAGTTATGCATGTATAAACATTGTAGCGCGCGCGCTCGGCAGCCAAGCTGTATGCGTGAACAGCGCCCTGCGACGCAACCCGCCGTTCGTCGTGCTTAGTTCGCTGCCTTCGCATACAGGTTTTAACAACAATATTAATAATTTCATATAATAAACAAAATTTTTATAAATATTTACATTTTGTTTATATTATAATTTTACAACAATTACTTTTTAATTTTTATTACATTAGAATAGAAAGTGTAAAAGGTTTTTCGAATAATACCATCTTTGCTGTAAATAAACTAACATTATTTTAGCTGTTTTATCTGATTTAATAAAAATATGTTGATCACCGTAAATATACGTAAAGTTAACAATTTTTCAATTTGAGTAATTTTCAATATCGATAACCACCATTCAAAATTGACGGAGCTGCTTACTTATTCAATTTTTAAATTCTATTGCTTTTAAAATTTTTATAAAGTTTTGCTTGATTTATAAAAAAATTTATAAACAATGGATTTTTAAAGTTACAAGCAAAAAATTGAAATATAACTTTAACTGAGTTTTTCATGCTGAAAAAGTAAATTCACAAAAAAGTTATCACCATTTTTTAAAATTAAATTTCAAAAAGTTAGTTACTGCATTTAAAGACTTTTTTTTTTTTTTTTTTTTTTTTAGATTTCATTGCGTAGATTCGGTAAATTTGAATGTATCTCCTTTTTGTCAACATGTACAAGCTCCATGAATTAATCATGAATATTGTTAAAAAATATATTGAAACGAATGATTTCACATTTTAAATAAACATTCTAAATAATTTCACTAGCTAAGATATATTCAGTTATTCTGATCCAAGCCAGAACACATAAAAGTCCTAGATAAAATCAATTTCACATGTGTGAGGAAAAAAAAAAAAAAAATTTAATAAGTATTTGGACCTATTTTTTAAATACACACTGCATAACTTTATTTTAATGTTAATTTAGATAAAAATATGTTAGAAATACTCATTTGTACTTTTCAAATAATACGAAAAAAAAAAGATAAAAATATTCAATAATATATTCATGTCAACTTAAATATGCCTAACCAGTTCTTCTGATTTAAGTTTCTGAAATATATCATTTTATCATCAGACTAAATGCATAAAAATATTATTGATAAATTTTATTTGTAAATGTATAGTCCCCTATGATGATATAACTTTTTTTTATTACAAACTTTAATGTGAAATCACTTAGAAAATAATGGAGCAAATGCTCATCCGTACTTTAAAAACCCATGCTAAATAGTATTTATAATTTCTAGTCCATTGGACATCAAGACCTGAAACTATCTGTTTCTTTTGTACATGTAGTTCTCTTATGACAAAAATTTTAACCAATTTTGACTTTGAAAATCACTTTTTGACCGGATAACTTTAACCTGCTTACAGAAAACAAAAAAGATAAAAATATTCAATGATATATTCATGTTAACTTAAATATGCCTAGCTAGTTCTTCTGATTTAAGTTTCTGAAATATAACAATTTATCAGCAGACAAAACGCATAAAAATACTTTAAGAAAAGTAGTTGCAAAAGTAGTTGCAAAAATATTATTGATAAATTTTATTTGCAAATGTATAATCCCCTATGATGATATAACTTTTTTTTAATACAAACTTTAATGTGAAATCACTTAGAAAATAATGGAGCAATGCTCATCCGTACTTTAAAAACCAATGTTAAATAGAATTTATAATTTCTGGTCCATTAGATATCTAGACCTGAATTTATCTGTTTCTTTTGTTCATGTAGTTCTCAACTCTTATCACAAAAAAATTAATCAATTTGGAACTTTAAAATCACTTTGACCATATAACTTTAACTTACTTACAAAAAACAAAAAATATTCAATAATTGATTCATGTTGACTTGAATAAACTTTTATGTGAAATCACTTAGAAAATGATGAAGCAATGACTCATCCGTTCTTTAAAATACATGCTTCACAGAATTTACAATTCATTCAATCCACAGTAGAAAAATATGAAAATGTGATGTTAAATTACTTTTTCCACTCAAAAAAAAAAAATCATTTATTTTAAGAAATTCTTTTTTAAATGACCCAATTATTTCTTATTATTATCACTCAAAAATGTGATGCAAGAAAAAAATTTCATCCAATTTTTCATGTTTACATGGATTATTATAGATAGAAACATAGGTTATATTATGATTATAAAGTGGCTGGAAGTCTGCTACTGATCGTGCATCGTACATATCATACAGCCGCATCGTGCGCTCCCTCCACGCTCGGTCTAAAATGTCTCACTGGGCATTGGGAGTGAGAGAGACGGAAATATACATTTTCCTGTTTTACCGGATGCTCTTGACTAAAATCCTAAATCGCCTGACTTTTTTCGAGATGATTTTGGCACTTTCATTGAACTTTCAAAATTAAAACAAAAATAACTTTATTACGAGAGTATATTTAGGGACAATTTTTTTTTCAAATTACTCAGAGGATCATCAGCTTTGTACGAAGTACATGATAAACTCGCCATAGCCCTCGCAACACTGTTTTTTACGTGATCAACGTAACCTCAAACCATGAATTCAAAGTATATACAGCGTACGCTTTGACGGAAGTTTTTTTCGTTGTTATTGTTGTTAAAAAAAACTCAATCACCGTCAAGCGCTACCGCACTTTAGGATTAAAAAGTAATTGTTGTAAAATTGTAACATTAACCAAATGTAAATATTTATGAAAAGGTTCTTTATTACATGAAATTATGAATATTGTTGTTAAAACCTGTATGTGAAGGCAGCAAATTAAGCACGACGTACGGCGGGTTGCGCGCAGGGCACTGTTCACGCAGCTTGCTTGCTGCCGAGTGCACGCACTACAATGTTTATACTGTTGGGATACATGAATATCTTGACATTATTGTATGCGAGTGATGAGCACGACTTGAGCCCTATCGATCATCGATCCCGCTTGGGCTGAGATCTCGCGGAGCGAAGCGAGCGGGAGTTAGTAAGTACGGCGTAAGGCGCACGAAGCGCAGCATTAAATAAGCTCTATTGTATTATTAAATTTCTATTATTAGTATTAAATCTTATTGTTAAATAAATGTAAGTATATTTATTTAAACATCCACAAATCTCAACATGGTAGCAGAGCGTAATTAGAGTGCAAAAAAATTATACACTAGTGGATGTACGCGGATTAAAAATTCTACAACCGCATGGCACTTGGCTAGATTAAGCGAGCACACGGTAAATTTTGAGACTTAACACGTTTTCGAGATTTGGATGATCGAGAGTCCTGGAATCCCATTTAAACATGTTAATAAATGTTTAATTGGATTAAAAGCCTAAATAATAGTGAAGAATTAAAACACCGAGAAAGTGTTTTGAGTAAATAGGAAAAAAATTTTTTGAGAAAAAGATATTTGATAGGTTTGAAATATTTTTTAAAAATTAATAATTACTTTGAACAAAATTTAAAAATTAAAGAAGCCGAAATGTCGAACGAGAACGATAAATTTTATACGTTTGATGGTACTGACTATGTAACGGTCGTTTGGCCCGCTACCGCTCCCCCGGAGGTTTTTATCACCGAGAGTGATGAATGAATTATAACTTACTTTAGGTTAATAAAAATGTACCTGCTAATTGCAGGCCTGTTTATAACCTGTAGGAGCAGATGGCCGAGCAGGACCAGGTAACGAAAAGGCACCATAGCAGACAGTAGTCTGAGGTGAGCGCGGCAGTGTCGCTACAGCAGTTAGCTGGATTAGACGTGTGTCAGCTGCGATTGTGAGTCTGCTGTCACGATACCCCGCTCTGTACGAAGATATTTGTTGTTCGGGTGATTAAGTGCACCATTGTTAAAAGTGAGTACCCTTTTCGTACCTGCTGGGCCAAGGGCCTCCGCCTGCTCTTACGGCAGTGTTGTTGTATGTATTTAAGTAATAAGTAGTGAAGTTGCAAGAGCAACTTTCTTGTTATAATTTCGTTCCTCCTAGTGTTCTACCCACCTTCCTTGTTTTGTTCGATTTTCATAAGGGGAATAAAACCCTTACAACTACAGTTTATGGAAGTTGAGTCTAAAATGACACTTGAAAGATAAAGACTGCGAAGAATTGATAACACGTGACAGAACAAATCAAGACAATGAAACACAGTGGTAAAAGAAAAACATCAAAACAGTGAACGCGATATTGAAAAATGTGAGTAACGAATAATATGAATATATTAAAGACGAAGAGACGGCTTACGGTATAATTAAAAAATTCGACAAGATGTACTTGAAAGAATCGACCGCGCTTCAAAGATGTGTGCATAATAAGCTCGATAGAATGTGGATTAAAAATTTTGAAAACTCCTTCTTTATCGAATTTGAAAAGATGGCGAATGATCTGAAAAGTGCTGGTGCAACGGTAGGTGAAAAAGAAAAACTGAACCATATGCTTAAAACTCTTCTCGATTCTATGAGTTATCTCGGTGATATTATAGACACGATACCAACTGAAGAAAAAAACAGTGAATACTTAAAAAGCAAAATTATAATGTGGCAAGAAAAAGAAAAAAATACCAATAACAGCAACAAAACAAATGTGTTTAAATTTGAAGCGAAAAATACAGTGACGTGTCATGGCTGTGGTCTTCCTGGACTCTATAAAAAAAATTGTAAAAATCCCTGGCCAAGAGAAGGCGGAGGAAGTCAAAGAGAGGCAGGGTCAGGAAACTGGCAGCAGCACGACAACAGCGAGTCTACGAGTCAACACAATGAGGCGAGGTATACTGAGTGTAAACAAGCATGTAATTATATAATGGAAATCGGTGGTAATAATAATGAAAGTTTCTCAAATAATATAAAAACATATGCATGCGATTTAGAAACAATAGATTGGATATGGATGTTCGGATCACATAGTAAATAATGAGAAGTATTTTGATGAATATAAATTTGGAAAATCCAATTAATGTTAAGGTCAGGGATGGCAGAATTTTAAAAGGAACTAAGATGGGTAGAATCGAGACATATTTTTTAATAAACAATAGAAAAATTAAAGCTACAATATCCAATGTATTTTTGTCAGGGAAATGGATAAAAATTTACTGAGCTGTGCAAAAATAACGAACGCGAATAAAATAGTGTCGATTGGTAGAACTGCGAAAATTTATAACAATTATGAAAATTTAGTCGATATTGCGTAAAAAGTGAACGGAATTTATAAAATAAGTAGTTATAATGATGTGAAAAACAACTTTAATGTCGTAAGAAATATTGATGAAATGACAAGCAAAGAGAAATTTCACAGATTACTAGGGCATGTAAATTTTAAATATTTAGAAAATATGTGCAAAAATAAGTTGGTTGATGGGTTGCCCGATAAACTAGAATCTGTACATTTAAAATACGATACGTGTTTGAAAAATTAAATGAGAAAATTACTTTTTGAAAATAATAGAAGGAGGTCTAAGCAAATTTTAGAACTAATTCATGCGGATGTAAATGTCCCACATGATACGGTTGTTTATGATGGATCAAGATATTTCTTATCAATTGTTGATGATTTTAGTAGGATGTCAATGATGTATTTAATTAAATCGAAAGCCGAAGTTCACGAATGTATTGAGGATTTTTTGAATAAATTTGAAAACCTGATCGAAAAGAAAGTTAAAATAATTCGTTGTGACATCGGTAAAGAATATGTAAAAAGGAATATAAAAAATCTTTTGAATGATAGGGGAATATTTTTAAAATTTATTGGCCAGAGATTGCGAAGATGGAAAATTACTTGAAAAATAGAATAATAAAACGGGGTACATTTGAAAATAAAACGCCGTTTCAAATATTTTTTACTGAAAAGCCTAATATTGAAAATCTAAGATTATACAGAAGCAAAGTTTTTCTTATAACACCAGATTGTAAACGCATGGAAAAATGGGACGGGAAGTCGCAAGTCGGAATTTTGTTAGGCTATGATAAAGTAGGCTATAGAGTATTGAAGCGGAAAATAATAATCACTCGACATGTTAAAGTTATTGAGAATGATAAAAATTTAATCAGTTTTGCAGGTTTTGATTTCGAGAGCACTGATCAAAGAAAGAGCAGTACGAGTCGTGATTTGGATTCGGATTTGGACTAGGAAGTTTTTACGGATATACCAATTTAATTTAAAACCATTTGTAAGTGTGAGTGAAAAACAACGTTGTGAAATTTTGAGAATTAGTTGATAAGAAAAAAAAATAGAAAATGAAAAAAAAATAAAAATAAACAAATAAAGGAATGAAAATAAAATGAAATGAAATGTAATGAAATGAATGAAGATGAATGAAAGAACGAGATGGAATGAGAATAAAATTATGTAACAAATGTGAAAATTATGTCAAATTCGAGGAGGCGTGTTAAGATACACGAATATCTTGACCTTAATGTGTGCGAGTGATGAGCGCGAGTTCAGCGCTATCGATCATCGATCCCGCTCGGGCTGAGATCTCGCGGAGCGAAGCGAGTGGGTGTTAGTAAGTACGGGGTAAGGCGCACGAAGCGCAGCATTAGATAAGTTCTATTGTATTATTAAATTTCTATTATAAGTATTAAATCTTATTGTTAAATAAATGTAAGTATTTATTTCAACGTCCACAAATCCCAACATATACATTAATAACTTTTTATGTAATTGAGAATGTAGCATTTTTTTTACGATCGTCTAGGGGAGAGTTCAAGGAACGATACTGTGAAAAAAGTTTTATTAATAGTGGAGGGTAAGTTATCGAAAACATAATTTGTTTATTGCAAAATTAATTATTAATTGCTAAATATTGATATTTTTTATCGAAAACTATTTCATTTAGTTTAATAGGTATTCCCAATGCTGTCATTAAATTTTTGTAAAATTTTAATTAAAATTAACCAAAATATAGAAATTTAAAAAAAAAATGGCTTGAATTTCATTTGTTTATAACTTTTTCAAAAATTTAAATTTTCAAAAATATTTTGAGGCGTTCATTTTGACGTACAGACCTTACAGAATATACAAAAATATATATAAAATTTGAAAGTTTCAATTTTAGTGGCTGAGTTCAGATAGTCTGACTCATCACTATTTTTTTTTTATAAAGTTACAGTTTCTGTCCTCATCTTTTAGCATATCAATTACGTCACCACTAATATAACTCAAAGAACTCGATAATATCTTAAGCGTATAATTTAATTTTTTCTAGTTCACTAACATTTTCACCAGCACTTTTTAATTGTGTGCCTGGATTTTTCAAAATCTAAAAGGAATGTAGAAAAGTCTTCGTAATCTTTTAATCTCATTTCATCGTATTTATTCCTTATACATATTTATAGTGCTATCGATTTTTTAAGTTCATTTTATCCTGATTTTAAGAGTTGTATCTTCCTTAATAAATTGAAATTGATCATTTGAAATACTATTGTAGATGTAACTCATAGCTTTATCATATTTTTTTTACCACTCTTCCTCATTTCCAGCTCTTTTTGCTGATTCATCACATTTTTTTGTTTTCTGTGCCAGCAAGATTCTCTTTTTTTTAATCGAAACTTTTCGATAAATCTATATTAAACTTTAACTTTTGAGAACAAATGCAACTCGAAAAGTCACTTTAAAGTCAAATTACAAGCCAAATACCGTATTTACCCGCACCCATAGATAAGCCGCACCCCACTTTTGGAGGGCTAAAAATGGAAAAAAATGAGACCCTCTGTATAAGCCGCACCCCGTAGATAAGCCGCACCCCATTTTTGGGAAACCAGAAGAAAAATGCAAAAGCAATAATTTTTAAAATTATTCAAGGTTTAATAAAAAATTATTCATGTTACAAATTATAATTCTTCATCACTTTCTGACTCATCACTTTCTGATGTATCTTCATTATCCAGGAGCTGCCACAGTTCATCATCTTTGGAGCCATCAAGTGCACTAAAAATACAACATTTTTTAAACGATGTTTAACCATCTCATGATCAATACTTTTCCAAGCCATGGAAATCCAAGAGGCCATTTGCTCCAGGGATGGTTTTTTTATTCGACCACTAGGAGTAAATTGATGATCAGTAACAGCCATGTATGCAGAATATATTTCTCTTAGTTTATCCTTAAAAGGCTTATTGATACTGACATCTAGTGGCTAAAGTATACTTGTCAAACCGCCGGGTATGATCGCAAGATGACTTTTTACTTCATGTAATGAGTTTTTTATGTTCTTGGTTAAGTGACCTCGGTACGAATCGAGAACTAACATTGAAGCTGGTTTCAAAAGTGCTTTTGGTCTTGAGTTCCATACAACATTAATCCACTCTTCTACTAAATCATTGCTCATCCAACCTATAGGTTGTGCACGCACAAAAACATTACGTGGAAATATCATATTTTTTGGTATAGTTTTCCTTTTAAAAATGATGAATGGTGGGAGCTTGTTACCATGTGCGGTGACATGATTGTATATCTCATTTTTTCGTTTCCACCAGTCAATATAGAAACTGATTTAGCACCTTTCTCTTCAACTGTGGTATTTTCTGGCATTTCAAAGCAGACAGGAGTTTGATCAGTATTTCCAATCTGATTTAAAGAATAATTTTTTTTTTTTCGAAGATTAATAACAAAACGTTGGAATAGTAGGATACGAATGTCGTTTTTGGGTTTCCATTTCACTACCTTATCTGGTTAAAGGATCAAAATAGACTGAGCTAATTTTGCTCGGTATTGTATTGAGGCAGTGAGAGTCATAATAGAGTTTGGCAGGGAGGGCTTGGTAATTACCGAGATCCAGAGAAAAATAAAATTAAGACTCCATGTATTAGCCGCACCCTGTTTTAAGATACCAAAAATCGATTTTTTGGTGCGGCTTATTTAAAAAATTTTTTTATTAAACATTTATTAAGTTCACTTTGGAATGGCTTTAGCAATCTTTAAAACACCTTAAATAATCTGAAAAAATTTAAGGATTATTTTTGTGATTAAATAAAGCTGAATTCTAAATGAATTCATTTCACAGCATAGAAAGATAAAAAAATTTTGAGCGATGGATCCGAATTCTCGTACTGAACACCACAGACATATACATACGTGCTGCTTTTCCGTTGAAACGAAGATTTACCCTTATTTCTCAACACTTTCGAATATTATAAAAGATAAGAATCATAGGTACGAAGTTATCAAAAAAGTTTAGAGCTCTGAAATAATATATAAAAGATAAGAGAGTATGGAGCGGGAAATACGAGTCGGTCATGCTTTGTATACAGAAACTTTGCTTCTTGCATTTCTTGCATCGCATGGAACCGTAGTGAACCATAGAGATGCATGGTGCTGAAGTATTTTTGTCCAGATATTTTAAATGTATGTATTGGGCTTGGTGCAGCAAGGAATCGTACTTTAAAAAATCTTGAGTAAAAACACCAAAGCAAGCAAGGCCCGTGATCTTTCAAGCGAAGCGAGACAGCCTTTGGATGCGCTTGGTAGTGTTGCTCATATTACAAGGCGTAGACAGCATATTTAAAAATTTTTTTTAGGGTTTTATGTTTGTCACTTCAAAACACGTGATTTTTAAAAAATTACAATTTTTTCAGCATCTAATAAGGTTTTATTGTAACTTCGAAATAAGATTTTAAATTTAGTTATTTCATATTTACGAGTCAGAAATCGTAAAATGATACTTTACGTAATTTTTCCAAGCAGCATAAACAAAAAGTCTTCGTTTGCAGTGCTTGATAAGTCTCTGACCTCTGCAAGTATTGTTAAAGTCAAACTAGAGTTTAGTAAAAATCGCATGTTTTCAAGAGACAAATATGAAAAACTGATTCAATGGTTTAAGCCAAACCAACTGCATAACAAAAACTTTTATACAAAATATCATGGACAATCTCAAAACAAAACAAAAAAATCGAGAAAACTGGTTACCACACCAAAAAAAGTTATTTAATGCTTTTTACGTTATTTATTAAATAAAAAATTGAAAAAGACAAAAAAGCAAATTCTGAATGATTATTAAAGTCAACTTATTTAAAAGAAATGTATTTTAAATCAAATTACTTCAATAAAATACTACTTGCTTAGTCCATGCATGCATAAAATCATGTATCATTTTTATCAAAAATTATAATTGCACCAATTATTTCATTTTTTTTTTATAGTCAATTTCACTGGGAATCTGTTGCAATATCGTAAAAAAATGACGGAGCTTCATCGAGAGTTAGACAAAATTCATTCTCAACAAAACCAAACGGGTCGAAGTGAAAAACTGGCTTTACAGCAGCACCTTCAAAATAAGTTACATCAACAACATTTAACTCAGCAACTGCATCAACTGCAACAAATACAACAGCAGCAAAATCATGAGTTGGCAATACAGCAAATAAATAGTAAAGCAAATTTAGCTGCAATACTACAAACACAGTCAAATAATATGACAGTTCTAGATGCTACTAGTTTAACAGCTGTTAATAATAAAAAAAACAAAAATAATAAAAGTGGACAAAATACAACTGCTGTTCAAGTACCAGCTGCAATTGTTTTAAATCTAGCAAAACCCGCTAAGCTGAATGGATCAATTTTAAGCGCAATAGTTGCTCAAGCCCAAAATCAGCAACTATTGACAAGTTCAGGAGAAATAAAATCATCTGTTCATAAACATGATGAAGTAGCCAAATTACTTAAGGTATAAATAATATTTGTTTATTGCTACATTTTTTTTTAAATTGGATGAAATCGAATATTTAAAAAACTTTTTGATTAAAAAATTTTGATAATTTATTTAAAAATATCATGACTCCCAATTTCAAGTATACCGTACTCGATGAATCTAAGAAAATAAGAAATACGATTTTCTAAAAAAAAAAATCAAAATTTTTCATGCACTCTTTTAAATTGCAATGTAGAAAGAGGGATTTTTTTCTACTCTTAAAAATATGACTAATAGTGAATGTTTTGAAACTCATGGAATTTTTTAGCAACGATTCTTCTAAACAAAATGATACCTGAAAACTACGACTTACATAGCAACCTGTGGCGTTTCAAACGTCCTGAGTTATAGAAACGTTGGCTGAGCGGTCGCTCAGTCGAGCTGAACGATACCGAAGACTGTCAGGACTTTGACGCGTTCGAATAAATTTTATAAATATTAGATAATCTACAGAAAAAATTTAAAAAATAGTATATTACACCATGTGGGACGAAAGCATGATATTGGCTGCCACGGCGTGAAGTTGCCACCCGAGCGAAGCGAGGGCGGCAGTCACGCGGCAGCCACTATCACTCAGTTCGTCCCGAATCGTGTACTGTATTTTTTCTCATACCCGGCAGAAAGTTCGAAACCTAAAAAAGAATAAATAAACAAATTTATATTGGTATGTTTTGTTTAAAAATTTAATAAAGTCTGCAGACTTAATTAAAAAATTTCACATTTTTCTAACATTGTAGAAAGACCCTCAACTCAGTTTTCTGGGGCAGCCATATTTGTTTTTAATTTTTCAGCCTTATTTATTTTTCTGAATCAGCACTACTACGTATTTGATTTCATAGTGTGATTATTTAAAATCAAGTTTATTTTAATTGTTAAACAAATATGTCTGATTTTAACGACAACTCTGATGTTAAGCTCGAAGAAGACGTTGAGGAATTGCTTTTCGTTAGAGACTTCGATGGCGAAGCACGGGAAATATCAGGGAATTCATTACCCCCCCAAATCTTCAAAGCGTTATCAGTTGGTTTCTGAATACTTTATCAGTTGGAAGAATCTAAATAAAGGAAAAGAAATTAACAAAAATATGCTGCTTGTTTATTTGGAAAAGTTATCGAAGAGGTTAAAGCCATCAACCATGTGGTCGATTTGGTTAATGTTAAAGTCAACGTTTAGTATTCATGATGATATTGATTTGCACAATTATCACAGGTTAAAGAACTTGTTGAAGCCCAAAACTAAAGGTTATGAGTTAAGAAAGCTCCAGCTCTAAGAGCTGAGCAAGTCAAAAAATTTCTTTCTGATAGTGATGACCACATTTATTTGGCAGTTAAGGTAATTTTATTGTTTTAGCTGCAAGTTTCAATTTTTATTCACATGAATTCAATTGTAAAGTTATGTTTTTTTTTCAATGCATCATAAATATTTCAGGTGATATTGATTTTTGGTGTATGTGGTGGTCTTAAATGTCTTGAATTCACTCGAGCAAAAATTTACAATGGCATTGTCTCAGAGCTTGTTAAAAATACACCCAATATAATCAAATTGCAACAAAATCATTTCAATTCTTCCACTTCAATTCCAACCATTATCAGAGTACTAAAAAATCACCAAAATATTAAATTTTAAATGTAACTGCAAATTTACTATGTTTAAATTACAAATTAAAAATTTCATTTGTGTAAATATTTATGTTTTTGATGTTCTAAAAAAATATGTAAAGTAAATTTGTCATGTTTTTCTTCATACTAAAAAATATGTAATGTAAAATTTAAATAAATAATATACAATAATTTATGTACAGAAAAAATTGTATGAATTGACTTAAAAATTGAAATTTTATTGATATCTATGTATATAATAATACTTTTGTTTTTATTAGGATTAAAAACATTTGATAATTTATGGCTTTTCCAATTAAAATGTATCTAAAGTACAGTCTTTATTTAGTACATACATTCTTCAATTAATAAACAACTTAAATTAAAATGATTTGACAACAAGCTTAAAAAACCAATATAATAAAATTGGTGTTTAAATATTGAAAAATAATGATTTGTAAAGCATTTTTACAATTAATTAAAATATTTGAAAAATCATGAAAAATAAAGGGAGATGCAAAATGTAAACGAAGCAGAAATTTTAGCTTTAACTATAATGAACACAGCAAGATATGAGAAAAAAATCCATGGGGGGCATGCGCAGTTGAATCGGGAGTCAAAATAGCTTCGTTCTCCCGACTCTAGGCAGCCATATTGCGGGAGGCAATTTAATAGTTTCGCCTCGAAATTTAGAGAAGAATATCGAACTTTCGGCCAGGGTATGAGAAAAAAAATCATTAATATGTGTTCTTAAACTAAGACTCGAGTTTCGGTCTACTGGACCTCTTCAGTCAGGTGAGAGAGAATTAGTACAAATGAAAAAATGTGAGCTAAGCAAGCATATATATTGCTCAAAATGAAAAGAAAGGGCTTCAAGAAATTACTTTATGGTTTCAAACAGAATTAATAGTTGAAATTTTAAATGTAATACTTAGTTTGATCAGACTTTTCAATCAACTGATTATCTTCAAATTATACATTTTTTTAGTTAGTCAAAGTTTTCTTACATTAAAATTTCACTTTAGAATTTGGAACATGAAGTGTTTTTTCTTTTGTTGAAGGTTAACTCAGTTCTTCAAACATAAAGTAATTAACTAATCTTATTACAATTGTTAAAATATTATGTTGGTCCCGTGTCCCATAGTTACTTTTTTCAAGAAACATCAAAATTTTACTAACAAACGTTGGTACTTACAAAAAGTAAATTACATGATTTTTTTCTCAGATCTTAAAGTAACATAAAACGCTGTCAAAAGTATTTTTTTTCTATTTTCATAAATTTCTCAATGGTTTTCATAAGCTCCCAGAATTTTGGCGTTATGTCTTTCCCACTCAGTATTTCATAGACAAAGTTGATTGAATTTTTTTGATGTAGACTTTTTAGTTGGACACGATTACGCAAAGTAATGCATTTTAGGTTATATTTATTAACTAACATTGAAACCCAGAACGCTTTTTATAAACGTTCTTATCCGCGTACCTTTATTAATGTTATGTCAGCCCCGTGGTGTTACAAGGCATACACGTTATTAATCGTAGAATTATCAGCAAAAATAGATCCTACAAGGTTTTTACTGTCAGATTTTGTCCATCCGAGATATTTTTTCGAACTGTGTAAAAAACAGTAAGAAAATTAAAAAATTTTCATGCGAGAAACAAGTATTATGTCTGTCCCACGTCAGAAATTTCCTGTAGAAATCAGGCGGTGTGCAGGCGTATAACCTTAAACATCCAGTAGTTACTCACACATGCGGTAGCATCAGTAACGATAAAATGTTAATAGTTCAACTGTTTATTGAGAAAAAATTAACTCTAAGTACTTAAATACGTACAGAAATGTGCTCGCTGCTTCGGGTGATTAATTTTTTCAAGATTTTATATCTTAAATAGAGTCGTTTGAGATGGCACTGATGCTAAATAAATTTGTTTGAATAAGCATTACAGTAGTGATAAAAATTATAAGGCACCCTCTAAAATTCGCCTGTTTCAAGTTAATATTTTGACTTTGTGCATGCCTGCACGTGTTTAAATATTTTAGTATTCATCTCTAAAACTTTTTTTGTTCAAAACAAGTTCAGTACTTGAAAAAAAAAACGTTTACTTTATATTAATTCGTCTTTCCAATCAATTTTTATCCTCTTTTAAGCTTAAAATGACTTTTTTTAAAAAACAGATAAATTTAGATCTTTTATGATCAAGATAGTGTTTTGTAAAATTTCTATAAACACCTAAGTGAATAATATATTTTTTTTCGCGTTTCTCCGATGTTCAAGTTTATCGAAAAAATTTTCAAGCTGATTAATAGAAAAATGTTCAAGCCACAAAGAAAAAATACATTTTTTTAAACTTGAAAAAACATTGATTTTTTGTACTTTGTTTTTCGCTTAAATTTGCTTATTTTTTATTAATTTGGGAGGTAAAAATTATATTAAACTGATATTTGATGAATTTTAAACTAATTCAATTTATTATGAATCAAAATCTTTCAGAGAATTTTAAAAAAATATGTTAAAAAACAGTTTTTCTAATACAGTTAAATTTCACAAAAATAACTTCAATTTGTATTTAATTGATTACAAGCAATATATTTATCGAATTGACTTTTTCATTAATTTTAATATTCAGTTAGAAGTTTCAGAGAGTTTATTCAACTTGAAGTAATTTTTCAAATTCGTAGAATTCGAATGCCAGTAGCGATAATTGTTCGATCGGTAAAGAATTTATCTACATTACCGACCGAGCCGTCATTATTGATAAATTAGTTTTTTAAATGTTTATAAGCTTGCATAACTTTCATCATGGGAAGAAAAGCAGTTTCTGATAAAATTAAGTGGCAGATTATAGGATTGTTGAAAGGAGGAAAAAATCAGAGTCAAATTTCAAAAATATTAAAAGTTAGTAGGTGTTGCGTTCAAAACACCATTAAGACGTATGAAAGCGCGAAATCCGTAAAAGTGAAAAGTGGCGCTGGCAGGCCAAGAATAACAAGTAACCGGATTGATCGAATTATTATTAAAAAGGCAAAGAATAATCGTGCAGTTACAGCAAACAATATCAAAAATCAAATAAATGAAGAACTTAATGTAAAAGTGTCTCGAGTAACATTTAATAGACGTTTGCTTGAGAAGAACATGAAATCTGCTGTCGCAACTCGTAAGCCTCTTCTAACTGCAAAAAACCGAAAAGCTAGGTATGAATGGTGCAAAGACAACCTATCATGGACAGTTGAAAAATGGAATTTAGTTCTTTTTAGCGATGAATCTAGCTTCCAACTTTTTTCAAACAGACCAAAGCGAATAAAACGTACCAGCAGTGAAAAATACAATCCTGATTGCCTTGCTCCAAGAGTGCAGAAAGGTGGTGGATCAATTATGGTTTGGGGTTGCCTGTCAGGAAAAGGAAAAGGAGAACTTCAATTTGTGCAAGGTACAGTGAACAGCGAAAAATACATCGAGACTATGGAAAATTTTATGCTTCCATCAAAAACAAAGGTTTATGGACTTCAAAAAATTTGGTATTACCAACAAGACAACGCTCCGTGTCACAAATCAAAGAAAACGATGCAATGGTTTAATGATAATAAAATACCTATACTAGATTGGCCAGCACGTTCTCCAGATTTGAATATAATTGAAAATGCTTGGGATCAAATAGAGATAATGATCAAAGACAAACACCTGAGAAATTTGGAAGATTTAAAACGAGAGATTGCTGTAGCCTGGCAAAAATTGAGTCCGAGTTACTGTAAAAAACTTGCAGAATCTATGGTCCAAAGAGTTCGCGCTTGCTTCGAGGCTAAAGGAGGATCAACTAAGTACTAAAGAAGGGTAAACTAATTATTAAATATATAAAAAACATATTATATTAAATAATAAAAATGAATATAATAATTATTTCTAAAAATAAATTAATACTATTACTTGTAATCAATTAAATACAAATTGAAGTTATTTTTGCGAAATTTAACTGTATTAGAAAAATTGTTTTTTAACATATTTTTTTAAAATTCTCTGTAAGATTTTGATTCATAATAAATTGAATTAGTTTAAAATTCATCAAATATCAGTTTAATATAATTTTTACCTCCCAAATTATTAAAAAAAAGCAAATTTAAGCAAAAAACAATGTAAAAGTACAAAAAATCAATGTTTTTTCAAGTTTAAAAAAAATGTATTTTTTCTTTGTGGCTTGAACATTTTTCTATTAAGGGGAACCAGCGGCAAATTTTCAGCCTATAGAAATAATGGACCTAGAAGGCTGAAAATTTTTTTCAACATGCATTTTTACGTATCCCCATTGATGGTGCATCGAGTTTTTGGTAAAAATCATTTTTGACCTTTTTTAGGTACTTTTTTGAATTATTGTACCCAAAAATTTATAGTTTTTCCTAGATAAAGAGCGTAAAAATTGCGTTAAGGTCAAACCCATGCGAGAGAATTTAGCTATTGCTCTTACGAACAATTTAAAAAAAAAAAATCTCAAATCGGTTCAGAAACAAAAAAGTAGATACAGTTTGAAGATGAGATGTTTTTAAAATAATTTGCTCTGGCCACCAAGAACATATGAGGCGTCGGATCTAAAAACAACCGAAGCGCCCTTAGGTTGTTTTTCAATCGATCGCTTTTTTGGAATCAGCAAACCCTAATTAGTCAGTACATAACTTAAAAGTTGGGTAAAAAGTGTTACCAATACGGTAAATAATAAAATAAAAAGTAAGGTGGCAAAAAAAAAGATACACGAAGCGACATCGGCTCTTGAGTTTCGATCAGCTCATGAGTAGCAATCGGTACTCGCGCAGCGCGCCAATGTTTTTGTACTTTCTATTAGTTGATTATTAAATGTAGTGTGATGGATATATCAATGAGTGAATCTGCATCAAGTTCTGATGTTAGTTCTACAGAAGGTTCAAGAAAAAAACCAAGAGGCAATGCTCAAAACCGACGAAAAAAGAGGCGTGTGGGTGGGAGAGTTTATGTAACCAACAAAAACAAGATTAACATTCCGGAAAAAAAATTTGTTTTCACCGTTAATTGTTGTAGATATAATTGCCATCAAAAGTTCAATTTGCCACTGCAAAATGAAAAATTTAAAACTTTTTATAAATCAGACGACAAAGAAGAACAAGATTCAATTTTAATGAGTTGTACAGAAAGAAGAGAGATTCAGAGAGCCACAAAAAGTGCAAAAACGAAAAACAGAAAGTATTCTTGGAGCTACAGTATACTTAAAGATGGAAAAAAAGAAAGAGTTTGTAAAACTTTTTTGCAAAAACTATTTCAAGTCACGGATGAAAGAATGAAAACTATTCTACGTTTTTGTAAGGAAGGGAAATTGAGTGCTTTGGAAAAACGTGGCCATCATCAAAACAGACCTCGAACGATTTCATCTGAAGTTTGGCAAATGGTAAAGGAACACTGGGCTAGCTTTCCATCAAAATCATCGCATTATTCTTACAATAAAACGAATAAAAAGTATTATGACAACCCCGATTTGAATATCTCAATTTTATACGAATTGTTCAAAGAGTACTATAAACAGAAAACTCAGAAGGAGTTGCCTATGAAGTACTCCACCTATCAAAAATTTTTCAAAAAAAACAGTGATTATTCATTTAGATCTCCAAAAACTGACATTTGTGATTTTTGCGCGAAATGTAGAGTAAAGCTTGCAGTAAACCCTAATGACAGCTGTAAAGCTGCTTATAATGAGCACTTGAAAAAAGTAAGCGAGTACAATGAACTTAAAAAAATGTTTATTTTTGACAAAAACACTAAAAATTTGGAATCTCAGAAAAAGTTGTATGAAGATACATTGGTTTTAGAGTTCGATTACGCTCAAAATCTAGCATTGCCTAAATTAAATATAAATTCGAATTATTACAAACGAATATTGAACTTATACGTTTTTAATATTCATTGCTTCAATGATAATGATAGTGAAATGTTTACTTTCTTAGAGTGTGATGCAAAAAAAGATTCAAATTCTGTTTGCAGTTTTTTGGAAAATTTTGTGGTAAATAAGTTATCTGCTAACCCAAATTTTAAAAAAGTCGTTTTGTTTTCTGATGCGGCAGGAGGACAAAACAAAAATTCTAATGTTGTCAAATTTTGCACGTTTTTTGCCAAAAAGTATGGACTTGAAATTACGCATATTTTTCCAGTGCGCGGTCACAGTTATTGCCAATGTGACCGTAACTTTGGACTTTATGGAAAAATATTGAAGCGCAAACAAAAAATCGAAAGTCCAGAAGAATATCTAAATATTATTAGAACAGCAAGATCAGGTCCTAAACCTTTTAAAGCTAAATTGAGCGGTAATCTTATAAAAAATTGGAGTGCATCTTTAAGTGAATTTTACGGTAAAACGCCAAAATTGAAAAAAACAACGTTTTCAATCCAAAAATATGTCAAATTGAAATACAATCAAAGTAATGAAGTTTTGGCTTACACAGGATACAACAGTGATCATTTGCGCTTTAACAATAGTCCTAAAAAATTGATTAATTTTCAACAATTAACAATTCCTGCTACTCCTAAACCTGGTATCAACAGTGAGAAAAAAAAAGATATGGAGTTTTTTTTAGAATTTTTAACACCAGAAAACCGAAACTGGTTGGAAAACGTTGTCCACGGTGAAAGTAATCAAGAAACCGATAATATGATTTCAGATGAAGAATCGGAGTTTGAAGAAGAATAAATGTATATAAAAATTAAAATTATTTAAAAATAAATGTTGTTTTTAAATGTTCATCTTATTGTTTAAATGAAAAAAATATTATTCTACTATAGCAGCTTAAAATCAGTAAAAATATTTGAAAAACACCCGTTGGATAAAGAATTTGAGTTTAAAGAAGAATAAAAATTTGTAAAAATTAAAATTATTTAAAAATAAGTGTTGTATTTTAATTGTTCATCTTATTTTTTAACTGAAAAAAATATTATTCTACTGTAGCAGCTTAAAATCAAGAAAAATATTTGAAAAACACCCGTTGGATGTAAAAACAACCTAACTACTACTGTTTATTTATTGCTATTTTAACATGTTGAATTTAAAAAAAAATACTTTATTAATGGTCATTGCATTAATTGATAATAATAATATATGAATATACAAAAGTTTTAATTTTAAATGATGTTTACACTGTTTTACAACTAAATGAAATCTTTAAATTGATTTTTCTCAAAACGACCAAATGGGGGTTAGGTTGTTTTTAGATCCGACGCCTCATATTAAGCTGGTTTATTTTTTCAAATATCCATGAATAAATGTTTGATATCGATGGAACTTTGTAGATAGGATTTTCTGCGAGCGCTGAACTCGAATTTGACGTTAGTTTTTTAATTGGACCTATGTTAAGGGCAGCACTTATCTAAGGGAGGATGAAAAATTAAAAATTTTGTTTAATTATTGATAAAAATTGAGTAAGGGGGGTTTTGCTCGCGCTAAACACGAATTTGATGTCCATTTTTCAGTTTGACCTAAACTAAGGGTAGCACTTACCTAAGGACTGGTATTTTTTTTTTCACTTTTCGATAAAATTTGGTAGCGGGGGTTTTTGCGTGCGCTAAACACGAATTTGACTAGCGTTTTTCAGTTTGACCTAAACTAAGGATAGCACTATTAGCTTAGGACGGATAATTTTTTTTTCACTTTTCGATAACTTGTTATCTAGTTCGATAACCTAGATAATAAAAAATTGGTCCCAACTTTATTCACAGTCCAAGTGGCCTGTATTGTACTAAAAGAAATAAAACGCAAAAAACTCCCGCATACCAATTTTTATCTAGAACTAAACAAAGAAAAAATATTACCTTCCATTAGATAAGTGCTACCCCTAGTATAGGTCAAACTGAAAAACGTAGTCAAATTAGTGTTTAGCGCACGCAAAAACCCCCTCGTACCAAATTTTATCGAAAAGTGAAAAAAAATGATCTGTCCTAAGCTAACAGTGCTATCCTTAGTTTAGGTCAAACTGAAACACGCTAGTCAAATTCGTGTTTAGCACACGCAAAAGCCCCTGCGTACCAAAATTTTATCGAAAAGTGAAAAAAAAATACCAGTCCTTAGGTAAGTGCTACCCTTAGTTTAGGTCAAACTGAAAAATGGACATCAAATTCGTGTTTAGCGCGAGCAAAACCCCCCTTACTCAATTTTTATCAATAATTAAACAAAATTTTTAATTTTTCATCCTCCCTTAGATAAGTGCTGCCCTTAACATAGGTCCAATTAAAAAACTAACGTCAAATTCGAGTTCAGCGCTCGCAGAAAATCCTATCTACAAAGTTCCATCGATATCAAACATTTATTCATGGATATTTGAAAAAATAAACCAGCCTAATATGTTCTTGGTGGCCAGAGCAAATTATTTTAAAAACATCTCATCTTCAAACTGTATCTACTTTTTTGTTTCTGAACCGATTTAAGATTTTTGTTTTTTAAATTGTTCGTAAGAGCAATAGCTAAATTCTCTCGCATGGGTTTGACCTTAACGCAATTTTTACGCTCTTTATCTAGGAAAAACTATAAATTTTTGGGTACAATAATTCAAAAAAGTACCTAAAAAAGGTCAAAAATGATTTTTACTAAAAACTCGATGCACCATCAATGGAGATACGTAAAAATGCATGTTGAAAAAAATTTTCAGCCTTCTAGGTCCATTATTTCTATAGGCTGAAAATTTGCCACTGGTTCCCCTTAATCAGCTTGAAAATTTTTTTCTATAAACTTGAACATCGGAGAAACACGAAAAAAAATATATTATTCACTTAGGTGTTTATAGAAATCTTACAGAACACTATCGAGATCATAAAAGAACTAAATTTAGCTGTTTTTTCAAAAAAGTCATTTTAAGCTTAAAAGAGGATAAAAATTGATTGGAAAGATGAATTAATATAAAGTAAACGTTTTTTTTTCAAGTACTGAACTTGTTTTGAACAAAAAAAATTTTAGAGATGATTACTAAAATATTTAAACACGTGCAGGCATGCACAAAGTCAAAATATTAACTTGAAACGGACGAATTTTTGGGGGTGCCTTATAATTTTGATCACTACTGTATTTATTGGTTTGTGATCGTGGAAGATAAAATTTTTCGTTTGTTCATGAATATACTTAAAAAAAAAAAACACATTTGGGTTCTATCAAAAAATTTTTTTAACGATTTAGCAGACCTATTAAGTTGGCTAACTTTTTGACTTTTACCCATATATCCTCAGAGCAAGGATTTTTCCAGCTGACTCCAATAATGGAGCTTTCAGATCACGTGACATTAATTGTTCTACAGCTTCAACCTGAGACATCCACGTGGTCATTCACTCCTTGCTCGAGACTGATGATTTGCTGATACGTAGCTTTGTAACGGTCGTTCGAGTGTCTACGGTTTTTCGAAAATTTCTGAGGACCCCTTGTCTACCTGTCCAAGTGACAGTGCAGATGTGACAGGTCCATTGGTCGTAGCGCTAGCTCTCATGAGCGTAAAAAATGTATTCCAATTAAAAAAAAAAAAAAAATCTATCTAAATTTTGAAAAAAAATCTATTAAAAAATTTTCTGGGGACCGAAATTTATACCCTAAGCTAAAACCACGAGTTTTATTCTTACTTTGTGCTTTGCATTTGTAATGATGTATGAAATTTAAAACATGACTTCACCCAGAGATTTTGTTTAGGTATATGCGTATTTGTTAAGTCTACTGTCTTATATAATCAAATGATTCTATCTCTCGGTAAATATTGTTTGCATATGCATATAACGATTGAGCATTAAGGGGCCATTCTAGTAGATTCGATTTTTTTTTTTTTTTTTCAAAGATTTATTATTTGTAGTAAAATTGATACAATCGCTTTGAAATGTTTACACAATGAAGTAAATAGTAAAAATACAAGAAAAATTTTTTTATTTTTTATTTTTAACAGTTTTTTTTGGTAAAGTCAAGTTCCGAAAAATTTCCCGTTTTTAACTGGTGGAAGTTCTAAAAAAAAAAAAATAAAGAACGGAATCACTCCAAATTTTAACTGAAGTTTCCTGACATGTACCCCTATTGCATGAACTAAAATAATTAATTTTTATAAATAATTACAAAAGTTATAAACAACTTAAGTTGCAAAAAAATGGTCAAAAAATTCAAAAGTCCACCATTTTGAGAATTTTCTATTTTTTAAAATAAATTTTAGTTCATGCAATAGGGGTACATGTCAGGAAGCTTGAGTAAAAATTTGGAGTGATTCCGTTCATTTTTTCTTTTTTTAAGAACTTCCACCAGCAAAAAAGAGGACGATTTTCGGAGCTTGACTTAACCAAGAAAAACTGTTGAAAATAAAAAATGAAAAATTTTTTCTTGTTTTTTTACTATTTGACTTCATTGTATAAAAATTTCAAAGCGATTGTATCAATTCTACTACAAATAAAAAATCTTTGAAAAAAAAAATCGAATCTACTAGAACGGCTCCTTAACAAAGATATTGTTTTCTCATATTATTATTATCATTCTTCATTGTTGCGGATTTACTGCTTCATTAACCCATTAGGTCCCAAGAGTTATGAATTTTTTTTTGTACTTTGAGCTTATAAATCAAAGCGAAAAAGTTGAGAAATAATTTAAAAAATACCCTACCCCCCTATTTTCGGATATGCCCTACACGATGGCATTGTTTAAAATACTCAAAAATAACATTTTAATTTGTTAATAAACAAATTAAAAAAAAAATGAAAATTTTTACGTCATTTTTTTTTTTTCAAGCTGGTGAACAATGCCAAAAAAATTATTTTTGCCCTCAAAAAGTTGACCACGGGTGTTCACATTAGTTGAACTTTACGTCCATATTTGATTTTTTTGGTTTCGATTTTTTTAAACAAAATGGCGGACTAAAAACTTCAACGCCAATAATTGTACGGCAGCGCATGGTTGAATAAATACCGAAAAATTACTTTTTATAAAAAATGACTGTGGCTCCTTAGATTTTTGTGGTCGCTGATTTTGAATCTGAGATCAGAATATCAAAATTGTAAGAATTGGGCCCAATACCATAGGACCCAATACTCAAAGTTGAGATTTTATAAAAACAAAAAATATCATCATATTTTACGTAGAATTTCAAGATCAAAGTATACTTGGTTGTTTTTCGAAAAAAATCGTCATTTTCGAGCAAAAAATCAAAAAAAGTTCAAAGTATTGGATTTTCTTCCAGAGATCCACAACAGCTCGTCCCCGTGTGCCTGTAACGAATTGAACACAACTTTTGAGATGGCAAAAATATATTTACGAGGTTTTTGGGTTGCTGATAATGTATCTGAGGTAAAAACATGAAAATCCCAAATATAGGGCCCAATACCGTAGGACCCAATAGTAAAAATTGAGATATCATAAAAATAAAAAATGAGATAAAAAATCTGTGCAGAGATCCTGCATTCTAATCATTTCACGTGAGTTACGTCGTATAAAAAGATCGACGAAATAAAAAACAAAAAGTAAAAAAAATTTTTTAAAACCACGTGGTGCTGCATGTCCTTGAGTCCCTTTATTTGGAATTTTCATGTTATTACCTCAGATACCCTATTAGCTACCCAAAATATATTTTTGCCATCTCAAAAATTGTGTTCAATTCGTTACAGGCACAAGGGGACGAGCTGTTGTGGATCTATGAAAGTAAATCCAATACTTTGAACTTTTTTTGATTTTTTACTCGAAAATGACGATTTTCTTCGAAAAACGACCAAGTATACTTTGATCTTGAAATTTTGCGCAGAATAAGATGGCATTTTTTATTTTTATGATATCTCAATTTTTACTATTGGGTCCTACGGTATTGGGCCCTATATTTGGGATTTTCATGTTTTTACCTCAGATACACTATCAGCAACCCAAAAACCTCGTAAATATATTTTTGCCATCTCAAAAGTTGTGTTCAATTCGTGACAGGCACACGGGGACGAGCTGTTGTGGATCTCTGGAAGTAAATCCAATACTTTGAACTTTTTTTGATTTTTACTCGAAATTGACGATTTTTTTCGAAAAACGACCAAGTATACTTTGATCTTGAAATTCTACGTAAAATATGATGATATTTTTTGTTTTTATAAAATCTTAACTTTGAGTATTGGGTCCTATTGTATTGGGCCCAATTCTTACAATATTGATATTCTGATCTCAGATTCATAATCAGCAACCATAAAAATCTTAGGAACCACAGTCATTTTTTATAAAAATTAATTTTTCGGTATTTATTCAACCATGCGCTGCCGTACAATTATTGGCGTTGAAGTTTTTAGTCCGCCATTTTGTTTAAAAAAATCGAAACCAAAAAAATCAAATTTGCACGTAAAGTTCAACTAATGTGAACACCCGTGGTCAACTTTTTGAGGGCAAAAATAATTTTTTTGGCATTGTTCACCAGCTTGAAAAAAAAAAATGACGTAAAAATTTTCATTTTTTTTTTTAATTTGTTTATTAACAAATTAAAATGTTATTTTTGAGTATTTTAAACAATGCCATCATGTAGGGCATATCCGAAAATAGGGGGGTAGGGTATTTTTTAAATTATTTTTCAACTTTTTCGCTTTGATTTATAAGCTCAAAGTACAAAAAAAAATTCATAACTCTTGGGACCTAATGGGTTAATTTTATTTATTTGCCGGATTAAAAGCTGGTAGGGGAGGGTTGTCAAATAAAGGTTGAGACAGACACAATTTAATAAAACAGTGTTAATTTATTTATTAAAATACAAAATTTAACTAAAAATGTAAATAGTCATAAATTATAAATAATTTATACAAGATTTAATTTAACTTAATTTAAGTGAACAAAAATTTGTATGACAAAAATACTTTTAAGATTGTGACCAGTGAGTGCTTGAGAGTTAACTTTGATGTAAACCAAATTAAGTAATTTGAGAGAATTAATTTAATTGAAACTGCTTATAAATTTCATTAATTAATTAAAAAATGTAATTGTGAAATAAACAAAATTTTAGTGGGAAGACAATTGTAATTGAAAATATTTTTGGATCAATTTCCAAGAAAGAAAAATTAAGTCATGAAAGAAAACACCCATTTAAAACTCGTTACGTACTTGATTATATTAATTCAAAAACATAAACAAGAGTTCGATAGAATAAAGGTGAGATAAACAACCAACAGAGAATGGCCTTCAAAATAGAGAGAGAGAGATAGAGAGATGGCCCCGAGAAAGTCACGTAGCAGCAGAGAATGGCCTTGAGAAAAGAAAATGGCCGCGTGAAATTAGCGAGTTTACCAAAAAGAGAAACCCGCACAGTAATGTACTCACTGCACACAATACAATGAGAGGCTCAAGTAAATTATTGTTACTTGAGCCGAAATACCTGGAGATGTCCTTGGAGGTGGTTTCCGGAGAGTACCCAGAAGAAGAAGTCCTTGCTTTATCCACCAAGAGAAGATGAGGTTGCCAGTGAGCGCGCCGGTTGCAAGATTGAAAGATTGCTGCAATATTATTGATTGCCACAATCGAGATGAGCTGGACCACAAGATCACTTCAACACAAAAACTCACAGGAAAAAACCAAGATAAAAAAAGAGAGTTAACCCAAGAGAAGCTTAGATGAAATTTTGAGCGAGAATTCTCCACTGTGTGCTACGAGAAGCGCCAAAACGAGAAGTGAGAGAGAAGCAGCAAGCCCGCGCAAAGCCGACGGCGTCAGCTGCTGCAGCAACGCCAGTCAACCCAAGCTGCGCAAACGGCTGCACGAGAGTTCCCAGCACCATGTAGTTCTGCGTGGACTAAGAGATGGCGCCACGCAGTCTACAACTATTGATTTTCTAGCTCGACGATGTGAACGGAGTGAAATTATTGTTCGCTCCGCAACATTCATGATCAAATATGGAGGATAGTTAACTTTATGAAGACTACTCGCTTATTACAAAATTTTCATTTGTTTCTTTTTTTTATGACATTCAATCCTTACACTACCTTAAAAAAAAAATTTTCACAATTCAAAATGAAGTTGGTTTCAATATATAAATATTCAAATTGTTAAGTATTTAATCCAAGTATTCAAATCGGCCGCCATGAGTCGGTCATTTACCAACCGTCGTGCCAACCAAGCGTCTCCCTGGTGGCGCGGTCGTGGGTTCGAGCCAGCGTCTCGACCATTTTTTCAAAGGATTTTTCTTTCGTAAAAAAATTTGCTGCAGACTTAAACAGCCTTGGTGTAGGTGAGTTGGGATGCCACGAATATTTTTTCTGGACATCATGGCAAAAGCTGACTAAAATTCTCTCCGATACTGTGAGTTTGGGTAGTGAGTCCGAGCCAAAGGAATAAAGTCAGATGATACTCCAGGAAATGTGCTTGAGGCTGACTTCCTTACCGACATCACACGGGGTGGGACAAAGCCACTTTAAAAAGTTTAATACTACCAGAGTGGGAACAAGCCACTGTAATAAAAAGTACCCAGAAAAGTTTAGTTCCACGTTATGGTGTTGGGGCCAACGTGGGCCTCTCACACATATGTGGTTGATACCCCCCTTGTATAGGTCTTTACCTGCAACGAGGTTGCCAAGCATAAAAAAAAAAAATTAATTCCTGTTGTATCGACCAAGCAATCGATACAACAGGCACGAATCTTCTAGAAGAAGGAGAGATTTGATTTGTAATTGTCAGCACGGATTTTTATAACTCCTGCCACTATGTTAATTTATCGGTGTTTAGCGCGATAAAATTCACAGTGTGACCGTGGTTCACACCTGATTTATGCTTAAGTTAATTAGCAGTGTTTGGTGCGCGGTGTCAGTACACAGTTTGGCAGGATCCGGCAAAGAAACTCCCAACCGAGCCACCGACAGCCAGGCCATTGTGTAAGGCCTGGTAATAGCGTCGACTGAGAGACAAGCCCGGTGTTTGGGATTTGTTGTGTATTGCGATCATCACCGAGAAAGTAAATTTGTCAACTAATTCTATGTGGTATGTAATTGATTGGATCGTGTGTGCGTGCGTGCAAGAGAGTTTGCTTCTCTTGCAATCCGTCTCTTTCTCAGACGTGAGCAGCTTTCCGCTACGAATTGCGCACGTATAAAAATACTTAGATCGGGGACGGTTAGTTACCATTAGGATTTTGAACGTTTATTTACCAACTCAAGGGCTTTGTTATCGTAGATTATTTTTATTTTGCGCGCATTATGATAGTTGCTATTTGATGTATTAGTTTTAAGTTTTTTTTCTTATTAAAAATTTAAAATTAACCTTGTTTGTTTTGATTCAAACTTCCGTGTTCCTCCGTTCGTTTTTCCCCATAGGTGAAAACCGCGCCCACTATCGACATAAATCGGGTTAGTTGAATCGCGGGAATTAAAGGTCTTTACTTCGAGTTCACGTTTATTACCGTGGACACTATAACAAACTTTAAGTCAAATAACCCAAATAAAGTTTAAATCTAGTATCTACGCAGACCTATAATTCATGAACGTCTAAATACGGTTTTTAAGCAAAATTTAAGTAGATGGCACACTAAGAAAAAAAGATGAAAAATAGTTCTTCAATCACTTAATTTAAGGATCAATACATTTTTAACTGGGGGGGGGGGGGGGGCACCGTGCTCGCCCCGCTTGCCAACCCCCAGAATTTTATGCTTGTTATAATCTAAAGAACTGGTCTTTACTTGATGAAAATTCATTTTTGATATAAAATAAATTAAGAGGTGTTTTTTATTTTTATGCTTGTGCTTACCCCTGTGTCTACACTTGCAGCTACCCTTTTTTTTACTACTGTAGCTATCCTTGTATCTACTCTTCTGTCTATCTTTGTTCTTAGGTTTGTTTATACTCGTGTGCATACCCTCGTAACTTTATGACTACTACTGTTCCTACTCCTATGCATACCATTACTCCCTCCCTTGTGCTTACCTTTGTAACATAACTACTGTTCCTTTAGTTTTTCTCACTTTTGTACCTACCTCTGTGACTTCCCTGGTTTCTATCCTTGTACTTTCCACTTTTTAGATCCCTACCGATTTACTTTTTCTTGTTTTTACATATATGTCTAAGTTCATCCTTACTCTGTTGCTACATTTTTTTACTTAAGGTAGTAACCTAGTTACCAATAGTTTATACTACAAAAAATTGGTTTTCTTAGAAAATATTTGTAACTGGGCCCAGAAGTAGATTTTTGTATCCTTTTTAAGTTGGACATTCGCAGATACTCCCAAAGGGTACTAAATTTTGAGTTATTGTACTCCAAACTCACTACGATATCCATTGCCCCTGTGTTAAACTTAACATTTTTGAGACCTCATATCTCAAAATTTAGTACCGCTTGGAAGTATCTGCAAATGTCCAACGTAAAAGGGGTACAAAAATCCACTTCTGTACCAAGTTACAAAGATTTTCAAAGAAAATGAATTTTTTGTAGTATAAACTATAGGTTAAGGGGGGAGTAGGGGCTAGACATTTTCAAAAAATCGATCAGCAATCAAAACAAGCCCTTGACAAGGAAACTGCAGCAGGGAATGTGCTTTATGCAGCTGGAATCGACGATTCAGTGTAAGTTGTAAAAAAAAAAATTTTTTCATGATTTTTCCCCCTCGAAAACTTAAAACGCGTTTTTCTCGAAATAAACTTTTTCAAAGTCGGTGAACGCTGCCATTTAAAGACTACCCAACCGATCGTTCTAAAATTTGACACATTTACTTGTTATATAAAATACCCAGCCCCTACGGAGAGTTTTTTTTTTTCGGTTTTACGAATACAAAATGGCGTCAATTTTCCGCGAAAAATCCGGTTTTTTTAAATTGTTGCCAAATCTTGAAAAAAAATTTTTAAAATAAATACTCTCCGTAGGGGTCGGGAAAAACTCCTATTTTAACTGAAAAAATTATTTAATTTCATATCAGGTAACCCAGTGCAGCCCAGGAGTGTTCACCGTGGATGACCTTTTTTTTTCGACGCCTCCGAAAATGTTAGGTCAGAGGCTCATTTATGAATATTCTTATTCAAAAATTTGACAAAACTTACTTTAAATGTTGCTCTATTATGTGTCATTGTTTAAATAAATGCATTTGTTTATACGTCGCCCAAAAAAATCGTCGAAAAAGTGCTTTTTTTTACCAATTAACCCCTACTCCCCCCTTAAGGAGGTCCTAAGCCCTCCAATGATAAAGTTAAAATTATAGTTTGATGCTTCAAATAAATTTTTTCAAGAAAATAAACTTCAATCGACCATCTAACTCCTGTACCTACCCTCATGCGTACCCACGTACTCACACTTTTGCCTACTCTTTTTTCTAACTTTGCTTCTAGATTTATATCTACACTCGTACTTACTCCTGCACCTACTCTCGTGCCTACCCTTGTTCTTATTTTTGTTTCTACCTATGTACCTTTCTGGCTACCCTTGTAATGACACTCGGGCCTACCATTGTTCGCAACCTTGTTGTTGACCTAGTACATATACTTTTATTTACTTAGGGTTCTATAAATGCACCTACTCTTACTTCTACAACATGGCGCGTCTAAAACGATTTCAATTCGATTTCCAACAGCAATCAATTGTCACCCTTGTACCTACCCTGTGCCTATCATTGTTTCTATTCTTGTACATAATCTTGCAGCTACACCTGAACCTACTTTCGTGACTATCTTTGTTATTATCTTTGTTCCTACTCATGTGCTTACCCTCGTAACCAAACTATTGTTATTGTAATTTTGCATACTCTATACCTATGTCTACTGTTGCAACTACCTCCGTGCATGCCCTGGTTTTTATCCTAATACTTTTTTTTTTAACTTATATTTCTACTTATTAACTTTTTTTTATTCTTATATCTATTTATACTCCTGTGCTTACTCTGTTCTTAACTTTTCTATACTTAAACTTCTAACCATTAACCTACCCTTCTGCTTACCCTCATGTCTACTGCTGTGCCTGTTCTCGTGCCCTCTTGTCTACCCTCGTTCCTACTACCTACTCGGTACCAACTTTCCACTTGTGTGATTATCCTCGTAAAATAACTATTTTTTCTATACTTGTGCCTACCCTATACTTATTCCTCCTGTTGTACCTATCTATGTGCAAGCCCTGCTTTCTTTCCTTATACCTTACCCTTTTTCTACTTGGGTTTTTACTAATTAACTTTTTCTTGTTTTTATGTCTGTTTGTACTCTTGTGCTTTATCTGTTCTTAATAATTTTATACTTAAACTTATAATCCTGAACCTACCCTCTGGCACACTCTTATGTTTACCTTTGTACCTTTCTTCATGTCTATTGCTATGACTATTTTGGTACCTACCGTCTTATCTGTCCTTGTACCTACTCTGTTCCTACCCTAGTGTCCAGTCCTGTGCGTACCTTCTTGTCTGACCTTGTGTCTATCACTGTGCATATCCGTTTACCTATTTAAGTGCATATCTTAGTACGTATCATCGTGATTACTATTGTTCTTAACCTTGTTTCTACTTTTGAAGCTACTCCTGTACCTACTCTTATTCCCTCCTTTGTTTTTTTTTTTCGTTCAGATTTGTGTGTTTATCCTCGTACCATAACTATTGTTCCTATACTTGTGCCTACTGTTGAACCTATTTCTGTATATGCTAATTAATTTTCTTATCTCTTCCCCCTTTTTTACTTAGGTTTCTACTGATTCACTTTTTCTTGTTCTTATATCTTTTTGTACTGCTGTGCTTACTCTGTTCTCAACTTTTTTTCTACTCAAAAATCTCACCCTGAATTTACCCACGTGCTTAATTTTGTGTCTACTCCTGCGTAAACCCTGGTACCTACCCTCTGCTCCACCCCTGTGTATATCCCTGTACCTACCCTTATTTCTACTGCTATGCCTATTCTTGTAACTTCTATATTATCCTCAGTTGTACCAAATAAAGATACCGAATAAAAATTTTTATTATTACATATATAAAAGATTACACGAAAAATTTTAAAAATGGAGGGCTTGCGGGCATGTGGGGGCGTGGGAGAAGGAAACTACCATATAATATAGTAAGATATATAACTTTGAAAATAAGTTTACCCGACACTACTCGAAACTGTATAAACAATTTTTATTTATTTTCATTGCAACGATGGATATGAAAAAAAGGATGCATACAAAAAAAAGAAAAAAATTTATTTGGATGATACTGACATGATAAATTCAATTTGTATTTTTAAAAAAATCATAAAATATTTTAATCGTTAAATTTAAACAATGACTAGCTTTTCTAAGCCCGCGTCAAGCTTGCATAGGAAAAAACAATAAAAGTAAGCTCAAAATACACTTTTCGAATATTTTAAAAACTTCTCCACCAATCAGCACACGAATAAAAATTTTACAATTAGGCAACATGGTGGTAGCTCTCTTTTATAAAGGGAAAATATGTTCAAATGATAATTACATGATAAATTGAATTTTTATTCTTTAAAAAAATCCTAGATGATTTAAATTGTCAAAATTAAACAATTTACTTTAAAATTACTTAGTTAAAATTTTTAATTTTTTTAAACTTTAAAGGCTTTTCTTAAATAAAAATTAAAATTAAAATCAAAAAGATTAGAATTTGCATTAATAATTTTTAAAATTCAATTTTAACGAAACTAATATAAAATAAAAATATGAAAAAATTAAAATGGGGGCATGATGGATGGGCATGGAGTGATAATTATGAGAAAAATAAAAATACAAGAAAATAAGCATATTTCGCTACATTTATTTGATTACGTAAACATTTCTTTAAGGGAAAAAAAATCGCATGGGGAGGTCATGTGGTGGACATGAGTAAAGAAAAACTACAATATTTATTTATTGATTTATTTATTTTCAATAAACGGGACAAGCCCATAATACATAAGTGAAAAATTAGATATAACAAGAATAGGTAAAACAATAAACTTAAAATTAGTAATACAATATTTATGTATAAATTAACATCTCTTTGGATATTCTTAGTGCATTGTTCAAAGTTGATTTGAACATATCAATTTTAGAAGCGTATTTATTGCCAATAATACTTAATCCAACCAAAGGATTAGGTAGTAAAATGTTATTATTAATAATAGGCACATAAAAATGAAAATTTGACCTCAACTCGCGAATACTTTTATGATCAGAAAAATTATCCTTTAATAAATCACATTCAATCAAATCATTGAACAGCTTATAAAGAAATATAAAGTCTGTCTTTTCATGGGATGATTCAATATTTGGTAAACATAAACAGGTAGATATATCACAATAATCGTGATCATTGAAACGCATCGGATTATTTATCCTATAGGCAACGTATCTAAAATATGTGTGGCTAATGCTTTCTAACAAACTAATTTTATATTAAAGGTATGGTCTCCATACCACAGAGTAGTAAGTAAGGTTTGGATAAATAAACGAATAGTATAGTGACCTGAACGTAGCAGAGCCGATGTCATTTATTAAAATCAAAAATAAAATAGGACATAAGTGAGATCCTTGACCAACTCCTGCAATTACATCAATGAGTTTAGAGATAAAATTTTTCAATTTAACTCTGTAAGTCCTACCCGATAAATAAGTCTTAAACCAATTAAATAAATTTCCAGATATTCCATAGATCTTCAGCTTTTCAAGCAACAGGTTAATATTAACTTTGACGACGGCTCTTGAAAAATCGTTATAAATAGCATCACTAACCAAACCTCTGTCAAGACTGGAAACAATATAATCAACATAAGTACACAAATTAGTAGCTGTAGACCGATTTTTCATAAAGCCATGCTGATTTCATATAATATACTCACTCATATAAGAGATCAATTTATTTGAGATCAAACAATCGAAAAGTTTACAAAAACATTATACTTAGAAATAGGTCGAAAATTATTAATATCAGATACATCACCAGATTTATGCAATGGCATAATGTAACAAATCTTCCATCTGTCTGGAAAAATTCCGCGTTTTATAGATAAATTAAAAATGCTTGTCAATATAGGTGTAAATATACCAACACAATTTTTCACCAACAGAGGGTGAATATTATCTGGTCCGGGAAAAGTGGAATCATCCAAATCCAAAAAACAGTTGTAAATTTCTTGAATTGTGAATTCAATCGTTGAGAGTTCATCAGTGATGTGCTTACTAAAACTAAAGTCCAAGTTATTATCTTTATACACACTACCAAATTTTTCTGCAAAGAGATTCACAATATCTTGAGTATCATTAGCATATAGACCATTCAAGTGCATGGAAGTTGGGAAATCCCCGGATTTGTCAAGCTTGTTTATATATCCATAAAAATATGATGCATTTTCCTTAAGTTTATCTTCAGTATTACTCTCAAATTTTGTCCTATCTCTAATTATCAGAAATAAACATTTTGCGCGAAGCTCACTCAATTTTCTGTAATGATAGTTTGAGGTTAAGGATTTATAGAGCTGATGATAAATTTTCTTATCAATAATTGAGGTTATGAGTTCTTTAGAATACCAATCGGGAAATTTCTTACGTTTTATTCATATTTAAGGAACAAATTCTTCAATATTTTAATTGGTGAATTCTGTACGATTATTTCCCATTGAGATCTTAAGTTTCTTCATCAAAGTTAGTCGGCCAGTCTAATCTATTAAAAGATTTCAATATCATAGCTAAGTTAGCTCTCTTGAAATCATAGTCAAATTCAGAATAAATTAAAGGAGAAGTAGCCTGAACAGGAACATCAACATGGAAAGAATGGTGATAGTCACCACAAACAAAAATAACATCAAATTTGTTAAATTTTAAATTATCAATATTAGAAAAAAATAAATCAAGAATATTACCAGAATTGTTTGTAATAGTATTCAGTTGAGAGAGTTTATAATTATCACAAAAATTTGACAATGCTGGAGCAGCTGATCTTACATCCACAGATGAATGAGATCCTCTGGCGACTGATGAGTTTTTTAAATTTGTCCACTTGTAGCCAGGCACATTAAAGTCTCCCATTAATAACAATTGAACTGTATTTGAAAGATTTATGAAATCAATCAATGAAGATTGTAAGTTAGAGATGTAGCCAAAATAATAATCAGCTGGTAAACCGAGTGGTATGTAAATAACACCTAATATGATAATAAGTCCTCTTAAGTTCACTTTCAAAAGTACTTGTTCATAGAAATTATCAGTCACTGCGATTTGAGAGCAAACAAAATTTTTCTTTATACCTATAAGAACACCACCACCACCACCAACACTTTTGTTACTAGTAAAAATAGATCTATCACATCTATAAATATTATAATCATTCATTCCTAAAATCAATAATGTCACTGTGTTACCATGTTTCAGTAATTACTATGATATCATAATCACTCAAAACAGTGATGACAGATCCAAAATCAGCTACTCGGCCCTTCAAACTATGTACATTCTGATAAAAAATTTTTAAGAACGATGAATTATTATCACAGCCAGGAACTTTTCTTTTCTACAATACAAGGTGCACCACGAAAATATCTAATAACAAGATTCTTCTCACCATTAGCCAGTCTGGTCTTGAGTTCAGCCTCTTTGCCTCTAAAATAATTTCTCTGAGCGTGTGTTTTGTCAAAACCGATAGATATATGTGTTTTATCATCACCTCTTCAGGGAAAATTTTGTGTTTATTAGGGTAGACCCAGTGCCCAGAGTATTTTTAGTGTAGGTGTTACGTTACAACTTTTGAACATTCATTTCTTTTTAATTCAGCTCGGCCAACGCCCGAGCTGACCTAAATAACTCATATAACGAGTCGTGAAATCTGAACTTGCGAGTTCCTTGACCGGGGAGAAGCGCAATTCGCACCACTGCTCCCCGCTATCTACTTCTTATTTCCTCATTTCCTTTTGACACCTACTGCTCCACAAATTCAAAACGGAATCACGCAAAACGTGATCATTCAACGTGCCCTGTCCCCTCCAAATTCACCTGTGTTCCAAATGCATTGGGGAATAAAAAGCGGCACCTGGGAGTGTAAGTAAGTTCGCTCTGGGCGAGGGCGAGTGAGAGTCGTCCTCAGCTCGTTTAGTTATAATTTAGAAGTTAGTTTTGTTAGTTAAAAAGTGACGAATGAGAGTCGTCCCTTCAACTCAACGGTCTTGTTTTTGTGAATTATAGTTAAATAAAAAAAATTCAAAAGGGTGTAAATTGTGCGCATAACAAGTTGTCATTAAAATGTTAAAGTTTTATTAATAAAAACGAGAAATGCCTGAAACAGCGGACCAGTTGTGTTTCATTTATCATCCGTCATGTTAAGACAGAATAAGGTAAGAAATGAAAATTACTGTTAATTAAATCGTGTAACACGAAAGGACAAATAAAAGGAGTCGTCGAGGCCGGCTCCCGAACAGAACGTGAAAACAGAGGATCACCGGGCTCCCTGGGCTTTTATTACTTTTCTCCAGGCTGCTAAAAGTAAAAGGAAGTTAGGGGTTAGTTAAGCTCCGGCTTAACTTTTCCTTAATAGTAGGTTTTACCTAATCTTTTAATTTTCATAATTTGCAAATCAAAAGGCATGACATCACTAATATAAGAATTAGTGAAAAATTGCTTGATATTTCAAAGATCATTTTTATCAGCATCCTTTGAGTCTTTGTATTTAAAAATTATAATGTTATTTTCTCTAACTTGTCTGTCCTTGAACTCTTTGAAAATCATAACCTCATTATCAGCAGTCTTTGATTCTAAATTGAGGACTCTATCTTTCAACTTTTCTATTCTGTCTGTATTTTGGTCCAATTTATCAAACACAGTAGAAAATTTAGAGTTTATTAAGGTCGAGCTTTTTAGCTGCACTTGAGGAGATACTTGATGACCTTGATTTTGAATTCTGATTAGATTTTATGCTGTTATTCTTGGATTTAAACTTATTCACTTTAGGAGGCATTTTTATCAAAACTTAAGTAGACAGTAAACACGTATAAATTTTGAGGTTAGGTAGGCTTGTATCAGAAATTATGAATAGTAATTTATCTGTCCGTTGCGCCTGCAGCACTTAAATGAAAAAATAAACAATTTTATTAATGTTGAGTACCAATTTGTTACACATTAACAGTCAAAAAAGAATAATCAATTAGTAAAGAAGCACACCAGACTAGCAGCCACCTCTGCGCGCGCGCAACTCACGAACTGTAACAATATAATATAGAAAGATATTTTCAAAAGTTTTTTGATCTTATGCTTTTCTCAAAACTATAAGTAGTTGAAGAACAACGTTTGAAGTAAATATTTAAAAACTGTCACTATTAAATGTAATGATCAAATTGCAACTGTGACTGGCAAAACAAAATTTTCGAATGAGTAAGGACTCATTTCAAAGCTTAATTTAAAAGCTTTCAAGCGAGACTTTAAATTTTGACTATTTTGTTTCAACTTCCAGAGGAATTATAAAAATGTTATTTTTCGACAAGGTAAAAAACTGTGTTCCATATTGAGTAATCAATCTCAATATTACATTTTAATAATCAAGAAAATATATACAAAAAGAAAAACAAGCTTAAACTGCCTGACCACCAAAAAGTGCTCCATATGGATGTTCCAGGACCATCTAATGGTTTCACTGATCATTAGCTTCCTCATCATCCGTGCTTAGAGTGGGTGGATGCCAAGGAGTGCCATGTCCCGCTCGTTTCCGGGTTCCCAGTCACCCAGGTTGCTGACAAAGAATGCATCCACTGCGACTTTGTAGCCATCTTGTTGCCGGTTCTTGGCAGGAGGATTTCGTGAAAATTAATTGAATAAAAAATGTAAAAATATGTATAAGGTTTAATTATTGAGTGTTTAGATCAATACAGACAGTTCATTACTGTCTAAAGTCATAAAATATAAAGTTTAAAGTGAAGAGAATAGACTTTGTAAGTTATTATAAATGAAATGAAGAAGATAATGAAATAAATTTTATATGTATTTCAAGACATTGTCATTCATTTGTAGTTATTGAGATATTTAAAAAAATATTTTCTTAAAATTTTTTTACAAAGTATAAAGATATCTATGATTGATAGTATTCTTGATAAATATTCGGTCCAAGATCAAGCCAAAAAGAAACTTTTTTTTTTAATCATCTACTTTAAGGTTCAAAATCAATATAAGGGGAGGAGGAAAAAGGCTGAAGATGTGAAAAAACATGGGAGAGGCTCAAAATTTTGATATCTATAGAAAAACCATTATCAGCCGTACTTTATCAAAATTTTGCTTAAAAAACAGTATTAAGTCAAAATAACTGACAGTGGTAAACCAAAAATAATTGAAATTTCAATTTCAAAATTTTGTAAAATGATGTATATTATGTTGATAAGGTGCAAGAAATTTTGCTGGAACCGATTGTTTTTTTTCTTTATTTTGTATTGATAAATAAGTTTTGGAAAAAATTAATAAACAAAGGATGAAAAATTATCTACTTTTACTGCCCCTTAAGGCAGGCAGTCTATGGGCTTCTTGGGCCGTTTCCTGGGATTTGTAACTTTTGCATGGTATGTACTGTACAAAAGTAACCTATTTCTAAGTTATTCGAGGTAGAAAATCTTTGGACTTTTTAGGCCCTTTCCTGAGCCCCGGGAAAGCCAAGAGAAAAAATTTTCAAGACCTATGAGAACGTGAAATTTTCCGCTCTACTCGAAGTCGGGGTCAAAAATCGAGATCCTCATTTAAAATAATAAACTTATGGGCCGTAGAGCCTAAGTTAATAGTCGGGACCCTTTTCCATCAGGACCATTCGATCCAAACTGTTAAAACAGAAAACATTTACATTGCACATGCTATAGTAAAAATTATTATTTTGCGAGTTATTCAGACCATCCGCTACTTTTCAAATACCCTGTATACCATATGATGAATAACTTCAAACTCCTACATATAAGTTTTAAAAGAGTTGAAAAGTATAACAATTAAAGAAGTCGAGTGCCAGAATTTCATGAGAGTTTAGTGAGGAGGAAGATAAAAAACTGTTAAAAAAAAATTTTATAATGAAAAAGGCTGGTTTTTGTTGAAATGTAAACATACAGCTCATATCGAGTGACGTAAGCAAGCGTGTGAGAGTGTGTGTGTAGGCTTGATCGTGCAGCGCGCGCGAGGTGAGACCAGTCGTTCATCTGCGTTCGTCCACTCTACTAGGTGTAGTGGCCGCAGATAAATTGAGCTAGTGACACATGTAATATGAAGTCAGCATAAATTTACGTAAAGTTTGAAGCTGTTGTTATCAAGATAAGAATAACTGTAAGACAAAACTTGTTAATCATATTGATTAATTATATTACTCTATTAAACTTCATTTATATACAAAGAACCTCAGAGTAATTAATTACGAACTAACATAAGATCCACGATTCTGCATTAATACAATAATAATGCAGAATATATAAACTTTTATTATTTTATTTCAACATGGTAGCCGAGGCCGTAGTTTTAAATAACAAAATTCTGTACAACGGTAAGCCGAGCGACCGCATGGTGAAAAGTAAGGTTAAGGCATGAATCTACGTGGCCGATAAATAATTGAATTAAGTCAACGAGTAAAAGAAAAGTAAAACAATGAAGTTAACAATAAATAATGTAGTAAAAATTAAATTAAACATAAATCGAAACGGATTTAAAATTCGAAGTGAGGTAAAATAAATGAATTAGCTCAGAAGCTGGAGCAATAAAGAGGTTAAATTACACACAGTAATAGACACTGAAAATTTTTCAAAACAAATTGAAGAAAATACTTCGATGTTAAGGGAAAAACAAGTGAAATATTTGTTGAACAGTTTTATAAACACTACTGATGAAATCTTGATAATAAAAAATTACATAAAAATAAGCAGAGAAGAAAGAAGAAAAATGACTCATGAAAACAAAATTGGTGAATTAGGCGTACAAATTTTTGATGGTGCAGATCACTCAGCTTGGAAAACAAGAATTATGCTGGTACTGAAATTCAAAGAGTGCAAACCACCATGAAGACAAAACTAGTTGGAAAAAGATGGATCTAAAAAGCAAGGACCATCACAATGAGTACAATATCAAACAGACAACTTGAATACATCCAAGGATGTGAAACTGCATTTAGCATGATAAGTAAGTTTGATAATATTTATTTAAATCAGTCAACAAGCTTGCAAATAATTTGTAGATCAAAACTGAATGATATTAAATATAATAAATTTGATTCAGCAGAAGAATTTTTTAATCAATTTGAAAAATTATGGAATCAATACATAACAGCTGATGGCACAATTCAGCAAGAAGAAAAAATGAAATATTTAATTAATGCATTGCCTGCAGATTTAAGTTATACAGGTTAATTTATTGAAGTTATGCCAGCTGAGAAAAGAAACTTTTAATATTTGAAAGCCAAAATACAAGAAAAGGAATTAAGTCAACCAAAAGAAAGCAAAAAACAGACTGTAAGTGCTTTCAATGTGAAAATCAAAGGCAATTGTTGGAAGTGTAGCAAACAAAGTCACAAACAAGAGAACTGCTGGTCCGACAAGATAAACCAGAACAACTCCAGGGGCAGAGGAACCTACCCAAGTAGAGGTAGAGGTGTCTGCCCACAACGTGGTGACTCCAGAGGTAGAGGAACCTACCCGAGCAGTGGTAGAAGTGCCTACCAAAACCAACAACAGAGAGGTGGTGGAAAACAAGGCCAAGGTCGTGGCCAACAAACTAACCAAGAGCAGGACGACGATTCAGCATGGGCAATAGAAGTCCAGCAAGAAGCAGCAAAGAAGGTAACAGGTATAGTAAAAGGTAAAATTGAAAACGGATGCGAAACTAATTTCTGTAATTATAGCGATACCCAGACAAATTATGATTGCTCTGAGAAAGAGATAGAATGGTTATTAGATTCAGGTTTTAGTAATCACATTATAAATACTGATAAATGTTTTTATGAATCTATAAATTGGAAAAATCCTGTACATGTTAAACTGTCAGATGGCAATACAATGAAAGCTAGTAAGATAGGTAAAATGAAATTGATTTTTTATTCCAAATATGGGAGAAATGTATTTGACTTGAGAGACGTATATTATTTGAAAGAATTTAAGAATAATTTATTGAGTTATGAAAAAATAGCAAAAACTTATAAGATAGTTTCACAGGGTAATTATTGTAGAGTTTATAAGATGATTGGTGATTTGATAGCTGAAGCTAGCACGTTTAACAATCTATATGTAATAAATAGTATATTACACATCTAGGGGCCAAGGTGCACTAATGCCGCCCACGCGTGGTTGCAGCCCGAGGCGTAGCCGAGGGCAGTGGCGGAGTGCGCGGCGGTGGTAGTGCGCATGCGCCCCAAGGTGTGTACTGTATTTTTCATCCATAAGCATGCGCCGAAAGATAGTTCCTTCGTCCCAAAGTTTCGCCCCTGCTCCGAGGGACTACGAACGAACTTTCGGTACGCGTATGATGAAAAAGTTATCATCCAAAGATTGATTCGAATCATGTTATATGTAAATTCTGTGAAACAAACTGACAAGGAAAAATGGCATAGAGCCTTGGGACACATAAATTTTGATTATTTAAATAAATTAGTATCAAATAAATTGTTAGATGGGTTACCAGCAAAATTAGAGAATTCTGGAATGAAATGCGCAAATTGCCTCCAAAGTAAAATGACAAATATTCCCTTTGATAATGATAGAACTGCCTCGATAGAAACTTTTGAATTAATTCATACAGATTTAAAGGGACCACATGAAACTATAGGTTATAAAGGGAAAAATAATTTTTTAATATTTATTGATGACTATAGTAAATGCACAAAAATATACACCATTAAAAGTAGGTCAGAAGTGGCAGGCTGTTTTGAGAAATATGTGAACTTACAAGGAGAGGTCACACCCTCTGGGTCACCGATCTTGACGAAACTTTGGGGATCGTTTTCTGACACCAAAAGATGAAGAAATCTACCAATCATCCCGTCTAATGGGCCTTTCATACCTCGTTCCTACATAGCTTATATCGTATTTTTAGCTCTTTTTGGGTTTTTCTGCGAATTTTCAAAAAATTCCTGCTCAAAGCCTATTGCACTTACAAAATTCTGCAACACCGCATTCTCTTTATTTTTTCATCTTCTTTTGAGAAAAAATATTTTTAAATTCAATTTTGAAGAAATAGTCCATGTAAAATTAAGGTAATCAAAAGCATTTTTTCACTGTTTTTTTGGTTTTATGAACTTAAACTGTACGTCGTCAGCCTTATCAAAATGATATCTAAAAATATTTTTCCTAAAAATTTCATAAAAAAACAAAGAAAATGCGGGGCTGCAAAATTCTGTAAGTGCAATAGGCTTTGAGCAGAAATTTTTTGAAAATCAGCTTGTTTTGACACTTCTAACACTTTTGTGCGACTTTTGTGGTTATTTATGCTAATTTCAAAAAATAACTGCTCAAAGCCTATTGCACTTATAGAATTCTGCAATCCCGAATTTTTTTTTTTTCTTATGAAATTTTTGGAAAAAATATTTTTAGACATAATTTTGATAAGGCTGACGACGTACAGTTTAAGTTCATAAAACCAAAAAAACAGTAAAAAAATGCTTTTGATTACCTTAATTTTACGTGGACTATTTCTTCAAAATTAGATTTAAAAATATTTTTTCTCAAAAGAAGATGAAAAAATAAAGAGAATGCAGGGTTGCAGAATTTTGTAAGTGTAATAGGAACAGGAATTTTTTGAAAATTCGCAAAAAAACCCAAAAAGAGCTAAAAATACGATATAAGCTATGTAGGAACTAGGTATAAAAAGCCCATTAGACGGGATGATTGGAAGATTTCTTCATCTTTTGGTATAAGAAAATGATCCCAAAAGTTTCGTCAAGATCGGTGACCCAGAGGGTGTGACCTCTCCTTGTTAGTAGAGAATCAGTTGAATAAAAGAATTAAAAAACTACAATGTGATAATGGTACAGAATATTTAAATAATAAAATTTATGATTTAATAGACAGGAAGGGTATGGAAATATAACCTAGTCCACCTTACGTCCACGAGTTAAATGGTGTAGCGGAGAGGTATAATAGGTCCGCATTGGACATGGGCAGATGTTTATTAAGAGAGGCCTGAAATAATTACTACAGTAGCATATTTGAAAAATAGAAGTTTAGCAAACACGATAGAAAATAAAACTCCGTTTGAAATATTTTTTAATAGGAAACCATATGTCAAATATTTACAAATCTATGGAAGTAGAGTTTTTGTTCGAGTACCTGAAGTAAAAAAACGATCATGGGATGATAAAGCTAAAGTGGGTATACTTGTAGGTTATAACAACAATAGTTATAAAGTTTTATTAAACAATAAAGTAATAAATGCTAGACATGTAGAAGTAATTAATGATAAAGTTAAATTAATTTGCTTAGAAAGAATGGAAAAAAATTACTAGAGTGATTGTGATACTAATGATAATCTTGAAAAGTTGGGCGATGCTAATGAACCTATATGTAATGAAAATGACGAATTTGAGTCTGAAAGCAAGACTAATTCTATGAATGATGGGAATGTTGATGATAATGGAATTGTTAGAAAGTCTGAAAGACAGAGGAAACAAGTTAATCGATATGGAAACCCCATAACTCATTGTATACATTATGCAAACGCAAACGTACCTGAAACGGTCGAGGAGGCGTTAACCTTCAAAGATAAAGCAAATTGGCGTAAAGCTATGAACAAAGAAATTGAATGTTTATTAAAAAATGACACTTGGGAAATTGTCAAAAAACCGAAAGATAAAGAAGCAATTGATGAAAAATTGGTCTTCAAAAGAAAGAATGACGGAGCGTTTAAATCTAGATTAGTAACTTAGATCTCGTTAGAAGTAAGAACGATTATTGTTTGTATGCAAATAACTCTACTAAAGATTCAATATATATTTTGATATTCGTAGATAATATGTTAATTTGTTGTAAAGATCAAAACAGAGTTGATGAAATCAAAAATAAATTAATGAAAATTTTCACTATGAAAGATTTGGGTAAAATAAAAAGTTATATTGGAATTGACATAGATCATAATAAAGATAAAAATGTGATGACCTTCAGTCAACAAAATTATATTGAATCTTTGGCAGAAAAGTATGGAATCACTGATGCCAAGTTACATCATACTCCGATGGAGAGTAACTTAAAGTTGGAATGTGTAGAAAATATTGATAACAATTTAAAGTACAGAAATTTGATTATGAAGCTTTTATACATAAGTTCTGTCACGAGACCAGACATCGCATGTAGCGTGAATTACCTACGTCGTTTCCAGGCAAGTTATGATAAAACTCATTATAAATATGCAGTGAGAATTTGAAATTATTTAATTAAAACAAAAACTCTGAAATTGACGTATGGTAATAAGGACGCAAAGAGAGAAAAACTTGATTGTATGGTAGAGTCCGATTATGCAGGTGATGTTACAGATAGAAAATCGACAACAGGTTACTTGGTGAGATTGTACGGGAATATAATTTATCGGAAATCACGCAAGCAAAGTACTGTAACCAAATGCTCGACATTCGCAGAATATACATATATGTCTGAGGCTGTGACCGAAATTTTATTTTTGAGAAAATTGTTGAACAAAGTATTCGATTTAAAAACTCAAAGACCGTTGAAAATCTATGAGGATAATTCGGGAGCAATTTCAATCGCTGAATTCGGTAATTTTACTAAAAATTCAAAGCACATAGAAGTGCAATATCATTATGTAAATGAGAACTACGAAAATGGTAACATAGACCTTGTGAAAATTGATACAAATAAAAACTTGGCTGATATTTTCACCAAGAGCTTAGGTCGAAGTAAATTTGTTAAAATTAGATGCGGATTAAAATTAAAATAATTGTAGTAAGAATAAGAAAGGAAAAAATGTAATAAATCGCAATATGTTTAGGAGGCGTGTTGGAATGTAAACATACAGCTCATAGCGAGTGACGTAAGCGAGCGTGTGAGAGTGTGTGTGTAAGCTCGATCGTGCAGCGCGCGCGAGGCGAGACCAGTCGTTCGTCTGCGTTCGTCCACTCTACTGGGTGTAGTGGCCGCAGTAAGATAAACTGAGCTAGCGACACATGTAATATGTAGTCAGTATAAATTCACGTAAAGTTTAAAGCTGTTGTTATCAAGATAGGAATAACTGTAAGACCAAACTTAATCATATTCATTAATAATATTACTTTATTAAACTTCATTTATACACAAATAACCTCAGAGTAATTAATTACGAACTAACACAAGATCCACGATTCTGCATAACTACAATAAGCATGCAGAATATATAAACTTTGATTAGTTTATTTCAACAGTTTTGAATAAAAAAAAAAAATTTATGTGAAAAATAATAATGATAAAAATAAATCAATGTTTTCTGGGTCAAACGAACGATATTTTATTAATAGTTAGGATAAGTCCTTTTTTAGGATGACCTCTTCATAGGCTACAAAAATAACAAAATCACATCCTAAAATTTATGAATAAAAAATTAAAAAATTGAAAGTTACAAATTATTGTTAAAATATCTTACTAAATTAGTGTGATGAGACACGACGTAAGTATTAGCTTACGAAATTTAAAACCAAGACGCCTCCTAGTGTACATCCAATCAAAGTCAAAAACATGGCCATTCTCAACACTATGACTCGCAACCACCGATTTTTTATCCTTGTTTTTTATATCTTCTGTGTTCAATACGCATGTATAAACAACGCTTACTTTCACCGACATAGTCTTTGTTTCAATTCTTACAATTAAACTTAAAAATAATTGCTGTTTTCTTAAATTTGTAGAGTTTATCTTTACCTAGACCCTGGAATTGTTCAAGTTTATTAAAACTGTTAAAAAGCACATGGATGTCAAACCGTTTAAAAATATATCTGATCCTAAGGATAAAATATTAATGATATGGGAGTACAATGAAATCTTGCTTGAAGTTTCAGAGGTTCGAGCAAGTTCAAAACCCTGCCTAATTTTTCTCAGTCTGTTGTTGATACAAAGTTTGATAAATTCAACAGGATAATTATTATTTATAAGCAATTTTTCAACTAATTCAAGATTCTCACTGTAGAATTTCTGGTCGGACAAATTAATGGCTTTATCAACTAAATTATAGATTATGAATCTATTCTGTTGTATGGGATGGTGGGAATCAAAATGAATATATCGGCTCACAGCCATATCATTTTGGTACCAATAAGTGGTAAGCCTGCCATTATAGATCATGATTGTCATATCCAGAAAGTTTATCGTTTCTATTATCACTTTCTTCTTCAATTGTGAATTTAATCAATTTGTTCCAATCATTAAAAGTCTGAAGCAAGATATCGAGAATGTTGCTCTTACAAATTAAAAAAATATCATCAACATAAGGTCGGAAAGTCAACCAACTGGTCTTGAGTTGGTCCAAACAATTATTCTCGATGGCTTCTAAGCAAAGTTCGGCAAACCCAGGGCTGCAACAGCCACCTATAGGTGCTCCTCTAACTTGGTGGTAAGATTTACTGTTAAATTTGAATGTCGAGTATCTATTGATACTCGTGCTGTATTCATTTTATGAGAATTTCGAGACTTCAGAAATTCTTGACAACACAAGTATCCCGTCACCCTCTCTATGGTTATTCCTCCATGACAATGATTCAATAAATTATGAATTATAGACAAAAGAAGAAGAAAAGGTTGAATTGAATTTGAGTTTTCATTTGGTTATGATAAAAGTTACTAGATAAACTAGAAAAATATGGTATTAGAGATCATCCACTACAACTTATTCGCAGTTACCGAAGTGATAGAGAACAATGCGTAAAAATTGATGGAATCAATAGTGAAATGAGATATTTAAATATGGGTGTTCCTCAGGGAACTATTCTTGGTCCCCTATTTTTTATTGTCTATATGGATGATTTATTAACCCAATATACAGATGGTACAATTATATCTTATGCTGATGATACTGTTATCTTAAGTGAAGGAGATTCTTGGTTTTCATCAAGTGATAATATGAACTCTAAGTTGGATATAGTTAATAAATGGTTATGTGCAAATAGGCTATCACTAAATATTAAAAAGACAGTTTTTATGACATTTGGTGCTTATAAAAATAGTGTTCCCAATGATATAGATATAAACATAAATATTAATAATGTAAGCATAAAAAGAGTATTAGAAACTAAATATTTAGGAATCACAATTGATTATAAATTAACTTGGGAAAAACATTTGAAAAATGTAGTTAACAAAACTAAATATTTGCTTTATGTATTCTCTAAACTCAGAAAAATTATGAACTTTGATTCATTAATGATGATTTACTATGCACTATTTAATTGTTTTTGTTCATACGGTATTTTAGCTTGGGGAGGGTGCTATAAAAATGCTAAATATTTACTTTCTAATTTACAGAAAAAAATCTTAAAAAGAATTTCACTTAAATATAGTAAAAATATATTGAGAATTAATCAGATGTATTATTTAAATTCACTTGTTTTTCATTATGACAAACTCTGTTATATTTATAAAAACTCAAATAGTATTACTAAGAATAAATTAATAACATTGCCTACTATAAAAAAATCTATATTAAAAAAAAGTAGTCATTATAATGCGATAAAAACTTTCAACATGTTACCTAATGATTTGAAAAATATTACTTCTAACAAGAAGTCTATAAAATTAAATTTAAAAAGATGGATTATTGATAATTGTTAAATATTTTTGAATTATAAAAGATGATGATAATCACACAACAAATACTTTCGTTTGAAGTTCTTTTAGATAATCTGAAAATTTGTAATTCTTATATCTATTGCAAGTAATTTTAAGTGTAAATTTAAATTAAAATTTTTATTAATTATAAGTTATTATATTCAGGCCACGCGCTGACTTATTAAAGTCATAGTGGCGATTTTTGCATTCATGCAAAATTATGTATTTACGGTTTTATGTATACATATCACTTATACATCTGAATAAAGTTATTATTATTATTATTATTATTATTGTTTTAAATTGAGTTTAGTGTCCTCTGATGAGATAGAGAAGTAGCATAGACACACCGGTTCTGGCACACCTAGCAGATCCCTACCTTACCGACCGAGGGTTTGTGTCCATGCTAAGTTACCGACCGAGGGTTCGTGTCTGAGCTAAATGACCCAAGCCACCTAGCAGATCCATACCTTACCGACCGTGGGTTCGCGTCCGTGCTAAGTTACCGACCGAGAGTTCGTGTTCGTGCTAAGTTACCGACGGTCGGTGATCCTTCTTTACCGACCGAGCGCTGGATAACCCAGGCAATACCTGGGGATCGTGTCTGTGCTAAATGAACGTAGAGTTCAACTTTACTGAAAGTCAGTAATTGCTAGGTTATTTCTAGTTAACCAACCGGATTTGTACCAACGGTCAGTAATACAGATTTTAAATTCTTTTTGAAACCCTTTTGAAACTATTTGAAACCCTAATGATACTTTTGAAACCCTTTTGAAACTATTTGAAACTTTTTAAAACCCTTTTGATACTTTTTGAAACCCTTTTGATACTTTTTAAAACCCTTTTGATACTATTTAAAACCCTTTTGTAACTGTTTGAAACTATTTGAAACCTTATTGATACTATTTGAAACCCTTTTGAAACTATTTTAAACCCTTTTGAAATTATTTTAAACCCTTTTGAAACTGTTTGAAACTATTTGAAACCCTTCTGATATTTATTAAAACCTTTTTGAAACTATTTGAAAATTTTTGAAACTCTTTTGAAACTTTTTGAAACCCTTTTGAAACTATTTGAAACCCTTTTGATAATTTTTAAGACCCTTTTGATAGTATTTGAAACCCTTTAAAAACCCCTCAAAATAATAATATTAATTTGTTAATTTATTACAAGCACAGGTAAGTGTAAAATAACAAAACTAAGATGTAAATTTTACTTTCATTTATTTCAATAATTTCCAAATTACATAATTAGCTAATTTAACTGTTATTTATAAAAATAACATAGTTTTTATTTTAAATTATCAATTTCGTCAATTCGATTCATTGCGGTCCAATACCCACTCACAAAGAACTTCCACGTTGGAGGCAGCACAAATAGGTTTGAAGCAAAGTGAGTAATTCGTGCTCCATCTGCTATTGGTGGCCAGCTCTAGGAAGCCGACACCCGAATTGTAATTTTTTACACTTTTTTTGGCAAAATCAATCAATTCTGCTTGCTAAAACGAAGAAGAATTTTTTTTACTTAAGTACGCAAAAACAATGGATTGTATTTAAAAAATCATTTGGCTCGACCGCTGCGGCCACTTTTAATTTCGTTTTTTTTTTTTTTTTTAATTTTACAAAGGTACTGAAGCAACAACAAAAAATACCTATCGTTTTGGTGAGTTACGCAAAAACAGCGCCTGAAGTTTTTAAATCCGTAGAACATAAATTTATAATGAAAAAATTAAAACAAATTCTTAGGTCAAGTGTCGGCTGGCGGGTTGATGGGAAATGCACTACGCATGCGCACGCTTCAAATCAGCTGACTATATAGAGTCTAGTGGCTGCCCATGCTCGGTGTTCTCGAGGTGCGGGTGGATTGCATTGGCAATGATCTCGCTTATATGGTGATTATCGTGGTTTTAAAATATTTTTATGATGAATCATTGTTCGTGTTTAGTGAGTGAGGGTTCTTTCACTGAGCGCTTCGTTCCCTTATCAGAGCTGTAGATTGGAATCTGTAAGAGCTTATGTGGACAGGTCATATGAGTCCATGAAGAAGCACAGATGCACGACTCACCAAAACCCCACCAGCGAGTCTGTAGACTCGACCCAGACCCGGGGACCTACTTTCTCGGTCGAAGAGGAAGAAAAGAGCCCCGGGGGTATGGAGACCTTCTTCAAGCTGGAGTACAACGTGGAGCAGGAGGAACCATCATACCAGGCCACCCCGGACAGTTCCGAGAAGTTCCCTAGTACAAACCAGCCCGCTGAATCTCATTACAACCTACGGCCTGGGCAAAGGATCGGATTCGGGGGACAGAACCAAGGAGTACGCCTGCAGATCTTGCGGTATCAGGTTCCAGACATAGAGTCTCTACCACCTGTGCATTGAGAAGATCCACGAAAGCTCAAAACACTCGTCCCCGAGACCCGACCTGGAGATAAACTCCACGGAAGAACGACTGGACGCAATTTCCGAAGATCTGCAGAGACTACAGACCATAATTCTTTAGCTGAACTGGCCTCGACACATACCATGGTAATGCAGTAAAACCTTTCACAGACTCTTCTCGTTACTTTGATATAAAAGTTCAGAATGAAAAAGCGCATGCTTTACATGGTACTTCATTATTTCAGAAAAGAGATGAAAGTGATTTGTCATCGAAGGCAAAACAGAGGCTGAGCATATGTATGGGACGGTCTTCACCTCCTCGTGGTGTGAAAATTACCCGACCACCAGAAAAAACATCAACCATGTCTCGAGCACACAAACCTATACATAGAATCCACAAAATCACTCCAATCAAGAAGACTTGGGTGGCATTTTCAGTGCTTCACAGCAACAGAAAAATGCAGCAGCCCCTGCTACCAATTCTGGACTTAGGTATAATTTTAATACCTACTTAACAATTTAACAAGAAATATCTTTTGCTACTGCATAGATTTTTTATTTCTGTGGGTATAATTTTACATGTATGTACTAATATAAATGTTGTTCATATTTACAGAAATGAAAATAAATCAAAGAATACTTAAACAAAGAAACTTGCAAAGTATAAAAAAGCAAATCCAGGTCATGATTACAATATTTAAATCACGATTTTTTTCATTATATATGGGTGATTCTCTGTCTACTTGTTCTAGACCACTATTTGGACTCCCTGGTAAATTTTTAGATTTTTTTGTTGCATATTACCCAAATGGCACTGGTCCAAACTTGACACTATCTAGTATTTTTGCATTTTTAGGCTATTTTTAGAGCTCAGATTACTAGAAAAGAAAGCATTTTTTCTATATACACATAAATGTAAAAAAAAGTTGTAAATTTTATGTATTTTCAGAAAAAAATTATTTTGGGGCCATTCGAGTACTTTTTTTTTTTTGACCAGTATTGATACCACCCTTCAAATTGAGAAATATTGATGTTCGCCACCTGGAAAATTTTTTTTGAAATGCTTAAAAATTGCATTTATTATTCCTTAAAACAGCCATGGAGTTTTAAGAGTGGGCCTGATAGATAATAAAGCACTACAAACGATTTTATTATAAAAAATAAGCCGAAAATACTCTATTTTCAACTTTTTTTAAGCACCAAACGCTTTAAGATTGTTTAAAGTTCCTTAATCTTCGTGTAGCTCCTGCACAGGTAAAAATTGAAAAATTTACTGTATTATACTATGACAATAGTTGAAAAAACCATACCTACAGGTATAATCATTACCGGTCTAGACATTTTCCTAATTTTTAAACAAGCCTTTTTTAACACTGTAAGCTATACATACTTTTCACTGCTATCATATATCAGAACACAACATAACAGCTTGATGAATAATGAAATTTAGTTTGATTCTGACAGTCACCAATGAAAAGTTCCCGATATCAATAAAATAAAACCATTTGAGTAAACCACTTAAAGGTTTACAAGTGAGTATCATTATTAAAACTTTTTTTTAACTTCATATGATAATCTTTACATACAAAGTTATAAACTTCAAGTAAACTCATTTTAATCAACAAAATAAAATTTTTATAACAACTACATAAAATTGATAATACTTGAGTGTTAATTGATAACACTTGATGATAAGAAACTTAACACATTTTATGACAAATAACTTTTTTCAAACTTGATGTATCAGCTCCAGAAAGAATAAAATAAGAACAATGAAAACTTTGATTTTCATTAAATAATTGAAAAAAAAAGTCATTCAGTATTTATTTGTACTAGTCCACTAAGCATGCAATCAGATGTTTGTTTTGATTGTTGATTCGAATACTACCTCTCATATGGTTGATTCACATTCGCAGACTTTCCGAATGAGAGGGCGCTGTAGTCAACCCACACGCTTGAAATTTTTCAATGATGACGCCGTCTGAACTCTAAAGTCCTGGGTCATCTGCGAATTTGAATCAACCATATGAGGCGTCGGATCTAAAAACAACCTAAGCGCCCTTAGGTTGTTTTTCAATCGATCGCTTTTTTGGAATCAGCAAACCCTAATTAGTCAGTACATAACTTAAAAGTTGGGTAAAAAGTGTTACCAATACGGTAAATAATAAAATAAAAAGTAAGGTGGCAAAAAAAAAGATACACGAAGCGACATCGGCTCTTGAGTTTCGATCAGCTCATGAGTAGCAATCGGTACTCGCGCAGCGCGCCAATGTTTTTGTACTTTCTATTAGTTGATTATTAAATGTAGTGTGATGGATATATCAATGAGTGAATCTGCATCAAGTTCTGATGTTAGTTCTACAGAAGGTTCAAGAAAAAAACCAAGAGGCAATGCTCAAAACCGACGAAAAAAGAGGCGTGTGGGTGGGAGAGTTTATGTAACCAACAAAAACAAGATTAACATTCCGGAAAAAAAATTTGTTTTCACCGTTAATTGTTGTAGATATAATTGCCATCAAAAGTTCAATTTGCCACTGCAAAATGAAAAATTTAAAACTTTTTATAAATCAGACGACAAAGAAGAACAAGATTCAATTTTAATGAGTTGTACAGAAAGAAGAGAGATTCAGAGAGCCACAAAAAGTGCAAAAACGAAAAACAGAAAGTATTCTTGGAGCTACAGTATACTTAAAGATGGAAAAAAAGAAAGAGTTTGTAAAACTTTTTTGCAAAAACTATTTCAAGTCACGGATGAAAGAATGAAAACTATTCTACGTTTTTGTAAGGAAGGGAAATTGAGTGCTTTGGAAAAACGTGGCCATCATCAAAACAGACCTCGAACGATTTCATCTGAAGTTTGGCAAATGGTAAAGGAACACTGGGCTAGCTTTCCATCAAAATCATCGCATTATTCTTACAATAAAACGAATAAAAAGTATTATGACAACCCCGATTTGAATATCTCAATTTTATACGAATTGTTCAAAGAGTACTATAAACAGAAAACTCAGAAGGAGTTGCCTATGAAGTACTCCACCTATCAAAAATTTTTCAAAAAAAACAGTGATTATTCATTTAGATCTCCAAAAACTGACATTTGTGATTTTTGCGCGAAATGTAGAGTAAAGCTTGCAGTAAACCCTAATGACAGCTGTAAAGCTGCTTATAATGAGCACTTGAAAAAAGTAAGCGAGTACAATGAACTTAAAAAAATGTTTATTTTTGACAAAAACACTAAAAATTTGGAATCTCAGAAAAAGTTGTATGAAGATACATTGGTTTTAGAGTTCGATTACGCTCAAAATCTAGCATTGCCTAAATTAAATATAAATTCGAATTATTACAAACGAATATTGAACTTATACGTTTTTAATATTCATTGCTTCAATGATAATGATAGTGAAATGTTTACTTTCTTAGAGTGTGATGCAAAAAAAGATTCAAATTCTGTTTGCAGTTTTTTGGAAAATTTTGTGGTAAATAAGTTATCTGCTAACCCAAATTTTAAAAAAGTCGTTTTGTTTTCTGATGCGGCAGGAGGACAAAACAAAAATTCTAATGTTGTCAAATTTTGCACGTTTTTTGCCAAAAAGTATGGACTTGAAATTACGCATATTTTTCCAGTGCGCGGTCACAGTTATTGCCAATGTGACCGTAACTTTGGACTTTATGGAAAAATATTGAAGCGCAAACAAAAAATCGAAAGTCCAGAAGAATATCTAAATATTATTAGAACAGCAAGATCAGGTCCTAAACCTTTTAAAGCTAAATTGAGCGGTAATCTTATAAAAAATTGGAGTGCATCTTTAAGTGAATTTTACGGTAAAACGCCAAAATTGAAAAAAACAACGTTTTCAATCCAAAAATATGTCAAATTGAAATACAATCAAAGTAATGAAGTTTTGGCTTACACAGGATACAACAGTGATCATTTGCGCTTTAACAATAGTCCCAAAAAATTGATTAATTTTCAACAATTAACAATTCCTGCTACTCCTAAACCTGGTATCAACAGTGAGAAAAAAAAAGATATGGAGTTTTTTTTAGAATTTTTAACACCAGAAAACCGAAACTGGTTGGAAAACGTTGTCCACGGTGAAAGTAATCAAGAAACCGATAATATGATTTCAGATGAAGAATCGGAGTTTGAAGAAGAATAAATGTATATAAAAATTAAAATTATTTAAAAATAAATGTTGTTTTTAAATGTTCATCTTATTGTTTAAATGAAAAAAATATTATTCTACTATAGCAGCTTAAAATCAGTAAAAATATTTGAAAAACACCCGTTGGATAAAGAATTTGAGTTTAAAGAAGAATAAAAATTTGTAAAAATTAAAATTATTTAAAAATAAGTGTTGTATTTTAATTGTTCATCTTATTTTTTAACTGAAAAAAATATTATTCTACTGTAGCAGCTTAAAATCAAGAAAAATATTTGAAAAACACCCGTTGGATGTAAAAACAACCTAACTACTACTGTTTATTTATTGCTATTTTAACATGTTGAACTTAAAAAAAAATACTTTATTAATGGTCATTGCTTTAATTGATAATAGTAATATATGAATATACAAAAGTTTTAATTTTAAATGATGTTTACACTGTTTTACAACTAAATGAAATCTTTAAATTGATTTTTCTCAAAACGACCAAATGAGGGTTAGGTTGTTTTTAGATCCGACGCCTCATATGAGAGGTACTATTAGAATCAACAATCAAAACAAACATCTGATTGCATGCGTAGTGGACTAGTACAAATAAATACTGAATGACTTTTTTTCAATTATTTAATGAAAATCAAAGTTTTCATTGTTTTTATTTTATTCTTTCTGGAGCTGATACATCAAGTTTGAAAAAAGTTATTTGTCATAAAATGTGTTAAGTTTTTTATCATCAAGAGTTATCAATTAACACTCGAGTATTATCAATTTTATGTAGTTGTTATAAAAATTTTATTTTGTTGATTAAAATGAGTTTACTTGAAGTTTATAACTTTGTATGTAAAGATTATGATATGAAGTTAAAAAAAAGTTTTAATAATGATACTCACTTGTAAACCTTTAAGTGGTTTACTCAAATGGTTTTATTTTATTGATATTGGGTACTTTTCATTGGTGACTGTCAGAATCAAACTAAATTTCATTATTCATCAAGCTGTTATGTTGTGTTCTGATATATGATAGCAGTGAAAAGTATGTATAGCTTACAGAGTTAAAAAAGGCTTGTTTAAAAATTATATGTATAGGTTTGTGTGCTCGAAACATGGTTGATGTTTTTGCTGGTGGTCGGGTAATTTTCACACCACCAGGAGGTGAAGACCGTCCCATACATATGCTCAGCCTCTGTTTTGCCTTCGATGACAAATCACTTTCATCTCTTTTCTGAAATAATGAAGTACCATGTAAAGCATGCGCTTTTTCATTCTGAACTTTTATATCAAAGTAACGAGAAGAGTCTGTGAAAGGTTTTACTGCATTACCATGGTATGTGTCGAGGCCAGTTCAGCTAAAGAATCATGGTCTGTAGTCTCTGCAGATCTTCGGAAATTGCGTCCAGTCGTTCTTCCGTGGAGTTTATCTCCAGGTCGGGTCTCGGGGACGAGTGTTTTGAGCTTTCGTGGATCTTCTCAATGCACAGGTGGTAGAGACTCTATGTCTGGAACCTGATACCGCAAGATCTGCAGGCGTACTCCTTGGTTCTGTCCCCCGAATCCGATCCTTTGCCCAGGCCGTAGGTTGTAATGAGATTCAGCGGGCTGGTTTGTACTAGGGAACTTCTCGGAACTGTCCGGGGTGGCCTGGTATGATGGTTCCTCCTGCTCCACGTTGTACTCCAGCTTGAAGAAGGTCTCCATACCCCCGGGGCTCTTTTCTTCCTCTTCGACCGAGAAAGTAGGTCCCCGGGTCTGGGTCGAGTCTACAGACTCGCTGGTGGGGTTTTGGTGAGTCGTGCATCTGTGCTTCTTCATGGACTCATATGACCTGTCCACATAAGCTCTTACAGATTCCAATCTACAGCTCTGCTAAGGGAACGAAGCGCTCAGTGAAAGAACCCTCACTCACTAAACACGAACAATGATTCACCATAAACATATTTTAAAACCACGATAATCACCATATAAGCGAGATCATTGCCAATGCAATCCACCCGCACCTCGAGTACACTGAGCATGGGCAGCCACTAGACTCTATATAGTCAGCTGATTTGAACCGTGCGCATGCGTAGTGTATTTCCCATCAACCCGACAGTCAACACTTGACCTAAAAATTTATTTTAATTTTTTCATTATAAATTAATGTTCTACGGAGTTAAAAACTTCAAGCGCTGTTTTTGCGTAACTCGCAAAAACGATAGGTATTTTTTGTTGTTGCTTCAGTACCTTTGTAAAATTAAAAAAAAAAAAAAAACGAAATTAAAAGTGTCCGCAGCGGTCGAGCCAAATTATTTTTTAAATAAAATCCATTGTTTTTGCGTACTTAAGTAAAAAAAATTCTTCTTCGTTTTTGCAAGCAAAATTGATTTTGCCAAAAAAAGTGTAAAAAATTACAATTCGGGTGTCGGCTTCCTAGAGCTGGCCACCAATAACAGATGGAGCACGAATTACTCACTTTGCTTCAAACCTATTTGTGCTACCTCCAACGTGGAAGTTCTTTGTGAGTGGGTATTAGACCGCAATGAATCGATTGACGAAATTGATAATTTAAAATAAAAACTTTGTTATTTTTATAAATAACAGTTAAATTAGCTAATTATGTAATTTTGAAATTATTGAAATAAATGAGAGTAAAATTTACATCTTAGTTTTTTTATTTTACACTAACCTGTGCTTGTAATAAATTAACAAATTAATATTATTATTTTGAGGGGTTTTTAAAGGGTTTCAAATAGTATCAAAAGGGTCTTAAAAATTATCAAAAGGGTTTCAAATAGTTTCAAAAAGTTTCAAAAGAGTTTCAAAAAGTTTCAAATAGTTTCAAAAGGGTTTTAATAAATATCAGAAGGGTTTCAAATAGTTTCAAACAGTTACAAAAGGGTTTCAAAAAATATCAAAAGGGTTTTAAATAGTATCAAAAGGGTTTCAAATAGTTTCATAAAGTATCAAAAGGGTTTCAAATAGTTTCAAAAGGGTTTTAAAAATTATCAAAAGGGTTTAGAAAAGTATCAAAAAGGTTTCAAAAAGTATCAAAAGGGTTTTAAAAAGTATCAAAAGGGTTTCAAAAAGTATCTAAAGGGTTTTAAATAGTTTCAAAAGTATCATTAGGGTTTCAAAAAGCCTCAAAAGGGTTTCAAAAAGACTTTAAAATCTGTATTACTGACCGTTGGTACAAATCCGGTTGGTTAACTAGAAATAACCTAGCAATTACTGACTTTCAGTACAGTTGAACTCTACGTTCATTTAGCACAGACACGATCCCCAGGTATTGCCTGGGTTATCCAGCGCTCGGTCGGTAAAGAAGAATTACCGACCGTCGGTAACTTAGCATGGACACGAACTCTCAGTCAGTAACTTAGCACGGACGTGAACCCACGGTCGGTAAGGTAGGGATCTGCTAGGTGGCTTGGGTCATTTAGCCCGGACACGAACCCTCGATAGCACGGACACAAACCCTCGGTCGGTAAGGTAGGGATCTGCTAGGTGTGCCAGAACCGGTTTATCTATACTACTTAGAGAATATACAATAATAACTTACAACTACCGAAGAGCTGCAGTGGGCGATGATTGTTCACTAAACGAATTTTTTATGCTCGTTCTAGATATCCTTAGCCAATATTGAAAGATCGATGTTGCACTGTCGGAGATCTTTCCACTCCAGCCTAAGGTCCAGGTGATACCAGGAACGCTCTCTCTCGTTTGCGTCCTAACTTTCAACGCGTTTGGGTGTCGGGGACCAGAAGAAAGTTTGAAGCGTGGGCACGAACGATGAAGGCTTGACTTCTTCCACCTAGACTTCAAAGCGCGGAGGTGGACATTAATTATTCGATGCCTAATTACGCTGCCTCTCCCCTATTTTTGGTAGTGTAATTTAAAGCGCAGTTTGGGGATTAAAGAGAATTTATGGGTCGATACATGCCTCTACGCCTAGTCTATTGTTCTCCTCAACAATGTAAGACTGTGCCATTACAAAGAAAGCAGTCCGTTTATCGAAGATATAAATGTATCGAGCTAAATATTACTCTTTGATTCATGTTTGTGAATCCAAGCATAGATGAAGTAACACGTAGATTTTCATCGATCTTACTTTCTCGAATGACCCCTGAATATGAAGAGGATCGACAGTAAATCGAGAGTGTGTGTGTCTTATGGCAGGGTAGCTTGAAAAAGGTATAAATTGTAATCAGAAGGTGATGTGACTTTATTCGATCAGTCTCAACTAACATTATAGAAGTCGAAAATATTGAATTTTTGAAATAGTTATTCCTCAATGCGAAAATTAGAAAATATCAGATTTGGAAATCAGAATTTAGTCAATAAGTCTGGGTGGTAACGTAGATTTTCAAAGGTTTCAACATAGTATGAAAGGTATGATAAATCATATTATCAGTTTCTTTTTCTTTTATTTTGAAAGTATACTGTTGGAATAATCGCACTGAAAGTGCACCTGCCATTTTGACAGAAATTTGAGGGGAAAGATCTACGTTTTATTTATTTATTTTTTGACTGGTGTCATATTGAGGACAGTAAGTGAGTTGTATAGGAGATTGCGCAAAAAAAAGTTCTTAATTAATCATTGTAAAATGCCAAAAATAAGAGAGGTTTACATATATTTCGTGATGACGTCAAGTTTCTTTAAAATTCGTATTTTATAAAAAAAATTAGACTATCTAATTTTGTGAATTTACAAAAAAAATTATGTCGTCGAAGAAATTTTTAAAAATAATAAGAAAAATCAAAAATAAAATTTTACAGAGAACGCCAAAGGTCAAGTTATTGAAATATATTTATATATATATTCTCTAGATATTGAATAATTACAGTTTGTATATACACACAGAAAAGTCGGATGTAACAGTTAAGTCAGCAGTCTTAATTGTTCAACAATATGGAAAATATACCAAAATATATGAAGATTTCATACAGTAGTGGTCAAAAGTTTAGGACACCCCTAAATGTCATCTTTTTATTGTTTGATTTTTGAGTTTGTAAGTTATTGCAAACGTCTTAAATTTAAATTGACCTATATGTAATCCTTTTTTTCGACCAATATACTCAATTACTCACGGGGAAAACATTTACAACATACAAATTTAGTTTATAAATTTATTCTTACCCATATTTTAGTTTGAAATGTTATTTTTTTTTAAACTGCTATTTTAAGTCATTTTATGATTTATGATCGACTGTAATAAAATTTTATTAACTTTCAGGCTTATAATTCCCCCCCCCCCTATTTTTCTTTTATGATCAAGTTAGAAGAAAAAAATTTTCAAGTTGTTATATATAAAATTGTTCAAACCACAGCCAAAAAACGTATTTTTTTATCTTCGAAAAATCACCGATTTTTCATTATTTAACCCTATTTTACGATTGAATGCATCTTTTTTTTTATTTTCAGGGTCAAAATTAAATAAAAACTCATTTTTTATGTATCTACCATTTATTCATTAGAAACAATTGAATTTTTTTTAAAAATATTATAAAAACTATCTATTTTTCAGATTTTTTAACACTTTTAAAATTTAAGAAAATTACTTTGTTTTTTGAATAATTTTGTTTGAACGAATAAAAAAAAAAAAAAAAAACACTTTGATAAGACTTTCCAATTTAAACATAAGAAATAAATTTTAAGCTAAATAGTTTTTGAGTTAATCAGTACTTTGTAGCTCCTCTTTTGGCATTGTAGCAAGCTTTCACCTTCTAACCATAGAATCTGCAAGCTTCTGACAGTAACTTGGGCTTAAACTTTGCCAGCAATCTCCAGTTTTAAATCTTCTATATTTCTCAACTTTTTATCCTTGATCATTCTTTTGATCTGATCCCAAGTGTCTTCGATAATGTTAAGATCAGGTGGTCGGGCGGGCCACGTCAATAGAGAAATTTTTTTGTTTGTCAACAATTTCATTGTTCTTTTAGACTTATGACAAGGAGCATTATCCTGCTGATACAACCAATTTTTTTGTCTTCCGAAAACCTTTTTCTTGGACGGGAGCATGTAGTTTCTCATAAAACAAATATACTTATCACTGTCCACTGTACCATTAATAAAATGTAATTCACCTTTACCTTTACTAGACAAGCAGCTCCAAACCATCACTGATCCACCAACCTTTTGAACTTTTGAAGCAAGGCCATCAGAGTTATATTTTTCGTTCGGTGAACGACGCACTCGTACGAGCCGATTGGAAAATAGTTGAAACGAAGAAACTTCACCATTGACGTAGCCCACCCGTTCACCTGATTTTAACATTATCGGAAATGCTTGGGATCAGATCAAAAGAATGATCAAGGATAAAAAGTTGAGAAATATGGAAGATTTAAAACTGGAGATTGCTACAGCCTGGCAAAATTTAAGCCCAAGTTACTGTCAGAAGATTGCAGATTCGATGGTTAGAAGAGTGAAAGCTTGCTACAATGCCAAAGGAGGACCTACAAAGTACTGACTAACTCAAAAACTATTTAATTTAAAAGATATTTGTTATGTCTAAATTGGATAGTCTTATCAAAGTGTTTTATTTTTTATTCGTTCAAACAAAATTATTCAAAAAACAAAGTAATTTTCTTAAATTGAAAGGGTATAGGTCTTGAACGGGTATTTTGACTTCTTGAGGTTCGTTCTGGGTGTTAATAGCCATCACATAACATGATCCTTTTTCATTAAAGACTGCTGCCTCTCCAATAAACACACTAGTTGGAGTTTGCATTCGAGGAATATATGCCTCCCAGTTTGGAGATTTTTGAGAAACTGGTATTTCTACCGATACTCTAGAGCGAGCTGGTAGAGTATATTTTGAGCTTAGCGCTTTCTCTTTTTTTCAACGAGCTTTGTAGTAAAGAACGGGGGGAGGAATTTTGGTATTAGTTGATTGAATATCTGAATGAGTGTCTTGGTTCTGGAGTTGTTGGGGATCGGGCACATTTGTAGTGCATTCGGAAGATTCTGAATCTCTGCTGTCAGAAGTGCCTTATGTAGTGACTGATAATTTTTCACCTTTGTTTAGAATTCCGAGTTCAGTTGTACTTAGTTTTCAAAACTTTGAACACTTAGTTTTGTTTTTAATTTTGGTAAGCTAATACTTACGTCATGACTTGTGTCTCATCAAACTAATTTAGTAAGAAATTTTAACCATTATTTGTAAATTTCAATTTTTTAATTTTTTATTCATCAATTTTAGAAAGTGATTTTGTTATTTTTGTAGCCTATGAAGATGTCATCCTAAAAATAATGACGAAACGTAAGGACTGATCCTAATTATGATTAAAATATCGTTCGTTTGACCAAAAAAATATTTTTTTATTTATTTAAATTCATACGAACAAAAATCAACCAATAACTAACTATGATGATATAGTTAACCATCAAAAGAAAAAAGTAAAAATTTATTAATAAGATGTGCTTGTCTGTTGATTATTGCTTGATTTGGCTTCAATGCTAATTAAAATTTATGTAAAAAACCTAACAATATTAAGTTTTTGTGAACTACACAAATTTTAACAAACGTTACAACTGCTTTAATGTCTTAGCTTAGATACTAGTCATAAAACGTTGATATTTGTTATTTCCAAGAATGAAGGATGCTTCTTACCGTAAGAATCAACAAAGAGATTATTAAGATTTATTTTTTGTAAATTTGAGTTAAGGCCCCAAAATAATTTTTTTTTCTTATATAACGATCCACAACCTAATAATAATTTTTTTTTTTCATTTTTGAGTATAGAGAATTTTTTTTTTTTTATTATAGGTTAAAATCGAGCCCATTCAAAAAAACTCAATTAAAAGTCAAATGGTTGATGACGTATTAGAGATTTTAATCAGTAGTGGTGAGCTATCTCCAAGTGCAGCTCATGAGCCTGTTACTCCAACAATTCCGAATAACCAGATAGCATCAACTATGGTACAAAGTGCTGAAGCAGATAGTCCTACACAATCTACTGATTTCACTGCAGTTTCTAGTCCAATGGAACTTTCTCAAAATAGTTGCGATAGTCATATCTCTAAATCAAAAACTTTTTCTCAACCAAAACTCGTCACCTGCTTAACGGTAGAGCTACCCGGTGAGATCCAACAACAACCATCACAAAAAAATGGGAAGACTCCGAATTACACTGTTAAGCTTCTAAGTTCCGAAACAGACTTTGAGGCTAAAATACTGATGAACTCACTGGCAAGACAAACAAATTCTTCTGATCCTCAACCACCACAAGAAGTTACATCTACTGATAATATTAACTTAGATCTTAAGGTAATATTTTCATTTTTTTTCACCTTAAACTAAAACGAGACCTTCCAGAATATAAAACAGGAGCATTTTTTAATATGAATTTATATCATGCAAGTTAAATAATGGCTTGATTATGGATTTTTCTGTTCTTAAGTTTAACAATACTTTACAAGAACAAATAAAGTAAAATTTACATATTCTTAGATACTATACGTTATAACTTAAGAACTATATTATTTAAAATTTATTTTAGTCATTCTTATCTTGAATCGTGGATCACCTTTTATAAATTAAGTTGCAAATATTTAATTGTGATCAGATTTTTTATTTTTTTTTATTTTTACTTTGGACTTATCAGTTAAAGAAGAAGCCTCAAAAGGTTTTTTTTCTTCTTCCTCTGGTCGATTTACCAATTCTTCGACTTCTTTGATCACCATTCCTTCTGTATCAATTATGGATGAATTCAAACAAGTCGCTTTCAACTGCACCTTGAAAACTGTTCCAAAATGACCGGTCTATTGATTTTATTTTTATTGCCGAATTAAGTTGGTAAGGGAGGGTTGATAAAAAAAACTGAGAAAAAACACACCTGGAATAAAACAGTCACAATTTTATTTTATTAATAGGTGCTTTCACAGTGAAGAGTTTTGCTAGCTAATTTATTTACAAAGCAAGTTTGTTAATATTAAACTTGCTAGTACAGCTTGGTTGTGATTATCTTTGCCCGAAAAACAAATTTATATTAGTAAAAAACAAATTGGGCTGCTCCTAATAGTTTTGTAAGCTTCGAAAGAGTTAGATAATTATCAGTTGGGTGTTAACAAGTTATCCAAAAAATTTCGGAAAATCGTAATGGAAGTCATTAGTTGCGCTGAGATCGAGAGACCTAACAAAAATATTTTTTATTTGATTGCTAAAAGACTAAAAACCTGTGGACTAACTTATAACTATAGATTTTAACTAGAAAGTAGTTCGGAAGATATAAAAGACATCTTCAGAAGTATATAGTTGGCTTGAGTGATTGCTAAAATTAGCTATTAATGCTACCGTGTTATTCGTAAACTTGGTAAATAATTCGCTCACTTAATATAAAAACCTTTGAGCAGATGAAATTACGGCCATATGAAACATCAATTAGTTATTTAAATAAAAAATATGCATATGTCAACGTAAAAACACCGCTATCAAGCAGACTAGATGAAAAACAAACTATTAAGCTAGCTACTTGTATCCAATAAGGTAAATCGTTTGATTTATAAAAAATGAGCTGGTTAGATAAATAATTATCTAGTTAAATAAAAAATCACTATCTAAATGAAAAAGTCAGTAGCTAGCTATATATCCAGCTGCTTATGTCGCTAGCTCGATGAAGATTCACTAGCTAGATAAAAAAGGCGATATCAAGTGGTAAAAAAAATTTGCTAGCTAGATAATTTGAAAAAAAATTTGCTAAGTGAAATCAATAAATCCCTTGCTAGCTTGGTGAAAAATCAATAGCTAGTCGAATGAATAAAATAGCTTGCTTGATAAAAATTACTAGTGAGTACGTTTGCAATTTTGCCAAGATAAAAAATGCACTAGCTAGTTAAATAAAATAATCGCTAACTAGCCAGATAAAAAATCCGCTAGCTAATTAGCTAGATAAAATAATTATTAGCTATCTAGGTAAAAAATTGATAGCTAGATAAAAAAATTGATAGCTAAATATAAAATAGTTAGCTAGATAAAAAAATCGCTAGCTAGACAAAAAATATTCAGCTAGATAATAAAATCGCTAGCTAGATAAAAAAATCGCTACCTAGATAAAAAATAGTTAGCTAGATAAAAAAAATCCGCTAGCTAGATAAAAAAATTGCTAGCTAGATAAAAAATTGCTAGCTAGATAAAAAATTCACTAGCTAGATAAAAAGTTGCTAGCTAAATAAAAAACTTGCTAGCTAGATAAAAAAAATCGCTAGCGAGATGAAAAACTTGCTAGCCAGATAAAAAAATCGCTAGCTAGATAAAAAACTTGCTAGCTAGATAAAAAAATTGTTAGCTAGATAAAAAAATTGCTAGCTAGTTAAAAAACTTGCTAGCTAGATAAAAAAATCGCTAGCTAGATAAAAAACTTGCTAGCTAGATAAAAAAATCGCTAGCTAGATAAAAAGTCCGCTAGCTACATAAAAAACCCGTTTTTTTTAAATTTAATTTCTATTTGGAACCATATTCTATTGATACAGTTTAAAAGCACGTTTGATAATTTTTTTTTAACATTCGTCTATAATTTACCAAGTTTGTTATACTATTCCATACCTCACAAGTCGGAATCATAAGTACATACCACTTTACTGACGATCTGGTTATCCAGGTAAAAAAAGTGACAAGAGATTATAATGTTAAAATCTGGCACTGAGGTCTATTCAAAATTTCAGTCTTTTTGGTCATGTGGGCTCAATTTTTTTTTTTCAAGTTTTCAATACACCACAAATAATAATGAATAAACGTTGGGTAGTTCAAAAAAGAAAAGCATCTAATAATTATTATGGTATATACTATATATTTTGATTGGAAAAGCATTATAAAATATTCATAATAAGTAGGTGTACCTAATATGGCCCCCCCTGTTATTTTGAATATGCTCGATATGCGGCATCTCAACAAAGTAGGAAGAAGTCAAAAACACTGAATTATGAAGTTTTGAGTTGTTTAGAACATTTGAAAATTATTTTTGCGCACGCCTTATAGCTAAAACTCGTTTCGTATACCTTCGTTATTATTGTGCGTTGTGATTAAATGGTCTGCCAAAATATTTAGACACACCTGACCAAAATTTTCATAAGTAGCTTCGATTCGTTATTGTTTCAGCTTTAAGACGCGACTTTAGTTTTTTTTTTAACTCGTTTTCTAACGTGTTTTATTCTTAAATAACTTTTTATACTTACTGCAGTGTACCTAATATGGCCCCCTGCGAATTAGTACAAATACCGATATTAAGAGTCGTTAGTTTCATATTTACTTTTTAGAAAATCCTATCCTATTGTTTTTTAAGAAAAGAAATTTAATTATTTCAAAGCTTTTTTTCATTTTATGACTAAAATAACATTCTAGCTCAAAAAACAAACTTTGATAAAAATTTAAAGTTGTAATTTTTCTACTGGTTGCAAAGCTTTCAAAAAAATTGTATAAAAGGCTCACTTTTTAAATAAATAATTTTTAAAATAATGAAAATTTTGAAGCTGTTTAAACCTCATATCCTGATTTATTTAAAAAATAGGAACAAATCGCAATTAATAAATAACTTCAAGGGGGCCATATTAGGTACACAAATTTTTGGTGTTTTAAAAAAACGTGTTTTGGTAAATCCTCTGGCATTTCAAGCTCATTGATCAAAATCGAACACGGAAGGTCCCATTTTAAAGCTCTTGAATTAACCTTTAAGGGGAAGTCAGACGAGGGTCCAATGGTAGTTAGTTAAAATTAAAAAAAAAAAAATCGAGGGGGTAAATTCAAAAAAGGGCTCTGTAGCAGGGTAGCGACATTGAAAAGCTACATTTAAAAAAAAACTGCATCAAAATTCGTTAAAAATTGGCCGAGAAAAACGCAGAACGGTAATATGGTATTTTTTTTCGTCGGCCGCATCAGCCGTGACAGCAGACGCCACTGCTGCTACAGTGCACTACAGTGCGTTGCTGTGCGTGAGACCGCGCGTACGTAATTCTAACCAACAAATTTCTAATCATGCAATCAAAAAGTAACAAATTTGTTGTAACCCACTTTTTTGTTGTATTTATGTTCTTATAAGTAATTTCAAACAGTTGCAAAGTGAGAGCCAAGAGCTTAGAATCTTCAAAGCTGGTAGAACAAGATTTCAATAATCCTTAGTCAGGTTTGAAATGTATGAACTAAGCCAGCCAATTACATACTTGAGGTGATAAACACTGATAAAGTTTTTTATTGACACAGTCTCTGAGGGTATATTAGAGTCAAGATCTTAGAAACTTCAAAGCAAGTAACAAGTTTTAAACAATTTTTAGTCATTTTAGAAATTCTAAATTTTATAAATAGTTTAAAAATATTTTTTTTCTACTTTTTCAATTGATTTATTTATCAAGAATTCTTTTTTAGTTTTAAAATTTTATAACTATTGAATACTTGTTTTACTTCAATGCTTATAATTATTGAAAACTTGTCTTACTCGCTTGAAGATTTTAATCTTTTGACTCTTAGCACAGAGACTAAATTAAACAGATCTTGAAAGGTTTGTAATTAAATTTATTTTTAAGAACCCCAATCACACAAAGTTTATTATTGCCATAAAATCTTTAAAATTTACTCGGCTGACAGAAAAGGTAAAATATAATTTTTTTTTGTGTAAAGTGAACCATGCCTGTGAACATCATTTGCTCTTGCTGGGAGATCTAAGACTTACTTTATCCTACTTGATAACTAAAAATTGAAAAAGTAGCTGCAGTTAAAACTCTCTTGAACTAATGAAATTTTATCAAATGAATTGACTTCAAACTTTGGAAAAGTTCAGATGTCAATGACCATGGGCATAGTTTGGTTGTCATTATATTACACTTGCCTCCAAAGGTAATTGCATTGATAGTCAGCCAAGTAAATCTTAAAAAAATTGTAAAAAACTTTGTAACTGTTAGTAGAGCTTAGGGAAAAAAACCCAATCACATCTTATTCTAAATTTGTTTAATTTTGTCTCTGTGGTTATATAACATTCAAGGACTTCAAAGCGAGAGGGACAAGTTGTCAATAATTTTTGGTAGTTTTTGAAATTTGTTGACCCTAAGCCGTTACATTAGAGGTGATAAAGTTTGTCATTAACATAGTCACTGAGGGTATGTTAAACTCAAGACCTTAAAATTTTTAAAGCAAGACAAGTTTTCAATAGCTTTTATACTTTTTTGAAAGTTTAAATTTTACAAATGATGAAAAAATATTAGCTTTATACTTTTTTTAGTTGATTTATCTTCAAGAATCTTTTATGGTTTTAAAATGACTTATAACTATTGAAAACTTGTCTTACTTGCTTTGAAGGTTCTAAACTTTTGATTCTTGTATATGACTTATAGAGACAAAATTAAACAGATCTTGAAAAAATTTAATCTGGTTCATTTTTATGAGCTACATACAAAGTTTATTATTGTCATAAAATCTCAAGATTTTCTTGGCTGACAATAAAGGTGTACTATGATTTTTTTTGTGCAAGGCAACCATGCCTGTGAGCATTGACATTTGCTCTTGCTGGGAGACCTACAACTTACTTTACATTTGAACTTTTCCAAAGGGTCAAGTCAATTCATTTGATAAGATCTCATTAGTTCAAGAAAGTTCTGATTGCATGAGTGATTGCAGCTACTGTTCCAATTTTTAGTTATCAAGTAGGCTAAAGTAAGTGGTCTCCCAGCAAGAGCAAATGTCAATTTTCACAGACATGGTTGACTTTACACAAAAACAATCATAGTTCAGCTTTATTGTCAGCCAAGTAAATCTTAAAGAATTTGTAGCAATAATAAACTTTGTATGAGTGAAGCTTATAAAATAAACCTGATTACTTCTCTTTCAAGATTTGTTTAATTTTATGACTGTGTCTTGTTTTTTTTTTTTTTTTTTTTTTTTTTTTTTTTTTTTTTTTAATACAGATATTGATAAAACAACTATTTTATTGAAATATTACTTGTATTTGAAATTTTTATAATTCAAGAGACCTACTTTACATGTACAGATATTGATAAAACAACTATTTTATTGAAATATTACTTGTATTTGAAATTTTTATAATTCAAGAGACCTACTTTACATGAAGAAAAGTATTGAAATTTTTACGTACTGAAGCAAATCAAGAGTAAATATTGAAGAAATAATTGAAGAAACATGAATTGTTTATAATGCAACTGAAAAGTTTTATTTAAGAAGAAAATTTTTTCATAAAATTAGTGATTTTGCTAATTTTATTTAAGAAATAATGTATGATTCTTTTTTTCAATTGACACATTTTCAGCCTTGTATAGAGTGTAATGAATAAGTAATTTTGAGTTTTTCATTACAGCTTATTTTATTATTTTGATTTTTCATCACATATATATTTGATTTTGCAAGATAATTTTTACTACGAATTTGATTTATTGAGGAGAGGTAGCTGAGAAGTAAGCTGTAAGGCAGTCATAAAGTTTTACAAACTTATAGGTTAGACGCGCATAGCCTCGCACAGCAACAGCAGCAGACAACGACATGGCTGCCGCGATTGACGAAAAAAAATCTTCAACTGCCGTTCTGCGTTTTACTCAGTGAATTTTTAATCAATTTTCATGATTTTTTTTTTTAAATTACAGCTTTTTAATTTCTCTACCCTGCTACAGAGCCCTTTTTAAAAAATATTTTCTTAATTAAAATCTATTCATCAAAAAAACTCGCCTGACTTCCCCTTAAAATGAGACCTTACACGTCAAAAAATATTAATTTGATTCGCCACAACGTCGATTCTCGCTTAGGGGGGCCATACTAGGTACAGGTACCTTAATAGTAAAGACATCTTCACTGCGTACATCAATTTTAAAAAACAACAAATAACAAAAGATTACAGCATAACTTTTTTTTCTTTACACATTTACAAAATACTTTAATTTATGTGTTTTTTAAAAATGTTGTTCACATAAATATTATCAAATTTTACTGTTTTTAATCTATTGAGATCTGTAGAAACATTATTTGTAATTTTTGTCAATTTTTTGAGTACCAGTACATACAGAAGTCAGACTTTTGTCGTGTATCCGTTACTCGAAGTCGCCCCAACTTATTCCAACTTAGCGGTGCATAGTAGTCGCTATAATAAATAATAATCTAAAATCTTAAGTTCAGATTAATTCAAAGTTTTTTTTCGACGTTCCATTTTCATTGTCATCATTTTTGAAAATCCTTCAACATAATTAGACAAATAGGGGCACTTGAAAATTAGTAGTTTTTTTTTTCTAAACTCTCAGTTTGAGAATCTTCAAATCATCCTAAAGGGCGGTAGCCCTGGACGGCGAGTGGGCCGTGAAAGGGTATATACCGCTTTATATACTTTGAATTTCAGTTTTAGGTTAGGTCGTTCATGAATAAAACACTATTAGGATGATTATTTTTCCTTGACCATATATTCTACGCGTAGCCTAAGATCCCCTGAGAAGATTAAAAAAAAAATCATCCTGAAAAATTTCTGCGTTAAGAAGTTATTATGACCGTCTCAAAATTCGAAGTGGTGATTTCCTTTAGACTTTTTCGTTTCCAGTCCCTGAGCATCCGGTTTCTCTACATGCGCTGCATGTGGCTTGAACCTGATCCTACGTAACGCTGTCTCACTCTTGCAGCCTGCAGCAAGGCATGCGAGCAGGCTGCGCAGGTGAGGTTGCGCGCACGCAAGAGGCCGAGCCGCCGAGACCCGAGCAGCTGAGCAGAAGACAGCGGTCATAATTGATATTATTTTATTACATGATTTAGAAATAATTAAGTAATTAAAAAAGTAGTATATAATAAAATATACAGCGGCATCACGCTAAATTCACTATTAACATAATTTAATTAATAACTATTATGACCGTTAACCATCAATAATTATAGAAAAATAATTGGCTATAATTTTTCAAAACAAAATATATAAAGTCTCCCTATGATAATCATCTATGAGTTAGAGTGAGTTGAACTTGTGAAACCTTCTGCTGGTGCTGTAGAGGTTTATTTATCCAGTGAAAATTCCTGCAACAAATGTCAATGACCAAGTTGAGGTAGTTTAAATGTGAATGGTGATCAATGTCTCATGGGGTTATTCAAATTGTCAGACAAGTAAATTCATTTAAATCATCATTGGAGTTTATAAATTCTGAGTCAATACACCAACATGGATAAGGTTTACTGTTCTCAGTTTATTTTCCAAGATGAATTTGTCTGACTATCAAGTTTAATTTTAGTTTTATCCGCTATATACCAACTACCTTAACTTGCTGCAGCAAATGTCAATGACCAAGTTAATGTAGTTTGAGTGTGATCAATGTCTCATGGAATTATTCAAATTGTCATGCAAGTAAATACATTTAAATCATCACTGGAATTTATAAATTCTGAGTCAATACACCAACACTGATAAGGTTTATTGTTCTCAGTTTATTTTCCAAGATGAATTTGTCTGACTATCAAGTTTAATTTCAGTTTTATCTGCTGTGTACCAACTACCCCAACTTGGTCACTGACATTTGCTGCATTCAAATGTGATGGTGATCAATGTTTCATGGGGTTATTCAAATTTTCAGACAAGTAAATACATTTAAATCATCACTGGAACTTATAAATTCAGAGACAATACACCAACACGGATAAGGTTTATAGTTCTCAGTTTATTTTCCAAGATGAATTTGTCTGACTATCATGACCAAGTTGAGGTAGTTTAAGTGTGATCAATGTCTCATGGAATTATTCAAATTGTCATGCAAGTAAATACATTTAAATCATCACTGGAATTTATAAATTCTGAGTCAATACACCAACACGGATAAGGTTTATTGTTCTCAGTTTATTTTCCAAGATGAATTTGTCTGACTATCAAGTTTAATTTCAATTTTATCTGCTGTGTACCAACTACCCCAATTTGGTCATTGACATTTGCTGCATTCAAATGTGATGGTGATCAATGTTTCATGGGGTTATTCAAATTGTTAGACAAGTAAATACATTTAAATCATCATTGGAGTTTATAAATTCTGAGTCAATACACCAACATGGATAAGGTTTACTGTTCTCAGTTTATTTTCCAAGATGAATTTGTCTGGCTATCAAGTTTAATTTTAGTTTTATCCGCTATATACCAACTACCTTAACTTGCTGCAGCAAATGTCAATGACCAACTTGAGGTAGTTTAAGTGTGTTCAATGTCTCATGGAATTATTCAAACTGTCAGGCAAGTAAATATATTTAAATCATCGCTGGAATTTATAAATTCTGAGTCAATACACCAACACGGATAAGGTTTATTGTTCTCAGTTTATTTTCCAAGATGAATTTGTCTGACTATCAAGTTTAATTTTAGTTTTATCCGCTATATACCAACTACCTCAACTTCGTCATTGACATTTGCTGCCTTTAAATGTGATGGCGATCAATGTCTCATGGGGTTATTCAAATTGTCAGACATGTTGCATAAATTGTTAATATAATAAATTTTATCCCTAAAAATTTTATCGGTACAGTATCTGTTATAACTACAGATCGCAATATTTTTGTGAAACCTTCAATATTGTGTGGGTTTTAAGTCAGTTTAGTCATAGTGATGTGTTTTGAGTTGTTTTTTTTTTACAAATAGATACAATTTTGAATAAAACTATTATGCTTCAAGCCTGAAAAGTTAAGATTTAAAGTAAATAAAATGAGAAAAAAAATATAAAACAATTTAGTAAGACCAGAGATTTGAGAAAATATTTTTGACTGCAAGATAAAAAAAAAACATCTCAAAGAATTCATTTAAGCATAGTTTGGTTCTTTGGAGCAACAACAACACATAACTAAGAAAAAAAATCTTTTCAATTTATTTTACCCTCATTTTAATTGAGAACTGAAAAATTAATAATTATTGAAATATCTTTTTTTTTTTAATCCTGTGAGATAGATAAAATTAGTAAAAAAAAAAAAACATTTGAAAATGTAAGATACCAACGGCAACTTGGGTTTTTACTGCTATAGTTGCTATAACAGAATTATCAAAATAAAAATTTTTTTTTATACTTGATGTTTAAGAATCAGTAAAAAAAGTATCCAATAAAATCAATTCATTTTAATTGTCCTTCAATATCGATAAAATCATTCATCTCAATGGAGTCATAAGTTGTTTGTTCTACTCAGGTATCAATTGGTAAATTTTACCATTTTTTTTTAGTTTCACCTTATACCTAGCGAAAGAAATGAAATCTTTAAAAAGAAAGACCTTTAAAAAGGTAAGAATTTACGGCGAGTGGTTTTTTTTGGACAGAACTAAAACAAAAGTATATAATATTGTTACTTTCAGATCTATGTTAATATTAATCAATTTATCCCGAAAGATACGAACAGATGAATAAAATAAAAAAATAAATAAAAAACCATCTTTCAGTAGAGTTACAGTGAATTCTGTTTATTTTTTTTTAACTTTAATTATAAATTAATTCGAGCATCTACTCTGATTTTGATATTATGTTTTCGGGGATACGAACAGATAAATGAAATGAAATCAAAAATCATTTTCCGGACGAGTTTTTAATAAAACAAAATGTGATGGTTCAAAATCAACACTCGCGGGATTAAGAAATATTTTCACACATGCTACTAGCTATTAATTCATATTTTGGTCGAAAAAAAAGAAAGTCACCGTTTTCTGGCTCTTTCTTTTTTTGTGCTCTATGAGGAGGGATAAAGCTACAAATAATGTTTCTACAGATCTGAACAGAATAAAAACATAAAAATTTAATAATATTTAAGTGAAAAACATTTTCAACAAAATTTAATTTTAATTAATTTAATTATAATTTTAATTTAATTTTTAACATTTTATATCAGAGCGCGCGCCTTCCAATCTTGGGGTCGTGGGTTCGAGCGCGGGTCTCGACGATTTTTTCGTATGTTTTTTTCACGTGTTAAAATTGTCGGGATTAAGTCCACTGTAGCTTGGGTGAAGTTAGGATGCCCTACATCATTTATTCCAATTCGGACATCCTAATAGCCGACTAAATTTTCTCCGAAAACATTGACCAGCCACGAGTCCGAATCGGAGGAATAAAGTCGACCGATGCCTGACCGGAAAAAGTGCGTAAGGTTGACTACTTTACCGGGTTGAGCTTGAGTATCCTGATGCGCTTGCGGCTAGTAGGGTCGACTGAGACCTCGAAAACCAAAATGCAAGCATCGCTTGAGAGATTCGCTCAACTTTGGGGTTCTCTAAGGGGGTTATTAGATGAGAGGCAAAAAAGCAACATGTGGGATCAAAGCCACGTTAAAAAGTATCCAGTAAATGTAGACAGAGACAACTGTGTAAATAAACAATTAGAGTAGGTTGCGTGGGTCCCTCATACGTATGTGGTTGACACCCCCCTCGTAATGGGTCTCTTTACCTACAAGCGAGGTTGCCAGTGATATAATAATAATAATTATTATTATTATTATTTATCAAATCTATCCTCTAGATTTTTTAATTGAATTGTAAAATAAAAATTAAAAATAAAAATTCAAAGTTTAAATTTTGTTCTTCAACCAATCAAATCACGAATAAAATGCTGACATTCTTTATGGGTTCTCTATTTTATCTTAGGATTTTCACGTTTGAAAATTGATTTAATATCAATTTTTTCAATAAAAATCTTTTTCGGCTCCTCAGCACGTACAGTTTTGCCTTTATCGCTGTATTTTTTGTTGTAAACTTCATAAAACTTTTTCATTTCCACTCCCCATTCGGTCAAATCAAAACATATTAAATCAAGGAGCATATTAAAGTCTCGGTCCGAGATAAATAAACAATTAGAGTAGGAGGCAAGGGTCCCTCACACATATGTGGTTGACACCCCCCTCGTAATGGGTCTTCACCTACAAGCGAGGTATCCAGTGACATAATAATAATAATGATAATAATAATAATAAAAATAATAATAATAATAAATTAAAGTCTTTTGTAAATGTGTAAAGAAAAAAAAGATATGCTGTAATGTTTTGTTGTTTGTTGTTATTTTGAATCGATGTACGCAGTAAAGATGTCTTCATCAGCGAATGTGTATTGAAAACTTGAAAAAAAAAATTGAGCCCACATGACCAAAAAGACTGAAATTTTGAATAGACCTCAGTGCCAGATGATAACATTATAATCTCTTGTCACTTTTTTTACCTGGATAACCAGATCGTCAGTAACGTGGTATGTACTTATGATTCCAACTTGTGGGGTATGGAATAGTATAACAAACTTGGTGAATTATAGACGAATTTAAAAAAAATTTATCAAACGTGCTTTTAAACTGTATCAATAGAATATGGTTCCGAATCGAAATTAAATTTTAAAAAAACGGGTTTTTTATGTAGCTAGCGGAGTTTTTATCTAGCTAGCAAGTTTTTTATCTAGCTAGCGATTTTTTTATCTAGCTAGCGATTTTTTTATCTAGCTAGCAAGTTTTTTATCTAGCTAGCAAGTTTTTTATCTAGCTAGCAAGTTTTTTATCTAGCTAGCGATTTTTTTATCTAGCTAGCAAGTTTTTTATCTAGCTAGCGGATTTTTTATCTAGCTAGCGATTTTTTTATCTAGCTAGCTATTTTTTTATCTAGCTAGCAAGTTTTTTATCTAGCTAGCGATTTTTTTATCTAGCTAGCAAGTTTTTTATCTAGCTAGCGATTTTTTTTATCTAGCTAGCAAGTTTTTTATCTAGCTAGCAACTTTTTATCTAGCTAGCAATTTTTTATCTAGCTAGCAATTTTTTATCTAGCTAGCAATTTTTTATCTAGCTAGCGGATTTTTTATCTAGCTAGCTATTTTTTATCTAGCTAACTATTTTTTATCTAGCTAGCGATTTTTTTATCTAGCTGACTATTTTATATTTAGCTATCAATTTTTTTATCTAGCTATCAATTTTTTACCTAGATAGCTAATAATTATTTTATCTAGCTAATTAGCTAGCGGATTTTTTATCTGGCTAGTTAGCGATTATTTTATTTAACTAGCTAGTGCATTTTTTATCTTGGCAAAATTGCAAACGTACTCACTAGTAATTTTTATCAAGCAAGCTATTTTATTCATTCGACTAGCTATTGATTTTTCACCAAGCTAGCAAGGGATTTATTGATTTCACTTAGCAAATTTTTTTTCAAATTATCTAGCTAGCAAATTTTTTTTACCACTTGATATCGCCTTTTTTATCTAGCTAGTGAATCTTCATCGAGCTAGCGACATAAGCAGCTGGATATATAGCTAGCTACTGACTTTTTCATTTAGATAGTGATTTTTTATTTAACTAGATAATTATTTATCTAACCAGCTCATTTTTTATAAATCAAACGATTTACCTTATTGGATACAAGTAGCTAGCTTAATAGTTTGTTTTTCATCTAGTCTGCTTGATAGCGGTGTTTTTACGTTGACATATGCATATTTTTTATTTAAATAACTAATTGATGTTTCATATGGCCGTAATTTCATCTGCTCAAAGGTTTTTATATTAAGTGAGCGAATTATTTACCAAGTTTACGAATAACACGGTAGCATTAATAGCTAATTTTAGCAATCACTCAAGCCAACTATATACTTCTGAAGATGTCTTTTATATCTTCCGAACTACTTTCTAGTTAAAATCTATAGTTATAAGTTAGTCCACAGGTTTTTAGTCTTTTAGCAATCAAATAAAAAATATTTTTGTTAGGTCTCTCGATCTCAGCGCAACTAATGACTTCCATTACGATTTTCCGAAATTTTTTGGATAACTTGTTAACACCCAACTGATAATTATCTAACTCTTTCGAAGCTTACAAAACTATTAGGAGCAGCCCAATTTGTTTTTTACTAATATAAATTTGTTTTTCGGGCAAAGATAATCACAACCAAGCTGTACTAGCAAGTTTAATATTAACAAACTTGCTTTGTAAATAAATTAGCTAGCAAAACTCTTCACTGTGAAAGCACCTAATAAAAACACAATTTTTGATTTACAATGAATAAATAGCTACAGGTAAAAATCAGTGAGCTGAGTACGAAATTAACCCATTAAATTAATCTTTTATATTTTAAAGAACAAAAAATCAAATGTGAAAATATCATATGTTATGCACTGAGAGTTTTAAGCATTGAATTCAGCGTAAATAAAATTAAAGAATTTAAGAAACACCATTCTAGGCACAGCTTCTTATAATTTTGATTATATTTATTCAAAAGATAAATATGAGTTAGCTGGAAAATTAAAGAGATAGACAATAACAAAGAATGGCCTTGAAAGGAGAGAGCGATGGCTGAGAGAAATTCTAACCGGAGCAGAGAGTCACCGAGATTAACTGGATTACAGCACTTGTCAACAGGAATACACAACAAGAAAATAACAAGAAAATAACAAGATGAACTCGAAAATACCACAAAAAACCAACTGAAACTCAGAAGAGAATTATTTGCTGCGTGCTTTGAGTAGTGCCAAAACGAGAAGAAGAGTAGAAGGCCCACCTGAGGCCGACGGCGGCAGCAACACAGACTCAAGCCGCGCAGATGGTGGTGCGTAGGCAGCAATACCTTGTATTAGTACCAGTACCTTGATTCAAGAGATAGAACTATTATCCTGCTTATTATATTTAGCCCTGAATGTATTACATTTTAGCTTGATGATTTGTGTACGCACCCTCGTTTCACTTTTGGGTACAGTTTGTATTTTTTCACGCATTTTGTACGTTTCACTTTTGGGGTACTTTTTCAAACGTTGTTTCACTTTTGGTCCAAATCAAGGTGTTTTTAATTGTTTTTTTATAATTTTTTGGCACAACTAATCCATATAATATTTATAAAAATAAAAAGCTGACATCGTCTGGTTTACGAGAATATTTTTCTTTTTGGGTAAATGTTTACAGTTTTTTGTAAAACTCAAATTACTCCCGATTTCCCCTCGAGCGTTTCACTATTTGGTACTTTACCTTAGTGTCTAAAATTTCATAAAAATAATATTTAATAAAAATAAAGTTTTTTTCTTTAACCTTCTGCAAAATTAATTACATAATTAAAAAAAAAAAAAAAAACGCTTTGATGATTATTTCGTCGGCTAAGAGTTAGAAGGTTCTATTTCAGAAATCCAAGGTAAAAAAGTGACGTCAACCGAGGGTGATAAGATCCCATCTCAGAAACTCTCGAAAAAAGGTCACATCTCACGGTCCTGCATCACGTGGTTGTTTTATTATGGATAATAATTTGTTGGCTTGCTTAATTTATTGATAGATTTTTTGTACTCGCACTCGTGCCTGCGGTTATTCAAGGTTTTGTTACCGACGTTTATTCATTTAATTTTGGAAATAATAATAAATTATAAACTTGAAATGTGCTTGAGGAAAAAATTCAATATAATTAATTTATTAAAACGTCGAGCCGGTCGTGGGATGAGACCTTTTTACCCTCGATTTCTAAGATAGAATCATTTTATCTTGGGTTTCTGAGGTGGAACCTTCTTGCTCTGAGCTGACGATCTGTGAGTGCTTATCGTTATGAGTAATTTTTATGCAGAATTACTTTTTAAGCCGCACTTTAAAAACTTTAATTTATTCAAGTTTTGAATTCTTTCAGGCGCGCAACAACGGGGGGGGGGGGGGGCAGAGGTGTCAGGACACCCCCTGGGCTAGTAGACGACACCCTCTACAGTTTCTTGGGGGTGTCCACGGAATTTGAAATCTCAAGCCTTAAACCTACAAAACCCTGGGCGCCCGAGTTAAACAAAAAAACTAATCAGCTATCCCCCAAGCTCTAAACCCCCAAATACCCTGGGCGACCGAGTTCAACAAAAAAACTGATCGGCTATCCCCCAAGCTCTAAACCCGCAAAACCCTGGGCATCAAGTTCAAAAAAAAAAACTGATCAGCTATCCCCCAAGCTCTAAACCCTCAAAACCCTGGGCACCCGAGTTCAACAATATAACTAATCAGCTATCCCTCAAGCTCTGAATCCCCAAATACCCTGGGCGCCCGAGTTCAACAAAAAAAAAAAAAAAAATCAGCTATCCCCTAGGCTCTAAACCCTCGAATACCCTGGGCGCCAGAGTTCAACAAAAAAACTAATCAGCTATCCCCCAAGCTCTAAACCCCCAAATACCCTGGGCGACCGAGTTCAACAAAAAAACTGATCGGCTATCCCCCAAGCTCTAAACCCGCAAAACCCTGGGCATCAAGTTCAAAAAAAAAAACTGATCAGCTATCCCCCAAGCTCTAAACCCTCAAAACCCTGGGCACCCGAGTTCAACAATATAACTGATCAGCTATCCCCCAAGCTCTAAACCCCCCAAAACCCTGGACATCGAGTTCAATAAAAAAAAAAAAAAACTGATCATTTATCCCCCAAGCTTTAAGCCCCCAAAATCCTGGGCGCCCGAGATCAACGAAAAAACTGATCGGCTATCCCCCAAGCTCTAAACCTCCTAAAACTCTGGTTACCGAATGGAATAATTTTAGAAGTTAAGCTCGAAATTAAGCGTACTTTATATAATTAAATATCAAATCCATAAAAAAGTGTTTTTTTTTTTTTTTTTTTTTGTTCCACAATAAGGTTGTGGATTTTATTTTCTAGTTGAAAAAAAATTTGTTGATAATTTTTTTTGTTGCAACAAAAAAAATTTCGTTCAATTGAACTCGGGTGCCCAGGGATTCTGGGGGGTTTGGAGCTTGGGGTATAGCTGATCAGTTTTTTTTATTGAACACGGGCGCCCTGGCTATTTGGGGATTCCGAGCTTGGGGGATAGCTGATAAGTTTTTTTGCTGAACTCGGACGCCCAGGGTTTTGGGGGCTTAGAGCTTGGGGGATAAATGATCAGTTTTTTTTTTTTTATTGAACACGATGTCCAGGGTTTTGGGGGCTTAGAGCTTGGGGGATAGCTGATTAGTTTTTTAGTTTAACTCGGGCGCCCTGGCTATTTGGGGATTCAGAGCTTGGGGGATAGCCGATAAGTTTTTTTGCTGAACTCGGACGCCCAGGGTTTTGGGGGCTTAGAGCTTGGGGGATAGCTGATTAGTTTTTTTGCTGAACTCGGACGCCCAGGGTATTTGGGGGTTTAGATCCTGGGGGATAGCTGATTATTTTTTTGTTGAACTCGGGCGCCCTGGGTATTTGGGGGTTTATAGCTTGGGGGATAGCTGATCAGTTTTTTGGTTTAACTCGGGCGCCCTGGCTATTTGGGGATTCAGAGCTTGGGGGATAGCCGATAAGTTTTTTTGCTGAACTCGGACGCCCAGGGTTTTGGGGGCTTAGAGCTTGGGGGATAGCTGATTAGTTTTTTTGCTGAACTCGGACGCCCAGGGTTTTGGGGGCTTAGAGCTTGGGGGATAGCTGATTAGTTTTTTTGCTGAACTCGGGCGCCCACGGTATTTGGGGGTTTAGATCCTGGGGGATAGCTGATTATTTTTTTGTTGAACTCGGGCGCCCTGGGTATTTGGGGGTTTAGATCCTGGGGGATAGCTGATTATTTTTTTGTTGAACTCGGGCGCCCTGGGTATTTGGGGGTTTATAGCTTGGGGGATAGCTGATCAGTTTTTTGGTTTAACTCGGGCGCCCTGGCTATTTGGGGATTCAGAGCTTGGAGGATAGCCAATAAGTTTTTTTGCTGAACTCGGACGCCCAGGGTTTTGGGGGTTTAGAGCTTGGGGGATAGCTGATCATTGTTTTGTTGAACTCGGTCGCCCAGGGTATTTGGGGTTTCAGAGCTTGGGAGATAACTGATTAGTTTTTTTGTTGAACTCAGGCGCCCAGGGCGCTTAGGCATATTTAGATTTAATGCTTGATTTAAGATTGTACAATTTCGTTGACACCCCCTGAAAATACTAGGGGGTGTCAGGAAAAAAATTGATCAGGACACCCCCTAGCTTACATGGGTTGTTGCGCCCCTGAATTCTTTATTCACTGTTTATTACACTCAATTAGTTGATAGCATTTATTTTTTTTTAAGTTAATGAAAACTGTAAAACACGATCGCGATTTTTCTCACTACCAAATAAGTTTTAACCTTTAGCTGGCACCGTGGGGTACTATAGTACCCCACTGTCTTCTTTACCTATCTTCGGTACCTAAAATTTCGTAAACCGGGTTTATAGCGACATCTACCTACACTTGAGGGATGAGGCTTGCCTTTCCCGCCATAATTAGTGCTTGATGACCGTTAGTCTGCACGTAGCAGTTGTCGAAAGCGGTTTGGGGTACTGCAGGACCCCACGGTGCCATCAACGTTGATACAAGTAAAATTGGAGCATTTTTTTTTTCTTTTGTTAATGCGTTAAATCACGTTTGAAAGGTAAGTAATTATTAAATCAGTCACTAAAAATTTTTTTTTCTCGATGCCATGAGTCCTACGACGTTTTATGTATATTCTCAGCATGGCGTATAATTTGCGGCCACGACTTTTGCGAGAGCACTTACTAGAAGTTGACAACAATGATAAAGAAGTTGAAAGCGATGGTCAGGATGAACCGTCTTGCTCTGAATATTCTTCAGAAGAATCTTCTGAAGAAGAAGGAGAAATGGACGTCGATATGGAAGTCCCGAGTGAGAATCAACGGCTTTTGCAGAGTCGAGAAAATCCACAGCGTGGTCGCCCGTCATCGAAACTTTATGGAAAAAATGGTTTCCAGTGGAATGTAAAATGTCCTTCTCGTAGATCAGGTAAGCAGCACACCAGGGGTTTTTTTCATATGCGCGCTGGGATTGAGCGCTTTTCTCTGTCTCTTTTTCTCTCTCTGTTTTTCTCTTTTGCTTGCACGCGTATTTTTGTAAAATGTTCACAAACTAACTTCAAGTTTTTTTTCTCGTTATAAAATTTATTCAGCCGAAATAATTTAAATATTATGAATTTTTATTTACAACTATTTTATTACTATAAAATTTTTATTATTTTTTTTGCCTTTTACAGACAGGCAGTCAGATATTTTACCAGAAATAAAACCTGGTCCGGCCGGTAACGCTGCCAATGCAAAAACAATTATTGATTTTTGGAATTGTTTATTTACCGATGAAATGATAAATTTAATAGTTGATAATACCAATTTAAAAATAGAAGAGGAAAGCTTACATTATGTGGTTGAGGAACGACAACAATCGTGGCATTATCACACTGATCCAGTTGAAGTAAAAGCTTTCATGGGAATTTTATATACTCTGGTTTATGGAAATCGGCTGATGTTGATGTGAACAGATTATAGGACAAAACTAATGGTTTATCTATGTATCGTAGTGCTTTTTCAAGGCACAGACGTTTTTATCAACGTGTTTGCGCTTTGACAATGCAGATGAAAGAGAACAAGATGATGGATTTGCTCCTATCCGAAATTTATGGAACATGTTCATCGGAAACTGCGAAAAGAATTACACTCCAAGTCGTCAATGCACCGTGGACGAGCAGTTGTTAAGTTTCAGAGGACGTTGTAAATTTAGAGTTTTTTAGAGTGTTATTTTTCACAAATATGTGATGAAAACGACTCTAAACTCAAATATAAAAAATTTCTTCTATAAATACTCAAAGTAGACACCAAAAAAGTTAAAAAAAAAAAAAAAAAAAAAAAAAAGCTTTTTTGGATAAAGTCAAATGAGTATGTTCAGAACTAATTACCTGCTACATCGGTTCGAAGACATGAAAATTAAAAAAGTTGGCCATTTTTCAATAGTTATTTTTCTCTTCTTTCAAATGCAACAATCCGCGTGAACATCGGCCCATTCATTTCAAAATGCCAGCAGAATTAGTAAAAAAACAGCGATAAATTTTTTTTCAAATGAAATATTTCCGTAAAAAACTTTTTATTCACAGAGGGCAGAACAAAATTTTTGGAACTCAAAATTTTGGGAAATTTTCTCTTTTTATACCAGAAATCGATGAAAAAAAATTCAGAAGGATCCCTTTATAAAAGAGAGCTATCGCCATCTTGCGTAAGATTTTTATTCGTGAGCTGATTGGTTAAGAAGTTTTTAAAATATTCGAAAAGTGCATTTTGAGGTTACTCTTATTGTTTTTTCCTATGCGCGCTTGAAGCACGCTCAAAAGAGCTAGTTTTAAAAAATCGGAGATTTTCCTGCATTCTTAACGTGGACGGCCCCATTTTTAACGAATCAAAAAACTGAAAAACTGAATAAAAGGAGTATATCATTTTGATATTGAGATCAATATTTCGTTGAATATCAATTTTTTCATAGCAGGTGACCTAATTTTGGCTGGAATTTAAATAGTTTTCAGTCAAAAAATAATTTTAAAACATCTATAATGAACGAAAAAGTTAAATGTAGCGTGTATTTTGCTAAAAAACACTAGTTTAGCACATAAAATGTGTCAAAAGTGTATGCTTTGGAATCAACTAAAACCCCAAATCCGCACTACAATTACTATAGGAGCTTGTTTGGAAACATATGAACATAAGATTCCACATATTTTTGCGAGAAAAAAAAGGTCGAAACCGTTCAAAAATGCGTGTAAAAATCGTGAAACAACCCGTTTTTTGTGTTTTTTGACATCTTTAGACAGCTGTATCTTGGAAGCGGAAGATCGTACAGGGTTCCGGTTGGTCGCTAGATTTTTGTTTTTTCATAAAAAAAATTTAACAATTTTTTTATATGCACAAAAATTTAGCCTAGAAAAAGCTACGGTCGTTTGAAGATACCTTGAGCATGCAAATGAGCAAAAATAGCAAAATATGTGTAGGACTGTATTATTATAAAAATAACCAAACTATGTTGTCAAAATATTTTTACAAAAAACAACTTATTTTGAAGAAAATTTTGCCATAAACTAGAGGTTCTTGTCTCATTTTGATCAAAAGTTAGAATTTTTCGAAAACTACCTTAAAATTGCTTAAAATAGCTTAAAAATAGGCCATTTTTTAATTTGTGAAAAAATCTAGCACCAAGCAGAAATAAGTTAGAGACCTCTTGTTTGCAGCAAAAGTCTTTTATTAAATAGTACTTTTGCCGAAAAAAAATTGCCTTAAAATCCGTGAACCTCATGCGGGCTGATTTGCCGAAAAGTATTATTTTGACCCATATACATCTCTTTGATAAGCTACCCTCAAAATGCATTTTATAATATTCGCCAACTTTTTTACTGTTGTTTCAGACATGTTTAAAAGTATTATGGTTAAGCTTGCTGAAGTGCTGTGTGTTCTGTAACGTTCGAAAATCGACTAAGAACACGAGTAATGCTGAAGTCTAAGCGTTGCACTCTTTATTTTTTCATCTTATATGGAATGTTTAAAAGCTCAAACGACTTTCATTCAGTGTTTTGCTTTCATGAAAAATTGATAAATTGCTATTACCCATCAAGAGAAGAAACAAAATAAAAACTGACGAGCAACTAAAATAAAATGTATTTTTTGCATTGCACAAAACATAATTATAGAATGTGATACTCTGAGAAAGTTTTAAAGTTGCAATTTTTTAAAGCCTTGAATAAACATATTTTCTTTTAAAAAAAAAAAGTAAAATTAGTTTGTATTAAATTAAAATCAAAGTATTTTTCAAACGATTTAAAATTATTAAAAAAGTAAAATTAATTAGTATCAAAGTATACTCAAAGTATTTTTTCAATGGATTAAATTTTATTTCTTAAACTATTTTATTAATTTAAAAAAAAAAAATGCACTTCCGACCTAAAAATCTCGATCCAGTATAAAATAATCTCTTGAAGAATACGTTATCTTAACGCAGTCGCAACGACCTTCACGCAGTCTACCATAATTTTTAGTATGTGATGATATATCTGGAGTGAAATTATTGCCTACATAAAATACTACTCCCATAACTCATTTTTTAGATAAATATGCATTTAATTAACACCCTTTTACGATTACAGAGTCCTATAGTGTCGTTACAAATTTTGTACATGCCTAAAAGGTTGATTTTCTCACTCATTTTGACTGTTATTTAACAATTTTTGATGAATTTTTAAAAATTGAAGATACGGTTTTTCAGAGTCTAGCAAGCTGGATTATCTTTTTCAAATATTATATTTTTTTTTTTTAATTTTTGCACGGTTCCCTGAAATGAATTGACAGGCCTAATTAATAAGAGTATTTTGCGATAATACAATTACTTAACAAGTATTTAATAATGGGTAAAATTTTCTTCAACACACGGCGCAGAAAGTTCAAACTTTCTGATTTGTCCCAAACAGGGAGTTTGAACTTTCCTTGCCTTATGTTGAAAAAAACATTACACACGACGCTGGAAAATCATGAGCTAACCCTTAGCAAACCCTCGCCTTTGGTTCGGGCGTCAATTTGGCTTGGCTAGAACTAGCTAATACTTTTCCAGCGCCTGGTGTGTAATATACTATGTTTGCATGAAAGCTCTTAAGTTCATCTATTACTTAGCATGGTAAAAAAGCAAAAAAAAATTTCCCGTTCACTCGAGAGAGCCAAGTATAAGTAATTATTAAATACTTGTTAAGTAATTGTATTATCGCAAAATACTCTTATTAATTAGGCCTGTCAATTCATTTCAGGGCTTAATGGAGCTGTGCAAAAATTTTTTTCAAAAATATAATATTTGAAAAAGAAAATCCTGCTTGCTAGACTCTGAAAAACCGTTTCTTTAATTTTTGAAAATTCATCAAAAATTATTGAAAAACGGCTAAATTGAGTGAAAAAATCTAATTTTAGGACATGTACAAAATTAGTAATTACACTATTAGATTCTGTAATCGTAAAAAGGTGTTTATTAGATGCATATTTATTAAAATAATGAGTTGGGGGTCTCAAAATAATTAATTTCTATAAAAATCGAGCAAATTTTTAAAAAAATCATTAAAGTAGCAAAAAATACGACAAAAATCGCATATATGTCGCTTGGTACAACAGAAAATTTTAACCTACCGCGTCCAGGTTTCGCGTTCTTTCAAGTTAAGTATGAAGTCAAACTTCTATCGCTATTAGAAGTCGATATTTGAAAATGACCCTAAAACGCCTCACCCTACTACACAGCTCAGAATAAATCAACCCTTCGGCTGATGGTGGGTGGCAATGTTTTGGAGCAAACAATAATTTCACTCCAGATATATCATCGCATACTAAAAATTATGGTAGACTGCGTGAAGGTCGTTGCGACTGCGTTAAGATTACGTATTCTTCAAGAGATTATTTTATACTGGATCGAGATTTTTAGGTCGGAAGTGCATTTTTTTTTTTTAAATTAATAAAATAGTTTAAGAAATAAAATTTAATCCATTGAAAAAATACTTTGAATATACTTTGATACTAATTAATTTTACTTTTTTAATAATTTTAAATCGTTTGAAAAATACTTTGATTTTAATTTAATACAAACTAATTTTACTTTTTTTTTTTAAAAGAAAATATGTTTATTCAAGGCTTTAAAAAATTGCAACTTTAAAACTTTCTCAGAGTATCACATTCTATAATTATGTTTTGTGCAATGCAAAAAATACATTTTATTTTAGTTGCTCGTCAGTTTTTATTTTGTTTCTTCTCTTGATGGGTAATAGCAATTTATCAATTTTTCATGAAAGCAAAACACTGAATGAAAGTCGTTTGAGCTTTTAAACATTCCATATAAGATGAAAAAATAAAGAGTGCAACGCTTAGACTTCAGCATTACTCGTGTTCTTAGTCGATTTTCGAACGTTACAGAACACACAGCACTTCAGCAAGCTTAACCATTTTCATTGAATTCAATAAACCTATTTTTAAGCTATTTTAAGCAATTTTAAGGTAGTTTTCGAAAAATTCTAACTTTTGATCAAAATGAGACAAAAACCTCTAGTTTATGGCAAAATTTTCTTCAAAATAAGTTGTTTTTTGTAAAAATATTTTGACAACATAGTTTGGTTATTTTTATAATAATACAGTCCTACACATATTTTGCTATTTTTGCTCATTTGCATGCTCAAGGTATCTTCAAACGACCGTAGCTTTTTCTAGGCTAAATTTTTGTGCATATTAAAAAATTTTTTAATTTTTTTTATGAAAAAACAAAAATTTAGCGACCAACCGGAACCCTGTACGATCTTCCGCTTCCAAGATACAGCTGTCTAAAGATGTCAAAAAACACAAAAAACGGGTTGTTTCACGATTTTTACACGCATTTTTGAACGGTTTCGACCTTTTTTTTCTCGCAAAAATATGTGGAATCTTATGTTCATATGTTTCCAAACAAGCTCCTATAGTAATTGTAGTGCGGATTTGGGGTTTTAGTTGATTCCAAAGCATACACTTTTGACACATTTTATGTGCTAAACTAGTGTTTTTTAGCAAAAAACACGCTAAATTTAACTTTTTCGTTCATTATAGATGTTTTAAAATTATTTTTTGACTGAAAACTATTTAAATTCCAGCCAAAATTAGGTCACCTGCTATGAAAAAATTGATATTCAACGAAATATTGATCTCAATATCAAAATGATATACTCCTTTTATTCAGTTTTTCAGTTTTTTGATTCGTTAAAAATGGGGCCGTCCACGTTAAGAATGCAGGAAAATCTCCGATTTTTTAAAACTAGCTCTTTTGAGCGCGCTTCAAGCGCGCATAGGAAAAAACAATAAGAGTAACCTCAAAATGCACTTTTCGAATATTTTAAAAACTTCTTAACCAATCAGCTGACGAATAAAAATCTTACGCAAGATGGCGATAGCTCTCTTTTATAAAGGGATCCTTCTGAATTTTTTTTCATCGATTTCTGGTATAAAAAGAGAAAATTTCCCAAAATTTTGAGTTCCAAAAATTTTGTTCTGCCCTCTGTGAATAAAAAGTTTTTTACGGAAATATTTCATTTGAAAAAAAATTTATCGCTGTTTTTTTACTAATTCTGCTGGCATTTTGAAATGAATGGGCCGATGTTCACGCGGATTGTTGCATTTGAAAGAAGAGAAAAATAACTATTGAAAATGGCCAACTTTTTTAATTTTCATGTCTTCGAACCGATGTAGCAGGTAATTAGTTCTGAACATACTCATTTGACTTTATCCAAAAAAGCTTTTTTTTTTTTTTTTTTTTTTTTTAACTTTTTTGGTGTCTACTTTGAGTATTTATAGAAGAAATTTTTTATATTTGAGTTTAGAGTCGTTTTCATCACATATTTGTGAAAAATAACACTCTAAAAAACTCTAAATTTACAACGTCCTCTTAAACTTAACAACTGCTCGTCCACGGTGCATTGACGACTTGGAGTGTAATTCTTTTCGCAGTTTCCGATGAACATGTTCCATAAATTTCGGATAGGAGCAAATCCATCATCTTGTTCTCTTTCATCTGCATTGTCAAAGCGCAAACACGTTGATAAAAACGTAAATCTGTGCCTTGAAAAAGCACTACGATACATAGATAAACCATTAGTTTTGTCCTATAATCTGTTCACATCAACATCAGCCGATTTCCATAAACCAGAGTATATAAAATTCCCATGAAAGCTTTTACTTCAACTGGATCAGTGTGATAATGCCACGATTGTTGTCGTTCCTCAACCACATAATGTAAGCTTTCCTCTTCTATTTTTAAATTGGTATTATCAACTATTAAATTTATCATTTCATCGGTAAATAAACAATTCCAAAAATCAATAATTGTTTTTGCATTGGCAGCGTTACCGGCCGGACCAGGTTTTATTTCTGGTAAAATATCTGACTGCCTGTCTGTAAAAGGCAAAAAAAATAATAAAAATTTTATAGTAATAAAATAGTTGTAAATAAAAATTCATAATATTTAAATTATTTCGGCTGAATAAATTTTATAACGAGAAAAAAAACTTGAAGTTAGTTTGTGAACATTTTACAAAAATACGCGTGCAAGCAAAAGAGAAAAACAGAGAGAGAAAAAGAGACAGAGAAAAGCGCTCAATCCCAACGCGCATATGAAAAAAACCCCTGGTGTGCTGCTTACCTGATCTACGAGAAGGACATTTTACATTCCACTGGAAACCATTTTTTCCATAAAGTTTCGATGACGGGCGACCACGCTGTGGATTTTCTCGACTCTGCAAAAGCCGTTGATTCTCACTCGGGACTTCCATATCGACGTCCATTTCTCCTTCTTCTTCAGAAGATTCTTCTGAAGAATATTCAGAGCAAGACGGTTCATCCTGACCATCGCTTTCAACTTCTTCATCATTGTTGTCAACTTCTAGTAAGTGCTCTCACAAAAGTCGTGGCTGCAAATTATACGCCATGCTGAGAATATACATAAAACGTCGTAGGACTCATGGCATCGAGAAAAAAAAATTTTTAGTGACTGATTTAATAATTACTTACCTTTCAAACGTGATTTAACGCATTAATAAAAGAAAAAAAAAATGCTCCAATTTTACTTGTATCAACGTTGATGGCACCGTGGGGGGCCGAATTTTCACATCTATTGCTCTCCTAAAAGTAACAACCAATCGACTTTACACTAAAATTGTTGGCTTTCATATCATATTAGTTTTATCTCTTGATAGACGTTTTTAGAATTCACAGACTTTCTTAATCCATCAAACTCTAAAATATTAAAAAAAAATCTCTAAAAATAATAAATAACAGTCTCAAAAAATATTTCGAAGATTTCAGAACAAATTCTTTTGCACTCTGCAGATCTGCAGCAGACAACGTATAAGTTCTGCCCATAGCAGACAAGATATGAAGAAATCCCAAACAACTTTAAGCACCACTTTTAATTTATTAAAAATTATATTGAGAGTTCTTTATAGAAAAGATAAAATTGTCATGTATCAATCTCCATAACAATCCCACATTCTCAAGTTGCAACAGATTTACTTATAATCCGCCTAAAAAGAGTTAGGGAAGGGGCCGCGCAAATTGCAATTAAGCACTTTGTTAGCTGACACCTCCTCTCTGCTGGAACAGGTGCGGCGAAGTAGCTTCCTTCCACTGCTTAGCCGCGCTCCAAAACCACTCTCGTCCCCAACACTCGAGTGGTTTGATCGCGAGCTAGCCAAGTGATCTAAGACGGTGACACGAATAAACTCCCGAACAAAAACTTCCGCGAAAAAACTCCCGAAGTAAAACTCCCGAAGCATTAATTTAATTTAGTTTTAATTTCATTTAAAAAAAAAAAAAAAAAATCATTAATATTAAATAAATTTGAATGAATAAAAAAAACTATGGGTTATTTGGGGGGGGGGGGGGCGCCCGGCTCGTGGGGTGCGAAGCACCCCCGAAGAGGGCCGGCCACATCCTTAATTTCCACTTATATCGTAATCTAAGAATTTAGATGATAAAGTTTACTTAACCCTTTAAGTCCCAGGCGACCAATTTATAGTCGATCGGTTTTTTGATCAGAAAATAAGTAATTCTTATGAAAACTGTTAATGTTTTAGAGTTTTTATAAGTAATAGGACTCCCTTTTTAAGAATCTGAAGTCCGAATACTGAAATATTTTTCAGGAAATTAATTATGAGCACTTAAAGTTGAGACGACTGATGGCATCGACTATAGAGTTTTCAAATGTTTATGTATTTATCCAATATTGAAATAAGCTTTATAAACGGTATAAATCATATTTTTTGAGTATAAAAAAGTCATTGAAAAGTATTGTATCAATCGAAACCTGGAGCTTTTGCCATCTGATACTGGTGGCGCCCTCTTTATTTATGACCAAAATTAGCTTGGCCATATAATCAATGACTTTTTTATACTCAAAAAATATGATTTATACTTATAAAAACTCCAAAACATTAACAGTTTTCATAAGAATTACTTATTTTCTGATCAAAAAACCGATCGACTATAAATTGGTCGCCTGGGACTTAAAGGGTTAAGATATTTAAAATTCGAGATTAGAAAATCAAATTTAACTATCAAAAATTCTCATGAATAAAGTACCTAATCAATGTACTGCGGATGAATTTTTTTCGTTTAGGTTATGATTTTCAAAGGTATAAAATGAGTCTGCTTTGTTTTATTATGATTTCGAGAGTTCGTATGTATTTATTGGATTATGAGTAGACGATTCTACATTCAGTCTTTATTTAGCTCTAAAATCGTGAAAACTTTTATTTATACTTTTATTCAAAATGCCTTTGCATTTTATAATTAGTAACAAAGGAAGAAATTTATTAAAGTATAATGGATTTTTCGGGGGAGTTTTTTCGCGGAAGTTTTTTCGTTGGGAGTTATAATTCGGGAGTTAATTCATGGAACCATCTAAGACCACGTGAAGCTCACCTGGACCAGTAGAGTCGGAGCAGGCAAGGATCCGTCAGTGCAATATCCCTTTCGCCACCACAGTAGGATAAGGACCCGGAAGGCCTAAAGAACCTTCCGCGAACATCGAACCGCCCGGACACTCCGGCAATTTATAAGTTATTTTATTGTAATCTTTAACTCTTTCAGAGGACATTAAACTCATCATTAAATTGTAAACTTTCACTTCTTACATTTCTAATAAACAATACTTCTAAAATCTATTAATTATCTTTTACTCTACTTTATTTTATTCACCCATTAAGAGTCAGATAACAAGGAGACGGGACAACTACGTAAGTAGTTGTTCCAAAAAGATGAAGATCTCATTCCTTAAAAATAATTACGTCAAGGATTATAAATTCATGACATAAATGGCCTCCCTTGTGGGGATCTTAAACCTTGTTGCCTGACCATCTTAATTGGTTCTCTCTTAATAATTAAAATAAAAAAAAAAAAAAAAAAAAAAAACCTAGTTAAAATTGTTAATATATTTCTTAAAAACAAAAATTAATTAATGATTTTTCCTTTCAAAATTTATAATACTTAAAATTAATATAAAAAAAAAAAGAAAGGAAAAAGCTTTTATGATCTGATACTTGTAAATTTTGACGAATGGTTGAAAGAAAAATTCTTTTTCAACACAAATTCTTACCCTTTTTTTTTGCTGACCTCGACATTTTACACTGGTTCCACACCCTTGCGCCCATGGTTGCAGGATTTGGAAAGTTACGACCAACGAATCACAGACGCAACCCTGAAAGAACTTTTCCTTCAAGGAGTTATTTCTCGCTTGACTGGCAAGGCTAAAACAAGTCTTGACGGAAAAGTTTTTGACACTTTAGACCAGCTCCGGAAACATCTTCAGGACCGTTTTTCTCAAAAACGATCCCTATCTTATTACCTTGACCTTATTTCAGACTCTTATATGAGACAGAACGAATCTGTTTTAAATTTTCACGATAGACTCTCAGCTATAGTCCGCGCTGCCACGATACTAAAAAACGAGGGAGTAGATGACGAGGACATTAAAAGACATAATAAGGCCCTTTTCGAAGACCTTGCTACCGAATATTTCATTCACGGATTATCTTCTGTTATCCGTAATCAGATGTCTAACCATAACCCTGTTAATTTTTCCGAAGCCTTAAGCGCAGCTCTGAACGCGGAGGAATGGGTTAACATCGGAGCACCTGACCGTGCCGACGTAGAGTATTCCTCCACCCAAAAACCGCCTCCGCGATCGCGATCTCCTAGCCATTATGGACGACCTGGTACACCCGAAAGAGAATCATCTCACGACCGCCATAACGTTAAATTCTCTGATTTTAATGACCCTCAATAGATTTAACGAAATTTCAATAGAAACATCTCATATTCTTATGACCCTAACGATATAAAAATGCCTAGAACAATGACCTACACAGCAGAAGGTAAACTGGATGCTCACCCTTCTCTGCGTTACGAAAAACCTTCGAGTATCTTGAAAAACCCAGAAAGACAGAGCCAATCTGATCAATCCGGACCATCAGATCGTTACTCCCGCCCTAGGTCTGAGAGCCCTAGAGGTCTTTACCCTAATAGGTCGACAAGCCCCTTTTTCCATCCTCTCCCTTATCTAAATTTTTACCCTTATATGCCCTATTATCCTCCTATGCCCTACTACTACCCCCCAGCGCCTATGCCCCCTTTTCACTCACCCTATCCTAATTCCGCAACACCAGCTTACTTCCCTAACAATTATTACGAAAAGCAGCCTGGTAGACCCGGATCCCCAGGTCCTTACATCCCTACTCCACAAGCCCCGGCTCCAACGAATATTCCCACAAATATCTCCCCTAGCGAAAATTTAAACTGGAGACAAGCTCGTCCGGACGGCGCGCCTGCGAGCTTCCCCCACTTTCAGAGCCCCGAGCGTCGATCGGTGAAAGCATTCAAAACGCGAGAGTACGGAGAGTCTGCGGCGAGAAAACCGCACCAACCATAAAAATAAAAAATTACCTATTCAAAAAGGGCGTCGTAACATGTTCCGCTGCACAAACCAATGAAGTAAATGTCATCAAAGCTTCTGTTCTTAAAGACTCGGTTTTCTACTATCCTCACCCTCTCATTACAATCCAGGGAGAAAATAATAATCAAGTCGACGCTCATGGAAAAATTACAATTCGTATTTGTAAACAAAAACATATATTCCACCTAATTCACGTCGATGCTCCTTTCTTACAAGATGGTGTTATCAGCAAAAGAACTTTGAAGAAACTCTGGAGACTTAAGCAAGCCGGGAAAATGAAAAATCTTCCCGATTCTTTTCTCGAAGGCCTATCCTCAGACTCAGATCGCTCTGAATCAGAATCCTCTGGTTCAGAAACCCTTTCCGGAAATTCAACCAACCGGAGTAGCGACACCCCTAATTTAGACGAACCTACTAACGATTTCGACACGTATTTCACCATTCACCTCAAATTTACAGTCCTAGAAACCATAGAGAAAGAAAGAAAATTTCGTACGGCTCACCTAAGATCAAAATTATTAATGACATATTTAAAGCTGGAAAAGGGCGCGTTTTAATTGACACCGGCGCAGATGTGAGTAAAATTAAAATTCAACCTCTAAATCCCACGTATAAAATCAATAAAAATCGTACTCTTCAACTGACTGGGATCGGAGCAGAACCTGTCTACACTCTTGGTACTGTTACTTTCAAAGAAAGGGACGGTAGAAAACACCATTTGCAAGTCCTCCCTGAAAGTTCTTCGCTCAAAGAAGATGCCATTCTCGGCTCTTGTTATCTCCAAATTGAAAAGGGCCAAATCGACTTGGCCAATAATCAATTAATCACTCACAATGGCACTCAAAACATTTGCTTCTCCAGCGCTACAGACAACAGCGATTCCGAATCTTCCGAGTCCCCTACAGACTCTTCTGACTCTCGACGAAGACCATAAAGTCAAAACACCATTCACGACATTCAACCTACGTCCAGCAAAATACCTTCAACTATTTTCCATTATAAAGCTCGTCGAAAACAAGGTAAAGCTCTGTCCACAAGATACACGTTGCCAGCACGTTGTAAAGTTGCGATAGAAATTCCTGTGTCGGAAAGCTCTCCAAGAGGGGAGGCGTATCTTCCCCGAATACAAACCCCTACCGGGATATTTATCGGTGAGTCAGCGGTTACCCATGAAAAAGGTTCATGTTACGTGTTAGCGATTAACACGAAAAACGAACCTCAAGAAGTCGAAATACCGGTGCAAGATCTGTAACTCTTTGAACTCGATAGTTCCGACAACTTCTTCAATTCTGAGACTGAAGGAACGCCTTGTCCTCCTGAACAAAGAGTACCTCGAATATTTGACCTTCTGAAAAGAAAATATCACGACAAAGCAGCCTTAGCTCAATTGAAGAGAGTGATTGAACGCTTTAGATATCTCTTCATGTTACCTGGCGACGACCCTCCTCGCACACATCTAGTACAACATACCATTGCGTTAACCAGTGACAAACCGATATATACACGTCAATATCGTTATCTTAAAAAATTGCACGAAGAAATTAGAAGGCAAGTAGACGACTTGCTGAAGAAAGGAATCATCCAACCCTCCTTTAGCCCTTGGAACTCACCTTTATGGATAGTTCTAAAACGGCCTGGCCCTGACGGTAAAAATCAACATCGTTTTGTTATTGATTACAGAAAGCTTAACGAATTATAAATTCCAGACGCCTATCCAATTTCAAACGTTCAAGAAATACTGGAGTTCCTAGGCAAGTCCAAATACTTTTCGGTTTTTGATCTTGTTAACGGATTCCACCAAATACCTATGCACCCTGATGACAGAGCTAAAACCGCCTTCTCAACGCCTTACGGGCATTTTGAATTCACAGCCATGCCTTTTGGACTTTGCTGTGCTCCCCCGACATTCCAAAGATTGATGGACGCCGTCATGACCGGATTACAAGGAATCGAATTGTTCATTTACCTAGATGACTTAATCATCTTCTCCAACTCTCTTGAAGATCATGAGAGAGAGGTTAATGAAGCTTTTCAAAGATTGTTTAATGCGGGGTTGCGATTGAAAATCGAAAAATGCGAATTTCTAACCCCCGAAGTAAAATACCTGGGCCACCATATCAAACAATTTGGAGTCAAACCTGACTGGGGAAAAATCAAAGATATTCAAGATTTTCCCGTCTTAAAGAGTACTTCGGACGTCCGTTCTTTTCTTGGGCTCTGTTCTTATTATCGCCGATTTATCCACCATTTCTCTGAAATTGCAAAACCTCTAAACGACCTTCTCAAGAAAAATTGTAAATTCCACTGGGAAGAGAGCCAAAAAGCCAGTTTTGAAAAACTAAAGACAGCTCTATGCACGGCACCACTTCTAATTTGCCCAGACTTCTCTAAACCTTTCATCCTAACAACCGATGCTAGTGCACATGCAGTCGGTGCAGTTTTGAGTCAAGGCGAACCAAATAATGATCAACCTATTGCATGTATGTCAAAAACGCTCAATAAACATCAAAGAAACTACTCTGCCACTGAGCAAGAGTGTTTAGCTGAGGCATCATGCACTTCAGACACTACCTTTTTGGTCGCACTTTCTATTTATACGCCGATCATTAACCTTTACAAAGGATTGATCCAATCAAAGATCCAATGTCAAGATTAAACCGCTGGAGAGCCCAACGTGGCTACAGATACATATTCCGTTACAAGCCTGGAACGCTTGGGTGCATTTTTTTATTCCGAGTCTCGCTCAGTCCTCGTGATTCTGTCGTTCCGTTCGTCTCGAACGGAACGACATTCTTTCGGTTTTCTCTCTAGGTTATCCTAGTCAATGACATTCAAATTTTAAAACTGCAGTAGGTCAGTTTTAAATATTTTGAACTTAATTTATATGACAATTTGAAAGTTAATTTTTTTTTAATAATTCAAACAATCTATGATTAAAAAATAAATAAAAAAAATTAAAAAAAATAAATCAAAACATTTTGAATTTAATTTATATGACAATTTGAAAGTTGTAAATTATTATGTATAAAATTTATTTTTTTAATCATAAATTGTTTGAATTATTAAAAAAAATTTTACTTTTATTTAGGTTGCATCTAGTAAATAAAAGTCGTATTGATTCTTCTACTATTGATGAAAACCAGATGCATTTGAAAAAGAAACGTTCAAGAAAAATAAATAAACTGGTAAATAGAAGAACCGATAAGTTATCATTATTCTTGAATCGGGTGTCACGAAAAAGTCCCTTAAATAAAATCTCCGTCGGAAAAAATAACAAATAATTTTAAAAAATTTGAAAATTTTAGAAAAAATTCAAAATTTCAAATGTTTTAAATTCAAAAATTTCGATTACCATTAGACAATCAAATGGTTCCTTGTTTATGATTACAATAAGTAAACAATGGGAAGGTTTATTGTTTCTCTGATAATAAATAAAATAATTAGTATTTTTTTTCCAAGCCGGTAGATTTCAGTAGACCCTAATCTACGGTTAATAAATAAATATATGGTAGGTTATTTGGTTTTTTTTATTTGTTCAAAAAAAAAATTGTGCATAAATAAATAATTGATGAGTATTCGGTTTAACTTTAAATAAAAAATAGTGTATAAATCAGTAATCCGATTTTTTTTTTTTTTTTTCTTTAAATAAAACAAGGAGCATGAATAAATAATTTATGGGTAAACTACGATCGATTTTTCAAAATATTTGAATAATTGACAATTTTCAAACTGTCATATAAATTAAATTCAAAACATTTAAAACCGACCTATTACAGTTTCAAAATTTGAATATCCCATTGACTGGGATAACCTAGAGAGATAACCGAAAGAATGTCGTTCCGTTCGAGACGAACGAAACGACAAGATCGCGAGAAACAAGCAAGACTCAGAATAAAAAAACGCACCCCTTAACACTAACGCCGATTGGCTTTCAAGAAATCCGATAGACCAGAAAGAGGTAGAAAACGAAAAGTCAGCAAACATAGCTCTCAATCTTTGAAAATCAAAACAAAAACCATACTACCTATTCAGAAACGAAAACCAACAAAAACATCCCTTGCTCGACAAGCCCACAATAAAAGCAAAGAAGAAAACTTCTCTGACGCCCCGCAAACCGGCCCTTCGCGAAGAGGTAGACCAAAAGGGTCCAAAAATAAAACTCATGTATCGCCGAACGTATCTGGTCAGAGAAATCTTCCAGGTAATACCATTGCCTCTCGTCTAAGACTCAGACGAAATCAACAGGTAAAGCTGAAAAATATTACACCCATCGATCAAGCAAACGCCGAAAGCTCTACCTCAGAGATAGAAACTTCAGACGAAACCGAAAGCGCCTCCGACGCGCCTGTACCCTTGCAAAGCCGATCCTTAATACCTAGTTTGGTAGAACCACTCAACACAACAACCCCATCGCCTGCCACCGAGTCTGAAGTCAGCAACCAAGAACAATTATTTTATTAACGCAGACAATAGATAAATTTTGAGCAATACACAATCTTTGTTAGACTTAGATAAATGGCAACTGACCGATGATTCAAAAATCCTCCCTTATCGTCTACTCTCATCACACCTTAAATACCCCCAACAACTTTTGATGACACTTTTAATCTCGAAAACACCAAAATCATGTCTAGCGAAGATTCCGACTCTTCAACAAATTTCGCAAAGACTATTACATTAGATCAAAAAAAGTTACTCACCCTCGAAATATCGCCAAAACGACCCTTCAACCCTCGCAGCTAGAATTTCCTACAAAACAACCAAATTCAAATTTAATACCTCAGAGTTCGAAAACTACTACGGCAAATATTAACAATGATATTTTCACAAGCGTTAAAACCATTCCGCCAATTATACTCCCAACCCTAAATCCTTTTAGCACCCCGATCAAACCCCCTGAACGACTAGCAGTGAGACTCATCCGAAACGCCCTCGTGGGACTTAAAGATAACATTATACATTTTATCCCTGCGAATTTGAACATAAACACACCTAAAAACCAACTTCTTGCCGAGTTGGAGCTAATTTCAAAAAGCGAACTCAAAGATCTGAACCCTGCGGTTGGCAATGTTCTTGTCTCTAAAACCCGAGGCAGAACTATCTTCTCTTTGGTAGTTACAGAAACCAAAAGAAATCCTATCAAGCAAAGTTCTTTGGAAGAATGCTTATACAATCTTTATCATCTACTGCTCGAGAAAGAAATAACATCGGTCCGTATGTCACGAAAGGGCGAACTCACAGACACACTACCACGTGGAACTCTATATCGAGAAGTCCGAAAAGCTCTCAAAGACATACCCATGACGCTAACGATCTGTCTAGGTGCCTGCATAACACCACCACCCAAATCCCGCAACACCATCCTAAAAGAATGCCACGATAGCCTATTCGGAGGACATCGTGGAGTAGAGAAAACTTACAGAAGAGTGAGGGAAAATTTACTTGGCTCGGTTTACGTAAAGATATAGTTGATTACATTCGTCGATGTCGAATATGCCAAGAGTTTAAGCTCATAGGTTATCGCACCAAAGAACCCATGGTAATAACCGATACGTCCGCAGAACCATTCTTTAAAATGGCTATCGACGTGGTAGGATCTATGCCTCAAACTGTGAGTGGCGATGCTTACATAATCACGATGCAATGTTTTTTTTTCAAAGTTTTGTATAGTGGTACCCGTACCTAATCTTAAAGCGCTAACTGTGGAACAAGTCCTAGCTAAACATCTTATAGCCGCTCATGGAGTACCTAAAATTATCTTGAGCGATCAAGGTAAAAGCTTTAGGAATAGAATCCTAAAAAATCTTGAAAGCATGTTTGACTGTCGTCTAAAAACGATGACATCTTTCCGCCCCCAGTCGAACGCATCGCTGGAAAGAAGTCATGCTGTCTTGAAAGACTACTTAAGGACTAACACCCCTAAGTATTAAGACTGGGACGAGCTAGTTCCCTTTGCCATGATGGAATACAATTCCTCAGTCCACTCTTCCACAGGTTTAACCTCCTACGAAATAGCCATGGGACGAAATCCTAGAACCCCTTCAGGATTCCTAGATGACTTCGATAACGACACATATGATGGTTACATTTACGATTTAGCAACGAGAATTGCTGAAATTCGAGAGATGGCATTAAAAAGTTTAGAATCATCCAAACAAATTAACAAAAGAAATTACGACAAATCTATTAAACCCTTCGATATAAAACCCGGAGACAAAGTTTACGTCAACAAACTACCGCATAACAACAAACTAGATAAATTCTACAACGGAGTTTTCGACGTCTTAGAAGTACGCGAAAATAACACTGCCCTCTTGCAAAGCCAAAACAAGAAAAAAATCTTAGTCCATAAAGACCATCTGAAAGAATTTTACTAAAAACCTTTTTTGTTTTTATTCTCATAAATCATCGCCTCATCTTATTTAAATCTGTCCTAATTATTGTTCCAGAAAAATGCTTTTCATTTTGCTGTGGTGCGTGAGCTTTGCTCCAGTCAGTACCGTCAACACGGAAAATAAAACCTTCTATGAAATACAACCAATCCCCAATAACCCGGGTATTTTCTATGAACACGTTGGGAAAATTAATTTAGTCAGAACAAAAATTCACATTAATATTTTCGTAAATTGTCCCCCACTAGACAGAAACTTCGAAACGGAACACAAAAATTTCAAACATTTAGTGAATGAATTATCTAGAGTCTACCCCGACCAAATAACACCAGGACTCTCAGAACTTCACATAACCCGCAAATTATTTGCAATAAATGATCTACACGAATCTATAAAAAGCTTTCTCGTTTTGCAAGAAACTAATAACCGACCCTACAATCGAAAAACTCGAGGAGCTCCAATCAAAGTTGGCGGTTGGGTTACAAAATGGTTATTCGTTATCATGGACTCGAAAGACCGCGAACTAATCAATAATGACATTGACAAACTGTACGACAGTCAGAATAATTTATCCCAAATTTCACTCGAATCAACTCATCTAATCAAATCAGAGCTCAAAAATCTGTATAAATTCAACAATAATCAAACACTAGAAATTTCACGCTTAATCAGTCGTGTTGAAAACATTTCCGAACAAAACTTGGCCATGAACAGAGACCTGCAATTAGCAAACGTTACCAGATGGTGGTTCGATTACTCATACGAACTTGATGAATTACAAAGTGGTTATGAAACCTTGTTGGAAGTAATTCAAACCACCGCAAAAGGACATCTACACCCTCTCCTGTTATCTTTTTACCAGATATCTAATCTACTCCTAAAAATTAACAATAATCCGAATCTCCAGATACCAAACACAGCAGAAGTAATTACACCCCATTACCTATTCAACGTAGCAAAAACGACTCTATTCCTCGCTAATGGAAAGCTTCACGTTTCTGTAAAACTACCTTTAGTAATCGACGACGACCTAGATTTGTACAAAATACACTCTTTTCCAAACCATATAAACCTTCCCTTTGATAATACAGGCTATTTAGCAATAAAACCAACAGTTAATTATATTGTCTTATCGAAAAACCGGACATATGTTCTCTTAAATGACGAACTCCTTCAATCTTGTTTCACTTATGATCACACTAAGCTATGTGAAGACTTCTTACCCCTAATCGACTGAGTTACACAACCATTGCGTGAATATTCAATGTTCAATCAGCCAACAACTTCTTCTCTAAAAACCTGCTCGACAGTTATTATACCAAATACGCCCATAATTCTAACACCCTTGCACGCATCGAATTTATGGTTATATTCAACTTTAAAACCAACTAAGCTCACAATAACCTGCCATAATCATCGAAATGAATTTCTCATAAATGGCACAGGTTCACTTTACCCAAGCGGTGAATGTACGTTTACCAAACACGGTCTTCGGAAAATCTCATTCACATCAGAGTACAACTGTAAACCAGAAATTTCAGTAGAATTGAACACAATAAAACCCGAGATACATAAATACGCAATCAACTACCCCATAGAGGTGGAGAAAGAATTCACTGAATCACTCCAAAATTTTAATCCGATTCTCCTAAACGAAATCGAAAGTAAACTGCGGGTGATCCATGTCCAAAGAACGGAGCAAAAACGAACACATTCGCTTGTGGCCATCGGCTTGGGATCCTCGGTCGTGTTAACATTGGTTCTAAAAATCTTGTTGGATGGATTCCTTCAAATCGAAGAGATCTTGACCTTCTTCTTTATCTGCAACAGAAAGAAGGGAAATAAACGAGACATGAAAGCAAATGAAGAAGAATACATCCCAAAATCATGCACATGTAAAGTAAATCATCAGGTCGATACTTCTCCTAATGAGACTCACAGCTTGCCTCCCACTGAAAAGACAGCAGACATCGTAATCCACGTGGACTCATCTCCACAAATCTCGACAATGCCCACAACCTCTCCAAAAGCACCAGACTCCAATACAAAACCACTGCTTCACGTCGCAGAGCCATGAAAAACAAAACGTTGAAAAATAAAAAAACAAAAATTTGAAAAAAAAATATACATACATAAATAAATAAACAAATAAAAAGTAAATGAACAAGTAAAATAAAAAAAAATAATAATAATAATAATGATAGTAATAAAATAAATAATTAAATAATTGAAAATAATGATAATAATAATTTCAAATCAATGAATATACTATCCTATCTTCGGAAACTAATAATAATTTTATCAAAATTAGATAGATAAAAATAAAAAAAACACTTCATTTTCAAACCAAATTTGTCCATCCGGAAACACGCTTAAGGGGAAGTCAGGCGAGTTTTTTTGATGAATAGATTTTAATTAAGAAAATATTTTTAAAAAAGGGCTCTGTAGCAGGGTAGAGAAATTAAAAAGCTGTAATTTAAAAAAAAAATCATGAAAATTAATTAAAAATTCACTGAGTAAAACGCAGAACGGCAGTTGAAGATTTTTTTTCGTCAATCGCGGCAGCCATGTCGTCGTCTGCCGCTGTTGCTGTGCGTGGCTATGCGCGTCTAACCTATAAGTTTGTAAAACTTTATGACTGCCTTACGGCTTACTCCTCAGCTACCTCTCCTCAATAAATCAAATTCGTGGTAAAAATTATCTTGCAAAATCAAATATATATGTGATGAAAAATCAAAATAATGAAATAAGCTGAAACTCAAAATGACTTATTCATTACACTCAATACAAGGCTGAAAATGTGTCAATTGAAAAAAAGAATTATACATTATTTCTAAAATAAAATTAGCAAAATCACTAGTTTTATGAAAAAATTTTCTTCTTAAATAAAACTCTTCAGTTGCATTATAAACAATTCATGTTTCTTCAATTATTTCTTCAATATTTACTCTTGATTTGCTTCAGATCGTAAAAATTTCAATAATTTTCTTCATGTAAAGTAGGTCTCTTGATTTATAAAAATTTCAAATACAAGTAATATTTCAATAAAATAGTTGTTTTAACAATATCTGTACATAAAAAAAAAAAAAAAAAAAAAAAAAAAAAAAACAACAAGAAATAGTCATAAAATTAAACAAATCTTGAAAGAGTTGTAATCAGGTTTATTTTTATAAGCTTCACTCACACAAAGTTTATTTTTGCTACAAATTCTTTAAGATTTACTTGGCTGACAATAAAGCTGAACTATTATTGTTTTTGTGTAAAGTCAACCATGCCTGTGAACATTGACATTTGCTCTTGCTGGGAGACCACTTACTTTAGCCTACTTGATAACTAAAAATTGGAACAGAAGCTGCAATCACTCATGCAATCAGAACTTTCTTGAACTAATGAGATCTTATCAAATGAATTGACTTGACGCTTTGGAACAGTTCAAATGTAAAGTAAGTTGTAGGTCTCCCAGCAAGAGCAAATGTCAATGCTCAAAGGCATGGTTGCCTTGCACAAAAAAAATCATAGTACACCTTTATTGTCAGCCAAGAAAATCTTAAGATTTTATGACAATAATAAACTTTGCATGTAGCTCATAAAAATGAACCAGATTAAATTTTTTCAAGATCTGTTTAATTTTGTCTCTATAAGTCATATACAAGAATCAAAAGTTTGGAATCTTCAAAGCGAGTAAGACAAGTTTTCAATAGTTATAAGTATTGAAGTAATATAAGTATTCAATAGTTATAAAATTTTAAAACTAAAAAAGAATTCTTGATAAATAAATCAATTGAAAAAGTAGAAAAAAAATATTTTTAAACTATTTATAAAATTTAGAATTTCTAAAATGACTAAAAATTGTTTAAAACTTGTTACTTGCTTTGAAGTTTCTAAGATCTTGACTCTAATATACCCTCAGAGACTGTGTCAATAAAAAACTTTATCAGTGTTTATCACCTCAAGTATGTAATTGGCTGGCTTAGTTCATACATTTCAAACCTGACTAAGGATTATTGAAATCTTGTCCTACCAGCTTTGAAGATTCTAAGCTCTTGGCTCTCACTTTGCAACTGTTTGAAATTACTTATAAAAACATAAATACAACAAAAACGTGGGTTACAACAAATTTGTTACTTTTTGATTGCATGATTAGAAATTTGTTGGTTAGAATTACGTACGCGCGGTCTCACGCACAGCAACGCACTGTAGCAGCAGTGGCGTCTGCTGTCACGGCTGATGCGGCCGACGAAAAAAAATACCAAATTACCGTTCTGCGTTTTTCTCGGCCAATTTTCAACGAATTTTGATGCAGTTTTTTTTTTAAAGTAGCTTTTCAATGTCGCTACCCTGCTACAGAGCCCTTTTTTGAATTGATCCCCTCAATTTTTTTTTTTTTAATTTTAACTAACTACCATTGGACCCTCGCCTGACTTCCCCTTAGGACTCTACCATACCCATGAATCTTCGCGACCACCAGCCTGCCGAGGGCGCCCGCCGCATGCAGACCCACTATACCTCCAGCCGCGGTCGACTCTTCCACCAACTCACCCGCAATGCACCTGCAGCACGCGACCCAACCATACAGCCACACCCACGAATCTTTTAATACAACCTACAAACAATTAATTTATGAAATAACGACAGTTGACGACTTAAGTCTGACAATTATTTAAAAAAAATAGTAACAATCAAAGTACTATACTCACAAACACCAGTGACTGAATGCACCAGTAACAGCATATTTATCAAAACCGGCAACATAGTATGATATAATTTGATGAGCGCACCGCTGCAACGTCACCGTTTACACCTACTTGCACTTTACTCTCGTGCGTAACCGTCGATCTGCCGACCAACTGATTCCAAAAAACAACGATACAGCAACATTCGCATCAAGGACAGAAGCAGCTTCACCAGCAAAGTATAAACTTTTCTCATACAATTTTTGTGTACTAAATTGAGTGTATTTCCAGAATTTAAATTCTAGTTAATATTCGGACATTGCCTTAGATTTAACAAAACTTTCTCGACTACTCGATAATGATTTTTGATTTTTTTATTTTTTTTTTTGATTTGATACTTAAATATCGTTAACATTTAGTAAAAACTTTGGCTAAAGCTAATCTAACTACATTATCACTTTTTAAAACTTTTATATTTGTTGTAATATTAATTTTTAATATTTATTGTACAAATTTTACGAATCGAAATCCAAGATAGGCTTTACTTGTAAATTTCTCCGTAACACGCATAATGTAAAATACTTATTGCGAAAATCTAAGTTACGTCAATTAATGAATGATTTACTTCTATACACTAAACTCAAAAATTTTATCAAATAAATTTGAAAACTTATTTAACTATTTTCGACCAGTTAAAGCAAAACTCAGTCGAAATCAGTCAACCGGAATGTCGTAAGCACTGATTTCACCGAAACTTCCTGCTAATTTATAAAAATTTTTTTTTGAGCGCAAAAATTGAAACATATTAAAATGATGAAAACACTAAGACAAAATACTTATATTGAATTTGAAGTTTCATAGCGAACTAAACAATGACAAATTAAAACTCAAATCGTTTAGGAACATAAAGAATAATTTTTATTAATTTTTTTATATTATGTAATTTTACTTTTTTTTTTAATTTTGACTGCGACTGCGAAAGTCAGAACTAAAATTTAAATAATATCTTCAAAACCATTGCGCTCAATACTATCATATACATTACAGAATTTTCATCGAACGTTATAAATCCTTTTGACTAAACTAATTAGTGAACTTAAAATCACAGCGAAGACTGTGAACTTCCCTCACTCCTAGCAATAAATGAATAAATATATACGTCGATGCAACTTCCCACTCCAAATATTAACCAATTCATACAGTATTTTCGGCTCCAGCGCTCAATAACCGCGCAATATAGAGCAATAATTATTTTATCATGCCCAAATCCCTGTTACTTGGCTTGCGCAAGCAACACAAAAACTTCTACTTAGCACTTAGCCAAAACAACCAGCTATTTGAAATTTTCTTTAAAAACTTCAAAAATTCCAGGCTTTTAACTCAAAAAATTACAATATTCTTACCCACCTTCAAACAACCATTTCCCACCCTGTGATCATTGTTATACAACAATTATAACAACTCAAAAACTACCGATCTCTTCGAACAATGGGTAGAAATTACATTTATTTAGGCACTTGCCACCATCATTTACCAAGATTCATTCGATCGAAAAACTGATCGATACATTTTCTATCTTCGATACAAGGACAGCAATCCTACAGTCGTCCAGCCCTGCATTGTCGAGGGCAACAATGGATTAAGAGGGGAGGCATGTCATGTATCGATCTCCATAACAATCCCACATTGCCAAGTTGCAACAGACTTACTTATAGTTCCGCCTAAAAGGAGTTAGGGAAGGGGCCGCGCAAATTGCAATTAAGAACTTTGTTAGCTGATTCCTCCGCTCTGCTGGAACAGGTGGGGCGAAGTAGCTTCCTTCCACTGCTAAGGGCAATGGCACGAACTCGCGGGATGCGGGAAATCCTGCGTCCCGTGTCCTGCGTTTTGCTTTCATACCAAAGACGCAAGACGCGGGACGCAGGATTTTCCGCATCCCGCGAGTTCGTGCCATCGCCTTTAGCCGTGCTCCCAAACCACTTTCGTCCCCGACACTCGAGTGGTTTGATCGCGAGCTATCCAAGTGATCTAAGACTACGTGAAGCACACCTGGACCAGCAGAGCCGAAGCAGGCAAGGATCCATCAGTGCAATATCGCCTTCGCCACCACAGTAGGATAAGGACCCGGAAGGCCTAGAGAAGCTACCGAGAACATCGAACCACCCGGACACTCCGGTAATTTATAAGGTATTTCATTGTAATCTTTAACTCTTTCAGAGGACATTAAACTTATCATTAAATTGTAAACTTTCACTTCTTACATTTCTTATGAACAAACCTTCTAAAATCATTCTATTATATTTTACTCTACTTTATCTTATTTACTCATTAAGAGTCAGATAACAAGGAGACGGGACAACTACGTAAGTAGTTGTTCCAAAAAGATGAAGATCTCATTCCTTAAAAATAATTACGTCAAGGATTATAAATCCATCATAAATTTAATAAATTTTTAAAATATGACCCCTTTACGTTTGAAAAAAAAAGTTTAAATTTTCTTTAGTTTTATTGAGAAAATTTTAATTCTGGTACAGGCTCCTTTTTAGTCAAATTATACATAGGTAAGAAAGGAAACTTTTCCATAATTTTAGATTTCTTTTTAAATGTTTTAAATTTACTCTGAAAATGAAAATATATACGTGGCAATAAAATTATTTGTTTATTTTCAATACAAGTTCCTTCTTTTCTTCTGCAAATAAGTATTATTCTGAGAATTTTGGGGTATTATGGGAAAATTAAATAAGCCAAAAATTGTGACAAATCATAGAAATTGAGTTGATTTTTTTGTAATTTGAGAGGTTAAAAGACAGTTTCATTCATATGGTTTTTTTTTTAAACAAACATATGAGTTTTAGACATATTTCAGGTTTACTGTTTATGTAGTACACTTTTTTTCATCTTTAAAAGCTTGTAATATTAGATTTAGTAAGATTTTTCATACAAAATCTTATACCGTTGAAAAGCTCTTGACTTTGGCTACCACGAGACGTTATTTAAAATATTGTTTGAAGCATGCTATATCAATAAAATGGCCCCAAAGTCGAAAAAGGTTGATTTTTTAATTATTTTAGAGTCTTATTTTTCACAAATATGTGATGAAAACGACTCCAAACTCAAATATAAAAAATTTCTTCTATAAATACTCAAAGTATACACCAAAAAAAATTAAAAAAAAAAAAAAAAAAAAAAAAAAGCTTTTTTGGACAAAGTCAAATGAGTATGTTCAGAACTAATTACCTGCTACATCGGTTTGAAGACATGAAAATTAAAAATTGGCCATTTTTCAATAGTTATTTTTCTCTTCTTTCAAATGCAACAATCCGCGTGAAAATCGGCCCATTCATTTTAAAATGCCAGCAGAATTAGTAAAAAAACAGTGACAAATTTTTTTTTAAATGAAATATTTCCGTAAAAGACTTCTTTATTCACAGAGGGCACAACAATATTTTTTGAAACTCAAAATTTTGGGAAACTTTCTCTTTTTATACCAGAAATCGATGAAAAAAAATTCAGAAGGATTTAAAAAAATCGAAGATTTTCCTGCATTCTTAACGTCGACGGCCCAATTTTTAATGAATCAAAAAACTAAAAAACTGAATAAAAGTAGTATATTATTTTGATATTGAGATCAATATTTCGTTAGGTATCAATTTTTTCATAGCAGGCGACCTAATTTTGGCTGGAATTTAAAACGTTTTTAATCAAAAAATAATTTCAAAACATCCATAATGAACGAAAAAGTTAAATGCAGCGTGCATATTGTTAAAAAACCCTAGTTTAGCACAAAAAATGTGTCCAAAGTGTATGCTTTGGAATCAACTAAAACCCCAAATCCGCACGATAATTACTATGAGAGCTTGTTTGGAAACATATGAAGAGAAGATTCCACATATTTTTGTGAGAAAAAAAAGGTTGAAACCGTTAAAAGATGCGTGTAAAAATCGTAAAAAAACGCGTTTTTTGTGTTTTTTAACAACTTTAAACAGCTGTATCTTGGAAGCGGAAGATCATACAGGGTTCCGGTTGGTCGCAAAATTTTTGTTTTTTCATAAAAAAAATTTAACAATTTTTTAATATGCACAAAAATTAAGCCTAGAAAAAGCTACGGTCATTTGAAGATACCTTGAGCATGCAAATGAGCAAAAATAGCAATATCTGTGTAAGACTTCATTATTATAAAAATAACCAAACTATGTTGTCAAAATATTTTTACAAAAAACAACTTATTTTGAAGGAAATTTTGCCATAAACTAGAGGTTTCTATCTCATTTTGATCAAACGTTAGAATTTTTCGAAAAATACCTTAAAATTGCTTAAAATAGCTTAAAAATAGGCCATTTTTCAATCAGTGAAAAAATCTTGCACCAAGCAGAAATAAGTTAGAGACCTCTAGTTTGCGGCAAAAGTCTTCTATTAAATAGTACTTTTGCCAAAAAAATGGCAATAAAATCCGTGAACCTCATGCTGGCTGATTTGCTGAAAAGTATTATTTTGACCCATACATCAAAACAATGTGTGGTGTAGTGTGGTCGAAAAATTTATCAAGCTTACGAATGCAGATCCTGGAAAAGAAACAGCATCTTTTGCTTCTACACTGCAGTGAAGATATAATTGAATACCTGTACAAGCGAGGAATATTTCACGATGAGAAAATTATTTTGATTTTAAAAAGTGTTTTGAAACTCAAAAATTTATTGCACAAACCAGCTTTTAAGGTTCTAAACAGACCTAAAGGTATTCGAATTATTTGTGTGTGTGTGAGACAAAAAAAAGCCATACTTTTAATTTTCTAACTTTGTATATTATAATTTTAGAATTTGACGCAATGATGCTTGATCACGAAGGTGATGAGTTTATCAAACTCTGTGTGTACGAGCAAGGCGAACCATCAACATCAGCAGAAAATAACAATTCACCGTCTTCGTCATCTGAAAGTAGTTTGAGTTCTTGCAGTTCTGATAGCGATTCATCTGATGATAATAATGATGATGATGATGTCGCTGTTCAAAATTTTAATAGTGAGTATAAAATTGTTTATTGATTTAGAATAGTAAATAACGAATTTTGCATTTTTATTTTTTATTTTTTTATATTAGATGTATTATTTCAGAACGACAATGGTAGACAACAAAACGATTAGTCATAGAAAACATCAGAAGTAGATTTTACCAGATATTCGGAGTGGAAGGGCGTGAAATAAATGTAAGGATACTGCCACCTCGTGCTGAATCAGACGTCTTTCGGTGGCTAGGAGAAGCTTTAAGCGATCTGCACGCTGCCCTTATTCAAGACACAACTTCTTCTGATTTTATCGGTCTGACAATAAATACAGAAAGACTCACTCACGGTCCAGTATGGCTTCCATTTCGACAATTGCGCGATTTTAACGTAGAAGAGTTGTGGCAACTACTTTTCAGTATATCTCAGAGCTCAAACGAGTACAAAATTGAAGATTCTTTGAATATAACTTGCAACATAGTTAAAAATGTAACAGGTTGCGGCCGCGTAAAGCTCACCGAAGAAGATGTCAAAAAAAAGTCAATACTTACTATTAGAATTGACGATAATCTTTGCCTGCCTCGCTCTCTCGTTGCTGCATGCGCTCACAGTATCAGAGGACAGATACGCTCAGGTGTTCTATTGGAATAGCGTACGTCAATCAATGGATCTACTCAAAAAAAGCAGCTCTTGATTTAATAAAATAAGCTCGAGTTGATGTACCTGCAGAAGGTTGTGGAATGAGAGAAATCGAAAAATTTCAACAATATTTTGCAACAAAAGGAATAGCTATTGTAGTTTACTATTTTAGAGATTTTGCACGAGGTGAAAAACCTTTTTACGATGGATCAAATTTAGTTATTTACAAGTACAAAAGCATCAAGTATATTTTCCGTATAATGTATTATGCCTCTTTAAATCATTTTGAACCAATACTTAATTTGGTTGGTGTATCAGGAAGTATAGGTTATTGCATGCCATGCAATAAAAGTTATTCAAGGTTTCTTAGCCATAGATGCATGAACAGATGTTCAAAGTGTTTACACTTTGAACAGCTGTATCTTGGAAGCGGAAGATCATACAGGGTTCCGGTTGGTCGCAAAATTTTTGTTTTTTCATAAAAAAAATTTAACAATTTTTTAATATGCACAAAAATTAAGCCTAGAAAAAGCTAACTCGATGTCAACTGTGTAATAAATATTTTTACGGTGAAGAGTGTTATCAAAATCATTTAAAAATTAATTCTTTCAAAAAATCTAGCGTGTGTTCGAGTATTAAAATTTTTACAATTTACCGATTTTACAACTCCCAGACTTTACAAAACCATTTATAATCTCAACTGATGCAAGTAATTGGGCCATCGCAGCTATTTTTTCTCAAGGTAAAGTACCTGAAGATAAACCAGTGTCGTACGCAAGTAGACTGTTAAAAGGGTCGGAATTGAGATTTTACACTTATAAAAAAGAAGCTTTAGCCATATTTTGGGGAATAACTTACTTTAAAAATTATGTTTACGGAAACAAATTTACAGTATATACAGATCATAAGCCATGATTGAAATTTAGGTCAGCCGATAAAAACACCAGAGTCCAAAACTGGAGTTTAAAATTAGCATCATATGATTTTGACATAATTTATAAACCAGGATAAAAAATACGAACGCAGACGCGCTCAGTAGAGGAATTGATGACTTGACTGAAATTTTTGTAATAACGCGCGCACAAGCAAAAAAATATATAACTCCGCAGACCGTGAATAAAGACATTAATGCAAAATCAAAAGAAAACAATTCTCGAAAAACAAATAGACAAAAAAAAATAAAAAGAAATGTAACGATACAATAAATAAAAAACGAACTGAAAATATTGTAAAAATAAAAGATACAATAAATCTAAGACAAGATAATATAATGTATTTCATGACAAAAAATAAAATACCACTGAACTCTAAAACATATGAAATCGTAAAATCAAATAACTTACTGATCGACAGTGAAATACAACCGAAAGAGATTGAAATCCTAAAAATTAAAAATAAAAAACTGTTTAGCATATGTCTAGACACTGCAAAATCGAAAGATTCAATACTAAATGAAAATCACTATCACTAAAATTACTGAAAAACATAATGATTCAAAAAAATATCGCGACTATAAGTATTTTAAAAGATATTGAAATTATAAACATTAATTGGGAGGAAATAGAACAAATATTTAGAGATATTTTTGAAAAATCACAATTAAAAATTATAATTTGCCTAAATACAATAAAATATATCGAAAGTAACCATAGAGATACAATATTAAATGAAATGCACACAAGTCCTATAGGAGGACATGCAGGCGTGCATAGAACTTACTTGAAAATTAAAAATAATTACTATTGGAAAAATCTAAAAAGAGAAATACAGAAAAGAATCAAAAATTGCTATGCCTGTCAGAAAAATAAGATTTAACTTAGAAAAACGAAACTACCATTAGTCATAACAGATACTCCTTTGAGAACATTTGATAAAATTGCCATGGATGTTGTTGGTCCACTCAATGTAACAAAAAAGACAATGAATATATTTTAACTATACAAGACAATTCGTCAAAATTTTTAATAGTAACGCCACTTAAAGATCAAACAGGAGAGAGAATTGCTGACGCATTTTTAAAGAAATTTATTTGTATTTTCGCCAGTCCCAAGTTTTATCAGATAGAGGACAAAATTTTTGTTCGAAATTAATGAAGGCACTGTCACGTAGATTCAAAATACAAAAAATAGAAACTACAAGTTTTTCACCATGGATTAATGGGTCGTTAGAAGGACAACATGCACCATTAATAACTTTTTAAAGAAATTTTTCCAATAAACATATTTAATGGGATCAGTTTCTTGAACTTGCTCAATTAAATCTAAATTGTTCAGTTAACTCTTCTCATAAGTTCACACCATATGAAGTTGTTTTTGCGTATCCACCTAGATTACCATCTAGTGAACCTTTGAAAAAGTCAGAACAATTGCCAACATTTAATGACTATTTCGAAAAATTACTGAATAACATGAAAAATATAGCCAATTTGGCAAGAGAAAATCTAATTATATCTAAACATAAAGCAAAGAAATACCATGACAAAACTGCTAATCCAGTCAATTTCGGGGTAGGCGACAAAGTGTACTGGCAATAGCAGCCAAAGCCAGGAAAATTAGAGAAAGACCAAAATTTAGGTCCATTTGAAATAAAAAATATTAAGGTAAAGGACCCAATTGTGGACCCCAAAAATCACAACTTTCGGGGTTTTTGAATTTTATGGAAAAAACCAAGCAAGTGAGGTTAATTTTTTTTGTACATACATAATTTTAGTGGTCTTAAGAATCAAAATCAATTTTTTTTATTAAAAAATTTTATTTATTTACAGAGTAATTAATGTTTAAAGTAGAGACCTTTTGGACCGTATTTTTGAAACTGTGTGTCAAAGTACCCCGATTAATGGACCTTTTTTACATGCGATATCCCCTTAACATTTTTCTTACCCCAATTAATGGACCCTGTGATTTTATTTCAAACTATTAAATTTTGAGGTTACGATTTTTGTTGACATTGAAGTTAAAAGTAGTTACAGTTTTCATTGACAAAAGTAATTTAACCACATTAGAAGATTTATAAAGCTGATATTTTAGTGTATAAAACTCGGTATGAAACCCAAAACTAACGTCTCATTAATTGGGGTACTCGGAGTTTCATTTAAAGGTTCGTATCTATGGACCGCTGCTCTTCAGGACCATTAATTGGGGTACCTTGAGACTAGGGTCCAATTATGAGAACTGCATTCTTTATTTAAAAATTTATATTTCTAACTTACAAAATTGATACTATACTAATTTTTGAAGTCTAAGCTTTTCATTGATCAGTGATACATTGCGTAAATAAATAAAGTATGCCTAGAAATTCAAGTTTGAAAGTTGCTTGATTCGCTGCAACGAGAACACCAACCTAACCCTCGAGTCAACCAACATTGTGACTTTCAAAATAAAACGGAATTATTAACGTAAACTTGAAAAAAAAATTTCGAAATATTCTTTGATAACATAAGTTTATTTTAAAATAGTTTTATGCTGATATTTGCATTAAAAAAATATTTAAAAATGATTTTTGCTGAAGGGGACCATTAATTGGGGTAAGTGGTCCACAATTGGGTCCTTTACCTTACGGATAAAGGTGATATTATATTTTTATACAAAGGAAAGCAAAAACAAGTTCATCTTAACAAATTATTTTTACATGAGAAACAACTTATATAATTTTTGTTTTAGGAACAAAAAAAAAATAAATAAATAACACGCATTTCATACTAATCACATTCTCATTAATCATACAATCATACGCACAAATTATTGGATATGAGTGTGGCTCTACCACACCAAACATCACAACGTTCTCATTATTGGACACGGGTGAATGCGAAATCCACGAAATAAAACCAAATTCGACAAATATCACAATCGAGCTGGTTCAACTTGCGGAATTTCGAGAAGTGAACACGATTCACTGCCAAATAATCATCCATCGCACAGTTTATAACTGCGGCATTTTTGGACATCTATTACCTGCGGAGAACGGTGAACAAGAGTACCTTTACGACTTATCTCATGAAAAATGCAAACTACTACATGACACAGGCATCTTTAAATATGATGATACGCATATCATAGCCGATATCAAAGTCAACGTAACACCTATGACAGTAGGAGTGGACTTTGCGGGTAGTGCTGCAGACAAATCCTGTTCCGGAGCATCGTATGTGGACAAATTCAACACATATACAAAGGTTTTTGTACATTACACCATACAAATCTTACTCATACAAACTATAGCTAAAGTAAGTCTTGATACAGATAAAATTAGATTAAGGACGGGTACAATATCTACATTTTCAAATAAACACTGTATAGATTTAGAATACGGGCATACTTTTTGGGATATCTTACCTGTAAACGAATGTTTTAAAAATTATTTTTATATATTATATAAGGGAATAGCTACTAAATTTACAAACGACATTGATCATCAGATACTTATGCGGTAAATTCTAATGATATAACTTTTGCCTTATCCTCAAAAGGCGCGATAACTCAATGCAATAGACAATTTATTATAACCGAACATCCTAAACTACTAATTTTCGAATCACAACCAGGACCAAATAATATGTATTATGATAACGATATTGTCAAAGAGAATACTATAAATCTAGATATTTTTACATGTATAAATAAAAGTTCATTTATGTAGAAAAACATCCAAGGATAGAATTAAATGACTTATATATAAATTTAATTACTGAAAAGTGTAATCTTGAGAGAGAAACAATCCAAAACTCCCTTGCCCTTGCTACTTTATCGCCAGACGAATTTGCATACACCGTAATGAAACAACCAGGATACACTTCCTTGATAGCGGGTGAAGCTGTGCATTTTATAAAATGTACGCCAAGACCTGTAAAAATAAAGCACATGGAAGAATGTTATGAACAGCTTCCAGTGACATTACAAAACGAGACGTGGTTTTTAACACCAAAAACGCACATTCTTATTAAGACAGGCAAACAAGTTACCTGTAATACAATCTTACCGAGATACTTTAAAATAGGTGACAACTGGATCAAACTAGATCCATATCCAACTTATGGCGAACAATCTTCACCCATATTTCAACCAACAACAAAAATTCATTGGAATTATAAATTGATAGAAGCTCTGGCCACGTCCGGGGTATACTCATCATCTCAGCTGCAGCGAGCTCAACAACAGATCACATTTCCTCTGGAACAACCAGCCTTACTCAATATTTTAACAAGGCAAATGGTCGGAGAACACAACTATAACGAAGAATCCATAAGTAAATTGTTTACAAGTACGACTATAAAAGGAATCTTGGCAGATCTGTGGTCAAGTATTATCGTCAATTTAATTAAAGGTGGATCAATTTCATCTGCAATGATTATGATAATTTTCCTGCTACATCTGATAAAAATAACTATAGATACTATAATAAACGCCTATCTATTACAACAATTATACGGTTTACATCTCCTGGCTGCAGTGTCAAGTTCAATTACGCATTTTTTTATCATCCTGGCCAAGGAACAAACAAAAACTAAAGAGACGGCAGAACACTTGGAACTGCAAAAAAAAAAAGTAGATCCTATCACAATCACACTTAAATTTCCTCCACCATTACCATCCACTTTTCCTAATCTAAATAAAACTAAAATCAAACAACAGAGACCTTCCGTAAAGAAAATTAAGAATGAAAATTACGGTTTATTTAGTTTATAATTATTTTTTTTTATCTTTGATTGACTAGTTCCTTAGAGTTTTTCAAAAAATCGTTTTTATCAGGGAAGGAAATTTATGTAATGTTTATTTGCGTACCGATAAATTAATTATATCGAAGTGACTAGGTACCAGTGCCGTGTACCAAGCACGGTGCACGGTAGACGGGACATGGTACACGAGATCATATTTCGCATAAGCTTTTTTATGCAGGGTACACGGTACACGGTACACGCAGAGAGCTTTTGTGTACACGGTACACGCTGCTCTTTTATCAGAGCCTTGGTACACTGTACACGTTACACGTCGCATTGATCGTAGCGATGGAGCACGGTACACGGTACACGTGATACGTCGCATTGTTCTTGGTAATGAGATTCGGTGCACTGTACACGGTACACTGTACACGTCGTATTGATCTTGGCAGTGTGACTTGGTGCACGGTACACGGTACACGGTACACGTCGAATTGTTCTTGGTAAAGAGATTCGGTGCACGGTACACGGTACACTGTACACGTCGAATTGTTCTTGGTAAAGAGATTCGGTGCACGGTACACGGTACACTGTACACGTCGCATTGATCTTGGCAGTGTGACTTGGTGCACGGTACACGGTACACGTCACATTGATCTTGGCAGTGTGACTTGGTGCATGGTACATGGTACACGGTAAACGTCACATTGATCTTGGCAGTGTAACTTGGTGCACGGTAGACGGTACACGTTACACGTCGCATTGTTCTTGGTAAAGAGACTCGGTTCACGGTACACGGTACATGGCGCATTGATCTTGGCAGTGCGATTCGGTGCACATTGAACACCGCGCACGGTACACGTCGCATTGATCTTGGCTGCGTGACTTGGTGCACTGTACACGTTGCATTGATCTTGGCAGTGTCACTTGGTGCACGGTACACGGTACACGGCGTTTTTATTTAAATTTCTTTTACGTCACTGCGTACACGGTACGCACTGCACCGTACACGATACACGTCTTTTTATTTAAATTTCTTTTACGTCACTGCGTACACGGTACACGGAACACGTCATTTTTATTTAAATTTCTTTTACTTCACTGCGTACACGGTACATGGTACACACCGTAGTTGAGTAAATTTGCTTTACGTCAATGCGTACACGGTACACGGTGCACTCTACAGGAACAGGGTACACGTCGTTGTTATTTATATTTCTTTTACGCCACAGAGTACATGGTATACGGCGCACCGTACACGGTACACGCAGTACTTATGTAAATTTCCTTTAAGTCAATGCGTACATTGTATACGGTACACGGTGCACCGTACACAGTACACGTCGTTTTATTTAATGTTCTTCTACATCACTGCGTAAATGGTACACGATACACGGCGCAACGTACAAGGTACACGCAGTATTTTTTTCAGTTTCCATCACGTTAACAGCGTACATGGTACACGGTACACGTCGCACCGCACACGGTACATGTCGTTTGTATTTAAATTTCTTGTACGTCACAGCGTACACGGTACACGGTACAAGACGCTATGTACACGGAACACGCCGCATTTATTTCAATTTCTATCCCTTCACAGCGTTCACGGTACACGCTATATTTATTTCAGTTTCCATCATGGCAGAGCGTGCATGGTACATGGTACACCAGTTGACTAGCGAGGTGGCATCGGTACACGATACACAGAAAACTAACTATTGGTTTAACTCACTATTAGATGGGTTAACAGAGGGAGGGTTATTGGTTGGACTTGTTGTTAGATGGGTGAAAAGAGGGAGGGTTATTGGTTGGACTCGCTATGAGATGGGTGAAAAGAGGGAGGGTTATTGGTTAAACTCGCTTTTAAGTGGGTGAAAAGAGGGAGGGTTATTGGTTGAACTCGCTGTTAGATGGGTGAAAAGAGGGAGAGTTATTGGTTCAACTCGCTATTAGATGGGTTATCAGATAGAGGGTTATTGGTTGAACTTGCTGTTAGATGCGTGAAAAGAGGGAGGGATATTGGTTGAACTCGCTATGAGATGGATGGAAAGATGGAGGGTTATTGGTTTAACTCGCTTTTAGATGCGTAAAAGAAATTCAAATACAAACGACGTGTACCGTGTACGGTGCTCCGTGTACCGTGTACCATGTACGCAGTGACTTGATGGAATATTAATTAAATATAGCGTGTACCGTGTACGGTGCACCGTGTACCATGTACGCAGTGACGTAAAATAAATTCAAATACAAATGACGTGTACCGTGTACGGTGCGCCGTGCATCGTATACCGTGTACGTATTGACGTAAGCAAAATTTACATAAGTACAGCGTGTACCGTGTACGGTGCGCAGTGTACCGTGTACCGTGTACGCAGTACGTAAAAAATATAAACGACTTGTACCGTGTACCATGTATCGTGTACCGTGTACTGTGTGACATGAAAAAAATTCAAAAAAAGACAGCGTGTACCATGTACGGTGTACCGTATACCATGTATCGTGTACCGTGTACTATGTAACAAAAAAATTTAAATAAAGACAGCGTGTACCGTGTGCGGTGTACCGTGTACCGTGTACCGTGTACCAAAAAGCTCTCTAAGCAAAGCTTTCGTTCACATGTACCGTGGACCGTGTACCGTGTACCGTGCGCCGTGTACCGTGTACCGTGCGGAGTACACGGCACTGGCCCCTAGTCTCAACCTAATTATATTACCACTAACAATACGTTATTTAATTTTTAAAATTTATGTACTATTTATAAACTTAAGTTATTTTTGTTGTAAAACTCACAGATTACTTTGTTATTACTTATTTTTAAAAACTAACAAGAAAGTGATAACAACAGAATAGTCTAGATAAACACTTAAAGAGGAGAGATGTTGTGTTATATAAGACAAAGTTAAATACAAAAAAAAAAAATTTATATACTACCTTGTATTAAATGACTAAAAATATACTAACCATAACTACACGTTATTATTTATCGAAAAAAAAAGTTATTTGTTTCTTATTAAATTATGTATTTTATTGCAAAAAAAAAAAAAAAAAGAAAAAAACGAAAAACAAAACAAAAAAGTAGAGATAAACATCTAAAGGGGGGAGATGTTGTGTCACGAAAGACACATTTTGCAAACTAAGCATTTTTATGCTATAAGACAACAAGTAATGAGGCCAGCTTCAGTCTTTCTTGGTCAATCGTTATTTTTGTTGTAAAACTCGCAGATTACTTTGTTATTACTTATTTTTAAAAACTATCAAGAAAGTGATAACAACAGTATAGTCTAGATAAACACTTAAAGAGGAGAGATGTTGTGTTATATAAGACAAAGTTAAATACAAAAAAAAAAAATTTATATACTACCTTGTATTAAATGACTAAAAATATACTAATCATAACTACATGTAATTATTTATCGACAAAAATAAGTTATTTTTTTCTTATTAAATTATGTATTTTATTGCAAAAAAAAAAAAAAAAAAAGAAAAAAACGAAAAACAAAACAAAAAAGTAGAGATAAACATCTAAAGGGGGGAGGTGTTGTGTCACGAAAGACACATTTTGCAAACTAAGCATTTTTATGCTATAAGGCAACAAGTAATGATGCCAGCTTCAGTCTTTCTTGGTCAATCGTTAGCTGCCGGACTCCGAAGCTGGCCCCCTCGTAAGTTGAGTTATATCTCTTTTAAAATTCCGTAAATCGGTTTGGAGTCATATCTCCCTTAACATAAATCCAATAAAATAAGGAGTTACATCTCTATATATAAAATACGCGTTATATCTTTCTTAATTAATTTAATTGATAAATTATGTATTAGATTAAGTTATATATTATTTAATATTATGCTATTTAAATTATAATAAATCATATTAAAACTAGACTGTATTTCGTTAATTACAACTAGATACATAACAATGTCATGAGGACGGTGTTGCCATTTTGAGATTGTCTGTACATGACGCAGATAGTTAGTAGACTATTGTTTCGAAAAGCTCTGAATCATCTACTGGAGCAATAGCCAGCGATCCAGTCCAGAAGTTTCCAAGTTCAAAAGACTGGGTTCTGGTACTGTGTTGAGAGCTGTGTCAATGAGGAAGTGTCCAGAAGTGAGTACTTGCAAGTCATCAGGATCTTCGCTGAGAGGTTTCAATTGTCATGAGTTGAAAATACCTTCGATCTGAGCTGGAAGCGTAGTAATCTCCTCGAACATCACGAGGGTATCATCAATTGACTTGTTGAGATAGAATTTTACCAAATACTCTACCACTGACTCCAACTTACCGCCTTTATGTGGGGCAGTTGGTGGATTGAACCCTCAACGAGTCTTGTCGCTAGCCAACGAAGATTTCCCTCTGCATCTACAAATGGCGTTAGCCAGATGACGGCGTGAGACGTTGGCAGTGTTGAGCTGGAAACCATGCAAATCTCGTCCTTTAGACCTACTTCTTGAGAATGTTTAATCCAAAATGACTTGACTTTGTTCGGCATTTCCGCAAAGATGACCGGAGAGCGAAGGATGAAAACTCCTTTGAACCGTAGACAAGCCACCATGCAAAAAGAAGTGATCTCAAATAACTTGTTGAGCGATGAATACCTGTAGAGAAGATTCCAATGCTCCCTAAATGAGGCAACAGCTGTTGTTGGAGCAATTTTCATGAGTTCTGGAAGGGTGTGCTCATAAAGAAGTTCTCGTTTGGCAGGCCAAAGTTCTTCTGATTGCTTTAGCGACCCAGGTCCATTCTACCAGAGATTGTGATTTATGAGTTGTGAAGTGAACAGTCCTCGAGAAGCACAATCAGCTGGGTTACATTTTCCAGGTATATGTCTGCATTGAGCAGATGATGTCAGTTCCTGAATGAAATGTACCCTGTTACGCACAAACTCCTTCCAGCGTGATGGGTGAGAGTTGATCTAGGTGAGCGGTACGAGTGAGTCCGTCCAAAGTGACACAGAGCTCATCTCCACTTAGAGTGAATTAACAAAGTGATCAACTAATTTGCTGAGCAATTGAACAGTACTTAACTCGAGTCAAGAAATTGAGACAGACTTGATTGGAGCAAAGAAATGAAATGGAGATACTTGTGGGGCCATGAGTGCGCACATATAAAACTGCAACCATGGCATATTGAGATACATCCGAGAAACCATGAATTTCGATGGTGGAGAGTGACAAGGTTCCAAGCCACCGGGGAAGCGATACCTTTTTTAAGTTCTGAAGATCATCCCTGATCTTGAGCCACTTGGCCTTCATTGTGTCTGACACGGGGTCGTCCCAAGCCAGCTTGAGTAGCCATAGCTCTTGTAGGAATAAAATTATTGTTCGCTCCGTAACGAAACCCTCCTGTCTAATATTTCTAGCAATTTGTCATAACTGTTTAGCACATTCCTTAAAAGATTTATTAACCCCAAAGTTGCGTGCCAGCATATTTATTTTTTACCTTGTCTTATTGAATCCAGTATAGAAATTTTAGTACTGTATAATTCGTTGGGCCTGCTACTGCTCCCCCAAATGTGTTTCTCATTAGTTATTTCAGTGAAATTATACCTGCAAAACGCAGGCAAAGATGTAGCTAGGAGGAACAGACGCCGGGGCACAACAGCGAGTGAGTTGCGCCCAATAGAGCGAGAAACAGGGACACTGAGCATGCGAGCAACTAACTTGCTATGACGAGTATCATGTTAGTATCGTGCAGACAGGCAGTCGAAGCGCATTGTACGAGTCGCGTTGGTCTTTGTTTTGTATTACGCGGATTATCCCTGCCTACACGATCAACACGCGAAAATCCCTGTTCTTAATTTCTTACGCGGTAATCATTGTGTGATTGTTGCGACTCCGTCCAGCACGGAGGCTGATTATAAGTGCTTGCTTCTCCAATATGTGATTTGTGAATAAATTGTTCTGTTGCAAAAGGCAACCTACTGGTAGTTTTTTTAACTCACCCTAAACTCCCCCTTTTGTTTGTGGCGACTAAATTACGTCTGGTGGTTTAAATTCTAAGAGTAATGAGCTCTTACAAAATGGTTTCCCTTTGAGTGATGACATCGAGTAGAGTATTTTTGTGTGTGCACGCAGCAGGTACGCAAGGTGTTTGTAATAGTGCTGCGAAAGCATGGAGGAAAAATTCCTCGGGCAGGTAGGACTGTCAAAGTCACGTTGTGTGGTGAAAGACAAAGTTTTCTAGGTCATTGACCAAGACCTAGTGTATGTGAGCGTGACTGTATCTGTGTGGATACTCTCATGCAACGAGCGAGAGAGAGAGAGAGAGAGAGAGAGAGAGAGAGAGAGAGAATTTGAATTTGAATTTGATATATTTATTAAATGTACAATATGTTGTACAAAAATGTACAGAATACAAAAGATAAATAAGTAAAAAAATAAAAATAATTGTAATAATAGTAATAAATAATTAAAGATTGAGAGAGATCAACAACAATCATAATCATAATAATGATGCTTTTTAAGTAATGGTAATGACAACAATGTGAATTAACAATAATTAAATATAAGATATAAGATATCATCACACTATATGCTTTGTGGCCTATACTAGTCCCGAGGTGACTAAACTTCGCATTCTGAACCAGCCCAAATAATTAATAATGGTTCATAGATTTTCATAATAGTTACTAGATTGAATCATTGAGTATCACATCACATAGATCACATAAACACTTACTAGAGTAAAATAATCCCATCAATTTGGTGCCATCTTAGGATTCATTAATTGCTCTCCTTCCAGCATGAAGAGATGATTTTTAAGACGTGATTTGAAGAAGTGGAGAGAAGGAGCGTTCTGGATGTGATGGAACAAGGAGTTCCATAAGATCGTAGAAGATTCACGAAAAGATTTTCTTTGCTGAAAGATGCTCAGCAAAAATATTACAATAAACTAAGGAGCAGTAGTCCACCAGAGGGAAAAGAAGGGTCTATTTAAGATGCTTCCTCAACTTGAAGGTGGTACTTCGTCTGAGGGGGGGGGGGGGGGGTAAACCCTGGAGGGCAGAAAAAAAAGCAAATTTTTCATGATTTTTCTCGAACAAACGGCAAAAGTTGTTTTATTTATTAATAGTGTACATAATAAAGTAACATTTGAACTACTTTCTGTAATTTTTTTGAATAAAAATATTAAAAAACAAGCCGATGCCAGTGCTTTTTCGGAGACGCCTTCACTCGACAAATTTTTCCCGTGGTAAACGCCATTTTGTCCATAAACATCTGAAACAAAAATTTCAGGAAGATTCTGTTAGAAGATAAGTTTTTCCTGGTAATAACACGAGGATTTTTTTTTTCTCACTTTTTGACGATTTGGCAAGTGACATTTTTAGTCGAAAAAAACGACCTTTGACTTCGAACAGCCGCCAAATCGTCTCATTCGAAAAACTTATCTTCTAACAGAATCTTCCTGAAATTTTTGTTTCAGATGTTTATGGACAAAATGGCGTTTACCACGGGAAAAAATCGTCGAGTGAAGGCGTCTCCGAAAAAGCACTGGCATTGGCTTGTTTTTGAATATTTTTATCCAAAAAATTACACAAAGTAGTTCAAATGTTACTTTATTATGTACTTTATTAATGAATTAAATAACTTTTGCCGTTTGCTCGAGAAAAATCATGAAAAATTTACTTTTTTTTGACCTCCAAGGTTTTACCCCCCCCCCCCCCCCCCCGCAAAGCAATTGAGCCGGTATATTAGAGCATTAGCTCTCTTGCAGATTTGCAAAACATGATCCTTCCAGTTCAGTCTGGAATCAAGTACAACCCCCAAGTTACGCACTGAGGAAATAATTGGAGTGCTAGAGTCACGCATAGTCAGAGAATTCACGCCAGCAGTAGCAACCCTTCTCATATAAAATCTAGACCCAAAAATCATACCCTTTGTTTTCCCGACATTTAATGACAAGTGATTTTCAGCAGCCCAATCCGCTATCCTTTCTGCATTACGACCAAGTTTTTCAAGCAATTGAGCAAGGTCCTCGACTCGGCCCTGCAAGTATATTCGCAGATCGTCCGCGAAAACAATATGGAATACACCAGAGTCAAGACCCTGAGCTATGTCCCTGATATAAAGAGCAAAAATACTGAGCCTTAATACTGAGCGTTGTGGCACGCCCTTGTTCAGAGGGCAAAAAGAAGTAAAAGAACCATTCTCTGCTTTAACAGCCTGCGGACGGCCTGACAAATACGAAGCAACCCACCTAAGGACCTCAGATGAGAACCCAAGAGAGTGAAGCTTGTTGAGCAGTGTAAGATGGTCAACCGAGTCGAAGGTCTTGCTGAAGTCAAAAACTAGGAGTGCGGTTATGAGTTTTCTGTCCATCCCGTGGCGTATGTCGTCAGTTAGTTTGAGAAGGGCAGTCTGGATGCTGTGGTTGGCTTTGAAACCCGACTGAAATTCATCCATGAATACCCCAGATTCAACGAATTCGGAAGTCTGATTGAACACCAACCTCTCCAAAATCTTGGATAAAAAGCTAAGCAAGGAGATCGGTTGAAAGTCACCCAGGCACTCAGGTGAGGGGACTTTATTGAGATCAACTTCAATGAACTGTTACTATTGGTCAGGAAAATTTAAGGTTTTTAAGGATTTGTTAAAGATATTCTAAATAATAGGGCCTGATGGATGGAAGGGCAGATTTAATAAAGCTCTGTGGAATTCGATCAACGCCCACAGCCTAAGAGGTTGACTGCTCAATAGCCGCTACGACGTCATCAAGTGTTACCTCTGAGAATACAAAACGGCTCGTTCCCTCACTGTTACTTAGATTATCCAAGTATTCAGAGAGAGCAGGATTAGCAGCATCAAATGAGATAGAGGCGAAGTGGGCGTTGAGCTCCTTGGCAGTGAAATAAGCAAGGTTTGTATGAGGTTTGGGCGAAATGCCTAAGTGCTTGAGCTCCTTACAGATCTATCGAGGGGCAGTGAGGTTTCAGAGCCAATGCCAGTAAAGTTCAAGTCTGGCTGTCTCAATCTGTTCATGAGCAAAGTCGCGAGCAAGTCAAATTTTAGCCATGGACATGGAGTATATCACAAAATCACAGTGAGTCTTTAGTCTTCGATGGAATCATTCAGAAAAGAGTTCCTACCTAGTGATATAGGTCTCGTTGAAGTTGCTGTCAGTTGGTGACTGTAGTTTAAGTAAGGGGTACTGTTCACTACTCTCTGCGGTAAAAATGAATGTGTTAATGAGGCGCTTGAAGGTAGTTAGAGATGAGGCAGAACAGATATGGGGAGGTAAACTATTCCATAGGTGGTAGAGACATGAAAGGACTGTAGACGACAGTTTGTGCGGCAGTTGAGAACAATCAGAACTTCATGGACTTCTCTGTTGGGGCGTGTGCTGATTCTGGCAGTAAAATAATTAGCCAAATAAGATGTAATCTTCCAATGGAGCAGTTTGAACAGGAAACAGGCAGCGAAGTAATTTCTCCGGCCTTCTACCCGAAGCCAACCTAATTCACGTCCAAATGGGGTAATATGATTACTTATCCTGGTGCCGAAAATGTACCTGATGTTCCTGTTTAAGATGCGCTGAATTTTAAGATTTAGTTCATCAGAGATGTCGCAGTAAGCGAGAGAACAGTAGTCTATTATTGGAAAAAGAAGAGACTGGATGAGATGTGTCGCGTAGATCGGCTGTCGTACTGCGTCTGAAGTGACAGAGCCTGTACATGAGGGAGTGGGCTCGCTTGCAGATGTAGTTAACATGTTCTTTCCACTTCAACTTGGAGTCAAGGATGACACCTAGGCTACGTGCTGACGAGACAAATGGAACACAAGATCACCCAAAGTGGAGGCAGTCAATGCCCAACTGAGTAAACTTTTTAATATCGAACGGGGTACCTAAGACCATTGCTTTCGTTTTGCTGACATTTAGACTCAATCTCTTCACGGCTGCCGATTCAACTACTTGCTGTGTGGAATCACTGAGTTTTGACAAGGTTACTCGTATTTCCTCGAGTCGACCCATGACATAGATATGGAGGTCATCAGAAAATATCACATGACATATCCCAGGGCAAAAGTTTTGGGCAGTGTCGAGGACAAACAGTAGAAAAAGTAGTGGGCCCAGAACCAAGCCCTGAGGAACGCCCTTATTCAAGGCACTGAAAGAAGTCTTACCCTCCGCCCCACTTTTTACAGCCTGCGAACGGCCCGAGAGATATGTGGCAATCCATCTGAGAACATTACCTGAGAAACCCAGGGACCGGAGCTTCGTAAGTAGAGTTAGGTGAAAGACTGAGTCAAAGGCCTTGCTGAAGTTAAACAGTATCAGTACCTTCAATTGTCTGTCGTCCATTCCTACGCGAATGTAATCCGTCAGTTTGAGAAGTGCACTCTGGGTACTGTGGTCCAATCTAGAACCAGCGTGGAGAGGGTCCATTAAGTCCTTAGCTTCAACAAATGCTGTCATTTGATCAAAGACCAGCCTCTCAAGAAGTTTAGACAAAAAGCAGAGGAGGGAAATTGGGCGAAAGTCACTCAAGCTTGTAGGAGCTGGAATTTTGTTAATGGGAAGTACGAGTGACTTTTTCCATTGGTCAGGAAAATTGGACAGTGAAAGTGACTGGTTGAAAATGGAACAGATGTAGGGACCAATGGTCAGCCGCGAAGATTTAATGAAGCTCTGTGGAAGGTGATCAATGCTTACCGCCTGGGAGATGTACCCATTGATGGCATTTACGACATCTCGAATAGTTATCTCCACAAATTTAAAACTTTCATCGATTTCCCCTTCTTCATCCAGGCTAAGAAGAAACGAAATAAGCTCGGGAGCAGAAGAATAAAATGATACTGACGCAAAATAAGCATTAAGTTCTTCCGCAGAAAAGAGCTGAGGATGGAGATTTGTGGCGAATGAGTCAAATGATTCAAGAATATAATTGAGGCAGTAAGATGAAAATAAGATATTACCGTAAGAGAGAAAGTGAAGCAGCATACCTGTTATGACAAAAAACGCTCGAGATCCTGTTCACTCGTGATGACCATAGCAACATCTTCTTTCTACTTACGGACGAAAACCTTGCCGTTCCTGACAAAAGTAGTAAAACTGGAGTCAGGTTGTCTTGCCTTTTGGTAAACAAGCCGTTGAAGTTTGAAGGTTTCTCCATCCAGAAAAAAGAGTATGAAATAAATAATCTCTACAGTCTTTCTATGATCATCATCAAAGATTTTTCAATTATGGTGGTGTGCCCTTTGAGTTGATAATAATTGTGCTGTGGTTGTGTTGGGGACCTGATGACTGGAGGTGCATATTGGTAATATTAAAAATAAAGTTTTTTCTGAATGTGTGTGTGTGTGTGTGTGTGTGTGTGTGTGTGTGCGTGTGTGTGCGTGCGTGCGTGCGTGCGTGCGCGCGCGCGCGTGTGTGTGTGTGCGTGTGTGTGTGCGTGCGTGCGTGCGCGCGTGTGTGTGTGTGCGTGTGCGTGTGCGTGTGTGTGTGCGTGCGCGCGTGTGTGTGTGTGTGTGTGTGTCAGGTTGAACTTGCAAATTACTTTTTATAATCCACCCAACTGGCAAATTGCAAAAGGTGCAATTGCAGCACATAATGTCATTGTCATACGCATTATCGCTTAATTTCATAGAATCATCATAGAAATGTATATGCTCTGAGCTAATACACTTGAACTGTTAAAGTTTTGTAATCCTACCCTTTTTCAAAAATAAACTTGATGTCTGAAAGTCTTGTAATCCCACCTTTTTTCTAAAATAAACTTGATGTCTGACAATGAATCTTAATTTTGATTGTTACTGTTACATTCACTCAGGGTGTTAATGATAAGTATATTTAAGTCAACATGAATCAATTATTAAAAATTTTTATCTTTTTTGTTGTCTGTATGCAAGCTTAAGTTATGCGGCCAAAGTGATTTTAAATTTTAAAATTGGTTAATTAAGAAGTACAAAAGAAATAGATAGTTTTGGGTCTAGGTATCCAGTGGACCAGAAATTATGAATTCTATTTGGCATGGATTTTTAAAGTATGGATGAGCATTTGCTTCATTATTTTCAAAGTGGATTTAGTTTGTCCATCAATTATGTATGCAAAATGAATTCAAAAGTACTTCATAACAGTAAATTATGTCTATGATTTTTATGTGTTCTGACTCATGATAAAATTTATATAAAAGAAATTTAAACCTAAAGAACTAGATATATCCAAGTCAACATGAATCAATTATGAAAAATTTGTATCTTTTTTGTTTTCTGTAAGCAAGCTTAAGTTATGCGGTCAAAGTGATTTTAAATATTAAAATTGGTTAATTTTTTTTTACAAGAATTAAAAAGTACAATAGAAATAGATAGTTTTGGGTCTAGGTATTCAGTGGACCAAAAGTTATGAATTCTAATTGGCATGGATTTTTAAAGTACGGATGAGCATTTGCTCCAATATTTTTAAAGTGGATTTAGTTTGTCCATCTATTATGTATGCAAAACGAATTCAAAAGTAGTTCATAACAATAAATTATGTCTATGATTTTTATGGGTTCTGGATAATGATAAAATTATATAAAAGTAATTTTAAACAGAAGAACTAGATATATCTAAGTTAACATGAACCAATCATTGAAAATTTTTATCTTTTTTTTAATCATTTTAAGGTTACAAATGAGTATTTGCTACATTTCAATGTAAATTTACATTAAAATAAAGTTATGCAATGTACATTTAAAAAATAGCTAAATACTAAATTGAATTTTTTTTTTTTACATATAAAATTGATTTCTATAGGACTTTTATAGGTTCTGGTTTATGGCGTGGTTTTACATCAGAATAATTGAATATATCTTAGTTATTGTTTAATTATTTAGAATTTGTTAAGTTCGTGAAATAATTTATTAAGACATATTTCAACAATGTTAATGATTTATTTATGGAGTTTTGTTTTTTGAACTTGTGGACAAAAAGGAAATACATTTAAATATTTACCGAATTTACGCAATAAAATCTTTAAAAAATACTTTTAAAAAAGTAATATTTACGGCGATTGGTTTTTTAAAAAGGAATCTAAATAAAAAATTATACGCTAAGTATGATCTTTGAAAAAAACTTTTAAAAAAGTAATATTTACGGCGATTGATTTTTTTAAAAGGAGTCTGAATAAAAAGTTATACGCTAAATATAATAATCTTTTTTTGAAAATGAATTAATGAAAGAAGTGAAATCAAAAAATTTATTACGGACGACTTGAGGCCGAATTACTTATTATTTAAAAATAATTTCTCTTCTAAAAGATGATCATATTATGTTGAATCACCTTCAATATACGTAAAGTTAACAATTTTTCAATTATAGCACATACATGGGAAAACACATGCAAATTGCACACAACTCAAACACTTTTTAAAATTAAAAATTAAAATATTGCGTGCAACTTAACAAATTCTAAATAATTTAACAATAATTTTTAACACGCTACTTGTGAGAAACGCACTTCTGGTACGCGGGTTTTGTAAACCTGATGATTTAAAGAGTGCATGAATGGATGTTTGGTACTGTGGAATTATGAATGTTGAGATGATAGACTGATAGTGGTGGTCGGGATGCTGACTATGAAAATCCCTTTTTTAAGCAAAAGGTGATCGAGGACAAAATCACTCTTTACAAGTGATCCACGACGATCGACCTCAGGGATTAAGGTGTTTTCTTAAACAGCCAGGACCTGTTGGCGACGGAGGATGAGTTTGACCCATGGTCGTAAATACAGGTCCAGCAAGTCCGGTGGTGGGGGTAAGGCTCTTAAAAGCCGAAAAAAGTTTCAAACTCTCGCCACTTGAAGGGCGCTGTGAGCGGTGTGAGATCGAGGTGAAACGCTCTTATTGGCTGAGCCTGACGTGATCATTGTGATGTCGGGGCCTAATTATTGAACCCAAATTGATTGCTTCTACAAAATAAGTAACTATTTGACGTTAGTCTCTTATACCAAAATTTTTCCCGAATTTTCACGTGCATTTTTTGTACAAACTCTTATCGCGGAGACCTGCAACCCATTTTTCCTCATACGGATAGGGGGTGGAGGATTAAAAGCGTCCCCCCAACCCACCATTTTAGCTGAACGTGCTCTTGTAGACGTCAAGGCTCAGACAGTCGTTAATTGCTGCTGGAGTTGTAAATTCGTCAGGCCGTCTTGATGGCCGTAAAAGAGAAACACTGCAGCTGGAAAACAAGCTCGCGGTACCCTAATCGTTGCTCGAGTTGTAAATCTACTCGGTGCAGATGCCGTTTTTACAACTTTGTTTTTCCCAACACTGATGGGCCTTCTCGACGTCGTTCCTCCCTTTACCAAATCTCCTCCCCAAATTTTCCATGACGCTTAACTTTATTTTCTCACAGAATGATTATTTATTTTATTTTTTATGCAATTTTTATGTTGGAATATTTTTACTGGGAACGTTTAGCTTTCGTAGTTTTGAGTTGAAGAAGATACGTTGAAATTTACCCAGTAAAAATAAGATTCTTGGATAGATTACATTAATAAATAATAAACAATGCAACGGTGTACCTGGGGGACAAGGCCACGCAAAGCCAGCCCCGAGGTCCCGTCGGCCAACGCCCAAGAACCTAAAAAAAATGAAAGAAAAACCTACACTCGGGAACGGGCCAGTATTTCCGATGCGCCCTGATTCCCGTCCCGGCTAGCTCGAAAATTATATTTGCGGGCTGGAGAACTGCCTGCGAGAGGCCTGCTGCACTGCTGCCCCGCTGCTGCTGCTTCACCGTCCTCGGCCGCGACTCGTCGCGGTCGATCAGCCCTAATAGGCCGCGCCCTAAGGAAAGAAGAGAGAAAAAAGCACAGGAAAGAGAGTAAAGTTTACGGAGAGAGAGGTAAAATCGTATAATTAAATGATAAAAAGAATATGTAGAGTTAACTAATTTATTTAAATGCCTACACGGGCGAGTCGACAAATGCCGACGCGAGGCCCAAGAACGCAAGCCCGTAGGCCACACACCGGCCGGATCCGCTGATCCGGGCCTTGCACACCGCACGCGGAGGGAGCACCGGGAAGGAATTAAAACTACCTTAGCGTATCGCCAGCGGCTCGTCGCAGCAGCAGAAGGCCGATGATCCTCGTCTAGTCGATCCCCCGGACGGCGGAGAAACCGATGGCTCGTGGTAGGCTCAGGTCACCAGTACAGCACTCCAAGAACTCACTAAGATGAGGAAAAAGAATGCTCTCGACTCCTGGACGCCGGTGAGAATCTCTCCACTCGGCAAGACTACGCGGTATCTCTTAGCGTGACGAACAAAGACTGGTCTCGCTGGCGGTCGCCGCCAGCGCCACTCAGCTGAGTAGGGGAAGGGAGGGGAATCAAATTCCCGGCCTTCTCTCTCCTCGTCTCGCTGCACGCTCCGGTTGGCTTCGAACCGACCGTTTGAACGGTCGGCTCGGAGCCCAGCTGACGAAAGAAAGAATGCCGGGAGCCTGTGCTCAAGCTCCCGATCTCCCCGTAGCACACACATTGCAACCGCAATGGACCACCCCCCACCAAGGAGTGACGCCTAACCAGGCGGTACGACGACCGCCCACGGAAAAGAAAATAAGATAAATAAATAATAATATAATACAAATATAAAACAAAAATAAAAAAAATAGAATAGGGAACCTCCCGGTGCTCTCTCTTTCGGTTTGCCCAACGGGGCTTACGCAGAAACAACTGGCCCATCGGCCTAACCGCATATAAAAGAATACAAAAGAAATTAAATACATGAAAAAAAAAGGAATACAATTAAATTGCCCAACGGGGCCTAAACGCAAATATAAAAATAAAAAAAAGAAATACAATTAGGTTACCCAACGGGCCTATCGCAAAGATAATAAAAAAAAATACAATCAAATTATTACGAAAATTAGCCCGCTGGCTATGAGAACATATAATAAAGTCAAATAAAACTTATACTGACAGATTACAAGAGAAAAATAATGGTGTGCCCTAATGGCTTCACCAGGAGTCCTTGGGACCAACTTAACAACCTAGCAACTAGGGTGATCTTCGTCCTAGCGGACAGGCCGGGCTCTTGGTTTCAGCGGGGGCCAGGGAATAGACTCCGAAGGATTTTAATCTGCACGTCCTCGGGCAAGTCAGAAAAACCACTCGCAGCTGTACCACCCCGGCCACTGAAGGGGCGAGAGGAACCCCAAAACCCCGTGCCTGGGCTTCCAATCCATTGGCTGCGTGGGCTGGTTCGACGGCTACGCTCGAGGGGCCTGCTAGTGCCACTGGGATACTGTTGCGACTCACCCTTGGTTTCACTGCTTTCGACCCATCTGTGGACTCTGGTAGTAATCGGGTCACCAGCTCCTCGAGTTGGGCCCGTTCGTCGGTACTGAGCTCGCTGATCCCCGCGCACTCAGCAATCACTACCGGGTTCTCGTACTTATTCTGCTGGCTCAGAAAACTTTGCCAAGGCCCTCCCTTGACACGCCACCAGCCAATGTCGAACTGTACTTCTATGCCAAACTCTTTACAGAAATCCATGCCCAGGACAGCGTCGTGCTCCAGGCCATCGTAGGCTTTAAGTTGAAACGGCCTGTTGTTTCCACACACATCCAACTGGACCGTCAACACGCCCCTCAGGCTTTTGATTTCACCTGTGACTGACCGAATCAGCGTGTCTGTGGGCTTTAAACGCTTCGCATTATTCTCTACAATCCGTGGGCCTACCAGGGAAAGCATTGCCCCGGGGTCGAATAAAGCATCATACTTCTGACGACAGACAACTATCGGGATATAGAAGCGATTGTCCTCTTTGACCGCCGCGACCATCTCGATAATGTTGTCTTGGATAACTATGTGCCCGTCAACCTTGGGGTCATCATCCGCTTCCCAACTCTTCCAGGTATTTCCTAGGGCCTCAGGGCTAGCAGTTTTGTCAGGGCCTTCACTGTCGGCTTCTCCCATGCACCATCCGGACTCTCTCATGTACCGTTCCACTGCTTCGACGACTTGCTCATGGTACTCTTCCTCAGTCTTCAGCTGAGTTTTCCCACAGTCCGCGTCGATCTCCGGGTTGGCTGAGGTCTTTGTCTCTGGATCCCATAGATCTGAGTCGCTCAGTTGTTGCTTTTCCTCGCATTCGTTCACCGCTTGAATTACGAGGCCTTCATTGCTGCTGGATTTTTCCTGGGGCCATATAGGGCTTGAGGCTTCGAGCTGGGTGGTCTCTAATTCTTCTAGCACAGGGGGTTGGGACCGTTCAAACCCCCTGCGTTCGAGTTTCCCCAAACCCAGGCACAATTAGGGCAATTCCGGACCGTAACTCCAACCGCGTTACATCCTTGACAGGACACCTTAGCCTTCCGATCCGGACACTGAGGCGACAAATGACCTGTGTTTCGGCACGCGTAGCAGACTATCGTCGGGCACTTCGTTATTTTATGACCCGGCTCGCTGCAATTATAACAGACGTCCGGTTCACTGACGTCACCTCCCCCGGCCAAGCCTGGTGTACGGATCGGTTGACCAGACGGGCCTTGTTTGGCTGGGTTCGATGGGGGTCCTCTGCCAGGTTTACGTCCTAGGCCCTGGCCCACCGCAGCCACTTCTGGAGTTTTATCCGGATCCTGACTGCTTCGGGTTTTTGAATTAGCCTGTGGGCGTTCAGGTTCACTGTCTTTCGAGGATCCCTTGGGCCACCGTTGATTTTTCTTGGATGTTGTGGTCTCTTGGGCCAGTAAGTGTGTGTCTTCCTTAGAACTTCGTCCTTCGGGAAGGCTTTCTTGCACTGAAGCCACTTTCTGGGTTTTCGGGGCTCCCGACCAGGCGGCCATTGGAATCCGGGATTTGTCCTTGGCAGGCGGCTGGACCCAACGACTATTCAGATCTATAATTCTCTCGTACTCTCTGCCCAGCTTGATCACCTCACTGTACGACCTCAAGGGCTTCGAGCCAATGTATAACCTGTACCCAGCCTCCAAGTTCTTATAAATGACCTTGAGCTGCTGTTTCCTGGTCGGTGGATCTCTGAACTTATCGACGATCATCCTAAACTTGTCGACGAAAGGCTCAATCTTCTCCCCTTTGCCCTGGGACCTGGCCTTGAGCTCATCGAGGAGGTCGTCGTCCTCGATTTCCCCGATAAAATGAGTACTGAACTCTGCCAAGAATTTCCTCCACGAACGTATTTTCCGTCCGTGGCGCCGATACCATGAGCCAGCTGACCGGGTCAGCACGCTGGGTAGAGCACACATTATTTCCTGGCCCGTCCAGGGTGTGGCATCCTGAAAATCTTCCAAACGTCTCAGGAATTCATCCGGGTCGTCCTTCTCGCCACCACTGAATCTCATGTCCCAGGCTTTAAGGTCCCGCAGAACCTTGCTCTGGGTGTGACGGTCTCGTGGGCCTGGGCTCTTCATCCCGCTACTGCTAGTACTCCCAGTACAGCTGTCAGACCCAGATTCGTTCGATGATTCCGGAATCCGTCGGCGACGAGACGCCCGAGGTCGCTCCTCTGAGCTACCAGAATGTCGGGAACTTCCTCGTAGGTCCGATTTACGGCGCGGTGGACCGTCGTCGGCGGCACGCACCTTGGGTTTACGGCTGGGCTTCCTGGGTCCAGTCCATGCACCTTCCGGATCAGCCAAATGCCGCTCCGGCTCCAGGGTCGACGTGCGGCGTGGGGCCTTCATTTGCCTCGCGGGGTACCCGCGGGTTTTAGGGCCTGGCCCGCTTTGCTTGCTATCACTCTCTGATGAAGCGGCACCCGCTCCCCGGGCCTGTGGGCTAAGCCCCGAAGATCCAAACCCCGGGGGATTATGTGTCGCGTCCCCCCGAGAGCCTCTCTTGGGGGAACGCCCCGGGCCTTCCTGGAAGCTACGCTCCAGCTGACGATAGATAGTTCCCGATTCGGGTGTAGGTTGGTAGGGGTCCCTCTCCGAGCTGGACTCCTCCGAGCTAACCGAGTCAGAATCTGAACTTAGTTCCTCCTCTGATCTGCCCCGAGGCGCGTTAATTATCGGGGCCGCTAATTTACCGGGGCTAACCTCTTTCGAGCCACTGGAGCCGGGTGTTGGCTCAGAATCAGCTGGGGGTCCTGGCATTTGTCCACCGCCCCATGCGTTGAGCACTTCCTGCCTCAGTAACTCAAAAATGTTCCCCAAGTGGAGTCGGGGCATCTGGTAAATTAAATTACGATGGTAATTCGCAACATAATTAGTTTCGATGCTCCCCAGCATCTCCCCGGGTCCAAATGGGGTCACGCGCGAGCTTGAAACTGACGGTGACATTCCGGGGGTGTGGCAACTTGTTGTACACGTCCCCGAATAGAAAGGATTCGTCGAGACACTCCCCACCGTAGTGCTCGTAGTCGAGGTTAAGGTTAGGGCCACTGACACAGCGTCCACGAGCGACGGTGCCTTAGTTGGGAGAAACGAGCCGGAGGGGCTGTCCTGTGCGGAGCTTACCCGGCTCGTCCCGGGGGCCTCCACGTTGACCGATCTAGCAGCCAAAGCTTTCGAACTGCGAGTCACCCGCTTTGCATTTGCGACGACCACCTGAGCTTCCTGAATTTCCTTTCGGAGCCCTGGGCGGGATCGCGAGGAACTCGCGTCTGTTGCCGAGTCCGTCCTCCCCATCGACTTCCGGGTTTGGACCTTCCTGGGCCTGCCTCTTGGTCTGGGCTCAGGCGCGTCCAGCACGGGTTGCTCCTCTCTCGAGGATTCCAGGTTCAAGCCAGCCGTGGTCGCCGGCGCTTGTTCCCCCCGCTCGTCTACCTGAGGGTCCCAGGGGACGATAAACTTCTGTTCAGCCTGCATGATGCTGTACCGAAGCAACCGGTCCCGTAATATTCCTTGGGTCCCCCCGGTATTGAGTCCCTCCTTGTCGAGGCTCTCGATCAGCTGTTGGGGCTCTAAACGGTTAATTACCGAATGGAGGTCGCGGGCGTCCTTAGACTGCCTCAAGACTTCCCGGATCGGCAACCGCGCGGCAATCTCTTCCGCCGGCAGGCCATCCTCTCTGAAGTCCGCCATCGCAGTACACAAAAATTCCTAGCGCGACAGTTAGGGAAAGAAAGAAGAGAAAAAGGGACAACCAAAACTGGTTAAAAAACAGAACAGAGAAGGAAGAAAAATAATAATACTAAACGGAAAATTCCACCACGGAAAATTTCCAGGGCTCTTTGGGCCGGGCTGATAGGGCAAATTGGGCTTATAGATAGACGCAAATAATTTCAATAAATAATAATGTTCAGAACTCCTGGTGATAACAAATAATAATAATTTTACTCTAAACCGGTGCTCCAGGAGACTAAATTCAAATTATTGCCACTGGCTCTCCCAAACTAAGCCCATAATCGGGAACCCCCGTGCTTGTCGACCAACAAGCCTCTCAACTCAGTCGAATTCCCCCAATTCACAAAACGATCGGCGTAATATGACTGAGCTGAGGCGGCTAAATATTAACTGCCCGAAGCAGTCGAATGAAACTAAAGCCTCAAGGCCACGGCTTAACAAGCACGGTGTTTAATAATAAAATAAATTTGAATTTATTCTCTAAATTCGGCGAAGTAAATTTCACTCAACACTCCTTCGCTCTCTCTCACACACACGAATAAATCACGAGATTCCAAGTTATAATCACAACAAACCAACAAGGTCAACAATATAAACAAACTTGGAATGTCGTGATCACGCTACACGACCAGCAGCAGCGGCAGCAGTGGTTCTCCGTGCCCACACGTTGGCAGTGCCATGCAACGGTGTACCTGGGGGACAAGGCCACGCAAAGCCAGCCCCGAGGTCCCGTCGGCCAACGCCCAAGAACCTAAAAAAAATGAAAGAAAAACCTACACTCGGGAACGGGCCAGTATTTCCGATGCGCCCTGATTCCCGTCCCGGCTAGCTCGAAAATTATATTTGCGGGCTGGAGAACTGCCTGCGAGAGGCCTGCTGCACTGCTGCCCCGCTGCTGCTGCTTCACCGTCCTCGGCCGCGACTCGTCGCGGTCGATCAGCCCTAATAGGCCGCGCCCTAAGGAAAGAAGAGAGAAAAAAGCACAGGAAAGAGAGTAAAGTTTACGGAGAGAGAGGTAAAATCGTATAATTAAATGATAAAAAGAATATGTAGAGTTAACTAATTTATTTAAATGCCTACACGGGCGAGTCGACAAATGCCGACGCGAGGCCCAAGAACGCAAGCCCGTAGGCCACACACCGGCCGGATCCGCTGATCCGGGCCTTGCACACCGCACGCGGAGGGAGCACCGGGAAGGAATTAAAACTACCTTAGCGTATCGCCAGCGGCTCGTCGCAGCAGCAGAAGGCCGATGATCCTCGTCTAGTCGATCCCCCGGACGGCGGAGAAACCGATGGCTCGTGGTAGGCTCAGGTCACCAGTACAGCACTCCAAGAACTCACTAAGATGAGGAAAAAGAATGCTCTCGACTCCTGGACGCCGGTGAGAATCTCTCCACTCGGCAAGACTACGCGGTATCTCTTAGCGTGACGAACAAAGACTGGTCTCGCTGGCGGTCGCCGCCAGCGCCACTTAGCTGAGTAGGGGAAGGGAGGGGAATCAAATTCCCGGCCTTCTCTCTCCTCGTCTCGCTGCACGCTCCGGTTGGCTTCGAACCGACCGTTTGAACGGTCGGCTCGGAGCCCAGCTGACGAAAGAAAGAATGCCGGGAGCCTGTGCTCAAGCTCCCGATCTCCCCGTAGCAACAAATGATTATTTGAAAGATCAAATGTTAGAATTTAAATTAAGATGGAAATTCACCAATAAATTTCGTGGGACTTAAAATTCTCATATGTAGTTATTGTTTTATTCAATTTTTTATAAATAAGTTATTAATAACTATTAGACTTTTTTATATAAAATTTGGTGATGAGTAGATTAAGATTATTAGAAATTTATCGCTGCAAGAAATTTGTGTGAAAGATTATTTGTCAGGTTCAAAATTAAGATAAAAAATAAAAATTTAAATGAACTTCAATTTTCTGCCGTTGCGTGGCAGCAGGTCCTGGACAACTATTTTAAATTTCATCAGTAAAATTTGTTATGTAAAAGTTTAGTAAATAAGTTAAATTATATTTCATTAAATTTTAACTAAGTTTCGATTAGAAAAGAAAATGGGTTAAAGTAAGAAAATAAAAAATTGAACATAGTATTAATTATTTAGCCTCTTTCTATTGAACACTTTCTTAGTTTTAATTAAGGGTACTGCTATATGCACGGAGAATACTCGCAATCACACCGTAATTGAGGTTAAATGTACTCCAGTAGTTTTTCGGATTTTCGTGCTAAATAATTAAATACAACTTTTTTTTTCTTTTTTTTTCCCTGTTGTAGGGAGGAAATTTATTAATAACTTAGATATTTATTATTTAAGTGTAAAAAGACCTTTTAGGTAGATTTAGTGTCTCCGTGCAGCTAGCATCGGCCTTTAATTAATCACCCATTGATGCTACTAATTTTAACAGGTAAAATTTAAGTTTTGATAATTAGTTTGTTAAGACTCTAATGATATTGTTCAGTAAGTAATTAAGATAGAGGAAATTAATAACTTAAATAAAAACAGAAAAATCTAAAATGATAAAAATCCATGGTTAAGATCGAATTTATTTTCAGGCCTATCTTTTATAATAATTTTACAATAAATAATTACCGTTTTTTGCGATGATGATGTTGTTGTGTAATTTTTTTTGTCTTTGAGTTATTTATCAGTATTTGGATGGATTACGTTTCACTTAGCGTGATTTGAGTTTTTTTGGGAATCATTTATTGTGGAATTAAGTTTATAAATTAAATTAGGATTTAGGACTATTATTATTAGTAATTATGGGTCGATTTGCGTCGTTCGACCCCTTAAATTGTTATAGATTTAATTTCCAAAAATATAATAAAATATTTAACTTGAGCGCAACAATAATTAATAAATTATAATAAGAATTAATCAAAATGTTTTGTGGACTGAGTACCACGAAAGGGGCCCCCACCGCCTTGTAGGTACTCCTCTGATTGGGTCCTGGAAAACTTGACCGGCGCTGGCGGGAAAAACATTTTCCTATAGGGTTTCCCGAGAATCGCAGAGTTGAGGTCGCGCTCTTAAGGTAGACTGCTTATAAATTTAAGGCCTGGAGTCGTTCCCTTATTATTTTGTACTCAGACCTCCTTTCAAGGATTAAAAAGGGTTAATACGGGCGGAGGCGGTGTGAAGAGGATGGATAATATAATAAACTTTTTCAGAGTACTTATTGAGTTTCTAGGGGTTTTCGGGCTCGCTGGTTACGATTTTGTTTATTACTTTGTACTCAAACCTCCTTTCAAGGATTAAAAAAGAGGAAATCCAGGTGGAGGGGTTAAGAAGGTAAAAAATCACAAAAAACTTTTTCAGCGTACTTATTCAGCTACTAGGGGTTTTCAGGTTCACTGGTTACGATTTTGATAATAATTTTGTACTCAAACCTCCTTTCAAAGGTTAAAAAAGGGGTACTCCAGGTGGAGGGGGAGAGATGAAGTGGGTAAAAAATAAAAAAACTTTTCAGCGTACTCTTTGAGTTTCTAGGGGTTTTCACGGTCGCTGGTCACAATTTTGACAATTATTTTGTAGTCAGACCTTCTTTCAAGGGTTGAAACAGGGGTAGTTTGGCAGAGGGGGAGGGGTGAAGAGGGTACTAAGTAAAAAAACTTTTTCAGCGTACTTTTTGATTTCCTAAAGGTTTTCAGGGTCGCTGGTTACGATTTTGACGATTACTTTGTAATCAAACTTCCTTTCAAGGGTAAAAAAAGAGGTAGTTTGCAATATTACTCAGATTCAACAAGTACTTATAAAAAAATAAGTATAGTAGGTCCCTACTGATGATCATAAAAAAAGGCTTAAGTAACGAAATTCAGCTCTAAAAAAACTTCTGATCGCATCCAAAATAACTTTACTTATTGTAGGATAAGTATATTTTTTATTATTCACCCTCTTCAGCCCCCTCGCCCGAACTACCTCTTTTTCAACCCTTGAGAGGAGGTCTGAACACAAAATAACTGTCAAAATCGTAACCAACGACCCCGAAAACCCTTAGAAACTTAATAAGTACGCTGAAATTTTTTTTTTTTTTTCGATCTTATTCAACCCCCATTCTCTCCTTTTCCCTGAACTACCCATAATTTATCTCCTTGCCATAAGTAAGAGTGATATAACTTTGATCGCTGACTAAAACCTTTAATAATGCTTTTTTTTTCAAACGCTATTTTTGATCTAACTCAATATAATATATATTTTGTTTTAAGGCTGCAACTTCTAACTTGGGGATGAAATAACTCGAAAACTATCGACTTTTGAGCCTAGCAGCCGAGGAGACTTGTGTTCAACTGATCTAAAACTATTATTTCCCAAAATTTCAGAAAATTCGACCGAAAGATAGTTTACATAAGGAGTTAGATAGGGTCCTTTGGCTAAATTAAAGTAACCGAAACCGAAACAAACAACCATGGTGAAATAAAAAGAAGTTTTTAGAAAATTATAGGAAAAATTAAAACACATAGAAATAAGCATATTTCGGTACACTTTTACGATTAGTTAAGAACTTTTTTAGGGGGCGTGTGGCAGAGGGGGGGGGGGCGTGGAAGAAAAAAACAACTATACAATATAGTAAGATATATAGCTTATCTTACTATATTATATAGTCACTTTTTTCATTAACTCCCTACCAACTCCCCCCCACCTCCTCATTTCTCCACCCTTAATTGTTTACTTTTTAACCGTAAAACATATCAATTTTATAATATTTTTTTTAGTCAATACCTCCCCACCCCCTCCCCATCCGTACCCACCCCTCCCCTTTTTTGGCTGATCCATTTTCGCCCCCACCCTCCCCACCTTCTTAATAAGGTTCATTATTCCCATTTCATATATTATTCAAACTAAACTATTTAAATATTTTCAAATTTTTATCTTCTTCTTATTCTTATTCTTTTTCTTTTATTAAAGCTATTGTAATGTTAATTAGAAATTTGAGTATTAGTGATGGTTTATGTAATAAAACGAGATTAAAAGTTGTAAAAACTTATGAATATAAAAAGTAAAATATTAACCGGAGATAAAAGAAATAAATTAGTTTTTATTCCAAGAATAACAATAAGTACAGCAGAAACTTCTAAATTTCCATGTGTAGTACATAAAAAGCTGTTTCCATTAGTTTTAGCTTTTGCAATGACAATAAATAAATCACAAGGTCAAAGTTTTGATAAAGTAGGAATATATTTAAATATACCATTATTTTCTCATGAACAATTTTATGTAGCATTACCACGATGTAAAGATCCTAATAATTTATTTATTGAAAATAAAAATTGTTTACAAAATTATATAAATAATGTTTTTTTTAAAGTATAAAAAATTCATAAAAAATTCATTTATAAAAAAGAAAAAAATATAAATCATTTAAATATGAAAACAATAAATCTACATTATTATACGCAGCATCCGTATTTTTTGTCCGTCCGTCCGTCCGTCCAGGATCAACTTTAAAAATTTGATTACAACGCTCTTAATCATCGAATTCAAATCAAATTTGGTACACGGATATTTTCGAAGATGTATATTATGAATCTAACTTCCGTTTTTTTGTTTCTATTTTTTCTTTTTTTTAATGACAAGCATTTCTATTTTATCGATTTTTGTCATCAGTTTTTTTTTAAATCTACATTATTATACACAGCATCCGTATTTTTTGTCCATCCGGGATCAACTATAAAAATTTGATTACAACGCTCCTAATCATCGGATTCAAATCAAATTTGGTATACGGATATTTTCGAAAATGTATATTATGAATCTAACTTCCGTTTTTTTGTTTATATATATATATTTTTTTTAAATGACAAGCATTTCTATTTTATTGATTTTTGTCATCAGTTTTATTTTAAAAATTTAACATGGCTCTTCCAATACATCCGATTTTTTAAAAATTACGTATACGTATATTTTCAAGGGTGCTGATTACAAATATTACTTTGAATTTTTAATTTGTCTTAAATGAAGTGCACTTAAATAAGGTAAAATTATAATTCTCTCCTTATATATTGGATTTGTACGAAAATTTGTTTTCGATGTCTTTTGAGGGTCAAGATTACGAATCTGATTTTTAATTTTAAATTTGATGACTCTAATAAGGTCTATACTCAAATAAAGTTAATTTGAAATTTTTGCCCTATACATCTGACTCGTAATAAGTTTTGTGTATTGGGATCTCTAATGCTCCTCATTTTGAATATGACCGTAGATTTTTATTTTACCCTAGATGAAGTTTACTTATATAAGGTAAAATTTTCCTTTGTTCTCAATCTATATTAGAACAATCAGAAATTTCGTGTACACCTGTTTTCAAGAGTGCTGATTACAAGTATCACTTTGAACTTTTAATTTGCCTCAATATTTAAGTACATTTAAATAAGGTGAAATTATAATTCGCGCCTAACAAATTTATTTGTTTGAAAATTTCTATTCTGTGGCTTTTGAGGGTCCAGATTATAAATCTGAACTTCAATTTGAATCTAATGACTCTTATAAGGTCTATACTCAAATAAAATTAATTTGAAATTTTTGCTCCATAAATCGAACTGTAATGAGTTTTTTGTACTGGAATGTCTAAGGTTGCTCATTTTAGGTATGTATATATCTATATTCGAATAAGCCTAGACATTTGGAAGACTTTTTTTGTTTTTTTCATCAGTAATATGGTTGTAGATTTTTGTTTTAAAATATTTTTGATTAAAGTTATACTCTAAATAAAATTTAATCATTTACGTAAAATCATAATATCATAATATATGATATTATTGAATATATATTTGTCTCTGCGCGAGCGAGCGTTTTATGCTAGTTTTTCAATATTGAATTAAATAAATTTATTTAAAAAATTAAATGAATATATCTTATTATAAAAAATATTAAAATGAATTTAGAACATGGGAAGAGAATCTAAAAGAAAATCTACTGAAGAAAATCAAAGCAATGACCAAAGAAATAAGAAAATGAAAGAATATAATTTTTCGGATAGTAAATATTTGAAAAATAATATTACTGTTGCAGACAGAACTGCGTATTTATAAATATTTTCTTTTGATATATATTGAATAAAAATATTTATAAAAAAATTCATTATTTTATAGGTCTATTGTAGTATATATAGATGAAATTATTGGTCAAAATACATTATTAAAAAAAGTGATGAAAAGGAATTAAAAATATTTAAATTCATTGCAAACAATAATAAGGGAACAAAAATACAATGCAATATTTATGATAACAATATAAAACTATTTAAAGATAAAATTGTTTTAAATAAAGTAAATTTCATGATGAAAATAAAGTAAAAAAATTAATTTATCAATTTAATTAAGGTAAAGGGTATAGCCGGTTGGGAAGGGGGGGGGGTGAAGTGCACCAGGCGTAAACCCCTACAATATATGTATATATATATATATATTCGAAAGGGCTAGAAAAAAAAATTTTTGGCACCAAACATTCAAGGGTATCCACAAGAATATGTTTTATGAACAAGAGAAAGTATTTAAAAATGCACAATAGTAGGCAGAAGGGTAGGTACAATTGTATGTAGAGGGTTGCGTATCTATTATGTAAGAACAAAGGGTAGAAATGATGTGAGTTTCAAGGCTTTGAACAGGTCTAGGAAGTTAAAAAAGAAAAATCTGAACGAATGGTAGAAACGGAAGTAGGCACAAAAATAAGAACAGTATACGTTCAAAGTTACAAATCGAAGTATAAAAATAATAACAAAGTAAAAGAGGCTGCTCATGGCTGGAAACTAGAGTCGTAAGGTAAACTTCGATATTAATCAGGGTAGGTTGATTGGGAGAAAACTAGGTAGAAAAAATGTCTATAACAAATGTAAACGGATGTAGGAAATATCTGTCAAAAAAGTTGAAGAACTGTGTTGGCAAAAGTGTATGAAGAAGACTACTTTCGCAATTGTAATTACAAAAAGATTTAAGAAGAACAATAGAAACGATAGTATTCACAAAGATGAGAACAAAGGTTCAGAGTTAGAAACCAAAGCATGAAAAAAAGAAAAAACAACAGTAAACACCAAAATTGAAGCAAGTAGATTCATGTGAAGGAGACTAGATAAGAAATTGTTGTTTACAATTGTCACAATCAGCATAGAAACAATATTAAGCAAAAGTGTACATATAAACGTAGGTCCAAAGATACAGACGTAATGACAAGTGTAGGTACGGGAGTAGGTACAATGTCGTTACAAGAGTAGTTATCAAGTTTGAAACAATGTTATGAACAAAGTTTGTTATAAGGGTATTTACAGTAGTGAACACGAGAGGATGAAAAAAGATTATGCACAAGGACAGATTCAGTGTTAAAAATTTAAATAAAAAAAATAAAGAACTAGAGTTAGCATAGGAGTAGAAACAGATGTAAAAACAAATGCATGTGTAGAAGGTTCAGCGTTAGTATCTTAAGTAAAAAATAGGTTGTAAGCAAATGATTATTAACATATGTAGGAAGAAAATAAAGTCAACAAACGGAGTTAGAGAGTTGGAAAAAAAGACTCAAGAGACGTGGATAGTAGCAAGGTTATGAAGCAGAGAAGGTTAACAAATAAAAAGACGAAAATAAGTCCGTAAAAGCATAGAAACAGATGTTTAACTAAGGATAGAAATGAAAGTATGATCAAAGATAAGAACAAAGTAGTCTTAGAGTTAGAAATAAAATCATGCAAAAAATTCAAACTAAAGTTATCACCATGATAGAAACCGATATATAAACATGAGCATGATCCTGGGTAAGAGCCTAGTTATAAAAAGCAGTAAGTGCAACGGTAAGAACAAGGGTGGTTACAAGGGTTTGGAGTAAGATGAAAGGTAGGAAAAAAGGGAGGCATAAAATAAGGTGCAGGTGTAGTCACAAGCTATAAGAGTAGAAAAAATGGTATGTATCACAGTAGGCATAGAAGTAGACCCAAGAGTATGCGTATAAGTGTAGGTACAAGTGTAGATTCAAGCATAAAATTCTGGGAGGTTGGTGAGCGGAGCGAGCAGGGGAGTACACCCCATAGTATATATAGATACTCATTCTGAATGATAATCGAACCCGGTAACAATAAAATAGAACATTGCGTGTTAAACCAGCAGACGACTCAACTTTGATAGAACAGCAAATTTTAAGCTTGGATTTAAATTGCCCGACTCCTCCAGACCATAAAGGATTAATTATATCGGTTATTTATATTGTTGATTTAAATTGTATTAAAGTCAATCGTATCTATAAAATACAACTCAAGTCCATTTATAATGGCAAAAACAAAATTATATTTTCACACAATTGACTCTAAAAATCGTGTATAAACATCAGTTCTAGTTGGAAGGAAACATTCATAAACGATTTTCAAACTTAAGGAGGATCCAGCGATTTGGTTAAAACTGCATGGTTCACCCGAAAAAAATCACAGAGATTCCTAGAACCCTGACAATAAATTATCTATAAAAAAAGTGGGGTCGCCGATGAAAATTTTAAGAAAAAAATCGTTGAAAAATTTTTCTCACAACACGGTTTCTTATGGAAAAAAACAGGAAAAAAATTCTCACGTTGTTTAAAACTGCATGATATGGATAATTTTGTGATCACTTGAAGACAAAAATTCAAGGGTCATTTTAAAATTTTAAAAATATAGGGTAGCCGGATTAATTCTTGAGAAAAATAATAAAATGTGCGAAAAAATACTCATTTTTACGCGTGTTCAGCCATGATCAAGGTTGTCGTCTGCCGCCACGGAGACGTTGCAACCTCGCAATTTCAGGCAAGCAGCTGCTTGTAAACACTCTAAGTGGAACAAAATTCGATAGCCATGATTTATAGATAATATTTGTAAATGAAGTTTAATTTTTTATCAATAATCCTAATAATTATAACGTGTTAAATAAAATTCGTGTTAATAATTGAGTGATTTATATTGATGATGAAAAAAAAAAAATTTTAATGATTCATTGAAGCTAACCTAGTTTGAGGAAAAATGTTTTAATAAAACTTTGGAAGTGTAATCCAGTAAAATTCAATGTGTTTATAAATTATTTTCATAACGTTAACAAATAAGTACGGGCACTTTCGACTTTTGATGACTGCGAATAGTCAACCGATTGGGACGTTGCCACGTTTTGAAAAATTTAGTCACGTACTAGATTATGGGGTGCAACGGGGCATTTGTAAAAAATATTATTTTTTTTTTACGTATTAATTCTTCGAAATTAATATCTAGATACGTTTAAATAATTATTTTGACAGCATAGCAACATAAACATACGATAAAATGTGCATTTCTTAGATTGCACCCTAAAGGGGCCGCAGCTTGATACGGTGCAGGTCGCTGGATCCACCTTAAGGGGAAGTCAGGCGAGGGTCCAATGGTAGTTAGTTAAAATTAAAAAAAAAAAAATCGAGGGGGTAAATTCAAAAAAGGGCTCTGTAGCAGGGTAGCGACATTGAAAAGCTACATTTAAAAAAAAACTGCATCAAAATTCGTTGAAAATTGTCCGAGAAAAACGCAGAACGGTAATTTGGTATTTTTTTTCGTCGGCCGCATCAGCCGTGACAGCAGACGCCACTGCTGCTACAGTGCGTTGCTGTGCGTGAGACCGCGCGTACGTAATTCTAACCAACAAATTTCTAATCATGCAATCAAAAAGTAACAAATTTGTTGTAACCCACGTTTTTGTTGTATTTATGTTTTTATAAGTAATTTCAAACAGTTGCAAAGTGAGAGCCAAGAGCTTAGAATCTTCAAAGCTGGTAGGACAAGATTTCAATAATCCTTAGTCAGGTTTGAAATGTATGAACTAAGCCAGCCAATTACATACTTGAGGTGATAAACACTGATAAAGTTTTTTATTGACACAGTCTCTGAGGGTATATTAGAGTCAAGATCTTAGAAACTTCAAAGCAAGTAACAAGTTTTAAACAATTTTTAGTCATTTTAGAAATTCTAAATTTTATAAATAGTTTAAAAATATTTTTTTTCTACTTTTTCAATTGATTTATTTATCAAGAATTCTTTTTTAGTTTTAAAATTTTATAACTATTGAATACTTGTTTTACTTCAATACTTATAACTATTGAAAACTTGTCTTACTCGCTTGAAGATTTTAATCTTTTGACTCTTAGCACAGAGACTAAATTAAACAGATCTTGAAAGGTTTATAATTAAATTTATTTTTAAGAACTCCAATCGCCCAAAGTTTATTATTGCCATAAAATCTTTAAAATTTACTCGGCTGACAGAAAAGGTAAAATATAATTTTTTTGTGTGTAAAGTGAACCATGCCTGTGAACATCATTTGCTCTTGCTGGGAGACCTAAGACTTACTTTATCCTACTTGATAACTAAAAATTGAAAAAGTAGCTGCAGTTAAAACTCTCTTGAACTAATGAAATTTTATCAAATGAATTGACTTCAAACTTTGGAAAAGTTCAGATGTCAATAACCATGGGCATAGTTTGGTTGTCATTATATTACATTTGCCTCCTAAGGTAATTGCATTGATAGTCAGCCAAGTAAATCTTAAAAAAGTTGTAAAAAACTTTGTAACTGTTAGTAGAGCTTAGGGAAATAAACCCAATCACATCTTATTCTAAATTTGTTTCATTTTGTCTCTGTGGTTATATGAGATTCAAGGACTTCAAAGCGAGAGGGACAAGTTGTCAATAATTTTTGGTAGTTTTTGAAATTTGTTGACCCTAAGCCGTTACATTAGAGGTGATAAAGTTTGTTATTAACATAGTCACTGAGGGTATGTTAAACTCAAGACCTTAAAATTTTTAAAGCAAGACAAGTTTTCAATAGCTTTTATACATTTTTGAAAATTTAAATTTTACAAATGATGAAAAAATATTAGCTTTATACTTTTTTTAGTTGATTTATCTTCAAGAATCTTTTATGGTTTTAAAAATGACTTATAACTATTGAAAACTTGTCTTACTCGCTTTGAAGATTCTAAACTTTTGATTCTTGTATATGACTTATAGAGACAAAATTAAACAGATCTTGAAAAAATTTAATCTGGTTCATTTTTATGAGCTACATACAAAGTTTATTATTGTCATAAAATCTTAAGATTTTCTTGGCTGACAATGAAGGTGTACTATGATTTTTTTTGTGCAAGGCAACCATACCTGTGAGCATTGACATTTGCTCTTGCTGGGAGACCTACAACTTACTTTACATTTGAACTGTTCCAAAGCGTCAAGTCAATTCATTTGATAAAATCTCATTAGTTCAAGAAAGTTCTGATTGCATGAGTGATTGCAGCTACTGTTCCAATTTTTAGTTATCAAGTAGGCTAAAGTAAGTGGTCTCCCAGCAAGAGCAAATGTCAATGTTCACAGGCATGGTTGACTTTACACAAAAACAATTATAGTTCAGCTTTATTGTCAGCCAAGTAAATCTTAAAGAATTTGTAGCAATAATAAACTTTGTGTGAGTGAAGCTTATAAAAATAAACCTGATTACAACTCTTTCAAGATTTGTTTAATTTTATGATTTTTTTTTTTTTTTTTTTTTTTTTTTTTTAATACAGATATTGATAAAACAACTATTTTATTGAAATATTACTTGTATTTGAAATTTTTATAATTCAAGAGACCTACTTTACATGAACAGATATTGATAAAACAACTATTTTATTGAAATATTACTTGTATTTGAAATTTTTATAATTCAAGAGACCTACTTTACATGCAGAAAAGTATTGAAATTTTTACGTACTGAAGCAAATCAAGAGTAAATATTGAAGAAATAATTGAAGAAACATGAATTGTTTATAATGCAGCTAAAGAGTTTTATTTAAGAAAAAAATTTTTTCATAAAATTAGTGATTTTGCTGTATGATTGTTTTTTTCAATTGACACATGTTCAGCCTTGTATTGAGTGTAATGAATAAGTATTTTTGAGTTTCAGCTTATTTCATTATTTTGATTTTTCATCACATATATATTTGATTTTGCAAGATAATTTTTACTACGAATTTGATTTATTGAGGAGAGGTAGCTGAGCAGTAAGCCGTAAGGCAGTCATAAAGTTTTACAAACTTGTAGGTTAGATGCGCATAGCCACGCACAGCAACAGCGGCAGACGACGACATGGCTGCCGCGATTGACGAAAAAAAATCTTCAACTGCCGTTCTGCGTTTTACTCAGTGAATTTTTAATCAATTTTCATGATTTTTTTTTAAATTACAGCTTTTTAATTTCTCTACCCTTCTACAGAGCCCTTTTTTAAAAATATTTTCTTAATTAAAATCTATTCATCAAAAAAACTCGCCTGACTTCCCCTTAAGTCATATCCAAGAATAATTTTTGTTTTATTACATTAAGTTTTTAAATAATGGACGTTACTCGTTTAAATTTGACTAAATTTAAGTATGATGTATATAACAATTTCCTCTAACTAAACTCTCACTTACTTTAACTATACAAAAAATTTTCTGCAAACAATAAAATAAAAAAAAATAAAAAAATCCCTACCAGGACTCGAACCTGGCTTAAGTAATAATATAATAATTATGTCGGTTGTTTATTTTGTTAACAATTTTTTAGTTGTATTAAAGTCGATCGTATCTATAAATAAAAAATAACTCAAGTCCATTTTTCATTCAAGGGTGGTAAAAATAAAATTATATATTCTCGCAACTGAAATTTAAAAATCGTGTATAAATATTTTTTCTAGTTAAAAGAAAATATTCATACACGATTTTCAAACTTAAGTCATATCCAAGAATAATTGTCATTATGTCACATTAAATTTTAAAAAATAAAGGTTACTCACAATAAATAGAAAAAACTGCTAAAAAAGGAAAAAAAAATCGCTACCGGTATTCAAATTTGGCACTAGCAAAAGATAACGCTATGACTTAGTCCACCAGACCACGCAAAGTTGTTCGAATAATAGTATGAAAAAAGTAGTAATTAGTGATAAAAATGTAAGTTCGATCTATTAAAGATAACCCCCCCCCCCCTCCAAGGAGGGTCCAAATTATGTATATGCGTGTGTATGTTGCTAATGTTTTCTCTCAAGATTAAATAGTTCATTCGCACTAGGCACTTAGTTAGATCTTACAATTTTTGCATCACAGATAAGTTGCTGTCAAAACTCCATTAGTTTCATCACTCAGACCATTGATATATATTTGGCAATACGTCAACAAAATAATGTCAGTCTTACAATTGCTATAACTACATACATATACAAATATATTACATATATATTCTCAGTCAAATATTTACTATAAATACTATAAATAAAGTGATCACAGTCAATATCGGGGATCACAGGCAGGTAGTTGCCAAGCAACTGAGTCACACTAAATCAATAGGCAAATAAATAAGACTGCTGTGCAGTGATCAACATAACAGGTAATAAGTATAAAATTCGTATACACAGCATAAAATTAATATCAATCAGTAACAATACAATGCAGAATAGGACAAAAACGCTACGCACAACAAAAGAATAAAGGACGCGCTTTGGTGGGGCCAGGCTAAATCACAGAAAGTAACAATTTAACAAATAATAAAACAAACTACGCAAAAATAAGGTTAATATTGCCTGACCCCCGACAGGTGCTCTACATTAATGTTCCGGGACCATTTAATAGTGTCGCTGATCATGAGCCTTCTCATTATCCGCGCATAAAACGGGCTGATGTTGAGAAGTCCCATGACCCGCTCGTTGCCTGGGTCCCAGCCGCCAAGGGCGCCGACGACGAACGCTTCCTCTACGACCGTGTAGCCCTGCTGTTGCAAGTTCTCAGCGAGCGGGCGGTACTTAGTAAGCTTCCCTGCTCTTGCTTCACAGAATCACTCCATCTGGTTTTCGAACGGCACGGCTACATCAACGATCGTGATCTTTCTCTCGATCTCGCTTCGGATCACCAGATTGGGCCGCAGTCTGGCGAATTCCTCGTCGACACCCCGGATGGCTCGATTCACCCTGATTCCCCCGGGTACATTACTGGCCTTGGCGAGCCTGTCTAGGATGGCATCATGGCGTTTGGTGCAAGCGTCAGAGTGTACGCCGCAGTGCTGGAGCACATGAGGCAGTGTCTCAAGGTCACCGCATTTCCTGCATTGCCTACCCACCCCAGGAGCTTTCCATCGCATGGTGGCATTTAAGGGGGTACATATACCTAAAAAAAAGCCACAGAAAAAATTTTGTAAGTTTTTGATGATTAAATACTATATAGTGTCTTGATGAGCTGCTTGAACGTTTTTATTTGTATATCATCGATCGATTTTACACTTTTCCTTAGTTTCACAGTTAAAAAATTTAAGTTTAAATTTCTGTGTACACCCTCCACTATGAATTGACTATAATAGTCAACTATGAATTGACTATAATAGTCAACTATGAATTGACTAAAATAGTCAATTCATAGTGGAGGGTGTACACAGAAATTCAAACTAAAATTTTTTAGTTGAGAAACTAAGGAAAAGTGTAAAATTGATCGATGATATACAAATAAAAACGTTCAAGCAGCTCATCAAGACACTATATAGTATTTAATCATCTTTCGAAAGTTTTTCATTTAAAAATAATTTTTCAGCTACGCGTAATTATTCAAGAACAATGCTTCACAACAAAGAATTTTAATGACCCACACAAGACCAGACTTCTCACTTTATCAAACAATGACTTTATGAAAGTCTTGTTACTTCATGATCAATCTAAAATAAATTGAAAAATTAATGAGAACAAAATAATTTTCAAGAACAGATGAACAAACATTGAATAACTAGACATTGCATTCACAAAAATTTTAATAGAGTAAAAAACTAAAAAATTAAAATAGTCCTTCGTCTTTATATAAGAACACAACATGGTTGAGTAAGATGTGTCACGGTCGGTGAAGTAATAAGTCCACACGATCGGTAATTATTCGTGTGGACACAAGTCGGCAGCCGCCAGTCAGCTGTTGACGGACCGTTCCGGAACGGACCGACCGTCAGCGGGCGGACCGGCCGGAATAAGGCGAAAGCGCGCCAGTCTTTTCTGCTTGCTGAGACTGGACACCTCGTCGTCGTTCGATTTTCTTTGTCGTGATTAAAGAAAGTTTTCTTTGTTAGCGCGATTCGCGGTGTGAGTGTGGCTGTTTCGCTACGACTAGCGAAAACGCAGAAATCGACATTTACGAGTATGTGTGTGTGTGTTGTTGCAGTTGTGCGAGCAACACAGAAACCCGCTACACGGAGATCTCCACCCGCGCGGCGCAAAGGTTTGTGTCGGCGAGCGTACCGGTGTGCAGGTGTGTAGAGTGATAAGGGAAAGAATTGTCGATTATTCTTTCCCAATCAGGTAATATTTAAGAAAGCTTCTACGCGTGAATTCTCGCTAGAAATCACGCGTAGAAACTAACGAGCCGGCGCACGTAGCCGCCCGGCAGAGCGTTTTGTTTGCGCTTTAGTTTCTTTGTTCGGCCGCCGCGCGATCGGCCGAACTTTAATTGTCAACAACGCGAATTAATAATTTTAGTTTATTTTGTTTATTGTTCATTTTTTTTCTTTCTTGTTAATAAATCGAAGTTGAAATTAAACCTTCGTGCGGATTATTTTTTTGATCGAATAAAAGTAACTCTCTCCTCCGTTATCTTCCTGCGATTAGGACAGTCATTTTTCTCCTTAGTTTTCTTTTTTATTAGCTTGGGTAAAATTACCCCGCTCGCTGCCGGTATTGGAAGGCTAGTTCGTGAACGCGTCTCCCCAAGCATGTCTTAGTTTTCCGTTTACAGGTTCACGGACGACAACGGGGGTACTTGGAAGGGAGTACTCCAGGATGAATAATTGTTCACAGCTTAGTCCGACGGCGAGAGTACAACGCCGTGTTTCCCCAGACGAACACTGTAACAGATGAAATTACCAATAACCTAACGAATATTTCTAGCCAACTCGAAAATGATAGCTTTTTGTAATGACAATTAAGTATCGTGTAAATAATTTTTTATCTTTAGTAAGCCTACTCTAAAACATCAAACTGCATACAGTTCTAGTTATAATATTACAAAACGAATAATCAGAAACTTAGATGAAAATTTTTTTGACGCGTACAATCGAGAAAAAGGTTGGAGAGTTGATAAGGCACCCAACGAGCAAATTAAATGTATAAAAATTAATGAACCCAACGTCCGGATGATTTTTTACAATTTCAAAAATATCTATTGGCTCATTATTAACTAAATTGGACCATTGAAAAATTTTCACACAGAACATACTTGAAAATACAACTAAAGAAAGATAAAGAAAAAATGGTTATATTTAAGTCTGACTAAACTAAGTTAAAAAACAAGTCGGAAAAAATAACCATTTTATCGAGTAAGAAATGTAACAGATTCCACTGTCACTTGATACTAACTTTATGATACTTGCATTAGGTTCGATCCTCGCAATTTCCTGTTGGTACCATTTAAGAAATATCAATTAACTTCTTAGTTTTAAGTTTTTTTTTTTTTAATGTTGATTCAATTACTAATTGTTATCCATCATAACTTGTTTAAAATTATTATTAGTAATTTTAAGTTTCAAGAGACGGTAGTCATTCATAATTTAGTCAAATTATGTCATGCTCAGTCATTAGGTATTTTATCTAAAGTAATTTGAATACTGGTATTCAAGTTTTTTATGCTACAATGTTTTTTCGTCTACTTCGTATGCGATTTATGTGAATCATTCAAAAATTCGAGAGTCCGAGGATATTTTTATATAGTTCTAAGAACAATTGACTTTTATGCTGTTTTTTTACCGAAACTAGAATAAGATAATCCGATGACTTGAATAATCTGAGTTTAGAGAGCTTAAATTACGATCAGAGAAAAATTTGCTTAGCTTGAAGGTTCTAAGTTTCAATTAGCTACAAAGTAAAGTACCAAGCAATTCCTGGCTATTGGAATTATTTGAGAGTCAATATATTTTTTAAGTTTCTAGGCAAGGATCAAAATTACTAAGCTTGGCTTCCGGCTTTCTAAAATAAGGCTTTAAACTAAAGGGCTCATGTAGTTAGCCTCCGAGATAAGTTTGTAGAATTCTTAGCTCATTTAGAAAAAGAAACTTGACATAAAGAATACATAATAATAATGAAAAAACAAAACAAAAAGTGTGAGCGTTTTTAGTCAAGTTTTGAAATTCGCCAAGCTTGGGATTTCTTAGCCTGACTTGGCTCAAATTTATCAAGCTTGGGCATTCGTAGGCTAGCTCGAATGGGCCAAGCTTGAACATTCGTAGCCCAGCTCAAATGTGACAAGCTTGAGCATTCTAAAGGCCATCACAGGAACTCTGGCGAATCGCTCGATGCTCCATCGATCGTTGCGCACCTAACCTCAATGGTGAACTCAGGGTACTTCGACTCAGATTGGCGAATCGGCCACTATCTATTTTGTTTGCTGGCGGAGAGGGCGCGCTGTAGTCAACAGCTGGTAGAGCGCGGAACGGCCATAGTAATTTGAAATGACGAACAAATATCACTCTAAACTCCGAACCACAATACCCTGGGCGATCGAGCTGAATTTTTAAATAAATAAATAATCCCCCAAGCTTTAACCCCTAGATGCCCTGGGCGTCCAAGTTTAATTTTTAAATGAATAAATAATTCCCCAAGCTTGAAACCCACAATACCCTGGGCGTCCAAGTTTAATTTTTAAATAAATAAATAATCCCGCAAGCTTTAAACACTAGATGCCCTGGGCGGTCAAGTTTAATTTTTAAATAAATAAATAATCCCCCAAGCTTTAACCCCTAGATGCCCTGGGCGTCCAAGTTTAATTTTTAAATAAATAAATAATCCCCCAAGCTTTAACCCCTAGATGCCCTGGGCGTCCAAGTTTAATTTTTAAATGAATAAATAATTCCCCAAGCTTGAAACCCACAATACCCTGGGCGTCCAAGTTTAATTTTTAAATAAATAAATAATCCCGCAAGCTTTAAACACTAGATGCCCTGGGCGGTCAAGTTTAATTTTTAAATAAATAAATAATCCCCCAAGCTTTAACCCCTAGATGCCCTGGGCTTCCAAGTTTAATTTTTAAATAAATAAATAATCCCCCAAGCTTTAACCCCTAGATGCCCTGGGCGTCCAAGTTTAATTTTTAAATGAATAAATAATTCCCCAAGCTTGAAACCCACAATACCCTGGGCGTCCAAGTTTAATTTTTAAATAAATAAATAATCCCGCAAGCTTTAAACACTAGATGCCCTGGGCGGTCAAGTTTAATTTTTAAATAAATAAATAATCCCCCAAGCTTTAACCCCTAGATGCCCTGGGCGTCCAAGTTTAATTTTTAAATGAATAAATAATTCCCCAAGCTTTAAACACTAGATGCCCTGGGCGGTCAAGTTTAATTTTTAAATAAATAAATAATCCCCCAAGCTTTAACCCCTAGATGCCCTGGGCGTCCAAGTTTAATTTGTAAATGAATAAATAATCCCCCAAGCTTTAACCCCTAGATGCCCTGGGCGTCCAAGTTTAATTTGTAAATGAATAAATAATCCCCCAAGCTTTAACCCCTAGATGCCCTGGGCGTCCAAGTTTAATTTTTAAATGAATAAATAATTCCCCAAGCTTGAAACCCACAATACCCTGGGCGTCCAAGTTTAATTTGTAAATAAAAAAATAATCCCCCAAGCTTTAACCCCTAGATGCCCTGGGCGTCCAAGTTTAATTTGTAAATGAATAAATAATTCCCCAAGCTTGAAACTCACAATACCCTGGGCGTCCAAGTTTAATTTGTAAATAAAAAAATAATCCCCCAAGCTTTAACCCCTAGATGCCCTGGGCGTCCAAGTTTAATTTGTAAATGAATAAATAATCCCCCAAGCTTTAACCCCTAGATGCCCTGGGCGTCCAAGTTTAATTTGTAAATGAATAAATAATCCCCCAAGCTTTAACCCCTAGATGCCCTGGGCGTCCAAGTTTAATTTTTAAATGAATAAATAATTCCCCAAGCTTGAAACCCACAATACCCTGGGCGTCCAAGTTTAATTTGTAAATAAAAAAATAATCCCCCAAGCTTTAACCCCTAGATGCCCTGGGCGTCCAAGTTTAATTTGTAAATGAATAAATAATTCCCCAAGCTTGAAACCCACAATACCCTGGGCGTCCAAGTTTAATTTGTAAATAAAAAAATAATCCCCCAAGCTTTAACCCCTAGATGCCCTGGGCGTCCAAGTTTAATTTGTAAATGAATAAATAATCCCCCAAGCTTTAACCCCTAGATGCCCTGGGCGTCCAAGTTTAATTTGTAAATAAAAAAATAATCCCGCAAGCTTTAACCCCTAGATGCCCTGGGCGTCCAAGTTTAATTTGTAAATGAATAAATAATCCCCCAAGCTTTAACCCCTAGATGCCCTGGGCGTCCAAGTTTAATTTTTAAATGAATAAATAATTCCCCAAGCTTGAAACCCACAATACCCTGGGCGACCGTGCTGAATTTTCAAATAAACAAACAATAAATAATTGTTTTTTAAAAATAATTTACTCGTTACAACACCACAGCACTTAAACAATATCACAACGCAGATTCAGAAAAATAATCCCCCAAGCTTTAAACACTAGATGCCCTGGGCGTCCAAGTTTAATTTGTAAATGAATAAATAATTCCCCAAGCTTGAAACTCACAATACCCTGGGCGTCCAAGTTTAATTTGTAAATAAAAAAATAATCCCCCAAGCTTTAACCCCTAGATGCCCTGGGCGTCCAAGTTTAATTTGTAAATGAATAAATAATCCCCCAAGCTTTAACCCCTAGATGCCCTGGGCGTCCAAGTTTAATTTGTAAATGAATAAATAATCCCCCAAGCTTTAACCCCTAGATGCCCTGGGCGTCCAAGTTTAATTTTTAAATGAATAAATAATTCCCCAAGCTTGAAACCCACAATACCCTGGGCGTCCAAGTTTAATTTGTAAATAAAAAAATAATCCCCCAAGCTTTAACCCCTAGATGCCCTGGGCGTCCAAGTTTAATTTGTAAATGAATAAATAATTCCCCAAGCTTGAAACCCACAATACCCTGGGCGTCCAAGTTTAATTTGTAAATAAAAAAATAATCCCCCAAGCTTTAACCCCTAGATGCCCTGGGCGTCCAAGTTTAATTTGTAAATGAATAAATAATCCCCCAAGCTTTAACCCCTAGATGCCCTGGGCGTCCAAGTTTAATTTGTAAATAAAAAAATAATCCCGCAAGCTTTAACCCCTAGATGCCCTGGGCGTCCAAGTTTAATTTGTAAATGAATAAATAATCCCCCAAGCTTTAACCCCTAGATGCCCTGGGCGTCCAAGTTTAATTTTTAAATGAATAAATAATTCCCCAAGCTTGAAACCCACAATACCCTGGGCGACCGTGCTGAATTTTCAAATAAACAAACAATAAATAATTGTTTTTTAAAAATAATTTACTCGTTACAACACCACAGCACTTAAACAATATCACAACGCAGATTCAGAAAAATAATCCCCCAAGCTTTAAACACTAGATGCCCTGGGCGTCCAAATTTAATTTGTAAATAAAAAAATAATCCCCCAAGCTTTAACCCCTAGATGCCCTGGGCGTCCAAGTTTAATTTGTAAATGAATAAATAATCCCCCAAGCTTTAACCCCTAGATGCCCTGGGCGTCCAAGTTTAATTTGTAAATAAAAAAATAATCCCCCAAGCTTTAACCCCTAGATGCCCTGGGCGTCCAAGTTTAATTTTTAAATGAATAAATAATTCCCCAAGCTTGCAACCCACAATACCCTGGGCGACCGTGCTGAATTTTCAAATAAACAAACAATAAATAATTGTTTTTTAAAAATAATTTACTCGTTACAACACCACAGCACTTAAACAATATCACAAGCAGATTCAGAAAAATAATCCCCCGAGCTTTAAACACTAGATGCCCTGGGCGTCCAAGTTTAATTTTTAAATAAATAAATAATCCCCCAAGCTTTAAACACTAGATGCCCTGGGTGACCGAGTTGAATTTTTAAACAAATAAACAATCCCCCAAGCTTTAACCCCTAGATGCCCTGGGCGTCCAAGTTTAATTTTTAAATAAAAAAATAATCCCCCAAGCTTTAAACACTAGATGCCCTGGGCGGCCAAGTTTAATTTTTAAATGAATAAATAATTCCCCAAGCTTGAAACCCACAATACCCTGGGTGACCGTGCTGAATTTTCAAATAAACAAACAATAAATAATTGTTTTTTTAAAAATAATTTACTCGTCACAACACCACAGCACTTAAACAATATCACAACGCAGATTATATGAAGATTTTATATACACTATAAATATATCACTCGTTGTCGGATGATTCGGGTGTTTCGGGCATCGTCGGATACGGGAAATCATCCAAATCATCGAAGTCCTCAAGATTGGCGATGTCTTGGTGGGCGAAATATATCTCCGTTGAGTTCATGGACCCCGCATGGAAAGCTGCAGCTATGTTGAGGAGAATAAACAGTTGTTGAAGCAACAGTAAGTTGTTGTTGATCCCCATGATATTCTCCAAATTTTCCGGGACCTGCAATTCTTGCAGATATACTCTAAAATTGTTCAAGTGGGGTTCGTGTATCATGGCCAGTTCTGCAGGAGAATTTCCGAGATGGAGCAGAACCTTGAAGTGATGGAGTATTTCGGTAAGAATAAGTCGTACCTGCTCCATCGCAGCATGTAATTCTGCCATCTATAGATACATACAAAGTAATTAATGTTTTAATACAAATACGCGTTTTACTTTTTTTTAATTTACTTACTTTACTTGCAGTCTCGTTGATAAAGACACCAAAACACACAAAACACACCGAACAGAGTAAAAAAGAATAGTACGTCGAGAAGGTTAAAAAAGGCGGTAAAGATAGGGATACACGTGTGCCTAGCAGACAACAAGCGCATTTAATAAATACTCGAAAGATAATAATATTACTAAAGAGTTATACTCTTTAGATAACTAAATAGATAATAAGTTAATTATAAAAAAATACTTTCTAAAATTTGCACTGCGCTGTTTTTTTCACAAGCAGTTCTTTAATTTCAAACGACGGTTTCATTGTTGACGGCGCTGATGTCAATACTATTATTTGATTTACCTATTTAGAAAGGTCCGTTACTGCACAGTACAAACATAAAAATAAACAACAATAAAAAACTTTATTAATAATATTGGACTGTACTTAATAGTTTTTGCTAATAGCTTTTAATCACATTTGATCATCAATACTTAACATTAAAAATATCCAAAAATATGTACAAGAATCGATTTTCGCTCTGGTTTCAAATTGTGTGTAGGATTAAATATATTTTTTATTTTTTTCTTTTGGAGCTACCATAAATAATTTGATTCAACACATTCATCGTATTTTGAACGTAACAGGCTTTATTTGGAAATTTTTCATAACAAATACTTTTTAACATAACTTTTTAACAAATCTTTTAAACATATATTTTTAGTATACTTTAAAACAAGGATAAGATATAATTTTAAATGCTATAAGCTTTGTACACCTCATTTCATAATTTAAAAGAATGTTATTTTTTATTTTTATTTTATTTTGTATCAACGGGCTAGATAACCCTTTTGGACACAAAAATTTATAAAAAGAATAAATAAATATATATATATATATATACATATCATGGAGAAGTGTACAAGATAAAAATTTAATAAAACCTAGAAACATTTTTAAATATGGAATTCTGAAACTCTTTGAAATTACATTTACAATTATTACACTTAATACATTTAAATTATATTTACAACATTTACAATGTATATTTCTATATATGCTACTTGCTTCATTTAAACTGTATAAATAAAAACATTTTATAGTGCAAATCTCTGAAATTAATTTATAAAAGATAAAATTAAAAGAAAACTTGAAAATACTTTCAAATTACTTCCTAATAGTAGTTTCTTTTTCTTCATATCTGTCAGTCCTCGTTCACCCATTTAGGCCATAGTTAAACTGAAAATAAATGTGTAAATTAGAGCAAATAAAGTTCATTTAAAATACGAAACGATGAACATATTTACTTTTCATTGAACAGCAGAGATTCAAATAGTAGTTTCTTTTTCTTCATATCTGTAAGTCCTCGTTCACCCATTTAGGCCATAGTTAAACTGAAAGTAAATGTGTAAATTAGAGAAAATAAAATTCATTTAAAATACGAAACGATGAACATATTTACTTTTCATTGAACAGCAGAGATTCAAATAGTAGTTTCTTTTTCTTCATATCTGTCAGTCCTCGTTCACCCATTTAGGCCATAGTTAAACTGAAAATAAATGTGTAAATTAGAGCAAATAAAATTCATTTAAAATACGAAACGATGAACATATTTACTTTTCATTGAACAGCAGAGATTCAAATAGTAGTTTCTTTTTCTTCATATCTGTCAGTCCTCGTTCACCCATTTAGGCCATAGTTAAACTGAAAATAAATGTGTAAATTAGAGCAAATAAAATTCATTTAAAATACGAAACGATGAACATATTTACTTTTCATTGAACAGCAGAGATTCAAATAGTAGTTTCTTTTTCTTCATATCTGTCAGTCCTCGTTCACCCATTTAGGCCATAGTTAAACTGAAAATAAACGTGTAAATTAGAGCAAATAAAGTTCATTTAAAATACGAAACGATGAACATATTTACTTTTTATTTTGCAGCAGCGAAAGCAGTAAAGTTTGTATGAAGCGCGATAATCGTGCCATTTTTGAGAACCAATTGTAGTCCTTGGTAAAAGATGATAATTACTGAAAAAAAAAAAATTTGTGTATACGATGTCGAAAAAAAAAAGTTCTTTTTAAAGTAGCTATTGTGAAAATCATAGAATTAGTATTAGCAGATAAAAATTAAATTTAAAAAAAAGTGGAGTGTTGAAAAATTCGACGGACGTGCGAGTAAAACTCTCAGCAACTAATCTGTAGATTTTGTTGAACTCCTATAAAACTGTAATTAACAATAAAATATGAAAAAAAAATTGTTGAGAATACTAATTTTTAATTTTGAGATTCCGAAACAAACAAGGGATTCACTCTATTTTTTTTATGTTTTTTCTTTTTATGAAGTTCCAATGCAGCCACAAGAAACTTGTTTTCAACTTCCCTTAATCCATCAATTTTACCCTCTAAAACATTATTTATACAAGAAGTTATTGGTACTATTACATCCGTTAAAGCTACTTTAACCATTTCAAATATAATAAGATCTCGGTGAATCGAACAATGAATTTGAGTAAACTGTATTTTCTGTTTAACAAAATGAAGGCAAACATGAGTTAAATTATTTAAGTGTAAAAATTTTGACAAAACATCCGAGATACATGTAACTAATTTTTTATGAATTTCTAACAACCAACCCTGGGAAGCGTTTAAAGTTTCGTGAGCGTGACTGCAACTGAAACATTTATTAAATAAAAGTAATTTTTTTAAAACTCGCCGTAAAAAAGTATCTGGCTTGACTCTTGCAACGATGTAACTGGCAAACGGTACTACGTCTTCTTCTTCGTCGGGTATGTAGACTTCTGTGACTTCTTCTGCAATGGACTCCTGTTGGAAAAACTGTAAAAGCAAGTCCAGAGAAATTCCTTCGTCCAAAGCGCAGTTGGAGCCAACTGCTCTCCTTGATGTAAGAAGCGTGATATGCAAAGCACGAAAGATACTTGAAAACACTGCTGGCGTAGGATTTGTGTTTTGAGCGCAGTAACTCCGGAATCGAGAGAAAAGATTTTCAATCGCATCTTGGGAAATAAAACGCTGCTGTAAAGCGGGTATCCCTTCTTTTTCTAGCACAGCTTGCAGTTGTAAAACGCTGTCCATTGTCGACTCTAGGTTTGTCATAGTTGGAATTGACTCGGGCTTCAAGGTGACTTTATTTATGAACTTCATTTTATGAACTCTGGCTTTGGAATCCTTAATCAACTGATTGTGATAGCTATTTGATGTTATCGGCGTTCGTTTTGGGTGAGGATTAACTTTTTGCTCCTGTAAGGAGCCACCGTTTAAGGCATCAAAGAGCTCATCAAAAAATAGGACCATGTCAGCTGTTGTTCGAGCATCTTCAGTAAGTTGTTTGGGCCCCATTCGTGTTTGGACTACCTCTGAAAAATAATAAAAATAATAAAAAACTTTTTGATAAATCCAGTAAGCGTCAGTGAAGAATCATTTGTTAATGAATAACAAACCTTTTGTTTCGATTAAACGGTTCATTTCCGTTCCGGTACTCTTGCTCAGAGCTTGAATGCAATGTTTCACGCTCATCTTTTTCATATCCTTTTCATACATGTGCCGGACAGTTAATTTGGGAAGTCTCCGTACTCGGTTGCCGGACAATTCATAGAAATCCATCTCAAAAGCCGTTTGAATGTGCTCCCAACTTCCAAATTCTCGTTGTTGAAGGGGTTTATTCTTTGAATAATCATCTTCCAAATATTTCTTCAACCAATTGTTTCTAATTCTCTTCTCCATATGTACTACGTCAAAGATCGGAATTATTTCCATACCTTCAAGAAAGTACGTGCCAACTGGAAAACAATTCAATTTAATTAAAATTAAATAAATTTTAATTCAATGAAAATAAAAAAAAATTTAACTCGATTAAAATTATATTGATACGTCTTAGTCTTAGGAATATTTAGGAAATAGTATGAAATAGTATAACTAGACACTATTCTTTTTTTACTTACATCTTTTCAAATTGTGTTTTTCCCTTATTCCTTCGTGTGTTTCTTGTACAAACTCCTTTATTGCGGCTCGATTCGTTGCACCTTGGTCTTTCGTCGATGCGACCACTCTTAGACCAGCGTTTTTAAGCGCTCGGACGTTTTCCGTAACTGCCTGCTTTAAAAGAGGTGTTGGCATTGTTGCAGAACAAAACCCATGTGAAACGTGTATCTTCCACCCCGTCTCAAGGCTTTTGATCATGAAAGTTAGAGCATGATCAGCTATGTCTTCAGAGCGTTGTCCTTTGCCAAACTCTCGAAAACCCTTAACGCGATCCTCACGAGGATCAAAGTCCAGATGTGGCTCGCAACTCATCTCGTCCCAAATTAATACTATAAGTTTTTGCGCATCGGAAAAATCTTTGACCACCTCTTTTAACGCCGCAAAGAACTGCTCGTTGATACCTGCAATAAAGGAAATGTGTATAGTAAACAATACGTACTTACTTGAAGTAATAAATGATTGATAAAATATGTTTTTGAAATGATTTAATGTCGTTATTACTGTCTTTTTGAAATATTAAATTCTGAAATTAAAAATGATCACAACTACAATATAACTATGTATACATGAAAAAGTATACAATTATTAATTTTGTAAAACGTACATTTAAAAACGAAATTTAATATATAATATTTCACATTGAAAAATTCAAATCTTTAAACTTTCAAATAAGCGGAAAAAATAGCTCCACTTTAATAATTTTAAAAATATACAAATAATCAGCTTTAACTTAATTATAGTTTTGAAAAAATCATTTTATAAGAAGAAAAAAGTTTAAAAAAAAAATTTTGTCAGTGAAACAAATTTTGTTCATGAATGACAAATATTTGGAAAAATTTAAGTAATTTTTTAATTAGTAAGTATTAGTAATTTAAGTAAATAATAATAATCATGACAAATGAAATGGTAGGTTCATGCATCGAGTCACAGGTGACGAACGACTAGGCTGCAAGGGTTCAGCTTATGCCGCGACTTGCTGCTTCGGTGCGATAAGAGGCAGGAGGCTCAGTCTGAGCGAGCTGCCGGTGGATGCCGACGGGGAAGCTCCGTCGCTCGCGGTCCTTCCGCGCTGGTCCCCGCGGTCGTGCCTCTTCACGTGCTTGGCCAAGTGATCGCTGCGCATGAAGCGTCTCTCGCAGACCCCGCAGGCGAATCGCTTCTCCCTCGTGTGGGTCCGCTTGTGCCTGGAGAGCTCGTCGCTCCTGGAGAAACGTCGCGCGCACTCTTCGTAAGGACAGGGGAAGGACCGCTCGCCGGTGTGGTTGCGCATGTGGGCCTTGAGGTGCGACGACTGGAAGTAATTCTTTCCGCATCCCGGGTGCTCGCACTTGTAGACGCGCCTTCGGGCGGAGAAGGCAGCTCCGTTGGCGGGCTTCGGCTGCTTGGAGGCCGGACTACGTGATGATGTCTCTGTTGGTTAAGACGGTAATCGTCGAACGTCTCCGACATTAGCGAGTATACAAACCTGTTTCCATATGCATTTTATTCTGAAATTCTTTCAATGTTGTTTCTCCAGGAAGTCCAAGCGACGATTGTAGAAAACGGTAACATTTCGGCGACTGCTTATAAATGGCTACCGCTAGAGCTTTTTCGAGTAGCGAATAGCGGCGACCTTTTGGCTTAACGCTGCTTTTTAGAATTAGATTGCAAAAAAGCTTCTGAGTGGAGTTTAATTTTTCATACTGTTTCTGAATAGTTTTCATTTGTCGTAAATTGCTATGCAAAATTTTTTTGGCGTTGACAGCTCTAAAATTCAATAGAAACATAAATATTAATTATTACTGATTTTTAAATACAAAAAAAATAGATATGACATACCGCTGTAGTTTTTTTTCAGTGTTACGCAAAATGATAGACAAATGTTTAGATGAAAGCTTTTTTCTTCTTCTTTTTTTTGGAATATTTTTGGAAGCACAATTCTTGGTACCATTAGTAGATGTGCTACTTTGCTTATCGGAATTTAAATTTGAAAGAGCTTCATCTTTAGAAAGTAAATCAGGTTCTTCTGTAGATGTTTCATCCATAAACAATGAAGTGTCCACCATGTCCGCACTGGAGTTGGAGTGTTGTTCTTGTATTGACAAAATCTCAACGTCTGAAACTAGAAAAATGAATAAATATCGCAGCAAGTATTGAACAAAAACACAAAGTAAATATCATAAGTAGAAATGACGCATTGGTATTTATTACAAAACATTGAAAGTATAGCGCGTCAAATTGTTAAAATTTGTTTAACTTATTAAAATATTAAAAAAATTACTTGGTCTTTGAAGTGTTCTTGCTTTTTTCTTTTTTGGAGAGTTGAAAAGTTCATCGTCAGATAAAGGACTCCAATGGTCTGAAAATTCGAAATATTCAGTGTGTGAACAAATTCCATTTGAATCAATTGGATGATTCAGTAGATCAAGATGCTCCGTGACAGCTGCTGGATCCACCGCTGGCGCGTCAAGATGTTTTTGCAACTTTAGAGTGGGAACAGCGTGTCCTATCAGTCTAATATCTTTATTTGGGCCATGGGGAGTACTAAAATATTTTTCCTCGAAATGAGCAGCGCACACAGAATACCGACGTTTATGCAGTACTTCGTACTCCACAGCATTCAGTTTCTCATCTCCAACAGCTCGCAACCACTGCAATCCAAGAGTCCGGTTTTTTGGAAAATGATATAAACGGACCTTTCCTCGTTCAGATGGACATCCCGGAACAATGCAATCCAGTGATACTAAGTAGTAAAAAGTTAAATTGTATTATTAATACTTGAATGTAAACAATAAGTTTGATCATTTTTTATTTAAAAAATAATCAACAAGTAGCGTTAATCTTAAAATAAATAAGATTTGTAAACACTAAGTAACTGTAAATTACTTCAAACAAATTTACTGTAACGCTCTGGCAAAGTAGTATTAAAAAAAAAAAACATTAAAAAATATATGTATAACATAACATATAGAGTTTTGGATAGAATAATTTTTAATAATCTTAAAATGCCATAATTCATAATTTTTAGTTTCATCAATAAAAGACTACAGATGGGCCTTACAACATCTTGATCCCATGTACCTACTTATCAATAATGGTTCTGATGTGAACATATATTGCTTGAGATGAAACAACTCCTCTGTATTGTGCATTCAATAATCAGTGGTTGAGATATGATGCAAGTATACATGCAGAAAGGTCAAACAAGTTTATTGAAAGAATATTGCACAATAAATAATTCCATAAATGGTTCTGACTCATGCTAAGTAACAAAAGCACACAATTTTTAATTGTTATGTTTGATTATACAAAACATAAAAATGCCAAACTGAAAACTACAGATGAAGGAGACTGATCATCACTGATCATTTATTTTAAACAAAAATAACAGAATAACATAGGTAAATTATAAAGTCCACAGCGATACAATTACATTACCATACATTACTTCAATTCAAGTGCACTATAATAACAATAATGATAAAAAAGTTTGCCTACTGCTTTGAATGCACAAATGGTGCTGTGTAAATCTCAAGGATTTTGAATGAAACACTTGAGCTTGAAGTGCAAGAGTATCTTGGATAAATTTATCCGCATACAGCAACTTAGGTTTAAACATTCTGATTCTGATCTACTATTTATGAAAGGTATACCTGATGCAACCTGATGTGAACATCAAGACTTGAAATAAAATAACTCTACATCTTCAATCAATAAGGAATGCGTTGAGAGATGGTATACATGCAGAAAATTCAAAGAATATTGTACTAATGAAAAATCCACAAATTAAATGTCAACAGTTTTGATATTTATAACAATATAAATTTATATTACTTCCTAATTCAAGCTTATTGTAAATGTCTAAAATATAAAATTGATTATTGTTGTATTTGTTTTTGAAAAATCATACAAATGCTTGTCAACACTAAAAATTAAATTATATAAGCTGATTATTACTTGCATGGTAACCAACAATCACAGTTCATACTACTAAATTAATATGAGCTAATATAAAGAAAAGTAGAATTCAATTTCAATAATTAAAAATAGATTCAACCGGTCAATGCAAACATGCAATTCTCAGATTTATTTATGTTTAGCAAAAATTCATTTTAACTCTTTGATTATAGAATATAACATGACCTATCTCATCATGTCTTTACTTTGCTTTTGTCATCATGCATAAAAGTGCATACTTAATAATTCAATAATCTACATACCTATTTTTGCATATTTCTTAGTTGTTTACTTTTCTTGAACAATTATTAAACTCAATTATAATTTAATTCTAACTTGATGTTGCAGTATTCTCATTAATTTTTTATACACTTTTTTTAATTTTAATAAACTACACAATTTTAATAAACTACAATAAACTACTTGAGGTCTTGTTAAAGAACTTACCAGCAACCATTACTATAATTTTCTAAATTTCAAGACGTCGTTTCTTAAAAAGTTATAATTATAAACAACTGGCATCTACTGTAATCAGCTTTGAGCTTAAAAAAAATTTGCTCCTAATTTGCTTTGTTTACAATTACATAACCAATAAAACCAACTTAATTTAAACTTAAATCAAAATCAATTTCAAAACAATACTACTTTTAATACTTAGAATAAATAAATGAGAAAATATTATAGAAAGCGTTAATAATGTTTCTCAACTTTACATTTCTATGCTTGACAATGCTTGCCGCAGTCTCCTGTTTCTGGCTCAATTTAAAGAATCGCGCGGGCTCAGGCGGGGTCACAAGTACGCAAGCTCACTCATGTACTACATACATTTATTTATGTGTGTTTACATATACCATTAAATAATATACTTAAATTAACAATTTCATTTTTTTTTCTTTTTTTTTAATATCTTCAAATTCATACTTTATAATTTTTATTTTTAAGTATCATATTTGAATCAGACTTGTCTTCCCTCGCTTCTGCCATAGTTTCGACGACAGCGCGCCCTCTCCGCCAGCAAGGCAACCAGTTTCCACTCGGGAACCTACGCTCAGTTCATTTTGCGGGAGTCGAAGTACCCTGGGTGAACTGGGCGATCGGTCGGTTTAAGAAATCGGCATCGCTCGTCGACCGCTGGCCGATCGTCCAATCCAGCTGTGAGGTTGGGTGGGAAACGGTCGACGGTCGTCAGTCGACAAGTGATTTCGCCCGAATTCTGATGATGGCCCTAAGCCTAGCCGAAATTTGTCAAGCTTGGACAATCGTAGCTCAGATTGAATGTGCCTAACAAGCATTTGTTGCTCAGCTCAAAAAGGCCAAGCATGGGCATTCTAAGCCTCACCGAAGCTTATCAAGTTGGAACATAATAAGCGTCGAAGAAATTTGTCAAGCTGGAACATTTGTAGCCTAGCTTGAAATTTCTAAGCTGAGCTGCTGATCTTCGGGCTAAGCTCCAATTCGTTGGGCCTAGCTCGGAGTTTTCGTTGCATAGCTTGAATGTGCCAAGCTTGGGTATTCTAAGCTTACGCGAAATTTGTAAAGCTTGAATACTCATCGCATAGCTTGGAAGTTCCTAGCTAAGCTACTGAGCTATCGGGCTAAGCTCTAAGCTCGAACATTTGTAACATAGCTCAGAAGTTCTAAGCCGAGCTGCTGAGCTATCGGGCTAAGCTCCAAGCTATTAAAAATTAAATTAAATTAAATTAAATTACATATTAAAAATTATTTATTTAAAAAGATATTTATTTTCCATAATATACACACAGTTTTACATCATTTTTTACATTTAGAAAATTAAAATAAGTGTTTTTATAAAAGTTATAAAATGCAGCTTATTTAGGCTATGAAAATTTATTGCTCGTAAAGTCAAAATTTTTCCTTAAAGCGGATGGACCCAGGACTTGGCATAGTTGTTGTACATGTGAACCCTCATGAGCGGAACCTCAGGCAACCAAATTCAAGCACTATTAAGCTACTTGCACACTCTAAAATTGCTTGATGTGGTAAAAATTTTGATAGTTTTTATCATTTTAGTCAATTTATGGTGTGCAATCAGCTTAATAATGCTTAGATTTGGTTGCCTGAGGTTGCGCTCATAAGGGTTCACATGTACAACAAGTGTGTAAAGTCCTGGGTCCATCCGCTGTCTGGAAAAATTTTGGCTTTACGAGCAATGCCCTCATTTTCTCAAAAATCACATATTTGAGAAAATGGCTTTTGAAGTTCTGAACAGATTTTGATGAATAAAATGTAACACACAAACACATAAACATTTATATCTTGAAAATATCTTGTCACAGGACTCTTGCTTGATGTAAATACTCTTTTGCACATAGCCGGATAATTTATTTTTTTGATACTGCTCCTAAAGTGACCCAATTAGCTTTTTTATCAAAAACACAGATTACACACTATTAGGCACCAAGACCAAGTTAAGACTTAGAGTCAGCGGAGTCTTCATATGCAATCATCTAAAATTATCTTTAACATTAAATCACAGAATAATTTTTTCACTTCACATTTGTACATAAACCTCTTTTTTTTTAACAACTAAAAACTTCATAAGTTTAACTGGTAAGAATTGGTCATTTATTCTTAAATTTTTTTTTTTTTTTTTTTGAATAAAACTAACTTATTTACTTGAGATTAAAATAATAACAAAAACAAAACCAAGTAAAGTAAAATTTCACTAGAAAGATGACTCAAAGAACAAAAAAGTCGTCATGAACTTGCAACGCTGCGGAAATAATTTGATATCGATAGATCGATGTTCGATACTAATTGATGTAATATACTAAAGTAGACTCGTAAAGGTAATTTATGTCATATATTATGTCATAAAGGTTATAAATTTTTTTATGCGATCGATTCTAACTTAATAAACTGTTTTTAGCATTAGACTTGAAATGAAAGTTAATCTTTCATTCTTAATTTTCATTATTAAGATATTATGTCACGGAAAAAATCTAATTACAGATAAAAAAAAATTCTGTTTTTTCATCGCTTTTATTAGACGAAAACGATATAAATACTTACAGTTCTGTTCGTGGATAAAAAATAAAAAATTAAACCTACATTGCGAAAATTAAAAAAGGAATAAATACATCGAAAAAGCATTTGTACCGATAGTATCGTAGAAAGTATTTCTGCTACTAGAACTGGCTTGAAATTCTTGAATTTCAAAAAAAGCAATTTCAACGTTAATTTAATAAATTGAATGTCTTTATTAAGGGGGGAGTAGGGGCTAGACATTTTCAAAAAATCGATTTTTTTTTTTTTACATTTTCGTAAAGAATAGGGTCTTATGAATGTCCCCTCAAAATGAGAAGTAATTCGGAGCAAAACTATCCAAGATACAGAGCTCTAAGCCCGGGCGCTGCAGCTCGGTTGCACGGCTCGTCGCACGGCCGACCGGCAGGTGTGTCTCACAAACAGCAGACGAAAGAAGCTCGAGTACTTCGTAGACAGCAATCAAAACAAGCCCTTGACAAGGGAACTGCAGCAGGGAATGTGCTTTATGCAGCTGGAATCGACGATTCAGTGTAAGTTGTAAAAAAAAGTTTTCATGATTTTTCCCCCTCGAAAACTTAAAACGCGTTTTTCTCGAAACTAACTTTTTCAAAGTCGGTGAACGCTGCCATTTAAAGACTACTCAACCGATCGTTCTAAAATTTGACACATTTACTTGTTATATAAAATACCCAGCCCCTACGGAGAGTTTTTTTTTTTTTTTTTGGGTTTTACGGATACAAAATGGCGTCAATTTTCCGCGAAAAATCCGGTTTTTTTTTAAATTGTTGCCAAATCTTGAAAAAAAATTTTAAAAATAAATACTCTCCGTAGGGGTCGGGAAAAACTCCTACTTTAACTAAAAAAATTATTGAATTTCATTTCAGGTAACCCAGTGCAGCCCAGGAGTGTTCACCGCGGATGACCTTTTTTTTCGACGCCTCCGAAAATGTTACGTCAGAGGCTCATTTATGAATATTCTTATTCAAAAATTTGACAAAATTTACTTTAAATGTTGCTCTATTATGTGTCATTGTTTAAATAAATACATTTGTTTATACGTCGCCCCAAAAAATCGTCGAAAAAGTGCTTTTTTTTACCAATTAACCCCTACTCCCCCCTTAAATTAACTGTAATTTTTTTTCTTTAACGAATTAAGAAAGACGGTTAACGGCGAGGTTAACGGCATTTGAAAGCTGATGTAAAAGTACATCAAAAAAAAAAAAAACCTGAAAATTGATTTTTTGAAAAATTTTAGGTATATGTACCCCCTTAAACACACTACCTCCAGGCGAGCTCGGTGGACAAAACGCCAGTCAGCGAAGCGGGTGAAACTGCTGGTGCGGAGGAAGTGATTGCTCACCGCACTCCGGCCGGTTACCTCGAGCACCTTGCCTTGATCTGGCTTGGCAAGAACTCTTCCCTCATGCCCCACCAGTGCGGCCCACAGCCTCCGTACGACCTGTTAACGAGCCATGGGTGGGATGATGATGATGTCATTGTCATCCCTGTTGCCTGGGCGGTGGTACTCCAATGAGAGTTCAGCACGCTTGTCAGTCCACCTCCATTTCAGACCATGGGATATCCATCTGGTCACGTTTCTGGCCCTCGACCAAAGTGAGGAACCTCTTGATGGTCGAGCGAATTCCCCTCTAGGGAGCCCGTCAGATAGTTTGCCATGTCATGCTCTTTGGTGGGGTGGCCCACTCGTTTAGCTACGGTCATCCGCAACGTAGACATGGACACATTAGCCACGCTTGTGTCCTTAGAGCTCAAGAGCTTAAAGGCATGAACGATGGTAAGAATGTCGGCCATCTCTGCGAGAGGCAAAAGCCCTCCGCCCCCCATGTATGAAGGGAGGAAGACCAATTCGGCGCTCGCATGTCGGGGGAGATTCATCCATCTCTTGGCAATCCTTTTCAACTCCCTGTTGGCCTCCCCGAGAGGACCTTTTCTCACATCTGACCCCCTCAGACTAAAGTCCATTCGTGGCAGGATAAAGGTAGCCACGGTCTCAAGTTTCTGCCAAGGGGCCAGCAGTGAACCGTCGACCACACGGATGTCCGCCAACAGCTCTTCAATGGTGGTGTACGGCGTCTGCTTGACTTGAAATCCCGTTGGGGTACCCAAATGTTCGTAAGCTTTGCCACGGTCTAGGGCGCGCATCACCTCACCCTGTATGCTGAACTGCGTTCTCTTGACCGCATCGACACCCCTACCTTTCAGGTGTAGGGTTGCAGATTTTGCAGGGTTGAAGGTGAGGCTAACAGCCGCAGCAGCGTCCTCCGCAGATATCAGGAGGATTCTCATCGCCTCGGGCGAGTCCGCAATGAGACCCATGTCATCTGCACAGTCAAGATCTGTTAAAACTTCTCCCGCAAGTTCGTAGCCCCCACCCGAAGCCGCAACTGCCCTGATAACAGGCTCCAGAGTGAGGTTAAAAACTATCGAGCTCATGGGACATCCTTGCTTCATGCCCGAGTCAATGGAGATGGGCTTGGTGATGCAGTCCGCAGTCCTGGCGCAGGTGGTCGCACCATCATACACTGATGCGATCAGCTTCTTGACCGGCTCCGGGACCCGATGCTGCCCGAGGGCACTGAAGATAGAAGCGTGGGGGACCGAGCCAAATGCATTGGTGAAGTTCAGCCACGCGACCACAACTTCCCTCCCTTTGGACTTCGCGTCACGCAGAATCTCTTGCAAGATAAAATTGTGTTCATGGCATCCTTCAAACGGGAGGAGGCCTTTCTGGGACGCACTCATTCTGTTGTTAGCATGGCCAAGCAGGTGAGGCAGTCGGCGACAAGTGAGGAGAGGAGTTTAGGGGTAGTATCTTCCATCGCTTTTGGCCGTCAGTTCCCGATTTGGTCCCTCTCACCTTTCTTAAAAAGCAACACAGTGTCGGATTTTTCAAGTACTGTGGTACTGCGCCCAATCTAAGGCAAGCATTGAAAAGAGCTGTTAGCACGTGACAGCCCGGGTCAGCTTTCCTCAGATCCGCGTACGTAACGCCGTCGGGCCCCGGGGATGAGTAACTCATGCCTCGGAGCATTTTTGCGACTTCGTCGGATCCGAATGGGCGACACAGGCTGGCACAGCTTTCGGCACTGGGCTCGTCGGCGTTGAACAGTGGGGGCAATTCGCCGCCAGGCTCTCTCGCAGAATGTATCTGCTGGAAGTGCTCTTCATCTTCCTGGACTGGTATTTCACAGTGCCGGGAAGGGGCACCTAGCACTTCCTGGACCGCTTTCTTGCGGTTAGAACGGTAGAAAGCCTGGATGCGCTTGGATCCCTCCACCCACGCCATCTTGTCATGACCTGGAATCTCCTCGGGAGCCGGTTGGCCTTGTGCGGCTGGCGTTACATCGCACCTATCTTCACGGTTTCCGGATCTCCTCAGCCCCCGTCTACGACCACCACAACTGCGGACGAGGTGCCTTCAGTGGCGAGTATGTTGCCCCTCCCGACACGTCATCTTGGACAGAAATACAGCAGCTTGAAGGGCAGCCTCCTCCAGCTGAAGGGCATCCCACGCTAGATTGGCCAGTTCACGATTACGACCCCTGTGCCGGCTACGTCGGCGAGGGGCATTCTGTATCCGAATAGGGCGTTTAACTGGGTCCTCCAGAGTTAATGTGGTGAGAGAGTTGCCCCGCGGGGTATGAGAAAAAAAAGTTGGTGGTGGAACGCCATCCACAGGAAGTTCTGGTCCAAGAGCAGCACCCGGTGCAGGAGCCGATTCTCTTCCGGCGCCATCCTCCGCGTCAGGAGAGCCAGTAGGGGGGCCTCCCGGAACATCAACGCTGGATTGCGACACGTCCCTGAAATGGTAAGAAACATCAGTGTCACGGTCGCAGACTCCAAGACAGTCAAAAGTATTATGTGACAAAAAATTGGGAGATACGGCGTTGCTGTTGTTGTTGCTGCTACCTCCTCCCCTGCTAGAACGCCTCGACGTTGTGCTCCACTTCGGTGATGATGGTGGGCTACCGAGAGTATTCCTTCTTGTGCCCCCGGCCACCAATGTGCCCTCAGGTGTTGCCGCCTGTGAAGGTGGTGGTAGCTTGTCGGCGAACTGCGGTGTCGGTGGTGAGTAGATGGTCGCTGACATCACCAGGCTCGTGTTGGTCGTCGTCGTCGTTGTGCACGATGTGACCGTGTTGGTGGTGGCCGTCGACGGCAGTGTGAGACACCAAAGGGGTGGCGATGCAGTGTGGCCGGTCTGAGTGTCCAGCCCCACCCCCACGGGTCTTATGGGGAGTCTCAAGGTGGCGCTGGCTGGGCTGGTGGTTGTGGGCGTCGATGACGACGACTTTTGCAGCGTTGGTGGTGGTAGTTGTCGCTTCCCAGTGACGCGTGTCCCCATGTCCTGGAGTATTGTCCTTCACGCCCTCTGCTGACCCCTGGATGATGATGTAGCCTCCTTATGGGCTGACGAGACCTTGGATCTGGTGGCCTGTTGTCTGAGACGCTCGGTCCTCACCAGCCGTACCAGTGGAGTTGGTAGTTTGGCAGAGGACGGAGTCCGGGTGGCGAAGCTGGTCTCGCTGCTACTGGGGCTGCCGTCGATGACGGAGACTCCTTTGTGACAAACTGGTCTGAGCCTTGAAGCTGATGTTGTTGCTGCTGCCACGACGTTTGTTGTGTCATGACTTGTATTGCTACCCTTAGAGGCCCTGATCCATGATCAGATGGTTGGGGCGGGGGGCCCCAGCTCGCGGCTTATTTCTGCGCCTTTGCGGCCTTGGCGGTGTAGTTCAAGCGCTTGGCGCTTGACTGAATCTGGGTATTTTGAACGCCGGCCTGACGTCATCTCCAAATAATTTTACGATGATCCCGTGTCGGCTAATCAAAAATATTTTGAATTGGTTCACAATGAGGTAGATTATCAAGTCGCCTTGTTTCTTGCTTAGAGAAGTACGAGGTAAACATGAGAAGAAATGCTGATTGAGGCCGGAGCTGATTTGAACGTGAGCATCGGGTTGAACCGGACAGCGCTGTACTTGGATTGTGCTATCAGAAACAACGGGACTCAGTCGCTGGCTTTTGGTGGGTTGTATCAGCTTTCTGGTGCCGACTCGAGGGTGTTCTTGGTCCTCTCCATCGGGGAGCTAGACACGAGGGCACTGTCAAATAACCTCGAAGCTCCGAGAATCGAGCTTTCTCACACGACACGCCCACTACTTGTGCTGTTGACAAACACGTCCTACTCGGACGAGAGTTCGAACAAGACTTTATTGTATACTTGTTCCAATAATAATATGAAAAAAGTAGTAATTAGTGATATAAATAGTTAAAATAGTTAAATAAAATTAGTTGGTCAAATCGAAGGTTATTATATATATATATATATATATTAACGCCTACCTAGACCATAGGTCTATACAGCGAGAATCGAAGGTTATACTTGAAACAACGCTTTCATGCGCTACCAGATTCCGGTTTCAAAAAAGGTCTTTCCATAGTCATATCGGCTAATAACAATAAATCTCTGAAATGAGAAAAAAAAAAAAAAAAAATAGATCTTAAGCCCCCAAAACATTGTAGGCCAAGGACATTAAGTAAAAAATTTGAAAACCTTTAAGTTTTCAACTAAATGAGCCCGAAAAAACTGGGCCAAACGTTTGTGTGATAAGTTTGTTCTTGTTTACCAAAATACCGGAAACTATAAAAGTTTCTGCTCTTTCCGAATCGAGGATCACAAATAGAAGTTTTGATTATGAAAAAACCGACTTTGGATCCGTAGTGCTCAGCTTAAGGCCTCAGGACCAATTTTATTATGCATATTTTGATGAAAATTTTAAACCAAGAGACTTTCCAAATTTATGTGCTACACAAAAAATGCTTTTTTCCGGCACTTTTGCTGTTAAACATACGTGGGCCTTATTGGGCCTCGTAAGGGCCTAACAAATTTTCAAAAACTACCTGAAAATCGTAAAGTTTCCCGTTCTTTCCGAATCTGGGGTCAAAAAAGGGGTTCCTATTAAAGAAAAAACGGAGTTAGGGTCCGTAGAGCTCAACATAAGGCCTTAGACCGAAATCCAATTTCTACCCCCTCCAAACCAAACAACTTCTAAAAAACTTTTTTAGACGAGGCTTTAGTTTTGAGATAATCGCTATTGTAGATCAAAATGGTCCACCCTGAATAGGAGTAAGGTGAGCAAAACTGAGCAAAAAATGGGGAGCAGCCAAAATATGTATGTATGAAAATGTAAGGAAAAATAAGGTTTTCATAAAAAAAAAAAAAGTAGGTAAAAGAAAATAATTAATTAACAATTTTCTGAAATTTTCACTTTATTTATCAATTTTTAGTATCCAAACAGCTGTAATGCTAAAAATTGATAAATAAAGTGAAAATTTAAAAAATTGTTAATTAATTATTTTCTTTTACCTATTAATATGGATTTTCACCAAGAACAAGTCAAAATCTTGGAAAAAAAAAGAAAACATAAGGTTTTTCGGATATTTTCAGATATTTTCTCTTATGTTTTAATAAATATATATTTTGGCTACTCCTTTTCTGCTCCTCGGTTGCTCATCTTATTCATTTTCGTAGGTACCTAAGGAGCAGCTATTGTTCGTAATACATCCGAGCTATGTTATTCTTTCTAATTTTAAACTGATTTGTTCTTATTCTTTTCTTTTGTTTTTATTTTACCACGAGTAAAAAAGAATGTTCGGCGTTGCCGAGCACTGCGTAATTGACAACATCGGGTCTTGGAATTCAACTAACGTAAAGTACACACGCTTTTTTGACTTTATAAAAACTCGGCTGCTCAAGCGTCGAGCTTTTGATTTAAAGAGATAATTGTTTGTTATCTAATCTTTTGTACATAATTGTGAATAAGTGTAATTAAAATTATTTGCTTTTGAAACACACTTTTTTTTATATACACATTTTACATTTACACCTTAAAAATTAAGAAAAAAGCCGTTCTCGACTCCTTGGCATTACGAGACGGTTAATTCGCAAACATTGGTCCTTCGAGCCGGATATTACCACAACCAAAAGTGTAAAATCAAAAAATTAAGAAATTAAAAAAATCATCAAAAAATATAACCAAGTCAAGAGGTTAGCGCGAACATCATCGCCACGTTTTAAATCGTCGCCAAGACAGCTGATAATTGTTTGTTCTTTTTCAAACTGAATACACGAAGCGCGCAGGCACGCCAGCGCTAAGTGCATAATTACTAACAAACTGTAAAAATGAAGCATCATGTTTGGTCAACTCAACGCATCAACTCACGATCGCTATTGTTTAATACCACTGACCTAAAGCGCACTGACGATAATCCAAGCACTCACGGAAAACAAACAAAAAGGTTGGTTGGGTATGCAGGCACGCTGCTACTCAATCAGCTGTGAATCTTCTTCTACATCAACCGAAAGTTCCTTCAGGTGTTCATCGTTGGAGACTGCTACGGACATATACAGCACCATTGAATTGTTGTACTCCGAGCATACAGCTGTACTTAAGCATGAGATCGAGTAACTGCAGCTTCAGCTTACTACTGCGTCTACATCGGCTTCACCTACGGCTCAGCCAAACACCGAACATATGGTACGGCAAATTCATCTGCCTCAGATTGACCTACCGATGTTTGGAGGTAATCCGCTCGAGAGGGAGAGCTTCCGTGATCTGTTCGATTCTATGGTTATTAAGGTAACTGGACTTTCAAATGTCCAAAAGCTTATGTACTTACGTTCGAGACTCACCAGCGAAGCCAAGCAGTTCATAAGTAACACTCCGGTAACCGAAAACGCGTTTGACGGTGCGTGGGAAGATTTAAATTCACGCTATGGCAATCCACGAATTTTGTCAGAATTTCATATGTGTAGTTTGTTTGAGATCGATCAAGTCGCGAAATAATCTCCAGCTGAGATAAAACGACTACTCGACGCGTTCCGGCAATCGATTCGTGCTTTTCAGGCATTGAAAAAGCCTGTTCATCACTGGGATGAATTTTTCGTGTACATCCTTGTACAAAAGTTAGATCGGGAAACTCGGTATAACTGGGAAACTTCCCTTGCTGACAGCAAAGAAGTCCCAACTTTTAAACATTGACTGACTATCTTGAAAACCGCGTAAACGCGTTAGAGTTCGCTAACAGTTCCGATAGTATTCTTAAAGTTAAGCCACCTAAACTGAATCACTCGAACACAAAAGGCAGTTCACAAGACCGAAGTAACTCTTTTATTAAATCTGCGCTGAACGCTTCTAAAGTTCAAGACACTAAGCCGCAATTTATTAATCAGTCAGTCGGGAATAAAAAACCTAAAGCTAAAATCCAGACTCACCAGTTCCTTCATTTACACTTTGTTCAGGGGAACATAGGATTGCGTCTTGTCCTCAGTTTATTGAGATACAACCTATTTCACGTAGATATCAGATTCAAAACTTGAAACTTTGTCAGAATCGTTTACGCCTTGGACATTTAGTTCCAGATTGTCATTCCAGACATCGTTGTCGAACTTGTGATCGAGATCACCATTCTATGTTACACATTGATTCAAGCGACCAAACACAAAGTCAATCGACACGTCAAGACGAGACACACAACCAGCGTCGCTCCCAGTTTCCTCAGAATACAAAATCAGTCTCGTGTTGCACACTGTCATCGGTGACAAATTGAGCTGTTTTACTCGCGACTGCTCGTATTCAAATTTGCGATCAGAATGGACACTCGATCGTGATTCGCGCTTTGCTGGACCCCGGGCCAGAATCAACGTTTATTTCTAAGTGCGCTGCTCAAAGATTGAATCTTAAGCGCGAAAAAGTGAATGTGAAAATTCAAGGTGTTCAAGCCTGTTCTACCGGGACTTCGGTTTATGAAGTCGTTTTCACTATTAATTCACTTAAAGACAACAATTTTTCGATTAACATACATGCTTTAGTTTTATCCAAACTCACGGGATTAATTCCAAGCACCCCGATTACTCCGAAATATTGGGATCATATATCCAATATCCAATCTTTCATTGGCCGACCCTGATTTTTCAATTCCAGGGTCGATTTGATCATTGGAGCTGATTTGTGCGTTCACACTTGATCTACGTGTTACGATCACCAAATGAATTTTCTTTTGAAAATTTTTGGGATCCTGATAACGATCTTGATCACCCATCATTAAACTTAAAAAATGCACCTCATTGTTCAAATCAAATCGTTTCGTGCCATGATAACGACTGTTCATCTTTCGATCTTCCACGTCTATGGGAAAAAGACGAGATTTCTTTCAAGAGACTCTTGTCAAAGGAGGAGGAAGATTGCATGAAAATATTCCATGAAACTCACACTCGCTATAAGACTGGTCGGTACACTGTCTTCCCTTCTATACGTCTTCCCTTCCAGTTAAATCCACGTGAAAACTTGTTACCTAACAGACAGGCTGCTGCATCGTTGCAAATTTCAAACGGGAGGAAAATAGCGTCAAATCCTATTTTCAAGTCTGAATACAATAGTTTCATGGCAACGTACTTTGACATGAAACACATGAAATTAATTTTGTCAGAATCAGATGAAGGTACTTTTTTGCCTCACCATGGAATTTGCCGCGTATTGCCATCACCGAAATTTCGTGTATTATTTAATGCTTCTTCTATAACTCAGTCAGAAAAATCATTGAATGATTGTTTGATGGTAGGACCCGAATTGCAATCTGAGCTCTGGGCAGTTCTTACTCGTGCCAGACGATTTCGCTTCGCTTTTACAGCTGATATTATCACGATGTTCAGACAAATTAATGTTCATCCTGATGATATTATTTGGCAAAAAATTTTGTTCCGTTTTGAAGCATGGAGAAAATTGTTAGAATACGCACTAACTACCGTTACTTACGGTACGAATTGTGCCCCTGGCTTGCTTTTCAAACGCTTTTACAATTGGCGGAAGACGAGAGTCATAAATTCCCTTTAGGTATTCAATCCATTCGCAAAGCATCATTCGTTGATGACTTTTATGATGGTGCTGATACCTTAGATTCGGCTGTTGGGGTTAAGAATCAATTGATCGGTATTCTTAAAGCTTGTGGTTTTGAGTTCAGCAAATGGGCTTCAAATGCCTCAGAACTTTGTCCAAAATCAGAAAATGATGTTAAGGAATTTAAGTTCGATTCAGTTACAACACATGGTCTTGTTTGGAATCCTCGAACTGACACATTTTCATTGTCGGTAGATATTAATGATTTTAAAAAAGTTCAACCTACTAAGCGTTCTGTTCTATCAGATATATCTCGACTTTTCGACCCCCTTGGCTGGTATAATCCAGTTTTAGTTACGGCTAAAATTCTGATTCAAGATATGTGGTTGTTGGGTCTTGATTGGGATCAACAACTTTCTTCACAACTTTCAGAGCTTTGGGATAATTCTAAAACAAAATTACCCTTACGAGAAACAATCGCCATACCTCGTTGGTCAGGTACTGATAATTGCTCAGAGATAGAAATTCATATTTTCACTGATGCGTCAGAATGCGCGTACTCTGCTACGGTTTATCTGCGTACAAAAAAGCAAGTAGCCAGTTTTGCCAGATTACTCCTGGTCAAGACAAAAGTTGCCCCTGTGAAAACCTTTAGCATCCCTCGTTTAGAGCTTTGCGGTGCACTACTTGGTGCAAAGCTCGTTAATCAAGGACGTAAAAAACTAGAGTATGACGAGGTTTCTACATACGCATGGGTTGATTCTCAAGTCTTCTTAGCTTTGATCAAAGCTCATGCGTCAAAGTGGACACCTTTGGTCGCAAATCGTGTAAGTAAAATCCAATCGTCTGTACACCCGGATTCATGGCGTCATATGCGCTCCGGTGAAAACCCCGCAGACCTTGCTAGTAGAGGTATAACCCCAGAGGAGTTAAAGTCCAGTTCATTGCGGTGGAATGGACCACACTGGCTCTCTGGCCCCAAATTTAGTCCTGGTAAGGATGAATACAATGAGACAACCTCTCTTGAGCTCAAAAGATGCAATGTAAGCACTGTTTATGTATCAAACTCATTTATAAAACTTTTATAAAGACATTCTGATTTAAATAAAATTATTAGACTTCGTAGATTAGACCTCCAATAATTTTATTTAATGCACTAATCGCCTATTGGGTATTTACAAAAGTTGAAAAGGCGCGATACGCCTAAAATTTGTTCCAAAAATAATTCAATTGAACCATTGAAAACTGTCAAGCTTTCTGAAGCACTTCAACTTTTGATTTTAAAGTCTCAACGACATTTTTTCAAAGCTGAAATAGATGCTCTTCTGAAAAATCGAAGACTTCCATCTGGTTCGTTCATAAGATCATTGCGTCCTTTTTTCGATGAAAATAATTTAATGCGTGTTGGAGGTCGGCTTCAACGCGCTGAATTAAGTTTTTAAGAAAAACACCCTATAATTCTGCATAAAGATTGTCGTCTTGCTTGTTTATTAATGTTCGAATCACTTGACAAAACTTTACATGGTGGGCCTCAATTGATGGTCAGTCACACCATGCGAAAGTTTTGGATTACTCATGCGCAAGTCCTCGCTAAGCAAGTATATAGTGATTGTGTAGTTTGTGCTCGTTTTGCAGAAAAAATGCTGACTCAAATTATGGGTAGCTTGCCTGAGTTCCGAGTTAATGCGATTCGACTGTTTTTAGCTACCGGCGTAGATTATGCTGGGCCTGTAATGTAACGTACCACGAAAGGTCGACGTCACAAAGCATTTAAATGCTACATATGTATATTTGTTTGCTTAGCTACGAAGGCTGTTCATCTTGAAGCCGTTTCCGACTTGACCATTCCAGGATTTCTCGCCGCCTTTCGGAGATTAGTTTCAAGACGTGGCCACATTCAAACCCTTGCCAGTGATAACGGCACTTATTTTCAAGGTGCAGATAAGGAACTTCGCAAAATGTTCCGTTAAGCTTCCAAATTTTACAAAGATGCTTGCATTTCACTTGCTAATGAAGGTGCTGAGTGGACTTTTATACCCCCCTCTGCTCTTCACATAGATGGAATTTGGGAGGCAGCAGTGAAATCCACTAAACACCATTTTAAACGTGTGATCGGCAGCTTGACCCTCACTTTTGAGGAAATAATGACACTATTGTGTCAAATTGAAGCTTGCCTGAATTCACGCCCGTTAGTCGACATAAGTAGTCATCCCGAGGATCTTGCTCCACTAACTCCTGGGCATTTTCTCGTTGGTCATGCATTGACGTTAATAACGAAACTAGGAACGGTAAATTTCGATCTCACCCCTACAAAACGGCACGATCTTTTAACTCGAATGCGCGATGATTTTTGGCGACGTTGGAAGGCGGAATACTCGTTTACTTTGCAAGTTCGCTCGCAGTGGCACGATTCTAGGGAGATTCTAAAACTTGACTCCTTAGTTCTGGTCAAGGATGAAAATACACCATCGGCTAAGTGGCCACTCGCTCGCGTCAGATCGATCAATACTGGCCCCGACGAAAAAGTTCACGTGGTGATAGTAAAAACGGATACTAGTGAGCTCTTGCGTCCAATTCATAAGCTGTGCCTGTTACCAGTCCCAGTGAGCAGTGACTAGTCCGACCCGTTGATTCATTAAGCTACTGTTTTGAAGCTAAGTTTCTACGTTTTCTTGAAATGTTAAGAATTTTTTTTTCTATATATATTTATTTTGTAAGCCGTCACGGCGGGCGGCATTCGTATAAAAACAATTTGAATTTTTTTTATCGTTATTTACATATAAAAGCATTTAAATAATGCGAATCTTTTTTCTATATTTATTTTGACACTGAAAAATGTAAGCTGTCACGGCGGGCGGCATTCAGTGATCAAAAAAGCAACTTCAAATTCATTTTTAGTTTTGTTTACATTATTATTATCATGTAATATCAGTTTTATTATTTATTGACGTAAATTCATCTCTTAGATGAGGCGAGCGGAATGTTCGTAATACATCCGAACTATGTTATTCTTTCTAATTTTAAACTGATTTGTTCTTATTCTTATCTTTTGTTTTTATTTTACCACGAGTAAAAAAGAACTTTCGACGTTGCCAAGCACTGCGTAATTGACAACGTCGGGTCTTGGAATTCATCTAACGTAAAGTACACATGCTTTTTCGACTTTATAGAAACTCGGCCGCTCAAGCGTCGAGCTTTTGATTTAAAGAGATATTTGTTTGTTATCTAATCGTTTGTACATAATTGTGAATAAATGTTATTAAAATTATTCGCTTTGAAACACACTTATTTTATACACACATTTTACGTTCACACCTTAAAAACTATGAAGAAAGCCGTTCTCGACCCCTTGGCATTACGAGACGGTTAATTCGCAAACAGCTATCTTCGTCATCAAATAAGTACTAAATGAAAAAAAAAAATTTTTTAATTTCCAGAAGAAACTGAAAAAAAATTAAAATAATAAATGAAAATTTAATCTTGAAAAAAAATAAATTGTATGTTCAATAATTTTTCGTAAAATAATTTGGAAAATTAATGAAAGGATTAAATTCATCATACACTTGTAAAATTTTTTTAAAAAACTTATGGTATGAGATTAAAATCAGATCGATCTAAAATCATGAACATTATTTTCAATGTTGAAAAAAATTACTAAACAATCTATAATGAATGTCTTGGTTTAAGAGATTAATTATTTGAATTTGAGCCTTTTTTTCTATGTATTGCCTTTCTTGTTTTTATAATTGAATTATCAATTCGATGAATCACAAATTCTACATTTTATGAAAATTTATTTTCAGAGAGAATAAAATAAAAACAAAACTCAATTCTAATACGATAGTTTTTTTTAGATACATTTCCTATAGTTTTTTTATTGTAGCAAAAACTTCTCAGTTTTTTTTTTTTTCTAAGATTATTTCGTTTTTCATAATTTAGTTTATCCTTGAATTTATTTTCTAAAATTATATTTTTAATTCCTCATTTTTATTGAATTTTGAATAAAAAACTTAAAAGCTTGCTCTGTAACATATAGTTAAGTTATTGAACAAACCCTGTGAGAAATTTTCAGAAGATTTTGAGCAGAAAGTGGCCAAAATTAACGAATTTTGCCATCAATTTAGCTAGAATATCGACAGAAAGTTTAGGTGAAATAATTTAGTAATCAAAGAAATAATTTATCAATTAATCAACTATCGTTTTATGATACAATGACTCTTATAAAATAAGCGCAAGGCGTGCTCTATAATTCTTAATTTCGTACTACCTTTTCTTGTCACTTTCATGGGTGCCACCGGTAAGAACATATCCCCGCCACCTCGTCGCGCTGGTGGCGTGATCCTAGTTTTGAGTAACTCAGCAGCGGCCTGCTGAGTATAAAAAACTTGTTGCTCGTACGTTTGGTCGCATCTGGAGTTACTTTTGTGAGAACTTTAATTATCACATAACAATATTATTAAATGCTTTTTTTATCTCACCTTCGTTCATCTATTATTCATTTTTGATTTGAGCGTACATAACCTAAAGGTCTGAAATCTTGTATAGACCTAAAGATTAAATTACAATAAAATAATTTATGGTCAGTGTTTGACCTGGACGCCCATGATGGGGTACCTGGAAATCATTTTCGAGAAACTGGGTCCATTTTTTTATGATGTACTTATAGATTCAGATCTATGTTAATATTAATGAATTTATCCCGAAAGATACGAACAGATGAATAAAATAAAAAAATAAAATAAAAAACCATCTTTCAGTAGAGTTACAGTGAATTCTGTTCATTTTTTTAAACTTTAATTATAAATTAATTCGAGTATCTACTCTGATTTTGATATTATGTTTTCGGGGATACGAACAGATGAATGAAATGAAATCAAAAATCATTTTCCGGACGAGTTTTTAATAAATTTTTTTCAGTTTTATTTCTTTAATTAATTTTTACTCAAATTATTTAAAATTCCTACTCTGATTCTGTTGATATTTTTTTGGAATATGAACAGATGAAGGAGATGAAATCAAAGAATCATCTTCCGGACGAGTTTTAAGTAAATTTTTCTTTTCTTTTTTACGCATCTTTTTTCTTTTTTTTTTTTTAAACTTGAATTCAATTTTTTTTTAGTGAAAGTTTACTATCAATTTATTCAATTTAGGTGTCGTTCAATATCGTTAAAATCATTCGGACTCGACGGAGCCGCAGATTTATTAATTAGAATAATATTACTTTTCAAAGAATCAATTAAAAAAAAAAGCTCTTAGATTTTTAAGTCTTTTTATTTTTAGTTACCCTAATACAGTTTCTGCTTTTCGGTGATGCATGAATATCTTTGGTCGACTGTTAATCGTTAATCTGCGGCTCCGTCGAGTTCGAATGATTTTAACGATATTGAACGACACCTAAATTGAATCAATTGATAGTAAACTTTTACTAAAAAATAATTGAATTCAAGTTTAAAAAAAAAAAAAAGAAAAAAGATGCGTAAAAAAGAAAAGAAAAATTTAATTAAAACTCGTCCGGAAGATGATTCTTTGATTTCATCTCCTTCATCTGTTCATATTCCAAAAAAATATCAACAGAATCAGAGTAGGAATTTTAAATAATTTGAGTAAAAATTAATTAAAGAAATAAAACTGAAAAAAATTTATTAAAAACTCGTCCGGAAAATGATTTTTGATTTCATTTCATTCATCTGTTCGTATCCCCGAAAACATAATATCAAAATCAGAGTAGATACTCGAATTAATTTATAATTAAAGTTTAAAAAAATGAACAGAATTCACTGTAACTCTACTGAAAGATGGTTTTTTATTTTATTTTTTTATTTTATTCATCTGTTCGTATCTTTCGGGATAAATTCATTAATATTAACATAGATCTGAAAGTAACAACATATATACTTTTGTTTTAGTTCTGTCCAAAAAAAAACCACTCGCCGTAAATTCTTACCTTTTTAAAGGTCTTTCTTTTTAATGATTTCATTTCTTTCGCTAGGTATAAGGTGAAACTAAAAAAAAAATGGTAAAATTTACCAATTGATACCTGAGTAGAACAAAAAACTTATGACTCCATTGAGATGAATGATTTTATCGATATTGAAGGACAATTAAAATGAATTGATTTTATTGTAAACTTTTTTTACTGATTTTTAAACATCAAGTATAAAAAAAAATTTTTATTTTGATAATTCTGTTATAGCAACTATAGCAGTAAAAACCTAAGTTGCCGTTGGTATCTTACATTTTTAAATGTTTTTTTTTTTTTAATTTTATTTATCTCCAGGCTTTAAAAAAAAAAAATGATATTTTAATAACTATTAATTTTTTATTTTTCAAACTATTTAATAACTAGGTATAAGGTGAAACTAAAAAAATTGGTAAAATTTACCAATTGATTCCTGACTAGAACAAACAACTTATGATCACCATCACATTTGAATGCGGCAAATGTCAATGACCAAGTTGAGGTAGTTGGTACACAGCGGATAAAACTGAAATGAAACTTGATAGTCAGACAAATTCATCTTGGAAAATAAACTGAGAACAATAAACCTTATCCGTGTTGGTGTATTGACTCAGAATTTATAAGTTCCAGTAATGATCTAAATGTATTTACTTGCCTGACAATTTGAATAATTCCATGAGACATTGATCCCACTTAAACTACCCCAACTTGGTCATTGACATTTGCTGCAGCAAGTTAAGGTAGTTGGTATATAGCGGATAAAACTAAAATTAAACTTGATAGTCAGACAAATTCATCTTGGAAAATAAACTGAGAACAATAAACCTTATCCGTGTTGGTGTATTGACTCAGAATTTATAAGTTCCAGTAATGATCTAAATGTATTTACTTGCCTGACAATTTGAATAATTCCATGAGACATTGATCACCATCACATTTGAATGCAGCAAATGTCAATGACCAAGTTGAGGTAGTTAGTACACAGCGGATAAAACTGAAATTAAACTTGATAGTCAGACAAATTCATCTTGGAAAATAAACTGAGAACAATAAACCTTATCCGTGTTGGTGTATTGACTCAGAATTTATAAGTTCCAGTGATGATTTAAATGTATTTACTTGTCTGACGATTTGAATAACCCCATGAAACATTGATCACCATCACATTTGAATGCAGCAAATGTCAATGACCAAGTTGAGGTAGTTGGTACACAGCGGATAAAACTGAAATTAAACTTGATAGTCAGACAAATTCATCTTGGAAAATAAACTGAGAACAATAAACCTTATCCGTGTTGGTGTATTGACTCAGAATTTATAAGTTCCAGTGATGATTTAAATGTATTTACTTGCCTGACAATTTGAATAGTTCCATGAGACATTGATCACACTTAAACTACCTCAACTTGGTCATTGACATTTGCTGCAGCAAGTTAAGGTAGTTGGTATATAGCGGATAAAACTAAAATTAAACTTGATAGTCAGACAAATTCATCTTGGAAAATAAACTGAGAACAATAAACCTTATCCGTGTTGGTGTATTGACTCAGAATTTATAAGTTCCAGTAATGATCTAAATGTATTTACTTGCCTGACAATTTGAATAATTCCATGAGACATTGATCCCACTTAAACTACCCCAACTTGGTCATTGACATTTGCTGCAGCAAGTTAAGGTAGTTGGTATATAGCGGATAAAACTAAAATTAAACTTGATAGTCAGACAAATTCATCTTGGAAAATAAACTGAGAACAATAAACCTTATCCGTGTTGGTGTATTGACTCAGAATTTATAAGTTCCAGTAATGATCTAAATGTATTTACTTGCCTGACAATTTGAATAATTCCATGAGACATTGATCACCATCACATTTGAATGCAGCAAATGTCAATGACCAAGTTGAGGTAGTTAGTACACAGCGGATAAAACTGAAATTAAACTTGATAGTCAGACAAATTCATCTTGGAAAATAAACTGAGAACAATAAACCTTATCCGTGTTGGTGTATTGACTCAGAATTTATAAGTTCCAGTGATGATTTAAATGTATTTACTTGTCTGACGATTTGAATAACCCCATGAAACATTGATCACCATCACATTTGAATGCAGCAAATGTCAATGACCAAGTTGAGGTAGTTGGTACACAGCGGATAAAACTGAAATTAAACTTGATAGTCAGACAAATTCATCTTGGAAAATAAACTGAGAACAATAAACCTTATCCGTGTTGGTGTATTGACTCAGAATTTATAAGTTCCAGTGATGATTTAAATGTATTTACTTGCCTGACAATTTGAATAGTTCCATGAGACATTGATCACACTTAAACTACCTCAACTTGGTCATTGACATTTGCTGCAGCAAGTTAAGGTAGTTGGTATATAGCGGATAAAACTAAAATTAAACTTGATAGTCAGACAAATTCATCTTGGAAAATAAACTGAGAACAATAAACCTTATCCATGTTGGTGTATTGATTCAGAATTTATAAATTTCAGTGATGATTTAAATGTATTTACTTGTCTGACAATTTGAATAATTTCATGAGACATTGATCACATTTAAACTACCTTAACTTGGTCATGATAGTCAGACAAATTTATCTTGGAAAATAAACTGAGAACAATAAACCTTATCCGTGTTGGTGTATTGATTCAGAATTTATAAGTTCCAGTAATGATTTAAATGTATTTACTTGCCTGACAATTTGAATAATTCCATGAGACATTGATCACACTTAAACTACCTCAACTTGGTCATTGACATTTGCTGCAGCAAGTTAAGGTAGTTAGTACACAGCGGATAAAACTGAAATTAAACTTGATAGTCAGACAAATTCATCTTGGAAAATAAACTGAGAACAATAAACCTTATCCGTGTTGGTGTATTGACTCAGAATTTATAAGTTCCAGTGATGATTTAAATGTATTTACTTGTCTGACGATTTGAATAACCCCATGAAACATTGATCACCATTCACATTTAAACTACCTCAACTTGGTCATTGACATTTGTTGCAGCAATTTTCACTGGATAAATAAATCTCTACAGCACCAGCAGAAGGTTTCACAAGTTCAACTCACTCTAACTCATAGATGATTATCATAGGGAGACTTTAGATATTTTGTTTTGAAAAATTATAGCCAAATATTTTTCTATAATTATTGATGGTTAACGGTCATAATATTTATTAATTAAATTATGTTAATAGTGAATTTAGCGTGATGCCGCTGTATATTTTATTATATCCTACTTTTTTAATTACTTAATTATTTCTAAATCATGTAATAAAATAATAATAATTATGACCGCTGTCTTTTGCTCAGCTGCTCGGGTCTCGGCGGCTCGGCCTCTTGCGTGCGCGCACCTCACCTGCGCAGCCTGCTCGCATGCCTTGCTGCAGGCTGCAAGAGTGAGACAGCGTTACGTAAGATCCGGTTTAAGCCACATGCAGCGCATGTAGAGAAACCGGATGCTCAGGGACTGGAAACGAAAAAATTTCTAAAGGAAATCACCGTTTCGAATTTTGAGATGGTCATAACTTCTTTACGCAGAAATTTTTCAGGATGATTTTTTTTTTAATCTTCTCAGGGGATCTTAGGCTATGCGTAGAATATATGGTCAAGGAAAAATAATCATCCTAATAGTGTTTTTTTCATGAACGACCTAACCTAAAACCGAATTTCAATGTATATAAAGCGTACGCTTTAACGGCAGTCGGTTAAAAAAACCTACTCGCCGTCAAAGTGCTACCGCACTTTAGGATTCTAAAAATTGATTTTTGATGGGCTTTTCAACCTACACGGAAAAAAATATGCATGAAACTACGCATTAGCACTGAATAGAATCCACGCCGGGTGCCAGTGCATGAAACTACGCCTGACCCAAGTGCGCAAGCGATCCAGCCCCAGAATTTGCGCTGCACTGTATACATAATAATTTTATATAGGTATTCACTGCAGCACAAATTCTACAGCTGCATAACTTTCGTAGTTTCTGTGTAGTCAAGTCAGTCTACTGTATAGATTCTACGCAGTAAACTAGTGCGTAGATCTAGATTTTTTCGGTGTAGATAACCAGGTCACCGACGACAGGGGTTCCTGAGGATCATCTCCGAGTAAATGGATCAAATTTTTAAGAAATGATTTTAGGTATCTGTTTACTGAGTTTTAGTTGACGTTCTCGGCCTGAATACTTTTGAAACAAGTCTTTAGCAACGAAGGTCACCTACGGGATCATCTTCAAGTAATTGGGTCGAAATTCTCTGGGATATTTGTAGTCATCACATCATCAAGTTTAAGGGAATTTTTGACATGAAATTAGGTCGTCAATGACTTTGGGTCATACCGGGTCAAACGCATGGGATCTAATCTGCTTTTAGTCAAATGAAACGATGAAAACATATTTATTAAAAAGAAATGTTTATTATTTAAAATTTTCTAGTATCACAATCTTTTTTTTTTTAAATTCAAACTTTCTAGTACTTCAAAATTTTTTTAATTTTCTATAAGTAGTTACAAAATATGAACTTATATATAGAATATCAACTTATTTGTTCTGTAAAAATACCAAATTTATGCAAAATTAAATGATTAATCAGCTGATTTCCACAGTATTCAATTATACAAGTATACAATTTGAATGTTTTTATAAGTTTTAAAAAAATATTATTTGTATATTTCAGGATATAGAATTAGATTTGGACTCAATGGATTTTTGCCAATTAGATTGCGATTTTGGTGTTAAAATGGAACCACATCATGGGTTAATTGATATCGGTGCTATGCCAATGGATATGGATGAGTCGGATTGGCTAGAATCACTTACTCCACAGCCACCTCTTTCCATAACAAGTGCATCAATAGTGGCTTCAAACGGACAACATAAAAATAATTTGTTTTCTCAAAAAATTAGCGACCCTTTTGATCCCTTGCTAGCTAATAATCAAGATGCTTTTGATCCTTTTAACATAGAAGAATCGGAGCTGAAAATTTCATCTGGCATACCTTCACCTTGGAATAATGATCAAATTGATTTTTGTACTTAAGTTATAAATTTAAGACCAATTTTATTCAAGCAATACATTCTGTACTTATACAAAATAAAACTTTCTATTTAGTTGTAAATATATTATACAGACGATAAAAATATTCAGTAAATTAGTTTTAACTAAACTAAACTTATAAAAATATGAAAATTTAAGCTTTTTTATCGACGTTGCGTACGATTTTTTTTTTTTTTTTTCAATAAATTGCTTTTTTAAAGTTATGTAACTGTTTTACATTCATTTCTTTATAGGTAAATAGTTTTGTTTTCTTCAAAAATCATAAAAATTTTCATGCAGGTTTGTTATTACCTTATATAATTAATAGATTATTTATACTTTCATTATACCACATCGCTAAAATTGCATTAAATTGTTATATTTTGCCTATATACTTTTAAAAAATTCGATACTAACTTTTTTTCTTTTTATTGCAATAATATGGTATTTTATGTACGTGTTATATACTGTTATAATCATTAGAATAATAAAACAAAACTTTTGACGATTAAGAATATGAACGTAACATTATTTACATTTAAAAACTTTAACACTCAAAATCAATCGCGCCTGAACCTCAAACTTGAGGAGTTGGTTTATGTTGCAGGAATCAATAATTCATTCTGATTGAGGAATTCATCTTAGTTTTGAGTAAATCACCCAACACAACCCTTCGAAAGTTCTTCTTTGCTTAAATTTTTAAGAACGAGGCGAATTGCGATTAACACATCTTCAGATAATGGGCTGTAATCATTTTTTTTATAAGCTGGTAAGAGTCTTACGTCTTCAGCTACTTCTAAGCGCGCTCAAAGTGTCAGCACGAAAACAGCTGTAACTTTGCGAGATCAACTCAAAATTACTTTAAATTTTTACATAATATTTCCAAGATATTGTGCTCTAAGAAAATGCAGAAAATTTTTTTTTCTACAATTCAAAATACGCGCATGGTTGTAACCTAATCACCGATGCTTTTGATGAACTTTTTGATCACTCATTCCATGTTTTTGGTTGATTAATGAAGATATTTTGTCACCCCATGTAATACATACAAAAAATATTAGAGCATCGTTAATTTATGAAAATAATGCATCATTTTTTTTCCAATTAATGCTCAATAAAAAGTGCAATCTTGAGCATATTATTTAAACTTATTAACTACATTGAATAATTGCTACTGGAAATTTGAAAATCTGGTTTCAAAGTCATGAATAACCGAAATCCCTAGTAATTAACCAGAAACATCGCATGAGTGATAAAAAAATTCGTCAAACGCAACAATAATTAGCTTGGAATCGTGAGTTATGGTAATAAAATTCGTAATCAATTAAAAAGTGTAAAAATTTCAGGTTAACTCATTAAGATGTATTATACTTTGATTAAACAAGTTCTAACCATTGAAGAGAAAATCTTTATGATGGATCACATTGGGGGTAAAGTCAATTTGTTTTCTTGTAAACGGTCCGAAAAAATTATAATTAAGTCGAAAAGTGACTTAAGTCAGATAAAAACTATATGTAACTGATCTGTTGAGGTATAACACAATTTTTAGTAGAAAAGTGTCAAATTAGATGATCAATATCGTAGTACTTTATTGCATTAGTGATTAAATAGCGTATCTCATTGTACTAGCGATTCAATAGCGCACCTAATTGCACTAGCGGTTAAATAGCGTACTTTATTTCACTAACGGTTCAATATCATCTTATTGCACTGAACGGTTAGAATTGACCTTATTAAATTGAACCGTCGATTTGGGCCAATAGGAAGAAAAATTCATTGACTGAGTCAATTTCCATAAAACGTCTTCTGAAATGAAATTTTGACCAAAAATTTCGTTCAATATACTTATGTATGGTGTTCTCACTTTTCTTCGCTGCACCAATAACTATTGGCAAATAATAAAATTTGAATTCTTTCATCAAGTTAAAAAATTTATGAAAGTAAATATTAGTAATATTCTTTTGAACATTTTGTTGAATAATATTGTTATGATAAAGTTTGGGAAGTATTGAAATGCACGGGAAATAAAATCATTTGCACGAGATGTGGTTCACACAGGAAAATAAGTACTTTTGCACGGGAAAATAAATACTTTTGCACGGAAAAATAAATACTTTTGCATGGTTTAGTTAAAACGTGTTTACCTATCAAGCCTAGAAACAAAAGACGACGTGCTCTTTCACTAAGCATCCTTTCACCCATTTATTTATCGAGCTCAGTTCAACTCACAGTGTCGCCTCAGTCGACGAGTAAAGTAAAGAGCCAAAAGATGGCTGGTGAGTTAACATATTTTGAAACTTCTAAGGACTCATCTAAAGAAGAAAATTCATCTGAAGTGATCCAGCAGACTAAAAAAATATGCAGGCGACCAACATGAGTGTCGCTTTTACGTCACAAATACCCATCAGCAACAGAGGCAGAAAGTGCTGTAAAGTTAAAAGAAGTTTGGAAAATATCTTCAACGAAAATGGTGGCAGAAGGAAAACGAGTTAAATATCGGTGCACAACGGAAATTTATAGAGTGTCTGAGTGTCCAGCGGGCTTGTACCTACATCATATGTAGTGTGCTTGTACCTATATCATTCTTCGGATACTTGCGTGTCCTTGTACGAAACAGAAGAGGAGCACGAACATAAAAATATTGATTCTACACGAGACTTATCATCAGAAATTAAGGCTTTTGTAAAAGATAAATATGCAGATGGTATTACGAAGCTAAATGCACTACTAAATCTCATTCGTAAAAATCAGATGATAGAACCTGCAAAAGAAAAACTTGTTGCATTTAACCAGAACAATCCGAAGTGATAAAGGCACTCCTTCCGTATTGGCCACAGATCTTAGAGTTTGGTGCAATGAGCGCACTCAAGTTTCAGATGATGAAGATGTACTATATGTGGTTGATTACCACATTTTTGCAGAATCTTTTGATTTAGAAGAACATGATTTGAAAATAATTTTATCAACGCTTAGATTGTTAGCATTGGCCTGGTAATTCATGAGATTAGTGCACAAAAGATGCGACATACAACCTGATCTACAAAATAAAAAAATCTACAAGCTAAAAAAAGCAATAATATTTTATAGTAAATATCGTTAATTTCAATAACAGTTGTATAATGTTCAATAAAACAAATTTTTTGCTTGATTTTTGTTGAGTATTGCTTTCAATTCTTTTTCCCGTGCGGGATCAATTCTATTGCCGTTTAATACATTTTTCTCCCGTGCAATGTTAATTCTACTCCCATTCAATATATTTTTTTTCCCGTTTAATACATTTAATTTCCGCTCAAGTATTTTTTTCCCGTGCATTTATTCTCTTTCCCGTTGAATTACTTATTTTCCCGTGCAAATGTCTTTTTTCCCGTGAATTTGACCTAAAATTTCCCGTGCGTATGCTTTTCTTCCCTTGCTAATATATCACACCCATAAAGTTTTAGTTAGAATTTTTACTTCTACCGAGGATCCTAAGATCACGTACCTTCTTTTTTTTTTTAATTTCTAATTACTTTTGAAAGAATTAAAAATTTTCTAGTGTATTTTGAATTATTTAATGAAAGGTAATTAACCCCAATTCTGCGATTTTTATATCTGATGATTAAATGATGTTCAAAGTATAGAATAAATCTGAATTATTTTTAAAACTTAGTAATTGTTACTTAACTTCTGATGATCGAAAAATCCGAGTCCGTTACTATATTTTAAGGTATAAATCCAATAAAAATAGACCAATGTTACGTTTTTCATAATTTCATAATTTCAAATAAATATTGTTCGATACAGCTTTTGCCATTTTTTTCGCTTCTGAGAATATCATGTGCTATAATTGATTGATAAAAAATTGACCGTATTTTTCTGTTATAGACCTCTGGAAGGCCTAAAAAATGAACTAAAAAACTAGGGAGGGGGGGGGGTGAAATATACTTCGATTCGTCAATTTCAAAATTTTTGTTCTGAAAGGATTTTGAATGAAAAATCTTGAGTATAATAATAAATTAGATAAATCTTTATGTTGACTGTCCTAAAACAAATAATCGTAAGATATTTATTTATTCAGAAGTTACGAATATTGTGGATTTTGTAATATTGATTACCAATTGATATTTTGGGTATTTCGGGCGTGATTTTAAGTGAACATCATCTTATGATCTACATATAGTGTTAGATTGTAAGACCGATATAAATACCTTATGATTATTAAGCATATTAAATCTTTTATTTTAAATTTAGCACGCGAAAAAATATTGAAATATTCGTTAACATACGGCTATTGCATATAAACCAATGAGATAACTTTTAATTCATGAACAAATGTATATGTTTTCATGGGTTTATCACAACGGTTTGGCCCGTGTGATATCCGAGACAAGAAAGGCCTCATTTGATAACTCTTTATTGGAACTATAAACTCTCGCGCTGAAGGAGAAGGCAGAGCTTTAGGCGTAGGAACAAACAATGGAAGGTCCTTACTTAAAGTCCAAGTGGCAAGTGCACGACAATAATAGCAGGACGATATTTACACAAACAGGTTGTTTAACCAGCGCGGCAGGTCGCTAGGGCAGTACACACAACGTGAATGCAAAAATCGACGGCCCGTCGAAAAAAAACCTTAGACCAAAATCAGCCGATTTAATCATGCCTATAAAAGACTGAAAAAAATTAAAAAATTAGAAAAAATCGAGTATCTAAATTAGTTGGTACCTAATAATTCAAATTTTTTTCATTCAAACTGATTTTTTAATTCACTTTAGCCTTTGATGGGTAATTTAAAATTAGTTGATTTTCGACTAAGGTTTTTTTTTCGCACGGGACGTCGAAATAGACGCAAGTCCTAACGACGCGACTGCCTCAGCAATGCCACCAGCACCCACGTGCGGCAGCAGTCAGCTATCTCGTAGGGGCACCGTTGCTTGTTGCTCAGTTGGCACGATATTCTCGCTCTTCATGCCCAGTACCCGTGCTTAAGAGCTATATAAATTGGCCTACATTTGGCAGGTATAATTTTATTTAAATAACTTAATTACTATCTAATCAGAAAAACCTTTGCGGGAGCAGTTACTACGCCCCTCCTCCCAGAGGCTGGTAGACTAAATTCGTGAGTGTACCAGCTCGATCTATGCTATCTGGACAAATGATTTTCTCCAAACAAAATTGAACATATCATCATGTAAACATATATAAAAAAAACAAATCTTAAAACATGAAATCAAAGCATCGAATTCCACACCACTTACACCTTTTAATTATTATTCTCATACATACTCTTTTATAATATTAATTGAATTAAAAAAGGTTTAAAAATTTCTCGTCAAGTTTAAAACAAATTTATAATCAATACAATCTTTACACCACAGGTAGGAAAGGAAAAAAACTTGAATATGAGATAATAAGAAAAAAAAAATAAAAAAAAATCTAAAGAAATTATTTTTTGGTAGCAGTTCTAACGGCGTCTGTTATACTGCCTGTACTTGTTGATGTCATAATTTGGACAGTGGGCGATCAGGGAGACCCCTTCAACTCCGACTAAACGCTATATGCCTAGAAAAAAGTGCGGAGGCAGCAGAATGAATGCAGTGACGACGATTGTGCATGGAGTATGTGTCAACTCTTTAATTTAAATCTTTGTGCTCTATAGTTTCAAGAAAATAACAAGCTTAAGGGGAAGTCAGGCGAGTTTTTTTGATGAATAGATTTTAATTAAGAAAATATTTTTAAAAAAGGGCTCTGTAGCAGGGTAGAGAAATTAAAAAGCTGTAATTTAAAAAAAAAATCATAAAAATTGATTGAAAATTCACTAAGTAAAACGCAGAACGGCAGTTGAAGATTTTTTTTCGTCAATCGCGGCAGCCATGTCATCGTGTGCCGCTGTTGCTGTGCGTGGCTATACGCGTCTAACCTATAAGTTTGTAAAACTTTATGACTGCCTTACGGCTTACTCCTCAGCTACCTCTCCTCAATAAATCAAATTCGTAGTAAAAATTATCTTGCAAAATCAAATATATATGTGATGAAAAATCAAAATAATGAAATAAGCTGAAACTCAAAATTACTTATTCATTACACTCAATACAAGGCTGAAAATGTGTCAATTGAAAAAAAGAATCATACATTATTTCTTAAATAAAATTAGCAAAATCACTAATTTTAAGAAAAAATTTTCTTCTTAAATAAAACTCTTCAGTTGCATTATAAACAATTCATGTTTCTTCAATTATTTCTTCAATACTTACTCTTGATTTGCTTCAGTAAGTAAAAATTTCAATAATTTTCTTCATGTAAAGTAGGTCTCTTGAATTATAAAAATTTCAAATACAAGTAATATTTCAATAAAATAGTTGTTTTATCAATATCTGTATAAAGAAAAAAAAAAAAAAAAAAAAAAAAACATAAAATAAAACAAATCTTGAAAGAGTTGTAATCAGGTTTATTTTTATAAGCTTCACTCACACCAAGTTTATTATTGCTACAAATTCTTTAAGATTTACTTGGCTGACAATAAAGCTGAACTATGATTGTTTTTGTGTAAAGTCAACCATGCCTGTGAACATTGACATTTGCTCTTGCTGGGAGACCACTTACTTTAGCCTACTTGATAACTGAAAATTGGAACAGTAGCTGCAATCACTCATGCAATCAGAACTTTCTTGAACTAATGAGATTTTATCAAATGAATTGACTTGACGCTTTGGAACAATTCAAATGTAAAGTAAGTTGTAGGTCTTCCAGCAAGAGCAAATGTCAATGCTCACAGGCATGGTTGCCTTGCACAAAAAAAATCATAGTACACCTTTATTGTCAGCCAAGAAAATCTTAAGATTTTATGACAATAATAAACTTTGTAGGTAGCTCATAAAAATGAACCAGATTAAATTTTTTCAAGATCTGTTTAATTTTGTCTCTATAAGTCATATACAAGAATCAAAAGTTTAGAATCTTCAAAGCGAGTAAGACAAGTTTTCAATAGTTATAAGTCATTTTTAAAACCATAAAAGATTCTTGAAGATAAATCAACTAAAAAAAGTATAAAGCTAATATTTTTTCATCATTTGTAAAATTTAAATTTTCAAAAATGTATAAAAGCTATTGAAAACTTGTCTTGCTTTAAAAATTTTAAGGTCTTGAGTTTAACATACCCTCAGTGACTATGTTAATAAAAAACTTTATCACCTCTAATGTAACGGCTTAGGGTCAACAAATTTCAAAAACTACCAAAAATTATTGACAACTTGTCCCTCTCGCTTTGAAGTCCTTGAATCTCGTATACACACAGAGACAAAATTAAACAAATTTAGAATAAGATGTGATTGCGTTTATTTCCCTAAGCTCTACTTACAGTTACAAAGTTTTTTACAACTTTTTTAAGATTTACTTGGCTGACTATCAATGCAATTACCTTTGATGGCAAGTGTAGTATAATGACAACCAAACTATGCTCATGGTCATTGACATCTGAACTTTTCCAAAGTTTGAAGTCAATTCATTTGATAAAATTTCATTAGTTCAAGAGAGTTTTAACTGCAGCTACTTTTTCAATTTTTAGGTATCAAGTAGGATAAAGTAAGTCTTAGGTCTCCCAGCAAGAGCAAATGATGTTCACAGGCATGGTTCACTTTACACAAAAAAAAATTATATTTTACCTTTTCTGTCAGCCGAGTAAATTTTAAAGATTTTATGGAAATAGTAAACTATGTGCGATTGGGGTTCTTAAAAATAAATTTAAATACAAACCTTTCAAGATCTGTTTAATTTAGTCTCTGTGCTAAGAGTCAAAAGATTAAAATCTTCAAGCGAGTAAGACAAGTTTTCAATAGTTATAAGTATTGAAGTAAAACAAGTATTCAATAGTTATAAAATTTTAAAACTAAAAAAGAATTCTTGATAAATAAATCAATTAAAAAAGTAGAAAAAAAATATTTTTAAACTTTTTAAAAAATTTAGAATTTCTAAAATGACTAAAAATTGTTTAAAACTTGTAACTTGCTTTGAAGTTTCTAAGATCTTGACTCTAATATACCCTCAAAGACTGTGTCCATAAAAAACTTCATCAGTGTTTATCACCTCAAGTATGTACAGTAGTGCTCAAAAGTTTAGGCCACCCCCAAATGTTATCTATTTATTATGTGATTTTTGAGTTTGTAAGTGACCGCACCATCCAAAACTTTAATTAAGTCATCTCTAACAGTTTTTTTCAATCAATATACTCAATTACTCAAGGGAAAAACATTTACAATACAAAAATTTAGTTTATAAATTTATTCTTACCCATATTTTAGTTTGAAATGTTATTTTTTTAAAAACTGCTATTTTAAGTCATTTTGTGATTTTTGATCGACTGTAAAAAAATTTTATTAACTTTCAGGCTTTTAATTTTTTCCCCTTTATTTTTCTTTTATGATCAAATTTGAAGAAAAAAATTTTCAAGTTGTTACATATAAAATTGTTTAAACCACAGCCAAAAAACTTATTTTTTTTATCTTCGAAAAATCACCGATTTTTCATTATTTAACCCTATTTTACGATTGAATGCATCTTTTTTTTTTTTTTTTCAGGGTCAAAATTGAATAAAAACTCATTTTTTATGTATTTACAATTTATTTATTAGAAGCAATTGAAATTTTTTTTTTAAATATTATAAAAACTATCTATTTTTCAGAATTTTTAACACTTTTAAAATTTAAGAAAATGACTTTGTTTTTTGAATAATTTTGTTTGAACGAATAAAAAAAAACACTTTGATAAGACTATCCAATTTAGACAACAAATATCTTTTGAATTAAATAGTTTTTGAGTTAATCAATACTTTGTAGCTCCTCCTTTGGCATTGTAGCAAGCTTTTACTCTTCTAACCATAGAATCTGCAAGCTTCTGACGGTAACTTGGGCTTAAACTTTGCCAGGCTGCAGCAATTTCCAGTTTTAAATCTTCTTTATTTCTCAACTTTTTATCCTTGATCATTCTTTCGACCTGATCCCAAGCATTTTTGATAATGTCAAAATCAGGTGAACGGGTGGGCCACGTCAATCGAGGAATTTTTTTGTTTGTCAACCATTTCATTGTTCTTTTAGACTTATGACAAGGAGCATTATCCTGCTGGTACAACCAATTTTTTCGTCTTCCGAAAACCTTTTTCTTGGACCGAGCCATGTAGTTTCTCATAATACGAATATATTTATCACTGTCCACTGTTCCATTAATAAAATGTAATTCACCTTTACCTTTTCCAGAAACCATCACTGATCCACCACCCTTTTGAACTTTTGGAGCAAGGCAGTCAGAGTTTTTTTCGTTTGGTAAACGACGCACTCGTACGGGCCGATTGGAAAATAGTTGAAACGAAGAAATTCCACTATTGACGTGGCCCGCCCGTTCACCTGATTTTGACATTATCAAAAATGCTTGGGATCAGGTCGAAAGAATGATCAAGGATAAAAAGTTGAGAAATAAAGAAGATTTAAAACTGGAAATTGCTGCAGCCTGGCAAAGTTTAAGCCCAAGTTACCGTCAGAAGCTTGCAGATTCTATGGTTAGAAGAGTAAAAGCTTGCTACAATGCCAAAGGAGGAGCTACAAAGTATTGATTAACTCAAAAACTATTTAATTCAAAAGATATTTGTTGTCTAAATTGGATAGTCTTATCAAAGTGTTTTTTTTTTATTCGTTCAAACAAAATTATTCAAAAAACAAAGTAATTTTCTTAAATTTTAAAAGTGTTAAAAATTCTGAAAAATAGATAGTTTTTATAATATTTAAAAAAAAATTTCGATTGTTTCTAATAAATAAATTGTAAATACATAAAAAATGAGTTTTTATTTAATTTTGACCCTGAAAAAAAAAAAAAAAAGATGCATTCAATCGTAAAATAGGGTTAAATAATGAAAAATCGGTGATTTTTCGAAGATAAAAAAAATAGGTTTTTTGGCTGTGGTTTGAACAATTTTATATGTAACAACTTGAAAATTTTTTTCTTCAAACTTGATCATAAAAGAAAAATATGGGGGAAAAAATTAAAAGCCTGAAAGTTAATAAAATTTTTTTACAGTCGATCAAAAATCACAAAATGACTTAAAATAGCAGTTTTTAAAAAAATAACATTTCAAACTAAAATATGGGTAAGAATAAATTTATAAACTAAATTTTTGTATTGTAAATGTTTTTCCCTTGAGTAATTGAGTATATTGATTGAAAAAAACTGTTAGAGATGACTTAATTAAAGTTTTGGATGGTGCGGTCACTTACAAACTCAAAAATCACATAATAAATAGATAACATTTGGGGGTGGCCTAAACTTTTGAGCACTACTGTAATTGGCTGGCTTAGTTCATACATTTTAAACCTGACTAAGGATTATTGTAATCTTGTCCTACCAGTTTTGAAGATTCTAAGCTCTTGGCTCTCACTTTGCAACTGTTTGAAATAACTTATAAAATCATAAATACAACAAAAACGTGGGTTACAACAAATTTGTTACTTTTTGATTGCATGATTAGAAATTTGTTGGTTAGAATTACGTGCGCGTAGTCTCATGCACAGCAACGCACTGTAGCAGCAGTGGCGTCTGCTGTCACGGCTGATGCGGCCGACGAAAAAAAATACCAAATTACCGTTCTGCGTTTTCTCGGCCAATTTTCAACGAATTTTGATGCAATTCTTTTTAAAATGTAGCTTTTCAATGTCACTACCCTGCTACAGAGCTCTTTTTTGAATTCACCCCCTCGATTTTTTTTTTTTAATTTTAACTTACTACCATTGATCCCTCGCCTGACTTCCCCTTAATGGCTTAGTGGTCTAGGTAAAGGACTCTCATGCCAAGGGTCGTGGGTTCGTTTCTCGGACTCAAATTTTTTTTTTTTTTCCCCGTTATTTTACATGTATATTAAATAGATTTTTTTTAAAATATCTCATAATTATTCGGCCTTTTTTATTTTAAATAATATATAGAGAGTTAAAATTATAAATGGAATTGGGTTATTTGGTTTATTTTAATAATAAAAAGAAAAATGGGTTATTCAGTTTTATAAGCAATAAAAAGAAAGTTTAAAAGTGAATTAGAAATGGGTTATTTGGTTTTTTAATTATGATAAGAGAGTTACAAATAAAAATATAATTGGGTTATTTGGTTTATTTGAATAAAAAAAAGAGACATGGGTTATTTGGTTTTTTAAGCAATAAAAAGAAAGCTTAAAAGTGAAATAGAAATGGTTTATTTGGTTTTTTAATTATAATAAGAGAGTTACAAATAAAAATATAGTTATTTGGTTTATTTGAATAAAAAAAGAGACATGTGTTATTTGGTTTTTCAAGCAATAAGAAGAAAGTTGAAAAGTAAAATAGAAATGGGTTATTTGGTTTATTTAAGTAATAATCACAATAAAATTGAGTTATTTTAAGGTATGCAAGTACATGCATTCATCTTATATCACGCGCGCAGTCGATTGCCTCCGCAGTCCGCTCCCTCCGCACTTTTTTCTAGGCATATAGCGTTAAGTACACTTGATTTTGTGCGTCTTCCACCGCCTAACGACGTTCTTGGGTGACCTAGTGCTCTTCATCTTCGCCGCGTTTTTTGTGCTGCCTGGGTCGCCTGTCGTTGTTCGGTGGTAACGCGTGCTCTGGCCACGTCTTGAAAGTACCAAAAGAGGGAGCCAACCATTTTTGTCAACTCTCGTATCACATTCTATGTTCGTGTTCTCGAGCAGCTGCCAATTCTCGCCTTATTTCGGCGTCTCGCTCCTATTGCAATCTCGCCAGTACCAGCATGTCCATCTTTTTTTCACGGCAGTAGGCTTTTCTTTGGAGCTCTTTTTGTTTTTCAATGTGCACCAATGTCTACTCTGCCACCAAGTAAACTATAAAAATTTATATTCTTCTCTCGTTCTCCATATCCTGTGACGAGCAATGTGGAATGTGGATATAAGGACTAAGGAAAAGAAAAAACAAAAGGATTAATCTAGGATTGATCGTGCATTTTACAAATCATTGCTCAATGAGCCTAGAAAAAGCTGAACAATAATAAAAAAAAATTCTTTGAAACAAAAATTAAAAAAATTTCTTCGATTCGCTAAATCTTACTTTCCATAACAACATTTCATCTACTATATATACTCCATCATACCAAGCAAAATTTTCCGCAAACTATTTACAAGTTTTTACATGCGCGCAGGTAGTTTTGCTCGCGCTCTCGTCCACCGCAGGAACAAGGTTACCGGGATTGGTTTCCTCTTCACCGATTGCTTCAGAAGAACGAGCTTCCTTCGTACCACCAATATTTTGGGCGTTTTTTCGACCACAACCTCACTCAACCTCACACTTTTTTATGTCATTTGCCTCTCTATCATTCTCGCGTGGGCCGGGCGTTTCACAACGACCGCTGTTTTTCTCGGCCTACCTCGCTTTTTGCCAGTTTTTTGGTTTTTTCTAGGTACCTGTAGGACAGCTTCCGTGAAGTTGACACGTTCTCTTTGGTTACGGCCTTCTCCGTCACCCTCTTGAAATTGGATCGTTTTCTCATGCAGGACCGACGTAGTTGCTCTATAATATGTATAGTATGTAGATATACGGGCTCGTCTTCTTCAGGACCAAAAATGGCCTATTGTACTTTGGAGCCAACTTGGCAGCGATTCTTTCAGACGCTTTTGACTATTCAATTTTTCCGCCAGACCTTTTCGCCTACTTTGAAAGTCACATCGTTCCGTGTCTTGTTCAAGTATTTGGCCTGTTTTTCTTGGGCAGATTCGCAGTTTGTTTTTGCGTGCTCATAGAGATTAGGAAGCTTTTTTATACGCTCAAGCTATTCTCTGATGGCTTCTACCTGAATCTCATCTTTGAGCTCGTTCTCAACTTTTCTGCGTTATGTATTATAACGTGGCGTTGGTTGACACCCAAACTTGAAAACAGATAGGGACAATTTTAACGTTTCCTGGCTTGAAGTGTTAACGCAAAACGCAAATTCTGCGATGAGTTTGTCCCACTCACTGTGGGGCTCTTCAATAAAGGCAAAACTCATTTTTTTGATTTATTCTTCCACAGTGTTGGGGTGTTTTAGTAGGGTGTGAGTATGATATATTCCACTATTTTCCAAGAGACCATCTTATTGACCATTATCAAACTCGCTTATGTTGTCGCTCAAAAACAACTTCGGAGCTCTAAGTTAAATTATTCTCTCTTTAAGGGCTTGCACAATATTCAGCGCATTAATCCTTGCAAGAGGTATACATTCAATCCAGCATGTAAACACATCCTGATAAATCAGTAAATATTCTTTCCCACGCTTTGATCTGAATAGTAGGTCTAGGCAATCACCTGCCATGACCTCCCAGGGCCGGTTAATGATCCGTCTACCCATCAACCCTGCGGGGGGGAATCTTTTAATCATGCATTGCTGGCAAACAGTACAATTTTTCACGTATTTTGCCACGTTCTTCCGCATAATAGGCCAAAAATAATTGATTAACGCTCTTTCTAAGGTTTTTTACGGCCAAACATTCACGCTCTGTAACGGAGTAGTTACTTTCTACTGGGTTGAGCAGTAGACTTGTGAAATAAATAATTCACTCATCTAACCGATGCGTCCGACTTCATTGCCACTGATTGTCATAATTGTATAAGAACTTGTACAGAGCCGTCTGCACGTCGGACGTTAGTTCAGCTAAACTGACCAGAGCCGTGGAGTGGAGCAGTGGAGAGGTCTGTTTCTCGGAACAAAAAATGGTTTTTTAGCAAATCCTTATTTGATAAAAACTACATAAAGTTAGTAAAAAACTTAAAACTTCTTATGCTTTTTTAAAACTTTAGACATTTAACTTCATTTCTGTCCAGGAATTTTTATAAAATTATAATTATTTGTTAAATAATCAATCATTGAAAGATAAAAATGAAGCAGATTAATGTGAGCGTTTTTTCACGTGTTGAACAGCTTGGCTATCTGCTACTAACCTCAAATGCAGTATGATGCAGCTGATCATGCAGATGATTATGCTAGATTTAGTCATTGTCTCAACAAAACTACCGAGAATGAATAAAAATTTGTGTTGTAGGTAACAAATAGTTGCTGTTTTGTAAAATATACACATTTTTCTTCTTATTAAAATAACTAAAAACTAATTATTATATTTTTACGGAGTTTGAATGAAGAATATTTAAGCACCCAGATTACCCTTTGCAAAACGCTCAAATTACCCCGTTTTACTTAAACTTGATATTCGTTTGGTTTTTTCAATTTTTTAAATATTACATATTACATATGTGTCATTAAAATATTGAAACCGATGCCAAGACTATACCGAGACCGAGACCGAGAATGAGACCGGAAAAATTTTTCGAGACCAAGACCAAGACCGGATCAAAATCTCGTATCATTTCGTATCGGACAGCTCTAGCATGAACTGTAATCCCAACTCCAATTAAAATATAAATAGCTGGTTACAACCTTGATATTTATTTTTCAAACGAACCACACTCGATGCATGAATTTATTCCACTGTCATGTATTTATAAGTCCTTGACGTAATTAATTTTAAGGAATGAAATCTTCGTCTTTTTGGAACAACTTTTTACGTAGTTGTCCCGTCTCCTTGTTATCTGACTCTTAATGGGTGAATAAAATAAAGTAGAGTAAAAGATAATTTATAGATTTTAGAATGATTATTTATTAGGAATTTAAGAAGTGAAAGTTTACAATTTAATGATGAGTTTAATATCCTCCGATAGAGTTAAAGATTACAACAAAAATACCTTACAAATTACCAGAGTGTCTGGGCGGTTCGAGTTTGCAGAAGGTTCTCTAAGCCTTCCGAGTCTTTATCCTACGATGGTGGGTGAGTTTGGGAGCACGGCTAAGCAGCGGAAGGAAGCTACTTCGTTCTACCTGTTCCAGCAGAGCGGAGGTGTCAGCTAATAAATTGCTTAATTGCAACTTGCGTAGCCCCTTCCCTAACTCCTTTTAGGCGGATTCTAAGTAAGTCTGTTGCAACTTGGGAATGTAGAATTGTTATGGAGATCGATACATGACACCACGATAACGCTCAATGCTACAAGAGTAAGATAGAAGAGAGATGCACCTTTGTGGTGCGTAATCAAAACAAACACGATCGACAATAATCACATCAAGCGTGCGTATCGCTCTTCTCTCTCACTCGTGTGCGAGCGTAAGTGTGTATGTTTGGCTGAGCGAGATAGAAGAGCGATACGCACCAGTGCTACGAAAAACAAATAATGATCAACGACCATTGATAATCTCTCTCTCTTTCATTACTGCAAGCAACGTGCGTACTCTTTATCCAAATCAGCCTTCTTTTAGCTTCAACTCGGTCACTGAGGTGGACATCAGTTGTGCCATCGCTTCCTGCAACTCCTTCAGTGTAGGTGTCGATGGCATATCTGCTGGGATGATAAAGCTTTTGGCTCCCTGTTTACTGCCTCACCTTACATCGCTCATTAACCCCTCCTTAGACACTGGTGTTTTTCCATCTGACTGTTCGATACTAGACCAATTGCGATTCTCTGTACTGCCTCCAAAATCATCGAGCAGATCGTACATGAACAGCTCTTTGCGTATCTCTCTATGCACAGCCTATTCGACCTTCACCAATCCGGATTCAAGCCACACCACTCCACTCAAACCACCCTCTTAGGTTTTCTTGATCATGTCCGTCGTGGAATTGAGAATCAAAGGCTCACTGGGTTGTTAGCATTTGATTTTTTCAAGGCGTTCAACTCGCTGCTACAATTGCGTTTATTACTGAAGCTGCGACAGATTGCTCCGAAAAATCCGTTTGTTCGTTCGAGAGTTATCTTTCAGGTAGAACACAGGCCGTCAACTCTGATGATGGCACATCAGACTGACTTCCTCTGCTCACTGGAGTCCAACAGTGCTGCGTCTTAAGGCCACTTCTCTTTCTCATTTTTATACTTGATCTCCCCCGTGTCTTATTGTTTTCACTGTACAAATTTTATGCTGATGATTTCAAGATTTACCTTGACTGCCTGCCCACTTCTGAAAGACAAGCTTTACTCGTGCAAAAACTAACGCTGGACGCGGTGGTGGTTGTCCAGTCAACAGAAGAAAATGGTCTGAGAACCAACCGTAATAAAACCGTTTCCATGCTTTTTAGCACCTCCACCTTTCTTAACCCCCTGATGTCTCAGCCACATCCGCTCATCACCGTAGCTAGCTCACTGATCCCTTTTGCCAATAACTTAAGAGCCTTGGAGACCTTATTACCCCTACCCTTAACTGGGATGAACATCTACGCTGTATCTGAGCTCGAGTCTTAGCCTCTGTTGAGTATTAATTAAATATTTGAATCGTCCGCCTCAATTGTCTCACATCGGTCACTTATCGGCTGGCTCACCGGCCAAGCACCTCCTCGGTAGCTGCCTCGTGCTTGGACTTCGATTGTATGTTGACTAGCGTTGCACCTCGTGCCAACGTGACTTAAGCCAATTTAATAATAATTTGCTGTCATACTCAAAGAAAAAGTAATGTGCGAGCGCGCGATTAATTACGGAGTGCTTTCACGTTATTTGGGCTCAACACGGGTAAAAATCAACTGTTTACTCGGATTTCATCATCCGGGTTTTTTCGGCTTGCTTTCACGCCTCGTGTAAGCAAAAGAATCACGGATTCAATAATAATCTGAATGCGAGCTCAAAAGGGAAGTGATAAGTGAGTGCCAATAAATATAATTGTGTGTTTATAAATTACTTGAAAATCATGCAAGAGTGGAAAATCACTAGCTCATCTCTCGTGGTCTACTCACCTACGACCACAACCTCGCTACCACCGCATGGTGAATGCGGTATTTTGATTTGGCTTTTCCTCAAGGTACTACTCGGCAAGCTCCTCTCAACGCTCAACTGGTTTACTCTGAAAAGGATCTACTCATCATTAACAATCACCCAATGGATTTGCTCAACAATAAAGAGGTTTTATCATAATAACAAGCTCCTTCATCAAGGTGTACATCAACTCAACTGAGTTGACTGCAACTCTTTATTACTGTAAATACTCAAGTAAAGTTGTATACACGATTGTTTAACTCAACTCAGAAGGTCTGTAAATATTGTAAATAAATTATCAAATTGTATATAATGATAAAAAAGGTGTAAGTAGGTATACTATAGGGTTTCTGGACCAAACCAGAAACCCCATGAGTTTCTGGAGCACCCCGCACACTCTAATCGATAAATGAGTTGGTCTAGGAACCCCAAGTGTTTTAAAGCAACCCGCACACTCTGCTGGATAAATAATGTGGTGCAGAAACCCTACGAGTTTCTAAAACACCCACACACTCAAATCAAAAATAATAAATAACACCCACCACTTAAGAATGCTTATATATACTTTTTTAAACTTTGCAGCGTAAGTAAATCATTCTTTGAATTTACCTATGTACGTTCGCGATCTATAACCATCGGAGGTGCTTGCTGAGTAACCATCATACTTCATCTTCTCATAACTATAATTTTTTTTACTTTCAACCTTCTTGACATCGGTTGAATAGGATTTATAATTATCTTGTTTACGATCATTCTGTTTATATTTTTTATCATTATCTTTAAGAATAAATGATTCTCTTTCTGATGGATCTAGCACATCATATTTGTTGTAACGTTTTTTGCTCTTGTTCATTTTGAGGTCTTGCTCGTACGAAGGTTCAATTAAGACTGAATCTCTTCGAAGGAAAAAGCAGTTAAAAAATGTTTCATCATTAGAATTCAATTAAATTTTTTTCTTTTTCTTTAATTTTTTCATATTTAATCTTTTTTTCATTTTTCTTTTCAAAACTTTTTTGTTCTTCTTGAAGCTTTTGAAAGCTTTTATATTGCTCATCTTGACGCTTTTTTTCCTCAGAATAACTTTTAAAACCTGAGGAATTTTCATCTTTCATTCTTTCATAGCCAGAGGAGCTCTGTTTTTGACCCATCTTGTTCGTTCGATTGTTAGATTAAGACTGAATCTCTTCCCACTCCATATCTTGCCACTCCAAATTTTCTAGGATTACTTTTTTCACGATTCGCGCATTTTGCAGTGGGCATGTAGTTTTTCTGAGAAATTTGTGATTTAAGCAAATCGTTGCAACTTTAGTTGGTTTCTCGGAATAATCAATGGACGTCACTTCGCAAACAGGTAAGTTGAATCTTTCTAACCAATTTTTTTTCATTTCACCTCTTACATAAATTTTTTTTGCATCTGATAAGTATTCCTTGAGCACGTTGACAACCAATGTGTAGGGCACTTTTCCAGAACTCCATGACAAACCATGCTTGGTGGTTTCCAGTAAACGATTTATATTTCTATACTTATTCGATAATCTCTGCCAAGAAAAAGGTTCTTTGAACATGAATACTTTTGCATCAGAATCATCATGCAATGAAATTATTGCAAGTTCTTTAACAACAAAGTCATTTCCAGGTTGCAAAAATCCTTGCATATCCACAGCGTACTCCATTATATATTTAGTTGGCTGTAAATGCAGGTTGAATCGTGTGTGTACCTGCCAATACCACTTATAAAAAACTTATGTCTACTCAGTCCGATGACACTGTAATGTTTTGGACAGCGTGTATCATGAAGATTTAAAGACAAATCAGTTTGATCGACATTGGATATACCAAATCTAATATTATAAACTCTATTTTCGTTAATTATTTTCAGGAGTTCTGAAACTGTTATATCCACAAAATATCTCTCATTGAAATTATCACAGAATTCTTAGTGAGGTTCTATACAATAGAATTTGGAACAAGTATCCCAATAACTATAAGAATGAGTATGTTTTATGCATACTTTTCTTTTGAAACTTCCAAATATTGCAACGTAGAAAGACAACTCAATTTTTTTTTATTAAATTGACAATCCTCAAAATTTCACTTATTTCTTGATTGACTGCAACTATTTGCGGTTGTTGCTTCAAATGCACTAACCTTTGAATTATTCTATGTAATGCTAAACCTTCCAATGATTTTTTATATTCAGGATAATATTCGCAACTAGGAACATTGCAACTGGTCTCTCTGCAGCACTTGGAGACTACTTGACTCTTAGACATCTTGAGGTACACTAAGCGGTCTTTCTGACGTCTCCACTGACAGGATTGTACTCGACTATTCGATCATGTATGATCAAGCAGTAAGCTGTTGTGATTTCTGGAAAATTATCACTTGATTCGAATTCCAAACGAACATCAACTGGAGTGTTTTTCAGAGATTTGTTCTGTTTAGAGCAATCTAGAACAATCAGTGGAATTTTCTTGATAAAATTTTCCTTGCTCAACAACGGTTCTGACTCTTTACCATAGTACGAATTCTGAGAATTGACGTACATGTCGTAAAGCATCGCATACTGGTTCTGACCAATATCCAAATTCAGATTACTGTATGGATAATACTGAGAATTGAGAAACAGTTTAGCATTTCTGATATTGCAATGATCAAATTGACTCAAGTTTTTGTCTTTTTGATTTTTGCGATTGGTCTGAAATGCTAGGATAACAAAGCGAGGTTTTTCCAATTGATTGGATGTTTTCACTGTCCACACGTGTTTTGAAGTACTAGGAAGCATAGGATACTCAAATAGGTCCCAAGATCGGAAACTCATGACCACTGGTTTACTCCTTTGTAGATGATTCAACATGCTAATTTTATTTTCGTTGGAGAGAAACACGTATGGCATGAGCCATTCGATTTTAGATAATTGAATTTTCCAATTTTCCCATTTATCTTCTGCTCCCTCTTTATGAGATGCTGATTTAATTGCATTGACATCTGTATTGGATCTTCGAAGAATCAATTCATGTTTTGTATTGACTACAATCTTTCGATAATCCTCTGCAAAACCTAGAAGCATGCTGAGAGGGATAAATATATCGAAATGACCTTTATCAGTGATCTTGATTTTTTCATCTACATCTACCCATCCAGCATTTTCCAAGGTTTGTCTGGGATTGAAAGATAACCAACCTTTTATGAGTGACGTAAGTCCAACGTTTTTACAACGATCTATCTCGATTGCATTGATCTCGTATCTGTTTTCATCAAACAAGTGACAAATTCCATTGTTGACAAAATCAGTATGAGCTAATACACTATTGTCTTCTTTTACGAGTTTTCCGCAAATATGTAGCGAACTTTTAGATGGTAGTAAACACAAGTCTTGGTGTTGAATTGATATACGGATTTCATCACTATTGTTGAAATGAGCACCTGTGTATGGTTGATGAGCGTGTATTTCATAATGTGAAATACTATCATCAAACACTACAGGTGTCTGAATACTTAGAATTTCGTCCATTTTTCTTGTAGCAGCAGAAGAATATGCAAGTTATTTTCCACCAGGTTTTACTCGGAAACCGAGACTTTTTAGAAATTTTATGTTTTGCCGTGTTAACGCTTTCAGAGTTCGTTGACGACTGATGGTAGAGCGACATGGTGCAGGGCTTTTATATCCTCGCCCGTAAAAAACGATCCCCATCACGTGACTGATTTGATGTGTAATCTAACAGTAATCGTTTCTCGACGAAAATTAACCAAGTCACCGTCCTGATCAACTATACGCAGTTGAATGTAATTTATGCAGTTGTTTGAAACTGGTAAATAAATTACCTGAGAAGGAGCTTCGATAATTTTATATCCGGGAGGAACTGCAGGAAAAAATTGATGAATTTTGTGAACGCTTTGATTATTTATGTAAGCACCAGTCGTTATATTACACTCGATTCTCAAAGAGTTAACTTTAAGAATTTTAACTGGTAAATCAGAGGTGTGTTCGATGTTAGCAGGAAGTTTTCTTTGAGTAAAACCTAGTAATCGACCTACAGAATCCTTAGATTTCAAAATGACCTCTTCACTACACTTGATCACGCTTGTTAAAGTGTTATTATTAGGTTTCAAACTGAATGTTATGTCATCACTAAGGTGATTTTTTATATATTTTTCAATATCTTTAATTTCGTAGCTGCCTGTAGGTATTTTTATCACTTTATTACCAACTTTGATTTTATTATTTTTTTCATCAATATTAGGTATTGAATGAAATGACAAGAATTCTACCAAACCAAGAACGTAGCTTTTGTTTGTTGAAAGTTCTAAAGGAGGAAAATAATATGCTTCGAGTGAAGAAGTATTACCTGATAAAGTTAAGGTTATTGACTCCATAATAGCTCAAAGTAGACTGAGGTCTTAAGCTTAAACTTTCTCTTTATATACCTTTGAGTTTGTTGGATAAAAATTGTAGACATAGGTGACCACAATTGTATGTTCCAAAGTCTTGGAATCTTTGAGGAATATATTTGACTTTGTCCACACCTAAATATAAAATTAAATCAAGAGGTGGTCTAAGGTCACCAAAACTATCAAAGTAGATCACTTCTTTTCCTATTTAACGATAAGCCACCCAGTGAGTTCCAGGACCTTTATCATCATCGAGATTTACTATCGCTGATTCATGATAAAGAGGACCGTTAGCTGGCAAAGAATTTCTCATTAATACACCACGAAAATTTTCTATTTTTAGTTTTTTTGCGTATTCAATCAAATCAAAATTTGACAATGCTTTTTTGGGTAAACTTATTTCGGGCTTTTTTTTTTTTTTTTAGCCCCCCACCAATATAGGGATTAAGGTACAGACCATAACCTGTTTCATATGGTTTCAAGTATAAACCTTTTCCTAGTGCTACAGCTTCCATGGTTTTATTATGTCGACGATTTTCTTCCAATTGTTCTTTCAATGCCTTGGCTTGATTAATTGCTTTGGCTACTCCAGCTGCACCACCAGCAAGTGCACCTGTTGCACGTAATCCAGCATAAAGAGGAATCAGATACGGTAAAAAGCCACCGATTTTCTCTGAAACTGGAAGAATTTTTGGTATTTTAACATAATTCTTACCACCAGCTTCTTTTATAGCTTTCCGAGCATTCATAATTGCTGAGCTTATAGCTTTTTTGCCGCATTTTCCTGAAGGATTTGATTTTGCGGCATTAATTATATGTTTCAAAGTAGTTGTCTTCTTTGTTTTTCTTTTTGTTGTTTTTCTTTTGATTGTTTTTTTTTGTTGTTTTTCTTTTGATTGTTTTTCTTTTTGTTGTTTTTCTTTTGATTGTTTTTCTTTTGATTGTTTTTCTTTTCGTTGTTTTTCTTTTGATTGTTTTTCTTTTTGTTGTTTTTCTTTTTATTGTTTTTCTTTTAGTCTTCTTCAGACCCTGTCCGAGTTTGGTTTTTAAATTCATCGCGTTAGTAACAGCGTACGCTGCAGCTCTTTCACTAATACTTGCGTCTTTTGATAATACTCTACGCCAAGCTTTATTCGCAAGTTCTCTATCTGCTGCGTGTCTAACCTGTAAATTTTCTCGATTCTGAGAATAAACTATGTCGTGGTCCTTGCAAACCGAGTCTAATAAACTTATTCCTGGATCGCCACGGGCCAACCGTTTAGCCAATTTTGTTTCAGGTCCACAATACTGATATCCTGGGAGATGCAGTTCAATTGGAAGTTTATTGATTAGATTGTTTACCAGACCACGACCTTTTTTCTTCTCGTGAATGATCATTACAGTTCAGAAGTTCATGAATGACTGACTCGAACACTATATAAGCCCCGTATTTATACTCCCTAGGACCAGTCTTTATTTAGAGTTTAAATAATTAACATGGATTTCTTACCAAGTTCCAAGAAACTTCCCGTCCTGAATTTTGACACAATAGTCAAAGAGGAGAAAAAGATCAAGAGACATGGAGATCTACTTCCAGATACAATAAGAGCTGTATTCTGCGGTCCTTTTAACTGTGGAAAGACCAATAGTTTATTGGCTCTCATTACACAAGAAAACGGTCTTAGATTCGAGAACGTATATGTTTATTCAAAATCCCTTAACCAACCAAAATATAAATTTCTGAAAGACCTTTTGGAACCCATAGACGGTATAAAATATTTTCCATTCAGTGAACACGAAGATGTAATATCACCGAAAGACGCTCTCCCGAATTCAATCATGATTTTTGATGACGTCGCATGTGAAAAAATGGATAACGTGAAAGCATTCTTCTGTATGGGTAGACATGCCAAAGTGGATTCTTTCTATCTCTGTCAGTCATACGCTCAAGTACCAAAACATCTTGTGCGAGATAATGTTAATCTACTCGTATTATTTAGACAAGATGTAAATTTAAAACATGTGTACGACGATCACGTCAACACTGATATGCCTTACATACATTTTAGAAATTTTTGTTCAGAATGTTGGAAAGATAATCATACATTTGCTGTCATAGATAAGGACAGACCGATAAATAGTGGTCGATATCGCAAATGCTTTGATAATTTTGCTATAAATATCATCAACTGAATGATTGTATCAGCAGTCTATAGATAGATTTAACCGTGACAACATGTCTCATTTAGAAAGAGAAAAAAGTATTCTTGAACAGCTTGTCAAAGCACGTGAAGCTGTAAAGCAAAAATATAACCTACTTAAATCTCAAAGAGATGATGCTGAACAGGCTTTGAATGAAACGTTCAAACCCATCATTACTCCTTTGAAAGAACTTGTAAATCAAAAGAATCATAAAAAAAAATCAGATTCTACGAAAAAAGAAGAAAAATTTGAGAATTTTCAAAGTGATTTGATTAAATTTGCGGATAATTTTCAGAGTGATACAATCAACAAAGATATTCCATTAGTTCATGACTCTTTGAGAATTCCAAACAAAACAAATTTAAACCAATCTATTGAAGAAGATTCCTTTGGAGAAGAAATCGAACTCGTTGCAGCAGAGCAAGATAAACTATATGGAATTAAGAAGAAAACAAAGCAAGGGTATGAGCTTGGGAATGCAACTTTGCGATTTTCGAAAGATAAGATTTTCGTAAATGATAAATCATTTCCAAGAACTCAAGGGTTGCAAGATCTTATTGTAAAAAAGAATCCCGAAAAATTTTCAATGTACGATGAATCAAACTATCAAAAAATTCTTGAGGAATCAAATGCTCACAAAAATACCGATGGTCAATTAAAAAAACATGTAACCAGTTGGAAATACAATAATGTAATTAAACACATGTTCGAATCAACCGGGAGTGGTCTCTTACCTCGATACAAAGTTGCTCAACGTAATACTCGGATGGACTTAGTTTATTGGGATGATCCTAATGAGCTCGTGGAACGTCTTCAGCTTTTGGTTGCAGAAAGATCAGCTGGTAATTATAATCATGAAAATGAAATCCACTCAATCATCGAAGAACTCCGAGAAGCAGGCTATATATATTGATCTGATTTCATTAATTCTACATCAGTATCGAAATGAGTGTCGACGTGTTCGGACGTGCTTTGAAGAAAAATACTGAGGGCGCTCGAGGTGCTCCAGGCATAGGTTATAAATTAACCGAAGCCGGTCAGTTTGATGCAGAAGGCAAGCGACTTTGCAACCCAGCTGAACCTCTAGAATCTAACGACGCAGTTAATTTACAAACTCTTAAAAACCTGATTGGGTTGAACTTCAAAGTCTGCATGAGATTACAAAAAGATTAAGAAGCGACTTGGATGACTTAAGTATTATTTTAAACAATCACAAAAGTGAAATAAACGATAAAATTCAGAAAAAATTTACTGAACTGTTTGAGTTATCTGAAGGTCACAGAGACAACATCGACAAAAGTATCCTTGAAATAAACGCTAGAATTAACCAAAACCATGAATAAAAAACAAGTTGTGGTAGAAGAACTTCACAAGCCTGCTCGTCGTAACTATCCAAGAAGAAAATTTGATGTTCGAGGTTTGGATGAAACATGGGAATGTGACCTTGTGGAGATGCAACCATATTCAAGAGAGAACAAAGGTTTCAAATTCATGCTCACTACAGTGGATGTATTTTCAAAATACGCTTGGGCCGTACCCGTAAAAACAAAATCTGGTGAAGATGTTACAGCAGCCATGCGATCTATTCTCAAACAAGGTCGGGTTCCAAAAAATTTACACGCCAACAGAGGAAAAGAATTTTACAATGAAAACTTTGATCGTCTTATGAAAAAGTATAAAATTAACTTTTACTCAACTTTTAGTAACATCAAAGCTTCCATGTGTGAACGATTCAATCGTACATTGAAGACCAAGATGTGGGCTCAATTTAGTTTACAAGGAACTTACAAGTGGCTCGATCTGTTACCTAAATTAATTGAAGCTTATAACAATACAAAACATAGAACAACTTTAATGAAGCCAATAGATGTCTCTGCTGCCAATGAAGCTAAAGTTTTACAGCGTTTCAAGGATAATAGAAAATTTCCAAAGAAGATAAAATTTAAAATTGGTGATAAAGTCAGAGTTAGTAAAATAAAACGATTATTTGAAAAAGGTTACACACCTAATTGGTCTACTGCTATTTTTACAATTGATAAAGTTCTCAAGACAAAACCGATTACTTACCATTTGAAAAATCATAAGAATGAGAATGTTGATGGTTGCTTTTACGAACAGGAACTGTTAAGAGTTAAATACCCTGATGTTTATTTAGTAGAAAAAGTAATTAAAAAAAGAGGAGATAATTTATTTGTAAAGTGGTTAGGTTTTGATAGTAAAGAAAATAGTTGGATTCATAAAAATGATTTATAATTTTAATCTATGTAATAATTTTTTATAAAAGGAGTGAAATAAAAAGATAATTAAATATATTTAACTTTTACATTTATTTATTAAAATTTAGTTGAAAATACAAATTTAGTGTTACCCAAATTTTGAATAAAAAGCTCGTATTTATTTGCAGCTTCTGTTAATTTATTATATATATCATCATTTTCATAAAGTGCATTGGAAATTCGCGCAGGCAGAAATATTTGGAACTGTGTAGCTTTTTCATCGATGATAAAAATCATCTTCTTTCCATAGCGTGTGTTGACTTTTTTAATTTCTGTAACCATGTAGTTTCCATTGATTTCCAATTCATCCCAAGATTTTCTAGAGAGATAGGTGTTGGACGCTAGGGTGTTAAGAGTATTAATATCCATTTTCTGAAAAAAAAAAAAAAAAAAAATTTAGTTATTATTAAATGAATTGTTTAAAAGTTAAGTTGAAAATTTTAAATATTTATGATGAGAATATATTTTTTTAATTTAATTTGAAAATTTGAAAAATTTATGAAGAGAATATTTAGATTCTTACAAAACTTTGAAATTTACTTATCTAAAAATAACGGGCTTTCTTGATGGGTTGAGGTGAATTTTCAATGTACTCGTCGAGTTCCTCGAAATCTTTGAAAAAATCTATATCGAGAGGAATGTCCAAAAAATCAGATTCGTTGACCGATTGTTGAAGTCTGGTTACGGGCTCGTTGGATGTTGTTAGTGGAGATCTGCTCACTGACTCGTTGTCCAAAGGAATGACTTCATCTGGCCGAGGCAGCTCTATAAGTATTGCTTCCTCAATATTCTCAAAATTTTGAATTTTTTCAGGATCTAATGGGATCTCTAAACATCGTGCTTCCTCAACGCCAATATTTTCAAAATCTTTCTCCTGAAAATTTTGAATATTTTTGTGTCCCCAGGGGAGGGTTTTCGTGCTTCCTGGAATTATGAAGCGTTTGTTGTCAAATGGACTCAAAGAAACTTTCTCTTGAATTTCAGTGCATACATTGTGTTTTCTTGAGCGAATTGTTGTCTGAACACATTTCATGATGGTTTCTTCGAAGGGACACTCTTTGTAGTTCTCGAAAGTGATGGTTCTCACTGCTGAGGCCTTGATTCCTTTTGCATTCATCACAGGTGGTTCGTTTTCGATTAACAAAGAGTACATCTTGCTCCTCAACCCAATGAAGTGAGTCAAGATATTCGAGGAAGTCTCGTTCTTGAATTTACCAACCACTTTAGCATTTTGTTGTGTAATTCCAAATTGATTGTCTTCCGGGAAATTGGAAGTGTCAAACCATTCAGAATGCTCTTTTATAACCTCATAGATGTTGGTACCCCTGATTTCATATATAAAAGAATCAGTGTCCATGTAACACAACTCAATAGATTCAACCCATTCCTTCATCTTACAGTAGTGGAAATCGTACATTAATATTTTCGATATGTCCAAGATGCGAACCCCAATGTAAATTGGTTGTTTGATTTCTATCTCAGTCCGTTTCTTTTGAATGATTGCAAAATTTTCGCTTATCTCAGCCATGCTGTGAAAATCAGGACTGGCAATACAAGCCTCGGCACCGTATCGACCATCCCAACCCATGACAGGTCTTATGTCCTTCTGTTTTCTCATATTTTGGATTGATGTTCCAAAGATGGCGTTCACAAGAAGTTTGAATAGATTTCGCTCAAAGTCATTTGTAGCAGCGGTCCTTTTAGCAGTGTTGAAATCCACATAGACTTTTAACCAAGCAGATTGATTGAATTGCAGAGCGCGGTGAATTTTTGTTACCTTAATACCCTGCTCTCGAGCCTGAATGAGCGCTCTGTAATGTATAATGTACCTCTCTTTGTTGTCTAGAGTTGTTAATAACTTTTTCTGTTTGGAGTTTGGTGGACATTTGTTCTCAGCACAAAACGGTAGGTCCCTGAATTTTTCATGAAGAGATTCGTAAATTTCCAAATCCACCTCTAACAAATAACCAATATCATTGTCTTCAGGAACAACGTAAAAATCGGGATTGCTCAGATCTTGAACCCATTTTACCCCTCCATAAGGGAGATACTGTGTCATAGCCCAGCTGTAATAAGACATGCGATTAAAATCAAATAAAGAGTATATAAAATATTTAAATGCATAAACAAATACCCGTATAAGTTATTAGCATCTACGTAGAGGAGGTAAGTTTCTTCTTTAGTAGGATCATAACCTTTTTCCATGTAACGGTTATTCGCTTCTGCATATCGGTTTGAGCATTGTGAAATCCCGCCTCTGATTCCTCGCTCAACAAACATCAGCATGTCGATGTCTGTGAGTAGTTCAAGCTCTATATTAGTTATTTTTATCATTGCAGACCAACTCAAACCAGGTATTGTGTAATAATGACATGGATCCAATTGATAAGCCTCCAAACACGTAGACCGGAAGTTTTCAAATATGTCCACCAACAAGAGAACATCGGTTTTGAGATAAACCATAGAGTACTCCCCAAGAGTTTGAATATTGAGCTTGTTCCATACCTCATGAGCGTGAGCATAGTCCTCATCAGTGATGCCACATCCTGTCAACTGACTCTTGAAAGCATCTTTTTCAGGTAAACTGGTCTCCTCCAACTTGGAAAAATTTGTGATGTATTCGTACGGGAAAATACCCTTTTTTGTTAGCAAATTCACTTGATTATCGTTGTAGCCGGATTCTCGAAAAACTCTTGTCGTGGTATCCTTAATGGGCAGATAGCTAGCCAGCTTATCCAACGATGATGCCATGAAACGTATGGAGTCCAAGAATCTGAAGTTGATGTCACTACCGTCTATGTGCTTTGTAAAGGAAATGTATTTGTCCTTATTCTCAGCTATAAGAGTAATGCGACCTTTGAGAATTTCATTGGAAGCCAACTCTTGAATCAAAAAGTGCGAGTCGTAGCCAGATAGGTTGTGGCATAAGATGGGCACGAATTTTTTGATTTGTAGGTTAAGGTTGCACCTGTTGTGCAGGGCGCCTCTGTAAACACCTGTTATATGACAATGATCACGACATTTTTTGTCTCTTTCCAAAAATGGTTTTTGACACAAATAGCACACTTTCGCATTATAAAAGTCATGCGCATCACGCTCTGTGAAAATCATAGATCTTGGGTTTTTGTACTGCTCTTCCAATTCAACAGCTATTATTTTTAACTCTTTCACAAACCACTGGGCTGGAGTCATCTGATCATCTCTCGTCTGTCTGTAACTTCTATAATAAGACTGCGTGTCATCGTAACTATTTTTCAAGTAATACCCGATGCTAAAAGCCTGATGATCATGAATTGCTGGCTGGTTTTCTGTAGGTTTCAGCAATGACTCCAGGTCAGCGTAGATTACATAGCCTACTCGTTGGCTGTGTTGAAAATTTTCAAATTTAAGTTTGTTATTGTCTTCGGTTGGCAGTGTGATTCTACATTGATTTTGATGTTTACAATTCTTAGAATGAATCGACAGCTTCTCTGACGTAATAAAGTAGTGAAGACAACGATTACACAGGTAAATTTTACCCTTGTACTTAGTCAGCTGGCTCTTCACAAGACGGGAAAGATCTTTTATGTACACAAAATGAAATTTTGGAGTAGTAGTTAACACACCATTTGGTTCTTTAAGCTCGTCAACGTACTGATCTTGAATGAGAAGCAAGTTAACATGTTTCTCTTTACTATCATCAGTTACTTGAGCTGTACAAACTTTATAATTGTCACCAAATTTTCGAAGAATAAAAACGTTCACAGAAACATCGTTTTGTTTTTCAAATTTTTTTAATTGATTCAAAGTCATCGGAAACGTTATATTAGCGAAATTAAGCACATCAGCGTAGGGTAAATATGAACTGACGCGATTTGAACTTTTTTCAACAGGATACAATGCTGCTAGAACCGACCACTTGAAACAAAAGTCATCTTTGTTTTCAACAATCACACAAGCATGTTTGTTTTGAATAGATTTAGGTAGTGGGATGTACGAACCGGCATGCATAGGTTGATACTTCTTTATACTGACAGTCATACTCAGAAGTTGTCTCAATGACCAGCCTGACCCTACCGTCTCGAATTCTTCAATTTGAGTGAGCAGTGGTTGTAAAGCATGCTCGTTGTACCAATCACGTAAGTCTGTTGACTTGAAAATGGGTGAACTTGCGGTATTGAAATGTTTAACATCAATTTCTTCGATGTTGTTTTTAATTACCATAAATTCACCAGAAATCTCGATGTTAACCATCAAGGAGTCCAAAGTTTTCAAAGCATCATGGATTTTTTCCTCGAATAAAGTTCGTGCATCATCGAGAAAAGACTTAAGATCCTTGTGACCCAAGTTAGTTACGATACCAGAACCAACCCGGTTTTGAAAAATCGATGGTAGATCATCCCATTGAACTTTTTCTTTAGGCACTTCACTAACCTGTGCGACCTCATTGTTTTTAGGATCCTGCAGCCTACCACCAGTTTTCAGTAAAAGAATATGAAGACGATTCTTGATATTGATGATTTGTGAAATGTAAGCCTGACAACTTTGCTTTTGGTGTACGTTTAATCCTCCAGAAACAACAAGATTTTCAAGAGCTTCATGCATTTTCAGAGATTGATCCATCCACAGCTGCAAATCTTCGTTTTCTGCTGAATCCTCATAGAGACGCAAAGACTTTTGCAACATCTTGATGTTGACACCGAAAGTCTCGAGTGATGCCATCCTTCCTGAACAAACTGAAGCACTTGAATGATTTCTCATGATGTAAAACTCAGGTCTTATATACCCTAATGTTTGAAAATATTTAAAGGATCTGAATTATTTCAGTTTAGTGGACTTGAAAAATTAAAAATTTGAAAATATTCAAAGGGTCTGAATTTATTTCAGTTTGATGAACTTGCAAAAATTAAAAAATTTCATACGACTTTAGTATTTTCAACTGTGATTAAAATGAAATTTTTCTGAAATAATTGAGCAGAATGAATTATTTCAATCTCAGAGGAGAATTAAAAGGTCAAAATATTCATTTCAAATAATTTCATAGCATGAATAAATTTGAGAGTATATAAACCAGCTCATAGTGAAGAGTCATCACTCTCACTCAACCATGGCTGAGTATATTGTTGACTTTCAGTGTTTTAAAAGGAGCTCTAACCTTCTCCAAATCAAGGAGTTGGCCATCGTCCCCATAGATAATTTGAAATTACCTACGATTTGTTTATTTAAATCAGCGTGTGATTTTTCAAAACTACTACCCGAAGAAAAAAGAACCAACGCTTGGTTGGAAAAAAATCTACACGGGATTCCCTATAAATCAGGAGCAGTTCCATACCACTGGCATGTAAGAGTTCTACAGGATGCATTAAGAGACGCTTCCAGGATTTACATAAAAGGACTCGAAAAACAAAAATGGTTGGAGCAGACGATGCCATGTAAGTAAGTAGATCAAATATTAAAAAAGATTTTTTTTGAAAATAGTTTCTAAAAGTTCTCAATCTTCATTAAATTTTAAGTTTTGAAAAGAATTTATCTCTAAAAACCGAAAAATTCATTTAATTAACGAAAATTTATTTAAAAACTAATCTAAACTCTGAATAATTTCAACCTCTGATAAAAAACTAAAAAAAAAAAAAAAAAATTATGCAAATTTGTTTTTCTCAAAATATTAATTAGTTTTAAAATTTATTTGCTTCAGATTTCATGTGATTGAAATGTCTGAGCTGGGTTGTCCGTCTTTGAAAAGGCTTGAAAAAAAATGCAGTTTTACATGTACCAACCACCCACATAACCAGAAACCAAGTTGCGCTATGGTTAATGCGTACTCTTTAAAAAACTGGCTACTCAAAAGAAGAACACAGCTGACAGAAGGGCGAGATGAAGTAGATTTAATCTATAAGCAACCAATACTTTTACACGAAAAATTTTAATTGATTTAATAAAAAATTGTTCTAGTTTTGTAGTCTAAAAAGGATAAATAAAATGGTTTTTATTTAAAATAGATTTCAAAAAATTTATTCAGTTACACCTTTTACTTAAAAGTGAAAACAGAAGCTTGCTTTTTAAAATAAATTACTGAATTTAATTGTATTCATTTAAAATCAAATTTTAATGAAAAACTGCTTGGAATTATAGTTTTTAAAACAAAACTAATTTTTTAATTGTTATTTAAAATGCTATAAAAATAAAATTAGCAATTATCTTTAAAAAAAAAAAAAAATTTACTCCAAATTTTTGCATTGGACAACAGTTTTTCTGAGTTCATTATCTAAAAATTATTTTAAAAAATCATTCCCAACAACAAAAATTTCTATCAAAATATCAGTTTCAAGAAAATTTTCAATTAAAAAACAAAGTTTATAATTACTTTATAAAATTCTGTGTCAATCTCTCTTTATAATGATGAAGCAGGTTCGAATGTCTTCGTTTTATAATTTTTTTGATTGGTTAAGAATGTTAAATGTCAAAATTTGAATTGCGTTTAAGTTGAAATATTGAATTCTTTGTTATTATGAATTTTTTGTAATAATTTTTTGAATAATTGAATAATTTGTTTCAATAAATGGACTAAATTTCTTTGTAGAATTCTATAAAATAAAATGAGAATCTTTATTATTTTAAAAACAACTTTTAAGCTATAACCACAAAAATATCGTAGTGAACTTAGTTACAGGTTGCAAACCATAAGTGATGAATTTTGTATTAAAAATTTTTTTAAGCTTCGTTTTTTTGAAAATGAAAGTTTATTTACTTTCAACATTAAAAATTGAGCGCGCTTGCGCGTCAATTGAGACTAGTAAGATAAAACTAATGACAATGATTTTTTTTTTTTGCAATAGTTGTTAAAAAATAAACAATAGGTATCAAAAACTTGAAATTGAAATATTAGAAGTTTAACTTTAATCACTGTATAAAACATATTTTGAAATTATATCACCCCTTAGACAATATAAAAAAGCTTAATTATCGATTCTGATATTTAAAAATTTCGGTTGAAATATTTACAGTTTAAAGTTTGATTCTAGTATCTTAAAATTTAGCTTGAAATAGTTTAAAATATTCACAGTTTAAAATTTGAATTTGCTACAAAAATTAAATTTTAAAAAACTTTAAAAATTGTCTTAGATTAGAAAATGCAACGTACTGGATAGCATGATACCTTTTAATCAACTGTACTCAAACTACATTTTATCTCTTACTTTATAAGGCTACCAGCGTTTCAAAATTTTCCTTGGATTTTTTTTTTTAATTAAACTTTGAAAATATATATTTAAATTCAGGGATAAATGAGAGAGAAACGAGGTTTATTTTTTAACATTTATTAATTGCATTTTTTTTTTTTCATGCATGTTATATAATAAAAATTTTTAAGCGATACTGAAAAATTGAATCACAAAAGTTTATCATTACAATCTAAAAAACGCAAAAACTTTTATAAATTAATACAAAAATTTACAATCCATACTGTAAATAATCTTAAGTTCTTAAAACTACACAGACGCTTCAGGAATTACATTTAAGTACAACAAAACAATAGGATATAAGTTTTACTTAGACAGTCTTAAAAAGAACCTAGTTTTTTTTTTTTTTTTTTTTTTAATTTTAGAAGTAAATTATTAACTAATTTTTTTACACTATTTGTAGTTTTGATTTTTCACTCAGACAGTCTCTAAAAAAAAAAAAAAATCTAGTTTGTTTAAATTTAGGAATAAATTCTTAACTATTCTTTAAAGTTGAATACTTTCAATATTTTAAATATCTAAGACTAGTCTGACTAGTTTGTCTTTACGAATAAGTTTTTATGTTATATATGTAACGTTTTATAAAACTATTAAATCATCGAACTAAAATTAGCATACAAAATTTAAATTTACATAAACCTTAGTAATTATGAGATTTTATTGATTGAAAAAAATTTATATATTATCAAATGAAAAATATCATTTATTTATTTATTTTTTAGCTAATTTTGAGCTAACATAAAAAATAAAAATAAAATATAATAACTTTCAAAATTTTAAAAAGTTAAGTTGAGATCTTTCATAAAAAGCAACTAAATAATCAAAAATTATTTAAAAAAAAAAATGAATGTATGTATATAGAATTTTTTTAAACTTTCAATCCCTCCAAAAGTTATTAAAAAAAAAAATTGTTTACGTTATAGTTGACATGTCTTTATATATAACAGCTTTTTCTGTGTTGAATTCTTCAAACTGTAAACCAAACTCTTCAATTATCTCAGGCGAAATTGGTGTTGGATCTAAAAAAAGTTTTGTAACTTTAAGTATGAATCTATAATAACTGAAAAATATTTAAAAAATTAAAATAATTTACCATTAATGATTCTCATAAGTTCATCGTCGTCCTCGAAGGGTTTGATTAGGTCATCTGTGTTGTTAAAAGTCAAGAATTCCTTGATTGGATCATCATCACCAGATGTATCTGAAAGCTCCAAGTCAGCTACCAGCTGTTGATCATAAAAATGTCCCTTAATATCATCCTCAAGTTCCCGGTGCTCCTGTTGACAGTCTGAAACCAGCTCCTGCTTCTTCTCCACCAAATCTTCAGTGTCCTCAATGGATTCAGTAGAATAACCAAGATCGTTGTTGTCGTGACTCCATGAGTTTTCAGCTTTTAACTCAGCCTCTCGTTCGAGTAGCATCAGCTTCCATGCTTTGCCTTTTCCCTCTTTACCAACTCTATATATGGGATATTTTTTTGTATGATCCTTGAACAGGGGAACTTTTATTTGGTTTCTCTGAATTTTTAATTTTAATTTTGTGTCATCTGCTGACTTGTTCTGAAAAAAAAAAAATTGTTTTTAGTTTTAAGAAATTTAATTACTAAAATAAATAAAATTTTGAAACTTACATTGGAGTAAACCAAATGGTCACCAACAACATGTTTAGGGACTTTCATTTTCGAAGTTAAGACGTCGACAGTGATCCAAGATCTTCGGACGTTTGACTGGAGATGGTGAAAAAATAGGTGTTGACGAACGAACTGAAAAAAAAAAAAAAAAATTTTTATTTTTTTATTTTTGCGAATTAAGTTTAAAAAATCATTAATTAAATTATGTTTACCTCGTACAATCGTTGACGCCTCACTAAAACCAGGGCTGAATGGTGTATCGACTCCGTAAATTGCGTCAGGCACAAGAACCCGAAATTCCTTAAAATTTTTTTGTGGACTATTGACAGGAGAAAATGATGGTGACCCAATCAATTTTTTATAGTAGTCTGACGAGTGGCTTGATTCCGGTGACCAAATTTCAGATCGGGTATAATAACCAGACGATGTTGTAGAAACCGACGCCAGCGAATTATCGAGAACCTGGACAGAGCTACTAGATGCTGAAGATGGGGATGCGAGCGACTGTGAAGGACTATAATGCGGTGATATCCTCTCGAAGAAGAACTGTAAGTGGTTGGATCCACGGGTTGAGGTACAATAGCTAAAAACCCGTTTGCTTTTGGGTCTACACCCAAAGTTATCAATTGTGCTGGCGTCAAACGTTGGTATGTGACTGACGTTATGCACCCAGACATATCAACTGAAAAATTGAATGAAGTTCACAATCAAATTTTTTTTTTAATTTAAATTAAAAAAACTTTAAATCGAGTGAAAAATTTCACATTGAGTGAAAAATTTCAAATTGAATATCTTAATAAATGTCTTACTGCAAAAAAAAAAAAAAAAAAAAAAAAAAAAAAAAAAAAAAAAAACCCCGTACAACTTTATAAATGATTAATTTCATTATCAACTTATCATTGAGCTATTTCAAAAAATTTTTAGGATAAAAGTACGCGAGCTCATTACATCGAATCCTATGCAAAAGCTAACCTCTTTTATACACCGAAATTCAAAACATGTAATCAACACTACAGGTTTTTGAAAAATTTCAGTTTGTTAAAATTTGTAAAAATTTAAAGCGCACGTCTGTAAGCAAGAACTTGAATTTTCAAAAATATTGAAATTGAATTATACAGCGTAGAAAAAGGTTCGTGAAAATGTTTCCGACCTAAAACCGAGCTAAAACTATAACAGAACTGAATCTATAGAAAAACTCTTTGTACTTTCCGACAGCGCTTTGAAAATTTCGGGTAGTTTGATTTTGTGTACGTACTGAATCTTTACATAAACAATCAAACTCTTTGTACTTTCCGACAGCGCTTTTAAAAAATTTCAGTTAGTTTTAAAATGCTTTGAATTTCAAAAAAAAAAAAAAAAAACACCATAAGATAAACTCCTTTGTTTCAGGAAAGGCCTTAACATGTTTTGAATTTTTTCGTTTTTAATAAAATTACCTCAACATGGGAACCCAAGATATCAAAGCAAAAAAATATCCTGGTAAAACTTGAATCTGCTTCACACTCGTCACACTCTCTTACTAAACATGTAATATAATTCAAATCCTTTTTGAAAATTTCAGTTTTTTTATAAACGTGCTCGACAACTTTTTAAAAAATTTTAGCGAGCTGAATTTTTCAATCTAAAATATTTTTCTTTTCAATCTTCTAGAGTTAAAATTGTGATCAAATTGAATTTAATTAGACAGTTAAAAAAAAAACGTTCCTGAAAATGATCCCGACCGTGTTAATCCTAAAACAAACTGAATCTTTCGAGTAATAACAGAACGCTTTGTTCTTTCCGACCACACGTTTTGAAAAATTTCAGCTACTTCAATTAAGCGTACGCGACGTAGAATTTTCACAAAGTAAAATTGTTAACATGCTTTGAATTTTTAAAAAGTTCATGTTTATTTTTTTTTACAAAAACTTACCTTAAACCTTAACGAGTTGCTACGAATGAAATAAAGATGATTATAAAATGGCAGCTCGCTTCGCACGTGCAGCAAATCCGCTCAACACACCTCGACGAACAGCAGTAGAATGAAAAAGTTTCGACTTCTGCTTTTGCACGCGTGTGTACGCGCCTCCCTCTTCTTTTCTTCTCTTCAAGATTTAGAAGGATTCTGTCATACCGACTGTTGATGGTCGTACAATTTGATGTCAAAATTATTGGAAGAAGATGCTGTCCAACATTCTTTCTTTTTAAGTTTTTCTCACTTATCATCACGGCACTCTTTTTAAATTATTCAATGTAAAATCATTAAATGATGCGGAGATATAATAATATTTTCAAGTGCTTAAAAAGCTGCTTAAATCATACTTAAATTTATTCATTCTAATTAATTACCATTATATTATTTTTGACGCGACTCGATCAAATTTATTTTATCACTCGAGATATTTTTTTGACTAGAGTGTGTGGGTGTTTTAGAAACTCGTAGGGTTTCTGCACCACATTATTTATCCAGCAGAGTGTGCGGGTTGCTTTAAAACACTTGGGGTTCCTGGACCAACTCATTTATCGATTAGAGTGTGCAGGGTGCTCCAGAAACTCATGGGGTTTCTGGTTTGGTCCAGAAACCCTATAGTATACCTACTGGTGTTTTTTAAGTACTCACTCCCCCAACCATACTCACTAAAATTATTTAGAGCTGAAAAGCTAACTCAAATATTTAACAGCCTCACTTCACAATCTTCGATTCTATAAGCATGCCCTCACTCAACCTCTCAAGAAACACCGTGTAGAAACATTGATACTCCCTCACTTTGATTATGCCTGTGCTTAAAGTGTGTTTTAGGTTTTGCTGTGCTGTAAAGTGTCTATCATCACTTTACAGCACAGCAAAACCTAAAACTCCCCCGGCTGCTATTGAGATGCATGCATTCATTATTTTTACGGCAACATCTACTGGACAGCGAATGTCACCCCCTATGGAATTGCACTTGGTTGGCTCTGGACGCTTGTGGACTATTGAACAAACAAATACATGTGAAAATAGGAAATACATGTGTATAGGGCGTGCAATTCGCATTTGTTTACGCAGGTTGCGCTCCCCTACGAGAATATTACGAGATGCATTTTTATAACTTTGATTTTAATTTTGAGTACAAAAAATATTAATAGCATTAAAAGATAAGCTTCTGAATATTAAAAATTATACATACTGATTGAAAGTAAATAATAAAGAAGAGTAAGATATTTTTAAAGTATTCAGCGTCTGGCGTTGTTTGATATTGAATGATTAGTTATATTTTCGAAGGACCGCGGGACGTAGGTGCGAGGGAGGAGAGGCGCTAAAGGATCTTAAAATAAAAACTCGGGTTTTCACTGCACTGTTTTGTTCATTCCGCGTTTGAATTACAAGAGTTCGAGGCTCTTTCACTTTAAATTAAATACTTGCTCGGAGCCGAGTCTTTTGCCTTTTTGACAGGAAAAGCTCGGACTCCGTTTTTCCTATCTAGTGCGTGAGGTTAGAAGTTTCCCGTGACGCGTGGATGCGGCGTACACGGACGGAGAACGACTGACTGTGCGGGCGGAAGTCGACGGCGTCGCTCGCTCCTGACGTCACTGCGGTGACTCGGTCAGTTTAAAACGTAGCGGCGTGAATTTCAAACATTGCTACCCACTTTAATCGAATCCAATTTGATTAATAATTTTAATCTACAACATTGCAAAACAGAAAAAAATAATGATTAAAATGGTACTTATCTAACTTAAACTACTTTACTTATCTTTCTTAATTTTTGGGAGTGATTAGCCATGTAATCTGACTAATCAATCGAATCAGGATATTCATGACTCACCAGGTCTGACTAAACCTTCATCAGCAGGCACCAACAATACTAATTTTACACCAGGACGCTCGAAGATGGAATGAGCGGTTTTAACGGTATAATATTGAGAATTTCCAAAGCTGCCGGGATTAGTGCCTATTACCTTGCCTAAAGGCCATTCACCTGGTGAAGTCTTCTCGTGGCGAATAAAAACAATATCCCCTACGAGGAAAGATCTCTTTTTTCGTAACCACTTTGTACGAGGTTGGAGCTAGGGAAGATACTCGTCCTTCCAGCGTTGCCAGAAGTGTTGTACTTTCTGTGCTAGGATTTTCCATCTTTTTCCTATGGGGATGTTTTCCTCCAAATAATCGGCTTCAGGTACTAAAAACGATCTCCTTTGGATAAGGAAGTGAGCCGGGGAGAGAAAATCGACGTCGGACGGATCGTCTGACAAAGGCAGAAGAGGTCTTGAGTTGAGGCAAGCCTTGATACGACAAAGTAGTGTGGCGAGCTCGGAAAATGTAAGGATACTTTCCCCGATGACTCTCTTAATATGATACTTGGTTGATTTCACTCCGGCTTCCCAAATCCCGCCCATGTGTGCGCCACCAGGGGGATTCCAGGTCCAGGTCGTACCCTGGGCAGCCAAAGTTGCGCTGACTCGCGCAGTAAAGTCCGAGGATTTTTGCAACATTTGCTGGAGTTCGCTGTCCGCACCAATGAAGTTTGAACCTTGGTCACTGCGAAGCTCGCTGCAGTGGCCACGCCTAGCTGTGAATCGATGGAATTCCGCAATAAAGGCTTCCGAGGTGTAATCCTCTACGGCTTATAGATGGATGGCTCGGGTGGACAGGCAAACAAACAGGCAAATGTAGGCCTTCATGGTACCCTTACCTCTATTCTTGGTGAGACGCACGAACAGCGGACCAGCATAGTCAACGCCTGATCGACTAAATGGTGGGGATGGCAGGACTTGCGCTCCGGGTAGCTCAGCCATGAGCTGAGTATACTTCTGTGCGGCGTACCTTTTGCACGGCATGCACTTACATATCATATTTTTAACAGCTGCACGGCCGTTAAGTAACCAAAAACGACGTCGAAGCGTCCCAAGGGTCAATTGTACGCCTCCGTGCAGTGTAGCCTCATGGGTTTCATGAATTAGCAACTTGGAGAAAAAACAGTCTCCTGGAAGAATGAGTAGATGTTTTTGATCGAAGGCCAATAAGGTGCGATTTAGTCTACCTCCAACATGAAGGAGTTTTTTGTCTATAAAAGGATTTAACCTAGCGAGTGAGGTCTTAAGTTTTCAATCACCTTGAGTGCGCAGCAGCTCAATTTCTTCGGCGAAGTGAAGTTGTTGAAATAAATATACGAAATAATGACAAGAATTTTCCAACTCCCCAGGCTCTATTATGACTGAGTCACTGGGCTTGATTTGATTTAAAAATTCAAGGTGTAAGGTCTCGAGTTTGGTATTTGCAAACTCCGGTTTAGCTTGCACTCTATGGAGGACGTTACGTAGAAATCGAAAGACGTAAGCTGTAACTCTTAGCAATTTATTCAGTCTGGAGAATTTGTGAGCTAAAACCCACATTATAGAATCAGGAGTTTCAATCAAGTGTAAGGCTGTTATCATTGAATTTTTCAAAGTCCTTTCATCCTGGACTTTTTCAACCGTTAATTTATCGAGTGATATGGACCAGGGCAGAGTCGAATCACGTAACCACGTGGGCCCTTGCCACCAAAGTTTAGACTCAGCTAGCAACTTAGGGTCTAGCCCTCGCGACGCAACATCAGCTGGATTTTCTTGACCTTTAACATGATGCCAATGCGCTTGAGGCACTAAAGTGAGTATGTCCCTGCACCGATTAGCTACACAAGTTTGCCAACGGGCGGGATGACTACGTAGCCAAAACAAAGTGTCCTTGGAATCGGACCACAAATGCATGGAATCTATATTTATTCTTAATGATTCAACAACGTGGTTTGCGAGTTGAGCTAGTAACTGTGCTGTGCACAACTCTAAACAAGTGATACTTTGAGTATTAAGAGGAGAAACTCTGGTTTTTGCGTTATGCAGCGAAGTATAGGCCTGATCACCTACTACGATTCTTAAGTAAACCATGGCACCGAAAGCCTCTCGTGAAGCGTCACCAAAACCGTGAAGTTTACAAAGTTTAACCTCGGGTGAACAGTGAATGTACCTCGGTATTTTTATGGATTTTAGAGAGCTGAGCTTTCCGTACCAGTCTCGCCAGTCAGAAACGAAGTCGTCTGGAAGAGTGTCGTCCCAACCGTATTTGAGTAACCAAAGAGACCGCATAAACAATTTAGCGGTTACAACAACTGGTGCGATCCAGCCCATTGGATCAAAGATTTGAGCGATATGTGATAAAACTATTCTTTTTGTGTAAGTATTGTTTAGAGGATGACAATTCAAATCAATCTAGAATGAATCTATATCAGCTAGCCATTTCAAACCTAAAATTGTGACGGAAGAAGAATCCTTGAACAATAGCGCTGGCTCAATTACTAACTGATCGCCAGGTGGTGACTAAGAATTTCCGGGTGGTTGGCTAACCATTTTCTGAGGTTCATACCTGCTTTAGAGAGTAATTCAATCAATTGGGCCTGTTTTTTCAAGGCCTCTTGTAGTGTATGGCCACCTGACGGGATGTCGTCCATGAAACGCCTGTATTGTAATGTGTCTGCTGCTAGTGGATATTCAGCAGCATTTTCTTCAGCCAGGAGTAGCAATGTTTTATTTGCGTGCTAAACTGAGCAATTCAAGCTATATGTGACCGTGAGTAGATAAAGAATGTCAATCGGCTGATCAGGACTGAAACGTCAAACTATTGCTTGGTAGTGGACATCCTCATCGTGGACTCTAATCTAACGGAACATCTGTTGCACGTCAGCGACGAATACATATTTATATACTCGCCAATTATTTATTACATCAGGCAGTTCAGGCAGGAGATTCTGACCTGTGTGAAAAACGTCATTGATCGATATATTTTCACTTGTTTTACTCGACCCATTGAATACTGCTCTCAAATTGGTCGTGGAGCTTGATGGCTTCAATACCCCATGGTGAGTAAGTGAAGTAACAACTATCTATCGGCTTAAACTCTGGAGAGTTAGGAGAAACGAGTCTCATGTGACCACGATCAATGTAGTCTCTCATGAAGTCCTTGTAAATTTTGCCAAAGTCTGGATTTGTCTCAAATTTCTTTTCCATCCTAGATATCATTTTCACTGCTTTCTGATATGAATCACCTAAATCCTGGATTAAATGCTCAAATTCTTGTTTAAATAGTAGTCTTACCACGTAACGACCTGTTACGTCTTTGGTAGTAGTTTCGGCAAAAAACTTCTCACAGTATTCCTCATCTGGTGTCAGAATTTTTACTTTTGGCAACTCTTCCTGCCACCAAAAATTCTGTACAAGCTCAGAGAGTTCATCAGTTGTCGCGCAGTGATGAGACACTGTCGCAGTATTCGTGGAAGTTAACGGGATACCCGTGGAACCACCTGAGATATACCAGCCCAATTGCGAAGCCGTTGCAATTGGTTCGCTTGGTTGTCCCTTGACTATTCCATTGAGGGTTAAATCTGCGTGGATATCGGAGCCTTAAAGTACCTCGACAAGATGCTCCAAGATAAATTCAGGATCTGCCAGATTAAGACCTAAGAGATGACACAGACTGGAACGTTTTTGGAGGAACGTACGATGAGACATTACTAATGACTAACGCACCAACCTTCTAAACAAACTCGGATTTGAAATGTGGCGTGATCATAAATTCGATTTTTTGTGTGCAAGTGGTAAGTTTCTGACCACCTACTGAAGATATACTATTAAGAGTACTTTCGGTTTTGAGTTTCAATCTTTTCACTAATGAACTTGATATAAAGGAAGATTGTGAGCATTTATCAATTAAGGCTCAAACTAGAATTTTATCACCTTTCTTATTTTGTACGTAAATAGGAGCTGAAGACAAATAAACACCTGTCTTGTGAGTATCACTAATATCGGTAACACCTATGAACTGCGAAGGTTGACCGTGTGATGGTTGTGAACTTGGACTGAATTCTGCTATACTTGGGTTCATTTGAACGACGTTACCCGGGGGTTGGGAATGAGTACTTGAAGTAGTCGGTGTACTCGCACCTGTATTTGAATGATTAAAATCCGAGTTTGGGGGCTTGTCTCTGTGGAGAAGTGAATGGTGCCTACCCTTACACTCACTGCATCTTCCTTCATTTTTACAATCTTTTATCAAGTGCGGGCCTAGACAATTAAAACACATCCGTCCGGTTGTCACAAGGTTTTTTCGTTCATCCACCGTTTTACTTAAGAAAAGCTCACATTTATTCAAATAATGAGGTTGTGAACACAATGCACATTTGGGAACCTTCCTAACCTGATTGTTCTTAGAGTTTGAACCCGTGGCGTGACATTAAGTTTACCACCAGGTTTTTTCGTACTTGAATCAAGACTTTGAGGAACTTTGTTTTTGGAAGTTCTTTCAATAGCTTCCAGAACTAAGGCTTGCGATTGCAAGAATGATTTAGCACGTTCTTCAGTAAGGTATTGGGACGATCTTCCCAAGTTTACCTCCCACTCCCTTCGAGTTTGCTTGTCCATTCTCGAGACTAGAATATGGACTACTATGTCTGACCAATGTCTGATTGATCTATTCAACGCTGCAAGGGTGTTAAGAGGTGTGAAAACGTCGTTAAGTAGCCGTCTAATTTCTGTAGACGACTCTTTTGTCATGGGCTTAACTTCAAAAAGGTCAGCAACATAACCTTGTACTAATCTGCGTTCATTCTTGAAAAAGGCTTTGAGAGTGTCCCAGGCTCTCAAATTATCAAACTCAGATTATCAAACAGGAGATAATCATCATCCGTGATGGCAATTGATTTAATAACGTCAAGTGCCTCACCTTGCAAGTAAGACCTTAAGTACGTCAACTTGACTACGTTGGTAGCTCTCTCTTGATTATGAATCAAGGACAGGTACATGTCCCAAAAATTAGGCCATTCCGCGGGATCCCCGGAGAATACGGGCAACGTAATTCGTGGTAAACTCTTGACTAGGGAACCCAGGTCAAAAGAGTTATTTGCTTGAACTGGTGCTATCACCTCTGAAGTTTGAGATGGCGAAGGAGGGTCCTCAACATATCATTGTTTATTAAAAACTTGATAAGTTTATGTTAAAAACTAACAAGTTGGAATTTAATTTGATCACAAACTAGAGTGTTGCACTCTAAATAATCGTACTTAATTTTAATTCAATCCAAAGTTTTCAATAATTGTTTTCAAAAAAAAATTTCTCCAAATGAATGTTGCAAAAAAAAAAAAATAATTAAGTTAATGAACTAAAAACTTTGCAATTGATGTAAATGTAACTATTAAACCTGTACACCAGAGGCTGAACAACAGCAGAAAACTAAAACAATTTTATTAATTTTGGAAAGGAAAAGGTAACTATAGTTCGCAAAGGAACAAACACACCATAGAAAAAAGTTGTGATCCACCGACGCCAACCCGTGCTGCAGATGAGCCTTGCTTTGTTGTCGTCGTGAATCATGTGTGGGGGCTGACGTATCACGCTGCCTGCGCCCGCTGACTGTTGTGCCTGGCGCGGCCGAAGACCCAACTATGGAGGGTCAGATGACGTCACTGCTTCTTCCCGGCGTTGTTGCCTCGTTGCTAGCTCTTCTCAAAATGGTCGCTCAACTCTTCAATCTTGACGTTGGCGGCGTCCTTGTCCTTTATGCTTTGAAATGGCGGTTTTACGTGCTCTGAACTTCTCACCTCTACGGCCGCTGGTTTACTCACTCGCACTACACTATTTTTTCTTCCTGGTTCATCCGGCTCGATCCGGACCAAATGTTTGATATTGAATGATTAGTTATATTTTCGAAGGACCGTGGGACGTAGGTGCGCGGGAGGAGAGGCGCTAAAGGATCTTGAAATAAAAACTCGGGTTTTCACTGCACTGTTTTGTTTATTCTGCGTTTGAATTCCAAGAGTTCGAAACTCTTTCACTCTTAATTGAATACTTGCTCGGAGCCGAGTCTTTTGACTTTTTGACAGGAAAAGCTCGGACTCCGTTTTTCCTATGGTGGATGTGGCGTACACGGACGTAGAATGACTGACTGTGTGAGTGGAAGTCGCCAGCGTCGCTCGCTCCTGACGTCGCTGCGGTGACTCAGTCAGTTTACAACGTAGCAGCGTGAATTCCAAACAGGTGCACACATTATTATAAGTCAATTAATTTTTTAAACAATCATAACTGTACCAAAAAACCATGCTAAAATCTAGAAGCAGTTGCGTACGTGTAGCAGATGGCGAGCCGTGCCTGTGTCGGCTGCGACTGGCGAGGGTGGTGCGCGCGCGCCCGTACGACAATGTTTAAAAAATCATAACTTTTTTTTTTATGAGTATTACTTATTTTTTTATTGCAGATTTCATTAGTCTAGGGTTTTAGCTTTAATATGCCGAAAAAAAATGTATCCTAGCCATATGAGAAGTTACTTAAATCTTCTATTGTTCATTGCAAATTTTATTTTTTATAAACAAATCATTTTTTTGTTTTGCAAAATTAAAATGTCCTTCTGTTTCTTGATATTATTATGACTTTTCAGTAAATTTTTGTTAACTTTTGTCAAGTATCTCCCAAGTTACAGCTGATTACAAAAAAAGGACCTCAAAATTGAATTGTTTATAACTTTTACAAGAATTGAAATTTTTAAAAAATATTTTGAGGACTTTGTTTTTACATATAAAGCTTGAACTATATGTAAAAAGAATTTTGAAAATCGTACAGTTGATTTTGAGTGGCCCATTTCAGGAATTTTGGCTCATATATCTCCTTCAAAAACATCTTGGATTGAAGTAACATGCAGGATATAAAATCCATTAAAATCCATTAAAATAAAATAAAGACCTAATTAAAATCAAGTAATAAAGCACCTTCGGTGAAAACAGTTTTTGATCTTATCTTTAGAGTTTTCTTTCACGTGTCTTGGATGATATTCGAATTATTTAGTGCTAAAGATTTCTCAAGATTGTGAGTCATGATGATATCTAATGCAAAGAGACCATGCGGCCTTTAGTAAGAATTTTACTTTTCCAGCAGAACTTCGGATTACATGCTAAGGGAATAGGAAGAGGTTGTACAGTAAAGAGCGCTTGAGATTGATTGCAAATTTTTCAGTGATTTATTGCTATTCGGATCCAATTTGCGTTTTTGCGAGGCCAATTTTTTTCAAAAATTTTTATTTTAATGAAGTCTGTGAAACGGAGTTATTTTTGGTTTAAGTTTGTATTCCTTTAATTTTAAAACTTTTGAATTATTATCACTGATTGGCGCTCTGGGCTCCAAGGTTGAGAGCGGAGGTAACTCATCAATCATCTCGGCGCGCTGTCTCAACGAGCTTGCTTCCAGTTTAAATTTTCGCTAGAAGAAATATCCGTGGGATATTTGTTTAGGTTGAGTCGAGTGAATGATAGTGGGGCATTGGCATTGGGGGATGATAATAGGGCATACAAGGGTGAAAATCTAGATAAGGCATTTGTGAAGAAGAGCTCATTGTTCTATTAGGGTGTTGACCTTTAGGGTATTCAGATTTTTCATAAGAAAAGAGATGATCGGAGTTTCAGGGCTTAGCGTAATGTTGACTCATTCTTCTGCAGAACGTGCGTCAGCTAGGATTTCAGCAAAGTGAGCAGGACTATGGTTATACATTCAATTACGAATAACAGAAAGTAGTTCGCAAATAAAATATTCAGTAGAAAGGTCTTCGAAAAGAGTTTGATTGTGCATTTTGATGATATCGTCGTCGACTCTCTTATTTTTGAGTTTTGTAGCAGTTCGTACAATAGTTGAGAGTCTGTTGTAAAAATTCAAAACAGATTTGTTCTGTTTCATATAAGAGTCTGAAATAAGGTTAAAGTAATAAGATAGAGATTGTTTTTGAGAAAAATGGTTCTGAAGATGTTTTCGGAGTTGGTCCAAAGTGTCGAAGATTTTTCCGTCAAGACTTGTTTTAGCCTTGCCTTGTACTTTAGCATCAAGCGAGAAATAACACCTTGATGGAAGAATTCTTTCAGGGTTGGGTCTATGATTCGTTGGACGTAACTTTCTACATCTTACAACCATGCACTTAGGGGTGTACATCCTGTGTAAAAAGATATCGTTGCAAGAACGCTTTGCATCAATGCTGATGCTTGTTCGTTCGCGGATGCAGTCCATGAATCGTTTAACGTCGCAGCTATGACAGACGTATTCTCTGCCATTCGATGGACTTGATGAAGTTGTACTACTTTCTTTTCGTTACTATCAGTAAGGGCTTCAATCTCATCGAGGGTGAGATTTGCTAGATGAGATATATTGCAATAATGACAATAATCCTTACTTACGAGATTTACTTATTTACAAAATTAAATACTTGAATGAATAGAGTAGATAAATTTTGAAATGGTCAAAATGTGTTGTACAAGCCGGATATCGAGGCTAATGAACTAGTTTCGCGTTTTTTAGTAAAGAGAATAAGAAAGATGTGCGAGTCAGCATAATTCATATAAAATAAAAATTTTTAATGATTTTAATTTGAGGTTGCTAGAAATTATTAAACGAGCCCAAAGACAAATTTTTTCATATTTATTTGCCTTTTCGTGTCTCTTGACTTAGTTTTCACCGTGCGCGATAAATAAACTTATGTTTATCATTAATAAAAACTGCTTGCAATGAAGGGTACCTGTTTGGACTCTTAATAAATCTTATACGTACGTATGTGTCAAGCAACTGAGTGAATTACTACATTTAAAGCTTTCAGAGAACATTTTCTCACAGGGAATTCACTTTCGATCACTATTCACGCTAACTTTTTAACGAAGCCAAATGAATTTTATAATTAATTAAAATTGTAATTTTCGTATGTAAAGATAAAATTTTTTTTTTTATTTTGAACAATTATTAACTTTGAATGAAAAGTCACACAGAAAGAAACTCAGAGAGATTGCCTGGGCTCCCCACCAGGGATGCCATTTATGTCGGGAATTTATTAAGACTCGACGTATTGATTCATTTTTAAGTTCTGGGAACTCTATGTTACTTAACAACTCAAATAATACATCACCTTCTCTCTGTACTGCGTCTTGGTTGATGTCAATTATTAAAGCTAAATATTCGAATGTCTTCGATTACTTAGTTAATTCAAAGAGCCGAACTTGAATATCATTGAATATTGACATTCTTTGACTGGTAGAGCTGGTTCTATTGCGATTCAATGAAATGATATTTAAAATCATCCAACAGTCCCAAAGGCTCTCAAAGAGTTGAAAGCTACTGTTTACTGGCAAATTGAAAATTTTCAAATGATAATTAGTTATTAAATCGAGTCAGCCTTTTGCTTACAAAAATATCATTGAATATAGACATTTGAGACTGTTTAAGTTAAAAAAAAACGTATATCATGTCTTAATTTTTATAGAAAGATTAAGTGAGAGCTTAAGAAGATGTTAGCTTGGATGTGATGAAAGGAATAATTGTTTTCATGCCTGAAGAGATGGTTCAAATTTTTTTTTACGATTGTGGGCTTACAAATGCATTTCAGAGGGTCTTTTCCGATCAAATAAAATGATATTTATAATCATCCAACAGACCTAAAGAATCTCAAAAAGTTTTATTGTATTGTTCACTGGCTAATGCAAGAGGTTTTAATAATAAAAAGTTATTTAGTCGATTCTGTCAATTTTTTACAAAAATATTAGTGAATATATACATTTTTCACCGTTTAAATTAAAAAAAAAAGTATATTATAGTCAAACTTCACACAGAAATAAAGATTGATTTTTCTGTCCACCCCAAGTATTTTATTTCCCCGGTACCCTCTACAAAGTAGCAAGCGTTCCCTCATCCGTAACCCAGAGAGGCGCTGTATGGGAGAAACCGACCGAAAACCCCGCACCAGAGGGTGAGAGAGGTAAAATTAAGCTAGAACATATTGTAAGCAAGAAACAGATAGCTGATATGTTTACCAAGCCTTTAGGGTCGACAGAATTTTTTAGATTACGAGCACAATGATGTTTAGAAGTAGTAAGTATTAATTAATACTTTTAACTTATTTAAATTTTTTAAGGGGAGCGTGTTGTAAATTACAAAAAATTATGATAAGATTTTGAACAAACTTGCGCTCTGCTTAGCCGACTAATGAGTAATACTTATGAGTTTAATATGTATGTGTAAGTCCTTGTGACTGATGCGGAGCTGCGTTACTGCACCGCGTGTAGGCTGCTGCCTGTTCAGCCTCTTTCTCGCTCCCGATAACATAGACTTTTGCTCGTTTTTTAAACTTAAGTGGGTTATTTGGGATAAATTATAGGATCTAAAGTAAAGAGCTACCGTGTACCGTGTACCGTGTGCAGTACACGGCGATGGTACCTAGCCACAACCTTTATTTATCCCATCCTATTCTATAGGTTCAAACTTGTTTTTACGATTTCATGCTAACAAATGCGTTTTAAAATGAAATGATATTTATAATCATTCAACCGTCACAAAGAATCTTAAAAATTTGAATGAAATTGTTTCCTTGAAAAATTAAAAGGTTTAAATTATAAAAAATTATGTAATTAGGTCAGCCAATTTTCTTATAAATAGCATTGAATATAGACTTTTTTTGACTTTTTGAATTAAAAAAGAAACGTATATTTTAGATGGAACTTCTCACAAAAATTAAGTTTGTTAAATGTCGGCAAGGACACTTCACTTTTCTCTATTTTACCAGACCCAGGAGGGAAACCAAACCGGGGATCGTGGTCCCCACGCGTATATGGATGGAGGGAAAACAGATACGTTCAGAATTACGCTAGGGGCGTTGATATTACTAATTCATCGTATCCTCCTCTAGCAGCCTGTTTGAATCTTCGTGAAACACATATGATGAACTCTAAATTACACTCACGGTATCTTCTTTGTCTAAGCCATATGGTCGGGTTAAAATACTGGAGGCTACTTCATTCTAGATCTGATCATCTATTTCCCAGATGACTTTAATCGTGGTGCCAGTGTTACTTTCGATTGGGATCTTCCGATGCAGCTCATGATGGTAAGTCCAATCCATTAAATGGATTTTTCGACAGCACAGTCTACATGTACAATGGTGTCGATCTTCCCGGAGTTTACTGAGATGTTTTCGGAGACTCCATGGTGGAACAAATCTGGCCCTAAAGATGTGTGGCAGTCTCTGTACGCGAAAGAAGCCGTGAATCTGTCTAGATATTTGGCAAATGCCAAATACGATTCTTATTTTAAATTAATGTTTTTTTTTTTTTTTTTTTTTTTTTTTTTTTTTTTTTTTTTTTTAATAACAAGGATGGGCTGGATATGGAACGCTTAGGATACTCGGAAAATTTGTTTAGGAGTGCGCTCTTGTTGTTGTTCCTTATATGAGTCTACAATCATTCCTTCACTCTCTACAATTTTTAATGAAACGTTTACGCAACCATTCAAATATCACTTAATGTTTCTACTATGATTCTTTATCTTATCTTCTTTTTCTCTTTTTTTTTTATTTATTTACTTCTTTTGTGAATATATTAGGTCCAACGAATTTTAATGACATAGGTCAGCCACGTATGTTACGTGGTAATAGTGGTTTTCGTTTCTTTTTCTTTTTGGTCCAGTTGGAAGCTTTCATATACTTATTCTGCACTCCCTACTCATTGGTACAGTATAGATCTTAACTGGCGAGAGATGATGACATTGGCTGAAATAATAGGATATGCCAATATTACACCAATGTTTCTTTCCGTCTCTTTGGTTGGCATTCTTTCATATTATTCTGGAATGGGAAATTAGCTGGTTCGGCTGATTCTTGTAAGGAGCAGGTCTCCCCTCACATGGTGGTTCCCCGCGTTGGTTGCTTTGTCTCTTTTTCAGAGTTAGCAAGATTTTTGAGTTTTTTGTATCGGTTTATCTTCAAAGTTTAGGTTGATCAAGTCGATTTCTTCGTGATTCGTGACGTTTTTATGCATCAGGTTTTCCTGTTCCAAGTATTTTTGCTATCTCGCACATATTTAGTCGTGGTATCGTTACGTTTTGACGTTAATAAATGCATCACATGAATGTTTTCTTGATTCGCTACATTTGTGTGATTTTTCATGAAAGGTCGCATACTTTGGTTTGTATTAAGGATTACAGTTTTGTAGTACCTTGGTCGCGTCTTGGCGATTAATACATCGCACATATCTCTATCCCAATCTTCCTTGACGGTCGCGTAAGATATGGTTATATTCCAGTGGGACATTTGCAAATTCCTTGAAGAATGACTCATCTCGATACTTTTCTGGGATGCTTCTTGGGAGTTAGTAGAATAGTCGATGACAGTCAAGTTTTTCTCCTGCCGTCAGTTCATCTTTCCTCAAACTGCTGTTAGTCCATATGGTTTGATTAGGAAATTTAATCTTTTTCGGTTTGCTTCCAGCTAAAAGCTGGTTGTAGAGTTCGGGAACTGTTTTTTCACCATTATCTAACAGCACGATAGTTTCTGTTCGGTTATCCTGGATGGTTCTTTTTTGTCATGAATAATTCTTTATGGAGGGTCATGGTGCATGTCCTTCCATCGGTGTATTGACCACTATTGATCGTTTTCCCATTGTACTCCCTAGCCGAATCTTCTGCTACTATGTCGCAGAATGATATCAAAGATATGCTGTCTGGGTTGAAGTCGCCTTGCTTGAATTACCCCAAAGCGCTCGAATCCTTGGAGAATTTCCCATAAGTGCACCTTGTTCGCATGCCGCACTCGTACTATTCGTTTATCCTGTCTCGTTAATCTATCTGAAATTCCTTTAGCGGGTTTCACCGTCTTCATATTATCAACGATGTGGGTGTTTCGGGCTCGATCTAAAAGTATTCGTATTTTCATCAATATAATGTGGTCCAGGGTTTTATTTATTTATTTATTTTTTTTGGTTTTATGGTGAGTTTATGCCCTTTTATTTTTAATTTGGTAATGGGGCCAGGATGGAAAATGGAGTCATTTGTTCTGTGGATTTTGAAGTTCTTTGGCTTGGTTCAGGTGTTTTTGGTTTGGTTGGTAGCAAGGTGCTATGGTCTGGTGCTGGTGAAATGTTCGCTGTCTCCGGTTGGCCTATGGTCGTTTTTCTTCTTAGTTTCACGTAAATAATTATACAGATTATGATTATTATTATCAAATTTTGTGTTATCATACTTCTAAACCCTAAGTTCGTAACGAAGTTGTGATTGGAGGGATGTTTCTCCATATCTTCTAATTCAGTTATTATTTCCTGCAGAGGTTTTCGGGTTTATTTAGAATTTTTTTCTTTCGTCATTGATTTTCTTGCTCTGTCAATATTATTCCACTTTATGGGTTTTCCATTATTTCTGAGAATAAGGTCGAAAGTGTCAGATTAACCGACAGTTGGCAGATAAAATGTGTTGTATGAGTATATCCTCCCAGATTGGGTAAGGATATATCTTTTGTTTTACCAACACATGGTGGCGCTATCTTTAATATCCCTTATCCTTGAATATCAACAGTCATTGCATTTTGAGGGCAAAGTATTTATACTCCCATTTGTCTTCTTTGCCGGAGTCGTACCGTATGTTGCAGGATTTCATTGCTTCCTTTGATGGTCTTAGAAATATGATTAATTCACATCCTTTATTTGTGGTTTTCCAGATTGCACGATTTGGTCGAAATATGTACTCATGAAGCCGTGCTCGGCACTTTTCTAACTCCATTTGCTTGAATTGGAAATATTGCAGTTCGTCTTTGCTAGTTCCCAGGTAATTATCCGAGGGCTTAACATATACAGTACCCTGACAATTACCAGGCAATTTTTAAGGTGCTGCAAGAGAATGCAAGTGGTATAGATGATATGTCATTTGATCCACCAACGGTAAGTGTATATAGATGAATAATCGTCCTCGATTACTTGCCATGCCTATTCACGAGATTTTTGCCAGTTTGTTGATAGACCAGTGTTTTTTTGGTACTGATACCACAGGCTTGTGTTACCTTGTTCAATATCCTGTTCAATATCGGATTTGCATCACGTGTTCCAAGAATATAAAGCTCGGCGCAAGTTTACCTTCTTGACCCGCAGTGATCATGTTTAGCATCTCCTCTTGCATTTTCATTGTGTGTTGCATATGGTACTGTAAGTTGTCGGCCTGAGAGAGTAATATCAGACCGGTTTGTGAAGAATGAAAATGCATTAGTAGTCCACTGCCGGCCTCCTTGAGTGGGGTCACATTGACCACTTGGAAATCTGTGCCCTTTTCCTCTTGGAGGGCTGCTTTCGCGCAATGGGGTAATATGTAGATTTGGTCCTGGAAGCTGCCTATGGTGTCTCCTTGATTTATCTGAGACTTTGAAAGTGGGCGTGGTAATATGCAAAATCACGTCCTAGCGCGAATCGTTGTTTTAGGTGCGTGATCAGCTCCTGAAGCATATTCAAAATTTTTCCAAAGGTGCGTTCCTTTGCAGGTCCTCTGAGTCAGCCCTGTCACTGCCCTCAGGTAGTTGGCCTTTTGATCATTGGGGATATATTCGTCCTTGTTCCTTATGTCTTCTAAAAAATCTTTCAAGGGCACATTGCTCTCGTCATACGTGCTGAGTCCCACGATTGAGTTTTGGAGACTCAGATTATTCGTCAAGGACAACAATGTTGTCCCCATTGTTACCATAAGGTTTGTCGGAAGTTTTGGGTCCGTCATTGTGGCTTGGTTATTCCAACCAGCAGAAATCCTTTCTTCCTCGTTATTTCTCACCATAACCAAATTCAGGATTTGTTGCCGGCCGCAAGATAAGTCCAACCAGTTCAAGGATTGGTCCCAGGCGAGGATCTGGGTTTGATCTTTGGTTAGATCCAGGATTCTATTGACGATAGGTTTTTTTTTTTATTGCCCTCTTTCAGGTCAAGTTAAGTTTCAATAGTCAGTCGCTTGCATACATACGCCTTAGTATGCCACTATACTTCGGCGCACGTGTTCTCACTAATTAAAAGCTACCTCAAAACTGCGTATTCTCTAAACAAAATCAAAACAAAAATTTTGCTAAGGTACCCATTTAATATTCATCAAAATCAATTCTCAGAAGATACCGATGAGTATACAGGGGGCAGTATCTCAGATAGCAGTGTGTATCCAACAAGTACTGTTAAAAGTTCTATACTAGAATTAAAATTTAAATTATTGGTCTTTCATATAAAAATTTTGTCTATTTGGGGTCCCATGCTGCTATACCTTCACTATCGTCTCACTAGAACTACACGTACTAAGCTCGGATGGTTATATGTACTTACTGCCTCACCAGTTATTGTCTTTCAGCCATTCAACGGCTCCTCTAAGAGAAAATATCGAATAATCGGTTCATTTTCAAATTAATGATTTAAATTAAAAATGTCAAATTTAAGGTCAAACAAATCATCTCACACTAAGTCCACAGCAGTAAGCCTTTCTCGTTCTTGTTACGTTGGCTTGATGCGTGGAAGAAGAGAATAAAGTGAAACGGCAAGAAGTGGTCAGTCGTGCAAAAGAGATGGCACTTACGCTACTGCCACTCCTCTTTTACTCAGTCGGCTCGGCGCGCGGAAGAGGAGAATGAAGTGAAATGGCAATAAGCAGACCACCGCACAAAAGAGACGGCGCTTACACTTCCGCCGCTCCATACAAACAATCACCTTACTCCCGAATATTTTATTTGTTGTTGGAAATTATAATAAATTAAATAAGATTTTAAAGAAGAGCGCATCTATGTGAGAGTCTGTGTGACTGATACAGAGCTGAGTCGTTGGACCGCGTGTAGGCTGCTACCTGTTTGGCTTGGGCCTTGCTCCCGATAACATATAGATCTTAGCTCTCTTGAGTTAATGAAAGTATTCCTGTAGTTAATTGATAATTATTGCTTCAATCTTATTTATTTACCCTAGCCTTTCCTACAGGTTATGGACCCAGTCTAACGCATGTGAGTAAAACAAACAATTAAAAAATAACTGCGAAATAATAACTTTTGTGTGATAGTTTCAAGTAAATATTTGTGCAAGTTAAAATTGACGTCTGTGATTGTGTGAAATAAAGTTATTGAAAACGAATATACAAAAGAAAGTGAAAATTGTGAAAGCAAGATTAGAGGACTCAGAATTTTCATAAATAGCTTAACTAAACGCATAATTCTTTGTTCAAAAGTATAGCCACCTGCGCGCGCGACCACGTGAATCACAGATTCGACGCACCGCGCGCTGGTTTCAAATTTCTTTTCTTTGTCTTAGCTTCTCCCGCTCGAGATTGTGCTTGCGAGAGAATTTTTTAAGAATGAATAACTCACGCAGTAAAAGAAATATAGAACCTTTCAACTGTTCAGATTATCTTATCTGGAAAAGGCGAATTCATTTCCATTTGAAAGAGCTTTAATTATTATACATAATAGATGACGAGATTCCTCTAAACCCAACTGCACAATGGATTCAAAATAATGACAAGGTGGTGAATAAGTGAATGGATTACCTGACAAACTCACTTATTTTATTCATCGAAGGAGATAATTCGTATGCCAAAAATATTTTTCAAAAGCTAGATGATACGTATGACCAAAAAAATCAAGCAACGCAAATGCTGATTAAAAATCAATTGCTTTAATTTAACTTAGAAGCGAACACTTCACTCCAGGGGCATTTCAATAACTTTGAAAAATCATTATCAAATCTCACGTCAGCTAGAGGAGCTTTGGCCGAAAATGATAAAGTCACCTACCTGCATAGTATGCCAAAATCTTATGATTCAGCGCTAGATGCAATAAAAATCCTATCGGACGACGGCCTCAATTAGCAGCTTGTAAAAAGCAGATTTCTGGATAAGGAAACATCTTTAAAAGACGAGAGCAGTGACACCAGCACTAAAGTTCTTTCTGCCAACAACGAGAGGTCAGACAAAAATCTACAGGACAGCGAGGATCGTGATGAATCATCCAGAGGGCACGGATTATTCAGAGGCAAAGGGTCATTCGGAGGACGCAAACCATTCAGAGGAAAAGTATCATTCCAAAAGGAGTGAGGCCGTCCTAATTTTAAATATCATGGAAATCATGGCTACAACTTTAATAACAATCAAGTATACACTCAAACACAATTAATAATATGCCATTTTTGTAGCAATGTCAGACACAATTGATTGCCAAATAGCAAAGAGACAGATCATCGAATATAAACAAAATAAAAACCATGAAGCTGAACCATCTGCTCACTTGAGTAATGAGAATACAGACACAGTAGAATGAGCATCTGAAGGTTTTTCAACAAGTTACTTTGCAGCTTAGAAACGATTTCATGCTGATGAATTATGTAGTATGAAAGGTAAAAACCACATTATTATAAAAAAATGAATGAATAAAATAAATAAATGAATAAAAAAAAAAAAAAGAAATAAACAAATAAAAAAAAAGAAGGAAGATGATAATGATAATAATAATAAATAGATAAGTAAAGATGAATAAGTAAGATAACAGTGATTTTTTAAAAATATCAAATTAATGCAGAGGAAGGGAGGAAATTAATGATACATACAAAAAAAAAGAATAGTAAGATTTGTTAGTTTTTGTAGGTTCAATTGCTGTGAAATGAGCAGAAAAAAGCAAATTTTTGTGAATTTTCATTTTAAAAACGGCAAAACTTATTAAAGTCGATTATTGCCTACATAATGAAGTAACATTTCAAGTATCTTCTCAAATTTTTTCATGTAAAAATACGTAGAAACAAGCCGATGCCAGCCATTTTTTTGCGATGCCTCCGTCTAACGTTTTTTTGCGGTGAGGAATGCCATTTCGTTCCAGATCATCTAAAATCATTTTCGAAGGAAGATTCTGTTAGAAGACAAGTTTATCTTGGTAATATCACGAGGATTTTTTTTTTTTTAATTTTTGACGATTTTGCAGTGATTTGAAACAAAAAGTCGTTTTTTCGGCAAAAAAATCCGCCATTTTGTCGGTGTCACGACCGTAAAAATTGAAATTTTTAAAAATCCTCGTGTTAATACCTGGAAAAGTATGTAATAAAGACGTGGTAAAAATTTTAGAACGATCGGTGCAGAGGTTGCGACGATATTTTTCTCACTGACTTTGAAAATACTAGTTTTAAGAAAAACGCGTTTAAAGTTTCGAACAACGCTCAGAGCAGGCTAAAAGACGTCGCATGAGAAAGGCTGTAACTTAATGAGATCAACTCAGAATGACTCAAAATTTTAACACAACATTCTTGAGATGTTGTACTATCAGAAAAAAAAATCGATTTTTTGAAACTGTCTAGGGTAGATCCCTTCCCCCTTAAATCTCGTGTAACATATAAATTGGATTTGCTTAACACTTTTTCTGAATGATTTTATTGAAAAAAGACAAATTAATTTTAAATTAGGAAAAAACAATTTTGTTCATTGGTTCTGTGAAATAAAAACTCTTGTTATATGAGACAGGAAAATGAAAAAAAAAATAGTATATTATTATACAAGTGCGTTAAAATGATTTCCTTTTCGTGGAGCTGTTTTTGCACGAGGGAAGCGAGTGCAAAATGCTCACATAAGGAGGAAATCATTTTAACTCACATGTACAATACTATATTTTACTAGCGTAAAACGCTCGCTCACTTCGCTCGCTCGCGCATATACAAATATATTCAATAATATCATATATTATGTAAATGATTAAATTTTATTTAGAGTATAACTTTAATCAAAAATATTTTGAAACAAAAATCTGCAACCATATTTCTGATGAAAAAAACAAAAAAAGTCTTCCAAATGTCTGGGCTTATTCGAATATAAATACATACGTACCTAAAATGAGCAACCCAAGACATCCCAGTACAAAAAACTTTATTACGGTTCGATTTATGGAGCAAAAATTTCAAATTAACTTTATTTGAGTATGGACCTTATAAGAGTCATTAGATTCAAAATGAAGTTCAGATTCATAATCTGGACCCTCAAAAGCCAAAGAATAGAAATTTTCAAACAAATACAATGTATTAGGCGCGAATTATAATTTCACCTTATTTAAGTGTACTTAAATATTGAGGCAAATTAAAAATATTTTAGGCAAATTAAAAGTTTAAAGTGATACTTGTAATCAGCACCCTTGGAAACAGGTGTACACGAAATTTCTGATTGTTCTAATATAGATTGAGAACAAAGGAAAATTTTACCTTATAGATGCGATTATCGGATGCACGTGGAGTTAAAATCTTGTAAGCGTATGGTGGGTTATATAGCTAAACGGACGCATGGTAAAAGTGAGGTTAAGTGAGCACATGTCTGAATTATAATTGAGTACTGTAAATTGTTAAATGGGCAACAAGTCAAATAAAGAAAAATTGAACGAACATGAATTAAACGAAATCGTCAATAATTCAAATTTTGACTTAAAATTAGAAGATAGAAATTATTTACGGAAAATTTTTCTGAAAGGTTTAAAAAGAGTTTTGGTTCTCGACCGAGTGGTAAATAAATCTAAATTTGTACAGAAAATAAAAAAAACGAAAATGTCTGAAACCGAGGACGTGAAAGTGCAAATTTTTGACGGCCGCGACTACAGCATTTGGAAAAAATGACTCTTGGTGGCATTGAAAATTAAGAAATGTGATGAACTAGCAAAAAGAGATAGAGCTGTTACTGATGAATTAGAAGAGTGGCAAGAAAAAAATGATAAAGCCATGAGTTACATTTACAATAATATTTCAAACGGTCAATATCAATTCATTGGAGAAGAAGATTCAGCTTTTAAAATAATGAAAGTGTGAACGAAAAACTGTGAACGAATTAAAAAGTGCTGGTGGAAATGTGAGTGAGCCAGAAAAATTAAATTACATGCTTAAGACTCTACCTGACTCTTTGAGTTATATTGGTGATTTAATTGATATGCTTAAAGAAGAAGACAGAAACTGTGACTTTATAAAAAGAAAAATAGTGATGTGGGAAACTATGTATAATAGTGACTCCAGTAAAAAGAAAGCAAGTGTTTTTAAAGTTGAACGAAAAAATTTAATTTGTTATGGTTGTGGGGAGCCGGGCCACAAGAATAGGGATTGCAACAATCCTTGGTTGGAAGGACCAGGTCGAGGTGGTCAAAAAGAAGCTGGTGCATACAACAAGGGAGGTGCACGAGGTCAGCAAGGTTGACAGCAGCAACAGATGACACGCGCTGGACAGAGGCAGCTTACAGCGAGATAACAGCAGAGCAAACGGAGCAGGCCGCGGAGCGGGGCAGCAGCGAAACGACGAGAGCTACAACTACAACAATGAACGAGAGTTTCCAGGTTCATTTTTTGCGCAAGTAATGCGTAATAATAATTATGATGTAAAAGTGAATGTTTATAATTGTAATGTAAAAAGAATAGATTAGATATTAGATAGCGGATGCTCGGATCATATCGTAAAAGATAATTTGTATTTTTCTAAGTCTATTTTTTTGAAAAATCCGATTAAAGTCAAAGTCAGTGATAAAAGAATTTTGGAGGGAACTAAAGTCGGTAAAATCACAACATATTTTATTGTTGACAATAAACGAATGAAAATCAATTTATCCAATGTATTATATGTAAAAAATATAAGTAGAAATTTAATTTGTTTTGCGCGCGTTACGGATATAAAATTTTTTGAATCGGTGATACTGCGAAAATTTATGATAAAAACGATAGATTGTTAGGAATCGCTTACAAAGAAAATGATGTATGGGGAATCCTCAAAAACTTTTAAAATATGTACAAGTATTCAGAAAAACATAGTTCTAATTGAAGCACTTCTTTGAAATGTTGACCACTTTTTCTTAACAATATTTCCAACGCTGAACCGCAAGGAAATTTTTTTATAAAGTTCGCTAACAAAATTATTGCAAAATGAAACTATTAATAAACAATTCATAAAAAAATTCAAAAAATGATGATCACAACCGATCCAGAGGGAAAAAAGAAGATAAAACATTCCATTATAGTTTTTTATCAAAATAGTCTGGTAAACATGGGGAAAAAATTGTTTAAACAATAATATTGTTTAAACAATTTCAAAAATTTCACAATTTTGCACTGTAAAAAATGGTTTCATATTTTTCAGGAAACACAAAATCAAAAGTGTCCTCAGATATTTTTTTTTTAAAGCCTTAGGTTATGTGAAAAAATCATTGAAATTAAAAAAAGAGTTCTTGATCACGGAGCCAGTACGTTCATGATAGTTTCATTTTGCAATAACTTCGTTGGCGAACTAAAAAATAAATTTTTTATTATTGGATCAAGTCAGAAATTACAATAATAAATAGCTGTCAAAATTTCAAAAGAGTGCTCCAATTTTTACTATACTTTTACGAATTTTTACCGAGTTTAAAAGTTTTTGAGAATTTCCCATATACAAAATGAGAAGTTTCAATTTTGACGGAGAAAATTATAATACTCAAATAAAGGGCATAGCCGGGTAAGATAGTTAAATTGGCCACCAGCGCGAACCCCTACAATATATATCATTCGAAAGGGCATAAAAAAGAAAATTTTTGGCGCAAACCAGAATTTGTTATACCCACTACTGCGCATTTGCGGTCCAAAATAATGATTTTTCAACTTTGATTTTTATCTCGAAATAAAAAAAAATATGTCATGTATTTTAAGAAAAAATAACTTTAGAAATTTTTTCAAAAATTTTTTGAAGTGGTGGAAGACAGTTTTTAGGCCAAATTATTGAAGTTTTTTATCTAAATTACCACCTACCGGCTGCATACTGCATTAAAATATAACAATGCTTTGGCTAATGAGAATGGCATATCTATTGAATTATGCCCACTGAACGTGCACGAATTAAATGGTGTGGCTGAGAAATTTAATCAAACGATTATGAACTCCGCGAGATGTTTGATGTATGAGGCTGACGTGAATAATAGATATTGGCCAAAAGTTGTAAAAACAGGTGTTTACTTAAAAAATATAACTTTTACGAGAAGTACGATAGAAACTAAAACACCTTTTAAGATATTTTTCGGTAAAAGGCCGAATTTGAGTAACATAAAATCATACAGTAGTAAAGTCTTTGTTAGAGTACCGGACGTAAAAAGAAATTCTGAATGGGATAGAAAAGCCAACGTGGGAATTTTGATAGGTTATGATAACGTAGGATATAAAGTTTTAATTAACGGTAGAATTTTTGTTGCACGACATGTTCAAAGTCTTGGACTTAAAATGGGTTTTCACAAATAAATCTGAAAATCTGGTAATCGGAAAAAGGCGAGATTAGTGGTGAGAGGTTCTCAGCAGAGAGAAGTGCTTGAGGACATATACCAGTAGCTCAGGTGCAGACGTTGAAATTATTGTTGTCATTTTGTTGACAGAAAGGCTTATTTATTTGGCAATCAGATGTTGAAACCGCTTTTCTAAATGGTGAGGTGAAGACAGAAGTATTTGTAAAACAACTATTAGGTTTTGATGATAATACAGGTAGTGTAGGGAAACTGATAAAGTCATTATACGGTCTGAGAGAAAGTCCGAGAGATTGGTATGAATGTCTCAATGATTATTTAACAGAATTAGGATTCAAAAGAAGCGAGAGTGATTATTGTTTTCACACTAAACGCGAAGGAAATTACGATATGTACATAATTTTATTTGTAGATGATTTATTGATTTGCTGTCAAAATATTGAAATGCTAGAGAAAATAAAAAATAAAATGTCTGATAAATTTAGTATGAAAGGTATGGGTAAAGTGAATACATATTTGGATATAAATATAAATTATAGTCCTAAAAACGGTAAGATGACTTTAGATCAGACCGATTATATAAATTTGTTAGCGAGAAAATATAATGTAAACAATGCAAAATTATTTTGAACGCCTATGGAGCAGAACTTAAGATTGCAACCCACACAATCAGCTTCAACAGATTTGAGATATAGAAATTTAATTGGTGCTTTGTTGTATATTAGTTCGAGTACTAGATTGCCCATAGCCCCACTGCTGCCACATACTTACACATTTTCTACCAATGACACACACTCCCCTCTTCTCATACTATCCTCTTACCTTGACTTGTGTCTCTTCACCAAACACTCGTTACTCCACGCCTCTAACCTTCCTAAATATCCCCCTCCCTTTTTCTAGGAAAGGTATATAAAGATGCTTTACCCCACCAAGCCTCATTTTTGCAAAGATGCAATACAGGATAATTATTCCAAGCAACACCTCCTCAAACTGAGTAGGTAGTTTATCTAATTGTAAGTTTATTTTAATTATATCGTTTATACCTATGATTTTTAATTAATAACTTGAAGAAAAAAAAACAAATTGTATATTCTCATGTAAAAAATCTTTTTCAAATTAGTAAACTTTTAAAGAAAAATCAAATTCTATTGAGCAATTCCATGATAAAGAGGAACGTGCTAAAAAAATTAAACTTTACTAAAAAATTATTATAAAATAACTTTTAGATAGTACAATTCGTATATTTAATGAAACCAATATTTTTTAAAATCTTTTTATTTTATTTTATTCCCTTTTATGCAATTTATGCAACTCCCGCGATGAGGTGATCGTAACGGTCTAAGTTGGCAAGACTGAAAAAATACATAATTTGATCAGCTGATTACGGAATGTGTGAAAAGACTTTTGTTCGAATAGTTAACTATCGACTGATACAAGTTTAAGACTTTAAAGTAAGTATTTTTTACAATTTTACACCACTCTCAATCAAACTGTACATTTGTGTAACGTACGTCACGTAAAAGTTTAGAAATGAAAATAATTTATTACCAGAATTTTTTTTAAACTTCGGAACGAGATAAAAGTAACCTCAAACAAGTGTTTAAGATGATCACATAATTTACCCTACGAAAAAAAATTGTTTTTCCTTTCATTTTCAAACTTTTAATGTGTAGCGCACGTCACGAAAAAGTGAGCCGATCAATCACACAAGTCAATCAACTTTTTAATGAAGATTTGGTCAAAAAGTGAAAGTATTAGATATTGAAATCTGATTTTTCATGTTTTGATGTTTGTTTTTTTTCTTTTTTGGTGTTAATTGCAACAATACAAAATAATACAATTTCGGTGAAATTTTTCGCGTGCTCCCTGAACCAAGTACAAAGAAAGAAGGAAATAAAATTTTGTACACTTTTTTGTCATAATTTTTTGTTTAAATTTAGTACAGATTGCTTTTAAATTTTAATTCCTTAAATTTAAAGACGAAAAAGCAATGGAAGTATTATATTGTAAAACGTTAATTTCGTGTAAGTTTCATTACAGTTTAAAGTGATTTGTTCATTTTATCTGTCAAGCTAGTAGATAATTGATGAATAAATAAATTTTTGATCTCAAATATTACTTTCATTGATCATTATTAATTAAATCATTACTAAGACTTTCCCAATCAATCAAGTTTAGAAAAAGTGTGTATAAATATATGACTTAATTTAGGTTAAATAATCGTTTCTTTTCTATTATACAGATCTTTTCAGAATTTCACAGCTAAAAAGTTCCTCACTTATCATTTTCTTCATCTTTATATTAAGAATTATGTCAAACTAGATTAAATTTCGGAATAGATCTCTGATTGTGAAACGTACGTCACGAAAGCGTGTAACGTATGCGACGCTAGTAAATTTGAAATAATTTGAAAATAATAGATTATTTTTACCTAGAATTAGACATGCATCTAGCTAAATATGCATCAAATGAGCCTGTGAAGTTGCGATTCTATAAAACAACTGGTTTTCATTAAAATTTTCACAGACCATAGCTCTTCAAAAGTGTGTTCCAATTTTTGTAACGTACGTCACGGCCACTTTTTTAATCCTCATTTTTTTAAAAATCATGCAATTGACTTGAAATTTTAGGTGATAAATCTGTTGAAAATAAAATTTATCTCCAAGTTAAAAAATAATCATTTGGGATTTTAGTATTTGAGAAATAACATTTTTAAACTGTCAAGATGTAACGTACGTCACAAATGGGATTGCTCATTTGTAAACTTGTCAAATTACTATAAATAATTTTAATTATAATCAAGCCAAATTATAAACTATTTTTCTATTGTTATTTAACTAGCAGCCCTGATGATGGACGCTTAGTCGTTCGAAACGTTGGCAAACAATAAAAAAACTGCTTGAAAATAAGGATAACTGTGGTTCTTTTCAAAAAAGAGTTAAAGAAATTATTTTCAATGTTTGATAAAAAAAAATCGATCCAAAAACTAATACAAAAATAACTTACGCGATGATGAAATTTAAATACTCGCTAACACAGCTGAACGCATGAATCTGCAACAAAGAAATCGATCGATGTTTCTTAAATCTAGCTGCACGCATACAACACTCTGCTGCTACCAGTAGCTCACGTGCGCAAGAAAAACAAAGTAATTTTCGGATTAACAAATCGAATTCACACTGGCTCTCGTTATCACACAATATTTAACAACTCATTCTACGCCGCAGGTGCACTTGTCGTTAGCCGTTAGGCTGAATAAAACCACTAAGCTGCACTCAAACTCCCAGGCTGCTAGGCCTTCCTGTCGGAGTAGGCTGTCGTCGTCTTCGCGTCAAAAATTAAGGTTAGGGAACGCTCATAAACCACGTGGTCATTTTTTCGAAGATTTTGAAGGGCCCTCCCTCCCATGAAGATCAGCGTAGTATTTTTATCAATTTTTCGACCCCCCCTCCCCTATAGTCACGTGGTTTTTTTTACGATTTCAAATTTTCAATATGAATACTATTAGTTTTTTAAAGACATTATTTTTCAAGTTATAATTTAATGATTTAATACCAGGGGCGCAACAACTCCTTTCAGCTAGGGGGTGTCCTGAGGTCTACCCCCCCCCCCCCAATAAAACTGACGTTGAGAAAAAAAAAAAAAAAAACGATGAGTTCAATAAATAGACTGATTAATTATCCCCCAAGCTCTAAACCCCCAAAGCACTGGGCGTAGAGTTTAATGAATAATCTGATCAGCTATCCCCCAAGCCTTGAACCCCCAAAACCCTAGGCGTCGAGTTCAATAAATAAACTGATCAGTTACCCCCCAAGCTCTAAGCCCCCAAAACCCTGGGTGCCCGAGTTCAACAAAAAAACTTATCAGTTATCCCCCAAGTCTTGAACCCCCAAAACCCTGGAGGCGCGAGGTCAACGAAAAGACTGATCAGTTGGTAACCAGAGTTTTGGGAGGTTTAGAGTTTGGGGGATAACTGATCAGTCTTTTCGTTGACCTCGGGCGCCCAGGGTTTGGGGAGTTCAAGACGTGGGGGATAGCTGATCAGTTTATTTATTGAACTCAAATTCAAAGAAAAAACTGATCAGTTATCTCTTACGCTCTGAATCCCCTAAAACCCCATGAAAATCAATATTTAATCAATAAAATATCAATGTCATTTCAAGTAAAAATCTTCGAAAAATATTATTTTTAACAAAATATCGATTAAAATTGGATCCAAGGCTCAAAATATGGTAAATTTTCCAAAAGAATCAAGAAAGAATCACAAAAGAATCAAAAGAATCATCAATGATTCTGGAGAGCATAGTCCCTCGCTGGAAACCCAAGTTCAATAAAAAAACTGATCAGCTATCTCCCAAGCTCTAAACCTCACGAAACTCTGGTTGCCGAGTGAAATAATTTTATAATTAAAGCGTACTTTATATTTGAATATCAAGTCCATAAAAAAGTGTTTTTTTTTGTTCCACAAAAAGGTTGTGGTGTACTTTAATATACATCACTTGGAAATATTACAAAATAATAAAAAGATAAAAAAATAAAAATAAAAATAAAAAATAACTAATAAACAAACAAAAATTTTTAAACTTTTCTCAAAATGTGTCTGCTTCTTAGAAGCATTTAATTTATAGTTAAAAAAAAAAAATTTGTTGATAATGTTGCAAACGAAGAGTTCACCAATAAGTAAAAATTTATAGCGTTTCCCTAATCAACCACCCCATTTTGGAGTTCAAAATTTCAGACTTACAACTTCATGATATAATTGCACTAGTTCAACGTAGTTAGGTACCGTTACAAAATTATTTATTTCGTTAATTAAAATGCACTCATATTTTTGGAATAATTTAACTCGGGCGCCCAGGGTCTTGGGGGTTTAGAGCTTGGGAGATATCCGACCAGTTTTTTTGTTGAATTCGGGCGCCCAGGGTCTTGGGGGTTTAAAGCTTGGGGGATAGCCGACTTTAACGTTTGACAGTAAAATATTTTGAATCAAAACATCGATTCACGCACTTTAAAAACCACGTGCTTTTCTGAATCAACAGCCCTACCCCCCACGTAACTTTTCGTAGCCTTTTAATCGCCCCCCCTCCCCCCCTATTTGGGCCACGTGGTTTGTGAACGTTCCCTTAGTTAGCAGAAAAAGAAAAAAGGAAAATTTTAAAGATACTTCGTCGTGATTTATTAATTAGTTGCGACATCGAAGTTTACTTTCTTTTTTGGAATCTCCTATTTTCAGAATTTTCATTTTTTCAAGATTTTAAATTTTTCAAGATTTTAAATATTTCAAGTTTTTAAAATTTTTAAATTTTTTTTAATTTTTAAAATTTTAAAATTTTTTTTAATTTTTCAAATTTTTTAATTTTTTAAAATTTTAAATTTTAAATATTTTGAATTTTCCAAAATTTTCAACTCTTTAGGATTGAAGATTTTGAAGGTTTCAAGTTTCTCAAAATTTTCAATTCTTCAAATTTTTCATTTTTTGTGATAAATTTTTTACAAAATTTTCAATTCTTCAATGTTTTAAGCTTTCAACGTTTAAATTTTTTCAACATTTCTAGTTTTTTTTTTTCCAATCGCTGCTTATAGGTTTAATAAAGTGATTGCAAACTATAGACAAAATAGTTGGAATTGACGAAAAATTGGGTGATCGCGGAAACGAAAGCAAGTGCGAGGCCACAGAGCAGTTGCACAGCCGCAGCGCTTGGGGCGCGACAGCTTTAAGCGCCGTCTCCTTTTGTGCCGTTGTCCGCTTATCAGCGTTTCACTTCATTCTTCATCCATCCGCTGCGCGTGGGGCACGGACGAATATGGAAGAACTTTACTGCCGCGGACTAAATGGGGATTGCTCGTTAACTTGTGAATTCATTACATTTTGTTTGAAAAAATTAACCATGAATTGTGTGATCGTTTTTTGCACAAGGACCGACGACTGGTGGGAGAGTGATGTTCAGCGGAGTATTGGAGACGTATTGCCAATCGGATTTTAGATTGCTTTTGATTTTCGTGGGTGCGGACGAAGAGCCAATTTACGAGCGAGTGGTGATAATATTTTTGGACAATATAATTATTTATTGGCATAGGTGATCCTAATAAATTCTCAATATCAATCCGTCAGTTAATTAGACTAGGGAAGGTATCTAGAAAAGGGAACTCATGCTATGAATCTTCGATTACTGTACGAATATTGATTAATTATAGTTCCCTATTTAAGATTATATATGAATATATTGGACCTAATTCACCCGACCAAATCCTGCGACCTATACTACCAAAGACCTAAATAACTGACCTAATGAAGCTAGTGTGTGTTGCTGTTTATTGGAAGTGGTGAGACGTCGGGTTGCATAATGACAGGCTTCGGGAATCCAGCTAAATCCACTGAAAATACTACAACCAACAGTATTACGTCAGGGCACATGGATTCAGCAACCATGAGTACTACCTTGCTCAGCTTGGCTAAAAATCGGAGCCTGCAAAATTCCATTGCAGGCCTGAGCACCTAACGGAAGTAATATTCCGTTAAAGGACCCTTTACAAATCATAAAAATGGTAAAGCTAGTGTTGGAGAGGACCAGAAAAGGAACTACTCACAGTCAGTACTGGGCCGGCTGAGAGAACCGGCAAAGGACAGCACCTATGGTAAAACCTTTACGACGGTTACAAAACTTTGTACCCATTTAAAACAAAGATTTACCCCGAGAAGAGGCTTTGCCTACTATAACGTGTGACTACACTCACTCCGAATGAAGTAAGAGGACACCACAGGCAGCTTTCAGGACCAAATTAACATCCTATTGAACTGCGCCCGTTCAGCCCTGCAGGAGGAAAAGGGCCAGAACTACGGCAGAGGCAGCAGTGGATGTGGTCATCCAAGGTCTCTCAGGTAATTTAGGAACATCAGTGGACCCAGCCCTGCCGTCCATCCTAGAGGATACATACAAGGAGGCAGTACATCTGGTGTCTCGGATCGAGGCACGCTTAATCTCCGACGGACGGATTCGGGCAGAGGTTTGAGGACCCAAAATCTATCGTTCTGACGCGTGGTACAATCCAGATGAGAGGATAACCTATGTAGGGTGAGTTCAGGAGGGACCGGACTTTGACAACTGGGTCGTAGAGATTGAGTACCAACAAGAACGGACCCCAAGCAAAGAAAGTTACGAGCCGGAAACTCAGGATTGCGAAGTATACTATTAATATCCAACAAATGCTTATCCAATGCAGCAACCTGTATACAAAACCGCTACAACCACCAGCTCCCTACCCCACAAAGTCCCTTAATCAGTGGGCACCAAATCCAAATGGTCCGGGTTTGCCGGGGTATAACTGGTACAATTATGGCAGCCCACGACCGAACGTGCGTGCGCGACCCCTGGCTAAGCCGAGGACTTTGGACCCCGACCGAGTTCCACCAAGCCGCGCACTGGCTCCCCAATCTTATTGGCCGAGACCAATGGGGCCACCACAGTCGAACCCAGGTTGGCCATGGTTCGTCAACCCACAACAGGGACCAAATTTAGGTTTGCCCCGAGCTCCAGCCCGGCCTCAAGGACAAAGACCCAATTACCCGGTCCCACCGAGAGCGCAGGAACCACTGCCAATACTGTCTGCACAATGTAATAGGATTTGCATGAAAGAGCGCAACTTCCGTCCGACCACACCGTATCAGCAACCTTTAAGCTACCAGATGGTTCGCCCCATGCCGGTGAAAAGCCAGCAACCTGAGATGCCTGGTATGCGAGAGACAGTCAAGAAATGGGCCCACCACCAGAGCATATGGTGAAAATTCATGTCGGGGCGATACGATCATCAACCTAACGAACAGCCAGTGACTTATTGAACTCGAAGTAGACCCAGACCCCGCAACCATGTTAGAATATATCTTCTGAATGACTACGCTGCAGGTGTGGTTCTAATCCAGAAAAAGAATGGGCTTGACCACCTTGTGACTTACTTATCTCGCAGTTTAAACAAAAGCAAATTGAACTACACCACAACAAAAAAGGAGTGCGCAGCAGTATTGCATGCACTTAAGAAATTCCGTACGTATCTGCTAGGCCAGCGGTTCCTGCTGATCAGCGACCATAAACCGCTCAGCTGAGAGCATAACCAGTGGGACCCAGGTGAAAAGATGCTCCGATGAATGCTAAGATTCATCGACTTTGAATATGATTTCAAATTTAACCCAGGGAAGCTAAACATCAACGCTGATCTGTTGTCTCGATACCTGACTGATGCACCGATTCTGAAGGAGGAAATCAATACTAACTTGCCCATGATTAAAGTGCTTGTCTTGGAAAATAGACAGCATGAACGCAATAAGATTCCACCCAAAAAAAACAATCGAGGTCGGAGGCCGGCACAATCAGGAACACCAGGGACCAAACCTGAGGAGTCAGGACAGGAACAATCAGGTCCTTCAACTAGTAGAGAAGCTTTAGCCCCTCCGCGACGGCAACGGGCTGAATCCGAAAATGATGTCAGTCCTCCCAAGAGAGTTAGACCTATTGGAGCTAAGACGAACAAACAAGCCCCTGAGTTAGACCATAGTGTGATAACTCAACGTACCAGGACCAAGAAGGCTATGAACACTGGACCACAGCCAGGTCTTTTGACCATACCTGCTCACTTCGAAAAGCTCATCTGCCCACAGCAGAAGAAATCACAGGACAATACCCCTTTGGACAAGCAACCAAGAGAGGTGTCGAAATTGGAATCGGAACCCTCGAGCACTGGTAAGGTCGAGTCTGAAGGAACCGGTAACACTGCTGAGGGTGTACCTAACCCCGACCCAAAGAAAAGTGGGTTGAGAGACGAGACTACCAAGGATGATTCCCTGGAGGAGGAGGAAATTAGTGGCCATTACAATTCCATGGTAGTGTATCGGAGATTGAAGTCAGCGCCATCACCGTTAGTGAAACGGAAACGGTTGATGAGAATGAGATCAAAGAAGACCCAATGGAAACCGAACAGCCCCAATTGACCCTCCAAGAAGGAAGCGACCGATTGGACAGAAGTCTGTAGGAGCATTATGATCGAACCAACGAGTGGTGTGGACTGCCGGAGATAATTTTCGAGAAAGCCCCCTCTCATTTCTCGGATGGTGATGCCAAATATGAAGTAAGGGAACCTGAAGATACAGGATTCTATTCCGAAGGTGAAGAAGTGGACTGAGAAACTAGAGAAATGCTACAACAGGCAGATCCATACGACGAAGATACTCTGGATGACAGTATCATGACCCAATGGATTCAAGAACTGGTGAAGAGAGCCAATGTCAGCACCGAACGAGAGATAGATCGTCACTCCGCCGAAGAAGCTGATACTAGCACGGAGCAAGAAGAGGCAGAAGAGGCAGATGGTGAGCAAGAGCTTGAACCATCAATTCTGAGTTGGCCCAAACGGGCGGAGATCTCTGTAAATCCCCGAATCACGACGGAAAGGCAGTTGGTCAGCAGCATGCCCGAGGTCTGGTCTGACCGACCATGGCGATCCAGACCGCTGGATCTTGAAACGATAGAGGAAAGTAAGGAAAATACGCCTAAAGTTTTAAAATTCAGCCGACCAGCTCAGGAAGATTTGCTTTTCTTTTTGCCAGAACTTACCTGGCGACAGACGAATCCGCCGGACCACGGACAATGCTGGGATCCCAATGTAGGAGATGTCACTAATCAGTAAGAAATTCCCGTAGAAAATGAATTACCCACTAAACGCAAAATCTTGTGGAGAAGGAATTGTTTGACTATTCGGCGAGATAATATCGCTCACTTTATAGCTCGGGATTATATACCCGATGGCCCTGTGAGTAGATTGTTGACGGACCTGAATGCCATTGACCCGAGTAAGCTCAAGAGAAAACGTCTTTGACTGGGACAAGTGATGATAACTCCCTACAAAAATCATAATATACTTAAGTTGATAGTAAAGCACCATTACTGTGACCCATTAGAACCCGATGTGGTGCGTAAAGTGTTGCAGAAAGGGTGCTTCAAGACACGCTGATACGTCGAACTTGAATGGTTTTCGGATAGCTCGGAAAGGAGATATGTCCAAACAGTTAGAACCTGGACTCCTTGAAGAGATTATCTGGGGGGTATTTGAGAAGACTCCACATCAAATAACCATATGCTTTGGAACGTCCGTTATGCCTGATGTGTCCGAGCGACCCAAAATCATCGAATTGCTGCATAACAGTCTGGCTGGTGGACACAAAGGAATCAATCAGACCTATCAGAAGATTCGTGAGAGATACTACTGGAAAGGCACGTGAAATGACGTTCTAGGCTACATCAGGCGATGCACGGGCTGTCGTGAAAATCAGATTAACCGCTGCAAAACTAGCCAAGAATTGATACTTACGAACACGCTGATTGAAGCATTTGATAAAATCTCGGTCGACTCCGTGGGCAAACTGCGAACGACACCACCGGGCAACAAACATGTGCTAACTATGAGGTGCAATTTGACGAAGTATCTGATAGCAATCCCTTTCCCAGACACACGAGCCAGAACCATTGCGGATGCGATAGTACGATATTCAATTTGGCGATTCAGGGCACCGAGAGCTTTGCTGTCAGACCAAGAAAAAAGCTTTTTGTCAGAGCTGATTGATGAACTGCTGCGATTATTTAAAATACGACGGTTGAGCATTTCTGGGTACAGGCCGCAAATGAATGGGTCACTCGAGCGAAGCCCCTTTGCTGGATTTCATCTGGGTATACATATAGAAATACAATGATTAAGACTGTCCTTCTCGTACAATACAAGCGGACATTCCGGAACTAACTTCACGCCCTTTGAGTTAGTTTATGGACGAGTGGCCAGATTCCTCATCAAACTCCCCACTGAGGGGAAATTAAGAACCTATAATCTCTATCTTCAGGACCTGATTCATCGATTAGATGAAATGCAAGTACAAGCTAGAGATCGGAAATCACAACAAAAGTAAGGACAAAGGACCACTATGACCAAAAGACCAAACTATTCCGTGGCAGACCAAATGAATACGCATGGGTTTTAGCAGAGCCCCGTATTTCGAAGTTTGATAGTTATTACAAGAAACCATTGAAAATTGTCGAAATACTGGGGTGGAACAACGTGATTGCTGACTTGCTGACAAACTCATGAGTGTCCCGACCGACCACGAAAGAACCGATAAGAGTAACTAAAATTTGGAATCTATTCACAAGAATAGTGGAATTTTCTTCTGATTCTATCAACTGTGAGTATGATCTCACCTACAACATCACCCCAGTACAAACCAATCCGGACCTGTATTGCGAAAGGGTGGGGATGGTACACCTCCGACGGGCTGACTGGAAGATAGTTGTATCAATGGAAACTGGAAAATTGCTCAACAATCATGAAGTAGAGGACCTGGTTGACGCCCTCACCCTTAGATGTCAACAACAAGGGGGAGACTCCCTGCGAACGAGTAGTTGACATAAAAACCCTCCATCAGACCTCTCGAGACTTGAAAAAATTGAGACAAGAAATTCAGGACCAACTAAAAGACTAGAAATTGAACGACCTATTTGGACCGGAAATATAACGACCAGACGCTGCAAACAAATGGCACCTCTTGGCATCATCGGAACCCTTGGTGAAAGCCTGTTTGGTCTCATGCCGGTGGAAGACGTAAATCAAGCCGAAAAACAAATTGAATAAGTGCAGCACGACCAAAAGAAGTTAATTGGGCTACAGAAGGACCAAGCCCAAATTATTATCGGGGCGCTGGCTTAATTACACAATGACATTCTACTACAGTGGAATAAGATCGACAAAATGGAACGCACCCTCCAGAATACCCATGACTCACGAGTCGCAATGGGATAACATGTACAATTCCACAATGTCATGCAACATCTAAGGCAACTGACCGTACTGCACGAGCAATGAAAACAAATTATCGTAACCGGACGAAAGCGAGAATTGGTGCCAGGACTAATTCCCCCGTGAATTCTTGAAGATTCGCAGCAAAATACGACAAACCGTGAAGAAACTTGAATTAGCGATGGTGAAAAACACTGGCGATTGAACGAAATCACGAAAATCACGAGGGTAGATCTAGTCCATGACCAACAACGTCTGCTGGTATATTTACATCTACCCTTAACGGACCAACAGGTTGACCACCTGCATCAACTCTACTCTCTAGCGACGTAGCAGATGTTAAGTCACAGTGTCAATGGGACTGCTTATGTGAAACCTAGTCACCAGTATCTGGGGATGAGTGAAGACTTGCTCCAATATTTTATGCTTGATCAGGATTAATTTCTGAGTTGCAAAAACCTGGGAGTTGGATATTTATGTGACACCGAAATGGGGATTTGGGAAACTTCCCAAGCCCTTAGTTATGAGGATATGTTATATGTCCGTCCAACGACCGTGTCACTCAAATTGTGTGATGTAAGGTTCCATCATTATGTCCACGACCAATGGAATTGCTTAAAGGCGGAAAGATCTTGGCTCCACTCACTGGCTAGCAAAGATACCAGACAGGTCCTTTGCCCCCAAAACGCCACTACGGTCACCGTGGAAGGATTGGGAATCCTAAAAATGGCGTCCAACTGTGTGGAAAAAACCAAGGGGATCACCTTTCCTAATCCCAAGAGATACATACAAAAGGAACGGTACTACTATAGACCAAGAGTTAATCTCACACTGATGGAGCTATACCCTGAATTTCTCAACCATGCGATCCAGCTAAAGCAATCATCCTGGAGAAACGCTGCAGAAAAAGAAGAAACCGGACAGTTTTAACAAAAACGTTCTCTCCAAGAAATAATAAATCAATTGGAAGAGTTGGAAGAACACCAGCAAGATTTCAAGATGCACACTGGACTGGGAGTGGGCACTCTCTTCATCACTGTTCTAACCATGGCCGTGATACGGTTAGGTATATATATATAATTATGGTTGTAATGGTTGAGTTTGGTTAGTTGGTAGTACAGCGAGATGTGATCCATTTTATAATTATTGTATGATATCGGGCGTCCTGTTGTTTGGTGTAGTTGGGTTGGCCGTGTGCGACAGTGATAAGGTTATACAATGGGAGGTTACCCGTTGTACATGGGATTGTACAATAGAAGGTAACCCGTTGTATGGTGTAGATGGTGTACAATGGCGGTTCATTGGTACGGTGATTGAGTAATACAATAGTTGATGCCTTGTTGTATAATGGTTGTACGGTGGTATACATCTCGTTGAACTTGGAACACAGAACACACAGATAGACTAAACATCAGACAATGACAAGATATAGAACGAAAAACAAGAGTATAGATCTCACAAATTTCGTTAATTTACAGGTATTTTTGAGCTGACTGATTCCGATTTGTGGTTTCTGGTTTTTGGCCCTGGTTCGTCCACCTTCTTGAAGTGCAGCTAGGAGAGCTACAACCTGTTTTGGAAGCACGTCGCATGAATGAACAGTAGGAAGAAGTTTGGAAAGATCGTGCTATCTTTGAATTGGTCGATAATACAGAAAGAAAGACTTCTGAAACTAACTGCTCTTCTCAAGGTTTTTAGGCCAAGGTTTTTCCTTGAGCTCAGGACTTGGTATAATTTGTCGGAGCAGGGATAGAGAATGGATCCATGGAAAGTTATTCGCATCTCTATCCCAGATGAAAGGAAGATCTTTTAAAAGTTTCAGAAGTGTTTTGAATGAAAATGTTTGATCTGTATGATGTGACTGCATCCGGAAAGTATTGTTAATTAAGATCAATTTTTGTGAATAGTGATGAAATATTGTAAATAGTAGTTAAGTAGTATGAACAGTGGCAAGTTTATTGTGAAAGATATTTAGTTTCAAATATTGTAAATATCAGTACTTGGATATTTTTTTTTATTTGTTGAGGACAACAATTAAAGAAGGGAGGGAATAATGTTATGAATGTATTCGAATTTGGAACGTATCTGAATGTCGCGTCGTTGTCATGTATATATTCGAATGTTTATGTTGTTGTTCATCTGTAAGTTTAGAGGTTCAGTCGTGATGTTGTTAAATGATTGAGTTGTAAATAAAGTTGAGTTTGTGTTTTTAAAGTTGAAGTAGTTGTTTTATTTAATAATAACCCACGTGGTTATAACAATATATATATCTTACTATATTATATAGTCATTTTTTTCATTTTTTCCCCATTAACTCCCCATTCCTCCCCACCCTCAATTCTTTACTTTTTGACCGCAAAACATATGAATTTTTTAATTTTTTTTTGTATTTAATACCTCCCCATTTCCTCCCCCATTCTTCCCCACCCCTCCCCTTTTTTGGCTGATCCATTTTCGGCCCCACCCGCCCCACCCTCCCCATTCCATCAGTTTAATCGCTTATAAAAAGAACTTGAAAAAATAATTAAGAAATAATACAAAAAATAATAAAAATAAAAAATTTCAGTAAAATAAATCTAAAAAATATATTTTTTTATATTCCATGTTCGGCTGAAGATTCTCAAATAAATTTGTAAATTTTTATCTTTTTTTTATTCTTATTCTTATTCTTTTAATTTAAAAATTATTCAACATTCGTAAAACAAAAAAAAAAAGATAGATAAACATAACCATTTAATTTTATATTGAAGTAAAATATTTGAAAATATTAAACAAGAATATTTTTAACAAAAATGTGTCGATTGTGTGTAGAAGATTTTTACAATAAAACCTGCTCACATTGTAAATTAATCGTCGAGTAAGTATAAATGAGTAAAAATAAAAAAATTTTTTTAATTACTTATTTCTATAAAATTATTTATTTTTAGTTCGGACAATGCTGGTTATTCAAAAATTTGTGCCAATCATTACAATGAATTAGTTCAAATCGGCATCGTTCAGCATTTAAAAAGATATTGTTTTTGGTAATATTGGTTTTTGGTAATATAAAAATATAAATAAATTATCATATATTTTTTATTATAGTAGTAACAAACTTGAGAACGCTGGTTCATTTTCTTTTGATCAACTTTGTAAAAATGGAAAAAAAATTTACAATGAAAATTTTGTACAGCTTTACAAAACGTATGTATATTTTATCTATGTATTTATGATTCCAATAATAATTTTCTAATTTTTTTTTTAGTGCAAATTATGATGAGAAAAACATGTTTCAAATGTAAATAAAGGTTCTGCACAGTCTCGTAAGACAACTTCAAAAAAATCAGAGTATCATCGCAAATGTAGAAGTTGTTCCCAGATTGCTGGAGAAAATTCTAAGTATTAATTTTTTTTTTTATTTAATTATAAATTAAAAAATAGATGCTTGAAAAATGAATTTATAAAAAAAAATGCTAATAACGAATATATAGGAGTGATTACAAATGGATTTTATAAAATTGATATAATATTAATAAATGATAAAAATAATGAATTGTTTTTTGAAAGAGGAGTGAAAATAGAAGTAACTGGAGAAATACAAGAAAATGGTAATTTTATTGATTGTTTTTTTTTTTTTTTTTTTTTTAAATATATTTAATTAAATAAATATATTCATTTCAGATATTACTTATTTCATAAAAATAAAATGTTTTGAAAATATAATTTTAATAGAAAATGAGTACATGGAACTAGAAAATTTATTAAATGGATACAGATTAATTAAAAAAGTAATATATCATAAATAATTTATATTAAAAAATAATAAATATTTTTTTTATTTTTATTGTTTAAACAATCAAAAAAATTACCAAAATTTATAAAATAAAAATTTATTTTATATGAAAATATATTATAAATAATTATAAATAATTTATTTCAGATAAATAAAAATGAATGAAAATTTTGAAGAGAGTACAGTTTTTTATTGTAAAATATGTAAAAAAAATCTTGTTAATAACAGACATTATATAAATTTACATTTTGAAAAGCATTCTTTGACAAGAATGTCATGTACAATTTGTGGAATAGTATTTAAAAGAAAAGATAATTTATCAAGACAAAAGTTGTACTAAAAAATTCAAAAGAAATTGTCATTTACAAAGACATGAACTTACTCACGAAAAAAAAAAAATTGATTGTAAATATTGTAAAAAATGTTTTACTAGTGAAGATCATTTACAAAGACATAAAAGATTTTCGTGTAAACTAAACAATGAAGAATAAGGAAACAAAATTTTTTATTTATCATTAATAATTTATATGATTAAAATTTAAATAAAAAACCAAATTTTTAATGATTCATTATATAATTGTTTTTAAGATAATTACTTTTTTACTTTTTTTTTTTTTAAATTAAATAATTTGGTTTTTTTATTTTAATTTAATAATATTAAATTAATTCATTTTCTTTTCAGTAATTTTCAGAAAATTTGCAGTAGATAGAAATAATTAATTTTGAAATAAATAAAAAAATAGCAGAAAATTATAAAAAAATTAAATTGGAATAATAAAAAAAAATGCAGAAATCAAACAATTATTTCAATTACAAAAATATTATAAAAGTATAAATAAAATATATTAGAAATAATAGACAATTTTCAAAAAGTAAATGGATAAAATATTCAAAAGTAAATACAATAAAAGTAAAAGTAAAATATTCAAAAGTAAATTATATAAATTTAAAAATTATAACAGTTTAAACAAGAAAATACTATTGATTGTGGTTTTTACGGCTACTGGCAACGGTTCCACAAAAACAATAAAAAAACCAACGCACTGAAGCAGTACCTCACGGGTGGTGTGGAAATCTGCTTATAAAAAAAAAAATAAAAAAAATAAAAAAGGTTTGGAAATAATAATTTTATATAATTATTTAAAATATTTAATTGTATTATATTTATTTAGAATACAATTTTTGGTTTAAAATATTATCAAATAATATTCAAAATTATTGAAGAAGAATATAAAAAAAATAAAAATGGATATAAGAATTTTATCGAAAAAATAAGGTAAAATATTTAATAAAATTATAAAGTATTTAAATATTTGATAACATTTTATTTCATTTTATTATGTTTTTTAATATTTTATTATGTTATTGTGGGGGGTTGGCGAGCGGAGCGAGCAGGGGGAACCCCCCTAGTATATATATATATATATATATATATAACACCCGTTTGAACGTATACGGTGGACGAAACAAAGACTTGACGAGACAAGAAGAGACGACCTCTAGAAGACAACGATCGGAAAAGGATGCCCCTACCAAATACACTCAACGCAAGGGAGACAACGTAGGAAAATCACTTTCAACCGAATCCTTGACCCAAATTCCTGAACTCGATGAATGACTGAAATCGGGTCTATGAAGTTGGACAGATAAAATAAAACCTTGACTCTTGCAAGGGTAACACCTTCTCTGTTACAGGATAAAGAAGGAAATATGAACATCTTCAAGACTCTACGACCAAACCAAAGAATTCTGGATGAGATTCCGGGACAAGACCAACGAGAGGTCAGAGTAAGTCATCCGAAAGAACTGGAGCTTTGAAAGGACCTCAAGGGTCTACGATCCTTCGGAGCCGTACGGGGAGGATACATTGAATCAATTGGCCTCAAAAATAGGGTCACTCTTATGACCTTTTACCATCTCATCGATGCTGACCAACTGAGGGAATGCCACCGACAGTGTGAGACCGAGGCGAGAACTCAAAACTGCATGACTGGAAAGAAAGCCGAAAGGAAACAAGAACCGTTAAACTTAATAACGGTTGAAACGCCTAAACCAAAGGTATTTGGTATTATAACAAATTTTCTAAACAACCTTGCTGAAGCTCGATCAAATAAACTAGTGGTTAGAGTAACATTAGTCTGATTTCACTTCCTTTAAAGTGGCACGACTAAAAACCGATAATTATCAGACCTAACTCATAACAAGAAGTAAGGAAAAAGACCAACCGAACTATGCTATGATTTTTTTTGCAGATACTTTAAGAGAACATTATGGAAGGCTGGACCCTAATAATGCCTGGGTTAATGCAACATCCTAACTGTGTGAGATGGCCATGCCTTTCGACCATACCGATAGACCATCTGTCACTATGGACCAATAAGTGGATTCTGGGTCAAGCCGGCATGGTTACGCCAACCCACCAAAATACTGTCTGGGTTATAAACAAGAAGAGGATGTAACTGCTATTTGCCGTAGCCACGACTTAACTCAAAGTCCAGTGATGGACGAAGGTGACTGTAGACTAGTTTACGCCTCGGACCTATACCGACAACGAAGAGCTGAAGACGACCTGAAGAGGAAGAACCTCTATGAACTATTAAACTAAGACCTAGTGAAATGTGGAAGAATTGTGTAATGTAAATGAGTGAATAAGAGAATGAACATATACACCGTGATTCATCAGGATATGCCAGCCGAAAAATGTCAGATTCATTATTTTTCGCTGATTCCTAATTATTATAATAGTATGGTTCTAAAATAATTATATTTTATGTAATTGACGATTGAAAGTAATAATAATATTTAAAAATGTAATTTTTGTAAAATGGAATAACAAAACTACCGTGCGTCTATATTTTTTTTCAATCGAGCGAACATAAACATAACCGTAAAAGTTTTTAAAAAGTCCCTTCAGATTCAAAAATTTTATTCCGAAAGAGTAGTGGATATAGTAACTTGGATTGTTTTATTTGATATACTTTTTGCAAAAACAAAAGCCCGTGGATAACCTTACACGACACGCGAAAGCACGTGGGTTTGTTTTCATTCAAAATAACGAAGGTTATATGATGTAGCAGGAACTTTTCACGCATGATCAGCGCGAGGTTCAGAGCGTTTCTTTCGAAGCATTGAGTTCAGGCCCGCGGGGGTTACGTTTGAAAAACGTGAAAGCGCAAGAAGTAAAAGAACGATAAAAATTTTTAATTATCGTTCGAAGAACGTTTTCCATTTTACTGACAAAAAATTAATTATTATTTTTAAAAAATATAGAATAAAATAAAGAAGCATCATCAAGTACTTAGCCAAGTCAAAGAATTAAAATTTCATTTTTTTTAAGAAGACGTTGACTTTTAACTAATAAGTCTTTTAAAATATTTAAATGAAAAAAAAAATTTTTTCAGGCCAGACCAAGCCTTTTCTCAATATTTTTTATTTCTAGCGTAAACTTTGTAAGCATGAGGTGAGTAGTTTTTAATCAGAAAAATTAATGTAAATACTTAGCTTGTGTTCCAAAATTGTTATTGCTTTGTGAAAGTTGAAATATTACTGAGACAAGTATAGGATTGCATTGCTTTCAATCAGAAATAATGATTAAGTAACTCTGAATCTTTTGAAACCAATACTTATAAGATCAATTTTCATTAAATAAAAAAAAATAGTAATAATAATAATTTTTCACAACAATCATAAGATAAGTTGATGAATAATCATGTATGAGCTAACTAATATTTTCAAAGAAATTTGGTTCCAAATAATTTCAACAGTTAATTTGATACAATTTTTTCAAATACTTTTGCTGAATATTCAGTAATAAAATAAATTTTTTGAAGACGTTTCTGTACGAAATTGAGAAGAGTTTGTATGAAATTTTAATTTTTTTAAATCTTTAGAAGTAAATGCCAGGAGTATGTACACATGATATTTATTTTGATTTCGTTAAATTTTTAAACAATTACAGATGAAGAAACACTTACATATTTATGAAAAAAGCTAAAACGAACAGTAGTTTAATAAAATGAAATGGTTTAAACTAATTTAATGATCTCAAATTTTTACGAGTAAAAAGTATTCATGCAAATTTTATTTTTTAAAAATTTTTTACAGTATCTTTAAGCTCTAGATACTCTTTATGAAGTAAAATTTTGATTAAAACATATTTGGTCAATCTGAAACTGTCAACCTGTTCCAAGATAGGTTTTCCTGGCTCAAAAACGATACAACTTTTTTTTAAGAATTCTTGCTTGGCGGAAAGTTATTTTAATCAAAAAAATCTTGTGTCATTTGATTAGCATCTCTCAGAGTCACAATTCAACTGCTCAACCCGAACTGAAATAAGTGACGAAATACCGAAAAAAGTCTAGCTCGATTTTTTCGTAATTTTGTATCCGAATGGAGAGCTCCATGTCAAAAAAATCATTTTCCAAAAAATAGCAAATATTTGGGTCAACTCTACTACAGTCAACCTGCCGCAGGTTGGGTTTTCTGGGCTCAAATAGGATCTAAATTTTTATTCAAGAATTCTTGCTTGAGTGAAAGGCATTTGAATCAAAAAAATCTTTTGTCATTTGATTAGCATCCCTCAGGGTCAAAATTCAACTGCTCGGCCCGACCTGAAATAGGTGATCCGTCACCAAAAAAAATCTAGCTTGATTTTTTCGTAATTTTAAATCCGAATGGAGCCCTCCGAGTCAAAAATCAATCTCTAATAAAATAGCAAATATTCAAGTCAATCTCAAACAGTCAACCTGTCTCAGGTTAGGTATTCCGGGCTCAAAAAGCATCGACCTTTGTTTTAAGAATTCTTGCTTGACCGAAAGTCATTTTAATCAAAAAAATCTTTTGTCATTTGATTAGCATCCCTCAGGGTCAAAATTCAACTGCTCGGCCCGACCTGACATGGATGTTCCGACACCGATAAAAACTAGCTTGATTTTTTCATTATTTTGAATCCGAACGGAGCCCTTCGAGTCAAAAAAATCATTTTCCAATAAAACAGCAAATATTTGGGTCGATCTACAACAGTCAACCTGTCTCAGGTAAGATTCTCCCGGCTCAAAAGAGATCTCACTTTTTTTTCAAGAATTCTTGCTTGATTGAAAGTCATTTTAATCAAAAAAATCTTTTGTCATTTGATTAGCAACTCTCAGAGTTTGAATTGAACTGCTCGGCCCGACCTGAAATAAATAATAAAATACCGAGAAATATCTAGCTCGATTTTTTCGTAATTTTAAATCCGAACGGAGCCCTTCGAGTGAAAAAAATCATTTCCAACAAATTAGCAAATATTTGGGTCTATCTCCAGCAGTTAACCTGTCGCAGGTTAGATTCTCCTGGCTCAAAAGAGATCTAACTTTTTTTTCAAGAATTCTTGCTTGATTGAAAGTCATTTCAATCGATAAAAACTTTTGTCTTATGATTTGTATCTCTCCGAGTAAAAATTCAAATGCTCGGCCCGACCTGAAATAGATGTTACGGCACGGATAAAAATCTATCTTGATTTTTTTATAATTTTGAAACCAATTGGTGGCCTCCGAGTCAAAAAAACTATTCTCCAATGAAATAGCAAATATTTGAGTCGATCTCCAAAAGTCAACCTGTGTCAGTTCAGGTTTTCCGGGCTAAAATAAGATCTAACTTGTTTTTTGAGAATTCTGGCTTGATTGAAAGTCATTTCAATCAAGAAAATCTTTTGTCATTTGATTTGCACTTCTCAGAGTCATAATTCAACTGCTCAGCCCGACCTGAAATAGATGTTACGGCACGGATAAAAATCTATCTTGATTTTTTTATAATTTTGAAACCAATTGGTGGCCTCCGAGTCAAAAAAACTATTCTCCAATGAAATAGCAAATATTTGAGTCAATCTCCAAAAGTCAACCTGTGTCAGTTTAAGTTTTCCGGGCTAAAATAAGATCTAACTTGTTTTTTGAGAATTCTGGCTTGATTGAAAGGCATTTGAATCAAAAAAATCTTTTGTCATTTGATTTGCACTTCTCAGAGTCATAATTCAACTGCTCAGCCTGACCTGAAATAGATGTTACGGCACAGAAAAAGACCTAGCTCGCTTTTTTTGTAATTTTGAATCTGAAAAGAGGCCTCCGAGTCAAAAAAACTATTCTCCAATGAAATAGCAAATATTTGGGTCTATCACCAACAGTCAACCAGGATCAGGTTAGGTTTTCTGGGCTCAGATGTGATCTAACTTGTTTTTTAAGAATTCTTGCTTGAGTGAAAGGCATTTTAATCAAAAAAATCTTTTGTCATTTGATTAGCATCCCTCAGGGTCAAAATTCAACTGCTCGGCCCGACCTGACATGGATGTTCCGACACCGATAAAAACTAGCTTGATTTTTTCATTATTTTGAATCCGAACGGAGCCCTTCGAGTCAAAAAAATCATTTTCCAATAAAACAGCAAATATTTGGGTCGATCTACAACAGTCAACCTGTCTCAGGTAAGATTCTCCCGGCTCAAAAGAGATCTCACTTTTTTTTCAAGAATTCTTGCTTGATTGAAAGTCATTTTAATCAAAAAAATCTTTTGTCATTTGATTAGCAACTCTCAGAGTTTGAATTGAACTGCTCGGCCCGACCTGAAATAAATAATAAAATACCGAGAAATATCTAGCTCGATTTTTTCGTAATTTTAAATCCAAACGGAGCCCTTCGAGTGAAAAAAATCATTTCCAACAAATTAGCAAATATTTGGGTCTATCTCCAGCAGTTAACCTGTCGCAGGTTAGATTCTCCTGGCTCAAAAGAGATCTAACTTTTTTTTCAAGAATTCTTGCTTGATTGAAAGTCATTTCAATCGATAAAAACTTTTGTCTTATGATTTGTATCTCTCCGAGTAAAAATTCAAATGCTCGGCCCGACCTGAAATAGATGTTACGGCACGGATAAAAATCTATCTTGATTTTTTTATAATTTTGAAACCAATTGGTGGCCTCCGAGTCAAAAAAACTATTCTCCAATGAAATAGCAAATATTTGAGTCGATCTCCAAAAGTCAACCTGTGTCAGTTTAGGTTTTCCGGGCTAAAATAAGATCTAACTTGTTTTTTGAGAATTCTGGCTTGATTGAAAGTCATTTCAATCAAGAAAATCTTTTGTCATTTGATTTGCACTTCTCAGAGTCATAATTCAACTGCTCAGCCTGACCTGAAATAGATGTTACGGCACAGAAAAAGACCTAGCTCGCTTTTTTTGTAATTTTGAATCTGAAAAGAGGCCTCCGAGTCAAAAAAAACTATTCTCCAATGAAATAGCAAATATTTGGGTCTATCACCAACAGTCAACCAGGATCAGGTTAGGTTTTCTGGGCTCAAATGTGATCTAACTTGTTTTTTAAGAATTCTTGCTTGAGTGAAAGTCATTTCAATCAAAAAAATCTTTTGTCATTTGATTTGCACCTCTCAGAGTCATAATTTAACTGCTGGGCCCCACTTGAAATAAGTGATCAAATACCGAAAAAAACATAGCTCAATTTTTTTGTGATTTTGAATCTGAATGGAGCTGTCCAAGTTAAAAAAAATAATTTTCCAATTAAATAGCAAATATTTGGGTGGATCTCCAACAGTCAACCTGTGTCAGGTTAGGTTTTCCGGGCTCAAATAAGGTTGAACTTTTTTTTAAGAATTCTTGCTTGACTGAAAGTCACTTTCAAACAAAAAAAATCTTTTGTTATTTGATAAGCATCTCTCGAAAAAAAAATTCAAGTGCTCGGCCCGACTTAAAATAGATGTTACAGCACAGATACAAGTCTAGCTAGTTTTTTTCTAAATTTGAATATAAATGGAGGAATCCAAGTTAAAAAAAATCTTTCTCCTATGAAATACCAAATTTGGGTCGATCTTCAAAAGTCAAACTGTGTTAGTTTAGGTTTTCCGGGCTAAAATAAGATCTAACTTGTTTTTTGAGAATTCTGGCTTGATTGAAAGGCATTTGAATCAAAAAAATCTTTTGTCATTTGATTTGCACTTCTCAGAGTCATAATTCAACTGCTCAGCCTGACCTGAAATAGATGTTACGGCACAGAAAAAGACCTAGCTCGCTTTTTTTGTAATTTTCAATCTGAAAAGAGGCCTCCGAGTCAAAAAAACTATTCTCCAATGAAATAGCAAATATTTGGGTCTATCACCAACAGTCAACCAGGATCAGGTTAGGTTTTCTGGGCTCAGATGTGATCTAACTTGTTTTTTAAGAATTCTTGCTTGAGTGAAAGGCATTTGAATCAAAAAAATCTTTTGTCATTTGATTAGCATCCCTCAGGGTCAAAATTCAACTGCTCGGCCCGACCTGAAATAGGTGATTCGTCACCAAAAAAAATCTAGCTTGATTTTTTCGTAATTTTAAATCCGAATGGAGCCCTCCGAGTCAAAAATCAATCTCTAATAAAATAGCAAATATTCAAGTCAATCTCAAACAGTCAACCTGTCTCAGGTTACGTATTCCGGGCTCAAAAAGTATCGACCTTTGTTTTAAGAATTCTTGCTTGACCGAAAGTCATTTTAATCAAAAAAATCTTTTGTCATTTGATTAGCATCCCTCAGGGTCAAAATTCAACTGCTCGGCCCGACCTGACATGGATGTTCCGACACCGATAAAAACTAGCTTGATTTTTTCATTATTTTGAATCCGAACGGAGCCCTTCGAGTCAAAAAAATCATTTTCCAATAAAACAGCAAATATTTGGGTCGATCTACAACAGTCAACCTGTCTCAGGTAAGATTCTCCCGGCTCAAAAGAGATCTCACTTTTTTTTCAAGAATTCTTGCTTGATTGAAAGTCATTTTAATCAAAAAAATCTTTTGTCATTTGATTAGCAACTCTCAGAGTTTGAATTGAACTGCTCGGCCCGACCTGAAATAAATAATAAAATACCGAGAAATATCTAGCTCGATTTTTTCGTAATTTTAAATCCAAACGGAGCCCTTCGAGTGAAAAAAATCATTTCCAACAAATTAGCAAATATTTGGGTCTATCTCCAGCAGTTAACCTGTCGCAGGTTAGATTCTCCTGGCTCAAAAGAGATCTAACTTTTTTTTCAAGAATTCTTGCTTGATTGAAAGTCATTTCAATCGATAAAAACTTTTGTCTTATGATTTGTATCTCTCCGAGTAAAAATTCAAATGCTCGGCCCGACCTGAAATAGATGTTACGGCACGGATAAAAATCTATCTTGATTTTTTTATAATTTTGAAACCAATTGGTGGCCTCCGAGTCAAAAAAACTATTCTCCAATGAAATAGCAAATATTTGAGTCGATCTCCAAAAGTCAACCTGTGTCAGTTTAGGTTTTCCGGGCTAAAATAAGATCTAACTTGTTTTTTGAGAATTCTGGCTTGATTGAAAGTCATTTCAATCAAGAAAATCTTTTGTCATTTGATTTGCACTTCTCAGAGTCATAATTCAACTGCTCAGCCTGACCTGAAATAGATGTTACGGCACAGAAAAAGACCTAGCTCGCTTTTTTTGTAATTTTGAATCTGAAAAGAGGCCTCCGAGTCAAAAAAAACTATTCTCCAATGAAATAGCAAATATTTGGGTCTATCACCAACAGTCAACCAGGATCAGGTTAGGTTTTCTGGGCTCAAATGTGATCTAACTTGTTTTTTAAGAATTCTTGCTTGAGTGAAAGTCATTTCAATCAAAAAAATCTTTTGTCATTTGATTTGCACCTCTCAGAGTCATAATTTAACTGCTGGGCCCCACTTGAAATAAGTGATCAAATACCGAAAAAAACATAGCTCAATTTTTTTGTGATTTTGAATCTGAATGGAGCTGTCCAAGTTAAAAAAAATAATTTTCCAATTAAATAGCAAATATTTGGGTGGATCTCCAACAGTCAACCTGTGTCAGGTTAGGTTTTCCGGGCTCAAATAAGGTTGAACTTTTTTTTAAGAATTCTTGCTTGACTGAAAGTCACTTTCAAACAAAAAAAATCTTTTGTTATTTGATAAGCATCTCTCGAAAAAAAAATTCAAGTGCTCGGCCCGACTTAAAATAGATGTTACAGCACAGATACAAGTCTAGCTAGTTTTTTTCTAAATTTGAATATAAATGGAGGAATCCAAGTTAAAAAAAATCTTTCTCCTATGAAATACCAAATTTGGGTCGATCTTCAAAAGTCAAACTGTGTTAGTTTAGGTTTTCCGGGCTAAAATAAGATCTAACTTGTTTTTTGAGAATTCTGGCTTGATTAAAAGGCATTTGAATCAAAAAAATCTTTTGTCATTTGATTTGCACTTCTCAGAGTCATAATTCAACTGCTCAGCCTGACCTGAAATAGATGTTACGGCACAGAAAAAGACCTAGCTCGCTTTTTTTGTAATTTTGAATCTGAAAAGAGGCCTCCGAGTCAAAAAAACTATTCTCCAATGAAATAGCAAATATTTGGGTCTATCACCAACAGTCAACCAGGATCAGGTTAGGTTTTCTGGGCTCAGATGTGATCTAACTTGTTTTTTAAGAATTCTTGCTTGAGTGAAAGGCATTTGAATCAAAAAAATCTTTTGTCATTTGATTAGCATCCCTCAGGGTCAAAATTCAACTGCTCGGCCCGACCTGAAATAGGTGATCCGTCACCAAAAAAAATCTAGCTTGATTTTTTCGTAATTTTAAATCCGAATGGAGCCCTCCGAGTCAAAAATCAATCTCTAATAAAATAGCAAATATTCAAGTCAATCTCAAACAGTCAACCTGTCTCAGGTTACGTATTCCGGGCTCAAAAAGTATCGACCTTTGTTTTAAGAATTCTTGCTTGACCGAAAGTCATTTTAATCAAAAAAATCTTTTGTCATTTGATTAGCATCCCTCAGGGTCAAAATTCAACTGCTCGGCCCGACCTGACATGGATGTTCCGACACCGATAAAAACTAGCTTGATTTTTTCATTATTTTGAATCCGAACGGAGCCCTTCGAGTCAAAAAAATCATTTTCCAATAAAACAGCAAATATTTGGGTCGATCTACAACAGTCAACCTGTCTCAGGTAAGATTCTCCCGGCTCAAAAGAGATCTCACTTTTTTTTCAAGAATTCTTGCTTGATTGAAAGTCATTTTAATCAAAAAAATCTTTTGTCATTTGATTAGCAACTCTCAGAGTTTGAATTGAACTGCTCGGCCCGACCTGAAATAAATAATAAAATACCGAGAAATATCTAGCTCGATTTTTTCGTAATTTTAAATCCAAACGGAGCCCTTCGAGTGAAAAAAATCATTTCCAACAAATTAGCAAATATTTGGGTCTATCTCCAGCAGTTAACCTGTCGCAGGTTAGATTCTCCTGGCTCAAAAGAGATCTAACTTTTTTTTCAAGAATTCTTGCTTGATTGAAAGTCATTTCAATCGATAAAAACTTTTGTCTTATGATTTGTATCTCTCCGAGTAAAAATTCAAATGCTCGGCCCGACCTGAAATAGATGTTACGGCACGGATAAAAATCTATCTTGATTTTTTTATAATTTTGAAACCAATTGGTGGCCTCCGAGTCAAAAAAACTATTCTCCAATGAAATAGCAAATATTTGAGTCGATCTCCAAAAGTCAACCTGTGTCAGTTTAGGTTTTCCGGGCTAAAATAAGATCTAACTTGTTTTTTGAGAATTCTGGCTTGATTAAAAGGCATTTGAATCAAAAAAATCTTTTGTCATTTGATTTGCACTTCTCAGAGTCATAATTCAACTGCTCAGCCTGACCTGAAATAGATGTTACGGCACAGAAAAAGACCTAGCTCGCTTTTTTTGTAATTTTGAATCTGAAAAGAGGCCTCCGAGTCAAAAAAACTATTCTCCAATGAAATAGCAAATATTTGGGTCTATCACCAACAGTCAACCAGGATCAGGTTAGGTTTTCTGGGCTCAAATGTGATCTAACTTGTTTTTTAAGAATTCTTGCTTGAGTGAAAGTCATTTCAATCAAAAAAATCTTTTGTCATTTGATTTGCACCTCTCAGAGTCATAATTTAACTGCTGGGCCCCACTTGAAATAAGTGATCAAATACCGAAAAAAACATAGCTCAATTTTTTTGTGATTTTGAATCTGAATGGAGCTGTCCAAGTTAAAAAAAATAATTTTCCAATTAAATAGCAAATATTTGGGTGGATCTCCAACAGTCAACCTGTGTCAGGTTAGGTTTTCCGGGCTCAAATAAGGTTGAACTTTTTTTTAAGAATTCTTGCTTGACTGAAAGTCACTTTCAAACAAAAAAAATCTTTTGTTATTTGATAAGCATCTCTCGAAAAAAAAATTCAAGTGCTCGGCCCGACTTAAAATAGATGTTACAGCACAGATACAAGTCTAGCTAGTTTTTTTCTAAATTTGAATATAAATGGAGGAATCCAAGTTAAAAAAAATCTTTCTCCTATGAAATACCAAATTTGGGTCGATCTTCAAAAGTCAAACTGTGTTAGTTTAGGTTTTCCGGGCTCAAATGGGATCTAACTTGTTTTTTAAGAATTCTTGCCTGATTGAAAGAATTATCATTGTGAACTGTGGTGAGAATAGCCCTTGCTTCGTTCTTAAGCTTAAATTAAAATTTATTCAAACCTAGAGCTTTTTTTAAATTCTATGAAAATTCATGAATGACATATTTGAAGGGTCCTTGGCAAGGCGTCAGTTTTTCCAACCTCAAAGATCAAACTGATATCGACACGTGCTGTTACCATCGTGAACTGTAGTTAGAATGGCTCTGGCTCCATGCCTAATCCAAAGTTCAATACAATTCCACCTGTATATTTTTTAAAATTTCATGAAAATTCATAAAAAACCCATCAGAGAGCTCCCTAGCAAGGCGTCGGTTTTTCCGACCTCAAAGATCAAACTGATATCGGCACGTGCTGTTACCAACGTGGGCTGTAGTTAGAATAGCTCTAGCCTCGTCTCCTACGTGAAAGTAAAATTAATTCAACCTAGAACATTTTTAAAATTCTATGAAAATTCATAAATTACATATTAGAAGGGTCCCTGGCAAGGCGTCAGTTTTTCCGACCTCAAAGATCAAACTGATATCGGCACGTGCTGTTACCATCGTTAACTGTAGTGAGAATAGCTATGGTTTCGTCCTTAACGTTAAAGTAAAATTTATTCAACCTAGGGCTTTTTTTGAATCCTATGAAAATTGATAAATTACATATTAGAAGGGTCCCTGGCAAGGTGTCAGTTTTTCCGATCTCAAAGATCAAACTGAAATTGGCACGTACTGTGACCATTGTTTACTGTAGTTAGAATGGCTCTGGCTTCGTGCCTAACGTAAAAGTAAATACAATTTCACCTAGAATTTTTATCAAAGTTCATAAAAATTCATAAAAAACATTTTTGAGGGGTCCTAGCAAGGCGTCAGTTTTTCTGACCTCAAAGATCAAACTGATATCGGCACGTGCTGTTACCATCGTGAGCTGTAGTAAGAATAGCTATGGCTTCGTCCTTAACGTTAAAGTAAAATTTATTCAACCTAGAGCTTTTTTTGAATTCTATGAAAATTCATAAATAACATATTAGAGTGGTCCCTGGCAAGGCGTCAGTTTTTCCGACATCAAAGATCAAACTGATATCGGCACGTGCTGTTACCATCGTGAACTGTAGTTAGAATAACTCTAGCCTCGACTCTTACGTGAAAGTAAAATTAATTTAACCTAGAAAATAATTTAAATTCTATGAAAATTCATAAATAACATATTAGAAGGGTCCCTGGCAAGGCGTCAGTTTTTCCGACCTCAAAGATCAAACTGATATCGGCACGTGCTGTTACCATCGTTAACTGAAGTTAGGATAGCTATGTATTCATCCTTAACGTTAAAGTAAAATTTATTCAACCTAGAGCTTTTTTGAATCCTATAAAAATTCATAAATAACATATTAGAAGGGTCCCTGGCAAGGCGTCAGTTTTTCCGACCTCAACGATCAAACTGAAATTGGCACGTGCTGTGACCATTGTTTAATGTAGTTAGAATGGCTCTTGCTTCGTGCCTAGCGTTAAAGTAAATACAATTTCACCTAGAATTTTTATCAAAGTTCATAAAAATTCATAAAAAACATATTTGAGGGGTCCCTAGCAAGGCGTCAGTTTTTCCGACCTCAAAGATCAAACTGATATCGGCACGTGCTGTTACCATCGTTAACTGTAGTGAGAATAGCTATGGTTTCGTTCTTAACGTTAAAGTAAAATTTATTCAACCTAGGGCTTTTTTTGAATCCTATGAAAATTGATAAATTACATATTAGAAGGGTCCCTGGCAAGGCGTCAGTTTTTCCAACCTAAAGATCAAACTGATATCGGCACGTGCTATTACTTTTGTGAACTGTAGTTAGAATAGCTATGGCTTCGTCCCTAGCGTTAAAGTAAAATAAATTTGACTTTTAACTTTTTTTGAATTCTATGAAAATTAAAGTAAATACAGTGTCACCTAGAGGTTTTATTAAAGTTCATAAAAATTCATAAAAAACATATTCGAGGTGTCCGCATCAAGGCGTTGGTTTTTCCGATCTCAAAGAGCAAACTTACATTGGCACGAGCTGTTACCATTGTGAACTGTAGTTAGAATTTTCTGGCTTCGTTCTTAAGCTTAAAGTAAAATTTATTCCACCTAGAAATTTTTTAAAATTTCATGATAAATCATGAAAAACACATAAGAGAGGTCCCTAGCCCGGAAAATTTAACCCGAGACAGGTTAACTGCTGAAGATCCACCCAAATATTTTCTATTTTCTTCTCAAATGATCTTTTGATTCGGAGGCCTTCAAGTCAACTCAAAATTCTAAAAAAGTCGAGCTAGATTTTTCGCGGTACCGGAACATCCATTTCGGGTCGGGCCGATTGGGTGAATTTTAACCCAGAGAGTTACTAATCAAATATCAAAAAATTTTTTTGATTAAAATGCTGTTTAATAAAGTCAGAATTCTCGAAAAAAAGTTAGATCCTATTTGAGTCCTGAAAACCTAACCTGAGACTATTTGAGTCCTGAAAACCTAACCTGAGTTTTTCGGTGTCGAAACATCCATGTCAGGTCAGGCCGAGCAGTTGAATTTTGACTCTGAGAGATGCTAATCAAATGACAAAAGATTTTTTTGATTCAAATGACTGTTGGTCAAGCAAGAATTATTTAAAAAAAGATTAGATCCTCTTTGAGCCCGGAGAACCTAACCTACGACAGATTGGCTGCTGGAGAACGCCCCAAATATTTGCTATTTTCTTCACTTATGACTTTTTTTATTCAGAGAACTTCATTTGAGTCCAAAGTTACGAAAAAAACGAGCTAGATTTTTTTCGGTGTCGGAACATCCATGTCAGGTCGGACCGAGCAGTTGAATTTTGACTATGAGAGATGCTAATCAAATGACAAAAGATTTTTTTAATTAAAATGACTGTTGGTCAAGCAAGAATTCTTTTAAAAAAGATTAGATCCTCTTTGTGCCCGGAGAACCTAACCTACGACAGATTGGCTGCTGGAGAACGCCCCAAATATTTGCTATTTTCTTCACTAATGCCTTTTTTTATTCAGAGAACTTCATTTGGGTCCAAAATAACGGAAAAATCGAGGTAGATTTTTATTGGTAACGGATCACCTATTTCAGGTCGGGCCGAGCAGTTAAATATTGACTCCAAGAGATGCTTATTGAATGACAAAAGATTTTTTTGATTCAAATGCCTTTTAATCAAGCAAGAATTCTTGAAAAAAAATTTTGATCCTATTTGAGCCCAGAAAACCTAACTGGCGACAAGTTGACTGTTTGAATTTGACTTAAATATTTGGTATTCACTTGACAAATGATTTTATTGACTCGGAGGCATCCATTTAAGTTTAAAATTATTAAAAAATCAAGCTAGATTTTTTTTTGTATCGGATCAACTATTTCAGGTCGGGCCGAGCAGTTGAATTTTGACCCTGAGGGATGCTAATCAAATGACAAAAGATTTTTTTGATTCAAATGCCTTTCAATCCGGCAAAAATTCTTGAATAAAAATTTAGATCCTATTTGAGCCCAGAAAACACAATTTGCAGCAGGTTGACTGTGGTAGAGTTGACCCAAATATTTTCTATTTTTTTGGAAAATGAATTTTTTGACTCGGAGATCTCCATTCGGATTCGAAATTACGAAAAAATAGAGCTCGATTTTTTTAGGTATTTTATTATTTACTTCAGGTCGGGCTTAGCAGTTCAATTCAGACTCTGATAGTTGCTAATCAAATGACAAAAATTTTTTTGATTGAAATGACTTGCAATCAAGCAGGAATCTTTGAAAAAAAGAGAGATCCTTTTTGAGCCCGAAAAACCTAATCTGCGACAGGTTGACTGATGGAGATCGCCCCAAATATTTGCTATTTTATTGAAAATGATTTTTTTGACTCGGAGGGCTCCGTTTGGATTCAAAATTACGAAAAAATCGAGCTAGATATTTCTCGGTATTTTATTATTTATTTCAGGTCAGGCCGAGCAGTTTAATTCAAACTCTGAGAGTTGCTAATCAAATGACAAAAGATTTTTTTGATTAAAATGACTTTCAATCAAGCAAGAATTCTTGAAAAAAAAAGTGAGATCTCTTTTGAGCCGGGAGAATCTTACCTGAGACAGGTTGACTGTTGTAGATCGACCCAAATATTTGCTGTTTTTTTGGAAAATGAATTTTTTGACTCCAAGGGCTCCGTTTGGATTCAAAATAATGAAAAAATCGAGCTAGATTTTTATTGGTAACGGATCACCTATTTGAGGTCGGGCCGAGCAGTTAAATATTGACTCCAAGAGATGCTTATTGAATGACAAAAGATTTTTTTGATTCAAATGCCTTTTAATCAAGCAAGAATTCTTGAAAAAAAATTTAGATCCTATTTGAGCGCGGAAAACCTAACCGGCGACAGGTTGACTGTTTGAATTTGACTTAAATATTTGGTATTCAGTTGACAAATGATTTTATTGACTCGGAGGCATCCATTTAAGTTTAAAATTATAAAAAAATGAATCTCGATTTTTTTCGGTATCGGATCACTTATTTCAGGTCGGGCCGACCAGTTCAATTTAGGCTCTGAGAGATGCTCATCAAATGACAAAAGATTTTTTTGATTAAAATGACTTCCGGTCAAGCAAGAATTCTTAAAACAAAGGTCGATGCTTTTTGAGCCCGGAATACCTTACCTGAGACAGGTTGACTCTTTGAGATTGACTTGAATATTTGCTATTTTATTAGACATTGATTTTTTTGACTCGGAGGGCTCCATTCGGATTTAAAATTACGAAAAAATCAAGCTAGATTTTTTTTGGTAACGGATCACTTATTTCAGGTCGGGTCGAACAGTTGAATTTTGGACCTCAGGGATGATAATCAAATGACAAAAGATTTTTTTGATTCAAATGCCTTTTAATCAGGCAAAAATTCTTGAATAAAAATTTAGATCCAATTTGAGCCCAGAAAACCCAACCTGCGGCAGGTTGACTGTAGTAGAGTTGACCCAAATATTTGCTATTTTTTTGGAAAATGATTTTTAGACTCGGAGCTCTCCATTCGGATACAAAATTACGAAAAAATCGAGCTAGACTTTTTTCGGTATTTCATCACTTATTTCAGGTCGGGTTGAGCAGTTGAATTTTGACTCTGAAAGATGCTAATCAAATGACAAAAGAGTTTTTTGATTAAAATAATTTTCAATCAAATTTCAATCAAATTCAAACAGTCAACCTATCGCAGGTTAGGTTTTCCGTGCTCAAAAAGGATCTAGCTTTTTTTTAAGAATTCTTGCTTGACCGAAAGTCATTTTAATTAAATAAATCTTTTGTCATTAGATTAGCATCTCTCAGAGTCAAAATTCAGCTGCTCGGCCCGACCTAGAATGGATGTTCTGACACCGAAAAAAACTAGCTCGATTTTTTCATTATTTTGAATCCAAACGGAGCCCTTGGAGTCAAAAAATTCATTTTCCAATAAAACAGCAAATATTTGAGTCGATCTACAACAGTCAACCTGTCTCAGGTAAGATTCTCTCGGCTCAAAAGAGATCTAACTTTTTTTTCAAGAATTCTTGCATGATTGAAAGTCATTTTAATCAAAAAAATCTTTTGTCATTTGATTAGCATCCCTCAGGGTCAAAATTCAACTGCTCGGCCCGACCTGAAATAGGTGATCCGATACAAAAAAAAATCTAGCTTGATTTTTTCTTAGTTTTGAATCCGAATGGAGCTTTCCGAGTCATAAAAATCATTCTCTCATAAAATAGCAAATATTCAAGTCAATCTCAAACAGTGAACCTGTCTCAGGTTAGGTATTCCGGGCTCAAAGAGCATCGAGCTTTTTTTTTTAGAATTCTTGCTTGAGCAAAAGTCATTTTAATCAAAAAAATCTTTTGTCATTTGATAAGCATCTCTCAGAGCCAAAATTGAACTGGTCGGCCCGACCTGAAATATATGATCCGATATCGAAAAAAATCTGGCTTCATTTTTTCGAAATTTTAAACTTCAATGGATGCCTTCGACTCAATAAAATCATTTGTCAACTGAATACCAAATATTTAAGTCAGATTCAAACAGTCTGACATGGATCTTTCGACACCGAAAAACTCAGGTTAGGTTTTCAGGACTCAAATAGTCTCAGGTTAGGTTTTCAGGACTCAAATAGGATCTAACTTTTTTTCGGGAATTCTGACTTTATTACACATCATTTTAATCAAAAAAATTTTTTGACATTTGATTAATAACACTCTGGGTTAAATTCACCCAATCGGCCCGGCCCGAAACGGATGTTCCGGTACCGCGAAAAATCTAGCTGGACTTTTTTAGAATTTTGAGTCGACTTAAAGGCCTCCGAATCAAAAGATCATTTGAGAGAAAATAGAAAATATTTGGGTGGATCTCCAGCAGTTAACCTGTCTCGGGTTAAATTTTCCGGGCTAGGGAACTCTCTTAAGTGTTTTTCATGAAGTATCATGAAATTTTAAAAAATTTCTAGGTGGAATAAATTTTACTTTAAGCTTAAGGACGAAGCCAGACAATTCTAACTACAGTTCACAATGGTAACAGCACGTGCCAATGTAAGTTTGCTCTTTGAGATCGGAAAAACCAACGCCTTGATGCGGACACCTCAAATATGTTTTTTATGAATTTTTATGAACTTTAATAAAACCTCTAGGTGAAATTGTATTTACTATTACGTTAGGCACAAAGCCAGAGCCATTCTTACTACAGTAAACAATGGTCACAGCACGTATCAATTTCAGTTTGATGTTTCAGGTCGGAAAAACTGACGCCTTGCCAGGGACCCTTCTAATATGTAATTTATGAATTTTCATAGAATTCAAAAAAAGTTAAAAATCGAATTTATTTTACTTTAACGTTAGGGACGAAGCCATAGCTATTCTAACTACAGTTCACGATGGTAACAGCACGTGCCGATATCAGTTTGATCTTTTAGGTCGGACAAACTGACGGCTTGCTAGGGACCCCTAAAACATGTTTTTTATGAATTTCTATGAACTTTGATAAAAATTCTAGGTGAAATTGTATTTACTTTAACGTTAGGCACAAAGCCAGAGCCATTCTAACTACAGTAAACAATGGTCACAGCACGTGCCAATTTCAGTTTGATCTTTGGGGTCGGAAAAACTGACGCCCTGCCAGGGACCCCTCTAATATGTTATTTATGAATTTACATAGAATTAAAAAAAAGCTCTAGGTTGAATAAATTTTACTTTGAGCTTAAGAACGAAGCCAGAGCTATTCTAACCACCGCTCACAATGGTAACAGCACGTGCCAATATCAGTTTGATCTTTGAGGTCGGAAAAACTGACGCCTTGCCAGGGACCCTTCTAATATAATATTTATGAATTTTCATAGAATTTAAAAAAAGGTTCTAGGTTGAATTAATTTTACTTTCACGTAAGAGACGAGGCTAGAGCTATTCTAACTACAGCCCACGTTGGTAGCAGCACGTGCCAATATCAGTTTGATCTTTGAGGTCGGAAAAACCAACGCCTTGCTAGGGAGCTCTCTGATGGGTTTTTTATGAATTTTCATGAAATTTCAAAAAATATACAGGTGGAATTGTATTCACCTTTGGATTAGGCATGGAGCCAGAGCCATTCTAACTACAGTTCACGATGGTAACAGCACGTGCCGATATCAGTTTGATCTTTGGGGTCGGAAAAACTGACGCCCTGCCAGGGACCCCTCTAATATGTTATTTATGAATTTACATAGAATTAAAAAAAAGCTCTAGGTTGAATAAATTTTACTTTGAGCTTAAGAACGAAGCCAGAGCTATTCTAACCACCGCTCACAATGGTAACAGCACGTGCCAATATCAGTTTGATCTTTGAGGTCGGAAAAACTGACGCCTTGCCAGGGACCCTTCTAATATAATATTTATGAATTTTCATAGAATTTAAAAAATGTTCTAGGTTGAATTAATTTTACTTTCACGTAAGAGACGAGGCTAGAGCTATTCTAACTACAGCCCACGTTGGTAGCAGCACGTGCCAATATCAGTTTGATCTTTGAGGTCGGAAAAACCAACGCCTTGCTAGGGAGCTCTCTGATGGGTTTTTTATGAATTTTCATGAAATTTCAAAAAATATACAGGTGGAATTGTATTCACCTTTGGATTAGGCATGGAGCCAGAGCCATTCTAACTACAGTTCACGATGGTAACAGCACGTGCCGATATCAGTTTGATCTTTGATGTTGGAAAAACTGACGCCTTGCCAAGGACCCTTCAAATATGTCATTTATGAATTTTCATAGAATTTGAAAAAAGCTCTAGGTTTGAATAAATTTTACTTTAAGCTTAAGAACGAAGTAAGGGCTATTCTCACCACAGTTCACAATGATAATTCTTTCAATCAGGCAAAAATTCTTAAAAAACAAGTTAAATCTCATTTGAGCCCGGAAAACCTAAACTAACACAGTTTGACTTTTGAAGATCGACCCAAATTTGGTATTTCATTGAAGAAAGATCTTTTTTAACTTGGATTTCTCCATTCATATTCAAATTATGAAAAAATCTAGCTAGATTTTTATCTGTGCCGTAACATCTATTTTAGGTCGGGCCGAGCACTTGAATTTTTTTTTCGATGGATGCTAATCAAATAACAAAAGATTTTTTTTGTTTGAAAGTGACTTTCAGTCAAGCAAGAATTCTTGAAAAAAAGTTTAACCTCATTTGAGCCCGGAAAACCTAACCTGACACAGGTTGACTGTTGGTGATAGACCAAATATTTGCGATTTCATTGAAGAATAGTTTTTTTGACTCGGAGGCCTCTTTTCAGATTCAAAATTACAAAAAAAGCGAGCTAGGTCTTTTTCTGTGCCGTAACATCTATTTCAGGTCAGGCTGAGCAGTTGAATTATGACTCTGAGAAGTGCAAATCAAATGACAAAAGATTTTTTCGATTGAAATGACTTTCAATCAAGCAAGAATTCTTGAAAATAAAGTTAGATCTCTTTTGAGCCAGGAGAATCTAACCTGCGACAGGTTTACTGCTGGAGATAGACCCAAATATTTGCTAATTTGTTGGAAATGATTTTTTTCACTCGAAGGGCTCAGTTTGGATTTAAAATTACGAAAAAATCGAGCTAGATATTTCTCGGTATTTTATTATTTATTTCAGGTCAGGCCGAGCAGTTCAATTCAAACTCTGAGAGTTGCTAATCAAATGACAAAAGATTTTTTTGATTAAAATGACTTTCAACCAAGCAAGAATTCTTGAAATAAAAAGTGAGATCTCTTTTGAGCCGGGAGAAACTTACCTGAGACAGGTTGACTGTTGTAGATCGACCTAAATATTTGCTGTTTTATTGGAAAATGATTTTTTTGACTCGAAGGGCTCCGTTCGGATTCAAAATAATGAAAAAATCGGCTAGTTTTTATCGGTGTCGGAACATCCATGTCAGGTCGGGCCGAGCAGTTGAATTTTGACCCTGAGGGATGCTAATCAAATGACAAAAGATCTTTTCGATTCAAGTGCCTTTTAATCAGGCAAACATTCTTTAATAAAAATATAGAACCTATTTCAGCCCGGAAAACCTAACCTGCGACAGGTTGACTGTTTGAGATTGACTTGAATATTTGCTATTTTATTAGAGAATGATTTTTTTGACTCGGAGGGCTCCATTCGGATTTAAAATTACGAAAAAATCAAGCTAGATTTTTTTTGGTAACGGATCACCTATTTCAGGTCGGGCCGAGGAGTTGAATTTTGACCCTGAGGGATGCTAATCAAATGACAAAAGATTTTTTTGATTAAAATGACTTTCGGTCAAGCAAGAATTCTTAAACAAAGGTCGATGCTTTTTGAGCCCGGAATACCTAACCTGAGACAGGTTGACTGTTTGAGATTGACTTGAATATTTGCTATTTTATTAGAGATTGATTTTTTTGACTCGGAGGGCTCCATTTGGATTTAAAATTACAAAAAAATCAAGCTAGATTTTTTTTGGTAACGGATCACCTATTTCAGGTCGGGCCGAACACTTGAATTTTGACTCTGAGAGATGCTAATCAAATGACAAAAGATCTTTTTGATTCAAGTGCCTTTTAATCAGGCAAACATTCTTTAATAAAAATATAGAACCTATTTCAGCCCGGAAAACCTAACCTGCGACAGGTTGACTGTAGTAGAAATGACCCAAATATTTGCTATTTTTTTGGAAAATGATTTTTTTGACATGCAGCTCTCCATTCGGATACAAAATTACGAAAAAATCGAGCTAGACTTTTTTCGGTATTTCGTCACTTATTTCAGGTCGGGTTGAGCAGTTGAATTTTGACTCTGAGAGAAGCTAATCAAATGACAAAAGATTTTTTTGATTCAAATGCCTTTCAATCAAGCAAGAATTCTTAAAAAAAAGTTGTATCGTTTTTGAGCCAGGAAAACCTATCTTGGGACACGTTGACAGTTTCAGATTGACCAAATATGTTTTAATCAAAATTTTACTTTATAAAGAGTATCTAGAGCTTAAAGATACTTTAAAAAAATTTTTTAAAATAAAATTTGCATGAATACTTTTTACTCGTAAAAATTTGAGATCATTAAATTATTTTAAGAGTATGTCTAAAGGGCATCTCAAGCGTACGCTATGAGATGTTTACAGCTTACGCTATAGCGTATGCTATGAAATATAGCGTACGCTATAGCGTATACTGTGAAATATAGCGTACGCTATAAGATCTTCGTAGCGTACGCTATGAGATGTTTCCAGCGTACGTTATAGCGTATGCTATGAAATATAGCCTCCGCTTTAAGATCTTCGTAGCGTACGCTATGAGATGTTTCCAGCGTACGCTATAGCGTATGCTATGAAATATAGCGTACGCTATAAGATCTTCGTAGCGTACGCTATAGCGTATGCTATATAATATTGCGTACGCTATAGCATGTGCTATAAAATATAGCACACGTTTTGAGATGTTTACAGCGTGCGCTATAGCGTATGCTATGAGATATAGCTTTCGCTGTGAGATCTTCGTAGAGTACGCCTTGAGAGGTTAATATCGCACGTTAAATTGTAGCATACGCTAGGAGAGGTTTGTAGCGTACGACAAAAATAGCGTACGCTAGGAGCGGTTTGTAGCATACGCTAGGAGAGGTTCGTAACGTACGCTAGGAGCAGTTTGTAGCATACGCTATAAAATACAATATAGCGTACGCTGTGAGAGGTTTATAGCGTACGCTATAGCGCATGATATAAAACTAATACAGCGTACGCTATGTATAGCGCATGATATAAAACTAATACAGCGTCCGCTATGTATAGCGCATGATATAAACCTAATACAACGTAGGCTATAGCGCATGATATAAAACCAATAAAGAGTACGCTATAGCGCATACTATGAGTTTGCAACGGTTGATATAACATATTGAGTGTGTCTCAGCGAAAAAAAAACCTCAGGCCAAAAGCTGCCAGGTAAGGAGCTAGAAAAAGGGCTTGCCACGATTAAAAAAATCCGTAACCCCTACTTTTCCCGAAATTTTCATGTGGCGATAAGAATTTTAACTGATTACCCCCTAGCCAAGAAAAGAGCAACAATACCCCCCGCAGCCACGAATAAAAAATTCCTTAAATTACAAAATTTAAAAATGCTTTCCCACCACGTTAAAACTACGTGGATAGTTTCATGCCACGTTAAGAATGCGAGCTTCTTGCGTGCTCAATCACCACGATAATAAACAATTAAATTATCGACCTCCTGCCAAGTTAAAAACATGACAAGTCGTTCCCGCTATTTTAGATTTATCCCTTGCTAAGAAATAGGTAGCTTGTTATGTCGAATCTCCGCCACGAAGAGAATTAAAGCCAACATTAAAAACTTTGGGACCATCGAATATTTTTATTGCATATAAATACTTTTTATTTCATAAAGTTTAGCTTACCGAAGTGGAGTTTTCGCCCTTACGGGCGTTTAAAGTTCTTGCATCTCCGATTTGGAGAGTGCAGTTATCATACAGCTAAGGCCTTATAGGAAGATCGAGTACTAGTATCGAACGTTACCGTTCGTACTCTTGAAGCGACCTCTTTCTTGATGAATGTTTGATTAAGTATTCACAGAAGTCTGATTATAGGTAAAAAATTTGTATTGTGGCTCAACGTGTCTACATCTACATACTAGTAAAAAAAAAGGTACCACGAGAAATATACCAAGCATAAAAAATATTTATTAAATAACAGCGTATTCTTAACCTTCACTAAATAAACTCGAAAAAAATTAATTTTAATGTTTACTATGAATAATATGTACCTGTCAATTATGTATCCTCTGGGAACAATCCAAGATCAAAGATATATAATCAGAAGCGCTTGAGAGATAACCTGCACCGATTTAGAGTGATTTTTTTATTGCTTTGAAAGAAAATTATAAATTTTTTGGTTTGACAGGTTGGATAGTTAATACCTTTGTTTCTAAGAAAATAAAATGTTAATAATTAAATGCAATAATTTAATTTTTTTCTCTCCTTTCTAGAAAAAAGTCTGTAACATTAAAATTTCTGGTTTTATGAGGTCGGTAAAAACTCGCGGGGCGAACCTTTCAATAAAAAATTGATTATGAAGCAAAGGGTGAAGGTTTCAAAGCAAGTTCAGATTTCCTAGTGTAACAATCTAATTAAATTTTGTAATGACGGCTTGATGCCGGAGATGTAAGTTAGAAAAAATTTAATAGTATACCAGTATTGTATCTGTATATTCTTTATGGATAATCCAAGAGCAAAAGAATATGATGAGAACCACTTGGGACCAGTGGTGTTAAGTGAACTGAACTATTTGAGTTTAGTCGAGTTTAGTTGGGAAGTCGCATACCGCAGAGCTGTGCCCATGCTGGACTATGGTGCCCCCCGCTTTATTTGGGAAGATTGACCGTCACAGTTACCGCGCAATTTTGAAAGCTGAATAAGAGAAACCGTTGCAAATAATTAATCGATGAATAAATAAATAAATAAACCGCCAAGCTATCCTCATTTCTCTCACTATAAAAAAAATGATTATAAAAAAAAGAAAAAAAAAAACTAATAATAAAAAAAATAAAATAAAAAAATAAATTAAAATACAAATAAAAAGAATAAAAAAAAAAAAAAGAATAAAAAAAATGAAAAAAAAAATAAATAAAAGATAATTAAAAAATGTCATGTATCGACCTTTTAATATTCTTTAATTCCTAAACTGCGCTTTTAATTACACCGCCAAAAGTAGGGAAGGAGCCGATCCGCGTAATTAGGCGTCGAATGATTGATGTCCACCTCCGCGCTTCACGACCAGGTGGGAGAAGCCGAGCTCTTCATTGTCCGCACCCGCGCTCCAAACTTTCTTCTATTCTCCGAAACCTAAACGCAGCGGAAGTCTGGATGCGGACAATAAAGTGCGTTCCTAGGCTCACCTAGATCGAGAAGCCGGAGTGAAAGGATCTCCGAAAGTGGAAGATCGATCCTTGACATCAGTTTAAGTCATCAATAGAAGTGTAGAAACCTTCGTTGGATCCTCAACTTGCCCGGACGCAAGTAAGATAATTATTGTAATATTTGACTGTTGGAGGACTTTAATCTCAAGTTAAATATAATCTCTTATATAATATTTTTAATTTCGTTAAAAGTAAATTCAACTTATTTATTAACCTTAGATTTTAAAATCAATGTAGTTTTATCCAGCCATGCATTAATAAAAAATCAATCTTTCAATTTACATTTTATCTTGATACTTTAATCAAATCTAACCCAAATTTAATTTATGATATTTGTCATCTAGTTAAGTTCACATCTTCACAGGGTAAAGCAATACAGGGAATGCGACGTAGTGCTTGTGATGGCAGGCCCTACAGAAGCTCCTGAATCTTAAAATCTAGTTAATTAAAACGAGTATTAACTAGATACTTGACATAAATGGCATCTTTTGTGGAGAACTTCTAGGCATTTATCTCTATTGCTTTCTTTGTGGGGAATTTAACTTGACATTCAGAATTTTGCGAAGGAATTTTTTTTTTTGCTGACTCGTGCAAACGATCGCTTTACCCATCTTTTTTTTTTTTTTTTTTTTTTTTTTTTTTTTTTTTTTTTTTTTTTATACCTACGCTAAACTCGTTCATTAACCTCAATATTCTGCTAATGCAACACATTTTGCCAATTTCGAAATAGACCTACTTCATTTATCTGCGTGTACACTACGATTTTCATTTTAAATTAGAGAGGATGAATTCTTCTTCTTTTGCTTAATCCCTACTACTGACGGTAAATTCGACTTTTGAGACACCTTTTTTTTTCTTCTTTCTCTTTTTAATTTCGATTGAAAAGATATTGTCATCATTTCGAAATGTCTCATCTAGCGAAACTCACCCTGGATGAGATCGAAGCCCCTACTGATAGTAACGAAAAGAAAGTGGGACAATTTCATCATGCCCGTCGTATGGCAGAGAATATGACCATCATGGCTGCGACGTTAAACGAATCACGGACTGCATTCGCAAACGTACAAGCATCAGAATCTACACGAGATTACACTCCTGGTTCCAAGATGTAGAAAGTTATGACCAACGAATCACAGACCCAACCCTGAAAAAACTTTTCCTTCAAGGAGTTATTTCTTGCTTGACCAGCAAGGCTAAAAAACAAGTCTTGACGGAAAAATCTTTGACACTTTAAACCAGCTCCGGAAACATCTTCAGAACCGTTTTTCTCAAAAATGTTCTCTATCTTATTACCTTAGCCTTATTTCAGACTTTTCTATAAGACAGAATGAATCTGTTTTAAATTTTCACGATAGACTTTCAACTCTAGTACGAGCTGCTACAAAACTCAAAAATGAGGGAGTCGACAACGGTAACATCAAAAAGCACAATCAAACTCTTTTCGAATTCCTCGCTACCGAATATTTTATTCGCGGACTACCTTCTGATATTCGTAACAAAATGTCTAATCTCATTCATACTAACTTTGCTGCAGTCCTAACTGATGCACGTTCTGCAGAAGAATGGGTCAACATCACGCTAAGCCCTAAACCCTCCGATCATCACTTTCCTTGTGAAAAATCTGAATGCCCTAAAGGGCAACACCCTAATAGAACAATGAGCTTTTCTTCGCCAATGCCTTATCTAAATTTTCACCCTTATATGCCTCATTATCATCCCCTAATGCCAATGCCTCAATATCAATCACTCGACCCAAACTCAATAAATGTTCCTGCGGATATTTCTTCTAGCGAGAATTTAAACTGGAAGCAAGCTCTTTGAGACGGTGCCTCAGCGAGCTACCTCCGCTCTCAACCTTGGAGCTCAGAGCGCCACTCAGTGATAATATCATCCAAGATACAGGAAAGAAAACTCTAAAGATAAGATCAAAAACTGATTTCACCTATGGTGCTTTATTACTCGATTTTAATGGTCGATATTACATTCTGCATGTTACTTCCACTCATGATGCTTTTGAAGGAGATACTCTCCTTGGTAAAGATTTTATTATTCCCAAAAAAATTTGCTTGTTCATTCATAATAGTTCACTGATTCTTAAGAATCGTATATTAAAAATAGAAAAGCCCAAACAGCCAAAGAAAGCAAGCTTATGTCCTTCCGTCGAGTCTCATTCTAAAAACAGTGAGTTCTCAGAACTACATTCGTATCGCAACTACAACTCTTATACTGATTCTTCTACTGAATTATATGACTGTATCCTTGAAAATCTTTCTTATCGCGTTGGCTCACCACCAAAGGGGGAAAAAACTCTCTTGTTTAAAACTAAGACAGATACTTTAATTAATTTTGACCATAACTCCAATCCTACTATTTTTAAACAAAGTCCTAAATACTTTCACCCAAAGTCCTTGAAACCAACCTTTATTAACGAACAGCTTCTCGAAAAAACTAAATCCTTTAACAAAGAAATTTTATTGACACCAAGAATATTTGTGAAATCCATAACCCAGAAAAACAAAGTCGATGGTAGTAGACTTCAGAGGTGTTAATAAGAAGACAATTGGTGATTCCTATCCTCTTCCGAATATAGCAGAAATTTTGGACCAACTAGGAGATGCCACATACTTCTTCACCTTCGACCTAGCCTCTGGCTTCCATCAGATACCTGTGAAAAAGGAGGACAGACATAAAATAGCATTTTCGACCTTAAACGGGCATTTGCAATTCAAGAAAATGCCGATGGGACTCAAAAATAACCCTGCAACGTTTCAAAGAATGATGAATTTGATCCTGATGAGACTCCAAGATGTAGAAATGATAGTATACCTAGACAATATCATAATATATGCTCGTTGTTTGATGGACCATCTACGGAAGGTACAACTACTCCTTGACCGACTCAGAGATGCAAAACTAGCGCTTCAACCGGACAAAGTACAATTTTTGAGAACAGAAGTGCCATTCTTGAGGCACATTGTATCGAGCAATCAAAAAGTTCAGTAGACCACGGACAGTCACACACATACGGTCATTTACCGCACTGGTGGGCTATTACCGGAGATTCATCAAGGACTTCAGCAAAATAGCTAAGCCACTACTTGACTTGATCAAAAAGGATGTGAAATTTGAGTGGGGACCGGCTCAAGAGGAGAGTTTTGAATCTCTTAAACAAAAACTTTGTGAAGCCCCAATACTACAATTTCCGGATTTTAACAAGAAGTTCACGCTAACGACAGACGCCAGCGACTATGCTATAGGAGCGGTCCTAAGCCAGGAGAAAGATGGGTTTGATCACCCCGTGGCTTATTTATCCCGGAGTCTAAACAAAAGTTAATTCAACTACTCTACAACGGAAAAGGAGTGCGTCGCGGTATTGCATGCACTCACGAAATTCCGTACGTATCTGCTGGGCCAGCGTTTTCAGCTGATCAGCGACCATGAACCACTCAGCTGGATGCATAACCAGCGGGACCCCGGTGAAAAGATGCTTCGATGGATGCTAAAATTCATTGACTTTGAATATGATTTCAAATATAAACCTGGAAAACTAAATATAAATGCTGATGTTCTGTCTCAAAACCCAATGGATGCACCGATCCCAGAAGATGAAATCAATGTTACCTTGCCCATAATCAAAGTGCTGGTCTTAGAGAAGAGTCAACATGAACGCAATAAGACTCCAGCATAGACGAACAAGAGGGGAAAAAAACCGGCCAAGCCCGGAACTGCCAGAACCAAACCAAGTGGAACCGAACAATACCAACCGGAACCTTCAACTAGTAGCAAAGCTTCAGCGCTTATGAGACGGCAACAAGCCCGATCTGATAATGACGTTAACCCTCCTAAGAGGGGAAGACCCATAGGGGCCAAGCAAACAAACAGGCCCCTGAGTTAGATCAAAGCGTGATAGCTCAGCGTACTAGGGCTAAAGATACGAAAAAAACTGGGAACTGGGACCCGGGCATATTGGCCATACCTCCCCATTTGAAAGAGCTTGTCTACCCACAACAGAAGGAACCAAAGGACTATACCCTCCTAGACTCGCAATCCGGAAGAGCAACCTCAGAATCGGAACCTACAAGCGCCAAAGAGACTGAGTCGGAGAGAATTGGTGACGATATCCCTGACCTAAAAGATAGCAGGTTGAGAGACGAGACAACCGAAGATGATTTCAGGGAAGAAGAGGAAATTAACGGTCATTACGACTCCATGGTGACATCATCAGAAATGGCAGTTAGCGCCGTCACTCCGAGCGAAACAGAAACCATTGAGGAATCTGAGGGGGAAGATGATCAAGTTGAATCCAAACCGCCACAACTGACGCTTCAAGAAGGAAGTGCCTGCTTGGACAATAGCTTGCGGGAGCATTATGAGCGGACCAATGAATGGTGCAAATTGCCAGCGACTAGGCCTGAGGAAGCTCCCACTCATTTTTCAGATGGTGACGTCAAATACGAAATCCTGGAGGCAGCAGCTAAAAGATGTTATTCTGAAGGAGAAGATGTGGATTCGGAGATGAGAGAAATCCTCCAGCAGGCAGACCCTTACAATGAAGATACTCTGGATGACAGCATTATGACCCAACGAGTGCAGGAATTAGTAAGAAAAGCCAACGCCTGCACCGAACTAGAAATAGATCGTCGTTCAGTGAAGGAAACCGATACTAGCACGGGGCTAGACGAGGCCGAAGAAGCAGATGGTGAGCAAGAGCCCGGACATTCCATTCTAAGTTGGCCAAAACGAGCGGAGATCTCTATAAACCCCCAAATCTTACCGGAAAGACAGCTAATCAGAAGCACACCAGACAGTCAACCGAACCAACCACGACGATCCAAACCTCCCGAGCTAGAGACAATAGAAGAAGGTAAAAGTAATACACCCATAATTTTGGAATTCAGACAAGGAAGAGTTGCCCTTCTTTTTGCCAGAATTGAGATAGCGGTGGGACGAGCCACAGGACTATGGACAATGCTGGGATCCCAATGCAAAGGATATTGCTGTGTCTGATGAAATACCAACAGAAACGGAAGTACCCTTTCAAGGTAAAGTCTTGCGAAGCAGGAATTGTTTAACCTATAAGCGAGATAATATCGTGCATTTGATGGCTCGAGATTGTATACCTGACGGCCCTATTAGTAGGTTGCTGACTGACCTAAATGCCATTGACCCAAGTCAGCTTAAAAGAAAACGTCCTCAAAAAGGGCAAGTGCTAGTTACCCCATACAAAAATCATAACATATTCACGTTGATAGCGAAAGACCATTACCACGACCCATTAGAACCTGCTGTGGTGAGAAAAGTATTGCAGAATCTTCGGGACACCCTAACACGTCGAAACCTGTACGGCTTTCGTATAGCGCGAAAAGGAGATATGGCCAGACAATTGGAACCGGGACTCCTGGAAGAAATCATCCAAAAGACATTTGATAAAACCCCATATCAAATAACCATATGCTTTGGAGCGTCTATTATGCCTTATGTGTCTGAGCGACCCAAAATCATTGAGTTGCTGCACAATAGTTTGGTTGGTGGACACAAAGGAATCAATCAGACGTATCAAAAGATTCGTGAGAGATACTATTGGAAAAGCATGCGAAATGACATATTAGACTACGTTTGACGATGCCCAAACTGTCGTGAAAAGAAAATTAACCAATGTAAAACAAGACAGGAACTAATATTGACGGACACACCGATAGAAGCATTTGATAAAATATCGATTGATACTGAGGGCAAACTAGGAATGACCCCGTCAGGTAACCAACATGTGCTAACTATGCAATTCAATTTGACGAAATACTTAATAGCAATCCCGCTTCCAGACATACGAGCCAGTACCATCGCGGACGCGATAGTACGATATCTGATTTTCCAATTCGGGGCACCGAGAGCACTGCTGTCAGAGCGCGGAAAAAGTTTTTTGTCAGAACTAATTGATGAATTTCTACGGCTATTTAAAATACGCTGGTTGTGTACCTCCGGGTACCGACCACAAACGAATGGATCACTTGAACGAAGTCATGCTCCTTTGATGGATTTCATTCGAGTGTATTCAGAGAAATACAATGATTGGGATCACCTGGTCCCCTTCGCAGCATTCACGTAAAACACAAGCGTGCATTCCGCAACTAACTTTACGCCCTTTGAGCTAGTTCACGGAAGAGTGGCCAGATTCCCTATCAGAATTCCCAATGAGGAAAAATTGAGGACGTACAATCTCTACCTGCAAGACCTGATTCATCGATTAGATGAAATGCAAATTCAGGCTGGAGAACGAGAGATTGCAACAAAAATAAAGACCAAGAACCAATATGACCAAAAGACCAAACCATTCTGTGGCCGGCCAAATGGGTACGCATGGGTGTTAGCAGAGCCCCGCATTTCGAAATTCGATAGTAACTATAAAAAACCTTTGAAAATTGTCAAAATGCTTGGGCGAAACAATGTTATTCTAGAATTGCCAAATGGTAAAAAAATTAGAAAGCATGCTGACAAGCTCATGAGTGTCCTGACTGACCATGAAAAAACTGACGAAAATGACTAATTCAAATCTTCTGCTTTCAGGAAATGTGGAAATTGCCGCTTGTATTGTCAACCATAAGTATGGTCTCGGGATATGGGACCTAAACATCACTTCATTAACAACCAATCCGGGGTTGTATTACGAAAGGGTGGGGGTGGTGTACCTTCGACGGGCGGATTGGAAAATATTAGTACCAGTGGAAACGGAGAAACTGCTCGACGATCAAGAAGTCGAAAAACAGATTGGCGCCCTCGCCTTGAGATGCCTGCGACAGGGGGGAGAGCCTCCCTGCGAAGGAGCGGTGGACATAAAAGCCCTCCATGAAGCCGCTCAAGCCTTAAGGAATTTAAAAAGAGAAATTATTGATCGACTAAAGGATGTACACAATGAAGGACCTACTCAGACCAAGAATAGTACGAATACACGCCGAAAACGAATGGCACCGTTCGGGATCATCGGAACGCTTGGAGAGAGTCTATTCGATCTTGCAACGGCCGAAGACGTAAACCAAGCTCAGAAACAAATTGATCAAATGGACCAAGACCAAAAGAAACTAATTAAGCTACAAAAGAACCAAGCTCACATCATTATTGGGACATTGGCTGAAATTTACAACGAGACAAAACTTCAGAAAAACAAAATCCAGGAGATGGAGCGAACCCTCCAAGATGTCCATGAGTCCCGATTAGGGATGGGAGTGCATGTTCAATACCATAACGTTGAACGACACCTGCAGCAAATAACGAAAATGCATGAGCACTTAAGACGAATCATCGTAGCCAGACAAAAGGGAGAACTGGCCCCAGGACTAATTCCCCCCGAATTCGTGACGCAAATACACAATGAAATCCAACAAACGATAAAAGGTCTAGACTTGCCGATAAGTGAAAAACACTGGCGAGTAAACGAGATCGCAAAGATCGCAAGAGTGAACCTAATTCATGATCAACAACGACTGCTGGTGTACTTACACCTGCCCCTAACAGACCAACAAAGTTATAGGTTGCATCGACTCCACCCTCTAGCAACGCAACAGAGCTTAAGTCATAAAGTCAATAGAACAGCCTATGTGAAACCCAGACATCAGTATCTGGGAATAAGCGAAGATCTGATACAATATTTCATGTTTGACCAGGAGGAATCCCTGGAATGCAAGGACCTAAGTGATGGATATTTGTGTGACTCGAAAATGGGAAGTTGGGAAGTCTCCCAAGCACCCAGTTGTGAGGTCATGTTGTTTGTCCAACCAACGCCTGAGTCGTTTAATCTATGCGATGTAAGGTTCCATCCTTACTCCCACGACCAATGGGATTATTTAAGAGCAGAAGGATCTTGGCTTTACTCCGAGGCTAGCGAAGAGGTCGTCCAGATCCTCTGTCCTCAAAACACCACCACAGTAACAGTGAAAGATCTGGGAATTTTAAAAATAGCGCCCAATTGTGTGGGAAGAGCAAAGGGGATTACCTTGCCGAATCTCTCAAAATACACACAGAAAGAAGAATATCATTATCGACCAGGAGTGAATCTTACCCTGGCCACACTGTACCCCGAAATACATAAGCATGCAGTCCTGCTAAGTCAAATACGCGGGTGAAAAAGAGAATAAAAGATAGGAGCAGGACAACTTCAACCTGGACGTCCACTTAAGGACATAATAGAACAGTTGGAGGAATTAGAGGAGCATCATTAAACTAGCAAAATACACACTGGACTAGGAGTGGGCACCCTAATCATCACAGCTCTAGCGATGACCGTGTTAGGGCTGTGCCTGTATATACGTACCACCCGGCCGACCGAAGCTGATAGGAAAACTCAGCAGCAAACAAAAAAAAGAGATAAGGCGACTACACCACTATATGAAAATAACCCAGTCAAACCACCTCAGCACTGTACATCAATCGTCTCGTAAGCCTTGTTTTAAGCTAGCAGTAAGAACGACGAATTGCTCCTTTGTTGGAGAATTCGTCTCGCGCGCCTATCGTTGTAGAGTAATTAGTATTGCGACCATTATACTTTCACTAATAGTGTAATCTAATAAATTGCGTGAGTCTAGTAGTCCTAAAATAAACATAGTTGTGAACGGGCCAGCGATCCTTCTTGGAATACGCTGTAGTTTCTATTGGTGTAGTTGTGTATAATTATTACCTAATAAATAAATAGTTAAGTTCAATCGCCTGTTTTACTCGTCGATTACCCTTCATTGGAGCAGAGTACCAGAGGCTTCGCATCAAATCTCAAGGTAAAGTTTCAATCCATAAAACCCCTCTATAGAATTTATCGTTAGGATTTTCTTTAGATTAGGCCTTTAACTTATTCCCGTCCGTCAACACACGAGTGGGGACCGCGATCCCCCGGTAGCATTCCCTTCCGGGCTGCAAGAATCAGGAAAAACGTTAGGTGTTCGTATACACCTAACAGTCGTATAAATTTTACATTTTAGCTTCATGAAAACCCTCGGGGTAATTATTGCTCGGGATTACCGAGAAAATATAAACTTGTTGTTGCAGAATTTAGATTTATTTACTATTTAGCAAAATATTTTTCAATGTGAAAATTTAATTTTTTCAGCGTTTATTTCTAATTTAATATTGTTGACAAATCACACAAATCATTGTACCAGTATTTACAGACTGAAATTTTTCAATACTTAGATGATATATGTATAAATATTTTTTAATAACTTTATATTTGGCTTTCACTGTAAAAATTTAATTTTCAATTTTTTTTTTATTTTAAAATTTTCAACGACAGAATTTTTTTTTATAAATTCACAAAAAATTTTTTTATCAAGTGCGAATCTTTGTAATTATAATTATAATTATAATCTTCGAATCTTTGACTTACTGTCTGTTTAATTATGTGAATATTCCGACATTGTTTATATTATTGTTTGAATACACGTGATATGAGTGTCGTGCGCAAAACTGCTATGCGCATGCGTGTGTTCTGAAGCTACCAAAGACCGACGGCGTAGCCACTCTCTCCGTGCTGATACTCGCGCGTACGGTCACGCGATGTAAGGCTTATCGAAGCCAAGTATACTATTTTATTCAATGAACTTTAATAACTATTTTAACCACACTGAGCCTTATTTCAACGATCAACGATCCCTTTATTTACAACATGGTAGCCACGAGCGTAGTTTAGTGTACAAAAAGTGTGGTTAAAAGTAAGAAAAAGTTTGGTTAGTAAATTTATACATAGAAAAGAGTATAAAATTAAAACTAGAAATGGCTAAATATGCAAAAGTCGACGATATTTCAATTCCTATTTTTGATGGGATTGATTATGAGAACTGGAAATTCAGATTAATGGCTACATTAGATTATAAAGAGTATCTAGAACCAGCCAAACGAGAAAAAGACGCCGGTGAAAAAGCAGAAGATTGGAAAAAGAAGGATTCAAAAGCAAAAACTATTTTGATCAGTACAATTTCAAACAAACAGCTAGAGTATGTACGTGAATGCAAGACGACTCTAGAGTTGATGAATGTTTTGAAAAACGTGAGCGCAAAAGAGTCTACAACTCTACAAATAATAAACAAACACAAGCTAGAATAAGTGAAGTTAAAAAATTATGACACACCTGAAGAATTTTTTGTGGATTTTGAAAAGGCATGCAATTATTTCAAAGCTGCCGGTGGTAAAATAAGTGATGAAGAAGAAATGCGTTATATGATTAATGCTTTACCATTAAGTTGTTATTATATTGGTGATTTAATCGATTAAGTGCCAGCTAAAGACAGAACAGTTGATCTTGTAAAAGCAAAAATACAAGAGAAAAGCTTGTGAAAAAGTGAAATGAATAAAAAACCAAGTATTAGTACTTTCAATGCAAAAATGAAAGGTACTTATTTCCAATGCGGAAAATTCGGGCGCTACAAAAATGATTATCCACAACAACAACAAAGCAGCAACGACAGAGGTGCTCACTCTAATCGAGGTAGAGGAGCTCAATACTATCAGCAAGGTCAGCGCGTCAACCAACGAGGCAACGGCAAAGGCGGTGTTCATCGAGGTCGAGGACAAGGAGGACATCGAGCAGCAGATTCAACCAACGAGCAGCGCAGCGACACCGAGAGCTGGGCGACGGAAAGGCACGTGAATAGTTTGAGTGAAAACACCCAAAGAAAGCAAGCTTATATCCTTCCGTCGAGTCTCATTCAAAACTTAAGTCCGAAAATTTCACCGATCCGATAAAATTTCACAAAGGAAATAATCATCCCTACTCTATAAACTTCTCTGAAAAATCACGCTTGACTCCGAAATTATAAAGCCCAAAACTGAACTTCGATATTCACATTCCATCGGAATGTGAGGGAAATGATAGAACTTTAATGCAAGAACCTTTTCAAAATCATCCCTTAAAACAACAAATGAAAATTCTTCCTAGAGGATGACGGGTGTCAATCAACAATAATCAATCTACTACTCTTAATGCTCATGAAAACACCTCAGACTTTCCACTGTAAGAAGAACTTTAAGTAATAAAAATTTAAGTAAAAATAAAAATAAAATAAAATGGTTGCTATATAGTGGTTGTACAGATCACATAGTTAACAGCGAGGATTATTTTTGTGAGTACGTAAATTTAAAAAATCCAATAAATGTTAAGTTGCTAGATGGCAAAATAATAAAAGCGATTTAGTTTGGAAAATTAGAATAAATTTTAAAAACTATGATGGCATAGTTCATTTTGATTTAAAGAATGTTTATTTTGTTGATGGTATAAGAAAAAATATTTTGAGTATTTCTAGAATAAGTGAGTCTAGCACTGTTGTGATTAAAAATGAAAATGCAAAAATTTACAACAATGATAGGAAATTGATAGCTATTGCAAATAAAATTGATAATTTATACGTTTAGGATAATTTCGTTCATAAAAATAAAGATGAAAATATTTATGCAAATACTTTGAAATTAATAGATAAAGAAAAATGGTATAGGGCTTTAGGCCATGTAAATTTTCAATATTTAAATAAATTAGTTAAAAATAAACTGCTTGAAGGTTTGCCAGATAAGTTGGAAAATGAGAGACCTTGAGAGCATGGGGATTACAAGGTTTCCGAACCCTGAACACGGATGGGAGTGAGCAGTGCCCTTCAGAGCAAACAGACGTATGAGAAATTATACGAGTTTGCAAGATTCATTTTTAAGAACTGACCCAGGCAGGCGGTTTCTACTGATCTTGCTTGGTCTGTGGCCTCTACAGGTCATGACGGAAATGATCCTGCCCTTGATCCCAGTAACGGGGGTGGACATCACGGTACCCGTTCTCCGGAGCGGATATGAATTGTGGTCTCGCCAGATCAAAGCGTGCCTGACCGTAGTCATTGAAACCGGGGACTCCCCAGGATGCAGCTGAGGTCGAGTTCGAAAGGCGTTCAATGAACGAGAGCCTTGACCGTGCTAAGTCCAATTTTTCCCAATAAACCCTTTTGGGCGGGAAGTGGTAGCAGATAGTCTCTTGGGACTGGGGGGTAATTTACTCGCCTAAGTCCAGCTCTGGCATGGCATTTTGCCTTGAGATAACCTTCTCTCGGCATATGCAGTTCAAACGCGAGGTAGCAATTTACTCGTCATTTTAGTGACGTAAGTGGTAGCACAATGACTCGTCATTTTAGTGACGCTCTCGAACGCGTAAATCGACTTCCTGCGGGTGGTCGTGGTCTGTGGGTAATGCTGTGGGGATGACTCACTGTGAATGTATGTTTCTTAAACTTCTCATATTCCAAAACTCCTAGTTTGAATTTACGGTGGCCGCTGCCATAGTCAGGTGAGCTACTTTAGCAGTGCTCGTAAGAGAGGGTAAAATCTACCAAGGGCGTACCGATTCCCAAGCCAGGATTAACGAGCACATAGAGGTGGTCGTAGCATGGGGGCGGTCTCGGCCGAATTATGCTTCTCCCATTCCGCCTCGTTGGACTCGTTTTTCCTTATCAGTCGAATGGGTCTGGACTTTTGGTGCAGTAGTACCTCTGTCGTATTGACAGCTAGCAAGGCACCCAGCGAGTGGCGTCACAATTGGGCTACGGCTTGGCGTTCACGGTTCTGGCTCAAATTGCGCGTGAAGGTTGCGTCTAGCCTGGGGCAGACTCGTCGTCGCCCAGGTCAACTGGGTTCCTGGTCCGTCTTAGCCAGGATGAAAGAGCACTTGAATGGTGTGACATGTGAAAACCTCCACAAAGGGTCCGTTCAACTGTACTATGAGAGGTTCGTCCCGTTGGAGGACGTAATCCGACCCTATTGGTCAAGGTGGCCCATGCGGGTTGAGCTTTTGCAGGTATCGCATGTTAAATAAATTGAACATTACTGTGTCACTCTATTATATGTGCTGGGACATTCGATGATCTTGGGTAACGAGAAGGCCGACAGGCTTACTAACCGTGTTGCAATGGGCATCAGGACGGACTACTGCAGTGTGGGTATTTCCGACTGCTCACTGCATGGCACCATGTTTCTCTGGACATCAGAGGAAGCGGATCAGAGATGGTCAATCATCAGGGGCTGAGGCAGACGAAAGCCCTCATTGATGAGCGACCACACAAGAAATAGCTACGAGACCTGAGGAAGAGTGACAGCAGGAAACTCTGACTGGTCATCGGATGGCTCACGAGCCACTGGAAGGTGTTGAATCATCTATCCAAGATAGGAATAGGGGATGTCTCGGAATGCAAGTCCTTCTGTGTGTGTGTCCCGCCTGGGCCACAGTCCGGGCCAGTCGGCTGCAGGGCTAGCATATCGGAAATCATGACAGTAATCAGCTCCATAGACAGAGCTTTGGGCAAGGAATGAGTAAGGCAGGGAATTCAGCACAATCGGTGAATAACTGAGGGCTGGAGTTGCATGTTTCCGAGCAGAGACCGCTAACCCCTCCCAACCCAACCCACAGTTAAGGAAAAAATTGCAATAAATGAGGTTTGCCTTAATTTTTACTTAATTAAACTGTGTTGTATTATTGTGCACGTGCGCTTGTTTTTATACTGCACGTTCATTCTTGTACTTCAAAACTCAGCTAATTATTTACAGCCCCGTCTTATTTTTTTCCCGTTGATCGTTACAGTGTAGGATGAAAAATTAATGTTGGCATCAGTACCCATAGTACGAAAATTGCTTGTTTAATTTATTATTCTGTTTTAGCTTAAAACGGAAAAATATGCTAAAATATTTATTTTAATAGCCAAAAATTAGTCAATTTTATGAGTTAAAAAATCATTCCAATAAATGAGTATGCTCTGTATTAAAAAGTTGAAAGAAATTATGATCGACTTATTAATATCATAATGTTTTTAATGACTATAGTATATAATGAATTAAGAATTGAACAAAAAAGCAAGAATGAAAAATTTTTAATCAGCAAACAATTTGTTTGATAGACATACAAATTAAATTTAATACGAGCAACTGTAATTTAAATATATTGTTATTTCTTTTTTTTTAAGTCTTTTCAAAATATTTTTGAAAGGAGTTCTTATGTAAAATTTGGTGATTCCTCATCATCTTCCCATTCGAATAATGAGTTACTTGCATTCATAAATGTATCTTTACTTTCTTGACTTCGTTGATTCTTAGTCATTGACGTTTTCATATTGTATTTATAAAATAAATTTCGACTTGTTTCATCAATGAAACTAGTCTCTACATCAAATTTTCTTTTTTCCCATCCGAATAATTTTGGAGCTTGTATTTCTGTAACATTTTTTAATAAATTAAATACTCGATGATAACCCATGTTATTATCCATGAGAGAGTATATTGATTCTGATGATTTTTTTTCACAAAAATATGATTCTGTTGATTCTTTTTTCTTATCAGTCTTGTTATACGTTGGTAAACTTGCATTGACAGCTTCATATTTTTTACCATTTTTCAACCCTAGTTTTAAATTTCTGGTATAACAAAAATATGAGTCCTCATCTGCAACAGCATCATCTCCGCATACTAAGCTATGTTTGTAATTGATGACTTTAGCAGGTGATACATAAACAGTTTTCTTTAAAACTGATATTTTATTTTTTTTAGAAATACCATCAAGAGATTGACATTTCGTTTGGCTAAAAATCGTTCTTACAGGAGTAAGTTTATATTTTAATTTTTGATTCGTATTTATCATTTTAGTCATTACATAAACTAGGTTGTTGATATTTTTACACCTTATAGCATAAGCAGCTCCATGATCTTTGATAAATAAAGGTGGTCCTACCCAAGAAGAATCTACAGCATAAAATGAGTTGGCAGTTTTTAACACAGTAATAATTTTTTCCTCGCATTGAATAATCATATTTGGTGCTTTTGTAAAGGCAAAACTAAGTCCATCAGATAGATTTAATTCGTTTGAGTTAGAACTGCCATACAGAACACCGCAAACACTACTTAAAAAAAGTATTTTCCACTTGAAAATTAATATCTCAAAAAACTCTGCCAGTAAAAAATCGTTGTTTTTGTGTGTAGGACATCTCTTACTTTTATGGAAATACTCTTCACCTGTTATAACTCCGAAATCTAATATGATAGAGTTCCATTCTGATGGGTGGTACAAGTCACGTAACATAATAAAAGAAACTGCTATAGCAGCTTGATTCAGAAAACCACTGCAACTTAATTTTTTATCAAACGCACCAATAGTACCCCATATTGAATAAATTAAATTGGGTATTTCTATAAAATAATTTTTCCATTTTGCTTTTTTTGATGGCTGTCGACGTTTTTGCATATTTTTCTTTGTTTTACATTTACAAATTTTTTGCTCATCATTTTGTTTATAACTCCAATGATAATCTAAGTAAAGCCAAACCGGGTCTTCTTGAAATTTAGCTTGAAATAGCACGTTTACCAGTTCAACGTGTACACGATGAAGATAAAATCCAGTTGTAAACTCAAATTGATTCAAACACATGCGATGAATCATAGCACATATACTAGAAAAAATACATAAACAGCTAGAACCACCAGATTCTACTCTTTTCCCATCAGGACTGCATGGGTAAGGATCCAAATAATAAAAACAGCCGGTAACATTAGAATACCAAAATCCATAACAACAGTTCGAAAATTGAATGATTCCACTTGTGTGACGTTTGAAAAATTCTTTTAACCGTTTTCTCACAAGTGAGTAAAATTTATCTTTAACGTTTTGTTCATCGCTTAATAAGATTTGTACTTCAAACGTACAATCTCGCAAATTAAAAACACGATCTAAGAGACTCACATCTTTGATGATATGTTCTGTATGAAATTTAGGTTCTTCAAACATTTTGTATGATCTTTCACCTAGGTCTAGCACTTTATCAATCATTGTTGGTAATAAATTCTGAATAATGTCTCTTTTTAAGACTACAGCAAATAGAGCTACAAAATAACATCGTTTAACTTTAGGCTCTTCTACTTTATCTCTTTCTTTCAAAGCTGCATTTCCTTGAATATACATAGGAGTTTTTGACTTACTAGTTGAACGGAATACTGCATTGACATCATATCCTAATGTATGTTTTCTATGAACTTGAGCAATAGCAGTTGATGGTAACATAGAATCATGAAGACCTTCAAGATTACTGCAATTTGGCCCTATGAGTTTTGCCCATGTAATTGTTATGACCCGTATAGTAAAGTCAACTTCTTCTGGCTGATCTAATTCCTTGAAATTAAAAGTTACACTTAACCACCAAACCAGATATTTAATTTATTTTGTTAAAAACTTTGAATCAAAAGATGCATTTTTCTGTAGTAACAATACAAGACGGGAGCACATACACAACTTCACTGTGGAATCTATCATAGAGTTGCACGAGAGTTTTTGTCAAAGTTGTGAAAAATCTTTTAAAATACGAAACAGCGTATGACATCACAAATGAAATAGAATGGGAGCAGACATAATTTCATTGGTCGGTGTTTCTGTTGCGCGTTGTTTTTACATTACTTGCACGATACTTTTTAGAAAAATGACAGCAATATGGACTTGATTTCCATTTTAAATAAAAATCAAAACTTTTTGGAAAATTAAACTTAATTTCTTACAAATAATCACAAGATATTTATTTCGGTCTTACAGTCTAACCATACCTGCGGATCATTAGATGATCCTTACTTAAAATCACCCCTGAAAAACCTTAAATATCGATTAGTAATCAATATTACAAAACCCGTGACTTCTGAGTTTGGCAAGAAAGGAACATCTAATGATTCTCTGCAGCACCATTTTTGAAGTAACCTCAGAAATCTGCAAAGAAACATTGATTACATCGAATGAGTAGACGTATTGTTTGCACTGTTTTGTTGCTTGTTGTGGTACGTCGTGGAGAGCTGTTCAACAGTGCCGTAATGCATGTAGGTGGGGAGTAGGGGGGGGGGGGGTTAGAGTCGAGCTAAAGGAGGTTGTAACAGGGGTTTTAAGAAGGAAGAGAGGGGTGGAGAGATGATAGTGAGGTTCTCAGCGTTGGCCCTTTGGATCCAATCTGCACATTCTGTGGTGAAGAGGGCGGATTTAAGGGAGGTTTTGTAGGTTTGGAGTGAGTTACTATTATAGAAAATTGTACGGTGTTTGTTTATGGTGTGTGAGGTTTGTATAGTAAAGGAGTAGTTGTAGGTGGATGTGCGGTGAATGGGGTGGATTAGGGGTGGTCGAGGGCGGCGATTAGAGCGTCTGAGGAATTTCTCGCCAGGGTCCAACCTGTAATATGAGTAAAGGCGTGATGGTTTCTGCGAGGCTATGATGGAGTAGGCGAGGGAGGTGTTTAGGTACTCGTGACGGGAAGCGGCAGAGAGCCAGTTGATGGAGAGGCGGTAGGGGGTGTCATGCGTGGTGCGGGGGGCGGAGCCAAACAGTGATGAATCCGAGAAAGCGGGCATGGAAACATAGCGGTTACTTCAGACCATAGAAGCTCGACCAAGAGGTTATTTCAGATTGCTAGGGGTTCTGTGTGCTAAGGTTAAAGAACATTCGAATGTTTTTAAACTGAGTTGATTACAAAATTTGTACGATTGATTCATTTAAGTTCTTTTTATAAATAAATATTTAACCATTCCCCCAATCTATACAACTCAAAAACGCTGAGCGTTGAATTATTAAAATAAATAAAAAAATTAATGAATGATTCCTCACCACTGAACCCAGGAAAGTTTGTGTGAACGAGTTTAATTTTTTACCAAATAAATAATTCCTCAAGCACTGAACCTTGAAAACCCTGGGAATGCACGTTTAATTTTTGAATAAACTAATGATTTCCCAAGCACTAAACCCACGAAACCCTGGGCGTTCGAGTTCAGTTTTTGAATAAATAAATGATCCCCCAAGCTTCAAACCCTCAATGCCCTGGGGGCCCCAGTTCAATTTTTGAATAAACAAATAATCCCCCAAGCTCCAAACCCACGAAACCCTGGGCTTCCGAGTTCAGTTTTTGAATAAATAAATGATCCCCCAAGCTTCAAACCCACAATTCCCTGGTCTTTCAAGTTCAATTTTTGAATAAATAAATGATCCCCCAAGCTTCAAACCCACAATGCCCTGGGCTTTCAAGTTAAATTTTTAAATGATTCAAATCTTGAATAGTGGTAGCTTCTACTTGATGAAGATTAAATAACATTTTTAGGAAATAAATAAATAAACTTTTTTTATAGAGTAGTTAAATCTTCACTTTGTTATTGTTTAAAAATATTTTAAACTAATAAGAACCTACTATCTCAGGGGCCTGCAGTTAAAGGCGACTCTTTCACGGGCCTATTTAAAAAATGGCATCAAAATATTTTTTCTTTTCTGAAGTGTAGCTTCTACACTTATATTATTACTCTGGTACGCTTCCAAAAAGAAAAAAAAATTTGTACTTGTCTATTACTCTGGTACGCTTCCAAAAAGAAAAAAAATTTTGATGCCATTGTTTAAATGAGCCCGTGAAATAGTAGCCTTTAAGTCCGGAGATAGCAGGTTCTTGCTCCGGCCCGCCGAGATAGCAAGTTCTTGCTCTGGCCCGCTGAGATAGCAGGTTCTTACTCTAAACCGACGAATTGAACTCTAGCGCCCAGGGTATTGTGGGTTTGAAGCTTGTGAGATCATTTATTTATTCAAAAATTGAATCTGGAATCCCAGGGTATCGTGTTTTTAAAGCTTGAGAGATTATTTGTTAATTCAAAAATTTTACTCAGGAGCCCAGGGCATTGTGGGTTTAAAGCTTGGGGGATTGTTTGTTCATTTAAAAATTGAACTCAGAAGCCCAGGGTATTGTGGGTTTGAAGCTTGGGGGATCATTCAGTTATTTAAAAATTGAACTCGGAAGCCCAGGGTATTGTGGGCTTAGAGCTTGGCGGATCATTTATTTATTCAAAAATTAAACTTGCATTCCCAGGGTTTCCAAGGTTCAGGGCTTGGGGTATTATTTAATTAGTTCAAAATTAAACTTGCACGCCCAGGGTTTTGTGGGTTTAGAGCTTGACGGATCATTTATTTATTTAAAAATTAAACTTGCATTCCCAGGGTTTTCAAGGTTCAGGGCTTGGGGTATTATTTAATTAGTTCAAAATTAAACTTGCACGCCTAGGGTTTTGTGGGTTTAGAGCTTGACGGATCATTTATTTATTCAAAAATTAAACTTGCATTCCCAGGGTTTCCAAGGTTCAGGGCTTGGAGTATTATTTAATTAGTTCAAAATTAAACTTGCACGCCCAGAGTTTTGTGGGTTTAATGCTTGGGGGATTATTTATTTAGTTAAAAATCAAACTCGGACGCCCAGAGTTTTGTTGGTATAGTGCTTAAGAGATGATTCATTGAGTTAGAAATGAAATTTAGACGCCCGAGGTTTCGTTGGTATAGCTTGGGAGATTATTTATTTAGTTAAAAATTAAACTCAGACACCCAGAGTTTCGTGGGTTTAGTGATTGGGAGATCATTTGTTTATTAAAAAATAAACTTGCCTTCCCAGGGTTTTCAAGGTTTATTGCTTGGGGGATTATTTATTGAGTTAAAAATGAAACTTTGACGCCCTGGGTTTCTTGGGTTTAGTTCTTGGGAGATCATTTGTAAATTAATAAATTAAACTTGCATTCCTAGGGTTTTCAAGGTTTAGTGCTTGGTGGATTATTTATTTGGTAAAAAATTAAATTCGTTCACACAAACTTTCGTGGGTTTAGTGGTGGGGGGAATCATTCATTAATTTTTTTATTTATTGAAATAATCCGAACGCTCAGGGTTCTTGAGTTTTACAGCTTGGGGGAATGGTTAAATATTTATTTATGAAAAAAACTTAAATGAATCAATCGTATAAATTTCGTAATACAAATTTTGTAATAAATTTAGTATTTTTAAAAACATTCGAATGTTCTTTAACCTTAGCACACAGAACCCCTAGCAATCTGAAATAACCTCTTGGTCGCGCTTCTACGGTCTGAAGTAACCGCTATGTCCCCATGTCCGCTTTTTCGAATTCATCACTGGAGCCAAAAGCAAACCAAGTGCAGGCATTGTGAAGGGTGTGGAGTTTAAGGTTTTGTTGGTGGGTGAGATGGGTTAAAAAGGGTGCAGAAAAGTCAAAAAGAGGAAGGATGAGTGAGTTTGTGAGAAGCATGCGTGTGGGGCGGGATAAAGCTTTACTAAAGTGGCGGAGGGAGTAGAGAGTAGTTCACGCGTTTGGCTGTTTCGCTGATTTGACGGTTCCAGTTTAGGGAGGAGGATATGTGCGTGCCTAATGATTTTATCATGTTAGAGTAGGACAAGGTGTGGCCATCTATGATTTGGGGGGGAGGGGGAGGATTTGAAGTCGATTTTGGATAGGTGGTGATCACTGGCAATGATGATGAGGGTGGTCTTGCTGGGGTTGAGATTGAGTTGGTTTGCAGAGGCCCAGGCAGCCACGGACTGGGCATCTGCGAAAATGAGGGAAAGAAAATGGAGAAATTAGGAGAAAGGGGAACATACGTAACGGGTGGAGTCGTCGGCGTAAAATGCATGAAGGGCGTGAAGAATGAAGAGGCGGAGGTGGTTTATGAAGAGGATAAAGAGGAGGGGGCCAAGGACGCTGCCTTGGGGTACACCTGAGGTCATTGGGAGCCATGGTGCGTGTTGGCCATTCTGCGAGCGGAGGGCTTGGGTTCTACCCGTAAGATACGAGTAGAACCAGCGTACCACGGTGTCCGAGCAACCTAGTTGGCGTAATTTGGAGAGGAGGATGCGATGGGGGATGGTGTCGAATACTTTGGTGAAGTCAAATGAGATGAGGATGGTGACTTCGCCCTGGTCTATGGCGAAACGTGCATCTTCGAGGATGCCAAGAAGAGCGGTTTGGGCAGAGTGGTGTTTTTTATAGGCGTATTGAAAGGGGTCGAGGAGGTTGTGACGAGTTGCGAAAGTGGTGAGTTGTGATGAGACGATTCTTTCAAGGAGTTTGGATACTTGAGGGAGAAGGGCAATGAGGGGAGTGTTGGAGGGGGTACGAGGGTGGTGGATTTTGGCTAGGGGGATGATAGATGATTTTTTCATGAAGTGGGGATGTGACCGAGTGAGAGGGATGTGTTGATGATGTAAGTAATAGATGGAAGAAGGGAGGGCATGGCCATCTTAAGCATTGAGGAGGTGATGTTGTCGGGTTCCATGACCCTTGGGCTATGCTGGTTAAATGCTTGCAGAACGATGAATTCGTTCACCTGGGTGAACTCAAAAAGGGGAAGGGGGGATGAGAGAAAGAGTACATGAAATCTACAACAAAGGCAGTAAGGGAAGAAGAAACATTGAGAGAGGACTCTACTGTGTACTACTATATGTTAAGGAATAACCAGAAAAATTAAGAAATGAGTTCAAGAAGCACAGGATTTAAACCTACTTTAGAAATACAAATAACCTTAGTAAATTTTTCAGCAAAATGTTTGTCGAACGGGAGGGTACTTGAGAGTAAGGATGAATGCACACAAAAACAGCCTTAAACATATAGTCGTCAACAGTACAGGAGTCGAAGAACATTGGTTGGAAAATGGATACTAGTTTAATTTTCAGAATGTGGATATTTTAAAATGCAACATCCAGACAAGAGTAAGAAAACGAGCTTGGAGAATATACATACCTACAAGAACAAAAATAATGTCAATCTACTAAAGGAGTCAAGCGAACTAGATAAGGTTAATCATCCTCTAATCTGACTTTTTTTTAGGTGCGCATGCACCACAAAAAATGGGGGGGGGGGGAATGTATAAGGAGATGCAGAGGGATTTTCATTTCAATCCCTGATGAGGAGCCGAAGCGAGCTCGAAACGTTGGACAGCTAAGGATCAATAAAGGGAATCATAAAAAAAATTTTTGCAGGTCTCTGCAGATTTCTGCGGTTACTTCAAAAGTGGTGCTAGAGAGGATCATTAGATGTTCCTTTATTGCAAAACCTAGAAGTTGCACAGATTTTGGGCTTCGTAATTTTGATGACTCATCGATATTTTAGGTTTTTCTGGGGTTATTTTAAGTAAAGATCATCTAATGATCCGCATACATAGTAAGACTTAAGATTGATATGAATATCTTGTAATTATTTGTTACAGGACAGTCAATATAAAGATTTATCTAATTCATTTCTTACAAAATTTTGATAACTAGATTGATTACAGAAAATTTCGGGGCATGTCTGCTTTCATGCGTCTTACTTCTCACATTGCTGCGCTTCTTAATCTTATTGTTAGAGTGCAAGACGCAGAAGAAGGGATGCGGTATTGGACACCTAGAATTGGTATTGCAAATTCTTATGAAATTTAAGTTTATTTTGTTTTCAAAAATTTGAATAATGTAAAAACTTTGTAGTTTTATATGGGTAAGAGTCATGAAGGCGGCCAAATAACTGCCCAGCTTGATTAATAGAAAAGAAACATTAATTTATGGCAAACAATTTTTTTTTGATAAAATTGGTTATACTTTTAGTACTAATTTGATAATGTCAAAGGTATTACGGACGAAATTTGGCATAATACGCGAGATAAAATGTCTGGTCAGTGACATACCCTAATCTTAATTTTTAAATCAAAAGTTAAGTCTCACCACAAGGAGAAATTTTAACTTAGCGACATCTACTGAAGTGAAATATTTCGGCTTTCTTAATATATTTTCAATTTACTTTAAAAAAAAAAAAAAAAAAAAAAACTATAAAATATTGCATATACATGTATGTGCTGATCTTTTTTTGCATGAGCAGCCTCAATTATTAAAAATTATTTCATTAAGTAAAAATAATAACAATAATTTTTTTTTTTTTTTTTTTTTTTTAATTTTGTAAGTCTAATAAAATATTAACAATCATATGATAAAATGTATTTAAAATTTTTACAATTTTTTTTAAATTATTACTCATTACTTTTTCACAATAAATAAGTGGTTAAAAGATAAGAGATGTCAAAGTAAAATCTAATATAGTTTTAATGATTAATTATAAGTAATCATAATTTTTTTTGGGTTTTAAAATAGCTACGTAATTGTTTGATTTATCATTTATATTGTGATGTAAAACTATATCTTTAATTTTTATCGTTGAAATAATTGGTTTGTGGTCAGTGAAATATGAAACATACACTTCTGATTAAATTTTATGAATGAATCTTGCAAATACAGCATCGATACTATGTCATCGTCTTGATGGAAAATCTCTTGTTGTGGTCACATTAAGATCATTGATCATTTTTAATTGTGATTCGTCGTTGAGGAATTTAATTAACTGTTCAGTCCTCGTATCAGCAAAATTACATTTAAAATCTCTGGTTAAAATTAACAGATACTGGTGTAAATCTAATCCAATATCACGGTGGTCTTGAACCAACTTTAAATGAAAAGTCGTGGGGCACTTAAATTTCTTGTAGAATTTGATAATTTGGACTTTCCTGATTATTTTCCAAAAAAAATTAGAATCATCTACAAGGCCGTTTTTAAGAAAAGTCGATTTAAAGGTCATAATCACGAAAAACAGTGGTCTTGTACATTTTTTATTTTTTTCTCTTTCTATTAATTATTTTTTATATTATTTGGCTTATTTTCAAACAAAATTAAAATATTGTTTGACATTTTAAAAGGTTTAGATCAAATCATCTAAAAAAATCATGGCTCAAAAAAAAATTACAAAGTTATTTTCACTTTGAAAAGCAGGCGAACTTTCAATCCTTCAGTAAGTGCGCGAGTATAGTTACTATGGTTACTTCCAGAAATTATTTTAATAGTTAAAATTAATTTTGATTACATTCAGTTAACCTCAAGATGGTACAAAAAATACCCAAAAAAGATCACGCCTTGACACACGATGAAAATCGTAAATAAATCACTGATGAAAATCGATAAAAAATATCACAGACAACTACATTCAATGGATTAATGCTGGAAGAGAAAAAGAATCAGCCAAGAACTTTAAATGTTGCATTTCGAAACCGATATTCGACTGTGATGAAGAAAAACCGATACTCGATATTTTGGCGCTACCTGAACTTCATTTGTGCTTAGGGGTAATAAACGGTTTGTTTACTAATATGTCTAAAAAATTTGAGAGTGCAGCCTTGTCCTGGGCAAAAGCTTGCAATGTTGAGCGACAAGTTTCTTTTGGCTTCAACGGTAACAATTGCAAGCAGTTACTGAAAAAATTAGATGTTCTGCGCCAATCATGTCCAGATGAGTGCCAAAAATACGTTCAAGCTTTTAGTGATTTTAAAATAATAGTTGACTCTTGCTTCAGCAAAACTTTAAACTTTGAATTCGAAAAACACATTGAAAATTTTAAAAAAAGTTATTTGGCTTTGGGAATCACCGTTACACCTAAAGTACACTGTATCTTTGTTCATGTCAAAGAGTTTTGCAAAAAACATGGAGTAGGATTAGGTATATTCAGTGAACAAGCTTTCGAATGTGTTCATCATGAATTCAAATCAACATGGAATAAATATTTAGTAAAAGTAAATCATCCAGACTACGATAAAAAACTATTCCGAGCAGTATGTGAATTCAATGGTCTTCACGTTTGATACCACTATTAAAATGAAAAGTATTTATTATTTGTACATTTTTTATTTGTTGTACTGTTACAAAATTAAATAAATACACTGTATAAATACTGTAAAAAACTTAAAAATTTCTCCATATTCTATTAAATTGAATTGATCATTACATTTTCAGAAAAGCTTTAAATAAATAATTTCATGATATTAAAAGAATTTTCTTTACAAAGTGATCAAAACCTTCTAAAATGTCAAACAATATTTTAATTTTGTTTGAAAATAAGCCAAATAATATAAAAAATACTTAATAGAAAGAGAAAAAAAAAAAAATGTACAAGACCACTGTTTTTCGTGATTACAACCTTTAAATCGACTTTTCTTAAGGGGGGGTAGGGTCTCAGCGGTCAAAAAATGATGATTTTTCGATGATTTATAGTGAAGCTCCTGTTTATTATAATTTAATAAGAATTTATATACATATCATACAACGTTCAAAGAACATTCTGTCAAAATTTCAGATCAAAATATTAAAAATTGAGGCAATGGGAGCCAACCAAACAAGGCGCTTCGAAAAAAAGATGAGTCGCGGTGAAGACTGTAACTCGCGAACGGTTCATCTGAAATCAAAAAATAAAGTAGATTTAGTTAATATATTAGTTTTTCTCGCCCCCTAGTAGGATCAATTTCATTTTTTTTTCAATTTTGAAGTTTTGGCGACGTTTTGAAGCCAAAACACTGTTATTTGGTCACCAAAACCGGCCATTTTATGGCTAAAACTCGGCCAAAAAAAAAAAAAAAAAAAGTAACTCACTAGGAGGCGGGTTTTTTATGCATTAAAGACGTATGTTTATTTCTAGAAAGATCGGTGCAGTAGTTTTCAAATGAGAACTTTCACCGACTTTGAAAAATAGTGTTTCGAGAAAAACGCGTTTGAAGTTTTCGGTACGAAAAAAGTAAAGAAAAACTATTTGATTTACAACTTACACTGAATCATCTATTCCAGCTCCATAAAGTAAGTCACCAGCAGCTTCAGCAATGTCCAGGGCATCTTTTTGTCCTTGTCTTCGCCGAATTCTACCTTCTTTGGTTTGAGCGGCGCTTTCGGAGTCGGCTTTCATTATGCGAGTTTCGTCCGCCAGCCTCGCGTACTCATGGGCACTGCATCCAGTACCAACTCCTGCTGATTGAAGAATCATTAATAAAGCTGTATTTCCTTCATTAAAAGTACATGCAGCTATATTTGCTGCAATCTCCACTATGTTGCAGCCAGCAGACGATGTTTTGGGAGCAATTTTCCAAATAAGTTGATTTAAACTCTCGTTGTTATTTTGCGTAAATCCACCAACGCATCTTTCTAAAAGCTCGTCTTTGCTCAGATCTTCGTATATTGGTTTCATTGCATCCAAAACATCAACTGGTAAGGCCTCGTTAGAGTGAGAAAAGTTTTCTAAGGTGTTCAATGCCACAGCTTTCTGGTATTCGCACCAAGAGTCCGCGCCGCTCGGACAATCGTAGTGCTGCGGATCTTTGTCTGTGGATGAGTTATGGGCGTACGTTGCCCAGATAGCCTTTTTCATTTTATTTACAGCATCTTCTTCTCGACAGTTTCTTCTAATCGCCAAACCGTAGTACACAGTAAACTTATCGATAAGTGCCCCTGTCAATTTTCCTTGCCCCGACAGCGTTTTACTTTTGGTTGTTTTTCCGACGTTTTTACCGGACTTTATAATTTTTTCTTCAACCGTGTTCTTAACAAGGTCTCGGAGCCTTTTACCCATACGTTTTTGTACGTGGCCAACGCACTCTTTTTTTGTTATTTGGAAGTTGTCTCCGTACGGTTTCAAGTTTACTACTCCGCTGTAAGTCTTGCTATCCCCGTCACCGACATAATTTTTATAGCGAACACCGTGTTTTTCTTGAGATCGCTGAAACATCTGCTTTCCTGCGTCAACTTCCATGTTTCCCGAGGGTCCGGAATGATTTGCTTTGCACGCACCTTCAGCAACATGCTTTTCATGCCACGTTTCAAACTCAGCAGTATTCAAGCGATGTTCCCAAGTTTTGCATACTTGACAGTGTGCACTTTTTACAATAATATCAAGAACCTTACCTGTGTAAAAGCCAATCAATGAAGCAACACCAAACAAGGAGGCAAAACCACGTTTCATCCAAGTTCCATCTCCGGAAACTGTCAAATCTGAATGTGACGTCGCTTGCTTTTCTTCTTCAGCGGCAGAAGCCATAATTTTATCCGTAACTGATTAGACTGCGGAGCATATGCTGTTAATGCAATTATTATAAGTAGTTTTGCACAAAAAACTGCTTGATAAGTCCATTAAACCGCAGAACTTATTGCATCCTGCAAGTCCTAAACCCAGAATCCTCATCACGAGGGCAAACCGAGAATTTATTTCAAATCTGCTTCCGTTTTTTTTGCTTGACGGAATGTATCGATTTTCGCAGCGTTCACACTTGACTTGAAGATCGAAAGCTAAACCTACTGGCTTACACGACTTGAACTCAACATTACCGTTGCACACTTTGCAATTTACCAACGTTGAAAGTGTTGTAAACACTTGCAGAAAGTCAACTATACGATAATGTATTTCGGTATCCACTGGCACAGACGGTTGAGAACTTAGCCGAATTTTTTTAGCTGACGCACTTTTTGTCTGCACGTCATTATTTTTAAACGGATTGGGTCTTTTTTTTGGTTTTCCAAGTATTTTTCCTTCAGTTTTACGCGTTTCTCTCGACACTTTACTTGTTCTAACCATTTTAAAACCAAAAAAACCGAATCGGAAATATAAGAAGAAAAATAATCGGACCGCTCTGGTGAACGAACACCGTCAAACTGACACGTCTTTTTTTCCACACAGACCTTTAGAACCACCTTATACTCTACCTGGGTTCACTGCCCCTCCCTTTTTACAAAAGGGTCTTAGGGGATTACAAAGACCGACTTAGCAGGGGCCTTCAGCGTAGAGCATGCGGGGAGGGGCAGCTGCCTCGACCTGCTCCGCTCGAAGGCCCCAGACTTAAAACTCTGTAACTTTGTGAGTTTTGCTCCAAACCCTTAAAAATTTTAACACAGCATTTTTGAAATGTTTTACTATAAGAAAAAAAAAAAAAAAAAAATTCGATTTTTCAAAAATTGCCAGACCCTACCCCCCCCCCCCCCTTAAAATCGGCCTTGTAGATGATTTTAATTTTTTTTGGAAAATACTCAGGAAAGTCCAAATTATCAAATTCTACAAGAAATTTAAGTGCCCCACGACTTTTCATTTAAAGTTGGTTCAAGACCACCGTAAATATATTTAGCACCAGATTCGGTGAATGAAAATAATGCAAGTTTAATAGTATCTTTGATGCTGTTTGGTGATAAGTTCATAGTAACAAAAACAACAAATCAACTACACTACCATTGTTCAAGAATGACACGCATGCTTTCAATCGGCTACCACGCACCACACTACCAATGTTTAAGAATGATTTTGAGAATGCCGAAATTTTAGAAATGGCATCGGCATTCGGCTTTCATGCAGGTTGCACAAAGAGAGAGAAGAATAGAGTGCAGAAGAGGAGAGGAGATCTTAGTAACTGTGACACACCCACGCAGGTTCAGCAACGCACGCACAGAAAATAGAGAGAGAGAGAGAGAGAGAGAGAGAGAGAGAGAGAGAGGCCGGGGAGTATGAGACAGATCCGTTGAGTTGTAAGCGGAGAGAGATACATGCGTATTTTATGAAAATGATCTGACGATGACTGTGATATTTTTTTCAGTGTGCCTCTCGGTGGAAACTTCTAGTATTATAAACTTACTAACGCGAGAATAAAGCTCCACTTCAAAAATTTACCTACATCTCTAAATTTTTTCAAATGTTGCTTTCATGTCAATGAAACTTTTACATAAGTGATTGTTTGAGATTTACCGCTCTTTATTGCCACGGGATTGGTCATGCGAGCAACCTACGTCAGAGCTGCCCGGAGTGACCAGTTTCCGCTCTCACTAGTCTTGCTTCAACCGTGATGCCCGCGCTACCACGCGTCACGGGACTCATCGCCGGTCGCTAGAAAGCCCGCTTTTCTGCGAATATTAACCGAGGTAGAGAGACTCCCGGCCAAAACGGCGAGCTCTCTCTCTCTTCATTTGTACATAGTTGTTAAATAGACAGTTTAAGTGCAGCATAAAATCTCCAAGTATTGTGCTTTCAAATACCCTCGCCTTTTCACTTTTCCCACTCCCTCTTGATTGCTGTAAATATTCCCTTAACCTTAAGCGTATCCTCCGCGATTCCCAAACATTTGGCATCTCTTGTGGGGAAAAGTTCCCCGAAAAAAGGCACGTCGCGAGTGAAAATTTTTCATTTTCGCGGATTTTTTGAAATGACCAAAAGATGGTGTGGATTGAATGCTTAGGGGAAATGAGTTCCAGAGGATGGTGGATGAAGCATGAAATGAGGTTAGGAGAAAGGCCGAGCGACTCGCAGAGACGATGAGCTTCCTTGAGTTGACAGTCCTTACAGGACGCGAGGCTTGCCTAGTAAGAAAGAAGTCAGCCAAATAAGAAGGGCTGCCAGTGACAATTGTCTTAAAGAGTTGACAGGCTGCAAAGTAGTTTCTACGACCCTCAACCCTGAGCCAGCCAAGTTCACGCCTGTAAGGAGTAACATGATCGCTCCTGCGGAGGCCAAAAATATAACGAATGCTCCTGTTGATGACTCGTTGCAGCTTAAGGTATAGTTCTCCAGAGAGATTACAATAAACAGGGGAACAGTAATCGACCAGGGGGAAGAGAAGCGTCTGTATAAGGTGTTTCCGTAGTTCGAGTGTGGTGCTCCGCCAGAAGAAGTTTAGTCTATACATAAGAGAGTTTGCCCTCCTACATATATACAAAATATGCTCTTTCCAGTTCAATCTGGCATCAAGGACCACCCCAAGACAACGAACCGAAGAAACTACTGGGCTACTGAAATCATGAAGTGGCACAGATATCATACCTGAGTTCTTAAACAAATCACAATAGTAGGATTTGATTTGATGAGTTTATTAAATGTACATTATGTTGTACAAAATACATAAAATTATAAACAAAGTTCTACATTAGGATATAATTTCAATATAAAATAAAATATAATATAATATAATATAATATAATATAATAAAATAAGATAGAACAAAATAAAATAAAATAAAATAACAATAATATAAGTAATAATAATAACAATGAAAGTAATAAAATGAATATAATGGTATACTATACAATCAATCAAAGTAACATGGGTAACATCATCAGTCTCATCATTATTATTCACTCCGAGAATCACAACTAATTTTTCATTTCAAACAGATCTCTAGTTCAACAGTGTAGAAAAAAAACTTAATCTTCTCCCTTGGTAATAAAGATGTGTGATTTGATGAGGTGTTTGAATGAAGTGAAGGATGTAGATTGGCGAATATTTGAGGGTATGGTATTCCAGGAGTAGGTAGTTGATACATGAAAGGATCGCTCCAGAGATCTAGTGCGGAAAGAGGAGACAATCAAGGCATCAAGTGCATGCGGATTAGCCAATCTTAAGGGACGTGAGCTGAGCTTTTCAACAAAAAAATTCGCCAGATAAGGCGGAGTACCTGTGTGCAGGATTCTATAGAGCAAGCAGGCAGCAAAATAATCTCTGCGGCCCGCCACCCGAAGCCAGCCGAGCTCACGTCTATAAGGTGTGACATGATCGCTCTTCCTGATCCCAAAGATGTACCTGATCCCACGATTGAGCAAACGCTGTAGTATGAGATCCTGCCCACCCGAGATATTACAGTACACCAGTGAACAGTAGTCAATAATAGGAAAAAGCAAGGTCTGCACGAGGTGTTTACGCAGTTCAGAGGTGGTGCTGCGTCTGTAATGGTTAAGACGGTACAAAAGAGAATTGGCTCTCCGAGAAACATAACGAACATGGTGCTTCCAGTTCAGCTTAGAGTCCAGCACCACCCCCAGACTATGCGCTGAGGGGACAAACGGGACAGTGCAGCCGCCAAACTGCAGGTCATGAATTCCCAATTCATTAAAGCTATTGACATACGACGGAGTCCCAAAAACCATTGCCTTGGTCTTACTAGCATTCAGTACCAGCTGATTGGCGGCAACCCAGTCAGCGACGTGCTCAGCACCCCGGCTCAGTCTTCCCAGCGTGGCATGCATGTCCTCAAGTCGGCCCCGCACGTTAATCTGCAAATCATCCGCATAAACCATATAGCAGACATCAGGGCCAAGGCCATGGGCAATATCAACGATGAACAGAAGGAAGAGCAGAGGACCCAGCACCGAGCCCTGAGGCACACCCTTATTAAGGGGACGGAAAGAAGTAAAAGTGCCGTCCTCCGCTCTTACCGCCTACGAGCGGCCAGTCAGATAAGAGGCAACCCACCTCAAAACCCCATGCGAAAAACCCAGAGATTGCAGCTTCCTGAGCAATGTTACGTGCGAGACCGAATCGAAGGCTTTACTTAAATCAAAAAGTAGTAGCGCAGTCATTTGTCTCCTGTCCATACCGATTTGAATGTCGTCCGTGAGTTTAAGCAGTGCCGTCTGTGTACTATGTCCCGCCCTGAAACCTGACTGATAATCGTCCATCAAACCCTGCGATTCAACAAAAGTAGAAATCTGGTTATGGACAAGCCTCTCAAGAATCTTCGACATGAAACTGAGCAGGGAGATGGGACGAAAATCATTCAGGCAAGACGGAGAGGGAATTTTATTCAGTGCGATCAATGTCGACCTCTTCCACTGCTCAGGGAAAGTCGAAGTCGATAGGGAAGCATCAAAGATCTTGCAGATGAAAGGACCAATAGATGGAAAAGCTGACTGAATAAAGCTCTGTGGAAGAGAGTCAATGCCCACTGCCTGGGATGTCGACTGACTGATAGCACGTGCTATCTCGTCCAACGTCACATCCACAAACGCGAAACCACCATGATCTTCCTCTCTTCCCAAATCATTCAGAAAGAGAGAGAGATCCGGCGCCATACTATCAAAAGAAACAGAGGCAAAGTGAGCATTAAGATCTTCCACTGAAAAACCGCCCAAATTAGAATCCGCTCCGGAAGAGATACCAAGTCGCCTTAGTTCCTTCCAGAGCTGCTGAGGATCAGTGATGTCCTTGAGCCTACACCAATAGTAATCAAGTCTCGCAGACTCGATCCTTTCATGTGCAAAATCTCGCGCCTGTCTGTATAAAAACAGTTCAATATTGAGTCTTGAGCGTCGGTAACGTCTGTAGAGTCTGTCTCTTTCAGTCAATAGGTCCCGGTGGTATGTGGTAAACCACGGATGGCGATTCTTCTTTTGTTTGAGGGTTTTTAGGGGAGCGAAAATATCAAGAGGAGCATTAAGATTAAAATACAAGCAATCAACCCTCTCACTAAGTGAATACGACTCATCCGTGAATACTGACCAGTCACAGTCAGACAAAAATTTATTCAAAGCCCCAGCATCTACAGATTTAAAGTCCCTGTAAGTAAAGTCATTAGCCAAAAGTTGTGGGGTTTGAATGTCAAGGGTAACAGTCTGTAGATCATGCCCTGCAATGAAAGGGGTCTCTGTCTTCCAATAGTCAGTCGCAGTGTCAAGTGCGTCAACGAGAACTAGGTCTAGCCAGGTATCCGAGTGAGAGGTGTGGTGTGTAGACCCAAATGGAACCGAGAACAGAGAGTTCTCCTCAATAAAATTACGCACAAAATTCGCATCAGGGGAGTCTGAAAGCTGGTCCGCGTTAAAATCCCCGAGTATGACCTTGGTGCCGTAATCATGCATACTATCACGCAGGTCGGACACAAAGTCAGACCCAAGGACAAACGGAGCATATGAGGGCCTATACACCACACCTACAAATATGGGGTCAGCGCTACCCAGAGAAACCTCAGCAAGCCAATACTCAGGATGACCAGGCCTACCATCCCACTCACTGGAAGACGAGCAGAGGTGTTTAACTGAGAGGGACTGATGCACATAAAGTGCTACTCCGCCCCCTTGGTTATTACGGTCACGCCTAAGGATAGTATAACCCTCAAGAGCAACAAGCACATCCTCAATCGAAGGACTCAAATGGGTCTCAGTGACAGCAATCACGTGTAACCTGGTCTGAGTCAAAAGAAACAGCCTGAGCTGCTCAATATGCCCCTTAAGCGAGTTCGCATTGAAATGACAGACACGCAGCAGCATGCCCCCGCCCCGCACGGACCTCTGATCAGGGGTTTGAAAGGAAGTTTGAGATGAATATGAAAATGAAGAAGGAGTATCATGGGGTGAAGGATTGATGAATCTAAGATGGTAAGATGAGTATGTTGTATTACCACGAGAAAGAAGATGTAAGAGTATACCTGTTATGACAAAAAACGCTCTAGATCCTGTTCACTTGATATGGGAGTAGCGACATCTCCTTTCTTCCTACGGACTAAAAGCTTGCCGTTTCTTACAAATGTAGTAAATCCAGAGTTGGGTTGTCTTGCCTTCTGGTAAACAAGGCGTCGAAGTTTGAAGGTCTCTCTATCCAGGAACTCATTGATATTGATGAGAGCAGGGCTTATAGCAGTTGACTGAATACCAGAAGGAAGATTAGGAGAGAGAGCAGTAGTGTGAAGCTTGCCTAGTTTCCAGGAGAGAGAGAGAGAAGGCACCACCTCGACTAGCTGACTCCACTAATACGGTGGGTCCGCTCCAAGTCGCAAACTTGTGTTGCACAATTTAATAATTAATAGAAATATTCGATTCAACTTTTGGAGCTGCTACAGATGAACTCGTATTAATTCGAAGCAACTCGCATGCGAATCGAATAGATGTTCGTTTTGAGTTTTTCCGCTTGGAGCGACATCGGAGCAAACCCAAAGGTGATTCTCAAGTGAACCGAAAGATCAAGTCGTCATTGGTTGATTTAAGTATCAGCAGTTTCATATATCGAGCTTAAGTTTTATTCTGTACCGACCTAATGTAATGTTTGACTCTGCTGAAATTACATAAATTATTTAAAAAATTAAAATTAATATATTGCAATTATTTAAAATCAATTTATAACTATTTTTAAAAAGCTAAACATTTGATTGTATGTGTAGGTCGAAGCACTAATGTTTTTGTCATTTAAAAGTAAGGTTAAAAGATAGGTCGCTGAAAATTTTTTTAAGGTAACTGTTTGTTTACATACAGTTTGTGTACATAAATGTAAATTAAAACTGGAACATATTATGGTACGTATCAGTAAAAATAAGCCTCAATGATTGTACGCAACATTTAAAACTATGTTTTATAAAATGGTTTTAAATTTTTTTAGGAATCATTAAATTACCAATGTGGCTACTGCTTTGAACAAGTCATGATAAGTAAATCTGAGTCAGTTCACTCATGTTTTGACCAGGGAGAACAAGTACAACTTTTGCACAATAAGTTTTTGTTAAAACTAAATGCTTCATCAGTAAGTAATTAAACAATAAAAAGTATTTTTTTAAAGTTGAGAATATAAATTTATTGTAAATTTTAGGATGAAAAATTATACAGATGTGGTCAGTGTAGAGCTGCTAATAATATACGCCTTAAAGAGTTTTTTAATCATGAGTGTACGATTGGTTGTACAAGTTTTGAGATTGAAGGAGAATATGTTTTAAAAAAAAATGTGGCACCAGTGCAAATGCTTCAGATAGTGCAGCCTATAAATTCTGTTCAAGTCACAGACTTGCAGTCTGTCTCAAAACCTAATACAGTCTGTACTCCGTCTACATTCAGGTGGACTCCTGAGATGCAAAGACTTTTTTTGGTCTCCTACGCAGAAAATAAGGATAAATATGATAGACACTTAATAATGAACAAGACAGATATAAATAAAAAAAAGTCTAGGAATTGGAACAGCATGGATATAGTGTAAGGGTTGAACAAGTCAAAACCAAGCCAAAAATTACAAGCCCTACGCAAGACTTTCAATGATAAATAATCCAATAAAGGGTCAAAACAAACTGGAAGAAATAGGATAGCAATACCATTTGAAACGTTAGTATAATATTTTATATGCAAAAATACTACTTTTTATCAACTAATTTTTAACCTTCATACATTTTTTTCAACTGCTCAGAGAGATGTTAGCAGCTTTTTGTAATGTATGAAAGTAGAGATATGCGAGCGTCAGCACTTTTCGGGTGTGATCCTCGGCGCGCCTGCGAACGCGGCAGTTGCTTTACGGCCGTGCTCGAAGTAACATGTATTCAATGATGGCTGATTAATAACTATAATTTAACAAAGTAATTATTCATTTCTTTCAACTACCCACTTTATATACATTACAATGGCGACGAGGATTACCGGATCTAGTTGAAAGGAAAGTGGAGAAAATTGCAACAGTAAGAAGAGCGCAACTCAAGAAGGGAAAAAGTAATGACAGATCCAATAATTTCTAATAGTGCATGGATAAGTAAGGCAAAAAAAAACTTTTGAAGAAAGTAAGAGCATAAGCACTCAAACTGAAGATATAATTGATACAAGTCAGGGCGTAGGACCCATTGGAAAAGAAGTGGACACGTCAGTAGGTGAAATTGAAGGAGCTAACGTGGATGAAGTAGGCGCAACCGATTTAGCTGATTCGGAGCCCCAAAACGACGGTGAAATGGGAGCCTGAGTAGAATTTGTGCTGCATAAAGATGACTGGGAAACGTTTGTCGAGCAAATGGATATGTTTTTTGAAGCAAAAGATATTAAACCAGAAAAGAAGAAAGCACAATTATTGGTACAAATAGATACAGAAGCGTTTAAATGAATAAAACAACTGTTATCACCATCCAAAATAAGTGAAAAATCGTACGAGGACATTGTAAAAGTGATGAGTGAACATTTAAATCCCAAACCTTCAGAAGTTATGGAAAGATGCAAATTTAATAAGGCAAAACAGGAAGCATCTGAAACAGTAGCAGAGTTTGCAGCTAAACTGAAAAAATTAGCGCTAAGCTGCAATTTTGAGACAAATTTAAATTCTGCATTACGAGATCAGTTTGTGTGTGGACTTCAAAATAATGATACAAGAATAGCACTTTATAAAAATGAAAAATTGACATTTGAAACGGCTTACAAAGAAGCAGTCGCTCAAGAATCAGCAGAAAAAGATGCACTTGGTATGCAAAAAATTCTACAAAATGAAGAGACGAAAAGTGAAGTATTTGCAATTAGAATTTCAAATAGTCCTACGCGGTCAGGTGAAAGGAGGACTATGAAATCAAAGCCAGAACAAAACATGCAAGCTACTGGTGATAATAATTTTTAAGTAAGAGGTCAACGAGCAAGGGTATGTTTTTGTTGCGCTTCCCCTTACCATGTAGCCAACAGGTGCAGGTATATCGATTTTGAGTGTGATTTTTGTCATAAAAAAGGACATTTAAAAAGGGCTTGCCGAAACCGCAAGGAACCAACAGGTTGGCAACAACAAGTACAGCTGATGCAGTACGATTATGACGGGGAGGCAACGAGCAGCAGCGGCAGCGGTATCAGCGAGGTCAACGGCGGAAGCGCTGGACAAGCGCAGGAGTGGTCAGCGAAAAGTGAGTTTCTGTACATGAAGGGCGGTGATCAGAAAAAGTTCATAGGTAAGGTAATAAATGATAAGGATTTGGAAGGAAATCCAATGTTTGAAAATTTGAAAATAAACGGTTCTACGGTGAAAATGGAAATCGATACGGGTACTTATGCTACTGTAATATCGGAAAAATGTTACGATGAAAATTTTAAAAATTTAAAATTGTTAAAACAGAGCAAAAATTGAAAACGTATGATAATAGTGTTTTGCAACAAATGGAAAAATTATGTAATTTAACGGTAGAGTTTCGAGGAAAAACTTGCTTATTGGAGTGTTTTGTATTGCCGGGGAGAGGACCGTTGTTAATGGGTAGACAATGGTTAGTAGCTTTTGAATAATGGCCGCTAAAATTTGACGTTAAAAACGAGAATGAAATTAATTGAATGTTGAAAATGTGGTGGTTAATATGAAAAAAAAATTTCAAGAGTTGTTTAGTGACTCAGTGGGTAATTAAAATAAAAGCAAAGCCAAAATCTATTTGAAAGAAAATGCAAAACCGGTTGCATTAAATTGTAGAAATGTAGCGCATGCTTTAAGACCATTAATTGAGAAAGAGATTGAAAGGTTAGTTAATTTAGGGCGTTTGAAGCCAGTGGACGTGAGCGAGTGTGTTACACCTATTGTGCCAGTCTTTAAAGAAAACGGAAATATTCGAATCTGCGGTGATTTTAAAATGACCATAAACCCGCATGTTATTCTTGATAATTATCCTTTGCATACGATAGATGATATTTTTGCAAAACTGCAAGGTGGTAACACTTTTACTGAACTTGACTTAACACATGCGTACATGCAATTTGCGGTAGATGAAGAAAGTTCGAAATTATTGACTATTATTACTCACAAAGGTTTATTGAGATATACAAAAATACCGGAAGGGGTATCGCTTGCATCATCAGACGTGCAGAAAAAAATGGATGAGTGCTTAAGAGGGATTGAGGGTACAATAGCGTATCTTGATAACATTTATGTTACAGGCAAAACGGGCGAAGAGCATTTAAAAAATTTAAACGAAGTGTGTGAAAGATTACAAGAATGCGGATTGAGATTGAATAAAAGGAAATGTAAATTTATGCAGAAAAAATTGGAGGTGTTGGGATTTGTAATTGATAAAGAGGGATTACACAAAGCTCAATCCAAAGTTAATGCAATGGTTAACGCGCCACAGCCGAAAAATGTTAAATAGGTAGAGTCGTTTTTATGTTTGATAAATTTTTATGCACGATTTCTTGAAAAAAGGTCGGAAAAGTTAAAACCATTATATGATTTATTGAAAAAGAAAAATTTTGAATGATACAAAAATTGTGCGATCTTTTGAATGGTTAAAACGAGAATTAATTTCGCCGAAAGTTTTGGTAAATTACGATACGAAAGAGAAAATAATCCTGGCATGTGACGCGTTGGATTACGGGTCGTTTATAGCTGATGTATTATCACACCAGTATACAGACGGCTCAGAGAAACCAATTGCATACGCGTCTAAAAAAAATTGGAAAAATGAGTTGAATAGGAATATATTAGATAAAGAAGCAATGGCAATAATTTTCGGAGTTAAACGTTTCTATCAATTTCTTTTTGGGAGGGAATTTATTTTGAGAACTGATGATAAAGCTCTAGGATTGATTTTGGGTCCAAGAAAAGGGATTCCATTGACAGCTGATAACCGATTTCAACGATGGGCTTATTACTTGTCAGGATTTATATATAAAATAGAACACGCAAAGTTGGAGGCTAACGCGAATTGTGATGCATTGTCAAGGTTACCAATAGATGACGATACAGAACTGGTAGAGACAGATTTTTCACAGGTAAATTTTTTTGAAGAAGGTATAACTACTTTTAATTATAAAATACTAGCTGAATTGAGTCAAAAAGATGAATTGATTAACGCAACGATCAAACGAGTTTTGGGGGTATGGCCGCATAATAGTAAAAATTTGACTGGGGAAGAAAAAAGCCCATCGTTGAAATCGGTTATCAGCTGTCAATGGAATCCCTTTTCTTGGACCCAAAATCAATCCTAGAGCTTTATCATCAGTTCTCAAAATAAATTCCCTCCCAAAAAGAAATTGATAGAAACGTTTAACTCCGAAAATTATTGCCATTGCTTCTTTATCTAATATATTCCTATTCAACTCATTTTTCCAATTTTTTTTAGACGCGTATGCAATTGGTTTCTCTGAGCCGTCTGTATACTGGTGTGATAATACATCAGCTATAAACGACCCGTAATCCAACGCGTCACATGCCAGGATTATTTTCTCTTTCGTATCGTAATTTACCAAAACTTTCGGCGAAATTAATTCTCGTTTTAACCATTCAAAAGATCGCACAATTTTTGTATCATTCAAAATTTTTCTTTTTCAATAAATCATATAATGGTTTTAACTTTTCCGACCTTTTTTCAAGAAATCGTGCATAAAAATTTATCAAACATAAAAACGACTCTACCTATTTAACATTTTTCGGCTGTGGCGCGTTAACCATTGCATTAACTTTGGATTGAGCTTTGTGTAATCCCTCTTTATCAATTACAAATCCCAACACCTCCAATTTTTTCTGCATAAATTTACATTTCCTTTTATTCAATCTCAATCCGCATTCTTGTAATCTTTCACACACTTCGTTTAAATTTTTTAAATGCTCTTCGCCCGTTTTGCCTGTAACATAAATGTTATCAAGATACGCTATTGTACCCTCAATCCCTCTTAAGCACTCATCCATTTTTTTCTGCACGTCTGATGATGCAAGCGATACCCCTTCCGGTATTTTTGTATATCTCAATAAACCTTTGTGAGTAATAATAGTCAATAATTTCGAACTTTCTTCATCTACCGCAAATTGCATGTACGCATGTGTTAAGTCAAGTTCAGTAAAAGTGTTACCACCTTGCAGTTTTGCAAAAATATCATCTATCGTATGCAAAGGATAATTATCAAGAATAACATGCGGGTTTATGGTCATTTTAAAATCACCGCAGATTCGAATATTTCCGTTTTCTTTAAAGACTGGCACAATAGGTGTAACACACTCGCTCACGTCCACTGGCTTCAAACGCCCTAAATTAACTAACCTTTCAATCTCTTTCTCAATTAATGGTCTTAAAGCATGCGCTACATTTCTACAATTTAATGCAACCGGTTTTGCATTTTCTTTCAAATAGATTTTGGCTTTGCTTTTATTTTAATTACCCACTGAGTCACTAAACAACTCTTGAAATTTTTTTTTCATATTAACCACCACATTTTCAACATTCAATTAATTTCATTCTCGTTTTTAACGTCAAATTTTAGCGGCCATTATTCAAAAGCTACTAACCATTGTCTACCCATTAACAACGGTCCTCTCCCCGGCAATACAAAACACTCCAATAAGCAAGTTTTTCCTCGAAACTCTACCGTTAAATTACATAATTTTTCCATTTGTTGCAAAACACTATTATCATACGTTTTCAATTTTTGCTCTGTTTTAACAATTTTAAATTTTTAAAATTTTCATCGTAACATTTTTCCGATATTACAGTAGCATAAGTACCCGTATCGATTTCCATTTTCACCGTAGAACCGTTTATTTTCAAATTTTCAAACATTGGATTTCCTTCCAAATCCTTATCATTTATTACCTTACCTATGAACTTTTTCTGATCACCGCCCTTCATGTACAGAAACTCACTTTTCGCTGACCACTCCTGCGCTTGTCCAGCGCTTCCGCCGTTGACCTCGCTGATACCGCTGCCGCTGCTGCTCGTTGCCTCCCCGTCATAATCGTACTGCATCAGCTGTACTTGTTGTTGCCAACCTGTTGGTTCCTTGCGGTTTCGGCAAGCCCTTTTTAAATGTCCTTTTTTATGACAAAAATCACACTCAAAATCGATATACCTGCACCTGTTGGCTACATGGTAAGGGGAAGCGCAACAAAAACATACCCTTGCTCGTTGACCTCTTACTTAAAAATTATTATCACCAGTAGCTTGCATGTTTTGTTCTGGCTTTGATTTCATAGTCCTCCTTTCACCTGACCGCGTAGGACTATTTGAAATTCTAATTGCAAATACTTCACTTTTCGTCTCTTCATTTTGTAGAATTTTTTGCATACCAAGTGCATCTTTTTCTGCTGATTCTTGAGCGACTGCTTCTTTGTAAGCCGTTTCAAATGTCAATTTTTCATTTTTATAAAGTGCTATTCTTGTATCATTATTTTGAAGTCCACACACAAACTGATCTCGTAATGCAGAATTTAAATTTGTCTCAAAATTGCAGCTTAGCGCTAATTTTTTCAGTTTAGCTGCAAACTCTGCTACTGTTTCAGATGCTTCCTGTTTTGCCTTATTAAATTTGCATCTTTCCATAACTTCTGAAGGTTTGGGATTTAAATGTTCACTCATCACTTTTACAATGTCCTCGTACGATTTTTCACTTATTTTGGATGGTGATAACAGTTGTTTTATTCATTTAAACGCTTCTGTATCTATTTGTACCAATAATTGTGCTTTCTTCTTTTCTGGTTTAATATCTTTTGCTTCAAAAAACATATCCATTTGCTCGACAAACGTTTCCCAGTCATCTTTATGCAGCACAAATTCTACTCAGGCTCCCATTTCACCGTCGTTTTGGGGCTCCGAATCAGCTAAATCGGTTGCGCCTACTTCATCCACGTTAGCTCCTTCAATTTCACCTACTGACGTGTCCACTTCTTTTCCAATGGGTCCTACGCCCTGACTTGTATCAATTATATCTTCAGTTTGAGTGCTTATGCTCTTACTTTCTTCAAAAGTTTTTTTTTGCCTTACTTATCCATGCACTATTAGAAATTATTGGATCTGTCATTACTTTTTCCCTTCTTGAGTTGCGCTCTTCTTACTGTTGCAATTTTCTCCACTTTCCTTTCAACTAGATCCGGTAATCCTCGTCGCCATTGTAATGTATATAAAGTGGGTAGTTGAAAGAAATGAATAATTACTTTGTTAAATTATAGTTATTAATCAGCCATCATTGAATACATGTTACTTCGAGCACGGCCGTAAAGCAACTGCCGCGTTCGCAGGCGCGCCGAGGATCACACCCGAAAAGTGCTGACGCTCGCATATCTCTACTTTCATACATTACAAAAAGCTGCTAACATCTCTCTGAGCAGTTGAAAAAAATGTATGAAGGTTAAAAATTAGTTGATAAAAAGTAGTATTTTTGCATATAAAATATTATACTAACGTTTCAAATGGTATTGCTATCCTATTTCTTCCAGTTTGTTTTGACCCTTTATTGGATTATTTATCATTGAAAGTCTTGCGTAGGGCTTGTAATTTTTGGCTTGGTTTTGACTTGTTCAACCCTTACACTATATCCATGCTGTTCCAATTCCTAGACTTTTTTTTATTTATATCTGTCTTGTTCATTATTAAGTGTCTATCATATTTATCCTTATTTTCTGCGTAGGAGACCAAAAAAAGTCTTTGCATCTCAGGAGTCCACCTGAATGTAGACGGAGTACAGACTGTATTAGGTTTTGAGACAGACTGCAAGTCTGTGACTTGAACAGAATTTATAGGCTGCACTATCTGAAGCATTTGCACTGGTGCCACATTTTTTTTTAAAACATATTCTCCTTCAATCTCAAAACTTGTACAACCAATCGTACACTCATGATTAAAAAACTCTTTAAGGCGTATATTATTAGCAGCTCTACACTGACCACATCTGTATAATTTTTCATCCTAAAATTTACAATAAATTTATATTCTCAACTTTAAAAAAATACTTTTTATTGTTTAATTACTTACTGATGAAGCATTTAGTTTTAACAAAAACTTATTGTGCAAAAGTTGTACTTGTTCTCCCTGGTCAAAACATGAGTGAACTGACTCAGATTTACTTATCATGACTTGTTCAAAGCAGTAGCCACATTGGTAATTTAATGATTCCTAAAAAAATTTAAAACCATTTTATAAAACATAGTTTTAAATGTTGCGTACAATCATTGAGGCTTATTTTTACTGATACGTACCATAATATGTTCCAGTTTTAATTTACATTTATGTACACAAACTGTATGTAAACAAACAGTTACCTTAAAAAAATTTTCAGCGACCTATCTTTTAACCTTACTTTTAAATGACAAAAACATTAGTGCTTCGACCTACACATACAATCAAATGTTTAGCTTTTTAAAAATAGTTATAAATTGATTTTAAATAATTGCAATATATTAATTTTAATTTTTTAAATAATTTATGTAATTTCAGCAGAGTCAAACATTACATTAGGTCGGTACAGAATAAAACTTAAGCTCGATATATGAAACTGCTGATACTTAAATCAACCAATGACGACTTGATCTTTCGGTTCACTTGAGAATCACCTTTGGGTTTGCTCCGATGTCGCTCCAAGCGGAAAAACTCAAAACGAACATCTATTCGATTCGCATGCGAGTTGCTTCGAATTAATACGAGTTCATCTGTAGCAGCTCCAAAAGTTGAATCGAATATTTCTATTAATTATTAAATTGTGCAACACAAGTTTGCGACTTGGAGCGGACCCACCGTATTAGTGGAGTCAGCTAGTCGAGGTGGTGCCTTCTCTCTCTCTCTCCTGGAAACTAGGCAAGCTTCACACTACTGCTCTCTCTCCTAATCTTCCTTCTGGTATTCAGTCAACTGCTATAAGCCCTGCTCTCATCAATATCAATGAGTTCCTGGATAGAGAGACCTTCAAACTTCGACGCCTTGTTTACCAGAAGGCAAGACAACCCAACTCTGGATTTACTACATTTGTAAGAAACGGCAAGCTTTTAGTCCGTAGGAAGAAAGGAGATGTCGCTACTCCCATATCAAGTGAACAGGATCTAGAGCGTTTTTTGTCATAACAGGTATACTCTTACATCTTCTTTCTCGTGGTAATACAACATACTCATCTTACCATCTTAGATTCATCAATCCTTCACCCCATGATACTCCTTCTTCATTTTCATATTCATCTCAAACTTCCTTTCAAACCCCTGATCAGAGGTCCGTGCGGGGCGGGGGCATGCTGCTGCGTGTCTGTCATTTCAATGCGAACTCGCTTAAGGGGCATATTGAGCAGCTCAGGCTGTTTCTTTTGACTCAGACCAGGTTACACGTGATTGCTGTCACTGAGACCCATTTGAGTCCTTCGATTGAGGATGTGCTTGTTGCTCTTGAGGGTTATACTATCCTTAGGCGTGACCGTAATAACCAAGGGGGCGGAGTAGCACTTTATGTGCATCAGTCCCTCTCAGTCAAACACCTCTGCTCGTCTTCCAGTGAGTGGGATGGTAGGCCTGGTCATCCTGAGTATTGGCTTGCTGAGGTTTCTCTGGGTAGCGCTGACCCCATATTTGTAGGTGTGGTGTATAGGCCCTCATATGCTCCGTTTGTCCTTGGGTCTGACTTTGTGTCCGACCTGCGTGATAGTATGCATGATTACGGCACCAAGGTCATACTCGGGGATTTTAACGCGGACCAGCTTTCAGACTCCCCTGATGCGAATTTTGTGCGTAATTTTATTGAGGAGAACTCTCTGTTCTCGGTTCCATTTGGGTCTACACACCACAAAAAAAACAGGGTAGCGAGTAAAAATAGGTCAAAAATTAGTCAGACGTCACACAAGGGTGGGAAGTGGTCGGATTCAGTAGCGCGCGGCTTCCTCTCTCTTTTTACTTTTTTTTTTTTTTTTTTTTTTTTTTTTCTTTTATCGGTAATATTCACGATATTTTATCAAACCTACCAAATTAATTATTATTAAATATGCGTCATAATTATACTAATTGTATTATCGATCATTATTAAATTAAATTAATTATAGTAATTTGTTTTTTTTATTAATTATTGAACCTATCAAATTAATTAAACACTACCTCCTATCAATATTATTAATGCTATTACTACTAAAAAAAAAATTTATTTTCCAAGTAGCGGTTGCCAATACTATTGAATTTAAAGTAGCGTCTAAAGCATTCCGGTTATAGGTCGGGCGTCTCTCCGGTCAGCTCGGCGCTCGGAAGGAGAGAATGGAGTGAAACGCCGATAGGCGGACAGCGGCACAAAGAAGAAATGGCTTAGTGCAACTGCGACTCCACGGTGGGGGACTGCACGGTAGGGGGAATACGAACGGGAGAATGAAGTGAAACGGCGATTACTTGCGCGCACTTCTTCTCTCGGTCACTTGGGTATCCTCAATTTAATGTCTCCGCCTTGTAATATATTTTCTTTCTCTGTAGAATCGAAATTTAAAATAGCCGAGGGAAAAATTGCAAAAAAAATTTTTTCTTTCTTTTTAAATTTTGAGGATCTAAAATTAAAATTCAAACCTCGAAACAATTAAATTTGAAAAGGCTTTTATTTCTACCACTAAACTTTTACTGTAGTGATTGAAGTTTTATTATTTTATTTTATTTTATTTTTTTTTTTGTTGTATAATTAAAGTTGAAAAAGAGATAAAATTGGGAAAATTGAATTCTTTAAAATTTGAATGAGCAACAAAAAATATTTTTTTTTTTGTGTAAATTAAAATTTATGCAAAGTAATTTCTTGAGTTTATTATTAAAATCATTACCTCTGATTTTTTTTTTCTATTTTAAATAAGAACCTGTTCTAGCATTAAAGTCAACAACTTTGGTTGAGCTTAAAAAAAAATTAATTGAGAAAATTACCAAATCTGAAAGGTGAAACTGGAAATAATTGAAATTGCAATTCCAAAAATTTCCAATTTGAAAATTGAAATCGAATTTACGCACTGAAAATTTATGCCCCTGGAAAAATAGGGTTTGACCTCAAGAGTAATATTTAAAATGACCTTCAAAAATTGTAATTTGAAAAATTTGAGGCTTCGCTTTAAAAGGTTTTTCCTCTTTTCCTTTAATTTTTTTTTTTTTTTTTATTTTCTATTTATTATTATCATTATTAATTTTTTGTTACAATTAAATTTATCTCTAGTGTAAAATTTAAACTCTGTAAGTTATAATAAAAGTGTGCATAAAGTAACGCGACTAAGTATTTCTTTATACAGACAGCCGTGCAGTCACCCGATAACGATAGCCTCGCCACCGGATGGTAACTCGAGCTTTTTCGAGTTCGGGAGTTTCGTCTATATTTTTTTTTGTCATTAAAATTTTTTCTTTTCGCGCACAATTTATAATTCTAATTGCTAACCTGTTTAAATACTAAACTTAAACTACAGGACGGTAGCCTACGCACTGTCCTGGCACGAGGGGAAACTTATTAGCCTAAAATAAAAATTCAAAGTTCTAACTCTAATTACTCTAAAAAAAATTTTCCTATTTTTTTCAAATTATACTGTATAAGGTCCCAAACAAGGGGTTTTAAATTATCAAAAGAAGATTATAATTTTTAAAAAAATTTTTGAACTTTATAACATGAATATAAGTTTTACTTAAGCTTAAATGATGTGCAGCTGCACGAGCTACACTTTTTCCGTCACCGGATGTAACTCGAGACTTTTCGCGTCGTAGGATGATTTCGGTTATTCTAAATTTTTTTGATTCTTACGTCGCACTAAAATTATTCTAATTCGGCCTGATATAAAAATCACGCACGGTCCTATTAGAATTGATTATTTCCTAAAAAAGAAAATCACTCCGAATAACGAATGCACGAGCTTAAACCTAACTTCTTTCCAACTTAAAATTACTAAAATCTTAAACTACAAGACTGTCGGGCGAGCGACTCGTCTTGGCAAAAAATTCAAGCGCTAAAACTAAAAAATAATTTTTTATTTTTTATACTCTAAGTTTAATGCGCGCTCCGCGGGGGGCCTAACTACGCTTTTTGCTACCAATTTTGTTATATGTCCCCGTGGACATATAACCGGCTCCTAATTTGGCAGACCCGGGAAGGAGTCGCGGGGAAAACCGGGGGTGAACGGCACCCCTTGTGTGACGACAGGAACGCGCGAATTATTAATTAAATAAGGTGAAATTTTTATATTAAACTCATTACCTTGGTTCGGGGTCCAAACTCGCTGGTAATTGGTCGATGTGATGTGGTCTGCTTAATCTCCCAGACGTAGGTAAAATAATAGGTTTAATTACTTAATTCACTCACGGGCAAGTTACTTTTAAAATAGGTTTTATTAGATCCAAATCAATACACTGGGGCTACAATTATCGAATCTGATAGGTCCAAATGGGCAAATATAGTATTAGTTAATTTATTAAGTAATAGCTTAGGTTTAACAAGGCTCGCGATCTTTTCACTCTTTAATTATATTTCATACTAACTCGACGTCCGGCGCTCTTCCTCCCTGCTGCATCTAAATCCTTCTCCCGCCACCTTGATTTTTTCCCATCAAAAGTGCAGGAGCAGCATTCAGTTGCAGCTGAAATCCGAAGTGCTGACCGGACCCCTCATCCACATGCACGCACACTCGCGCGAGAATGCTCGTTCGCGGATTTTTATTTAATTGTCACATAACAAACCGCTTGGGCGTCCGGGACACTCGAAAATTGGATCGAGCATGCCCAACCGTTTTTTCAAAAATGCTGTCAATTTTTTCCTATTTGAAATATTGCTATGAAAATTTGCAGAAAGCTTTTTCAAAGCCTAATGAAACTTCTCCGCTGGATTTTTTTTTCAAACATAAATTTTTATAGTCTTTTTTTTAAACCATCCAGTAAAAACATCCAGTGGAGAAGTTTCCTAGGAATTCTGTTTCTAGTTTGGAAGAATCTGAAATTGACTCTGGCGTAGATAGTAATGATAGAGGACAGAAACGAGTAGATGCTAACAAAAAAAAATAAATGGATAAAAGAAGAAGGTATACCTTAGAGTTAAGGGCATCAGAAAAAACTGAAAAACTATTGGAAATTACTGAAGCATTCAATAGGGAAACGATTGAACTCAAGAGGAAAGAACTAGAGTTAAAAGAAAAAAATACAATTTTTTATATAAGTGATTATAACTTATGTTTATCCTAAGTACTTTGAAAAATTAAAGTTGTGTTCAAATTTTTTCAACATTTTTTATTTAATTATTTCTTTTGTAAATACTAGAAATATTTAAGTATTTTGTGAAGTTGAAGTATTAATTACGTAAAGTTAATTTAAGAGTTTCAATCTTGTTTAAAGAATAAGAGTTTAGTTTTATTTGGAGTTTTTCCTCTCCAATGTTGTTTCATTGCAATTTAGACAATTAAAAATTTTTTTATAACAAAAAAAGTTTTCATTAAACATATATAAAGTTTATAAAATAAAATGTTAATACATGAAAACAATTTAAAAAGTGTTTTGTATACGTATGAAAAAGTTTAAAAAATAATATAATTTTGGTATCATTAGTTTAAAAAAAAAAATTTTTAAGCTAATATAATGAGAAACACTTTTTCAAATTGCATGAACGCGTGAAAATAATAAAGTATAAAAGTTAAATTTGGAATAATATTTTTAAAAAGTAAGGAATAAATAATAGTTAATAAGTAAAATAAGAGGAGAGTTAAGTATTTAATTAAAATAATTTATAACATTTTACAGTTGAGGATGTTAAAACTGCCTTAGCGGCCAAGACTCTCGTAAATCGGCTCAGGCAGGCCCAGCTTTTTCAAAAATGCTGTCATTTTTTTCTTACTTGAAATATTGCTTTGAAACATTACAGAAAACTTTTTCAAAACTTGATGCAAAACTTCTCCACTGGATGTTTTTACTGGATGGTTTAAAAAAAAGACTATAAAAATTTATGTTTGAAAAAAAAATCCAGCGGAGAAGTTTCATTAGGCTTTGAAAAAGCTTTCTGCAAATTTTCATAGCAATATTTCAAATAGGAAAAAATTGACAGCATTTTTGAAAAAACGGTTGGGCATGCTCGATCCAATTTTCGAGTGTCCCGGACGCCCAAGCGGTTTGTTATGTGACAATTAAATAAAAATCCGCGAACGAGCATTCTCGCGCGAGTGTGCGTGCATGTGGATGAGGGGTCCGGTCAGCACTTCGGATTTCAGCTGCAACTGAATGCTGCTCCTGCACTTTTGATGGGAAAAAATCAAGGTGGCGGGAGAAGGATTTAGATGCAGCAGGGAGGAAGAGCGCCGGACGTCGAGTTAGTATGAAATATAATTAAAGAGTGAAAAGATCGCGAGCCTTGTTAAACCTAAGCTATTACTTAATAAATTAACTAATACTATATTTGCCCATTTGGACCTATCAGATTCGATAATTGTAGCCCCAGTGTATTGATTTGGATCTAATAAAACCTATTTTAAAAGTAACTTGCCCGTGAGTGAATTAAGTAATTAAACCTATTATTTTACCTACGTCTGGGAGATTAAGCAGACCACATCACATCGACCAATTACCAGCGAGTTTGGACCCCGAACCAAGGTAATGAGTTAAATATAAAAATTTCACCTTATTTAATTAATAATTCGCGCGTTCCTGTCGTCACACAAGGGGTGCCGTTCACCCCCGGTTTTCCCCGCGACTCCTTCCCGGGTCTGCCAAATTAGGAGCCGGTTATATGTCCACGGGGACATATAACAAAATTGGTAGCAAAAAGCGTAGTTAGGCCCCCCGCGGAGCGCGCATTAAACTTAGAGTATAAAAAATAAAAAATTATTTTTTAGTTTTAGCGCTTGAATTTTTTGCCAAGACGAGTCGCTCGCCCGACAGTCTTGTAGTTTAAGATTTTAGTAATTTTAAGTTGGAAAGAAGTTAGGTTTAAGCTCGTGCATTCGTTATTCGGAGTGATTTTCTTTTTTAGGAAATAATCAATTCTAATAGGACCGTGCGTGATTTTTATATCAGGCCGAATTAGAATAATTTTAGTGCGACGTAAGAATCAAAAAAATTTAGAATAACCGAAATCATCCTACGACGCGAAAAGTCTCGAGTTACATCCGGTGACGGAAAAAGTGTAGCTCGTGCAGCTGCACATCATTTAAGCTTAAGTAAAACTTATATTCATGTTATAAAGTTCAAAAATTTTTTTAAAAATTATAATCTTCTTTTGATAATTTAAAACCCCTTGTTTGGGACCTTATACAGTATAATTTGAAAAAAATAGGAAAATTTTTTTTAGAGTAATTAGAGTTAGAACTTTGAATTTTTATTTTAGGCTAATAAGTTTCCCCTCGTGCCAGGACAGTGCGTAGGCTACCGTCCTGTAGTTTAAGTTTAGTATTTAAACAGGTTAGCAATTAGAATTATAAATTGTGCGCGAAAAGAAAAAATTTTAATGACAAAAAAAAATATAGACGAAACTCCCGAACTCGAAAAAGCTCGAGTTACCATCCGGTGGCGAGGCTATCGTTATCGGGTGACTGCACGGCTGTCTGTATAAAGAAATACTTAGTCGCGTTACTTTATGCACACTTTTATTATAACTTACAGAGTTTAAATTTTACACTAGAGATAAATTTAATTGTAACAAAAAATTAATAATGATAATAATAAATAGAAAATAAAAAAAAAAAAAAAATTAAAGGAAAAGAGGAAAAACCTTTTAAAGCGAAGCCTCAAATTTTTCAAATTACAATTTTTGAAGGTCATTTTAAATATTACTCTTGAGGTCAAACCCTATTTTTCCAGGGGCATAAATTTTCAGTGCGTAAATTCGATTTCAATTTTCAAATTGGAAATTTTTGGAATTGCAATTTCAATTATTTCCAGTTTCACCTTTCAGATTTGGTAATTTTCTCAATTAATTTTTTTTTAAGCTCAACCAAAGTTGTTGACTTTAATGCTAGAACAGGTTCTTATTTAAAATAGAAAAAAAAAATCAGAGGTAATGATTTTAATAATAAACTCAAGAAATTACTTTGCATAAATTTTAATTTACACAAAAAAAAAAATATTTTTTGTTGCTCATTCAAATTTTAAAGAATTCAATTTTCCCAATTTTATCTCTTTTTCAACTTTAATTATACAACAAAAAAAAAAATAAAATAAAATAAAATAATAAAACTTCAATCACTACAGTAAAAGTTTAGTGGTAGAAATAAAAGCCTTTTCAAATTTAATTGTTTCGAGGTTTGAATTTTAATTTTAGATCCTCAAAATTTAAAAAGAAAGAAAAAATTTTTTTTGCAATTTTTCCCTCGGCTATTTTAAATTTCGATTCTACAGAGAAAGAAAATATATTACAAGGCGGAGACATTAAATTGAGGATACCCAAGTGACCGAGAGAAGAAGTGCGCGCAAGTAATCGCCGTTTCACTTCATTCTCCCGTTCGTATTCCCCCTACCGTGCAGTCCCCCACCGTGGAGTCGCAGTTGCACTAAGCCATTTCTTCTTTGTGCCGCTGTCCGCCTATCGGCGTTTCACTCCATTCTCTCCTTCCGAGCGCCGAGCTGACCGGAGAGACGCCCGACCTATAACCGGAATGCTTTAGACGCTACTTTAAATTCAATAGTATTGGCAACCGCTACTTGGAAAATAAATTTTTTTTTTAGTAGTAATAGCATTAATAATATTGATAGGAGGTAGTGTTTAATTAATTTGATAGGTTCAATAATTAATAAAAAAAACAAATTACTATAATTAATTTAATTTAATAATGATCGATAATACAATTAGTATAATTATAACGCATATTTAATAATAATTAATTTGGTAGGTTTGATAAAATATCGTGAATATTACCGATAAAAGAAAAAAAAAAAAAAAAAAAAAAAAAAGTAAAAAGAGAGAGGAAGCCGCGCGCTACTGAATCCGACCACTTCCCACCCTTGTGTGACGTCTGACTAATTTTTGACCTATTTTTACTCGCTACCCTGTTTTTTTTGTCTGACCATTGACCTACTCTACTCGCCTGCTTTCACAGTCAAATAAATAAATAAAGAAAAGGGGTCGTCATTCTCCTATCACCGTGTGGGTTCCCTGACTCGTGCCCAACCGGGAGTTCCGACCGAGGGGCGTTGAAAGCGACCCCGTCTGGGGAATTGAATGCAAGCCGGCGCAGTGCGCCTCTACAGCCAGGAAGGGCTAGCCCTTGGGTTTCGGATCTTCCTGCTCACTCGATTCGAATTAAGAATTATACGGATTGAGCTGACCCTATATGCGGATGACCTAGTTATCTATCACCGTTAAAGATAGACCCAGACCGAATCTCGAACACCTACACCGGTAGTTCCTCCAGACCCCTAGTCCTTGAACAGTGGAGTGGCAGCTAAGCTGGTGTCTTTTGGGACCCCACGAGATGACTGGCGGGACAAATGCCAACGGGCAGGGCCAGCAGGACCTGACCCGAACCATGGGTACGACATTGCTGGCATTGACTAACAGTCTTTGCCTGCAAAATGCCATCGCGGGTCTGAGTACCTACGACGGCAGCAATATACCCCTCAAGGACTTTATCCAGGATGTCCGGAATGGAGCAGACTGCGTCTCCGACGAACAGAAGGAGGGGTATAAGCGGGCTGTTCTAAGCAAACTGAGAGGTGCAGCGAAAGACTGCGCTTGGGGGCAAGACTTTGCCGACGTGGAGGAAATATGCAGCCACCTAAAAAAACGTTTTGCCCCCGGTAAGGGCTTCGCCTATTACAACAATAAGCTCCACACCCTGCATATGAAGCAAGGTGACTCGGTCGGGGGATTCAAGGACCAGATTAACATTCTCCTCTGGTGTGCCAGGTCGGCTTTGAAGGAAGAGAAGAAAGAAGAATATCATGAGAAGATGATGGTGCCCTTGACCGAAGCTGCAGTGGATGTCTTCATCAAGGGACTTCCCGCAAGCCTCAGCCAATGGGTGGATTCCAAAAAACCTACCAAGTTGGAAGACGCCTATGAGGAGGCCGTGCGACTCGAGTCAAGGATGGACGCCCGTATCATCCCGGATGCCCGCCAGAGATCGAACTACTACCAAGCCGACGGGTGGAGACAAGACTATCGCTATGGAGCGGAGAGCCAGACTGCCTACGTAGGATGGGTGCAAGAGGGGGAGGACGCGGGCGAGTGGTACCCGTGGTCTGAACAAAGCCAGCTGCCGGAGCAGGAGGAACCATGGCAGGGACTACCACCTCAGAGTACTGAGACTGCCTACGAGGTCTATTACCAACAGCCCTACCAGGCTTACCCAAGCCAAACACCCCGGTATACGCAACCAGGACCGCCGCAGTTACAGACGCAGAACGGACCACCTCCACCGCGTCAACAATACCCCCAGGGACAGCGATACCCCCGACCTCCGGTACCGAATCTGCAAGCCCCCCAGGGGTATTGGCAACCGGCCCCTGGGCATAATCCCAATTACGGACCACACCTAGTGAATTACCGACCGCCTGGTCCACCCCGACCAAAAACTTATGACCCTGACCGTAGTCAACAGAATAAAGTGCCCACCTACCAATATCCCCGATATGGGCCCCCTAATGGCTGGCCACAAGGCCCGCGGATGAATACCCCTATGGGACAACCTACGATGACGGGGCCACCTCCCCCGAGCCGTAACCCAGCCATGCCTCCGGTGCAGTGTCAACCTGTAACCGCGGAGGACGTTGACCTACGACCTAATCCCCCATACCAACAGTCTTAAAACTGGCTGGAGGCTCGCTCAACTATGGTGGCGAGCCAGCCTCAAGGACCCTCCGGGCCAGTGATGAACCAACCAGGCCCCCTGCAGGCGGCACAGACCATGCAAATTCAAACCAAGGGAGTACCATCCACCTTGCGGTCTGCCCGTACACTGCGGAGCTTGCAATAGACCCCGACCCGGGCACCCACATCCGAGTATATCTCCCGCAGGAGCAAAGACATCTGGTGCTCATGCTGGACACGGGGTCTGCCGTCAACTTGATCAAGCTTCAGGCGCTCCACCCGGATGCCTAGGTAGAAACAGCGGCGGCCATCCCCTTGGTGGGAATCGCCGCCCAGGAAGTAATGACCTTAGGCATCACCTGGATACCAATAGGCGACCAACCTACTCTTTCCCATGTCGTGCCAGACCAATTCCCCATTCGGTATGACGGAATACTGGGTCGAGTATTCTTAAAGCAGAATGAGGCCGTAATATCTTATTATAAGAATAAAATAATGATAGGTAGTAACGTTATGAACCCCCTACCCTTCCTAGACTCCGAGGGTTATGAAATGGTTGACCAAGAGCGGGGTTTAAACCCACGAGACCCCATGCTAGAGGGAATTCACAAGGTTGAGTTAGCCGAGCCCTCCCCTGTAAGTACGGGCTCGGCTGAGTCCCCGGCTGAGGAGAAAGGACCTAAGGAAACCCAGCTGGAAGCCCCTTTGAACCCCAAAGAAGGGAGTACCACGTGGACAATTAAAAAACGGTGCCGCCAAGTTATCAGCGTTAATTTGATCAACGCCCATACGGGAGTAGGATACCTCCCGGCCCTTAGCAGAACCCCAATAGTGTTCATCGGAAATGCACTCGTCACCAGTGAAAATGGGAGTTGCAAGGTTTTGGCAGTGAATACAACCGAGGAAGATGTGACCATTGAGGTTCACCCCCATGAATTAATTCCCTGCGAGTACGACGCACCCCCGTTCGATCCCGATTCAGAGACCGAGCCTGAGGGCGAAAAAATCACAGATGAGGGAGAGAGAGTGAGGCGCGTGTTAGAGCTGCTCGACGCGGAGCAGTTGAACTCCGAGGAGAGGGACCAAGTGCGGCGTGTCGTGGAAGAATATCACGACGTTTTCTTACTACCCGGAGATAAATTGTCCTGCACCGATCTAGTGGAACACGAGATACCTACCGAAGACAACATCCCTGTGCATACTAAACAATACCGCCACCCACCCATTCACCGGGAGGTGATGCGAGAGGACATCGAGAAGAAGCTCCATGATGACATCATAGAACCCTCAACCTCACCGTACCAGTCTCCTGTGTGGATTTTGCCCAAGAAAAGGGACAGCCAAGGGCGTCCAAGATGGCGTATGGTGGTGGACTTCAGAGCTCTCAATTCCAAAACAATTGGGGACGCATACCCGCTGCCGTGCATCGCGTACATCCTGGACCAATTGGGCGACTCAGTATACTTTTCTACCTTTGACCTAGCCAGTGGGTTTCATCAAATCCCCATGAAACCCAGTGACAGACCTAAGACGGCGTTCTCTACAATAACGGGACACTGGCAGTTTAAGAAGATGCCTATGGGACTCAAAAACGCGCCCGCGACCTTCCAACGACTAATGGATCGCATCCTGCTGGGCCTGCAAAATGTGGAGATGTTGGTGTATCTAGATGATATCATCATATACGCCAGTAGCCTTAGCGAGCATCTGCGAAAGGTGAGACTGTTGTTTGACCGATTAAGTCATGCGAAACTGGTGTTACAACCCGACAAAGTACTCTTCCTCCGACGAGAGGTAGGATTCCTGGGACACATCGTGTCCGAGAAGGGGTGTGAACCAAACCCTGACAAAATCATGTCCATGAAAAATTTCCCCCGACCTCGCAATGTAACCGGTATCCGGTCGTTCACGGCTTTGGCCGGATACTATCGGAGATTCATAAAAGACTTTAGCAAAATAGTGATGCCTCTGTATGACCTCACGAAGAAAGATACCAAGTTCGTCTGGACCGATGCCCAAGAGCAAAGCTTTAATCTACTAAAGCAAAAACTTTGCGAGGCTCCTATTTTGCAGTTTCCCGATTTTAATAAAAAATTTACCCTAACAACCGATGCTTGCGACTATGCTGTGGGAGCAGTACTTAGCCAGGAGAAAGATGGCTTCGACCATCCTGTCGCCTATTTGTCACGAAGCTTGACGGGACCGGAACTTAACTATACCACCACCGAAAAAGAATGCGTCGCGGTGTTGTACGCCTTCCGCAAATTCCGAACTTATTTTCTGACCGGAATGGAACCGCATACATCGAACCCTCTCACGAATATTTGGGAGTGAGTGAAGACCAGCTCCAGTACTTTAAATTCAACCAAATCGACTTTGAAGAGTGCCTGGACCTAGTTTACGGGTATCTGTGCAACAGCAAATTGGGAATCTGGAAAAGCTCCCATGCCCCAAACTGTGAGATAACGCTGTACTTACAACCTTCGGCAGAGGCGCTCAAGCTGTGCGATTTGCGGTTCCACCCGCAAGTCTTGGACCAATGGCGCTATCTGAAAGCGACGGGGTCCTGGCTTTTCTCCATGGCAAAGGAGGAGCAAATATGAATTCTTTGTCCCAGTAACACAACTATAATCTCGGTGAAAGGCCTAGGACTTTTGCAACTAGCCCAGGAATGTGTAGGAAAAACAGATAAAATTACCCTGCCAAACCCCGAAATTCACCGACAAAAGGGAGAATTTTTCTACCATCCGGAGATCAATTGAACCCTTTCGCAACTATACCCCGAATTATCCAAAGGCGTCCAAAACCTACCGCAAGCCGATTGGAACAATGAAGGGATTAAAGATGACGGGTGGCAAACCCGGCGTGGGTTGCCCTTGCGAGAATTATTAGACAAGCTCAAACGTTTGGAGCAACGGCAAGGCGATAAGATAGTAACTACCGGACTGAGCCTGAGCGGGTTTATTATGGTAACGACCGTGATGATCGGGTTAGTCATGTATATCCGGGTGGTAAGGCCACGGACTAGGGCGCTCACCGAGAACTCAACCGAGCTCCCAAGCACGAGTAACGAAGCCCCAAATGCAGCGAGGGATCGAGAACCCCACGATGTTCTATCCACTCCTCCAAGGAAAACTACGACGCAAGAACCTTGGATTGATTCCTAATTTCTAGAAGCCCCCCCCCCACCTATCACCCATCATCTGAATGACGACCAACGGTTAACCGAGACCTAAATTAACTAATAAATATGATTACAGCATCACCGAGTCAAAAAAAAAAAAAAAAATGGATCACCAAGTGTTGAAAGAAAGCCCCGGCCAAGACCCCTGCATGATCCGAGTGAAACACCCTCGAGATGTGGAATTATGGGAGGTCATTCGAGGACTGCGCCGTTATGGGCTCATTATAGGCGGGCATTTAGAAACCAACACGTCCAATGGAAACATCAGTCGGATAACCTTCCGAAATGTAAGCGACGCGGATCGAGTTCGACGAAACAACAAAGAATACGAAAAGAACAAGGCCCGAAAGCCGTCCAAGACTACACCCTCACCACCGGAGGAGCCTTCAAGACCGGTCAGATCAGTAATCGTCAAACCGCCACCGAAACCAAAAAGGGAGGAAGGTCGAAAGAAGCAAAAAACTCCACCAGGGAACCTAGAGGAAAGACAACCAAAAAAGATATCTACCGAGACGCCACGCCTATGGAGCGAGCAAGCCCCCGATCCGGAGCTACCTAAAGCACCCACGGACCCACAGGAAGGAGTGGATCACCATCGCCTCTTTTGTATTCTCCCCGAGGAAATACCCGTCGAATACCGAGATGAGCTCTTCTTCAAGGAGTTCGCCCAATTCGGACCTTTAGAATATTACCAAACCGTGCGCAATAAGCAAAATCGGCTGGTCTGGGGTTATGTGCGTTACCTCGACCCACTAGATGCGGAACGCGCCCTACGACAAAGCCAAAAACCCTACCGTGCAAAATATGCAGCGTTTCACCGTAAATCGAGTGAAAACAAGGAGGTTATTCAACATAGCTGTGGGCGATGGATTGGAGCCGGCACGTATCAACATCACGACCGAATTTGTGAAAGACAAGCCAACTACGTTAACCAACTAATACAAGGACTGACCCACCCACCACCGATCATCAATCAGTCCCCGAACCTAATGGACCTTGACTTCTGGGAAGAAACAACACAACCTTCAAATACCACGTTAGAATTAGCACCGAGCCAAATGCATGTGTTGGCGGAACACATCGTCAAGCTTTGGGACCAGCGTCACCACCAAGTGTCGCCAACGACAAAGACCACACCGACGGAGAGAGAGGTCCCGAGCACAGATATAAAAGACCCGCCCACGACCGGAAATTTAGAAGGCAAACCGACAGACCTATTGCCAACACCAAAGAAGCAAACCGACCCAAATGCGCGGAACACCGAAGAAAGGATGGAAATGCAGATGGAAACACTTGTGTAATTAGAGACTGTAAGACCCAAAATAGAGTGACTAAAGACAAGACCGTGCTAGTGCGCGATAAAAGTGTGTATGAATGCATATGGCCGCGAAACGGAATGTTTGTATGAGTAACTGTCTAAGAGGCATAAGTTAGAATGACCCTAAGTCAATAATGTTCGATCTTAAAAATCATTAAAAAAAAAAAAAAAAAAAAAAAAAAAAATTAACTTTAATAATAATAATAATAATAATAATAATAATAATAATAAAATATAACAATAATAATATGAAGGAAAGAATATGTATATGTATGATATGTATGTATGTATGAATGTCTGCATGTATGTGTGTGTGCACATATATACATGTATATACGATAAAAAATAAAAAAAATAAAAATTTGATAAAATGTGCGTAGATATGCGGTCGATATAGGGGTTAAAGAAGAAAAGCGGCGAGTAGGAATGCATGTGTCACAGCCCTAAACCCTTCAGTCTTCTATTAACCCTCCTTGATATAATCGAAACCACTATCCACCTCGTGACCTACCTCCTCTCAAGTTCCTACCCATAACCAGCCCCTCCCCAAGCGGAAAGCCCAATTCATCTAGAGTAATCAATTCATAACGCCTTCTTGCAGCAAACATGGCCTCCTCAAGACTAAGAGAGCAACTCGAACCCAGCGAACCACGAAGACCGTTAATAGATCTACAGGAACACCGATTTGTGTTACAAGCCCTGGGAACGGAAATGGTGGGGGAAAATGAGGTTGGAATAGTCATCAATCGGCCCTTCGACGTCCGAGAACTCGGAAAATACCTGAAAGGGGTCAACCCTACTTCATTGGAGGAGCACGAAAATGAGGATGACCAAGAAGACCCCCTCATTTTTGTAAAGTTCCGATTCCGAACGCCTGAGCAGCAAGGCATCGCCCTAATAAAGAATTTAGAAGACGACCAGCGATTGGTAGACGAGGGAACCCAGTTGCTAGACGTGCGTGTACCCGTAGCCCGAAGTCATCAAAGAGTCTACCACGACCTAAAAACCTACGGACCCCTCTTGTGGCTGCGCTTTTGGAAAATGCGCACGCCAGAGCGAGACGCACACCTAGACCCCCTGTATTTGGCTTTTGCCAAATATAGGCATCCCACAAGTTCGTTAATAGCAAGGGAACGCATGGAAAAGGAATACGGAGCAAGACTAGGGAAACCTCGTCAATGGAAGTGCGATTTGCGCGAGCTCCGGGAACCTTTCCCGATAATCCATTGTGAATATTGCAATGTACAAGTGTCTCGGCTGGATATTAAGGACCACCGACAACTCCACACCCAGGAACGAATATGGGACGAAAAGAAGGAGGAACCAGACGAAAGGAGAAACAACGATTATGCGGCCACTCTCCGATTGGAAAAAGAATTGCAGCGGCTGAGCTTGAAGGACGAGAGACCCCCCAAAGAGGACCCACCGCGCAAGAAGAGGAAGGAGGCAGACCAAAAGCTTCGCGTTTTCAGACCTTGGGAATAAAAAAAAAAAAAAAAAAAAAAAAGAAAGAAAAAAAAAAAACACTCCTTACTAAACCTATACCTAAAACCTCCTTACCAAACCGATACCTACTTCTAGCCCTATACCTAAGTTAAAAAAAAAAAAAAAAAAAAACTTACCTAACCTACACCTACTTCCAGCCCTATACCTACATTCACCAGGGACGGTGAACAGTTTAAGAAGGGGGGGGCTGTTATGTGACAATTAAATAAAAATCCGCGAACGAGCATTCTCGCGCGAGTGTGCGTGCATGTGAATGAGGGGTCCGGTCAGCACTTCGGATTTCAGCTGCAGCTGAATGCTGCTCCTGCACTTTTGATGGGAAAAAATCAAGGTGGCGGGGGAAGGATTTAGATGCAGCAGGGAGGAAGAGCGCCGGACGTCGAGTTAGTATGAAATATAATTAAAGAGTGAAAAGATCGCGAGCCTTGTTAAACCTAAGCTATTACTTACTAAATTACCTAATACTATATTTGCCCATTTGGACCTATCAGATTCGATAATCGTAGCCCCAGTGTATTGATTTGGATCTAATAAAACCTATTTTAAAAGTAACATGCCCGTGAGTGAATTAAGTAATTAAACCTATTATTTTACCTACGTCTGGGAGATTAAGCAGACCACATCACATCGACCAATTACCAGCGAGTTTGGACCCCGAACCAAGGTAATGAGTTTAATATAAAAATTTCACCTTATTTAATTAATAATTCGCGCGTTCCTGTCGTCACACAAGGGGTGCCGTTCACCTCCGGTTTTCCCCGCGACTCCTTCCCGGGTCTGCCAAATTAGGAGCCGGTTATATGTCCACGGGGACATATAACACGGTTTATTTTATTTTGTATTTATTTATTTTTTTTTTATTTATTATTTTTTTTTTTTTATCAAAGCTTACCCAGACCCTAAGGTCAATACAGCTTAACCCAAGCGGTTTTATCATCCAGGATCTCAATTGTTATTATTATTATTATTCTTATTGATAGAATAATCTAAGACTGTGCGAATCTTTCTGTCTCTCTTGTGACTTGTGTCTCCATGCAGGCCCAAACGCGCGCGGCCACATCAAGTGTCTGTGTGAAGAAAGAGAGAGAGAGAGAGAGAGAGAAAGAGCCTGCTGGCTACGCGGTGGTCACCCCCCACTCTTCGCCTGGTGTCGTTTCTTACGATTTTTTTTTCGTAGCCCCCTGCGCCAGAACCTGCGATAAGGAACTTCGTTCCAAAAATTTTAATACATGAATTAAAGATCTTAGTGTTTATTAATAAAAAGTTGTTCATTACTTGTAAACAATAAAAATTTATGATATATTTACAAAAATGAAAAAGTTACAAAACATTTGTTAATGCTAAAGATATCTATTTGAAAGTAAGGAAAAGTTTCAAAATATTTAGGTTCACCAGAGAAATAAAAATTAAATTTTGTTTTGATTGTTTACAAATTTTTCCAAATTTTATTTACAATAGTAAAAAAAAGATGTAATTTATAAATATAAAAAATCACGTAACTTTCATCTGAGGAATGGCTTACAAAGGTCTGTTTACATAGGCATTAAAAAGTTCATCTCTTATTTGAAAACCATCTTCATTAAATCCAACCTCATCTTCATCTTCTGAACTGGAATCTGAATCATTCGCATTGACTCCATCAAGACCACAAGTATCTATTGTACCAGGTACTTCTATAGGTTCTTCAAGATACTGGTGAGAGTCGTCATCGCACATATCATGTAGGACAACACAAGCCCGAATGATTTTGGTGTGCTGTGATTTTTAATCGTTTCATGCCAGGTTTAAGGTGAACATGGTATAGAATCCTAAATCTTTGAAAAACATAATTGTATGAAAGTACTCAGTATATTTATATCAACCTTGCACCATATACAGGGTGGTCCAAATTAATGTATCGGTGCATTTATCTCGAAATCAAAGCCTCGTGTGAAAAATTTTTTCAGGTAAAAGTTGTTTGGTTAGGAGGGGGAAGAAAAATGGGCCCAACAGAATTGGGCCCGGGGCCTTAGGTTGGGCCCTACGGACCCAAAGTCCGTTTTTTTAAATGGGAACCCCTATTTTTTACCCCGGATTCGGAAAGAGCGGAAAATTTTACGATTTTTAGGTATTTTTTGAAATTTTTTTGGGCCTTTTCTGAGGCCCCATAAGCCCCGATAAAGTCTCCGTATGTTTTGTGGCTTTATTACCGGGAAAAAAGCATTTTTAGTACAGCACATGCACGGGAAAAGTTATTTCATTTTAAATTTACAAGAAAATGGACCCGAAAAAATTGGGCCCGGGGCCTTAGGTTGGGCCCTACGGACCCAAAGTCCGTTTTTTTAAATGGGAACCCTTATTTTTTACCCCAATTTTTTTGGGCCCTATGAAGACAATACGTGGGGCTTGTGACCCTGCTTCTGTGGCCTCGTTCAACACTGAAGCCTTTTCTACATTTTTTTCTGATAAATGAGTAATCAGAAGGTCAATTAATTTATTATGAAGAGTTTATTAAATTTAAAAAAAACAAAACATGTACATATGTACATGAATAAGCAATAAAAAATCTCAAACAAAGAATAAACAATAAACAATTATTAAATAATCTGAACTCTATGTACATGTTTTGTTTTTTTTTAAATTTAATAAACTCTTCATAATAAATTAATTGACCTTCTGATTACTCATTTATCAGAAAAAAATGTAGAAAAGGCTTCAGTGTTGAACGAGGCCACAGAAGCAGGGTCACAAGCCCCACGTGTTGTCTTCATAGGGCCCAAAAAAATTGGGGTAAAAAATAAGGGTTCCCATTTTAAAAAACGGACTTTGGGTCCGTAGGGCCCAACCTAAGGCCCCGGGCCCAATTTTTTCGGGTCCATTTTCTTGTAAATTTAAAATGAAATAACTTTTCCCGTGCATGTGCTGTACTAAAAATGCTTTTTTCCCGGTAATAAAGCCACAAAACATACGGGGACTTTATCGGGGCTTATGGGGCCTCAGAAAAGGCCCAAAAAAATTTCAAAAAATACCTAAAAATCGTAAAATTTTCCGCTCTTTCCGAATCCGGGGTAAAAAATAGGGGTTCCCATTTAAAAAAACGGACTTTGGGTCCGTAGGGCCCAACCTAAGGCCCCGGGCCCAATTTTTTCGGGTCCATTTTCTTGTAAATTTAAAATGAAATAACTTTTCCCGTGCATGTGCTGTACTAAAAATGCTTTTTTCCCGGTAATAAAGCCACAAAACATACGGGGACTTTATCGGGGCTTATGGGGCCTCAGAAAAGGCCCAAAAAAATTTCAAAAAATACCTAAAAATCGTAAAATTTTCCGTTCTTTCCGAATCCGGGGTAAAAAATAGGGGTTCCCATTTAAAAAAACGGACTTTGGGTCCGTAGGGCCCAACCTAAGGCCCCGGGCCCAATTCTGTTGGGCCCATTTTTCTTCCCCCTCCTAACCAAACAACTTTTACCCGAAAAAATTTTTCACACGAGGCTTTGATTTCGAGATAAATGCACCGATACATTAATTTGGACCACCCTGTATTTATAAACTTATATCTATGTTAATTATTTACAGACCTCTGTTTCAATCGGCCAATAGTTTGCTCGACAGAGACTCTGCATTTAGAAAGCCGCTAGTTAAATTTTTTATATTTTGCTTCCAGATGGCCATTATTTTTGTGTGGAGTAAGTAGCTGCTTCAGACATGGATAGGCACTATCACCCAGAATGAAGCCATTACCTAAAAAATAATCGATATTTGTTTATATTTGAAAAGCAAGATTTATTTTAATTTAAAACATAGTAACTGATATTTTAATTTCTTACCAATATTAGTAGTAGTTACTTTTTCATACAAAGGAGAATTTTTGAACCCTTTAGCATCATAAACCGAGCCAGGGTATCCCAGATGAAAATCTCATATTTTATAGTTGTGGTCGCTGAGCACTTGCATCTGCAAAGAAAAATATTCCTTCCTATTATAATAGCTGTCCTGCTGCTCTGTAGGCCTATCTATTTTGATGTGAGTCCCATCGAGTGATGCAATAATGTCTGAGAAATTGTATTTATTAAAATAATAATTTTTGGTGGCTTCAATTTCTTCTGCTGTTGGCCACTTGATAAACTCCGGTGGGATATTTCCAAGAAAGTTACTAACTTTTGTGATGATATCATAAGTAGCACCTGGTGACAAATCAAATTTGTCTTCAGCTTCATCGTAGGTTTCCATTTTTTGCCCAACAAACCACAAAAAACAGTATATTTGTTTATCTGGAGAAATAGGAGGCTGCCAACTGCTGCAAAAAAATTGGTAATAAATCAATGAATATTTTTCATTTTATCTGTTACTGAACTAACATTAAATTGAATAATGATAGCAGTACTTACAATTTAATGACACACAGTACTTGGATTGAGCATATCTCATGATTAATTTATTAACTATTTCTCTTCCTAATCCAAACTGGCGAACGAACTTTGTATCTTAATACTTTGGGACCACAGTCTCATAATAATTTTTAATGCACACCCTATTTTTTCACATAGGCTTATCTTGTGTTTCATCTGATGAAAAATCAAACAAGTCAGAAGCTCTAATTGAAGATTCAGAGCTAGTTTCCCATTCTTTTGAATCAAATGATTCTAATCTGCTTGATGAGCATGATGAATCTGATGAAGATATTTCTTCTTGGATGTCAATCAATGTCAATCAATGTCCATGTCCATTATTTGTAGATTATTTTTTAGTAAATTAAGTATTGATAAGAACCAAGCAAAAAATTATTTTATTTTTTTTTCACAAACATAATTAACTTTATTTGCTATCTTCGTCACAATTAATAAAATTTTAAACTGCACTGAAAAAACCAACTTTGATTGCACATAATCTAGTTGTAAATAAAAACAAGTTCCAGATGAGTGTACATCCTTATAACCTCGATTTTCAATAAGAAAAAAAAATACTATTTCGACCTACACATACAAACAAATATATAACTTTTTTAATTTTTTAACACTATAAATTAATTATAATTTTTTGAATAATTTATTTAATTTCAGCAGAGTCAAACACTACATTAGGTCGGTACAGAATAAAATTTAGGCTCTATAAATGAAACAGCTGATACTTGAATCAGTCAATGACGACTCAATCTTTCGGTTCACTCGAGAATCACTTTTCAGTTTGCTCCGATGTCGCTCCAAGCGGAAAAACTTGAAACGGACATCTGTTTGATTCACATGCGAGTCACTTCGAATTAATTCGAGTTTATCCGTAGCAGCTTCAAAAGTTGAATCAGATAAGTATAATATTCCTTTTCTTTTGATTGTTTGTTTACATTCTGAACGGTGTAGGTAAAGTTAGCTACACTTATTTTTAATTTTTCTTACCCTTTCTTAAGTTTGTTTACTTTTACCTTTTCAAAACAAATAGTCAGTTGACTCAATTTCTCAATAATTGAGTACAGCTGCTACTATTTTGTTAAATAATTGACTAATAAAATCAGGAATTTTTTCTTTTTTTCATTGATCTTGAGATAATCTGAAAATTAAATTTCATTTATTGTTGTTCCACCTTATCTTACACAATAGAATTTGCAGGTGCAATTACCTGGTAACCTGAAGTCAACGCTTACTGTTCGCCAACATCTAAGCAACCATTGGCACCTGTAAGAGCAAGCAAAGGGACTTTCTTGACCAACTGGTAGTCCTCGAGTTCTCATACAGCTGCAGCAGCACTTCCAGAGTTCTTCGAAAGCCTTGGGTTCGAAAGTACTGTTTTGTATGGTTGTTAGTGAAAGCATTGGAGTAAAATGTTGCCAATCTTTATAGTATAGTATAATCTCTAATTATTTCTATTGCTGAAGCGTTATTGATTGTCCTTTTTTCCAATCATATATTTTCAAAGAATTATAATTGAATTTTTTTAATCTATTGTAGGTTTTTTTCAAGACGAATTTTCTCAAGACAATCATTTTGCTTACCTACCCAACTGTAATACGTACTAACTATAATCACCCTTTGGTTTGTTTTCATCTCTAAGCGGTGTTTAGCTTGTTTGAACACTTTTTGATCTTTTATAAGTAAAAGATCAATCCAACTGCCTACTAACCCTTGCCCCCACTCAACCCAATTAGAGTTGTTTAGGGATTTTCATTTTTTTTCTCCCTATTTATTTGTTTATTTATTTACCTTTTTTCTTCTACTTTTATTTTTTGTTTTTTTTTTCACTTTCTTTGTTTTTAAACTTTCATTAGAAATTATGTTAGGGTTTTTTTCCAAAATCAGCCACCTGCCTGGCTTAATTGTTTTTATTTAAATTGTATTTCAGTTTAAATTATTTTCCACCAGTGATATTCATAAGTTGCATATTTTTCAACCTACCTTTATCAAAAGAAATTGTTGTTCGTTATTTAAATTGTATTTCAGTTGAAATTATTCTTTACCAGTAATATTCATAGGGTTGAATGTTTTTCAATTTTCTTTTATTTAAAGAAATAGTTGTTTTTATTTTAATTGTATTTCAGTTTAAATTATTCTTTATCAGTAATATTCATAGGTTTGAATATTTTTCAATTATCTTTTATTTGAAGAAATAGTTGTTTTTATTTAAATTGTTTTTCAGTTTAAATTATTCCTTACCAGTAATATTCATAATTTTGAATATTTTTCAATTTTCTTTTATTTAAAGAATAATTGCCTTATCTTAATTGTGTTTCAATTAAGGATTGTTCCACCAGTGATATTCATAAGTTTGAATATTTTTCAATTCTTTTATTTAAAGAATAATTGTTTTTATTTAAATTGTATTTCAGTTTAAATTATTTTCAAGACTTCATAAAATCATTTACCGGTTGAACCCTCGCTTTTCAACGAGCCAGCCAAGAACTATTTTCGATAGTTCTACACCCTACTGTCAATACCCAAGTTGTACAAAATAATTAAGCCTAAAAAGTTCAAAACACCTAACCTAATAAAGTAGCCATTAGTAACCAAGCTGAACGATCGCTCTTCAGCTATCCTAATCAAAAGTCAGTTTTTAACTTTTATCTATTGATTTATTATTTCAAATACCGCCCTACCTTGCAAAATGAATAAACCAAATTCATTTGCTCAAATCCTTAGCAGACAAGCTATAATCTGAAATCGAATCGTCACTCATTTCGAAAGCTTTGAGCAAAAAGAATTGCTTGATGACTCGCGAGTTAGTAGAGATTCGCATCCTGCGTCTCAAGCAACTCTGGCAAGAGTTTGCCAAAAATGACCAAATTTTAAAAAACTGCCAGGATGTAGACTGTGGCCACGACTACTTCGTCAAAGACATGTTCTACCATACGCAGGACACCTTTCATGACGTGTGCGATGACTACATCCAATTTCTTAAAATCAAGCCACCTGCGACACATCTAGTCCAGGCTCCGGCTGTAATCTCAAAAAATCTGCCAGCTGAGCAGCTCCATGTTCATACTCTGGCACCTATCTACGAATTCAAGTCCTTGATTAAGGCACAGCCAGTTGAACTACCTCAAGTTCGGGCTCCAGCGACCCCCTTCAAAATGGAATCACCTGAGACTCCTTAAGTCCAGGGTCCAACGAACCTCTCCGAGAGTAAGCCACCTGTGGCTGTTCTGGCTCAGGCACCGGCTATCGCCTTCGAAAAACAGCCACCTGAATTGCTTAGAGTTCAGGCTTCAGCTACACCTTTCAAATTTCAGCCCCCTGCAACGATCCAAGTCCAGGAACCAGCGGCAATCCCAGAAGCTCAGGTACTTGAACAGATACAAGTTCATGCACCAGATAAAACTTCAAAAAAGCAGCCACCTGAACTATTCAAAGTTCAGGCTCTGGCGATTTTTATTGAGACAGCGCCACCTGTGATCTTAGTCCAGGTTCCCGCTACAATCACAAATATTCAGCCGCCTGAACCACACCAGTTTCAGGTCTCAAATACCTCTTTTCAGGCCCAGAATTCAGTTGTAACCTCAAAACCCCTAGCACCAGAAATAATTTCTGGCACAACTATATCATACCTTCGGTCTTCGAAAGTGAAGTCTTCTATTCACTTTAGCCTCAATTATTCAACCCTTTTTTCCCATTGGGTCTTCGACCCTGGAATTCTTATCACCAAGAGCTTAAGCTCTAAATGCTCTTGCTCAGTAAACCTCTACGTTGCTTCGTACGTTTACAAGCTACTCAAAACCACAATCCATTTCCTTTTTGTATACATTATTTATAATATTTTTTTTTGTTTTATTATGTTCACAGACATTATTATTAATCGACTACAGTCGATTCAGGTGGGCAGAATGTTTGAGATTTACCGCCTTTTATTGCCATGGGATTGGTCATGCGAGCGACCTACGCCAGAGCTGGCCGGAGTGACCAGTTTCCGCTCTCACCAGTCGTGCTACTACCGTGATGCCGCTAACACGCGTCACGGGACTCGAACCCACCGTCGTGAGATCGCCCGCTTATCCGCGATGTTTCAACGAGGTAAAGAGACTCCCGGCCTAAACGGCGAGCTCTCTCTCCTCATTTGTACATGGTTGTTAAATAAATAGTTTAAGTGCAGCATAAAATCTCCAAGTGTTCTGCTTTCAAATACCCTTGCCTTTTCACTTTTCCCACTCCCTCGTGATCGCTGTAAATATTCCCTTAACCTTAAGCGTACCCTCCGCGATTCCCAAACAGTGATGATATAAATTAAATGAATGTTAACTTACAGTTTATAAACTGATTTATAGTTTATAAACGATCAAAATGATTTTTTTAAATTATCAAGTAAAAATTGTGACGGTAAAATATTTAATTAATTCCGCAAAATGCCATTTGGTCCGTTCTCAACGCGCCAAAAAGGGATAAAAAATTGGGCTGCACATGGTTGAACACGCTGTTCGTTGCGTTAGATAAAATTCAGATTCGCTCACCTGTTGAATATAAAGCGCAAAGAGGACTAAATCTTAATATGCGTGCTCGTGTAGTTTTATCGAGAGTCGATGAAGATAGTGGAAGGATTGTCATCACCTGTCAACATCAATATATCCCGACAACGAGACGACGACACGGGAGCGATCGTCAACAAAGAGGCAAAAGAGCTTAGCGATTTGATATTCAATCTGATGGCATGTTAAAGGTGAACCAGCAGCGATTTAGTAAGTCAATTGTTTATTATATGGGTGACTATGTGAGAGTGCACGTATTTATGGTAAACCCGACAAGCTGCACTTGGTTTTTTTCGCGTGTGTGAGCTGCCAACGACAACTGTGTACCTAGGTGCGCGTGCAGCTTGAGAACAGAAAAAATCAATACCTCATATAAATAAATTTTTTACCGTATTTTTAAAAAATTTTTAGGAATAATATATAGTTTGATAAGTCTTAATTCCTTGATCTTAGCTAGCACTGTCTACCCAATTAAGTAAAATAAGCTGAAAATGACAAAATAAGGATGTCTAACATAGCTAGTAAAATAGTGTTTGAAAGCCTTTGCTTGCAATATTGATCAACCTTATCACCACAGAAGCCGATTTTCATGATAGATTTGCAGAATCTCTTATACCTATCTATTTTCACAAATTTCATAAAACATGTTTACAATAACGGTTGTTTCTAATGTTAGTCAGGTATTCATTTTTTTTGGTAACTGTAATAGAGCTTAAAGGTAACCAGAAATTCCATACTTTGAAGAGTGTTGATCTATTTTTCTTCTCCTATGTCACTGAAACTACAATGAAAATAAAAAATCTATATCGATAAACTACAGTTACATGATCACAGCTAGCGCAGTCCATCCAATTCAGTAAAATAAACTCAAATTGACAGAGCATGCATATTTCACATAGCTTAGACGATTCCCAAGTTTCTTAAAGCTTGAAATAATATAACTTTATCATATTTTAAAAAACAATTTTGTACTTGATCAAAGAATAGTATATTCCTGTATAAGCACGAGAACGGCGTCGTTTCTGCGAGAGTTGGATGTTTCAGTACAAGACCGTCGTGTTTACTGGAAGGCACGCGAGAAACTTTTTGCGATAAGAGCATCAAGAGAATAGGCTTGTTTATCGTATAGTATAAGCAAAAAAAAACAGAGGTATTCTCGTTTCAGATTTGAGAAATAGTTTTTTTGATACACTGTAACAAAAAAGAAACCATGCGGTCAAATTTCTCACAATATTACTAAAAACACAGATCGACACCAGTCCGCCCCATCACCAAGGCTCCTTGAATACCTTCAAACCGCCCTCGTGAAGATGGCGCACCTATCGATATGCACCATTCTCTGGTACTTGTTAAAATTAGCTCCTTGAACAAACAAACTATATCTTGGAATAAACTCAATATTAATATTTAACTCAGAATATTCTGCTTACTTGATCAATTCAGATAATTAGCACCAAAAAATATTTTTTATGATAGGAAAGAGGACAAGACAACAAATTTTTACAGTACCCATAACTTTATTTTTTAAACTTTTTACATTTATAAAAAATGTAAAATATAAAAAAATCTTTTATTTATGTACACTAGTACCACTCAGCACGCTGCAACTGCGCATAGGAAAAAAAAACAATGATTGTAACCTCAAAAGGCACTTTTCGAATATTTTAAAAACTTCTACTACACCAATCGGCTCACGAATAAAATCTTACATTGAAAAGGTATTTATTCCTGTGTTTTAATCTTTGGTCACCTAGAGGTGACTGAGGTATTTCTGTTGGATTAAATTTTGGATTTAAGTTTAATTTTGATGGAAATTAATATTGAGATTTTATATGGGAATTAATATATTTTTCCTTTTAGATTTTTATTTATCAAATCTTTATATTTTATAATCACCTGATGGTGATTTTTGAAGAAAGTAAATTTAGTTATTTGAAATTTTAGGAAAAGAGTTATATATGAAAAGCAGGTTGAATTTTATTTATAGTTTATTTTATTGTTAATAAAAAAAAGATAAAATAACAAAAGATAAATGATTACATATGCTTTTAAAAATAAAATTACCTACAAAATAAATGTTCCTAAGAACCGCTTGCTGAAAACCAGGAGGGATGTGACTTGTCCTAGGATGTCGCGTACCGAGTCCCGATTTTGGATTTTATATTTGATTTGACACAGTCTCCACTCAGTTCCAAAGGAGAAACCAATGGTAACTATGCTAAATAGTAGAGATTGACAATAAATAAAAAAGAAAGAAAAGAAGTACAAAACTGATTTACTCTAAGTGGAGTTTTGAGATAAACAAAAAAAAAAACAATGATAAAACTGTTCACACTAACAAGGAGAGGACCAGGCCTTTGGGTCATGGATTTGGCTCAAACTTGGTATATGGGCTTCAAATATGCCAAAAAGAAACCTCGAAGTTTCAGTTTTTCTGAATGGGCCTTTTAAATTCATGTTCCCTCTACACCCCATGTTAAAAAATCATCATTTTATCAGCATTTTTCAATAAAAAGCTGTTTTTGATCTGATTATCAAAAAAATATTGCTCAGACCCTATTGCACTTACAGAATTCCGGAATCTCGCATTTTTTTCGTCTTTCCAAGTACTTTTTGGAAAAAATTATTTGAGATTTTTTTTTATGTATTAGACCATGTAAAATTGAGATATTTAAAATGAAAAAATGACGAAAAACATCTTAATTTTACATGGTCTAATACATAAAAAAAAATCTCAAATAATTTTTTCCAAAAAGTACTTGGAAAGACGAAAAAAATGCGAGATTCCGGAATTCTGTAAGTGCAATAGGGTCTGAGCAATATTTTTCTGAAAATCAAATCAAAAACAACTTTTTATTGAAAAATGTTGATAAAATGATGATTTTTTAACATGGGGTGTAGAGGGAACATGAATTTAAAAGGCCCATTCAGAGAAACTGACGGTTGGAGATTTCTTTTTGGCATATTTGGAGCCCATTTACCAAGTTTGAGCCGAATCCATGACCCGAAGGCCTGGTCCTCTCCTTGTAAGTGAGAGACGATGACTTGTCGAGCCGAAGGGACCAAACACTGTGGCTACCTAGGTGTGTAAACGTTAGTCAGTGGTCTTCAATAAGCGGCGCCTTTTTGTAGGGCCTCATTGTTCTTCTTCCTCCACACGGAAAATTCGCTTGGGCATGGGCTCCCTTCCGGGTTTTCCTCCTTCCCATCAAGCGGTTCCCAAATTTCGGGTCGAGCTTCCTCATTAGTATGAGGAAAGCGACCACCGCGCTCCGAGAAAAGTCGTAAAATTTTTACGATCCTTCTTCCGGAACGTGGGGCGCTTGTTCGACTTAGAATAAACGCTTGATGTGCAACCTTCATTTTAATTAACAAATACAAAGAAAAAAAAAGTCTTATCTCTATGTAAATTCTCCTTACGCAATACTGAAGACCCGGTACACGTTTGTCCCCGGAATTAATATTAGGCCCGGCAAACTGTTTGTTTATCGAGTCGATCGTAAAACTGAACAAAAGAAAAATAGGAGAAAATCAGACTCTACCGTTTTGAATTCAAACAAAAAAAAAAAGTATCGTGTAACCGTTACACAACAATAACGTAAAAAGACATTTTTAGAATTAAAAATAAAAAAGCAAGAAAAATTTTTTTTTTTCACAAAATATATTTTAATATATCATAAATTTTCACCGTTTAAAGTGTTGTAGATTAAATGAATTTTTGGAAATTGAAAAATAATTCATAACATGTCATTTTTATTCAAAACAAAGAATTTTCTCATTTTTCCCTCGTTTTTTCAGTTATGAAATCAAGAAAATTTAAAATTCCATTGGATGTCAAGTTAAAAAAAAAATGTCGAATACAAAATAAAAGTAATGGGTTAAACTGATGACGGAATTGAATAAAATACTTACTTAAGATGAGAAGCAAAAACAATACCTGCCTCCAGTTATTAAAGAATACTGAAAGGTCTACCCAGATTATTAGAAAGAAACTTTGATAAAAATGTATGAGTAAAAATTTTCTTTTATATAATTTAACATTTAAAAAATTTTATTAGATCAGACTAGATCTAGTGAACTAATGAAAAAAAATTTCAATATTGAGTAAAAAAAAATGTCTTCATAATTCTTGTATAAATTGAGCAAAAATGATCAACAGATGAATCAAGTTGATCAAAAACTTAAATCTAAAATAGTTATAGTTTTTTTCAATAAACTATGCTTTTCATCTATGTCCTTCATAATAAATTTTAAATAAATTGACTATTTTTTTTGTATGAAAATTCCATGATATGAAGCTATTAATTTTATGTAAATTTTACTGACGAAAAAATACGCATAATATGTTTATTTCAAAAAAAAAAACAATTCTATGATTTTCTTCATTTTCATGTGAAAAGAGGGTGTTATTTCTCTATTTATCACTTGTTATGTTTTTTTATCAATGAACCAGCTGAAATTTATTCTTGCATTTGACTCGAAGGGTAAAAATACATCAAAAAAGGTTACTTTCGAAAAAAAATTAGTAGTTTTTTTCGTGTTTTCGCAGTTTTTCGCTTGTAGTATTTTTAAATCAAGGAACTAATGAAAAACAATACCACTACTCGATTCAGGGCGAAAAAATACTTTGATTTATGTACTGTAAACATAAAAAATCTCAAATTGTTCACTTTTTTTTTACAATAAATAATTTTACCCGTTTTTACGCGCTAACCCCATAGAAAACTTCGGGGACCATGAAGCACGTGAAAAAAAAATTCGAAATTTTTTTTTCGACATGAGCACTATTAAGGTATATAAAAGCAATTTTTACCATGCGCTCATGAAGAAGAAAAAAAAATTAAGGCCCGTCCTAATATACATATATCTTACAATATTATACAGTTATTTTTTTAATTTTTCACTCATTTCCTTTCCGCCTCCTTCCCACTCCCACCCTTTCTCTACCCACCTCTAATTCTTTAGTTTTTGACCTTAAAACATTTCAATTTTACTAAAATTTTTTTTTTAAATAAACAAGACAAAAAGAAAAATTCTTCAAAAGTGTATTACTTGATGTGAGTACTATAAAATAACTGTTACAGGGGGGAAGGGGGGGGGTCAAAATACATCCACGTGGATCTTAAATATAGTAGCTGCGACGCAGTCATCACGTGGGTACTAATTATTGCGCATTAGCGTGAGTTACTTTTTGGACAACGCTGCTAAGCATCTCGCGCAGGAGCAGTTAGAGTGTGAGTTTTCCTACTATTTTGAGGTTAAAAAAAACACATCCAATCGCAACGAAAGTCGAAGCCTGAATTCGAGTTGGGACAACGCCGCTAAGCATCTCGCACACGAGCTTGCGCAGTTAGCGTGCGCGTTTTCTTAAATTTGTACTGATCGCAAAGCTCTAATTATATCATCATTGAGGTCGATAGTTTTGTATAATTTCCAACAATGAGTTGAAAAGACTAAATCTTTTTATGTAACCTTTGATTTATCAATCCAGCTATTGTGATTTATCAAATCCGAACCATTTAACATAGATTCCCTCGCTTCCTAATAACTTTTTCCACAAGAAAAACAGCAGGGTATTTAGACTTTTAAAGCTCTTGCTCATGAAAACCACCTAAAATTGGCTTTTTTTTTATAATCTAAATGGTAAGTAACAGAATTAGTCTTTGACACTTTATTCACCCAAACGATCTCAGTTGTCCAGTTGGGAGTATAGACCTTTTTAAATATATGTTTGGTTTTACTTACACGCATTTTATCACCCACCTTGAACTTAGGTTTCTTTTTATCAATCTTAGTGGTGTATAAAATTTGATCTTTATTGGTCACATCTTTTGACTTCATACTTATAGTTTGATGTATTTTATTATCATAATCAGCAATTCAATCAATGAAGGATAAAATAAACACTATTATGTGTTATAATTTTCACTTTTTATTTTTGTCAAATTATAAAATTTTGGTTCAATTGTTTCGGTGCACAGACGACATGAATCGAAAACGGTCAAAGAACTGAGTCTAAAGTAAATTAAAGAGTGGGGAAGCATTCATGTCTAGTTGGTCATTCCTTAAATAATTCGAAAATTTTAATTTATTAATTTCCATTGACTCCAAAAAATTTTATTTCCTGACTTTACTGCAATAATGTAAAAATTTAAGGTTATCATTGTAAGCATAATCACATTCAATCGCATGTTTTGCGTAATTAGATTTATCAGGATAAAGATTAATGTAGGCATGCCTATGTTCTTTATAACTTATTTTGAATGTTCTACCTGTCTAACCGATATAGACTTAATGCAATCGTCATTACCACATTTTTTAATGTAAACTCCGGATTTTCTAAAATCATCAGTTTTATCTTTATTGTTTTTAATCAATTTTTGAAGGTTTTTATCTGTTCTAAACGCTAAATTTACTTCGTATTTTTGAAATAATTTATTAATATGGTTCGAGAAATAAGAAGTGTAAGTAATTACATGAAAATATTTAATTGTTTTAGTGGATGAGCGAAAAACTGTATTTATTGCTTTCTTAAACTTGATCTTTGAAACCAAAATATCCACCAAGTTGGGATTATAACCATTATAATGGTTCGGAATGAGGTGTTAGGTTTTGGTGATGGATTCTTTTTGTTTTGGGCTCTATAATATATATCTTACTATATTTTGTAGTCACTTTTTTCATTAATTCCCCATTAACTCCCCATTCTTCCCCACCACCTCCTTATTTCTCCCCACCCTTAATTCTTTACTTTTAAACAGTAAAACATATCAATTTTTTAATATTTTTTTTTAGTCAATACCTCCCAATTCCCTCCCCATTCTTTCCCACCCCTCCCCTTTTTTGGCTGATCTGATCTGAACGGTTTCACTTACCATTAAACTCTCTCTTCAAAGTTCTTTTTAACTTTCCCTCACGGTACTTGTTCGCTATCGGTCAAAATGACGGGCCTTATTGTACTTGACACTGGTCCCACTGTTTGCCGGTTATGGTCGGCTAAACAATGTCGGTCGCCTTTTTCTTCGAGACTCTTATTCTTGCTTGCAGTTTCTTGAATTCTCCTGTAAACTCTTGCATAGTTCTCAGGAGTTCTTCCATCATCCCGCCGTCCTGGCTAGATTCATCATCATCAGCCTGGTTGGCGTTTTCTTTATTCCTGGTGGTCGCATTTGTTGACTGAAGTTGGAATGCCACCTTTAATACCTGCTCGTCCATTAAGACAGCTAAAGGGTGTTCCCCGCTTGTGGTGTAATTCGGGTCAAGAATTGTTGAACCTGATTTTTCCCACATAGTAGCGGCTATAAACTCTGCCCGCATGCCTTCGCGTTTGAACTTGACTTCATCTTGGTCATCAGACTTGTCCTCGACGAAGTCTTCGCCTGAGTAAATATTCATAAGCCACTTTATCAGCCTCTCATGTCGCTGATGAATTGAGCCGTCAGGTTTTAGCCGTAACTCCCTCAAAGCCTCTTCGACTACTTCCTTGTCCACAGCAACCACCCACGAATAAACCAGGTCTTCCTTTGCTTGCTGCTCCATCTCCGCCAGCCTTAAGTTCGCAAAAAGAAGTCCCTAAACCCTCGTGACAGTATTAACACACTCTAGCTTAATTTAAATTTACAATCGCGATAATAAAAAAAATATATATTTTTCAATCTCCACCAGTCCTGAAGGAAAGAAAAATTATTATATTTCTGAGTTTAATTCAAAATAAAAAGGTCCCCGAAGGTTTACGAAAAAAAACTCGAATAGGCTTAATAGCCTGCCGACTCGCCAAAGGTTTTGACCAAAATCCAAGGTCAGCTGAAAAAAAAGCCAAAATCGAAAAAAAATCCGGCTGTTCTAACCCATGTTGGAACACCGTTTTTTGTACTCAGAAATATAAATTACAGTTGCTACTAATCACTAGTCAGTAACACGCTGTAATGAATAAGTAAATGTATATAAAAAAATGTAAAAAAAAAATGTAAAAATCGCCGATTTTATGAATACAAACTTAATATTCTTCTCGCCAGACGCTATACTCACACTACTGTCACGAATTCCAGGTATTTTACAAAGTGGGAAATATAAGAAATCAAAACAAGCAAAATCAAAAATTCTCCACTTTGTAAACACAGCCTGAGAATTTATATTCTCACACACACATAAACTCGTTATGCTAGTCCAAGCGGTAACGAGCTCTTTGTTTTTCTCAAATTCGTCGCGACCGACCTTGAATCCGTCGGCTGCAGTACCTCGCTACTTTGCTCGTCCTTACTTACATATATCCACACATGTTTTTGGGCGTCATGCTATAGGCACTTAATGGTATTAACCCACCACGTTGTTGGGTGCCATGTTATAGGCACACAATCGTGGAAACCCACCACGTTGTTGGGCGCCATGTTATAGTGCTGCAGTCGGCTCCTTGCCGACAGACTTCCTGAAATAGGGATAAATACCGTCCGTGTTTATAAATCCCTACACGATTTAATAAAACGGGGCGGGTGCAACAGCTCGTTATTTCGGTAGTGGGCGCGAGCTAATGGGAACGAGCGCGGGAACACCGGATGATAAATAAATAAACGTTAGTTGAATTCAATCTTAATTTAATAATATTCAACCTAAAACTAATACAAATTTAATTAATATCGCGGTGTAGAAAAATAAGCTATCACTCCAACGACGGAGTATTAAAGAAACCGACAACAAAGAAGTCGGTGCCCTTTGAATCAGGTGGCGCGCGCATACACACTCAGCCGCTATCGGAAATCCGCGCGCGCGAGAAAAACAGAGTATATTTTATAATTTATTACAATCACTCACACTCACACACGCTCGCAATTATTGTCGCTTGAAAAATTATGACTCACGACAACGCCGCAGGTGCACCTGTGATAAGCCGTCAGGCTGAATCTCTAGCCTCCAAGCTAGACGCCAAAATGTAAACTGCTGTGCCTGGCCGCCGGCATATGGTCCAGTGTCGTCGCCTCGTCGTCGAAGAATACCAAGTTGTCCGGGGATGACAATCCTGTTGATGACTTGGTTTGGCTTCGACAGTATCACCCGAGCACATGCGATACAACAAAACCGATCTCTCACTCGTAATTTTAATAATTTAATGTGCGTTCGAATCGTTAACGATGCGTATTTGAACACGCGCGGCGATTGAAATGACTTCGGTCCTCCTTCTACCCGGCCCGACATTCTACCGATTCCCGCGCGTTCCATTCCCACTCTTGCTGCGTTCTAATGGTCGCGCGGCAAACATGAAATTAATTCAGCGTCGTCGCGATTAATTAACTTGACCGTTACAGCTCCACGTTAGGCCCCGTTTGGCTGGTTTTTCTTCAGGCTGCCTACTCACCTTGCTATCAGGTGACGCTAACCGCCACGCCAGTGTTGTGCCCTGTTTGGGCAAAGGATATGGTCCTCCACCGCTGGATATCTACAAACTGGATATTAACGCTGATCCTCCACCTTCTTTCGCCATTCCAGCTTAACAGCTTCCTTCCTGGCGTTCATCCCAAGGAAGAACAGCTTGCTTGACGCTAACTGTCTGTCCTTTCTGGCCTGTTTTAGTTCTTCAAAGGTGATAAAAAAAGGATGGACGGATTAGGCTTTGCGTTGTGCGCGAGTTTTCCGCGGTGACGGTGTTTTCACGTTGTCGACACAAATTTTCTTAGTCAACCCTTTCGGCCTACCCCTACGCCTTCCAATCGTTGGGTCGACTTGTACACATGGCTCGCTGCCATTCACAATTTGCCGCACGGACTCATTCAAAACATTCGCCCTTTCAAAACATTTGTGATCCATTTCTTCAGTTGTTGTACAGCCACTGGACCTTGTTCATTGCCAAAGGCGTCTACGATCGTATACGTATTGCTACCTAGCTTTTCGACTACTGTATACGGACCTGTATACTTAGGCGCTGGGCTAGCCATGAAGCCTTTAGCCTTATTGGACATAACTTTGTTTTTTCTCCAAACCATGTCACCAGGCTGGAAAATTACTTCGCGGTGTCGCTTGTTGTAATGCTCAGCCGCTCTGTCCTGTTGAATTCTTGAATTTTTGCTAGCTTTTCCTCATAAGTCTTCGGCTTTGGCTGTCTTGTCCAGCCTTACTTGAAGAGCCATTTCCTCATACTTCCTTAGTGTCTCGTCAGCTAGCCTTTTGATGACTACACTACAGTCGATCGGCTGACGCAACATGTTCAACATGGCTGGAGTCGTTTTTATGGCCGAGTGCTCCGTCCTGTACGCGCAGACCAGCTCGGGTAAAAGGACGTCCCATTTTTGCTGATTAACTGCAATTAAACATCGGATCATAGTTTTTAGAGTCCTATTCAGCCTTTCCACTTGGCCGTTAGATTCGGGGTTATTAGTCGGTGAGTTTCGTGTTCGTGTTTCTTAAGCTCTCTTCTTAAGACCCTTGATCTGATAGAAACATTTCCGGCTGACCCCACCGTAGGATTACTTCTTGCTAGATGTGTCTTTCCATATGGCTTCATCATCAGCCCGTTTTAACGGCGCACTATAGTCGAAGGTGAGTTTATTCGTGTCAAAACCTGATTTGAAAAAACAGAGTTGACCAATCTGAATAACTTTTGTGGGACAAGAAGCCCAATTAGACGTACTTTAGAAGAAAAATAATTTGAAGTATGAAAAAATTGTTTAAACAATTGCACTAGGGTCGATAAGTTGCAAAAAACTCAAAATTGAGCATTTTTTAAATTCAAAACCTTACAAAAAACGTAGAAAAATCCAATATCATCAATTTTTTGAACAATTTTTTCATACTTCAAATTATTTTTCCTCTAAAGTACGTCTAATTGGGCTTCTTTTCCCACAAAAGTTATTCAGATTGGTCTACTCTGTTTTTTTTAAATCAGGTTTTGACACGAATAAACTCACTTTTGACTATAGTGCGGTGCCACTTCTGCCCAACGTGTGAACAGATCCATTAAAACTAAGACATACTTGTGCCCGTTGTCGCTACGGGTATATGGACCCAGTATGTTGCCTGACACCTCCTGCCATGGTCTTACGATTGGTCGCTTTCCCATCAGACCCCCCGGCAAACGCTGCTCAACTTTTTTCATTTGGCATATCTGGCATGATTTCACATAAGCCTCTATGTCTTTATACATACCAGGCCAAAAATTCTCTTGGACAACCCTCTCCAAAGTTTTGTCTCAGCCCAAGTGTCCTGCAAGGGGTGCATCGTGTTTCTATTTGAGGATATCGCCTCTCAAAAAAACAGGTGCCACCAGCTTCCAAGTGGAGTCGTCACCGACTGTTTCTTCAATTAAGTCGTCAGACTTGTAAAAATAAAGCTTGCCACCCACGACCTTCCACCTAAGGAACTTGCCTGGATTTCTTCGCACAGCTTTCATGTTATTGACATACCAGTCGTCCAGCTCTCCATCAGGTTAGCCTACGGCTGCAACAGTCGTGTCGTCCTCCTCATACATACGAGATAAGGCGTCGAGCACCACATTTAAGGAACCTTTCCGGTATTCCGTCGTAAATGTGTAGCTTTGCAGTTCCAGCGACCATCGTGCCAGCCTGCCCGTCGCGTTTGACAATTTTTTTAGCCATTTCAGCGAATTGTAGTCCGTAATTACGTGGAATTGAAAACCTTCGACGTAACACCGAAACTTCCTAATCGCCTCGACTACTGCCAAACATTCACGTTCTGTTACTGTATAATTACGCTGTGCTGGATTCAGAACTCAGCTAAAATACTTAATGACTCTTTCCTCGCCATCGATGGTTTGAGTCAAACATGCCCCGATGCCAGTGTCTGAAGCATCGGTCTGAATCACGAACGGCTGGGTAAAGTCTGGCCTTGCCAGCACTAGGGCTGAGGCTAGCAGCACTAGAATTTTCTCAAATGCCTGTTGTTGCTCAGCCTCCCATTAATAACAGACTCTCGTGCTTGTGAGTCTCGTCAACGGTTTGGCTACCGTAGCGAAATTTTTCAAAAATTTCCTGTACCAGAAAGCCATTCCCAGGAACCTCTTCAATTTCTTGCGGTTGTTCGGGATAGTAAAATTCAAGATGGCTTCGACTTTTCCTGGACATGGTCGAATTCCATCTCTGCTGACGATTACGCCTGAATGCGTCTCGAAGTCTTCCGTAATGATTCTGATATCATCGAGGTATGCATAGGCGTATGGGCCAAATTCTCGAATTATCATATCTATCAGGCATTGGAAAGTCGATCCAGCCTGATCTAATCTAAACGGCATTCTTTTAAATTGGAACTGGCCTAAGCCTGGAATCGTAAAAGCCGTTATCGGCCTCGACTCTTTTTTCAGTGGCTCCTGGTGGTACGCTGACAACAAAACTAGAGTCAATACGTATTTGGCCGTTTTAAACCTTCTCAGGATATCATCCATATAAGGTAAGGGATAGGCTTCGGTTTTCCTGGAGACTGAATTAACCTTACGGAAATCTATACAAAATCTCCTAGTGCTTTCTTCCTTTTTTACCATAACCACCAGCGACAACCAGCTGCTTCTCGGAGCAGGCTCAATAATGTCGTCGTCTAACATCTTTACTACATGCTCGTACATCTCCAGCTGTACTACCGGTGAAACTGGATGATACCTTTGCTTGATAGGCTTTGCGTTGCCTACGTCGATCTCATGTTCGATCCACGTAGTGCAGCCTAAAGGCATGTCGTGTGGCTGGAAAACCCTATCTAGCAAGTCGTTTATACATTCTTGCTCTTCAGAACCAATGTCGGCTAGACCTAATGACGCCAGGTTTATAACTTCCGCCTCTATCACGGCTGCGACTTCTAGCTCTACCACTTTATAAGCTATCCGGATGTTCAGCTTATTTGTGTCTAGATCTAGTATCGAATCAAATGCATGAACGAAGTTTGTCCCCAGATAACAATCTGAATCCAGATCCAACATGATAGCCACTTTAATATCTTGCGTCACCCCTGCAACCTCAAACGGTAGAACGACGTGTCCTGCAATTGGGCATCTACGACCGTCAGCCACTTTGGCTCCTTTGCCGTGATAGATCTGGAAAGCTGAAGATCCCATAACTGTGAGCGATGCTCCAGGATCATACAGAGCCTTGACTCGGAATTTATCAATGTCGACGGGTAGCCACCATCTTCCTTCCGACTCAGCCTCCTGTGTAGCCGACCTCCTCCTTGCTTGCTCAGTACTCTTTGGGTCTACTGAGCATGCATGAGTATCTTTGCATGAGTATGCATGCATCTCCGAGTGATGGTTGGTCTGTGACCTAGGCGGAGTAAGAATGACGTCGTCTTACTCCACCTTTTTCCCGTTTCCTGGCCTCTCGGGACATACTGGACACTTGTATTCTTCCTTGCCACAGTGGTAACACCGAACTGTCTTATCTTCGTCCCGAGGAGTTTTCTCTCTCTCCACTCTTGTCACGCTTTGGAGAAGGGCTCCTAGACTTTCTTCCGTCTACCGATTTACGTCTCTGTTTGGCCTGTCTGGCTTTGTTTGAATTCAGGGGCCTAAATGTCGGCTAAACAATGTCAGTCGTCTTCCTCCTCGATAACCCTTATTCTCTCTTGCAGATTCTTAAATTCTCCCGTAAACTCTTGCATTGTTCTCAGGAGATCGTCAATCATACGGTTATTTGTTTCTTCAGCCGCAGCCTTGTCCTCGCGGCTCCTGGTAGTCGCCTCCACAGACTTAATATGCGCCACCGCCTTTATTACGTTTTCGTATATCAAGACGGCTAGGGGGTGTTCTCCACTTGTGGTAAAATTTGGGTCTAAAATTGTCGAGCCCGGTTTTTCCCACATGGTAGTGGCTATAAATGCAGCCCGCATCTCTTCGCGCTTGACCTTGACTTCATCCAGGTCATCAGACTCATCTTCAATAAAGTCATAGGCTGAATAATCGCCGATCAGCCACTTTATCAGTCTGTCGTGTTTTTGACGTGTCGAACCATCTGGCTTAAGCTGTAAATCGCGCAAAGCCTCGTCAACCACGTCTTCATCCTCAGCGACTACCCATGAATAGACCAGGCCTTCCTTTGCTTGTTGATCCATCCCCGCCAACTAAGAATTAACAAAAAGAACCAAATCCCTCATGACAGTACTCACACACTCTAACTTAACTTAAATTAATAATCGCAATAAATGAAATAAAATATATTTTTCAATCTCCAACAATCCTGAAAGAAAGAAAAAAAAATTTTATTTTTCTGATTTTTCTATTGAACGCCTCAAACGGTGCAATAAAAGGAAAACGAAATTTAATAGGCCTATTAGCCTGTTGACTCGCGATTGGTTTTGACAAAAACCAAGGTCGACCCAAAAAGCCAAAATTAAATAATAAAAAAAAATCTGGTTATTCTAACCCGTGTCAGAACACCGATTTTTATTCTCAGAAATATAAATTACAGTTGCTACTGAACACTAGTCAGTAGCACGCTGTCAAGTAGATAAATAAAAAAAAAATAATAATAATAAAAATATATTCAAAAAAAAGAAAAAACATTTCAACGACCATCGAATAAATTCAAATTAATAATTGTATGTTCGCTCTACTCGCATTAACTGTCAGGAATAATGAGAATTTCACAAAGTGGAAAATAAAACGAATCAAAACAGTAACAAATTGATACAAGAAAATTCCACTTTGTAAATACAGCGTTTCACGCATACATCCACACTCGCGTAAACTTTGTTTTTCTCTAAACGCCGAGATCGGCCTTGAACCGATCGGCTACGGTACGTCGCTACCGCGCTCGTCTTCACATACCTATACACACTATTGAGTGCCGTGACGTATGCACTCAAATTTAAAAACCAACCACGTTGTTGGGCGCCATGTTATAGTGCTGCAATTCAAAAAGTGGATTCGGGAATACAACCCTCAAAGTCCCGTTGTCCTTGATGCCAGCGACTATAATCTCCTGTCACAGTCGGCTCCGTACCGACAAACTTCCTGAAATAGAGAAAAATACCGTCTGCGTTTATAAATCCCTACACGATTTATTAAAACGGGGAGGGCGCGACAGCTCGGTTTTTCGGTAGGTGGGTGCGGGTTATGGGATCGAGCACGAGGTACACTGGCTTAGAAATAAGTGAAGTTTTATTACACAAGTTAGTTTTCAATATTTAATAAAAAAAGATATTACCTTAAAACTAATACAATATTACTAATTAATACGGTTACGAATTGTCATCAATTGCCCACAACTGAGCATTTAAACTGACAACAACAAAATGATCGATGTTCTCTAAATCAGACTGCGCGCGTACACAACAACCTACTGCTATCGGCAGCTTACGCGCGCGTGAGAAAAACAAATATTATTACAATAACAGTATTCTAAATACACTCACACGTGTTCACACTCACTCGCACATATACAATGAACTTACGGAATCGGTAAGGTGCACCTCATACCAAGCCGTCAGGCTAAACAAAATGCCAGGCTACGATGCCTACCAGCTGCAATCGATACCGCACTCAAATCGCTGTACAGCCATCGTAAAGCGGTCCAGGAGTTGACGTGAAATGACGACTTCACAAATAAACACCACAATCTCACACTACGGCTCTACAACAACGCGTGACGCGAATGACAATAATTGCTTCGACTCCCGTAAACGAGTAAGCTTCTTCAAGATCTGCCATCAATCGATCTCCAAATCTTCGCGCGTCTGCCGGACGTCAGTCTAGCTCCCCGTTGTCCGCGACTTCCAAAAGCCGGTTGGCTTGTCTTGACAAAAGAATGCTTTCCGGGTGAAGACAATCGATCCCGCACCTTCTGTCACTTACAACATTCTCTTTGACGGCGTGCTACTCCCGAAAAGTACAATAGTACGTCAAACCGAGACGAGTTTGATTTCATGTACGTCTTAACGCATGGACACGAAAATTACGAGTGGCTTCCCGATTCCCGCTCTACCACCTCAGAGGTCCGCTCTGATGTGCGTTCGACAGTCACGTGACTCGTGCCAAACTCGCAACCGATGATTTAATTTGTCACTAAACTGACACATATTATTTTCATAATTAATCAAATGAACAGATGAACTATTAATATCGTCAGTTACTAAGTGTTAAATATTGAGTTTGAGTTTTGCTGCCATAAATAATTTTATGGATGTAGAAGGGGAGTGAGTAATTAAACAAGACACTTTATTACCATTATATACAATTTTGATTATTTATTTACAATATTTACAGACCTTCTGGGTTGAGTTAAACAATAGTGTACACCTTACTTGAATATTTACAATAATAAAGAGTTTCAATCAACTCAGTTGAGTTGATGTACACCTTGATGAATGAGCTTGCAGTTATGATAAAACCTCTTTGTTGTTGAGCAGAGTGCTTGGGTGATTGTTAAAGATGAGTAGATCCTTTTGAGAGTAGACCAGTTTAGCGTTGAGAGGAGCTTGACGAGTAGTACCTTGAGGAAAAGCCAAACCAAAATACCGCGTTCACCATGCGGCGGTAGCGAGGTTATGGTCGTAGGCGCGTGAACCATAAGAGATGAGCCGGTGATTTTCCACTCTTGCATGATTTTCAAGTAATTGTAAACACACAATTATATTGATTGGCACTCACTAATCACTTCCCTTTGAGCTCGCCTTCGGATTATTATTGAATCCATGCTTCTTTTGCTTACACGAGGCGTGAAAGCAAGCCGAAAAAACCCGGATGTTGAAGTCCCAGTAAACAGTTGATTTTTACCCGTATTGAGCCCAAACTAACGTGAAAGCACTGCGCAATTAATCGCGCGCTCGCACATTACTTTTCGTTGAGTATTACAGCAAATTATTATTGAATTTGCTTGAGTCACGTTGACACGAGGTGCAACGCTAGCCGACATGAGTTAACCTACAATCGAAGGCCCGAGCACGAGGCAACCACCGAGGAGGCGCTCGGTCGGTGAGCCGGCCAATAAGTGACCGACGCGAGATAATTGAGGCGGCCGATTTAAATATTAAATTAATACTCAACATTCCGCCCGCCATCAACCTTGATGTTGATTTGATGATTTTTACTAACCTTGAGACGTGCCTGGAGAAGGTTGACGTAGCCGTTCGACCTTAACCAGCCTGATGAGTCCATTTTTCCGGAATTTGATTCGACGACTGTCACCGTTGGCCATTTGCTTGATGTTGAGAATTCTTTCGTGAGTAGTATTAAAGAACTAACCTTAATTAGGTGAGAAAGGCGAAACCGTTTTGAGATGACTGAAGATGGTGTAAGTATCCTGCAGTCCACCGCTTCTAAAGTAATTGAACTTGGCGTTGTATTAACTGCCACCTTGAGAATCTTGAGATTGAGAGCTCCCAAAGCTAAGGCTTAGGAACGGAACGGTGTTGAGCGCTGAGCCAACCAAGAAATATCCAAGTTTGAACACATCCAAAATCTTGCGAGTCATTCTTGAGTTATTTCAATGGACGAGAAATGAGAATATATTCAATTTGAGCTGGAAGAGTCATAATTTCTTCTGATGTTGATGGAATGAGTGCCAAGCAGACTGAGCACACATTCAATTTGAGCAAGAAGAGTCGTAAATTCTTCTTATGTTGATGGGATGAGCGTTAAGCAGGTTGAGCACATATTCAATCTGAGCAAGAAGAGTCATAAACTCTTCGTCTTTGTGATTCTATAAATTGGGCGACGCACGTAAAATTTTATTAATTTTACTTATGCCTTTCATTTCCTACCCATGAGATAGGTAGAGAGAGAGTTGAAACTATATTCATTTCCACCTCGAGTAACGAGCTTGTAGAACTTATTATTCTTCAGTTGAGCGTGGTTGAGAATTTTCAGTAGAGCTTCGTTAGCTCCTTGAAGATTTGTATCGTAAGTTGAGTAAACCGTGCTGGCAAACCTCTTCTTGATGTTAACCTTCTATATGCTGCCATGAATCCGACTGTTAAATGATCAGTTACTGCATCCAAATGTACCGCTGATCATGAAAAATATACGAAGTGCGATTCTAATCTTCGTAAATTTGAAGCCTCACCCTTTCTAAAACTTATTGCTGAGCGGCCGAGCCAATAAGTCGACCCCAGTATGAGTGAAAGGGTGAGAGAGGGTTACTCTAGCTAGTAGTAATTCCCCCATGAGTTGTCGAGCATGATCCGCCTTCTGACTTGTACTAACCACACTGCGCGCGACGTGTGATTTGACAAGCGCTCGACTACGATGATACAATACTTTTGACGAATTTTGGCAAAAGTGAGTTGAGTACCACTGTGATGAGCGTCTTTGTGAGCCTGATCCAAGTGGAGCCTCATGATTGGTTAATCACGAGATATAATTGCTGGATGCTTCAAGGAAGTTGCAAATCTCGCCTGGTAAAGACGACCTCCTACTTGTATAATTCCTTCCGCATCATTGTAAACTGTGAGCTGATTGAAAATATGAGCTTGAAACTTTTGAGTTTGGCAGTAACTTGAGTTTTCTGAGAAGTACACATGTTGAGTTGCCTTTTATACAGAAGAGATTTGCCTGGTTGAGTTGATCTGCGACGAGATGGCTTGGCTATGACGAGTTGGATATTTTGAAAATATCTCGGGCAATCAAGCACCAAACCGTGAGTCGATGCAAGGTGATGAACGATGAGTGACAATGGATGCGTTCCCACGTCTGGTGAGGATCCACGTTGACTTTGAGTACTACCTGAGTGAGAATAGATCCAAGCCAATGTCACCTTTGAGCTCGGACCATAAATTGATGAAGTTGAGTTTAGATAATGAGTTTTGACATCATGGTTTGTGAGCTTTACCAACAAGTGAACAGACTACAATTCCAGTCCTGATTTGGTGATTTACCTAGGTTGGGCCACCTTGGTTTTTGAGCATACAAAAGAGATTGATATCCCGGTAGTTGATGATCGAACTCTGAGATAAATAACCGCAGCCATGGCGTCTTGAGATGCATCAGAGAATCTCTGAAGATAAACTGTTGAGCTTTCCATTATCCCATGTGAATTTGAGCAGGCATGGCTCTTAAAGGAGGATTTTAATTTGATAACTACAAGTGAGATGATGCTGATGGGGTCTGAGATTTGAGTCACTTGTGATCTTTTCTGGAATTGTAGGTATTTCAGTGAGAGTGCGAATACGTTTCGACGTGGGAACCACCTTGTGCTGATGATTTTGCAGATTGGTTATTAAAATCTACCTTCAGTTTGACGGTATGCATGATACCCCCTTTTGAGAAATTTGAGTGACTCAGATTTCATGTTGTAAATGAGGAATCCGCCTGCCATACGTAATTGTTCCAGCTGCTCTGTCTTTTCTTCTAATTGAGTATCCCAGCTCCACCACAAATGTCATCTGTCACCACAAATGTCAACTTTGAGTAACCACTCCACTGAGGTGGGTGGTTTTGATCTTCATCTTGAGCTAATTGGAGCAAGCCTTGATTGATAAAGATTGCGCAGCTGGAGAGTCATGAAACCCATGGGTGACTGTGTTGAGCTTGCAGTGAGCCTCTTAAAGATTTTCACCTACCCAAATGATTCGCTGCATTTCTCGATCTTACAGATGACCGAAAATTTGCCGATACCTTTTTTGTGATGTCCGTCAAACACGTGCTTGTGTAAGCGAACCCAAGTAAGTAAATCCACGATGTTAAGCCATAATGCGAATCCTGGGTGCGTTATGTCATTGAGTGAGTCCGGAAGTTGTGACCGCTGACCCGTTGAAAACCCAGCGAAGCTTTGTTATGAAATGTGTTGCGAGCTGACAACCCCTCGGGTAACACAAGTTTTTTGTTGAGTCATCCCTTCACCACTGGCCACATGTGGTTGAGTTCGACAATGGATTTGAGTTTTTTGAAGCAACCTCTGCCGTCTTGAGTCCTGCAGTGAGTTTCGAGTAAATGCAGTTTGCAGAGGTCGTCCTTCGGCTTGAAAATTGTGTGATGATCAGATAGTACAGTACCGATAATATTTTTGAAGGGAAAAATTAATGAGCAATAACTAACTACGAGAGTTTGTTGATTATATGATTCTATATGAGGGAAAAATAATTTCGAGAAATTCAGTTTGGAAATCTAAGGAGGGGGTGGGTTTTTAGGGGTGAAAAGTGGTTTTTTGCATTTTCTGAGAAAACTACACGTTTTATCAAAAAAGTTGGAACGTAAAAGTTGTAGATAATCAAAAAACCTACAACTTTTGTTCCAACAATTTGTTTACATAACCTCAAAATTTCAGTGAAAAATGCAAAAAACCACTTTTTTCGTTTTTGATTTTTCCTGATCGCAAAAATTAATTAAATTAAACAATATTTGGTGGAAGTTTAGCATTTTACGTGCAAAATATGTGGTTTTTTTTTTTTTGAAAAATTTTGAGCGGTTTCGGAGAAATCGTCAAAAAACGTGAAAAATTTTTTGTGTTCATATGCGCGGGGGCTTTCAAATAATGCTTCTGGAAAATTCTGCTTGGGCTCATTTTTTTCTTTAAATTTTATATTTTTTGAAAAAAAAAAAAAATAATAGTGTTACTAGAGAAAAACATCCGGAAAAATGCGAAAAACTGAAAACAACAATTTTTTTTACACAACTTTTATACTATTTGTTATAAATAATGTATTGTTTGTCAATTTTTATTGTTAAAAGTCATGTTGATAAAGTTGGGACTGCATCAGTAAAAGAATCATTTTTTGGATCAGATAGTTTTCAACATAATCGTAAAATAGTAGCTTTTTTACATGCGTTTACTGAATGTGATTCTACTTCAGGATTTTCTGGTAAAGGAAAATTAACTGCTGTAAAATCACTACTCGCAAATCCAAATGTATTGAGCTTAGCCGAAGTTTTTTACAAGTCTTTTGAAAGTGAAACAGACTATCGTGAATTGCAAAAAATGATTGGTAAAAATGGATGTGAACTAATTGCTTGGATTTACTCTGTGAAAAAAAACAAAAATTTATCACTCAATGAAGTCAGATATTTAAATTATACAACTAAAACATATAAATCTGGATTCAAACTGGACAAACTACCACCCACTGAAGCAGCTGCAGTTCAACACAATTATAGGGTTTATTACCAAATACAAAAGTGGCTAGGAGTTCATAAATCTGCAATTGAGTGGGGCTGGAAATATGACTCTGAAAATAATTTAATACCAAAATTCAGTGTCGAAAAATTAATTCCAGATGATTTACTTAAAAAAATTTCCTGTAGTTGTGAAACTGGTTGTGATAAACAAAGATGTGGATGTCGTAAGCATGGATTAAAATGTATTAATTTATGTACAAAATGTGATTCTGACTGGTGTAAAAATTTTGAAGAAGAAGATCAAACGATACCAGATTTCGACTGCAAGTTTCAAAAAAATTTTGAAGAAGAAGAAGAAGAAGAAGAGAAAGAGGAAGCGGAAGAAGAAGAGGAAGAAGTAGAAGAAGAAGGAAAGGAAAAAAGTGAAGAAGAAACAGGACAAGATTCAGAAGATGAAGAAGACGCAGGTCCGACTCAAGTAAAAAGAAGAATATTTAATATATCTGTATAAACTCAATTGTAGGTTAATATCAGCGTTCAATTTGTACAAAATGTAAGAAATAAAAATTTATTTTTTTAGCAACCATAGTCTTTGTGTCATTATTCAATAATTTATTTGTATTAATAACCTTTATTTTAAAAAATTATTGCAATATTTATATCGGAAACATGTCCCGTATCATGATTTTCATTCTACATAAATGTATTAGCACAATGTACTTACACATTTTAGAAAATTTATGCACAAAATACCGGAAAATATTAATTAAAATATTTTTATTAAATCAAAATTGAATCTCAGAAAAAAAAACCTCGACTTAACAAATTTCAGTTCTTTAACTTTCAATGTTTTCTTAGTAATTTTTGACACTTTTCGTGATTGGACATATTTGACAATAAAGCACTAGTACATAGAAAAGCATATGTTTCCATAAACATGACTTTTAACAATAAAAATTGACAAACAATACATTATTTATAACAAATAGTATAAAAATTGTGTAAAAAAAATTGTTGTTTTCAGTTTTTCGCATTTTTCCGGATGTTTTTATCTAGTAACACTGTTATTTTTTTTTTTTTTCAAAAAATACAAAATTCAAAGAAAAAAATGAGCCCAAGCAGAATTTTTCAGAAGCATTATTTGAAAGTCCCCGCGCATATGAACACAAAAAATTTTTCACGTTTTTTGACGATTTCTCCGAAACCGCTAGAAATTTTTCAAAAAAAAAAAAACACATATTTTGCACGTAAAATGCTAAACTTCCACCAAATATTGTTTAATTTAATTAATTTTTGCGATCAGGAAAAATCAAAAACGAAAAAAGTGGTTTTTTGCATTTTTCACTGAAATTTTGAGGTTATGTAAACAAATTGTTGGAACAAAAGTTGTAGGTTTTTTGATTATCTACAACTTTTACGTTCCAACTTTTTTGATAAAACGTGTAGTTTTCTCAGAAAATGCAAAAAACCACTTTTCACCCCTAAAAACCCACCCCCTCCTTAGATTTCCAAACTGAATTTCTCGAAATTTTTTTTCCCTCATATAGAATCATATAATCAACAAACTCCCGTAGTTAGTTATTGCTCATTAATTTTTTCCATTTTTTTTTTTTTAACAGTATCGGTACTGTACTAAGAGGTTGGTACCTCTCTTTGAGTCCAAAACTTGGCAATTGCTTCCAGCAGCAATTTATACAGTGACCGTTCTTGCGTACTTAGAACTCTAGGAGCTTCTAAAGAGTCTTGAGCTGGTCCAAAATAACAAGCCAGCCTAAATTGATGATTGAGCTCCAGGTTCGTCAGGAGCACCTCTGATGATGTTTAGCTTGATTATTTTGCCGTAATGATCCGCGCCAATGATGATAAAGAAGTCACGAGGCTGACCACAAGCTGGATCAGCTGATGTAACTCGTTGAGATATAACCAGGAATTTCCACTGTACGAAACCGAAGGAAATGATGACGACAACTGCTTGAGTGAGTGTGCAGTGATTTTATACTTGAGTGGTTTGGTGAACGGAGCTGATCGTAATGAGAGCCGTGCCGTGAGTGTGTCCGGGTGACGTGCCACTGAAGCCAAGAATTGGTACGTTTGATTTTACCCAGTGAGTTTCTGTGAATTTGAGTATCTTTCACGTGATGAAAGATAACTCTGAACCAGAGCTGATGAGTATCCCAAGGGTGTGCCGAGGAAAACTGGGTTGAATTATGCCAATGCAGTTGCCAAAGGTGCACTGGCATATGTGTAAGCCAATCCATGATGAGTGATTTGATTTTCCTGTGCCAAGGTTGAGTGATGAGTGAATCCAAGTGCGTTGAGTTTTGTGAGTTAGAAGCCTGTTAAGTTGACCAGTGGCTGCAGTAGCTGGGACGGCAGCCAGCCCGTCCAGATGAATTTTAGTGTGATGAATCTCACCACAACTTCGCAGTTGATTAAGTACTGACGACAACTTACGGGGTGCTTACCGCAGCCGTTGACAGTCCTTCCAGGGGTGTGCCAGCTCGAAGTTTTGAGAGCAGGCTATGATGAAATGAGCCTCCTGGCACGTTTAGCAGTGAGTTGTGAAATGGCAGGTGAGAATGGCTGAACCAGTGAGTGTGTGTTCCAAGTTGAAGTTGAGTTGTACCACCAATGTAACTGCTAAAACCAGTTGGTTTGTGTGAGTCAATCAAAATAATTAATTTGATTTACCAGCCCATTTTGAATTGAGCACGAGTGATCTCAAGGGAACCTCCAGGTGGTCAATAGATTTAGCTGCAGAGCCACCAGTCATTGAGTTTGTGCCATGAAAGTCCTGTTGCCCAAGGTGATTGTCTCCTTGATCACCCAATAATTGATTTACAGGGTTGAGCTTCGCATTGAGTTTGATTTATGGTAGCTGCTGCTGCTGTTGAGTATCTGTTTTGAGTTGCTGCTGCTAAACTTGCTGTTGTTCAGAAGTTGATTTTTTCCACCAGCAGCCAGAGTTGAATTGTTCAGGAGTTTGATGATTAACACCAGAACCAGTATTCGATGAGTCAGCTGAGCCTTTGTGATGAGTGTCAGAACCAAGAACAGGTCCTCGATGAGCTGGTTAAGCCTTCAGATAGTGAGCGTTGAACTTGGAGTAGCTGCCAGAACCAGTAAAAAACCCATGATGTAGTGAGCGAAGCCTTAAACCTTCCAGCTAAAACCTTCATGAGTGTAAATATACAAAAAGTGAGTTATCGCTTACTTGACTTTCAGTCTTAACAGACTTACAATGATTTTTGAGTGCTAAGTTACCCACAGCCACACTCTACATCTGGCTCGAAGGACCAATGTTAAATATTGAGTTTGAGTTTTGCTGCCACAAATAATTTTATGGATGTAGAAGGGGAGTGAGTAATTAAACAAGACACTTTATTACCATTATATACAATTTTGATTATTTATTTACAATATTTACAGACCTTCTGGGTTGAGTTAAACAATAGTGTACACCTTACTTGAATATTTACAGTAATAAAGAGTTGCAATCAACTCAGTTGAGTGATGTACACCTTGATGAATGAGCTTGGAGTTATGATAAAACCTCTTTGTTGTTGAGCAGCGTCCTTGGGTGATTGATAAAGATGAGTGAATCCTTTCGAGAGTAGACCAGTTGAGCGTTGAGAGGAGCTTGACGAGTAGTACCTTGAGGAAAAGCCAAACCAAAATACCACGTTCACCATGCGGTGGTAGCGAGGTTATAGTCGTAGGCGCGTGAACCATAAGAGATGAGCCGGTGATTTTCCACTCTTGCATGATTTTCAAGTAATTGTAAACACACAATTATATTGATTGGCACTCACTAATCACTTCCCTTTGAGCTCGCCTTCGGATTATTATTGAATCCGTGCTTCTTTTGCTGACACGAGGCGTGAAAGCAAGCCGAAAAAACCCGGATGTTGGAGTCCAAGTAAACAGTTTATTTTTGCCTGTGTTGAGCCCTAAATAACGTGAAAGCACTGCGTAATTAATCGCGCGCTCGCACATTACTTTTCGTTGAGTATTACAGCAAATTGTTATTGAATTTGCTTGAGTCACGTTGACACGAGGTACAACGCTAGCCGACATGAGTTAACCTGCAATCGAAGGCCCGAGCACGAGGCAACCGCCGAGGAGGTGCTTGGTCGGTGAGCCGGCTGATAAGTGACCAACGCGAGATAATTGAGGCGGCTGATTTAAATATTCAATTAATACTCAACACAAAGGCAGTTTGCTTTTGCAATAATTTCAGAAGTTTATTCTCTTTCCTATGCATTAAATCTATCTCTCCATTATAATATTCTGCATCGTCACTATCCATTGTACCAAACAAATATTTTAAACCTAACCCAACAAAATTTAACAAACTTCTCTTTTCTCTACCTTTCCGAATTGGTACATCAATAATTGATTTTAATTATCTATCTACAGTTTCAATCAAACTTTACAAATTACAATTCGTTTTTGCTTGCACACAAATATTCCTCATTCTTCCGAGTTGTGACTTCAAGTTCTGACCATGGTTGTAGATTTTGTTAAGATCGGTAGTGTAAATTACTCTCCATTCTTTGGTATAGAGATGTACTTCTCCCAAAAACGTTGTGCGACGTCTGGTATTTTATCCATCATTCTATTAATTTCTGTATTATTGTGAATTGACTTTACTGTATGTATATAAATCACTAAAAGTAGAATCTGAAACAAAAATTTGGTTAGACTATTTCTCCATAAAAATGTTTAATTTGATTAAAGTGTCTCATTATTTCTTTATCTCTAAAGATAAAATATGCAGTATGATCTTTTATCTTTCGTATAACGTATGGTTTCTCAGACCATTGATTGTTTATAATAATCAATACCAAATCCCCCACACTATACGTCTTGCTTCCTGTTTCTCTTCTTTCCATAATCTTCTTATTCTTCTCCTTCGATTCCTTGCTATTTTCATCTGCCTTTCTTCTCACTGCTGATATCTGCATCATTCTTTCTCCCTGCTGTTCTTTGTAAGTTTTATAATTTCCTTCCTTCAGCCCGAACAATAATCTAGACGGACTGTAACCAGTGCTAGAATGTATCATTAAATTATAACCATGAGCTGCTCTGAGTATTTTCAAATTCAAAGCTGGGCTTGCTTTATCATTTTTTCTTTTTTCTATCTTCTTTATTGTTCTTACCAGCCTTTCACAAACACCATTGGATTCTGGATGATAGGATGCTGTTGCGGCTTTACTGTTTCATTAATTTTATTTTTATTTGCCAGATTAAAAGCTGGTAGGGGAGGGTTGTCAAATAAATTGAGTAGACCATTAATTAAGTTTATTTGAATTTTATTCTCTCAGAATATATTATTATTTACAAAAAAAAGGTTCAAGTTTAATAACTTTTATTAAAACTCTCAATAATTAATCAACAAGTATGAAATTTAAGTAGTTAATGTGTATTGACAGATAAATAAGTTTGATGTTGATAACATGAGCTCATTACTATAAAATAGAATAAGACAAATCATCAAAGTATAAAATAATTTAATTATAAATTATGGAGAATCACTATTGAGCCAGGTCCAGTTGAAATGTAAAATGAGATAAAATAAATCAGTGTAGTATACTTAAGAGAACTATCCAGAAGGTTAAGTTGAATTTAATGAATTAATGCAAATGAGCTGAGAATGAGCTTGAGAGAGAGAATAATAACTGATTAAAGAGAGAAACTGAGATATGAGAATATGTTGAGTTGAGAATTGCCAGCATTAATTTCCGTGTAAAGAAAATTAATTAATTTGAGAAACTGCCTAGTCAAAACTCTTGACGAATTTGATTATATTAATTCAAACCATGAAAACGAGTTTTGCTTGAGTATAGTTGAGGTAAACAAAGCAACAGAGAATGGCCTTGAAAAGAGTAGAAAAGAAAATGGCTGCGTGAAAGACAGCACAAAGAAAAGAGAGAGAGAGCAAGAGAATGCACAGTAATTTTATTGATTTTCTGGCAGTGAGAAGGACAATGTAAAAGCACCGGTAAATTATTGTTACCGGTGCTGAGCGAAATACCTGAAGATGCCACGCCGTGAAAGCTCTCCTTGCTGAGCAATTAACCCAAGAATTGAATTGAGCCGAGCCGTTTGAGTCAATTGAAAATCAAATGTCTCCCGAGTTGAGCCAACACCAAGTAGATGATTCGTCGAGTTGACTGTAAATAAATCTAGCAATAAATCTACTTGCTGATCACCTTGAACATGAGTGAATTCAATAATGATCTGATCATCTTCAATATCATCTAACAATAAGAATAGATTGACGTTGTCAATTCACTTGGTTCACAGTATGGTGCACCATTAATTCTTCTATCTCCCTTTAATTTATATTTTTCTATCTTCTTGGCTTTTTCTTTCACCTTGCCTTTCTTCTTTCTTCAAAATGTAGTTGAAAATATTTCACGTCAGAAGCATTTATGGTCATGGTCTTCTTACATGCCTCTATGATTCTCTCAAAATCTTGCTGTGTTCTGTAGAAAAGTGTAATTTATTAATGTTTATAAATCTATCAATCTGCTCACCTGTGGTTTTTTCAGTTACCAATCTAATTTCGCTCAGTCCCACATTTTCAAATTTATCACAAATAGTTACCTCTGGCTGTAAATTGGACTCACTAATTGATTCTTTCTCACCAGATGAATTTTTACTGACTGCTTCTTCATTCACTGCAGCATCTATCCAACCAGGGTATTCCGATTCATCTGCTTCCATCTCGTTCATATAATCTAGCAATTCTTCCATCGGAGTATCATCCTGTTCTTCCGCAATGAATGCCCGAGATAAAGCATCAGCATTTTGATTTTTTTTTACCTTTCTTATATCTTATTTCTGGGTGATAGTCAGTCAATCTATCTATGAATCTGAAACATCTTGAAGTGACATCTGGGGGTTTACTTTTCATTATTCCTTCCAAAGGCTTGTGGTCTGTGTAAATTATATATTTTCTATTCCATAAAAAGGGTCTAAAAATCTTTGATCCCCATACTATTGCCAAAAACTCCTTTTCTGTTGTTGAGTATCTTGTTTCAGCTGTGTTGAGTATTCTTGAAGCGAAAGCACATGGATTTTCGTTTCCTTGATCATCGAGCTGCGATAATATGCACCCGATACCATCATTACTAGCATCTGTATTTAAAATAAAAGGTTTTGTAATATCGGGATACTTTGATACTGGATCACTTGTTATTATTTCTTTCAGCGTCCTTATACATTCCAATTCCTTGCGTGTGATTTCATATTCTACATTCTTCCTCCTTAGTCTATCAAGAATGGCTGTTATTTCATCACATCTTGGAATAAATTTTCTATAATAATTTATAAGTGCCAGAAATCTTTCCATTTCCTTCTTATCCTTTGGAACTGGAAAGTTTATCATTCTTTCGACATGCTTCTGCTGAGGTTTTATACCTTCTGGTGAAATGAGATGCCCCAAATAATCAAGTTCTGGCTTTATGTATTCACATTTATTTGGTTGTAACGATAACTTAGTTTTTCTCAACCTTTGAAATATCATTTCCAAATTTTTCAAATGTTCTTCATATAAAGAAGAGAATACTAATTAATAAGTAATTCTCGAGCCAATCTTTACCCAAAATACCTTTATGTGTATTCAAGGGAAATTCATTCATAGCTACATGAAAAATATGCGATTTACCCAATGTTTTTAATGTGCACTCACCAATCATCTCATGAGGGCCGTCTACAATTTGAAATTTCCTCCTATCTTTCGGTGGTATTTTTCTTGGGGTACAATCGTCCAATTTTAGTATCGAATTTTTTACAATTGACTCTGGTACTCCTGTATCGACCAGAAACTTGTAGACGCCGGTTGTTCCTTGTAATTTGATATGGAGGTCATAATATTTTCCTCCGGATCTGGCGTAACATCTTGTTGATCTTCGTCGATCATCAGGTACTTCCGTGGTGGCCCTTTGTCGAATAGTTGGTTTCTCTGAAAATTTCTCAACTGTGGATTTTTTTTCCAACATTCATTCTCCGAGTGATTTAATTGCCAAACATTTCAAAACTTTATCAAATTTTGCCAAATGTTGCCGAATGATTTTCTTTGACAAACTTTGCAAAACTTTGCCAAATTCTGCTAAGCGTTGGATTTTAGGACTTTCTTTTTGTTCTGGTAATTATAAACAATCTTTTATAGCTCCTGTAATATTTCACAATCTTGTTAATTATGACGCTTATTTTTTATTAGAGATGTTTTACGAAATTTCAAAGGAGACATTAAAGTTATATCGAACAATATAGAAAAGTATATAAGTTTCTATAAACTTTTGGATGACTTAAAAATCAATTTTAATTTTATAGATTCATGTAAATTCTTAAAAATCTGGATTAGATAAATTGGTTAATTATCTCTCCAAGTTTTAACATAATTCAAAAGTTTTTTAACCAATCGGATTTATTAAAAAGAAAAGGCATATTTCCTTACTTTACTTCTATGGAAGTTTTCAATGATACTTCTCTACCATCAAAAGAAAAATTTGATAATCGATAAACAGATTTGAAAATTAGCGATCAAGATTATGAGCATGCATAAGCTATATGAAATGCTTACGACTGCAAAAATTTAGGAGAGTACAGTGACCTCTACCTAAAAACTGATGTTTTGTTTTTGGCTGAAGTGTTTGAATCGTTTCGCTCGAAATGCTTGGAATCACATAAGCTAGATCCGGCTTACTATGTAACTTTATCATCGTATACTTTTGACGCCATGCTTTTGTATACCAAAGTTGAATTAGAATTGCTTACGGACGTAGATATGCTCATGTTTTTCGAAAAAGGAATATGTGAAGGACTTACACATTGTTCAAAGCGCTACGAAAAAGCAAATAACCCTTATATGAATAATTACGATCCGATGCAGGAGACAAAATATCTTATGTACTACGATGTTAATAACGTAAGTCATGTATTCTTTCTGATTATATGTATGTGTTTGAACAATATTTTTTATTTACAGTTACCCGGTTGGGCAATGGAAAAACCACTTCAGTTCGATGGATTCGAATGGGTGTCAGGAGACTTGGTTATAGATGAGGAAAAATCATTTTAGAGGTTAATATTGATTACACCGAGCATCTCCACGACATTCTCGCAGAGTACCCTTTTTGTCCAGAGCACGACATTCCAGCAGGAGGCAAACAACGTCAATTGTTGGCTACGTTAAAGCCCAAAAAACATTATATTACTCATTACGAGAATTTAAAACAAGCTTAAGTAGCAGGTCTTGTTATTACAAAAGTTCATCTCGTGTTAAAATTTAAGCAGAGACCTTGGCTACGTGATTACATTAAATTAAATACAAATTCAAGAAAAAGTGCTTAAAATGAGTTTGAAAAAAATTTGTAAAAATTATTAAATAATTCTTGTTTTGGTAAAATGATGGAACAGTTGAGAAACAGTTTCGATGTCCTGCCCTTAATAAATAATTAGATTCAAAAAAATTCCTACCTTTTCCGGTCACCTGTGCAGTTTGTCAGATCATTAATAATAAGAATAATATTAACACTCCAGTGCATCCGGGGTTGCACCTGCTAGCAGACGACGCTTCTATGGTATTTTTAGTCGAGAACGCCCATAGCTACACTACTGTTGTTACGGAGTGAACAATAATTTCACTCCGTATACATCATTCATGAGTTTGTAGACTGCGTGGCTCCACCTCTCGGATCACGCAGAACTACAGGGTACTGGTGCTTACGCACCGCCGTCTGCGCAGCTTGGGGCAGTAGTTTTTGGCGTTATTGTGTCTTGGCTCAAGTAACAATAATTTACTTGAGCAACTCATTTTGGTCCCCGCATAGTAATTAATTACTGTGCATTCTCTTTCTTTTGTTTGTGTTTACATGCACGCAGCCATTTTATTTTTTTATTTTTCTCAAGGTCATTCTCTGTTGCTGTTAGAATTTCGCTTGGCCATCGCTCTCGCTCTCTCTCCTTTTTCAAGGCCATACTCAGTGGTTTGTTTACATCTTGACTATTCTACTTAACTCTCGTTTACCTTTTGAATTAATAGAATCAAAATTGTAAGGAGTTTCACTCAAAGTGTTAGTTCTCAAATTTGTTGATTTCCTTCACATGGGCATTAATCTTAAAAAGTCTCATTTGTGACACACAACATTTCACTTCAATTTTCTTTGAATTATTTTTTTTAATTTAAACTGTATGAAACTCACCAAGTGTAATTTTATGATTATTTGAATTTTTTTTTGTAAAATTAAGTGTTGTATTAAAATAGAATAAATTATCACTGTTTTTATCAAATTGTGTCTAATTCTCTAATTTTTTAACAACCCTCCCCTACTAGATTCATCCGGCAAATAAAAAATGAATTAAATAGACCGGTCAGTCCGGAACAAATGTCGTATGAACAATTTAAGATTTATATAGCTGAAACTTGAAAAAACTTCCTTTTGTATTTACCACTCGAATGATATATACAGGGTGAGTCATTTTAATTTATAGGTTCCGAAATATCGAAACTGAAGCCCCGAACAAAAAAATTTTTCATATAAAAGTTTTATGATTGGGAGTGGTAAAAAAAATGGTAACCTTGGATTTGGGCCCGATGGACCTAAAGTCCGTTTTTTTGAATGGGAACCCCTATTTTTGACCACAGATTCAGAATGAGCGAGAAATTTTACGATTTTTAAGTATTTTCGAAAAATTTTTTGGCCTGCAGGGGTTTATAAGGCTGTTATAAGGCCCATTTATTTTTGACCCGAATTAACTCTAAAATTAACGCATTTTTTGTAAAGCACATGCATTGAAAAGTTTTTTGGCTTGGATTTCCAACAAAATGGGTCAAAAAAAAAATTGGTTCCGGGGCTTTATTTTACGTAAAGTCCGTTTTTAAAAATGGGAACCCCTATTTTTGACCCTGGATTCAGAAAGAGCGAAAAATTTTACTTTTATTAGGCATTTTTCGAAAAATTTTCTGGGACCCCGTGAGGCCCTGCAGGAATTATAAGGCTTTGACATTTCTTTTTAAGGACGTTCCACCGAGGGCAGATGGTGGGGGAAGCCGCCTAAAGGTTAGGCACGGGAACAGCTGACACGTGCTTCTGCCGATTGACAAAATTATTTTATCATCAACTCGTTAGAACTAGAGACTGAATAAACAAAGCTTTCTAAAAATTTTCCATAATGTTACTGAAGACTTCTTGTTTCTAACAGTGTAAATCAAAAGTCCAAAAAATTTTTTGAAAAATTATGAAAAATCAGCAAACTTTTTACTGTTTTTTTAAAAGCAAAACAACACCAAGAAACTTTTCAATGCATGTGCTTTACAAAAAATGCGTTATTTTAGAGTTAATTCGGGTTAAAAAGAAATGGGCCTTATAAAAGCCTTATAAGCCCCTGAAGGGCTTCATTTATACTGTAAAAATCTGCCTTGATGGTCGATCTGACTATCTTACTCGGGTATACCTTTTCTAGAATTTAAATACAATAAAAGTTTTTTCTCAGTAGTCTCATAAAGTTTATAAGGTAGAGGACCTCATTGCAGTCCCTCTTACCCGTATTATTTGAGACTTTAGCTTCAAAGTACTCCTATTATGGACCATGCAAATTCCATGCATACTGCTTTTCTTACCCTCATTAATGGACCAATATGACTCTGAGGCGTCTGGGGTCAATTAATTGGGGTAAGCACAGCAGTGTGAATGGGATTTGCATAGTCCATAATAGGGATACTTTGAAGCAAAAATACGGTCTCAAATAATACGGGTAAGAGAGACCGCAATTCGGTCCTCTAACTTACCAAGTGCAGTATCTATACACTCAAAAAAAAAAACTTTTTTTTGGTACTTACAAGGAGATAGTTTGTCCTTTGGGATCTGGGTTTTCATGAAACTTTACACACAAGCCCTTCGGTGTTCTTTTTCCAGAATGGGCCTTTTTTCACCTACTTCCCATATAACCCTGTGTTAAGAAGTCGGCTGTTTCCTATAAAAAGCTATTTTTTGCTTCATTTTCAAAAAATTTCTCCTTGGACCGTATTGCACCTAGAAATATCTAGAACCTCGCATTTTTTCTTTTTTCCAAGTACTTTTGAATAAAAATTATCTAAAAAATTTTTTGAATGGTTTTAAATATGAAAAATTAAGGGGATAGTAGGGTCAAGCTATTTTAAAAAAATAGATTTTTTTCTAAAAGCACAACATCTCAAGAATGTATCAAAATTTCAGGTTGATCGGAGCAAAACTCGCGCCGTAGTAGAGTTTTAAGCCAAATACCTTCAAGCGCTGCGGGCCGGAGCTTTTAAACTTTAAACGCGTTTTTCTTGATACTACTTTTTTGAAATCGGTGTCCACGATAACTCGAAAACTATTGCACCGGTTACTTTAAAATTGTGTACACGCTTTTTTGATGGAATTCTGATATGACTCTTGAGCAAATACGTATTTTTTTATGCGCTTTTTGATTATTTTTTCATTCCAAATGAATCATAGGATACATAAGAGTTAGTTTATGAAATAATATGACTTCAAAAGATATTTTTGTATTTTTTTATTGTTCATGAACAAATATATAATTTATCATTGTCTTCTTACTTACTCTAGTCATTTTCATACGTTTTGAGTTCATAAATATGATATACAAAAAATTATTTGAAAAATACTGAATTTAAACGAATAATTTTAACATTTCAATAAAAAAAAAAAAAAATAGGACTATTATGTTAAAAAAATTAATTTGTTCTGGGTACAAGATCTCAGTCATAATTGTTTTACGTTTTCATTTGATTTAAATTGATTAATGAGACTTTACTCGAGTAAAGACAACTAAACTTATCAACCAAACAAAAGCCATAAAAAGTTTTGTTTTATTATTTTTTCCTTTTTGAATAGCCCATCTATAACCGAGGTTTGAATTATTAATCCAAATCGAATTGCGAATTCATACGCGGGATAACCGGTTGGGTTACCGACCAAGTGGCTAAGAAGCGTGGGAGAAGCTGTGGCAAAAGACTACTGCTTGCTGCTGGTTAAGCAGCAGCGTCTCGTTGTTTATGATAATTTGTAGGGTGTTTATCTTAAAATCTTCACAGCGTCAATTTTGGATTGCTGTTCCGTAATGTACATACAAGCCCTGTAAAATTTATAATAAAAAGTTTTTTTTTTCAAATAAAATTTAACCATATCAACGACTTGATTCTGAGATTAAAACATCTAGATTGAATGATTAGATATTTTCCAGTTGGATGAAAAGCTAATTGCAACATTTTAAAAATAAACTTCTATTTAAGAATCGTAGTCAACGACACGGATTTCCGTTAGTAGTTAAATAAAATGTATTTGGGAGATATAGATGAGAGTTCAAAAGTAAAACGTAAATATTGATCTAAATTTTTCTTAATATACAAAAGAATCTTCAATGCTCTCTAAATCGTTGCGCGCGCACACAAATTCCTGCTGCTATCGGCAGCTAACGCGCGCAAGAGAAAAACAAAGATTATGACAATAACAGTTTACTAAGGACACTCACACGCATTCACACTCACTCGCACATTTACAATTAACTTACGGAGTCGCTAAGGTGCACCTCATACCAAGCCGTCAGGCTAAACAAAATGCCAGGCTACGATGCCGACCAGCCGCAATATCTACCATACTCGAGTCGCCGTGTAGCCGTCGGAAGGCGGTCCAGGCGATGACGTGAAATGACAACTTCACAAATAACACCACACTCTCACACTACGGCTCTACCACAACGCGCGACGCGAATGTCAATAATTGCCTTGACTTCCGTAACGAGTAAGCTGCTTCAAGATCTGCCATGAATCGATCTCCAGATCTTTGCGTGTCTGCCGGACGTCGGTCAGGTTCCCCGACGTCCACGGCTTCCAAAAGCCGGTTGACTCGTCTAGACAGGAGAATGCTTCCCGGGCGATGACCATCGATCCCGCACCTTCTGTCTCTGCCAACTCTCTCTTCGACGACATTCCACTCCCGAGGAGTCCGGTTAGCCGTCGAACCGAGACGAGTTAAGTTCCATGTACGTGCGAACACTTGGACACGAAAACTACGAGTGGCTTCCCGATTCCCGCTCTACCACCTCTGAGGTCCGCTCTGAGCTGCGTTCGACAGTCACGTGACTCGCGCCAAATCCTAAATCGTTACCAACGATTTAATTACGATCGCTGACTGTCACACTTCATGTACTGTTGTAGCGCTCGAATTGAGGGTCCGGATCGAGGAACTAGGCGCGCGCTCGAGCAGCTCCGGCGCTTAAGCCCAAAAAAAGAGTTAACTAAAGTTTTCAAAACGGTTTTTAAAAAAATACCATTGCATAGAAAATGAAAAAATAAAAACTTTTTTCCTTTACAGTTTTTCAATTCACCGTACCATTTTCGAGAGAAAAATCAAAAACTTTCATGTTTTCGTTCTTTGAAATATTTAAGTTTTTAAACTTAAATCGCTGTATCTCTGAAAATAAGGCACCAATCAATTTGAAACTTTGAAATATAGATTGATTAATGTTAGCGATGCTGAAAATCTAATGAAAATAACAAAAAATTTTGATTTTTTGTTGATATTTAAAAATTTAAAAATGTGAGCTCCGTAAGAGTTTATATTTTGTTTATTTTACCGAAGAAAAGTGTGTTACAAAGTTTTTCGTAGAGAAAACTTTTAGCAAGAGAATTGTTTCTCTATTCATAAAGAAGAAGTGTACAAGTTTTCAGATCAAATTAACTATTATTACCGGTGATATCGTCATTTGAAGTTGCCGTCGAGTACTGACTCTTATTTGATACAGCTTAGCAGACGTTAATTTGTTTACAAATCTAAAGATTAAGTCGCATAAATTTTTATACGTTTTACCGTTTATTTTGTATGAAAATAATTAATATGTATCAATGAAAGTATGGAAGCGGGTAGAAAAAGAACTAGACACGAGGAATCTTGGAAAGCAAATAAAAAAAAGTGCCTGAGAAATGAAGTGAGTTTTCCCGGTTATCAAATTTATTGAGGTTATAAATTGTTGTAAAAATTGTTAATAGTAGTAAATAAAAATTATTCACGTTTAATTTATAGGGAAAAGAGTACATTTCTTGTTCCAATAAAGTTGTTGCAGCAAATTTTTTTACACCTGTCAATTCTTGCTGTAATAAAGAGTGCTTTTGAGAAGTTGACAAAGCTGCGCAAGAAAAGTTTTTTTAATGATTTTTGGTTGAGTAAAAATTATAACACTCAGAACAACATTTTAATGGGATTAATTACTTTAAAACCCTCGAGTACAATTCAAATAGAAGAAAATGAGGAAGAAAAAAAGAAAATTATTCAGTGGGAGTACAGTTTTCATTCAGTACATTGACGCATTAAGGTTTGTCAGAAGTTTTTGTGTCTCTTATTGGGAATAACAAAAAACTGATTTGCTACTATCATACAAAATTAAATAATAATAAACCTATGATTGATGAACGTGGTCACAACACTTATTCTATTCACTTAATTGATGAAATACAAAAGTTAATTAGTGAACACTGTCATTTGATACCGCACACCGAGTCTCATTATAGCAGAGAATCATCGAAATTGAAATACTTTGATCATTCAGAGCTAAGCTTGATCACTTGGTATAAGTTATTCGTCGAATACTACAAAAAAAAAAAAAAAAAAAACTGGAAACAAAAACTCTCCTATCTCTGAATCAACTTACAGTAAATATTTTAATCGCTACATGGATTTTACCTTTTTAAAGCCTTGTACTGACGTGTGTATTTTTTGTTTTGAAAATAGGAGTATCGATGGTACAAATGAAGATTTGATCATTCACAAAAAAAGTGTTGAAGATTACAAATGTCTCAGAGAAAATATGTTGGTAGAAAAAAATACTTTATGCTTAGAGTTTGACTTCGGTCAAAATTTGCCTTTACCGAAAATCCCCGTGTCGGATCAGTTCTACCGTAGACTGATTTGGTTATAAATTTTTAATGTACATGTATTTGGCAAACATAAAAGAAGTTACATGTATTTATTTACGGAAGGAAAGTTCAAAAAAAGTGCGAACATTGTGTGCAATTTCGTTTTAAATGCCACAGAAAAAAGATTAAAGTTAGAATATAACAACAAAATCTACTTGTTTTCTGATACATAAGTCATAATATTAGGATAAAAAATAAATAAACAATAATCATGACAACTAAAATGATCTTATTTTTTTAATTCAGTTTAAAAAATAAGAAAAGTAATATCTTATACAGATGCTGAATGAAATATCAATAAGTGTACATATAATAAGTAAGTTTTCTCTTTAGCTCCGAAAATAACAAATGAACTTCTCATCTTAATTTATGTTTATAATTTTTGTGATAAGAAAAAAAACTGTACACACTGCAATTTCAGAGTTAATAATTTAATATAACTTTCGTGTATTTAACTGTAAAAATGTAAATAAAAGTAATTTTACTTTACAAAAATTAAAATTTTATGATTTTTAAGGTAAAATTAAAAAATTAAAAATAAATATTGCAAATTCAAAAGTGATGAGTGTATTTTGTTTTATTAAAACTATAGTTTCACTGCGAATTGCTTTAAAATATACTTTATAGTACTCCTGGTCACTCTAACCTCAAAATCGAAACTTTGATTGGTGTTTTCGGTGACTCGTACTATAAAATAGTATATAGCACTGGTGCAGCTCGTCACCAGGGCTCTTAAAGTACCTCGTGCATCGCTTCGCGACGCACTCGGGCCTTTAAATAAGCCCTGGTGACGACGCCGCACCCGTACTATAATATACTATTATAGCACCGCCATCAAAAAACTAAGCGTCAGATCAAAAAAATGTATAGAACATTTTTTTCTTCATTTTTTCTGAAATTTTGACTAGCATTATTGGTTTTTTGAAAATCGCCATTTTTGTGACGTCAAAAAATTTCAAAATGCTTCTTGTTCCACAAATTTTGATATTTTTTCATAAAATTTTTTTTACAACTTCTAGACGTCAATTCAAACGACTTCACGCATGGATTTTACGAAATTCAATTTAGGGCCAAAAATAGAATTTTTAAAAGCTGTAAAAAAATTTTTCTAATTTTTTTGAATACATCGCGTGAAACGCTTTAATTTTAGGAATATTTTCCCAAATTTTCACCCCCGTATGATTATTCTAAGTCTAGGCTGAAAATTCACGTGGGGGTCTCCATAAATATCAACAAAAAATCAAAATTTTTTGTTATTTTTATTAGATTTTCAGGATCGCTAACATTTAATCAATCTATATTTCAAAGTTTCAAATTGACTGGTGCTTTATTTTCGGAGATACAGCGATTTAAGTTTAAAAACTTAATTATTTTAAAGAACGAAAACATGAAAGTTTTCGATTTTTCACTCGAAAACGGTACGGCGAATTTAAAAACTGGGAAGGAAAAGTTTTTATTTTTTCATTCACTATGCAATGGTATTTTTTTAAAAACCGTTTTGAAAACTTTAGTTAACTCTTTTTTTGGGCTTAAGCGCTGGAGCTTGCGAGGGAGTGAATCCCTCGTAAATTATTTTTTTTTACCTGGCAGTGTCAGGTCACCTGGGAAACAATGAAATTATTTATTTGTTTGTTTACTTTCCCAGGTGATAACCATGCCACTTTCTCGCGCAGCAAAAGCCGACCACGTGGTGACGATCGCCGTCGGCTGGACGCTGCTTTTGCAGCAGCACGAGCACCCGGCGCGCGCACGACACATACACACACACACATGTTCACCACCCGGGAAGGCTCTCCCGGCCCAGGGCGCGCACGTACACACACATACACCACACATGGGTTCCGATTCTCCGTCGGGGAGTTTTCGGCGACGGAGGAGGTGCGCGGCGCGTGTCGGCAGACGACGCAACTGCGTCGCCAAGCGCGTGCGCGCACGCTCACCACAGTAGACACGGGCGTGAGTGAGATTTTATTTTTTTTTGTATTGTGTACGTTGCGCGAACAATGTGTGCGTGTGGGGGAGAGCGAGAGAGAGAGAGTATGTGCGCGAGGGATAGATTAACGCAGTGAGTGCCTCGTGTGCATTATTTTTATTCTTTATTTTGGATTTTCGCGCGTACTATAGGTGGCGTGGCGATCGCCACCGGAAGATTGTAGACGGGAGCGTGATTGGGTGTTGTGGCGTGAATGTGTCTGATTGGTGGACAAATGACTGTTCCTCGAGTATGAATGAGGCTTGATTGGATTGATTTGTGTTGTTTGGCGGAGAGTGCTTGGAGGGGATGGTGAAGAAGGAAGTCGAGTCAGAGAGACGCGGGGAGCGTCACTCTGTTCTCAATAGCCACAGCGTGAGGTAGTGTTGGAGAGTGTGATTTTTTTTAGTTTCTTTGAGTAGACTTTTTCCTAAGTTCCCTTTTCCTCATTTTCTTTAGTCGAGTTGTAGACATTTTTTTTTTCTTTATTTACAGCTAGGTACAAGAAGAATTCGAAGACTTGGGTTATTTCCTTCTTGCAATACCGAGAGTTGAAAAACCAGAGAGTAGCCATTTTGGGGCATCAGAGAATTTGGTTGAAATTTTTGTAACGTAAGGTTTTTGTTTTATTTTATTGGAAACTTTATAAAGCATGGTTTTCCGGAAATTTTGTACATTGCACGATAAATGAGAATTCTGTTTGGCTATTATTAAAAGTTTATTAAATTCGATAGAGTTTTTTTTTTGTCTTGGCGCGGCGTCGTTACCCGCCATTTTGTAGACTATTTTATAGTTTGTTTAATTCCTTTGTTCTCAAATTAAAATTTTATTTTTTGTAATTGTAGACTTGATTTTTATTCTATTTTTGTAGACAAGAATAAAAATCAAATTTAACCTAAAATTTTTGTAATAATTTATTTTCTCTCTCTCTAGCTCACCAACCGTTCCCGGAGGTTTTCTCTCCGTGGAAACCCTGACCCCAGATTAAGGAGTTTTCCCCTAGAGTTTTGAAAGAGATTTTTCTTGTAACGGGAGGGCCCGGGAAACTCCGTTAATTATTTAAGGGAGGCCCTTTTCTTTAGAAATACCCCGTTACAAGCTTCTCAAGCGCGTACCTGGTTCCTCGATCCGGACTCTCAATTAATAATTGTAGATTCCGGATTACAACCCACGATGACTCGTTACCTTATTAATTTCAGCCTTTAAGCTATTGCAGCAGTCAGCTACCAGCCGAAAATCTTCCTGAAAAAGGAGAAAAATCTAGATCACGTCAATAAATACCTAAATCTGATTTATTTAACACCGCTGCTCATTACTTTTGGTATTAGGCACGAGCTAATAAGATCGAGCGCAGGAACACCGGTCATCTAATGAAAATGTATAAGATTCGTTTGATTAGAACAATTTCATAAAGAAAATGAATCTGAAAACTAATACAAATCAAACAATGTGACTCGGTGTCAATAGGAAAATAACCAACGTGATCGAAAATAAAACAAATCAATCCAACTTTGATGCAAACAAGTCACGCGGCTCGAGTATTGATTTTTCGATCCGGGGATTGCGCGAGCATACACATCCAAACTACTTATCGTAGTAATCGCGCGCGCAATAAAAACAAAGATTGTTATAATAACTTTGTACTAAATACACTTACACGCATCCACACTCACTCGCACATAAACAATCAACTTACAGAATTGCTTAGCTGCACCTCATACCAAGCCGTCAGGCTAAACAGAATACCAGGCTACGATACCAGCCAGCTGCAATTGCTAACACACTCGAGTTACCGTGTAGCCGTCGTAAAGCGGTCCCGGCGTTGACATGAAATGACAACTTCACAAGTAAACACCGCAATCTTCCACAACAACTCTACAACAACGCGCGTCGCGAGTGACAATAATTATATGGACTTTTGACAAAAAAATGCACTTGTAGTCACATCCAACTTTCTCTTCAACAGTGTGCTGCCCTTTTTCACCACACGAAAAGTACGATAATCCGTCGAAACGAGACGAGTACGTGTTAACAGACGGCCATGAAAATCACGAGTGCCTTCTTGATTCTGGCTCTCCCGCCTCGGAGGTCCGCTCCGATCTGCGTTCTGCAGTCTCGCGCAGGTTCAAAATCGAGACCGATGATTTTATTACTCACTGGACTTTCCATAAAGCTATGCTTCTATTCAGGGAGGGGTACTGGGTGACGACTTTTAAAAAATTCGATTTTTCATTTTGCATTTATCAATATTAAACATTTTAAAAATGTGCTCCAAAAATTTCAAATCATTTGGAGTACCTGATATACAGTTCTTTGAGCGGTACGCATTTGTTCGACCAGAGCTTATCTTTCCAAACCTTAAGAATGTTTTTCTTAAAACTACCAGGACTCGAGTGGGCGCGCGTACGCGTGCCGCAGAATTTGAAAAAATTAAAACCTCTAAAATTTATTGTTGATTAATAACCAAGTTTACAATGAAGAACTCGATATATGACGACATGCTTAACCAATAGGATCAAAAATAAAAGTCTTAAACTCAAAAATCGATACACATCTATATATATTTAACACACATTTTAATATATATTTATCAATACACATTTTTAATATATGTTTCTCAAGGAAGCGTCATTGTTATTTTTAAGATTTTTGAATTTCTTAACACTTTAACAGCTAGAGAATGGCGGATTTTTTCGTCAAAATTATCAATTTTTTGGTTTTTTGACTGAAAAACGGTTAAATTTTTTTTTTTTAATTAAAAATTAACAAAATTCCATTGTTTTACTCCGAAATCTTCCAAAATCTTCCGAAATCTTCCTTAATTTTGATTTTATATAATCCAGTGACGACTTACAAGGGACACCGCAAAGCAATTTTTTTTTAAGGCACCTCCGTCTACTTTCTGCCAGAGCGTTATTTATGAATATTAAAAATTAAAAAATTATAGAATTTACTTCAAATGTTATTTCATCAAATGCAACAGAAAAAAAATTGATTATCTTCTACGGTTTTTTCAAAAAAATATAATAAAATAACCTTTTTTTTGCCCTTTAACCCCTCCCTGCACCGTCCAATGACGGGTGCGCTTTTTTATATATATATCAGGACACTGAATTTTTTCATTCGGAAATCCCTTTTTTTCTTATTTACATTAAAAGTTGAGAAAAAAAAGTTTAGCTTTCCGATCCCCAGAGACCTATTTCAGTAAAATCCAACTAAAAATTACTCAGTCGTTTTCAAGTTTAGTAAAAGAGATCTTTTTTTTTAATCTTAAATCCTATATTTTTCCTAAATAATCTACTTAAGTTTAACAAACTACTAATTTTTTCAATCAATCCAATTGCCAATCTGTAATAACCCTGTACGGTACTCAGCGATGGTACCTAGATACATCCTAAAAAAAAGTGCACCCGTCAGTGAACGGTTAATAGAAGCGTAGCTTCAAGTCTTTTAGTACATGGAGATAGTTTGAAATTGAATCCGTAATAGTTTTTCTTAATTTTTTTTTTATAACTATTCAAACAAAAAAGTTGTGTAAAAAAAATTATTAATACCGAATTTTTTCTTGAAAAATAATTGCCGATTACTTTTTTTTCTCTGGTGCACTCGGGTTTACCGGGATGATGTCGTAATTCTTTCGGACTCGCTTATTTAACTGCATAACATTTATTTTTGGGAAATTCGTTGTCAATGAGTTTTTCCGTCCTTATATAATGGGTAGACGTTGAAATCCCCTCTGGCCTTTGGTTAAGTTGCACATCAATTTTTAACCAAATTTCCTGGGCAAGTGGTCGCTAATGAGTTTTTAATCTTATTCCCCAGGGTGTCACAAGTTGATGTCCATAGCCCCTTGGGTATTTGTGTTTACTTGCATAACATCGTTATTTGACCAAACTTTTTGGAGGAGTCATCGCCGATGAATTTTTTCGTCCCAATGTTCCTGTGTCCACTAGATCGACGTCGATATTGCCTTGACTTCATTTTTACCATGGTGCAAATAGTGTTGGTAAGGTAGGGAGTTCTAATGTCCGTATATAAGCTAAGCTTAAAAAAACCAAAATTGTAAATACTTGTCCATCAATACCTTGCAGGACTGTTACTAAATGTTGAGATACAATTCAAAAAAAGGCGTATCTTCTTAAAATTTTAAAAATGAAACAATTATGGTACTTTTTTGATTGCGTGCTTCGGATTATAGGACCAATTTTTAAGGAAAATACTCACAATTCGTGATTTTAGGTGTGATCTATTTTTTTTTTTTTCATTCATATTTATAGTCGTGACTTTTATGCTCCATATGGGCTAATTTGCAACTTGTTCCCTACACTGCTTCACATTAGCCCATGGTTCAATGAGAAGTACGAAAAACCCAGGGTATATTCACCATTCGAATTAATTGAAAGACCAGCGCTGAATCGTCAGGCTCATGGGGAACTTGTCCCAAATATTGCCCCCAATCAGATAGTCTTGAGTAGACCAGCGCTGAACCAGGTGAGCTCACTAGGAAATTATGCCCCAAATATTTCCCCCAGTCGAGATAATCTCCGACCAGCGCTGAAATAAAAGCCCCTGGTAAAACAGACTCCAAAGCAATCGAGGGGAACGTGGAGATCGATGTTACTGACGCGACAAACGTAGAAAAAGTTGGTTGCGCCGAGATCGAACCTAAGACCCCTCGAACGACGTTGTTTCAGAAGCGAGCACGCTAATCACTGACTTAACGACGCACCAGGTATGACCTATTATTAATCTCACCAATCTAATAAAAAAAGTGTGTGTGAGGATATTTGCGGGTTATATAACATTCATCCAAGATCTAAATATCAAAATTATTAGTATTGGGCCTAATATCAGCAAAAACATGTGTTAATGTTAAATTTTTTGAAACTAAAAGATACCACTGTATTCTGCGTAAAACTTAAGAAAAAGTATGTATAGTGTTTATTTGAATTGGTGTAACCAGTTTCGCAAAAAAATTCATAGAAGTGTTATATGTCCCCGTGGACATATAACCGGCTCCTAATTTTGCAGACCCGGGAAGGAGTCGCGGGGAAAACCGGGGGTGAACGGCACCCCTTGTGTGACGACAGGAACGCGCGAACTACTAATTAAATAAGGTTAAAATTTTATACTAAACTCGTTACCTTGATTCTGGATCCAAAACTCGCAGGTAACTGGTCGATGTGTTCGTAGTCTGCTTAGTCTCTCAGACGTAGGTACAATAAGTTCAATTATTTTATTCACTCACTGGCAAGTTACTTTTAAAATAGGCTTTATTAGGTCAAAATCAAATACACTGGGTTACAATTATCGGATGCTGAGATCAACGAATTTATGATTATTAGGGAGTAAAATCTAGAATTAAAATCTGATAGGTCAAAATGGGCAAATATAGTATTAGGTAATTAGCTTAACTTTTATAATGCTCGCGATCTTTGCGCTATTTAATTATATTTCATACTGACTCGACGTCCGGCGCTCTTCCTCCCTGCTGCATCTAAATCTTTCCCCCACCACCTTGATTTTTTCCCATCAAAAGTGCAGGAGCAGCATTCAGCTACAGCTGAAATCCAAAGTGCTGACCGGACCCCTCATCCACATGCACGCACACTCGCGCGAGAATGCACGATTGCGGATTTTATTTAATTGTCACGTAACAGTATTTAACTAAATTTAACAGTATTTAACTTAAATAAACAGTTTAATTAATTGTCACGTAACACATACTTATGAATTTGTTTTTGTAACTAACTCTTTAGATTTCTAATTTGTATCGAATCAGTTTATACTCAATATGTGATGAAGACACTGTGTGTCGAAACGATCGTCATAATTTTTAAAATAAAAGTGGAAATTTTAAATAGTAACTAAATTGTTGTTATTTATTTATTTTATCTAATTCGATGATGAATTTCCATCGAGTAGACAAAAATTCAATTAAATTTTTTACAAGTTAAAATATTCAAGTGGTGAATATGATTGAGCTTAAAAATCTATATAAAATTTGGTATGAATTATAATTGATGAAACTCAAAAAAGCGCCGAATGTGAATGAATGAAGATTTTGGATGCACGATTGTGGATTTTATTTAATTGTCACGTAACAGCCCCCCCTTCTTAAACTGTTCACCGTCCCTGGTGAATTTAGGTATAGGGCTAGAAGTAGGTATAGGTTTGGTAAGGAGTTTTTTTTTTTTCCCAAGGTCCGAAAACGCGAGGCTTTTGGTCTGCCTCCTTCCTCTTCTTGCACGGTGAGTCCTCTTTGGGGGTGTTCTCGTCTCTCAAGCTCAGCCGCTGCAAGTCCCTTTCCAATCGGAGAGTGGCCGCATATTCGTTGTTTCTCTTTTTGTCGGGTTCCTTTTCGTCCCATATTCGTTCTTGGGTGTGGAGTTGTCGGTGGTCCTTAATATCTAACCAGGACACTTGTGTATCGCAATATCCACAATGGATTATTGGGAAAGGTTCCCGGAGTTCGCGCAGGTCACACTTCCATTGACGAGGTTTCCCTAGTCTTGCTCCGTATTCCTTTTCTAACCGCTCCCTTGCTATTAACGCACTCGTGGGATGCCTATATTTGGCAAAAGCCAAATACAGGGGGTCTAGGTGTGCGTCTCGTTCTGGCGTGGGCATTTTCCAAAAGCGCAGCCACAAGAGGGGTCCGTGAGTTTTTAGGTCGTGGTAGACTCTTTGATGGCTTCGGGCTACGGGTACACGCACATCTAGCAATTGGGTTCCCTCGTCTACCAATTGTTGGTCGTCTTCCAATTTTTTTATTAGGGTGATGCCTTGCTGCTTCAGCTCAGGCGTTCGGAATCGGAACTTTACAAAAATGAGGGGGTCTTCATGGTTATCCTCATTTTCGTGCTCCTCCAATAAAGTAGGGTTGACCCCTTTCAGGTATTTTCCGAGTTCTCGGACGTCGAAGGGCCGATTGATGACCATTCCAACCTCATTTTCCCCCACTATTTCCGTTCCCAGGACTCGTAACACAAATCTGTGCCCGTTTAGATCCTTTAACGGTTTTCGTAGGCCGCTGGGTTCGAGTTGCTCTCTAAGTCTTGAGGAGGCCATGTTTGCTGCAAGAAGGCGTTATGAATTGATTACTCTAGATGAATTGGGCTTTCCGCTTGGGGAGGGGTTGGTTATGGGTAGGAGTTTGAGAGGAGGTAGGTCACGAGGTGGATAGTGGTTTCAATTATATTAAGGATGGTTAATAGAAGACTGAAGGGTTTAGGGCTGTGACACATGCATTCCTACTCGCCGCTTTTCTCCTTTAACCCCTATATCGACCGCTTATCTACGCACATTTTATCAAATTTACTTTTTATACAACCTATCGTTTATACATGTATATATGTGCACACACACATGCATGCATACATTCATACATACATACATATCATACATATACATTTCTTTCTTTCATATTATTATTTGTTAATTTTATCATTATTATTATTACTATTATCATTATTATTGTCATTATTATTATTATTATTATTATTATTATTATTATTATTATTATTATTATTTTTTTTTAAGTTGTATATGTAATTTTTTTAGATCGAACATTATTGACTTAGGGTCATTCTAACTTATGCCTCTTAGACAGTTACTCACACAAACATTCCGTTTTCGCGGCCATATGCATTCATACACACTTTTATCGCGCACTAGCACGGTCTTGCCTTTAGTCACTCTATCTTGGGTCTTACAGTCTCTAATTACACAAGTATTTCCATCTGCATTTCCATCCTTTCTTCGGTGTTCCGCGCGTTTGGGTCGGTTTGCTTCTTTGGTGTTGGTAATAGGTCTGTCGGTTTGCCTTCTAAATTTCCGGTCGTGGGCGGATCTTTTATATCTGTGCTCGGGACTTCTCTCTCCGTCGGTGTGGTCTTTGTTGTTGACGACACTTGGTGGTGACGCTGGTCCCAAAGCTTGACGATGTGTTCCGCCAACACATGCATTTGGCTCGGTGCTAATTCTAACGTGGTATTTGGAGGTTGTTTTGTTTCTTCCCAGAAGTCAAGGTCCATTAGGTTCGGCGACTGATTGATGATCGGTGGTGGGTGGGTCAGTCCTTGTATTAGTTGGTTAACGTAGTTGGCTTGTCTTTCACAAATTCGGTCGTGATGTTGATACGTGCCGGCTCCAATCCATCGCCCACAGCTATGTTGAACAACCTCCTTGTTTCCACTCGATTTACGGTGAAACGCTGCATATTTTGCACGGTAGGGTTTTTGGCTTTGTCGTAGGGCGCGCTCCGCATCTAGTTGGTCGAGGTAGCGCACATAGCCCCATACCAGCTGATTTTGCTTATTGCGCACGGTTTGGTAATATTCTAAAGGTCCAAATTGGGCGAACTCCTTGAAGAAGAGCTCATTTCGGTACTCGATGGGTATTTCCTCGGGGAGAATACAAAAGAGGCGATGGTGATCCACTCCTTCCAATGGGTCCGTGGGTGCTTTAGGTAGCTCCGGATCGGGGGCTTGCTCGCTCCATAGGCGTGGCGTCTCGGTAGATATCTTTTTTGGTTGTCTTTCCTCTAGGTTTCCTGGTGGAGTTTTTTGTTTCTTTCGACTTTCCTCCCTTTTGGGTTTCGGTGGCGGTTTGACGATTACTGATCTGATGGGTCTTGAAGGCTCCTCCGGTGGTGAGGGTGTAGTCTTGGACGGCTTTCGGGCCTTATTCTTTTCGTATTCTTTGTTGTTTCGTCGAACTCGATCCGCGTCGCTTACATTTCGGAAGGTTATCCGACTGATGTTTCCATTGGACGTGTTGGTTTCTAAATGCTCGCCTATAATGAGCCCATAACGGCGCAGTCCTCGAATGACCTCCCATAACTCCACATCTCGAGGGTGTTTCACTCGGATCATGCAGGGGTCTTAGCCAGGGCTTTCTTTCAACACTTGGTGATTCATTTTTTTTCTTTTTTTTGTTTGTTGACTCGGTGATGCTGTAATCATATTTCTTAGTTAATTTGGGTCTCGGTTAACCGTTGGTCGTCATTCAGATGATGGGTGTTAGGTGGGGGGGGGGGGTCTAGAAATTAGGAATCAATCCAAGGTTCTTGCGTCGTAGTTTTCCTTGGAGGAGTGGATAGAACGTCGTGAGGTTCTCGGTCCCCCGCTGCATTTGGGGCTTCGTTACTCGTGCTTTGGGGCTCGGTTGAGTTCTCGGTGAGCGCCTTAGTCCGTGGCCTTACCACCCGGATATACACGACTAACCCGATCATCACGGTCGTTACCATAATAAACCCGCTCAGGCTCAGTCCGGTAGTTACTATCTTATCGCCCTGTCGTTGCTCCAAACGTTTGAGCTTGTCTAATAGTTCTCGCAAGGGTAACCCTCGCCGGGTTTGCCACCCGTCGTCTTTAATCCCTTCATTGTTCCAATCGGCTTGCGGTAGGTTTTGGACTCCTTTGGATAATTCGGGGTATAGTTGCGAAAGGGTTAAATTGATCTCCGGATGGTAGAAAAACTCTCCCTTTTGTTTGTGAATCTCGGGGTTTGGCAGGGTAATTTTATCTGTTTTTCCTACACATTCCTGGGCTAGTTGCAAAAGTCCTAGGCCTTTCACCGAGATTATAGTTGAGTTACTGGGACAAAGAATTCGTATTTGCTCCTCCTTTGCCATGGAGAAAAGCCAGGACCCCGTCGCTTTCAGATAGCGCCATTGGTCCAGACCTTGCGGGTGGAACCGCAAATCGCACAGCTTGAGCGCCTCTGCCGAGGGTTGTAGGTACAGCGTTATTTCACAGTTTGGGGTATGGGAACTTTTCTAGATTCCCAATTTGCTGTTGCACAGATACCCGTAAACTAGGTCCAGGCACTCTTCAAAGTCGATTTGGTTGAATTTAAAGTATTGGAGCTGGTCTTCACTCACTCCCAAATATTCGTGAGAGGGTTCGATGTATGCGGTTCCATTTATTTCAGTACCAAGGGATTGTGGTGCCCCTGAGGAGTGCATTCGATGTAGTTCGTAGGCCGTGTGGTCTACTAGAGGTATATGCACATACACTAGTAGTCGGTTTCGGTTGTGCACTATCTCTACCTTCGAAATCTTGGCCACTTCATTGAGGTACCAGCGTTTCTCCGGGATGGGCAGGACAAGGTTCTTAGTAGTTTGTCCAATCTCATGTCGGATCTGGGTTAGGAACTTGTTTGATATTAGTCCACGGGCAAGGTCGCCTTTCCGACCCAGGGTGATTATTTGTAAGAGTTTTGTTCGTAATTCCATTAATTGATTAAGCTGGCGACCCAGGTTTTGACCCTGCACGTACAGATCCTTGAGCACTGGGGATGTTTGCAGCTTGGTCAGGGCGGTCTCCATTCTGTCAATTTTTTGCTTTTGCATTAGGGTCTCGTTATGAAGTTCCGATAGGGCTCCGGTTACGACGTGGACCTGTTCCTTTTGTAGACTGATCAATTGTCTCTGGTCTTGTTGCATCCGGTCGATTTCTCGATGAGCTTTCTCCACGTCGTCCACCGTAACTAGTCCAAACAAGCTTTCACTAAGGGATCCAATGATGCCAAATGGAGCTAGTTGCCTGATGCGTTTGGTCGATGGGTTTTCTCCTTCGGTCGTTTCTTCGGTAGTTAGGTCGTTTATTTGGTCTGTGATTTCTTGGTCCAATCCTTGGAGGGTTCGATAGGTAATGGTCAATGAGTTTAGGTCAACCAATTCTTCGCAAGGGGGATCGTCCACATGATTATGGCATCTTAGAGAGAGAGCAGCTATTCGGTCACCCACGTCGTGATTTTGAAGTAGTTGTCCACTCTCTACTGCTATTATCACCTTCCAATCTGCTCTTCGAAGATGTACCACTCCCACCATTTCATAATATAACCCTGGGTTGTTTTGGAATTGAATTATATTGTAGGTCGCCTCCCCCATAACTACACGAATTCCCCACATCATAAACGTTAGATAGTTTAGCATCTGTAATCATACAAGAACCTGTTAGTTATTTAGGTCGGATTCTTCGGAACCGGATGAGACGCTTATGAGTTTATCCACGTGTTTTCGAATTTTTTTTCCATTGGGCAATTCGAGAATCACGTTGTTCTTTCCCACGATCTCGACAATTTTCAGCGGCTTTTTATAGTAGCTGTCAAACTTCGAGATGCGGGGTTCGACTAGCACCCAGGCGTACCCACCCGGCTTGCCGCAGAACTTTTTTCTTTTTCAGTCGTATCGGTCCTTGGTCTTAATTTTCTCGGCTATCTCTCTTTCTCCCGCGGTTAGTCTCATTTCGTCCAACCGGACTATAAGGTCGCGTAGGTAGAGGTTATAGGTCCGCAATTTCTCTTCGCTTGGTATCCTGATGGGGAACCTGGCCACCCGGCCATACACTAGTTCAAAAGGCGTGAAATTCGTGGTGGAGTGGACACTGGTATTGTACGTGAACGCCGCGAAGGCCACAAGACGATCCCAGTCATTATACTTCTCCGAATAACGCCGGATAAAGTCCATGAGTGGCGCATGGCTCCTTTCCAGGCTTCCGTTCGTCTGAGGTCCATACCCCAAGGTAGTAAGACGATGTACCTTGAATAACCTCAAGAGTTCATCGACCAGAGCCGAAAGGAAGCTTTTACCTCGATCAGACAAGAGCGCTCGTGGAGCTCCAAATTGGCATATGAGATACCTCACCAACGTGTCAGCGATGGTGGTGGCGCGTAGATCGGGGATAGGGATCGCAACAATGTACTTTGTAAGGTTACATTGCATCGTGACCACATGTTGGTTTCCCGAGGGGTCGTCCGTAATTTGCCGACGGTGTCTATGGTTACTTTGTCGAAGGCCTCGATGGGCGTAACAGTAAGTATCAGCGCCTCTCTGGTCTTGCATCGGTTTATCTTCATTTCCCGGCAAGTACTGCATCGCCGGATATAGACGAGCACATCGTTTCGCATGCCCTTCCAGTAATATCTTTCCCGTATTTTCTGGTAGGTCTGGTTTATTCCCTTGTGCCCCCCGGAAAGGCTATCGTGCAGCTGCTTGATGATCCCCGGGCGCTGGGTGACTTCGGGCATAGCTACTGTACCAAAGCAGAGGGTGATATCAAACGGACTTTTTTCGAACACGTCTCGTAAGAGCTCTTCCAATAGTCCTGGCTCCAGTTGGCTAGCCAGGTCGCCTTTCCGGGCAATTCTGAACCCGCTGAGGTAACGCTTGGACAGTACGCTCCTTAGATTCTCTAAGCACCTTCTCACCGTGCCGATGTCCAATGGGTCATAGTAATAATTTTTCACAATCAATGACAGGATATTGTGGTTCTTGTAAGGGGTGATCATAATCTGTCCCTTCCGGGGTCGCTTTCGCCTGAGTGCGTTCGGGTCAATTGCATCAAGGTCTACGAGCAGCCGACTGACAGGTCCCGCCGGAACACAATCTTTTGAGAGGAAGTGAACAAGGTTGCTTCGTTTATAGGTCAAACAGTTCCTGCTTCGCACGATTTTACCTAGCAGCCGGTTAGGCTGCTTCCTCGCACGGTCGGACGGGTCATCTTCTCTTGGGGTTTTCGGGTTATCGGGATCCCAGCATTTACTATGGTCTGGCGGATCAGCTAGTGCCCAAGTTATTTCGGGGAGGAAAAAGGGTAGGTCCTCCTGTGCTGGCTTACTAAATTCGAGATTCACGGGGGAGGCCGGGGCTGCTTCCTGTACAGTTTCCAGTTCGGGTATCTTGGACCATCTCACCCTTGACGTCCCAGATTGGGGGGTGCTACTCCCCTTGGGGGTGTCAGGCTTATATCTTGGGTCAACTGAAACTCCGGTCTTCGCCGGCCATTTCCCGGAAGACTCGTCTCTCCGTTCCTCTTCTCTAGCACTTTCATCTGCCTCGTCGTCAGAGTCAGGGTCCGATGCGGCCGAGATGCACCGGTTCACTTCCCGATCCGTGCGGGCTTGAGCGCTGGTTACCAGTCTCTGCACTCGTTCACTCATCACGCTGTCATCCAAAGTCTCAGCATCGTAAGGGTCGGCCTGGTTGAGCAGATCCTGCAGCTCCTCGTCGACCTCTTCCCCTTCTGAGAATCGGTCCTTGTCTCCCTGCACGGGGGTTCTCACATCTCCATCACCGTCTGAAAAATGTGCGGGCCACTTATCTTCCTCGAGGTTCGGTAACCCATACCAATTGTTGGTACGCTCGTAGTGGTCCAATAAGCTTTGGTTTAGTTTATCGCTGCTCTCTTGCAAGTCTTGCAGGTTAATGGAGTGTGATGGACCCTCGAAAATTTCCTCGCTCTCGTCCCCCACAGTCTCCGTCTCGCTAGGCGTCACTGCGCTAACTTCCGTGGCGGCGACATCGGGGTCGGTTTTTCGATTCTCTGGATGGTCATCTTTTTCCGAAGAAACTTCGTCGGTTGTCTCATCTCGCAGTCCGCTATCCTTCAGATCAACCACGGGGGGTCTTGAGTCTGACGTGTCCCAGTCACTCATGGGGTCCACCGTCAGAACGCCCCGAGTTTCTTCGTCTTCTTCCGGATCGAAAGCGTCACCGTCGGCACGATCTCCGGGTTCGGCTTCGTCCCTTATTTCTTTCACGCGTGAGGGTAGTGGACTCAGTCCCGGGGCTGGGGGTAAGGAACTGCCCCTCTTTGGTGGGAGTCCTAACGGTTGTCTGGATCTCGTACGTTGGGCTATGGTACTATGGTCCAGCGGGGGCGGGTTCTTGTTTGTTTTAGATCCTACCGGTCGACCTCGACGAAGCTTTATTCCCTCGTCCACCGATTTCGCCCGCTCCCGGCGCAACGGAGTAGGGGTCAAAGAGGTCGTTTTCGTGACTCCCTTTGCTTTATTTAGGGTTGGTAGTCTTGGGTCTGTTCCCGAGGTACTAGGGCGTGAATTGCCAACCATTCGTCCCGAAGGGTTTCGAACAGGCCTCTCGATTCGCTGAGCCTTATCTTGGTCTCTCTGGTTCTTATCTTCCAGGACCAGGACCTTGATCGTGGGCAGGGTGGTATTGATCTCATCTTCCGGTATTGGCCGATCTGCCGGGTTTCGTGAGAGGGCGTCGGCATTGATGTTAAGTTTTCCTGGCTTGTACTTGAAGTCGTACTCATAGTCTGTAAACTTCAGCATCCATCGTAGCATCCTTTTGCCGGGGTCTTTTTGGTTATGCATCCAGCTTAAGGGTTCGTGATCACTCACGAGCAAGAATCGCCTCCCCAGCAAATAAGTTCGGAATTTGCGGAAGGCGTACAACACCGCGACGCATTCTTTTTCGGTGGTGGTATAGTTAAGTTCCGGTCCCGTCAAGCTTCGTGACAAATAGGCGACAGGATGGTCGAAGCCATCTTTCTCCTGGCTAAGTACGGCTCCCACAGCATAGTCAGAAGCATCGGTTGTTAGGGTAAATTTTTTATTAAAATCGGGAAACTGCAAAATAGGAGCCTCGCAAAGTTTTTGCTTTAGTAGATTAAACTTTGCTCTTGGGCATCGGTCCAGACGAACTTGGTATCTTTCTTCGTGAGGTCATACAGAGGCTTCGCAATTTTGCTAGAGTCTTTTATGAATCTCCGATAATATCCGGCCAAAGCCGTGAACGACCGTATACCGGTTACATTGCGAGGTCGGGGGAAATTTTTCATGGACATGATTTTGTCAGGGTTTGGTTCACACCCCTTCTTGGACACGATGTGTCCCAGGAATCCTACCTCTCGTCGGAGGAAGAGTACTTTGTCGGGTTGTAACACCAGTTTAGCATGCCTTAATCGGTCAAACAACAGTCTCACCTTTCGCAGATGCTCGCTAAGGCTACTGGCGTATATGATGATATCATCTAGATACACCAACATCTCCACATTTTGCAGGCCCAGCAGGATGCGATCCATTTGTCGTTGGAAGGTCGCGGGCGCGTTTTTGAGTCCCGTAGGCATTTTCTTAAGTTGCCAGTGTCCCGTTATTATGGAGAACGCCGTCTTAGGTCTGTCACTGGGTTTCATGGGGATTTGATGAAACCCACTGGCTAGGTCAAAGGTAGAAAAGTATACCGAGTCGCCCAATTGGTCCAGGATGTCCGCGATGCACGGCAGCGGGTATGCGTCCCCAATTGTTTTGGAATTGAGAGCTCTGAAGTCCACCACCATACGCCATCTTGGACGCCCTTGGCTGTCCCTTTTTTTGGGCAAAATCCACACAGGAGACTGGTACGGTGAGGTTGAGGGTTCTATGATGTCATCATGGAGCTTCTTCTCGATGTCCTCCCGCACCACCTCCCGGTGAATGGGTGGGTGGCCGTATTGTTTAGTATGCACAGGGATGTTGTCTTCGGTAGGTATCTCGTGTTCCACTAGATCGGTGCAGGACAATTTATCTCCGGGTAGTAAGAAAACGTCGTGATATTCTTCCACGACACGCCGCACTTGGTCCCTCTCCTCGGAGTTTAACTGCTCCGCGTCGAGCAGCTCTAACACGCGCCTCACTCTCTCTCCCTCATCTGTGATTTTTTCGCCCTCAGGCTCGGTCTCTGAATCGGGATCGAACGGGGGTGCGTCGTACTCGCAGGGAATTAATTCATGGGGGTGAACCTCAATGGTCACATCTTCCTCGGTTGTATTCACTGCCAAAACCTTGCAACTCCCATTTTCACTGGTGACGAGTGCATTTCCGATGAACACTCCTGGGGTTCTGCTAAGGGCCGGGAGGTATCCTACTCCCGTATGGGCGTTGATCAAGTTAACGCTGATAACTTCGCGGCACCGTTTTTTAATTGTCCACGTGGTACTCACTTCTTTGGGGTTCAAAGGGGCTTCCAGCTGGGTTTCCTTAGGTCCTTTCTCCTCAGCCGGGGACTCAGCCGACCCCGTACTTACAGGGGAGGGTTCGGCTAACTCAACCTTGTGAATTACCTCTGGCATGGGGTCTCGTGGGTTTAAACCCCGCTCTTGGTCAACCATTTCATAACCCTCGGAGTCTAGGAAGGGTAGGGGGTTCATAACGTCACTACCTATCATTATTTTATTCTTATAATAAGATATTACGGCCTCATTCTGTTTTAAGAATACTCGACCCAGTATTCCGTCATACCGAGTGGGGAATTGGTCTGGCACGACATGGAAAAGAGTAGGTTGGTCGTCTATGGGTATCCAGGTGATGCCTAAGGTCATTACTTCCTGGGCTGCGATTCCCACCAAGGGGATGGCCGCAGCTGTTTCTACCTGGGCATCCGGGTGGAGCGCCTGAAGCTTGATCAAGTTGACGACGGACCCCGTGTCCAGCATGAGCACCAGATGTCTTTGCTCCTGCGGGAGATATACTTGGATGTGGGTGCCCGGGTCGGGGTCTATTGCAAGCTCCGCAGCGTACGGGCAGACCGCAAGGTGGATGGTACTCCCTTGGTTTGAATTTGCATGGTCTGTGCCGCCTGCGGGGGGCCTGGTTGGTTCACCAGTGGCCCGGAGGGTCCTTGAGGCTGGCTCGCCACCATAGTTGGGCGAGCCTCCAGCCAGTTTTAAGACTGTTGGTATGGGGGATTAGGTCGTAGGTCAACGTCCTCCGCGGTTACAGGTTGACACTGCACCGGAGGCATGGCTGGGTTACGGCTCGGGGGAGGTGGCCCCGTCATCGTAGGTTGTCCCATAGGGGTATTCATCCGCGGGCCTTGTGGCCAGCCATTAGGGGGCCCATATCGGGGATATTGGTAGGTGGGCACTTTATTCTGTTGACTACGGTCAGGGTCATAAGTTTTTGGTCGGGGTGGGCCAGGCGGTCGGTAATTCACTCGGGGTGGTCCGTAATTGGGATTATGCCCAGGGGGCGGTTGCCAATACCCCTGGGGGGCTTGCAGATTCGGTACTGGAGGTCGGGGGTATCGCTGTCCCTGGGGGTATTGTTGACGCGGTTGAGGTGGTCCGTTCGGCGTCTGGAACTGGGGGGTTCCTGGTTGCGTATACCGGGGTGTTTGGCTTGGGTTAGCCTGGTAGGGCTGTTGGTAATAGACCTCGCAGGCAGTCTCAGCACACTGAGGTGGTAGTCCCTGCCATGGTTCCTCCTGCTCCTGCAGCTGGCTTTGTTCAGACCATTGGTACCACTCGCCCGCGTCCTCCCCCTCTTGCACCCATCCTACGTAGGCAGTCTGGCTCTCCGCTCCATAGCGAGAGTCTTGTCTCCGCCCGTCGGGTTGGTAGTAGTTGGATCTCTGGCGGGCATCCGGGATGATACGGTTGTCCATCCTTGACTCGAGTCGCACGGCCTCCTCATAGGCGTCTTCCAACTTGGTAGGTTTTTTGGAATCCACCCATTGGCTGAGGCTTGCGGGAAGTCCTTTGATGAAGACATCCACGGCAGCTTCGGTCAAGGGCACCATCATCTTCTCATGATATTCTTCCTTCTTCTCTTCCTTCAAAGCCGACCTGGCACACCGGAGGAGAATGTTAATCTGGTCCTTGAATCCCCCGACCGAGTCACCTTGCTTCATATGCAGGGTATGGAGCTTATTGTTGTAATAGGCGAAGCCCTTACCGGGGGCAAAACGTTTTTTTAGGTGGCTGCATATTTCCTCCACGTCGGCAAAGTCTTGCCCCCAAGCGCAGTCTTTCGCTGCAACCCTCAGTTTGCTTAGAACAGCCCGTTTTTACCCCTCGGAGACGCAGTCTGCTCCATTCCGGACATCCTGGATAAAGTCCTTGAGTGGTATATTGCTGCCATCGTAGGTACTCAGACCCGCGATGGCATTTTGCAGGCAGAGACTGTTAGTCAATGCCAGCAATGTCGTACCCATGGTTCGGGTCAGGTCCTGCTGGCCCTGCCCGTTGGCATTTGTCCCGCCGGTCATCTCGTGGGGTCCCAAAAGACACCAGCTTAGCTGCCACTCCACTGTCCAAGGACTAGGGGTACGGAAGAACTACCGGTGTAGGTGTTCGAGATTCGGTCTGGGTCTATCTTTAACGGTGATAGACAACTAGGTCGTCTGCATATAGAGTCAAGTCGATCTGGATGATTCTTAAATCGAATCGATTGCGCAGGAAGATCCGAAACCCAAGGGCTAGCCCTTCCTGGCTGTAGAGGCGCACTGCGCTGCCTTGCATTCAATTCCCCAGTCGGGGTCGCTTACAACGCCCCTCGGTTGGAACTCCCGGTTGGGCACGAGTCAGGGAACCCACACGGTGATAGGAGAATAACGACCCCTTTTTCTTTATTTATTTATTCGAGTGTGAAAGCAGGCGAGTAGAGTAGGTCAACGTGTTCAGAAAGAGAAAGTAAAAAAAAAAACACAGGCGGGTGAAATAGGTCAAGAGATGGTCAGCCACCAAAAGGGTAGCGAGTAAAAATAGGTCAAGAATTAGTCAGACGTCACACAAGGGTGGGAAGTGGTCGGACTCAGTAGCGCGCGGCTTCCTCTCTCTTATTACTTTTTTTGTACTTGGTAATATTCACGATATTTTATCAAACCTACCAAATTAATTATTCTTAAATTAATTATTATTAAATATGCGTTATAATTATACTAATTATATTATCAATCATTATTAAATTAAATTAATTATAGTAATTTTTTTTATTAATTATTGAACCTATCAAATTAATTAAGCACTACCTCCTATCAATATTACTAATGCTATTACTACTAAAAAAAAATTTATTTTCAAAGTAGCCAATACTATTCGATTGCCAATACTATTCAATTTAAAGTAGCGTCTAAAGCATTTCGGTTATAGGTCGGGCGTCTCTCCGGTCAGCTCGGCGCTCGGAAGGAGAGAATGGAGTGAAACGCCGATAGGCGGACAGCGGCACAAAGAAGAAATGGCTTAGTGCTACTGCGACTCCACGGTGGGGACTGCATGGTAGGGGGAATACGAACGGGAGAGTGAAGTGAAACGGCGATTACTTGCGCGCACTTCTTCTCTTGGTCACTTGGGTCTCCTCAATTTAATGTCTCTGCCTTGTAATATATTTTCTTTCTCTGTAGAATAGAAATTTGAAATAGCCGAGGGAAAAATTGCAAAAAAAAAAATTTTTTTTTTTTTTTTTTTTTTGTGTAAATTAAAATTTATGCAGAGTAATTCCTTGAGTTTATTATTAAAATCGTTACCTCTGATTTTTTTTTTTTTTTTTTTTTTTTTTTTTTTTTTTTTTTTTTTTAATAAGAACCTGTTCTAGCATTAAAGTCAACAGCTTTGGTTGAGCTTAAAAAAAAAATAAATTGAGAAAATTACCAAATCTGAAAGGTGAAACTGGAAATAATTGAAATTGCAATTCCAAAAATTTCCAATTTGAAAATTGAAATCGAATTTACGCACTGAAAATTTATACCCCTGGAAAAATAGGGTTTGACCTCAAGAGTAATATTTAAAATAACCTTCAAAAATTGTAATTTGGAAAATTTGAGTCTTTGCTTTAAAAGGTTATTCCTTTTTTTCTTTCTATTTTCTATTTATTATTATCATTATTATTTTTTTGTTACAATCAAATTTATTTCTAGTGTAAAATTTAAACTTTGTAAGTTATAATAAAAGTGTGCATAAAATAACGCGACTAAGTATTTCTTTATACAGACAGCCGTGCAGTCACCCGATAACGATAGTTATGTGGGGTATTTTGGACCCCGTGTGTACTTTAAGGGTTAAAAATTTTTTTTTTTTTTTTGCACAATTTATAATTCTAATCACTTAACTGCTTAAATACTAAAGTTAAACTACAGGACGGTAGCCTACGCACTGTCCTGGCACGAGGGAAAAGTTATTAGCCTAAAATAAAAATTCAAAGTTCTAGCTCTAATTACTCTAAAAAAGAAATTTTTCCTATTTTTTTCAATTATACTGTATAAGGTCCCAAACAAGGGGGTATAAATTATCAAAAGAAGATTATAATTTTAAAAATTTTCTTGAACTTTATAACGTGAATATAAATTTTACTTAAGCTTAAATGATGTGCAGCTGCACGAGCTACACTTTTTCCGTCACCGGATGTAACTCGAGACTTTTCGCGTCGTAGGATGATTTCGGTTATTTTAAATTTTTTCTGATTCTTTCGTCGCACTAAAATTATTCTAATTCGGCCTGATATAAAAATCACGCACGGTCCTATTAGAATTGATTATTTCCTAAAAAAAGAAAATCACTCCGAATAAAGTTTTATGCACGAGCTTAAACCTAACTTCTTTCCAACTTAAAATTACTAAAATCTTAAACTACAAGACCGTCGGGCGAGCGACTCGTCTTGGCAAAAATTCAAGCACTAAAACTAAAAAAATATTTATTTTTTTTTATACTCTAAGTTTAATGCGCGCTCCGCGGGGGGCCTAACTACGCTTTCTGCTACCAATTTTGTTATATGTCCCCGTGGACATATAACCGGCTCCTAATTTTGCAGACCCGGGAAGGAGTCGCGGGGAAAACCGGGGGTGAACGGCACCCCTTGTGTGACGACAGGAACGCGCGAACTACTAATTAAATAAGGTTAAAATTTTATACTAAACTCGTTACCTTGATTCTGGATCCAAAACTCGCAGGTAACTGGTCGATGTGTTCGTAGTCTGCTTAGTCTCTCAGACGTAGGTACAATAGGTTCAATTATTTTATTCACTCACTGGCAAGTTACTTTTAAAATAGGCTTTATTAGGTCAAAATCAAATACACTGGGTTACAATTATCGGATGCTGAGATCAACTAATTTATGATTATTAGGGAGTAAAATCTAGAATTAAAATCTGATAGGTCAAAATGGGCAAATATAGTATTAGGTAATTAGCTTAACTTTTATAATGCTCGCGATCTTTGCGCTATTTAATTATATTTCATACGGACTCGACGTCCGGTGCTCTTCCTCCCTGCTGCATCTAAATCCTTCCCCCGCCACCTTGATTTTTTCCCATCAAAAGTGCAGGAGCAGCATTCAGCTGCAGCTGAAATCCGAAGTGCTGACCGGACCCCTCATCCACATGCACGCACACTCGCGCGAGAATACACGATTGTGGAATTTATTTAATCGTCACGTAACAGTATTTAACTAAATTTAACAGTATTTAACTTGAATAAACAGTTTATTCAATTGCCACGTAACAAGAAGTATTGGGTTTCCCGGAAAAAAATTTTTTGAATTTTTATGCAAAACCAATGCAATAAATTAAAATAATACCAAGAAAAATCATTCTTTTAAAAATTACGTAAAAAACAGTATTACAATTATTTTTTTTTGATAAACTCAACTTTTAGAATTAGACCTCTAAGGTATTGAGACAAATACTTGGGATTTCTACGTTTCATATTGAATTTTTTTCGCTAGCTCCAAATAGGCATCAAAAATTACATTAACCCTTGTACAGGCTGAAGGTTTTGGGAAGGCAGGAGAAGAAATAGATTGAATTTTTGGTGATTCCGATACTTTCTGAACACGGAACTACTATTAGTTTAAAAGAATTCATGTTGACAGCCGAGATATGACAGCTGTCAACACTTAAATGTCAAAATTTCAAACAAACAAAAATACTACCATAATCTACGTTCAATTTCATGATGAAAGTATTCAAAAGGTTTTTTTGCTAAAACACTCCCTTTTTGAGTGAAACATCAACAAAGATTGAAACTTCGGACCCTACTCAACTAAAGCTTTGCACTCCCGGCCGAAGAAGATGGATGACTTTTTTATAATTGTAATGAGGTTTTTTGAATTTTTTTTGCTCGCTAATCATGAATCTGTCATTAGTTTTGAAAAAATTGGATTGACAGCCGAGATATGACAGCTGTCAACACTTGAATGTCAAAATTTCGGACAAAAAAAAATACTACCATAATCTACGTTCAATTTCATGATGAAAGTATTGAAATAGTTTTTTTTGCTAAAACACTCCCTTTTCGAGTAAAACATCAACAAAGATTGAAACTTTGGATCCCACTCAAGTAAAGATTCGTACTCCAGGCCGATAAAGATGGATGACTTTTTTATAATTGTAATGAGGTTTTTTGAAGTTTTTTTGCTCGCTGATCATGAATCTGTCATTAGTTTTGAAAAATACTTATTGACAGCCGAGAAAAAACAGCTGTCAACACTTGAATGTCAAAATTTCGGACAAAAAAAATAACTACCATCATCTAGGTTCAATATTTTTTTTAAGTGTAAAAAAATTTTAAATGTAAAAAAGAAACTATTTATTTCGAGAATCTTCGACGATTAGGTATTGACAGCTGCCGTATCTCAACTGTCAATAGGATTTTTTCAAAACTAATGACAGATTCATGATCAGCGAGCAAAAAAACTTCAAAAAACCTCATTACAATTATTAAAAAGTCATCCATCTTCATCGGCCTGGAGTACGAAGCTTTACTTGAGTAGGATCCAAAGTTTCAATCTTTGTTTATGTTTTACTCAAAAAGGGAGTGTTTTAGCAAAAAAACCTTTTGTATACTTTCATCATGAAATTGAACGTGGATTATGGTAGTCTTTTTTTTTTCGTCCGAAATTTTGACATTCAAGCGTTGACAGCTGTCATATCTTGGCTGTCAATAAGTGTTTTTCTAAACTAATGACATATTCATGATCAGCGAGCAAAAAAACTTCAAAAAACTTCATTACAATTATAAAAAAGTCATTTATCTTCATCGGCCTGGAGTACGATTAGTAACATTTATTATATCTTATATTATATACTAGTAATATAAGCTAACTTAGCTACGCGATATACAGGGCCTAAATAGGTACTTAGACCATTCATATCTCGGAAAGAAAAACCAAAAAAACCTCAAAAAGGTAAACGAACTTGGGGAGAGTTTTAGTACCAGAACATATTTTTTTTTAACAAAAATTCGTGATATCAAAATGGTAGTTTTATGACTATAAAAATACGACATTTATCTGTTAATTCTACGAAACTCTATCAAACCCTTATTTAAGATTCCGTTTTGGCTATTTTAAGGTATGGTAGAGTTTCGTAAAATTAACCGATAAATGTTGTATTTTTATAATTATAAAACTACCATTTCGATATCACGAATTTTTGTTAGAAAAAAATATGTTTTGGTACTGAAACTCTCCCCAAGTTTGTTTACCTTTTTGAGGTTTTTTTGGGGGATATCACTATTTTTTGTTTGTTATAAAATCTTATCTAAACTGTATTTATTGTCTCTCCTTTATTTAACTAATCAAAGTAAATTAAAAATTTCAATTAAGTTAATTCAAATTTAAAAGCTAGTGTAGAAATTCACAAAAATTTGTTGTTGCTATGGCTTTGAAAACTTTAAAATCAACAGGTACTAATGAAATAAGGAAGTAGGTTCAATTTAAGACCAAGCTAACTACAATCAAAAAAATTTCAAAACGATTGATCGCAAACATGATAGCTTTTATATTTTTATCAATCCATCAATAGGTTTAATATATTATTTTGCATCATTATTTAAATATTTCATTTCATGCAATGAAATAAATATTAAGAAATAAATTAAAAAACGAATTTAAAATTATTTTTTCATTAAAAACGCAACTGCGCCATCTGGTGAAAATTCTATAAACTGCCGATCGATGTTTGAAAAATTTTCGAACAATGGAAAGTCCAAAAAAAAGTCCAAATTCAAAAACGTGAGTTGATGAATGAGGAAATTAAAAAAAGATGATGCCCGAGTATACCCGACATCGGCGACCTGGTGCAAGGGTATAAATTCGTGTCTGAGAGCTCTCAGACGATCACGAAAGTCACCTCGAGGAAAATTCGAACCAAGCTCTCAAAGATGATCCCCGGGTATACCCGACATTGGCGACCTGGTTGTCCAGGTCTAAATTTATGCCTGGTAGCTCACAGACGATCACCAACGTCACCTCGAAGAAAATTCGAACCAGGCTCTCGGAGATGATCCCCGAGGATACCCGTCATCGGCGACCTGGAGCAATGGTCCCCGGGTATGCTCCCCATACCGTCTACCATCAGCAATCTGCTAATCTGGGTCTGAGAGGTTGTTTTAATGTTTCTATACCAACCCGCGAGCCAGCACATGAATTATCCCTGAGATTCATAACCTCATCAACAAAATATTGTTTTTCCAAAAAAAAATAGGAGATACTCCAATTTTTGTTTGGAGAGTTCACAATCTGACGGAACTCACAGTGCCTCCTATTTTAAATTAGAGAAGCCCCAAATTTTTTTTTCCGTGTGGATTTGGTAACTTTTTTTGCTTGTTTGAGAAACCTTTTGAGTAATACTAAAAAAAAAAATTTGTTTCATGAGATAACTTTTTACTTAGTTAAACTCTTTTTAAAATTGAAAAGTAGATGAGTAGGTAAATTATTAATAAATTTGTAAAGAAATTTTTACTTTGACTATTAGTTTTAAAAAATCTTCAGTTTCTTCTGATGTTACTATTCTAAGTTTTTTTGTTCTTTTAACAAACCACCAAGCATACATTTTCTCTTTAATTTTCATCGTTCCAATATGAACTCCAGCACAAACAACGATTGCGCCAGTGTTAATTGATGCATCAAAAACTTTTTGAATTGATTTAGCTAGGTTCCAATCTTCTTTTGAATATAATGTAGCATTATGAAGTGGTGCAAAGACTACTCGGAAAATATAGTTTGCAATGTTAAATTCGTTCAATATACAATCAGGACATCTATTAATAGTCGAGTCTTCAGTTGCAAGATTACAGTTTACTGCATATTCTTGACCTGCACGATAAATTCCTTTGATAGTTTTTATGCTCCAAGTTGTTGGCTCATAAATTTGAGCCCAAGCCATCAAAAATATATCTAAAGGCTCATCAATCAGAGAATTGCCATAGTATTTTCTGTCATAAGGCTGTGTTTTTATTTCTGTTCCAGTTTTGAACAAAAAATGACTGGGTCTCGTTACATCATTTTCTAATACTTCAACTTCAATTGCTGAAGCTTTGTAATTTTTGATTGGCATGAATAATGACAGTCCAGATTCAGAGGATTCTATTTTCAAACTATCCTGATTAATCCAATCCTTAGATTCAATTAAAGAAGATAAACATTTCACTTCACAGGGGCATTTGTTGCTGTTGCACAATTCTTCGGAAATCTCTTGCTTTGTTGCTTTACAAATTCTTTTGTGAGAATTTTTTTTTTTTTCCTTATTTTTTTCTATATTAGCTATCTCAACACTGTATAATCTATAAGGTTTGATTATATTCTTACCAGAGTTATTTATGATTATGTCAATAAAAGTCCGATAGTCGCAAATTTGCAAAAGACAAGCACCACCCTCTTCTTCAGTGGCACTTCCATTTTCATCACAAGTATATGGGTCAAAAAGGTAATAAGAATGATAAATTTTCCAAAAACCATACGAAATATTATTAAAACTAAGAATTCCTGTCTGATAACTTTTAAAAAATGTTTTGAGAACAACTTTAAGTCGATCAGGTTCATGATTACCTGGATCAGCATATCGAATTTGTTTGATTATGATATTGTATTTGATGTTCAGAATATTTATGTTACGAAATTTTTGAAACATGGTAATCTTTAGTTTTTTTGAACTTTCAGTTATTTTTTGCGATGCTTCGATAATACTGTCGATGATAGTTGAACAAATTTTATTTGAATTTATGTTTATTTTAACAAGAATACAAAGAACAGCTGCATAATAACAAGATTTGTAGTGATTTTCATCGATAGAAAGTCGGTCACGCAGATTTCGATGCGCTCTTATGATACCTATACTCGGAAAATCGGTTTTCTGAAAACCACAGCATTCTGTTTCATGAGAGTCTTTTGATTCTTCTGGATTTTCTATGATTTCACAATTTTTTGAACAGATGCTTTGATCCTTAAAAAAAGTATATTTATAAATTATACGAAACATTCAAATGTTAGTAATCTGATACCATGTTTTTCCTATCATAAGACATGTCTTATTGTGTTTTTAAATCATCTGATGTCTTTTTGGGCAATATTTTATAAACAAAGAACATATTTGTATAAAAAACATCATCTACATGTATACATTTTTTCTCACTACAACTTCAAATTTATAAGAGGTTTAATAAACTAAAGTTGTAAAAATTGAAACTCATTAAAAATGTATTATTAATCTGAGTTTTTATAATCGGGTTTGTCCTATATTCTCTGATACTAAAAAAATTGGCTTATTCTTAGAGTGTGACTCATAACAGGAAAGACAAGGTAAAATTTATACATTTGCATTTAAGGTGGTTTTCTACCAAATGCATGACAATAGAGAATCAGCTCAAATTTTCTGGAGGTGTTTATTAAATATTAATAAAAATTTTTCCGAAGTCTGATCAAAATTGACCATATAGTTTAAAAGTTACAGCTAATTAAAGATTGAATTTTTTTCATTAGGCGTACGGACGCTATGCTGAAAAAGTGTACTAAATTATTGATATTTGTCTTCTTACAAAAGAGATCCTTTTGAAAAACCACATACATATAGTTTCACTATCGAAGAATTTATTCCTTGAAACTGCAAAAAATTGACCTTTTAAGAATTTTACAATAATTTTACGAAAATAATTTTCACGTGAATATCCTCCAAAACTGCGGTATTCAAAGGTGAGGTTAAAAGTTTAAAAAAATGTTTTGTTGTGATTGTCAATGTTTTTTTGGTAGAAAATAATATCAGAAGCCATAAAAAGTTAAAAATTAAATTTTAACAAACAATTTTTACTAATTTGGTGAAATAATTTTTTTTTAGTCTTAAACTTGACTAGCTCTGGTAGAAAACCACCTTAAACAGTTGATTTTTAGAATTTGCTTTTTCTTAGGATTTGGGACTAAATGAAGATTTGATTGTCTCATGGGTTTAGAAGTAGGAAAAATTCCAACCTGTAGAAGTCTAAAATTAAGTTCTTAAAAGGGATTCTGAACTTTTTAGTGAATGTGACAAAATATATTTTCGTTTTGAAAAAATATTTTTTTGCTGTTTTGGTTACTACTGCAGGTATATGCTTGTCTAATGTATAACCTTAGCTAATATTTAATATCATGCAACAAAAACTCATCAGAGCAGTTTATTTCTTTTCATTAATTGTAGTTGGATTTTAATGCTTGATGGATCTACTTTTTTTCTGTGGTTTCGCCTTAAAATTATGCTTGTACCTTAAAATTAATGAGCCTTTATTCTGTTGTGTTCCAAAGTGGAAAGTGTGAGACTAAAAACCTCTCTAATAGGCTGTTTAAGAGCCCAAAAAACTGTAATAACATGTTTTGTATATAAAAGAATCCCGAATGAAGTAATACCTTTCATAGAAAAAAGTTTTTATACATATATTGATACAATAAGTCTTTGAAATTAATTCTTAAAAATCACTAAAAACTAAAAAATATACAGCTCTTTCACAGGGAGCGGTATTTTCCTTGAAAAAGAATTCTCTTATCTATAAATTTTATGTAGATTGCATACTTATCCAAAAACAATCTTAGAGGTAAGGATATTAGTAGTATAGTAACACTATGGCGAATGTAAACAAAGATGATTCACCGCAGCGAGCAGTTTCGCGCGGTGGGGGCGGCCGGTTACGCGGTTGAGGCGGCTGCTCGCGGGTGCTGCGGGAGGGGGTGCTCGGGGCCGTTCGGGAAGGAGGAGGGCTTCCTGGCGCTGCGAGCGGCCTCGCGCGGTGGCGGGGGCTGGTGCCGCGGTCGAGGCTGCTGCTCGCGGGTGCTGCGGGAGGTGGTGCTCGGGGCCGCTCGGGGAGCAGGAGGAGGGCTTCCTGGCGCTGCGAGCGGCCTCGCGCGGTGGCGGGGGCCGGTGACGCGGTCGAGGCGGCTGCTCGCGGGTGCTGTGGGAGGTGGTGCTCGGGGCCGCTCGGGGAGCAGGAAGCCTTCTGGCGACGGTGACGAGGCAGACTCCACGGAAGCGAAGGTCGCTGAGGCGGCTGCGCTCGGGCGTCGCGGCTGCTGCGGGGGGGGGGGGGTCTGACCGGCTTTGCTGCTGCCTCTGCAGGAGCTGCTGCTGCGTCTGTATCTTGTTCGAAGGTCGCTGAGGCGGCTCCTGACACCGACGACGGTGCTGACTCCACAGAAGTGAAGGTCGTTGCGACTGCATTTAGATTACGTATTCTTCAAGAGATTATTTTATTCTGGATCGGGATTTTTTTTTTTTTTTAATTAATAAAATAGTTTAAGAAATCAAAAAAATTAGAAATTAATAATAATAATTTTTAATCCATTGAAAAAATACTTTGATTTTACTTTAATACTAACTAATTTTACTTTTTTTTTTTTTTTTTTTTTTTTTTTTTTAAAGAAAATATGATTTGAGTGAATAGGAGGAGGTGGATAATTAAAAAACAATTCAAGTATATATGTATTTTAAATTTTATTTTTAATTTTTTAAAAATTTACATATACAAAACTTTTTACAATTAATCATCGAAAGTAAACGCAAATTGAAAATTACCAATATACGTGGCATAAAATTTATTTTCATCAATTTTCTACAATACTTTTTCCCAAAAGGACTCATGTTTCGTCAGAGCATCCGAAATTTTTTGAGGCAGATAAATAGCAAATTCGTTATCAAAGGTAGCCAAAACTTTGCGTCCATATTTTGTTGTCGTCTTGTTTACAGATGTCACTTAGTATTTGTGATTTATTTCTAGCTGCTTTAAGTTTTTACGGGGTAAATCAAGTGCTTGAGATATACCGTTGAGCCAGTCGATGCCTACTTCTTCTGCAGCCATATTTTCAAGCCTGGGACAAATTTTTTTGATAGATTCAAGAAAATTAATAAATAAAGTGTAAAAATAATAAAGATCGACAAATCTACTTACAAGTATTTCAAGGAAGATGACTTTCAAAAATCCGAGAGCTCGTTTATTGGCTTTTGTTCGGCTGGTAAAGAGTAGGGGGCCAGTTAAGTCGAAGGCTGTAAGGTTTGTGACTTATGGAAAGACTGACTTTCGTCGTACAATTTATAGGTATAAATATTGTAAGCCCCGCAAATGCAGCATTGGCATTTTACAAAGTCCTGACAACGTGATTTTACAATAAAGACATTTTCGCACTACTACTTTGTAAACAATGTATGACACAGCCGCCGTTACCCGTAAATTGATAATTATCACGTGATTTGTGTTTAATAAAAGATCTTGCAATACAATCATTTTTTTTCAAGTCATCAGAAAAATTATTTAGAAAAGCTTCGAAACCCAATCCGTTAGTCATATAATGTAAAAACATTAAACAATATTGACCACATACGTCGGATGTCTCACTTTGAAATTGTTTAACATTCCATTTTAAATGCTTACAATTTTTGCGCAAAGTTTTAATATGATTGGGTATGAACGGGGGTATACCGTAGCTATCCAGATAATGCCCAAAACCGTGTGAATCTACATGTATAGCAACCCAATGCATACGAGGTTGAGTGTGATTATCAGTGTTAAATACAAAGGCCGTCGGTTTCATCCACACCCATGGAATCCGATCCGCAGGGAACACACCGATAGTATGTGAGGGCATCAGCGACAACTTGTTTAGAATCTGCAGGCTGTTCATTGTAAAATATTACAGGTGAACTTAAAGGGAAATCGTTATTTAAGCTTTGAGATTTAGATAACAAGTATGCTTTAATTCGATAGACGTTATTTAAAGCACAAGCAAATTTTAAATAATTATTTTTTACAGCGTGATTTATACAGTACTTATCGCTCCACGGTAGGTTATTAAATGACGGACCATTCGTACCGTACTCTAAATTAATAACTTCTCTAGTAGTCATTTTATGAAACATTAACCACTTTTCTTTACCCCTAACATAAGTTTTATCGACACTTTTAAAAATATCGCTGAGCGTACGATTGAGCGTTTTCAAAGTCACACTCCCTTCTAAATAATCTATGCCGTGTTGATTTCTTGTCAACCAATTATTTTCTTTACGAACTTCACAAGGTAGCAAATCTACTCGGTGCACAGCGCTAACAATCCAATGCGCGACAAATTCATTTTTTAAAGATAACAAAGCTATTTCTTTAGGCACCAACTTGTTATTTTTATCTTTGAAAAATTGAACATCTGCAATGAGTTCCATTGTAGGACTCTATTTCGTTAACTAACTCATTTTTTTAATGAGACTAACTTTATATACTTAAAAAGCGACATCTAGTGATTCATCCGCTAAAGTCTACAAGCACCTGCCTCGACGCGTCAATTTCTAAAATATTTTCATATTCCGAATAAACTATACAATTTACTGTTTCGGTCAGAGGATCGTCAAATCTAACATCTATTCTAACGCTACCGTGTTTAATTAAATTCCAATGAGTACACTCATTTGCAGATAAGTCAGGTGTTAAATCGAAAGCAAAAAGGCAGTAGCCATCAGGGTAAGACTCACGAGGTATGTTATTACCCTCGTTAAGAAAATGAACACCACTGCCCGAAAATAGAGAGTGACAACAATCTATATAAGCGCCGTTTTTTTTTGAAATCAGGCTGTAAAGGTTTCGATGGTACCTGTACACCGTCAACATACAGACATAGAAAATTAATGTTAAAATTTTTAAAGTTGAAGGGATTAAGGTGACGATCACCGTTGAAAGCTTTATTATTAACAAAACCTAAAATTATTCTTTTTGGAAGTTGCCCTAAAATGACGTTATCTAAGGTTTCACCGTGAATACCGCTGTGCATCGTGATAGATTTTGTTTCTACGCGCGTAAGGGGGTACTTACTAGTTGACTTTGAAAGCGCTCTAGCATGAGCTAACAAAACACTAAGACTGATTTTTACACGTCGCACTAATAAAGACGCTTCTTCAATATGAACAGAGTAGCATCCTACAGGATCCATAAGACTAAAAACATCTCTCGATTTTACTAAGCGAACTCTCACTTCGACGCCATTATTAATAATTTTTCTTGATTGAAGACATCTCCGTGTAAATGGCCAATTAGATCTACAGATTTTTTGTAGTTGAAAAGTTTTCTACGAGCTTCGAGGCCACTGTTTGCTGTTCCTAGGTCATCCATATTTTTAGCTGTATCGTCGTACCAAAGAACGCTTGTCAAATGAGATTTTTTGGCAGCGGGACCGTAGTTGAGTAAAGTTTCTATGTACGCTCTATAAGCGTAAGCATGATTGGGTGGCGAAACAGCTTTTTGATTGAAAAAGACATCCACTTGGTTAAACAGGGAGTGCATAAAATTGTTAACAGGTCCAACTTTTTTTGCTTCTTCCTCTGAAGATTCTTTTGGAATTGTACCTCTTAAAGCTACTCTCAAACTCAACATCGTGTGGGTTGAATCGAGATATTCGTCTCCTGTACCAGTGATAACAAACTCTATAGATGAATCGTTAATGAGCGAAGATATTGGTTTATATTGAACGTACTTTGAACTTTCTATAGCTGTTAAGGTTGGAGGAATATCGAATAACAAGAGCTCCGATTTTAAACACTCGCACGATTGAGTATGTAGAAACGCCATTTTGCTGATTAATCAAAAATATCTCTTGCACTTCTTTTCACAATTTTTTTCTTTTTTTTCTTTGTTTTATTTTTTTTTGTACTTCTCTTAAGTATTTTATTTTTTTTTATTTTTGATTTTCTCTTGCGCTTGCAAACAGTCTCAGAGTCGGCTAACAACTGCAAAGCGCTCATGCCGCGAGGCCTTTTATAACCTGATCCTTCCATCATCATCATTGCATCCAATTTATCTTCGGCTTTACGCTTCAAGTTCATTCCCGACTCACGTATGCGATTGCGCAGTAACTCTTTTACCGGAGTATTTTGAGTCACGTCGGTCACAACGTTCATACCAGCACGAAAAGCTTCTTTGCCAACGGCTCGAGCACCACTCGATAGTAAAGGCAGAACTCGCCGAAAGATGCCCGCAAGAAAAGAGCCTATGCCTCCATGACCTCTTTGATAGGGAGAGCCGATAAAAATATGACCAACACCTTTTCCAGCACCTCCACCATTTTGAAGGATAAAAAATTCGTCGTAGCGCTCCATATCCATTTTTTTTTTTTCAATAGTTTAATCCGTACGCTTGAAATGTAGTGTCACTGCCAACGTACCAAAATCAAATGGTATTGGTTCACCATTTTCATCTCTTATATCGATTTCGATAGTCTCAAAAGAATTAAAAAGTAGATCTAAATACATGGGTGGGGAGGAACTTTTGATTCGAAGACCCCCGTAAGTGTATTCATCGGTACCCAGAGAGACAACGCGTAGCAATCGAGTTTGCACTTCACCTGTAAAATACGGCTCACAAATGTCTGTGTAAACCATCAACATCGATGGTAGACAATTTGAAAGATTAGCAGGACGAATTCCAACAATCACCTCGTTTGATTCAAATATATTAACACTGTTGAGGTCCAAGCCAAGAATAGTTTTTGTTCGCGCAGAGAGATTGACTTTATGGTTGAAACCTGCACACTCAGCTTCAGTGCACAGACGTTTAACAGATACATAATCACCACGTTCAATGCCAAACTCTAGATGATTTTTTGTACAGGCCAAATTATTGAGTTCGTGAATAAAAGTTTTTATATCTTTATAAACGCCCGGCGATACAGTTGAAGTCGAAGAAGTTGTTTCTTGATCTTCTTCACCCGTGTCAGAGGTTAAATTAGTTTCATAAACAGCAGTCAAAGCCTGTGTTTTTTCTGCGCCGAGTAACAAGTAATCTATCGTCAGTTTCTTTCGGTATCGTATTACAGAAACTAATCTCTCATCGCGCTCAAGTGGAATGTGTTGAAAGGTCAATGGAATCCTTATCTCTGTTAAAGCGACTGCCCAGGCACCGTGTAAGCGTATCTGCTGAGGTAGCTGCGTGACGAAGCGAGTTGTAGTATTGTCAGGGTAATAATGCATGCTACTGTTACTGGGAAGAACAATATAAAATTGATCCTTCATTTAAGATTTTTCAATTGAGTTGCTTTGATCCAAGAGCAAAATTTTTCTGGATAACCACGCCACCGAACAAAAAATTCTTTCAAGCGACCACTGGTTCTAGTTTTTAAAATTTTTTCGACGTCAGAAAAAACCTTTTTTAAATCTTTTTTTACGCGACTAAGCTCTTCCTCGTAGAAAAATCCATCGATTTCTTCATCGGCTAAGTCTTTTAGGTGATAAACAGGAGGATTACTAGTCAAGGATATCCGAGAAATCTTGAATAACTTCAAGGTCCAGCCACTCTCGTAACCTTTCGCAAAAACGTTTCGAGCTCGACTGACGCGCACCAGGTCGTTCATGTTATATTTAGGAACTCTGACGATGGGGCGTTCGTAACGATGCTTGATGTTTCTACGAGCTTCGGCAGCGTTATCAAGGGTAACGGACGCTGGTGTCATTTTTGTAGCTGTGTGTTTAGTATGATCATAGGCTTCTACAATGTTAGACAAAACATCTAAATATCTATGCGTGTTTTTATGCGTTAAATATCTGTAAATTCGCTCTTTTATTGATCTTATAAATCTCTCTACGATCGCGGCTTTAACATCAGGACTACGGACAACACGGTACAATATATTTTTGTTTTTCAGGTAAAGTTGAAACTCGCGATTTAAAAATTCTTTACCTTTGTCTAATTGCATGGAAACGGGAACTCGGTTGTTATACTTTTTGAATATATTATCGAAAGCAAGAATTACGCTTTTTGCAGATTTGTTTTTTATCGGCTCAACCCATGAATATTTACTCACAACGTCTATAACGGTAAGAAGATAAGCGTAATTATTGTTGTAAGATTTTAGGGACCTCATGTCCATCAAATCAATTTCCCATACATCATTCATGTTACGAACGTTGTAATGGCGTCGAGGAAACCGTCTTCTCACCTGCTTATGTAAGTTACAGGTATCTTGACCTTCGAGCCAGCTTAAAACCTTCGGTTTACTATATTGCTTTCTTGTAGAGTGTAAAAGATTGTTTGCACCCGCGTAGGCTGTGTCGCGAGGTAGGCCGTAATAAAAGCGTTGCAGTCGTCTATGCATTTTTTTTAATCACTATTTTTATTATTATTATTATTCTTCTTCTTCTTCTTCTGCAAAGGTTGGCAGTTTACTGACTTTGTCTTCTTCTTGTCCTTCCTCTTGATGGCTTTTTTTATTCGATTGAAAAATTTTTCAAATGTAATCTTGCTGACCATGCAGCAGGCCGTCATCATTGCAACTGTTCTTTCATCGGGAGGAGTCTCACCGGCTAACAAACGAGAAAATGCTTTTTCGGCAAGCACGCGATCAGCTTGACGGCGGTTGGCCTTTTTATCAGCGTATGCTATATCGTGTTCACAACACGCTTCGTCTAGAGGATTGATGCCTACGTCACCACGATTCAAACGCTTGGACAATTTTGTACCGGGACCGCAAAACTTATAACCTGGTACATGCATTTCAAAAGGCATCAGGTCTACTATAGCATCCAAAGCACTTTTTTCTTCCTCTTCGCTCTCAGGGAGAGTAGCGTTTTCTACAGAAACTTCCATCTTCCCTGGTTATTTAATTTTTGTTTTTTCGGAGTTCCGGTAGCGATTGAATTTTTTTCCAAAGCCTTTTTAGCGTTTCTCTTTTGCCGTCTCGACAAACTTTTTTCAAAATTGTCACTTTTTTCGAAAGCACTACTTCGGTCTTCGGTAATATCAGCTGGTGAAATCAAATGAGGTCTTTCACCTCCTGAGTTGTAGCCATGAGCCAAAATATCCGAGGAAGGAGAAGAAGTAGCACTGGATGACTGACTATGAGCACTGAAAACGATTTGCTCCCACAGTTGATTATTTCCGATCAACTCGCGCGGTGTGTTCGCCTCTTGAAGAGCAGCAGCAAACTGTTTACGACCTGTAGGTGGAGCGCGTTTTCTGTGTCTCAGAGCATCGCCAACCAAGTCGACGATATTAGCCCCCGCCACCGAATTTCCGTTTATAGTTACAGCGCCACTCGGGGACCATTTCACGTTACCGGCCCGTTTCAAATGACGTACCAGGTTAGTAGCAGCGCTTTTAAAAGTTTTGGGTACTCCTGCGATGATGAAGCTGTCTTCCAAAAAAGTTTTTCTTTTTTTCTCTTCACTTTCATCGGTCGAGGCATCTTGAGCTAAATTATCAGGGGCCGAGACATTTTTTTTCCGTCTTGTCGTTAAAAAGAAGAAATCTCTGCAACGCACGACTGTAATCGAGCCACTTTTCTCGATCGTCCTTTCCTCTTTCGGCGGAGTTTAAAATATCGTTCATATGCGCGTCGAGCCTTTCGCTTGGTGTGCCAGGAGTCTGGACTGTTTTGAGGAGACCATCTTTGCCTACTAGCTGTTGTATTCGCTGAAGACTGTCGTACGGTAGTAGAACTAATTTTCGGGCGTGGTCCATTATTTAGCTATGAGAGTTGATAAAACGGTACCGAGAAGCGGTGCCAACAGCGCCGGTAAAAATCCGCCTCCCCGCTGAACGATTAGTTTTTTTTTTCGAGCCAAACTAACCTTGGGCTTGGATAGCGTTCGTAAAGTAGAGGCGTGTTGCCGAAGATGTGTCTTGTGGTTTTTACCCAGTGGTACGTTCCCCACTAAGATATTCAAGGCGCACTCGCAAATACGCTTAATCAATAAAGGATCAGCTTTGCGCAAAACTGCTTTTTTCTGCTCCTCGTTGAGGTGATACAAGGCTCGCAAAATATGTTTTTCTTTTTCGGAAAACGGCGCTCTACGTTTACGAGCCATCACAGTGACGCGACTGGTACGAGATTTGCTTTGTCACCACCTTTTATATTTTTACGCGGTACGTAAACGTACTGCCACTCGTCGTCGGGGAAAATAGATGTCCGAAATCTACAGTTTTCCGGAGTATTTTGTTTCAAATCCAGTAGCAGATAGCCGTAGGGCTCAGAAGTAGCGTCCCAGTATGCTTCCTGCAAAAAACGCGGATCTTCAGGACACAGTTGACGCGAGAGATGCGTAATCTGAGCGCGATCGCGGAGATTTCTAAAAACAACGATATACTGCGCATTCAGCGATATGTCGCGTTAACCTCGGGCTTGATGAAAAATATTCTGAGTGATGAATATTACCGACAAGTTATTGTGGTGACTCCCTTTTGTAAATAAATCGACAACTGCGCCCCCTGTGCTCGATTCGCGCATCAGGTCATCAACAATTACGAGTTTTGGCCTAGGGTCGCTTGCGTAATCCCCGCTTTGAGGCAACCCCTCGCGAAATTCAATCTCTTCACCGAGTTCACGATAGCCGTTTTGCCACTCGGCGTAATGCAATATTATTCGTTGAAAGCGAGTGTCGCACATACGATCGATGAATTTTAAAAATTTTTTCACAAACACAGTTTTTCCACACCCTGTGGGACCACTCAGAATTAACGTAAACGGGTGCTCCCACTGTAAGGTCATCGTTACAACTTACGCGATTTACTCGATTGTCTAAATTTTACCGCCCCGCCGGAGAGGGAGACGCCTGCTCGCCAACAGAGCGCCAGCGCCTGATACTCTTTTTGCTTGAGCTTGAGCTTGAGCTAGAGCTAGAGCTTGAGCTAGAACTAGAGCTTAAGCTGGAGCATTAGCTTTTGCTTGAGCTAAAAAAAAAAAAAAAAAAAAAAAAAGCAAGTGTTGGTTTGCACTTTTTCAACGTACAAAGTCTTCAGCTGACGCTCGCGAGCTCGTCAGTATCACTTTGCTCTCGCAGCGTTGAACACTCTTAACAGGATAACGGATATCGAAATTATTTTTGAAATGCCTGTTTCCGTCATTAATCCGTGGCATCCACGTAACATTGCTGATTACATTCCCAATCACCAAAAACTCGACGAAATGGTGGCTAAGCCTCACGTCGATCACCATCAGCCATGCGATGATGATTTTTGCTACTATGATTATAAACCGGAAATAAATCGAAGAGTAGCCGATCTGGTGTCATCGTGGACCGAGTTTAACGTCACTCTTGAGTGGATTCGTGTAGTTCATGGTGCTTTTATAAAAGTGCCAGCTCAGCTTGTGCGTGATTTTCTTTTCAACGAAATCACCCTATTTATCGATCTGCCCGAGGAAATCCTTTTCATCGATAAAAAAGTTCGCGAGCTCCAGCAGGAGCTGCATTTAGAAAATTTTAAACACAACGCAGAGTTCGACGAGCAAAAACAATTTATTGGTGCGATAATGGATCTGAGGCTGCACAAAACAGACAACTATGTGCGCGAAGTGCTACTCAACCTGATTAACGAGAACAGTTTTACAACAGTGCAAGAAGAGCGAGACTTTATTTTAAAACATATTCCGCAATAGTTTTTTAACTTTTTTTACATTTTTACAGACTTAACAAAGAATATTTTTTACTAAATTGCTAATCTTAACACGGCCGTAGGCTTTTTAACAAAAAATCAGACTTTTAATCGTGTAAGACTCTTCACCTAGAGCTTGAGCTAAAGTTTCAGCATTAGCTTTTGCCGGAGTTAGAAAAAAAAAAGATTTAGTAATATTTATTGTGAAAATCAGGATTTGTTCAAATAAATGAAAAAAAAAAGTTAAGCAAGGTTATGGATTTCCTTATTTACTTTATCTTATTCTCTTACAGGTTTTATTTTAAATGCAGTTTTTAATAACAATACTTAAATTCAAACGTTAATTATACTTTTCCAGAGATATGCCTTTCGACTTTAATCATGTACACTTTTCGAAACATCGAGGATACAATATTTTTAGAGGCTCGCATTTTAGCTGCGAGTAGCAGCGATGTGCGGTCGCAGAGTTCTATGACCGCGAGCTCTTTGATACTCTCGTATCACAACTGTATGACAGCGCGCGCAATCGACCTAGTAAAAAACGCTGACGAGCAACTCCGCGGGGCGCTTACATTTTAAAACCGTAAGGATAACTCTCTTCTACGGATTTAAAATATCTCTTATTGTACACCGTCTTGCAAATCTTGGTTTCGCTTTGTGTTATTACTTCGTGAAAAGCTGTTCTGCGTATGTTAGAAGATTCTACAATGACATTTTCAATTTTTTCTGTTACCATGTCGTGTATGGACTTGAAATTAATTTTTTGTTTGTTTGCGAAATTAAGTCTGATGCCTATTACTTTACATACATAATCCTTGCTACCGTCAGGTTTCACGTACTCAAAAGCGTAAAATTTAGCGCCTCCTGATAAAAATTTGCTCACGTATGTACCGACACCTTTGTCAGCTAACTCGTCCGTCAGTTCTCCCAACATGGAACCAGTAGGTAAGTCGTTCATACCCGGTTTGCTGATGTAAATCACTGAATCTGTGTCAAAATAAAGGGCTCTGGGCCCCAAAAAGTGTAGACACTCAAAAAGTTTCAATCGTGCTTGCGCTGTAGTAAATGCGGCTACTACAACGTTCGTAGATCGTGAAGGTGTAACCGCTTCAGCTTTGAAAGACCAGCTTGTATACAGCAATTCATCATTCACAGGTAAGATACTATTTACATCTATTTCTTTACTGTGTAATAGCTCGATCAATCTATTTGGTGAAGTAAGCACTTCAGTTTTTTGTTTATTTTGCGCTTGTGCAAATTTTCCCCATATAGAGTTGATTGCAAGTTTCGAAACTAGACGCAAGCCTGAATTAAAATTTATAGCTTCTCTATCTAGTTTGATACCTTCAACTTTTTCAAATTCCGAAATATATCTTTCTTTATCTTCTTCGGTCGTGCACTCGGCGGGGTAACCTGAAGCTTGCGTTTTTTGAGTAAAAAAAGTGTCTATGTATTCGGCAAATATTCCTCCTTTTTTTGTTACAGGATCATACTGCGTTATATTGTACTGCCAAATTTCAAACATTTTAATGACTACGTAACCTACTTCTATCGCTTTTTTTAATTCTTCGGATACCCAAGTACCTATTAAATATCTATCTTTCGGATTTTCATGGATGCATTCTCGTTGTATCATTTGCTCGGTACATGTTCGACACAGTGGAAAAAGCAATTTATCGTGCATTTTCACTGGCAATACAGGGTGGTACAAATTTCTAGGAGGTAACACTTTGCATTTTACTAAACCGTTAACGTTTGAAAAATCGCTCTTATCACGCACGAGTAGACTACACTCCTCTTCACCTACGTATAATTTAGGGTGACCTACGATATACTTCGATCGTTTACAAATTAACGGATACAAACTGTTGAAATCGACGTACTTTATTTTTTCGCCCTGCTTACAAAAGTACTTCTTAACAGTATTATCCGTGCGCCCACCAAACAAAGCATCGCGAGGATTCAAGGGTTTTTGATAAATCATATCTATTTTTTCACTCAAATACCGTTTTAAATCTTCGTTTGTTTTTTTTTAAATTCATCAAAGTCGTGCTCCCAGATTTTAATTAACCTGTACTGCAGACTCTTTATCCTTTCTGATTGAGCATAAGTTCTTTCAAACTTCTCATCCATCGATTGACCGTTCGATAATTTTTCATCTCTATTAAAGCGGTAACAACTCGGGCAGCCGTGCCAATAGCAGCTAAAAAGAAAGAAAAAAATTTAAGTGTCATGAGTTTTTGCGAAAAAAAAAAAAAAAAAAAAAAAAATCAAGTTACCCATGAAACTGAAAAACCAATCCTCTGTGACTTTCCAGATGTTTTGGAGCACTGTAACCATCGACTAAAATCCCTTCCAATAATCTTCTTTCTCGACAGCGACCTGCATGCTCGATGGGGCGTTTCAATGATTTCTCCATCCAAAACAGCCATTGAACAGCTTTCAAAGATTGTATGTTACGACCTCTGTATCCTCCTGCTGGTATTATACCAATCTGATTATTTTTCAAAAATTTTTTCTTGAACACTCTCATACATGTGGAAGCAATAGTGGTGCACTACAGAAACGGATCCACACCAAATTTCATAAATTTTTCTCGAAAATTCAAACAGGCCAGTCTTAAGATTTTTACAACTTGTTTGCAGTATTTAGTTAATTCAGCATCAAAGTCAAAGATAAAGTTTTTAGCTGCTTGCTCATTGTACCACGTAATAAAGCTTTCTCTTTCTTTTTCACCCATGGTATCAGGGGAGTAAAATTCAATCGCCGGTAAAGGACCTATGTAATTCGCATTTTCTGGTTTATTAAAAAAATGCGGGAACGTGCCTTTTTCTATGTTCGTCAATCCATAGGCTTTGGGTAAGTTACTAAGAGGCATATGAAAATAGTTTAGACTGTCGATAAATTTTTCGCCCATGTTCTGCATCACCCAGGCCGCGCCTGACAAGACTAGGTTGAACGACGCAGTGAACACTCGTCTGCGCACAAACTCAGCCTCATCTGCTTCATCTAATACCTCGAATGCCGCAACTTCGGAGAATGTTGAGCCAGTAGCCCATGAGGCACTTTTGAGAAGTATCCTGAATGAGCTTGGAAACCTGAAGACTTCCTTCAAGGAGCGCTTCGATGGAATTGACAACAAACTTGCTGATCTGGATGTCATCCCGAAGTTGGTAGCTCGAGTTGACACTGTTGAGGACCAGCTGGAAGATATAAAAGGTGAACTGGCTGAGCTGAAGGAGAAGTTTGAAAATCCGGAACTGTCTGCCACCCTCCACTGTGATACTGAGCTGTTAAATAAAATTCAACAAATTGAGAAAAAGAATGCCGCTCTCAGCTCTGATCTTGCTCGATTGAACGCGACGACACGTGCTACAAATTCCTCGGAGCTGGTAATTGGAGGTCTTACTACTCCTCCTGGTGCCAACGTGAAATCACTTGTTCTCTCAGTACTCAAGACTCTGCGTCCGGATACTGAAGCCCGAGATATAGTGGGTGCAAGGATGCTCATCAGCAAGGCCACCACAAGGTCAGCAACGTCAACTTCCACTTCAAACGCTGCAACGTCCTCAACTCAACCTCCAACCACAACCTCGCCTACGAATCGTCAGCAAAGTCGCCCACCATCGATTCTGGTTACACTTCACTCCAGAGCACTCATGCTAGAAATTATCCAGAGCAAAATTAAGTTGGGTAAGCTGCACACCTCTGCATTGTCATCGAATTTACCCCCTGAGATTGATCCCAACTCAATCTTGCCTGGACTGCTGAACCTGAACGAATTCCTTCCTAAGGAAGTTTTTGATTTGCATCGTGCTGTACGTGAGAAGGCGAGACAATCTGACTCTGGATTCATCAGCTTCATCCGCAGTGGCCGAATCTACGTTCGCAGGAAGAAGGGAGACACCCCTACACTCATCTCCAGCATTGAAGATTTGAATCGTTTTTTGTAATAACAGGTATGCTGACACATCTTCTCTCTCGCGGTAATATTACATTTTCATATTATCACTTCAGTCTTCTTCACAGTATGCATCTTTCATCTCTCACCTCACATGTAACTACTTCTTCCTCTACTACATCCTATTTCAAACCGCTACTCTTTAGTTCTTCTTCATCTCATTCTCAATCATTCTCCCAGCCTCCTACACACTCTTTACACCAGAGGTCCGTGCGTGGCAAGGGCATGATGCTGCGTGTCTGCCATTTCAATGCTAACTCCCTTAAGGGACATATCGAGCAGGTTAGGCTGTTTCTTTTATCACAGCCCATGATACATGTGATCGCTGTTACTGAATCCCATTTGGGTCCTTCGATTGAGGATGCGCTTGTTGCTTTGGAGGGTTATACTCTTCTAAGGCATGACCGTAATAACCAGGGGGGCGGGGTGGCGTTATATGTTCATCAATCTCTGTCAGTTAAACACCTCTGCTCGTCTTCCACTGAGTGGAACGGTAGGCCTGGTCATCCTGAGTATCTTCTAGCTGAGGTCTCTCTTGGAGGCACTGACCCCATATTTGTAGGTGTGGTGTATAGGCCCCCGCATGCCCCATTTGTCCTCGGGTCTGACTTTGTGTCCGACCTGCGTGATAATATGCATGATTATGGCACTAAGGTCATCCTTGGTGATTTTAATGCAGACCAGCTCTCGGACTCACCTGATGCGATTTTTGTGCGTGATTTTATTGATGAGAATTCTCTGTTTTCGGTCCCATTTGGGTCTACACATCACACCTCCCACTCGGATACTTGGCTTGACCTGGTTCTCGTTGACGCACTGGACACTGTGACTAGCTACTGGAAGACAGAGACACCTTTTATTGCGGGACATGACCTGATGACAGTCACCCTTGACATTCAAACCCCCCAAGTTTTGACGAATGACTTTACTTTCAGGGACTTCAAATCTGTTGATGCTAGAGCTTTGAATCAATTTTTGCTAGGGTGTGATTGGTCAGTATTCACGGATGAAACGCAGTCGCTTAGTGAGAGGGTGGGTTGCTTGTACTCTAACCTCAACGCTGCTCTTGATATTTTTGCTCCTCTGAAAACCCTCAAACAAAGAAAGAATCGTCATCCGTGGTTTACTGCATACCACCGTGACCTATTGACTGAAAGAGACAGACTCTACAGACGTTACCGACGCTCGAGACTCGATATTGAACTACTTTTATACAGGCAAGCGCGTGATTTTGCACATGAGAGGATTGAGTCTGCGAGACTCGACTTCTATTGGCAAAGGCTTAAGAACATCACTGATCCTCAACAGCTCTGGAAGGAACTAAGGCATCTTGGTATCTCTTCCAAAGCAGACTCCAATCTGGGTAGCTTCTCGGTGGAGGATCTCAATGCTCACTTTGCCTCTGTCTCTTTTGATAATATGGCACCAGATCTCTCTCTTTTTCTGAATAACTTGAAAAAAGAGACAGATCATGGTGGCTTTGCGTTTGTGGATGTGACGGTGGACGAGATAGCACGCGTTATGTGCCAGTCGACATCCCAGGCGGTGGGCATTGACTCCCTACCGCAGAGCTTTATTCAGTCAGCCTTTCCTTCCATTGGTCCTTTCATCTGCAATATTTTTAATACTTCCCTATCCACATCGACCTTTCCTGAGCAGTGGAAGAAGTCAATAGTGATCCCTCTCAATAAGACACCCTCTCCGTCTTGTCTAAATGATTTTCGTCCTATCTCCCTGCTCAGTTTTATGTCGAAGATCCTTGAGAGACTGGTCCATGACCAGATTACTGCCTTTGTTGAATCGCAGGGTTTGATGGACGATTATCAGGCGGGCTTCAGAGCAGGGCATAGCACACAGACAGCATTATTGAAACTCACGGAAGACATTCGGGTGGGTATGGACAGAAGACAAATGACCGCGCTGTTGCTTTTTGATTTTAGTAAAGCCTTCGATTCGGTCTCGCACGTAACGTTGCTCAGGAAGCTACAGTCCTTGGGTTTTTCGCATGGGGTTTTGAGATGGGTTGCCTCTTATCTGGTTGGCCGCTCGCAAGCAGTAAGGGCAGAGGACGGCAGTTTTACTTCTTTCCGCCCCCTTAATAAGGGCGTGCCCCAGGGCTCCGTGTTGGGTCCTCTGCTCTTCCTTCTGTTTGTTGTTGACATAGCTGTAGGCCTTGGCCCTGGTGTCTTTCATGTGATTTATGCGGATGACCTGCAGATTTACGTGCGGGGCCGACTTGAGGACATTAATGCCACTCTTGGAAGACTGAGCCGGGGTGCTGAACACATTGCTGACTGGGCTGCCACTAATCAGCTGGTGTTGAATGCTGGTAAGACCAAGGCAATGATTTTTGGGACCCCGTTCTATGTCAATGCCTTTAACGAATTGGGTATTCGAGACCTGCGGTTTGGTGGCTGCTCAGTCCCGTTTGTCCCCTCTGCGCGTAGTTTGGGGGTGGTGCTGGACTCTAAGCTGAACTGGAAAGACCATGTTCGGTATGTTTGTCGTAGAGCCAACTCTCTTTTGTACCGTCTTAACCATTTCAGACGCAGCACCACCTCTGAACTGCGTAAACACCTCGTGCAGACCTTGCTTTTTCCTATTATTGACTATTGTTCACTGGTGTACTGTAATATCTCGGGTGGGCAGGATCTCATACTACAGCGTTTGCTCAATCGTGGGATCAGGTACATCTTTGGGATTAGAAAGAGTGATCACGTTACACCCTACCGACGTGAGCTTGGCTGGCTTCGAGTAGCGGGCCGCAGGGATTATTTTGCTGCCTGCTTGCTCTATAGAATCCTTCTCACAGGTACTCCCTCCTATTTGGCGAATTTGTTTGTTGAGAAGCTCAGCTCACGTCCCTTGAGAATGGCGAACCCGCATGCACTTGATTCGTTGATTGTCCCCTTTGCTCGTACGGACTGTCTGAAACGATCTTTTCATATACTGGCTACTTACTCATGGAACACACTACCCCCTCATATACGCCAATCATCATCCCTGTCCAGTTTCAAACATCTCGTCAAAACACATATTTTTACTGCTGAGGGAGAAGACTGAGTCTGGTACGCCGTTGTTAAATTGTGTACCTGTTGCACATTCATCTAACTGTTACTAATGCTATTATTATTATTATGATTATTGTTTATTACTGTTATTGTTATTTTATATTATCTATCTATATTTACATACCTTTTATATACCTTTATTTTATTTATTTTATTTTATTTTATTTTATTTTATTTTGTAATTTTAATTTTATGTATAACTTTTTCACCTTGTGTATTTTGTACAACATAATGTACAATTAATAAAATCATCAAAATCAAAATCAAATCAAATCACTATAATCTTTGAACCATTCAGTATCACCGAAGGTTTTTCAAGTTCACTTTTTTCAGCCAGAAATTTAAAAATAAAGTGGGCATCATATCCTTGAGCATTATGAGCTATACACACAACTCACTTGAACATTTTACGTGGCTTCAAAGCTAAATCCATAAATTGTTTTACAGGGTCTGTCTTAAAAATATGTTCACGTACCCCGCACTTATCGCATTCAGCCGTTATATCGGTCTCATGTAAGCAAAAGTTGCAAACTTGATGAACCACGCACAAGTTTGGTTTATGAATTTTTTTGTGTTCATCTCCAAGCACGGGCACGTTTTGTTGAGTTTCAAAGTCGTAAAAAAAAAATATCACCCTGTGTGATTTTTCAGATTCTTTTATTGGTTGCATAAAACACTCGTGATCAGACATGTACTTGCAACAAATTGTACAAAAACTTTTGCCGCACTCGTGCTTGTCATCGGAAAGTTTAAAACATATTTGACAAATTTTAATACTCGAACACACGCTAGATTTTTTGAAAGAATTAATTTTTAAATGATTTTGATAACACTCTTCACCGTAAAAATATCTATTACACAGTTGACATCGAGTCATTGGTTGTTGCTCGTCGCACACAGGATATTGTAAATACTTTGAACATCTGTTCGTGCATCTATGACTAAGAAACCTTGAATAACTTTTATTGCATGGAATGCAATAACCTATACTTCCTGATACACCAACCAAATTAAGTATAGGTTCAAAATGATTTAAAGAGGCATAATACATTATACGTAAAATATACTTGATGCTTTTGTACTTGTAAATAACTAAATTTGATCCATCGTAAAGAGGCTTTTCACCTCGTGCGAAATCTCTAAAAGAGTAAACTACTATAGCTATTCCTTTTGCTGCAAAATATTGTTGAAATTTTTCGATTTCTCTCATTCCACAACCTTTTGCAGGTACATCAACTCGAGCTTATTTTATTAAATCAAGAGCTGCTTTTTTTGAGTAGAGCCATTGATTTGACGTACGCTGTTCCAATAGGCATGCAAAACACCTGAGCGTATCTGTCCTCTGATACTGTAAGCGCATGCAGCAACGAGAGAGCGAGGCAAGCAAAGATTATCATCGTTTCTAATAGTAAGTATTGACTTTTTTTTGACAGACTCTTCGGTGAGCTTTACGCGTCCGCAACCTGTTACATTTTTAACTATGTTGCAAGTTATATTCAAAGGATCTTCAATGTTATACTCGTTTGAGCTCTGAGATATACTGAAAAGTAGTTGCCACAACTCTTCTACGTTAAAATCGCGCAATGGCCGAAATGAGAGCCATACTGGACCGTGAGTGAGTCTTTCTGTGTTTATTGTCAGCCCGATAAAATCAGAAGAAGTTGTGTCTTTAATAAGGTCAGCGTGCAGATCACTTAAAGCTTCTCCTAACCACCAAAAAACGTCTGATTCAGCACGAGGTGGCAGTATCCTTACATTTATTTCACGCCCTTCCACTCCGAATCTCTGGTAAAATCTAGTTCTAATGTTTTCTATGACTAATCGTTGATTTTGTTGTCTACCGCTGCCATTCTGAAATAATACATCTAATATAAAAAAATAAAAAATGCAAAATTCGTTAATTATTATTTTAATCCAATAAACAATTTTATACTCACTATTAAGATTTTACGACATCGTCATCATTATCATCAGATGAATCGCTATCAGAACTGCAAGAACACGAACTACTTTCAGATGACGAAGACGGTGAATTGTTATTTTCTGCTGATGTTGATGGTTCGCCTTGATCGTACGCACAGAGTTTGATAAACTCATCACCTTCGTGATCAAGCATCATTTCGGTAAATTCTAAAATTATGATATACAAAGTTAGAAAATTAAAAGAATGGCTCTTTTTTTTTTTTTTTTTTTTTTTTTGTCGCACGCACACAAATTATTCGAATACCTTTAGGTTTGTTAAGATCCTTAAAAGCTGGTTTGTTCAATAAATTTTTGAGTTTCAAAACATTTTTTAAAATCAAAATAATTTTCTCATCGTGAAATATTCCTCGCTTGTACCGGTATTCAATTGTATTTTCACTGCAGTGTAGAAGTAAAAAATGCAGTTTCTTTTCCAGGATCTGCATCGGTAAGCTTGATAAATTTTTCGACCACTCTACACCACACATTGTTTTAATATATACATCTCTTTGATAAGCTACTCTCAAAATGCATTTTATAATATTCACTAACTTTTTTACTGTTATTTCAGACATGTTTAAAAGTATTTTGCAAGTGCTGTGTATTCTGTAACGTTCGAAAAACGACTAAGAACACGAGTAATGCTGAAGTCTAAGCGTTGCACTTTTTTATTTTTTCATCACTTATAGAACGTTTAAAAGCTCAAACGACTTTCATTCAGTGTTTTGCTTTCATGGAAAATTGATAATTTGATATTACGCATCAAGAAAAGAAACAAAATAAAAACTGACGAGCAACTAAAATAAAATGTATTTTTTGCATTACACAAAACATAATTACAGAATGTGATACTCTGAGAAAGTTTTAGAGTTGCAATTTTTTAAAGCCTTGAATAAAACAGATGGCTCAGGGAGTTACATTTTTTTCGAAGCTCGCACGGCTTAAGCGTAGGCAGTCAAAAATTATGTCGCGAACTGTAAGCAGATCTTTTCGAGGTTCTAAACACCTTTACTTACGTACTAAATATCGTATGTATACTTCCGAATAAATTTACTCACCGTTTTAATAATTTAAAACTGATTAAATATTTTATTATTCCTCCTAGGTGAAAATCAAAATTGTCGGAGTACTCTGCAGATGCTGAAACGAAAAAAATTAATTGATAGTGTCGAATTAGTATCTCAAGCAGTACATGAGGAATTAGTGCGTCATCTGATGCAGAAACATCGAGATCCTCAAGAAATTCAAGATCTCTTCGATCTCGAAGCCTCGGACTCTGATGAAGAAGAGAACCTGCCTGACCTTGATCGAGATGAAGAATTTATTAGTCGAAGTGCCTACTCCATACCACAGCTACAACAGCTTTATCGTGACACGATCGTGTTTGGTATACCCGAACCGAACGAGAGTTTGGAACAAGGAAATGAAACCATGATGACGAAAAAATTTCTCCAGCCTTTGATAATAAGTTTTGTGATGCTTAGTGTTATTGAAGAGTTACTAAAACGTTCTTTATTAATATTAGATCTCGAAACTTTACAAAGTTTGATTCGTAACGAATCAGAACGCCTAGTGATGTTTTACAAGAGGCATTTACCAGAGACAAGACAGAGACTTTTGAAGAAGTACGTGAACCAGCTGAAAAAATCTTTGATATGCGCGATCCATGTTGTATCCAGGACAACTCCTCAACCTCGCAAAGTGTTGTTAAAAAAAATAACTTTGGCTTTAAGTGATTATATGAAACCGTTTTCACCACTATATAGTCAGTGCGTTCGGATCTTTAGGGAGGTTACATTAAACCTCGTCAAAGCCGTAAAATCCTTAAGTTATTAAGGCCTTTATATTGTATGTTACAGTTAGTAGACACTTTTAACCCTGGTATGCAATACACTATATTGTCAGCAGAAAAAATACTTCCATAAGTAAGTTTTTATACAGCTATTATGTTGCATGATTACTCTACCCCTTAGTGCAGAAGAATCCGCGAAAGAGGCAACATCTCAGTTTAGAATGGCCTCGAATAGTGAGTTAGTAGTTGTGATTAGAAATTTAAACGACGAAGTAGATGAAATCGATATTGGAGGGCCTGAAGATTTTCAAACACAACAATACAAACATCTTTTCACCACACCAGAAAAAGGTTCGAACGCACAAGAAATTGAACCAGAGATAATAGACGTTGAAACAGTTGAAGACAGTGTTATGGACCAAAGTGCCGGTCGTTTCGAAAAGCCGAGAAGTACAAATTGTGTAACAGATCCCTTATTAAAAAAGTGCCTAAAACACCTCGAGGCCTTAGATGCCCTTCTAAAAAAAGTTGCTGTGTTAAAAGCTATTAAAAAAAGAAATAAAGAACAAAAAAAATTAGAAGAAGAAGAAGAAACGGACTTTAAAGGATTTTCGAGTGATGATATCTCCTACTCGCGTAATCAATACCAAACATGTAAGTTCATTAAAGATAAATACAAATTTTTAAAACGTAGTGAAGTGAAAAAATTACGTCGAGCAGTGAAATGTGTAAGGTGCAGTTCGGCATATATTCCCGAAAAAAAATACAAGCTAGAGTGGCTTTATTGCCAAAACGACTGTCGGGGCTGGATTTGTCCTCGTTGTCGTAAGCACTGCCAATGATTGAAACACTAAAAAGCCTCGTAAGTAAAAATTACTACCTCTTTTTATTTCATAGTTTTTATTTTTTACTTTTCTAAAACAAAAAAAAAATTGTTTCAGACTGCATAAGGAGTAGGTAATATCTGGCTAAACAGTACATCGCCTGCAGCCCTATTACCTGTAAAAAGTTTTGTAATGAAATGTAAATGTAACGAAATAATGTAAACATTCAATAAATGGAAAAAAAAGTTAAAAAATATATACTTCACTTGTTTTTAAATATCCTTCTCCGGACTTGAATCATTTTTATCAGGATTAAAAGTTATTATAAAAGTAAGATTGATTAGTATTAAAGTAAAATCAAAGTATTTTTCAAAGGAATAAAAATTATTAAAAAGTAAAATTAATTAGTATCAAAGTATATTCAAAGTATTTTTTTCAATGGTTTAAAAATTATTATTATTAATTTCTAATTTTTTTTGATTTCTTAAACTATTTTATTAATTTAAAAATGACCGATCCAGAATTAAATAATCTCTTGAAGAATAGAACAAGATACAGATGCCGCAGCAGCAGCAGCTCCTGCAGAGTCAGCAGCAGTCGCGACGTCCGAGCGCAGCCGTCTCAGCGACCTTCGCTTCCGCTGCATCAGCCTCGTCGCCGTCGTCAGAAAGTCCTCCTCCTGCTCCCCGAGCAGCCCCTAGCACCACCTCCTGCAGTACCCGCGAGCAGTCGTCTCAACCTGCAGAGTCAGCAGTCGCGACGTCCGAGCGCAGCCGCCTCAGCGACCTTCGCTTCCGCTGCATCAGCCTCGTCGCCGTCGTCAGAAAGTCCTCCTCCTGCTCCCCGAGCGGCCCCGAGCACCACCTCCCGCAGCACCCGCAAGCAGCCGCCTTGACCGCGTCACCGACCCCCGCCACCGCGCGAGGCCGCTCGCAGCGCCAGGAAGCCCTCCTCCTTCCCGAACGGCCCCGAGCACCCCCTCCCGCAGCACCCGCGAGCAGCCGCCTCAACCGCGTAACCGGCCGCCCCCACCGCGTGAGACTGCTCGCTGCGGTGAATCATCTTTGTTTACATTCGCCATAGTGTTACTATACTACTGATATTTAATTTTGTTTGTTTGTTTTTTTTTTTTTTTTTTTTACTTTAGATGGATTCTGATGCTTAATAACTTGTTATAAATAAAGATAAACTCTTTAATAAAATTGTTTGAATGAAGAAATAAGGTTAGAAATGAAACATAAGTTACAATAGAATATTATTCTTACTGATTTATAAATATCAGTAGAACTTATGAATATTTAAGTTTTTTTTAAGTTTAAACACTAATACTTATTTTTATTTAAGTTAATTTTTCATATATTAACTGAGCAAACAGAAAATATTTTAAAAGAAAATCATAATATCTAAATCATAAGTAATGACAGGGAATAGGGATAGCGTGACCGAGCATGAGCAGTGCCGCATTTTTGGTGAAGACGTAGCCTTATGCTCAACGACAGTTCTTATTCCGAGTTTATCAAAAAAAACAATAACAAAAATCGAAAAAAGGACTTTGTAGCGCGCTTTTTGCCAAATTTTGCAACGGCGCTACAAAGCCCTTTTTTCGATCTTTTTTTTTTTTGTTTTTTTTTTTTTAGAACGTGGAATAGTGCTCCAAGCAAGATGGGGCTGCTAGGTTCCAGCCGCGTTTCACCCCGTATGCGTTGTGAACGCGTACGGGGCCAGGGCATAAGAGCGTGCAGCCAGACTTGAATTGCCTGTCGGGAACACTTTGTTTTTTTGTGTCTTTTTTTACATTAATCCAGTAGGTGGAGTAAATAAAAAAATTAATGTACGCAATGTTAGTATAGGTGCTTACTTTATGCAAAAACTAACGAGGTTGATTAAAGGGTTTAAATCTAAAATATAAATACTCACGGTGCGTATTAAATATTTCTTGCCTATACTTAGTGCTTGTCTAAGCACTAGTCGAGCTACAACTTGTTGACCTAAAATAATTAGGTTTTAAAAGGGAGACGAAGTGGAGGAAATATGACATATATCTAGGACTCCAACTAACATTAACCCTTTTACAGGCCGAAGGTTTTGGGAAGTCAGGAGAAGAAACGAATTGCATTTTTGGTGTTTCCGATACTTTCTGAACACGGGACTACTATTAGTTTAAAATAATTCATGTTGACAGTCGAGATATGACAGCTGTCAACTCTTGAATGTCAAAATTTCGAATAAAAAAAAATACTACCATCATCTACGTGCAATTTCATGTTGAAAGTATAGAAATGGTTTTTTTGCTAAAACACTCCCTGTTTGAGTAAATCATCAACAAAGATTAAAACTTTGGATCCTACTGAAGTAAAACTTCGTACTCCAGGCCGATGAAGAGGGATGACTTTTTTAAAATCGCAATGGAGTTTTTTGAAGTTTTTTTGCTCGTTGATCATGAATCTGTCATTAGTTTTGAAAAATACTTATTGACAGCCGAGATATGACAGCTGTCAACACTTAATCGTCATAATTTCGAACAGAAAAAATTACTACTACTATCATCTACACTGAGAGAAGTGATTTCTTGTCCCAAAGAGGGCGCTCTTGGAGCAAGAGCGCCACGTTCTTGCAGCAAGAACGCGGCGTACTTGCAGCAAGAACCGAGACTTTGATGTGATGTCCGCGTGTTTGCAGCACTTATATTTTGAGTTTAGTATTTTAATGAATTGAATTAGATTTAGGAAAATCAGTATTAATTTGAACTTGCAATCTTTGTTTTATGCTTTTTTTTATAACTCTAATAAAAGTAAAATACTGAAGTTTTATAAAAATATAATAAATAGTTTTTGTACAAAAAAAAGCAACTTTAGATTGTGTAACGAGCCATGTATAGTATATTCAAATTAAACTTTTTAAAATGTAGTAAATAGGTTAAAAATAGATAATATTTCCGTTAAATTTGAGTATTTTATTAGACCTATAGATCAAAAGAAGATAAATAAACAGTATGAATAAACATTATAAATAAACAATAATTAGAGATTCATTCCAGCACAATATTATAATGAAAATCTTATGAATTTAAAAATAAATAATTGAAAGAATTGAGTTTTTTTATGTAGTTAATAAATTAAGTTTATGTAATAAATATAACGAAAAAGTTTTATTGATTCGACTTACAATTTTACTATTACGATTAATTATTAGAATAAGTAAGACGCATGATGATTGTTTTTATACAAGTTTTTAAAATTAAAAAAAAAAATACATACATATATTCATTATCGAATAAATTAATACGCTTATAAAAATACTTAAAACTAATTATCAATGTCACGTAAAGAAATTAAGCTACTGCCCGTACCATCTGTATGAGCTGACATTGGTTTTAAATAAGTATCATTTTCTAAATAACATACTTCTTCCGGTGACTGAGGTGAAGGCAAGTTAATTCTATAACATTTTTTATGATCATTTCGTCCAATAGTCTCACATAATTTATAAATAAAAGCTAAGAAACCGTCGTCAGTTTTTACTATGTGGGTTATGTACCCAAAAACCGGATCATCATTTGTTGAATCATTACGCAATACAAATATATTTGACGGTTTATAAATTGTCCCGTTAAATTTAAAATACGAGATTACAGTACCAGCTGAGACACTAGGAAAAGTTGTTCTCTCGCAGTTGAGATTTTTACCATACTCTAATTTATTTTTAAAACCTTGATTTAGAAAAAGTCGATTAGCTAACTTAAGTTGAAGTTTGTTCGAAAGAGTCGACTCGATTTTGATTCGAGATTTGACAACTTTTGCATAGTCTTTAGGGAATTGGTGGAACGCTTCAAACTTCTCACAACTAACGTGCTTCAATGGACCCATTAATCTAATACAAGATGGTAAATGAGTCAACAGATGAAACTTTGGCTTTAGGTCTTCTCGAAAAATAATCTTAAAAAGTTGATTATGAGATTGTATTAGGTTTTCTAAATATTTAACTTCAACTTTGAAAATCGTCGGTCGAGTAACTAAAAGTACTATATCATATAGGGCACAGTAAAATTGCCAAATTGGCTCATCATGTGGAACAAAATCTCCTACAAAAAATGAAAAATAAGTGACCAATGCTGACATTTGTGCGGCTGTCATAATTAAATAACCTTTTTTTAAAGCAAGCTCGGTTATCTCAGGAATTTTATTCCCTTTATCAAGGTCGGTATATTCAAATGAATTTATAATATTATTCAAATCAGCAAGTGTAAAATATCCCTTTTGCACACAATACACAATTATTCTAGGCATATCGTAACGGCAAATTCCTAAAAAAAGATCGTGCATAGCGTCACATAACCAATTCTGGACGTTATGGAGAAAAGGTAACTTATTGAATATACATTCACTCTTAACGCCATGAGTACCAGATTTCAAATCTTCTTCATAGTTATGAAGATCGCGCAAAAGTGTTGAGACCTCAACGCATAACTCGTAACAAGAAAATTTTGATGCCTGACAAAAACGACAAAAAAACTCTGCGGTAAATCTTTCTGAAAAACCTAAAAGCGAGTTTACTCCTAAGTTATCACCTAAAATTCCTATCAGAATAAAATGCAACCTATAAGTTTTTTCATCTACAGTAACTTCTATCTCTTCTTTAAACAAAAAATCTAGCTCATCAATAATTTTACGAAAACACTTTATATTTTTAAATTTTTTTACATCGGAAGACAGAATAAATTAGGCAAGAAAAACGTTTTCGAGCAAAGACGAAAACTTTGGTGGCACACCTGCAAGTGAGAAGTATAATCCTCCTATTTTGTAAAGTGCAGCGACAATAGACGTCGCATTGCAAACCCCAAAATCATCAAAATATAACCAAATGGGAATAACTATTTTATCATTGAATTCTTTCGAAATTCTAATCCAGAAATTTCCATTAAATACACTTGAATATACTCTATCTTCGCCGCAGTTGGATTTAAATGTTTCTTTTTGTATATACGCCAACACTTCCTTTAAAACATTAGGTAATGAAAACAATTTTTTTAAAACCTCACGGAGCGGTATAAAGCAACCAATACGCGGAGTTGATCCCCAAACTTTTTTCGTACCGACTCGCTTATAACCTTGCAACGTTCCAATTTTATAAATTACCGGCTTTATGAAAAAAAAGTTTTCTTGAAAAAATTTAATACGTTTGAAGTGAGAATTACAATGAGAAAAACTATCTTTTAAATTCACTTTGTCAATTACATCGTGAAACTGTGGGGGTACTAAAGATTTAATTTTATGTTTTAAAGTATCAGAAACAACTTCAAATGTTTGCATAAAATTTTTAAAAATTTCTCCGATAACTGAATTTGTTAATGATGTAATAGAGTATAATTTACTCGTGAACTCCAAAATACTTTCCTCTATGCGGTCACTCGTACTTTCATTTTTTTTTTTTTTTTTACATGAGGCAAACAACTTTTGACGGGTACTAAATTATCTTCCACTGGCTTTGATAAACATTGTTTTTTTTTTGGCGGCGAATCGGTTAAAGTATCATCACAATTTTTTCTCTTACTTTTACAATCTATTTTTTCACAGACTAAACAATGTGTGCTTAATTTAGAGTACGACGAAAATTGTTTTGAGCACCCTTCATAAATACAATTAAAAATTTTGTTAATTATATGGAATACACGAATGTGACTCAACAAAACTTTAGAATCACTAAAATTACTATCACGTTCTTTGCAGCGTATCATTATGTATGATTACATGTAATCTATTTAAACTAACAATCTACTTTTATACCTATTTTATTTAACGAGTTCGCCACGGAGGGAATGATTCTGTCAATTCTTCGCTTTATGTCATAGATACCCCACAATATGTATAAGAAAATGTTTTGACTGTCAATTGGAAACTGTGTGTTAAAGACAACGTATAGTCTGCATAAGAAGTCTATTGATTCCAATAAAGATTTTCTTTCAAATTCCGTACTGTTGACGATAACATAAAAATATTCAAGATTTCCAATATCAGCACCAACCACGAGAACAAACGGTTTCATGGGTAGATTATACTTCTGCATTAACTCTAAGCGAGATTTAAGAATAAGTATTTTGTCTCTTGAGTCCTGTACAAAAAACAAAAAAAAATTATTTATATTAAAACAAATTAAATAATATTAAATTATAAATACTTTTGCGTGTATAAGTATTCCATCCAAAGATTCTTGATAATTTGGTTTCCAGATATTTTTTTTTCTTACACCAACTGGAGTGATATCTATTCTGGCATCAGATTTAAAAATACAACTTAAGATAAAAAATTGCATATAGTGTTTGTGATCTGAAAAATTATGAAACAATTTCACAATACATAAATATTATAAGAGAATATGTAAATTATTCAGATTAGTTTGTACATGCAAAATAAATGTAGTTTAAATCATGTTTACCTTCTTGAAGTTTCTCTATTACACCTTTCTTTAACAATTGACAATAATCATACTAAAGGGTGTTTTTCTTAAACTGTTTTGTATTTCTAATTTTAAAAAATATTTCATCCCATTTCATAAGTACAGTATCAAATGTTTTTGTTGGATATTTTTAAAAAAAATCAGTTTCAATCTATAAATATTTATTTCCAAATTAATCTGTGAATTTCAAATATAAAAATAAAAAAATAAAATCATGACACAAAAGTTTACTTACTAGTTCATAAGCTACCGACTCCTTCAAAATAGGCCAATTATCAAAAATAGGGGTAATATTTTCATACTTTCTATTATCTGAATAATAGATACGTAGTTCATAAGTTTTGTTCCAAAGTTCATGAACTCTACATGTATCCTTCTCAAGAACAAGATCTTCTTTACTGCGGATAACATCATTTGAGAATTCAACTTCTGTAAAATATACAAAAATTTTTTTTTTGACTCTCATATATTTATTTATGGCTCACAAAAACTTACTATTTGTTTTATTAAAGTTTAAGTTAAACTTTATTTATTTAAATTTAATAACTTATACAATTTAAAACATTTACCTGATGACTCCTGAACTTGAGCAGTTTCAATAGCATTTTCCAATATTAGTTGCTCATGAGACTGATGTATGAAATTTAATGAGTTTCTGTATTTGTCACTCAATTTACTCTTACGTCTTTCTCCTACATTATTCACTGAATCTTTTTTTTGAACTGGTGCTATGTAATAAACTACTAATAACTCATGAGGAAAAAGTAAGCAGATTTTTTGTGCCAGCAAGTCAAAGTCTTCATGTACTAAAGTTCTAAAAAGAAATTAATACATTATTTTTTATTTATTTTATTGATAAAAAATAAAAAAAAATAAAAAAAAAACAACTTACTCTCCAAACAATTCTATACATTTTATTATTATTATATCGACAAGATAAGCCTGGTGTATAGGATCCAGAGGTTTCTGTTTACCATTTATCCTTATGCTTGAACCATAAGGGTGTTTATTTAAAAGTTCGTCTAAATCAAAATCCTGCAACTGTGATGGTTTTGGTTTCTTCGAAACTGGTTCTTTAACTATGACTTCATTTTCCTCTTCATTTAAATGAAGCCTATTGGCTGTTTTTACTTGAATAAGTTGTGCAATGTTTGATTTCTGAAATTGTTTTTGAAAAAAAAACTTAGTATATTCCTTATAATGTATAAATGCATAATCAATATAGTTCTATTTTAATATAAAATAAAGAAAAAAGTTAAACGAGATTAAAGTTAGGGAAAGGAAGAAACCTAAATGTTCTTTTAACTTAGATTCCAACTTTAACCGATGACCCAGTGCAGGAAATAACAATTTAAAATCATCTTCTTTACACAAAAGCGTCTCTAAAGATAATAGATCGTTAATGGCATTGTCTGTAGGAAGGGTGTAAGGAAGGTATGAGATTAATAAAATTAGTCGCAAACAAGATTACAAACATTGCATAACCTTAAAAAAATTTTTTTCATGCTGCGTACAATAATTTATTTTGATTACTCACCTACTAAAACTGGGATGAATTCATCACAATCCCAAGATTTTAATATCAAGTCCATATCGGAGTTCACTAAATTCACTAAAACTATTTTAAATCAAGGCATATTTTGTTTATAACAGTAATATAACCAAACCAAGTCTAACCGGCAAACTCGGAAACACGCGTGTATTGCTGCAAACACGCGGACATCAGATCAAAGTCTTGGTTCTTGCTGCAAGTACGTCGCGTTCTTGCTGCAAGAACGCCGAGGTTCTTGCTGCAAGAACGCGGCGCTCTTGCTCCAAGAGCGCCCTCTTTGGGACAAGAAATCACTTCTCTCAGTGTACGTGCAATTTCATGATGAAAGTATACAAATGTTTTTTTTGCTAAAACATTCCCTTTTTGAGTAAATCATCAACAAAGATTGAAACTTCGGATCCTACTGAAGTAAAACTTCGTACTCCAGGCCGATGAAGAGGGATGATTTTTTTAAAATTTTAACGGAGTTTTTTGAAGTTGTTTTGATCGCTGATCATGAAGCTGTCATTAGTTTTGAAAAATACTTATTGACAGCCAAGATATGACAGCTGTCAACACTTAATTGTCAAAATTTGGAACCTAAAAAAATACTACCATCATCTACGTTTAATTTCATGATGAAAGTATAGAAATGGTTTTTTTTGCTAAAACCCTCCCTTTTTGAGTGAATCATCAACAAAGATTGAAACTTTAGATCCTACTCAAGTAAAACTTCGTACTCCAGGCCGATGAAGAGGGATGACTTTTTCAAAATTGCAATGGAGTTTTTTGAAGTTTTGTTGCTCGTTGATCATGAATCTGTCATTAGTTTTGAAAAAATTGGATTGACAGCCGAGATATGACAGCTGTCAACAGTTGAATGTCAAAATTTCGAACCAAAAAAAATATTACGATCATCAACGTTCAATTTCACGATGAAAGTATCGAAATGATTTTTTTGCTAAAATACTCCCTTTTTGAGTAAAACATCAACAAAGATTGAAACTTTGGATCCTACTCAAGTAAAACTTCGTACTCCAGTCTGATGAACAGGGATGACTTTTTCAAAATTGTAATGAGGTTTTTTTAAGTAGTTCGACTCACTGATCATGAATCTGACATTAGTTTTGAAAAATACTGATTGACAGCCGAAATGTGACGGCTTTCAACAACACTTGAACGTCAAAATTTCGAACCAAAAGAAATACTACCATCATCCACGTTTAATTTCATGATAAAAGTATAGAAATGGTTTTTTGCTAAAACACTCTCTTTTAGAGGAAAACATCAACAAAGATTAAAACTTTTCATTCTACTCAAATAAAGCTTCGTACTCTAGGCCGATGAATTATCAGTTCTCATCATTTATTGTTCACAAAGTATCCAATCTGTACCGTTTTCTTCCGTTGTAGTTTCCTATCAATTGCTTAGCCAACTCCAATCGAAATGACAGTTGATTTCCAACGTAGTTTTCGTTGTGTACTTTCAATTGGATAAACGCGTTCATGATTGCCACATCAATTTTGTAGTAAATTATCGAAAAGCCACCATTTTTACGATAAATATTCGAAGATTTACTTGAACGTCAATTGGTTCTGATGACGTAAGAGTTATCAATTTTCTAAAAATTATACATTCGGTAATTTTGATCTAAAAATTATGCTAATTGTACAGAAAAAATCGTTTTCATCTTTAAAACAAATCATTTTCTTGTTAGCAATAGTTGCTATGGATTTGTTATAATTGTGCTTCACATAATCGTTCAATGTTTCCATTCTTTTTAAATGAAAAATGTTATTAATAATACTTTGTTATTTGTTACCTACTTCTAAGTACTCACATTTATTAGCTTGAAGTAAACTAGTATATATTTATAACGTTTGGTACTTTTTATTTCATATGTATGGAGTTATTACAATGTGTTTTTATAAATGTGTATATGACTACGTGTGAAAAAATTTGATCATATTTTTTAGATCGTAACTTTTAACAAGAAAAAGTTCTCAAATACTCATTTACACGTCATTATTTGCTCAAAAAACGACCTTTTTTATTCAAATCTAACATTTTTTAATAAAAATAAGTCGGAAAAAAAGAAACTATAATGAAATAATACTTCCACCTGATCCTGAAAACTCGGAAGCAGAAGATTCAAATAGTGAAGGTTCTATATCGGCTTCAAGTGATGAAGAATCAGAAAATGAAATGAATGTTTCTGATAAGGAATGGTCTTTTGATACTAGCTTATTTACAACTAATCATGATTTTTAACGAGAACCAAGACTAAATATTTTCAATGTGAGTAAAAAGAAAATTGAAAAATTATTTTTCCATCAGATACTTAGTGAAGATTTTCTCAACCACATGGTCGAACAAACCAATTTATATTCTCGTCAAAAAAATGCCAAACTAACTAATTGGCATGATACGTGCTTGGAGGAATTACAAGCCCTTATTGGCATCCTGATTATAATGGGAATTCATAGAATGCCTAGAATTGAAAACTATTGAAGTTTCGATCGTTGGCTGCGAGTTGATCAAGTTGCAAATGTAGTTACAAGTAAACACTTTATAAAATTGCTTGAAATGCTTCATATCGCTGACAATAGAAGTATGCTTCCTATCGATCACCCTGATTACGATAAACTTCATAAAGTCCATCCTCTTATTGACCACATAAATCACAACAGTGCAAGATGTTATGTTCCTTCAAAAACTGTTTCTGTGGATAAGTCGATGATTCCATTTTCAGGAAGGGTTACTTTTAAACAGTTTATGCCACAAAAACCCATCAGAAAAGGTTATAAAGATTGGTGCTTAGCTGACTCAAAAACTGGTTTCATTATAAAATCTGAAATGTACTGTGGCAAAACTAAACTTAGCTCTTCCAATGAGCCACTTGGCCAACGTGTTGTATTAGATTTAGTGCAAAATAATCTCGACCTCATAACACTATTGGCAGCGGACAATTTTTTCACATCATTTGATCTGGTTACCAAAATTCTGGAAAGAAATATTTACTTTGTCGGAACAGTACGCTCCAATCATAAAGAACTACCAGATATGATGATACCAAACCAAAAATGGAACGAGGAAAACACATGTACGAGACAAATGGAAACGTAGCTGCAAACAAGTGGATGGATTCAAAACCTGTCACACTTCTCACTTCAGCTTTTGATCCTGCAGCGACCGAAGATGTCTCCCGAAGACTAAAAAATGGAGCTTCAACTAATATTTCAAGACCTCTTGCAATCAAAAAATAAATAGAAATCATGGGTGGAGTCGACCGATTTGATCAGTTGAGAGCGTCGTATAGGATTGGACGAAAATCAAAAAAATGGTGGCATTCAATAATGTACTATTATATTGATGTGGCAATCATCAACGCGTTTATCATGGTGAAAGTGCACAATGAAAACTACGGTGAGGATCAACTGTCATTTCGATTGGAGTTGGCTAAGCAGTTGATAGGAAAGTATAACGGAAGAAAACGGTACAGACGAAATACTTTGTAAACAACAAATGATTAGAAATGAAAATGTAAGCTTTTATGTCAATAAACAATTGAAAATATTGTAAAAAATTGAATAATCTTTAAAAATTTTTATTTCTTTATTTATATACACAAAAACCAAGCCTGAAAAACTTATGAATTTGTATCTTGAATCATCACTATTCTTGAATATTTTTTTGAAGTGAAAAAAAATTTTAAATGTAAAAAAGGAACTATTAATTTCCAAAATCTTTGACATTCAGGTATTGACAGCAGTCGTATCTCAACTAACAATACGATTTTTTCAAAACTTACGACAGCTTCATGATCAGCGAGCAAAACAACTTCAAAAAACACCATTACAATTTTAAAAAAGTCATCTCTCTTCATCGGCCTGGAGTACGAAGTTTTATTTCAGTAGGATCCAAAGTTTCAATGTTTATTGATGTTTTGCTCAAAAAACAACCTCAAAAAAACCCCGTTACAATTTAAAAAAAGTCATCTCTCTTCATCGGCCTAGAGTACGAAGTTTTACTTCAGTAGGAACCAAAGTTTCAATCTTTGTTGATGATTTACACAAAAAGGGAGTGTTTTAGCAAAAAAATCATTCCATACTTTCAACATGAAATTGAACGTAGATGATGGTCGTATTTTTTTTGTTCGAAATTTTGACATTCAAGTGTTGACAGCTGTCATATCTCGGCTGTCAATCCGATTTTTTCAAAACTAATGACAGCCTCATGATCGGCAAGCAAAGCCACCTCAAAAAACCCCGTTACAATTTTTAAAAAGTCATTCCTCTTTATCGGCCTTGAGTAAGAAGTTTTACTTCAGTAGTATCCAAAGTTTCAATTTTTGTTGATGATTTACTCAAAAAGGGAGTGTTTTAGCAAAAAAACCATTTTTTATACTTTCATCATGAAATTGAACGTAGATGATGGTAGTATTTTTTTTTGTTCGAAATTTTGACATTCAAGGGTTGACAGCTCTCATATCTCGGCTGTCAATAAGTATTTTTCAAATCTAATGACAGATTCATGATCAGCGAGCAAAAAAACTTCAAAAAACTCTATTACAATTTTGAAAAAGTCATCACTCTTCATCGGGCTGGAGTACGAAGTTTTACTACAGTAGGATCCAAAGTTTCAATCTTTGTTGATGATTTACTCAAAAAGGGAGTGTTTTAGCAAAAAAACCATTTTTATACTTTCATCATGAAATTGAACGTAGATGATGGTCGTATTTTTTTTGTTCGAAATTTTGACATTCAAGTGTTGGCAGCTGTCATATCTCGGCTGTCAACATGAATTTTTTCAAACTAATAGTAGTTCCGTGAACAGAAAGTATTGGAAACACCAAAAATGCAATCTGTTTCTTCTCCTGACTTCCCAAAACTTCGGCCTGTAAAAGGGTTAAGCCTCGCCCACTTCGGAGTAGGAGTCATTGGAGGAGGAGTGAGGGAAATGCTGCGCTGCGATTGGTCAATAAGAATAGGTCACGCCCACCCGTGTAGTACATCTACTCATTTAGTTCTTTTTCGGTCACCAACCAATTATCAGTGCTTTATTGGGGCTGTTTTCTGACCAAATAATAGGTGTTTATATGGTCTGTTTTGCAGTCGCCATCTATCGGATCGTCAAAAAACTTACTCAAAAATGAAATCGACCAAGGTACCAGGCTTTTAGGTTAGAACGTGGCAACACAGTTTATGTCTGAACTTGCTGACATTTGGTCAAAAAACAACACTCACAAAGCACCTTAAAATTGATTGGAGCCCGAAAAAGCATATATTTGAACTCCCCGCCTTGTTTTACTTAAAAAGTAAATGATATTTCTTAGTTTTTTAGAAATTTCCCAGAACCAAAGAAACTCTAGTTTTATGAGTTCTCTTTTAACAGAAAAGCCAAGGTTATAATAAATTTATTGAGAGCTATATTGTTGCAGCTTCTCTTTTGAGCAAAAATATAGTAAACTTAATGTGAATTTGGACAAATAAATGGACCTTGATCATATTCTGTTGAATCATCTCAAGTTTGTTCGTCAATGGGTACAAGTACTTTTTGTTTTAAAGAGATTCAAATTTAATTGTGGCACCTGTTACCAAGATATTTTATAGGTTACTAGCCACAAATTATGAAGTTATGAAGCTCCTTAAAAATTGTAGTTTTTTACTTTAATGCTCATGTACACTCGACGGACATCATATCTGTCCAGTGGTTTGAATTTGGCGGTCGATTTATGTTTCCCAACCTGAAAATTCCAGGGCATATGAAATTAATTTTTTGTGAGGGGTTAATGGAGGCACTTAAAGGTTATATTGTGTTTATCATTGTGTTTTATTTATTTATTTATGTGACGAATGAAAATTTTAATGATTTATAGTTTAAAACAGTGTTTATTTGAAAAACTTTTTTCGAAAACTGAGTGGTTTTATTTATTTTTGGTTTTTGTTACTTGAACTTTTTACAAAATTAATCTTGCTAACAAATTTAAAAATTTTTTATTATGTTTGAAGCAAAAAGAATTAATAAAAATAAATATAATAAAATAAAAATATTATTGAAAATTGTCATCTTAATATACTATTGTAATTTTAATTTTTAATTTCTTATGAGCTACAAAAACTTAGTGACCACTAAATATGTAAAAGCAAATTAATTAATAATAAGAGCAGTTGGATTTATTATGTCAAATTCAGTTTATTCTAACAAACTATAATTCATTAACACTCGCTTTTTTAACCACTCAGCTTTCGAAAAAAGTTTTTCAAATAATCACCGTTTTAAACTACAGTAGGACCTCGCGCATTGTCCACCCTTTGGGACCGAGAACCTCGCGCATTGTCTATGCCAGCATCTTTTATTTTTGGACAATGTCCAAGGTTTTGCAGGGACAATGCGCGAGGTGGACAATGCGCAAAGTCCTACTGTATAAATTATTAAAATTTGCATTCGTTACATAAATAAATAAATAAAACACACTGATAAACACAACATAACCTCTAATTCCGGTGTCTCCATTGCGCCCTTAAAAAAAATCAATTTCATACGGCCCTGGAATTTTCAGGTTGGGAAACATAAATCGACCGCCAAATTCAAACCACTGGACAGATATGATGTCCGTCGAGTGTACAATAAATAAATGGCCTTCTTATCTTATACAAGTTGCTGATTCAATCAGAAAATGATAGCTTTAGCAAATATGCATTATGTCTTTCAAAACTGGTATGGAACTTCCTTACATATTTTTTATTACTTCTGCTCTTAAGTCCGAATATTTTAAAAGATTTTCTGAGCGTATAAATAGTCATGAAAATCTTAACGAGAAAAATGTAAAAACATTGTCTACTTAATGAAAGAAAAAAAAAAAAAAAAAAAAAAATTGAATGAGTAGAATGAATGTGAACCTGCTTTACTTACGTTATTTTCTTGAAAATCAGGTAATAAAAGCTGAAGTAAAAGATTTTCAGTACTGCAAATTAATCTTCTAAAAACATTATCATTTTCATCTTTGCAAGTTAATTGACATTTTTTAATTTTTTTTTTACATGAAGATTCCAGCCTTTTTATTATTGGGCACTTGATGCAAGGTCCAAGAGGAATAATTTTTGGTATGGAATTTTCTTTCAATAGATAATTATCAGAACTTAAGTATTTGTTTATTGCTTTTGTTTCATCATTACATTTATTTTCATCATCTAATTTTATATTAAACTCTTTAATGAAAATATTATCAATTGCTCTTACTGGAATCGTTTTGTTTGGAAGATTTTTCAAAATAATATATTTTTTCTTTGGAAGATTTATCAGAGTTTGACTACTTTTGACTGGATTGCTGTTGTCATTTTCATCTAAATCATCATATTCATATGCTTTGGCTGGTAAATTTGAATCAATTGAAAAACGAGAAAGCAAAGAACAAACAGATTTTAAAGCTAATTTCGAGTACAAAATTTTACATAATTTTTCATTAGGATGAATTGATGATACCGAGTGTGCATCATTATTGATTTTATAGTTTTCATCAGAGACATTATCGATAATATCTTCCACAACTAAATTGATTTTAATTAGTCCAGTAATAATTGAAAGATTCAATACTGATGGAGTGTCAATAAAGTCAGGCTCATTAAATTCGGCAAAAACGCAGTTTGATTGTTTTTTTTCAATGCTTTCTGTTCTAAGTGTTTTTTGAGAAATTGTTCCAGCTGAAGTTAATAAACCTTCTGCATTGTTTGACTTTTTTTCTATTTTGTGCACTGTAGAATCCGTTTCGTTAGATATTTCTTTGTCTTTATTACTACTATCAATAGAGACTGGTAAAAATTTAATTTCATACTTTTTGTATGACATTTCAAAGGTTTTAATATCTCTCGGAACTTCATCTTCTGTAGAAATTAAACTCACTCCAATTGCGTGAAAAAAAAACCAAGTGCTGCTAGTTTCAAGAAGGTTATACATTAAATCTACAAGACCATTTATACTATCTATTACAAAAAGAGCAGCTGTACATGCATTATTTTTATATCCTTCTTGATCTGCTCCATATGGATTTAAAATAAAAAACTTAGAATCACTTTTCCATACTGGATAGATCGAATTTTTATTTTCAAAGATCATCTCATCGTTCTCAGTAAAATAATTCTCTAAAGCTTCACTTAAATTTGACAATGGATTAGCGTTTCCTTCAACAATTTTTATTTTTAAAACTACATTTAAATCAAGATTACCAATTGATAATTTTTCAGGCAGTGTGGATAGATCAAGATTACTATTTTTCAAGCTGCAACTTCTTTGATCGCTTTCTTTTAGTATATCTTTATTATTATTGTTTAGAGATTCTATATTTAGCCACTCTACATGTTTTTCATAAGCAAAATGACCGTCTCTAATTATCATATCCATGTCATAGTTAGTCCATGAATCTGGTTTTAATTTCATTTTCAACCCAAGTGCACCAATAGCCACAAATAAACCTTGTTTTCCACGGCTTTCTTTTTTGAAAAGCTCTAAAACAATATTAAAGTTGCTCCTAATTACTAATTTATGAGAATTTAAAAATATAAATGCTGAGTCTTCAGTTTTATCGTTGAGATTGAAGTTATTATTTTCTTTAAAAGACTTAGTTTCATCACACGTTTCTAAAAAAAGATTAATATCGTCCATTACTTCAGGAAATTGAACCATTTCGTCATTTTTGGTAAGAATCAAATGTTCTGATTTTGAAACTTGTTTATCTATATCACAACTAAGAGTTTCATTATCATGTTCCACTATAATTTGTTGAGGTCTGCGATTAACGTTTTTAGCACGAAAAATCACTTTGTCATCACTTCCGTCAGCTTGAGTTCCAGTTTTTATGTATAAAACGTTCAGACCGTGTATTATAAATGAATCTTTACTTGTGCTTTCGGTATTAACTAATATAATTTCTGTCAGTTGTTCAATGGAAGAGTTCATAATAACACACGCAGCACCGTTATTAGAGTTATGACTCATATTTGAATCATTATCAAAAATACGAAAACCATCATGATTACATGAAAATGGGTCTAATATATAATATTTAGTTTGTTCTCGCCAAACTGCATAAAAACAATTTTTTATTTCTATTATTCCAGAAACTTTTGAAGCAAAAAATTTTCTTAGCGCCATATCTAACGTTAATTTTTCTTTTGAATCAATTCCTGGAACAACATTGATTTCTACACGTATTTTGGCTTTGTACACACCTAATATAACATCACTTACAATTTCATCAATTTTAAGAACTAAATCACCATCTAATCTTTTTCCAAGTAACTGTAGCACGGTCAAAAAGTAAATGTTGGCTTGGTTAAACAAAAGATCAATGATGACCTTTGACCACTTATTAGAGCTTAAAAGTTTAGAGTAAACTATAGTAGCTACTGCTATTATGAGATGACTTTGACCTTGTAATTTACGTGGCAGAACCGGATGATAAAGATGATTAGAACCTTGAAATACAGCACGAAATACTTCTTGTATTTTGTAGCCATCAAGTCGATGCTGAGGTTCACCAAATTTTTTTCTAGATATTTTTGAAAATTCGGAAAGATTTTGTATATTCAATACCGTCGTTCCATAGAAAACAAATGATTCATTTTTAACTTTACATTTATCTAAAATAATAAAAGCTACTCCTGCTAAAGTCGGAACAAAGAATAATTTAGCTGAACCTTTTTCACTATCGAAACTTATTATCTCCGAATTATCTAATCGAGCTTGGCCATCAAAAATGTAAAAATACTTTTCCTTTCTCCAAATAGCAATATTCAGAATATTTGAAGTTAACACACCTGCATCGTATTTTTGAAAAAATAGTTTCAGAGCTTGAGAAATATGCAAGTCTTTTATAGATTCAGACCTGAAAGTACCAGCACAAATAGGTTCATCAATTTTTACAGAAACATAAAAAGTTTTTTGTATTAATAAATTTGATTTCAAATCGATAATTTTTAAATTTCTTCTATCTTCTACTTTTAATTGCTTGTAAGAATCTTCGAAATAAAAGTTACCATCATCTACTACTTGATCTATAACAAATTCATTCCAACAGTAAGGTTTTATTAAAAATGAGGTTGCTATAGCTGCAATTGAAATTGCTGAACCCTAAAAACAAAAAATCTTTTTTAATAATGCACTATATCAATAAAAGTATTTTATATTTTTGGAAGACAAATAAATGTATTTAAGAAAAAAATTTCAAATGAAAAGTGAATAAAATGATGTTTGATGTTTTTCTAGTACATGGGAAACGTTTTTTAAAAAACATGTGTCGAAATTGAATGCCTACACGTTTGACATACTGATTAACCTACTTTTACCATTCAGCTAGTTTATCAGGTGTATTAGTCTCGTATTCTAGTAATAAACCTTTTTGTTTTACTGGTCCAGTCATGAATTCAAAAAAGTGGTGATGGAGACAAAGCAATAAAATTTTTTAAATAATTTGCTTTTCAATGACTTATGAGCACAAAACGGGAGATTTGGTCAGTTGTATTTAACCCTTTCAGGAGCGCATTAAATCTAGACTAGATGGAATAATAAATTTGATGGGATGAGATAATTACTTCCCCGTAGAACTCGATATTGAAGTCTGTTTTTCAAAATTTCTTTCAATAGGCGCTTTACCGAAGGGTCCAAACTTAAAAAAAAAAAATTAAAAAAAAAAAAAATACTACCTAATTCTGCGCAAAATGTTATGACGTTTTTATACTTGTAAGTTTTTTGATTTGACGAACAGGTTTATGGTAAAAATCATCATAAGTCCAAATTTGACCCTTGAAGTGAATACTTGGATGAAAATCACTATTTTAGCGAAATAAAACGAAATAAAGAAAGGAGACTTACAACTGTGACCTAGTGAGACTTACAAGGAGAGGACCAGACATTTGGGTCACCAATTTTAATGAAACTTTGGAGATAGTTTTCTCGTACTGAATGATGGGCGAAACCATTTAAATCAGCTCTGATTGGACCTTTCTACCGGTTTTCCATGCAAATATAAGCAATTTTTAGAATTTTTTTCATTTCCAAAGTAATTTTCAAAAAATTAGTGTTCAAAGCCTATTGCACTTACAGAGATACGGAACCTCGCATTTTTTTTGTCTTTCTTTAAACTATTGAAGCGTAGCTTCTATACGGACGTTATCACTCCCTACTATACCTACACTACTCCATGGTCGGAGTAAAATGAAAAAAGTGATCGTCACGCGACCGACACGCTGAGCAGAGGGAATGATTCATCCGGCTACAGTGGCAGTTGGGCAATGGGCGCCTCTCTCTCTCTGGCTCACTCTTTCTTTCCTCCCCTCTTTCATTCCTTTTTCTAAACAGTGCTAGCTGCCATGCTGCCGAAGCGTGTTTAATTTCATGCAGGATATTTTATACCACTAGTGCGTAGGTACTCGATTTTACGCACGCTTCGAAATTTAAAAACTCGCCCTACGCACCAGTGGTATAAAATAGTATATGCAACGGGTGCAGCACGTCACCAGGGCGTCTTAAAGTCACTCGTGCTACGCTTCGCTTCGCACTCGGGGCCTTTAAAACCGCCCTGGCGACGATACTGCAACCCGTTGCATAATATACTAATATGTACATTTAAAGTGCGTTTTATTGGTGCGTATTATTGTTAGTTATGATATGTGTAAAATAATAACTTTCAGTTCAACGTTTATCGCAAAAATAATAAGCACAAGAAATGTAGATTTGACATCTAGTCTGATCGCTGTAGGAGTTTTCGAGCGGTACGCGATCTACCCAGGTTCAAAAAATGTATTTTGACTCCTTGAATAAGAATTTTGAGAGTGGACACTCGAAAAATTTATGTGAAATTGTTTAAACAAAGAACAAATTACAAAAATCACTATTTCGGCAAATAAAAATTTTTTATATATTTTTAAGCTCAAAATGAATTGAAAATATACTTGAACTTTTTTTCGTAAAGTCAATATTTTCCGAGTAAAAAATCATTAAAGCTTAAAAAACGAGCGCGTAGGCAACAGTGGGATATAAGTTTTTTTTTTAATAAAATCATTAATAACTTTAATGACTTTTTACTCGAAAAATATCGACTTTACGAAAAAAAGTTCATGTATATTTTCAATTTATTTTGGGCTAAAAAATATAAAAAAAATTTTTATTTGCCGAAATAGTGGTTTTGTAATTTGTTCTTTGTTTAAACAATTTCACATAAATTTTTCGAGTGTCCACTCTCTAAATTCTTATTCAGGGAGTCAAAATTCATCTTTTGAACCTGCGTGGATCGCGTACCGCTCGTCGGCACACGAAAACTTACAGCGACCAGACTAATCCCCATACAACGTGGATAAATGGAAATAAATCGTAATAATCGAGAAAAATAAATCGTGGCTCAGAATTAAGAATCTCAATTACTTAATTTTTATTTATAAGCGATTTACTAAATTCCTATGCGTGGCAAATGCAATTTAAATCTTTTGTCTGTACTAAAAGACTGAAGCTACGCTTCTATCGGCCGTCCCGTAACGGGTGCGCTTTTTTTTAAAGCTTAACTCAAAAGATTTGAAGGTAAAAAATTTATGATACTGAAAGTACTTTTTAGCATTTTCTGTGTTTTGAAAAATGAATTATTCATGGTCAAATTATTTAAATGAAGATTTAAAAATATATTTCTGTTGAAATTCAAAAAGAGCCAAAAAAAATGCGAGGTCCCCTTACATCTCTGTAAGTGCGATAGGCTTGGAACAGGAATAGATAGTAGAATAAGAAACCAAAAAAGTGAACCAAATGTCTGGATCTGCCCTTGTTAGTTCAGGATCTTTAGGAGCTAAAACAACGATTTCTAGCTGCATTTGAACTACAGGTTACTTTGTACAGATTTATGGAAAAAAAAACCATGAATTTTGCCATTGATTTTTGAAAAAAAGGTACACGATATATATGTTAAAATTATCACACAATCTTCAGAAAAAAGACAAACCAATGCGGTGAAAGTGGTTCCATGAGTCAATACCATCACGAACACTCGTAAGGATAGAAAAAATCAAAGAAAAATAATGATTTTCTTCCAAGTATTTACTTCGAGGGTCAAATTTGGACTTTTGATGATTTTTTACTTTAACTAGAAATTATTCAGCACGCAAGCGCCCACGAACCCTTATTTATTACTATTGCAAATTTTATTAAAATAAAATAAAAAATTCTAACTTCATCAGTTTTTATATTGTTTTACTTCATATAGCGCCTTTAAGCCCACTGCATGCGCGCGCATTGAAAAAAAAAAAAAAGCAAAAATAGTTACATCAAATGCACTTTTCGAATATTTTAAAAACTTTTACACCAATCAGCTCACGAATAAAAAGTTTACGCAAGATGGCGATAGCTCTCTTTTATAAAGGGAACCCATGCGCCAAATAAAAAAATTTACTAGTATAAAAAAGGCTTAAAATTTTGCGTAGAATTCGGTAGAATTTTTTATTTTTTTTAAATTTCATTTATTTATTTTTGGACCCTTTGGTAAAGGGTCTAATTAAGAGAATTTTTTAAATCAGACTTCAGATTTTGATAAAAAGCAAGCTATTATGTCAAATTAAACAAGTATATATGATTATTGCAAGATAAAAATAAAATTTATAAGGTGGCACGTGTACGCGCCACCGCCCATGAAAGGGTTAATGTACATAACAAAAAGTGGGATCAAGTACATTTACCATGATTCAAGTTGATTGCTTTAATAGGAATCAATATATTTTCTGATTCATTATTTTAGAATACTTGTTTACGGAAAACAAACATTTCAAATGGAAAGAAGGGTTTTCATTTTTGACGAAAATTGATCCTTACCAAGTCGGCAGAAATTCTAGAATCAAATGTTTTTAGATCTCCTTTAAGACATAATAGTTGTTTTTTCCATCAAGGCACTTACTGCATATGCGCAAAGACTCTAGTTTCCCATTTAAACAGCATTCAGAAACCAGTTTTTGCTTAGTTTCTCGAAAACCATGGAAGCGTTTTACTTGAAATTTCAGTAAGTTTTAGAGACATGTAAAAAGCAACTTTTTCAAGTATTATGGTGAAGGTGCTAGATGTGCCAACTCATCTATAAAACTATCAAAAGTCACAAAGCAAATTTTTTTTTTAAATTTAAATTTGCGGTTGGTTTGGCTCGGGGGCGTACCTAATTGTGATTAATGATAATCTTGACTGGGGTCAATATTTGGGGTAACCTCCCGATCAGAAAGTAAGATGGGCAGCCAGTTTTGTAAGCATGGGCTAGGCATAGCATCTAAGCTTTGGCCAATATGTTGGTGGTGACGCAGCGCTTGGGCCAACGTTGGAAAGGGAGCGAACAGACGTATTTATTTGACTGCTGAAGCTAACTAGCAGATAACTACAACTAAATCTAATGACAATTCTAGTCAAATATATATTCTAAAATTATATCTATATCCTGAAGAAGACAAGCAAAGACTTGTCGAAACGTTGAAGTTTATAAACATTGTATTAAAAAATACTTATTACTTGTTCTGTGCTTACTTATATCCAATTACTACCTTTCTGCAATAAATTTCGTAAGCAAGTTACTAAAATTACTAAAGAACAGACATATAGTTGCGTTCATTATTAGTAAGTATAGTGAGCATCATTTCAGAGCACAAGACAATTTTTAAGGATGTAACTTATCTGCGAAAATGCACAAAAGTTGATGAAAAATTAAAAAAAATTGAAGGTTCTTTGAAACTTATGTTAAATTATATTGATTTATTTATTAAAGAGTACATTCTTTATTATTAAGACTACAGCTTTATTACAAGAAGCTAACCGACATGATGACGACTCCTTATCTTACTAATGAGTGCATATTCATAACACAGACTACTTGTATTTAAACGCGCTGTAATAATGCAATTCAGCGGTAACATACTTTTATTTAGTTCAATGTGCTGTTGAAATATTGTTTCTTCCGTCAGCATTTTGACACTCACTCTAATAAATTTGCTCCCATTTCAACACACCTCCTCAAATTTATGATTTACAAATTTTTCTTTACACCAATTATTCGTAATTCGTTCCGGAATTTTTCAAACTTATTGCGTCCGAGAGCTTTAGTTAATACGTCAACGATATTATTTTCTGACTTTACTTTTACAATTTTAATCACACCTTTCTCATAACACTCATTTACAAAGTGATAATGTATTTTTAAAAAGGAATCTAAATAAAAAATTATACGCTAAGTATGATCTTTAAAAAATAATTTAAAAAAAGTAATATTTACGGCGATTGGTTTTTTTAAAAGAGTCTAAATAAAAAGTTATACGCTAAATATAATAATCTTTTTTTGAAAATGAATTAATGAAAGAAGTGAAATCAAAAAATTTATTACGGACGACTTGAGGCCGAATTACTTATTATTTAAAAATAATTTCTCTTCTAAAAGATGATCATATTATGTTGAATCACCTTCAACATACGTAAAGTTAACAATTTTTCAATTATAGCACATACATGGGAAAACACATGCAAATTGCACACAATTCAAAAACTTTTTGAAATTATAATATGTTGTAATTAAGTTAGAAATCAACTAAATCACAATGTATGGCTATACTTGACCTGTAAAAATTTAATATTCTTTGAACTAAATTATCTCGAAAAAAATCTTTGATACGTGTATTTTTTAAATTATATTTTGAATGCTCAGTGTGTTTCTTAACAACATATTTTTATTTTTAATTTTAAAAAGTGTTTGAGTTGTGTGCAATTTGCATGTGTTTTCCCATGTATGTGCTATAATTGAAAAATTGTTAACTTTACGTATGTTGAAGGTGATTCAACATAATATGATCATCTTTTAGAAGAGAAATTATTTTTAAATAATAAGTAATTCAGCCTCAAGTCGTCCGTAATAAATTTTTTGATTTCACTTCTTTCATTAATTCATTTTCAAAAAAAGATTATTATATTTAGCGTATAACTTTTTATTTAGACTCTTTTAAAAAAACCAATCGCCGTAACTCTTACTTTTTTAAAAGTATTTTTTAAAGATCATACTTAGCGTATAATTTTTTATTTAGATTCCTTTTTAAAAAACCAATCGCTGTAAATATTACTTTTTTAAAAGTATTTTTTAAAGATTTTATTGCGTAAATTCGGTAAATATTTAAATGTATTTCCTTTTTGTCCACAAGTTTAAAAAACCAAACTCCATAAATAAATCATTAATATTGTTGAAATATGTCTTAATAAATTATTTCACGAACTTAACAAATTCTAAATAATTTAACAATAACTAAGATATATTCAATTATTCTGATGTAAAACCACGACATAAACCAGAACCTATAAAACTCCTAGGGAAATCAATTTTATATGTGAAAAAAAAATTCAATTTAGTATTTACCTATTTTTTAAATGTACATTGCATAACTGTATTTTCATGTAAATTTACATTGTAATGTAGCAAATACTCATTTGTAACCTTAAAATGATTAAAAAAAAGATAAAAATTTTCAATGATTGGTTCATGTTAACTTAGATATATCTAGTTCTTCTGTTTAAAATTACTTTTATATAATTTTATCATTATCCAGAACCCATAAAAATCATAGACATAATTTATTGTTATGAACTACTTTTGAATTCGTTTTGCATACATAATAGATGGACAAACTAAATCCACTTTAAAAATAATGGAGCAAATGCTCATCCGTACTTTAAAAATCCATGCCAAATAGAATTCATAATTTTTGGTCCACTGGATACCTAGACCCAAAACTATCTATTTCTTTTGTACTTTTTAATTCTTGTAAAAAAAAATTAACCAATTTTAAAATTTAAAATCACTTTGGCCGCATAACTTAAGCTTGCTTACAGAAAACAAAAAAGATAAAAAATTTTAATAATTGATTCATGTTGACTTGGATATATCTAGTTCTTTAGGTTTAAATTTCTTTTATATAAATTTTATCATTAGTCAGAACACATAAAAATCATAGACATAATTTACTGCTATGAAGTACTTTTGAATTCATTTTGCATACATAATTGATGGACAAACTAAATCCACTTTGAAAATAATGAAGCAAATGCTCATCCGTACTTTAAAAATCCATGCCAAATAGAATTCATAATTTCTGGTCCACTGGATACCTAGACCCAAAACTATCTATTTCTTTTGTACTTCTTAATTAACCAATTTTAAAATGTAAAATCACTTTGGCCGCATAACTTGAGCTTGCATACAGACAACAAAAAAGATAAAAAATTTTAATAATTGATTCATGTTGACTTAAATATACTTATCATTAACACCCTGAGTGAATGTAACAGTTACAATCAAAATTAAAATTCATTGTCAGACATCAAGTTTATTTTAAAAAAAAGGTGGGGTTACAAAACTTTCAGACATCAAGTTTATTTTTGAAAAAGGGTAGGATTACAAAACTTTAACAGTTCAAGTGTATTGGCTCAGAGCATATACATTTCTATGATGATTCTATGAAATTAAGCGATAATGCGTATGACAATGACATTATGTGCTGCAATTGCACCTTTTGCAATTTGCAAGTAGGGTGGATTATAAAAAAGTAATTTACAAGTTCAACCTGACACACACACACACACACACACAAACACACTCATTCAGAAAAAACTTTATTTTTAATATTGCCAATATGCACCTCCAGCCATCAGGTCCCCAACACAACCACAGCACAATTATTATCAACTCACAGGGCACACCACAATAATTGAAAAATCTTTGATGATGATGATCATAGAAAGACTGTAGAGATTATTTATTTCATACTCTTTTATTGAAATTAAACAAATTAATAATTATAAATTCTACCACTTATTTAATATATAATGAAAATAAGGGTCTTCAGAACTGTTTTTTTTTCTATGACAATCAATTATTTATAAAAAAGTTATTGCTCATAACACATTATAAGCTGCTGTGCTCAGCGGCTCCGCAGTCAGCTGTATTCAGCTCACGAGTCAGCTGTAGAGAGCTGCTAATTGATACAGCGCCACCAGTCGCCTCATGGCTACAGGCTCGGGCCTACATGCCCCCGTCTGCCGCTGTAGGTAAGCAGTAAGAGTGAGACAGCAAAAATAGACACGCCCACCGCATACGTCACGTCCGGTTAAGTCTATAGAGAGCGCAGGCAGAGAGACCGGATGCTCGAAACTGAAATCGAATGTCCCCTGACTACCGTGAGCCAAAGGAAATCAGCGTTTCGAAAAATGAAACGTTCATAACTTTTCAATGCGGGCTTTGTTCGGGATAATTTTTTTTTTTAATTACTCAGGGGATCATCAGCTACGCGCGGGATGTATAATATAAATGAAATAATCATCCTAAAATAGTTTTTCTTTGAAGCGTCCTAACCTAAAACCAAAAATCAAAGTATATAAAGCCCTGCAGGCTTTCACGGCAGTCGGTTTGAAAAAAAAACCAAATCGCCGTTAAAGCCCGATTGGGCTTTAGGATTTCTATGTATTTTGAATTTTTAGTTAAATTACCAAATTTTGCAATAGCTATCGCTCCAGTATTATCTTCATACACATTAATCGGTTTTTCGAACACAACACTAAAATCTTTCAATAGATTTTTCACCACTTTTATTTCACTCACTGCTTCTGATAAAGCCACATATTCAGCTGCTGTTGAAGATTTAGTTACACTTCCTTGTTTTCTTGATTTCCAATAAATCACATTTCCAAACAATCTTACAATAACCAGTAGTAGATTTTCTATCTACCTTATCACCAGCCCAGTCAGCATCAACAAATAATATTAAATAAATTTTTTCATTCTTTTCACACTTTACATATAAACAATAGTCACTCTCGCTTCGTTGAAATCCTAGTTCCTTCATAAAATCATCAAAACATTCATACCAAGTTCTCGGGCTCTCTCTCAACCCGTATAATGCTTTAATTAATTTGTAAACTCTATTTGAACCGTCTTGATAACCCATTGGTTGTTTTACAAATACTTCTGACTTTACGAAACCATTTAAAAAAGCTATTTCTACATCCATCTGGATTATCAATAAATTATTTTGGCAACAAAAGGATAATAATAATTTCAATGTTTGAATTCTAGCTACTAGTGAATACAAATCTTCCCGTACTTCAGTTTGTTGGAAGCCTCTAACTACAAGTCTAGCTTTTTTTCGGTTATCGGATTTTTTTGTGAATACCCATTTTAAATCTAGAATCTTCTTATCTCTAGGTCTATTTACTAATTTCCACGTTTTATTTTTCATCAAACTATTCATTTCCCTATCCATAGCTTCTTTCCATAAATCATTTTCCTCGCACTCTACTGCCTCCTCGTAGGTAGATGGGCTATCTGCGCTAACTACATTTACATAAACGTAATTTGAATCTCTATTTATCCCATACCAATCTAGTTTTTTTCTTGCTCTTTACGGCCTATCTAAATGATTTTCATTTAACTCAACATTATCATGGTTACTCTCTTCTTCAGCAGAATCTACCTTTTCCCTACCCTCGTTGGATTCAGAGTTTTGAATTTCATGACTTAAAGTTTCATCATCCTCGTAATCACTGTTATCATTGCCTCTAAAACCAATCAAATTTTCATCATTTTCAACTGTATCAACATGTCTGGCTCTAACTATTTTACCGTTTAACAAAACTCTGTATCCAACGTGGTCGTAACCTAGTAAGATCCCTAAATCGGCCTTTCTATCCCATTTGGTATTTCTTTTATTTTCGGGAACCCTAACAAAAACTTTACTCCCATATAAACGTAAATTTTTCAAATTAGGTTTCTTCCCGAGGAAAATTTAAAAAGATGTCTTATTTTCAATCGTATTTGCAATAGTTCTATTTTTTAAATAAGCTGCGGCTTTAACTACCTCCGGCCAGTATCTACGATTCACGTTTGCTTCAAAAAATAAACATCTCGCGGAATCCATAATCGTCCTATTATATCTTTCCACCGTCCCATTTAATTCATGCACGTTAGGAGGACACGGTTCAAGTAAAATCCCTTTCTCTTTTATTAAATTGTAAATATCGCGATTGAAATATTCTCTTCCATTATCACATCTTAACTTTTTAATTCTTTTCCTGGTAAGATTTTCAACTTTATTAATATAATCCATGAAACAATTAAAAACATCCGACTTTAATTTAATTGTATAAATTAATGCACACTTACTGTAATCGTCAATAAAAGTTAAAAAATATTTTGAATCATCAAAACCCGTTGTATTATGCGGCCCATTTAGATCTGTATGTACCAACTCTAAAATCTCGGTGGCTCTACTTCTTTTATTTTTGAAAGATAAATAATGCATTTTATTCTGTATGCACGTCCCACACTTCAAATTTACTGACTCTAATTTTTCTGGTAACCCATCGACCAATTTATTCTTACACATTTCCTCCAAATATTTAAAATTTACGTGACCGAAATTTCTATGAAACCTTTCTTTCTTTGTGATGTTTTTGTTAATTTTCTCCGACGAATAACACACTCTCACATCAAAATAACTACTTATTTTATACAACCCATTTTCTTTGCAAGCTACGGCAATTAAAGTATTATTACTATTATATATTTTCGACGTATTTCCGACAGACATTATTTTATTTTCATTCGTAATTTTCGCAAAACTCAACAAATTTTTATCCATCTCAGCTACATAAAATGCATTGGATATTTTTATTTTATGCTTAATCCCGTTCACTTCAAAATAAGTTAAAATTTCACCAATTTTCGTGCCTTTCAAAATTCTACCGTCACCAACCTTGACATTAATTGGCTTTTTCAAAACTATCGATTCACAAAAATAGGATTCATCATTGATAATGTGGTCTGAGCAACCACTGTCTAATATCCAATCTATTTTATTTGTATCACAATTATATATATCAACAACATGATTATCGAATTTATCACCGTCTGTTAAATGCGCAAAAAAAGAGTTTTTCACCTGATCATCCGTACTGTCGTTTTCGGTGTTACTATACCTCGCGTTGTGTTGAATTGCTCCATCGTTGCGGGGCTGCCAGTTCCTGCCTCCGCGATTTGAGTGTTGTCGACCACCTCTGCCGCCGCGACCTTGAAACTGCTGAGACTGCGGCCGTTGTTGCTGTTTCTGGTGTAGTGCTTCTCGTGCACCTCCTTGCCAAAATGTATTGTTGTTTTTGGTCCACTTGTTTCTACAATTTCTCTTCAAGTGTCCGGGCTTACCACACCCATAGCATGTGAATTTATTTGAACTTTCTGCTTGAAATGCACTACACTTTTTCTTGTTTGATGCACTCAAGTTTCGGGTTTCCCACATGCTTATTTTATTTTTTAAGAACTCACAATTTCTATCCTCTGTTGATAGAGCATCTACCAGATCTCCAATGTAGCTTAAGGATTCTGGCAAAGTTCTCAGCATGTAATTTAATTTTTCTGCCTCGGTGACTTTTCCTCCAGCATTTTTTAAGTCATTTATAGTCTTCTCAAAATCACAGAAAAATGTACTTGAATTATCATAATTTTTTAATTTCATCTGATCGAGTTTGTTTCTTACACAGATTTGCATTGCTGTAGATTCTTTTAGATACATTTTGTCAAACTTCTGCATTATTTTCCGAGCAGATTTTCTCTCTTCTTCGCTCAAAAATTCTAATTGATCGTTGCTTATACTGCAATAAATGTAGTTTATTGCTTTCTCGTTCATGTCGGACCCATTTTCTTGTGAATCTGATGTCAAAGCCTCTCGAACTGCTGGTTCTGCACACTTTTTTGTTTTCAAGTATTGGAGTATCCTTATTTTCCAAATGCAATAATTCCTTCCATCAAATATACGGAGTCTTGCGTTTTCGTTTTACGACATAGTTAGCTCTTTAATTAATTTATCTTTATGTTCCAAATTAGCACTATGACGGTTTTGAATTTCTTCAAATTGAATTTTTCCTACTTTTCTTAAATCACTTTCATGTACGTCAGCATACACTGCTTCTATTTGATATTTTAACAGAATATCTATTATTTCACTTCTTGACTTTGTCGCTTTAGTATTTTCTTCCTTTGTGCATTTACAAAGTCTTTTTAGTTCATCTGTATTGAAATATTGCAAGATTTTTCTAGGTGGCAATTTACTTAAAGTTTTTATTAAATCTTCCTTTGGCACTAAATTTATACCTGCCAAGCTTAATTCATTCAAGCACTGATTTTCTTTTCCTCTTCACGTTCGAAGTAACGTGGTATCTCAGTTTCACTTGAGAACACTTTAAAATAGTCACTTTTCCGTTTTCAAAAACTACGCACTCTTGCTACCATGTGAAATTATATTGATTTATTTATTAAAGAGTACATTCTTTATTATTAAGACTACAGCTTTATTACAAGAAGCTAACCGACATGATGATGACTCCTTACCTTACTAATGAGTGCATATTCATAACACAGACTACTTGTATTTAATCGCGCTGTAATAATGCAATTCAGCGGTAACATACTTTTATTTAGTTCAATGTGCTGTCGAAATATTGTTTCTTCCGTCAGCATTTTGACACTCACTCTCATAAATTTGCTCCCATTTCAACAACTTGAATTTGTTTTTAAGATTTAAGAATCTTAGGAATGGATTTTTTAAATAAACACTGATCGCTGCAGGGCATTTGAAAAAGAAATTAATGCAATAGTATTAAAAATCTTTATGTATATATATACATACAGAACGGCAAAATGCAAGCAGCCACCGTAACCTCAAATCGTTTCAAGTAGCTGTCTCTTGACTATGCACCTGCTTATAGTATACCTATATGATTTTACGTTCTAAATTCATTGACATAATTCAAATTCGGCAGTCATAAATAATAAATAATTTTAACAACTTTGTAAAGGTGGTTGAAAGGATAGTCAAAAAATCGCATGCGACATTATTGTGTACCGATCGGACGGTCGAAATAACAGGCGCAAATCATCGAGCAGATGAATAGGCATTCGATTCGTAACCGCCGAACATGGATTTTTAGAGCTCCGCCGCTTTGATTATTTATCAGTTTTTAAGTGCAATAATTCGTCCACGTGATCGTAATTCATATTCAATATATGCTACGGTGAAGTGGAAGTGTTCAGTGTACAGTGTCATTGCTGGGATTAAGTAGTATACGGCTATAAAACTCCAGCAAGTATATCCGGCATCCAGACCATTGTCTAAAGCCAGGTAGTGGCGTTGAACGAGAGGGCAAGCTTGATTCTTTGGACTTGTGTGTTACGTGGTGATCACCAAAAGTTAAAAGGTTTTTTAACTAATTGTATGCGGTATGAATGATCCGATCGAGTATGTGTGATAAGTGAGAAAAGTCATCTTACTTTGTCTTTTTCTCGCACGCACGTTTTCTCAAGTGTGGTGACACTGTGCGTTATAAGCCCAAGAGCTAAGTTTGTTATCAAAATAATATCGTGAGCAACATGGTTGTTGCTATTGATGTATTAATTTTAAGTTGCTTTTTTTTATCTCTAAAGTAAAGTTTTGCTGTTGCTGAGGCTCACAAAATATATAATCTAAAGTAAAGTGTGAGGAGAAAAAAAAATTTATTATTTTTGAAATTGAATTTTAGTTGCTTGTTAGCTTGCTCTTACCAGGTGGAGAAAAAATGTATTCAAGCGTTAATGGTAGTGGGGGGCTGCTGTTACTCCAGAAATAGCTCCTGCAGGTAAGAGTCCTTGGGAGCAACTACTTGTTGAGTTGCTGCATCCACTGACATCTAGTGCAATGCTTTTACAAGAGAGCTAAGCCGTCAATATGATCACCCCAAATTTTCCAGTGCTCATCGCAGCGCAAGCACTCCTGAATTTCCTGGTCTTGTTTTAGCTCCTCTAGCAATTTATCCTACCAGTCCACAATTCGATGCTGAAAATAGTCCAACAAAAACAAGCTTTGAAAGATATTTCAACTGACTAGGGAGTTTTTCATTTTCTTTTTTGTCGTCGCTGATAGTTAAAAAGAAAAAAACCATTGTACTGAGTGCGGAGAGCAGGGTGCAGCTCCTTTATATAACTCCTGAAAATCCTGCCAACCGATCACTCTAATACATTTAGCCAATATATTTGCACTGACAAAGATTAATATTTCAAGCACTTTTTTAAGCTGCAGCAGTACTAACTCCCCATATATTTGGTCATTGATATCCCCTCTATTTAAATGTGCTGGTGAAAAGAAGTGAGAAAAAAATTTTTAATAATTAGTTAAACGCACAAGGTATTAAGCCAAAAAAACGTGGGTTAAAAGCCATTTTAGTTATTAATAAATCAAAAAATGCAAAAAAACTTATGTATATAGTTATACTGCGCGGCACTGAGCTAGTAATCAATATAACCTCCTAAGGTTTTCGACTCTCCTATATGATTCTCCTCCATACGCATGCTCTAACCTACAAAGGTGTGAACAACCTTAAAATTGCACTGCCTTAAAAACTTACATTTTGAGTAAGAAGAAAAAAGACAAAAAAAACAAATGGGCCAAAATCAGAGAGAAAATTGCCAAAGAAAAACATACGCCCGGGTCTAAGGTAGTAAGTCGAACTTCGTCCACGCGTCAGACATGCACAACAAAATCCTTTGACTAGGTATCTTCAGTTTCATGATTGCATCTACCTGAAATAATTAACAAGCGAATCTGAAATTTATCGCGTGTCCTAAGCCATGTTACAGATGCAGTCTCGTGACAACACGATCTCAACATCCCGTTAGATAGCAAAACGTACTGCAAAAGGCCTTGAAAACTTCTTTTTAACAGTGTAATTTCGAACGTGCAGTGCATGGTAACATGTTTGGACTTACGAACAGCTTTCTCGCCTTTACCGTCTTCTGGTTCGACAGAAAAGTAGATTATGTACGGAAGCCCGGTCACGACATCTTACTTGCTTGCTCCATACTATGCAAGTTGCTCGTTTGCTTGCTTGTTTGTTTGCTGATTGCTCGTTCTCTTGCTCGTTTCGAAAATACGCTTAAAGTATATCTATAAAACATTTGTTTACGTATCATCCGTATTTTTACAGCTTCTAATTCAGCAATTGAACAGATGTATTTTCGTTTTTCATCGTTATATTTTTCAATTTATTTATTAAAAAAAAAAGTAACTTAAATAGATTTAATAATATAAAAGATTCATTTTAAATTGTTTAAAAGGTAATTCAGAAAAAAATGTGTAAGTATAACGTTCAAGATCTTTTATTTTTTTTTAAATACAAAAATTTAATTGATCTGCATCTTATTAGGTTAAGTTTTTTAAGTGTTTGGTTTTTTTATCACGCTGAATAGGAATCATGGAACCCAGAGATCAACTCATCCGCAAATTTTTTGAAGAAGGATTCACCTATGAGGAAATCAAATACCTTTTGCATAAAAATGGATTTATTGTTAGTCTCCGGCATCTGCAAAGATTAATCAAGAGTTTGGGACTAAGAAGAAAAAGCATTACTGAATCACTACCTAACATAATAGCAGCAATAATAACAGAACTACAAGGAAGTGGTAGTTGTCTGGGTTACAAATCTATGTGGCTCAGATTAAAACAACATTATGGTTTAGAAGTGTATCGACGGACTGTTCTGGATCTTCTACGTGTTCTAGATCCAGAAGGCATAGAATTCAGAGCCAGATACAAACTGCACAGGCGTGTCTATAAAGTACCTGGGCCAAACTTTCTTTGGTACCTTGATGGGTACGATAAACTCAAGCCTTTTGGTTTTGCTATACACGGTGGTATATGAGTAAATCCGCCAAACTCTTATTTTCACTGTCCGGGCATAGTAAAAAGGTTTAAGACAATATTTTTTTTATATTTAATTGAATAATTATTTAGATTTACACTTTTAGAGATTGTGGAAACAAATATAAATGCTGAAAAGTTTATGCAAATGTTTAAAAAATTAGGTTTTACCCTGTAAAACGCAAGAAAACGCTGTGTCCGGAACTAAGTTTTGAAAATATTATCTGCTGTAACTTTTTCAGGCAATCTTTTTACATATTTACAACTGATGGAGGTATTAATACTGGGTTCAAGGAATGTTTTACGACCCATAAAAATATTGTGCCTATATTTTTCGAGAGATGACACAACTTTAAAAATGTGTCCACACGTTTTTGATAAAAATGAATAACCTATTTATTCAAGTTTTTGCAGGTTCAGGCATTATTCAAATGCCACAAATGTGTATTCGTCTAAAACTACATACTTTAACGAATAATTTAAGACCAATCCGAATAATGTGCTTTCAAAATAAGCTATTGTTTACATCATTTTATTCTGAAAAGTTCGAGCGTGAATCCTTGTAAAAAATGTTTTTTTCAGCTGGCACATCCACAGATTAAAAAAAAAGTCTCCAAATTTAAGTGTGATCAATAAAACATAACTTTTTTTAACTAAGTTTAGCTGCCTGAAGCCAAAAAACTTAATTTAGTTTAAAAAAAAAGAGTTTTTTTATTATTCGCACCTTCAAACTCAACCTGCAGCAGACGACACTTACTAATGTCTTTCAGCAGCAGGCAGGTCAACGACGTAGTTATGAACTTATATTTATCAATTTTTTTGCTCTTTACTTATAATTTACTTAGTAGATTAGTGTAAAAAGGTCAGTAGGTGGATATTATCGCCTGTATATTATTATTGCCAACATTAAAATACATTAAAAAAAAAAGACCCTAACCTATTCATAAAGTGCCGTATGATGACTATTATAAAAAATTTAAGTTGTTTAGATGATTATTATGAAAAAACTCAGCTTTTAATTGAAAAAATACTATCTTTCCTTTTATTTTTTTAATAAAAAATCGACTGGCATACTCAGATTTTCATTTTTTTTAAATAATAATTTAATTGTTTGAATAATTTTTTCAGGCAACTTGTTATGACCATCCACGCTACATTTTTTTATTTCTTATTATTTTAAAGAATTATTGCCAAAATTTCAAGAGTGTGCTTCAAAAATTGAAAAAGTTTCAAAATTACTGAAAAAAAACAGAGTTTGGCGGATTTACTCATATATGGTTTCTCCAGGAAAGTATTATGGTTTGTTGTTGGGACTACTAACAACAAACCAGAAGTCATAGCACACCACTACCTGAAAGCAGTCAAGAAATACAAATGTGTCCCTACTCTTGTGAGGTCAGATCGTGGGACTGAAAACACAGTGATCCGACAACATTCAGCAAGCCTTCAGATGGGACCATGGAGATGAATTGGCTGGGTTGTATTCTTTTATAAATGGAAAGAGCACAGCCAATCAAAGAATAGAGAGCACTTGGGGAAAAATGAGAAGACACTGCGTAGAATTCTGGATCACATTTTTTAAGGATCTGAGAGACTCTGGCTACTTTAACCAATCTAATAAAATGCATTTGGAGTGTCTAAGATATTGTTTTGGTCATCTCATCCCAGCTGAAAAAATCCATATGGAAATCCGTAAGGAAACCCGTATGGGGACCCATAAGGGTTCCCGTAAAGGACCCCATACGGGTTTCCGATACTGATATTTGGTCAGGGTTTCCGAACGGGTTTCCATACGGGTTTTTTTTTCTTTTAATTTTATTTTCACACTATTTTTTAATTTATTTAATATTATTATTAGATATTGATATATTATTCTTTATTAGATTTAATTATTAATAATTATTAATAATAAAATTATAGAAGAAAAAAATTTTGTTCGACTGAGATTCGAACCCACAACCCCAGGCATGGCAGGCAGACACTCTACCACCTGAGCCATTGAGCTAGCTTACATCAAGACTTTAATTAAACTACTTTAACAACTGTTTTATATTTGATTTTTAACTAGTCTCTCTCAGCGCGCAAGCGCGAGCAATTGCATTACATTATCTAAATCTAAAACAAATTTTGTCAAAGCTTCATCTAAATTAAAGGGCTTAACCGACAATAAGTTGTATATTAAAAGAGTTTAATTAAAGTCTTGGTGCATGCTAGCTCAATGGCTCAGGTGGTAGAGTGTCTGACTGTCATGCCTGGGGTCATGGGTTCGAATCCCAGTCAAACCAAATTTTTTTCTTTGATAATTTTATTCTAAATAATTTTACTATCGTAATAAACCTATTGAAGAATACAATTATTGAAGAAAACAATATTAGTTAGTAATTATGATATTAAATAAATAAAAAAAAAGCATTAAAAAGAAAAAAAAAAAAAAAAATCTGTATGGAAACCCGTAACGAAACCCGTACAGAAACCCTGACCAAATATCAGTATCGGGATCCCGTATGAGGTCCTTTACGGGAACCTTTATGGGTTCCCGTACGGGTTTCCTTACGGATTCCCAAATTGGATTTTTTCAGCTGGGATTAGTTTTGATCTAGAGTTGACTTAAAAAGAGTGGAACAGGCACAACATTAGAAAACAAAACAATGAAGTAATCTCTGGCAAACCAAACTTTCTTTATTATAATCCTGAAAAATTTGAAGCTGAAGAATGTGGTTACATGGTTAACGAAGAACATGTACAAAATGCTTTCGAAGCCTTTACACAAACACCAATGCTTTGTCATCCAGATTTTATCAACCTAGGAAATATATTACTTCCTGAAATAAGTACACCAGCCAATGTTGAAGAAGCTTTAAGATTATATGTAAATATTCTCAATGAATTGGAAAAATATCCAGACAATTAATTTAAAATCATTATTAAATCTTCTAAATATTTTGTAAATGTTATGAATAAATTAAGAAAAATGTACAGAAACTCAGTGATAAAATCTTGTTTATAATCTTGACCTACCTCTGAAATATGTTAACTAACTTTTAAACTGTGCATGAAAATGTGAAAGTAAATGTTCCTTTAACGTTAAATTATTTTCAAACATGTTAAAAAACAAATAGTATCATGTAAGGCATGGAAAATAACAAAACTTTCAACATCAATTTTTATTTTGTCCACAAATGTTTTATTATATTTGAAAAAGAACAGTTAAAACAGATAGCTCAACTTAAAAGTATGATATTTTCAATGTTAACAGAATGATAAATAATATTTTTATATTTTAAAGTATCTAAATTTAAGTACATTCAAATAAGACTTAAAATTCTCTTATTATATATATAAATCCGGTGAATTAAAATTTTATTATAAAATTAATTTCAAAAAGAACATTGCAATAAAGCTTAGTTTTTGAAGGATCTATTTTATATTATCTATTTTATTTAATCTCAGTCAGTGTATCTTAAAATATGTGATTTTCATTGCTCATTTAAGGTTGTCATTTTTGAAATTAGTACGATTACTCAAACAATTTTTGCCAACTTATACAAATGTAATTGTGCTTGGTAAAGCGAAAAAATTTTTAATTATAGAAAGATTCAATAATATTTTAACTTATCTGAATTATCAACTTTCTTACTAGACTTCAGTACGCTTAATCAAATAATTTTTGGCAACTTTTACAAGTTTCTTCGTACTTTAAAATTAAAATCTTATAAACTATTAAATTATTGATATATTAAATTATTCACAACCTTTTTAGCCTTTAGGTCTAGTTTTACAGTTTGTGGCAACTTATTTTAAATAAACTCTTTTAAGCTTTATAATGTTTGACCCTAATAACATACAATAACAATTGCAACTACCTTAACTCACAATCTTTTCAGCAAACTTTAGTACGAACAAATAAATAATTTTTCTCAAACTTTCTAAATTGTATATGGTTCATAGTTTCTTAAACTTCAAAATTTTCAACCATGATAACATGCAATATCATTTTAAACTGTGTTAATTAACAAACTTTCTAGTATACTTTAGTATATTCAGTTCAATAAATTGTGGCAACTTAATTAAATTAAAAATAAGTATTGTTAAAAAAAATAAATAACTTGCAGCTATTTTTAATTTGTGTTAAGATCTGGAAATATGTTACAGCTACGCTGTAAACTTTTTGGATCATTCTTTGCTTTCGCATTGAACTTGATCGATGGCTGCAAGTACCTAAACAAAAATTTTATATTTTTAATAGTTTAACTAATGCATTACAAAATTGTCTTTATTTTATAAGTTTTCACATGATAATTTCAATTGTTATTAAAATTAAATAAATAATGTTGCCATTTCAATTTCAGCAATCTTTTGTCAATAACAAAAAAGAAATTACAGTGTGAAAACAAATTTTATTAATTATTAACTTACTTTTCTTATGTCTTGTAAAAGTTGAAAAATTGTTGGTCTCTCCAAGAGATTGTAAGAAAAACATGGAGTTATAATAAGACTTAATTTTTCAGGCAAATGAGATAAATTAGGTACTGCTTTTGATTCATATTTTTTTCTCAAATCTTCTCGATTAAAAGCATCCCAAATCATATCTTCTAATAAAATTTCTGTTATTGCTGTAGCTACAGCCCAGACGTCTGTCATTGTTGTTGCTACAGGTTTCTCACTCAACAATAGCTCTGGAGCTTGGTACAAGAAAGTACCCACTGCATGTGTGCTCCTCGTTGTCCTTAGTGCTGTAACGTTGTTTGTAAAAGTACTGACGCCAAAGTCGCATACTTTGATTTTTCCAGAAGCGTTGACAAGTATATTATCCAATTTGACATCTCTGTGGATAATTGAATTATCCTGCAAATGTAAGAAGCAAAATGCTTTGCATATTTCTGTGATCATTTCTAGTTTATTTGACATCTTTAACGGGCAGTATTCTTTTGCATCTACAAGGATCACATCAGCAAGAGATTTTGATTGGAAAAGTTCCATTAACACATAAACTATTTTATTATTTTTACATACACCTATTATTTTTATGAAATTTCTGTGATTAACACATTTCATAATTTCAATTTCTTTCTCAACAGCCTTTGGGTTGATACCATATATTTCAATTACTTTAACAGCAACAACATTGTTCTTGTAAATTCCTTTATAAACTGTACCTTGGCTGCCACTTCCAATAACATCTTTTTCTACATAAAAAAAATCTTCTCTATTAATATCTGTTCTAATTTCAGTACGCATGTTTAAACTATGTGTTTGATTTGCAAATTTAACTTTTTTCGATACTTTTTCACAGCTTTGTAAACATTTAATTTTGCACTGCCAAACTGAATTTATATTGTCTGCAGGAATGTAGCTTAACCAAAAATGATTGTAATCTTGAGTAAATAAATTATTATCACAATACCAGCTACACATAGGTTTGCACTCTACTTTACACTTTGGAATTATTCCTATTCCAAAATAACCATCTTCGCTGTAACCATGAACAACATCTACATCATGAATTATATCATGTTGCGGCACTGCATCATTATCTATGAATTCATACCTCTTTGATGTGTCTGCTTGAACCTCAATCCTTAGTAATGTTTCACCATTAACGGTTAAATTACTGACTTGGTAGCCAAAATGAATGGGTTCAAATTCATGATCATTTTCTAAATTGTTTTCTTCTATTAATGTATAAAATAAACCTTGCTTTGTACTTTCATTTACACTGATCTGGTCAGAATATGATGAGAAAACCATTTCAAAAAAACAAACTTTTACATAATTAAAGGAATCCTCTATTAATTTATAATTAGCGATATCAGATGAATCAATAACTTTCGCTTTTTTGGAAATTTTAATATTTTCTAGCTCTTTCATCTCAGATCTTTTTAAACTAATAGATGTTTCTGTATTGTATTCCCCACTTTCATTTAATACTTTGTGCACTTTTTGGGAATCTACTTTTGTATCCGTATTGAAAGAATTTTTATTAAAACCACTGCAATTTAATTTTGAGGGTAACGCTGCAACTGGTTCTATATGAAAACATTGATCTTGATCATCATCATCTACTGGGATCCTAAACTCAGGTTTTGTTGTAGACAGTATATGAGGCGTCGGATCTAAAAACAACCTAAGCGCCCTTAGGTTGTTTTTCAATCGATCGCTTTTTTGGAATCAGCAAACCCTAATTAGTCAGTACATAACTTAAAAGTTGGGTAAAAAGTGTTACCAATACGGTAAATAATAAAATAAAAAGTAAGGTGGCAAAAAAAAAGATACACGAAGCGACATCGGCTCTTGAGTTTCGATCAGCTCATGAGTAGCAATCGGTACTCGCGCAGCGCGCCAATGTTTTTGTACTTTCTATTAGTTGATTATTAAATGTAGTGTGATGGATATATCAATGAGTGAATCTGCATCAAGTTCTGATGTTAGTTCTACAGAAGGTTCAAGAAAAAAACCAAGAGGCAATGCTCAAAACCGACGAAAAAAGAGGCGTGTGGGTGGGAGAGGTTATGTAACCAACAAAAACAAGATTAACATTCCGGAAAAAAAATTTGTTTTCACCGTTAATTGTTGTAGATATAATTGCCATCAAAAGTTCAATTTGCCCCTGCAAAATGAAAAATTTAAAACTTTTTATAAATCAGACAACAAAGAAGAACAAGATTCAATTTTAATGAGTTGTACAGAAAGAAGAGAGATTCAGAGAGCCACAAAAAGTGCAAAAACGAAAAACAGAAAGTATTCTTGGAGCTACAGTATACTTAAAGATGGAAAAAAAGAAAGAGTTTGTAAAACTTTTTTGCAAAAACTATTTCAAGTCACGGATGAAAGAATGAAAACTATTCTACGTTTTTGTAAGGAAGGGAAATTGAGTGCTTTGGAAAAACGTGGCCATCATCAAAACAGACCTCGAACGATTTCATCTGAAGTTTGGCAAATGGTAAAGGAACACTGGGCTAGCTTTCCATCAAAATCATCGCATTATTCTTACAATAAAACGAATAAAAAGTATTATGACAACCCCGATTTGAATATCTCAATTTTATACGAATTGTTCAAAGAGTACTATAAACAGAAAACTCAGAAGGAGTTGCCTATGAAGTACTCCACCTATCAAAAATTTTTCAAAAAAAACAGTGATTATTCATTTAGATCTCCAAAAACTGACATTTGTGATTTTTGCGCGAAATGTAGAGTAAAGCTTGCAGTAAACCCTAATGACAGCTGTAAAGCTGCTTATAATGAGCACTTGAAAAAAGTAAGCGAGTACAATGAACTTAAAAAAATGTTTATTTTTGACAAAATATAATTGCCTAAATTAAATATAAATTCGAATTATTACAAACGAATATTGAACTTATACGTTTTTAATATTCATTGCTTCAATGATAATGATAGTGAAATGTTTACTTTCTTAGAGTGTATTGCAAAAAAAGATTCAAATTCTGTTTGCAGTTTTTTGGAAAATTTTGTGGTAAATAAGTTATCTGCTAACCCAAATTTTAAAAAAGTCGTTTTGTTTTCTGATGCGGCAGGAGGACAAAACAAAAATTCTAATGTTGTCAAATTTTGCACGTTTTTTGCCAAAAAGTATGGACTTGAAATAACGCATATTTTTCCAGTGCGCGGTCACAGTTATTGCCAATGTGACCGTAACTTTGGACTTTATGGAAAAATATTGAAGCGCAAACAAAAAATCGAAAGTCCAGAAGAATATCTAAATATTATTAGAACAGCAAGATCAGGTCCTAAACCTTTTAAAGCTAAATTGAGCGGTAATCTTATAAAAAATTGGAGTGCATCTTTAAGTGAATTTTACGGTAAAACGCCAAAATTGAAAAAAACAACGTTTTCAATCCAAAAATATGTCAAATTGAAATACAATCAAAGTAATGAAGTTTTGGCTTACACAGGATACAACAGTGATCATTTGCGCTTTAACAATAGTCCCAAAAAATTGATTAATTTTCAACAATTAACAATTCCTGCTACTCCTAAACCTGGTATCAACAGTGAGAAAAAAAAAGATATGGAGTTTTTTTTAGAATTTTTAACACCAGAAAACCGAAACTGGTTGGAAAACGTTGTCCACGGTGAAAGTAATCAAGAAACCGATAATATGATTTCAGATGAAGAATCGGAGTTTGAAGAAGAATAAATGTATATAAAAATTAAAATTATTTAAAAATAAATGTTATTTTTAAATGTTCATCTTATTGTTTAAATGAAAAAAATATTATTCTACTATAGCAGCTTAAAATCAGTAAAAATATTTGAAAAACACCCGTTGGATAAAGAATTTGAGTTTAAAGAAGAATAAAAATTTGTAAAAATTAAAATTATTTAAAAATAAGTGTTGTATTTTAATTGTTCATCTTATTTTTTAACTGAAAAAAATATTATTCTACTGTAGCAGCTTAAAATCAAGAAAAATATTTGAAAAACACCCGTTGGATGTAAAAACAACCTAACTGCTACTGTTTATTTATTGCTATTTTAACATGTTGAATTTAAAAAAAAATACTTTATTAATGGTCATTGCTTTAATTGATAATAGTAATATATGAATATACAAAAGTTTTAATTTTAAATGATGTTTACACTGTTTTACAACTAAATGAAATCTTTAAATTGATTTTTCTCAAAACGACCAAATGGGGGTTAGGTTGTTTTTAGATCCGACGCCTCATATATAAGTGTATCCTGGAAGATGTCATGCCCATGACGTCGAAAAATTCAAACATTCCAACAGTCCTTTGATCTGGCAAACTCAAATTTACAGGTTCGTTGGTGGAGTAGCCAAGAATAACATCCGAGTGTTGGAAAAACGACTGAGCTGTTTCGTTACTAAATAATTTGAGGGCTTCATCTAGTATTTCTTGAGCAGAGTAATCTTTTGAACGCTCCAATACAAGAGTTTTCACTCCCCCACCACTCTGCTCCTTTCTTTGAACATATGGTTTTTCAGGATAAAATTTGTGACGCCAACCTATGTGTAACTGCCTCCATTTTTTTTTTAAAGAACTGACATTTCTAACGTCTTTTATTTTTGGTACCTTGAAATTTGAGATCTGAAAAAAAATTAAACGATTTAATTGAATCAGATTCTGTAAAAAATTAAAATTATTAGTTATTTACCTGTAGTCTAGGAATGGATTCCTTTTTATTATCATCCTCATTGCTTGGATTGAATATTTTATTTCTAAAATATGATATATGGCTTGCTCGGGCATCATGCAATTGCTGCACTGCAGTATTAACTGAAGTTGAGGAAACTGAAGTGATGGCAGAGGTACCGGCTAAACAATTTGATATAATAGAATTCATCAGTTAATTAAATTATAATTTTGTACACAAGTGAGTTTGGGCTTTTGTTATAATTAATTTATTATTCAGCCTTATTTTTTTTAACATGCTTAAGAATCTTACCGCTAGTTGCTAGACTGTTCGTGGCAATGTGAATCTCATATTCTCTCACAGAAGAATTGAGATGAATTTTTCCATCTTTAATTAGTAGACCATGCTTCTTTCCCCCAGAAGTATAAATAATTCCATTAGCATTGGGAAAGTAAACATTGACGTTTGTCAAGCTTAGAGTCCCATCAATCTCTGGGTAGAAAAAATATTCTTTGTCGCCATATTTTATTAAAACTTTTTCGTTTTTACTGCTATTATCTTCTTCGTCCATTCTTATTTTTTATTAATAAAATAACATATCAGCCAACACCAACTTTTTCTTAAAATTTTTATCAATTTAACCTATACCCTGATATTGAGAACTACGAGCGACTAGCCACGACTTAGCGAGAAAACACGCAAGCAAACGAGCAACTTGCATAGTATGGAGCAAGCAAGTAAGATGTCGTGACCAGGCTTCCGTAATAATGCGAGAGAATAACCATCATCTTAGTTCGAGGAGCGGCAGAATCTCCGACCTCTATCTCTTGGTAAAGTCAAATACGTCAACCAGATCCGGTAAAAATTTATAAAACAATCATTCGCGATTCAGTCAGTCTGTCCCACCCATGCGCGAATGCATTTCATTTAGTTACAGAGCAAACACGGCCCAATACTCATCCCCATGATAACTAAATAAAAAGTCAAATTCACCCTAGCGTGCTGTGTATAAATAATACCTGACCGTGTAAATTGGGTCGTCACCCGAAGGATACAGCAGTCGCACATCAGCCCTGAGCATTGCTCTACGGCTAGGGCAATCAAAAGTAGAAGGAGAGAGAGTAAGAAAGAAAAAATCGCAATTCACGGAGCAGCAGCAAGCTTTGAGAAAGTGAGCATGGGGATATAGTGGTTACTTCAAGTCATAGAAGCCCAAAAAAGAGATTTTTTCAGATTGCTAGGCGTTCTGTGAGCTTAATAGATAAATATAAATAAATAGATAAATATGTAGGGTATGGAAAAAGTAGCGGTACCACCCCTTCACGGAGAAGGAGGTACACCATGAAACTTGGTGTACAGCGCCACCGTTTTAGACGATGCGTGGTACAACGTGATTCCTTAAGTTACAGTCGTATTTCCAAGTGCATGCACCGTGTTTTCCAGCGCAAAATTTTTAGAGAGATAATTTCGATAGAGCAGACGACGGCGCTCAGAACACCCATGTATCCAGTTTTACTGGATCTATCAAGTTTTACTCTTAAAATTTTGTACGATTCTTACTTTGAAATGTTGTTGCTATCTTTCCTAACAAATTTATAAACTTCAATTATGATTACAAACTTGATATTTATATTTATACGCTTTTAAAGTTTCAAGGTTAGAGATTCAGCAGAACTTGAGTAACCGAGAAAAAAGCATGCGTCACCTGCCTACACTGGAAAACACCGTGCATGAATTGTGTTTCATAGTGTATCTCCTTCTCCGTGTTAACATTGAAATGAAGCATTTTTCGTATAGCACATGTAATGTGAAAGTTTATTAAAATAAAATTTGCGATTTAGTGTGTCCTACGAAAAAAAGCCCTGGCCCTTATCTTAGGCCCTACGAATCCAAACTTCGTTTTTTCAAATGGGAACCCCCATTTTTGACCCCAGGTTCGAAAAGAGCGGAAAATTTTTCGATTTTTAGGTAATTTTTGAAAAAATTTTTGGCCCTATTAGGATCTTGCAGGGCCCTTTTCTTTAAGCCCCTATTATCTCCAAAAATACGCAATTTTTGTGTAGCACATGTAATGTAAAGATTTAATAAAATAAAATTTACGATCCAGTGATCCATATGAAAAAAGGGTCCAGGCCGAATCGTTGGTTTAGAGTAAGAACCTGATATCTCAGCGGCCAGAGCAAGAACCTGCTATCTCAGGGGCAGGAGTTAAAAGCGACTATCTTACGGGCCCATTTAAACAATGGCATCAAAATTTTTTTTTCTTTTTTGAAGCGTAGCAGAGTTATAACGTAAGTATAGAATCTACGCTTCAAAAAAAAAAAAAAAAAATTATGCTATTGTTTAAATGGACCCATGAAATAGTAGCTTTTAACTCCGGCCCTTGAGATAGCAGGTTTTTGCTCTGAACCCTGAGATAGCAGGTTCTTGCTGTGACCCCTGAGATAGCAGGTTCTTGCTCTACACAGGGTGATATGATTGATTTATTTCTACTTAGAAATATTCAATTCAATATAAATAATTCCAGAGAATTGGTCGAATCTAATTGTAAAACAAATTTTTTATATTAATCTCTTCTGAACAGATTGAAGAGAGGTATTTGGAATAGTTTATCCATTGATACAAGAAATTGTAAATATATTGGCTTATTTAAAAAAGATATTAAATCAAAATATTTGAAATTTGAATAAGAAAGTTGTTATTGATAAAATGTACATGAATTAATTATGTATTAAAGGACATCAATGTCCGTTGATGATGAAAAATAAATAAATAAATCAAGCTACAAAAAGTAGTTAAAATTTTTTTACATCTTTTTATCTGAAGCATAAGTAAAAAAGAATAAACAGGTATATTTACTAGTAATTTAGAAATAGACAATTATAAATAAGAGTTCTTGAATTTAGTAATTGGATTTTCTAAATCTGCTTTATTTTGAAAATTTTTGTTAAAACTCCCTTCTGTGCATTTATAGTCGGATTACAATTTCATTTTGAAATTAAAGTTGTAGTCTTACTACAACAAATTTTATTGAAGTGCTTATCAAAATTGTCTTTTCTTGAACAAAAATGTTTCAAACACTTAGAACGGCTGATGATTTTTTTTTTTTTTTAGTTAAGATGATGACTTTGTATTGATAATTTTTTTTTTTTTTTAATATGAAGTAATAGATGTCTGTCTAAAAATTTTTTTGAACTTAATTTTGCATTGCATTAAGAACATTCATGTTTTTTCATTTTATAATGTATTTTGATATGTGGAATTAAATTTATTGAAGAAAATAGATCCAAAAATTTTAATGAAACTTTTAGGTTACTTTTAGGTTATAAAAGCTTGACTATTAATTTAATGAAAATTTTTTTTATAATACTTTATTTATTAGTTTTCAAATTTGTCATTTTTGAGAAAAGTAATCTAAAAGTTTCATTGAAGTTCTTGGAATATCACATGGTCTTGTTCGAACTCTCGTCCAAGTAGGACGTGTTTGTCAACAGCACAAGTAATTGGCGTGTCATGTGAGCAAGCCCGATTCTCGGAGCTTCGAGGTTATCTGACAGTGCCCTGGTGTCAAGCCGATGGAAAGGACCAAGAACAACCTCAAGTCGTCACCAGGAAGCTGTTACAACACATCAAGAGTTAGCGACTGAGTCCTGTCGCTTCTGACAGCACAATCCAAGTACAGCGCTGTCCGGTTCAACCCGTTCAACCCGACGATTCTCACGTTCAAATCAGCTCCGGCCTCGATCAGCATTTCTTCTCATGTTTATCTCGTACTTTTTGAAGTATCAAACAAAGCGGTTAGACAATCTACTTCATTCTGAACTAATTCAAAATATTTTTGATTAGCCGACACGGGATCGTCGTAAAACCACTTGGAGATGTCGTCAAACTTATCTTGGGAAAGATTTATTCAACCCAAGCACGCACTCTTCTGCGCAGCTCCATCGATGACTAAGACAATGTGCGATCCCTCTCTTCCCCTACGTTCATCTCCACGATGTGTATCCGCAACGAAGGGAGCACCACCACCACCGAAGCGTCCCCAGATCCATCGGCTGCGGCTTCATTCATCAAACGACCGGGCATAGACAACATCAGGCCAGCTCAGCAAAGCCACCGAGCCCACTACCCGCCCACCAATCACAGGCAGGCATTTAAAATACCCGGATTCAGTCAAACGCCAAGCGCTTGAACTACACCACCAAGGCCGTAAAAGCGGAGAAATGAGCCGCAAGCTAGGGCCCCAAGCGCAAAACATCTTGTCATGGATCAGGCCCTCCAAGAGTAGCAATATAAGTCACGACACAACAACCGTCGTGGCAGCTGCAACAACATCAGCGCCAAGGCCCAGACCAGTTGGCCGCAGAAGAGTCTCCGTCATCGACAGCAGCCCCAGTAGCAGCGAGACTAGCTTCGCCAGCCGGACCCCATCCTCTGCCAAACTACCAACTCCACTGGTACGGCTGACGAGGGCCGAGCGTCTCAGACAAGAGGCTGCCATGGCCAAGGTCTCGTCAGCCCATAAGGAGGCTACACCACCATCCAGGGGGTCAGCAGAGGGCGCGGAGAACAATACTCCGGGACATGGGGACACGCATCACCGGGAAACGGCAACTACCACCACCAACGCTGCAGAAGTCATCGTCATCGACGCCCGCAACCACCAGCCCAGCCAGCACCACCTTGAGATTCCCCACAACACCTGTGGGGGTGGAGCCGGACACCTAGACCGGCCACACTGCATCGCCATCCTTTTGGTGTCTCACACTGCCGTCAAAGGCCACTACCAACACGGTCACGACGTGCACGATGACGACGACGACCAACACGAGCCCGGTGATGTCAGCGATCCTCTACTTGCCACCGACACCTCAGCTCGCCGCCAAGCTATCACCTTCACAGGTGGCAACACCTGAAGGCACATCGGTGGCTGGGGGCACAAGAAGGGATACTCCTGGTAGCCCATCATCATCACCGAAGTGGAGCATGACGTCAAGGCGCTCTAGCAGGGGAGGAGGTAGCAGCAATAACATCAACAAATTATCTCCATATCTTCCAATTTTTTGTCGCATAATATTTTTGACTGTCTCAGAGTCTGCAACCGTGACACTGATATTTCTTACCATTTCAGGGACGTGTCACAATCCAGCGTTGATGTTCCGAGAAGCCCCCTACTGGCTCTCCTGACGCGGAGGGTGGCGCTGGTAGAGAATCGACTTCTGCATTGGTTGCTGCCACGTGCTAACGACTCTTTTTAATGCTTGCCTTAGATTGGGCGCAGTACCACAGTGCTGGAAAACCTCCGACACTGTGTTTCTGTTTAAAAAAGGTGAAAGGGATCAAATCGGGAACTGGCGGCCCATAGCAATGGGGGATACTGACCCCAAACTCCACTCCTCGCTTGTATCCGACCGCCTCACCCACTGGGCCATGGCTGACAAGAGAATAAGCGTGTCCCAGAAAGGCTTCCTCTCGTTTGAGGGATGCCATGAACACAATTTTGTCTTGCAAGAGACTCTGTGACTCGAAGTCAAAGGGGAAGGAAGTTGTGGTCGTGTGGCTGGATTTTTCCAATGCATTTGGCTCGGTCCCCCACGCTTCTATCTTCAATGCCCTCGAGCAGCATCGGGTCCTGGAGCCGGTCAGGAAGCTGATCGCATCAGAGTATGATGGCGCGACCACCTGCGTCAGGACAGTGGGCGGCATCACCAAGCCCATCTCCATTGACTCGGGCGTGAAGCAAGGATGTCCCATGAGCCCGATAGTTTTTAACCTCACTCTGGAGCCTGTTATTAGGGCTGTTGCGGCTTTAGGTGGGGGCTACGAACTTGCGGGAGAGGTTTTCACAGACCTCGACTATGCAGATGATAGGGGTCTCACTGCGGACTCGCCCGAGGCGATGAGAATCCTCCTGAGATCTGCCGAAGACGCTGCTAGGCTGTTGGCCTCACCTTCAAATCTGCGACCCTACACCTGAAAGGCAGGGGTGTCGATGCGGTCAAGAGAACGCAGTTCAGCATACAGGGTGGGGTGATGCGCGCTCTAGACCGTGGCGAAGCTTACGAACATTTGGGCACCCCAACGGGATTTCAAGTGAACCAGACGCCGTACACCAGCATAGAAGAGCTGTCAGCAGACATCCGTGCGGTCGAAGGTTCACTGCTGGCCCCTTAGCAGAAACTTGAGACCGTCGCTACCTTTATCCTGCCATGAATGGACTTTTGTCTGAGGGAGTCAGATGTGAGAAAAGGTCCTCTCGGGGAGGCCAACAAGGAGTTGAAAAGGATTGCCAAGAGATGGATGAATCTCCCCCGACGTGCGAGCGCCGAATTGGTCTTCCTCCCTCCATACATGAAGGTGGAGGGCTCTTTCCTCTCGCAGACATGGCCGACATTCTTACCATCGTTCATGCCTTTAAGCTCTTGAGCTCTAAGGACACAAGCGTGGCTAATGTGGCCATGTCTGCGTTGCGAGAGACCGTAGCTAAATGAGTGGGCCACCCCGCCGACGAGCATGATATGGAAAACTATCTGTCGGGCTCCCAAAAGGGGGAATTTGCTCGACCATCAAAAGGTTCCTCACTTTGATCGAGAGCCAGAAGCGCGACCAGATGGATGTCCCCTGCCTTGGGTCTTAGGTCTGAAATAGAGGTGGACTGCTGAGCGTGCTGAACTCTCATTGGAGTGCCGTTTCCCAGGCAACAGATACGACAATGGCATCATCATCATCCCATCCATGGTTCGTGGACAGGTCGTACGGAGGCTGAGGGCCGCACTGGCGGGGCACTACGAGAAAAGAGTTCTTGCCAAGCCAGATCAAGGCAAGGTGCTCGAGGTAACCGGCCAGAGTGCGGTGAGCAACCACTCCTTCCGCACCGGCAGTTTAACTTGCATCGCTGACTGGCGTTTTGTCCACCGAGCTCGCCTGGAGGTAGTTTGTTTAAACGCCACCATGCGATGAAAAGCTCCTGGGGTGGGCAGGCAATGCAGGAAACGCGGTTACCTTGAGAAACTGCCTCATGTGCTCCAGCATGTGGCGTACACTTTGACGCTCGCACCAAACGCCACGACGCCATCCTGGACAGGCTCGTCAAGGCAAGTAATGTCCCTGGGGGAGTCAGAGTGAATCGAGCTATCAGAGATGTCAACGAGGAGTTCGACAGACTACTGCACGATCTGGTGATCCGAAATAAGGTCGAGAGAAAGATCACGATCGTTGATGTGGCCGTGCCGTTTGAGAACCAGATGGAGGGGTTCTGTGAATTAAGAACAGGGAAGGTCACCAAGTACCGTCCGCTTGCTGAGAACCTACAATGGCAGGGCTATACGGTCGTAGTGGAAGCGTTCGTCGTTGGCGCCCTTGGCGGCTGAGATCCAGGCAACGGGTGGGTGATGGGACTTCTCAATATTAGCCCGTTTTATGCGCGGATGATGAGAAGGCTCATGATCAGCGACGTGATGAAATTGTCTCGGAACATTTACGTAGAGTACTTGTCGGGGGTCAGGCAATATTGTCTGTGATTATTAAGTAGCTTGTTTTGCTGTTTTTCTTCTTTTATCTTATTTTTTTATTTTTTGTGAATTAGCCTGGCCCAATCAAAGCGCGCCCTTCCTTCTTGTGATGTATGTTGCGTTATATTCTATATTGTTGCTATTAATAATTACTTATTCTAGGTTGTATGTACGAAATTTATATTCATTTATTATACATTATGTTTATTGACCACACTGCAGATTGACTCAGTTGCTTCGTAACTACCTGACTGTGATCCCCGATATCAACTGTGATCACCACATTGTAAATGTACGACTATGTATTTGTATTTTTATAAGTTTATTTATATATGTATTATAGCAACTCAACTGTGATAAGAACATTGTGAGATTTATGCTATTAAGTACCTTGTGCGAATGGATTATTGATTGGAAGAAAACCTTAGCGACACACACACGCATGTAATCTCTACCCTCCTTCGGGGGGGAAATTATTTTTTCAATAAATTTATTCTAATTTTTAAGTCGATTAGTTTTCAAATTTGTCATTTTTAAGAAAAGTAACCTAAAAGTTTCATTGAAGTTCTTGGAATATCATATGATACAATTTCATTTTATTGAAAAATAAACCTAAATCTGATTCCATAAAAATTAAATTTTCTATGATTAAAAATTTTTTGAATTTATAAGACAATAATAAAAGTTAAAACTTCATAAAATTTTTTTGTTTAACAGAAAAAAATAAGGAATTTTTTCATATCTATACAGTTAATGGAAGAATGATCAAAATTAAATTTGATGGACGAAAAAATTTTCCAAAACGAAAATTTTGTAAGAAAAAAGTTTTCAATTAAAATTAAAAAATTCAACATCAATAATTTTTTAAAAATTTTCATCGAAACGATACTATTAATTTTATATAAAACCTTAATTTTTTAAAATTCTAAATTTTTTTAATGTATAAGGACAGTTATTAGATTCAAAATTTTATAGAATTTTTGCATTTAAAACAATAAAATGCAATGGATTTTTTTTCACTTATAAAGTAATATAGATCGAATGATAAATTTCTAAAATTGATAGAGGAAAAAAACAAAATTTTTAAAGAAAAATGTATTTACTTTGTAAAAATTTTCATCCAAACGACATGATTAATTTTATCAGAATTTTTGCTTTCTATAAATATTTGATTTGAAGATGTGCATCTTGATACAGCGACATACGATTGACCATGAGAAAAATTGGTTTGTCAATATATATACCGACAGAATCAAAACTTTGTCCTTGGGACAAAGTTTTGATTTGTTTTGATCTGTTTCGATGTCTATATTCAATATAATTGAAAATAATTCAATTGTAGAACAATTTTCCAATTGTTTTTAACAACATCGATAGGATTAAATTCAATCTATACTTATGATTGAATTTAATCTTTAAATTCATTTCTTAATATTTTGTGTGTTAAAAAAACATTAATTTGGCTGCACCTCAGGCTCTTCAAATGGAAGTCTGAGGCGCAGCCGAAAAAAAATGCTTATATTTTGGACTAAAATAACGCTTATTCCTCGGCTTATTCAAGGTACTTTTTGCTGTGCCTCGCTGTGCCTCACGAAAAAAAAACCCTTTTAACTATATAATATAGTAAGATATATGAGCAAATCCGCCAAACTCTTATTTTAACAGTCCGGGCTCAGTAAAAAGGTTTCAGACAATATTTTTTTTTATCTAATGGAATGATTATTTAGATTCACACTTTTTGAGATTGTGGAAACAAATATAAAAGCTGAAAAGTTCTTGCAAATGTTTAAAAAATTAGGTTTTACCCTGTAAAACGCAAGAAAACGCTATGTCCGGAACTAAGATTTGAAAATATTATCTGCTGTAACTTTTTCAGGCAATCTTTTTACATATAAACAACTGAACGAGGTATTAATACTGGGTTCGAGGAATGTTTTACGACCAATAAAAAGATTGTGCCTGTATTTTTCGAGAAATGACATAACTTCAAAAATGTGTACACACGTTTTTGATACAAATGAATAACCTATTTTTTCAAGTTTTTGCAGGTTCGGGCATTATTCAAACGCTATAAATGTACATTCGTCTGAAACTACATACTTTGACAAATAATTTAAGATCAATCCGAATAATGTGCTTTCAAAATAAGCTATTGTTTACATCGTTTTGATCTGAAAAGTTCAAGCGTGAATTCTTGTAAAAAATGTTATTTTCAGCTGGCACATCCACAGATTAAAAAAAAAGTCTCCAAATTTAAGTGTGAACAATAAAACATGACCTTATCTAACTAAGACCAGCTGCCTGAAGCCAAATAAAATTATTTAGTTTAAAAAAAAGAGTTTTTCTATTATTCGCACCTTCGAACTCAACCTGTAGCAGACGACACTGACTAACGTCTTTCAGTAGCAGGCAGTCAACGACGTAGTTATGAACTTATATTTATAAATTTTCTTGCTCTTTACTTATAATTTACTTAGTAGATTAGTGTAAAAAGATCAGTAGGTGGATATTAACGCCTATATATTATTATTGCCACTATCAAAATACATAAAAAATAGATGACCCTAACCTATTCATAAAGTGCCGTATGATGACTACTATAAAAAATTCAAGTTGTTTAGATGATTATCATAAAAAAACTCAGCTTTTAATTGAAATAATACTATCTATCCTTTCATTTTTTTCATAAAAAATTGATTGGCATAATCAGATTTTCATTTTTTTAAAATAATAATTTAATTGTTTGAATAATTATTTCAGGCAACTTGTTATGACCATCCATGCTACATTTTTTATTTCTTATTATTTTAAAGAATTATTGCAAAAATTTCAAGAGTGTGCTTAAAAAATTGAAAAAGCTTCAAAATTACTGAAAAAAAAGAGTTTGGCGGATTTACTCATATGGATGTGGCAGTTTGTTCTAGAACGCCAATAGCGCGCGCGAGCAGCCTGACGACCCGACCGAAGGAACATCGTGCTGCTTAACAACACGGAGAGAAGGTCCACTCTTCTTTCTAAGTGCTCCCTGCACGAGAAAAGACAGTGCAGCACGCGCACTCGTTTTTGAGGTGCGTGGTGCACAGTAAAATCCAGTGCACCCGTTTAACTCAAAACGAGCTGGCGATACTGATTTGTGCCCGATGCGGTCTCTTAAAAAATCGCTGACGTTTTTCATCTAATACGAATATTGTACTGCAACTTTAGTATAACATTCTTTGAAACCTAATAAAAAACTTCCTCGCTTGAAGTTTTTTCAACTCTTAATTTTTATACCTACTTTTTTAATCCAAGGTTTGAGGTTAAAAACTGTTAATTTTCGATTTTCAATAGTTAATAACTTGGCATTTAAACATCTTAAAAATATCCGGACCATTTCATTAGCAGTGGAAAGAGTTCAAGAATATGTTGCTAAAATTTCATTAAAAAATAATCAATGGTTTTCGAGTTCTTGCGAGTTAAACGTAAAATTCATAAATCCAAAGAAAATCAAGTTTTGTGTTTAACTCGCAGCAACTCGGAAACTACTGAATATTTTTTAATGAAACTTTAGCAGAATATTCTTAAACTCTTTGCAATGCCTATAAAATGATCTAGGTATATTTAAAAGTGTCTCAAAGCCGAGTAGTGAACTAATTAAAATAAAAAATTCACTGTTTCTAACCTCAAACTTTGGATTAAAAAAGTAGGTATAAAAATTAAGAGTTGAAAAAACTTCAAGCGAGGAAGTTTTTCATTAGGTTTCAAAGAATGTTTTACTAAAGTTACACTACAATATTTGTATTAGAGGAAAGTAGCGAAGAAGTGCAAGTTTCAGCAGCTGAATTTCTTTCGGCAACTCAACTAATCTCAGCTACTTCTTCATCAACGACTTCATTAAACGAGTCTGCTCAGCAAATCGACCTCAAAGCCGAGAATTTGAACCTCACCGAAGAAGTCATGTCCAACGCAGCAAAGTGTAACCTACCAGCCTTTTAACCTACCAGCCCTCAAAACCTGACTTGTGGTTCTTGCGCGTTGAGAGCATCTTTTCGACCTACAATGTCAGTGATGATTCTGAAAAGTTTAGCCTTATTATTGGCTCACTCGACATACCAACAATTGATGAAATAGTGGACATTATCACTACTCCTCCTGAGAATGATAAGTTTAAGACCCTCAAGGCAGCAGTAATCACACTAACTTCTATTTCAACAGAAAAATAGCTTCAGGAGGTTATGTCCGGTATGAGCCTTGGTGATAACAAGCCTTCACAACTTTGGCGGAAATTGAAACAATGAAACAACGAGCAGGCAGCAACATACTCGAAGACGCTCTGAGAGTCAAATGGTTGGATCTTCTCCCTGAAACGGCTTCGATGCTTCTTCAGGTCAAGGACACCAAAGACATGGTCAAACTTACTACTATGGCTGATAAGCTTTTGGATGTTGGGGACTCCATCATGGCTGTTGGTCTCTCGTGGAATAACTTTTCAAATTTTTAGTCACCAGATTCAGTTTTAAATCTAGCGTAAAAAATAAAGCAACTTAAAGCTGCAGTCACCTAACTGACTGCCTTGGTCATGAAGAAACCATCACAACAACATCAACACCGATCCCGCTTTAAGTCCCAGCAGCGTGGTTGCGATCGCTCATCATCGCCGGGAGCTCAAGGGTGGTGCTGGTACCACCGTGTAAGCATGGTGCCAATGCCCTACATTGCTCCACTGGATGTAACTACCGTTCGTCAAATTTTCAGGAAAACTTTTAAAGCAACCTCCTACTCAGGCGGCAGAGGTTAGCTTTGATCTTGACACACGCCTGCACGTTAATGATTCTCGTTCAAAACTTCATTTTTTGGTGGATACTGGCTCAATTTTTTCACTACTTCCCAAGTCTGCAATCAAAGAACAACTCCATCAACAATCACATTGCTTGTACGCTGCTAACTGCTCTCCGATTTCTATTTTTGGCGTTAAAGAACTAACACTCGACCTCGGTCTTTGCCACGACTTGGTTTGCAAGTTTATCGTCGCTGACGTTCCTCATGGCATTTTGGGAGCAGATTTTTTGATTAAGTTTCGTTTACTTGTAGATTTGTGAAATGAAAAAATTACTGACACTCTTACAGGTCTTTCAACAAAAGACAAGTTGGACAAGACAGAGCTACACCCTTTTCAGCGATTGAAAATCCTGACAGTGTTTCAGCTCAGAAGTTCTGTCGGTACCGTTAACTAAAAATTTTGTCAAACTTTGAATGGCTGCCATTAAAAAAAAAAAATCGTAGAGAGACGATTTAAAAAAAAGAATTAAAATTAAAGGTTCAAAAACACGTTTGATGCGAAATAGAATAGCAAAAGGAAAAAAAATTTACCCGCTTTTATTAAAGTTAAAAAAAATACACTTATTATTTGGCTTTTTTTTTATTGTTAATTAATAATTGGAAATCAATTTTTTTATCAATTTGAAATTCATTGTCATATAGAGCATACCCTAAAATAGTAGATAAGAGTATTTTGTTATTCATTTTTTTATTTTTTTTTGTATGGTTCTACAATGACAAAAAAATTTTGTCATTTCAGGCTTTAAAGGGTTGAATATGTAGTAAAAACCCAATTTGAAAAAGGACTGATTAAAAACGATTATTTAAGTGCCAATATACTTCCAAGCCTATCCATATTATTAATTGCTAAAAATAAAAATAAGCTTGTCACTTTAAAAATCATTTTTTCTACTTTTTTGGGGCTAAATTAAAAATTGAGGACCCTACTGCAAGCACCGCCTTAGCCCTCGAGACGCTCGAAAATTGGCTAAGTCAGGTCCATCCGCTACATCAATAATACTGTAATTTTTTACCTAATTGAGATATCGCTTTGAAACTTTCCAAAAGTCTTCTTCGAAATATTCGAATTTTTCACGTATAAAAGTGCATTATAGATTATAAAATTTTATTCCTTATGAAAGTAGTGACTGATCAAGGCTTTTATTTCGATACGACACACTATTGTTTTTTATTCTTAAATTCCATTTTCATGCCAAAAATTTGTCGTTTTTTGCACTAGCACTCACAAACTTTCTAAAAAACTCTTCATACATAGAAGCTCGTTAAAAATTACAATAATTTCATTTTTTTTAATAATGAACAATGCAGGGATTGAATCTTGATCGGACACGTCTGATTTATTGTTATTATGTATATTTTTTTACCGCAAAGTTAAGTTATAGGGTAAGGCAGGGTGTTAATACGAACTAGAAGTGTCTTGATGCTTCTACATAATCATAAAAATGAAACGACTTGAAATATTTGCCTTTTTTTTTTAATGTTAGATTTAACTTATGAGAAGCATTAATATTTTTTAGCTGATCTAAAATCATCATATTATGCATAACAAAACTTATTTAAAACAAAAAATTTACTGCGTCTAATTGTACGAACTCGTACCTGTCAGTACGAGGCCATCCGTTCGAATAGATTCGTACTTACGCCCTAATACTAACATTTTAAGGCTAGGTTACCTCGTACCAACAACCTAAATGAACGTCATATGCTAATGCGTGTGTTAGTACGAAGTTACAATGCGAATATTGTCTTTTATCAAAATGTTAATTTTAAAATATGAGGTGGCTACTACATTCATCTTTAATTAGACAAAATATAAACACTTAACTATTCTCTAAAATCTCTATGGAACTATACAGGGTGTAGAGAAAGTAGTGGAATCACTGATTTACTCGAAAACAATGCATTTTTTGTGGAGCACATGTAATGTAAAAGTTTCCTGAAATTGTAAATTAGGTTGATTATAAGTTGAGAGTCGATGTTCTCATCCGGTGATTAAAATCAGGTTAGGGATATCATTCGTTGGTTAAAAATTGGTCCGTCAACTTACATTTTTCCACTAAATTTATATTTAGAGAAATAATAACTTGTCAAATTGCCATAATTAAATTCATTTATGAATAATGCTCTTTTTTTATGGATATATTCATTTATTTTTAACTTTATTTTTAATCATCATTTAACGGTAAAATTTAAATTAAGTAACATAATTAAAAGCTTATTAAGTAACTGCTATTTTAAACTAGTCCTTCAAATCTTTTTCAAGGGAAAATGTTAACTTTTAGCTGAACAATTCCTCGTTTTGAAAAATTTTTTAGGTAATTGTAGTATTAGTAATTTTAAATAATTATGGTAAATTTGAAAAGGATAAAAAAAAATAATTCTTGATACGATTCCAAAAATCTCCACAATCCTCCAAAAATGATACTTCGGATTATCTAAAAATTCTTTTTGATACTTAAAATTAATTATAACAACAAGATTCAATGCAATAATAAAGGCTTTGTGCAATAAAGTACCTTAATAAAGCGTATTTGCTAAGATTTTGTATTCTTAAGCTAGAAATCATTTTTATCGAGTTTTTAGTTATTTATTGAATTTTTTACAACTCATTACTATTTGATTCAGCTAGGCCGATAAAAAAGTAAAAGTCTTGATGGACTTTTTTAGGTAAAAATTAAGCTTTTAAACTATTTTTATAGATAAATCAAAAATTTTAAAAATGTTTTCGCAAGGTATCGACAATCAGAAACTAAAAATTTAAATTTTGTCTGAATTTAAGTTGAGTTTTTTATTTAATATAGTAAAAAATAATGCACCGATTTATTTTTTTATACAATGAACACTACACAGATAAAATTCTGCTTGATAAAAAAGAGTATTTTTCAAAAATTAATTCAATTTTGATTTTAGAAACTTAAAAAACATCGTACATAAACTTGAAATGAGTCTCTACTTTTATATCTCTTTACAAGAGTATACATTTATTTTTCACTAAACAATATATTTTTTAATAATCATTTGATTTTTTACTTAACTAGGTACACCCTTTAAATATTAACTTGGTGGAAAAATGTAAGTTGATAGACCAATTTTCAACCAATGAATGATACCTCTAACCTGATTTTAATCATCGGAGCAACAAAAGCATGAAAGCACGCGGACACGCACAGCCACCTGTGCCCCATGCTTTTTTTGATGTGCAGGCCTATTGGAAAGGACTGCAGAGAATAAGAAACCAGGTCGAACAGTTGTTTCCGATGTACGCAGACTGGACATAGGAAACCAAGGTGCGAAAACACCACTTTGTTCTACTTTTGCAAGAAGGAAGGATACAAGGAGTGTGACCACGTCGCAGGAAACGGATCCTCCGCGGTGTTACAGCAAATACTACAAATATTTAGACACGTTCACAGACAAACTAAGTGACTTATGCATATAGTCAGATAAATACAATCTCATTTAAATTCATAACGATAAAGTATTATTACTTAAAAATACATCAAAACTGAATTGAATCATTTATCAGGAAATTTCGAGCATTAAACTCATATAAATTAGAAAATTATCAAATAAAAAAAAAGTTTAAATAATTACAAGTTCAGGGACTGCATTTACCTGTAATCCTCGAGCAAGAGGAGAAAATTTATGCATTCTCATATGCACGGCACCTGTACGGACACCATATTTTAAATTTCTAGGAAGATAAGTTTCTACTTTAGTCAATAAAGTGGTCATCTCTGATAGATCCAATATTTTTATCAATTTTTGATATTCAACTTCAACATCTAAGTTAATTTCATCATTAACAAAATTAGTATTTTCTTCCGAAGTATCAAGCAAAGAAGTTTCTTCAAAACTATTCATTTTATTTTCTTGTTGGAATTTGTCGCATTTACACAGCCTTTCTAGTTTTTGAATAACTTTATTTTCTGGACTTTTTTTGAAGTTGTCCTTTTTCTCATTAATCTTTTTAGTCATTTTGTTGTTAACTTAGAATTTTTATCTTTAAGCTTTAATAGTTCACGACGAAAGTAGTTAAGGATGAATTGGATGTTTTTCTTTTAACTTGAAGATTTACTTATAATTTTAAAACATTTTAATTTGGAAAACTTATAAATTTTAGGATTACATATTTATCAATTCAATAAGAGGTTTGGTTATTAATTTAACAAATTGACATAATTTTATAAAAAATTGCCTCTATATACTGTCAACATTATTCAAAAACATCCATTTTCGATTAAAACTTTGGATTGAAATCACAATTCTGAAAGTTTTTAAAAATTAAAGGGAAGTCAGGTCAAGGTTCCATGCCCCACGGTAGTTAATCAAAACTGAAAAAAAAAAAATTCGAAAGCGTAAATAAAAAAGAGCTTTGTAGTGTCAGTGTGACATTAAAAAGCTACATGTAACATAATAATTACACCCAAATTAGTCAAAAAATGAATGAGAAAAATCCAGAATGGTAATCTTGCATCTTTTCCCTTCAGCCACTCTATAGCACACGTCTTATTGTCTAACGTAAAACCATGCGTGAGCTACCGGAAACCAGTGAGAAAAATGGGTTATTTTTGGTAAAAAAAGTTCCAAAAAATGAACTTTTGTTAGTAATAAATGCTGAGACAAGCTAGAAAAATGCACCTTTTTTTACTTCCTAGAAAATTTTTTTTTTTAATTTGCTCAGCAAGAGCTATAATTATTTCTATTTTATTCAATTTTTCAGCATTTTTGAGGACATTGAATTACAGGAATCGTTTGCTCTAAGCCGCCATAACGCTGGGGAGAGCGATAAATAAATAATTTCTTATAAACAATTAAATTCACCGTCAAGTTCTAAACCCACATAACGCTGGGGAGAGCGATAAATAAATAATTCACAAGCTCGTAACCCCTATAACGCTGGGAATAGCGGAAAGTAAATAATTTTTTATAAACAATTAAATAAACCGACAAGCTCTAAACCCACATAACGCTGGGAAGAGCGATAAATGAATAATTTTTTATAAACAATTAAATAAACCGACAAGCTCTTAGCCCACATAACGCTGGGGAGAGCGATAAATAAATAATTCACAAGCTCGTAACCCCCATAACGCTGGGGATAGCGATAAGTAAATAATTTTTTATAAACAATTGAATAAACCAACAAGCTCTAAACCCACATAACGCTGGGGAGAGTGATAAATAAATAATTTTTTATAAACAATTAAATAAACCGACAAGCTCTAAGCCAACATAACGCTGGGGAGAGCGATAAATGAATAATTTTTTATAAACAATTAAATAAACCGACAATCTCTAAACCCACAAAACGCTGGGGATAGCGATAAATAAATAATTTTTTATAAACAATTAAATAAACCGACAAGCTCTAAACCCACATAACGCTGGGGAGAGCGATAAATAAATAATTTTTTATAAACATTTAAATAAACTGACAAGCTGTAAACCCTCATAAAGCTGGGGAGAGCGATAAATAAATAATTCACAAGATCGTAACCCCCATAACGCTGGGGATAGCGATAAGTAAATAATTTTTTATAAACAATTGAATAAACAACAAGCTATAAACCCACATAACGCTGGGGAGAGTGATAAATAAATAATTTTTTATAAACAATTGAATAAACAACAAGCTATAAACCCACATAACGCTGGGGAGAGCGATAAATAAATAATTTTTTATAAACATTTAAATAAACCGACAAGCTCTAAACCCACATAACGCTGGGGAGAGCGATAAATAAATAATTCACACGCTCGTAATCCCCATAACGCTGGGGATGGCGATAAATAAATAATTTTTTATAAACAATTAAATAAACTGACAAGCTCTAAACCCACATAACGCTGGGAAGAGTGATAAATAAATAATTTTTTATGAACAATTAAATTAACCGACAAGCTCTGAGCCTCCATAACGCTGGGGAGAGTGATAAATACATAATTTTTTATAAACAATTAAATAAACCGACAAGCTCTAAGACCCCATAACGCTGGGGAGAGTGATAAATAAATAATTTTTTATAAACAATTAAATAAACCGACAAGCTCTTAACCCACATAACGCTGGGGAGAGCAATTAATAAATAATTCACAAGCTCGTAACCCCTATAACGCTGGGAATAGCGATAAGTAAATAATTTTTTATAAACAATTAAATAAACCGACAAGCTCTAAACCCACATAACGCTGGAGAGAGCGATAAATGAATAATTTTTTATAAACAATTAATTAAACCGACAAGCTCTAAGCCCACATAACGCTGGGGAGAGCGATAAATAAATAATTCACAAGCTCGTAACCCCCATGGGCTGGGGATAGCGATAAGTAAATAATTTTTTATAAGCAATTAAATAAACCGACAAGCTCTAAACCCACATAACGCTGGAGAGAGCGATAAATGAATAATTTTTTATAAACAATTAAATAAACCGACAAGCTCTAAGCCCACATAACGCTGGGGAGAGCGATAAATAAATAATTCACAAGCTCGTAACCCCCATGGGCTGGGGATAGCGGTAAGTAAATAACTTTTTATAAACAATTGAATAAACCAACAAGCTCTAAACCCACATAACGCTGGGGAGAGTGATAAATAAATAATTTTTCATAAACAATTAAATTAACCGACAAGCTCTTAACCCACATAACGCTGGGGAGAGCAATAAATAAATAATTCACAAACTCGTAACCCCTATAACGCTGGGAATAGCGATAAGTAAATAATTTTTTATAAACAATTAAATAAACCGACAAGCTCTAAACTTCCATAACGCTGGGGATAGCGATGAATAAATAATTTTTTATAAACAACTGAATGAACCAACAAGCTCTCAACCCACATAACGCTGGGGAGAGCGATAAATAAATAATTTTTTATAAACATTTAAATAATTCGACATGCTCGTAACCCCCATAACGCTGGGGAGAGCGATAAATAAATAATTTTTTATAAACAACCGAATAAACCAACAAGCTCTAAACCCCCATAACGCTGGGAATATCGATAAATAAATAATTTTTTATAATCAATTGAATTTACTGACAAGCTCTAAACCCACATAACGCTGGGGAGAGCGATAAATAAATAATTTTTTATAAACAACTGATTAACGATTAGTTTTTTCGTTGAACTTAGGTGCCCAGCGTTATGGGGGTTTAGAGCTTGTCAGTTAATTTAATTATTCATAAAAAATTATTTATTTATCGCTCTCCCCAGCGTTATGGAGCCTTAGAGCTTGTCGGTTTATTCAAGTGTTTATGAAAAATTATTTATTCATCACTCTCCCCAGCGCTATGGGGGTTTAGAGCTTGTCGGTTTATTTGATTGTTTATAAAAAATTATTTATTTATTACTCTCCCCAGCGTTATGTGGGTTTGGAGCTTGTTGGTTTATTCAATTGTTTATCAAAAATGATTTACTTATCGCTATCCCCAGCGTTAGGGGGTTATGAGCTTGTGAATTATTTAAGGGTATATCTCATTTGTCCGAATCAGAATCCCACCGAACGAATTTGTCGCCGAAAAAAATCCCACTGAATGGATTTCTCGCCGTTTGAAATCCCGCCGAATAGATTTGTCACCGACCGAAAATCCGTCGAAAACATAATTTTTTGCAAAATTAGATTTCAAGTCGGTAAAACAGATTTAAAATAAAAAATGCAGATAGATGGCGCACAAAGTACCTTTTTTAACCTTTTGGAATGAAGAAATGATTATCGAAATCGCGTTTTGACTTTTGAGTGGATATTCAACGGTGACGACTATTAAAAAATATTGAAACATCAAATTAATCTAATTTGGATAGAGTAGGAATAAAATAAAATTTTCTTAGGGTGACTTTTACCATTCAAGATTAAAAGTTGTTTTAAAATAATCTAAAGTGGCTAAAACAATTTTATTTTAAAATATTTGTGATTAACAAAAATTTATATTATAAATTATTATTTATAACAAAAAATTTTTTTATTTACTGCTTGAAAAATTATAAAGTAGCGTTCGTCAATATATTAAATGGGTGGGATTATTTTTTTTAAAGCTTATAAAACAGTAAACCAATCTATTGGCGGTTATCCGGGGAAAATTGTAGTTTATAGGCTGCGGTAATTAGTAAAGTGCGTGTCTATAAATTAATTCAATGTTGACAGCAAAAGTGTAGATTTCCATTCGTCTTGTATAATCTGCAGAAAAATTCATCCTTCAGTAGGCCAAAGTCGTTGAGATTTTGAGACTAGAGCCAGCGAAGTAAGGTAAGTGGAAAAACTATTTTCTTTAATAATTGCATGGACTAATTTACACACATATATATAAAGTTTAAAATACGTCATTGCCGTACGCACAAAGATATCTACGGTGAGAAAGAAAAGAAAAAAAAGGAAAGAAATTTCTTTTCTTGTTAATAGCCAAAATTTTGAATATACTTGAGGATAATTCATACAGTAAAAGATTTCTTTAACAAAAATAATAAAAATTTAGAAAAATAGACAGTTTTTGACGGTATATCACCCTTCCAACATATTTATTGATGAGTTACAAAAAAATAATAATATATTTAATAAACATTAAACAATTAATGCATACAACTAATTTAAATAGAATAAGTGACAAAAAAATTCAGCTAATGCATAAATTTCATAACTATCTTATTATAAATAAAAAAAAATTTAATTTACAAAATTATGAAACGACGGCGTTTGCTTTTTAGAGCAACAAATTAAGGGGTAACATATCCGTCTTTTCAGCGCCGATAAATAAGGTTCGACTCCAGAGCGCCCCGAATGAATCGGTGCATTGCTGGGCTGTTATAGGTATGATTCCCGGCAACGGATCGTTTCATACTGCCGATCGTTGCGGGAATCTGACCTCGCATCACGTTACCGCGCGTTGAAAATACATATACATCATTTTTTCTATTCTACTATTCAGCTCGGGCGGCGCGATGACGTCGTACAATTGCAGATTTCCGCAATGAGGCAGGATGAAACTATCTGTAGCCGGGAGTCGTATCTGCCGGCCCAGCAATGCACTGATTTATTCGGTCTGGAGCTATATGGACTCGAACCTTCTTATTGACGCTCAATATGCGCATCTCTACTGTGGACCATTCAACGACCCCGTTACTTTTTTTTCGCATTGTTCATTTTTGCTAGCAGATTGTTTGATTCTGAAAAATTTTTAACTGAATTAGAAAAGGAAAAATGAAGTTTACGTTAAGAAACTTTTTTAATGATTACTTTCGCCTCTGTGTCTGATACCAAAAGTTTGGATCACTTTTGGCTTTAAAATTTCTGCTTGTTCGTCGTGGGTGATCATCCACTCTTGGTGATTTTAAATTTTCATGGCAGTTGTCTTCATGTTCTCTATTTTTTTCTTTCTTTTTTTCTGATCTTGTAACAGTTTTTAACGTTTTTTCACCATGCTCGTTTTTTTTTATATTTTTGGCTTTTCCCTGGTTTCCGATGTTTCCAACTGTCCTTCTTCTTTTTCTCGTGTTTTTGTTCTGAATCTCTTTTTCATTTTTTTCTGGAAAAGTTAAAAATGGAATAATGATTTTAATATTTACATTAGCGATAAAAAACGGCAGTTACTTGAAAAAAAAGAGTTGATATTTCAATAATAAAACTAGTAAAATATCATGTCAAAAAATAAATGTTACTTTTTATTATTAATCACGACTCTTACCATCGGTCACAGTTTTTTGCTTATCGTTAGCAATCTTAACTAGAGTAGCTGGAGAGCTTCCCAATCCACCATACTCTGCACTGTTTCCAGCTGCTTCTTCAATTTCCTTATTACTGCTCCTAGAATTTATTAATGTTGTAACGCCAACTTCTTCTACGAAGTTATCAATCTGTCTTTCAGAGGAATCTTTCAAGTCTCCGTGGTTTATATCTGAAATCATTCAGTTGATTATTAATAATAACAAAATAAAATTTCGAGGTATTCATAGAATTCGCAGTATATATTTTACACTTATTTTACGGCTGCAGCCCTTGCGAGTTTTACACACATGGCCAAAGCGTCAATCACGCACTTGCGTTGAGCTAAGACCACGCACTCGAAAACGGCTGACCTTGCTGCAACGCAAACTCTGCGTCGAATCGTCGCTAAGTTTACTTCGGAGCGTACCTTTCCTACCGACAAACGCTTTCATCTGTGGCTGATTGCATATTAGGTTCCCTTTGAAAAATTTTTTTTTTTACGTTTTTAGAGTTTTGGTCTACGGTAAAAAATTGATTTTTTTTTTTTTTTTATTAAAAACGTTTGCATCTCTGCTATAGCATGTAATCAGCCAGAGATTTCCAGCGGCCGCTGCAGTTAGTAGAGAAGGTACACCGAAAGTGTACGTTACCACTGACTGCCACGCTCCAACGCAGGTTTGGTGTTGCAATATGGCCAGCCCTTAACCCATCGCTTAACTCAGCTACACTGCATGTATTAGATTTTTTCACCCCCACGGAAAGGTCTACGTTATTTTTTTTAGTAGTATGAACAGTTTCTTTCATTATAATTTTTTTATAACAATTAAATTATTTTTTTTGGTTTAAAAATGTATTCAGTATACGTAAATAAATACTTCCAATTAATATAAAAAGTTATTATTATTATTTTTTTTTATTGTAACAATTAATTATAATTTTAGTATCGAGAAACAGTTGATAAACAAATAGAAGTTAATAATTCATTTTTATTATTTAGACCCTTCAAAAGTTTACGCGTGGCACACCAGTGTTGCTTATTAAACATATTTTTTCCTTGCATAAAATTTTAAAACGTTCATAATAATGCTTTAGTGATAAAAAGCAAGAGTTACTCATTTGCATGGGAAAGAAACCATTTAAACGGAAAATAAATCCTATCACGGAAAAACGATACTTCTGCAACTTTTGAAATTATATATATTCCAATAAAAGTTACTTTTTATTATTAACCGTAACTCTTACCGTCAGTCACGGTTGCTTGCTCGTCGTTTGCAATGTTCATTTGAATAGTTTGAAAGCTTTCCAATCCGCCATACTCTGCACTGTTTCCGGCTGCTTCTTCAAATTCGTTATTTTCTGCTGATTTTTCCCACAGACAGTATTTCCTCTGTCTGGAAATAAGTGTCAAATTTCCGTGGTTATCAGGGTTCATGAATTTATCTGAAAACATTTAATTGATTTTTAACAATAATAAAAAAAAATTTACCGGGCTTACAATGATATATTAATTGTATGTATGATAATGAAGTTGTCGGAAAAACAGTGTATTTATTTATGGGAAACAATGTAAGAATTAATTAAACATTTGATATTTAAATAAACTTCAAAAAAATTGTACTTATAAAACTCATTACTTTTGAAGGGTATATGTATAAAAAAAATTTTTCTTTTTTTTTTTTAATTAACTTTTATATTAAAAGCAACTTTAAACAAACCTTATAAAAAAATGTTTACTTAGAAATAAGCAAAGTGTTATGAAAAAAAATTGTTTTGATTGGTTGATATAATCAGACTGTATACAGCTTAATGACAGAATGCCTTGGCACATAATGGTATAAATTTAAATGACTAATTTGTTGAATTTTCTGAATAATCATCTGAAACTTATATTAATTAGCTTTACAGTTTTCTTTTATTGTTTTAAAGTTCATTACTAAGTTTCTAACAATAATATTTAATAGTAAAAAAAATATCTCAAAAACTATTTCCAAATTTCACTCGATAAATTTTATTCGATGGATAATAAGATATGTTTTTATAAGTGACTACAAAAAGTTATTTCTGTATGGCAACTTTTATTTTTCCAGGACCTTCTAAAGCTGTCCTGAGGTTTAATATCAAATTATAGACCTACATAAGCATTATTTCAAAAGTTACAGAAATTGATTTTTATTGATAAGAGAACGACTCAGGTTTAATTTGAATTAAATTTCTGTAACTTTTGAAATAATGCTACTATAGCTCTATAATTTGATATTAATCTTCTAGACAGCTTTAAAAGGTCCTGAAAAATATTAAAGTTGCCATACAGAAATAATTTCTTGTAGTCATGTATAAAAACACGCATCTCACTTTTCATCGAGTAAAATTTGGAACGAGTTTTTGAGACATTTTTTTAACCATTTAATATTTTCGTTTGAAACTTGGTATTGAACTTTCAAACAAAAAAAGAAAACTGTATAGCTTATAAATGGAAGTTTTAGATGATTCAGAAAATTGAATCAAATTAGTCATTTAAATTTAAACTATTTTTTGCCATGGCATTATGGCATTTTGGCATTAAGCTGTATACAGTTTCATTATATTCAACAATTAAAACAATTGATGTTAAAAAAATTTTGTTTTTTTCAAAGTAAATATTTTTTATAAGTGTTGTTTCAATTTTTTTTTAATACATAATTTTAATACATAAGTTTAGTTAAAAATAAAAAAAAAAAAACATTATTGTTGTGAAAGTAAATATTTTCAATAGGTATGAATGAATAAAAGCTCTCAAATTAATAAAAGAATTTATTGATTTGTATATTGTTTGGAAAAATAAAACTTAACAATGAAAAAACTTTTTGTATCGAATAATTTTTTTTTATTTTTGAAAACAGTAGATAAGTAATGAATATAATAAGTTTGTATGACATATACCCTTCAAAAGAAATGAGTTTCTAATATTTATACTCTTCAAAACTATTTATTACAAAAAATAATTTACGTGTGCTACACGTGTGGACGCTCAGCAGGGTACTTTAACCCCTCTGCGACATAGATACCGGCGACTTGAGCGGTCTTAAATGCCCGTACTTTTCGGGTACAGTCTAAAATTCGTGTATCTTGGACGAGTTATCTCGTCTTCGGACGTTTTTGACAGGTCTCGTTTGAACGAGATAACTCGTCGTTGGGCGCAGGGGGGTTAATAAAATGAGACGTTGATACTATGAAAATACGAAAGATGATATTTAGTGCAAAAGTCTTTTATTTATTCTGTTGAACGGGTTATCAATAATTAATTTTTATCGGCGATTATAATAAAGAAATTTAAATACCCTTTTCCGCGACTTCGAATATTCTATAAGCTGGTCGTTTCGATACCAATTTCGATGCGGCGGCCACAGCGACGTCGATGGGATCCATCACCAATTTACCCATTTTCAAAACTTTCCACCAGTACTCAATAATCTCATCTTTGAACATGGATATATCTCCCTGACTTTTCATTTTTGAAAGCTTTTCGAACATTTGGTGGGATTTTTCAGCTACTTCCAGAGTTGTTACTGAAATAATTGGTTCCATTTTTATTTTTAGTAATAATTAATAGTAAATTTAGTTTATAAACGAAAAGTATAGTGAAATAAGAAATTTCGTTTTAAATAACTATTTTTTAAAACAATTTTCAAATAGTAAAAAAATACATTAAAAATTAAATAGTCGATTTAGACATGATTAATATTAATTAAACAAACTCTTCAAGATGATCTCTAGTTTTCACGAGTATTTTCGTAATTTGCGTTCTGGATGTCCAGGTGATCACTACTTCCTTGAATATTCTAAAACAACCCCCTCCCAAAGTAATCTCCAAAAAATTAAAGCCAACCTCTCGAAGTATACAACCAGATACCTCCGTCATGGATGTCTAGGTTAAAAAAGGCTACAAACTTATGTTTTGTCATCTGAAGAAGTCCGATAAATGTAGACCCGCTACAAATTTTCAAACCCTTAGGTCTCCCTCAAACTTACTGAGCTTGTCAGTTTTGATCATACACGACGACGATGACTAAGAAACTTTGTGAGTTAAAGAAACATGTAATTAAAGTAAAAAAAAAAAAAAAAAAAAAAAAAAAAAATTGATAATATTTACAATAAGAATATTAATTATAATATCTAAGTAACACCTATTACAAAAAAAAAAAAAAAAAAAAAAACAAAAATATATATGTACTAGAAACTTAAAATTTTTTTTTTTATTACACTCTTACCTACAAAATCCCAAGCGTTCTTTTTTGACTTTGCAAAATATCTGTGGTACTTCAACTCAGAATCGGATGTGCATTCGATAACATCGAAGCAGTTGAAGCTGCTGACTCCTTTTTTTATCAACCATTCAGACGAGAAGTAGTCGAAAAAATTTGTGTACATGTTCGGATATTTTGTCTCGGTTTTGGTCTTGATGCGATTAAATATCTCTACAACTATCTCCGGCTGAACAACTGCCAGCCCCATCACAGAAGCTAAAACTTGTACTCTTTTATGAAAATCTAGTTCACTTTCTGAAGGATATTCTCCCAATTCCATTGCATTTGAGTGTAAGACCTGCAAGACAATAAAACCAATAAAAAGTGGAAAATAATTTGAATAATGTCATTTTTGAAAACTAATTATTGACAATTATTCGAAAATTTAAGGCTTTCGATTAAAAATAATTTTACTATTTTGGCTCTCACGGGCAGCCATCATCCGCGGGCATTTTACGATCCAGATATGTCATAATACATACTTTATTATTAACAGAATCGTCACTTATTTTAGTTTGCTTAGTTAGACTAGTTTGGTACAATTTTTGGAAAAATAATCTTTGAAATTTTAGTACTAATCGTGAAAAAACTACAATATAAATCGATTACATTTTATTGGTTTTACGTTAATTCAGACGATACATCACAATAACTGGAACTGCTAAAGAACTTACTCCAATAGACGTATCAAAGAAATATATTCTTGTTTTTTAAACAAATTTATAATTCTATTATTATTATTATTATTATTATTTAAAATTTTGTTAATAGAAACAAGTTCGTTACCTCGCAAAAATTCACCAAACTACCGCAAACCACCGTTGGAGCTTTGAAAACTATTTTTAAAGCATGCATCAAATTTTCTTGAAAATCGGATATTATTCGTTTGGGACATGGGTCTTCTAAATCTTCTTTTACTTTTGCCAATACAATTTCATAAGTTGCAACTTCAGTATCTGATAGCAAGACCCAAATTACTGGATAAGCCTATATAAATACGTGAAAGCGTTAGTGATTTGTATGGATCAAAATAATTGTACAAAAGTTTTTTTTTCCAAAACAAAACTTGTTTTCAGAATTTTTATCAATAAATCAATAAAATAAATTTGTACTATGCAGTACAACAGCACACCTTACAGGAGCTCCAAAAGAATTGTGAAGTCAACAATAACGAAACAGACCAAAATAATCGTGGCTGAAGTTTTGTCAATACATCGATAAAAACTACTTTAACAAATATAAAACACAATTATTTTCGTCAAAAGTATCGTACTTAATACGACAAATTTTTTACAGATCGGCATTAAAGTATGACATCCGTTTTAAAAAGGTACGTTTTATCACTGGCATTTAAATAATGTATGCTATTATACAGCATAGTCCACATTTATCTTATTGATCCAACTCGAAACATTATTTAGTAGATGCAATTACCTAACCAAAATGAATAGGTCTGTTTGCACTGTTTAATTTAGTACGACCTTCGTTCTGTAATGATTTCAACTTCAAGTTTTTAATTCACACCGAAAATTTATTTTAAAAAAATTTTTACTTTACAACCTTCATGTTTTTCTTTTCATATTTCAAAATGTCAATATTCTATTGACACTTTTTAATCGATATTAGGAAAACTGGGTTGATAGACATGTTTTTGAAGTATCTCACCTGGTTTTCCTTCCTAACCATTACAACAAGTAGCTGTTTGCAGTCTTTGATGAGTGGGATGTAAGATAAGCCTTCAAAAATGTGGTAAGTCCCACCATCAACATTTTTTAGCCAAAAGTCATCCTTTAGTATAATATGGGTCATACCATTCTCTTGGACACGATCCATCGAAATTTTTACTCCTACACAACTATATTTTAATGTGTTTTGGCCAGGAACACTATTTAAGTAGTTGCCAAAGGTTTCCATGCATACTACTTTTTCTTGGCAGTCTTTTTTATATCTTCTTTTTCTCAATGTTTTCAACGACTCTTCACTTCCAAGGAACGATATTTGTTCTATAATATCTCCAAATCTGTTAACAAAAAAAAAATATACATAACAATTATAGCTTACAATTAATTACAAATAATTCATTTGATTTTCGTTTGCACAATAATTTTTGAAATTAATATGTTGCAAAGTATACTATTATTGTCCACGTAAATGGGAAAATGTTATGATCAAATTATTCACTAAACATTTTATACTGCAGCTAGTATCACAACAAGTTTAGAATTCATTGAAAAAACATGTTTCTTTGCGATTTGAAAACTACTGATGTATATTAATTGTAGTGACAGATTACAAATACAATTGAAATACTCGAAATCTCAAACAACACTTTGGAAAAATTTTAAATCTTTGCCAATCAGCTGACGAATAAAATTATTAAACTTACGCAAGATGTCTTTAGCTCTCTTTTAAGAAGGAAAAAGAAAATTGTTGACTCGAATTGTCAACTTAACATAAAAGATTGAGGACGTTCAACCCAAAGAATTGATCATGATTACAATAAAATCGATATTGGGTTCAAAATAATTTATTTATATTTCAATAAAAGCGTTGAATTTTGTAACTAAAGCATCATCAAATTTCGATGTGATTATCGAATGGTTTATAATAATTGATTTAAGAAACAGTAATTGTTAGTATTTATTAAAAAATGAATATTAATTTTTATAATTAAATACGTGTTTATTAACGGTTCTTAATATTTATCATAATCGACTTCACACCATTTCAGAAAATTTAGTTGAATATACAAAAAAAATTTTGCTTGCGAGCAACAAACCTATTCTTTTCTTAAAATTAATAATTAAAACAGTATATTTCATTTGAGGTTTCAACAAATATTCGAAAATCTTAATTTTTAAAATATTCAATTAAAGATTTTTCATATTATTAGGATTCGACAATACATACTCGGTTTCAAGTTCATCGTGCAGTTCTCGCAAGCTCCCCACCTCATTCACCACTTTTTCTTTTAAGGTTTTTTCCCAAAGCTCAACTCTTTCAAAATTCGGGATTTTTGGGTGATTGTGCGGTTTTGTTTCGGTTTTAGAACCATCCACGTTATCTATTCTCAAACGTCCTGGACATGTTCTAGTAGTACCATATCTGCAGCATTTGTACAAACTAAAAAAATAAAATAAAATAAAATAAAAATTACAGCGTTACTGTGGTTTTAATAACTACAGCGTAAATAGTCAATCATCGCTTAAAAGTTGATATTGTATGGAGAGTCTATGCATCATTAATAACGTATTCAATTCCCACATTTGAAGCCCAGTTTCCCAATAGCGAGATAAAATCTAAAACAGTTATACTCCAAATTAAAATGAATTTAAATTAATTTAAATAAATATCCCCCCCCCACCCCCCCCCCCTTTCCCCAAGAATCTAATTAAGAAAAATAAAAAAATTTTGTTACCAAGCCAGGACTGAACCTAAATTTGGGAAGCTGTGCCTATAGGGATCGTAAGAAAATTGTAAGTTTTATATAGTGTTTGCACTAACTGCAATAAAAAATTTGAAGTTTATTTTTTGTCAAAACAAATTTTTGCACAGTAAACATTAAAGTATTTTTTGTTACGATATTCCCAATTCATGCATATTCATACTCTACGAAAAAAAATTATGTAATATTAAAAAACATTACCCTAATGATCTAATCTGTCATTTTTTAAACGTATTTATTTATACTGTGAGTGTGTGAGAAGAATCATGAACCATACATAACGGAATTCAAATAAATATGAATATGTATAATATATGTATTTCGAAAAAGATTATCTTCAAAAATTTTTATAACTCAATAATCGGAGACTTGAAAATTATAGCTGGAGCCCACACTTTTGAAAATGTACAGATCGTAATATTTTTTTATAATACCGACAAACCTTGTTAACAAATCTGAACTATCTTTATCATGCGTGTATTTGCCATTGTGGTACACTGGCTGCACTTCTCCATTTTTGTTGGTGAATTTGGGCATTATTTTCAGCTTCAAAACGAGGTACTTTCCTAGATTAATGCAATAAAATTCTTTTAATCGATTTTAAAATAATATAGAGCTGCAGTACTTATTGTAAAGGTTCCTAAACAGTTACAAAATTCTTACCTACTGATAATAGTTAGCAAATTATAATTTCTTTTGTTAATATCTTATTGTAAATTTTTTTTTCCAGTTACAGATGTGCTTATTCTTATTTTACATAATCATTTTACGTAAAGATACCATCAATATGATAGAGATACTGAACAAATAATTTTGTCATTGATGTTTCTTAGAAAAAACCCGATCAACGATGACTATAGTGGAAGGGCAAATTCGTTGAGTTAGGTTTTATTACTTTTTTTTTGTTTCAATAAACTTATGTAATTATGTTGAAGTTGTTTTTAAGAGATCATGATTACATTTGCGCGCTTGCGGTCGCTCACAATTAAAACGATATAATAAAGCAAACTTTATTAATAAATTATTATCAATTTTTAGTAATTTTTTTTTTTTTTTTTTTTGGCTCAAGAATTTTAAAACAGTTTTCAAACAATTTCTTACTGACGGCTTATCTTAAAGCAATTCATTTTAATTTCTGTTGGTAAAACAAAAAAAAAAAAAAAAAAAGTGTACAAATTTCGAATGAATTGCAATATGTTTTTCTCATTGTCGAAAAATTCACTCTTTTATAAATTGTCACTGGACCAGAACTAGAAAAATCATTGATAAAGTTTATTGGTTCTTTTTAAAACACTGTCGACTGAATTACAAGTGTTTTGTCAAAAAAGTCACGCGCGTCGAAACCTCATATGATATAAGTAAGCCTTTTCGAAAACATCGTATTGACCATAACAATTTCATGATACTAATTTTTTTTTTTTTGCAAATTGATTTTATTACTATTTTTTTTAGCAATTTTTTACATAAAAACCAGTACTTGAGTGAATAATTTTAAATAAATTATATGTTTTTTAATTATACTTTAACAAATATAACGATTGCCCGTGCTAAGAAAAAATCCCAAAATCTGCCAAAAAAAAGTAACAACGGGGTCGCTATTGACCATTAAGCACGGATTTCACATTTGTTTGCGTCATTCGAAAGAGCACATCAATATAGGAACTTTTAACGGATTTATTCAAAATTTTGTATTCAACACTACGTTGGTTTAGAGTAAAAAGACGCTATCTCAGTGGGCCAGGGTAAAAGGACGCTATCTCAGGCCGGAGTTTAATTAATCAATTCTATCCAATTTTTTTTCTTTTTTTTTTTTTAACTTGTTAACTAAAATTATGTTAAAATTTAAATTTCGCTTAGCTATGATTTAATTTATAATCTTGAAAGAAAACTTTAAATAAAAAAGAAAACTTCATTTTTTACGAGTTAAAAAAACAAAAAGAAGAAAAAAATTGGATGTAATTGTTCGAATGGGCCCGTGAGATAACACATTTTAACTCCGGCCCCTGAGATAGCGTCTTTTTACTGTAAACCAACGGCTAGAATATATCAGGAACACCGTAAAAAATTAAGTGGTTTTTTACTGGCGTGGTGATTGCCTGGTTTCTTATGCCCAACCCTTGTTCCCCATGCCATAGTCAATCATCAAGCTAGAACCCAAGCACGCACTGGGGACGCAAGTCCAACGCGATCGCCTCCACTGCGGCCCCGAGGCACGCAGTGTTCATAGCAGACAGGTGCGCACTCAAGACTCGAACAGGAAAGCAGCATTCATATCGGGCTTCCGTAACATTCGCGCTAAAAAAGTCGTCACGACAAGATGTTTTGTTTTTTTCAGTCCTGTAGTTTCTTGTCATTCTGACCCTTTGTATAAACATGTTTTTTCTTATCTATTTTTCTAAAATAAACTAATATTTCATTTTTCTGTTACGATTTATATTTTCTCCTATCTTTCTTATCTAACTTCTTACTGAAACGGCTTTACACTACGACGCGTGTACGTATGTCCGATCAAATCGCAAAATCGATTTTTGATGTTCAGTCACAAATACATCCAATTTTAATCTATTCAGAGATTTGTTATTCTCAATACCCAATTGTTGATGACCGTGCAATTATATACGGTGTTAATATCTACACGGTCGGAACAAATACGTAATTTTATCGTGCACGCAACTCCGAAATATTGGGAGTTAGGGTCCACTTAAAAACACCGTGCGCTTGTACCTAGTAGCGCTGATTTTACGTGTGGCGCATATTTTTGCTATTGAGCTACGGTAAGAGGGGCTGTGCACTTCAGAGTCACTAAAACATTATTCGAAAGAAATACTTAAAATCATTTAAACGTTTCACAAAGCACTTTTTTTTTAAAACCTTGCAGTCTAAGATGATTTTCAAAATATATTTCCCCCGTAATTTTTAAAAAAGTACAAAAAAAATCACCAAAACATAACATAAAATCACTGATTTTGACTCTGGAGTGCACAGCCCCTCGCTACGGTAATCTGACTTAAGCCACTTTATCACCACGCCCACTTTCTCTAGCGGTCGGTAGACCTTCACGGATGTAATGAAATTTTTTTTTCATAAATTCACCCATACGCGGGTCCTAACTTGAATATTTTATTCCGTAAGCCTTAAGGAACAAATTGCTCTATTTTTGAAAAATTTGTTATGGATTTTTTAACAATTTCAGCATTGTCTTTTGAAAAGTCAGTAAAAAGTTTGCTGATTTTTCTTAATTTTTTGAAAAGTTTTTTTGACTTTCGATTTATATTGTTAGAAACAAGAAGTCTTCAGTACCACCGTGTTAAAATTTCAGAAAGCTTAATTAATTCAGTCTCTACTATCAACGAGTTGAAAATAAAATAATTTTGTCAATCGGCCGATGCGCGTGGCAGCTGTTCCCATTACTAACCTACAGCCGGCTTCCCCCACCACCTGCCCTCGGCGGAATACCGTAGCTCTAAGTAAAAATACCTTGCGCCACACGTAAAACCAGCGCTACTAGGCGCACGGTATTTTCTCGTTGAGCGCACGGTGTTTTTCCGTAGACCCTAACTCCCAATATTTCGGAGTTATGTTAGCAGGATAAAATTACGTATTTGTTCTGGCCGTGTAGAAGAAGAAGAAGATCTGACTCGCAAACAAGAAGTAGATTTGAGGTGCGGAGAGCACAAGGAATTGAACAGCTCGGTGCAAGAATCGGCTTAGCGCTCTAGATTCTCTAAAGCAGAACCAGCTCCTTTTTGGAAAACACACGTCATTTTTTACGTATTAATACTATTGTTTTGAAAATTTAGAAAAATATTATTTGCAACCTTTTGAAAAACTTCCTCGCTGATATTAGTAAAAACAAATAATTCTTATTTTAATAGATTGCCTGCGTCTCTGTGTGTGTTTATTTTATAATAACTCGTGAACAAGTCTTTTTCTTTCATGTGGTTCGCCCTATTATCTTTAAATTTAATCCAAAATTAATGTAGGCTATATTAGAATTGCTTACGATATTCATAGACTTTGTAAAGTTACAAAACAATTTTAGATCAAAATAAGAGGTTTTTTGCCGAAGTTTTCATAATTATTAAACAGATACATTATTTCAAACGTTTTTCGAAATTATCTTCCTAGTTTACCTTGGAAATATAGTAGGCTATGTAAGAGTCGGTAAAAAAATACATAGAGCTGAAAAGTTTGAATTAATTGAATTCAAGAAATGAAAATTTTTTCTTTTATTCATGGAAAAAATTTTGGCCAGTACTTGACTTTCAGTCGTTTACTTACACTGAAGAAACGTCTGTAATTATACTGTAACTGTAATGAACAACTATTACCTTAAACAATTTACTCGAAACTGTTAAATTCTACAATTTTATTTAAACAAATTGTGGAAAAATATTGAGAAAAATTATACAAATTTTGTGATAAAAAAATCGCAAAAAAGCATACTTATAGTTCTTGTTTTTAGACTCTCGCATTTCACCGCTGCGTGCTTGATTTTTATTTTAAAACAAAAATTTATTGTTGTTATTATTATTATTATTATTAATATTATTTTTATTATGAAATTAAATTAAAATTATGTATGGGTCCAAATATTTTTTTGAATCGTATTGCTGTCTGCTTTTATTATATGCGCAAATAATAAAACGATTTTGAATGACATATTATAATTCTGGATTTGTACTCATACAGTATTTCGTCAAAATTGCGTACTCGTTTTCAACGCGTGGGAGCATGCATTAACGTGCATGCTCATCATTTTATTTCAACAGTATTGAAACAAAATGATCTTGGAACAGCCTGCCGACCTAGCAGCTGATTTCGTCAATTTAAAGTAAAAAAAGACGCTACCTCAGGCCGGAGTTAAAATGTGTTATCTCACGGGCCCATTTGAGCAACGATATCCGATTTTTTTCTTCTTTTTGTTTTTTTAACTCGTAAAAAATGAAGTTTTCTTTTTTATTTACAGTCTTCTATAAAGATTATAAATTAATTCATAACTAAGGGTAATTTAACTTTTATCATAAGTTGAAAATACAAAATAGAAACAAAAATTGGATATTAGTATTCAAATGGGCCCGTGAGATAACATATTATAACTTCGGCCTGAGATAGCGAGTTTTTACTATAAACCGACGATTTGATAACATACCTATAGCGATAAAGTCAATTACGATGATTTACTGCCTGAAGTGCGAGTCACGGGGACTGGGGAGAGGTGAAGTTTAGTCCCACTAAACGCACTTCTTCGTGAACCAGTCCACTAGTACTCGAATTTTTAATAAAAATCGTCAACCACATCCTAATTTTACTTAAGTAAATGTTCGCAGTAATACAAATCCTAATCATTTTTGTGATGTTCAAAAACCGATAACTTATACATCAGAGTGTTATGGTGCCTCAATGTCGTTTAATAATGTGTTTCAAAACCTTGAGAAAAATTAAACGCGGCTGTTTTTTAGTGAAAATGTGAATTTGATTATGTTCTGATGCTTTAGCTTAATATTTCATTAAATTTTGCTCCTGTAAATACAGAAATAACGTACTGAATCTAATGTAAGTATGATTTATAGTTTTTAAAAAATTTTTCGTGAATAACAGACATAGGATTTACCTCATTTACAGTTTTACCTCATATCGTGAGTTTTACAATTCTGCCCTTTTATAAACATATTATTTATTTTTATTATCAACAAATGCAAAAGTCATGTTTTTCAAAAAATTGCGAAGTAAATTAGATTTTGAACGTGTTGTGCCATAGGATCATGTAATGCTTGTGACAACTCTCATCATTTTAAGCGTCATGCATAAATTTTTGTGGTTGTATTTATAGCTCCAATTACAAAGCAAATGGTGCTATACTGATTCAAACAAAAATGTTGATCCTAACCTATGCTTACAAAAAAACGCATATACTCGAGCCTATACGTGTAATAGAAAAAAATTTTGTAATGAAATATGCATTAGCTAAATTCTATATTGCTGATTAAGTTGCCAGATGAAATAAAAGAATAAATGCTGGAATTTCTAAAACAGCATCGGCGACGCGCACATAAAATAATAGACTCGCACGCGCACTGTTTAATCCTTACCTACGGAAGAATAATTACGGAAAAATTTGCAAAGTCGAATGATTAAACGCCTGCCGTACCGGATTCACAGAAAATTGCACGCTTTTTATTTTCTTGATACGTTTTTGAGTAGTAATGCTATTGATATTTGAAAAGATTAAAAAGCGATTGACACTATCCGAGGCAACCTCGGGCGCAAAGCTCATTATTGCGTCGGGATCTTCAACTTTTTGAGCGTCTGTACACTTACACAAATCGTGAAAAAAAAGGTTTTTGATAAAAAAAAAAAGATTAGATATGTGACTAAATATGTAATAATAACAACAAAAGTCGCCCTTCCAATAGTAAGCGTGTTAACAACTTGCGAAAAGCTGATTCAGTATTACCGCGATTAACGCGGCTTCCTGCTCCTCCCGTCTCTGTTGTTCTCTATCCTGATAAAGTATATGTACATTACCATGCATTTACGGAACTATTTATTATCCGAAGGAGTTAAAAATATTCGAATCAATTAAAGAAATTTACAATAAACGGTAATATTAATCTCTTTTTTACAGACTATTCGGCTCTTTATAACAGTTATAATACTGTAAAAAATACTGAAATTTTCGAAAAGATTGACCGAAATGAGAAATCATATCCAAGCGGAGAAAAAAAAAAAAAAACCAATTGCAATATACCTAAGATATACTGGTCCGCCGTGCGCGCGACTATGCAGCTTAACGAAGGTTGATGTTTTTGCACGCGGAGACTTCTTCTCCTTGGCCAATGGTGGGGGTACGGAGCGGCGGTCACCCGAAATGAGGATGGCGCCGATCCTGATCCACAACTTGCTTCTCTAAAAACAAAATATGGTTCTTTATGTTTTTTTTTTTTTTTTTTCTTTAGCACAACGATTTTCATGCGTTCGACAAAATACTAATTAAACTCGATTTTGATAGTAACAAATCAACAACGATGGCAAAATCATGTTACAAATGTAACTAAAAAAAAAAAAAAAAAAATTCAATATAAGGTATCCTAAACTATGACGTCATGAGCAAAAAGTTGACGAACGCTGGGGTTAAAACAAATTATACATAGATATACAGGTAATGAGCGTTGAAGCTTGGCTTTCGTGGAGATTGTATCTATATATAATTTGATGTTACTCAAGCGTTCGTCAACTTTTTGCTCATGACGTCATAGTTGAGAATACCTTATTCCAATATTTGTTACTTATTTAGTTTCAAAATTTTCAAACTTATTTATTCAACAAACCGCACTGTTATAAATATAACGTATTTTTCAAAATTAAAACATTATCGGTAGAAAGCTGTGAGCCATGTTTTAACATCGCGAAACCAATAAAATATGCTAAACATGCCAAACGTTTGTAAAAAATATCTAAAAATGGCGATTGCAAAACATACCTTTTTGTAGCTACCCCAGCGTCCAAAACCAAAATATTCCTTTTCAGCGTCCAACAGCAACGTGAACACGAAAAAAAAGGTCGCGACCGCGAAACTGCAAAAACTAATACGTAAAATCAAGGATTGAATTTGCTTCTCCCAGAGTTAGCTACAGCGCTTGCGAAGTGTTAGGACAGAGCTTGAAAAGTAAAAGGCTCGGCCAACGTCGTCGCCTCGAGACAACCACCAGAAAAACTATTATTCCAATAATATATTGCACGAATCTAATAACTACGAAGTGATGCTTCGTCCTGTTCCCCTGCGCGCTGACTATATGTATAAAACACGTGGAGATGACTTGCTCTCAGTATGCATGCGCAACGGAATTCGCAGCAAGCTTTATGCACTCTCTACCTACACGCTACTCTATAGTAAGGCTTGCGCAGAACGGTATTAATGTTTTTACTTGAGAACGGAAATTGTCAACTCCACCGGATCCGCCGCTGCTCTGGACTTTTGCTATACCGTCGCGCATGCATACTGTAAAAATTCTGTATCAAGATTCACGAAAAAATCGTGTGCTAGCCTTACGCAGAAAAGATCTTAAGCGCACTGTAGGAGAGCCAATCAAAATCACTCCGGTCGCACCTGATTGGTTCGGCTACAGTAGCGGTTAGGATTTTTTCTGCGTAAGGCTAACACACGATTTTTTCGTGAATCTTGATACAGAATTTTTACAGTATGCATGCGCGACGGTAAAGCAAAAGTCCAGAGCAGCGGCGGATCCGGTGGAGGTGACAATTTCCATTCTCAAGTAAAAACATTAATACCGTTCTGCGCAAGCCTTACTATAGAGTAGCGTGTAGGTAGAGAGTGCATAAAGCTTGCTGCGAATTCCGTTGCGCATGCATACTGAGAGCAAGTCATCTCCACGTGTTTTATACATATAGTCAGCGCGCAGGGGAACAGGACGAAGCATCACTTCGTAGTTATTAGATTCGTGCAATATGTCGTGTATCAACCTTTAACACAAATAATAATACTAATAATAATCATAACCAATACCCATCACCCTCCTAAGTTGCGCTAACGACTTTTCGAATATTCTTAATTACTCCCGCCGAAAGAGTGAGGAAGGGGGCCCGTCGCGAGCCAAGCTAAAAGCTCGAGCTAATTGGATGCAGCTCCGATCCTTAAGTCCTAGGTGGGGATAATCGGCGACCTCCCGGCTCGCGCGAACCTCAAACTCTCTCTCTCGTTCCCGACACCAAGCGACCCGGAGGCCAGCGCAAGCCGAAGGTCGCAGAGGCACACCTGGACGGAAGGAGCCGGAGTTCCACGGGCTTCGACAGGCCACTGTATTCGACAGCCCTGACACAAGGGTCAACCATAGGGATCACCGGGCTAGAAACCCGGACCCCTCTCCGTCTAGCCTAGGTTCGCACCTAGTTACAAGTAAGATTTTTTATTACTAATTTATAACTTCGTCGAAGGACGATAAACTTGATTCGTAAAAATTTCTATTTTATAATTATTAATAATAAAATTTACATTAACTTTAAAAATTACATTTATTTTTCCCCAAATTAATCCCACCCAAGACAAGCGAAAAGGGTGACGAGCAGATTACTGCGTAATCTGCTCATAGCGGGTAAGTTCCCACTTAAATTAAATTAAACTCAAATATAATTAAATAATTATTGTCACGTTTGCACACGACAAATATATTATTGGAATAATAATTTTTCTGGTGGTTGTCTCGAGGCGACGACGTTGGCCGAGCCTTATACTTTTCAAGCTCTGTCCTAACACTTCGCAAGCGCTGTAGCTAACTCTGGGAGAAGCAAATTCAATCCTTGATTTTACGTATTAGTTTTTGCAGTTTCGCGGTCGCGACCTTTTTTTTCGTGTTCACGTTGCTGTTGGACGCTGAAAAGGAAGATTTTGGTTTTGGACGCTGGGGTAGCTACAAAAACGTATGTTTTGCAATCGCCATTTTTAGATATTTTTTACAAACGTTTGGCATGTTTAGCATATTTTATTGGTTTCGCGATGTTAAAACATGGCTCACAGCTTTCTACCGATAATGTTTTAATTTTGAAAAATACGTTATATTTATAACAGTGCGGTTTGTTGAATAAATAAGTTTGAAAATTTTGAAACTAAATAAGTAACAAATATTGGAATAAGGTATTCTCAACTATGACGTCATGAGCAAAAAGTTGACGAACGCTTGAGTAACATCAAATTATATATAGATACAATCTCCACGAAAGCCAAGCTTCAACGCTCATTACCTGTATATCTATGTATAATTTGTTTTAACCCCAGCGTTCGTCAACTTTTTGCTCATGACGTCATAGTTTAGGATACCTTATATTGAATTTTTTTTTTTTTTTTTTAGTTACATTTGTAACATGATTTTGCCATCGTTGTTGATTTGTTACTATCAAAATCGAGTTTAATTAGTATTTTGTCGAACGCATGAAAATCGTTGTGCTAAAGAAAAAAAAAAAAAAAAAAAACATAAAGAACCATATTTTGTTTTTAGAGAAGCAAGTTGACGATCGGGATCGGCGCCATCCTCATTTGGGGCGACCGGCGCTCCGTACCCCCACCATTGGCCAAGGAGAAGAAGTCTCCGCGTGCAAAAACATCAACCTTCGTTAAGCTGCATAGTCGCGCGCACGGCGGACCAGTATATCTTAGGTATATTGCAATTGGTTTTTTTTTTTTTTTTCTCCGCTTGGATATGATTTCTCATTTCGGTCAATCTTTTCGAAAATTTCAGTATTTTTTACAGTATTATAACTGTTATAAAGAGCCGAATAGTCTGTAAAAAAGAGATTAATATTACCGTTTATTGTAAATTTCTTTAATTGATTCGAATATTTTTAACTCCTTCGGATAATAAATAGTTCCGTAAATGCATGGTAATGTACATATACTTTATCAGGAAAGAGAACAACAGAGACGGGAGGAGCAGGAAGCTGCGTTAATCGCGGTAATACTGAATCAGCTTTTCGCAAGGTGTTAACACGCTTACTAGGTATTGGAAGGGCGAGTTTCTTGTAGAAAAAGCTACGCTATAATCGTCAATTTGACTGATAAAATTTTTTTTTTTTTTTTTAAGTTTCTTAAATACGTAACGTAAAAGTCGCACAGTTAATTTATGAATCTACGTATTCTACACAGAGTTCGTTTAAACTAAAGTAACCTTTATTGTTAATTAGCCATTCAAATTACATTACAATAATTTTATTAAGAGTTTTAAAGTATTTTGTACTTCATCATTATAATATTAACAACTTCAAAAATTCACAAACAGGTAAACGCAATGCTTCAAGACTTCCGATCAATTTTTTGTAGTACTTCCTTTTCTCCAGCAACAGTTTTTACTCTTTCGTCGGCTTTATCCGAGCCTACCACAAATCATTACTTATTTCGATAATCGCGGGGAAAAAATTTTAACAAAAATTCATCATTAAATTTTAAGTGCTTATTTTTACGTCAGTTATCTTAAAGTACCAACCATCAAAATAAAATTAGAAAAGCGTAATCATTGCAGCCGTGAAAAATTAAAAGCAAAATCGATCAAATTACTTCGAATAAAGAGTCATCAAGAGTTGTATTTTCATCGTACTCTATTTTAGCATCCCGAAGAAAAGAAAAAAAAAAAAAAAAAAAAGAGCCGACGATAATTGTTCAGTCTTAAGTAGTGACGCCAACTAGTTTTACCCTCTTGGAGACACGAGCGTCGAAAAACCCATCGAAGCTGCGATAAACATTCCTTAATACCGAGACCGAAGTTTTTAAAGTGGCATCCCACACCCGGGATTCCCGCGGTGGATAAAAACTAGGAGTTTTCCAAACGAGAAATTCCGACGTCTTTCTCGGCTGGTGATTGCGCCCGATAGATTTCAAATAGGAAAGTAAAGCAAATTTCGTTGATGCATCAACGAAATTCTTTTATTTTATTTATAGTCACATATAAAATCATTTTGTATTCAAAAAAAGAATTATTTTTATAAAATTTTGTAGGTAAGCGGGGTACAATAATGATAAAAATAGGTTTTAAATTATGTGAAAATCATCACAGTTGCTACAAGAATCAGGCGTTCATAAATTTTTGTTTGTTTAAGATAATGAAATACCGAAGCAGTTTATTGCTTATTTTTAAGATATTGAAATCAAAAGACGCCAAATTTTTTTCCGCGTGTGAGTTTGGAGTTACTCATTGATCAGTTGTGAACGCTTGGGTGGACACGTTCGTTATATTCGTGTGCATTTACACGAACAGAAAAGAAATGAGAATTTTGTATGCTAAAGCAACTCCGAAAAATTACGTGGAGGATACGAAAAAAACCTAGAAAAAACCTAGAAAAAAACTATAAGCTCAACGGTGCGGCAACCAATCAAATCAACTCTATCTCACCCTCCGTCAAGCATCGACGGCTCGAGAGTCGAGCCGTACCGTAACGCTGACGGTTATTACGCAGACTCCACGGTAAACTCTCGGGCTTCTTTAATACCATATTTTTCAAAGTTCCTTCCACGGTAAAATTGCGTTTTTTTTTTGTCTGTATACAGACACTAGAAAATTTGAAGATCCCGGCACAATATATATATAAGTGTGTGTGTGTGTGTGTGTGTGTGTGTGTGTGTGTGTGTGTGTGAGCTTTAGCCCGAGATTGGCTTGGAAAGCGCCAGCCTCTTTTTGGAAAATCCGATCTTTTTTAACGTGTATTGAACATCGGTTTTAAACTTAACAAAAAGTTTTGAAATCTAGTACAATTTTTCTACTTTCAACTGTACCCAACTCGATCCTGTTATTCTTGCTGTTTAAATACAAAGTTTTCTGTTAAACATCGCCGAATTCTTTATTTGTAAACTTAATTTCATGACTTAATAGTTTTAATAATTCGTGGACTGTTTTCTTACCAGTTAAAAATGTTTAAAGTTCATTTAAAAATTTTCAGTGGTTGTCGGGTTTTTGATAATAGTACATTAAATTCGTAAAATGAACAAAAATTCAGTTTTGGCCTCAAATCGCAGAATAAGCCACTCGAGGCATGAAGAAGTCGAGGTGGTACTGTTCCATAATCAGTCAGAGCAAAGAAACGTTCAAGCCGGGCTTTTATCGGAGCGTAATATTCGATTCAAGTGACGTTTGCTTTGAATGTTATTTATTAGCTTTACATATTTTATACGAATACATAATGTAGCTAATTGAAACAGTTGATTTTTATTCATTTACTTTTTTACAATCAAAATAAATCAATATTAATAAAAGGTAAGTGTACCTAATATGGCCCTGTGCCTAATATGCCCCCCTCCCTTAATTATTTTGAATATGTTCGATATGCGGCATCTGTACACGGTAGGAAGAAGTCAAAAACACTGAATTATGAAGTTTTGAGTTGTTTAGAACATTTTAAAATTATTTTTGCGCACGCTTTGTAGCTAAAACTCGTTTCGTATACCTCCGTTATTATTTTACGTTGTAATTAACCCATTAAGTCCGAGGATTTTTTGAATTTTTGGTTGTGTTTGAGCTGGGAAATCTTAGGGAAATCTTGGGGAAAATGTATACCTGAATACCCTACCCCCCTATTTTCAAGTATGCCCTGCACGATGGTGTAGTTTAAAAAAGTCAAAAATTCGATTTTCATTTGTTTATAAACAAATTAAAAAAAAAAAACAAGATTTTTTTTGCACTTTTTTTTTCTAATCGAAAAATTGAGTGGTTAAAAATTTTTTACACACTTTAGAATATCATCACGGGTGATCACGCATTTCAAAGTTTCCAAATCTTCTTGAAAATTGTAGCTGCGATTTTTGTAAACAAAATGGCGGCCAAAACACTGCGAAGAAAAAATTCGTAAAGCAGCCGAAGGCGGAACCAACATCGAAAAACTTATTTTGCTCAAAAATATTTATTGAAAAAGCATAAAAAGTCTTTGAAATGTTAATTGTTAATATTTTTATCATTTCAATTGCATATATGCGAGTATTGGGCCCAATAGGGAGGGACCCAAATATAAACATTGAGAAATCGAAAAATAAAAAATACTAACTTATTCTACGTAAAATTATAAGAACAAAATATACTTGGTGTTTTTTTTATTGGGGCCACTATTTTTTCATAAAAATTCGTTGAAGTTGGGACTATCAACCAATTGAGTCCAAGGATTTTTTGAATTTTTGGTTGTGTTTGAGCTGGGAAATCTTGGGGAAATCTTGGGGAAAATGTATACCTGAATACCCTACCCCCCTATTTTCAAGTATGCCCTGCACGATGGTGTAGTTTAAAAAAGTCAAAAATTCGATTTTCATTTGTTTATAAACAAATTAAAAAAAAAAAACAAGATTTTTTTTGCACTTTTTTTTTCTAATCGAAAAATTGAGTGGTTAAAAAATTTTTTACACACTTTAGAATATCATCACGGGTGATCACGCATTTCAAAGTTTCCAAATCTTCTTGAAAATTGTAGCTGCGATTTTTCTAAACAAAGTGGCGGCCAAAAAACTACGACGTAAAAATTCGTAAAGCAGCCGAAGGCGGAACCAACATCGAAAAACTTATTTCGCTCAAAAACGAGGCCTTCAGATGTATTTATTTATTTATTTATTTATTTATGTTATTTATTTATTAGATTATTTGATTTTTCTGTTAAAAAAATAAATTAATAAATAAATACTTGAATTTTTATTTATTTCCTTTTTTTGTTATGCAGTGACAAACTGAATACGAAATATATGTTCAATAAAAATAGCCTGCGTATTTTATAATTATTAGAAATACAATTTTGTTATGCAGAAGAAGAGAAAGTAAGAAAGAACAACGGATTCATTGATGCTGTTAAAGCTTTTGCCAGGTGTATACGAGTATAGCTGAAAGGCATAGAGTCTGCTTCATAATCCCCACTTCATGGGTTCGAACCTTGCTTACGAAAATTAAAAACTCAAAATTATTGCCATAAATAAAAAAAAAATACAAGAAATGTAACGTACAATATATTTTATTTTTTTACATTTTATTACATTATGTTTTTGTAAAAATTAATAAAATTTTGAATGTAGTCATTCTAGTTGGGCAAAAACTAATTGAAGAGAAAACTAAATGAACAGAATATTTTTAATGTTTGCAGATATTTCCAATAATTTATATATTTATAAAAAATAATAATTTATTTCGAAAAAAAAAATAAAAATGAAAAAACATTTTTTATAAATGACAATGGTGAAAATTCTTATCATCTGCTAGGGTAAACATGCTTCATAACGAAAAGAGTCCGCTAGGTGGCGTCACGTTTAAACAACATACTAATAAATTAGGTGAAAAAAGAATATAAACAATGGTTGGTTTGATGACATTTTTACCCTGGCAGATGATAAGTTCCACCAGGGGAGCTGCTCAAAGACTGTGGCTGATAATTTTAGCGAATTTCAAGCTAGTCCAGACTACAAATAAATAAATAAATTGAAAAAATTTTGAAATCTGTTCAATTTTTAGTGATTGAATAATTTCAAACTTTTCAATATGCGACCAAAGCGACCTAGACCAGCTAAACCTCCTGATACTGATTCTGAATCAGAATATTTCAGTTCTGATGAAGATGACGAACGATATTGCATACCTGATCCAAATTATTCTGGAGATGAAAGCGAAGGCTCAGGAGCTGAAGAAAGCGACGACTGTACAAACGATTCTCAAAATGATAAAACTTCACAAAAAACTTATTCTCAAGCATCAAAAAATTATGTTAGCAATAACAGTCGTTTGGAGGATAAATACGTTTATGAGTGGGTCGAGGGAGAACAAATTTATCCACAAAACGTTGAAAATAGTTGCCAAATGTCTGATGCTAACAAAAAAAAAATAAAAAGTATGAATTGTGTTGAACTATTTGAAACTTTTTTTTCAGATAGTATAAAAAATCACATAATTATGTGTACTCGAGCAAACGGGTATGAACTAACGATGGGTGAACTTAACGTTTTTATAGGTATTTTAATTGCATCAGCCTACAATTCGCGAAAATCTTACAAACACTACTGGTCAGATGATCCTTTTTTGTCATTTGAGCCAGTAAAAGCGGCTATGGCTCGCGATAAATTTCAGCAAATAAAATCAAACATCAAATATTCTAAACCTGCAGATGAAAATGAAAATGATTTTGGATGGCGTGTACGTACAATTATTGATTTATTCAGGGAAAACATCCAGCAATTTGGATATTTTCAAGCTGCAATGGCCGTTGACGAGATGATGGCCAAGTTTTATGGTAGAACTATTCTGAAACAATTCATAAAAGGGAAGCCCATTAGATTTGGCTTGAAATTTTGGGGTCTTTGCACTCCTGATGGCTATTTACTTGAGTTTGATTTGTACTGTGGTAAAAACTCTGCAATAGCTGACAATAAACTTGAAAAATGTTCTTTAGGTACTCGTGTTGTTATGAGTTTGCTTCAGCACTTTTTTTCAAACGTAACTTTTAGGAAACTGCCTCTTTATCATTTATACATGGACAATTTATTTACTAGTTTTGATCTTGTTTTACATTTAAAAAACTTAGGGGTTCGTTCGACTGGTACTATCCGAGAAAATCGTGTAAAGGAAAAAAATGTTATTCCTAAAAAGTCACCGAAAGGTACAGTTGCAGTGAAATACGAAAAAAGTAGTGGTATAAATTACATTACATTGCAGGACTCTAAACCAGTGTCGATGGTTTCTACTGCTGCTGGTGTCACACCCACATACACAGCGAAAAGGAGGAGCAAAGAAAAAAAAGAAAAAGAAGAAATTGCTTTCCCTAATGCATTCCAACTTTATAATAAAAATATGGGTGGCGTTGACGTTCATGATGGACGTTGTAACTACGCTATGCCTTGCATAAGGTCTAAAAAGTGGACGTGGATCGTTTTTATTCGTCTTATTCAAGCGTCAATAGCTAATGCAGTTGTTCTTTCGAACTATGTTCACGGCAAGGAAACTAAAAAATCAAGTTCGCTTGACTTTATGATGGCAATTTCCAAGCATTATCTTTCAAAGGAAAAGTCTACTAGAGGCAATCACCAAATTTTGACTAAAGAAAAACTAAGAAAATGTTGCTTCTGTCCCATTAGGACACGTTTGTACTGTGAAAAGTGCAGCTTATCTATTTGTCAAAATTGCGTTCCTAAAAATAATCATTAAATTTATTGTAGTCTAAAAGTTTTCATAATTTCTAAGAAAGTTTCATTGTTGAACTAAAAAATTATTTTTATAAAAAAATTGATAAAAAAAAAAAAAAAAAAAAAAAATTAGAAAAACACAAAAAAAGTATAAAAGTAATAAAAAAAAAAAAAAAAAAGACACTTTGTTTCATCAACCTCCGCGTGGTAGGTGTTGGGCAACGTTATGTTTTGTATTTTATAAGTGTAACGGCTAAGAGATGAAATTTACAATTTGACGAGTTATTGTTACTTTTTAAAAATTTTCTATAAATTTTTATAATTTTTGATTGAGAGAGATTGGTAAAGACTATTATTGCTACAGAAAATTCATAATTTATTATTTTTACATATAAATGAAGTCTAAATCTGTAAATCTGTACACGGCCGTTGGCTAAAGCAGCAAAGAGCCAGTTTAGCAATGCTTAGATCGTTGTTCGAATCCCGCTCACGGCGAGTATTCAGAAAAAGCGCAGATACAGTTGTAAACTGTAAAAGTCGTAATAAAAATTTCTCAGAGGCGTTGACTTCGTGGTGATTGAAAAAAAAAATTTCATCCTTAGGCTATAAAAAAATTTTTTTTTTTTTCAACTCTCAATCTGCCAATTTTTCTTTATATCTGATGAAATATTTCTTTATAAAAGATTTGATTTATGGATATAATTGAACAAAATTTTCTTGTAATTTTTTCTAGCCTGCATCTATGATAATTTTAGTCTGATCGCTTTTTTCTAAAAGTTAATTTTTCTTATAGTTTTTTATTCAGTTCAGACCAATATTTGGTGAATTATATCCTTTCAAAAAGGTGTATTTGAAAGTAGAAAAAAAAAAAAGATTTAAAGTCATTGGAAGACGAATTTTTTTTTTTTTTTTGGATTTACAATTTTTTTCTGTATTTGAGATACTTTTTGCTCTAAGCGGGATATGAACCCATGGACTTGTGATTACGAAGCAGACTCTATGCCTTTCAGCTATAGTCGTATACACCTGGCAAAAGCTTTAACAGCATCAATGAATCCGTTGTTCTTTCTTACTTTCTCTTCTTCTGCATAACAAAATTGTATTTCTAATAATTATAAAATACGCAGGCTATTTTTATTGAACATATATTTCGTATTCAGTTTGACACTGCATAACAAAAAAAGGAAACAAATAAAAATTCAAGTATTTATTTATTTATTTATTTTTTTTTTAAAAGAAAAATCAAGTAATCTAATAAATAAATAACATAAATAAATAAATAAATAAATAAATAAATAAATACATCTGAAGGCCTCGTTTTTGAGCGAAATAAGTTTTTCGATGTTGGTTCCGCCTTCGGCTGCTTTACGAATTTTTACGTCGTAGTTTTTTGGCCGCCACTTTGTTTAGAAAAATCGCAGCTACAATTTTCAAGAAGATTTGGAAACTTTGAAATGCGTGATCACCCGTGATGATATTCTAAAGTGTGTAAAAAATTTTTTAACCACTCAATTTTTCGATTAGAAAAAAAAAGTGCAAAAAAAATCTTGTTTTTTTTTTTTAATTTGTTTATAAACAAATGAAAATCGAATTTTTGACTTTTTTAAACTACACCATCGTGCAGGGCATACTTGAAAATAGGGGGGTAGGGTATTCAGGTATACATTTTCCCCAAGATTTCCCCAAGATTTCCCAGCTCAAACACAACCAAAAATTCAAAAAATCCTTGGACTCAATTGGTTGATAGTCCCAACTTCAACGAATTTTTATGAAAAAATAGTGGCCCCAATAAAAAAAACACCAAGTATATTTTGTTCTTATAATTTTACGTAGAATAAGTTAATATTTTTTATTTTTCGATTTCTCAATGTTTATTTTTGGGTCCCTCCCTATTGGGCCCAATACTCGCATATATGCAATTGAAATGATAAAAATATTAACAATTAACATTTCAAAGACTTTTTATGCTTTTTCAATAAATATTTTTGAGCAAAATAAGTTTTTTGATGTTGGTTCCGCCTTCGGCTGCTTTACGAATTTTTTCTTCGCAGTGTTTTGGCCGCCATTTTGTTTACAAAAATCGCAGCTACAATTTTCAAGAAGATTTGGAAACTTTGAAATGCGTGATCACCCGTGATGATATTCTAAAGTGTGTAAAAAATTTTTTAACCACTCAATTTTTCGATTAAAAAAAAAAAAGTGCAAAAAAAATCTTGTTTTTTTTTTTTAATTTGTTTATAAACAAATGAAAATCGAATTTTTGACTTTTTTGAACTATACCATCGTGTAGGGCATACTTGAAAATAGGGGGATAGGGTATTCAGGTATACATTTTTCACAGTTTTCCCTAAGATTTCCCAGCTCAAACACAACCAAAAATTCAAAAAATCCTCGGACTTAATGGGTTAATAAAAAAAAAACAAATTACTATAATTAATTTAATTTAATAATGATCGATAATATAATTAGTATAATTATAACGCATATTTAATAATAATTAATTTGGTAGGTTTGATAAAATATCGTGAATATTACCGAGAAAAGAAAAAAAAAAAAAGTAAAAAGAGAGAGGAAGCCGCGCGCTACTGAATCCGACCACTTCCCACCCTTGTGTGACGTCTGACTAATTCTTGACCTATTTTTACTCGCTACCCTGTTTTTTTTGTCTGACCATTGACCTACTCTACTCGCCTGCTTTCACAGTCAAATAAAAAAATAAAGAAAAGGGGTCGTCATTCTCCTATCACCGTGTGGGTTCCCTGACTCGTGCCCAACCGGGAGTTCCGACCGAGGGGCGTTGAAAGCGACTCCGTCTGGGGAATTGAATGCAAGCCGGCGCAGTGCGCCTCTACAGCCAGGAAGGGCTAGCCCTTGGGTTTCGGATCTTCCTGCTCACTCGATTCGAATTAAGAATTATACGGATTGAGCTGACCCTATATGCGGATGACCTAGTTATCTATCACCGTTAAAGATAGACCCAGACCGAATCTCGAACACCTACACCGGTAGTTCTTCCGTACCCCTAGTCCTTGGACAGTGGAGTGGCAGCTAAGCTGGTGTCTTTTGGGACCCCACGAGATGACCGGCGGGACAAATGCCAACGGGCAGGGCCAGCAGGACCTGACCCGAACCATGGGTACGACATTGCTGGCATTGACTAACAGTCTTTGCCTGCAAAATGCCATCGCAGGTCTGAGTACCTACGACGGCAGCAATATACCCCTCAAGGACTTTATCCAGGATGTCCGGAATGGAGCAGACTGCGTCTCCGACGAACAGAAGGAGGGGTATAAGCGGGCTGTTCTAAGCAAACTGAGAGGTGCAGCGAAAGACTGCGCTTGGGGGCAAGACTTTGCCGACGTGGAGGAAATATGCAGCCACCTAAAAAAACGTTTTTCCCCCGGTAAGGGCTTCGCCTATTACAACAATAAGCTCCACACCCTGCATATGAAGCAAAGTGACTCGGTCAGGGGATTCAAGGACCAGATTAACATTCTCCTCCGGTGTGCTTTGAAGGAAGAGAAGAAAGAAGAATATCATGAGATGATGATGGTGCCCTTGACCGAAGCTGCCGTGGATGTCTTCATCAAGGGACTTCCCGCAAGCCTCAGCCAATGGGTGGATTCCAAAAAACCTACCAAGTTGGAAGACGCCTATGAGGAGGCCGTGCGACTCGAGTCAAGGATGGACGCCCGTATCATCCCGGATGCCCGCCAGAGATCCAACTACTACCAAGCCGACGGGCGGAGACAAGACTCTCGCTATGGAGCGGAGAGCCAGACTGCCTACGTAGGATGGGTGCAAGAGGGGGAGGACGCGGGCGAGTGGTACCCGTGGTCTGAACAAAGCCAGCTGCCGGAGCAGGAGGAACCATGGCAGGGACTACCACCTCAGAGTGCTGAGACTGCCTACGAGGTCTATTACCAACAGCCCTATCAGGCTTACCCAAGCCAAACACCCCGGTATACGCAACCAGGACCGCCGCAGTTCCAGACGCAGAACGGACCACCTCAACCGCGTCAACAATACCCCCAGGTACAGCGATACCCCCGACCTCCGGTACCGAATCTGCAAGCCCCCCAGGGGTATTGGCAACCGGCCCCTGGGCATAATCCCAATTACGGACCACACCGAGTGAATTACCGACCGCCTGGTCCACCCCGACCAAAAACTTATGACCCTGACCGTAGTCAACAGAATAAAGTGCCCACCTACCAATATCCCCGATATGGGCCCCCTAATGGCTGGCCACAAGGCCCGCGGATGAATACCCCTATGGGACAACCTACGATGACGGGGCCACCTCCCCCGAGCCGTAACCCAGCCATGCCTCCGGTGCAGTGTCAACCTGTAACCGCGGAGGACGTTGACCTACGACCTAATCCCCCATACCAACAGCCTTTAAACTGGCTGGAGGCTCGCCCAACTATGGTGGCGAGCCAGCCTCAAGGACCCTCCGGGCCAGTGGTGAACCAACCAGGCCCCCCGCAGGCGGCACAGACCATGCAAATTCAAACCAAGGGAGTACCATCCACCTTGCGGTCTGCCCGTACGCTGCGGAGCTTGCAATAGACCCCGACCCGGGCACCCACATCCGAGTATATCTCCCGCAGGAGCAAAGACATCTGGTGCTCATGCTGGACACGGGGTCTGCCGTCAACTTGATCAAGCTTCAGGCGCTCCACCCGGATGCCCAGGTAGAAACAGCAGCGGCCATCCCCTTGGTGGGAATCGCCGCCCAGGAAGTAATGACCTTAGGCATCACCTGGATACCAATAGGCGACCAACCTACTCTTTTCCATGTCGTGCCAGACCAATTCCCCATTCGGTATGACGGAATACTGGGTCGAGTATTCTTAAAGCAGAATGAGGCCGTAATATCTTATTATAAGAATAAAATAATGATAGGAAGTGACGTTATGAACCCCCTACCCTTCCTAGACTCCGAGGGTTATGAAATGGTTGACCAAGAGCGGGGTTTAAACCCACGAGACCCCATGCCAGAGGGAATTCACAAGGTTGAGTTAGCCGAGCCCTCCCCTGTAAGTACGGGCTCGGCTGAGTCCCCGGCTGAGGAGAAAGGACCTAAGGAAACCCAGCTGGAAGCCCCTTTGAACCTCAAAGAAGGGAGTACCACGTGGACAATTAAAAAACGGTGCCGCCAAGTTATCAGCGTTAATTTGATAAACGCCCATACGGGAGTAGGATACCTCCCGGCCCTTAGCAGAACCCCAGGAGTGTTCATCGGAAATGCACTCGTCACCAGTGAAAATGGGAGTTGCAAGGTTTTGGCAGTGAATACAACCGAGGAAGATGTGACCATTGAGGTTCACCCCCATGAATTAATTCCCTGCGAGTACGACGCACCCCCGTTCGATCCCGATTCAGAGACCGAGCCTGAGGGCGAAAAAATCACAGATGAGGGAGAGAGAGTAAGGCGCGTGTTAGAGCTGCTCGACGCGGAGCAGTTAAACTCCGAGGAGAGGGACCAAGTGCGGCGTGTCGTGGAAGAATATCACGACGTTTTCTTACTACCCGGGGATAAATTGTCCTGCACCGATCTAGTGGAACACGAGATACCTACCGAAGACAACATCCCTGTGCATACTAAACAATACCGCCACCCACCCATTCACCGGGAGGTGATGCGAGAGGACATCGAGAAGAAGCTCTATGATGACATCATAGAACCCTCAACCTCACACTACCAGTCTCCTGTGTGGATTTTGCTAAAGAAAAGGGACAGCCAAGGACGTCCAAGATGGCGTATGGTGGTGGACTTCAGAGCTCTCAATTCCAAAACAATTGGGGACGCATACCCGCTGCCGTGCATCGCGGACATCCTGGACCAATTGGGCGACTCGGTATACTTTTCTACCTTTGACCTAGCCAGTGGGTTTCATCAAATCCCCATGAAACCCAGTGACAGACCTAAGACGGCGTTCTCCACAATAACGGGACACTGGCAGTTTAAGAAGATGCCTATGGGACTCAAAAACGCGCCCGCGACCTTCCAACGACTAATGGATCGCATCCTGCTGGGCCTGCAAAATGTGGAGATGTTGGTGTATCTAGATGATATCATCATATACGCCAGTAGCCTTAGCGAGCATCTGCGAAAGGTGAGACTGTTGTTTGACCGATTAAGTCATGCGAAACTGGTGTTACAACCCGACAAAGTACTCTTCCTCCGACGAGAGGTAGGATTCCTGGGACACATCGTGTCCGAGAAGGGGTGTGAACCAAACCCTGACAAAATCATGTCCATGAAAAATTTCCCCCGACCTCGCAATGTAACCGGTATCCGGTCGTTCACGGCTTTGGCCGGATACTATCGGAGATTCATAAAAGACTTTAGCAAAATAGCGAAGCCTCTGTATGACCTCACGAAGAAAGATACCAAGTTCGTCTGGACCGATGCCCAAGAGAAAAGCTTTAATCTACTAAAGCAAAAACTTTGCGAGGCTCCTATTTTGCAGTTTCCCGATTTTAATAAAAAATTTACCCTAACAACCGATGCTTGCGACTATGCTGTGGGAGCAGTACTTAGCCAGGAGAAAGATGGCTTCGACCATCCTGTCGCCTATTTGTCACGAAGCTTGACGGGACCGGAACTTAACTATACCACCACCGAAAAAGAATGCGTCGCGGTGTTGTACGCCTTCCGCAAATTCCGAACTTATTTGCTGGGGAGGCGATTCTTGCTCGTGAGTGATCACGAACCCTTAAGCTGGATGCATAACCAAAAAGACCCCGGCAAAAGGATGCTACGATGGATGCTGAAGTTTACAGACTATGAGTACGACTTCAAGTACAAGCCAGGAAAACTTAACATCAATGCCGACGCCCTCTCACGAAACCCGGCAGATCGGCCAATACCGGAAGATGAGATAAATACCACCCTGCCCACGATCAAGGTCCTGGTCCTGGAAGATAAGAACCAGAGAGACCAAGATAAGGCTCAGAGAATCGAGAGGCCTGTTCGAAAGCCTTCGGGACGAATGGTTGGCAACTCACGCCCTAGTACCTCGGGGACAGGCCCAAGACAACCAACCCTAAATAAAGCAAAGGGAGTCACGAAAACGACCTCTCTGACCCCTACTCCGTTGCGCCGGGAGCGGGCGAAATCGGTGGACGAGGGAATAAAGCCTCGTCGAGGTCGACCGGTAGGATCTAAAACAAACAAGAACCCGCCTCCGCTGGACCATAGTACCATAGCCCAACGTACGAGATCCAGACAACCATTAGGACTCCCACCAAAGAGGGGCAGTTCCTTACCCCCAGCCCCAGGACTGAGTCCACTACCCTCACGCGTGAAAGAAATAAGGGACGAAGCCGAACCCGGAGATCGTGCCGACGGTGACGCTTTCGATCCGGAAGAAGACGAAGAAACTCGGGGCGTTCTGACGGTGGACCCCATGAGTGACTGGGACACGTCAGACTCAAGACCCCCCGTGGTTGATCTGAAGGATAGCGGACTGCGAGATGAGACAACCGACGAAGTTTCTTCGGAAAAAGATGACCATCCAGAGAATCGAAAAACCGACCCCGATGTCGCCGCCACGGAAGTTAGCGCAGTGACGCCTAGCGAGACGGAGACTGTGGGGGACGAGAGCGAGGAAATTTTCGAGGGTCCATCACACTCCATTAACCTGCAAGACTTGCAAGAGAGCAGCGATAAACTAAACCAAAGCTTATTGGACCACTACGAGCGTACCAACAATTGGTATGGGTTACCGAACCTCGAGGAAGATAAGTGGCCCGCACATTTTTCAGACGGTGATGGAGATGTGAGAACCCCCGTGCAGGGAGACAAGGACCGATTCTCAGAAGGGGAAGAGGTCGACGAGGAGCTGCAGGATCTGCTCAACCAGGCCGACCCTTACGATGCTGAGACTTTGGATGACAGCGTGATGAGTGAACGAGTGCAGAGACTGGTAACCAGCGCTCAAGCCCGCACGGATCGGGAAGTGAACCGGTGCATCTCGGCCGCATCGGACCCTGACTCTGACGACGAGGCAGATGAAAGTGCTAGAGAAGAGGAACGGAGAGACGAGTCTTCCGGGAAATGGCCGGCGAAGACCGGAGTTTCAGTTGACCCAAGATATAAGCCTGACACCCCCAAGGGGAGTAGCACCCCCCAATCTGAAGGCGTCAAGGGTGGGATGGTCCAAGATACCCGAACTGGAAACTGTACAGGAAACAGCCCCGGCCTCCCCCGTGAACCTCGAATTTAGTAAGCCAGCACAGGAGGACCTACCCTTTTTCCTCCCCGAAATAACTTGGGCACTAGCTGATCCTCCAGACCATAGTAAATGCTGGGATCCCGATAACCCGAAAACCCCAAGAGAAGATGACCCGTCTGACCGTGTGAGGAAGCAGCCTAACCGGCCGCTAGGTAAAATCGTGCAAAGCAGGAACTGTTTGACTTATAAACGAAGCAACCTTGTTCACTTCCTCTCAAAAGATTGTGTTCCGGTGGGACCTGTCAGTCGGCTGCTTGTAGACCTTGATGCAATCGACCCGAACGCACTCAGGCGAAAGCGACCCCGGAGGGGACAGATTATGATCACCCCTTACAAGAACCACAACATCCTGTCATTGATTGTGAAAAATCATCACTATGACCCATTGGACATCAGCACGGTGAGAAGGTGCTTAGAGAATCTAAAGAGCGTATTGTCCGAACGTAACCTCAGCGGGTTCAGAATTGCCTGGAAGGGCGACCTGGCCAGCCAACTGGAACCAGGACTATTGGAAGAGCTCTTACGAGACGTGTTCGAAAAAAGTCCGTTTGATATCACCCTCTGCTTTGGTACAGTAGCTATGCCCGAGATCGCCCAGCGCCCGGGGATCATCAAGCAGCTGCACGATAGCCTTTCCGGGGGGCACAAAGGAATAAACCAGACCTACCAGAAAATACGGGAGAGATATTACTGGAAGGGCATGCGAAACGATGTGCTCGACTATATCCGGCGATGCAGTACCTGCCGGGAAATGAAGATAACCCGATGCAAGACCAGAGAGGCGCTGATACTTACTGATACACCCATCGAGGCCTTCAACAAAGTGACCATAGACACCGTTGGCAAATTACGGACGACCCCCTCGGGAAACCAACATGTGGTCACGATGCAATGTAACCTTACAAAGTACATTGTTGCGATCCCTATCCCCGATCTACGCGCCACCACCATCGCTGACACGTTGGTGAGGCATCTCATATGCCAATTTGGAGCTCCACGAGCGCTCTTGTCTGATCAAGGTAAAAGTTTCCTTTCGGCCCTGGTTGATGAACTCTTGAGATTATTCAAGGTACATCGTCTTACTACCTCAGGGTATAGACCTCAGACGAACGGAAGCCTGGAAAGAAGCCATGCGCCACTCATGGACTTTATCCGGTGTTATTCGGAGAAGTATAACGACTGGGATCGTCTTGTGGCCTTCGCGGCGTTCACGTACAATACCAGTGTCCACTCCGCCACGAATTTCACGCCTTTTGAACTAGTGTATGGCCGGGTGGCCAGGTTCCCCATCAGGATACCAAACGAAGAAAAATTACGGTCCTATAACCTCTACCTACGCGACCTAATAGTCCGGTTGGACGAAATGAGACTAACCGCGGGAGAAAGAGAGATAGCCGAGAAAATTAAGACCAAGGACCGATACGACCGAAAAAGAAAAAAGTTCTGCGGCAAGCCGGGTGGGTACGCCTGGGTGCTAGTCGAACCCCGCATCTCGAAGTTTGACAGCTACTATAAAAAGCCGCTGAAAATTGTCGAGGTCGTGGGAAAGAACAACGTGATTCTCGAATTGCCCAATGGGAAAAAAATTCGAAAACACGTGGATAAGCTCATAGGCGTCCCATCCGGTTCCGAAGAATCTGACCTAAATAATTAACAGGTTCTTGTATGATTACAGATGCTAAACTATCTAATGTTTGTGATGTGGGGAATTCGTTTAGTTATGGGGGAGGCGACCTACAATATAACTCAATTCCAAAATAACCCAGGGTTATATTATGAAAAGGTGGGAGTGGTACATCTTCGAAAAGCAGATTGGAAGGTGATAATAGCAGTAGAGAGTGGACAACTACTTCAAAATCACGACGTGGGTGACCGAATAGCTGCTCTCTCTCTAAGATGCCATAATCATAAACGCATCAGGCGACTAGCTCCATTTGGCATCAAAAGGGAGAATTTTTCTACCATCCGGAGATCAATTTAACCCTTTCGCAACTATACCCCGAATTATCCAAAGGCGTCCAAAACCTACCGCAAGCCGATTGGAACAATGAAGGGATTAAAGATGACGGGTGGCAAACCCGGCGTGGGTTGCCCTTGCGAGAATTATTAGACAAGCTCAAACGTTTGGAGCAACGGCAAGGCGATAAGATAGTAACTACCGGACTGAGCCTGAGCGGGTTTATTATGGTAACGACCGTGATGATCGGGTTAGTCGTGTATATCCGGGTGGTAAGGCCACGGAATAGGGCGCTCACCGAGAACTCAACCGAGCCCCCAAGCACGAGTAACGAAGCCCCAAATGCAGCGAGGGATCGAGAACCCCACGATGTTCTATCCACTCCTCCAAGGAAAACTACGACGCAAGAACCTTGGATTGATTCCTAATTTCTAGAAGCCCCCCCCCCACCTCTCACCCATCATCTGAATGACGACCAACGGTTAACCGAGACCTAAATTAACTAATAAATATGATTACAGCATCACCGAGTCAAAAAAAAAAAAAAAAAATGGATCACCAAGTGTTGAAAGAAAGCCCCGGCCAAGACCCCTGCATGATCCGAGTGAAACACCCTCGAGATGTGGAATTATGGGAGGTCATTCGAGGACTGCGCCGTTATGGGCTCATTATAGGCGGGCATTTAGAAACCAACACGTCCAATGGAAACATCAGTCGTATAACCTTCCGAAATGTAAGCGACGCGGATCGAGTTCGACGAAACAACAAAGAATACGAAAAGAACAAGGCCCGAAAGCCGTCCAAAACTACACCCTCACCACCGGAGGAGCCTTCCAGACCCGTCAGATCAGTAATCGTCAAACCGCCACCGAAACCCAAAAGGGAGGAAGGTCGAAAGAAGCAAAAAACTCAACCAGGGAACCTAGAGGAAAGACAACCAAAGAAGATATCTACCGAGACGCCACGCCTATGGAGCGAGCAAGCCCCCGATCCGGAGCTACCTAAAGCACCCACGGACCCACAGGAAGGAGTGGATCACCATCGCCTCTTTTGTATTCTCCCCGAGGAAATACCCATCGAATACCGAGATGAGCTCTTCTTCAAGGAGTTCGCCCAATTCGGACCTTTAGAATATTACCAAACCGTGCGCAATAAGCAAAATCGGCTGGTATGGGGTTATGTGCGCTACCTCGACCCACTAGATGCGGAACGCGCCCTACGACAAAGCCAAAAACCCTACCGTGCAAAATATGCAGCGTTTCACCGTAAATCGAGTGAAAACAAGGAGGTTATTCAACATAGCTGTGGGCGATGGATTGGAGCCGGCACGTATCAACATCACGACCGAATTTGTGAAAGACAAGCCAACTACGTTAACCAACTAATACAAGGACTGACCCGCCCACCACCGATCTTCAATCAGTCCCCGAACCTAATGGACCTTGACTTCTGGGAAGAAACAACACTACCTTCAAATACCACGTTAGAATTAGCACCGAGCCAAATGCATGTGTTGGCGGAACACATCGTCAAGCTTTGGGACCAGCGTCACCACCAAGTGTCGCCAACGACAAAAACCACACCGACGGAGAGAGAGGTCCCGAGCACAGATATAAAAGACCCGCCCACGACCGGAAATTTAGAAGGCAAACCGACAGACCTATTGCCAACACCAAAGAAGCAAACCGACCCAAATGCGGGGAACACCGAAGAAAGGATGGAAATGCAGATGGAAACACTTGTGTAGTTAGAGACTGTAAGACCCAAAATAGAGTGACTAAAGACAAGACCGTGCTAGTGCGCGATAAAAGTGTGTATGAATGCATATGGCCGCGAAACGGAATGTTTGTATGAGTAACTGTCTAAGAGGCATAAGTTAGAATGACCCTAAGTCAATAATGTTCGATCTTAAAAATCATAAAAAAAAAAAAAAAAAAAAAAAAAAATCATAATAATAATAATTATAATAAAATATAACAATAATAATATGAAGGAAAGAATATGTATATGTATGATATGTATGTATGTATGAATGTCTGCATGTATGTGTGTGTGCACATATATACATGTATATACGATAAAAAAAAAATAAATAAAATAAAAAAAAAAAAATAAAAAAAAATAAATTTGATAAAATGTGCGTAGATATGCGGTCGATATAGGGGTTAAAGAAGAAAAGCGGCGAGTAGGAATGCATGTGTCACAGCCCTAAACCCTTCAGTCTTCTATTAACCATCCTTGATATAATCGAAACCACTATCCACCTCGTGACCTACCTCCTCTCAAGTTCCTACCCATAACCAGCCCCTCCCCAAGCGGAAAGCCCAATTCATCTAGAGTAATCAATTCATAACGCCTTCTTGCAGCAAACATGGCCTCCTCAAGACTAAGAGAACAACTCGAACCCAGCGAACCACGAAGACCGTTAAAAGATCTACAGGGGCACCGATTTGTGTTACGAGCCCTGGGAACGGAAATGGTGGGGGAAAATGAGGTTGGAATAGTCATCAATCCGCCCTTCGACGTCCGAGAACTCGGAAAATACCTGAAAGGGGTCAACCCTACTTTATTGGAGGAGCACGAAAATGAGGATGACCAAGAAGACCCCCTCATTTTTGTAAAGTTCCGATTCCGAACGCCTGAGCTAAAGCAGCAAGGCATCGCCCTAATAAAGAATTTAGAAGACGACCAGCGATTATTAGATGAGGGAACCCAGTTGCTAGACGTGCGTGTACCCGTAGCCCGAAGTCATCAAAGAGTCTACCACGACCTAAAAACCTACGGACCCCTCTTGTGGCTGCGCTTTTGGAAAATGCGCACGCCAGAGCGAGACACACACCTAGACCCCCTGTATTTGGCTTTTGCCAAATATAGGCATCCCACAAGTGCGTTAATAGCAAGGGAACGCATGGAAAAGGAATACGGAGCAAGACTAGGGAAACCTCGTCAATGGAAGTGCGACTTGCGCGAGCTCCGGGAACCTTTCCCGATAATCCATTGTGAATATTGCAATGTACAAGTGTCTCGGCTGGATATTAAGGACCACCGACAACTCCACACCCAGGAACGAATATGGGACGAAAAGAAGGAGGAACCAGACGAAAGGAGAAACAACGATTGTGCGGCCACTCTCCGATTGGAAAAAGAATTGCAGCGGCTGAGCTTGAAGGACGAGAAACCCCCCAAAGAGGACCCACCGTGCAAGAAAAGGAAGGAGGCAGACCAAAAGCCTCGCGTTTTCAGACCTTGGGAATAAAAAAAAAAAAAAAAAAAAAAAAAAAAAAAAAAAAAAAAAAAAAAAAAAAAAAAACCCTAACCTACACCTAGTTCCAGCCCTATACCTACATTCACCAGGGACGGTGAACAGTTTAAGAAGGGGGGGCTGTTATGTGACAATTAAATAAAAATCCGCGAACGAGCATTCTCGCGCGAGTGTGCGTGGATGTGGATGAGGGGTCCGGTCAGCACTTCGGATTTCAGCTGCAGCTGAATGCTGCTCCCGCACTTTTGATGGGAAAAAATCAAGGTGGCGGGGGAAGGATTTAGATGCAGCAGGGAGGAAGAGCGCCGGACGTCGAGTTAGTATGAAATATAATTAAAGAGTGAAAAGATCGCGAGCCTTGTTAAACCTAAGCTATTACTTACTAAATTACCTAATACTATATTTGCCCATTTGGACCTATCAGATTCGATAATTGTAGCCCCAGTGTATTGATTTGGATCTAATAAAACCTATTTTAAAAGTAACTTGCCCGTGAGTGAATTAAGTAATTAAACCTATTATTTTACCTACGTCTGGGAGATTAAGCAGACCACATCACATCGACCAATTACCAGCGAGTTTGGACCCCGAACCAAGGTAATGAGTTTAATATAAAAATTTCACCTTATTTAATTAATAATTCGCGCGTTCCTGTCGTCACACAAGGGGTGCCGTTCACCCCCGGTTTTCCCCGCGACTCCTTCCCGGGTCTGCCAAATTAGGAGCCGGTTATATGTCCACGGGGACATATAACACCTTGTTTCAAATATAAACCAAGACCTGTCTTGTATCGTTTGAGATAAAGCCCTTTACCTAAAGCTGTTGCCTCCATTGTTTTGTTATGTCTCTTACTCTCATCTAGTTGCTTACGAGCTGAACTTGCGTCATTCAGAGCCTTGTAAATTCCCGCTGTACCACCCGCGAGCCCTCCTGTAGCACTTAGCCCAGCAAATAAAGGAATGAGAGGTAGAACTCCACCAATTTTTGATGAAGCTGGTAAAATTCTTGGAACTTTAATTTTATTTTCACCCCCAGCTTGTTCAATAGCACTCTTAGCAGCTTTAAGAGATGTACTAATGATACTTTGGGCTAATTGTCCTGGAGATAGAGTCTGTGAAGTTGCTTTTATTATTGTATTTAATCTAGTCATTTTTTTACATTTTTTTTTCAACTTTCTCCTACCAGTTTTTTTCAATTTTTTTTCACCAGTTTTTTTATTCGTATCGTACAAAAAACGATTATTCTCATTTGTGTTCTCGAGCAACCAACATGGAATTCACACGAAACCCAGTCAAACTTCCTGTAACAAATTTTGACATCATTGTTGAAGAGGATAAAGAGCTAAAACGTCATGGGGACTTACTTCCAAGCAGTATTAGAGCAGTTATATCAGGCCCTTCTAATTGTGGAAAAACAAACACCTTACTGGCTCTATTAACACATCCTAATAGCTTACGTTTTAAAAACGTCTACGTCTACTCTAAATCACTTTTCCAGCCCAAATATAAGTATCTGAAGCAACTATTGGATCCAATCGATGGAATTAATTATCTAGCTTTTAATGACAGGGATGAAGTGATAGCTCCAGATGACGCTTTACCAAATACCATCATAATTTTTGATGACGTTATGACCGAAAAACAAGACAACATTAGAGCATTTTTCTGTATGGGTAGACACAAAGCCGTAGATTGTTTCCACTTATGTCAATCATATGCAGCTGTACCGAAACACCTTGTAAGAGACAACGTTAATTTATTAATTTTATTTCAACAAGATGAAATCAACTTGAAACATATTTATGATGATCATGTTAATACTGATATGTCGTATAATAACTTCAAAGATTTATGTTCTAAATGTTGGCAAGAAGGAAAACATAATTTTTTAGTTATAGATAAAGATAGAGGCATCAACGAAGGTAGATATCGAAAAGGTTTCGATTGTTTTGCTATAAATATAGTATAAACTAGAATTATATCGTTGGTCTTCAATAAGACATTGCAGCATGAACATTGTAACGTGGAAAATTTGTATTTTGGCGGTATAAAGAAGGAGTTCGGCGGTAGTCCGGTAGAGGGCAGGTTTTAGAGTTCGCCGCCCGGCTTCTTCTTCACAGCAGTAAATTATTCTCCGTGAAGGAATCTTGGACTGGGAGTCGCGTAGAGCGGTCGCGACGGTGCCCTTTTACTTGGTGATTTTCGCCCTTGCCGGTCGTACGGTTTCCCGACAACGACCACGCGGGCGTCGGGATCGCGAGTGACTTGGCGAGGAGTGCGGAGGTCCCACGTGGAGCAGGGACGATTTTCTCAGAGCCGCCGCGTCCCCACCATCACGCCCGAGAGACGCCGATCACAGGAGATAGAGAGGCCTGGACAACGATCACCGGAGTCGACTACAAGGTGGTCCCAGAAGAAGAGTTTCGTGAATGGGTTACCTGCACGAGTGCGGGAAATCTTGTTATCTGTGAGGTTTGTGAGTGCGAGGCCAGCGGGCCGTATTGCGTTTTCCCCTTGCCACGTCCTTTGATTTTCTTTATTAAATAGTCCGAAGAGAGAATTATAGTGTTTCGTTATTTATTGTAGCATACTTTTTCCCTTTCTTCCCGATTTCAGGTACCCGGAGCAGCACGATTAGCAGCAGGCCATCGAGTTCAGCGAGATTCTCACGACGACGAGTGAGCTGGCTGGGCCAAAGGCGCCCTTTGATAAATATTTGGCCCTTATTGTCTTTTCTTTCTGGGATAATTTTGAGGGTTTTGTTCGGGGTTAATTGTGGGCATTTTATTTTTTATTTTCACCGGGTTCTAGTAGGAATACCCGCGATAACATGGCTGACTTTACTAGGCAGAAAAAAATTCTTGAAGAGCTTAATAAAGCTCGAATGGCTGTCAAACGAAAATATAATTTAATCAAATTTCAAAAAGATAATACCGATCGAATATTGAAAGAAACTTTTAAACCCTTAATCGATCCTCTCAAGCAACTTGTAAAAAACAAAAAACCCAGAACAATAAAAATATCCGAAGAGAAAAAAGAACTAGATGAAGAAGATATGAATGAATTAAGAGATTTTCAAACAGCACATAGTAGTGCCGTAAATGATTTTGAGTTATCGTCTATGGAACAAAATAATGATGATGAATTGTATAATGTGGTTGAAAATCCAATCATAAACCAAAATGAATTAAAAAGCGAGATAGAAGAATCTAATCTGGATCTAGATAAAATTTATGGAATTATAAAGACAGAAGATGGATATAAACTTGGAAACGCATCTGTTAAATATGAAAGGGATAATATCATTGTTAATAATGTATCTTTTCCTCGAACGAAAGGACTTTTTGAACTCATCGTTCACAGAAATCCACAAAATTATGCAATTAAAGATTTAAAACCATACAAACAAATTCTAGAAATTTCGAGCGTTCACAGAAAAAGTTTCAAACCCAACGGACAAATAAAAAAGCATAGTTTCAATAATAAGTATAATAATATTATTGCGCCACTATTTGGAGTAGACTCCTTAACTCCTCAATCTAAAACTCCTTCAAAAACATTATAAAAACCCATTATCAACAGAAAAAACTTTGAATCAACGCCTAAGAAACTAGGAAAAGGATTGATTCCTAGATTCAAAATTGCCAAGCGTAGTACCAATATGGATTATATTTATTGGGACGACCCGAACGAGTTAGTCGAGCGCTTAAAGCTCTTGATAGCTAAACAAGCAACAGGTTACTTGAGTCATACAAATGAAATTCATTTCATCATTGAAGAACTTCGAGAGGGTGGGTATATATACTGAACAACACTGAATTTATTCTCATTATCATCATGTCTGTCGACGTGTTTGGATGCAGACGCAAAAAAACTGAAAGCAGTCGCGGTTGGTTACAAATTAACTCAAAACGGTCAATACGATATAGAAAACAAAAGAATTTGTAATTTAGCCTCTCCGCTTGATTTGAACGACGTGGTAAATTATAATACATTACAGTTAGTAATTAAAGAAGAACAAAAAGCATTTCATTACTTTAAAAAGGAAGTATCAGATTGGTTGGAAAATTTTAAATTTGAAGTATCGGATACTATTAGTAAAATTTCAAAAAATGGAAAAAGTAGCAGAGGAGATACATAAACCTGCTCGTAGAAATTTTCCTCGAAGAAAATTTAAATATGTCACGTATAAAGTACAGATTAGAGCTCCTTTAGAAACCCTCCAGGCCGATCTTGTGGAGGTTCAGGATTTTTCTAGAGAAAATAACGGTTTCAGTTACTTGCTCACTATAATCGATATTTTTTCTAAGTATGCGTGGGTGGTTCCAGTAAAAACTAAATCTGGAAAAGATGTTACAGCTGCAATGAATTCTGTTTAGGAAAAAATTAAACCTCCCCGCAATCTTCATGTTGATCAAGGTAAAGAGTTTTATAACAAAGACTTTCAAGGTCTAACGAAAAAATATAAAATTAATATGTAGTCTACGTAGCTTCAATTTGTGAACGATTTAATCGAACCTTGAAAAACAGTATGTGAAAAAAATTGAGTGTACGTGGATCATATAAATGGTTAGATATTTTACCAGATTTAATCAACTCTTACAATAATCGAAAGCATCGAACCATCGGGATGAAGCTAAAGGACGTCACTGTCAATCATATTTCAGAAATTTGACAACAAATCAATAAAAAAAGATCATTTAAAAAAAAAACCAAAATTCAAAATAAACGATAAGGTTAGAATTAGTAAAGTTTAAGGTATTTTTGACAAAGGTTACACCCCCAATTGGTCAACTGAAGTATTTACGGTGACTTATATAAACAAGACCAACCCCATTACTTATAAAATAAAAGATTATGTCGATAAGCCTGTAACTGGTTGTTTTTATGAGCAAGAGCTCTTAAAGACTAAACATCCAGATATTTATTTAATAGAAAAAGTTATTAGAAAAAAAAAAAAAAAAAATTTTAAGACATGCTTTTCTTTAACTAGTTTTAAACAAATAAAAAAAATGTACTAAAAAGTAAAAAATAAATTGTTTTTCCAAAGAAATATTTCTGAAATATTTATTTCTTTAAATAAAAAAATAGTTTGAAAGATTAAGAATAGCTTGAGCAAATATAAAATTTGGTTAGGACTCAAAAGAAAAGCATGGGGCATCTTATTTAATAGTGTCAAACAAATTTTTTCAGGTAATGTTTTGTATAATTATTTTTTATAATATATTTAGTACATTCAATTGATTGTAAATGCAACTATTTATTTATTTATAAATTAGTGCGTATTTCAAATATTTTTATACACGAGTGTTATTGTTAATTATAGTTATTAAATTTAAATGTCTTTAATTTTATTTTCTTGCAATATAAATGTTTGTTTTAGTAAATTTTTTATATTTGGTTTTTTTTGTAATCCTCTTTTTCTAATTATTATTATATAAAAGTATATGTGTATTTTATCAGATGCCCCATGCTTTTCTTTTGAGTCCTAACCAAATTTTATATTTGCTCAAGCTATTTTTAATCTTTCAAACTATTTTTTTATTTAAAGAAATAAATATTTCAGAAATATTTCTTTGGAAAAACAATTTATTTTTTACTTTTTAGTACATTTTTTTTATTTGTTTAAAACTAGTTAAAGAAGAGCATGTCTTAAAATTTTTTTTTTTTTTTTTTTTTTTTTTCTTATTTTCTACTTTTTAGTCCAAGCGTTATTTCTGTGATTTATGAGTAAAAATAAATAGAAAAAGGGTTTTTCAAATATCAAACTTCAAGTTTTATTTTCAAAATTTTTTTTAATTTTTTTAAATTCACATCAAGCTTTTTAGTTCACATAATACTTTACTTAAATTAAATTTTCTAGTGTCAGTATTGGAAAAACTGTTTTTTCCACTTCACCCAGGAAGTAAACAGTCAGAAGCGTTTTTGTTTTCGTGGTATCCCCAGTAGGCCTATTCCACGTCTCCAGCAGTCATAATTTAGTACTTCAATTACCTGATATGATAGTACAATCAATTTTATGACTGCGGAGATCTGAAATTAAATTTTATTGATTAAAATTTTCTTTTTTCAATGTAATTAATATTATTTGAAACAATGCATCTTATATATATAAATAACTAACCTTTAATAAAGTGCTGCCAAATCTGTCTTCTTTCTTCTTTTATATTCTTTCTTACATATTTCTCATTCTTTCCATTTCTTCTAAAGCTCCGTCATTGCAGGGTGTTTTTCCAGTCAGTTTATTTGGATCAAGTTTTTCTATTAGTAGTCCATCAAGAGATCTAACTCTACTAAGGGTGGTGTAAGCTTGCCCTTTGGCAAACATTTTTTTACCAAGGTAGACTACAGCAACATCTACAGTTGTCCCTTGAAACTTGGTGCTGTTGAGGCCCATGACAATATTAATGGAAGCATTCTACGTTCTGCAGTTCCATAACTGTACTTTGCCTGGAATTGAATTATGATTGGCTTTATTTCATGAATGCCATCTTTACCATAGTCTATGGAAACTGATGCTGGTATACATTCTGGGTAGAGTTGATCTCTTGCATACTGCGGCTATTTGATTCCTACAATTTGTCCTCTTGCGCCATTGACAAGCCCTTTAGAAATATTAATATTCGATCTTAACATCACTACTGCACCGATGAAAATTACGAGCTCTTCCTTCAAACCTCCAGTCTTGTTTGGATCTTTAAAAATTACAGAGTCAATAGTTTTTCCATTTAGCGATCTTGTAGAATCTACCAATTTGTCATCTGCTTTGATTGTCCACATTTTTACATTTTTATGCTTGTAATGTCGAATAACCTTTTCATTGTGGGCGTCAACTTGATCGTTGGTTGGGTAAATCCTGACTGCATTTTCCAATGAGAATTTTTCATCAGTGCTTGTTATAACTTTATCCATCAAAATTTGCATGTGTTCAGCAGTCATTTCTCCGACTCTCAATGCGTTCAATAGGTTGACAAAAGTTTGATCGCCTTGTTGTCTCATATTTTCTTTTAATTCAACAAGAGAAAATAGACGCCAAAGGTGTGTAGCTGGAAACATGTAATCAGGCTGCTGAAAAACTTGACTTCCTCTGACTGGTGGCAGCTGCATCAAATCACCAAATACTAGAATGTTGATTCCTCCAAAATAGTTATTGTTGTTCTTCAGCTGCTTCAATCTTGAGTCGATCATACAAAGCATCTCATATGGCACCATTGAAATCTCGTCGACGAAGAAAAATTCTACATCTTTCCATTCTTGACGCATGCTCTAAAAAAAATTGAATTAATTAATAAATTTTAACGAGTTTCATAACATTATCATTAATATTTAATTACCTTGAGATAATTTCCTGTTAATAGCGGCATTTCTGGAATTCTTCCATCTTTTTGTACTGGTAGTCTCAGTGAACGATGTAAAGTTGTACCACCAACTAATCGTGCAGCAACTCCTGTTAAAGCAGCAACTTTTACTGCAGGTTTATTTCCGTAGCACCTTTTTACTTGATTTTTCAATAAATTAAACAGAAAGGTTTTTTCGGTTCCTGCTTGACCAGTTACGAAAAGTCTTTCTCTGTGCTGATCTCCTTCAAGTTGCTTTTTGATACTCTCAGTGATACGAAGAAAGATTTCTCGCTGGTTATTTGGGGTTCTTCAGCAGGTACAAAATCTTCTTCCAAATCTTGTGGCTCTTCCTCGAGAATTTGAAAAGCATGAATTTGAACAAATGCATTTTGAAGTTGTCTATCTTGTTGACGAAACCTGTCCATCATCTCGCTATTTCTTCTTAGATCTTCTTCACGTACCAAGAATGCATCTTTGCTTGAACTAAATCCATCACGTAATTCTGCTTCAGACCGATGATGCATGTACTGAAGCAGTAAGCTGTAGTAAAATCTTTCAGGATCTGTTCCAGTAATGAAATATGGAACTCTAACTGCTGCTGTCTTATTTCTAATCTTTATTTTAGTGTTGTCAGTTAAGGTTATCAATTTATCTTGTCTGCTTTCATCTAAAACTTCAAATGCATCTTGGTCAACGTTTTCTTCATTTTCTTCTTGTGCCTTTGGGTAATGAGGTTTGAATTTCATCGCAAATTCCATTAACGTCATGTTTTCAAAGTCATAGTTTGGATGTTGAAGAGGACGTTTTTGGTATCGTTCAATGATGTTTGCACAATACCCTGTAGCATGACCAGAATCATCAAATTTAATCACTTTGTAACGTTCTTCGGGCTTGCGAGAGTTCAAAAAGATGACTTCTCTTGAACTATCTTGAAGCTTAAGATGACACAATCTGTAAATACATTCACAAGCTGAGACCTGGCGTTTACTCAAAATATGCATGCATATTTTGAAAATCCTACGAGAAATGTCTGTTTCTTCTCGTTGAATTTGTCAAATGGCTTCGGCAACGCTACGATTCATTTCTACGGACTCGGCTTTTGCAATATATTTGGCAATGTAGTATGCAATAGACTCGTTGTCACCACAAGGCTGGATATCCATGTTGCCTTTCCATAAGTCCAGAAGCTGTCTATTGTAATTATTGATGTTTTCATCTTCCTTGCGACGTTTTAAAAGACATATTCTTCCTCCATTCCTTATAAATTCTTCTGATGAGTGGCAGATCAATCGAGTCTCTTCACAGACTTGCCTTGGAAAGTTGAAACGGCATCTTATGTTGTCGTTGTTTTTGTGACATGTATGAGTGTGGTTATGTGTTTGGCACTGTTTCACAATTTCATGAAGTTCGTCATCTTCTGCTGGCATTTCACAAGTGAGAACTTCATCAATTTTCTTTATGCCCTCTGGTGTTTGAAACGATGGATGATTTTCAATCCACACTATCATGTGCAAGTGAGGACTACCAAGGTTTTGGAATTCAATTCGCCACCAGAAGTCGATTACTTTACCACCAAGGACTTTATCGTTGTTGCGTATAAATTTCATCATAGCGTTGACTCTTATCATAAACTGTTGAATTATTGAAAGATTTTTAATTAATTTTTTTTATTTTTTAATGATACATACTTATTCATATTAAATTAATTAAAATTTACTTACTTGACGGCTGACGACGACAGGATATTTTTCTATCAAACGTTGAACCGCTTGTGTATCCAAATCCTTTGGATCTACATCTGAACGATCATCGGCAAGTGGAAGAGCCTTTATCATATCTTTCCAGTGTAAATCATTGCAAGAAAAAGTGATGAAATAGGTTGGTGGCCCAAGACATCTGATCATTGCAATTAGATTATTCATAGCAGATTTCCAGTAAGCAGCTGATCCTCTTAGATTTTTAAGGTACAAATGGACATCTTCGTCCATACCATCTTTGCCTTCGATTTTTTTACCACATGCTGCTAGGGTTGATTTTACCCAGTAGCTCTCGTACATTGATAAGGCATAGAAGAGGTAGTCGGTTCGCTGGAATCGTGGATCTTTTCCCAAAATTTGGCTCTGATAGTAGTCCAGTGGTGTGATTTTGACTCCTCTGTTTTCTTTGAACCCGTTGACTCCATGCGGAAACAAAAAGAACCATGCGATTTCTTCCGCCTTTTTCTCATGTTCCACATTGACAATATTGTCCTGCACTTTTCTCTTTATTTGATTGAGATTGTCATTGACTTCAAGTTCATCTTCAACAGCTGGCTGTGCTATATCAATGGGTGCCATTACAGACGTCATTACTACCAAATTGGTGGCGTTGCCTTCTCTTTCATCCATGGGATCGTATGTAGTAGCTTGAGATGTTTGTTTCTGATTTACTTCTTGAAGATCTGATTCATCCATATGAACATCCTCATTTTCTTTTTCATAAACATCAATGTAATCAATCGTAAATTGTTTCTCATTCTTGTTCTTTGTGCTGAATGATTTTCTACATCTGTTTGTAAGTTCTTCTAAGTTATCACATTCGATCGTGCACGCTTTTCCAACAGTTTCGTTAGCTTTACAACCTTTTGGTCCACATGAATGTGAGTCTGTAAAATAGTACTTGTCACCAAATCGCAGTAGTCCATATGAATATCCATTACCACCAATAATGATTCCTGCTTCATGGTCATCAAAAAGTTGTGTCAAAGCTTCATGAAGTGACAAAGAACCCGCATTTGGATTGCCGCGTTCACTAATGTTTCCATATAATAGGGGTTCTTGAGAATATTCGATGCTAAAAGATCAGGTTTTACAAATGCTCCGTTACAACGACAATACCTGCATTTTGCGTTGATCTTGGTAGCAAATTGGGTAAATTTTCGGTGACTTCGAAGATGTCCATAGCAAAAAGAGTCGCCTGTCCTTTAAAGCCGTACTGTCCAAACCTACCATCGAATTTAACGATTTTAACAAATGGTATAATACGCAACAGTAGTCGTTGTTCTGCTTGTGAAAGTACTTTAATTTCTTGCGGTATCGGCCCAGGATCAAGATTGTTCCAGTAACCTTTCAGGTTGTGTAGAAGGCTTTTTTTTAAATAAATGTGATTTGCAGCGATGGCACAGTAGCAATGGGCTTTTTTCTTGTAATTCTTGAGGCAAATATAAAGGTTTTACTCCATGATAATTTGAAATCTGATTTGGGTAGCAGCTTTTGCTGCAGATATCACAGAATTTATCAGAAAACGTATTAATTGATTTTTCAAATGCTTCAAAGCTTGCATTCAATTCTTAACGTAGTTGACGTAGATTTTCCAGGCGAGCTTGGTTCTCTTCAAGCGTCTCAGCAGCACATTGTAGTAAGTACTGCTGACGTTGTTTTTCGAGCCTAGCTTGATGTTCTTCTTCTGTTTCATTTTCTATACGTTCTAAATAACGCTGGTGCTCACGCTGTTTTCGAGCATCACTCTGTTCGGCCGTCTCAGCCATCCGTTGAGATAAGCCTTCTTTACGACGAATCGATAATCTAATTTCCCTCTGATTAGTACTTTCATTTTTTTTTTTGTTGAGCAATAATCTTGTTCCTATTGTCCAATCTTGCTCTTTTAGCTTGTGGAGTCTCATTTGCTAATTTTTCTTGTCGTTTTTGATTGGCTTTTTCAAGTCTTCTTTTTCGTTGAATTGCAGTTTCTTTTCCCATAACTGATTGTAGAATTTAGATATTATTCATCGAAGTTTGAATGGATTATTATTCTTCTTCTAGTAGCAGAAGCTGGTAATCTTTTAAACAGTTTCTTCTCTCGTCGAAAAACTGTTTTCAACCTTGTTGATTTTTAGATTTTTTTTTTAACCAAATCTCAAGATGTTTGTTCAAATCAAAAAACTGTAAATCCGTCAAGGCTCTAAAAACTTCTTCAAGCGAGAAAAGATAAGGTATCAACCTCTTTAGAGGTGAACTAATACAAATTTAAATCTCTGTATCTTTCGACACAGATCTGAAAAATTATATCAAAAATTTGCGCAATGGAGCTGTCTGTATGCGTGCTACTTCAAAAATAATTCTTAAAGTAGTGAGCTAGAAAGCAATTAATTTTAATTTTGACTAGTTTCTTATGTACCTTATTCAATCACTTTGCATGTGGATTGACCGTTGCCACCTAGCGGTAATCTCAAAAACTACTCTTTTTTTATTTTTACAGATGTTACTAAAAAATAGTGAATTTAATCTTCCAAAATGGTTTCTATTATTTTGTTTAGCTGAAAATTTTTTTACAAATTATGTTTGAATTTTTATTGCCAGCATTCTACAAGAATGCTGGATTTATTAAAAAAACTATTTGGTTATATAATTTATAATAAATATAATTCAGATTTCAGCAGGAGTTCTCGTCCGGATTTTCCTACTGCAAAGCCAACGGGTGGTCGTTGGCGATGTAGAGGTGTATGTGTTGCCTTTGGAGGAATAATCTCCCCAGGAAACAAACACACTACTGGACAACACCTTTTAGTTCCTTTCGGAGTTGAACAAATGGCAGGTTCCATAACAATAATGCTCAAAAATTCAATAAGATTCAATTGAAAATATTTAATAAAAAAAAAAAAATTATTGTCTGATCTCATAATCCTTAGTCAGGTACTTCGCTTGTGGATACGATACGCCATCTAGCGGATATCGAAAATACTACTCCTTTACGCTTGCTTTTTATTTAATACGTTTTGTAGTTGTTATCATTCTTGTTATTGTTATTATTATTATTATTAATATTACTACAATGATTGTTATTATCATTATTGTTATTGTTATTATTGTTACTACTATTATTATAATTTTGTTTTTACTTTTTTTAATTTTTTTTTCTATAACATGCTCAAAACCTCTTTAAATAAGTCATTTCCGAAAAATTCAACTCTAATTCCCGGAGATGATCCCCAGGTACCCCAGGTGCCCCCGTCATCGGCGATCTGGATGTTTAGGTTCGAAGTGCCTCTTTAAATTCTCTAAAATACTCCCCAAAGTTATTGTCGAAAAATTTGGCCCAAAGTCTCGGAGATGATCCCCAGGTACCCCAGGCACCCCCGTCATCGGCTACCTGGCCGACCAGGTTCTAAGTTCCTTTTTCAATACTCTAAAATATTCCCCTATGTCATCGTCGAAGATTTTGGCCCAAAGTCTCGGAGATGATCCCCAGGTACCCCAGGTACCCCCGTCATTGGCGACCTGGATGTCCAGGTTGAAAAATGACTACGGATTAATGTATTGTCATCCGATCCTAGACCCTCTGCAAAATTTCAGACCTCTAGGTCAACTAGGCTCAAAGTTATAAAGCTTCGCCGTTTTGAACATACCGTGAAAGAAACTTTGTGAGTTAAAGAAAAGCATGTAAAAAGATGATAAATTATATGTTGAATGGCTAGGTTTTTATTCATCCCATAATAGTTGGATTGATAAAAGCGATTTATAACTTTTAAAAAATTTGTAATAAATTACTAATTGAATGTATTATTTCTAATCGAATATTTTTTTATATGGTTTTTTAAATAAAAAGACAATTTACTTTAATTTACGTATGTATTTATTTAACACTAGTTACTAATTACATGAATAAACATTATTTTCTTATTACCTAAGTATTTTATATATAAATTACCAAGAATTACATTATCTTGTAACTGAGTATACAAAGAATTATTTTGCTCAAAAAGATTTTGAAATCGGAATGAAGGAATATTTATTTCTAAGTCAACATCGATTGTTGCTTCAATTACAGAGCCGAACATTGTTAAATTTAGTGGCTTAAAGAACATTTATTAATTTATATTTGTTACAGAATAATATAATTATAGAAACCGACATTCTGACGTCTCGATAGCGGTCTACCGAGTGGCGTACACGTTACAACTTAACGCCTGTATAAATACTCTTTCTTAAAGTACGGAGTATAAACTTTCTTAAAGTCGGAGGAATTTCTCCTGTCAGCATTTCATCATTCAATCGTACAAGCATAAATTTGCTCTTATTTCAACACACCTCCTCAAATTTATGATTTACAAATTTTTCTTTCCAATTATTCGTAATTCGTTCCGGAATTTTTCAAACTTATTGCGTCCGAGCGCTTTAGTTAATACGTCAGCGATATTATTTTCTGACTCTACTTTTACAATTTTAATCACACCTTTCTCATAACATTCATTTACAAAGTGATAATGTATTTCTATGTATTTTGAATTTTTAGTTAAATTACCAAATTTTGCAATAGCTATCGCTCCAGAATTATCTTCATACACATTAATCGGTTTTTCGAACACAACACTAAAATCTTTCAATAGATTTTTCACCACTTTTATTTCACTCACTGCTTCTGATAAAGCCACATATTCAGCTGCTGTCGAAGATTTAGTTACACTTCCTTGTGTTCTTGATTTTCAATAAATCACATTTCCAAACAATCTTACAATATAACCAGTAGTAGATTTTCTATCTACCTTATCACCAGCCCAGTCAGCATCAACAAAGCAGTCTAACACGTCAGCATTTAAATTTCTTTCATACGTTAATTTAAGATTTCTTGTCAAATATAAGTACTTCAAAATTCTCAACGCGTATTTATAATAAGTTTCATCATAGCTATTTTGAAATCTACTCAAATAATTCACGGCATAACTTATATCAATTCTCGTACTCGTGCTACTAAATAATAATGCACCGATCAAGTTTCTATATTTTACGTTCTTTGATGCTGGCTGTGCAGGTTCTACACTTAAATTTTGTTCCATAGGTGTATTATACAATTTCGCATTTACAATATTATATTTTCTGGTCAATGACTCTATATAGTCACTTTGGTCCAGTGTCATATTACATTTTTCATAATCATAATTAATGTTTATTCCCAAATAAGTGCTCACTTCACCCAAATCTTTCATAGAAAATTTATTTGATAATTTATTTTTAATTTGTTCAATCCTTCCCTTATTTTTTCCACAAATTAATAAGTCATCAACAAATAATATTAAATAAATTTTTTCATTCTTTTCACACTTTACATATAAACAATAGTCACTCTCGCTTCGTTGAAATCCTAGTTCCTTCATAAAATCATCAAAACATTCATACCAAGTTCTCGGGCTCTCTCTCAACCCGTATAATGCTTTAATTAATTTGTAAACTCTATTTGAACCGTCTTGATAACCCATTGGTTGTTTTACAAATACTTCTGACTTTACGAAACCATTTAAAAAAGCTGTTTCTACATCCATCTGGATAATCAATAAATTATTTTGGCAACAAAAGGATAATAATAATTTCAATGTTTGAATTCTAGCTACTGGTGAATACAAATCTTCCCGTACTTCAGTTTGTTGGAAGCCTCTAACTACAAGTCTAGCTTTTTTTCGGTTATCAGATTTTTTTGTGAATACCCATTTTAAATCTAGAATCTTCTTATCTCTAGGTCTATCTACTAATTTCCACGTTTTATTTTTCATCAAACTATTCATTTCCCTATCCATAGCTTCTTTCCATAAATCATTTTCCTCGCACTCTACTGCCTCCTCGTAGGTAGAAGGGCTATCTGCGCTAACTACATTTACATAAACGTAATTTGAATCTCTATTTATCCCATACCAATCTGGTTTTTTTCTTGCTCTTTGCGGCCTATCTAAACGATTTTCATTTAACTCAACATTATCATGGTTACTCTCTTCTTCAGCAGAATCTACCTTTTCCCTACCCTCGTTGGATTCAGAGTTTTGAATTTCATGACTTAAAGTTTCATCATCCTCGTAATCACTGTTATCATTGCCTCTAAGACCAATCAAATTTTCATCATTTTCAACTATATCAACATGTCTGGCTCTAACTATTTTACCGTTTAACAAAACTCTGTATCCAACGTGGTCGTAACCAAGTAAGATCCCTAAATCGGCCTTTCTATCCCATTTGGTATTTCTTTTATTTTCGGGAACTCTCACAAAAACTTTACTCCCATATAAACGTAAATTTTTCAAATTAGGTTTCTTCCCGAGGAAAATTTCATAAGATGTCTTATTTTCAATCGTATTTGCAATAGTTCTATTTTTTAAATAAGCTGCGGTTTTAACTACCTCCGGCCAGTATCTACGATTCACGTTTGCTTCAAAAAATAAACATCTCGCGGAATCCATAATCGTCCTATTATATCTTTCCGCCGTCCCATTTAATTCATGCACGTTAGGAGGACACGGTTCAAGTAAAATCCCTTTTTCTTTTATTAAATTGTAAATATCGCGATTTAAATATTCTCTTCCGTTATCACATCTTAACTTTTTAATTCTTTTCCTGGTGAGATTTTCAACTTTATTAATATAATCCACGAAACAATTAAAAACATCCGACTTTAATTTTATTGTGTAAATCAATGCACATTTACTATAATCATCAATGAAAGTTAAAAAATATTTTGAATCATCATAACCCGTTGTATTATGCGGCCCATTTAGATCTGTATGTACCAACTCTAAAATCTCGGTGGCTCTACTTCTATTATTTTCGAAAGATAAATTATGCATTTTATTCTGTATGCACGTCCCACACTTCAAATTTACTGACTCTAATTTTTCTGGTAACCCATCGACCAATTTATTCTTACACATTTCCTCCAAATATTTAAAATTTACGTGACCGAAAATTCTATGAAACCTTTCTTTCTGTGTCATGTTTTTGTTAATTTTCTCCGACGAATAACACACTCTCACATCAAAATAACTACTTATTTTATACAACCCATTTTCTTTGCAAGCTACTGCAATTAAAGTATTATTACTATTATATATTTTCGACGTATTTCCGACAGACATTATTTTATTTTCATTCGTAATTTTCGCAAAACTCAACAAATTTTTATCCATCTCAGCTACATAAAATGCATTGGATATTTTTATTTTATGCTTAATCCCGTTCACTTCAAAATAAGTTAAAATTTTACCAACTTTCGTGCCTTTCAAAATTTTACCGTCACCAACCTTGACATTAATTGGCTTTTTCAAAACTATAGATTCACAAAAATAGGATTCATCATTAATAATGTGGTCTGAGCAACCACTGTCTAATATCCAATCTATTTTATTTGTATCACAATTATATATATCAACAACATGATTATCGAATTTATCACCGTCTGTTAAATGCGCAAAAAAAGAGTTTTTCACCTGATCATCCGTACTGTCGTTTTCGGTGTTACTATACCTCGCGTTGTGTTGAATTGCTCCATCGTTGCGGGGCTGCCAGTTCCTGCCTCCGCGATTTGAGTGTTGTCGACTACCTCTGCCGCCGCGACCTTGAAACTGCTGAGACTGCGGCCGTTGTTGCTGTTTCTGCTGTGGTGCTTCTTGTGCACCTCCTTGCCAAAATGTATTGTTGTTTTTGGTCCACTTGTTTCTACAATTTCTCTTCAAGTGTCCGGGCTTACCACACCCATAGCATGTGAATTTATTTGAACTTTCTGCTTGAAATGCACTACACTTTTTCTTGTTTGATTCACTCAAGTTTCGGGTTTCCCACATGCTTATTTTATTTTTTAAGAACTCACAATTTCTATCCTCTGTTGATAGAGCATCTACCAGATCTCCAATGTAGCTTAAGGATTCTGGCAAAGTTCTCAGCATGTAATTTAATTTTTCTGCCTCGGTGACTTTTCCTCCAGCATTTTTTAAGTCATTTATAGTCTTCTCAAAATCACAGAAAAATGTACTTGAATTATCATAATTTTTTAATTTCATCTGATCAAGTTTGTTTCTTACACAGATTTGCATTGCTGTAGATTCTTTTAGATACATTTTGTCAAACTTCTGCATTATTTTCCGAGCAGATTTTCTCTCTTCTTCACTCAAAAATTCTAATTGATCGTTACTTATACTGCAATAAATGTAGTTTATTGCTTTCTCGTTCATGTCGGACCAATTTTCTTGTGAATCTGATGTCAAAGCCTCTCGAACTGCTGGTTCTGCACACTTTTTTGTTTTCAAGTATTGGTGTATCCTTATTTTCCAAATGCTATAATTCCTTCCATCAAAGATATGGAGTCTTGCGTCTTCGTTTTGCGACATAGTTAGCTCTTTAATTAGTTTATCTTTATGTTCCAAATTAGCACTATGACGGTTTTGAATTTCTTCAATTTGAATTTTTCCTACTTTTCTTAAATCACTTTCATGTACGTCAGCATACACTGCTTCTATTTGATATTTTTGCAGAATATCTATTATTTCACCCCTTGACTTTGTCGCTACAGTATTTTCTTCCTTTGTGCCTTTACAAAGTCTTTTTAGTTCATCTGTATTGAAATATTGCAAGACTTTTCTAGGTGGCAATTTACTTAAAGTTTTTATTAAATCTTCCTTTGGCACTAAATTTATACCTGCCAAGCTTAATTCATTCAAGCACTGATTTTCTTTTTCTAATAGGCTCATTTAAAATTCTTTCCAAACCTCTTCACGTTCGAAGTAACGTGGTATCTCAGTTTCACTTGAGAACACTTTAAAATAGTCACTTTTCCGTTTTCAAAAACTACGCGCTCTTGCTACCATGTTAAAATTAGTGGCTTAAAGAACATTTATTAATTTATTTTTGTTACAGAATAATATAATTATAGAAACCGACATTCTGACGTCTCGATAGCGGTCTACCGAGTGGCGTACACGTTACAACTTAATCCCTGTATAAATACTCTTTCTTAAAGTACGACTAAGCATTTACACTCATATACATAGTTCAATGCTCGGAGGAATTTCTCCTGTCAGCATTTCATCATTCAATCGTACAAGCATAAATTTGCTCTTATTTCAACAGTTTTTCTACGATTTAATGATAAATTTTTATAATTTTTTTCTTTTGTTAATACTATTGACTTGTTATATTTAGTATTTATAAAATAAGCATTAACTTCTAACTTATTAATTAATGATCAATCCATTATTAACTTACGACTCGTTACAAAATTCAATTTTTCCGTCACCCATGTATTTTAAAAACAGCTCTGAAAATTGCGATGCAACTTTCATGTCTTGAAACAGTTTAGGTTCTTAATCGAAGAGTTTTTGAAAACGAGGAGGGAGAAAGACTTGAAATTCTTTGTCCAATGTAAGAACGGTTCTCGCACTATACATCGTCTTTACCTGTCGCAAGGTAGTCATTTCGTATTTTTTCGATGAGGACAGATCAGTCAATTTTTCTTTGGTGGAAACGAGTTTGTTGATAGCTGATTAATGGCTAAGAAATCCATTTTCTGTAACAGAAAAATAAAAAAATAAAAAATATAAATATCAAAAAATAATTTAGCTAATATTTGATAAACAGGTATAAGATTATCTGATTATTTGATTATTCGAATATGCAATATGCTTACTTTTAGTGGATGCGTTTGGGTTCAGCAATATCTTCGTCTTTTGAGTGTAGGTGATTCTTGAAGTTCATCCGCGGAATGAATGTGAGGTGCTGATGGAACTTCTCTTCTAGACCATTCTCTGAGCTTCCCGAGCTTTCTGTGTTGATTTCCTGAAAGAATTCACTAGAATGTTCTTCAGCGAATTCATCCAAAAGATCCTCTTCGATAATCGACCAGTGTCCCCAAGCAAGCGTGTTTGTATCGTTAGGTAATAGATGGCGCTTGTCGTCATGGGGGCTCAATGTGATTTTCTCTTGTTTTTCCGTTCTTACTACGTGTAACCTTGATCTTATGGTGTTTTGATGAACTTTTTTTATTGTTTGATTGAACAAACAATCTTCATAGTCTTCACGACTCATGTCCTAACCCCCCTTTGCTTTTTTAATTGGATCTTCTCCTTGAATTTCAACGCTGTACATCTTGCTGCGAAGTCCAATGTAGGATTCGATGATCTTTGAACAAGCTTCATACTTGAACAACCCCATTACTTTTTTGTTTTTTATAGGTATCCCAAATTGATTGTCCTCAGGATAATCGGATGTGTCAAATTGATCGATATTTTCTTTTATAACATCATAGATATTTATACCTCTTATGTGATAAAGGAAACTGTCGGTGTCTGAGAACATCATCCGACATCTATTACCAAAGCGTTCCCTCATAAATGAGTAGTGAAACTTATACATCCAAGTTTTACTTATGTCCAATACGCACAGACCAATATAAATAGGTTTTCCGATGGTGATTTCCGTATGTGAGAGCTGAATCGCAACGAGATTTTCATCAAAAATAGCTCTACTGTGAAAATTTGGCTTTGAGATTAAGGCTTCAGCACTGTAACGTCCAAACCATTTGAATACTAGCTTCACATCAAGTCTTTTTCTTTCGTTTTCCATGCATTTTCCGTAAATGGCGTTATTGAACAGCTTCCATAGCAATTTCTCGAACTCATTCTTAGATATTTTCCTTTTTGCAGTGTTCAAGTCGACGTAACTTTTTAAAAAATCACTTTGTCGAAACTCGAGTGCTCTGTGTACTTTTTTAAGAATAAGCCCATGTTTCAACGCTTGTTTCAAAGCTCTGTAATGGATTACGTATCGATTTTTGTCGTAGAGCGTTGTTAGAAGTTTTTTCTGCTTTGAATCTGGAGCACACATATGCTCGGGGCAGAAAGGAAGGTCGTTGTGCGCATCGTGCAAACTTTCGGGGTAGCGTAAATCGACTTCTAGAATGTATCCCAAAAGAGAATCATCTGGAACATCCCAAAACTTAGGCTCGTCAACGTCTTTAACCCACTTGAAGTCACCTGTCGGTAAAAACTGACTCATACTCCACCTAAAACAAAAAATTTTTTTTTAATTTTTTAATTTTTTAGTTATTTAGAATATAAAGATGTAAACTCACCCGTATAAATTATTGGCGTCTACGTAGGTAATGTAGCTCTCTTCTTTACCGACATCATATTTTTCACCGATATATTTGTTGCTGGTCTCCGCAAATCGATGAGAACATTGACTAATACCACCTCTGATACCTCTTTCAATAAACAGCAACATGTCAACATCGGTTAAGAGCTCAAGAGTGATGTTAGTATGTTTCAACATAACGTCAAACGAGAGTCCGGGCGTTGTGTAGTAATGTGATGGGTCGAGACCGTACGCTTGCAGACAGGTTGTTCTGAAGTTTTCAAATATATCAGCGAGTAGTAATATGTCTTGCTTTAGATAAAGATCGGAGTATGACCCTAAAGTGTCAATATTGAATGTGCTCCACACATTCGGAGCATGTTGATAGTCTTCGTCGGTAACATGAGAGTCATTAAGTTGTTATAAAACTCCTCTTTACTGGGAAGTTGTTTTACTTGAAGTTTTTCAAAGCTCGAAGTAAAATCGTAGGGATATATTCCCTTTCTCAGTAGCAAATTAATTTTTTCAATTGAGTATCCATCCATTAAAAACTCATGAGTTGCAATGGTCTTTTCTTCCGAATACGAGGCTAATTTTTCCAACGATGTGGGTAAAAAGCGGAAAGAATCAATGAATCGAAAATTAATGTCACTCACTTTGACATATTTTGTGAATGATATATATTTCTCTTAGTTCTCCGTCAGTAATTTAACTCGTCCTTCAAGTACTGTAGAGGTGGCTAGTTCCTTGATCAAGAAGTGTAAGTCGTAAGCCAAATTGTGGTAAGTAATTGGGATGCTTCTAGATTCTCTATACAACATATTGCATTTTTGGTGTGCAGCATTTCTATAGCTAAAAGAATAAATAAAAAAATAAAATAAAAAAACGAAAAAATTATGTTTAATTCATTTTTAGTAATCTTACCGTCCAGTCATGTGACAATGATCTCGCACTTTGATATCTGAGTCAGTGAATCCTAATTTGCAGATGTGACATACTTTAGCGTTGTTGAAACTGTCCTCTTCTGCAGGTCTGAGATTCATTGGTTTGATATTCTTGTAGAATTCCTCTATTTCATCGCATATTTTACGAAGTTTACCAATTAGCCAAGCCACTGGAGTCTGCTCTGCTTCGTTCGTCTGACGATAGGACTCATATCTTGAGAGGGAATCGTCATGATTGCATTTGAGGTAAAAGCCAACACTGTGTGCTTGATGTTGTTGAAAAGCTCTGTCTTTGTCGTCGCTCACAGGTACGAGCAGTAATTCAAAATCGGTATAAATCACCCAAGGAATTTTTTCACAATAGTTCAAATTTGAAAACTTTTAAAATTCATCTTTTTCACTAGACATTTTTATTTTACATTTGTTTATTTGTGAGCAATCGATCACGTGTAGCTGTAGCTGTTGCTCAGTCATAAAAAAGCACATGCATTTATCACAAATAAAACACTTCTTTTTATTAGATGTTAATCGACTTCGAACTTATCTAGATAAATTATGAATCAAAACATAATGGTCACTAATATTTTCTTCAGAAGCCTCGAACTCTTTACTCTCTTCACTTTTATCCTGGTAATAATTTTGAATTAACAACAGATTGACGTGTTTTTCTTTTTTACTGTTAGTGAGGTGAACTGGAGATACTTCATACTCTTTACCGTATTTTTTCAACATATATACATTCACGGAAACAGAATTTTGCTTCTCAAATTTGTTTAAGTTTCTCATAGACATCGGAAAGTCAATATTTTCAAAATTCAATTCATTTTCATATTTTTTATAGTTGGATACTCGATATGGATGTGAACTTGCGGGATATAACCCCACTGAAACTGACCATTTGAAGCAAGCAGCGTCATCATTTTGCACATTAACACAAGCCTTTTTGCTATTTATTTCCGGAGGTAGTGGTATATACGAAGATGCTCGTAACTGATTCAGCTTGTTGGAATTTACAACCAGTCGTAAAATTCGAACCATTGACCAGCCTGACCCCTTTCCTTCAAAAGATTCGATTTGGTTTTGTAAAGGTTGACTGACGTTGACTTCAAACCAATCATCAAGATCCGTTGATTTGTACACCGAACTATTTTCCGTGTTGAAAAATTTAACCTCCAGTTCCTCAGCACCGTCTTTTAATATCATATATTCAGACGCCAACTCAGTATTTATTTTAAGCGATGAGTGATCATTCAACAAATCAGTCATTTTTAACATAAATAGTGCTTTGGCATCTTGCAAAAATGATAAAATATCCAAATGAGCCAGATTAACGATGATCCCTGACTTGATTCTATTTTCGAATGCAGATTCAAAATCTTGCCACTTTTGGTAAATCATCGGAAGTTCCACCTTGAAGCTCACCACCACGGAATCCCAATAAGCTTTGAAGTTGACAGCGCATGCTCCTGAACTGCGCCATACATGTTTGAAGCTTTTGCTTTTCTGGTCTGGACAGGTTATGTTGTTGCGTCCCAATTTCCAGCTGCGTAATGGTCTCCGAAGTACTTTCCAACCACCTTAAAAAATCTTCACGGTCTGCTGTAGATGAATACTTCCAAAGAGAGTCCTGCAATGTGTCAGCTACCAGCTTAATATACTTCAAATCCATCTTGGAGTAGGTTTGAGAGCCACCAAAGCGACCCAAAGAATAAAAATGGTTGACAGGTGTCGTCTTTTGTAACCAAAATGTGTTGTTCTAGAAGTTTCTTCCCCCTCCCAGAAGGTTTCAGTGGTTCCAGAAGTTTCTTTCTCGCTCTTAGAGGTTAGAGTCGTTCCAGAAGATTCTTCTCCCACTCCAGGTTTGAGTCGTTCTACAAGGTTTTTGGTTTAGGATATAAAAGGGCTGAGTAACTCAACGTCAAGCATAGTCGATTGTCATCAAGCAGCAGATCACTTGAACAGCAAAATCATCTCGAGAAGATAAAACTCTTGACAAAATGGAGTACTCTCTGTATTTCCAAGCGTTTCGCCGCTGCTGTAATCTTTTGGTCATTAAGGAATTATCGATTGTTCCGGTTCTCGAATCTAATGTTCCACGATTTACCTGTCTCTTCAAAGCTCCGTGTAAATTCAACCGCTTGAGTTGTGAAGAAAAACGATTCAACGAATGGCTCCAACGCGGGTTTCACAAAATCAGTTGGGAATCTGGAACTACTCCCGCTAAGGACTTAATCGAGATTCTCAATAAGCATTTAAAAAATGCTACGAAAATCTATGATAAGGGTCTTCAAAAAAAGCAATATCTCGAGGAGCTTTTACCTGAAAAATAAGCAATCAATTTTTTTTAAGTTAGTATTTTTTAAGTGTATTCATAATTTTTTTTTTTTTAATGTAAAACAAGCTTAAATAAGCTTTAAGTAAGCTTTAAGTAAGCTTAAGTAAGCTTTAAGTAAGCTTCAAGTAAGCTTTAAGTAAGCTTAAAGCAAGCTTTAGATAAGCTTGAGCAAGCTTAAAGTAAGCTTAAAGGAAGCTTTAGTAAGCTTTAAGTAAGCTTTAAGCAAGCTTAAGTAAATTAAAAACAATGTGTACTTATCTGTTTCAGGTTGATTTGTAATATCGAAGAAGAAAGTGCACCAATCATGAAGCAACTAATTAAAGATGTTCACACCGAATGTGACAACCACACTTCAGAAATCGCGGTGTGCTCAAAAAGAAACTGTTTGGCCATCAAAAAAGTTTGTTTTGCTGGGAAAACGTATGCGACTTCTCTCACCAAACCCGTCAGACATGTTTATGAGTCGAGACAAGGTCGATGCATTTGATCAATCAACACAATCTGCATACGATGAGTACATTATTCACTCAATGTATACATAATGTATTATAAATGCTTAAAATATAAATAAATTTTTTTTTTGATTGACTAAAAACGATTTTTTCCCTCAGTAAAATAATATAGTTGTTTTAATTTTAAGGTTGATTATTTTTCTAAATTTACTCAAGATAAATATCTTTTAAAAAGAGCCAATTATTTATTTTTATTCTTGTTTTAAAAATTTTTTTTATTTACATTTAATTTAAATATTTTGATCAATTTTAATAAATTAAAAGGTTTAATATCATACCAATAATGATTTTTAAAAAATAAAAAAATAAAATTAAAAGTGTGACTTTAAAACCAGGCACTTTTAAATTAAAATCTGAATATTTTTCTGAATTTACTCAAAAATTAATATCTGTTTAAAAAAAAGCTGATTATTTATTTTTATTCTCGTTTTAAAAAAATTTTTTATTTACAATATTTGCATTCATTTAAAATATTATGTTCAATTTTAATAAATTAAAAAATTTTATTTAGTTTTACACCAATAATGATTTAAAAAAAAGGATTAAAATTAAAAGTGTGACCTCAAAACCAATAAAAAAATTCTTTTTTAATTTCTAAAATTGATTTGCTGATGCTGAATGAATTAGCAGTTATGTATGTTCACACCAACGAATTAGTTTTAAAAAAGTATACTGACTCTTCCTACTTTACCTACTATATCAACCGAAGCTACACTCAAGTGCATTGTGTTGTGCAGACAGCTGACTGTACACCTTTTTACTCCTTTGCATAGAGCTACACTTTTCAGATTTATTGTGAAGGAGTAAAAAAATGTGGTTTGAGGTCCTTTGTGTAGTACCGTTTATTTTCCGGCTCTATGCAAAGGAGTAAAAAGTGTGGATTGAGCTCCTTTATACAATACCGCTTATTTTTCAGCTCTATATAAAGGAGTAAAAAGTTTTGTAACAGGGGTGGATTTAAGGGTTTGAATGAGCCGATACAAATACCCACGGTGCGTACTAAATCCTTATGACCTGTACTTAGTGCTGATCCAAGCACTCGTCGAACTGCAACTCGTCGACCTGAAATAATAAAATGAGGAAATCGCGTCCGCGAATATTACCATACTTCGCGACGCGGTCGGCTAGTTCGTTTATCGGTAGTGGGTGCGGGTATTAAAACAGGATCGATTCGCAGGAACACTAGGTTTAGTCAATAAAAATTAAATTAGAAATTTAATAATTTATTAAAACAAATCTAAACCTAAAATACAAATTCCGAATTACTACTCGGTGTCGTTCAAACCAGTAAACAAAAGAATCTCCAATGCTCTCTAAATCGTCGCGCGCGCACACAAATTCCTGCTGCTATCGGCAGCTAATGCGCGCGAGAGACAAACAAAGATTATGACAATAACAGTGTACTAAGGACACTCACACGCATTCACACTCACTCGCACATTTACAATTAACTTACGGAGTCGCTAAGGTGCACCTCATACCAAGCCGTCAGGCTAAACAAAATGCCAGGCTACGATGCCGACCAGCCGCAATATCTACCATACTCGAGTCGCCGTGTAGCCGTCGGAAAGCGGTCCAGGCGATGACGTGAAATGACAACTTCACAAATAACACCACACTCTCACACTACGGCTCTACCACAACGCACGACGCGAATGTCAATAATTGCCTTGACTTCCGTAACGAGTAAGCTGCTTCAAGATCTGCCATGAATCGATCTCCAGATCTTTGCGTGTCTGCCGGACGTCGGTCAAATTCCCCGACGTCCACGGCTTCCAAAAGCCGGTTGACTCGTCTAGACAGAAGAATGCTTCCCGGGCGATGACCATCGATCCCGCACCTTCTGTCTCTGCCAACTCTCTCTTCGACGACATTCCACTCCCGAGGAGTCCGGTTAGCCGTCGAACCGAGACGAGTTAAGTTCCATGTACGTGCGAACGCTCGGACATGAAAACTACGAGTGGCTTCCCGATTCCCGCTCTACCACCTCAGAGGTCCGATCTTTTTAATTTTCAACATCTTTTTATGAGTATAAACAACTGCTCGTGGATAAAAATTTTGATTTTCAAACTAAAAGAGTATATTAAAAGCAATTTTACTGATAAGAAAAAATAGAAAATTTATCACTTTATAGATAATTAGTTAAATGTTATATAAAATTATATGCATAAAGTTAATCAACTTGGATTAATTTTTAAAGCAAAAAAAATCCTAGTAAGTAAAAATAAAAATACTTTAGAAAAAAATATATATAAAATAATAATTTGATAATTCAAATTAAGCTGATGAAAACAGTAATCAAAGCCCCAGCTGCCACTTTGATCTGTGGAGATCTCCAAACAGCTAATATCTCCTCCATTTTATCAGCTATTTATTTTTTTATTTCTTTTTTTTACAAAAAAACTAAAAGTTGAAATTAATATCAACAAAAAAATTTGGGTTACACTTTAAAAAATAAATTTTATAAAAAACTAGTGGAACATCATGTGAACGAATAATTCATCACTCAAATTTTTTTGTTGATATTCAAAGTAAATATTTGCGGCATCTTGTATATACCGAGCAGCAGAGATTTTATCCGGAAATGCTTCCGAGTGGATAGTATGTGTAGTCTAGGAGCATCGCAAGAATATACGTTAGTAATTCTGCCAGTAAAGGCTTAACAACGGGTGACACATTTACAACGGTAGATGCGTCGTCATCGACGGAGGGCCAGTATTCCTCATCGTCGCCATGAACCATGTAGACATCGCTTCCCTGCTGCTGCTGCTCGGTGTCGACGTCATCCGTAGCGACCTCGCCGCTTCCCTGCTGCTCGATGCTGTCATAGTAGTTACCATCGACGTTTGGATACAGGAAATCCTCCGTGATGTATTGACCACGGGCATCAGCTTGATGTAGTGGCGTCCAGCCATACTCTTCGTAGCCATGTACCATGTGTAGAGGAGTAGACCTTCCGCTTGGGAGGATATTGACGTTCACGCCAGTTTGTAGCACATCTTCAACGATGACGTCGCTTTTGTTCATTTCCGAGGGAAGTATGAGCATCGACTCATCTTTGGTATCCAGCCAAAATCCTTCAGGTAGTACCTGTTCTGTGTGCGCGTCCTCACCAGCTTGCTCCTCCATCTCGACGTTAGCTTGCGCTTGATCCAACACACAACCAGGTTGATCCTCCATCTTGACTTCCGCATGCACCACAACTACGTCACAGTTGATCGGAACCATGTACATGATGGTTTGCGCCTCTTCATTATTATTGTCGACCACAATCATCTCGTAGATAATTTCCTCTTTCATCATTGTCAGCAGCGAGTTAACAAGTATGCTTAGCCCTCGGAGCGGTCAAATATTTATATTTTTTTTCCTTTCTCGTTCGATTCAACTTTAGGTTAAGAGAACCTAACATTCGAGAACATTCAAAAAAAGCTTTTTAAAAGCAACTTTCTAAAAGTCCTTTTCGAACGTTCTCGAACGTTAGGTTCTAGAAGATTCAGTTCAACTGTTAGGTTATGTAACCACTCCGTGATTCAGTCGTGTGATAAGGGTTGGCGAGTGTTGTGCATCAGTCTAATTAATCAATTTAATAATGAATGTGTTAAATACGACCATACAAGAATCCTCGGATATCCTTGAGGAGATACTATTAAAGTCGGGAATAAATCTAGATAAAGTTCGTAAGTGTGATAACTTATTTTGCAATTAAATTAATTTTCATGTGAAAGATGAAGTTAAGTTAGATTAGATTTTTGTTTATACTTTTATATGCATGTGCGTCTTTTTAAAATTGTTTAAAGATATTTAAAAATGAAATTCTAGGTTAGGTCTTTTGTTTACAAAACTTTTTTACACTCTTAAAATTAAAGTTTTTTTTCGAAAAGAATGTAAGTAAAATTTCAAAACATTTTTTTTTTATCAATGTTCTCTTTTTCATTGTGGGTTACGAACTAGAAATGGAATCTCCAGTAATTTCGCAATCTTAGGACAACGGCATTGTGGTGAATAACAAATCCTCCGTAGGCAAGAGCAAAACAACGTCAACCAGCAGATCCCCGTCGACGACTCACAAATCATCATCGACGAGAAGATCCCTATCAGCTCCAACCAGCAGCAACAGAAAGCTGAGGAAATATTTAAACCACCATTTGAAGTCGGACCCTGGTCTAAGTTTCATCTAGCTAATGGCAAGTTACTGCAACAAGCAGCTTGTGGTGTCGAATATTTATTGCGTCATGTTAAAGATGCTCAATAATTTTTGGCATTACAACAAAAAGAAAAATGTTTAATATATGTAGAAGTATAACTAATTTTTTATTTAATTAATTATTTTGAAAGTTTTTATTTTTTATTAAATATTGTTTTTAATTTCAGTTAGCAACATTTTTAATCGGATGTAATGACGAGGAGTGGAATAAAGTCTCTACTTTCTTAGAACAATTACAAATCGAAAGACTGATACGACAAAAGCAGCAGCAGCAAAATAACGAAGAACTTTTAAAAAATTGCGCAGAAGTAAACGTTGGAGGTGAAGCTTCGTTACCCACACCATTCCAATTGGAAGACGAACCTGCGCCTACCATGCTTCAACCAACTAACCAGCATCAGGTGCACGTCATGCAGCAACATGAAAATTTTGAGCCCTCACAAAAACCAGTCAAGCATATGGTTCTCGCAGACGAGTCACAACGATCAAACCATAGTCATGCGGAGCAGAAGCAAGCACAGACGTTTACTGAGCAGCAGGTGCATCGCGTGGTTTGCGAGAAAAGCAGCAACTCGCAAAACTCGCGTGATCAACCCCGGCGGTCGTCGTACTCTTCTGCTCGTAATTATGTAAACCGCCGCTCGCGCGAGAAAAGCAACAACTCGCGAAACTCGCGTGATCAACCTCGGCGATCGTCGTACTCTTCTGCTCGTGATTATGTAAACCGCCACTCGCGCCAGAAAAGCTGTGACTCACGTCACTCGTGTGATCAACCCCGGCGGCCGTCGTACTCTTGTGCTCGTGATAGTGTAAGCCGCCGCTCGTGCGAGAAAAGTAGCAACTCACGCCACTTGCGCAAACAATCCCGGCAGCCATCGTACTCTTCTGCTTCTGATAATGTGAGCCGTCGCTTGTCCTTAGCTCGCTCAAGGTCTCGTTCCCGCTTTTCAAGATCTCAATCTCGTTATTCGCGAGAACGTTAACACAAAATATTCACTTTTTAAAGTATATAGTTTAAAAACTAACTTTTTCTTTTAATTTATGTTTTTTTTTTTACATAAAAATTTGTTTTACTTTTTTAACTATTTTCAAAATAGTTTAAAACGATCAATCATTTTTTATGAAGGAACTTTATAATTTCATGTTTTTACAAAAATTACTTACCATTTCTTTTGCATTTAAGATCTAACTTTAATTTAAGTAAATAGTTTTCATGAAATGTGATAACTTTAAAGCCTTAGTCTTTTAAGTCTTAGCTTTTATAACTTTGAATTTTTTTTTCTAAATAATTTGCTAAGGTGTAAAAAAAATAAAATTAGTTTTACAATTATTTATATTTTTATAACTTTTTAGAAGTAAATTTCCTAAAACTTAGTGTAATCAACGGTAAAACTTTTTAAATCATGAAAACTTATTTAATTCAAGAATGATAAGTAAACTATTTTATTTAAACTAAATCATGAAGCTTTTTTAGTTTTTTACAATCATAAACTAAAACTCTCTCATTTTATAAAAATTATGAGTACTTTATATAGTAATTTAAAAATTTGTAATTTTGCATGATCAACTAGTAAATAAGATACTTAAATGCACTAAAAAATTATTTTTATGTATAAATAATGTATGTGACCTTAATAGTATTTTTTTTTTTTACGTGTAACGTCAACTGAATTTTTTTTGTGAAATGTTTGTAGCATTTTTTGTTAAACATAAAACTTTTTATGATTTTTGTAAAGATCAACAGGCAAGCGTCTTAATGTAATAGTTATGTAATAGCATCTCTATGTATTAGTTATAAAATAAAAAAATAAAATAAAAACCATCTTTCAGTAGAGTTACAGTGAATTCTGTTCATTTTTTTAAACTTTAATTATAAATTAATTCGAGTATCTACTCTGATTTTGATATTATGTTTTCGGGGATACGAACAGATAAATGAAATGAAATCAAAAATCATTTTCCGGACGAGTTTTTAATAAATTTTTTTCAGTTTTATTTCTTTAATTAATTTTTACTCAAATTATTTAAAATTTCTACTCTGATTCTGCTGATATTTTTTTGGAATGTGAACAGATGAAGGAGATGAAATCAAAGAATCATCTTCCGGACGAGTTTTAAGTAAATTTTTCTTTTCTTTTTTACGCATCTTTTTTCTTTTTTTTTTTTTAAACTTGAATTCAATTATTTTTTAGTAAAAGTTTACTATCAATTTATTCAATTTAGGTGTCGTTCAATATCGTTGAAATCATTCGAACTCGACGGAGCCGCAGATTAACGATTAACAGTCGACCAAAGATATTCATGCATCACCGAAAAGCAGAAATTGTATTAGGGTAACTAAAAATAAAAAGACTTAAAAATCTAAGAACTTTTTTTTTTAATTGATTTTTTGAAAAGTAATATTATTCTAATTAATAAATCTGCGGCTCCATCGAGTCCGAATGATTTTAACGATATTGAACGACACCTAAATTGAATAAATTGATAGTAAACTTTTACTAAAAAATAATTGAATTCAAGTTTAAAAAAAAAAAAAAAAGAAATAAGATGCGTAAAAAAGAAAAGAAAAATTTACTTAAAACTCGTCTGGAAGATGATTCTTTGATTTCATCTCCTTCATCTGTTCATATTCCAAAAAAATATTAGCAGAATCAGAGTAGGAATTTTAAATAATTTGAGTAAAAATTAATTAAAGAAATAAAACTGAAAATAGTATTTTCTTGACCAAGCATGGGAACAGCGGTATTTCAGAGTTTATTAATTAATATTCAGTCGTTTTTTCAAATGTGTTATGCGTATCTGCTTGTCACTGCACGTCAGCAGCAGCATCTGCGCTAGGTATATCTGTATATACGATTCACACATATAGCTATACATCAAACGTTAATGTGAGCTGAACTCGTGATCTTTGTAAATCTTATAGTTTGCACATCAAATGTAAAATAAATGTATTCAATCACTTCATGCAAAATTGCTGAATCAAATTAAATGCATATTATTTTGATTTTCGAACGTTAAACCTCATTTTTTTCAATAAAATTTTATTGTGAAGAGGTGTCGATAAAACAGTGCGTAGCAGACTAGCGTTCTGGTGTATTGTTTTGAAATTGAGAAACACGAAATTGAAACCGATTCTTTGTCAGTTTTAGATAAGACTCACGAAGAATTGCGTTTCTTCGTGAGTTTTAATAAGAACTGACGAAGAAACGCGTTTCTTCGTGAGTTTCATTTTCCATTTGGACCAAACGAGAACAGAGACGTTTCTCGTAGAAAAAACAACATCGGAATCGGGGTAAAATACGTATCAGATTTGAGAAAAATTTATTAAAAACTCGTCCGGAAAATGATTTTTGATTTCATTTAATTTATCTGTTCGTATCCCCTAAAACATAATATCAAAATCAGAGTAGATACTCGAATTAATTTATAATTAAAGTTTAAATAAATGAACAGAATCCACTGTAACTCTACTGATAGATGGTTTTTTATTTTATTTTTTTATTTTATTCATCTGTTCGTATCTTTCGGGATAAATTGATTAATATTAACATAGATCTGAAAGTAACAACATATATACTTTTGTTTTAGTTCTGTCCAAAAAAAAACCACTCGCCGTAAATTCTTACCTTTTTAAAGGTCTTTCTTTTTAATGATTTCATTTCTTTCGCTAGGTATGAGGGAAACTAAAAAAAAATGGTAAAATTTACCAATTGATACCTGAGTAGAACAAACAACTTATGACTACATTGAGATGAATGATTTCACCTATATTGAAGGGCAATTAAAATGAATTGATTTTATTGTAAACTTTTTTTACTGATTTTTAAACATCAAGTATAAAAAAAAATTTTTATTTTGATAATTCTGTTATAGCAACTATACAGTAAAAACCCATGTCGCCGTTGGTATCTTACATTTTTAAATGTTTTTTTTTTTTTTTTTTAATTTTATCTATCTCGCAGGATTAAAAAAAAAATGATATTTCAATAATTATTAATTTTTCAGCTCTCAATTAAAATGAGAGTAAAATAAATTGGAAAGATTTTTTTTCTTAGTTATGTGTTGTTGTTGCTCTGCAAAAGAGGTTCTGGCGTAAGAACCAAACTATGCTTAAATGAATTTTTTGAGATGTTTTTTTTTTATCATGCAGTCAAAAATATTTTCTCAAATCTCTGATCTTACTAAATTGTTTTATATTTTTTTCATCAATTTATTTACTTTACATCTTAACTTTTCAGGCTTGAAGCATAATAGTTTTATTGAAAATTGTATCTATTTGTAAAAAAAAAAACAACTCAAAACACATCACTATGACTGAACTGACTTAAAACCCACACAATTTGAAGGTTTCACAATAATATTGTGATCTGTAGTTATAACAGATACTGTACCGATAAAATTTTTGGTGATAAAATTTATTAAATTAACAATTTTTGCAACATGTCTGAATATTTGAATAACCCCATGAGACATTGATCGCCATCACATTTAAAGGCAGCAAATGTCAATGACCAAGTTGAGGTATTTAGTATATAGCGGATAAAACTAAAATTAAACTTGACAGTCAGACAAATTCATCTTGGAAAATAAACTGAGAAAGTAAACCTTATCCATGTTGGTGTATTGACTCAGAATTTATAAATTTCAGTGATGATTTAAATGTATTTACTTGTCTGACAATTTGAATAATACCATGAGATATTGATCACATTTAAACTACCTTAACTTGGTCATGATAGTCAGACAAATTTATCTTGGAAGATCAACTGAGAACAAAACACATTATCCGTGTTGTCGTATTGACTCAGAATTTTTAGGTTCCAGTGATGATTTAAATGTATTTACTTGCCTGACAATTTGAATAATTCCATGAGACATTAATCACATTTAAACTACCTTAACTTGGTCATTGACATTTGCTGCAGCAAGTTAAGGTAGTTGGTATATAGTGGATAAAACTAAAATGAAATTTGACGGTCAGACACATTCATCTTGGAAAATAAACTGAGAAAGTAAACCTTATCCATGTTGGTGTATTGACTCAGAATTTTTAGGTTCCAGTGATGATTTTAATGTATTTACTTGTCTGACCATTTGAATTATTCAATGAGACATTGATCACATTTAAACTACCTCAACTTGGTCATGATAGTCAGACAAATTCATCTTGGAAAATAAACTGAGAACAATAAACCTTATCCGTGTTGTCGTATTGACTCAGAATTTTTAGGTTCCAGTGATGATTTTAATGTATTTACTTGTCTGACAATTTGAATTATTCAATGAGACATTGATCACCATCACATTTGAATGCAGCAAATTTCAATGACCAAGTTGAGGTAGTTGGTACACAGCGGATAAAACTGGAATTAAACTTGATAGTCAGACAAATTCATCTTGGAAAATAAACCGAGAACAATAAACCTTATCCGTGTTGGCGTATTGACTCAGAATTTATAAATTCCAGTGATGATTTAAATGTATTTACTTGCCTGACAATTTGAATAATTCCATGGGACATTGATCACACTTAAACTACCTCAACTTGGTCATTGACATTTGCTGCAGCAAGTTAAGGTTGTTGGTATATAGCGGATAAAATTAAAATTAAACTTGACAGTCAGACAAATTCATCTTTGAAAATAAACTGAGAAAGTAAACCTTATCCATGTTGGTGTATTGACTCAGATATTATAAATTTCAGTGATGATTTAAATGTATTTACTTGTCTGACAATTTGAATAATTCCATGAGATATTGATCACATTTAAACTACCTTAACTTGGTCGTGATAGTCAGACAAATTTATCTTGGAAGATCAACTGAGAACAAAACACATTATCCGTGTTGTCGTATTGACTCAGAATTTTTAGGTTCCAGTGATGATTTAAATAATTTTACTTGCCTGACAATTTGAATAATTCCATGAGACATTGATCACACTTAAACTACCTCAACTTGGTCATTGACATTTGCTGCAGCAAGTTGAGGTAGTTGGTATATAGCGGATAAAACTAAAATTAAACTTGATAGTCAGACAAATTCATCTCGGAAAATAAACTGAGAACAGTAAACCTTATCCATGTTGGTGTATTGACTCAGAGTTTATAAATTCCAATGATGATTTAAATGTATTTACTTGTCTGCCAATTTGAATAACCCCTTCAGACATTGATCACCATTCATATTTAAACTACCTCAACTTTGTCATTGAAATTTGTTGCAGCAATTTTCACTGGATAAATAAACCTCTACAGCACCAGCAGAAGGTTTCACAAGTTCAACTCACTCTCACTCATAGATGATTATCATAGGGAGACTTTAGATATTTTGTTTTGAAAAATTATAGCCAAATATTTTTCTATAATTATTGATGGTTAACGGTCATAATAGTTATTAATTAAATTATGTTAATAGTGAATTTAGCGTGATGCCACTGTATATTTTATTATATACTACTTTTTTAGTTACTTAATTATTTCTAAATCATGTAATAAAATAATAATAATTATGATCGCTGTCTTCTGCTCAGCTGCTCGGGTCTAGGCGGCTCGGCCTCTTGCGTGCGCGCACCTCACCTGCACAGCCTGCTTGCATGCCTTGCTGCAGGCTGCAAGAGTGAGACAGCGTTACGTAAGATCCGGTTTCAGCCACATGTAGCGCATGTAGAGAAACCGGATGCTCAGGGACTGGAAACGAAAAAATCTAAAGGAAATCACCGTTTCGAATTTTGAGACGGTCATAACTTCTTAACGCAGAAATTTTTCAGGATGATTTTTTTTTAATCTTCTCAGGGGATCTTAGGCTACGCGTAGAATATATGGTCAAGGAAAAATAATCATCCTAATAGTGTTTTTTTCATGAACGACCTAACCTAAAACTGAAATTCAAAGTATATAAAGCGGTACCCTTTCACGGTAGTCAGTTTTAAAAACCCAGTCGCCGTCCAGGGCTACCGCCCTTTAGGATAAAAATTTCAAAAATAAATTTTATAAAATAAATTTTAGAAGATAAAATTTGATGAGGTATTTAAAAAATAAGTTTTTAGAAATTTCTTAATACTTTTAAATTCAGTTTCACTATTTTTTTGAATATCCAACCCAACTCTTTAAATTCATTTTGAAAAATATCTGACTAAATATTTTTTAATTTTCATCTCAATAGTTTTAAATCTTTTTTTAATTTTAAATTTGAACTTTTTACTAAGTAAAAAGTTTTTAAATTTTATTTATTTAGTTTTGCTATCGTGGGATTTAAAAATTTCTTTTGAAAAAACCATAACTTAAAATGTTTTCATATTTTTCATTTTTTTTTTCAAATTAATCTTATAATTCTCTTTACATAATAAAACCGATACCTACGATCTAGCCTGGCTCAAAAATACACTGGCTCAGAAAGGGTTGGCTCTCAAGACTCTCTGGCCGTGAAGCCTCTCTGGCTGTGAACCCTCGCTGGCCGTGAACCCTTTCTGTTTATTCTACTGACGACCCATTATTTAAATGATTATTACAGAAAACCAAATAAAAGATTTTTTTTACCGAATTTTCATTAAAAAAATTAAATATTTTATAAACTAGATGTAAGAAGTTAAAATAGCTGAAAGCAGTATTGCAGAATCCCATCGAAACTTTTGCAAATTTGGGTGAGCTCTCAAGTGCAGACGACCCATTATTAGAATAATAATAACAGGAAAGTGAATACTGCATGCTATAATTAATTGTATCGAATTTTCAACAAATCGAATAAGCAAAATTATTATAAGAAAATAAAAAAGGTGAAGTGAAATTTCTAAACTTACATCTGTTTTTATCAGTTTACTGCGATTGAGTGTATCGACGATGCGATTCGTCTAAATGATCAGAAAGAGTAGACGACTTCAAATTATTAAACCTTACCGTTTTTATACAATTTTTAACAATATGTTTTTCTTAATTTTTTCGACTAAAATGGCTAATTTAAGTGCTATGGTGATCAAGTTTAACGCAGCCAATAATTATTTTATTTATGGGCTTTGATTCGCATCCAAATGACCTTTCAAAACCATTTTCATTTTTTTCGTAACTAATTTTCAAGTATGTTTTGCGCTTGTATGATGATTATCATTTTCAATACATCCAAACTGTACCTAAACCTCCCTTTTAAATATTTAAATTCATAAGTTTGAACAATAAATCGATCTAAAATGATACACCCAAGTTCTAGCTCAGAGAAATTAAAATTACAGTTTGAGCGTATATTTTATGCTACTCTGATTACAGTCTTGCCTTTAGGCTTCGTTTTAAAGGATTTTTAAATAAATTTAATAAAAAATTCAAAAAAAAATTTAAATTTTAATTTCAACAGTATATAGGAATAAGGTATATTTATGGGTAGCTAAAAACTTTTTTCGTTTTTTCTTAAATTTTCATTAAAAATTCACTTTAGAGTCTTTAGAATATTTTATAGTACTCCTGGTCACTCTAACCACAAAATCAAATCTTTGATGGGGGGACTCGTACAATAAAATAGTATATAATATGAATGCAGCACGTCACCAGGGCTTATTAAGGACCTCGTGATCCGCTTCGCTACGCACTCGGGTCCTTTAAACCGCCCCGGTAACGATGCTGCACCCGTAGGGGAGGGTGGGGGAATTAGAACCATACTATCGAGTTACTCGTCGTTTTAATAGGATATCAAGCGCATTTTATAATTTAAAGTACAAAAATAACTTTTTTTATAAACGTAAACATCTGTAGAATTAGTTAAAAAAAAATTTAATGTGCTAAAACCAGCCGAAAATATTCAAAATTAATATCAATTGGTGAAATCTGCAGGTAGGAAAAAAATGGGGTGATTAGAACAATTTTGTGGGGTGATTAGAACATGTAATTATTGTACAAATAAATGCAAAAAATTTGATTTTTATTACTTTCAAATGAAAGAAAAAGTTGTTTTATTCATTTATTATTAAAAAAGTAATAAATACATAATTTTTTTAACAAAAATATTATATATTTATAGAACACATGCAGTAGTAAACATAATTTATATAAAACAAATAATTTTAAAACGCTTACATCTTTTGTATGTAACTTCTACAAATGTAGTAATCTAGGAACAATTTATTTAAATTTTTTAGAAACTATTCTTAATTTTTCACTAATAAATCTTTGGTAAATTCTAAGACATATTTTAAAAAATTAAAGCTTCAATGAAACACAAACAGATTAACTTAAAATTATCTCATAATTCACTTTTTGTTATTTAATCAGTAAACATTGGAACAGGAACTTATAATTGCAAATTTTTAATAAAATTATAATTACCACTCACTCTAAAAATAAAATCACCAATTTATGAAAACTGAATTTTTTGTAAGAAAGGTTAACTCAATTTTTAAAATTGAGAATAGTAATCTTGGGGGAATGTTTATTAGGTTTATTTGATACATTTATATTATATATATAGAAATTGAGGAGTTTGAATTTGTCGACAACTGGTTTTGTACACTATTATTTGGTAAATTTTGGGAAAAAGATTGTTGATTTAGTGAGTGTAAAAAATTAGAGTTGACTGGTGGACTCATGCCAAAAGAGTTGGAAGGAAAATTATAAAAATTACTTTGTGACAGAGCAAAAGTATTTGCACTTGGATTACCAAAATTATTGGGTCCAAAACCAAAAGGATTTATTGGGGGAATTTGGAAAGAATGATTTTGTGCGTGACAAAAATTATATGGAGCACCAATTTGAAAAGGAGTACTCGGTGGAAAATTAGCATTTGCTGTAGAAGTAGAGGCTTGTGTATTCATGACTGGTAATTGATACATGACAGGAGGGTAAGGACACATTGGAACAGGAAGTGCAGTCAACTCTTTGTTGGTTATGTCAGAAGCAAAGTTTCTTTTTTTTCAGTTGTTTTCTTTGGTTTTTTGACTACTTTTTTTGGTTTTTTTAATTCTGCTATGAAATCATCTCCTGTAACAACTGCAGCTTTTGCCCTACGAGTACCTTTTTTTGGTACGCTTACATTTAATTCACTATTTACATTGTTGTCACTCAAATCAATCACAGAATTTTTATGACTAGCACTTGATTGATTACAAATACTTATTTGAGACTTAGCAGGTACTAACATATCACTAACACACTTATCTAAATTTGAGGCACTATGATAACACTGAGATTCACCAGTGACTTGAAAATTGGCAAGAGGTATAGGTGTCGCAACACTTTTTTGTAAAAGAGTATCATCTGCAAATTGTACAAAAGCTGGAACTTGAGAATCAGCAGGCACTGTTGATATTATACTAAGAGATTCTTTTAATCTTTCCCAGTGCAAATCTTGAAGACCATCACCAGCTAGAATAGCAGTAGGAGTTTCATAACTATCAGTCGACACCGATGGTGTTTCTTGATGATCATCTGCTAGCGTAGCAGTAGGAGTTTCAAAACTATCAGTCGACACCGATGGTGTTTCTTGATGATCAGCTGCTAGCGTAGCAGTAGGAGTTTCAAAACTATCAGTTGACACCGATGGTGTTTCAGCTGTTTCTAACACCTGATTGGTTTGTATATTTACAATTGGTGGAAAACTATCTTCAGAGTCTTCTGGAAGAACATTTAAATTTTCCATTGAATTTTGCTCTTCATTTTCATGAAGTATTTCCATGCTCTCTATGTCTAATTGTTGATTATTATTTATAGCCTTTGGAATGCTATTGGCAGCTTCACATATAGTACCTTCATCCAATTGTTCAATTACGTCAAGAAGAGCTTCTCTGAAGTCCGATAACTCTTTTGAGAGACCTGAAGGAATTTAAAAAATATTAATGCAATTTATATTATATTATATTTTTCTTTGCTTGCTTTATAGTATTATAAATTTTTTAAATTAATATAAAATTAAAAAGTTAGGATGATTTACTCAAGAATTAGTTACAAACCTCTGATTTTATTAGACACAACCGATGGAAGGTACTCTTCTTCTTTAAATATGTTCTTATTTAAAGGATGTATGCCTGCTCTTCTAAAGCCCCCTATAGCATTTTGCACTGTTGCTGCTTTCTGAAAAGCTGGAACGAGGACTTCAAATAAATTTTTCAGAGATAGTACTCTTCCATTTTTTTTTATTCAATCTAGTCCAGGTAAGTGCTCCTCTTGCAAAAAAATTACTCAAGGGCTTGTTGAAGGAAATATCTGCTGGCTGCAATTTATGAGAACAATGAGGTGGAAAAGTTAAAGCTATAACATTGTTCTGTTTGGCCAGCTCCAAGGCAGCTACATTTTTCACATGAGTTGAGTGGTTATCAAATGTCAATAAAACTTTTTTGGTTGGCGTTGGTTGGGGAAATTTAATAAAATTCTGCATCCAATCAAAAATGATACTGTGAGTAACATAACTACTTGGCTCAAATGCAACAGTCCAGTCGTCAGGTTTTCCATTCAAGAGTTCCTTATTGAAGTTTTTTCGTGGAAAAACAATTAGAGGGGGCATGTATTTTCCAGTAGCAGAAAAGCAAATTTCTGCAGTGACATGCTCCCCCCGTTCAGCAGCTACCATTCCACCTACTTGCTTCTGCCCTTTTGCTGCTATCACTCTGGGTGAAGTTTTAGGGACAACGCCAACTGGAGTCTCGTCCATATTATAAATATTGTCTGGTTCAATTTTATTTTCTGTAATGACATTGGTTAGTAACTCAAAAAATTCCTCCACAGCCTCTTTGTTAAAACCTCTAGCTCTAGCTAGAGATGTATTTTCAGTTTTTCTTAATGATAAAAACTCCCAACGCTTTAAAAAACTTCTCAACCACTCTTTTCCAGCTAGCTGCTCTTCACAGTTAAAATTATGAGGTAATTTTAATTTCACTGCTAACAAGTATGCTATTTTTCTCACTTCAAAAGTTGTGAAACCCAAGTTTTGAAGTTGATATTCTTGTAAGGTTTCAGCTAATATTTCTTCTTGTTGACTATCAAAAACAGTTGGACTCCCTACTTTTGAATAGATTTTTTCTTTTTTGCCATCTTTTAAAAGTAATACTTTTTTGGTCAAAGTTGACCGTGGAATGTTGTATTTGGTTGCAACAACGTCGTGTTTTCCTCCGGCTACTACTTCCTCGAGAGCTTTTTCAAGGTCTTCTTTTGACCACTCAGGACCTGCTGTTTTTCTTTTATAATTCCGAGCCATTTTTCCAATAATAATCACTCTTTTACACTAAACTAAAAACTAAAAACTAAAAACTACAGAGACACGTGGTTACTCTACATAGCGATTTTTAGGTTAAGGATGATAGAAAATTAACGCTTGATTTTGTTCTAATCACCCCGAGTTTTAGTTCTAATTGACCCACTTCATTTTTTTTTTTTTTATCAATTATTTTGTGAAAAAAAAAAATGTATATCAATCTTGCATATTAACCCATTAAGTCCGAGGATTTTTTGAATTTTTGGTTGTGTTTGAGCTGGGAAATCTTAGGGAAAACTGTGAAAAATGTATACCTGAATACCCTATCCCCCTATTTTCAAGTATGCCCTACACGATGGTATAGTTCAAAAAAGTCAAAAATTCGATTTTCATTTGTTTATAAACAAATTAAAAAAAAAAACAAGATTTTTTTTGCACTTTTTTTTTTTTAATCGAAAAATTGAGTGGTTAAAAAATTTTTTACACACTTTAGAATATCATCGCGGGTGATCACGCATTTCAAAGTTTCCAAATCTTCTTGAAAATTGTAGCTGCGATTTTTGTAAACAAAATGGCGGCCAAAACACTGCGAAGAAAAAATTCGTAAAGCAGCCGAAGGCGGAACCAACATCGAAAAACTTATTTTGCTCAAAAATATTTATTGAAAAAGCATAAAAAGTCTTTGAAATGTTAATTGTTAATATTTTTATCATTTCAATTGCATATATGCGAGTATTGGGCCCAATAGGGAGGGACCCAAAAATAAACATTGAGAAATCGAAAAATAAAAAATACTAACTTATTCTACGTAAAATTATAAGAACAAAATATACTTGGTGTTTTTTTTATTGGGGCCACTATTTTTTCATAAAAATTCGTTGAAGTTGGGACTATCAACCAATTGAGTCCAAGGATTTTTTGAATTTTTGGTTGTGTTTGAGCTGGGAAATCTTGGGGAAATCTTGGGGAAAATGTATACCTGAATACCCTACCCCCCTATTTTCAAGTATGCCCTGCACGATGGTGTAGTTTAAAAAAGTCAAAAATTCGATTTTCATTTGTTTATAAACAAATTAAAAAAAAAAAACAAGATTTTTTTTGCACTTTTTTTTTCTAATCGAAAAATTGAGTGGTTAAAAATTTTTTTACACACTTTAGAATATCATCACGGGTGATCACGCATTTCAAAGTTTCCAAATCTTCTTGAAAATTGTAGCTGCGATTTTTGTAAACAAAATGGCGGCCAAAACACTGCGAAGAAAAAATTCGTAAAGCAGCCGAAGGCGGAACCAACATCGAAAAACTCATTTTGCTCAAAAATATTTATTGAAAAAGCATAAAAAGTCTTTGAAATGTTAATTGTTAATATTTTTATCATTTCAATTGCATATATGCGAGTATTGGGCCCAATAGGGAGGGACCCAAAAATAAACATTGAGAAATCGAAAAATAAAAAATACTAACTTATTCTACGTAAAATTATAAGAACAAAATATACCTGGTGTTTTTTTTATTGGGGCCACTATTTTTTCATAAAAATTCGTTGAAGTTGGGACTATCAACCAATTGAGTCCAAGGATTTTTTGAATTTTTGGTTGTGTTTGAGCTGGGAAATCTTGGGGAAATCTTGGGGAAAATGTATACCTGAATACCCTACCCCCCTATTTTCAAGTATGCCCTGCACGATGGTGTAGTTTAAAAAAGTCAAAAATTCGATTTTCATTTGTTTATAAACAAATTAAAAAAAAAAAACAAGATTTTTTTTGCACTTTTTTTTTCTAATCGAAAAATTGAGTGGTTAAAAATTTTTTTACACACTTTAGAATATCATCACGGGTGATCACGCATTTCAAAGTTTCCAAATCTTCTTGAAAATTGTAGCTGCGATTTTTGTAAACAAAATGGCGGCCAAAACACTGCGAAGAAAAAATTCGTAAAGCAGCCGAAGGCGGAACCAACATCGAAAAACTCATTTTGCTCAAAAATATTTATTGAAAAAGCATAAAAAGTCTTTGAAATGTTAATTGTTAATATTTTTATCATTTCAATTGCATATATGCGAGTATTGGGCCCAATAGGGAGGGACCCAAAAATAAACATTGAGAAATCGAAAAATAAAAAATACTAACTTATTCTACGTAAAATTATAAGAACAAAATATACCTGGTGTTTTTTTTATTGGGGCCACTATTTTTTCATAAAAATTCGTTGAAGTTGGGACTATCAACCAATTGAGTCCAAGGATTTTTTGAATTTTTGGTTGTGTTTGAGCTGGGAAATCTTGGGGAAATCTTGGGGAAAATGTATACCTGAATACCCTACCCCCCTATTTTCAAGTATGCCCTGCACGATGGTGTAGTTTAAAAAAGTCAAAAATTCGATTTTCATTTGTTTATAAACAAATTAAAAAAAAAAAACAAGATTTTTTTTGCACTTTTTTTTTCTAATCGAAAAATTGAGTGGTTAAAAATTTTTTACACACTTTAGAATATCATCACGGGTGATCACGCATTTCAAAGTTTCCAAATCTTCTTGAAAATTGTAGCTGCGATTTTTGTAAACAAAATGGCGGCCAAAACACTGCGAAGAAAAAATTCGTAAAGCAGCCGAAGGCGGAACCAACATCGAAAAACTTATTTTGCTCAAAAATATTTATTGAAAAAGCATAAAAAGTCTTTGAAATGTTAATTGTTAATATTTTTATCATTTCAATTGCATATATGCGAGTATTGGGCCCAATAGGGAGGGACCCAAATATAAACATTGAGAAATCGAAAAATAAAAAATACTAACTTATTCTACGTAAAATTATAAGAACAAAATATACTTGGTGTTTTTTTTATTGGGGCCACTATTTTTTCATAAAAATTCGTTGAAGTTGGGACTATCAACCAATTGAGTCCAAGGATTTTTTGAATTTTTGGTTGTGTTTGAGCTGGGAAATCTTGGGGAAATCTTGGGGAAAATGTATACCTGAATACCCTACCCCCCTATTTTCAAGTATGCCCTGCACGATGGTGTAGTTTAAAAAAGTCAAAAATTCGATTTTCATTTGTTTATAAACAAATTAAAAAAAAAAAACAAGATTTTTTTTGCACTTTTTTTTTCTAATCGAAAAATTGAGTGGTTAAAAATTTTTTTACACACTTTAGAATATCATCACGGGTGATCACGCATTTCAAAGTTTCCAAATCTTCTTGAAAATTGTAGCTGCGATTTTTCTAAACAAAGTGGCGGCCAAAAAACTACGACGTAAAAATTCGTAAAGCAGCCGAAGGCGGAACCAACATCGAAAAACTTATTTCGCTCAAAAACGAGGCCTTCAGATGTATTTATTTATTTATTTATTTATTTATGTTATTTATTTATTAGATTATTTGATTTTTCTGTTAAAAAAATAAATTAATAAATAAATACTTGAATTTTTATTTATTTCCTTTTTTTGTTATGCAGTGTCAAACTGAATACGAAATATATGTTCAATAAAAATAGCCTGCGTATTTTATAATTATTAGAAATACAATTTTGTTATGCAGAAGAAGAGAAAGTAAGAAAGAACAACGGATTCATTGATGCTGTTAAAGCTTTTGCCAGGTGTATACGAGTATAGCTGAAAGGCATAGAGTCTGCTTCATAATCCCCACTTCATGGGTTCGAACCTTGCTTACGAAAATTAAAAACTCAAAATTATTGCCATAAATAAAAAAAAAATACAAGAAATGTAACGTACAATATATTTTATTTTTTTACATTTTATTACATTATGTTTTTGTAAAAATTAATAAAATTTTGAATGTAGTCATTCTAGTTGGGCAAAAACTAATTGAAAAGAAAACTAAATGAACAGAATATTTTTAATGTTTGCAGATATTTTGGATTTACAATTTTTTTCTGTATTTGAGATACTTTTTGCTCTAAGCGGGATTTGAACCCATGGACTTGTGATTACGAAGCAGACTCTATGCCTTTCAGCTATAGTCGTATACACCTGGCAAAAGCTTTAACAGCATCAATGAATCCGTTGTTCTTTCTTACTTTCTCTTCTTCTGCATAACAAAATTGTATTTCTAATAATTATAAAATACGCAGGCTATTTTTATTGAACATATATTTCGTATTCAGTTTGACACTGCATAACAAAAAAAGGAAACAAATAAAAATTCAAGTATTTATTTATTTATTTATTTTTTTTTAAAAGAAAAATCAAGTAATCTAATAAATAAATAACATAAATAAATAAATAAATAAATAAATAAATAAATACATCTGAAGGCCTCGTTTTTGAGCGAAATAAGTTTTTCGATGTTGGTTCCGCCTTCGGCTGCTTTACGAATTTTTACGTCGTAGTTTTTTGGCCGCCACTTTGTTTACAAAAATCGCAGCTACAATTTTCAAGAAGATTTGGAAACTTTGAAATGCGTGATCATCCGTGATGATATTCTAAAGTGTGTAAAAAAATTTTTAACCACTCAATTTTTCGATTAGAAAAAAAAAGTGCAAAAAAAATCTTGTTTTTTTTTTTTAATTTGTTTATAAACAAATGAAAATCGAATTTTTGACTTTTTTAAACTACACCATCGTGCAGGGCATACTTGAAAATAGGGGGGTAGGGTATTCAGGTATACATTTTCCCCAAGATTTCCCCAAGATTTCCCAGCTCAAACACAACCAAAAATTCAAAAAATCCTTGGACTCAATTGGTTGATAGTCCCAACTTCAACGAATTTTTATGAAAAAATAGTGGCCCCAATAAAAAAAACACCAAGTATATTTTGTTCTTATAATTTTACGTAGAATAAGTTAGTATTTTTTATTTTTCGATTTCTCAATGTTTATATTTGGGTCCCTCCCTATTGGGCCCAATACTCGCATATATGCAATTGAAATGATAAAAATATTAACAATTAACATTTCAAAGACTTTTTATGCTTTTTCAATAAATATTTTTGAGCAAAATAAGTTTTTCGATGTTGGTTCCGCCTTCGGCTGCTTTACGAATTTTTTCTTCGCAGTGTTTTGGCCGCCATTTTGTTTACAAAAATCGCAGCTACAATTTTCAAGAAGATTTGGAAACTTTGAAATGCGTGATCACCCGTGATGATATTCTAAAGTGTGTAAAAAATTTTTTAACCACTCAATTTTTCGATTAAAAAAAAAAAAGTGCAAAAAAAATCTTGTTTTTTTTTTTAATTTGTTTATAAACAAATGCAAATCGAATTTTTGACTTTTTTGAACTATACCATCGTGTAGGGCATACTTGAAAATAGGGGGATAGGGTATTCAGGTATACATTTTTCACAGTTTTCCCTAAGATTTCCCAGCTCAAACAAAACCAAAAATTCAAAAAATCCTCGGACTTAATGGGTTAAGAAAGCTAATAACCTAAATTTTTATCTATGATAATTAGTTTTTATTTTTTTTATAATTTTAATATATTTTTCTAGCACTATCAAAAAACTTGAAAACCATTTTTGTAACAAAAAAGTAAGTCTGCACTTAAACATTTTTTTTTTTTTATCAAGCATAAATTTATTATATACTTTTTTATGTAGAAAAACGTTTTGAATCGAATACTTTTCGCCTGTATTTTTTATTTTTGATTCCAATGATTTTATTCAGAAATATTGAAAATTGTTTCAATCACCTCACAGTTCTAATTCCCCCACCCTCTCCTACTATAATATACTATTAAATCTATTACAAGTACTGATTTTAACTACAGAAGGGGTGGGGGCACTTGGGGTACACAATTTTTTCATTAGACGAAACATTCAAGGTCTCAATTGAAAGCTTTTCTTTTGAAATTTCAAATGAGACCTTAATCGTTTAAAAATATTTATTACGTCACTCACAATGATAGTTTTCGCTTGGGGCGGGGGGGGGGGGGGGCAGTTGAGGTACAGTTACCTTAATAAAAATAAGCATGTCTATCTGGAAAATCAAACCACCAAAAAAAAAGTCATTTTTCATATTTAATTTACGATAAAAAAAAAAAAAAGAGCGCATCAATAGATCCGCGTAAAAATATTTTCTGCATACATATTCAAACTAGCAAGCTTTTACTAGGTGTAGAGATTAGTTTTGAATTTAATTCCGGTTTTTTAAAATGTTTTAATAATTCAGTACTTTGATCCCTTAGTAAATACATTTTTAGTAATATTTACTCTTCGCATAATTATTGTATTCGTAATTTTTACCCTTCGATAGAAAAAGTTTTCGCATTTTTTATCTTTTCACTTCGCGCATTTTATGAATAATGTTTTTATTCTGATATTTTAAATTCTATGATTGAACTATTCTCATTTTATGGACTTCGAAAAAAAAAATTCGAAATATTTTTATTCAGTATTTTTTTCGTTCGGCGTTTATGAAGTCGTCATTATAAACTTCTGATTTTGTATTAATCTGTAGCATTGTATATTCGTAATTTCTATCTTTGACTTTTTTCTTTTTTATAATCTCAAAATTATGATTTTTTATTTTCTAAATTTTAATAGTTAGAAAAATAAGAATTTCGATTTTGTAACGCTTCGAATAATTTCACATTCGAATAAAACGACGCCCCCCCTCCCCCCGATATTTCAACATTCATTATTAAAATAGTTTTAAGGACTTCTAGAATATTTTAAGGCTATTTTCATTGGTCCGAAAAAGACCCTCTAAAACGGATTTGTTGGCAAGTTATCGTCAAAACAAGTTTGAACCAACTCTACCAGGCCCAGATCGAATGTATTTTTCTCCGAAACTAAGTATACATATTTGGAAGCTCTCTCCTCGATTCTCCATGAAGTTACGGGTGTAATATACAGTAATTCTTTCTGAATCTGTCGGAAAATTTCACCATTTACAATTGTCATAGTTTTAAGGACTTCTAGAGTAATTTAAGGCTATTTTCATTGGTCCGAAAAAGACCCTCTCATATGCATTTGTTAGCGAGTTATCGTCAAATCAAGGTTAAACCAACTCTACCACGCCCAGATTGAATGTTTTTTTCTCTGACACTAAGCATACATCTTTGAAAGTTCTCTCCTCGATTCTCCATGAAGTTACAGGTATAATGTACAGGAATTTGTCAATAAATTTCACCATATATTATTGTAAGAGTTTTAAAGACTTCTAGAATATTATAAAGCTATTTGCATTGGTCCGAAAAAGACCCTCTAAATCGCATTTGTTGGCGAGTTATCGTCAAAACAATATAATGTAATATACAGTAATTCTTTCTGAATCTGTCGACAAATTTCACCATTATTAATTGTCATAGTTTTAAGGACTTCTAGAATATTCTAAGGCTTTTTTCATTAGTCCGAAAAAGACCCTCTTAAACGCATTTGTTGGCGAGATATCGTCAAAACAAGATTGAACCAACTCTACCAGGCTCAAAATGGATATTTTTTCTCCGAAACTAAGCATACCTCTTTAAAAGCTCTCTCCTCGATTCTCCGTGAAGTAACAGCTGTAATGTACAGTAATTCTTTCTGAATTTGTCGGGAAATTTTATCAGTTATTATTGTAAGAGTTTTCAGGAATTCTAGAATATTTTAAGGCTATTTTCATATTTCCGAAAAAGAACCTCTAAAACTCATTTGTTTGCAATTGATCGTCAGGACAAGTTGAAACCGACTGCACCAGCCCCAAATTGAATGTTTTTTTCTCCAAAACTAAGCATTCATCTGTGAAAGCTCTCTCCTCAATGTTAGCGAGATATCGTCAAAACAAGTTTGAACCAACTCTAGCAGGCCCAGATTGCAATATTTTTCTCCTACACGAAGCATACATCTTTGAAAGCACTCTCCTCGATTCCTCAAGATGAGACAGGTATAATGTACAGTAATTCTTTCTGAATCTGTCGGTAATTTTCACCGATTCAATATTGTAAGCGTTTGAAAGACTTCTGAAATATTTTAAGGCTACTTTCAATTTTACGAAAATAACCCTCTGAAACGCATTTGTTTGCGAGTTATTGTCAAAACAAGATTGAACCAACTCTACCAGGCCCAGATTGAAATATTTTTTTCTGAAACTAAGCAAATATCTTTGAAATTGCTCTCATCGATTTCCCATGAAGTTACAGGTATAATGTACAGTTATTATTTCTGAATCTGTCGGTAAATTTTACCATTTATTATTGTAAGAGTTTAAAGGGCTTTTGGAATATTTTAAAGCTATTTTCATTGGTCCGAATAAGACCCACTAAAATGCAGTTGTTGGCGAGATATTGTCAAAACAAGTTTGAACCAACACTACCAGGCCCAGATTGAATGTTTTTTTCTCTGAAACTAAGCATACATCTTCCAAAGCTTTCATCTTGATTCTCCATGAAGTTACAGTTGTAATGTAAAGTAATTCTCTCTGAATCTGTCGAAAAAATTCACTTATTATTATTGTAAGAGTTTGAAGGACTTATGGATTATTTTAATGCTATTTTCATTGGTCCGAAAAAGACCCTCTTAAAAGCATTTGTTGGCGAGTTATCGTCAAAATAAGTTTGAACCAACTCTAGCAGGCCCAGATTTAAATATTTTTCTCCTACACGAAGCATACATCTTTGAAAGCACTCTCCTCGATTCCTCATGATGAGACAGGTATAATGTACAGTAATTCTTTCTGAATCTGTCGGTAATTTTCACCATTCAATATTGTAAGCGTTTGAAAGACTTCTGGAATATTTTAAGGCTGCTTTCAACTTTACGAAAATCACCCTCTGAAACGCATTTGTTTGCGAATTATTGTCAAAACAGGTTTGAACCAACTCTACCAGGCCCAATTTGAATGTTTTTTTCTCCGAAACAAAGCATACATCTTTGAAAGCTCTCTCCCCGATTCTCCATGAAGTTACAGGTTTAAGGTACAGTTATTGTTTCTGAATCTGTCGGTAAATTTTACCATTTATTATTGTAAGAGTTTAAAGGGCTTTTGGAATATTTTAAAGCTATTTTCATTGGTCCGAATAAGATCCACTAAAATGCAGTTGTTGGCGAGATATTGTCAAAACAAGTTTGAAACAACACTACCTGGCCCATATTAAATGTTTTTTCCCTCGAAACTAAGCATACGTCTTTCAAAGCTTTCTTCTTGATTCTCCATGAAGTTGCAGTTGTAATGTACAGTAATTCTCTCTGAATCTGTTGGGGAATTCCACCATTTATTATTGTAAGAGTTTGAAGGACTTCTAAATTCTTTAAGGCTATTTTCATTGGTCTGAAAAAGACCCTCTAAAACGAATTTGTTGGCGAGTTATCGTCTAAACAAGTTCAAATTAACTCTACCAGGCCCAAATTGAATGCTTTTTTTTCCAAAACTAATTATGTATCTTTGAATGTTCTTTCCTCGATTCCCCATGAAGTTACAGGTATAATGTACAGAAATTCTATCTGAATCTGTCGAGAAATTTCACCATTGATTATTGTAAGAGTTTTAAGGACTTCTAGAGTAATTTAAGGCTATTTTCATTGGTTCGAAAAAGACCCTCTCATATGCATTTGTTAGCGAGTTATCGTCAAATCAAGGTTAAACCAACTCTACCACGCCCAGATTGAATGTTTTTTTCTCTGACACTAAGCATACACCTTTGAAAGTTCTCTCCTCGATTCTCCATGAAGTTACAGGTGTAATGTACAGGAATTTGTCAATAGATTTCACCATATATTATTGTAAGAGTTTTAAAGACTTCTAGAATATTATAAAGCTATTTGCATTGGTCCGAAAAAGACCCTCTAAATCGCATTTGTCGGCGAGTTATCGTCAAAACAAGATTGAACCAACTCTACCAGGCCCAGATTGAAATATTTTTTTCTGAAACTAAGCAAATATCTTTGAAATTGCTCTCATCGATTTCCCATGAAGTTACAGGTATAATGTACAGTTATTATTTCTGAATCTGTCGGTAAATTTTTCCATTTATTATTGTAAGAGTTTGAAGTACTTTTGGAATATTTTGATGCTATTTTCATTGGTCCGAAAAAGACCCTCTTAAAATAAGTTTGAACCGACTCTACCAGGCCTAGTTTGAAATATATTTCCAAAACTAAACATACATCTTTGAAAGCTCTCTCCTCGATTCCCCATGAAGTCACATGTATAATGTACAGTAATTCTTTCTGAATCTGTTGGTATTAAATAAATTAGTATTATGAATAATTTATATTATAAATCCGTTGGTATTATTCTATCCTATTAAATAAATGCGGAAAATACCCTTTCTAGTTACTATGGGGCAAACCAAAAGCTTTTGGTAACGCGCTCAATCTCATGTGAAAATTGTTTAGACTGTCTATCAAAATTGTATGACCGACTCTTAAAATAATTATTTTTTGACTGTTTAATACAACGCTAGGATTAAGACGCGAGTCTCGATCGATCATCTGTCTCAAAATAAACTGAACATCGTATCCCCTGGCATTATGCGCTATACATATAATATTTCCGAAAGACGTATTACCTCTACATGTGAAATCAATCAGTTCCTCCACGGGGTTTTTGTTAAAAACGAAATCTCGAACTCCCCACGATCTACAAATTTGATTAATATCATCGACTTGGATACAGTCGGTACAACAGGTTTGAACTACGCATAAGATTCGTATGTGTAACATAGTAGTAGTGTGATTTTGATACGCCGAATCTTGTCTTGATTCAAAATTGTAAAAAACGAAAATCTTTTTTAACATTATAATTGTTTTTTTATTTTTTATTCTCAGAGGTCGCATATAACACTTTGCGTTTGTTGCATGATTTTTTTTACACGCTTGACAATATATTACACCGCATTTATGATTTTTGTCATGCCATCTATTTAATAATTTTTTGCATTGTTTACATCGCGTTACCACTTCGCAAACCGTACTATTTTTATATGAATTAGGGTTCTTATGATTTTTAAGCCCGAGTCACCGAAAAAATTCCTATTACACGCTTGACATTTTTTTACGACATCCGTTGAGGCTCAAGCTGGCAAGTTATAACAGCAGCTACATATTTTTTCACACACGAATGTATGAATATAATGATATGCTGTCTTACACCACGAACAAAAAAAATTTGACCCTACTGTACAGTCAGCGGACATCTTAACATTCAGTCGTTCGAATTTGCCGCAGAAAAAACATGGCCGCCAGAGTCGAAAATTTCATGGCTTGCCAACCCGTGCTGGGGGAAAAAAATTTTTAGTTTTAAGGCGCTAGTGAGGTTAATAGGATCTTGTGTCTGCGTCTGTTTACAAACGAAACCGCTTATCAGTAATCGCATTAATCAGGCATTTAATATTATTCCATAAATACATAAAAAACTCAAGTTAATTTGTAAAGTTGATCCGAAGGTGAATTTAAAAATAATAAAAAAGGTAAGTTAATGTAAATTTTAGTTGTATATTACTCAAAATTTTTACAATCTTTTAGCAATAATATTTCTGTTTGATCATTCACTATTTGATAGGCAGATTATAATCTCTTAACTAAATGTAAAATGAGTTTATTTTAATTGAAAAAAATATGATTTATATTCATACCGTCAAGGATTTATAAAAGAATATTGTTTGTTTTGGAATTACAGAAATTGTGAATTATTCTTCATTGCAAAACCATTAATCAAATTTGAGGAAAACCTATATATTGATGCACAACTGGATCTCAAAAACACAACAGTGCTCTGGTTGGATGCATGAAATAGTAAAGTGAGTTGAATTCAAAGTCAATAATGTTGGCCAAATTTAATAAGCTTGAAGTAACAAAGGTTTTTCTGTTTTTAGATTCAATTTAACTTACTGGTGGATGTAAGGATAGATGTAAATAAGATGTTACGTAAATTAAGTTCATTTTGATTGTAATATTAAAAGTAAACAAGTGGTGGCACCTACAGAGTGTGGCATGGATATCCATTATTAGATGTAAATAAATTGGAAGCAACCCTTTCTTTGGAAAAGTGAACATGGAAAATGAATTTCAGTATCCATAGATGTAGGTTCAGAATGAAGAACATTTAACAAAGAAAAATCAGAGGACCTGAAAATCATCTGTTAAGTGGCTCAGACTTGTTCACAATTATTCGTCCAGCTACCTGGGCTTCATCCTTTGATGCTTTTGGAGTAGAAAAATATCAATACCGTACAATGGTAAGCTCTCTTTATTTTATTTTTTTCCAATTTTGTCAATTTTTTATTTCATATATTTTTTCTCTTTTAGATGGGAAGTCCCCATAGAACATTGATTAGTGCTTCTCGAGCAACTTCCAACATGGCAGATTTTATAAATTAGTGATTGAAAGAGCGCAGACTCCAAAAATTCATGACAGTAAAACTATAAAAGGACGAACACATGATGCAACTTCCTTGGTGTGTTCGAGTGCAGCTTGTCTACTGGAGGGAGGGTGTAGTACTCAAAGATTCAAAGAAATATGTGCAATTATCCAAATAATTAAAGAAGAAAGCAGATAGATATGTTTAAAATTTATCCTGGAAGAGCTTCAAACTATTTGTAATCTTATTACAATTGGGGACTATTCTGCTCTAACTTGGGCTTGCCAAAGCCAGTACGAATAGCTGCCACTCAAAATATTTGAAAACTCTTTAATAAGATTTTGAAATTAAAAATTATCAAATTAACTAAAATTGAAAGATTAAAAGTTTTAACTAAATTAAGTGTTTCGCCTGTGCTAAAAAAATTGAATAAATTAAAATTATTTTTCTTCAAAAGTTCTATTTATTAATAATACTCACACTCAAAATTTATTACATATAATCTGTAACCGGTACTTTGTTTTTCTTTTTTACCTTTTTTTTTTTTTACATACAGAGAAAGGGTCAAGGTGGTTAGTTAGAAAAAAATTTTATAGTTAAATTATTGTTTTATTACATTTGATACATGTATATTTTTACACTTTTTTACAATATTTTCAGCTTAAATAATATTGCTTTATTGTTTTTTTCTTTGTTTTTTTTTTTTTTTTTATATAATATTTAATATTTAGTGTAAGAGCCATTGTTATTAATCACTGCTTGAAATCTAGAAGGCATTGAGTCCATTAAATTGTTAAAAAAAGGGATATCATTATCCAAATCATTCCAACTTTGGGTGACTCTGTTTTGCAGTTCGACGAGGTCGTGTGGGACGTTACGCCATGGACGAACCATCTTAGCCCAGAGGTTTTCTATAGGATTCATGTCTAAAAGAAGAACATTATTATAATAAACTAAACATTTTCTACTAAAGCATGTTAAAAAATTTTACCTGGGCTTCTTGCGGGGTGGGGTAAACGCACCAGACGACTATGTTCATCATACCATTCCGTCACTATATTGGCAGTGTGAACCGGACAGTTATCCTCTATCACGAATATGCGAGCCCTACCAGGAAATAGACGCCGAACGACTGGATACAAATGCTCTTCCAGCAGCTGAACGTATAATTCAGCGTTGAGATTTCGAGTAAGAGGAATCAATTTTCCCTTGCCACCATGATGCATCCAGCCCCAGTAGTTTTGAGTAATGCGTCCAGACTTGCGCATAGGTTTCACATAGAGCTTGTTGAAACGTTGACCTGGGGGTCGCCACACACTGATTCTACCTTTAAAAGATTAAACAGTAACAATGGAGCCATCAAAAAATAGTAATGTAAAAAAAATTACTACGCAAAATAAACTTTACAGAGTTGTATCTAAAAAACTAAAAAATCTTCTAGAATTAATTGTACAGGTTTTTATAACAAGGGTGAGGATGAATGTCATAATAATCCACATTACAACGCTTTTTTAAAAAAGCTATACGGAACATTGGAAGACTGTAGGGAGAGTGATGAACTTAAAAAAAACGCGTGGCTTTAAGATCAATATTTTCAACATGCGACGCGAGACGACAGAACCACGCGATCTACCAGAGCTTTTTCTGTGGAGTGTTACTGCAGTATCAAGAAATCGCGCGGCTTTCTCTCCGAGGTTTTAACTTGCGAGGCAACACGAGAGAACCATGGGATCTACCAGAGCTTTTTCTGTGGAGTGTTACTGCAGTATCAAGAAATCGCGCGGCTTTCTCTCCGAGATTTTAACTCTCTAGGCGAGACAAGAGATCCGACTGATCTACCAGAGCTTTTTTAGTGGAGTCCACAACTGTGGTAGATCGCGCGGGTTTCTCGTCTCGCCTCGCGAGTTAAAATCCTGAAAAGAAAGCCGCGCGGTTTCTTGATACTGCAGTAACACTCCACAGAAAAAGCTCTGGTAGATCCCATAGTTCTCTCGTCTTGCCTCGCAAGTTAAAATCTCGGAAAGAAAGCCGAGCGGTCAACCAGAGCTTTTTCTGTGGAGTGTTACTGTAGTATCAAGAAATCGCGCGGCTTTCTCTCCAGGATTTTAACTCGCGAGGCGAGACGAGAACCCCGCGCGATCTACCACAGTTGTGGACTCCACTAAAAAAGCTCTGGTAGACCACGCAGATCTCTCGTCTCGCCTCGCGAGTTAAAATCTCGGAGAGAAAGCCGCGCGATTTCTTGATACTGCAGTAACACTCCACAGAAAAAGCTCTGGTGGATCCCATGGTTCTCTCGTCTTGCCTCACAAGTTAAAATCTCGGAGAGAAAGCCGCGCGATTTCTTGATACTGCAGTAACACTCCACCGAAAAAGCTCTGGTAGATCCTATGGTTCTCTCGTCTCGCCTCGCGATTAAAATCCTGGAAAGAAAGCCGCGCGATTTCTTGATACTGCAGTAACACTCTACGGAAAAAGCTCGGGTAGATCCCATGGTTCTCTCGTCTTGTCTCGCAATTTAAAATCTCGGAGAGAAAGCCGAGCGGTCAACCAGAGCTTTTTTTGTGGAGTATTACTGCAGTATCAAGAAATCGCGCGACTTTCTCTCCGAGATTTTAACTTGTTAGGCGGGACGAGAGATCCGCGTGATCTACCAGAGCTTTTTCAGTGGAGTCCACAGAAAAAGCTTTGGTGGTTCTCTCGTCTCGCGTCACATGTTGAAAATCTCGGAGAGAAATCCGCGCGATTCGTCGATACTGCATGAACACTCTACCAAAAACGCTCCGGTAGTTCGCGTGGGTCTCTCGCATTGCTCAGTAAAAATCTATCGCAGAAAGAGCCGTCTAATTTCTAAATCTCTTGATAGCACGGGTTTTTTAAATCTCAAAATACATATCATAATATTTTTATATTAAAAGAATTATTATTCTTACCATCCGACGTGGATGAAAACACCTTTTCATCGATGCAAATAGTGCGCCTCCATTTTTCTGCTGGCCAGTTGATATGTTCTTCAGCATAAGTCAAACGATTTACCTCATCCACCCCTCTTAATTCAGCTTTTTCCGCCGCTGGATGAAACGCAACGTCAGTATATTTTTTAAGCGTTCTTCTAATGGTTTTCTCACAGACCGGCAGTTGCAATGTTTCCGGTAAATATTTCACGGATGAAAACGCTCCTTCATTAGAGGCTAAATGCGCTTTTACAAGCTCTATTCGATCCAGCGTCATTTTCCGGAAAACTTCGCGACCCGTACGCAAGTCTCGCACTGCTGGACCTCCATCAGCTTCATCCTCGAATCGACGCTTCCATTTATATATACAACGAGGAGTGCATTCAAATCGTGTTGCAATATTGCTTACAGACATTCCATTATTCAGCAAGTGCCGAACGATCGCTAAATTCTCCTTAGTAGGGGTAAACACCATATTTTTGTATTCCAATAGTTAATTTACGTAACGAAGTTATTATTTTTTCGATGCCTGGTCCAATGGATCGGAGACAGCGACTCACATCTGTCATCACAAAAATCGACTGCTAAAAACAAATGCTATCTTCGAAGCCGCGCAAATATTTTAGAACAGGTTGTTTGTAGGTAAACTACCGAGTAAGGACGCGCGCGCAATTGGTCCAAAGTCATGATTGGTCCTCTTTAGGCTGATGAGAACAAAGCCGTAAAAATTACCTACAGCACCCTGCGCTTTTAGCTGCCATAACTCATTTGACGCTCGCTGAGTAAGGTCGTAGAAACTCGTAGTCTACAATTGATTAGAATAAAGGTATGAATAAGGTCCAAAAAAAAGTAACTCGATTGATTCGAGATTACCCTGTCTTGTATGACCGAGCTCACCCTCATCGCTATCAACCACGGGTAAAATTACTGTGCCTCCGCGACATAGTGAAAAGACTAAAGAAATTTGTCAAGATCAACCAACGGCCTTTGTTCTTCTCAGAAGGAGTTATAGATGGTATGTGTAGTATTTTTATACTGATTTTAATGCATGTTAAATCTCGAAGTTGTGATGGCTACTAGGACCTCGCGCATTTTCCGCCTCGCGCATTTTCCCTGCAAAACCTCGGACATTGTCCAAAGATCAAAGGTGCCGACAGGGACAATGCGCGAGGTTCTACTCTACGCGTAATATTAAATCATAAAACAATACTTAAGCTTCTAAAAGAGAGATAAAATAACCGTAAATTAAACTATCATTAATGTTAATAATTCTTATAACTAAAACAGCTGTTTTCCATTTTGAAAAATTACGTTTCACAAAAAGCAAAAAATTTTGATTTTTTTCAGTTAGCGCCGTGCTGAAAATGTAAAAAAAACTTTATTCGACGTATCGCAGAATACAATTACTTTTGCACAGTGGACGTAGCAGAGAAAGCTTAATCAAAGGACACCTAGTCATTTGGAAGCAATTAGATTTCCTTGCACCATTTTGTCAAATGCGAAATGGGGCCCCTCGCCGGTACAACCTGATTCATCAGTTAAATTGAAAAAATTCATTTATTCTTACAAAAAACAAAGAAAAAAACAATAAAGCAATATTATTTAAGCTGAAAATATTGTAAAAAAGTGTAAAAATATACATGTATCAAATGTAATAAAACAATAATTTAACTATAAAATTTTTTTCTAACTAACCACCTTGACCCTTTCTCTGTATGTAAAAAAAAAAAAGGTAAAAAAGAAAAACAAAGTACCGGTTACAGATTATATGTAATAAATTTTGAGTGCGAGTATTATTAATAAATAGAACTTTTGAAGAAAAATAATTTTAATTTATTCAATTTTTTTAGCACAGGCGAAACACTTAATTTAGTTAAAACTTTTAATCTTTCAATTTTAGTTAATTTGATAATTTTTAATTTCAAAATCTTATTAAAGAGTTTTCAAATATTTTGAGTGGCAGCTATTCGTACTGGCTTTGGCAAGCCCAAGTTAGAGCAGAATAGTCCCCAATTGTAATAAGATTACAAATAGTTTGAAGCTCTTCCAGGATAAATTTTAAACATATCTATCTGCTTTCTTCTTTAATTATTTGGATAATTGCACATATTTCTTTGAATCTTTGAGTACTACACCCTCCCTCCAGTAGACAAGCTGCACTCGAACACACCAAGGAAGTTGCATCACGTGTTCGTCCTTTTATAGTTTTACTGTCATGAATTTTTGGAGTCTGCGCTCTTTCAATCACTAATTTATAAAATCTGCCATGTTGGAAGTTGCTCGAGAAGCACTAATCAATGTTCTATGGGGACTTCCCATCTAAAAGAGAAAAAATATATGAAATAAAAAATTGACAAAATTGGAAAAAAATAAAATAAAGAGAGCTTACCATTGTACGGTATTGATATTTTTCTACTCCAAAAGCATCAAAGGATGAAGCCCAGGTAGCTGGACGAATAATTGTGAACAAGTCTGAGCCACTTAACAGATGATTTTCAGGTCCTCTGATTTTTCTTTGTTAAATGTTCTTCATTCTGAACCTACATCTATGGATACTGAAATTCATTTTCCATGTTCACTTTTCCAAAGAAAGGGTTGCTTCCAATTTATTTACATCTAATAATGGATATCCATGCCACACTCTGTAGGTGCCACCACTTGTTTACTTTTAATATTACAATCAAAATGAACTTAATTTACGTAACATCTTATTTACATCTATCCTTACATCCACCAGTAAGTTAAATTGAATCTAAAAACAGAAAAACCTTTGTTACTTCAAGCTTATTAAATTTGGCCAACATTATTGACTTTGAATTCAACTCACTTTACTATTTCATGCATCCAACCAGAGCACTGTTATGTTTTTGAGATCCAGTTGTGCATCAATATATAGGTTTTCCTCAAATTTGATTAATGGTTTTGCAATGAAGAATAATTCACAATTTCTGTAATTCCAAAACAAACAATATTCTTTTATAAATCCTTGACGGTATGAATATAAATCATATTTTTTTCAATTAAAATAAACTCATTTTACATTTAGTTAAGAGATTATAATCTGCCTATCAAATAGTGAATGATCAAACAGAAATATTATTGCTAAAAGATTGTAAAAATTTTGAGTAATATACAACTAAAATTTACATTAACTTACCTTTTTTATTATTTTTAAATTCACCTTCGGATCAACTTTACAAATTAACTTGAGTTTTTTATGTATTTATGGAATAATATTAAATGCCTGATAAATGCGATTACTGATAAGCGGTTTCGTTTGTAAACAGACGCAGACACAAGATCCTATTAACCTCACTAGCGCCTTAAAACTAAAAGTTTTTTTCCCCCAGCACGGGTTGGCAAGCCATGAAATTTTCGACTCTGGCGGCCATGTTTTTTCTGCGGCAAATTCGAACGACTGAATGTTAAGATGTCCGCTGACTGTACCTGGTAAATTTAAAATACAATCGAAATGTTCAGCGCGAGCCTCGTAACACAAATAATAACGTTACAAAAATAATTATCCATACGACCATAGTAAAACGGAGGTTCCTTTTTACCGATACTATATTTATCAAAGATTACAATAGATATATTTTTAGGCACGACCAGCCCCGAAGGGGTCGGGAGCGCCTTATAAGTTCGGGAGAGCAAAAAGTGTTACCTTCTTAAAATCGAACCTAGATTACGAAAAAATGGTTTTTAATGTGTTTTGAGGCCGTTTTGGGTGTTATTTCGCATGTCCCACTTTCGGTATTTTACGCATTTACGAAAAAGTACAAAATTGTACAAAGGTTTTCTAAAAATTGGTCGAACCGATTTTCACCGGGTGAACGGCAAAAGGTTCGTTTTTGCGTCCCATAATGATGGTCCCAATTCCAGCATGATCGGATCACACTGGGACAAATAACGCATACAAAAACGATTTACAATGTTCATTTAACGCTAATTTTAACGCAACTACAAAATTGTACAAAGGTTTTCTCGAAATTGGTCGAACCGATTTTCACCGGGTGAACGGCAAAAGGTTCGTTTTCGCGTCCCATAATGATGGTCTCAATTCCAGCATGATCGGATCACACTGGAACGAAAAACGCATACAAAAACGATTTACAATGTTCATTTAACGCTAATTTTAACGCAACCACAAAATTGTACAAAGGTTTTCTAAAAATTGGTAGAACCGATTTTCACCGGGTGAACGGCAAAAGGTTCGTTTTCGCGTCATATAATGATGGTCCCAATTCCAGCATGATCGGATCACACTGGAACGAAAAACGCATACAAAAACGATTTACAATGTTCATTTAACGCTAATTTTAACGCAACTACAAAATTGTACAAAGGTTTTCTCGAAATTGGTCGAACCGATTTTCACCGGGTGAACGGCAAAAGGTTCGTTTTCGCGTCCCATAATGATGGTCTCAATTCCAGCATGATCGGATCACACTGGAACGAAAAACGCATACAAAAACGATTTACAATGTTCATTTAACGCTAATTTTAACGCAACCACAAAATTGTACAAAGGTTTTCTAAAAATTGGTCGAACCGATTTTCACCGGGTGAACGGCAAAAGGTTCGTTTTCGCGTCATATAATGATGGTCCCAATTCCAGCATGATCGGATCACACTGGAACGAAAAACGCATACAAAAACGATTTACAATGTTCATTTAACGCTAATTTTAACGCAACTACAAAATTGTACAAAGGTTTTCTAAAAATTGGTCGAACCGATTTTCACCGGGTGAACGGCAAAAGGTTCGTTTTCGCGTCCCATAATGATGGTCCCAATTCCAGCATGATCGGATCACACTCGAACGAAAAACGCATACAAAAACGATTTACAATGTTCATTTAACGCTAATTTTAACGCAACCACAAAATTGTACAAAGGTTTTCTAAAAATTGGTCGAACCGATTTTCACCGGGTGAACGGCAAAAGGTTCGTTTTCGCGTCCCATAATGATGGTCCCAATTCCAGCATGATCGGATCACACTCGAACGAAAAACGCATACAAAAACGATTTACAATATTCATTTAACGCTAATTTTAACGCAACTACAAAATTGTACAAAGGTTTTCTCGAAATTGGTCGAACCGATTTTCACCGGGTGGACGGCAAAAGGTTCGTTTTCGCGTCCCATAATGATGGTCCCAATTACAGCATGATCGGATCACGCTGGAACGAATAACGCATACAAAAACGATTTACAATGTACGAAAAACGCTAATTTTAACGCAACTACAAAATTGTACAAAGATTTTCTAAAAATTGGTCGAACCGATTTTCACCGAGTGGACGGGAAAAGGTTTGTTTTTGCGTCTTATAATGATGGTCCCAATTCCAGCATGATCGGATCACACTGGAACGAATAACGCATACAAAAACGATTTACAATAATGATTTAACGCTAATTTTAACGCAACTTCAAAATTGTACAAAGATTTCCTAAAAATTGGTCGAACCGATTTTCACCGAGTGAAAGGCAAAAGGTTCGTTTTCGCGTCCCATAATGATGGTCCCAATTCCAGCATGATCGGATCACACTGGAACGAATAACGCATACAAAAACGATTTACATTGTTCATTTAACGCTAATTTTAACGCAACTACAAAATTGTACAAAGGTTTTCTCGAAATTGGTCGAACCGATTTTTACCGGGTAAACGGAAAAAGGTTCGTTTTCGCGTCCCATAACTCTGGTCCCAATTCCAGCATGATCGGATCACACTGGAGCGAAAAACGCATACAAAAACGATTTACAATGTTCATTTTAACGCAACCTCAAAGTTGTACAAAGGTTTTCTCGAAATTGGTCGAACCGATTTTCACCGGGTAAACGGGAAAGGGTTTGTTTTTGCGTCTCATAACTCTGGTCTCAATTCCAGCATGATCAGATCACACTGGAACTAATAACGCATACAAAAACGATTTACAATGTTCATTTAACGTTAATTTTAACGCAACTACAAAATTGTACAAAGGTTTTTTCGAAATTGGTAGAACCGATTTTCACCGGGCAAATGGGAAAAGGTTCGTTTTCGCGTCCCATATTGATGGTCCCAATTCCAGCATGATCGGATCACACTGGAACTAATAACGCATACAAAAACGATTTACAATGTTCATTTAACGCTAATTTTAACGCAACTACAAAATTGTACAAAGGTTTTTTCGAAATTGGTCGAACCCATTTTCACCGGGTGAACGGGAAAAGGTTCGTTTTCGCGTCCCATAATGATGGTCTCAATTCCAGCATGATCGGATCACACTGGAACGAAAAACGCATACAAAAACGATTTACAATGTTCATTTAACGCTAATTTTAACGCAACCACAAAATTGTACAAAGGTTTTCTAAAAATTGGTCGAACCGATTTTCACCGGGTGAACGGCAAAAGGTTCGTTTTCGCGTCATATAATGATGGTCCCAATTCCAGCATGATCGGATCACACTGGAACGAAAAACGCATACAAAAACGATTTACAATGTTCATTTAACGCTAATTTTAACGCAACTACAAAATTGTACAAAGGTTTTCTAAAAATTGGTCGAACCGATTTTCACCGGGTGAACGGCAAAAGGTTCGTTTTCGCGTCCCATAATGATGGTCCCAATTCCAGCATGATCGGATCACACTCGAACGAAAAACGCATACAAAAACGATTTACAATGTTCATTTAACGCTAATTTTAACGCAACCACAAAATTGTACAAAGGTTTTCTAAAAATTGGTCGAACCGATTTTCACCGGGTGAACGGCAAAAGGTTCGTTTTCGCGTCCCATAATGATGGTCCCAATTCCAGCATGATCGGATCACACTCGAACGAAAAACGCATACAAAAACGATTTACAATATTCATTTAACGCTAATTTTAACGCAACTACAAAATTGTACAAAGGTTTTCTCGAAATTGGTCGAACCGATTTTCACCGGGTGGACGGCAAAAGGTTCGTTTTCGCGTCCCATAATGATGGTCCCAATTACAGCATGATCGGATCACGCTGGAACGAATAACGCATACAAAAACGATTTACAATGTACGAAAAACGCTAATTTTAACGCAACTACAAAATTGTACAAAGATTTTCTAAAAATTGGTCGAACCGATTTTCACCGAGTGGACGGGAAAAGGTTTGTTTTTGCGTCTTATAATGATGGTCCCAATTCCAGCATGATCGGATCACACTGGAACGAATAACGCATACAAAAACGATTTACAATAATGATTTAACGCTAATTTTAACGCAACTTCAAAATTGTACAAAGATTTCCTAAAAATTGGTCGAACCGATTTTCACCGAGTGAAAGGCAAAAGGTTCGTTTTCGCGTCCCATAATGATGGTCCCAATTCCAGCATGATCGGATCACACTGGAACGAATAACGCATACAAAAACGATTTACATTGTTCATTTAACGCTAATTTTAACGCAACTACAAAATTGTACAAAGGTTTTCTCGAAATTGGTCGAACCGATTTTTACCGGGTAAACGGAAAAAGGTTCGTTTTCGCGTCCCATAACTCTGGTCCCAATTCCAGCATGATCGGATCACACTGGAGCGAAAAACGCATACAAAAACGATTTACAATGTTCATTTTAACGCAACCTCAAAGTTGTACAAAGGTTTTCTCGAAATTGGTCGAACCGATTTTCACCGGGTAAACGGGAAAGGGTTTGTTTTTGCGTCTCATAACTCTGGTCTCAATTCCAGCATGATCAGATCACACTGGAACTAATAACGCATACAAAAACGATTTACAATGTTCATTTAACGTTAATTTTAACGCAACTACAAAATTGTACAAAGGTTTTTTCGAAATTGGTAGAACCGATTTTCACCGGGCAAATGGGAAAAGGTTCGTTTTCGCGTCCCATATTGATGGTCCCAATTCCAGCATGATCGGATCACACTGGAACTAATAACGCATACAAAAACGATTTACAATGTTCATTTAACGCTAATTTTAACGCAACTACAAAATTGTACAAAGGTTTTTTCGAAATTGGTCGAACCCATTTTCACCGGGTGAACGGGAAAAGGTTCGTTTTCGCTTCTTATAAGGATGGTCCCAATTCCAGCATGATCGGATCACACTGGAAGGAATAACGCATACAAAAACGATTTACAATGTTCATTTAACACTAATTTTAAACGCAATTTGTCAAATAAATAAAAATTATTGAAAATCATTCTCAATGAAAAGTGTACAGTTTAAATGTAACGATTTTATAAACTTTGTTGAAATTTAGCCAGTTTAAAAATTTAAATACTTATTTTTGAATTATGATTATGAAAATCATTCTTGATTTGCACCAAGAGCAGTTGTTTAATTTCAATTTGTATTACACAAATTATTTTTGAAATTTATTCGTTTAATGTAAGAATTAAAGAATATTTCAAAAATGATTTTCAGTTTACAATAATTAAAACCTCAATGTTAATTAGGAAAAAAAATAAATAATAACAATAATAAAGCTAAAAAATCTTCATGATGCCTCTATGAACTCGATGAATGACTTCATACCATTATCTTCGAAGATATTTTCTAATCAGCCAATGTAGTAGTTTTGAATGATTATGATCTCCAGAACTGTCTTCAACCATAATAATAATATTGACATGAGTTGGTATAAATCCTGTAAAAACACTGTAACAATTATTTTTATTAATTAATTTTTGAAATTACACTGTAAAGATTGAAGGTTAAAAAAAAATATTTAAAAAAATGATTTTCAGCTTAAAATAATTAAAATCTTAGTATTAATTATGAAAGAAAAAAAAATCTTGCAGATTTTCATGATTCCTCCTGTATTCGATGAATGACTTCATACTATTTTCTTCGAAGATTTTTTCCAATCAGCCAAAGTAGTAGTTTTGAAAGCTCATGATCTCCACAACTTTCCTCATCCAAAATAATCTTTGAATCCATACAAATCCTGTAAAAGTATCATAATAATTTGTTTTTTATTTATTAAATGATTTGAGTTGCTACAACATCAACAATTTTTATTTATATAAAACTTTTAGATATTAACTAAAATTTATTATATATTAAAAATTTCACATAAATCTAATCTATATATAAATTAATAAACACTTACAGTAACAATTAGCCTCAAGGGACTGGAGATTTTTTCTGAAAAGATGATGAACTTCTTCTTCTAATTAAGCCATACTAAATTGATTATTTGAGGTATAAGCTAAAGGTATCGAGCAGTCCAAATGATGACATAAAAAAATTGTTCCATGGTCACTAATGAGTTCCAGAGTTGAAGTTTCTTGAAAACTTTTTTTTTTAATTAATTTTTCCACAAATTATTTAGAATAAATTTTCTCAAAAAAAGAGGTGTCCAATAAAATTAATCATATTGCTCCAAACAGACTTTTAATTCTAATCTATTCTTCTTAGACTCATCTCAAGTTATTTTCTAATAATAAACTATTAGCTCTAGTATAATGCAGGGGTAAAAGCGCATACTCTATGCATTATTGTGAATATACTTCTCACTGGAGCTGATGGAAAAGGCGTATGCAGCTATTTCTTGATCTTTACTCTTCTGTCTTCATTCTTGATTATTTATCTTCAATCTTCATTCTTGATTTTGATACTTGCTCTTCAACCTTTATGTCCATGACAAATAAGTAATTAAAAAAAAAAAATTTTTTTAATTCAAAACAAGTCAGAAAGTAGATTGTGTTGTGTGGATCTTCATGTTAATTTTAACTTTAAAATCTTTTCCTTTTTTAACACATGTTGATAAACAGTGAACCAAGAACCGATAATTTTCAATTCTTCTTAGACTCATCTCAAGTTACTTTCCATTAATAAACTATTAGCTTTAGTACAATGCAGGGGTAAAAGCGTATACCCTATGCATTACAGTGAAAACTTCTCACTGAAGCAGATGGAAAAGGCGTATGCAGCTATTTCTTGATCTTCACTCTTCAGTCTTCATTCTTGATTATTTTTCTTCAATCTTCATTCTTGATTTTGATACTTGCTCTTCAATCTTTGTCAATAACTAACAAGTAATTAAAAAAAAAACAATTTTTTTTTAATTCAAAACAAGTAAGTAGATTGTATTGTGTGGATCTACATATTAATTGTAACTTTAAAATCTTTTCCTCTTTTAACACATATAGATAAACAGTGAACCGATAACACAAAAATCTGTGCATCTTAACTAGATACACACTTTAATTAAAATCTTGATTGATCACTTCAAAACTATACCTCACTTCATCACACTTCAAAGGTATACCTTGATTGATATTCACAAAAAAAAAAAAAAAAAAACAATTAAGAACTCAGCTTTTCTCTTTAATTTTTACTTTTAATTTTAGATTTCCAATTTGTTTTCTTGATCTACACTCTTCAATTCTTGATTCATCTTCAATCTTGATTTTTATCTTCAGTCTTCTATCTTCATTTTTTATCTTCAAACTTCACACCAGCATCCAGCAATAACTTCAAAAAATCTGAGTTTTTTCTTTTGGCTGCAAGCTGCTGTATTGCCACTAACTATAGCTTTGTTTAAGTCATCTCGTCTATAACTCGCCAAGGCTGTATGGTTAAGTAGAAGTTATGCATTAAAACTTTTGCAAAATGTTTCACACTATGAATTAAAATTAAAAACTTTACAGAAACTACAATTAATTCTAAAATAATTCTATGTCAACAACAACAACAACATTGTTCGATTTAAAGATCGATATCTCGATGATGAACGTCGAGAGTCTACAACTGACACGCCCTCTACGCAGCAAAAATAGAACTCTTATTCAAATTTTTTCTCACTCTAATTGTTTTTTCAACATAATTGATAAAGTGAAGTTATTCTACACTAATTTATTGATTGCTTAAATAAATTTATTTTTTTTTTAATATATTGCGCAGCTATAAACTTACGACTATGTATAAAAAAAATTTAATAAAATTTATGTTATGTTGGACTATAATAATCTTTTGCAGTATAGAATTATAATTAATTATTTTTAAATATCAGCAAACACGAAACGAATTTGAGGGTAAAAATGAAACTAATAAATACTAAAACTACACCGTCGAGCGCGAAGCGCGAGTGTCGGCCGGTCGTGCCTTTCATGCATCGCGCGGAGCGGTAGCGGAGCATGGCGATGCAAGGGCGGAGGTGTTTTTGCCCAAATAGCAAAGCTGCGCAGTCCGATACTTTAAAAAATATTTGGGCAAAAACACCGGAGCAGGCAAGCCGCCCGGCCTCTTGAGCGAAGCGAAAGGGGCGGGGGGCGCGCTAGTTATTTTTAAAATAAGACTGAAATTTTTTTATTTCATGAAAACCACATCCGTCTGCAAGTAATTTTACTCGTGCGTTTTTTATTAGATCATCATCAAAGACGTCTTTGAAGAGGACCTTGGCCATCGGTTAAGGATTTCTAATATTTTTTATCAATTACATTATTTTTAAGCAGAATATACGCTTCCCCAACCACAAGAGCGCTAGGTAAACACTTAACGTCGTCATTTCGAATATTCACAAAAGATTTTTGTCTGACAATATCCAAAGTTAAGCGCTTACGTTTCACTCCTGCACCTACAGGTACACTAACGTACATAGCATGTATGAAAAACGATTCGTCGATTCTAAAATTTTCATTACTTTGCGTCAAACTCGCGATTACAGCCCATAAATCCTCGTAAAAAAAATTTTTAAATAGGGTGAAACGAAAGACCTCCCGATCCTTGAACAAAGTATTTGCTACTGATCGAGACATCTATAAAATCATTTTCATTTGTTTGCAATGATTCAAGGTGTTCAAAAATTTCACAAATACTTGACTCTTAGTAATTTACAATATTTATTTCATGTGGTACGGTAGGTAAGTTAATACGAATAAGAATCTGACGACCTACTATAGCAAATCTACGCACGTAATTTTCGCTTTCCTCTAAAATAGTAAATTTTGATATGCGCGCTACATTACCATCACCGATCTGATGAACGTGTATCGGTTGCTGCTGCTCTTCTTGCTGTTGTACCGGATGCTCCTTTGCAGGCGCTGTTGACGGTGTTCCTGTTTCATTTAAGTACGGTCTCTACAACTTTACAGGTCTTTCTTCCACAGGTTCAGCTGACTGTTCTTGTACTATTTTCATTAATGAAATAAGAATAATAATAAAGTTATCTACTTAACCAATTATGATAAATCAAAAAAATTTATTCCGATTAATTAAAAATAGTTAAAATTTTAAAATCTGAACCAATGAAAATTTTTCAAAATAGCTGATCAAGTTAAAAATAAGTGATTTATTATGTAGTAAAAAATTAAAATTAATTAAAAAATATATTCCAAATTTTGAAAACTGAATAAGGATTGAATACAAAATTTTCAAAATACATGATTTGAGCGAATTATTATTTAGTAAAAATTAAAATGAGTTTTAGAGGAGATAAAAAAAATAGAACTGGATTTTTATAAAATAAATTATAATTTTATCATTGATATTATAATTTTTTTACACATATTCAAGAATGAAAATTTTCAATTACACACCTTCATTGTAAGAATCTTGAATTGTTATTATAGGATCTTGAAAGTTTTTCAATTCTTCTTCATCCGATGAATTTTCCACGATGACAGACGGTTGACTTAACAAAACCTCCTCTAAAGCCCGCTTCTTCTTCTTCTTCTTCTTCTTCTTCTTCTTCTTCTTCTTCTTCTTCTTCTTCTTCTTCTTCTTCTTCTTCTTCTTCTTCTTCTTCTTCTTCTTCTTCTTCTTCTTCTTCTTCTTCTTCTTCTTCTTCTTCTTCTTCTTCTTTACACATATTCAAGAATGAAAATTTTCAATTACACACCTTCATTGTAAGAATCTTGAATTGTTATTATAGGATCTTGAAAGTTTTTCAATTCTTCTTCATCCGATGAATTTTCCACGATGACAGACGGTTGACTTAACAAAACCTCCTCTAAAGCCCGCTTCTTCTTCTTCTTCTTCTTCTTCTTCTTCTTCTTCTTCTTCTTCTTCTTCTTCTTCTTCTTCTTCTTCTTCTTCTTCTTCTTCTTCTTCTTCTTCTTCTTCTTCTTCTTCTTCTTCTTCTTCTTCTTCTTCTTCTTCTTCTTCTTCTTCTTCTTCTTCTTCTTCTTCTTCTTCTTCTTCTTCTTCTTCTTCTTCTTCTTCTTCTTCTTCTTCTTCTTCTTCTTCTTCTTCTTCTTCTTCTTCTTCTTCTTCTTCTTCTTCTTCTTCTTCTTCTTCTTCTTCTTCTTCTTCTTCTTCTTCTTCTTCTTCTTCTTCTTCTTCTTCTTCTTCTTCTTCTTCTTCTTCTTCTTCTTCTTCTTCTTCTTCTTCTTCTTCTTCTTCTTCTTCTTCTTCTTCTTCTTCTTCTTCTTCTTCTTCTTCTTCTTCTTCTTCTTCTTCTTCTTCTTCTTCTTCTTCTTCTTCTTCTTCTTCTTCTTCTTCTTCTTCTTCTTCTTCTTCTTCTTCTTCTTCTTCTTCTTCTTCTTCTTCTTCTTCTTCTTCTTCTTCTTCTTCTTCTTCTTCTTCTTCTTCTTCTTCTTCTTCTTCTTCTTCTTCTTCTTCTTCTTCTTCTTCTTCTTCTTCTTCTTCTTCTTCTTCTTCTTCTTCTTCTTCTTCTTCTTCTTCTTCTTCTTCTTCTTCTTCTTCTTCTTCTTCTTCTTCTTCTTCTTCTTCTTCTTCTTCTTCTTCTTCTTCTTCTTCTTCTTCTTCTTCTTCTTCTTCTTCTTCTTCTTCTTCTTCTTCTTCTTCTTCTTCTTCTTCTTCTTCTTCTTCTTCTTCTTCTTCTTCTTCTTCTTCTTCTTCTTCTTCTTCTTCTTCTTCTTCTTCTTCTTCTTCTTCTTCTTCTTCTTCTTCTTCTTCTTCTTCTTCTTCTTCTTCTTCTTCTTCTTCTTCTTCTTCTTCTTCTTCTTCTTCTTCTTCTTCTTCTTCTTCTTCTTCTTCTTCTTCTTCTTCTTCTTCTTCTTCTTCTTCTTCTTCTTCTTCTTCTTCTTCTTCTTCTTCTTCTTCTTCTTCTTCTTCTTCTTCTTCTTCTTCTTCTTCTTCTTCTTCTTCTTCTTCTTCTTCTTCTTCTTCTTCTTCTTCTTCTTCTTCTTCTTCTTCTTCTTCTTCTTCTTCTTCTTCTTCTTCTTCTTCTTCTTCTTCTTCTTCTTCTTCTTCTTCTTCTTCTTCTTCTTCTTCTTCTTCTTCTTCTTCTTCTTCTTCTTCTTCTTCTTCTTCTTCTTCTTCTTCTTCTTCTTCTTCTTCTTCTTCTTCTTCTTCTTCTTCTTCTTCTTCTTCTTCTTCTTCTTCTTCTTCTTCTTCTTCTTCTTCTTCTTCTTCTTCTTCTTCTTCTTCTTCTTCTTCTTCTTCTTCTTCTTCTTCTTCTTCTTCTTCTTCTTCTTCTTCTTCTTCTTCTTCTTCTTCTTCTTCTTCTTCTTCTTCTTCTTCTTCTTCTTCTTCTTCTTCTTCTTCTTCTTCTTCTTCTTCTTCTTCTTCTTCTTCTTCTTCTTCTTCTTCTTCTTCTTCTTCTTCTTCTTCTTCTTCTTCTTCTTCTTCTTCTTCTTCTTCTTCTTCTTCTTCTTCTTCTTCTTCTTCTTCTTCTTCTTCTTCTTCTTCTTCTTCTTCTTCTTCTTCTTCTTCTTCTTCTTCTTCTTCTTCTTCTTCTTCTTCTTCTTCTTCTTCTTCTTCTTCTTCTTCTTCTTCTTCTTCTTCTTCTTCTTCTTCTTCTTCTTCTTCTTCTTCTTCTTCTTCTTCTTCTTCTTCTTCTTCTTCTTCTTCTTCTTCTTCTTCTTCTTCTTCTTCTTCTTCTTCTTCTTCTTCTTCTTCTTCTTCTTCTTCTTCTTCTTCTTCTTCTTCTTCTTCTTCTTCTTCTTCTTCTTCTTCTTCTTCTTCTTCTTCTTCTTCTTCTTCTTCTTCTTCTTCTTCTTCTTCTTCTTCTTCTTCTTCTTCTTCTTCTTCTTCTTCTTCTTCTTCTTCTTCTTCTTCTTCTTCTTCTTCTTCTTCTTCTTCTTCTTCTTCTTCTTCTTCTTCTTCTTCTTCTTCTTCTTCTTCTTCTTCTTCTTCTTCTTCTTCTTCTTCTTCTTCTTCTTCTTCTTCTTCTTCTTCTTCTTCTTCTTCTTCTTCTTCTTCTTCTTCTTCTTCTTCTTCTTCTTCTTCTTCTTCTTCTTCTTCTTCTTCTTCTTCTTCTTCTTCTTCTTCTTCTTCTTCTTCTTCTTCTTCTTCTTCTTCTTCTTCTTCTTCACGCTTCTAGAAGATGAGATTTTTCAACAGCGTTCATTTTTTCACTTTTTTTAAGCAGCGATGATAAAAATTAAAACTCACTGGTGCACTTGCCAGCGACAGACTGAGTCAATGCGAATCTAGCAGAAGATTTTTTCAAAAGCGCTAATCACGTATCGAGTGATAATCCCGGTGAGTGGTGGAATGATAAACAGGAGAAATACATCCTGTTTATGAAAAAAAGACAATAAAATTTTCCTCGTACGCTTCTCAGAGTGCCCAGATAAAATTCTTTTATTCTCGAAATTTTATTCGGAATTTTTTTATTTGAAAACAAATATAGAACAACGAGAGAATATAAAATAATGATACGAATATAAAACAAGGTGTTAGTAACAATTTTATCGAATTTAACCATTTCGATATTCAAATTAAAAATTGGGAAACCATTTTTGAAATCATACTAAATTTATACTACTATTCAGACTTTTTTAAGAAAAGATTTGTTATTGCTATTATTTAATTTTAACTACGAAAAAAAAAAAAAAAAAATTTGATCGCGTTAACCAAACGAACATGGATTTTACCGAGATCGTTAAGTTCAGTGTTCGATGAAAGTCGTAATTTTTCGATCGTTAAAAATCTGTCACAGCTTACGCTCTAAGGAAAAAGTACAGACAAAGGTTTCCAATATTTTTTGAACTCTAGTAGAATTTCTCGATACATATTTTTTACATGTGTACACGAAGCCGTGCGTTAGTGTTTGTACGCATGGTACAGCCTTGGCAGGGCGCTCGAGCACGCTAGCTCAGTACAACAGTCAAATTTCATCCGGTAAGACGTCTTAAGAAAAAAAAGTTGGAAAAAACTTGAAATGGCTTCGCAAAACCATAAGTTTTTTTTTTGTAAATAAATTATTCATTCTAAAAAATATAAATTTTCATTTTTATTTTTAATTTTACAGAATCAGTCATCCCACCACACCCTGCAGTGGCTTATCTGCAAGTGAGAACCCAGCTGGCATGGATCAAGAAAAATCTCCAGGAGCTCGAGGCTGTAGTTAGCGGCCGAGTACTAACAGGTAATTTTTTTTTTATTCTTATTTTCCGGTGAATCAAACGTGTCACGGCTTAATCTTATTTTTAAAGAATTTTGCAATGTTGCCGTTCGAAATAAGGCTTACTTTGTACTTTAAATAGTTTATGTACTTAATTCGAACGGCGCGGCAACATTGCAAAATTCTTTAAAAACAAGATTAAGTCGTGACACGGTTGATCCGCTAGCCACACGCAATGGACCTGCAGCAGCAGCGGTCTAGCAGCACCCCCGCGCTGCTGCAGGCCTACGCTACCGGGCTAGCGGTATGCCGGTCTACCAGCAAGCCCCACGCTGCTGCCGGGCTACAAGTATGTCAGCCTACCAACAAGCCCTGCGCTACTACCGGGCTACTGGTATGCCGGTCTACCAGCAAGCCCTGCGCTGCTGCAGGCCTACGCTACCGGTCTACCAGCAGCCCAGCGCTACCGCAGGACTACGCTGCTGGTCTACCAGCATTATTTTTTTTATTATTTTTTTCAGATGAGCAGACCAAAAATCTCGAAGAGCTGAGAGGGCTTCTAGCACAGGCCCAGCAAATGTCAAAAGACTTTACGAAGGAGCTCATACGGGAACACAAAGATGCATTTACTACTAAATAAACATAAATAACTCGTAGTCTTAATACGCCGTAAATTGATTCTACAACGACAAAGTTCATCGTTTGGTGTCACGGCTGTTAAACACACCAACACACACACACACGCTCTCGCGAGCTTTTAAAGGTTTTATCTCGGCCCAAGTGCCCTGCCAACGGCTCGTCGTGCTTTTCTTGTTTTACTGTCTGACGTAAATACAACGGTACGACCAATTTCCAGGCATCATCATCGCCTACCGTCTATTCAATCAAGTCGTCAGACTTATAATAATATAGTCTGTCTGCCACGACTTTCCACGTGAGGAACTTGCCATGATTTCTCTGAACAGCTTTTATCTTGTTCAAGTACCCGTTCCATCACGCTGTAATTCCGTTGTGTCGGGTTTAAGACTCGACTAAAGTACTCGATGACTCGTTCCTCACTATCAATGGTTTGAGTCAAGCAGCCTCCAATACCAGTGTTCGAGGCGTCCGTCTGTATTGTAATACCTATCTTTATGGTATTTATGTTTTTAAAAAGAAATGTTTATATTTCACTTTTATTATCTTTATTTATTAGTTTCTTTATTTTACATAAATTGTACGCAGTGTTTGCGAGCAGAAGTGTGACGGCAGACTGTCGCCTGCGAGCAATTACACTCGTTTATATTACTTACTGTCCCATTGTTTAATAATAATCAATAATTCAATATAGATATACAAACGATTAATTTGAGTTATGTTACACCCCCATTATCCAGCTTAGAAAATTTTTCAGAGTGAAAAATTTTCGTTTATCATTTTTTTAAAATTCATCAGACAGTTTTTTCCGAAATATTATTTTAGGACTTTTAGGTATATTCTCACTTCCTTGATTTCCAGAATCATAAGAAGCTATATACACTGGACTATTTGGGTTGTGTACCACATTTACATTTCTTTTATAACTTATTTTACAACAACATATTTTCCGATAAATTTTTCCAACTATATTATATAGAAAATTAAAGCCTCTACATTTATGAATAATGAATAAAATTAATCCTATCAAAGTTATTTGTCCTACAGTACTTAAATAATTTAATATCTTTTGTGTTAAAGTCGTAGTGCGTTCTGTAAATTTAAATTGATTTATCTTACTTTGGATTTCCTCCAACTCTACTAATTTCTCATGCAAATTATTTTCCAAACCATAAAAATTTATTTTATCTAAATATTCTCTTTCAATGTCTATTGTATTATTTAAATATATATATTCTACCTTAGTTTCTATTTCTCTTGTATTAAATGCAGTTAACTTTATTTTATCTGACATAAATATACAAGTAGGATCACTTACTTGGAGTAATATATCTTGGAGTATCGATATCAATTTTCAAAAAAGTATGACTATTTTTACAAAATAAATTAAAATTTATTTCCTCTCTGGGTAAAATTATCCAATTATTTTCCTCCCCACTCATTCTTGTAATATAATTACCGTGATACTGATATAGAACTCTTTCACATTTATTTATTTTTGACTGAAATATTAATTGTGTATAACAATTTTTTTCTAAAAGTAAATTTGTAATATGATTCTTATTTTCACAAAATTTTATTTTTGGTTTATATTCAATACAACAACGGCTTGGATATGTATAATACATCTTATCTTTCGATATATATATTATTTTCTGTTCAATAAAAATTTTACTAAAAGAAGTTTTACTTTCTCTATGTGGTAATACTTCAAAATTCATTATATCGTAAGGGGTATTTTCAGGGATAGGTGTTATTATAATAAAAACTAACTTATCATTTTCTATATATACTATAGAAGAGGATACTTTAATTAGATCATCGTAATGATCTTTATCAATTTTTATAAATGAATCTATCGTCTCATTTTTACCAATCTCCCTCAAAGCTTTCAAAAAAGTATCTGGTAAAACTAATGTTGGTAATACTACTCCTAACTTTGCAAAAGCAATTGCATTATGTAATGTCTCTACTCTTTCTTTATATTCAAATAGTGCAAATTGAAAATTTTGCAGTGATATCATTAACATTTTATCAACATCTAATTTCGTTAAATATCTACTTACATTATTACTCCAACTTTCTAATTCTTTAATATTTTTCTCATGATTCATTAAATGAATTGATGAACTATTAATATTTTCAGCAACTAATGCAGTTTGCTCTTGCAATAATTTTAAAAGATAATTTTCTTCTTTATGCATTAAATCTATTTCTTTATTATAATATTCAGCATCGGCACTATCCATTGTACCAAACAAATATTTAGAACCTTTTCCTACTAAATTTAACAAACCTCTTTTTCTTCTATTTTTTCTAATTGGTACGTCAACGACTGAGTTTAATTCTCTACTTATAGTTTCAATTAGACCCTGTAAATTACATTTTGTATTTGGCTTATTACATATATTCTTCATTTTTCCAAGAAGTGATTTCAAGTTTTGACCTTGGTTGTAGATTTTGTTGAAATCAGTTGTATGAATTACTTTACACTGCTCAGAGTAAAGATGTACTTCTCCCGAAAAGGTCGTTGCGACATCTGGTATTGCATTTATTATCTTATAAATTTCAGTATTGTTGTCAAAAGCTTTTGTTTTATATATACAAATTACCAAAAGTAGAATCTGAAACAAAAAATTGATTAGACTATTTCGCCATAAAAATGTTTAATTTGATTAAAATGTCTCATTATTTCTTTATTCTTCATCATAAAATATGCAGTATGTCCCTGTATTCTTCGTATAACATAGGGTTTTTCCGACCATTGATTATTTAAAATAATTAATACTAAATCTCCAACCTCATATGTCTTGCTTCATGTTTGTCTTCTTTCCATAATCTTCTTATTTCTCTCCTTTGATTCCCTGTTGTTTTCATCTGCTTTTTTTCTTACTGCTGTCATTTGCCTCATTCTTTCTTCCTGCCGTTCCTCATAAGTTTCGTAATTCTTCTCCTCGAGTCCATATAATAATCTGGAAGGACTATAGCCAGTGCTGGAATGTATCATTGAATTATAATGATTAGCCGCCTTCAGTATTTTCAAATTCAAAGCTGGACTAGCTTTATCATCTTCTGTCTTTTCTATCTTTTTAATTGTTCTCACAAGTCTTTCGCATGCACCGTTGGATTCTGGATGATATGATGAAATTTTAATTTTGTAGATTCCATATTTTTCTACAATTTTTGTTAACAATTCTGATTTAAATATAGACTCATTATCGGTTATTAAATTCTGCGGAATTCTCTGCTGAAGAATGAATTCTTCGAACACTTTGTAAGGATTTTTTCCTCTTGTTTCTTTTAACCATGCATATCTAGAAAATACGTCTTCCAAAAGTAAGTAATTTCTTTGTTCAAGCATTAAATAATCTATCGCTATTGTCTCAAATGGTTGAGTTGGCGGTTCTATATTCATGCCTGGAGTATTATATTTTCTAGAGTTATCTTTCAGCCTGTTACATACCTGACATATCTTAATATATTGTTCCACATCACTAGGTAAGTTCTCCCACACGTACTGTTGGCGGAGTTGCATTACAATCTTCTTTGAAGCTTGATGTCCATGCTCGTGAGCCCTTGCTACTAAGTTCTTTCTTGTATTTAAATCTTCTATATAAATTGGATATTTTTGTCGTATATACAAAGTTCTTTCTGTCATCTTTGTATAAATATATGTACCAAGTAATAAATTTTCATGCTGATTATCTTGAACGTGGGTAAATTCAATGATGGTTTCATCATCTTCTATATCATCCAATAATGAGAACAGACTGATGATGTCACCTGGTTCACAATATGGTGCACCATTAATTCTTTTATCACCTCTTAATTTGTATTTTTCTATTTCTCTAGACTTTTCTTTTAGTCCAGCCTTCTTCCGTACCTCAAAGTGTATTTCAAAATTCTTCATGTCGGAGGCATTTATAGTCATGGTGTTCTTACCTGCCTTTATGATTCTTTCAAAATCTCGCTTTGTCTTGTAGAAGAGTGTAAATTTATTAATATTTACCCATCGATCAATCTGCTCACCACTGGTTTTCTCAGTTACCAACCTTATTTTACTCAATCCCACATTTTCAAATTCATCACAAATTGTCACTTCTGGTTGTAATTTGGACTCATCTGTCGTTTCCTCCTCACAAGGTAAATTTTCTTCAGCTGCCTCTTTATCCACTGTCTCATCTATCCAACTTGGATATTCTGATTCATCTGCTTCCATCTCGTTCATATAGTCCAACAGTTCTTCGATTGGAGTATCATCCTCGTCTTCTGCAACGAATGCCCGAGAAAAAGCATCAGCGTTTTGATTTTTCTTACCTTTTTTATATTTTATCTCTGGGTGATAATCAGTTAATTTTTCTATAAATTTGAAACATCTTGAAGTTATGTCTGGGGATTGACTTTTTATTATTCCTTCCAACGGTTTATGATCTGTGTAAACTGTATATTTCCTTCCCCATAAGAAGGGTCTAAAAACTTTCGATCCCCATACTATTGCCAAAAATTCTTTCTCCGTAGTTGAATATCTTCTTTCAGCTGCATTCAGTATCCTTGAAGCAAAAGCACACGGGTGTTCATCTCCTTTATCGTCAAGTTGCGATAATATACAACCAATACCTTCATTAGAGGCATCTGTATTTAAAATAAAGGGTTTTTTTATATCAGGATATTTCAATACTGGATCACTTGTTATTATTTCCTTCAGTTTCTTTATACATTTCAATTCTTTATCTGTGATTTCATACTTCTCATTTTTTCTTCTCATTTTATGAAGAGGGGCTGTTATTTCGCCACATTTTGGGATAAATTTTCTATAGTAGTTTACCAATGCCAAAAATCTTTCCATCTCTTTCACGTCCTTGGGAACTGGAAAATTTTTCATCTTCTCAACGTGCTTCTCTTGAGGTTTTACACCTTCTGGTGTAATGAGATGCCCTAAATAGTCAAGTTCCGGCTTTATATATTCACACTTATCTGGCTGTAGAGATAATTTAGTTTCTCTCAGTCTTTGAAATATTATTTCCAAATTTCTCAAATGTTCTTCGTACGTAGAAGAGAATACTATGATGTCATCTAGGTATACGAAGCATATCTTTCCTATCAAGCCTCTCAATTTAAAATTCACCATCCGTTGAAAGGTTGCTGGTGCATTCTTCAGTCCAAAAGGCATTCTCAACCACTCCCAGTGTCCTTTGTGTGTACTGAAAGCCGTCTTTGGGATGTCTCTTGGTTTCATTGCCACCTGATGAAATCCATTAGCGCAGTCAAATGCACTCATATATTTTGCCTTTCCCAATAAGCAAAGTATTTCTTCGATACAAGGAATAGGATAATTGTCTTGCTCGGTTTCAAAATTAACCTTCCTGAAGTCAAAAACCGGCCTCCATTTTACTTCTCCAGAAGCATCCATCTTCTTTGGTACCAACAGAACATTTGCTGAGTAAGGTGACGAACTTGGCCGTATTAAACCTTTGCTCTCGAGTTCTCTAATATGAGCATCAATTTTTTCTTGTATATGAATAGGTTGCCTATAAATTTTTGAAGATATTGGCTTACCTGTTTTTAGTAGAATTTCATGTTCTACATCACTTACTACAGGCATTGGGTCACCTGGCAAATTGAATACATCATTATATTTCTTTATAATTTCCCACAAATCATTCTGTTCATCTTCAGATAAGTGAGATAATCTTGTTTTATTTTTCAACAGTTCAATGCGTCTTTTATCTTCAGACTTTTTCATTGTAAAAATTTTTGTTTCATTCTTACTTTCATACAAATTTCTCAACATCTGTTTTCTTTTTTCTTGAGGTATATTATTGTCTAGAATTTCCGACACGAGGGACTCTTGCTTTCTTTCCTTTCTTCGAGTTTGCATACATGGTGCCCCTAACTCATCATTCTCGTAATATTCATGACAAATGTCTGACTTGTAAACACGGATTTTCTTATAAGAGTCGTTCATTAAATACAAAGTAGCCTCGACTCCTGTGTATAAAGCAGGGACACAGTTAGAGCCGAAAAACACATGAGTACCTGGTTTTGTATGTACTTTCAAATGTTTAACAGAATTTGCTTCTACTTCTGTAAGCAATTCTGTATTTAATTTAAAATCGTGTTTTTTCTTACTTATATCAGACAGAGTAATTATTTTATTTTTACAATCAATAAGGGCTCCATAATTTTCGAGCCAGTCCTTACCTAAAATTCCTTTATGTGTATTTAAAGGAAACTCATTCATGGCTACATGAAAAATATGCGACCTACCTAAAGTTTTTAATGTACATTCATCTATCATTTCGTGAGGGCCATCTACAATCTGGAATCTCCTTCTATCTCCTGGTGGTATTTTCTTTGGGTTGCAGTCTTCTAATTTTAATATTGAATTTTTTACAATTGATTCTGGCGCTCCTGTGTCGACCAGAAATTTGTTAACTCCTGTTGTTCCTTGGAGTTGGATGTAGAGGTCATAATATTTTCCTCCAGATCCGATGTAGTATCTTGCTGGTTCTCGTCGGTCATCAGAAATTTTCGTGGGAGCCCTTTGTCGATCTGTGGAATTCTTTGAAAATTTCGAAGCTGTGGATTTTTTCTCCAACATTCATTTTCGGTGTGATTCAATTTGTTGCAAAATTTACACCTTTTTAATTCGTTTCTACTATTACTTACATAATTATTTTTAATTTCATTCTTATCATCTTGCTTATTATTATCGTCGCTGGGTTTACTCTTTGTATTATTTAATGGCTCACCTCTTCTTTGTGTTCGGCTTCGGATTACTTCGTCGTCGCGTAGTCTTTTATCAATAGCCCGTGCCTCCTGCATGGCGTGACGCAGAGAGTCAATTTTTATATTTAAAAGCCTTACCTCTAGCTCTGGTTTCAGTGATTGAATAAAACGTCGGACATGGGAGTCCTCTTCGATGTACCGAATTCCAGCTCGATATTCAATCTTAATTTGCTCGATCGATTTTTGCACACGTCGATGTAGTTCTTCATATCTTTTTACATAATTATCTATAGATTCGTTCTGGCCCTGTCTAGCATTATTACGAATTTCCGATATTTGCTCATATGTCAAATCAGCCTGCCCAAAACTAGCTCGCAACGCGTTAGCTAAATCTGAATAGCCAGCACCTTGTGTACTTTCCCCTATTCTTGCAGCCTCTCCTATTAATCTTGAAGCTATTACTTTTCTCAACAGAGCCTTTCTTTCGGCTTCATTTTCTAGCTGGTCCCGTGCATTTCTTAATTGATCGAGAAAATACTCAACGTTCGAACTACCATCGAAAACTCTAATTTCATTCAATAATTCTCTAACTAACCGATGAGAATCTGTGGAAATCGTCGTTGGTGGCGGCGGCGCCGTTGGCTCAATTTTTTCTCCCTTTAAAGAATTTATTTCAGCCTGTAAAGATGATACCGCCTGCTGCATTACTCTTAATTGTTCTAAAAGTATCTCTTCCGTCTGAGTTTGTGGTACGATTGTTTGCTGCTCGTGACTCATTTTTTTATCTCTAATTATTTCTATCAAAGGTTTATGTATACCGTCTACCTCGTAAAATCTATCAATCTCTTCGTCGGATTGTAAATTTGAATTAGAATCTGTGTCTGAGCCTGTGCTTTTATTCATAAGGTAAGTGTATAGTTTTAACTAACCTTAATCATCATTTTTCGTTGAACTGCTTTGAATTGTCCTATCCGGAGTACGTTGTCCTTTAACTTAAGGAGGCGATTTATCACCGAACAGTGTTCACAGTCCTTATTCACAAATTTGATGCACTAAACATCAAACACAACCGATTTTCACTTTTCGGCCACGCACGTTGGGCGCCAATATGTAATACCTATCTTTATGGTATTTATGTTTTTAAAAAGAAATGTTTATATTTCACTTTTATTATCTTTATTTATTGGTTTCTTTATTTTACATAAATTGTACGCAGTGTTTGCGAGCAGAAGTGTGACGGCAGACTGTCGCCTGCGAGCAATTACACTCGTTTATATTACTTACTGTCCCATTGTTTAATAATAATCAATAATTCAATATAGATATACAAACGATTAATTTGAGTTATGTTACAGTATGGTAAACGGCTTGGTGAAGTCGGGTGTAGTCAACACCAGGGCAGATGCCAACAAGACTAAAACCTTCTCGAAGGCGTCTTGTTGTCTGTGTCCCATTTGTACCACACTCTAGTGCTTGTTAACCGTATCAGTGGCTCTGCAATCGTGGCGAAATTTTTAATAAATTTCCTGTATCACGAGGCCATGCCTAAAAACATTTTTAATTGTTTGCGTTTTTTCGGTACACTGAATTTTAAAACGGCTTCGACTTTTTCAGGGCAAGGTCAAATTCCGTCATGGCTAACGATAACGCCTAAGTACTTCACTTCGGATTGACAGAACTTACTTTTTTCTCTATTCACAGTAAGACCTGCCTCTCTGAGCTTTTCCAGGATGGCTTCGACTTCTGTGTTCTTCAGCAGATGTGTTTGGAAATCCTCAGTTACGATAATAATGTCGTCCAAATATGCATAAGTATATGGTCTGAATTCTCTTATTATCATTTTGATCAGGCGTTGAAAGGTGGTGCCAGCCTGGTCTAACCCGAACGGCATCCTTTTAAACTGGAAAGTGCCTAAATCAGGTACTGTAAATGCCGTTATCGGCCTGGATTTCTTTTTCAAGGGAACCTGGTGGTAAGCCGATGACATATCAATGGTCGAAATATACTTAGCTTAATTCAGCTTGCGTAAAATGTCGTCCATGTACGGTAAAGGGTAAGCTTCTGTCTTTTTACTGACAGAATTAACTTTTTTAAAGTTAATACAAAAACGTCGTCTACCGTTTTCTTTCTTTACCTTCACTACAGGTGACGATCAGCCACTTTCTGGTGCAGGCTCCATTATGTCATCGTCTAGCATCTGTAGAACATGCTCGTACATTTCCAGTTTCACAGCTGGTGAGACTGGGTAGTACCGCTGTTTGAGAGGCTCAGCATCGCTAACGTCGATTTCGTGTTTTATCCACGTTGTACAACCTAATGGCCCATCAGCCTCCGGTATTGCTTGATCCAACATTTCGTTAAGCCTTCCTAATTCTTCCGTACGAACGTCAGCTAACCCAATTGACGCCAAACTTGACAATTCGGTTTCAGACACAGCTGCAACTTCGAGGTCAATTGATTTCCCAGCTATTCTCACATTCAGTCTGTTCGTTGCTGGATCTAGCACGGTATCGAATGTACGGATGAAATTGGTACCTAAATAACAATCCACGTCGAGACGTGTCAGAAAAGCTACCTTAATATCCCTGTTATGTGACAATTAAATAAAAATCCGCGAACGAGCATTCTCGCGCGAGTGTGCGTGCATGTGGATGAGGGGTCCGGTCAGCACTTCGGATTTCAGCTGCAGCTGAATGCTGCTCCTGCACTTTTGATGGGAAAAAATCAAGGTGGCGGGGGAAGGATTGAGATGCAGCAGGGAGGAAGAGCGCCGGACGTCGAGTTAGTATGAAATATAATTAAAGAGTGAAAAGATCGCGAGCCTTATTAAAACTAAGCTATTACTTATTAAATTACCTAATACTATATTTGCCCATTTGGACCTATCAGATTCGATAATTGTAGCCCCAGTGTATTGATTTGGATCTAATAAAACCTATTTTAAAAGTAACTTGCCCGTGAGTGAATTAAGTAATTAAACCTATTATTTTACCTACGTCTGGGAGATTAAGCAGACCACATCACATCGACCAATTACCAGCGAGTTTGGACCCCGAACCAAGGTAATGAGTTTAATATAAAAATTTCACCTTATTTAATTAATCATTCGCACGTTCCTGTCGTCACACAAGGGGTGCCGTTCACCCCCGGTTTTCCCCGCGACTCCTTCCCGGGTCTGCCAAATTAGGAGCCGGTTATATATCCACGGGGACATATAACAAAAAATTGGTAGCAGAAAGCGTAGTTAGGCCCCCCGCGGAGCGCGCATTAAACTTAGAGTATAAAAAATAAAAAAATATTTTTTAGTTTTAGCGCTTGAATTTTTTGCCAAGACGAGTCGCTCGCCCGACAGTCTTGTAGTTTAAGATTTTAGTAATTTTAAGTTGGAAAGAAGTTAGGTTTAAGCTCGTGCATAAAACGTTATTCGGAGTGATTTTCTTTTTTAGGAAATAATCAATTCTAATAGGACCGTGCGTGATTTTTATATCAGGCCGAATTAGAATAATTTTAGTGCGACGTAAGAATCAAAAAAAATTTAGAATAACCGAAATCATCCTACGACGCGAAAAGTCTCGAGTTACATCCGGTGACGGAAAAAGTGTAGCTCGTGCAGCTGCACATCATTTAAGCTTAAGTAAAACTTATATTCATGTTATAAAGTTCAAAAAAATTTTTTTTTAAAATTATAATCTTCTTTTGATAATTTAAAACCCCTTGTTTGGGACCTTATACAGTATAATTTGAAAAAAATAGGAAAATTTTTTTTTGGAGTAATTAGAGTTAGAACTTTGAATTTTTATTTGAGGCTAATAAGTTTCCCCTCGTGCCAGGACAGTGCGTAGGCTACCGTCCTGTAGTTTAAGTTTAGTATTTAAACAGGTTAGCAATTAGAATTATAAATTGTGCGCGAAAAGAAAAAATTTTAATGAAAAAAAAAAATATAGACGAAACTCCCGAACTCGAAAAAGCTCGAGTTACCATCCGTCGGCGAGGCTATCGTTATCGGGTGACTGCACGGCTGTCTGTATAAAGAAATACTTAGTCGCGTTATTTTATGCACACTTTTATTATAACTTACAGAGTTTAAATTTTACACTAGAAATAAATTTAATTGTAACAAAAAATTAATAATGATAATAATAAATAGAAAATAAAAAAATAAAAGGAAAAGAGGAAAAACCTTTTAAAGCGAAGACTCAAATTTTTCAAATTACAATTTTTGAAGGTCATTTTAAATATTACTCTTGAGGTCAAACCCTATTTTTCCAGGGGCATAAATTTTCAGTGCGTAAATTCGATTTCAATTTTCAAATTGGAAATTTTTGGAATTGCAATTTTAATTATTTCCAGTTTCACCTTTCAGATTTGGTAATTTTCTCAATTTATTTTTTTTTTAAGCTCAACCAAAGTTGTTGACTTTAATGCTAGAACAGGTTCTTATTTAAAATAGAAAAAAAAAAAAAAAAAAAATCAGAGGTAACGATTTTAATAATAAACTCAAGAAATTACTTTGCATAAATTTTAATTTACACAAAAAAAAAAAAAAAAAAAAAATTTCTTTTGTTGCTCATTCAAATTTTAAGGAATTCAATTTTCCCAATTTTATCTCTTTTTCAACTTTAATTATTCAAAAAAAAAAAATAATAAATAAAATAATAGAACTTCAATCACTACGATAAAAGTTTAGTGGTAGAAATAAAAGCCTTTTCAAATTTAATTGTTTCGAGGTTTTAATTTTAATTTTAGATCTTCAAAATTTAAAAAGAAAGAAAAAAATTTTTTTTTTGCAATTTTTCCCTCGGCTATTTTAAATTTCGATTCTACAGAGAAAGAAAATATATTACAAGGCGGAGACATTAAATTGAGGAGACCCAAGTGACCGAGAGAAGAAGTGCGAGCAAGTAATCGCCGTTTCACTTCATTCTCCCGTTCGTATTCCCCCTACCGTGCAGTCCCCCACCGTGGAGTCGCAGTAGCACTAAGCCATTTCTTCTTTGTGCCGCTGTCCGCCTATCGGCGTTTCACTCCATTCTCTCCTTCCGAGCGCCGAGCTGACCGGAGTGACGCCCGACCTATAACCGGAATGCTTTAGACGCTACTTTAAATTCAATAGTATTGGCAACCGCTACTTGGAAAATAAATTTTTTTTTTAGTAGTAATAGTATTAATAATATTGATAGGAGGTAGTGTTTAATTAATTTGATAGGTTCAATAATTAATAAAAAAAACAAATTACTATAATTAATTTAATTTAAGAATGATCGATAATATAATTAGTATAATTATAACGCATATTTAATAATAATTAATTTGGTAGGTTTGATAAAATATCGTGAATATTACCGAGAAAAGAAAAAAAAAAAAAGTAAAAAGAGAGAGGAAACCGCGCGCTACTGAATCTGACCACTTCCCACCCTTGTGTGACGTCTGACTAATTCTTGACCTATTTTTACTCGCTACCCTGTTTTTTTTTTGTCTGACCATTGACCTACTCTACTCGCCTGCTTTCACAGTCAAATAAATAAATAAAGAAAAGGGGTCGTCATTCTCCTATCACCGTGTAGGTTCCCTGACTCGTGCCCAACCGGGAGTTCCGACCGAGGGGCGTTGAAAGCGACCCCGTCTGGGGAATTGAATGCAAGCCGGCGCAGTGCGCCTCTACAGCCAGGAAGGGCTAGCCCTTGGGTTTCGGATCTTCCTGCTCACTCGATTCGAATTAAGAATTATACGGATCGAGCTGACCGAATTACGGACGACCCCCTCGGGAAACCAACATGTGGTCACGATGCAATGTAACCTTACAAAGTACATTGTTGCGATCCCTATCCCCGATCTACGCGCCACCACCATCGCTGACACGTTGGTGAGGCATCTCATATGCCAATTTGGAGCTCCACGAGCGCTCTTGTCTGATCGAGGGTATAGACCTCAGACGAACGGAAGCCTGGAAAGAAGCCATGCGCCACTCATGGACTTTATCCGGTGTTATTCGGAGAAGTATAACGACTGGGATCGTCTTGTGGCCTTCGCGGCGTTCACGTATAATACCAGTGTCCACTCCGCCACGAATTTCACGCCTTTTGAACTAGTGTATGGCCGGGTGGCCAGGTTCCCCATCAGGATACCAGACGAAGAAAAATTACGGACCTATAACCTCTACCTACGCGACCTAATAGTCCGGTTGGACGAAATGAGACTAACCGCGGGAGAAAGAGAGATAGCCGAGAAAATTAAGACCAAGGACCGATACGACCGAAAAAGAAAAAAGTTCTGCGGCAAGCCGGGTGGGTACGCCTGGGTGCTAGTCGAACCCCGCATCTCGAAGTTTGACAGCTACTATAAAAAGCCGCTGAAAATTGTCGAGGTCGTGGGAAAGAACAACGTGATTCTCGAATTGCCCAATGGGAAAAAAATTCAAAAACACGTGGATAAGCTCATAGGCGTCCCATCCGGTTCCGAAGAATCCGACCTAAATAATTAACAGGTTCTTGTATGATTACAGATGCTAAACTATCTAACGTTTGTGATGTGGGGAATTCGTTTAGTTATGGGGGAGGCGACCTACAATATAACTCAATTCCAAAATAACCCAGGGTTATATTATGAAAAGGTGGGAGTGGTACATCTTCGAAAAGCAGATTGGAAGGTGATAATAGCAGTAGAGAGTGGACAACTACTTCAAAATCACGACGTGGGTGACCAAATAGCTGCTCTCTCTCTAAGATGCCATACTCATGTGGACGACCCCCCTTGCGAAGAATTGGTTGACCTAAACTCATTGACCAATACCTATCGAACCCTCCAAAGATTGGACCAAGAAATCACCGACCAAATAAATGACCTAACTACCGAAGAAACGACCGAAAAAGAAAACCCATCGACCAAACGCATCAGGCGACTAGCTCCATTTGGCATCATTGGATCCCTTGGCGAAAGCTTATTTGGACTAGCTACGGCGGACGACGTGGAGAAAGCTCATCTAGAAATCGACCAGATGCAACAAGACCAGAGACAATTGATCAGTCTACAAAAGGAACAGGTCCACGTCGTAACCGGAGCCCTATCGGAACTCCATAACGAGACCCTAATGCAAAAGCAAAAAATTGACAGAATGGAGACCGCCTTAACCAAGCTGCAAACATCCCCAGTGCTCAAGGATCTGTACGTGCAGGGTCAAAACCTGGGTTGCCAGCTTAATCAATTAATGAAATTACGAACAAAACTCTTACAAATAATCACCCTGGGTCGGAAAGGCGACCTTGCCGGTGGACTAATATCAAACAAGTTCCTAACCCAGATCCGACATGAGATTGGACAAACTACTAAGAACCTTGTCCTGCCCATCCCGGAGAAACGCTGGTACCTCGATGAAGTGGCCAAGATTTCGAAGGTAGAGATAGTGCACAACCGAAACCGCCTACTAGTGTATGTGCATATACCTCTAGTAGACCACACGGCCTACGAACTACATCGAATGCACTCCTTAGGGGCACCACAATCCCTTGGTACTGAAATCAATGGAACCGCATACATCGAACCCTCTCACGAATATTTGGGAGTGAGTGAAGACCAGCTCCAATACTTTAAATTCAACCAAATCGACTTTGAAGAGTGCCTGGACCTAGTTTACGGGTATCTGTGCAACAGCAAATTGGGAATCTGGAAAAGTTCCCATGCCCCAAACTGTGAGATAACGCTGTACTTACAACCTTCAGCAGAGGCGCTCAAGCTGTGCGATTTGCGGATCCACCCGCAAGTCTTGGACCAATGGCGCTATCTGAAAGCGACGGGGTCCTGGCTTTTCTCCATGGCAAGGGAGGAGCAAATACGAATTCTTTGTCCCAGTAACACAACTATAATCTCGGGGAAAGGCCTAGGACTTTTGCAACCAGCCCAGGAATGTGTAGGAAAAACAGATAAAATTACCCTGCCAAACCCCGAAATTCACCGACAAAAGGGAGAATTTTTCTACCATCCGGAGATCAATTTAACCCTTTCGCAACTATACCCCGAATTATCCAAAGGCGTCCAAAACCTACCGCAAGCCGATTGGAACAATGAAGGGATTAAAGATGACGGGTGGCAAACCCGGCGTGGGTTGCCCTTGCGAGAATTATTAGACAAGCTCAAACGTTTGGAGCAACGGCAAGGCGATAAGATAGTAACTACCGGACTGAGCCTGAGCGGGTTTATTATGGTAACGACCGTGATGATCGGGTTAGTCGTGTATATCCGGGTGGTAAGGCCACGGACTAGGGCGCTCACCGAGAACTCAACCGAGCTCCCAAGCACGAGTAACGAAGCCCCAAATGCAGCGAGGGATCGAGAACCCCACGATGTTCTATCCACTCCTCCAAGGAAAACTACGACGCAAGAACCTTGGATTGATTCCTAATTTCTAGAAGCCCCCCCCCACCTCTCACCCATCATCTGAATGACGACCAACGGTTAACCGAGACCTAAATTAACTAATAAATATGATTACAGCATCACCGAGTCAAAAAAAAAAAAAAAAAAAATGGATCACCAAGTGTTGAAAGAAAGCCCCGGCCAAGACCCCTGTATGATCCGAGTGAAACACCCTCGAGATGTGGAGTTATGGGAGGTCATTCGAGGACTGCGCCGTTATGGGCTCATTATAGGCGGGCATTTAGAAACCAACACGTCCAATGGAAACATCAGTCGGATAACCTTCCGAAATGTAAGCGACGCGGATCGAGTTCGACGAAACAACAAAGAATACGAAAAGAACAAGGCCCGAAAGCCGTCCAAGACTACACCCTCACCACCGGAGGAGCCTTCAAGACCGGTCAGATCAGTAATCGTCAAACCGCCACCGAAACCCAAAAGGGAGGAAGGTCGAAAGAAGCAAAAAACTCCACCAGGGAACCTAGAGGAAAGACAACCAAAAAAGATATCTACCGAGACGCCACGCCTACGGAGCGAGCAAGCCCCCGATCCGGAGCTACCTAAAGCACCCACGGACCCACAGGAAGGACTGGATCACCATCGCCTCTTTTGTATTCTCCCCGAGGAAATACCCGTCGAATACCGAGATGAGCTCTTCTTCAAGGAGTTCGCCCAATTCGGACCTTTAGAATATTACCAAACCGTGCGCAATAAGCAAAATCGGCTGGTATGGGGTTATGTGCGCTACCTCGACCCACTAGATGCGGAACGCGCCCTACGACAAAGCCAAAAACCCTACCGTGCAAAATATGCAGCGTTTCACCGTAAATCGAGTGAAAACAAGGAGGTTATTCAACATAGCTGTGGGCGATGGATTGGAGCCGGCACGTATCAACATCACGACCGAATTTGTGAAAGACAAGCCAACTACGTTAACCAACTAATACAAGGACTGACCCACCCACCACCGATCATCAATCAGTCCCCGAACCTAATGGACCTTGACTTCTGGGAAGAAACAACACAACCTTCAAATACCACGTTAGAATTAGCACCGAGCCAAATGCATGTGTTGGCGGAACACATCGTCAAGCTTTGGGACCAGCGTCACCACCAAGTGTCGCCAACGACAAAGACCACACCAACGGAGAGAGAGGTCCCGAGCACAGATATAAAAGACCCGCCCACTACCGGAAATTTAGAAGGCAAATCGACAGACCTATTGCCAACACCAAAGAAGCAAACCGACCCAAATGCGCGGAACACCAAAGAAAGGATGGAATTGCAGATGGAAACACTTGTGTAATTAGAGACTGTAAGACCCAAAATAGAGTGACTAAAGACAAGACCGTGCTAGTGCGCGATAAAAGTGTGTATGAATGCATATGGCCGCGAAACGGAATGTTTGTATGAGTAACTGTCTAAGAGGCATAAGTTAGAATGACCCTAAGTCAATAATGTTCGATCTTAAAAATCATAAAAAAAAAAAAAAAAAAAAACTAAAAAAATAATAAAAAAGAGAAAAAAATTAATTATAATAATAATAAAATATAACAATAATAATATGAAGGAAAGAATATGTATATGTATGATATGTATGTATGTATGAATGTCTGCATGTATGTGTGTGTGCACATATATACATGTATATACGATAAAAAAAATAAAAAAATAAATAAATTTGATAAAATGTGCGTAGATATGAGGCCGATATAGGGGTTAAAGAAGAAAAGCGGCGAGTAGGAATGCATGTGTCACAGCCCTAAGCCCTTCAGTCTTCTATTAACCATCCTTGATATAATCGAAACCACTATCCACCTCGTGACCTACCTCCTCTCAAGTTCCTACCCATAACCAGCCCCTCCCCAAGCGGAAAGCCTAATTCATCTAGAGTAATCAATTCATAACGCCTTCTTGCAGCAAACATGGCCTCCTCAAGACTAAGAGAGCAACTCGAACCCAGCGAACCACGAAGACCGTTAAAAGATCTACAGGGGCACCGATTTGTGTTACGAGCCCTGGGAACGGAAATGGTGGGGGAAAATGAGGTTGGAATAGTCATCAATCGGCCCTTCGACGTCCGAGAACTCGGAAAATACCTGAAAGGGGTCAACCCTACTTTATTGGAGGAGCACGAAAAAGAGGATGACCAAGAAGACCCCCTCATTTTTGTAAAGTTCCGATTCCGAACGCCTGAGCTAAAGCAGCAAGGCATCGCCCTAATAAAGAATTTAGAAGACGACCAGCGATTGGTAGACGAGGGAACCCAATTGCTAGACGTGCGTGTACCCGTAGCCCGAAGTCATCAAAGAGTCTACCACGACCTAAAACTACCTACGGACCCCTCTTGTGGCTGCGCTTTTGGAAAATGCGCACGCCAGAGCGAGACGCACACCTAGACCCCCTGTATCTGGCTTTTGCCAAATATTGGCATCCCACAAGTGCGTTAATAGCAAGGGAACGCATGGAAAAGGAATACGGAGCAAGACTAGGGAAACCTCGTCAATGGAAGTGCGACTTGCGCGAGCTCCGGGAACCTTTCCCGATAATCCATTGTGAATATTGCAATGTACAAGTGTCTCGGCTGGATATTAAGGACCACCGACAACTCCACACCCAGGAACGAATATGGGACGAAAAGAAGGAGGAACCAGACGAAAGGAGAAACAACGATTATGCGGCCACTCTCCGATTGGAAAAAGAATTGCAGCGGCTGAGCTTGAAGGACGAGAGACCCCCAAAGAGGACCCACCGTGCAAGAAGAGGAAGGAGGCAGACCAAAAGCCTCGCGTTTTCAGACCTTGGGAATAAAAAAAAAAAAAAAAAAAAAAAAAAAAAAAAAAAAAAAACTTACCTAACCTACACCTACTTCCAGCCCTATACCTACATTCACCAGGGACGGTGAACAGTTTAAGAAGGGGGGGCTGTTATGTGACAATTAAATAAAAATCCGCGAACGAGCATTCTCGCGCGAGTGTGCGTGCATGTGGATGAGGGGTCCGGTCAGCACTTCGGATTTCAGCTGCAGCTGAATGCTGCTCCTGCACTTTTGATGGGAAAAAATCAAGGTGGCGGGGGAAGGATTTAGATACAGCAGGGAGGAAGAGCGCCGGACGTCGAGTTAGTATGAAATATAATTAAAGAGTGAAAAGATCGCGAGCCTTGTTAAACCTAAGCTATTACTTACTAAATTACCTAATACTATATTTGCCCATTTGGACCTATCAGATTCGATAATTGTAGCCCCAGTGTATTGATTTGGATCTAATAAAACCTATTTTAAAAGTAACTTGCCCGTGAGTGAATTAAGTAATTAAACCTATTATTTTACCTACGTCTGGGAGATTAAGCAGACCACATCACATCGACCAATTACCAGCGAGTTTGGACCCCGAACCAAGGTAATGAGTTTAATATAAAAATTTCACCTTATTTAATTAATCATTCGCGCGTTCCTGTCGTCACACAAGGGGTGCCGTTCACCCCCGGTTTTCCCCGCGACTCCTTCCTGGGTCTGCCAAATTAGGAGCCGGTTATAAGTCCACGGGGACATATAACAATCCTGAGTTACCCCGGAAACCTCAAAAGGTAAAACAACATGTCCAGCAATTGGACATCTGCGGCCATCTGCCACTTTAGCTCCTTTACCGCAGTATGCCTCGATTTTCCTGTTGCATGCTGAAGCAATTTGTATTGCTGTTGATCCCATCACCGTGCGCGATGCACCAAGATCATATAACGCTCTGATGCAGAAGTCGCCTATATTAACTGGCATCCACCATCTACCTTCTACATCTAGGTTATATTCAGCTAGCTCGTTCGGATCTCCCGTCTGCTCGGAATCTTCCTGATCCATCAAGCATGCCTGACTGCCATCTCCGAGTGATGACTCGGCCGGGACCTCGGTTGAGTAGGTGTCAATTTCCCTTACTCCGCTTATTTGGCGTTTCCCGTACGTTCGGGAAATTTCGGTCTAATGTGTCCCAACTCCTTACAATGGAAACACCAAGGCAGTTCTTTATCAGCTTTTTTGTTTTTATCACCAATCTTGCTTTGCTTTGGAGATGGGCTTCTCGCCTTATCATCGTCCTCAGACTTACATCGTTGCTTGGTAGGTCTGGCTTTGTGTGAATTCTGGGGCCTCGGGCCCTGAGGCTTCCCGTAATTATTGCTTTTAGCTTCGATCTTGCTTGCTATTATTTCAAGAAGGCTAATAACCGAAGAGTCGGCAGACCTGCCTGTCATAGCCGTCTCGACTATGTTAACCTTTGGTTTTTTATTAGTCTTCTCTTGCTTATATGCCAGAGGTGGCCAAGCTTACGTAGAGGTTGACGGTGATGGCTTATACGCTAGCTCCATGTTAGTAATTCTTTCGATCTCGACTGCCTGACTTAATAAGCTTTTAATTGACTTAACCTCTTCACGTCCCATCTGTCTGCGTAATCGAGGCAACATGTTGGTTAACATAAAGTCAATTTGTTCCTTCTCAGTCGGTATTGGCCTAATTTTTAGCAAATAAGACTGCAAGCATGTTAAGTCATTCCACACTGACTCGTTTTCACCTTGAGTTTGGGTATTTGCTTCCATCCTTGCGGTCTGCTGGTAGTCTCCCACTCCGTACCACTCACGGGCTTCTTGACAAAAGGTTTCTCATGAGTTGATCGTGTCCCGCACGTTGCGGAACCACGTGGCCGCCATACCGGTCAACATCATTGGTAAGGCATCCAACAACTGAGAACCGGTCAAACCAGCGAGTTTATTGTATTCCTCTATCTGCAATAAAAATTGCTCAATACTAGATTCACTATCGCCGTTGAATCTAATATTCCATCTTTGAACAATTATTCCAACGTCGATTGGCTTCATCGGATTGCCTTGAGCCTAGATTGACTCCTGAGTGGCTAAATCATACTTCTGCCCATGGCTTTCCAATTGTTCGAGCTCAGCCTGCAAGGCCTTTATCTGTTCTTTCAACTTCTGTGTTCTGTCCTGCCTCACAACCAGAGGACTGGAGCTATCTCTCGTCTCCCACACTGACGTCTCACAGAAATGGACTCTAGTATGCGGTGACTGACCATCAGTCGAAATACTGCACTCGTTTAACGAGTTCTGCAGTTCCGGCCTTATTGTCGAGGAAACAGGACCTCCCGCTCCTCGGTTCCGATCTGGCTGACGGCACATATTAGCCTCTATAGTTGCCATTTTGGCTCTGGTGTCCTTATATGCTCTTTCTAACGCCTTAAATTCTTCCGTCAACGATCTCATGGCTTGGAGCAGCTCGCCGTTAATATCGTCAACCTGGTCCGGTTGTCCATGTCCAGTCAAATCCTCACGTTCCGTGTTGCGATCATGTACCCGACCGCTCGAGTATTCCTACTGGAGTCGCGAAGCTGCTTCTCGGACCATTTTCTCGTCCATGAGGACAGCCAAGGGGTGTGTGCCACTTGTGGTGTAATTTGGATCGATTATTTTCGATCCAGATTTTTCCCACATTGTCGTCGCTATGAAAGTGGCTCTTAGACTTTCTCGCTTAACTTTAACTTCATCCGCGTCCTCGGACTTGGTTGCGAGAAAGTCTTCTGCTGAATAATTGCCTAACAGCCATTTCAGCAGCCTACCGCTTTTCTCGTTTAGCGTACCTCCAGGCTTGAGCTCAAGCTCATTCAAAGCCTCGGAAACGACCTCTGCCCCTTCGGCCATGATCCACGAAAAGACTAAGTCTTCCTTCGTAAGTTCCTCCATCCTAACTGTGTTCGATGTTACCTATCTTACAAAGAAAACGAAAATCTAACCCACGTGACAGTGTCAGCACACTCTAATTTATTAATATTTTACACGAAATTTATATCTCGCAGACCACAAAATTTTAATTATATTGAGAGGTTACAATATAACCGTATACTGTGGTTGCGGGGAGCGCCGGCATTTAAATTTAATTTGAATTTTCGCGGTACAGCTGTGCGGCGCCTGAGCGTAAGCAAAACGCCTTGCGTTGCACAGATAGCAAGAAAATCGGCGCGAAGGTTAAAGAAACCCAGGAAGCGAGGAGAGAGCATCAGCGCGCTACCACCACCACGTGGTCTAGGTAGTGGCTGGGTGCGCGTACCCTCTCCCCGAGTCCCAAGCCCATGCTAGTTGCAGGGCTAAGCTGCTACCGGGCGCGTGAAGTGGGAGAGAGATGATCTGCCCCACAGGTAGATCATCCCCACTCTCCCATGCTACCCTAAGACAAAGTACTTGTCAATTAGTTGATTGGTCAAGGGGCCAGTTTGGCCTAGACTATAAATAGACCTCCCCGGGGCGCAGGAGAGCACTTGATAACGGTACTCCTAAACTCTAAAATTTAAAAAGAATCGCATCCAGTTTTCTTTTCAAAGTTTTTCTCCGGGACATTTTTGTTCTCTCAGTGTCGAGAAACCTCGTGTCGGATAAAATAAAAGAAAAGAAACGCGCCGCGTCTTTTCAAAATTTGAATTTTATTTCGGTGTGCTACTCCGGTGCTGCAGCCAAGTTCTAATAAGTAAGTTATCTTAATTATCGGTGAGACCAAATATTAATAAATTAACAGGACCAACACACTAGGCTCAACTAGCAGTGGACCTTTACCACGTAGCGAACGAGCGAGTTCCAAAAAGGAACTCAGTGTAGCTAGGTCCGAGTTGAGTATTTGTTGAGAAAACACGCAAATAGCGATCGAAATAAAATTTATTCCAGTGCAGCGAAAACGTGCGGTTCCCTGCGAACCTCCTAATACTCAGCGATCTTTCATTTTCTTTGTTTTATCGAAAAGTTAGAAAATCGCAAGGTCTTCTCATTTAACTGTAAATTCATTTTTTCTCAGTGCATTTTTCCTATACTGCTATCGCTAATATATAAGAAATAAAACTTTGCTATTGTCCGTAAATTATTGGGATTTTGTTTGTCTTACGGGAAAAATCACGTAATTAATAGAGAGTAGGGAAATATTGCAGCTCACTGAGAATAGATTTGAAAAAAAAAATAACTATGTAATCAAGTGTTTGAAATTGTCCGATTAAGATCATGAAAATAATAATTATTAGTATACAAACTGAAACAAAACCATTGAATCTATAACCACAAAAGTTTAAATGAATATGAACTCTGAACGTAGCGCAAAGGTAAAGGGTATATATAACTTATTGTAGATTAATTTAGATGAAGCTTCGACAAAATTTGTTTTAGATTATAAAATACAATTGTGCGTGAGCTTCGCTTAGAGAGCTTCAAGGTTTGGCAAGAGGGTAGGTACATGGATAGATTCAAAAGAGGATAAGTGTTTACCTACAAAGGTTTGTACAGGATCGAAAACAATAGAATAAAAGATGATAGTTTCAGGGTTAGATGTTGAGAAAAAAAAAAAAAAAAAAAAGAACAACATACGTTCAAAGTTACAAATTGAAGTATAAAAATAATAACAAAGTAAAAGAGGCTGCACATGGCTGGAAACTGGTGTCGTAAGGTAAACTTCAATAATAATTTGGAAAGGTTAATTGGGAGTAACTTAGGTAGAAAAAATGTTGATAGCAAATGTAAAAGGATGTAGGAAATATTTGTCAAAAAAGTTTAAGAACTGTCTGGGCAAAATTGTATGAAGATGATTAGTTTCATGATTGTAATTACAAAAAAATTTGAGAAGAACAATAAAAACGACAGTTTTCACAAAGATGAGAACAAAGATTCAGAGTTAAAGACCAAAGCATGAAAAAAAAGAAAAAACAACAGCAAACACCAAAATTAAAGCAAGTAGATTCATGTGAAAGAGATAGTAACAATATTAAGCAAAAATGTACATATAACCGTAGGTTCAAAGTTACAAACGTAATGACAAGTCCAGGTACGGGAGTAAATACAATGTAGTTACCAGAGTAGTTATCAAGTTTGAAATAATGTTATGAACAAGGTTTGTTATAAGGTTATTTACAATAGTAAGCGCAAGAGGATAAAAAAGATTATGCACAAGGCCAGATTCAGTGTTAAAAATTTAAATAAAAAAAAATAAAGAACTAGAGTTAGCATATGAGTAGAAACAGATGTAGAAACAAATGCATGTGTAGAAAGTTCAGCGTTAGAAGCTTAAGTAAAAAAAAAGGTAGTAATCACAAGATCATTAACATATGTAGGAAGAAGTCAACAGACGTTGTAAAGAGAGTTGGAAAAAAAAACTCAAGAAACGTGGATATTAGCAAGGTTATGAAGCAGGGAATGTTCATAAATAAAAAGACGAAAATAAGTCGGTAAAAGCATAGAAACAGATATTTAACTAAGGATAGAAATGAAAGTATCATCAACCATGAGAACAAATTAGTCTTAGAGTTAGAAATAAAAGCATGAAAAAAATTCAAACTACAGTTAACACCATGATAGAAACAGATATATAAACATGAGCGTATTCCTGGGGAAGAGCTTAGTTATAAAAAGCAGTAAGTGCAACGGTAAGAACAGGGGTAGTTACAAGGGTTTGGAGTGAGATAAAAGGTAGTAACAGAGGTAGGCATAAAATAAGGTGCAGGTGTAGTCACAAGCTATAAGAGTAGAAACAATGGTATGTATCACAGTAGGTACAAAGGTAGTCACAAGGGTATGTATATAAGTGTAGGTACAAGTGTAGATTCAAGCATAAAATTCTGGGGCGGTTGGCGAGCGAAGCGAGCAGGGGGGTACCCCTCCTTGTATATATATATAACATTTTTGAGAGCTCTAATAGGACCAGTCTAAGATTGCTCAAGACGTAAACATGCTAGAAATCAGAATATATCAAGCTAGGTTAAGTAAGGGGGCGTTTAAAAATTACGTAACGCTTTTTGGTATAGTCTCGTACTGCCACTGTGATATCAGACTATACCAAAAAAGCGTTACCTAATTTTTGAACGTCCCCTAAGCAAAAACTTTTTTTTAAGTTTTGCGTGCACGTGGAACATCGTAAGTTTTTGCACACATGCGGAGATCGGAAGTTTTTGCGCGCACGCGGGATAATTTAGTTTGCGCGTACGCGCAAATTTTTGTTTGAGCGGGTAAGCTTGCGCGTACGCGGAAGGTGCCGTCCAGACAAACTCATAATTATTAAGTAAAATTTATTAAAATTTGAGATACCTTCGGGAAATTTTTTTTTCTGAATTTCTGATTCAATTGTCAATTATAATGAATAAAAAAAATTATAGATTTAAAAGTCTTTTCAATTTATAAAAAAAATTGTTTAACACAATAATAGTAAATTTTATTCTTTTAAAAAACTAGAAGGGTTTTTACTAAATAGAAATTTATCTACCACATTTATCTACCGTGGTGTGATGGGATTGTGCCGCGCGCAGCGCTGGCGTTGACCCGTGCTCACGCATCAAACAAGCCGCGGGCGCGTAGCATGGGACAAACTCTTCTCTGTTTTTTCCATGCAGCAGCAATCAGAAGTCTATCGTTCTCCTGCGCTTGTCAGCCGAGAAAATCGCTCGGCCGGTAATCTAGCCGATTACCCCGCGTAATGCATTCACAACGAGGTTTGAATTAATAATCCAAACCTCGGTTACAATACTTATAGAGTTGTAATTAGGTCTTGATAAATTCACATTACCCTCGAGCCCTTTTCGAGGTTAAATTTTGAACTTACCTGATGTAGCGCCCACTGCCTCGAACTAGCAAATTCTCAATCTATTAAATGTTTTAAAAATCTATTGTAAAAATAGATTATTAAAAAAACAGAAATGAATTTATTATTTGTTTAAGGATTGAACAAAATGTAATGGTTTTAAGCACTTATCAAGTTTTTTCATACCACTAACGTATTTTATATTTCTTCAAAATTGATTATAAAAATATCGAAATTTCAGGCTTTAAGTTCATCAAAGTTTTTTGAAAAAAAAATTAAGTTTGTAACACAGTTTTGTTCAATTGAAACAATGGCTTTAAAAAAAATTATTTTTTGTTTTATATACTAAATATTTATTTCGAAAGTGACGATTATGAACATAAATGAGTTAACCCAAAATTATTCACACATTTCAACATTAATCTAAGCCATTGTTGGCTCAGTTGGTTAAGTGACTGGTTGAAACAACTTTGTGCCGAGGGTCGTGGATTCGCGTTCCACTCCAAGAAATTTTTTCCGAAATTTTTTTCAGGGGAAGTGAAATGCGACTCGTGGGACCAGACAAAAATCCGACGAGAGAAAATTAATTTGTTCTCTCGATCGGTGATGGCAATCTGGAGAATAAATTATTAATTCTCCCGGATTAAATCAGAGGCTCAGCCGATACGACAGACCTTAACGACGTGGGAAAAACAATGAAATCTCGTCATCAAGAGTACATCACATTGGAGACCAACTGCCGTATTGGGATGTGTCCTCTGCGGACAAATGGACAGAACACCTCGAACGCGAATTCACCGATAAGCTTAAAAATGTAGCATAAATATGACGACTATAAATCAAGATTAATATGTATATATATTTATTAATCTTGATTTATATATATATATATATAAATATGTACAATGGTCACTGTCAAGCCGAAGGCCGGACAGTGACCACTTTACATACCGCATGATCAATTACTAAAGCAATAATACACCCTCTTAAAGCGCAAATCACGCGCAATCCAACCACGTATTCAAAAAAACCAAAATAACCCATCGTTTTTTTATTTTTTTTTCCAAAATAACCCATCAATAAAAAAATGTTCTAGGTTTGCGCGGTTCAACCAAAATAACCCATCCCAAATAACCTATCACTCAATTCCTGGAACTCATTTTTATTTGGTCTCGGAAAAATGGGACCAAACACTATCCTGACTGTCCGGATAGTGCCGGTCGTATATATGAAATGTCCGGTTAGTGCACATTACATATATTTATATCTTCCTATAGTATATAGTTTTATCCAGGAGGAGCTCTTTTTTTTTTTGGCTCCTCCGGGAGGAGCTCTGAAAATTACGGCTGCTCCGGGAGGAGCCCCTTAAAACATGTTAAATATAAGGTTTTTTGAAGGTTTTGAGGTGCTCCTCCGGGAGGAGCTCTTAATTTTAAAAGCTCCTCTCGGAGGAGCCAATTTTAGTAGCTCCTCCCGGAGGAGCACCTTAAAACGTCAAAAACCCTTATTTTTAACATGTTTTAAGGGGCTCCCCCGGGAGGAGCCAAAAAAAAAGAGCTCCTCTCGGAGGAGCACCTCAAAACCTTCAAAAAACCTCATATTCAACATATTTTCAGAGCTCCTCCCGGAGGAGCCCCTTAAAACGTCAAAAAACCTTATATTTATTATGTTTGAAGTGGGCTCCTCCCGGAGGAGCCGTAGTTTAAAGAGCTCCTCCCGGAGGAGCACCTCAAAACCTTCAAAAAACCTTATATTTAACATGTTTTAAGGGGCTCCTCCCGGAGGAGTTGATTTTAAATTATAGGAGCTTCTCCTGTACGAGCACCTTAACTGTCAAAAAACTCCATATTTAACCTCTTTGAAGGGCGCTTTTCCTAGAGGAGTCGTAATTTTAAAAGCCCTTTTTAAAGGAGTACTTCAATACGGTTAAAAAATATTATATTTAACATGTTTCAAGTACTTGAAGTATTTTAACTTACTATGTAATTTTTATAACTATTGTTTTAGACTCACCATAATATGAAATTTTCTTTTTTCAATTGAAATTATATTCAACAATTTTACCTAAACATGTTTGAACTTTTATTCAATGCACAAACTCAACTCAAAAAACATGTTAAATATTAACTGTCAAAAAACTCCATATTTTATAACTATTTTTATGGGGGTTGGCGAGCGAAGCGAGCAGGGGGGTACCCCCTAGTGTATATATATTATTACGTCAATATCCGGACAGTTTATGTACACGATCGACACTAGTCGGACATTTCGACACTATCTGGACAGTCAGGATAGTGTTCGGTCCCATTTTTTCCGAGAATAAATAAAAATGAGATCCAGGAATTGGGTGATGGGTTATTTGGGATGGGTTATTTTGGTTAACCGCGCAAACCTAGAAAAATTTTTTATTAATGGGTTATTTTGGATAAAAATAAATAAAAAAGATGGGTTAATTTGGTTTTTTTGAATACGTGGGTGGATTGTACGTGATATGCGCTTAAAGAGGGTGTATTATTGCTTTAGTAATTTTTCATGTGGTATGTACAGTGATCACTGTCCGGCCGAAGGCCGGTCAAAAAATTATTCACTAACAATAATTTTATATAGAAATCAATAGGTCTCAATAGACTTTCTGCTCAATGAAAATCAATGGTTGTTGATTTTATAAGCTAAAAAAAAAATATATTTATTTGAATGGTATTTCCAATGGATACAAATGGATTCTAATAGACTTTTCTCTCAATAGAAATCAATGGTCACGAATCGGCTAATAAATACAAATCGATTTAAATGGTTTTTTCAATGGATATTAATGAATTCTAATGGAATTCAATGGATTCTTCAATCAACGGAAATCAATAGTGACGAATTTTATAGCAAAAAAAACAAATCGATTTTGATGGTTTTTTCAAAGGAAATAAATGGATCTTAATGGCATCTCCACTCAATGAAAATCAATGGTCGCGTCATTTTATAAGCTCATAAGAACAAATCAATTTGAATGATTTTTTCAATAGTTATGAATGGATTTCAATGGCCTTTCTGCTCGACGGAAATCAAAGTTAATTTCATGAGCTTGAAAAATTCATCGATTTGATAGTTTTATCAATTGAATTAATATATTTCAATAGTTTAAATTTTGGTGGAATTTAACTGCCGTAAATTTCATCTAATATTTAAAAAATTAGCTGATTATAATGGTTGTATCGATTGTCTACTACAAAAAATCAATTGATCTCAATTCAAACTTTGTAGTTTTGAATCATTTTGAATAGTTTCAATCGGCTAGATAAAGAATCCTGCAGAATCCTGCAATAAATATGAATGTTTGAATATCTTTTCAGTTTAATAGAACTTAATTGTCTCAAAATTTTAAACTTGTACAAAACAAATCGTTTTTCTTGAATATTTTTTCAAAAAAAATTGATTGATCAGTAGTATGTAATTCATAAAGTATTCAACTGTCCTGATAAAAATTTTATATAATGAATAGATATCAAAGGACTGTTTTTAACTAACTGTTTTTTTTTCAATAAAAATTCTTTGCTTTGAAGAATTTGAGGGGTAGCTGCTCAGTTTAGGCTGATGGCTTTCCTTCTTATTTTTTGAAGAATTGTAATGCTGCTCTTGTTAGACCACTGAGGTTGCTCTTTAATAAATATTTGCTGGCAGGTTCGGTTCCAAACATTTGGAAAATTTCATATTTGACACCGATTTATAAATCTAGTGATAAACATGATATTAGGAACTATAGGCCCATCTATATTATGGGATCTGTCTCGAAACTGTTTGACTCTATTATTGTTAGAAAACTGACCGATCTCTTTATTGATAAAATTGTAAGTGCTCAACATGGCTTTATGAAGGGTTAAACAACGATTACGAACTTAATTCTGTATAGTGAATATATCAATGAGTGTTTATCAGACTCTGCTCAGGTAGACTCTATCTATCTGGACTTTCAAAAAGCCTTTGATAGGGTAGATATTAATATTCTGTTGAGAAAACTATGTAATTTTGGAATTGGTGGCAATCCATTGTCCTGGCTACACTCAAATTTGACCGATAGAGTTCAGAAGGTTAAAGTTAAGGGACACTTATCGGGATCCATGGTTGTCACCTCTGGTGTCACCCAGGGGTCCCACCTTGGACCTTTTCTTCTCCTTCTTTTTATGAATGATATAGGTGCTAGTTCGAAATTTGCCTAAATTCTTATCTCTGCGGATGATTTGAAATTATTTTATAAGATTGTAAATATTGCCGATTGTGAAAACTTGCAAAATGATCTCAACTCTATTGTTGATTGGTCAATATCAAATAATATTGACCTCAATATTGGTAAATGTAAATTTATATCTTTTTGTAATTCTAAGAGAAAATTTAAGTATTGTTATTCAATTAATGAAATTTTTTTGGAGACAGCTGAGTATATTAATGATCTAGGTATAATTTTTGATTGTAAAATGAAATTTGATAAACACATTGATTCTGTTGTATCCAAAACTTCAAGACTCTTGAATTTTATTATTAGGGCCTCCAGAGAATTCAAAACACCGAGAACATTCATAGCGCTTTATAAATCTATTGTATTACCACATTGGAGGAGTTTGATGCTACAAGGGCCTAATTACATAGGAAACCCATAGCAGTTAGGCCCTTGTTGCATCAAACTTCTCATATGTTATACTGTCTATACTGAGACTCTTATAGTTAAGCTTGAACGGATAAACCATAAATTTCTTAGATACTTGTCCTTTAAAAGTGGCACACTAATGAGTCACCTAGATCACGATTATAAGATAATATCTAATAAGTTTCAAATTCCTACTATCAAATCACAACATTGTTATTACGACCTGTTTTTTGTGGTTAAAGTTTTGCATAAACTATTACTTGGTACTAGTTTGACTGAATTGTTTTCATATCGTTATGTAAGATTTGATATTAGAAACTTGAGAGAACTGAAAGAGCGCAATACCAAACCAGCATTTGAATTTTTTTTCTGTTGTTAATAGACTGAGAAGATGCTGGAATACTTCTCCTAGTAACTTAAGGAAATGCAATAATGTTAGTTTGCTTAAGAAGGAGTGCAAAGCATTCATCTTTGTTTTTAATTAATGACCCACTCGGCTGAATCCACTTATATTATACTTAATGTATTATATTTACTTGTATAGGACTACTGTCCGTTGATGATGATATAAAATAAACCTCCTACTGATAAAGATCCATTAATTACGACTCAACTAATTTATGACAGCAAAATCACTTTAAAAAAAATGTATCATTATAATCAACTTTTTTTTTATGAATTTAGCACGATATTCGTAAAAGAAAAACTCAATTGAATACGGAAACTTTTAAATTTGATACATTTTTATTTAAAATTGTAACGAAAAGAGGTTTTAGGTCGCGGGACAAGGAGAGGTACGCGAGCTGGTTGCTCCCGAGCTCAGCCTCGGAAGGTGGGAGTTAGTCTGGGTAAATAATAAGAATAGTCGTGTATAGATATAACCAAGTATTTCATTATTAATAAATGAAAAGCACTGTACAAAGACCGTCGAACGGTCAAGAAGAAGAAATCTATTGACGTCTAACTGACGTCCGGTTCACCCGTGGGCGTATTCCTGAAAGAGAAATATCGGTTGTGATCAGAAACTGTCTCTCACGTTACAGTAGTCTCTCTTAAATATGGAAGCTACGTACCCTCGGTCGGTCACCACTAAACTCTGGGTTACCGGCGGAGAGTAAATAGATTCTCCATACGTCACGTCTACTGGGGGGTCATTCGTATGACACAAGTGTGTCCAAGCCGGAAGGGCCATAATTAATCGCGTACCCAGTAGGGGACGTCTCGCGCCTCAGCATACGATCGAGCGAAATCTATAATAATCGAATGACTGTCGAATGGTGACAATCGTAATGGTGCGCATACAAACGCGTCACATTTTTGTGATCCGTCGGACTCTAAATTCGCGTCCACGGCTAGGGCTGGAGGTTGCACCCTGCGCAACCGAGAAGCTCTTCTTCCGCCAGGATCGTAGGAACAATGACGATCGGAAGAACAGCTCGCCTTTACCCGGCCGGTCGCCGGGCTATATACTCCCGACCCGTGTGCTTCTCTTGCGGGGTGGACTTGAGTCGAGGCCTCGTAGCGGCGACAGCGGGAACTAAACTCCCACTGCTTCGGTTGTGGCAGACGCTCGCCGCCTAGCGGCTACTCCCTAGAGTCGAGACCCGCGGGTATTTGAACAGTGACGGAGTTTACTCTGTCACAAAATACCATTGAAAACGATTTATTTAAATAGATAACTTTGAAATTCATAAAAGTTTAAGCTCATTGCAAATAATTCCATTGAAGTGATTATATATTCATTATTTTTTTCTGAAAATATATTAAATCATTGAATATATGAAAGTACATTAAAATCAATTTGAATGGATTACGATTGAAACCTTCCGCGACCTTTGCAGAATCATCAAAGCTGGAATCGATTCATATCCTTTAAAAAATCATTCAAATCGATTCGTTTTTATAAAACTTACAAAATTCGTGACCATTGGCTTCTATTGAGCGAAAATACCGTTAAGATCCACTCATTCTCATTAAAAAACCATTGAACCACATTCAGTCAGTCTGGCTGTGACCGTGCGTGGTGATGGTCGTGTTTTCGCTCGCTCCGTGCACTTTACGTGTTTACTTTGAGTGTGTATTACGTTGTACTTGTCGGCTTTTTGGCCAGTGTACATTTTCGTTATTCCCTTTTTTCGGCAGTTTTATCTTGTTAGAGATAAAACTGTAAGCACGTTTGAGTTTTTGGTGCGCTTAAAAGCCTATAGCCTTGTAATGGGGTATTTCTGGAGAAAAGGGCCTCCTTTAAGCATTTAAGAGAGTTTCCCGGGCCCTCCCATTACAACGAAATCCAAACAAGAAAAATTGGGGAAAAACTCTTCAATTCTGGGGGTTAAGGTTTCCACGGAAAGAAAACCTCCGGGACTGGTTGGTGAGCTAGAGAGAAGAAATAAAGTTCTTGCAAATTTTCAGTTTAATTAAGTTTTATTCTTTTCTACTAGAAAAACCAAAAATAAATTAAGTCTACGTTTACAAAAAAATTTTATCTTAAGAACAAAGGAAAAAAAAAACTATCAAATGAGTCTACAAAATGGCGGGTAGCGACGCCGCGCCAAGAAAATCCTGATCGAATTTATACAACGACAATTTTAATTGTACGCAAACAAATATTCATTTTAACGCACCACAACCAAAGAAATAAAGAAACATGCTTTATAAAAATTTCATTTAAATAAAATAAAATCTTACGACTTATCAAACTTACACCTATTAGTCTAATACCAAAATGGCCACCTTTTGACTACTTTTGTTTCTTGAATTTGGTTTTCCAACTCTCAGCATTTGCAAAAAAAAAAAACCCAAGTTTCTCTATATTTCTCGACCACCTAGCTGTAATAAAGAAACAAAAAAAAATGTCTACAAATCTCCAAGAACTAGAAAGGAACTTAGGAAGAAAGTCTACTAGAAGGAAACTTAGAAAAAGAAAATTTCACACTCACGAAAAAAAAACACAACCTGGCTCTACGGCTATCAAGAATAGAGTGACGCTCCCCACGTCTCGCTAACTCAACCTCCTTCCTCACCATTCTTCTCCAACACTCTCAACCAATCAACAAAATTCTGTATAAACAAGTTTCATCCACACTGGCGGAACATTAAAATGTCCACCAATCATATTCATTCACGCCACACTATCCAATCACACTCACGTCTACAATATTTCCAATGGCGATCGCCACGCCACCTATACCACGCGCGAAACTACAAAAAAAAAATGTCATACAAAACAACGCACACGAGGCACTCACAGTCCATTTTTCATTTCTCGCGCACATACTCTCTCTCTCTCTTCCGTACGCGCACACGTAGTTCGCGCAACACACCAAACAAACCAAAAAAAAATAATCAACCACACTCACGCCTGCATCTACTGAGTTGAGTGTGCGCGCACGCGCCTACCGACTCAGTTGCGTCGTCTGCCGATACGCGCCGCGCACCTCCTCCGTTGCCGGAGATTCCCAGACGGAGAATCGGGACTCGCGCGCGCGCGCGCGCGCGTGTGTGTGTGTGTGTGTGCGTGCACGCCTTGGGCCGGGAGAGCCTTCCCGGGTGGTGTTCATGTTTATGTGTGTGTCGTGCGCGCGCTGCTACAGCAGAATTCAGCCGACGGCGGCCGTCGCCACGTGGTCAGCCGCAGCTGCGAGTGAACGCGGCATGGTTATCACCTGGGAAAGTAAACAAAACAAAATTAAATTTGTTGTTTCCCAGGTGACTCGACACTGCCAGGTAGGAATAAATTTACGAGGGATTTACTCCCTCGCAGCCTAAGCTCAAAATTAGAACTGCCTCAAGTGATTCGGTTCTTAAGGCCAATTTGGATCCCGAGGGAAAAGATTTCTCGAAAACACGTAGTTTCAGGCGAGTCATATACATCCACCCCGAGGGTGTGAGCAAGCTGCCCCGGCATTGCATTTAATGTGTTTTTCGACGTAGAGTCGGCTAAGTGCTTCCTATGCTCCCAACCCGGGTATTTTAGGAATGCTTTCCCGCACGCGAAAGAGAGAGCCGTACTTGATAAAGACTCAGTTAACTTTCCTGGAATAATTGGTAGCGTAAACATAAACAATAACAAAGGAGACTCGGCGCTTTCAATGTGCGAGTCCCATGGAGCGAGCTCTTCGTCGGAGGATAGCTCACAAGAGGTTAATCCTGTCTCTCCCACCTCTCAGAAAGACAGCGCTTCCAGCGTCATGGCCAACAATATTCAGCTGACTCCTGATAAACAGTTCCCGCTGCCCTCCCTCATGAACGACTCAGATTCAATCGCCGACCACGAGCTGGAATAAAATACCAATTGCCAACAAAGAGGCAGCTTTAAAAGACCCTTTCTGCCAACAATCAGCGACTCATCGACGTTTTTCTCGGAAAAACAACTTTTCTCTCAAGTTATTCAGAGGGATGCTAAGGAAAAAGAATTTATCAAACTCCAGAGGAAAAAAAGCAAACAGAAGACTGAAAATAATAGGTTCGAAGAAATCTTATCGTCGGTCGAACATGAGCTCCTGCCAGCCAGGGTATTTATTGATTCCACGCAAGATCTTCAGAAACTTGATTTTGGAAAATTCGCCAAGTTGATTACCCAAGCCTCCTTCACCAAAGTTGTGGATAAGGGGAAGTTGGTCTCTGAATATCTTACAGACTTGGCCGGCTTAACAAGGACACTATGTGAGGTGCACGCATTAGTCGCTGATGGTGGACTGAAGCGAAGGATAACCTCACTGAACAAAGCTCTCAAAAGTGACCTGAATTGTGTTGACCTGTCTCAATCTGATTCTTCGCTTGCGTCTGATTTAGACGCTAGTCAAGAGGACTTGTTTTTCAATTAATCTGAATAATTATACCCTCTTTTCTATTACTTTTTTCTCTGATTTTCTTTCTTGTGGAGGAAAGGCGAAGAGGAAGTAGGAGGAAAGAAAACAATCATTCGAAAACAAGTTTAGTGTTTACTTCTCCCAATTTTTGAATTTTAATATCATAAACCGTCAACTATGAACTCCCAGCGTAGTGACAATGCAAACCTTGGCAACTATCATCGTGATATTAAAACTGTTTTTTGGAATGCCCGCAGCGTTGTCAACAAGGGTGAGGAAATAGTCGACTTAATAAGAGATGTGGACATTCTGATGTGCGTGGAATTCTTTCTAAAACCTGGCATTCAATTTTGATTTCCCGGCTTCAAGACCTTTCGCAAGGATCGAGTTGGAAGAAGAGGAGGTGGTATCGTCTTCCTAGTGAGGAATAATTTGGCCTTACAAGAAATTCAACTTCAGAGCAGCTCCAGTGTGATCAAACTTGCAGGTATTAGGATTACTAATGTTTACCCCAAAATTGACATTCACAGCGTTTATAAAGTTTCGGGTAAGCCTCTCTCGCAGGACCAATGGGATAGGGGTTTTTGCTGGTGTTGATGGTCGTAATTGCACCCTTATTGTCGGGGATTTTAATGCTCACCATCCCTATTGGAACTGCCAGGAGTTTGACACTGATGGCGAGCGGTTATTAAATTCTATTGAACAATGTAACATATTTGTGCATAACAACGACACTAAATGGCGCTTTGATGTCAGATCTGGGAAGGAATCTAACATAGATTTAATCCTATCTTCCGTTAATCTTTGCGACTCAATTTCTGTGAATGCTCTTGATGTCTCCCTGGTTTCAGATCATTATCCTTTGAGAGTTGATCTCCATGTCAAGCGTAACATCTATCGTAAGAAAACTTTTAATTTGAAATCGAAAAAGACTGACTGGGGCAAATTCAGGGAGGAGCTGGATAGTCAATATGACCAATTTTTGGGTCAAGAATTTTTGGAGTCGTCAGCTTGTGACCAGTACTTGTTTTTTATGGCTCTCATCTGCGCCATCTTGAGTTCTTGCGTGCTGGTCAGGAGAGATTTTTCTAATGTTAGGCACAGAAATCCCGTCCACTGGTGGGATTCTGATTGCACCAAAAGGCCTAGGACTGCTGCCTTCAAGCGTTTTAAATTTACTAGGCTACTTTCTGATTTTATTGACTTTAAAAGGTTCTCAGCCTCGGCTAGGAACCTTTTTGAAACCAAGAAGAGATCCTATTTTAGGGAGTTAGCTGGGAAGATCAGCATGTCCTCGGGCATTAGTTATGTCTGGAAGACGTGTAGGGTACTTAAGAATAAATAGGTTAAAACCCAGCCTTAGTCGCACCAAGAAAACCACCAGCAGTGGGACAAAATCCGCATTGCTCTCGATAAGCTCTGCCTTGAATTGGTCCCTCACAGGCCCGACCCAGAATGGATGCTCAGAGACATTCAGGAGAATGAATTTCTTGATTCTCCCTTTGGTTTTATGGAGTTTAATATCGCCCTCGAAAGCAAAAACGACGCGTCGGCCTGTGGCATGGATGGAGTTGATTATGCCGTTTAGAAAAACCTCCCCGTCAGATTTAAGCTTGTCCTTGTTGACATATTCAACGGGTTATTTGCCTCTGGCAAATACCCTGAAAAATGGAAAAAGTCCTTCGTGCACTTTATAGGCAAACCCGATGGTGTCGGAGTCAGTCTCATCAGCTGTACATGCAAACTTTTTGAAACCATGTTGAAAAACAAGTTACAGTGGTGGTTGGAATTTGATGATAAACTCCCTGCAACCACTGATGGGTGAAGGAGGGGGCACTCAACGGCTGACAGCCTGGTAGGCTTGACACTTGACATCGAAGAGGCTTTCGCGGCTGGAAAGGGCGTCCTTGAGGCATTCCTCGATGTCAGCGCCGCTTTCAATAATGTCAACCCTGAGATTCTTCTTCAGATGCTTTCTGACATTGGTTTTTCAGTCAGTGTTCTTAATTATATTAGATTTTCCACTTTTGTCAGACGGATCTTTTGCGAGATTCTGGGAATGAACTTCAGGTTTATGTATCGAGGGGTTCCTCAGGGAGGTGTCCTTAGCTTCCTCCTTTTTATGCTGTTTGTTAAGGATATTAAAAAAGGAGTTCCCAAAAGCGTGGTCGTTTCGCAATTTGTTGATGGCACTTCAGTTGGATGTAAATAGGGGTCCCTTAAAACCAGTTGTGATTTGATTAAGCGTGCTATCGAAGTCATTCATGACAACCTGTTGAGACTAGACCTTCAATTGCACCCGGATAAGACTGTTTTAGTTTATTTTAACAAACTGGATGTCAAACCCGGCTCGATCACGATTGAGGTTAAAGGGACCTCTATCCAAAATAGCGGCTCAGCCAAGTTTTTGGGGATCATTTTCAATTATAGGCTTAATTTTGATCTACAGATCAAGGAAGTCCACAAAAAGTGCTCACGTGCTTTGAATGTTATAAAGTTTTTTAGGGGCACTTGGTGGGGTGCTGACCCAGGCACACTGCTCATCTTGTATAAGAGTTTCGTGCGTTCGATAATAGACTATGAGTCCTTCATTTACTTCCCTGCAAAGAAAGCCTCGCAGGCTAAACTGGAAGCTATTCAGAATTCCGCTATTAGATTAGCCCTTGGCTTTCGTGTTAGCACTCTGAAGACTTTGTTGTTGGCCGAATATAAATTGGTTCGTCTTTCCGACCGAGCAGTTTACCTGGATCACAAATACCTCAACAAGATAGCTTCCAATACTGCTTTGGTATCGTATAAGTCTGTTTAGAGAATCATCACGAAGTTCAGGAGCAGGAAAAATGTCGGTAAATTCAAAAGTCGTATCATTTTGCAATGCATTCGAAACACGGGGCACTCGATGATTTGATTCACAGGGCGAGCCAATTTGGTATTTACACGGTGCCATATGAGGCATTGACTTTTGATGTCTTCATTGAGACAAGTTTGGGAAGTCTACTTACGCAAGTCCAATCACCTGATCCTTTGCTTGATGATCAACTCCTGCGTGGAGATAGGAGGGTATGGTTTACAGACGGAAGTAATTCAGAGGCCCACTCAAGTGGTAGTGATAGTCGATCTTCGGGCTACGACGTTATTGTTACTAGAAGCAATGATCCCCGAGCTTCCATCTTCACGGCCGAAAGTATCGCTTTGCTTGACGTGGTGAAGATGGGGGTGAGGAATAAAGACCGAGATGTCCTCCTTTTCTCCGACTCCTTGAGTGTGATAATGGCTTTAAACAGCCGGTCACTCAGCATTAAGATTAGCCCTTACATTCTGCAGATTGAGGTGTTGGCCTACGAGTTTCATAAGGAAACGGGTTTTTTTGTTAAAATTTACTGGGTTCCAGCTCACAGGAATATCAGAGGGAATGAGGGGGTCGACCCCCTTGCGAAGAATGCCTCCTTGCTTCAACCCGATCTTTTCATGTTAATCCCCTATTCTGACCTGAATGTAATTATCGGAAGTCATGCCTACGTTGACTCTCTTGTAAACATTATTACCGATGGTATTGACAAAGGTTCCCATTATATGCGCACGTACTTTGATTCGGGAAAGAAACCCTGGTTTTATGGTCTGAATTTACCCAGGCGAGTCATAGTCACGGTGAATCGTTGTAGGGTAGATCACTACAGTTTGGCGTCTTCATTGGGCAAGATAAGGGTTGTTGAAGATGCCAAATGTTCTTGTGGCCTTGGTGAACAAGACCTTAATCACATACTGTGTCAATGCCCCTTGTATGACAGATGGCGTACTGTTTTGGTTAAAGAACCCCAGCTGAAAAAATCCATATGGAAATCCGTAAGGAAATCCGTACGGGGAACCATAAGGGTTCCTGTAAAGGATCCCATACGGGTTTCCGATACTGATATTTGGTCAGGGTTTCCGTATGAGTTTCCATACAGGTTTTTTTTTTTTTTCTTTTAATTTTATTTTCACACTATTTTTTTATTTATTTAATATTATTAATAGATATTGATACATTATTCTTTATAAGATCTAATTATTAATAATAAAATTATTTTGAATAAAATTATCGAAGAAAAAAATATTGTTCGACTGAGATTCGAACCCATGACCCCAGGCATCACAGGCATCACAGGCAGACACTCTACCACCTGAGCCATTGAGCTAGCATGCATCAAGACCTCAATTAAACTCCTTTAATATACAAATTATTGTCGGTTAAGCCCTTTAATTTAGATGAAGCTTCGACAAAATTTGTTTTAGATTTAGATAATGTAATAAAGTTGCTCGTGTTTGCGCGTTGAGTGAGACTAGTTAAAAATCAAATATAAAACAGTTGTTAAAGTAGTTTAATTAAAGTCTTCGAGCAAGCTAGCTCAATGGCTCAGTTGGTAGAGTGTCTACCTGCCATGCCTGGGGTCGTGGGTTCGAATTTCAGCCGAACAAAATTTTTTTCTTCGATAATTTTATTCAAAATAACTTTATTATTAATTATTAAATCTTTTAAAGAATAATATATATCTAATATATATCTAATAATAATATTAAATTAAATAAATAAAAAAATAGTGTGAAAATAAAATTAAAAGAAAAAAAAAAAAAACCCGTATGGAAACCCGTACGGAAACCCTGACCAAATATCACTATCGGAAACCCGTATGGGGTCCTTTACGGGAACCCTTACGGGTCCCCGTACGGGTTTCCTTACGGATTTCCATATGGATTTATTCAGCTGGGACTTGTAAGACTCAGAATTTTCTCACCATATATTGACACCGTTTTTTTGTACCAACCTACTGCTCACTTATATAAACTACTTTCGAACTATCTTAAGAAATGTAATCTGAAAGTTTGATGTACTTTAAGAGTACAACCGATGTAATATTAAATTTAATTTTTTTATATATTTTATTTATTTTTTCTACAATGTATTTGTATTTTAAGCATGAAAATCTTAATAGTTAATAAATGCTAGTTAAAAAAAAAAAAAAAACCTATTCAGTTCTATTGAATTATGGGCCTTTTCATAAAAATTTTACGAGAGCTCTCCCAGAACATTATCACATAATTAAAATCATTAATCTTTCGATTATAAACCAACTCCAGCTCCTGAAAATTTAACAGTATCACTTTTTTGTATTTCTTTTTCAGTCCCCCAAATTTCAGATTTGTCGCATAACGATTTCTAGTAAGTGCGGCGCTACCTTAATAATTCCATATAAATCGAGTAAAAAAGTTTGGTTTTTAGAATTCAAATGAAAAGCATAGGACACCTGATGAAACACACTGATATAAATTATATAGTACTATAGTTTATCGGTTTTTCTATTGTGTTCTGCCATTTCTTTACTATTTTTACCGCCCAAAATTATCAACTTGTAAAATTCGCATACTTGTTAATTTACTCATTTATTCGTTTATTGTAATTGATCAATATAATTCCCTATTTTTCTATTCCATGTATAGATTATAAATTATTGTGTCAAGAATCTATTTTTATGTTAAAATACTCTGGAAATGTTATGTTCGATAACTACGCGCACAGCGTCACGCTATGCGCAACACCCAACTCCAGAGAACTAAAGTCGTTTAAGTTCACTGTTCACTTCACTACACACCTCTTTATTGTAGGCTTGTAGCTTTAAACATGACCAACCGGGCTGCTTCCAGACTCAGGCAGACTGCTTATATGTGAACTGTGTTTTTTTTTTACAATAAGGACGTTTCATAAACCCACCGACTCATTTGACATAATCTTTTGAACGCTAAATTTATTATTTTTTGTTGACTGAGAAATATTCAAAATGTTAAATATTATAACTGCTTTAAACAGATTGTTATTAACATAACATGCAATGTTTGTGCAATCCATTCTTGTCTGCAACGGCTGTAGCTCCTTTTCTGTTCACAGCAAGTGTAAAGTCTATGAATTTTTTCTTAAGTAACTTTGTTCAACATGAAGTATTCATACTTCTAAATTGAGACAATCACTTATCTTTTGATAGTTTATGTTTTCTTTACTAATAGAGTATTTGAAAATTCAAGTTACTTAATGTAATTTATGACTTGTATTCTTAATAATGAAATTCTAGACTTAGCATTTAGAATTTAAATTTCAGTTTGCTTTTTTATTCTAACCTAAACAGCAGTGATGATAAGGGTAATTTACACTCATCACAGTACAAATGTGTTTACAAAAATTTTATTTCATTCTAAGTTATTTTTATTCAAAAGTTAAAAATGAGTTATCTACAGTTTTCTTCATTGTAGAGTAATAACTCATTAGCTTATATATTTTTTTAATGTGCATATATACTGTATTAATTAGTCATCATCATTTTTGTATTGTTTCAGCAATTCTTGTGTGAAAAGTTTTAAAAAAGTTACTTATCATATTAAAATAGTTAAAACTGAACTTAGTACACAAATAAAAGTTTAGGAATAAAGTAAATAAGTGAAAGATAAATTTTCTATCTTTATGGAGAATGTCACAGAAATGTTTGAAATAGTCCCAAATTTTTCTTAATTATTTAATTACATAATTGTTTCCAAATATATTTTAATGCTATATTTAAAACAGAGAATACTTTTCACTGCAATGTTTGAAAATCAACCCGTACAGCTTCTGTTGAGTGACTTGACAATTATAAGTGATCATATAAAAATATAACAAATGTAATGAATATAACAATTAAAACTATAGTTTTTATTTGTTAAAAAATTATTGTGCTACTTGCTTCATATGATCATTTTTAAAAATATAAACAGACAAGATTAGTGTTTTTGTTTGAGACTAAAATGTGTTTTTTCTTCAGACTATTGCTGTAAGTATTCTTTTATTATTTTGAAATTAATAACTAACTATGTAAAATCAGTTTTTAATTCTGAAAGCATTACATACGAGTGAAGTCCATATTATTTCTTATTCTAAAATGGTACTGCTTCTAAAAAATTAATAAATTATCGAAATTTCACCACTATGGGCGAGTTTTAATAATTTCATTGTATTTTTTAGGCACAAAAATTAATTTGACAATGTATCAATATTTTTAAGATTATTAAATGTTTAATATTTATAAGCTTAATGCTTATTATTGATCTATTTTATATGCTTTAATACTGTACTCGCTAAATCATTAAGATTATGACTGTCCATGTATGGTATTTTCACTAGAACTTTGCCTTGAGTTATCATGATAAACTTGTGGAAACCCGCCTCATCTACTGCATTTATTTTTTAAAATGCATTTAGTTAATAATCCAACTTAAAAACATCTTTAATAAATTTAACCTAAATGTTTTTAATTTCAGAATTGAGTTTATAATCTGGTTAAAATTTTATTTTGAACAAAAAATTTTTACTAAAAATTTTATGGCTTTTGTTGACTGTCGGACTGTACTACTTTGCTACACTCTTGATGTCTCCGAATTGCCCTGGTTGTAATGCTGCTCCAATGCAATCATCAATCATTTAAAATTCAATAAACTAACTTAAACTACATAAATAGCATGCATATTTTTAGTAAGCTACTATGAATGAAAAAATTAGCAAATTTTTTGATTCTTTTGGAAATATTATCAATTTATAAAAAAGAACTCTCCCACCTCTAAAATCCAGCAGGATTTTCAGCTGAACTTTGGTTCCATTTTGGATATCTGTCTGGGTTTCAAAAAAAAAATTTTTTTTTAATTATAACTTAAAATTAAGTTATTATTCATTTTTCAATGATTTGGAAAAATTGAACTTGGTTTTTTTTTCAAAGCTTTCCAGCTGGATTTGTCCAGCTGGATTTCCATCTGGACTACCCAGCTGAAAAAATCCATATGGAAATCCGTAAGGAAACCCGTACGGGGACCCATAAGGGTTCCTGTAAAGGATCCCATACGGGTTTCCGATACTGATATTTGGTCAGGGTTTCCGTACGGGTTTCCATACGGGTTTTTTTTTTTTTTTTTTTTTTTTTTTTCTTTTAATTTTATTTTTACACTATTTTTTTATTTATTTAATATTATTATTAGATATTGATATATTATTCTTTATAAGATTTAATTATTCATAATAAAATTATTTTGAATAAAATTAAAAAAAAAAAAATTTTGTTCGACTGAGATTCGAACCCATGACCCCAGGCATCACAGGCAGACACTCTACCACCTGAGCCATTGAGATAGCATGCATCAAGACCTCAGTTAAACTCCTTTAATATACAACTTATTGTCGGTTAAGCCCTTTAATTTAGATGAAGCTTCAACAAAATTTGTTTTAGATTTAGATAATGCAATACAATTGCTCGTGTTTGCGCGCTGAGAGAGACTAGTTAAAAATCAAATATAAAACAGTTGTTAAAGTAGTTTAATTAAAGTCTTCGAGCAAGCTAGCTCAATGGCTCAGTTGGTAGAGTGTCTGCCTGCCATGCCTGGGGTCGTGGGTTCGAATCTCAGTCGAACAAAATTTTTTTCTTCGATAATTTTATTATTAATAATTCAATCTTATAAAGAATAATATATCAATATCTAATAATAATATTAAATTAAATGAATAAAAAAATAGTGTGAAAATAAAATTAAATGAAAAAAAAAAAACCCGTACGGAAACCCTGACCAAATATCAGTATCGGAAACCCGTATGGGGTCCTTTACGGGAACCCTTACGGGTCCCCGTACGGGTTTCCTTACGGATTTCCATATGGATTTTTTCAGCTGGGTAATCCAGCTGGAAAAATTTGAAAAAAAAAAACTAAGTTTAAATCTTTCAAAATTATTGAAAAATGAATGATAACTTGATATTAAGCAATATTAAGGATGTTCAACTCAAAAAATTAATCATGATGAATAAATTATGAAAATTTAGAGATATTTTGATTGAATAATAAGAAGTTCTTTGTAAAAATCTAGACCCAGCCAAAAAAAAATGCTCATAAATGTGAGCAGAAAAATGAAGAAAAATATGAACAGAAATATTTTCACATTTCTGGTGATATCATTGGGACAATATTTGTGCTCATACTACTGCTCATATTTTTTGGGTATGTAAGATTAAAAAAAATGTATTTTAATAATGAATTTTGACTTGAAAATTTAGAAAAAAGGTGAAGACGTAACCGCGTTTTCATAAAATTTGTTGATTGCAATTTAAAAAAAAATAAAAGAGAAAATGTAAAAAAACGCTCTGTAGCGCGCTAGATAATATTTTTAGCTATTTTTTGAGCCTTATTTGATAAAAATCGGTTAACAAATAATGTTGAGATTCGATAAAATAACTTGGTGAATACGCGCGATAAATCAGGCGTGCAAAAATAGTATTGAGAACGATAAACTATAATTTGATATCAAGAGAAAAAGGGGTAGGTAATTCAATAAATACTCCAAGTTGTAATTTTTTCACGAAAACTTTAATCTTGAACCTATTAATCTAAGAGGAGCTCGAACCGTCTTGCTCGAACACCTCAGTACAACTGACCTGCGGGGGTCCGATGGACCACCAAGGCCCGAAAAACTAGGGGCGAGGGAGCAGATGCGCCAGCGCCCCATAAAGACATAAACTCACTAATACCTGCGTACTTGAGTTTTCAAAATACATTAACGGCAAAAAATTTATTTCATATCTGTTTCAAACTCGACATTCTCCCACCATTGAGATGGCGGATAAGGACATCTCAATCAATACTATACAATAAAAAAGACACATGATTTACAAAATTTTACAAAAAATCATTTTTTATATATCAATCGTTGTGGCGGTACGCTTTTTCGCCCTTCCTTCGTTACAAGGATACGTGGTTCGAAAACCTCGCGCTCATACAAACTTTCCACACTAAAGTTTCTATCTAAACAAGTTTCTTTATTTTCTATGTCAAATTTATTTTTTACATCATCATTAAAATTACAATCATCCTTACAATCGATTTCTAACGGATACAATCTTTGAATTACGGTTCTTACAATTTTATTTTTGGCTGTACGCACTCGCACGAGACGCACTCTACCATCCTTCCCGTAGTCTATACTATGTACTCGCCCTAGTGGCCAGTCGGTACGCTTTTTTAAGTCGTTGCTTACCAACACGATGTCGCCGATCTTTACCGAACCGTTGTTTTTCAATTTACGTTTATGACGCGTCAACGCTCCCAAATACTCGTTTCTAAATCGACACCGTAATTCGCGCTTTATTTCCAACCGATACTTATAACGTCGACCAAAATCACACTGCTCGATCCTATCTAAATCAATGACACCTACCTCTGTCACCTCTTGCAAAAAATGCGCTGGCGTCAGAGGTACCATATCATCTTTATCATCCGAAATAAAAGTTATCGGTCGCGAATTAACTGTCGCCTCGCAATCTATCAGTACCGTGAGCATCTCCCCGTACGTCAAACACGCTTTCTTTAAAGTCCGTCTAAGCAGACGCTTCAACACGCCGATCAGACGTTCCCAAAAACCTCCCCACCAAGGCGCGGCGGGTGGATTAAATTTCCACTCGATCCTTTCAATAGCCACCGCTGCAGCTATTTTCTTAAAATCCAATCGATTAACGGAATTATCAAACCCCTGAAAGTTTGTCCCATTATCACTATACATGACCTTAGCGCGACCTCTCCGCGCTATCAAACGCCTCAATCCCATCAAAAACTCGGGTACGCCCAGCCCACAAATTAATTCAAAATGCACCGCTCGGTACACGGCACAGGTAAAAATACAGATCCAGGCCTTTCGGCCTTTCCTCACGTATACTGGACCCACAAAATCCACCCCTACCACCTCAAAAACTGCAGCATCCCGCACTCGATCTATAGGCAATGGTGCTTCGATCTCGGACAAAGGTTGTGAGTCATGCCTACGACAATCAACACATTCCCTCACTACCTCCCGCACTACTCTACGGCCTTTCAAAACCCAAAATCTTTCCCTTAATCTTCCCAAAGTAATCTGCACTCCCGCGTGATTCGAGCTTACATGCTCCTCCCTCACCAATAATTTCACCACACCGTGATTGTGCGGCAAAATTATAGGACACAAAAAATTTGGAAGATCTTCGCGCAATAAAATCCTAGTCTTTATCCGAATCAAACCTTTACTATCTACAAACGGTTCTAAATGTTTTATACTATCTCTATCCGCGAAAGCTTCGGCCTGAATCGTTTTAACAATATACGTTTCAGCCTCAATCAATTCTATCAATGTCAAAAAACCTGTCCGACGGTTATCCCTATTTCGCAAATTAAAAAAGTATCTACGAAGCCATGCAATAACAACCAATAATCTACGATAACTAGAAAAACGATCAAAAATTTTCAGTCCCGAACTCATTACGACTAAGGCCAAACAATCACGTGAAGCTATCTGCCTTGCAGTTCTTCGTAACTCCCTATCCACCTCCGCCTCGTCGCACTCGATCTCGGTACTAGGCCATGTCTCGGGACTTCCCTTAAGCCACTCGGGCCCGTCCCACCATTGCGAAGCAATCAATTGCCTCACACTACACCCTCTTGAAGGTAGGTCGGCAGGATTTAACTCACCCGGCACATGCCTCCACTGGCTACCTTCCGAAAACTCACGAATTTCCTTCACGCGGTTATACACGAAAGTATCCCAATTATTTGGTCTACCGATCCACGCCAAAACCGTAGCCGAATCAGACCAAAAATTTACCCCGATATTCTTTAGGCCTCTACAATCGATCGACCCAACCTCAAACCTACCGTCGCGGCCAATAATTCTAGACGAGGGATGCTGTGTTGCGCGTTACTATCCGCCTTCACCGGTGTAACCCTTGATTTAGCTTGCACGAAGCTCAAATGCACGACCCCCCTCCGTTCGATACGCAAAAATGAGACAGCCGCGAATGCAACTTTACTTGCGTCGCAAAAGGTGTGCAGAATAACCGTTGCGTTTTCAGCGAAAAAATCCGATGAAAAACACCGCGGTACCTGCACGTAACCCAATGAACCCAAACTATCTGCCCAATCAATAAACCGCTTTTTTATATCATCATCCACGGCGTCGTCCCAACCAAGCTTCCTACCCCACGTTTCTTGCAATAAAATTCGAGGCGCGAGAGTCACCGGACAAACAAAACCAAGCGGATCAAAAATACGATTCGCGCCCGAAAAAATTGACCTTTCGGTCACGCGCTCACAATCTATCTCTCTCACACTATCGACATTAAGAGATAATTTATCGTGATTTTTGTCCCCCCGAATACCCAAAAGTCCGGTCCTTTCATCAACAAAACCATCACCGTTATACTCCCACCCTCGCAAATCAAAACCGGCGGACTTCATCGCGTTTTTAGCGTCACCTATAAAACCATACAAACTATCCAATGAATTGACGCTTGCGACCACATTATCCACGTAAAAACTATTTCTAAGTTTCACAATATTGTCTAACAAATAATCATACTCACACGCGCCGATATTTAATAAATTAACAATCGCCTCCAAATGAAAATTAATTATAATCGCGAGTATAAATGGACTGCACGTGAGTCCAAAAACAAGCCGACAATGCCGATAACTAACTACATTGCCGCTACGATCGTACCTCAAAAAACGCAAAAAATTCCGATCATCCACACACATGCCAATCTGCAAAAACGCTCTCCTCACATCCGCAGTAACACCAATCTTACCTTCCCGGAATCGAAGTAAAATCGCTGGCACCAACTCGATGAGATTAGGACCTTTCTGCTAACATTCATTCAGCGAAGGTGATGGCCTTGTCTTCGCTGACGCATCAAAGACCGGACGCACGGGAGTCGTGCTGCAGGCCTTCACCACATGTCGATGAGGCAAATAATGCCCCCAATCCTCTTCTTCCTCTTCAGGTACAATTTCGATGACCCCCTCGTCTAACCATTCTCGGAACACGGTGTCATATTGTCCAAACAAACTTTCCTTCCTAAGTTTGCTCACCGTGGCCTGCAGACGTTTTTCGGCGAGGGGTTTATTACTGCTCAGTGGGGGGTGGTTCTCGAAAAACGGAAGACGAACTTCATACCGACCTTCGGTTGTAAACTCAATCGTTTTAACGACCTCCGTTCGAGCCTCCTCCTCACGCTGCAGCTGCGTTTTATGGTCAATGGGATCTTTAATCCCCAAGACGTCTAATGACCATAAGCTCTTCAGATCACTATCTCGCACGTACATACAAATTGCACTAATACCGATGTTTTCGATCTCTCTTTTACACGATCCGGGAACTTTTCCCATGATCGTCCATCCCAGCCGCGTCTCGATAGCCGACAAACCACACTTCAACTGTTTGACGCGACCGGTCATAAGTTTGCCGTACACATCAGCTCCTATCAACACAGTCACTGATTTATCACTGGCACAAAAGTCACTCACTTCAATGTTCAAGTCTTTCAATTCTTGGCACCATGATCCTTTCTCTATAGTAGGCACCTCACTGCAAATCAGTTCCTGATCAAGCACCTTAAAATTACAAGCAAAGTCTCTTTTTAGACTTTCCAATCGAACACGATATTGTTTATGCACTGATCCGAACTGACTGCCACCAAACACATTATGGTTCATTTTTTTGTTCCCCGATCGGCTCATACGACAAACTACGCGCTGCACTTTTTAGCACATACGAATGCTGCGATCCAGGGTCAAGCACTACACGCACCGGCATCTCACGATTGTCATTTTTCATAAACACCCGAAGTGTTTGCATAAACACCTCCGGGGTGCCGTTCATGCACGCGTGGTTCAATTCAGTCTTGGCGTCATTATTTGCACTCTCACTCGCGCGCGGAGCTGGAGCCGTCGACTCACTTCGATCTAGCGGTGGAAAACACATTAACTCGATATGCTGTCTTCCGCACTTTTTACATTTCGATCTCAAACCACAATTTTTACTATTATGTCCGTGACGCACGCACCTAAAACACGCGCCACTCTTTTTTACCAGTTCGTGCACTTCCTCTCTTTCCATTGATTGCGCCTTCGTGCACCGATCACTATAATGCTCACTCGAGCCACAAAACACTCAGCTTCGTTTTGTTGCTATCAATCCTGCTGCACTTGGCACATTTTTCTGTGAACCTTCCGGTCCTCGATTTTTGTTTTTTCCGCTTTCATTGGGCTTCAAATCAAAACCTTTCATTGCCATAGAAATCCGGAACTCATTTTGCACCACGTTTTCGATAAACTTGATGAGTTTTGCCATACGATCTTTCGCTTGCATGTTCTCACCAGTCTGCATCATGCCGCTACGCTGCCAGGCTCTTATCAGATCCTCTGACAGGGACGATTCGATGAGAGGGACAAGCATCGCCGCGCATTTGTCCGTGGTGACGCCCAAGCTATCTAATGCCCTCAAATAGCTCTCGATCTTGTCATAAAGTGTCGACAATGAAAACTTAGTCGATTTTGTTGCATTCTGCAACACAAGCTGCAACAATTCATGCACGTACACTTCAATTTGTAAGTCCTCTTGGCCGAAACGGTTCTTCAAAATTTCAATCACTTTTTCATAGTTCTCCGCGGTCGGCGGATAACTATTCACTAATTCAGCAGCACGCGTTCCGGGCACCATCGATTGTATCAAATATTGGAATTTTTCTTCCTCCTCTATCGTGTTATCGTCGTGAATTTTTCCAAATAGACTCCAAAAAGCCAGCCATTCTCTCAGTTCTCCCGAAAATATCGGCAAATTAATTTTCGGGAGCCAAAATTTTCGATTCTCCGGAGGTGGTGGTGCAGCAGTACCTCCCGGAGCCGTAACCGTTGTTAGTGCTGGGGTTACGGACCGCACACGAGCAGTACGCTTTTGCTCTGTCATCTGTGCAATTTTGAATTTCTTTGCGTACTCGTCTATCTCATCCGATTCTTTCGATATGTCAGAATCGTCTATATCGGTATCAGCATACAGTAAGTCCATAATTTTTCCACTTACTTCAGCTAATTCCACTGCCTTGTCTTCCAAAATTGAAACGCGGCTTCGATATCGCGCTGGCTAGCCTCCGAGGCTTCCTGCGTCAATGCTGAATTGTACGCGTTCAGACATTTCGTGAAATTCGCACGCAAAACCGTTCTTTTTCTCTTCAACTACTCCATGATTTCTCAAAACTTTATTTCACTATCAAACAAGAAAATACGCACTCGACCAAGTCCTGTCACGGTCGCCAAATGTTGAGATTCGATAAAATAACTTGGTGAATACGCGCGATAAATCAGGCGTGCAAAAATAGTATTGAGAACGATAAACTATAATTTGATATCAAGAGAAAAAGGGGTAGGTAATTCAATAAATACTCCAAGTTGTAATTTTCACGAAAACTTTAATCTTGAACCTATTAATCTAAGAGGAGCTCGAACCGTCTTGCTCGAACACCTCAGTACAACTGACCTGCGGGGGTCCGATGGACCACCAAGGCCCGAAAAACTAGGGGCGGGGGAGCAGATGCGCCAGCGCCCCATAAAGACATAAACTCACTAATACCTGCGTACTTGAGTTTTCAAAATACATTAACGACTAACAATTTATTTCATATCTGTTTCAAACTTGACAAATAACTTCAGGAAACTTGGAAAATCGGTTTTCTTCTTTTTCAGCAAAATTGTAGTAGTGTATGTCGTCTGTTAGTTGCTGCTAGTGAGCGAAGGATGCAGTACTGCCAAATATAACCAATAATTTTATATGCATCAAGCAACAATTATTAGTGAAAACTAAAAACAAAAACTACTTTTTAAGGTGAAGACGTTACCGCGTTTTCATAAAATTTGTCGATTGCAGTTTGAAAAAAAAATAAAGAGAAAATTGAAAAGAACGCTCTGTAGCGCGCTAGATAATATTTTAAGCTATTTTTTAAGCCTTATTTGATGAAAATCGGTTAACAAATAACTTCAGGAAACTTGGAAAATCGGTTCTCTTCTTATTCAGCAAAATTGTAGTAGTGTATGTCGTCTGCTAGTGAGCGAAGGTGCACACGGCCCGTGTTGGGCATGTCGAAAATAGGTTGTATTAAATGACATTTTTGACATGTCGAAAATGTAGTTTAAGACAGTCGTAAATTTTTTTGACAAAAATATTTGTCGAAAACTCCAACGCAATTTTTTTTTTTTTTTTTTTTAATTTGTTAAAACTATCATATAAATGCGCACAGAGACTCTATATTATGAAAAAAAAATTATTAAAAATTTTTATTTCAATCAAATTTTAAATAAAAATCTGACAAGTAAATCGTTGGCCCGTACGAAAAAAAACACCTGCCAGAAAATCCGGTAAAACAGTACCAGTTTTTCAAGAAAAACGTAACAAGTTTTTCTTTTACTAGAAAACTCTAACAAGTTAACAATTTTCCGAGATAACTGTAACAACAAAATAATCGGCCAATATATGAGCCAGTTTTTCAAGAAAAATGTAACAAGGTCTTTTTTTACAAGAAAACTGTAACAAGTTAACAATTTTCCGAGATAACTGTAACAACAACAAAAATTCAAAATTTTTTAACGTAGAGAAACTTATTTTATGAATAGCGAAATTCTTACAATTTTCATAGGTCGAATTTTCTCGGGCTTTTTTTAAAGTTATGACCACAAATAATTTACTCAAACCCCGCAAGAAGCGTTTGATTATAGTTAGAGTTAGCCCAGAAAAACATCTCATCGTTATGATTTCCTTGAGAAAAACTCTCAGGTCCGCCTTTAACAAGTTGACATGGAGATTGAAAATTTTTATTTAGAAAAAATTTATTTTAATTTTTTATTGACTCAATGTTACAATTTACTCGGAAAAAACATCAATATTACGATTTACTTTGGGAAAGCTTCCTTGTATATTTTAATTAATTTGGGATTGCTACTGTAAGTTTTGATCAAAAAATATATTACCATACTCGAAAATTGCCCCAACGTGACATTTTACCTGGAAAAAAGTCTCATCGTTACGATCACTTCAGAAAAAGCTCCCAAGTCTGGTTTAAATAAGTTGGCATAGATATTGTAAATTCTAACTTGGAAAAATTATACCTTAATCGTTAATAACTTCAACATTACAGTTTACCCGGAAAAAAGTTTTAACTTTACGTTTTCCTCGGAAAAATCTCCTTTCTCTGGTTTAAGTGAGTTGTCATAGATATTGTAAATTTTCCTTTAAAAAATATCTTTATATTCGATGATTTCCTAAACGTTACATTTCACCCGGAAAAAAGTTGTCAACGTTACGATTACCTCGGAAAAAGCTCTTTAACCTGCTTCAAATAAATTGACATAGATATTGTAAATTCTAACTAGGAAAATAATACCTTAATCGTCGATAACTTCAACATTACAGTTTACCCGGAAAAAAGTTTTAACGTTACGTTTCCCTCGGGAAAAGCTCCCTGGCCTACTTAAAATAAGTTGTCATTGTTCTTGTTGCTTTTTACCTGGAAAAATATTATTTTAATCGTTGATCACCAATACGTTACACTTTACCTTTGGAATAAGTTGTGCAGGTTACTTTTTTCCCGGGTTATATTTTCGTCTTGAATAAACGTAATTGTTTTCCCGGATAAAAGCACACTGGTTACACTTTCCTCGGGGAATATTGTCTTCCGACCTGCAGCAACTTAACATGACACTTTTCTCGGAAAAATTATACATCATGATAGTTTTCTTGGAAAAAATTGCAACGTTACATTTATCGCGCAAATTTTTTTTTTTGTTTTTCTTTCCCCGGAAAATCACGTAATGGTACTTTTTTCACGGATAAATTTTACATCATGACAATTTTTTTGGAAAAAATGGCAACGTTACATTAATCGCGTAAAATTTTTTTTTTTGTTATTCTTTCCCCGGAAAATCACGTAATGGTAGTTTTTTCACGGATTCTCGGTCTCAGGTGTTTCTTTTCGTACAGGTCAACGAAATAACAGTGTATAATATTCAAAAAATAATAATAAATAAATAGAAATGAAATTTATAGACAATATTTTTGAAAAATTAAAAATAATTTTTTAAACTTAAACTTGCTATACAAGACAGATTGGAAATTAGGAGAGTAATCAAGATTTTATAATCTAACAAACTCCAGAAAAAAACTGGACTCCACAGTAAGAATCGAGATGTTGCAACAAAAAAAAAATTTGCATAAATCATTATCAAGTTACTGTTTTCTGAAAAATTAATAAATAAAATAAAAAAGAAAGAAAGTAATGAACTGTATAAAACACTTTTTTATAAATTAAATATTATGAAATAAAACAATTAACAATTTAAATTTAAGAGGCTTTAAAGACTACCTGAGAGCGTCCTTTTTCAAACTAATTTGAATAAATTGTAAATAAAAAAAATCACTTTTTCTTTGCTAAACTTAAATGTTTTTTCACCATTGTGAGCTGCATTCAGTTTAAACATTTAAACACTATTAAATTAAAAATTGCAATGAAGTTTTTTCAACCTAGAAAATTTTCATGAAAAGTAGGAATAATTGCTTTTATTAACTATTAAAAACTGAAAAACCAATTATAAACATTTATTGTTAACATATTTAATTTTCAACAATAGTTTAAATAATTTTTACTAAAAATTCATTAATATCTTGAGATTAAAATACAAGTAATGTAAACAAACAAAATTAATTGAGAAAAAATCTAGGTTATGAGCTGAAATAAATCGTTTTTAAATTTTTTACAATTCATACATTAACGACAAACTTTTATACATTTGATACATTTACGACATTTTCGACTTTACGACATGTCGAAAACCTCCAGAATTGTCATTTACCCAACACTGCACACGGGTACAGTACACCAAGTGTAAACTGTAAGTTCTCTGATTGTTTTGGTTCATTTAGTTTTTATTACTTCTTAGTAGTCTAGATTCTTCTGCTTTTTGATTAATACTTGACTCAAATGCATGAAAATTACTATTTTTTAAAATATCAGTCCAAGCATGTAATTTTTCTTTTATTGATAATCAATTATCTTACTGGGAGACGGCAAGAGAGTAGCTCAAAGTGTTAGTAAAAGGAAGACAATAAGAAAAAGAAAAAGAAGAAGAAAAAGAAGAACAGTATCCAATAAAGTACCCGAAAAAGTGAAGAATATTTATGAAGATGGTAATTAATTTCTGTGCATGATTTGTAGGTTATTAATTAAGCAGTTGGAGAAATAATGAAGCGTGACCCCAGGTAGCCTACCAGTAGGCAGCCTGAGGCCGCGTTGTGAACGCCCGGAGACTCGAGATGAACGCGCGGCTTCATAGACGCGGGACGTACCCGCGTCGCGAAGCCGCAGCCATCTTGAAGTTCCGCGCGCGCGCAGACGCGGGGGAGGTCGTACGGTAATCCCATGGCGTCCCCCCCCCCCGCAGGTATATAAACGGCGGTGAAGCGTCACCGCGGGGCAGAGAGAAGAATCTGAAGGGAGAACGAAGAAGTCGAGGCTAACAGGATCTTACCTACCCCTCTTCTTCATTCTCACCGACGAGCTAAGCCCAGGAGAAGACAGTCAGACCAGCCCAAGCCAGGTCGACCGTCTAATCCAAGACTTAAGCTGAAACCTGAGAGCAGCAGACTAGCGGGTTGAAGTTAGACCGGCCCAGGCTCGGTCAACCCAAGCCGTTACCTGTGCCTCATTCCTACAACCATCGACCAGCAGCCATTTTCGCATACTTAATATATCTACTGAATTCTTAAACTGTGTATTTCGATTGTATTGTTTTGAAGTTTAAATAAAGTAATTTGCAAAACTTACATCGGTTTACATTGGCGCCCAACTAGTGGTGCGAACTCATCGGCAGAGCTGGCTTCAACGAGAATCGCAATGGCGACGAGCAGGGCGGCACCCGCGCCTTCACCCATCGCCAGCTTCACTGCGGAGCAGTTCCAGGAGCTGCTCCAGACCCAAGCTTCAACCGGGAGCATGGCGAGGTGCACGGTTCGATACGACGGATCTCCTAACAAGCAGACTGTGGAAAATTTCGCCACCACAGTGGAAATCTACATTCAAGCCGAGCGCGTCTCTGACGTAAACGCGCTCGCCGGCTTTCCGTTGCTCCTTGAGGGCACCACCATGACGTGGTGGAAGGGCGTCAGCGCCACCATCACGAACTGGCAGGACGCGCTCAAGCGACTCAAGGAGCACTTTTCGCCAAGAATGGCGAACCATAAAATTTACCTGGAGGTGTTCCGGTACCCTCAAATCAATGGGGAGAAAACGGAAGCCTTCATCAGGCGTAAGCGGGCATTGCTCGCTGAAGCGACTCATACCTTCTCCGAGGAGGTGCAGTTGGATCTCGTGTTCGGCCTGCTAGCCAAACACATTAGAGAGAAGGTGTCCAGGGAGTCGGTCACCACGTTCGTGGAGCTGATCAAGAAGGCGAGGGAGATCGAAGATCTCATGACGGAATCCGACGCAGTCATGGGCAAGCCGACGGCAATCCGACGGCAGCCCAACCCGGAGGAGCCTGGAGCGTCGACCACGCGACCCCCCGGAAGGGACAACGCCACTGCCTCCGGCTCCGCTGCAGCGGGACCGAGAAGGGACAAGATCAGATGCGGGAAGTGCCGGAAAAACAACCACACTACCGCCGAGTGTTGGGCCCGCCCCAAGGGAACCAAGACCGACGAGGAACCCCTCAAGTGCTGGGGATGCGGAACGCCAGGAGTGTATAGATCACGGTGCCCAACCTGCAACCCACCCCGCACTACTCCGGAGCCCGGCGCCGGGAAGGAGGCCAAAGACTTCTGCGCAGTCACGACGTCGCAGCTGACGCCGTCGCCTAGACCGCTGGTGGACATCCAGGCGGAGGGCTGGAACGGCCAGGCTCTGCTAGACACTGCAGCGCGCACCAGCGTCGCCAGCGACAGTCTGATAGGACTACTGAAGGGTCAAGGTAAGAAGCCTAAGGTGGAAACCATGACCGTCACCTTGGCAGACGGTTTTGCCAAGAGGCAGATGGTGAAGGTGTACTCGGTGAAGGTGAAGCTGCAGACACGCACCGCCACGATACCGATGATCGAGCTCCCCCACGCCAAGAATAACGCCACGCTGCTGGGAGTGGACGCCCTAGAGCAGCTAAGGGTTGTGATAAGTGCGCCGCAGAGGGCGTGGTTCTTTGCTAACGACCCCCGTAGGCAGTTCCTGTACGCGGCCGCGGGCGCGGTTACCAAGAACAAGGTCGGCCCTCCCGTCAAGTGGTGCACCGTCAACGAGATGGCGCGTCGAGACTCCCCGCACCTCGTTGTGGCTGCATTAGCCGAAGTGGTGGAGGCCCCCCCGGCTGATGCGCCCCTGGAGATGGTGAGCAGAAACACGCAGACTGAAATGAAGATCTTCTGGGACCAGGTTCCACCAGAGACTTGCACTGCAGGGGGAGAGCGAGCGGCCAGCCCCTTCGACCAGCAGGCTTTCGACGACGCGTGGCAAAGGTGCTACGAGCTCGACAGATCCTTCCTCCAGGCCGAAGGAATAAAAATCCCGGTGCACGGAGAAAATAAAGAATTCACCCCGGCTGCCCTGACCAACGACCAGGAGGGCGCAGAGCCGCGAGTAGAGCCACCATCGACGCAGGTAGAGGCTCCCGCTCGGCATCAAGGCATGGACGTCGAGTCTGCGGCTAGCCCGGACGACGGCGTCGACGTGCTATCAATCGACGATTACGAGATGATGATAGCGGCCGTCGACGTATCCCTCCGAGAGGACGAAGCTAGCGACCTGTCCAGCGAACAGAAACGGCAGCTGCAGTTGCTTTTGAAGGAGTACGCAGACGTGTTCGAGCCAAAGGGTCCCCCCACGCCTTATTTCGAACACAGCATCAACACCGGGGACAGCCCGCCTGTGGCGTCACCGCAGTACAGGCTGTCGCCCGCCAAGAAGGCAGCACTCAAGGAGGCCCTGGACGAGATGCTCGAGCTCGGAGTAATCACCGAGTGTGACTCGCCCTGGTCCTCGCAATCAGTCTTAGTCCCCAAGAAGACGGGCGGCACCAGGTGCTGCATCGATTTCAGGGGCGTCAACAAAGTGACGGTGCCGGAGAGCGGGGTGATGCCTCGCGTCGACGACCTCCTGCACGCTACGGGTGGCGCCAAGATAATGTCCACCCTAGACCTGCGCTCCGGCTATTGGCAAGTGCCGATAAAGAAGTCCGACCAGCAAAAGACCGCCTTCGCGACGCCATGGGGTACCTTCATGTGGCTTGTGATGCCCATGGGCCTGCGCAACGCAGGCAGCACATTCAACAAAATAGGCGTGCGAGTGAAGAGGCGCCTGCCAGGACGGCGCATCCTGATCTTCATCGATGACATCGCCTGTTTGTCGGACTCCTTCCAACAACACCTCGACGACCTGCGGCAACTACTGCAGGTGCTGCGAGACTACAAGCTGCGCCTGAAACGAGAAAAGTGCAGTTTCGGAAGACGGGAAATCAAGTACCTGGGGCATCTGGTGACGCCCGGGGGCATTCTTCCCGACGATGACAAGACCCGAGCGATCTCGGGGATGCCACCACCCAAAACGATCAAACAGCTGTTATCGTTCGTGCAAGCGTGTTCGTGGTTCAGGCGATTCGTGCCCAACTTTGCGAAAACGGCCGAGCCACTAACACGTCTCACCAAGAAAAACACCAAGTGGGCCTGGGGCCCAGAACAACAGACGGCGTTCGACACCCTAAAGCAGCACCTGGTGCAAGCACCCATATTGAAGCAGGCAGACCCAGACCAACCTTACGTGTTACGGACTGACGCCAGCGGCTACTCGCTCGGCGCAGCCCTGATGCAGGGGGAGGGGAAGGAGGAAAGACCCGTGGAGTACGCGAGTCGCCTCCTCACCCCCAGCGAAGTACACTACAGCACGACGGAAAGAGAGGCGTTGAGTGTGGTGTGGGCCGTAGGCAAATTCCGCTGTTACATCGAAGGAGCCCCAATCACCGTGGTGAACACGGACCACCAACCTTTGAAATGGTTGTTTTCACTGAAGACCCCGACGGGCCGGCTGGCACGGTGGGCGCTGCTGTTGCAACAATTCAACCTGGATGTCCAATACACCCCGGGGAGAAAGAACGTGGTGGCAGACCTCCTATCACGGCTCCCGGAGGTGGAAGAGCCGGACGCGGAGGCAAATGTCGATCTGGCTCGCATCGACGTTTGCTCCGTCAGCATCGATCTGCCGAGGCGGTCTGCAGCAGAGACGCGCGCCGCCCAGCTGGAGGACGAGCAGCTGAAGGACATTATCCTAGCCTTCGAGGAAAGCGACAAACGTGAGGACTTCACGCGCCACGCCGCCCGAGGTTACATAATGTCCGGAGGCGTCTTATACCGATACAACCCCGAACAAGGGGAGGACCCGCAATTGGTCGTCCCGGAGAGAGAAAGGTCAGAGATCTTGAAGGCATACCACGACGCCCCCACGGCAGGACACTACGGAGCGGAGATAACTACCGACCGTATTGCCAGGTCGTATTTCTGGATCGGGATGAGGAGGCACGTTGCGGAGTACGTGAAATCCTGCGTGGAGTGCCAGCAGTACAAGGCCTCCAACCTGAGACCAGCAGGGTTGCTGCAAACTCCGGTGATGAAACAGAGGTTCGAAGTGTTGGCCATCGATCTGTTCGGACCATTACCGGCAGACGAGGATGGCCACCGCTGGATCTTGATCATCGAGGACGTGGCCACCAGGTGGGTGGAGTTATTCGCCCTGAAGCAGGCCACGGCCGAGGTCTGCGCCGCCGTTTTGGTCGACGAGGTGATCTTGCGGTACGGGACCGCCAGGAAGTTGACCAGCGACAACGGGGTGCAGTTCATCAGCTGGGTGATGCAGAAATTGACCTACTGCCTCGGTATAGACCACGCTCCGACCCCACTTTACCACCCCCAGGCGAATCCGGTGGAGCGGAAGAACCGCGACCTGAAGACCCAATTAGCCATTTTGGTGAGTGCGGACCACACGGCGTGGGCAAGAGCGTTGCCGAGCATCAGGTTCGCCATGAACACCGCGAGATGCGCGGCCACCGGTTTCAGCGCTGCATACCTAAACTTCGGGCGCGAGTTGCGAGCACCAGACAGCGCCCACCGAGATCTTCGGGAGGTCGCCGTCTCGGAGAATTTTGTGGCGGAGATCACCCCCAAAATTCTCGGGATGGCCGACACCCTCAAATTGGCACGGGAGGTCAATGAGAGAGAACAAGAACGGCGGAAGGACGCGGCGGACCAGCACCGACGCGAGGACCCTAAGTACCAGGAAGGTGATCTGGTCCTGGTGAAGAGTCATTTCCTAAGCAATGCAGATAAAGGGGTAACACGGAAGCTCCACCCGCGCAGAGACGGTCCATATAAAATCTTGCGACGAGTCGGAGCCACCTGTTACGAAATAGCGCCGGTGCACGGAGAAGGTCCTGCGGCGGGCATCCATCATACATCCGCACTGACACCCTTCCATCGATCCGGGGACGACGTGCCGTCTCCCATGGCTCCCATCCGAAAGAGAGGTCGCCCGCCCAAGGCGCGACCAGCACCGCCAGGACTAGCTGAAGAGGCGACGGGGGCTGTCAACGATCACCCGATCCGGCGGGGTCGAGGGCGGCCACGCAAGAACTAGAAGGTGAGCTGGACTCCTCGTCGGGACGACTTCAAGTCCAGAGGGGGAGTCTGAAGCGTGACCCCAGGTAGCCTACCAGTAGGCAGCCTGAGGCCGCGTTGTGAACGCCCGGAGACTCGAGATGAACGCGCGGCTTCATAGACGCGGGACGTACCCGCGTCGCGAAGCCGCAGCCATCTTGAAGTTCCGCGCGCGCGCAGACGCGGGGGAGGTCGTACGGTAATCCCATGGCGTCCCCCCCCCCCCGCAGGTATATAAACGGCGGTGAAGCGTCACCGCGGGGCAGAGAGAAGAATCTGAAGGGAGAACGAAGAAGTCGAGGCTAACAGGATCTTACCTACCCCTCTTCTTCATTCTCACCGACGAGCTAAGCCCAGGAGAAGACAGTCAGACCAGCCCAAGCCAGGTCGACCGTCTAATCCAAGACTTAAGCTGAAACCTGAGAGCAGCAGACTAGCGGGTTGAAGTTAGACCGGCCCAGGCTCGGTCAACCCAAGCCGTTACCTGTGCCTCATTCCTACAACCATCGACCAGCAGCCATTTTCGCATACTTAATATATCTACTGAATTCTTAAACTGTGTATTTCGATTGTATTGTTTTGAAGTTTAAATAAAGTAATTTGCAAAACTTACATCGGTTTACAATAATCAATAATTATTGAAGAAAGAAGAATTATTTATTTCTGCCTGCTGCTTTTCGAATTTCTAATTTATATTTTTCTTTGCATATGTTGTTGCATGAAATAAATTTTAAAGGTTATGGGAATCGGGTGCATGTGCGGTCCGTGCATTTACTCAGCGTGCGGTAGTAGACGATGCATGCAAGGGTCTGCTACACATGGTTAACGGGAGGGAAACGATTTTCCAAGTTTCTTGAGGCCAATTCTTGATAGATAAATCTGTAATTAGGATCAAAAAATTGCTAAAAATAGCACTTAGCGCGCTACAGAGCGGTTTTTTACATTTTCCCTTTTATTTATATTTTATAGCCACTTTTTACATCCAACGCTGCTACGTCTTCACCTTAATATAAAGTGTTAATTCATGACAATAGGATAAATAAAAATAGTAAAAAAATCAATCATTTTCTTGTGAGCTATCTAGTGTTCATAACTATAGTAGATGTAAATAAACTAATGCTTTTAAATAAATTTATCTTAAATATGTTTTTGTTGACTCCTCCATCCAATTTGACTGTTGCTGCGTTCTCTTTAATACTTGGGGTGCAATACAAGAAATCAAACTAAATTTTTACAACTATTACAGTTTATCAAAACTAAAATTGATCACTCACTTTTATTTAGTAAAAGATTTTTAATCAAACATTACTTTTAAATAAAAAGTGGAAATTCATAACTACCAGATATCTAAAAAAGAAAAAAACTCATTTTTATGGTGAACTCTCTTATGTTCATGAATCATAGGTGTAAATGTATAACGGCTGTTTTTATATAAATTTTGCTTATATAAATTTTTGTTGTTTTCTCAAATTTGAGTGTGGCTTTTTGAATTTGATGAAGATTTGTGGAAACTAACGCTTAGATAAAATAATTGTGTACTTACGGGCACAATAAGTATAATAAAATTAAATTTTAGTTGCCCACAACTTATAAACACTACAATTTTTTACTCTCTTTTCTCTAGTCAAAGGATTTTCTATTATTTATGGTCCAGAGTTTCAAGTCAATAGGTCCATTGGTTTTTTCATAAAAATTATACCCTCAAAAAAAGAACGATACTTGGTTTTATCAGATTTTAAGTTTTGACCTTATCTGCTTTAGTAACTGATTAGAAGTGTAAAAAAAATTTTCTAAATTTATTTAAAATAACTAGAAAGCAGGGTCCAGAGTTTCAAGTCAATAGGTCCATTGGTTTTTTCATAAAAATTATACCCTCAAAAAAAGAACGATACTTGGTTTTATCAGATTTTAAGTTTTGACCTTATCTGCTTTAGTAATTGATTAGAAGTGTAAAAAAAATTTTCTAAATTTATTTAAAATAACTAGAAAGCAGGGTTCAGAGTTTCAAGTCAATAGGTCCATTGGTTTTTTCATAAAAATTATACCCTCAAAAAAAGAACGATACTTGGTTTTATCAGTTTTTAAGTTTTGACCTTATCTGCTTTAGTAATTGATTAGAGGTGTAAAAAAAAAGGGTATGTTGCAAAACCATAACTGAAAATCTCTCCGACAAAAAATCTCGCAGATAAAATTCTCACCGACAAAAATCTCGCCGACAAAATTTTTTTTGGCTGAAAAAGAAATTCTCTGACGGTAAGACAGTTTTTAAATAAAATTTCTGTCAGATGGCAAAAAAAACTAATTGGCTACCCCCCAAGCTCTAAGCCCAGAAAACCCTACGTGCCCGAGTTAAACAAAATACTGATTGGCTACCCCCCAAGCTCTAAGCCCACAAAACCCTACGTGTCCGAGTTAAACAAAATACTGATTGGCTACCCCCCAAGCTCTAACCCCCAAATACCCTGGGCGCCCGGGTTCAACAAAAAAATTGATCGGCTACCCCCCTAGCTCCAAGCCACCAAAACCCTGGGTGCCCGGGTTAAACAAAATACTGATTGGCTACCCCCCAAGCTTTAAGCCCACAAAACCCTGCGCGCCCAAGTTAAACAAAATACTGATTGGCTACCCCCCAAGCTTTAAGCCCACAAAACCCTGCGCGCCCGAGTTAAACGAAATACTGATTGGCTACCCCCCAAGCTTTAAGCCTCAAATACCCTGGGCTCCCGGGTTCAACAAAAGACTGATTGGCTACCCCCCAAGCTTTAAGCCCCAAATACCCTGGGCGCCCGGGTTCAACAAAAGACTGATTTACTACCCCTCAAGCTCTAAGCCTTCAAACACGCTTCACTTGGGGAATAGGCAATCATGATTTTGTTGAACTTGGGCACCCAGGGTTTTGGGGACTTCGAGCTTAGGAGGTTGCCAATCAATTTTTTTGTTGAACTCGGGCGCCCAGGGTATTTGGGAGTTTGGAGCTTGGGGGATAGCCGATCAGTATTTGGTTGAACTCGGGCGCCCATGTTTTTGGGGGTTGCCGATTAATTATTTTGTTGAACTCGGGAGCCCAGGGTATTTAGGGCTTAGAGCTTGGGGGGTAGCCAATCAGTATTTTGTTGAACTCGGGTGCCCAGGGTTTTGATGGCTTGGAGCTGGAGGGGGGGGGGGTCGTAGCCGATCAATTTTTTTGTAGAACCCAGGCGCCCACAGTTTTGCGGGTCTAGAACTTGAGGGATATCTGATCAGTTTATTTATTGAACTCGGGTGCCCAGGGTATTTGGGGGTTTACAGCTTCGGGGTTGGACGATAAGTTTTTTTATTGAACTTGGGCGCCCAGGTTATTTGGGGGTCTAGAGCTCGAGGGATAGCTGATCACTTCATTTATTGAACTCGGGCGCTTAAGGTATTTGTGGGTTTGCAGCTTGGGGGATAGCTGAACAGTTTATTTATTGAAGTCGGGCGCCCAGGGTATTTGGGGGCTCAAAGCTCGGGGGATAGCTGATCAGTTTTTTTGCTTAACTCGGGTGCTCAGGGTTTCTGGGGTTTAGAGCTTGGGGGATAGCTGATCAGTTTTTTTGTTTAACTCGGGCGCCCAGGGTGGGGTTTAGAGTTTGGGGTTAGCTGGTCAGTTTTTTTGTTGAACTCTGGTGCCCAGGGTTTCTGCGTTTTAGAGCTTGGGGGATAGCTGATCAGTTTTTTTGTTGAACTCGGGCGCCCAGGATATTTGGGGGCTTACAGCTTGGGGGTTATACGATAAGTTTTTTAATTGAACTCGGGCGCCCAGGATATTTGGAGGTTGATTCTTAAGAATGAAAATTTTCGCAAAAAAAAGTAATTCATTTTTCTAGATTTTGAGGCCCTCTAAGTTGAGCTTAAAAGGGAGGCCCGGGGCTACAGTCCCCCAAGCCCCCCCCCTTAATCCGGGCCTGCCGATCAATTTTTTTGTTGAACCCGGGCGCCCAGGGTATTTGGGGGTTAGAGCTTGGGGGGTAGCCAATCAGTTTTTTTGTTGAATTCGGTCGCCCAAGGTTTTGGTGGCTTGGAGCTGGGGGGGTAGCCGATCAATTTTTTTGTTGAACCCGGGCGCCCAGGGTATTTGGGGTAGAACTTGGGGGGTAGCCAATCAGTTTCTTTGTCGAACTGGGGCGCCCAGGGTTTTGGGGGTTAGAGCTTGGGGGGTAGCCAATCAGTATTTAGTTGAACTCGGGCGCCCAGGGTATTTGGGGGTTTAGAGCTTGGGGGATAGCTGATCAGTTTTTTCGTTGACCTTGGGCGCCCAGGGTATTTGGGAGTTTAGAGCTTGAGGGATAGCCCACCAGTTTTTTTGTTGAACTTGGGCGCCCAGGGTATTTGGGGGTTTAGAGCTTGGGGGATAGCTGATCAGTTTTTTCGTTGACCTTGGGCGCCCAGGGTATTTGGGAGTTTAGAGCTTGAGGGCTAGCCCACCAGTTCTTTTGTTGAACTCGGGCGCCCAGGGTATTTGGGGGTTCAAAGCTTGGTGGATAGCTGACCAGTTTTTTTGTTGAACTCAGGCGCCCAGGGTCTCGAGGGTTCAAGGCTTCGGGGATAGCTGATCAGTTTATCCATTGAACTCTACGCCCTGGGTTAGGAGGGTTTAGAGCTTGGGGGATAGCTGATCAGATTATTTATTGAACTTGACGCCCAGGATTTTAGGGGTTTAGAGCTTGGGGATAGCTGATCAGTTTTTTCGTTGACCTTGGGTGCCCAGAGTATTTGGGAGTTTAGAGCTTGGGGGATAGCTGATCAATTTTTTTGTTGAATCCGGGCCCCCAGGGTATTTGGGGGTTTAAAGCTTGGGGGATAGCTTACCAGTTTTTTTTTTTTAGACCTCAGTTTCAAAAAAAAGCTCATCTTTAGGAGCGATAAGCTTTTTTTTTTTTTTTTTTTAAGAATTCCACACCCAGAAAATCGGGTAGCGCCGCCCCTGCACCTGTAATACCCCAAGTTGAGCGAATCTCTAAAGAGCGAAGTTTGCATGTTGTTGACTTTGGCAATTTTTGAAATTTTTGTTTTGTTTTTTGGATTGAATTTTTTCATTTTTAATTTTTTTGTTAGATGACTTAATATTAAAACACCTCATTAATTTAAACTATTTCATCATTTTTTTTTTTTTTTTTAATACTTTTCTAAATGGGTAACATACTACTTCAGAAATGAATCTAAAAAATAGTAAAAAAAAATTGTTATATACCATTTATACTTCAATTTGGAGATTTTACGAACAGAGACGATTGGTAGAAAAATTCAAATTTGAACAGAACTGGCCAGTAATATAATGATTTTTCTACCATTTATACTGTTGATTTTTTCCCTCAATTTAAAAATAAAATAAATAAAAATTATTTTACTCTGTAAAAATGTCTAAAGCGAAAAAGTATTCATACTCAGCGTAGGATTTACCGCGCATTTGAATTATTGCGCCTATGACGCCATTAGGCACTGGCCGCCGCAGCCGGCTGCCGCGCCCTCGCTAGCACGGGTGCACTGCACACTGCACACAGTTGTAAACCAAGTGTAAACTGTAAGTCCTGTGATTACTTTGGTTCATTTAGTTTTGATATATTCTTCTGCTTTTTATTAATACTTGAAAATTTTCAATTGTGGTGGCATTCACTTGATGAAGATTAATAAACATATTGGAATGGTAAATAAAATTCAAACTCGTATATATAGAGTTGAGAAATCTTTACTTTATTAAATAAATTAAATTAAGTTTTTAATTTTGTTACGGCCGTTTCGACACACTGTGTCTTCATCAGACGGCGGTGAGTTTCAAACAGTTTTGCAGCAGGCAGGAAAGAAAGGGGTCGGTCTGCAGACTGTACGTCTGCCGCCTGATGGACCAACCGCCTGTGGCAGTCGAAACAGGAATTTTCGGAGTTGCACAATGTTTTTCACAGAAGCTCCTCATATTTGATTGTTTTTTTTTTTTTTGTATTAATAAACGTAAAAGTTGGCATGTGCTTAAAAAATTTTGAAACTTTTGCATGATGACAATTTATCCAAGATCTCCTTGGTCTGAATGGTCTGAATTATAAGTGGCAAAGTTACTCCAGTTTTTTCTTTTCACAGGTTTAATGTAAGATGAGTTGCACTAATGATTCTATGATTAAATTGAAAAGTTATCGAGTTTTGGAGTCTTTACTGTATTTACAGTGTAGATGCCTAAATTATAAGCCAGATGACATTAATAAAACTGCCTAATATGTACATATTTTTCACTTAAAATTTATTTACAGCTAAATTTATACTATTTTTTATTTACCTACAAACAGAGTCATAGAAAATGAAACATTTCTGAATTATACATTCAAGCATTTTATTTTAATTTTCTAAATTTTCAAGTCAAGATTTATTTGTAAAATACATTTTTTTAAATCTTACATACCCAAAAAATATGAGCAGTAGAATGAGCAAAATATGGGCACAAATATTGTCCCAATTATATCACCAGAAATGTGAGCATATTTCTGCTCATATTTTTCTTTATAATTCTGCTCACATTTATGAGCATTTTTTTCGGCTGGGGAAGCAATTAGGAGTCTAATAACAAAGATATCAATAATTATTGTTTTGACTCATTAACACAGTGTCATATGGGAAATCGAACTTTTTCGTGCTTCTTAACAAAGTCTCTCAATAATGGAGATGACACAAAGTACAGTTTTTTTTGAGGTGTTGAAACAGCATTTGAGGATTATTTTAAGATGTTTATGGAGACAATTAGTAGAATATTAATAATAGAAAAGAATTATCCTGTTGAGTTTCCACACGTGTAGCACACGTGTACTACACGTAAACTTATTTTTACAAATTAAGGTTAAAATAATATAACAATGGAAATATAACATCCTGAATGATTTTTTAATCATGTTCTGTCATTATTAATTGAAAAATTGAATTTTATATAAAACTATTATATAAACAATGTAAATATAACATCCTGAATGATTTTTTAATCATGTTCTGTCATTAATAATTGAAAAATTGAATTTTATATAAAACTATTATATAAACAATGTAAATATAAAATCAGCTACAGTGTATGTTATGAAACCTGATATGAATTAAATAAAATCTTGTACAGAAGGGTCTTGGAAGTCGCGGACTAATAAAAAAGAAATCATTTTTTAATTTGACAGCTTGTTGCGGAATTTATCAAATTTAAATATTTGCGCCCATGTCCGCAGTTGATGTCGTCGCCACGGCGTCTCTCGAAAATTAGCGCTGCTAATCGTTAGCGGTTCAAAATCGCTGACTCACCTGCGCAGAGTATTGATTTTTCGCTCTGTCTCTCTCTCTCACGTGCCTTCAAGCTATGCGCTGTTGCTGCTGTCGCTGACGCTGCTGGGCCTGCGGCGTCTCTCCAGTTCTCTTCTCGGCAACGCTCGCGAATAGACGTTTCTTTCGCCATTTTGTGTTATCTCTTGGGTTCTTTTCACTTGGCATTTCTCTCGACTCTTTCTCATCATCAACGCAGTGGTCTCATCTGCACAGTCATCTCAACAAATAATTCACCTGGTGGTAGTCAACTCTGGAGACATCTCATCTTGAATTCGATCGGCTTGATTCACTTCAATTCTTGGGTTATCAGCTCAGCAAGGAGATCATCCTAGGCATCCTCAGGTATTTTTGCACAGCACTGGTAACAATAATTTACCGGTGCTTCTCATTGTCATTTCGCAGCCAGAAAATCAATAAAATTTACTGTGCATTCTCTTGCTCTCTCTCTCGTTTCTTTGTGCTGTCTTACAAGCAGCCATTTTCTTTTCTATTCTGTTCAAGGTCATTCTCTGCTGCTGCTTTAATTTCTCTTGGGCATCTCTCTCTCTCTCTCTTTTCAAGGCCATTTCTGTTGCCTTATTTATCTCAACTATACTCAAACAAAACTTGTGTTTATGGCTTGAATTAATATAATCAAGTCCATAAAGAGTTTTGACTAGGTGTTTCTCAAATTAATTAATTAATTTTCTTTACATGAAAATTAAGAGTGGAAATTCTCCACTCAAACTATAATATTCTTACCTCTCAGTTTTTTTGCATTAAAATAATTTTTATTAACCTGTATAAACTCACTTATTGTAATTTTGAATTATTTGAATATTGTTGTAAATAGAGTGCTGTGTTAAAATAAATAAATTAACTCTGTTGGTATTAAATTAAGTCTGTCTCAACATTTATTTGACAGCCCTCCCCTACCAGCTTTTAATCCGGCAACAAAATAAAATTAATAAAGCAGTAAATCTGCAACACAGCTGTATAATGACAGTTGTCATTCATACGTATCTTTCGTGAGGTTATGACAATTTTTCTTTAGTGTTGTTTTCCGTGGATTCGATAAAAATTTTGTTAGGTGGGATTATTATTTATCTTATAAGTACAAGAACTTTGTACTTAGCGGTTGTCATAACAGCTGTCAACTGGAAGGGATGCAAGATTTATCAGATTTCATAACATACATCGTAGCTGATTTTATATTTACATTGTTTATATAATAGTTTAATAAAAAATTCAATTATTCAATTAATAATTATTCAGGACTTAAAATTTCCATTGTTATATTCTTTTAACCTTAATTTGTAAAAATAAGTTTGCGTGTGCCACACGTGTGGACACTCAATAGGGTGGTCAAAGAAAAAAAAATAGTACTTTTGCGGTTTGGTTTGACTCGAGCAACCAATCAGCGTGTTTCTATTTCGAAAAAATAGTCATACGAGAAGACTTGACTTGAGTAATCAAAGTTGAACGTCCTTAAGGTAGTTGGGTCGGTACTAGAATAAAAAAGACGATTTGCTCGAGACTTGGCCAAAACGTAGGTAATCATTAGTTATTAACTCAGTTAAATTTCTAGACCATCGGGACGTATAGAAAAAAAGATACAAACAAATTAGGTTTAACACGCAATCCAATGGAAAATCACTGAATTTCACGATTTTTATCAAAATTCATGAAAACGAAAAGAACGATTGTAATAAAAAAAATGTAAGTGATAGAACAAAAAATAATACAGGTTTTCCTTCGTTAATTATTCTTGATAGACATATGTAAGTTTTAATAAAAAATCAGTGAACGCTAAAATCTTAGGTTAGTCGCCATGTTTTACATGAGTGCGAGAGAAACAGAGAGTACCGTTACTACTCGCAAATGTATAGCGTTCTCTCTCGCACCGACCCAACAACCTTAACAAAAAAAAATAGTTTTTTATTTTATTTTTTTTTTTTTTTTAACAGTTAAAAAGGTCATTAGTGGCGATTTCAATCCATTCTACAAAGTATTTGATAATCCCAGTCGTCTATAACTTGGTTTTATCTAAAAATGGTTTTGGTAATTTAGTTTCAAATCAGACGGAAGCATTTTTGACTGCATATATTGTTAAGTTTCAACTTCATACTTCCTTTAGCGTTACCGTTAGGTCAGCATTAGTTTCGATTATGAGGCATAATTTGATAAGGTCCATTTCTTGAATTGCTGATTATTTGTTTCTGAGTCTGTGCACTACTCGATATTCAGCTGATATTAAATGACATTTTGAATGTCGTTATTTAGAGCTTTTACTCTCATTTAATGATACGGTATGTTCTAAGAGATAATTTACTTTATAATTCTAAGTAGGTTTTTCCGTGGTTCTTCAGGGTTGAAGGGTATCGTTTTATGCTGTGTCATAGAACGGCTTTAGACAGCTTGATCTGAAGGGAGTTAAGGCTGTGTGGTTTTGAGGTGGTTCTAGGAAAAGGTGTGGTGTAAGAGTCCTTGTAAGGTCGGGAAGTGACTAAAAGTTGAGGTTTTAGGATAAATGGTAAGGACGCTGACCTAACGTTTTACAATTAGCCGCTCATCGCTTCCACTTAGTCCCAGTCAATCTCACAGACATGCACATTCCCTTATCATTATATTGCATACCTTCAGACATATCTTTCTCTTACTTACTACCTATTAATTTTTTTATTTTTTTGTTTTTAATCGTTCTTACTTGTCATTTATTTATTTATTTGATTATTATTATTATTCTTATTATAATTATTATTATTATTATATTAAAATTTTTTTTTTTATTATTATTTTTTTTTAATGAAAGTTAATATCCTCTCACACATTGCATACTTTTCCCTTTCATTCTAATGGCACACTTGGGACTGACTATTTCGCTCAGCGAGAAGGAGGTTCACACTAGTTCGTAACACATAAGTCAAAAAAAGGTTCTTTTCTCGTAACGGTTGACGCACAGGCACTCTCATTCATGTTGTTGTTTCATTCACTCTATTGACATTTATTTCTCACTCACGTCTGCACTTCACTGCACACTTGATAGCTTAATTATCTTAAAATCCTTAATTTGGTCTGAAAAGGCTGAGACTAAAGCCTCAGCACGTGACGTCTTCTTCGGATGTAGTTTCCTGGTTTTGTGGTCGGCGTGAATCTTCTGATGTGGTGGTTCGTAGATTCCGGAAAATCTGTACCCTTATTATTATTATATACGTTATAATGGTATGTCAATGCTTGGTTACTCTCTTTTACTGCTGAGCTGTGGAAGACGACTGGTGGGCTAGGATCTGGCGAGGCGTTGGGTAGCCAGAGTCTTCCTCTGCGCTGGTTTTATTTGATATAAAATTAACGACAATGATCCTTTCATAATTTAATTTTATTTAAATTGAAGAAATAAATACGCGCAGATAGATTGTTGAGTGCCTGCTGGCACTAACAAATCGAAGAAACAAACAAAAAAAAGTTAATTATAATTTAAAAAAAATAAACAATTTTTATGATAATCTCAATATTTATTAACCTTCATTATACTCATACTGCCATACTGCAGCTACAATTCATTTTTTTTTTCATATGACAAGTTTTATAACGCGCAAGTGTACCGGCAAATTACGTGCAGTGAGCGTCGCCAAAATAAACTTCAAACGAAAATCAGTTAATTGTTTCCTGGAAAGCAAGTAAACGATCGAGTACGGGGAAACGATTATGATTGATTCAGCCGTTAAGTCAAAATTTAATCCCGTCTGATTTTTCAAAAAAAATAAATAAACAAACGTACCGCAATTAATTTATATTTTAGGTCGTTTTATTCTCTCCTGGGAGATGCAAGCATCTCCAACTCAAATGAAACTGCGTGCACGGGCACCGTTTATAATGTGAGTCGGAGAGGTAAACGAATGATAATAAATAAAAAGGAAATAAGTTAGTCCCTGATTTGAAAGACACTTACGTCGTGAATACCAATCAGCCAGGCAAAAAAAAGAGAAGAAGAGAAAAACAGCATTCCACCTCTCGGGCTTGGGTACGGTTAGGGTCCAAACGACAGGCTCGCGTCCCAGGAAACGAACCAGTGGTACCAACCAGGAGTTGAAATGCGGGGACGAGCACGGCTTAAGTCGACCCAGGTTCGTTAGCGGTGTCCTAGGACTTACAATGGTCCTAGACACAAACACTCGCGATCGCGTACTGAACTTTAGTTATTTTTACCAGATCTTCCAGCTTAAAGCTAATTTATAGTTTAGATTTAAGCTGATCTTGAAGATTCGAGAGGTAGAAAAGAAGTGTCCTTCCTTGCGGTCCGAGGTAAGCACGATACCTCGGTACGGACTAAATTATTAGGTGATGGTGCGCGGACTTTAATCGTGTACTCGCAAAATTTAATTTCGCGTCTCGAAAAGATCAGCCGGACCCTGATCAATCCCTTTCCTACGACTTGGGATCCGAAAGAAGGATTGCGGTGTTGTCGTAAAATTGAATTGCGCACCACTCACTGCTTAAATTTAAATTAACATTAGAGTATGGCAAAATTAAAGAATAATAATTACAAATAAATGTACAAATTTTTACCTTTTCAAACGGAAATGTTGCAGCTGTAAAAAAGATTTAACGTAATCAGCATCTTTGAGGTACTTTGACAGATAGTCCATCTTGATCTTCTTAAGTTCATCAGAGTTTGCTGTCGTCATAAGGGAGGGGTCTAGGGTAAGCTGTTTCAAAAAATCTGCGACAGGAAAAACAAGCAATGATAGATGAAGAAATAGCTGAAGGCAACTTCCTTTATGGGGCTGGCATTGATAATTCAGTGTAAGTTAAAAAATAAAAAAGTTTTCTATGATTTTTCCTCTTTTAAAACTTTAAACGCGTTTTTTTCGAAACTATACTTTTTAAAGCCAGTGGACACTGTAACTTGAAAAATAATAAACCGATCTTTCTGCAATTTGGCACACTTTTTTTCTGTATATTTCTTAAGTGTGCAATGGTTTTTGTTTTTTGTTACTCGTTTTTTTTTTTCGTTTTACCTCTGAAAAATGGCTGATTTTTTGGTCCAAAAAATTACTTTTTTGAACTTTTGTCTGTCAAAACCGCAAAAAAAAAAAAAAAAAAAAAAAACAGCCAAAACCACTAGGTATTGCCCTCAGCTAAAGAAATCCGTCTCATTTTTTGATTTCAGATAAAGCTGTAAACAGCTCCAATTTCCACCGCAGAGCTCCTTCTTTTCAAAGCACTTCAAGCAACAGTCTGTCAGCAGTTTGTTTATTGATATTTTTCGACGAAACAATTATGAATCATAGTTTAAACTTTACTTTATTATGTGCAGAAAAAATAAATACCATAACTCTTACTGAATCTACAAAAAAAATTAACAAAAAATCACTTTTTTTTACCTCTTACCCTAGACCCCTCCCTTAATAATGGCTGGATTTTCGGTGAGATAACAACTCTTATCTTTTAAGTTCTTTATGGATGAAGAAGTACTGTTGCAGGAACTTCCAGGTATTTTTGAATGCAAATTTTCAATACATGCTTGGTTCATTCTTGCAATTGTTTTGACGGCCGATTGGGAAATAAGGTTTTTTTCAGCCTAGGCTCAGCAAGGTTACAGTCTTCATAATTCCTTCTTGCTTCTCCTGGTAAGATGGCTAGATATAACGCTTGACAGTCGTAGATTTGGTCATGAAATTTAAAGGTGCTTCTATTTATAAAAGTTCCGCAGCCGTATCGATCTGTTTCCTCGTTTTGTTGTGTTTTCCAAGAAAATTCGGCGTATTGAGCCTTATATTTGAGGTCACTCAGTGCTATAACCCGTCTGTTATCTGATTAATAGCTTTATCTCGTGTAACCCCACGCAAGCTTTTCTCGATGGTTGGTCAGAGTCTGGTTGAATCCAAGGAGGATCCTAATTTGGAGGACTTTGAAGAAGAGTTCATCTCAAAGTTCGTGTAAATTTCCCTGTTGATGATACTGCTAATGCCTCTCTAGAAATGTTTTGTTAGTCGTTAATTTTGACGTTTGATCCTTACTGTGCCATTGTGGTTCGGTATTTCGGAATTGATTATAATATTTTTTTCTTCAGTTCAGGTCCATTTCAATAGATTCATGTTTTAAGTCTTAAGTTTGTTTTGTATCGTTTTGTTGTTGTTGTTTTTTTTTGGGATGGGAGCTGGGGGTTTGAAGGTAAGGACGCTAATTCAGGTTCTTGGTCCTAGTAGAGTTTTCAATCAGTCCGTTATCTCTCGTCTTAATTTTCCAGGGTTTGATAGATGCCATGGAGGGGTTTGATATCAATGCCTCTCGCATGTCAAAGTTCTCCATGTTGATGGCATCGTTGGGTGAGAGCCTGCATTTGGTTTCGCACTTCATGGTATTAAAATATTTTCTCTGGTGTTTGCAAATACGAGTATTTTTAACGTTAGCACTTCGGAGATTTGCGGCTCCCACTCTTTTGTAGTCCGGGCGTGTCCAATTCTGGGTTAATTTTTAGATCCATTCCAAATTCTAATATTATGTAGTTTAATTTCCACGTTACCTGTAATCATACGAAAATATATTAGTGATCTTGTTGGTTCTTGCGGGGTTAAATGGTACGCTCATGAGTTTTTTCCATGTGATTTTGGAGTCTGATACCATGGGTAATCCCAAAATCTCATTGTTTTTACCCACTATTTCGTTAACTTCGAGATAAACGGCTTGAAAAAACTAATATGTATCCGTTCGGCTTGCCACAGAATTATTTGGTCATATGAGTCCTTGGTCGTTAGTTTAATAGCAAGAAAAGGGAGCAAGTTCCCTCTGTCAATGATAAAAATAGGTCTTGTATAATTTAAAGACTTATAGAGTTTCTGGGTTAAGTTTATCGTTTCCGAAGATATTTCAACCCTCGGTGCTTGGTCTTCCAATTCGTCCATGCTCTTCTTGTGGCCAGATCCTCTATCAGTTTAAATTGATTTTAGTCTAGGTGTGTTTGGTCCCATCTTCGTGCCGTCCTTGATGTTGTTGATTTCCAAGGGTTTTCTTGACCAGATTAACCAGAGTAAACGATTTTCAGGGTTTTCTTAAAATTTGTAATTTCTTTAAGACTCCTCGAGTGTTACGAGATTAGTCAGTCTTGTATTTACATCGACTCTAGGTTGTTCGTCCGATAGTGACATCTTATGCTCACTTAAACTCATTGAACCAACCTTTCTAGTCATAGAAGTTTGTGGAAATTCTGATGGGGTTGCCGTTGAGGTCAGTGATTTTACTGTTGTTGTTGGTTCACCCCTCTTAGCTCTTCTGCGACTGAGAAATTCTTTCATGTTTTCCTTGATATTTAATTTGCTTAGGACTGTATTCCTTGTCGATCTCTCGACCTTCCCTATAAGTACATAAGTCTTTCGAGCTGACTTAGGCTCCCTTTTTGGAGCTATTTTGATGGTTTCCTACTTCTCCAACAACTTTACGTTCTGCGAAGGCTTGGGAGCTGACAGATTGGGTTGTTTACCTGTATCCTGCAATGAAACTTTATCCAGCAATGCATAGAGATACCTCCTTGGAAATAATAGTCTCGTGTTCCTGCAGAAACATTCGATCAGCTTGCTAGTCTATAAGAGTATTCACTCCTGGAGTTGCCATGTATTCTAAGCTACGGGGGGGGGGGGTACCCCCTGCTCGCTCCGCTCTCCAACCCCCTAATTATAATTGATGAATCTAAAAGTTAATCGAAACAATACGTAAGCTCTATGTTTGGTAAAATAATCAAAAGACTAAAGTGCTCAAAATCAATAAAAATTAGACACGAGAGTTCAGTTTGAACTTTACTTACTCATCATAACTTGATTCATAAAATCAGACTTACAGAGAAAAGTTTTTAATTATTTAGGCAAAATCATGAGGTATAGAATTTTATTTCTTTTTTTAATAATTTTTAGTCAAAATCTATCCAGGGCTAAAATAGATCTAAAATTTACAAATGAAGATATAAATCAATTTCAAAATAGTTAGAGTGTTCATGTAAGGTACACACATAAATTTTTGATTACTCATAAGGAATATTTTAGTAAGCCCGCTGGTATTTTGAACCATTTCATTAGATCTTACACACACACAAATATTTTTCAGAGCTCCTTTTGCTTATGGTGGGCATATTAATCAATTCATTTCATATTGATATTACAAACCTTATTATATTTGCCGGCTCACAATTGTCACTCACCTAATCACATTAACTATCTAACCTACTACTTCACTATCTCACCCATTTGGAGAACCCTACTAACCTTACTTAATCTTTCATCTTTAACCACCTGACCTATTTTAATCTTAGCCGCATTGCTGACCTTACTGATTTCACTTACTTCAAATACCGTAAATAATTCCCAACTCATCTCTCACTCACTCTACCAACAAACTCCACTCACCTTATTCATTCTCAATCTGACTCATCTTAGATCTCTAGCTTATACTCCCCATCCTGAAAACTACTCTAGTAATTTTCCGAATGGTAAAAAAACTCACGGTTTTATCAAATTTCGCAAACTCGTACAAACAAACCTTGATTTTCTTCAAAATTTTTTTACAGATTCTTCATGAGATGAACGTATTTCCTATATAGTAAGAGCTTGCGAAGTTGCGCTTAAACCGATTAATGAGTAAAATGATAAACGGCTTTGTTCAGCACCCTCTCATGAGAGTCATGACAGCAAAAAGTATTTTCTGCACTCCGGCCGGGAAGTAGCAAAGACTGGCGTGCTCAGTATATAATATACCTAACCTAAACCCAGTTTAAAGTATTGGAGAGCCAGCCTGATTTTGGTTCCAATATGACGACTGGATTTTCAGCTGGATATCAAAAAAGAAATTTTTTTGGTTAATATTGCTTAAAATCAAGTTATTATTCATTTTTCAATTTGTCCTAGCTGGACAAATCCAGCTGGAAAATTAAAAAAAAACCAAGATAAATTTTTTCAAAATCATTGAAAAATGAATAATAACTTGATTTCAAGCAATATTAACCAAGAAATTCAGCCGGAAATCCAGCCGTTATATTGGATCCGAAATCCAGCTGGAAATCCTACTGGATTTAAGGGGTATGGATCTCCCAAACTTTTTTCACCCAATCTACCAACGAATCCTACTCACCGTATTCATCAACTCAGTCACTAACTTTAAAGTTTTATATTTTTAAGTAAAATAACAAACTCTTCCTCACCTCATCTCCCTTTCCACCCTCCTCCCGCATAACCTCCGCCTAACCAACCTTATCTACCTTACTAACCTGAATCGACTTAAATTATTAGCCCTCACTAAACTAACGTATCTTGCTTATCTAATCAGCTGGCTTGGGATTGCGCAAATCTGCCCACGTAAGTGTCCCTTGATTACCCGTAAAAATTTCTCGTACCGCACAAATTTTATTCCTAAGTAAATGTTTTTTATCAAAAAGTAAACATTAGTATAAAGTTAGGTATGGTTTTAAAAAAGTTTGTTTCAAATTGAAATTTGAACAAAAAATTTTTAATGAAATTCATTTTCAAAATATTAATTAAAATCCAATAATTATTTATATATATTTATAAACCGATTTAAGATCAACCAACAATTGGATTTTAATTTATATTTTAATAATCACGAGCAACCAACACGAAGAAGAAATTCATTATTATTTATAAATTACTAAAATTAATTATTTATTTTTTTGACAATAAAAGATACAATATTTCAGTAAAAAAATTTTGAAAAAAGGGGATCCAATTTAGGGGATCCAATACTTTTGACGAAGTTCCAATTTAGGGAATCCAATTTGGGGGATCAGAAAAGTGCGATAATTAACTGTGTTTTGACCGTGTTTTTAAGAATTTCAGATTTTCGAAGATCCAATTTAGGGGATCCAATTTAGGGGATCAGAATAAAAAACGGAAATATAATTATAGGGAGAAGAAATGAGGTCATTTCAGAAGAAGGGATCAAGCTTGCAGTCTTGTGTTGCAGCTTTTTCTTCTTAGAACTTTCCCCTCTTTCTTGGACAAATTGTCCATAGCTACTTGCATCCGCTTCTCAAAACTTTTGGATAATCTCTGGGTAAAGAGGACTCGGAGGAGTCATCTGTTGCTCCAAGTCTCCTGCCTCTAGTATCAACTGGATGAAGTATCTTTTTACTTTAAAATTATAACTCAATAGGTGTAATAATTCTTCATGACAGTGAAGGTAGCATGGGTTACGTCCTGTGCTTCTCCATACAGAGTATATTGAGCTTGCTGGAGGAAATAAACATAATTTTGGGCTAAAATAGTTTGCTTGCCAAATAATAAAATAGTCTTGCTATACCATCCAAAATTTCGGCATATTCTTGAAAAGTCATATTGTATGAACAAAAGTCATACGCTACGCGCACGTTAATTCTAGCCTGCGGCACTGTCCAGAAACACACGTCCGTATATAAACCCCTTAATCGAACATGTCCAAATAATTACTATATTGATACATCGCTGTTCATAACAAATGTACTTACACAAAGAATTATTAAAATTTTGCATGATTAAATTAATAATTATATTCTTTTTTCAACAAATTTTCATTTGTAAATACTTTAAGAAAATTCATTTTATTTCAAGATTGTAAAAAAGTGTATACGATCATGTTCTATTTTATTTAAAAAAAAAATAACCTCACATACGAGATTCACATTTTTGTTAGAAATCAAGAGTTTAGGAAAAGCTATTATAACTTTATAATCACTGCAAATATTGACTTGAAATTCATACAGGTGCACCCTCTGAATCTCGTAGAATGCACTTGTCAAAGTTTCAACAAAATCAGTACATTAGAGTCAGTGCGCGTAAAAGTGAACCTCGGCTCAAAAATGAATATTTGTGATAACTTTTTTAAAATTAAATTTTTTATTTAAATTTATAACTGGAGATAAAAGATACTGGTAAAAGCTATTTTTTTAACTCTAATTTTGTTTTAAAAAGTTTTTTATGTTTTTTTGTATTTGTATTTTTTAGTTTACTCCTTAAAAAGCGGGGTAAAAATACTCAAAAAACGTCTTTTTAAAGATGAAAGATATCATACAAATTCAACTATTTAGCTAAAATTAATTAATGAGAGAAAGAGTCGGGTAGTCATTTTAAATGTTAGTAACACCCGTGACAAATACGTGTAACACCCGTGACATAAAGATAGATTTTTATTAAATAGAGAAAATGAAAAATCCAAAAACGTTTATATGAGTATAAAAGTTCAAAGACTTAACTTTAACTTGGATTTTTTCCAGAACTACACCGTTTCATAATTTGCTGGGTTCTTGTCTCTTTGGGAGTAGTATCAGAATCACTTCTGTTTTCAGTAACGCCCGTGACGGACTTAGCATTAAATTTGTAAGAAAACGATAAATGTAAAAAAATTTTGAATGACAAATGACATCAAAATTTTATAAAAAAAAAAGTACTTCCCTATAGTATAATCATATTTTTTTTTTAAATAATTTTACGTACATAAATATTCGAAAAACTGTACGGTGTAACACTAACTTGAGACTTTTCTAGCGCTCAACTCTGACTAAAAATTTTCGATCGGTCTGTCTTTAAAAATTTCTCCGCGAAACTTTCAACTATAAATTTATTCAAATTTGCCTGAAGGAAATTATTAAAATTAATACTCATTAGATTTTATTTTAAATATACCACCAACAAACTATTAGTGTATAAAACTAGCATCAAACGCTCGCTCGCTTCGTTCGCTCGCGCATAGACAAATATATTCAATAGTATCAAATATTATGATATTATGATATTGCGTAAATGATTAAACTTTATTTAGAGTATAAATTTAATCAAAAATATTTTAAAACGAAAATCTACAACCATATTACTGATGAAAAAAACAAAAAAGTCTTCCAAATGTCTGGGCTTATTCGAATATAGATACATACGTACCCAAAATGAGCAACCTTAGGCATCCCAGAACAAAAAACTTATTACGGTTCGATTTATGAAGCAAAAATTTCAAATTAACTTTATTTAAGTATACACTTTATTAGAGTCATTAGATTCAAATTGAAGGTCAGATTCATAATCTGGACCCTCAAAAACCAAAAAATAGAAACTTTCGAACAAATCCAATGTATTAGGAGCGAATTATAATTTCACCTTATTTAAGTGTACTTAAATATTGAGGGAAATTAAAAATTCAAAGTAATACTTGTAATCAGCACCCTTGAAAACAGGTGTATACGAAATTTCTGATTGTTCCAATATAGATTGAGAACAAAGAAAAATTTTACCTAATATAAGTAAACTTCATTCAGGGTAAAATAAAAATCTACGGTAATATTCAAAATGAGGAGCATTAGAGATCCCAATACACAAAACTCATTACGAGTCAGATGTATGAGCAAAAATTTCAAATTAATTTTATTTGAGTAAAGACCTTATAAGAGTCATCAAATTTGAAATTGAAAATCAGATTCGTAATCTTGACCCTCAAAAGACATCGAAAAAAAATTTTCGTACAAATCCAATGTATTAGGAGAGAATTATAATTTCACCTTATTTAAGTGCACTTTGTTTAAGACAAATTAAAAATTCAAAGTGATATTTGTAATCAGCACCGTTGAAAACATACGTATACGTAATTTTTTAAAAATCGGATGCATTGGAAGAACCATGTGTATGCTCTAGTGCCTAGACCTGCTTACGCATCGATCCCAATTAAAAAGTGTTTTATTAATAGTCTCGCACCTCGCGCACGGCGACCTACTGCTCAGTTTTTTTCCGTGGACCACAGTGATTCTACTTGTGTGTGAGTTTTTTTGGGTTTTCATCGTCACCGTTCAACTAAAGGTCATGAAAAAATCACTGCACCGCAGTTAGAGGTTAGGACGGCACCACGAGGCATCATCGGCAACTTGGCGATCAGCAGTTGGCATCGCTGAAAATCAATTGGCGCGCAATTTCGAACTTGATTTACTTTGCATCGACAGCGCTTGGACACGCAGCGGCATCTCCCACTGCGCACGCGCCAACTTACCACGCATACTCAATGGACGATCTCCACTAGCATGCCACACTCCTGCAAGGTCTGCAGCGCCGTTATCATAGATGGTGAGACTACGTGTGTGTGTGTGTGTCAACTGTCCATCATCTCCCACTCTTGTTGCTCGTTCCACCTAATGCCGTCCCTTTCCTTTACGTGCCCCTCTTGCTTAGCTGCGAAAACTAGCTCTAGCAAAAAAGGCGGCTAGCCGCGCTCGGGTGTTTGGCCAGATATAACCGGCGTTCTAACCACCCCTGTTCGTCCCACGTTCGACGCGACCATACATACACCTCCTGCCAAGCGCCCAGTCAACTCGTCAATCATACGCGCAACGCGGTTTGCAGCTATTTGGGTACCCACCGCTTCCCACGTCCCAACCACGAACTCGGCTACGCTAACTAGCGCGATGTCATCGCAGTCATCGGAGCACTCAGTTGACGGACGACCCGAGCGTCAGTTGTGAACTGAAGCAGATACTTCAGATACTCGAGTCACGGTTCGATACGGTCGAGTCGACTCTCAAGGTGAATGATGAACGCACCAGGAATCGATTTGAGAGAGTGGAGGAAGAGATCGCCACTCTCAAGCAGCGCGCACGCGAGTCCGACCCGTGCGCAGTCAAGATCCGAGGGGTGCCCACCATAGCATCAGACCGGCATCAACAGGTCATGGCCAATGTCCTCACGTTCATGGGTTGCCAGAATGTCATCCCACACATCCTTGAAATCCGTGAGTGGAAACCACCGCCCAGAAAAGCTTCTGCCGAGCGAGCCCGCGACTTTCCACCAACGCTTGCAGTGATCTTCGTATCTGTCGTTGTCCGTGACCGGGTTATGGCATGAAAAACATCGCTATGGGGTAAAACGGTCCTTGACATTTTCTGCAGTGGCGATCGGACGCCCTTGTATATCGACCCGATCACTTCGCCCAGTGTCCACCGGCTGAACATGAAAGCTCGCGACCTCTCCAAACGCCTACAGATCCCCGGCCTACTGGTCAGGGGAAACACTGTCTACCTACGTGACAGGATATCGGCACCGCTGGCCCCGGTTTTTTCCGAGGCTGACCTGCAGAATTTCGAATCGGAGTTCCGTGTACGTGCCACTAACCAGTCAGAGCCAGGAAAAGACCACCTCGACTGAGTAATCGCCGATTCACAGGTCTTCCCACCCCCCACTTGCCACCCACAGCCCCCGAAACACCCCGCCATCGCCACACAGAATCACCTCACATCCTCATCACAACCTCCGCTACGCATTGCACACGCCAACATAAACCACCTATCAAAAAACTTCATCAAACTTAAACAGGCCATCATCACCCACTAGTACGACATCATTGCCATAACTGAAACATTCCTCATCCCTGACGCGCCATCTCACATGTACGACATCCCCATCTCACATGTACGGATACAACACCTTTCACCATGAACGAGCCAACAAACCAGGCGGCGGAGTCAGCGTTTATTTTCGTGATTATTTCAAGGCCTCCATACTGCTCTCGTCGCCCAAACCGTATAGACATGCACCTGAATTTGTTGTAACTGAGATGTCAATAGACAAAGTCAAACTCTTATTTTGTGTCATTTATCGACCCCCCCCCCCCCCAAGCCCTTCCATTAATCTTTTTCTTTGAATCAGTCTCTCCGCTACTACCGTCGCGGTTGTATCAGAATGTGGTCCTCACTGGAGATCTTAACACGGATCTAACGAAAGCTGACCTCAGCTCAACTAAGCTTATCGACCAAATCGGGTCTCTTGACCTGCACATTGTCAACCGTGACCCTACGCATCACTTAATGTGGAGAGATGGTTCAGAGCATCACTCATGCCTTGATCTTTTTGTCACGTGAGCTCTAAGCTCTGTGCTCGAGTTCGGACAGACCAACGTGCCATTTACTCCTGGGCACGACCTCATTCACTTGACATACGACATATCACCCCCCACACGAGCTCAACGCATTATCCATTCACGCAATCTCACCAACATCCAATCGTCATCACTAGCTACAGTCTTAAACAAACACCTAACCTCTTCCCAAAATTCCACACCTTCCCTCGCACCTGTGAATCTTGGTACAGCTCACGCTGATAATCTCCCAGCCCCCACGGTAAGCGTACTGCCTGACTTCAGCACTCTTATGTACGTGCCACTTACCGAACCCCTGCTCAACGACATGGTGGCTGCGGTTACTACTTTGGTTATCAATGCATTCGATGAACTCGCTCCAATCCTCCCTATCATTGTTAAGCCCCACAGAGAACCATGGATTACACATGCCCTCACAGAAAAATCAAAGAAGTGTGATAAGCTTTATCGTCGCGCCACCCGCCTTCGCTCCAACCACCTCTACGAGCAGTGGCGCAAGGAACGCAATGCTACCACAGCTGCGTAAAAAAGGCGAAAGAGTCCTTCATCTTATCAACCATTGAGAAAGAGCGTGACTCAGCCTCCAGGTGGCGTGCGATTCGCAAATTTGGCGTTATACCACTCCGCGGAGTGGTATACGCGTAACCCCCACCTCCTACCATCTTCACCGCGTCCAACCTCAACCAATTTTACGTCTCGGTCTCGCACTCGGACGAGCCACTTACTGAGGAAGGCGTCCACCGGCTCCTCAGCCAACCAGTACATCTCCCCCAGCCTGTTGCTTCGACTTTACTACGGTGTCCATGAGAGATATCCGCGCTATCTTCGCCGACTCAAACATCAAAGGCATGGGACACGATGGTGTGTCCTCCACTATGTTGAATCTGGCCTTCCCGTCAGTACTTCCACATCTCGCACACACATTCAACCACTCGCTAGCCTGCGGTGTCTTTCCGGACACCTGGAAGCTCGCGTCGATCGTACCACTAGCCAAAGTTAAGGTCTCAACCTCTCCCAGCGATATCCGACCCATAGCGCTGCTCTGCTGCTTCTCCAAGCTGCTTGAGAAGGTCATACTCAGACAGATGACCACGTTCCTGCTAGAAAACAACCTGCTCGAACCACTTCAATCAGCGTACTGGCAGTTTCATTCCACACAGACTGCTCTACTCAACGCAGCAGAAGACGCTCGCCTAGCAATGGATTGTGGACTCGTCACGGTTGTTGTCTCGTTTGACTTCTCTCGCGCCTTTGATACCATCCCGCACCTGTTGTTGCTTCGTAAATTACGTGGCCTGGGCTTCTCGGATCGAGTCGTCAAATGGATCGCCAGTTACCTCGGCGGGCGGAGGCAGGCTGTGCGCCTCGAAGACGGCCAGCACTCCATATGGCTGGAGATCGCGGCAGGTGTACCGCAGGGTAGCGTCCTGAGGCCCTTGCTCTTCGTCATATTTATTATCGACCTGTCCCTTCGTTTGCGCTACTCCAAACATTCTGTCTTTGCAGACGACGTCGACATACGACTTCACACTACGCTAGGAGAATTGACTCAGCGCATTCTCCTTCTATTTGGAAACGCTATGGAAGTGGCCACCTACGCAAAGGAAAATGGCTTGACTCTCAACGCTAAAAAGACCACAGTAATCATCATCGGCTCCAACTACTGGACCCAACCTCACTACCCCCCCTTATCATCGACGACACAGTGCTTCCGTACTATCAGTGCGTCAAAACCCTGGGCATGTACGTGGACTCCACGCTTAGTTGGGACAGGCACCTCAAAGAGACTAGCCGGAGAGTGCACTACGCGCTCACAACAGTAAAGCACTTCGGCAAGGCTATGTCACGCGAAGTGCGTACCAGAGTTGTCCAGCTCCTTGTGCTGCCACTCTTCGACTACTGCGCCCCCCTACTCATCAACCTCAACGCGCAACAACGCGTATGCCTCCGTCGCTTGCACAATCATTGCGTTCGGGTCGCATACGGAAAGGTGCCACTGCGCGCGAATGTCACATCGTATGGACTAGCCCTGGGCTGGTTCTCAGCCTGTGCCCGCCGCACTTACCTCACAGCGAGTCTCGCGCTATCAGTCGTGGTGAATCGCCAACCACCCTACCTCTACAATCGCTTCACGATATGTCCTGGGGCAGATTTCCTCAGAAGGTCGGTTTGCAGGCTAAGACCACCGTTCGTCATTAATACAAGACCTGACTCCAGTCACAACTCTTCATTTGTCATTACCTCATCCAATGACTCAAAGGCGCACCGTGCTCTCATTTACGAAAGCACAACTATCGCCGGGTTCAAGACCAAGCTGAAAGCGACCCTTTTCCGCGCAGATTGCAGTGAGTGGGTCAGAAGAGCTAACGACGAGGGTCACGTACTAATCCCTCCCAAGCTCCGCTCATCACTTCCCAACATCCTAAAACCCAGCTGACATATATAGGTCTGTGTACCACGAACTTTGAAAGTTTGCACGCCAACGTCATCTCGGGCCCGCTAACACTGTACTTCCACCTTCTTATTCTACGCCTCGCCCTCAGTTTACGCCGCGGCTTCAGCTGGTGTGGACTCGTCCAGATCTTTTACAAAAGTAAATGGTTTTTTCATCAATTGAATCACTCATTCTGTATCTGAAATAAATAATTTTTATAAATAATAATGATATATTTAATAAAATTATTTTAAATGATAATTTTATGATTGTGTTACTTGTTATAACATCACCTAATGTTTTGATTTTAATGTAATATGTAATTTCTGAAATATAAATTAAGATTTAATTGTTTAATAAATTTTTATTGTTGATTTCATTTATGATACTTGCAACAGTATTATAATACAATCAATAAAATTACCAGTTTCTTGAATATCTCCAACTATTTCTATTTTTGTTCCTCTTTTAAAATTTATTTCTTCATTATCATTATTGATTACTATGATGTCTGTTTTATAATAACCATCTGTTATAACTGCTATATATTCATTGAAAGAATTTTTTTTTATAAATTCTGTCTTTACATAACCTTCTATTTTTATAAAACCTTGTGTTAAGTGTGTGCGACACTTAACGTTCTTCCTAATTATAACAGCCCGGACGGAAGATTTTACCGAGGGTCGCGGTCCCCACGCATTTGTAGATGGGAGGAAGAAGTAAGAATAAACTATGAGACGCGGAATAATGCTACACGGTCTAACTCTAATACTAGATGTTAAATACTAAAATCTTACCTAGAGTTGAAGGTGAACTCCCTGGTGGTCTGCTTCAAGTGGAGGTTGATCGTCAAACGAAAAACAGGCAGCTTAACTCAATTAATTATTTTATTGGGTCCTGATTGTACACTTTTATTACACAAATATAGACAATACAATCAATCCGATAAAGGATCACTATCCCGCGCTAAGCTACACTTCATTATTAATTATAATTTCTACACGATTCTCTGACAAAGGAGTAACTCGTCCGGCTTAAATGCTACACTAATTAGGACTGCCAGCACTGCTGCAGTCTTGCCCGGGCGTTGCCTCGCAGGCAAGAATGCAGCGCGTGCATTTTCTGTGTAAGCGACCCATTTCACTCATATTCATAATGCTGTATGTGAATTATAAATATAAGTAGGATATGTCACATAACAGTACCCCCTTCCCAAAATATTCACCTTCCCTGGTGAATTTAGGTGTAATTTAGGTCTAGAGTTTCTGGGAGGTAGGGTGGTTTTTCAGGTTACGGTATTAAAAGTTAGATCTATTTTGTTATTAGGTAGGTTTTAGGTAATTTTCAGGGTCATTATTCATTAACTGGTATGAGCTGAAGGGTAAATTTAGATTCGTTCGTGCCTATGTATATGTATACAAATAAAAAATACATTCTTCTTTTAATCGTCGTATTTATTTATGATAGTTAATTGTTACGCCTTATTCGTTGAATTTTATCTCTCGAGTAAGGCTACTACAAGGTCCCATGCTAACTCACTCGCACCTTAACCGCCGGACACCGCGTGCCGATGATTAGGGCTACGATGAGTCGCAAGTCACGGTCTTGAGTGCATTTTAATTGAACTCTTTCAACGAGTGTCTGGTCTTCACAAGAGTGATGCCGCATCTATGCACAATCCTGGGATTTTTTATGAAAAGCCGCGTATTGTGCCTTGTATCTGGGGTCGCTTTCCCTCAGAGCTCGTTTTGCGTGCCTTGCTTCAACGTATCGGATGTATCCCCATCCTAACTCGCCCTGAGCGAAGAGTTCATCCCGATTTTCTAGCGGGATATTCTTTGGCAACAGGCAAAATAGCCGGTGGTAGTCTTGGTCTTTTTTGTTTATTTGGTACTTACTCTTGCGTTCTTCAGACGCTTGGTAAGGCGATGCTGTTCTCATCGCTTTTTCGCTCCTTTTGTTTACCTTTCCTGGGTTAGGATCGGGAGCTTGGCTGGGTCCTGCGGTACTTGTGGATTCGGAAACCCTCGTTTCGTAAGTTTTCTTCTTCTCTCCCGATGGTCCTTTGGTTTGTGGTGTTCTAACCACGGTTAAGTTTAGTGGTTCTTGCTTTCTCTCGAATTTCGCTATTGTTTGTCTTTCTTGATTCCGCGCCATTTTACATTGCCGGTCGTAATCCCTCAAGCGGTTGGCATCCGAGAGATGGGCGAAGGTCATGAGGGTGAAGTTGTGCCTTGTGCCCATCGATTCGATCCGTCCACCTCGTACATCCCCAAAGGACCGTAGTCCCTTAAGGACCTTCCATAGTTCCACTTCTTTCGGGTGGCTTATTCTTACTTCCCGCTGATCTTGTCGCGAAATTACTTCCAGGACCTTTAGATTTGGTCGCAGCATCTGGTAGGTGTTCATATCTGTAACAGAGAGATATTATTTGGAATTAATATATATGGGGCATTCTCTGTAAAACGGACCCCCTTCTCTGTCCATTTTTCTAGTTGACTCAGGAAAAAAAATAAAGCTCAAAGTCTAAGCTTTCAAATGCATCCAGGCGTTTTTCAAAATTCAAAATGGCGGCTTCAAGATGGCGGCGAAATCGCAGCAAGTAGACAAAAAAATTTAATAATTTGGCAATTACTCTAGATTTAAACGTTAAAAAATTATTGTAAAACACTTAGGACTAGTTTTTGAGGTCCCTGGTTACAAAAATGTGATTTATTTTTTAAAATTCAAAATGGTGAGTCCAATATGGCGGACTTTTATCGAAAAAATTCAAAATTTTTAAACGAAAAAAATATTAGTTTGTTCTCCATAAAAAAAGAAAAAACATTTATTTTAAGTAATTTTTGGAAAAACCCTATATTTTTCCAGTAAAAAATCATACAAATACGGACATGATTCACCATGTGGCCTTTTGGCGCCGAATTTAATATTTTTCGAAGCCACGAGCTTATAAAGTCAATGGCACCGAGATAAATTATCACAGGAGCCCAAAAAACCATGAAACCAAGATGAAATTACTGTTAAGCCCTAAAACTATCAAATCAAGGGCACATAAATAAACTATACTACCCCGCAAGCTCTGAATGAAAAAAAAAAAAAAATATGCTACCAAACTTAATATTCCTGCGGTTAAATAAAATTTAGGGTTATATTAACTTTTAGGATTTTTAAGTTATAAATTATCTTTTAAGTTATAATCTATCTTTTGTTCTCTTTTTCCCCAGCGTATTTGACTTAGCAGGAGTGCATGCTTACGTATTTCGGGGTACAGTGGCCAGGGTAAGATTCACTCCCGGTCGATAATGATATTCTTCTTTCTGTGTGTATTTTGAGGGATTCGGCAAGGTAATCCCCTTTGCTCTTCCCACACAATTGGGCGCTATTTTTAAAATTCCCAGATCTTTCACTGTTATTGTGGTGGCGTTTTGAGGACAGAGGATCTGGACGACCTCTTCGCTAGCCATGGATTAAAGCTAAGATCCTTCTGCTCTTAAATAATCCCATTGGTCGTGGGTGTAAGGATGGAACCTTACATCGCATAATTTAAACGACTCAAGCGTTGGTCGGACAAACAACACGACCTCAAAACTGGGTGCTTGGGAGACTTCCCAAATTCCCAATTTCTAGTCACACAAATATCCATCACTTAGGTCCTTGCATTCCAGGAATTCCTCCTGGTCAAACATGAAATATTGTATCAGATCTTCGCTTATTCTCAGATACTGATGTCTGGGTTTCACATAGGCTGTTCCATTGACTTTATGACTGAACCTCTGTTGCGTTGCTAGAGGGTGGAGTCGATGCAACCTATAACTTTGTTGGTCTGTTAGGGGCAGGTGTAAGTACACCAGCAGTCGTTGTTGATCATGAATTAGGTTCACTCTTGCGATCTTTGCGATCTCGTTTACTCGCCAGTGTTTTTCACTTATCGGCAGGTCTAGACCTTTTATCGTTTGCTGGATTTCATTGTGTATTTGCGTCACAAATTCGGGAGGAATTAGTCCTGGTGCCAGTTCTCCCTTTTGTCCTGCTACGATGATTCGTCTTAAGTGCTCATGCCTTCTAATTTTTTTACCATTTGGCAATTCTAGAATAACATTGTTTCGCCCAAGCATTTCGACAATTTTCAAAGGTTTTTTATAGTAACTATCGAATTTCGAAATGCGGGGCTCTGCTAACACCCATGCGTATCCATTTGGCCGGCCACAGAATGGTTTGGTCTTTTGGATATATCGGTTCTTGGTCTTTATTTTTGTTGCAATCTCTCGTTCTCCAGCCTAATCGATGAATCAGGCCTTGCAGGTAGAGATTGTACGTTCTCAATTTTTTCTCATTGGGAATTCTGATCGGGAATCTGGCCACTCTTCCGTAAACTAGCTCAAAGGGCGTAAAGTTAGTTACGGAATGCACGCTTGTGTTATACGTGAATGCTGCGAAGGGGACCAGGCGATCCCAATCATTGTATTTCTCTGAATACACTCGAATGAAATCCATCAAAGGAGCATGACTTCGTTCAAGTGATCCATTCGTTTGTGGTCGGTACCCGGAGGTACACAACCGGCGTATTTTAAATAGCCGTAGTAATTCATCAATTAGCTCTGACAAAAAACTTTTTCCGCGGTCTGGCAGCAGTTCTCTCGGTGCCCCGAATTGGCAAATCAGATATCGTACTATCGCGTCCGCGATGGTACTGGCTCGTATGTCTGGAAGCGGGATCGCTATTAAGTATTTCGTCAAATTGCATTGCATAGTTAGCTTTTGTTGGTTACCTGACGGGGTCATTCGTAGTTTGCCCACAGTATCAATCGATATTTTATCAAATGCTTCTATCGGTGTGTCCGTCAATATTAGTTCCTGTCTTGTTTTACATCGGTTAATTTTCTTTTCACGACAGTTTGGGCATCGTAGAACGTAGTCCAATACGTCATTCCGCATGCCTTTCCAATAGTATCTCTCACGAATCTTTTGATACGTCTGATTGATTCCTTTGTGTCCACCAACCAAACTATTGTGCAGCAACTGAATGATTTTGGGTCGCTCAGACACATTAGGCATAATAGACGCTCCAAAGCATATGGTTATTTGATATGGGGTTTTATCAAATGTCTTTCGGATGATTTCTTCCAGGAGTCCCGGTTCCAATTGTCTGGCCATGTCTCCTTTTCGCGCTACACGAAAGCCGTTCAGGTTTCGACGTGTTAGGGTGTCCCGAAGATTCTGCAATACTTTTCTCACCACAGCAGGTTCTAATGGGTCGTGGTAATGGTCTTTCACTATCAACGTGAGTATGTTATGATTTTTGTATGGGGTAACTAGCACTTGCCCCTGTTGAGGACGTTTTCTTTTGAGCTGACTTGGGTCAATGGCATTTAGGTCAGTCAGCAACCTACTAATGGGGCCGTCAGGTATACAATCTCGAGCCATAAAATGCACAATATTATCTCGCTTATAGGTTAAACAATTCCTGCTTCGCAAGACTTTACCTTGAAAGGGTACTTCAGTTTCTGTTGGTATTTTATCAGACGCAGTAGTATCCTTTGCATTGGGATCCCAGCATTGTCCATAGTCCTGTGGCTCGTCCCGCCGCCACGTAAATTCTGGCAAAAAGAAGGGCAACTCTTCCTTGGCGGGTCGGCTGAATTCCAAAATTATGGGTGTATTACTTTTACCTTCTTCTATTGTCTCCAGTTCGGGAGGTTTGGATCGTCGTGGTTGGTTTGGTCGGCTTTAAGGTGTGCTACTGATTAGCTGTCTTTCCGGTAAGATTTGGGGGTTTATAGAGATCTCCGCTCGTTTGGGCCAACTTAGAATGGATGGTTCGGGCTCTTGCTCACTATCTGCTTCTTCGGACTCTTCTAGCCCCGTGCTAGTGTCGGTTTCCTTCACTGAACGACGATCTATTTCTAGTTCGGTGCAGGCGATGGCCTTTCTTACTAATTCCTGCACTCGTTGGGTCATAATGCTGTCATCTAGAGTATCTTCATTGTAAGAGTCTGCCTGCTGGAGGATTTCTCTCTTCTCCGAATCCACTTCTTCTCCTACGGAATGACATCTTTTAGCTGCTGCCTCCCGGATTTCGTATTTGACGTCACCATCTGAAAAATGAGTGGGAGCTTCCTCAGGCCTAATCGCTGGCAATTTGCACCATTCGTTGGTCCACTCATAATGCTCCCGCAGGCTATTGTCCAATCGGGCACTTCCTTCTTGAAGCGTCACTTGCGGCGGTTCGGATTCAACTTGATCATCTTCCCCCTCAGATTCCTCAATTGTTTCCGTTCTGCTCGGAGTGACGGTGCTAACTTCCATTTCTGATGATGCCACCATGGAGTCGTAATGACCGTTAATTTCCTCTTCCTCCCTGAAATCATCTTCGGTTGTCTCGTCTCTCAACCCGCTATCTTTTAGGTCAGGGATAGGTATGCCTTCTGTATCGTCACTAATTCTTCCCGACTCAGTCTCTTTGGCGCTTGTAGGTTTCGATTCTGAGGTTGCTTTTCCGGATTGCGAGTCTAGGAGGGTGTAGTCCTTCGGTTCCTTCTGTTGTGGGTAGACGAGCTCTTTCAAATAGGGAGGTATATCCAATAGGCCCGGGTTCCGGTTCCCAGTTTTTACCGTACTTTTAGCCCTAGTACGCTGAGCTATCACGCTATGATCTAACTCAGGGGCCTGTTTGTTTGTCTTTGCCCCTATGGGTCTTCCCCTCTTAGGAGGGTTAACGTCATTATCAGATCGGGCTTGTTGCCGTCTCATAAGGGCTGAAGCTTCGCTACTAGTCGAAGGTTCTGGTTGGTATTGTTCGGGTCCACTAGGTTTGGTTCTGGCAGTTCCGAGCTTGGCCGGTTTTTGCCCCCTCGGGATCGGTGCATCCGTTAGGTTTCGAGACAGAACATCAGCATTTATATTCAGTTTTCCAGGTTTATATTTGAAATCATTTTCAAAGTCAATGAATTTTAGCATCCATCGAAGCATCTTCTTACCGGGGTCCGGCTGGTTATGCATCCAGCTGAGCGGTTCATGGTCGCTGATCAGCTGAAAACGCCGGCCCAGCAGATACGTACGGAATTTCTTGAGTGCATGCAATACCGCGACGCACTCCTTTTTCGTTGTGGAGTAGTTTAATTCACTTTTGTTTAGACTGCGGGATAAATAAGCCACGGGGTGATTAAAGCCATCTTTCTCCTGGCTTAGGACCGCTCCCATAGCATAGTCGCTGGCGTCTGTCGTTAGCGTGAACTTTTTGTTAAAATCCGGAAATTGTAGTATTGGGGCTTCACAAAGTTTTTGTTTGAGAGTTTCAGAACTCTCCTCTTGAGCCGGTCCCCTTTCAAATTTCACATCCTTTTTGGTCAAGTCAAATAATGGCTTAGCTATTTCGCTGAAGTCCTTGATGAATCTCCGGTAATAGCCCACCAGTGCGGTAAATGACCGTATGTGTGTGACTGTCCGTGGTCTCCTGAACTTTTTGATTGCTTCGATCTTGTCAGGATTTGGCTTGCAGCCTCGCTCCGATGCAATGTGCTCCAAGAATGGCCCTTCTCTTCTCAAAAATTGTACTTCGTCCGGTTGAAGCACTAGTTTTGCATCTCTGAGTTGGTCAAGGAGTAGTTGTACCTTCCGTAGATGGTCCATCAAACTACGGGCATTTATTATGATATCGTCTAGGTATACTAGCATTTCTACATCTTAGAGTCCCATCAGGATCAAATCCATCATTCTTTGAAACGTTGCAGGGGCATATTTGAGTCCCATTGGCATTTTCTTGAATTGCCAAAGCCCCATTTAAGGTCGAAAATGCTGTTTTATGTCTGTCCTCCTTTTTCACAGGTATCTGATGGAAGCCAGAGGCTAGGTCGAAGGTGGAGAAGTATGTGGCATCTCCTAGTTGGTCTAAAATGTCTGTTATATTCAGAAGAGGATAGGAATCACCAATTGTCTACTTATTAACTAATCTGAAGTCTACTACCATATGCCATCTTGGGCGCTCTTGGCTGTCCCTTTTCTTTGGTAGAATCCACACAGGAGACTGGTACGGGGAATTAGAAGGCTCTATAATGTCATCTTTCAACTTTTTGTCGATATCCTCACGCATGGCCTCTCGATGAACTGGGAGATGACGATACTGCTTCACATGAACTGGAATATTATCTTCAGTAACTATTTTATGTTCTACTTTGTCGGTGCACGAAAATTTGTCCCCTGGTAATAAAAACACATCGTGATACTGCTCGACGATCCAACGGACTTGCTCCCGCTCTTCATCATTAAGCAGTTTGGTGTCTAGGAGTTCTAGAACTTCCTTGACTCGATCATTGGGGTTCATTATTGGTGAGCGTTCCTCCTCGGAACTGGATTCCGTTTCGAATCCTGGGGCTCAATACTCACAAGGTATTAATTCACAAGGGTTCACCTCAATAGTCACATCTTGGTCGGTGGTATTAACGGCAAAAACCTTGCTAATCATTTGTTATTAGGGTATTCCCTAAAAATACGCCAGGCGTGTCGCTTAATGCTGGGAGATACCCAGTACGAATGGCACTGTTGATTAGATTTACACTAATCACCTGCCGATTTCGCTTTTTAATTGTCCATTCAATAGGGGGTACATCCACTGGTGTCTCTGTTTTCGATGACTTCCCTTCTGTACCCACAGGTTCTGAATTGGTCGCTGTTGGGTCTGTGTCAATTTTTTGAGTGGTCGGTATTATTTCCGGATTCCGGACCAATACATTTTCTTCAGCCTTCCTTACAGTTGGATTGGTCTGATACACTTCCTTATGGTTTTGATGCCGAGGGGCCAGTCCCCTTTGCTGGTCCAGTAGTTCCTATCCCTCATTATCCACGAATGATATAGGATTAATTACATCTTGGCTCAACACAACATTATTCTTATAATAAGAAATGACAGCTTCGTTTTGTTCAAGGAATGATCGGCCTAAAATGCCATCATAGCGGATGGGAAACCTTTCCGACACAACATGAAATAATGTGTCCTGGTTCCCTATTTTCATCCAGGTAATTCCGACTGTCATGAGCTGCTATTCCCATTAGTGGGATGGCCGCTGCCGTCTCGATTTCAGCGTCTAGATCTATGGCTGTTAGTTTGATTAAATTGACGTCTGACGCAGTATCCAAGATTAGCACTACATGTCGCTGTTCATCGGGGAGATAAACTCTAACATGGGTGCCTGGGTCCGGGTCTATTCCAAATTCAACAACTCCCTGGCCGTTCGTAAGGTTGACGACCGTATCGCCCCGACTTGGATTTTCATCGTTTGCGCGGGTGGTAGGCTCATTTCCTGACCGTAGCTCATTCCCGGCATTCCTGGCTGCTGGCTCGCTTCTGGGATGGGGCGAGCCTTCTGATAGTTTAAAGGTTGCTGATATGGCGGGGACGGCCGCAGGTCAGCCTCCTCCACGCAGACTGTGTTACACTGTGCTGGCATTATTGGTAGCGGCCCCTGCGATTGTGGCGGAACCGCATAGTTGTTAGGTCTTGCCCCTTGAGATGGGACCGAATAGTAGTTAGGTCTTGGCCCTTGAGGTTGAACTGGACCTCGCACCCAATTTAAAGGTGGTCCTTGCGGTTGGTTGGCGAACCTTGGCCAACCCGGCTTCAACTGGGGTGTCGCCGGTGGCCTTGGCCAGTTAGCTTGTGGCCCTGGCGCACGGCTTTGTGGGACTCGGTCTGGGTCGAAAGTTTTGGGCTTACCAGGATATCCTCCGCCTCCGGTTGGTCGTACATTTCCGGCACCGTATCCATTGTACCCTTGCAGTCCCGACCCCTTTGGGTTTGGTGGTCGTTGCATAAAGGGTTGGACGTGGTAAGGAGTCCCGAGCTGAGCAGGTCCCGGTGGCCTTGGCCAACTGTACACTGGTTGTTGCATTTGATATGCATTTTCTGGGTCTTGGTAATATACCTTGCACTTCGGGGGTATTCATCTCGTAATTGTTTTCTTGAGGGGTCCATTCTTCTTGATAATCTACCTCTTCGCTCCATTGGCCAAATTCAGGCCTTTCTTGTACCCAACCTACATAGGCTCCTCTCTCATCCTGAGTGGGTCGCACGTCCGGCTGGTAGTCTCTGTTTCCGCTACGAATCCTTCCATCAGGAATTATATGGGCCTCCATACGAGACACCAAGCGTACGGCTTCTTTGTAGGCCGCTTCTAGCGTATCGGGTTGTTTCTGGTCGACCGACTTCCCTAAATCTCCGAGGAGACCCCGAATGAATACATCTACCGCCGCCTCAACTAGCGGTGTCATCATGGCCTCTTCATAGCTCTCGCCCTTTTCTTCTTGCAGCGCCGACTTGGCGCAGTTTAAAAGAATATTAATCTGGTCTTGGAAACTGCCAATGGAATCTCCTTGTTTCATTCGTAAAGAGTGCAGCCTGGCGTTATAATAGGCGAATCCCCTCCCTGGGGCAAATCTCTGCTTCAAATGTGTGCAAAGGTCCTTGACCGTTGCGAAGGTCTTTCCGTAGGTGCAATCCTTTGCCTGCCCTCTTGGTCGACCTAGCACCGCCTGCAAGTAATTCCTTTTCTGGTCGTCTCCGACGCTTAACTCACCGTTTTTTACGTCCAGCAGGAAGTCCTTTAACGGGATGTTACTCCCGTCGTAGGTACTAAGACCCGCTATTGAATTTTGGAGGCTAAGGTTATTTGCTAGGCTGAGCAGGGTGGTGCCAATGGCTGTCTCCATTGTTTCTGTATCCCTTACTTCTGTCGGAGTAGCATTAGTCTTGTGTCCACCTGTCATTTGGTGTCTTGCACTTACTATCTATAATAGGTAGTTACACTTCAGGTCTGATAATTAGGTCCAGGGTGTGGTCTTGAATTTGGTCCTCTTAATAATATAATATTTGGATTAATACTTATAGCTATACATATGTGGGTGCATATAAATTAAAATTAAATAACTGGAATTGTGGGGTTCTCTTCAACTACCCTCTATCGAGGCTTAAATTTCTTTAAAATTTTGAAAACTAAAACCCTAAAATTAAAATCTTTAAAACTCCAGAAAATTAAAATTTCGAAGATTTGAAAAATCAAGAGGATGAAGATTGACAAAATCAAAAATCGAAGTTCCTGAAAGTCCGAATTTTGTTGTAAAATGGAAAAATCAAAATAGGAAACTGATAATTCTTAAAATTGAAACTTTTACTTTAGAATATTGAAAATTTGAACAATTGAATCATTTATTTATTTATTTATTTATTATTATTATTATTTATTTATTTTTTTTTTCACAACTCAAGATTGAAAATTTTAAAATTCCCACCTTGGAAAATTCCAAATTTGAAAATAAGATTCTTTGAAAACTGAAATTTTGAAAATTCAGAAAATTACTATTTAGAAAAGTTGGAAATTTTGAAAATCGATTAAATCGGAAAAATTTAAACCTTAAAGATTTTGAAATTCGATAAAATTGAAAATTTAGACGGAGAAAATTGACAATTCCTAAAATGGAAATGTGACAAATAGCATTTTTGAAAAAATTAAATAAAATTTTGTAAGTTGAAAACTATGCGATTTATACTTCCCTCAATGTTAGAACTTGTTCGAAAAATGCAAAATCGACGACTTCGAAGAATTGAACAAAAATGGAAATGGAGAAAATTACCAACTATGAAAGTAACGTTGGAGATTTAATGCTCACAATGTGATGTGGGGCAGCAGCCGAACCGACGCCGTTGGTAGTTTCATTGAGAGTTGCGCAGAGTCTCACGACCTCGTGCTTCTCGGGTATGACACTTCCACGTATGTCAACTTTGAGTCAGGTTACAGATCTAAATTGGATTTAGTTTTTGCCACTGCTGACGTCGCCGGTTCGGTTGATGTCTCTGTATCTGACGAGACCTGGGATTCCGACCATTTTCCGGTTTTTGTCAACCTTAACTTGGGGAGGAACCACTATCGCAGAAAACTATTTAAAATTAAGACCCTACGCACTGCCTGGACTGGATTTAGAACAAAACTCGACGAACGGTATCAGGACTTCTTGACTCCAGAGAATGAATCCCTTAACCCTGTGGCCAAGTACGATTTCATTATGGACGTAGTCACCCGGGCACTAACCGAGAGCACTCCTGCGGCGAAGTATGATCCGTATCGCCGAACAGTCCGTAATCCCGCCCGCTGGTGGGACGCAGAGTGCAACGAGATTAAGGACCGCCGTCGAAATGCTTTTAAAAAATGGGAAATCTCTGGTCTTCTCGAGGATCTCACCAATTATAAAAGCTGTTGCTCCGAGGCTCGGAGGACTTTCAGGAGAAAGAAGAGAGAAAGTTTTCGAAATTTTGCTGCTGAAATTAACTTTAGGACAAGTCAGACATATGTATGGAATAAATGCAGGGTTTTCAAGAATAGCTGGGTCAAAGTAAAAAGGAGTAGCTCCCCGAACAACCTTCAGGAAGAAGCTACCAAGAAAGCCCATGACAATATCTGCCCGCCTTGGGTTCCCACTGATCCCGCCTGGCTCCCTGAGTGCCAACGGAACGAATTTTTTGACGCTCCATTCAGCTTCAATGAATTTAATGCCGCCCTTTCCCTGAAACGTACTAACTCTGCCAGTGGGATGGATGGAATCGACTTTCATGTACTGAAATCTATGCCCGTGAAGTATCACCTTCTCCTTCTACAGATACTTAATGACCTACACACCTCTAAGCCAGGAAACTACCCTCCCAGCTGGAAGGAGTCTTTCGCACATTTCATAGAAAAGCCGGGAGGATCAGGGGTCCGCCCAATCTCACTAACTTCTTGCACCTGCAAGCTTTTCGAGACCATGGTGAAAAACCGACTCGAGTGGTGGGTGGAGACTTACAATCTCCTCCCAGAATTTCAAAAAGGTTTCAGGAAGGGCATGTCCTGTACCGACAATCTTGCCGGTTCGACCTCCAAAATTAATGAGGCCTTTTGTGAGAGAGAAGAGGTTTATGCTGCTTTTCTAGATGTCCTTGGGGCCTTCGACAACGTAAACTCCGATATCCTTCTCGAAAAATTGGCAAAATTCGGTGGCTCTCCCAGCCCCCTCGGTTTTGTGAAATTCATGACTCATAAAAGGGTAATTGTATCTGAATTTCTCTTACGTCTCGACAAAATAACGGCAAATTGCAGTAGGGCCTACAAAGGACTACCGCAGAGTGGGGTACTGAGCCCTCTTCTATATCTCATATACGTATCCGGTATCACCCACGGTTTAAACGACACTGTCCAGGTTTCACAATATGCTGACGACATCGCTCTATATGTGAGTAATGGTGATACTTCAAATGCTACTCAAGTTCTGGAGGATGCTATCGCTACAATCAGCAAGAACCTGCTGAAAATTTGTGTGCAGATTGCTCCAGAAAAGACCAAGTTTGTTAATTTCAGCAGGAAAAAAAAACTGCTCTGCAGGGGATGTCTCTATCAAGGTGAGCGACTCCGTTATCATTCCCAGCTTTCAGGTCAGATTTCTTGGAGTAATTCTCGACTCTAAACTCTCCTATGTCAAACACTGTGACTACGTCCTCGCTAGATGCGCTAGAGCGCTGAACATGATCAGATTCTTGTGTGGAACCTGGAGGGGCTCTGACCCCCAGACACTTCTTGTGCTTTATAAGAGCTTTGTTCGCTCTGTTTTGGACTATGCTAGCTTCATCTATCTTCCCTCCTCCATCCTCTTGCGAAAGAAAATTGAGGGTATTCAATACTCAGCCATTCGATCTGCTCTGGGCTATCGCATGAGCACCCCTAAAAACGTCCTCATTGCAGAGTCTAAACTCTCACCAATCTCCGTCAGAGCTGAGTTTTTGTGTAACTGCTACTTATCCAAGGTCCTCTCCAATCTGTCCTCTAATGTCTCCAGGAGTCTTGGTTCCCTCCTTGTATTAGTGAGGAAGGATGAGATAGACAAATATGGGATTCTTGCTAGATGTGCCTTTGAATTCTCAAGACTCAAACCCGATCTTCTCAAAGCCCATGGTCCGAATCTGTTCAGACATGATTATCGAACCTTGGTGACTTCTATTCCAGTTAACACTGAATGGGGTTTCGACCTCAGCTGTCACGAAGATCCCAATCCTACGGCCAATGCTCTTTTGAGAGCTCGCGATGCTCCTGGAATTTTCACTGACGGTAGTAAGATGTCAGGCTCCCCTGGGGTGGGCTCTGCCATTATCTGTCCCGAGCTTGATGTTCGGACCTCTGTCTCCCTGGGACCGTTATCATCTATATTCACGGCTGAATGCAGCGCCATCAGCACTGCCTTGGACCTCATAATAGGTGAACCAACTCGCAACTTCATTATTTTTACAGATTTACTTTGCGCTCTTCGGAGTCTGTCCTCAGTTTTATTTAACATCCGGCTGAACCCTTATATTCTTGTCATTAAGAGAAAATTTTCTGAAGTGCAGAGGGCTATTAATTCTGGCAAACGATGTGGTTCTGTCGAATTCTACTGGATCCCCTCCCATATCGGTTTACAAGGTAATGAAGAAGCTGACTCTCTTGCCAAAATGGCCACAGGTATTGTTCCGGTTAGTCCATACAATTACCACTTTACTGATCTCAGGGATCATTTTCGGGAGATAGCGCTCACCGACACTGACGAGATCCTCAGAAACCAGGGACTTTACAAAGGGACGACGTACTTCAACGACTACTACGAGACAGGTCGATCACCTTGGTTTGCGGGTTTGGGCCTGTCTAGAGAATTTGTGGTGACAATAAATCGTTCAAGGGCGAACCACTATTCTCTTAAGACTTCCCTTGCCCGCAAAAACATTGTCAGCGACCCCTCCTGTGAGTGTGGTTCTCCCCAGGAGGATCTGAACCATGTTTTTCTGATTGCCCTCTTTACACAGACCAGAGGGCTACAATGACTCTTTCCCTTCTGAAGCACGGAATACATATGCTGATTAAAATCGAGAACATTATAGCTAGACCCAATATACCAATCTGTGACATTATAGTGAAATACCTGAAAGCCTGTAATTTGAAAGTTTAATACAAATCTGTCTGATACATTTATCTTTATTTACTTATGAGCATAAAGAAACTGTAAAACCTCTTTGTACTTATAAATCTCATGAGATTTAAACTAAAAAAAAAAAAAAAAAAAAAAAAAAAGTATTTATTCTTATTAATATTTTAAAAATTTAATTTCATAATTATTTTTATTTTTAATTTTTTTTTTAAATAAGTTTTTTTTAACTATATTAGTTTTAACTATAATAGTTGAGTTGGATTTTTAAAAAAATTGAGTTAAATTGAATTACATGAACAATTTTATGATTTCATTATAATAATAATATTAATAATAATAATATATTTTCCTTATGTTTTTGTAGTTACAATGTATTTATTTTATAGTTTTATTTATTTACCCTGGGCGTCCAAGTTAAATTTTTAAATATTATCATAAATAAATAAATGATCCCCCAAGCTGTAAACCCACAAAACCCTGGGCTTCGGAGTTAAATTTAAAAGTAAGTTATCATGAATAAATAAATAATCTCCCAATCTCTAAGCCCAAAATACCCTAAGCGTCAGCATGTAACTTTTTAATACATCAATATAAATAGATTAATAATCCCCTAAGCTCTAAACCCACGAAACCCAGGGCGTCCAGGTTGAATTTTTAAATAAATTATTATGAATAAATAAATAATCTCCCAAGCTTTAAACCTCCAAAACCCTGGGCGTCCAAGTTAAATTTTTAAATATTATTATCATAAATAAATAAATGATCCCCCAAGCTGTAAACCCACAAAACCCTGAGCTTCGGAGTTAAATTGATAAGTAAGTTATCATGAATAAATAAATAAAATTCCCAAGCTCTAAACCCAAAATACCCTGGGCGTCAGCATGTAACTTTTTAATACATCAAAATAAATAGATAAATAATCCCCTAAGCTCTAAACCCACGAAACCCAGGGCGTCCGAGTTGAATTTTTAAATAAATTATATTGAATAAATAAATAATCCCCCAAGCTTTAAACCTCCAAAACCCTGGGCATCCAAGTTGAATTTTTAAATATTATTATTACAAATAAATAAATATTCCCCCAAGCCGTAAACCCACGAAAACCTTGGCGTCCGTGTTTAATTTTTGAATTGTATTATCATAAAAAATAAATAGTCCCCCAAGCTTTAAAACCCCAAAACCCTGGGCATCCAAGTTAAATTTTTAAATATTATTATTATAAATAAATAAATAATCTTCCAAGCTGTAAACCCACAAGACCCTGGGCGTAGGTGGCTAATTTTTTTGATAAATAAATATAAATAAATACAAATAAATAAATAATCCTCCAAGCTCTAAACCTAGAATATCCTGGGCTTCCGAGTTAAATTTATAAATAAGTTATTATGAATAAATAAATAATCTCCTAAGCTCTAAACCTACAATACGCTGGGCGTCTGAGTTGAATTTTTAAATAAATTATTATGAATAAATAATCCCTCTAGCTGTAACCTCACAAAACACCAGCTTCGGAATGAAGTTTTCAGTAAAGAAATTATTCCCCAAGTTTTGAAGCTATAAAAGCCTGGATTTTTGAGATATATTTCTTCAATAAATTGATGTAAATAACAAAAAATCCCCAAAGCTTTAAACCTACAAAACACTTGGCGCCCAAGTTCCAATTTTGAAGGTATAAACATAAATAAATGAATAAATTCTGTAAGTCAAAGACCAACAATGATACTGGACGGCTAAGTTTTATTTTTAAATACACAAAACATCCTTAAAGTTTTATTGCCTTACGTTGTACTTATTAATTTACTAGACAATTAAACTATGACTTAGGGTTTGGTCGGTTTAGAGTTTGGAGGACTATTTCTTTTTTTATATTTGTTTATTAAAGAATTACGTACTGACGCTCAGGGTATTGTGGGTTTAAAGCTTGGGGGATTATTTATTTATTTAAATTGATGTATTAAAAAGTTACATGCTGAAGCCCAGGGTTTTGGGAGTTCAAAGCTTGGGGGATTATTTATTTATGATAATAATTAAAAATTAAATTCAGACGCCCAGGGTATTGTAGGTTTAGAGCTTGGGGGATTTTTTATTTATTTATAATATTAATATATAAAAATTAAACTTGGACGCCCACGGATTTGTAGGTTTACAGCTTAGGGGATTATTTATTTACTTTCATTTTTTAAATAATTAAACTCGGACGCCCAGGGTTTTGTGGGTTCAAAGTTAAGTAGATTATTTATTTATTGACTTTCATTTTTTAAATAATTAAACTCGGACGCCCAGGGTTTCGTGAGCTTGCAGCTTGGGGGATTATTTATTTATATATGATTTGATAATATTTAAAAATTTAACTCGGACGCCCACGGTTTTGTGAGTTTACAGCTTGAGGGATTATTTATTTGTAATAATAATATTTAAAGATTAAACTCGGCCGCCCACGGCTTTCTGGTTTTACAGCTTGGAGATTATTTATTTATTTGTAGTAATAATATTTAAAAATTTAGCTTAGACGCCCAGGGTTTTGGGGGTTTAAAGCTTGGGGGATTATTTATTATTTTCATAAGAATTTATTTAAAAATTTAACTTGGACGCCCATGGTATTGGATATTTCGAGCTCCGTTTTTCGATTTTGACTTGTTTTTTTTTGGTTTTTTTTTTGTGAGCAAGTACTCCACCAAGCAGAACCTATGCGTGACAGTAGCGAGAGTAGAGCGCTGAATTATATTAATTTATTGTATGATTATTGTGAAATATTATTTTGCATACAGGCTGTTATCGACTAACGTTCGTTAACAACTGGGATTTATATTTCTGAGTGAAAAATCGGGTTTTGACACTTGTGGTTGATTCTATATGGGCTTCAACGGGTAATTCGTTTTTTTTAGCCAATCGGGAGTTTTTGTTAAAACCAAGCGTGGTTGGTGATCTTTTTGGTCATTTCGGATTATTGCTGTTGACATCAGTGGATCGGTTTTGTTTTTTTTTGTTTTCTTACATAACTCAGAAATATAATTGGAATTTTGTCGTCTATTTCAGGATTGCGAGGTATATATTTTGTGTAAAATATTAATAAATTAGAGTGTGTTGAAACTGTCACGTGGGTTAGGGAACTGTTTTCTTTGTAAGCTAGGTGACATCGGACGCAGTTATGATGCAGGAACTTACGAAGGAAGACTTGGTCTTTTCGTGGATCATTGCCTAAGGGGCAGATGTCGTGTCCGAGGTTTAAGATGAGCTTGAGCTCAAGCCCGGAGGTACGTTGATCGAGAAAAGTGGTAGGTTGCTGAAATGGCTGTTGGGTGATGATTCAGCAGAAGACTTTATCGCAACCGAGTCCAAGAATGCGGACGAAGTTAAAGTTAAGCGAGAAAGTCTGAGAGCTACTTTCATAGCAACGACAATGTGGGAAAAATCTGGATCGACAATAATAGATCCAAATTACACCACAAGTGGCACACACCCCTTGGCTGTCCTCATGGAAGAGGAAATGGTCCGGGAGGCAGTTTCGAGAATCCAGGAGGAATACTCGAGCAGTTGGACGCATGATAGCAACCCGGAAGGTGGGAATTTGGCTGGACATGGACAACCGGACCAGGTTGACGATATTAACAGCGAGGTGCTCCAAACCATGAGATCGGTGGCAGAAGAGCTTAAGGTGCTGAAAAGGGCAAGTGAGGACACCAGAGCTAGATTGGCAATGGTAGAGGCTAACATGTGCCGTCAGCCAGATCGGAATCGAGGAACGGGAGGTCCCGTTTCCTCGACAATAAGGCCGGAACTGCAGACCTCGTTGAACGACTGCAGTATTTCGACCGATGGTCAGTTATCGCACAATAGAGTCAATTTCTGTGAGACGTCAGTGCGGGACGCGAGAGATAACTCAAGTCCTCTAGTTTTGAGGCAGAACAGAGCACAGAAGTTTGAAGAGCAGATAAAGGCCTTGCAGGCCGAGCTCGAACAATTGAGAAGCCAGAGGCGGACCGATGATTTAGCTCAGGAGTCAATCCAGACGCAAGGCATTCCGATGAAGCCAATCGACGTTGGCATAATTGTTCGAGGATGGAATATTAGATTCAACGGCGATAGTGAATCTAGTATTGAACAATTTTTATTGCAGATAGAGGAATACAATAAACTCGCTGGTTTGACCGGTTCTCAGTTATTGGATGCCTTATCAATGATGTTGACCGGTATAGTGGCTACGTGGTTCCGTAACGTGTGGAGCACAATCAACTCATGGGAGACATTTTGTCAGGAAGCCCGTGAGTGGTACGGAGTCGGAGACTACCAGCAGACCGCAAGGATGGAAGCTACTAACCGGACTCAGGGTGAACATGAGTCAGTGTGGGATTTCATGACTTGCTTGCAGTCATATTTGCTGAAAATTAGACCGGTACCGACTGAGAAAGAACAGATTGACTTTATGTTGACGAACATGTTACCTCGATTGCGTAGACAGATCAGGCGTGAAGAGGTTAAGTCAATTAAAGGCTTATTAAGCCAAGCGGTCGAGGTCGAGAGAATAACCAATATGGAATTGGTGTATAAGCCACCTCCATCACCGTCTACGTCAGTATGGCCTAATCTGGCTTATAGAGATGATCGAGCTAATAGAATACCGAAAGTTAGCATAGCCGCAACGGCTGTGGAAGGCAGGTCTGCCGAGACTTCGGTTATTAGCCGTCTCGAGAGTGTGCTTAACCCACTCGAGACTAATTGTATATCGTTTGGAAAGCCCATGGATCCAAGGCACCAAGGTTCATACAAGGCCAGAAGGACCAAAGCAAGACGTAAGTCGACGGATGACGAAGAGGCTAGAAGCTCATCTCCAGGATCGAGTAAGAGTAATGGAAGTAAGGGAAGTCCTGGCAAAGGTTCTCCAGTTAAGTGCTGGGAATGCGGGCAAAGAGGGCATATAAGGTTTAGTTGTCCTGAACGGCCGGAAAACGAACAACCATCGGAGTAGAAAGTCATAAATTCTACTCCGCCAAAGTTGTGGCCGAGCCATCACTCGGAGATGGCACCCAAGCTTGTCCAGGTGGTCAGATAAATACTGAGCAAGCTAGTTAACATAAGATGGCAGCAGGTATCTGGAAAATTCAATTGTGGGTTATTAAGAAATTTAACCTCAAAGATACAGCTGTGGTTATGACCGAATTAACGAAGTCAAGGTTAATCGGTCAGGTTAAGTTTCAATTTCACTTACAAGTAGTTTAAAACGATAAGTAATTTATTTATTTACTATCATTGAAATTATTAATTTAATTACAAACTGCTGGAGCAAGTTGGAGCAAATATAACAGAGTCAGACCAATCATCAGAGTCGGATGAAATAAGAGGGGAAAAGTAGTGCCAGATTCGTATCAGAAATTCTGGTCAGTCTCCGATGATCTGGTCCAAATTCTGACGATCATTCCTTGTTGGGATGCTTTGCAGCCACCCAGGCAACCGTAAAGGCCTCCACATGAATATTTGGCACTCTGCCTTAAGGGGGTACATATACCTAAAAAAAAAACAACAGAAAAAATTTTGTAAGTTTTTTAAAAATTATTTATTTAAAAAGATATTTTTTTTCCATAATATACACACATTTTTACATAATTTTTTACATTTAGAAAATTAAAATAGGTGTTTTTATAAGTGTTATAAAATTCAGCTTATTTAGGCTATGAAAGTTCATTGCTCGTAAGGTCAAAATTTTTCCTTAAAGCGGATCGACCCAGGATTTGGCATAGTTGTTGTACATGTGAACCTTCATGAGCGGAACCTCAGGCAACCAAATCCAAGCACTATTAAGCTACTTGCATACTCTAAAATTGCTTAATGTGGTAAAAATTTTGATAGTTTTTATCATTTTAGTCAATTTACGGTGTGCCATCAGCTTAATAATGCTTAGATTTGGTTGCCTGAGGTTGTGCTCATGAGGGTTCACATGTACAACAAGTGTGCAAAGTCCTGGGTCCTTCCGCTGTCTGGAAAAGTTTTGGCTTTACGAGCAATGCCCTCATTTTCTCAAAAATCACATATTTGAGAAAATGGTTTTTAAAGTTCTGAACAGATTTTGATGAATGAAATGTAACACACCAACACATAAACATTTATATCTTGAAAATATATTGTCAAAGGACTCTAGCTTGATGTAAATACTCCTTTGCACATAGCCGGATACTTTATTTTTTTGCTCCTGCTCCTAAAGTGACCCAATTAGCTTTTTTATCAAAAACACAGATTACACACTATTAGGCACCAAGACCAAGTTAAGACTTTGAGTCAGCGGAGTCTTCATATGCAATTATCTAAAAATTATCTTTAACTTTAAATCACAGAATTATTTTTTCAATCCACATTTGTACATAAACACCTTTTTTTTAACAACTAAAAAACTTCATAAGTTTAACTGGTAAGAATTGGTCATCTATTCTTAAATTTTTTTTTTTGAATAAAACTAACTTATTTACTTGAGATTAAAATAATAACAAAAACAAAAGCAAGTAAAGTAAAATTTCACTAGAAATATGACTCAAAGAACAAAAAAGTCGTCATGAACTTGCAACGCTGCGGAAATAATTTGATATCGATGGATCGATATTCGATACTCATTAATGTAATATACTAAAGTAGACTCGTAGAGGTAATATATGTCATATATTATGTCATAAAGGTTATAAATTTTTTTATGCGATCGATTCTAACTTAATAAATTGTTTTTAGCATTAAACTTGAAATGAAAGTTAATCTGTCATTCTTAATTTTTATTATTAAGATATTATGTCACGGAAAAAATCTAATCACAGATAAAAAAAATATCTGTTTTTTCATCGCTTTTATTAGACGAAAACGATATAAATACTTACAGTTCTGTTCGTGGATAAAAAAAAAAAAATTATACCTACATTGCGAAAATTAAAAAAGGAAAAAATACATCGAAAAAGCATTTGTACCTATAGTATCGTAGAAAGTATTTCTGCTACTAGAACTGACTTGAAAATTGAAATTCTTGAATTTCAAAAAAAGGCATTTCAACGTTAATTTAATAAATTGAATGTCTTTATTAAATTAACTGTAACTTTTTTTTCTTAACGAATTAAGAAACGCGGTTTGCGGCATTTGAAAGCTGATGTAAAAGTACATCAAAAAACACAAAAACCTGAAGATCGATTTTTTGAAAAATTATAGGTATATGTATCCCCTTAAGAAGCTTAAGGCAAGCATTAAGGCAGATAATGCCAGCATTAAAGCAACCTTACTGCATTCGGCAAAAAATGGTTTTTTTTTTTAATCTGAAATTTTGCAGAGGGTCTAGGTTTTGATGACAATACAATAATCAGTTGTCATTTATGAACCTAGACATCCAGGTCGCCGATAACGGGACCAACCTGGGTAGCTGGGGGTCATCTTCAGGAGTTCGTGTCGAGTTCTTCGTGGATGACTTCAGGAAGTATTATAGAGTATTAAAGGAATCAGTTTGGAACTGGACATCCAGGTCGTCGATGATAAGGGTACCTTCGGTACCTAGAGGTCATCTTCAGGAGTTCGTCTCGAGTTCTTCGTGAATGACTTCCGGAAGTATTTAAATAGATTGATAAAACACTTCATAATACTCCCTGAAGTCATCCGCAAAGAACTCGACTTAAACTCCTGAAGATGACCTCCAGGTACCCCGGGTACCCTCGTCATCGACAACCTGGATTTCCAGGTCTAAACTGATTCCTTAAATACTTCATAATACTTCCTGAAGTCATCCATGAAGAACTTGCGAGGGAGTGAATCCCTCGTAAATTATTTTCCTACCTGGCAGTGTCAAGTCACCTGGGAAACAACAAAATTATTAATTTGTTTGTTTACATTCCCAGGTGATAACCATGCCGCGTTCTCGCGCAGCGAGTGGCGACGGTCGCCGTCGGCTGAAGGCGGCTGCAGTAGCACGAGCACACGACGCGCGCACGGCACCCATATACACACACATGAACACCACCCGGGAAGGCTCTCCCGGCCCAGGGCGCACACGCGCACACACACACACACACACGCGCGCGCACGCACGCGCACACACACACACACACACACGCGCACACACGCGGGTCCCGATGCTCCGCTGGGGGTCTCCGGCGACGGAGGAGGTGCGCGGCGCGTGTCGACAGACGACGCAACTGCGTCAGCAAGCGCCTGCGCGCACACTCGACACAGTAGACGTGGGCGTGAGTGTGGTTTATTATTTTTTTTGTTTGGTGTGTTGCGCGAACTACGTGTGCGTGTAGGGTTTGATTTGATTTGATTTTGATGCGTTTATTGATTGTACATTATGTTGTACAAAATACATAGATCAACAAATAAGTATTTACATCAGAATAATATAACAAATATAAAATAAAGTATATAAAAAATAAGAACAATATTCTAAAAATAATAATAATAAATAAAAAAATAAAAATAAAAATAAAAATAAAAATAAAAATAAAAATAAAAAATAAAAATAAAAGTAAAAATAAAAATAAAAATATATAATCTCAAACAATATTGCAACAGGTAAGTAGTCTAACTACAGTCTATACTCAGCGTACAGAGCTTAATCTTCTCCCTCAGTAGTAAAGATGTGTGATTTGATGAGGTGTTTGAAAATGGGAAGGGATGACGATTGACGAATATGAGGAGGTAGTGAATTCCAGGAATAGGTAGCTAGCACATGAAACGAGCGTTTCAGAGACTCCGTGCGGTGAGAGGGAACAATCAACACATCTTGTGCATGCGGGTTCGCCATTCTCAAAGGACGCGAGCTGAGCTTCTCACTAAAAAAATTCGCCAAATATGGCGGAGTACCCATATGAAGAATCCTGTAGAGCAGACAGGCAGCAAAATAATCTCTGCGGCCCGCCACCCGAAGCCAGCCGAGCTCACGTCTATAAGGTGTGACATGATCGCTCTTCCTGATCCCAAAGATGTGCCTGATCCCACGATTGAGCAAGCGCTGTAATACGAGATCCTGCTCACCCGAGATATTACAGTACACAAGTGAACAATAGTCAATTATAGGAAAGAGCAGGGTCTGTATAAGGTGCTTGCGCAGTTGAAAGGTGGTGCTGCGTCTAAAGTGGTTAAGACGGTACAAAAGAGAATTGGCTCTCCAAGAAACATAACGAACATGGTCCTTCCAGCTCAGCTTAGAGTCCAGCACCACCCCCAGACTACGCGCTGAGGGGACAAACGGGACAGTGTAGCCGCCAAACCGCAGGTCATGAATACCCAATTCATTAAAGCTATTGACATACGACGGAGTCCCAAAAACCATTGCCTTGGTCTTACTAGCATTCAGTACCAGCTGATTGGCGGCAGCTCAGTCAGCGACGTGCTCAGCACCCCGGCTCAGTCTTCCCAGCATGGCATGCATGTCCTCAAGTCGGCCCCGCACGTAAATCTGCAAATCATCCGCATAAACCACATAGCAGACACCAGGGCCAAGGGCATGGGCAATATCAACGATGAACAGAAGGAAGAGCAGAGGACCCAGCACCGAGCCCTGAGGCACACCCTTATTAAGGGGACGGAAAGAAGTAAAAAAAGTGCCGTCCTCCGCTCTTACCGCCTGCGAGCGGCCAGTCAGATAAGAGGCAACCCACCTCAAAACCCCATGCGAAAAACCCAGAGATTGCAGCTTCCTGAGCAATGTTACGTGCGAGACCGAATCGAAGGCTTTACTAAAATCAAAAAGTAGTAGCGCAGTCATTTGTCTCCTGTCCATACCGATTCGAATGTCGTCCGTGAGTTTAAGCAGTGCCGTCTGTGTACTATGTCCCGCCCTGAAACCCGCCTGAAAATCGTCCATCAAACCCTGCGATTCAACAAAAGTAGAAATCTGGTTATGGACAAGCCTCTCAAGAATCTTTGACATGAAACTGCGCAGGAAGATGGGACGAAAATCATTCAGGCAAGACGGAGAGGGAATCTTATTCAGTGCGATCACCGTCGACTTCTTCCACTGCTCAGGGAAAGTCGAAGTCGATGGGGAAGCATTAAAGATTTTGCAGATGAAAGGACCAATAGATGGAAAAGCTGACTGAATAAAGCTCTGTGGAAGAGAGTCAATGCCCACTGCCTGGGATGTCGACTGACTGATAGCACTTGCTATCTCGTCCACCGTCACATCCACAAACGCGAAGCCACCATGATCTTCCTCTCTTCCCAAGTCATTCAGAAAGAGAGAGAGATCCGGCGCCATACTATTGAAAGAAACAGAGGCAAAGTGAGCATTAAGATTTTCCACTAAAAAACCGCCCAAATTAGAATCCGCTCCGGAAGAGATACCAAGTCGCCTTAGTTCCTTCCAGAGCTGCTGAGGATCAGTGATGTCCTTGAGCCTACACCAATAGTAATCAAGTCTCGCAGACTCGATCCTTTCATGTGCAAAATCTCGCGCCTGTCTGTATAAAAACAGTTCAATATCGAGTCTTGAGCGTCGGTAACGTCTGTAGAGTCTGTCTCTTTCAGTCAATAGGTCCCGGTAGTATGTAGTAAACCACGGATGGTGATTCTTCTTTTGTTTGAGGGTTTTTAGAGGAGCGAAAATATCAAGAGCAGCATTAAGATTCAAATACAAGCAATCAACCCTCTCACTAAGTGAATACGACTCATCCGTGAATACTGACCAGTCACAGTCAAACAAAAATTTATTCAAAGCCCCAGCATCTACAGATTTAAAGTCCCTGTAAGTAAAGTCATTAGCCAAAAGTTGTGGGGTTTGAATGTCAAGGGTAACAGTCTGTAGGTCATGTCCTGCAATGAAAGGGGTCTCTGTCTTCCAATAGTCAGTCACAGTGTCAAGTGCGTCAACGAGAACTAGGTCTAGCCAGGTATCCGAGTGAGAGGTGTGGTGTGTAGACCCAAATGGAACCGAGAACAGAGAGTTCTCCTCAATTAAATTGCGCACAAAATTCGCATCAGGGGAGTCTGAAAGCTGGTCCGCGTTAAAGTCCCCGTGTATGACCTTGGTGCCGTAATCATGCATACTATCACGCAGGTCGGACACAAAGTCAGACCCAAGGACAAACGGAGCATGTGGGGGCCTATACACCACACCTACAAATATGGGGTCAGCGCTACCCAGAGAAACCTCAGCAAGCAAATACTCAGGATGACCAGGCCTACCATCCCACTCAGTGGAAGACGAGCAGAGGTGTTTGACTGAGAGGGACTGATGCACATAAATCGCTACTCCGCCCCCTTGGTTATTACGGTCACGCCTAAGGATAGTATAACCCTCAAGAGCAACAAGCACATCCTCAATCGAAGGACTCAAATGGGTCTCAGTGACAGCAATCACGTGTAACCTGGTCTGAGTCAAAAGAAACAGCCTGAGCTGCTCAATATGCCCCTTAAGCGAGTTCGCATTGAAATGACAGACACGCAGTAGCATGCCCCCGCCCCGCACGGACCTCTGATCAGGGGTTAGAAAGGAAGTTTGAGATGAATATGAAAATGAAAAAGGAGTATCATGGGGTGAAGGATTGATGAATCTAAGATAGTAAGATGAGTATGTTGTTTTACCACGAGAAAGAAGATGTAAGAGTATACTTGTTATGACAAAAAACGCTCTAGATCCTGTTCACTTGATATGGGAGTAGCGACATCTCCTTTCTTCCTACGGACTAAAACCTTGCCATTTCTTACAAATGTAGTAAATCCAGAGTTGGGTTGTCTTGCCTTCTGGTAAATAAGGCGTCGAAGTTTGAAGGTCTCTCTATCCAGGAACTCATTGATATTGATGAGAGCAGGACTTATAGCAGTTGACTGAATACCAGAAGGAAGATTAGGAGAGAGAGCAGTAGTGTGAAGCTTGCCTAGCTGAATCTTGCCCTTGATGATTTCCAAGAGTAAAGCGCGAGAACTGAGAGTCGCGATGATTGAAGGTGGGCGTGGTTGCCGTGGTACCTGAATGGATGTAGACGTTCCAGGGTTTTCATCAGTCTTATCCTTCTGTGCGTGCGTTGCAGCTGCCGTCGTGCCATCTAGGGTTGTCTTAACAGCAGACTTAATAATAAGCAGACGAGCAGAGATAATATCCCGCGAGTCAATGTCTGCGTACACAGTTTTTAAGACCGAATGAACAAGAGCCTTTAGCGAGGCACCCGGAGGAACCGTAAGGCCGCCGATCACCACATCAGACGAGTTCGAAGGTCCGTGGGTCGAGACTTGTGTGAGACGCATGGATAACTCGGCGTTAGTCTTTTCAAGGGTCAAGACTTTGTTGAGAAGCTCCGGGTTTTGTGCAGCAGAAACATCGGCTGAAGACTCAAGTGTTTGCTTGATCTCCGCAAGCTCGCGTTTAACGTCTTCTAGCTCCGACTCAGCGTTGTTCATTCTCTTGACCAGGACGGGGATTGCATCTAGTCCCAGCAGCTTGGTGTCAATTCCATCAAAGCGCTCCCTATTGGTATCCCTCATTGACTTCATCTCGTGAAGAATCGTCCTCAGCATTTCGTCGGTGGTAGCCTCCTTCAGAGTGGTTTCATCCTTCGCAGAGGTATCCTTTGGCTCAGAGTGTGCTGAAGTATTCGACGAGGATGATATCGATCGGGCGCGAGAGTTGTGTTTTCCATGGGAAGGAGGAGTAGCTTGAGTGATGGAGGGAGGACAGGCCTTGCCAGGCTTACCTTCAAGGTTGACTGCAGCAAGTTTGGCACACGAAGTGTGGAAACCCTTTCTACAGTTGTCACATATATGGATGTGAGCATTGGATCGCGCTGGCTTTAAACAGATGGTGCACAAACACTCAGTTTTTCTTCTTGACATAGTAAAAGGCGAGAGATATGAGTTGACGAAAGTAGAAAAGTAGAAAAATCTGGCTAATGGTGGTCAGACCACAGTGCTGTATGAAAGCAGGTGAGTAGTTACGGTCACCGAATGGTCAGACCACAGTGTGGTATGTGAGCTGGCGTGTGATTATGGTCACCGAAAGGTCAGACCACAGCGTGTTGCGTGAGCAGGCAAGTGATGGAGACCGCCGAATAGTCAGTCCACAGTGTAATATTCAGACACTATTACCAGCAGAGAAAATGTGTGTCACCAATCAGGATTTGAAAAATTCGCGCGGTTTTGCACTATGTTCACAATGTGAGTTTAAATGTAGTCACTGATCCGGATTTGAATATTCGCGCAATTTTGCACTGTGTTCACCAAGTGGTCGAAACTTATATGTAGACACTACTTAGGTACTTTACCCGCTAAAAATTTGCACTAACCTCACTTTAATGAACTATTTATAATTTGAGTTTAAATGTATATTCACGATAGCACAGTTGGATTTTGTTTATAAAATAACCAAAAAAGGCACTAAAAACAATATAATAACAAATTCAACTATGACCGATTTGTTAAACACTCGTAACTCAATAAAACAAGAGGAGCACGGGCTGCGATGTGTACTCTCGCGATGGAGAGAGAGAGATTTTGATTTGATTTGGTTTTGATGATTTTATTAATTGTACATTATGTTGTACAAAATACACAAGGTGAAAAAGTTAGAAAAAGAGAGAGAGAGAAAGAGAGTATGTGCGCGAGGAATGAGATAGACTGTGAGTGCCTCGTGTGCGTTGTTTTGGTATTATATTTCATTTTGTATTTTCGCGCGTTATATAGGTGGCGTGGCGATCGCCACCGGAACTTTGTAAACGTGAGTGTGATTGGATAGTGTGGCGTGAAAGTATTTGATTGGTGGACACCTTACTGTTCCTCCAGTGTGAATGAAACTTGATTATATAAAATCGTGTTGATTGGCTGAGTGTGTAGGGGAAGAATGGTGAGGAAGGAAGTTGAGTTTGTGAGACGCGGGGAGCGTCACTCTGTTCCTGGTAGCCGTAGAGTAAGGTTGTGTTTTTGGTTTGAGAGTGTAGTTTTTTTTTCTGAGTTCTTTTCTCTAAATTTTCGAATAAGTTTTTTTTTGTAGACAGTTTTTGTAGTTTTCTTCGTTTATTTTACTTTCCAGCTAGCAACAAAACTTGGGTTATTTGGCCAAACAACACAAGAGAGTTAAATAGTATTTTCAATAAGTGGTCATTTTGGATTATTTTGAGCAAACAATTATAGGTATAATTTTTCGCGTAAGATTTTATTTATTTAAATTTTGTAAAGCATGATTTTTAAAATTTCCTTGGTGCGTGGTATGTGAAAAAATTAAAAATTATATTTGATACGGTTAAGATTTTGTTGCATAAATTCGATCAGGATTTTCTTGGCGCGGCGTCGTTACCTGCCATTTTGTAGACCTACTTGATAGTTTTTTTTTCTTTCTTTGTTCTTAAGATAAAATTTTTTTGTAAATGTAGACTTGATTTCTTTGTTTTTTTTAGTAGACAAGAATAAAATTTAATTCAACTAAATTTTTGCAATAACTTATTTCTTCTCTCTCTAGCTCACCAACCAGTTCCGGAGGTTTTCTTTCCGCGGAAACCCTAACCTCCAGAATTAAGGAGTTTTTCCCCGATTTTTCTTGATTAAAAAATATTGTAATGGGAGGGCCTGGGAAACTCCATTAATTATTTAAGGGAGGCCCTTTTCTCCAGAAATATCCCATTACAAACTCGACACGAACTCTAGAAGATGACCCCCAGGTACCCGGGTTAGCCCCGTTATCGGCGACCTGGATGTCTAGATTCATAAATGACAACTGATTATTTTATTGACATCTAAACCTAGACCCTCTGAAAAATTTCAGATTTAAAAAAAAACTATTTTTTGGCTGAATGCAGTAAGGTTGCTTTAATGCTGGCATTATCTGCCTTAATGCTTGCCTTAATCTTCTTAAGGCAAAGTGCCAAATATTCATGTGGAGGCCTTAAGAGATCCTCGTAGGGCTGGAAAAAACTAGGGAAATTCTCTGGTGGAAAATTCCAAAAAGTAGACCCTATAGCATCCCGGATTAACATTAGATCTTATGTTGACAAGAAATACCCAGAAATGAATCAGGAATTTTTTTTTTTTTTTTGGAATTTCAAACCACCACTCCTCGCACAGTGTTGGTTACGAGAGTAGCATGGTGAAAACTTATTCAACATTCCGGTTTTTTTTTTGTTTTTTTTTTTTTTGTTTTACATCTAATAAATTTAATGATTATTAATTTGAATTTTGTTTTAAAATGTGATTTTTTTTTTTTTCTTTTCAGATTGAGAATTTGGTGACAGAAAAATAATATATTTTGACTGATTTTACATTGTTTCAAAAATGATTACATCTACTCATATTTTAACAGACTCAGATATCTGTTTAAACAGCCTAAGCCAAAATTCTCACCAGACAATTCAAAATGATGCTAGTAAGCTTTCTTTTAGAAGTAATCAAGAGAAATGTAGTCGTCTTAAGAATATCATCAACAATTTATATAAAAAAGGTCTAATGGAAATTATTACAAAGACACCATACCAAGTACATAATGAAAACACGATAACTATTGATTTCATATGTGAAGAGGAAATTATGGAAAATTACACCATGACAGATGCCTTCGAAAAAATTGAAATAATAAGTAAAAACCAAGAACGGCTGGAAACTGATTCTCTGACAGTTTCTGTAAAAAAGTTTATTTTGAACAACTATACTGATAAATTAAATGTATGCATTGATAATAAAAAATTTAGGTGCCTGTCGAGTCTTGAAATCAGCTTTGATCTACTTGATGTAAATAAGAACTATTTTAACGATTTTATCGTTCATTTTGTCAACAACGTTACTTGTAACAAATTAAGTACTACTAAAAAGAAACTTGTAAATTCATTGTTGCCCAGTCAATATTACTTGGAGCCCGAAAAGAAAAATATCTTAGGCAGCAGTTGGTTTTTTTCGAGTCATAAAACTAGCGACAATCTACTACTTCTAACTTCTGTTGCTATCAATAAAGATTTCTGTTCCAAAAATAATTTTTTGATGAATAAGATTTATGAAAATTTTGCATGTTTAGAGTTCAAAGTGTTGCATAAAGAAATGTTAAAAAGTCTTGTAATTAAAATAATAAATGAATTAAGCTTAAGGAATGAAGAAAAAAAATTTTTAAAAAAAAAATCCAGTAAATGCATACATTTTAGCATGCCTATAGGTAAAGTTGAGTCAGTTTTACCTAACTGTCAATTGCTTAAAAATATTTCAACTAGTAGTTTAAAAAAATCAATTTGCAAAACACATCTTTCGTCACATAGTCATAATAATCCGATTAACAAAATCAATAAAGAAATTAGAATTTCAAATATTCTGAAAACAAAATTCCTTTGCCTTTACTGTGAGCAAAAATTTACGTCAGATTCACTGCAACAACAACATACAGAGAAAGCTCATTTTTTTCCGAGCAAACGCAGATTAAGACATAACTCCAAAAAATTCAATCAACAAAAATGTCGGTACTGTACAAATAATAAGTTTTGGGACAATTTAGATAATTTATTTCAGCATTTGGTGAGATCTCACGATGACAAATATTTTGGTTGCTTGCATTGCAAAACGAGATATCATACAAAAAAAGCTCTTATATCCCATAATTATAAAATGCACTATAAAATTCAATACAAACAAAGAAGAAAACAAAATAACATTAAAAATGAAATAATTCATCATAAATTAATCATGAAATTATTAAAGAGTAATACTAATTTCAAGAACAAGTCTGCAGCAGAAAAAATATCATTAGTAAGTTACTTTGACGCCTCACAGATATTTTACAAAAGCATTAGTCGTAATGTTCATGGAAATTTTCAATATCATTTTGATGACAAACATTCATCTAATTTTTTCTTCGATAAACAGTTAGTTTTAATCTCAAATGTTGAAAAGCAAAAACGATCACAAAACTCATTTGGCATTCCTTCACCTGTTATAGCAAAAAAATTGTATGTTCCGGTTTTTTATATCCACCATTTACGTCTTTCAAATGATTCTGAACATTCAGGCAAGTTCATGGTTAACTTTAGTAGAAGTAATTTTCTTACTACTCTTCTTCTACGTCAATGTCTTTATAGAAAGTACCAATTTTCTAGGAAGAATGTTAGCCAAGAGGAATATAAATATTCTCCAATGGATTTTTCTAAGTTTGATTTATATACACAAAATATTTTAAAAAAAAAACAATGTTCAAGCAAGAATTTTTCTTCCTCATTTAACAAGCGTAATCAAAGTATGTCCTTACAAGTCGTTTCAAAAGATGATTGTAAAAAAAAAAATTTTCAAGAGAATCTCATTGATAAAGCGGTTTGTACTAATTCAGATAACATTGATTTCATTACTACTCAGCTTTTATTAATTAACTTGAAAAACAAAAGTTATCAAAGCAATTTCATGAAAAATGAAAAAAGTCACAGTGGAGTGTATTCAAATGTACAAAAAAAAAAAATATCAAGTGTAAGTAATTTTGAATTTCAAAATCTTATGAAACTTGACATACTGAATGCAAGTTGTTTTAATGAAAAAGAAACAGCTCATTTTTCTGCTGAGTTATCTGGAGAATGGTCACGACCAAAAACTTACGTTTGTTCAGTGTGTGAAGCAAAATATGTAAGTAATCTATTATTTTACTAATTTAAGCTGTATTTAAAAGAAGCGTTGGTAAAAAGTATCACCATACTCGAATGAAAACTATATTAGTCTCTCTAGTCAGTATCTGATTCTTAAATCTGAGGAAACATGAAAGTACTTATATGGAATACGACTTATAAATACTTTCATAAACTTCTTTATACAACATGAGACTTCGATTAACTTTATGATATTGCTTTTTTAAAGATTTATTGGAACTAAACTTTTTTAGTATTTGAGGAGTTCTTTTCTTTTTTATATGTTTATTTCAAAAAGAACTTTTTACGTGTAGGATGTTGAAAGAATTCGACCAATAAAATGGTGGTTAAATTAATACGCGTAGCTAAGAGACACATTGTAGCTATACCTGGATGAGGGCACCTATTACGAGGACAAACTATAAAATAAATTGGACGAAAAATATCTCTATAGAGTATGGGTATCAAAATTTTACACTTTAAAATAATTTAGGTATCTTCACGTAATTGGCATGATTGTGAGTTCAACAACTAATTAAAGTAAATATGAAGCGGACTTTAATTGGTTACAACCTCAATTTTCGGTGAATTGAAAATTCTAACTTGACTTCGAAATCTGAACATGTGCGTTTTGCATTAAACAAGAATAAATTTGTAAGATAACATTGAAACTTAAGTCCTCGTAGAATTTTCTTTGTTTGCTACAATAAATAATTGAGTAATCAAAAAGTTCATTTAAATCTTACCTGACTTAGGTAGGGCGACAGGACGTCAAAAGATAAAACGTCAAGCGACAAAATGTCAACGACAAAATATCATAAACCAAAATATCAAAATTTAATAATTTAAACAGAATTAATAGAAATTAAAAAATTGAAATTAAAAAATTAAATTTTTATTTTATTTTTAAAATCATGAAAATAATAAAATTTTAAAAGAAATTTATAAATAAGTGGAAAAAAATCAAAATTTATAAAACAAAACAACATTTTATTTTAATAATGCATACAATTTTAATCGACTACGAAGCAATAAACAATCAATATAAGTGTGTACAAACAATACATTTGTTGTGATTACGAAGCACACTAACAATGAAGATTTCAAAAACGAAGATTTAATGCCAAACTCTGTAAATACTCTGTTTTATCTACATCAACATTATCAAAATCAGATACAATATTAAAAATCCGTGTATTTAACTCGACATACTTTTTAATTGCTGTGGGTTTACATAATGATTTATTGAGAGGTAAAGCAGATGATGTAGCGGAAATATTTAAAGTACATTTTGTACTTTTTAATTCTTGTAAAAAAAAAATTAACCAATTTTAAAATTTAAAATCACTTTGGCCGCATAACTTAAGCTTGCTTACAGAAAACAAAAAAGATAAAAATTTTTAATAATTGATTCATGCTGACTTGGATATCTAGTTCTTAAGGTTTAAATTTCTTTTATATAAATTGTATCATTAGTCAGAACATATAAAAATCATAGACAGAATTTACTGTTATAAAGTATTTTTGAATTCATTTTGCATACATAATTGATGGACAAACTAAATCCACTCTAAAAATAATGAAGCAAATGCTCATCCGTACTCTCAAAATCCATGCCAAATAGAATTCATAATTTCTGGTTCACTGGATACCTAGACCCAAAACTATCTATTTCTTTTGTACTTCTTAATTAACCAATTTTAAAATGTAAAATCACTTTGGCCGCATAACTTAAGCTTGCATACAGAAAACAAAAAAGATAAAAATTTTTAGTAATTGATTCATGTTGACTTAAATATACTTATCATTAACACCCTGAGTTAATGTAACAGTTACAATCAAAATTAAAATTCATTGCCAGACATCAAGTTTATTTGAGAAAAAAGGTGGGATTACAAAACTTTCAGACATCAAGTTTATTTTTGAAAAAGGGTAGGATTACAAAACTTTAACAGTTCAGGTGTATTCGCTTAGAGCATATACATTTCAATGATGATTAAAATTAAGCGATAATATGTATGACAATGACATTATGTCCTGCAATTGCACCTTTTGCAATTTGCAAGTTGGGTAGATTATAAAAGAGTAATTTGCAAGTTCAACCTGACACACACGCAAACACACTCATTCAGAAAAAACTTTATTTTTAATATTGCCAATGTGCACCTCCAGCATCAGGTCCCCAACACAACCACAGCACAATTATTATCAACTCACAGGGCACACCACAATAATTGAAAAATCTTTGATGATGATGATCATAGAAAGACTGTAGAGATTATTTATTTCATACTCTTTTATTGAAATTAAACAAATTAATAATTATAAATTCTACCACTTATTTAATATATAATGAAAATAAGGGTCTTCAGTACTGTTAATTCTATGACAATCAATTATTTATAAAAAAATTCTTTCTTATAACACATTACAAGCGGCTCTGCTCAGCGGCTCCGCTGCAGTCAGCTGAAGGGAGCTGCTTGATACAGCGCCACCAGTCGCCTCATGGCTACAGGCCCCGGCCTACATGCCCCCGTCTGCCGCTGTAGGTAAGCAGTAGGTAAGAGTGAGACAGCAAAAATAGACACGCCCACCGCATACGTCACGTCCGGTTAAGTCTATAGAGAGCGCAGGCAGAGAGACCGGATGCCCGAAACTGAAATCGAATTCCCCTGACTGCCGTGAGCCAAAGGAAAATCAGCGTTTCGAAAAATGAAACGTTCATAACTTTTCAATGCAGGCTTTGTTCGGGATAATTTTTTTTTTTTTAATTACTCAGGGGATCATCAGCTTGGCGCGGGATGTATAATATAAATGAAATAATCATCCTAAAATAGTTTTTCTTTGAAGCGTCCTAACCTAAAACCAAAAATCAAAGTATATGAAGCCTTGCAGGCTTTCACGGCAGTCAGTTTAAAAAAAAAACCAAATCGCCGTTAAAGCCCGATTGGGCTTTAGGATTTTGCCGTTTGATATTTTGTCGTTGACGTTTTGTCGCTGATATTCTGTCGTTTTGATGTTCTGTCGCAGAATCCCTGACTTATTCAAAAGAAATTTTTTTTTTTTTTCTTTTTGACATTGTTAGCTGTTTTATACAATTTCAAGTAAATAATATGTAATAACAAACCTTTTAGTTTTGAATAAAGTAGCGTTTACAGCATACAAAATATGTACTTAATTATAAGTTATTGAAAACTTTTTTTAAGATGTATTCAAATTTACGGGATCCATCCCATTACAATTTTTTGTTGAAGAGAAATCAAATCTAAGTTTAGCACTATTATAATTTGTATAAATAAATACATGTTTTAAGTAAAAGTTTTTAGTTTCAACATTATAAAGTTTACTAAATATTAACTAGTAACAATGGTTATAAGGCAAAATAGTTTAATAGATCACTCTTAACAGTTTTTTTTTTTAAATATTAGTGTCCTGTATGATTATAAATTTATTATTTAGGTTGTTCCATATAGAGCGAGGTCTAAATGTTGTTGAGTATTTGACATCGTTTTTGATTTTTGATTGAATTCAGACAATATAAAGCGGTTTCGGAATGGATAGATTTGATACTTGAGAATAAAAATCTTATCATTTTTCTCTCCACCTTTATGTAGTTTTGATGTACATGTTTATGTATCAGTAGAATATCATTGAATTCGTGTATTGTTTTGATAGAGATTCTGCCATATTTGGTAGCCAAATTTGTACAATCATGTGACAAGTAACTGATCGGACTACCTAATTTAAATGCTAAGTATCTAGTGAATTTGAGTTAAAATATCTCAAGTGGGCCACTAAAAATCAAAATTTCGAATTTCATATATATTTTTATGGTCTCTCAAAGGTTAATATCTCAAAATTAACTCTCTAAATATATTTTTTGAATACTCATTTCTCAAAGAGTTATACACAATTGAAGTTTATAGAACTCTTATTTAATTAACCATATTTCAATGAATTTTGGATGGAACTCTACAAAAATTTATTGACAATCTTAGAACATTTAAAATTAACAATCGTCAAACTAACCAACTTCTTCCTAATTTAAATAAAGTAGTTTTATCATGATTTCATTTTTTGTTCTCTAAGCTACACGATGGTGAAAGAAAATTTTTGTCATTAAATTAGATAAAAAAGTTATATTAAATTATCAAAAATGTAAGCAAAAAGTGGCAGCCATACGGAGAATTTGTATATATGTATAAGGTAGGTGTACCTAATATGGACCCCCTAAGCGAGAATCGACGTTGTGATGAATCAAATCAATATTTTTTGACGCGTAAGGTCTCATTTTAAGGGTTAATTCAAGAGCTTTAAAATGAGACCTTACGTGTTCGATTTTGATCAATTAGCTTGAAATGCCAGAGAATTTACAAAAACACGTTTTTTAAGACACCAAAAATTTTTGATTAAAAAATATATGAGATTAAAAAACTTCAAAATTTTTCTTATTTTAAAAATGATTTATTTAAAAATTGAGCCTTTTTTACAATGTTTTCGAAAGCTTTGCAACCAGTAGAAAAATTACAACTTTAAATTTTTATCAAAGTTTGTTTTTTGAGCTAGAATGTTTTTTTAGTAATAAAATGAAAAAAAGCTCTGAAACAATTAAATCAATATTCTAAATACTTCATTATACAATTTTTATACCACGCAAAATGAAAGCAAATCTATGAAATATCGGTATTTCTACTAATTCGAGGGGGGCTATATTAGGTACACTGCAGAATAAAAAGTTATTTAAGAATAAAACCTGTTAGAAAACGAGTTGAACAAAATCTAAAACCGCGTTTTAAAGCTGAAACAATAATGAATCGAAGCTACTTATGAAAATTTTGGTCTGGTATGTCTAAATCTTTTAGCAGACAATTTAATTACAACGTAAAATAATAAGAAAGGTATACGAAACGAGTTTTAGCTATAAGGTGTGCGCAAAAATAATTTTTAAATGTTCTAAAAAACTCAAAACTTCATAATTCAGTGTTTTTGACTTCTTCCTACCTTGTAGAGATGCTGCATATCGAGCATATTCAAAATAACAGGGGGCCATATTAGGTACATCTACCTCATATATTAGGGGGTACCCCCCTGTTCACTCCACTCGCCAACCCTTTTATAGTAATCAATAATTGATAACTATAAAAATTAATCGAAACAGCACGTTAAATCCATGTTTGGTAAAATAATCAAAAGACTAAGTGCTCAAAATCAATAAAAATGAGACACGAGAGTTCAGTTTGAAGTTTACTTACTCATCATAATTTGATTCATAAAATCAGTGTCATAGAAAAAAATTTTTAATTATTAAGGAAAATTTATGAGGTTGTCTTTAATATATAATTTTATTTCTTTTTTCAATAATTTTCAGTAAAAATCTGTCCAGTGCTAAAATAGATCTAAAATTGGCAAACGAAGATATAAATCAATTTTAAAATAGTTAGAGTGTTCATGTTAGGTATATACATACATTTTTAGAGACTCATAAAGAATATTTTAGTAAGCCCACTGGTATTTTAAACCATTTTATTAGATCGTATACACACAAAAAATTTTTTAGTGCTCCTTTCGCTTACGGTGGGTATATTAGATAAATTCATTTCTGATCGATATTACAAACTTTATCATATTTGCCGGCCCACAATCGTCACTCAGCTAATCACCTTAAGTATCTAACCTGCTTCACTATCTCACCCATTTTGAAAACCCTAATAACCTTTCTTAATTTTTCATCTTTAACCACCTGACCTATTTTAATCTTAGCCACATTACTGACCTTACTAATTTCACTTACTCCAAATACCGTACTCAATCTCCAACTCATCTCTCACTCGCTCTACCAACAAACCCTACTTACCTTATTCGTTCTTGACACTAACTCATCTCACATCTCTGTCTATTCGAAAAGTACTCTAGTAATTAGCAAAATATTTAAATAATCACGATTATTTTCAAATTTCGCAAACTCGTACAAACAAGCCTCGATTTCCTTCGAAATTTTTTTACAGATTATTTATGAGATGAACTTACTTCCTGAATAGTAACAGCTCGCGACATTGCGTTTAAACCGATTTACGATTTTGTAGGGGTAGGGTTCAATTTAGAATGATAAATGGCATTGTTCAGCAACCTCTCATAACAACAAAAAGTATTTAATAAAAATGACATGATTAGAAAGTTGAGCTCAAGACCTTTTTAATGATACATAATTTTATATGAAAATTTTAATTAGAGCCAAAGTTATAATTTTAATAAGTCCACTAGCCCACAACCATCACTCACCTTATCTAACCCGCTTTACTATTCTCACCCATATTAAGAGCCCTACTAAATATACTTAGTTTTTTATCTTTAACTACCTGACCTAGTTTAATCTTAGCCACATTAATGACCTCACTAATTTGATTTACTTCAAATACCGCATTTTATCCCCCAAACTTATCTCACCAAATCTATTAACAAATCCTATTCACCCCTGTTCATCAACTCAGTCACTAACTTTAAAGTTTTGTTGAAGTACTTTAAATTTATTACGGATGACTTAAGGCCGAATCACTTATTATTTAAAAATAATTTTCTCCACTGAAAGAACATATTATGTTGAATCACCCTAAATATACGTAAAGTTAACAATTTTTCAATTTGAGCAATTTTTAATATTGATAACTACCATTCGAAATTGACGGGGCTCTTTTCAAGGGACAACATCGGTTTGACTAAAAAGCATAAGCATTGATAAAATTAATTTTGAAAAATGGTGATAGCTTTTTTAAGAATTTTCAGAATAAAAACTTAGTTTTTTTTTTTTTTTTTTTTTTTTATTAACGATAATGATTCCCATCTTGGGATACAAAGATATTTCATATAATTCATTTGTTTGCATTTTCCTTACTCTGCATATTTACAGTGTTTATTTTTTACATATTGCAGTTTGTTTCTACTCTATCTTCTTTCTTTATTCTTCATTCTTCTCTATCTCTATCTGGATTGACTTTCTTACGGCTAGCACCTTTCTCATCCATTCTATCTCGCTCGACAAAGTCGTCCTTGTCGAGCATTCTTCCCTCATATGTTACCATGTTTCCTCCCTCCACCCACATATTCAGCATAGTCTCTCTTCTCCCCCTACCGAGTATCTTTCTCCCCTCCACTCATTGCAGCATCTAAACCTTGCCATCATCTTTATCTTGCTCTCTGCCCCTTTCCAGCTTAGATATTTCGGTCTTTTCTCCGTCCACCATTTCCTGTAGTCTCTTGCTGACCTCGATTCTCTGATTTTTCTTGACCTTTCCCTTTCCCTTCTTTTCTTGAATTCCTCCCTCCATTTCCCAAGCGCGTCTTCCCCTTTGTCCGTTTCAGCTTCCCTTGCCCACCTCGTTGTACCCCCTTCCTCTTGCATTTTTACCATTGCTTTCCCCCATTTCGTGTTCTCTCATTTCCCTGCTGCAGTTTCTCAGGAGTTTACTCTATGTGTCCCCTTTTATTTTCTCTTGGTGTTATATCGCCCTGTATCCCGCCTCGATGCATATGTTATCTACCTTCGTTTTCTCCAGGATAATGTATTTGGGAATGTATCTATTTAGACCCAGGGTCCACCTGATGTATCTTGCTTGTAGTGCTTCTAACTTTTCCCTTACTTCCCAACCCCATATTTCCACCCCGTACATAAATATGCTTTTTACTAGCACGTTGAATAGTATCATCCTCCTATTCCAGTTCCCTTCAAATTTCCTCTCTCCTATGCCCCATATCTGTCCCATCACTGCTGCGGCCTTCCTTGTCACTTCCCTGATAAGTGCCTCGTCTCCGTTGTTCTTCGTGACTTTGTAGCCCAAGTATTTATACTCCCTCATGCCCATCCTACACTGGCGGCTGAGCCGCGGATTAAGCCTCGATTGGCTTAAGCTTTGGGGGGGGGGGGGTACACTCTGGAGGGCAAAAAAAAAGCAAATTTTTCATTTCAAACGGCAAAAGTTATTTAATTTATTAATAATGTACATGATAAAGTAACATTTGAACTACTTTCTGTAATTTTTTTGAATAAAAATATTAAAAAACAAGCCGATGCCAGTGCTTTTTCGGAGACGCCTTCGCTCGACGATTTTTTCCGTGGTAAGTGCCATTTTGTCCATAAACATCTGAAACAAAAATTTCAGAAAGATTCTGTTAGAAGATAAGTTTTTCCTGGTAATAACATGAGGATTTTTTTTTTTCACCTTTGACGATTTGGCAAGTGACATTTTTAGTCGAAAAAACGACCTTTGACTTCAAACAGCCCCGGCTATTGCCTTAACTTTGGGTCTCTCCTTACTTGAAAGTTGGGGGCACAGTGAGCCCACCGTCGGAAGGGTGCCGCACGAAGGCTTCCTCTCGCGTGTCCATTTACTTTTCATTCTCTTTCTTTCTCTGAAAATTTCTTGCCTCTAGCTTTTTGGTGAAGTCGTTCCAGAAATACCATGCCCCATCCTTACATATTCGGTGGTACCCGATCTTAATTTCTGCTCCCGTGTTCTTTTCCTGTTCTACTCTCGCCATCATTACTATCATGTTTTGTATTTCTCTCTCTTTCCTCGTTCTGTCGTTATCAATATATATTTTCTCTGCCCCTAGTAGTTTCTTCCTTGCCAATACATTTTCTTTCTGCTCCCTGCTTGCGAGCCCGGCTAGGATCCATCCCTTGTCTCCGATTGTTTTCGCGGATGCTACCTTGACTTGCAGATTCAATCTTTCCCTAATGAATCCCTCCACCCTATCCGCGGCCTTTTCCCTCCCCTCCCCCCTATTTTCTGACAGGCCTTTTATTATTATGTTTTCCATCCTAAATTCCTTCTCATTTCTCTCCATGAAATTCTCCATCCTCCTCATATTCGTGCCCCCTTCCCTTCTTTCGCTTTCCTCTCTCGTTTTACCGGCCCCTGTTTTTCTCACATTCTCTTTCTCCAAGTCCTCAAGCCTTGACTGCATGACATTTATCCTTTCCTTCTTGATCCCCTCTAAGCGTTCTTCCCAGTTCGGCATTCTCTGTTCTATCTTTTGGCTGAAATCTTGCAATTTCTCGTCTTCTAGCTCCCTATCTTTTTTCATCTCTTTTTTCAACTGCTTGAACTCTTCTTTCCATTCTTTATCCTTTCTATTCATTCCCTCTGTCAGGCATATTATCATTTCCTTCATATCGCCCATACTCCTCAGTCCCTCGATATCCACGCTAATTTCTGCCTCGCTCCTATCTTCAGGTCGTTCTTTGCTATCTGGGCTGCGGGGCTCGCTCGCGCTTCGCTTTGTTGCGTTCCGTGTCTCTCTCTCTTCGTCGCTCCCCTCTTCCGCCCGTCTCTTCTTCCTACCTATGAGTTCTAGCACCGAGCCACAGCTATTCGCTCTCTGTCTCCAGCTATCTGCTATCCTTGGTCGGCCCCGGCTTCTCTTTGGGTATTTCCCTCTTCCCCTTACCGGCGCACTACCGTTGCTGTGCCCGTCCATCTCTCTCTTATCTCCCGCCTCCCTCTTTGCCGACGTTCTCTCTTCAGCCCGGTCGTTGCCGCCTTTCTCCTTGCGCCGCGCAACCTAACCTCGCTCTGCTCTCCGCACTTTTTATATATCTCTCTCTCCCTTTTCGTTCATAAGCCGCCACCACACTCACTCTCCCTACGCCCTTTATCGTTTCCTTTACCTTGTAGCACCTTTTTTTCTCTCCAACACTTCCTACTTCCTTCCTCACTTGTTGTTTTGAGCAGAGCACAATTCACTGGCTGTTAACCGGTCGGCTTGTAGACGACGATCGAATAAAAACTTAGTTAAAGTTGTATTTTAATTTTTTGCTTGTAATTTTATAAATCCATTACTTATAATTTATTTTTTTTTATTTTTTTTTTTATAAAACAAGCAAAACTTCACAAGAATTTTAATAGAAAGGTAATTTAAAAATTGACTAAGTAAGCAGCTTCGTCAATTTCGAATTGTAGTTATCGATATTAAAAATTACTCAAATTGAAAAATTGTTAACTTTACGTATATTTAAGGTGATTCAACATAATCTGTTCTTTTAGTAGAGAGAATTATTTTTAAATAATAAGTAATTCGGACTTAAGTCGGCCATGATAAATTTTTTGATTTTACTTCTTTCATTATTTCATTATCAAAAAAAAAAAATTATCATATTCAGCGTATAGTTTTTTATTTAGATTCCTTTCAAAAAAAACCAATCGCCGTTAATCTTTAAAAAATATTTTTTGAAAAGTATTTTTTAAAGATTTTATCGCGTAAATTCGGTAATTCTTTAAATGTATTTTCATTCATTCTACACACACACACACACACACACACACACACACACACACACACACACACACGCACGCACACACACGCACGCGCACACACACACACTTGGTGTGTACTCGGAAAAAACTTCATTTGTAGTATTGACTATTGCCAATTATGCACGCCTCCAGTGCTCAGGTCCCCAACACAACCATTATTGTCAACTCACAGGGCACACCCTAATAATTGGAAAATCTTTGATGATGATGATCATAGAAATACGATTACATCTATTATACTATCTATACTATTCTATTACTGTCAATTATTTATAAAATGTTTATGGCTCAAAACACATTACAACTGATATGCCTCAATATGTCTGCAGTCCTCTGCTCTGCTCAGCTGTCAGCAGTCAGCTGTGAGCTTTAGTCAGCTGCTTGATACAGCGCCGCCAGTCGCCTCATGGCTACATGCCCGTGTGCACCCGTCTGCCTAAGCAGTAAGATTTGATTTGATTTGAATAAGTTTATTTATTATACATTATGTTGCGCAAAAAACAAATAAGTAATACAATAGTAATAAATTAGAAAAGTAGTTAAATAAAAGAAATCAACAAGTAAGCTGTCGATACAGAGATGATTTGAGATCATAATTACAAGTGATAAATAAAAATATATATGTATATGTATTGATATAAGTAATTAATAATAAAATTAGGAATACGAATAAAGATGAAAATAAGGATAATTTGCAATAACAATAACAATTTGTAATAACAGGTATACAATCTAGAGTTTATCATTCTAAATTTTTCAGTGTAGCTTGAAAAATTTGAGATTTCATCACACTTCACTTCACTTAGTACGGTAAGGAACATATCACAGTTGGCCTTGTCTGGCTTTTATCAATCACCAAGTTCCCGGCTGTATGACTAGTGTCGACCAGATAGCTGGTCTCTAGTTAGCCAGATAGCTAACTCTCCGCCCTGTGTAGTAAAAATATTAGTGTTAATGAGGCGTTTGAAAATAGGTAAGGTAGGAGCCGAGCGAATGTTGGGAGGTAGAGCATTCCACAAATATGTGGTGAAGACGTGAAAGCAGTTTTGGAGGCAGTTTGTGCGGCACTTGGGAACAATCAGAACTCCATGGACTTCCCTATCAGCGCGTGTGCTGACTCGAGCAATGAAGAAATCGGCCAAGTACGATGGGATCCGAAGTGAAGTAGCTCATATAGAAGACAAGTAGAGAAATAGCTCCTTCGACCTTCAACCCGAAGCCAGCCAAGTTTACGTCTGTAGGGAGTAACATGATCATTCTTTTTAATTCCGTAGATGTATCTGATACCTCTGTTCATGATGCGCTGAAGCTGAAGATTCTGTTCCTCCGAGATATCACAGTAAACAAGAGAACAGTAGTCTACAATAGGAAAAAGTAGTGACTGGATGAGATGTTTTCGTAAATTGAGGGTGGTGCTGCGTCTGAAATGGTAGAGTCTATACATGAGGGAGTGAGCTCTCTTGCAAATATACTCAAATGCTATTTCCAGTCCAACTTGCTATCAAGAACCACACCCAGACTACGTTCTGATGAGACAAATGGAACACATGACTGTCCCAAATGAAGGCAGTCGATGTTAAGCTCCAAGAATTTGTTAATATTAAAAGGGGTGCCAAATATCATCGCTTTCATTTTGCTAACATTCAGATTCAAGCCATTCCTGGTAGCCCAATCCGCTATCAACTGTGCCGCTCTGCTCAGCTTCGACAAGATCTCGCTCAGATCCTCGAGCCGACCTTGGGCGTAGATTTGGAGGTCATCAGCATAGATTATGTGGCGTACACCAGGGCCAATGCCATTGGCCATGTCTACAATAAACAATAAGAAAGGCAGGGAGCCTAGCACCGAGCCCTGAGGTACGCCCCTATTCAGGGGACGAAAAGAGGTCTCACCTGTTTCCTCCTTTCTCACAGCTTGTGAGCAAGCAGACAGATAAGATGCAATCCGCCTAAGAACATTGTGAAAAAAACCTAGAGTTTGGAGTTTCCTTAAGAGGGTTGTATGGGAGACCGAGTCGAATGCTTTGCTAAAATCAAACAATAGTAGTGCTGTCAGTTGTCTCCTGTCCATGCCCGTACGAATGTCATATGTTAGCTTAAGAAGTGCAGTCTGAGTGCTATGACCTGGTCTAAAGCCAGTCTGCAGACTATCCATAAGACCCTCAGCCTCCATAAATGTTGAAATTTGGTCAAAGATCAGTTTTTTGAGAACTTTAGACAAGAAACAGTGAAGTGAGATCGGCCGAAAATCACCCAGTGTTTTCGGTGATGGAGTTTTATTAAGTGAAAGCACGAGCGATTTCTTCCATTGATCAGGGAAACTGGTTGTTGACAGTGATTGGTTAAAAATGGAGCTGTGGTAGGTAGTGCAGATTTGATGAAACTTTGCGGTAGACGATCAACGTCCACCGCCTGTGATGTCGACCCATTGATTGCATTCACAACATTCTGTACACTTACCGCTGAAAATTCAAAGCGGCCATTATCAATTCCTTCTCTACACAGACCTTGCAAAAACTGAGAGAGCTCAGGAGCATCAGGATAAAAGGTAGTGGATCAGAGGTTTAGACAGAAGAAATCGACTCAAATCTTTGATCCAGACATAATGACTCTTCGGGATGTTGTTCACGACTTCACTGAGTTCTTCATTCCCATCAGCATAGTGGTCTTGAACATGAAGCAAATGGACGTGAGTGGGTTTGTAACAGTCGGTAACATGAGCCGTACACACTTCAAACTGGTTACCACGCTTCTTCAGAACAAAGATATTTACATAGACATCGTTCTGTCTCTCAAACTGTTTCACTTGTTTCATTTTTACTGGAAACGATATACCAGAAAAATTTAGTTCATTGGAATATGGAGTATAATTACCAACACGATTTCTGATGATTAAATATTCACAATATTCATTAACTACTTATCTGATTGATTGCACAAAAAATTTTCTTTTACTATCGTGTAGCATAACGAATAAGGAGTAAAATCGAGAAAAAAATTTCAATTTGATATAGAAAGAAGTATTGTTAAGGGGCCATTTTCGAAGATTTTTTTCTTATAATCGATTTTACAAAAATATTTTTTTTGGGTAGTATGTACCAGAAAGTTGGGAAAATAGTTCTGGAAGACTTTCAAGGCCATGAAGACGCCCATTATAATCTGACGCAAGCGCACCGCTATAGACGCTCGTACCTTTAAAAAACTTTAAACGCTTTTTTCTCGAAACAGTACTTTTTCAAATGGTGGAAGTTCTAAAAAATAAGTAATGCACGGATCAACTCCAAATTTTAACTGCATACTCCTGACATGTACCGCTATCGCATGAACTACAACCATTAATTTTTATTAAACATTGAAAAATTTGTAAATAATTGAAGCAAAAAAAAGACAATAATTCAAAAGTCCGATTTTGTTTGTAATGTATGCATTTTATGAGAGTGAATGAACCAGAAAGAATGTTGAAAGTGCTAAAGTGTAGTTAACAAAAAGTATAGCCAGCGGGTTATTGACACGCTGATTGAGCGTTATGTATACAGCGAGCGACACTCTTACTACAGTTCAGTCATAATGTAACGTCAATGGAATAAACTAATATCTTTAACTTTACACCAACAGTTTATTTAAATACTCCTCTCTCAAACCATTACATTGTTAATTTTTATTTTTTTTAAACCACTGTAGTTAGTGTGAAAGCCAAAACTATACAGATTAAGAAAATGTTCTACTTTTTGATTTTAGATGAACGGTTGATAAGTTAAAAATTCCACCATCAAAAAAGAGGACAATTTTCGGAGCTAAATTTCACAAACAAAAACATTGAATAATAAAAAATAAAAAAAAATTTCTTGTATTTTCAGTATTTAACTTCATTGTGTAAAAATTTTAAAGTGATTGTATCATTTTTTCTACTGAAATAAAATCTTAAAAAAAAAAAAAAATCGAGAATGGCCCCTTACTTTGACAATTGTTTACAACAAAATTGATTATTTGTTGATAAAAAGTAGTTTTTTTGTTGTTGTTACTATTATTTAATTCCAATTATTAAATATATCCAAGCCTGCCATTAAATTTTTGTAGAGTTCCATCCAAAATTCATTGAAATATGGCTAATTAAAAAAAAGTGCTATAAACTTCAATTATTTATATTTTTTTGAAAAATGAGAATTTAAAAACAATATTTTAGAGGGTTAAATCCGAGAAATCAACCATTGAGAATCCATAAAAATATGTATGAGATTCGAAAGTTTGATTTTTAGTGGCTGACTTGAGATGTTTTAACTCATTTATGTTACACATGTTCAAGACGTGTTATGTTATTTTGATAATTCGGAGACCGTATTACAGAAGTAAAAAGAAATACAGTGTGAACAAGTGTTTTGTATAAATGTAGATAAGTATTCATTCTCTTGAAAGTTCTTCAGTACTTGCAGATATCTTTTGTATTCCTAGCTTCCTTGATGCAGCAGTAATGACAGAGTTAATGTGATCAACAAAGTTGAACCTGCAGTTGTAGATAACACCCAAGTCTCGTATCTTATATACTTTTTCTAGTTGCACACCCTGCAGTTTATAGTTATGATTTATTCGCTATGCAGGGCTGAAGGGAGAGGATAGCGCATTCGATCTTAGAGCTCATGGTGGCGAAAAAGTGAACTAAGTGAAGAACATACACCCGCAACCAACATACTCAACCTTTAATTTATTTTAAAACTGTTGAAAGAAAATTATAAAAATAGCTACGCTAAATTAATTTATGAAAAATTTGGTACATTTATCATCAGTCAAATGCATTTTTGAGTCTCTCAAACTATATAATCACGCAGAGTAAAAAAGTGTTATTTGTAGCTTAACTATTTGATTTAATCTAATAAAAACTGATAAATTAGCAAAATATTTTATTAATGACTTGTTTTAAATTAAGTTTTAGACGATTATAATATTTTTTCTTCCACCGATGTATTTTGTTAAGAGCAATATAACCCTAAAAACTCATACTTATTAGAGAAACTTATTAAAAATAATGTTTTTTATTCATTGGAGCAGCTATAATAACTTTAAAAATTACTATAATATTTATGAAAAATTACTTTGCATCAACATATTGGACGTAGAGTTTTTTTAAATTTTTTATTTTGATAGTCCGATCCCTTGTATTTACATAGGATCGGTTATTTCAGGTTCTTCACTTAGTCCCGATCTAGGGGGCGCTTTAAGTTTTCACATAGCGAATTTGTTCAGGTTGAATGGCAGTTTGTTTTAACAGCTCAATTATTTAGAGCCATAAGATCCCTTTGAAGTAATTTACAATTACTTGGACCATTGATAGCCTTGATAATATTTACGTCGTCCGCAAATATCAGTATCTCAAAATGTTAAATAACTAGAATAATGTCATTGATAAAAAATCATAAAATGGAGTGGCCTGAGATGACTGCCCTGATGTAATTCTGAATTCACAGAGAACGGTTTTAAAAATTGGAATTTCCACAGAATTTTATATTGTCTACCTGATATATATGAGTCGATCCAGCGAATCAACTTCTTATCAAGCCCAAGTTTAATTAATTTCTCTATCAGTAGGCTATAGCTAATGCTATTGAATGCCTTAGAAAAATAGATATCGACGATCCCAGCGAAAAAAAACCTTAGCTAAAAATCTGCAGTTTTCAAATAATTGTGAGAAGCTGAAATAAATTACAAAATCAGGAAAAATAAAGAATATTAATAATTTAGCACATAATGTATCAGATTTTTAATTTTTTCTAAATTTTTAATTAATTTCAGTCGTTTAATCGATAATTTTAAATATGCAGAGTTTCGGCTAAGGTTTTTTTCGCTGGGACCGTCGATATATGCTGAGTCCACTTGAACATTAGAATTTAGTGATTTGAATACAAAATATTTAACCCATTACCGCCCATGGAAAAATCAAAAGTGATATAAAAAAACTAACTGTTGGAAAACCTGTCTCATGAAAAAATAGTAGATACGTATTTTTTCTTTTTTAGATTTTCATTGTTTAAACATTATTTATTTAAACAAATTCGGAAAAAATTTTAAATTTTTATAAACTAATAACGGCATTCGATTCTTTGACCAAAAATAAGGTGAAAGTCTTCTAAGTAATTTTTCGATCAGACGCTTAGATCTTTTGCTACGAGCGCTCAAACATGTAAAAATATGGTTTTATAGTGGTGAGCTCCGAGGCCCCGCACCGAAGATACACTTTTACGAGTCAGAGCTCACCACTATAAAACCATATTTTTACATGTTTGAGCGCTCGTAGCAAAAGATCTAAGCGTCTGATCAATAAATTACTTAGATGACTTTCGCCTTATTTTTGGTCAAAGAATCGAATGCCGTTATTAGTTTATAAAAATTTAAATTTTTTTACAAATTTGTTTAAATAAATAATGTTTAAACAATGAAAATTGAAAAAAGAAAAAATACGTATCTACTATTTTTTCATGAGACAGGTTTTCCAACAGTTAGTTTTTTAATATCACTTTTGATTTTTCCATGGGCGGTAATGGGTTAAATTGTAAAAGGTTTGTGATGACCGATTTGTTTAAAAAGAAATCGTGTTGTTTTTTTATTATTTTGTCGAGGACAATATCTCTCATCTTCATTGCCATTATCGCAAGATAAAAGAGAGAACCCAAAAAGAATGTCAGCATTTTATTTGTGATGTGATTGGTTGAATTGCAAAATTTAAAATTTGAATTTATATTTTTAATTTTAAAATAGGAGAGGTGACTTTGTATTGATGATACAGGCACAAATAATAACAAGATGTAATTTGTTATTGATTTTTATTATTGCACAACGTTTCAAGGGCCATGCCCTCCTCTTCAGGTGTCTAAATAAAATTATAATATTTTTATAAAAATAAATAAAATATAATTGAATAGAATGTATTTAAGGTACAATATCAATTATTGAAGTGCAGTATAAAGATAATTAAGCAAGATAATTAAACAATTAGATAAACATCACAATGACTAAGATATAGAATCGATGTAAATATATATATCTTCCTATATTATATAGTTATATCCAGGAGGAGCTCTTTTTTTTTTGGCTCCTCCGGGAGGAGCTCTGAAAATTACGGCTCCTCCGGGTAGAGCCCCTTAAAACATGTTAAATATAAGGTTTTTTGAAGGTTTCGAGGTGCTCCTCCGGGAGTAGCTCTTAATTTTAAAAGCTCCTCCCGGAGGAGCCAATTTTAGTAGCTCCTCCCGGAGGAGCACCTTAAAACGTCAAAAACCCTTATATTTAACATGTTTTAAGGTGAAGACGTAACCAGCGCTGGAAGTAAAAAGTGGCTATAAAATAAAAAATAAAAGGGAAAATATAAAAAAACGCTCTGTAGCGCGCTAGATAATAATTTTAGCTATTTTTTAAGCCTTGTTTGATGAAAATCGGTTAAAAAATAACTTCAGGAAACTTGGAAAATCGTTTTCCTCCCGTTAACCATGTGTAGCAGATCCTTGCGTCGTCTGCTACCGCACGCGTAGTAAATGCACGAACCGCACATGCACCCGTTCTCATAACCTTTAAAATTTATTTCCCTCAATGAAATTCTAAATTTTTTAAATTATTCATTTCATGCAGCACATGCAAAGAAAAAAAAAATTTTAGTAAGCAATCATACAAGCAGCAGGCAGTGATAAATAATTCTTCTTTCTTCAATATTAATAAATTATTTCCCCAACTGTCTGAAATTTCTTGAATAATTATCTTGATATGGGTACTTTATTAGATCCTGTTCTTGTAGCAACCGTGTCGATTACTTTTCTTCTTATAATCATCTTCCTTTTTTTACTAACACTGAAAGCTTCTCTCTTGCCGTCACCCAGTAAGATAATTAATTATCAATAAAAGAAAAATTACATGCTTAGACTGATGAATATTTTAAAAAATATAGTTTTCATGCATTTTAGTCAAGTATTAATAAAAAGCAGAAGAATATATCAAAACTAAATGAACCAAAGTAATCACAGAACTTACAGTTTACACTTGGTTTACACCTGTGTGCAGTGTGCAGTGCACCCGTCTGCACCAGAGTGACCGATCCCGGCCCAGGTAGTACCGCGAAATTTGAAAATCTTCCGGCACAGATCAGGCAAACAAAAAACTCAATAACGCTGGGCGCCCAGCTTTTTTTATGAATTAATAATTCAATAAATAAAATACCCCCTAATTTTACAACCCAATAACGCTGGGGGTACAAGTTTTTAATAAGTAAAAAAAATAATAAACAAATTAACCCCCAAGCTATACAACCCAATAACGCTGGGCGTCCGAGTTTTTTGTAATTAAAAAAATTAATAAACAAATTATTTCCCCAGTAATACAACCCAATAACGCTGGGCGTCCTGGTTTTTTATGAATAAAAAAATTAATAAACAAATTATCCCCCAAACTATACAACCCAATAATGCTGGGCATCCTCGTTTTTTTATCGATAAAAAAACTAATTATAAGATTATCCCCCAAGCTATACAACCCAATAACGCTGGGCGTCCGAATTTTTTATGAAAAAAAAAATTAACTATCTATTGACCCATAAGTTCAACAACCCAATAACGCTGGGCATCTTAGTTATTTAAACAATAAAAAAATCTAAAAAACAAATTATATCCAAGCTATACAACCATAACGCTGGGCGTCTGTTTTTTTGTTGTTGTCAACGGTAATTTAATCCTGGACATATCAACTGCAGTTTTTCTGAATATCAAAGATAAGTGCCTCGTGATAGTCTATTAAATCATTTATTTGTTTATTAAGAGCCCCAAATTTTTCACTAGGTTTAACGATTAAGCCTGTTCATTTATTGAATTGTTAAATTAATTTTAAAAAGTCCCGTACTCCCAACGTTATTGGCTTGTAAAGCTTGAGGGATAATTTGTTATTTAGTATTTTTATTCATAAAATAACTAGGACGCCTAGCGTTATTGGGTTGTATAGTTTAGGGGATGATTTGTTTATTAGTTTTGTTACCTAGATAAAAAAAGTTAGGATGCCCAGCGTTATTGAGTTTTACAGATAAGGAGTAACTTGTTTAATAATTTTTTATTTACAAAAAACTCGGACGCCTAGCATTTTTGGGTTGTACAGCTTGGAAGATAATTTGTTTACTAATTTTTTTATTTATAAAAAATTAGGATGCCCAGCGTTATTTAGTTTTACTGCGAAGGGGTTTATTGTTTATTAATTTTTTTGCTTATAAAAAACTCGGATGCCCAGCGTTATTAGGTTGTAAAGCTTGGGGAATAATTTGTTTATTAATTTTTTTAATTATAAAAAACTCGGACGCCCAGCGCTATTGGGTTGTATAGTTTAGGGGATAATTTGTTTATTAGTTTTTTTATTGATAGAAAAACCAGGACGCCCAGCGTTATTGGGTTGTAAAGCTTGGGGGATAACTTGTTTATAAATTTTTTTGCTTATAAAAAACTCGCATGCCTAGCGTTATTGGGTTGTATAGTTTGGGAGATAATTTTTTCATTGGTTTTTTTATTGATAAAAAAACCAGGACGCCCAGATAAGGTCGAAACTTAAAATCTGATAAAACCAAGTATCGTTCTTTTTTTGAGGGTATAATTTTTATGAAAAAACCAATGGACCTATTGACTTGAAACTCTGGACCCTGCTTTCTAGTTATTTTAAATAAATTTAGAAATATTTTTTACACTTCTCATCAATTACTAAAGCAGATAAGGTCAAAACTTAAAATCTGATAAAACCAAGTATCGTTGTTTTTTTGAGGGTATAATTTTTATGAAAAAACCAATGGACCTATTGACTTGAAACTCTGGACCCTGCTTTCTAGTTATTTTAAATAAATTTAGAAATTTTTTTTTACACTTCTAATCAATTACTAAAGCAGATAAGGTCAAAACTTAAAATCTGATAAAACCAAGTATTGTTGTTTTTTTGAGGGTATAATTTTTATGAAAAAACCAATGGACCTATTGACTTGAAACTCTGGACCTTGCTTTCTTGTTATTTTAAATAAAATTAGAAATTTTTTTTTACACTTCTAATCAATTACTAAAGCAGATAAGGTCAAAACTTAAAATCTGATAAAACCAAGTATCGTTGTTTTTTTGAGGGTATAATTTTTATGAAAAAACCAATGGACCTATTGACTTGAAACTCTGGACCCTGCTTTCTTGTTATTTTAAATAAATTTAGAAATTTTTTTTTACACTTCTAATCAATTACTAAAGCAGATAAGGTAAAAACTTAAAATCTGATAAAACCAAGTATCGTTGTTTTTTTGAGGGTATAATTTTTATGAAAAAACTCATGGACCTATTGACTTGAAACTCTGGACCCTGCTTTCTTGTTATTTTAAATAAATTTAGAAATTTTCTTTTACACTTCTAATCAATTACTAAAGATGTTTAATAAACTTAATTACTAAAGCAGATAAGGTCAAAACTTAAAATCTGATAAAACCAAGTATCATTCTTTTTTTGAGGGTATAATTTTTATGAAAAAACCAATGGACTTATTGACTTGAAACTCTGGACCCTAATTAATAGAAAATCCTTTGACTAGAGAAAAGAGAGTAAAAAATTGTAGTGTTTATAAGTTGTGGGCAACTAAAATTTAATTTTATTATACTTATTGTGCCCTTAAGTACACAATTATTTTATCTAAGCGTTGGTTTCCACAAATCTTCATCAAATTCAAAAAGCCACACTCAAATTTGAGAAAACAACAAAAATTTATATTAGCAAAATTTATTTAAAAACAGCCGTTATACATTTACACCTATGATTCATGAACACAAGAGAGTTTTTTTCTTTTTTAGATATCTGGTAGTTATGAATTTCCACTTTTTATTTAAAAGTAATGTTTGATTAAAAATCTTTTACTAAATAAAAGTGAGTGAACAATTTTAGTTTTGATAAACTGTAATAGTTGTTAAAATTTAGTTTGATTTCTCTTATTGCACGCCAAGTATTAAAGAGAACGCAGCAACAGTCAAATTGGATGGAGGAGTCAACAAAAACATATTTAAGATAAATTTATTTAAAAGCATTAGTTTATTTACATCTACTATAGTTATGAACACTAGATAGCTCACAAGAAAATGATTGATTTTTTTACTATTTTTATTTATCCTATTGTCATGAATTAACACTTTATATTAAAAACTAGTTTTTGTTTTTAGTTTTCACTAATAATTGTTGCTTGATGCATATAAAATTATTGGTTATATTTGGCAGTACTGCATCCTTCGCTCACTAGCAGCAACTAGCAGACGACATACACTACTACAATTTTGCTGAATAAGAAGAAAACCGATTTTCCAAGTTTCCTGAAGTTATTTGTTAACCAATTTTTATCAAATAAGGCTCAAAAAATAGCTAAAAATATTATCTAGCGCGCTACAGAGCGTTTTTTTACATTTTCTCTTTTATTTTTTTTTAAATTGCAATCGAAAAATTTTATGAAAACGCGGTTACGTCTTCACCTTAAGGGGCTCCTCCGGGAGGAGCCAAAAAAAAGAGCTCCTCCCGGAGGAGCACCTCAAAACCTTCAAAAAACCTTATATTCAACATATTTTAAGGGGCTCCTCCCGTAGGAGCCGTTATTTTCAGAGCTCCTCCCGGAGGAGCCCCTTAAAACGTCAAAAAACCTTATATTTATTATGTTTGAAGTGGGCTCCTCCCGGAGGAGCACCTTAAAACGTCAAAAAACCTTATATTTATTATGTTTGAAGTGGGCTCCTCCCGGAGGAGCACCTCAAAACCTTCAAAAAACCTTATATTTAACATGTTTTAAGGGGCTCCTCCCGGAGGAGCCGTAATTTCCAGAGCTCCTGCCGGAGGAGCACCTCAAAACGTCAATAAACCTTATATTCAAGATGTTTTAAGGGGCTCCTCCCGGAGGAGTTGATTTTAAATTATAGGAGCTTCTCCTGTACGAGCACCTAACTGTCAAAAAACTCCATATTTAACCTCTTTGAAGGGCGCTTTTCCTAGAGGAGTCGTAATTTTAAAAGCCCTTTTTAAAGGAGTACTTCAAAACGGTTAAAAAATATTATATTTAACATGTTTCAAGTACTTGAAGTATTTTAACTTACTATTTAATTTTTATAACTATTTTTTTAGACTCACAATAATATAAAATTTTCTTTTTTCAATTTAAATCATATTCAACAATTTTACCTAAACATGTTTGAACATTTATTCAATACACAAACTCAACTCAAAAAACATGTTAAATATTAACTATCAAAAAACTCCATATTTTATAACTATTTTTATGGGGGTTGGCGAGCGAAGCGAGCAGGGGGATACCCCCTAGTATATATATATATATATATATATATATATATATATATAAACTTATAAAGGTGTGGATACAAAATTTTGACTAGCGGTTAAAAGTCCAACAAATAGCATAACAATGAAGGTACAAATAGACTAAAGTTAGATCTGAAGTTAGTTACAAAAAAGATCCTTCTTTTGCAATAAATTAAAAATATAACTGTACGAATCACCCAACTCATATGCATTAGTTTTTATATTAATACTATCCTTATCACAGTTTATGAAAAAGGATTCTGAAATCAAACGTCTAAAATGTACAGTCTCTCTATCAAAAACCTTAGGATTATCAAAATCAAAAGTATGTTCAAAATCACGCATATGTATACTAACTTCAGACTGTTTCTTGTAACATCTAGAATGTTCATTCATGCGCACAGATAGGCGACGACTAGTTTCACCTATGAAATTGGCTTTATAATCTTTACATGTTATGAGATCTCTGCTACAAAAAATTCATTCATTTTCATTGAAAAGTTGAATGATTTCTAATTGACATTTCAATTAGTACTTTTAATTGACGGTTTGTCAATTGATATCTATTGGTATGAGAAGGTCTATTGAAATTCATTAGAATTCATTCAGTAATAATCCATTCAATATTCATTCATTTCAATTGAAAAATTCAATGAATTCCAATGGAATCCTCAATTGATACTTTTAATTGACAAATCGTCAATTAAATCTTATAAGAAAGAAGAGACAATTGAAATTAATGAATTTCAATGGTTTTTCCAATCGAAACCAATAGAATTCAATGCGCAAGTACTAAAACCAATAGAAATCAATTGAAATGAATAATTTTTAATGATTTTTTCAATGAATATAAATGAATTTCAAGCACTGCAAAATCAATTTAAGTCAATCAAAACGAATAAATTTGAATAGTTTATTTCAATAAAAATCAATGGAAAAATAGTTTATTTCAATAAAAACTAATGAGCAAGCATTAAAATCAATGAAAATGAATCGAAATCAATGATTTTTAATGCACAAGCAATAAAACCGACTGAAATGAATCAAAATTAATGAATCAGTTGTTTTTTCAATGTAATTCAATGAAAATCAATGAACTTTAATGCGCAAACACTAAAATTAATAGAAGTCAAACAAAATTAGTGAATTTCAATGGTTTTTTCTGGTTTTTTTCAATTGGAATCAATTGAAGTCAATTGAAATTAATGAATTTCAATTGTTTTTTCAATGATAACCAATGGAATTCAATGCGCGAGCACTAGAATCAGTAGAATTCAATAGAAATGAATAAATTTAAATGGTTTTTTTAATGGATATCAATAGAATTTAATGCGCAAGCATTGAAATCGATTGAAGTGGATCGAAATTAATGAATTTAAATGTTTTTATAATGGAAATCAATGGATTTCAAAAAATCAATGGATTGTTATGTTTATGCCAATTGAACGCAAGCCGAAAAAGCCAAAACTTACCGAAAATAATTTTCAATAATATATTATTAATAAAATGTGACGTGGTTTATAAATTGTTTGTGTAATTTTTTCTTTTATTTTGTAATTTTCAATGAAAATTTATCGAGTACATTAACCCTTAAATGACACACCCAAATCCAGAACTGCCACACTGACAGTTATGTGGGGTCTTTTGGACCCCGTGTGGCCTTTAAGGGTTAATTAATATATAAACAAACAAAATTATTTAATTTTGTGATGCATCGCTCAGACTTAATGCAATTTTCTGCATGTTAAGAGATCATACGATTTAAGCTGAAAGTATATAGTAAAAAAATCGTAAAAACAAATATTATGTTAGATTCAAAAATAGAGCTTAGCGCTTACGTCGAATAAAAATTTAATAAAAATTTTATTATTTTATTTTAACTATTTGCTCAGAGGATCTAATTCTTCCACTGAAGAGAATCCGTCTGGTAAAAAATCTAACGTTTTGTCTTCTTCGTCGTCTGTTTCTTTGTTATCTTCGCTCTCTTCTTCTCCTGCTGTTTCATCCTCAATATTGTGAGAATTTTTTAATTTTTTATTCGTTTTATTTTCGAATTTTTCTTGTTTTATTTTACGTTTTAACAATTTCTGTTCCCCAGGTGTAAATTCTTGTTGTTTCGTTGTGATCTTATCTATATCAATGATTTCGAAAGAGTTTATATTGTCGTGGTTGTCGTGGTTGTCCTCCGAATTATCAATTAGTGTGTCGGTAGTTTCATCAGTGTGTTCGGTATTTTGAAATGGTTTTAAAGATTGTTTAATATTTTGTATTTTGTTTTCAACTGCTTTAGTTTTTTTTAGTTTAGGAGTAGATAGTCTTTTCAACGAAGCAACTTTAACAGTTACAGAAGTGTCAAAATCCATGAATAAAGAATTAAATTCGTAATTGTCCTCGCCAACTAATTCCTTCCACGTATTTTTGAGCCACTCGGCATACCTGTTGCAATTGCTACTTTCTCAAAATCAACTTCGATTAATGCTAGTTTTTTTGTTATATCTCTGGTTGGTTGTTTTACTCTTATATGCAATTTCGCAATGATTACTCTTGTTTCGATCCATCGAAAAATTACGAAATTGCATAAAAGAGTAAAACTGTAAGATGGACTATTTTTAAAGTGAAGTATTAATCTGTAACACATTACAAAATATCAAAAGATGGTGGAAAAGTTTATTGATTATTAAAAATTTTTTCTACTGCAGTACTCAAAATATATTTAAAATTTTATAAAAAATATTATTATGATTTGAGAATGAATCTGGAATCTCCAAAATATATAGCAAGTTCTGTTAGTTGCAAAATTTTGAATAAGCATAGTTACATAAGAACGTGCAGAACTTTCACATGTAAAAAGTGTCTATGTATACTTAAAGAAGAAAAAAAAGTCAAATTAAAAACTTAAGATTATATTAATTTAACAATTTTTTCAATTTATTTTTATAGATTTGTACATACCTCGGCAAGCCTTCATTAACGTTGCATCTAATCTTTTAACTTTTGGAATCAGTTCGGGGTTTATTTTTTCATTTTTTTCAAGATTATTGATTTTACGGATTTGACCAAGCGTTTTATTACTAGGTTTGCCGCTCTTATTACTCTCGAGCAACGTTTTTTCTCCAAATACCGCAACAACACAGTTTCCTACAAAAGTGAACGGCGATTTTGAAGTTTCCGTAAGTGCGTCGTAGGTACTGACGTCGACCCACTGGTCATATCCAATGTGGATCTAATTAAAAGTAAACATATACTAAGTAAAGTTTCCGATGTCAAAACAATATATAAATGTTTTTTTGATATTTATTACAATGATTATAATCAACTTTATAACATTAATTGATACTAGATTTGACAGCGAGTTTTATGAAAAAATAAACACATTAAGTCTCTGAATAGTTAGTTCTATTATACTATGACAAAAATCGACAAAGTTCAATGATTTTTAATTGCTTGAGTTGAAATTAAATTAAAGTAAAATAAGTAAACTCTGTTGATTTGAAGAAATTAAAATTTATAAAGATTTATTTACACGAATTATTCACAAAAAGTACAATGAATTACAACACGACTTAAATAAATGTTTTGAAGCAATAAAACAGTGTTTTTGATATCATATAATCATAATTTTTTTTTTTTTTCGGGGAGTTGAAATAATTACTGATAATTTGGATTTTTTATTTTATTTAAAGAGTTTATTAATCATGTAGTAAGTTTCTGGAAAGTTGCATTACAAATATTTTATTTTTTTGTGAAAAGATTGGCCGTACCTTATTCGTTACTTTGTTGTGATATCCAATGGGAAGAAAATTGTCTTTCAAGTTAATATCCGATGCTTCTACAAAATAGAGTTTTTGACTGCAGGAAACAAATAGTTTAATTGAAATTATTGTATATATTTTTTACGGAGTATTAATATCATTGATCGGAAGAAAAAATATGCAAATTAAATGAAAATAGAAATAGTATTTAAATATGTATATCTTTAAAACTTATAAGCGTGCATCAATCTTTCAATAGTAATTAGAAAAATATATAGTATAGTAATTTAAAAAAAATGCAGCTCATATCTCTTTTACGGTAAATATTAATTTGACTTCGAGAAAAAAAAAAAAAAAAAAAAAAAAAAAAAACAGATTTAAGTTGATAAGAAATACATGCACAAACTTTACTATTTACAAATGGAAGGCGCGTAGATTAAAGTTCTTATTTTAAACATAAGTTTCATACAGTAATTTTAATAATTTTATGAAAAGTTTTATAATTGTAATCAAGTAGGTGATTCAACATTCCATTCCCAAAGTCACACAGGTTATAATATATTAATTGAAATGTTGATTATTCAAAGAAGCAAGTCAAGACTGACCAAAACGGCTGAATATTTTATTTAATAAATTTTTTTTTTACACACATACGACTTTACAAAAAATATAGTTATTTTGAAGATTCAAAATTTATATTCAATACGCATAAGCAATATAAATTGGATTAAAAAACAATCTTGGGAAATTTTATTTATCGTTAACGTGAGTAACATTAGCAATAATAAATTATGTTTTTTCTTGAAAAATATTTCAAAGTATAATGATAGACATCAACTAGTCCTAACTACATAGTATTTTACACGCCTATAGCACTCCGGAATTAGCAAGTCCAAATCGATGCCCGAGCCAAATGCGAAAATGCCTAGTTAGCTCATTCTGGACTCCCGGAGTGGTGTAATAAAATTTTTTAATGCGAAACAAGGAAAAAATTTAAACGCCTGCGTTTGGACAAGGAAAGTTTGCACTTTATGCACAGTGATTAAAAAAAATTTTTTTTTGTCTTGATTTTAACCAGAAAATTTCTCGAAAATGAAATTCGAATCCGTAATGCTGTGGTTGTAAAAAAGTTTTTTTCTATTAATATGTTAAAAATTTGTAATGACAAAAATTTTTGAAAAACTATAATAGATTTTTACAACAATTTTTTTAATAACGTTGGAGAAGAAGCGAAGAGATTAACAAGCGAGAAAGATGATGATTTTCAGATTAGATAAAATCCCTTTTAAAAAGTTTTTCATAGTTATACGATGAAGGTTAATAAACTTATTTATAATGAATTTTTTTTTTAATTAACTGCTTGTAGCGATTGAATGCATGAATTTTGTAAGTTCGAACTGAGTGTTAATAAAAGAAAAAACAAAAAATAAATAAATATCACTTAACTAAAAGCCAAGGGATAATTTAGTATCCATCGTCTAGAATTAAAATTTATATAGGAACTAAGAATGATATGTTACTCAACTTGTGTGTGAAGTTGTACATTTGCATCGAGAGTTGTTGATACTCGAGGCGTAAGATAGCGAGCGTTAGCGAGGTAAATGCGGCTGTAAATGTACCCTATTATTCAACGCTTTGGTGAAAAGAAAAAGTATCACTTCTACCGCGTATTTTACACGTCAAAAAGTACCGATTACATGGTCGAGTTGAATAAAAGCATATTTTACACTTAGTGATCCATCGGCATCGGATACCAGTATAAGACATTTACAAAAAATACAAATCGAAGCTCAAGAGTTTTTCAAGGATCTCGGTTTTGAAAACAATTATTGTATACAAAAACAGCTCGAAATAAACAGCAAGCTATTTAAAGGAATGAAATTTAATCTTGCAAAATATTCACATCGAATGATTGAAATTAAAGAAGCATAGGTAACTCACTCGTATCTTAAACCTACTTAATGTGAATTTTTTTATAGCTTTTCTAAAGTGTTGTACAGAAAAACTACTTTTTCTTAGTCGGGAGTTAAAAATTTTATTCATTTAATTATTAGTTTGTAAGCGTTAAAAAAAATAAAAACAAACAACCAAAAAAAAAGATGAAAAAAGCAAGCAAAAAAAAATAAACTTAAAATAATTAAAATAATTATATATATATATATATATATAATGCAAGCAGGAACGTCAGGATCTAGCAAAGGATTTTTACGGGAGTTTTTAATCTAATGAACCTGGACCTAAATAACTAATAAACAAATAAAAAAACGTCACCATTTTATCCATAACGATGATGCTTAGACATCCTTTCAGCATCAAAAGAACTCACGAAATAGTTCAGGAAACGACAACAAAATTCTTTTACGAAAAGTACTGTCTAAATAAAATAAAAAAAAATAGTTTTTTTAAACTGCTAAAAAAATTTCAACTTTTAATTATTTTATTATATGTTATTATAAAGATACTTTATAATAACATGTAATAAAAAAAAAAAAAAAAAAAAAAAAAAAAAAAAAAAAAAAAAAACACTTGAAGTAAAAATAAGAAAGGTTTAAATTTAATTTTTAATTTGAGATTTAATTTTTCTTGAACAAAATTATTTGTAAATTATTTGTAAATAAAAAAGAATTTTATCTTAAATAGCAGTTGATAAATTCTTTTCAAAATAATAGAAATACATTTAAATAGTGACCTGAAAAAAAATACACCTTATAACACAAATATTATTAACTGAAACTGAAGTAAGTGTACTAATTGTAACTCTTGTTTTTTTTTCGTTTTTTACATAAGTAATTTTTGAAAAGTTAATTAAAAAATTAATAAATCAATCAACAAAGCCAAAACAAGACAAATATCGACAATTAAAGGCATTGTTTTCCTTTTACTTTGATAAAAATAAAAGCCATTGATTTGATTTTGATAGGTTCAGAATAAAATTTTGTTATAAAATAATTAAATCTTTTTTTGTGACAGTATTATTGTACAATATAACACACCAGAGACAGTGCATAAATGAGCAAACCCTTGGCACCTTCGCCTTCGGCTCGGGCGTCAATTCGGGTTCGCTCATTTTTGCACTCCCTTGTGTGTATACTATTTTTCAACACAAGGCAAGGAAAGTGCTAATGCACGCCTTGGGACAAGGAAGAAACCTAGCACTTTCTGCGCCGTGTGTTGAAAAAAATATTATAATGAAATACTCTTCTTACCATTGCTCATATTTATGTTTTCGAGAATATTCTTTTGTAGGCCTATGTTAAGCAACTGATAATCGTCAGATGTCTTTTTGTGTTCCGCTGCTGTCTTCTTCGCATCTTCATATTTTCGACGAAACCTTTTTGTGTCATCTTCAGACTCTTTCAATTTTAATTCTAAACTTTTTATTTTATCTTTAAGGTCTTTTACCAACTGATCACATTTATCGACGTTGTGAACTTTAGTAGATAGTATGATTGGCTGTAATTTTAATTAAATTTTAAATTTTGATGTATAAACCGATGATTCACAATTGTGTACCTTAACTTTGACATTCCTTGATTTATTATCAGATTTTTTGAATTCAGAATTATCGTCTGCAGAATAATTAGTTTCCACTGTTTTTTCTACTTTACTTTCTTCTTCATTTTTTTCCTCGTTATTAATATTATGTTGTATCTAAAATGAAAATCGATTATATCGTCCGTAAAATTTTGCTCCAAACTTTTTAATTTTCAACAGAAATTTTATGGAAAATTTATGGTAATACGATACTTATATCACGTCAATTTAAATTTTTTTGATACTTTTATTAAGAATTCAGTTTTCAAATAATGTTGAAAAGTAGCGTAAAAGATTTTTGAAAATATATGAAGACGTTTTCAAATTAAATCTTGTTTATGCGTAAACTTACTATCTAAAAAAATTTTATTTTTTCAGCTGTAATGTAGAAACATTTAAATTGAATATAGTTTTAAAATATTGAGAATATAGGCTCCAATTAATTATTATTGTTGAAAGGTTACACCGACTCAAAAATTAAAAATTTGAAACCATTACTATCCAATGTTTTTTATTGTAATTGGAACAAAAAAATTCAAGTAAAAATTTCAAACTACATTTTTTCCGGAAAACATTCCTACACGGAGAGAAAAATGTAGGGTTTGACCCGTGCTACGCTCATGGAACAGATCTGTAAGCAGCGCATGGAATCGTCCCATATGATATTCATCGGCCGATTCCATGCTCGCCACCGGATTATCCGGTGCTGCTCATGCGATTGGACTGGCGAAACAAAACACGATGACTCGCACGCGCTTGCAGGCAAAATTTTATAATTTTTTTTTTGCAGTAACATTTTTTTAACAGTGATATATTAATTAATAATAAAGATTTTATTAAAAATTATTTTTTAATGAAAATTATCTAACAAAATTTATTGCCCGCGTAATATTTTGCCCGCAAGCGCGTGCGAGTCATCGTGTTTTGTTTCACCAGTCCAATCGCATGAGCCGCACCGGATAATCCGGTGGCGAGCATGGAATCGACCGATGAATATCATGGGACGATTCCATGCGCTGCTTATAGATCTGTTCCATATGGCGTAGCATGGGTCAAACCCTACATTTTTCTCTTCGTGTACTTATTCATCAGAATGCTAATCATTATCGTGTAAAAATATAATTTTGATAACACTATGTAATTTAAATTAACATATGACTGAAAGATTGTTAAAAAATATATTTTCATTTTAAACCCTGTTTAAATTAAAATCGTTTTATTCGAAACGCATTGAACAAAATGAAATAATAATAATTACAATGCAAGTATATTTTACTTTGTAATAAAAGTAGCATTATTACCTTCATTTTGTCTTTTTTTGCAAAGACAGACTGAAAGGATAGATCGCTGTTAAAAGATCCAGGCTCACTAGCTGAATCTAAATAAGCTTCTGGTACGAAAGAAAGTCTCCAGCTTGCTAATTTAGAATCCAATAAAGACTTCGACGCTATTGATATTAATAAATTTTCAATTAAATATATTAGTTTACAGTTATGTTGATGAGATTTAAATTTAAAAAACGTTAAAACGAAAAAAATTTCGTAATTTTTTTGCTGCTGCATTGAAAAAAGTATTAATCGAAATGTGTTACCCAAAAATTTATTATTCACATTGAGTTGAAAAGAAATGATAAATGCAGAAATTTTTTTCGTTTCGTAAAAAAATAGTTTTTTAAGTAACCTGCGGTGGATGAAATTTGTACAGAATATCCACCTTTATTTAGACGATACTTAATCTTGGGATCAAAATTTAATTGGCTATCAAATTGAAAATCAATCGCTTTTAAAGGTATGCAACCTTTTGTCCTTTTTTGGAGCCGTTGAAAAACTTAACATACCCTTAGGGCTCCATTAATCCCTTACCTAGAAGTATTAAAAATTTTCAATAACTTTTTTTATAATCTTGTATTATAAGTTGAAAAAATTTTTAAATTAAATAATGTACACTTCAATAAAAAAAATGTTAATTAAAAAATTAAATTATATTAAAAAAAAAAAAAAAAAAAAAAAATTAGAAAGAAAATAAGGGTTTGTGCTGCGTTGGGAAATTAAACGGTAAGTTTACCGACACAGAATAAGATCATCTGTTTGATCATAAGAGGGTGTTCGTTATAATTCTACGTTAACGTAAGCAATTTAAAATGAGTGGTAAAGGTGTCGATATTTTCTCCAGTTCCGATGAAAGTTCTGATGAAAGTGATAAAAACCCTCGACCATCGAAAAGACAAAAATGTTACTTGTTTGCCGATGGAGCGGAAAAAAAAATTAGTCGTCAGACCAGAAAAAAATATTCTAAAACATTGGAACAACTTGTCGCTAAGAGAGGTTAGTTTTCCAGTTAAAGAAATGATTTTTTTTTTTTTCTTTTATACTCTACTAGAGTAAAATAAATTTTCGAATAGTATATTATTATAAAAGACCGTCTGAATGATTTTTTCGTTTCGCCAGTGCAAATGCTGCCACATGAGGAGGAAATAACTTAAATCTATGTTTTAACGTATGTTGTTTTTTTTGTAGCATGAGTTGTGAAGAATCTATTCTATTCTTCGTAGCATGAGTAAATATGAGTATGATGGATGTAGTACGTTACAAAATATTACAAAATATTTGAAAAACAAAAATTAAATTCAAAATTAGATGAAAAATAAAAACCATACATATTAGTTTCCGTTTGAATTCTCAATAAATAATGTAAGATGTAACAATACATTTAAACTTGATAAAAGATTTTTATTTTCAGCAAAAAAAGACTGTACCTCTACTTCCAGTTCTAGTGACGAGTTTTCGACACGTTCACATAAGTCTTTATCGACAAATTTTGAGGACGTACAAAATGATTCCGACATGCAAATACATTTCTCATCACCAAATGTAAGATCTGATAACAGCGATAATATCGACTCAACTGAAGTACTGAATAAAAATGTCAAAACTGAATATGCTGATCATAGTAAAGAAAAAAGTGATAAAAAAGATGAAACCAAAGAAAATGATAATATAAGTAGAAAAACAGAAGTTAACTCAAGTAGCAACACTGACTCTGATTCAAATCCTGAAAAAGAAAATAATAGTGATAGCAGTTTTCAAAGTGATGTAGATAATTACTCAAGTTTTGAGAGTTCAGTTGAAAGTAATTTTGATGACACAGACTTTTATGAAGCGAATCCTACTTTTGACCGAATAATGTTTCCCGAGTCTAAATTTACAGTACGAGACATTATTGTAGTAATAGAAGCTGTATGCTTACGATTTAAAATATCTGACGAAGGAAAACTAGAAGTAGGTAAATTACTAAAGCTTTGTGCTGGACCTAAGCTCAAAAATTTAAATTTTTCAAAATATCAAATGGCTAAATGTTTTTCATCCCAAGATGAAAACTTAACTCGTCACTACTATTGTTGTCACTGTTTTAAATCTGTTGTCTGTTCCATCAAAGCCAATGAGAAAGAAAAAAATAAAAATGTCTATTGCGCCCAGTGCAAAAAAAAAACTCTGTGACAACATCAACTCAAACTAACTTCATGATTATAAGTTTAGCTTATCAAGTAAAAAAACTTTTCTTCAACAAGATCATTTTAGGAGACATCATTAAAAATATCAAGAAAATTAATTTTAAAAAAAATGAGCCACCTCAATGTACAAAAATTTACCATGACATTCATGATGGATCAGTTTATAAACAAATTGCAGCCTCTACAGGAATATCAAAAACAGTAATTACTTTTAGTGTAAATGATGATGGTGCACCAGCTAACAAGAGTGGTAAACGCAGTTTTTGGCCCACTCAATATTGTATCAATGAATTATCTCCAAAGTTAAGATTTCACTATGTATTAACAAGTGGTTTGATGTTATTATCACATGAGCCTAATAGTGATTTGATGAATCTTTTTATAAAAAAAACTCTTATCGAAGAACTAGCTGAACTAAATAGACAAGAGTTGACTTATATTGTGGATAAACAAAAGGTGTGCTTTGAATTTAAACTGATTTGTCTTCCTGTGGATTCTGTTGCCCGACCAGTAATCTAAAATAGAGTCCAGTTTAATGGAAAACACGGGTGCAGTTGGTGCTATGAAGAAGGAAAATATATAAAAACAGCTAAAGGTATAAGGTACCCTTATTCTGAGCAGCCAGCTGCCCTTCGGACAAATGAAAGCCACACCCAGGATTCAGCAAAAGCGAGCAAAGATAACATTGTCAGAGGCTGCAGAGGTACTTCCGCACTAATGGAACTTAAATATTTTGATATGGTGTGGGGATTTCCATATGAATACCTACATGCTTTATTGCTGGGAATAATATTGTACTTATTTAAATTGTGGAAAAGTGGCAAAACCAAGTTCAAACTGTCAAAGCAAAGTCTTCAGTTTATTGAAGAACGTTTTCTCAAAATAACACCTTCTCAAGAAATTCACAGAACCCCCAGAAAAGGAATTCTCACTGGTAAAGCTAAACCGAAAGGTTCAGAAATCAAGTCTTTTGGCTTGTTGTATAGCTTACCATGTCTTGAAGGCATATTGGATGAAAAAGCTTTGAAGCACTTTGCTTTGCTTATTCAAATTAGCTCTACTTTATTGAAAGACTGTGTCACTGAAGTAGAGCTAAACAATTGTCATGCGGATATTTTAAAATTTGTAAAAGAATACCAACAACATTATTCAGAAGAAAAAATGACGTTTAATCTCCATGCATTGCTGCACGCTGTTGAGTCAATAAAAAAGCTTGGACCCCTATGTTATACCTCAGCTTTTGCTTATGAAAGTAATATTTTTAATTTAAAAAGTTTTATTAAAGGTCCTAATGGAATGGATTTACAAATGGCTAGAAAACATCTACAAACTCTTATATTTAGAACCGGCAGCATGACTAATATTGTTTTTTCAGAGTTGATCCAAAATTATTGCACTGACCTATTTAAACAAAAAAGAATAAAAACATCTTTTCAAAAAATATCAGAGGAATTAACATTTGTAGGTAACGGTCACATTGTGCAAATTGATAATCTTGGAGAATGCATTGCATACCCAAAATGTATATACAAAGATAGAATATATCACAGTACAAAGTATAAACTAGTCAAAAAAACAGATGATACCATTATCCAACTACACTCAGGAGATTTTGGTCAAATTGACAACTTATTACTCTTTAATAACACATGCTGGATACAACTAAAAATGATTGATGTTTACAGAGAAGAAGCTTTTGAAGGGATTGGTCACCTCCATAAAATCAGACTAGAAGAATCAACTCTTAAGACTAAAATGGTTTCAATTGGAGAAGTTAAGTGTAAAATGAACATGATAAACGTACGGAGAGGTCGATACTTGGGAAAATACCCTAGCAACATTGAAATTCAATAAGAATATTATTAAATGTTTGTACATTATAATTTTAAATCCTATGTCAATGAAGTGTTTTCTTTTTCTTTTAATATTTAGTAAATATTCTGAAACTGTTCCCTTCTAATACATTACTTTGCTTATTTATTTAAAAAAGTGTACTGCATATTACACATATTTACAACTATTGTGCTCATTGATAAACTTAAATAATTGAAAAATAGATGAACATTTTCATACTTAAATTACTACTTGTTTTCATGTAACATTTCTAATCTTGTCATAAATGACAGCAAAAATATGATTTATTTAATAAATTGAAAAACTTTAATTTTTATTTTGTTATACCCAATTCATAAATATATGTAATGTTTGGATAACTCACCTTGTTGCTGTCGTAGATATAAAAAACTAACAATAATCACTGTTAACGTAAATGCTTGATTAATTACATAAGTAGGTTTATAGTTTGCAGATGATTCCAATTTAATTTACTTCACGCTCTAATATATTCAACAAAATAAAAAACCTAAATAGGTTAGTTTTTCAGAGTATTCTGAATTCATGCAAACTGCACAGTAAGTAGGTACTACTCTTGTATACGATTAACTGAACGGAAGCTTATTCGTGTACGCGAAGCTTTACGAATTACTACCACTAGTAAAATGTAAATATAAATTCAGTGTGGTCAATGGCGAACTAGTGTGAATTAATGACCACGTGTAAATTGCTGAACATGTCTACCTGTCAGAGACAAAGAGCTAACTTGGGCTTCCCGCTAAATTACTTGCAATTCGTCCATAGGCTAAAATGTTGCGCCAAAATATATGCATTTTTTTAAAGTCCAATGGGAAACAAAAAACTCATTTCAAATTTGAATTAATTTTTTCTTTTATTTTTTTTCATTAGAATCAATATATAAGTTTGTAAAATATATCAATAATATAAGTATGTAAAAATATATCTAATATCATGCTTTATATTATTGAAGTAACATGAATTTTTCATTCCTTGAAACGCGGTGCTTAAAATTTAAATTAGGATTTCTGCTGTACTTGCTGAGTTTAAGCTTATTTAAAAATTTTTAGGAAACCAAACATTTTTAAAGATAAATTTATTTTTATAAAAATTATTTCAAATTTAAAATTTATTTTTCAGTATATTGAGACTGTATAAAGTTTTTACTACTCTGAAGGTTATTTAATAAAAAAAATTGCACTCTAAAAAAAACTTTTTTATCTGTAATTAAAAATTTCGCAAATGTTTTCAGAAATATTTTACGAATATAAAAACATACTTTATATATAAGGGGTCGTATTATCTTCAATCGTATTTAAATTGAAGATCATTAAATTTCATTGAACGAAAACCCGTTGAAATCAGTTGATTTTTATTTAAAAAAGCATTAAAATCGATTCGATTTTTTTTGTATGTTCTTGAAATTCACATCTATTGAATTTCAGTGAATAAAAGACTATTGAAATAAATTGATATTTATTGAAAAAAATCATTAAAATCCATTTGATTTTTTAAACGTTCCTGAAATTCAAGATCATTCAATTTCATTGAACTAAAACCCGTTGAAATCAATTGATTTTTATTTGAAAAAGTATTAAAATCGATTCGATTTTTTGTCTGTTCTTGCAATTCACATCTATTGAATTTCATTGAATAAAAGACTATTGAAATCAATTAATTTTTGTTGAAAAAAATCGTTAAAATCAATTTAATTTTTTGTCTGTTCTTGCAATTCACATCTATTGAATTTCATTGAATAAAAGACTATTGAAATCAATTAATTTTTGTTGAAAAAAATCGTTAAAATCGATTGGATTTTTTGTCTGTTCTTGCAATTCACATCTATTGAATTTCATTGAATAAAAGACTATTGAAATCAATTAATTTTTGTTGAAAAAAATCGTTAAAATCAATTTAATTTTTTGTCTGTTCTTGCAATTCACATCTATTGAATTTCATTGAATAAAAGACTATTGAAATCAATGAATTTTTGTTGAAAAAAATCGTTAAAATCGATTCGATTTTTTGTCTGTTCTTGCAATTCACATCTATTGAATTTCATTGAATAAAAGATTACTGAAACCAATTGGTTTTTATTGAAAAAATCATTAAAATCGATTCGATTTTTAGTACGTTCTTGCAATTCACGATCATTGAATTTCATTGAACAAAAAACTTTTGAATTAATTGGTTTTCATTGAAAAAATCATTAAAATCTTGCAATTCACGATCAGTGAATTTCATTGAACAAAAAACTTTTGAAATTAATTGGTTTTCATTGAAAAAATCATTGAAATCGATTCGATTTTTTGTACGATCTTGTAATTCACGATCATTGTATTTCATTGAATAAAAAACTTTTGAAATAAATTGGTTTTCATTGAAAAAATCATTGAAATCGATTCGATTTTTTGTACGATCTTGCAATTCACGATCAATAAATTTCATTGAACAAAAACTATTGAAATCAATTGGTTTTCATTGAAAAAATCATTGAAATCGATTCGATTTTTTGTACGATCTTGCAATTCACGATCATTAAATTTCATTGAACAAAAACTATTGAAATTAATTGGTTTTCATTGAAAAAATCATTAAAATCGATTCGATTTTTAGTACGTTCTAGCAATTCACGATCATTGTATTTCGTTGAACAAAAAACTTTTGAAATTAATTGGTTTTCTTTGAAAAAATCATTGAAATCGATTCGATTTTTTGTACGATCTTGCAATTCACGATCATTGAATTTCATTGAAGAAAAAAATATTGAAATTAATTGGTTTTCATTGAATAAATCATTGAAATCAATTCGATTTTTTGTACGTTCTTGAAATTCACGATCAATAAATTTCATTGAAGAAAAAAAATATTGAAATCAATTGGTTTTCATTGAAAAAATCATTGAAATCAATTCGATTTTATTAAATATAAGTTAACAAAAAAAAAAATTTTATGAAAATCAATTGATTTCAATTAAAAAATTTTTGACTGACCATTGAAACTATTCAAATCTATTCGAAATCATTTAAATTCATTGAGTTTGAATGAAAATGAATGAATCTTTTGTAGCAGGGATATACACAGCCCTTAGTATCTAGAATGTCAGTCTTATCTTTACCTAAAGTTATAAATTTATTGAGAGAATGACTAAGTTTAGGAAAAACTTTCAAATTATATTTAAAACACATCTTCTTGAATTCACCACAGATTTTATCGTTAAGGGTGCAGCTACACTAGACGCGTATGATGCGTGCGTATAACTCGTGCGTATGATGCGTATGGCTCGAATCCAACAGAATAATCCAAAGAGAATCTCTACAAACACGCGATTGGAGGATTCCGATGGATTCGAGCCATACGCATCATACGCACGCGCTATACGCACGCATCATACGCATCTAGTGTAGCTGCACCCTAACAAAAGGAAGAGCTATAACATTTCTCACATGGTCATTCGCGCAATCAGTAGTATTATTTTTATTTATTTTATTATATTTGAGAAATCTGAGTCTGTGTTGTACGTATTTGTCGATAAGTTTAGCAGGGTAGTTATTAGCAATAAGTAATTGTGAAACAGTATGGAGATTTTGGGAATGAAATTCAGGTGATGACAGTTTGAAAGCTCTATCGGTAAGATTATAAATCATATTAATTTTTAAATTCTTAGGATGCGCAGAATTATAATTAAGAAACCTGCCTGAAGAAGTAGGCTTGGTATACCAGTTATAAGTCAGTCTGTCATTAGTAATTTTAAATAAAACATCAAGAAAGCACAAACCCAAATCAGACTCAATTTCGTTAGTAAATTTGAGATTGTCATTGTAGTTGTTAAAGGTGTTAAGTAGAACTTCGATATCTTCTTTGTGGACACAAAGAAACGTATCGTCTACATAACGAATGAAAAATAAAATACGGCAATATGATTTTTTAAGTAAATCTAAGCAATAGTTTTCTAAGTCGGTCATTACTAATTCAGCGAAACAGGGGGATGCAGGTGAACTTTCAAACTGTCATCACCTGAATTTCATTCCCAAAATCTCCATACTGTTTCACAATTACTTATTGCTAATAACTACCCTGCTAAACTTATCGACAAATACGTACAACACAGACTCAGATTTCTTAAATATAATAACACAAATAATACTACTGATTGCGCGAATGACCATGTGAGAAATATTATAGCTCTTCCTTTTGTTAGGGTGCAGCTACACTAGATGCGTATGATGCGTATGGCTCGAATCCATCGGAATCCTCCAATCGCGTGTTTGTAGAGATTCTCTTTGGATTATTCTGTTGGATTCGAGCCATACGCATCATACGCACGCGTTATACGCACACATCATACGCGTCTAGTGTAGCTGCACCCTTAACGATAAAATCTATGGTGAATTCAAGAAGATGTGTTTTAAATATAATTTGAAAGTTGTTCCTAAACTTAGTCATTCTCTCAATAAATTTATAACTTTAGGTAAAGATAAGACTGACATTCTAGATACTAAGGGCTGTGTATATCTCATAACATGTTAAGATTGTAAAGCCAATTACATAGGTGAAACTAGTCGTCGCCTCTCGGTGCGCATGAATGAACATTCTAGATGTTACAAGAAACAGTCTGAAGTTAGTATACATATGCGTGATTTTGAACATACTCTTGATTTTGATAATCCTAAGGTTTTTGATAGAGAGACTGTACATTTTAGACGTTTGATTTCAGAATCCTTTTTCATAAACTGCGATAAGGATATATTAATATAAAAACTAATGCATATGAGTTGGGTGATTCGTACAGTTATATCTTTAATTTATTGCGAAAGAAGGATCTTTTTTGTAACTAACTTCAGATCTAACTTTAGTCTATTTGTACCTTAATTGTTATGCTATTATGGTTGGACTTTTAACCGCTAGTCAAAATTTTGTATCCACACCTTTATAAGTTTATAGATATATATATATATATATATATACTTACATCGATTTTATATCTTAGTCATTGTGATGTTTATCTTATTGTTTGGTACGTCTTAATTATCTTTATACTGCACTTTAATAATTTATATTGTACCTTAAATACATTCTATTCAATTATATTTTATTTATTTTTATAAAAATATTATAATTTTATTTAGACACCTGAAGAGGAGGGCATTGCCCTTGAAACGTTGTGCAATAATAAAAATCAATAACAAATTACATCTTGTTATTATTTGTGCCTGGATCATCAATACAAAGTCACCTCTCCTATTTATTCACTCTTAGGCAATACAAAGTTGATCTACAATACAATATTTAATTTTTAAATTACAATTCAATTAAAGCATTTAAAGAATAGATTTGATAAAAAATACTCATATGTTCGTATATATATAATTATAAATATATATAAGTATAAGTATAAATTTACTTTCAAAATGTTAATTAAACCTCTTAGAAATCTCTTTCTTAAATAATTTCTATTCTCTTTTCTAATAGAAATTTCCGTGAATTTCGACTCTTCACTGTTTATTTTGTCTTTTATTTTATTAAACATTTGCTTTGATCATTTAATTCAAAACACGATTTTCAAAACAAATCTCAACATGTGCTTAACCTTAATTTTCGCCATACGCTCGCTTAACCTCGTGACGTGCTATGGCGGTTCCACTAATTTTAATTCTCGTGCATCAACTTTTGCACGGATTAAATCTTCAGGTATCTCATGTTATTCACCTAATTAGACTTCAAACTAATTTTTATAAGGAATCTTTTACTCCCTTGTGACTTAAAAAGTACACAAGAAGAATGACAAAAAAACTTTTTTTTCGGAGCACATGTTTTTTATTGGCCAAACTTTCTCTTACTCTTAACCAAACTTTGGTTTACTAAACTAAGCTCGCGGCTACCATGTTGTAAATAAAGGATCGAGGATCGTTTAAAAAGGATTAGTGTGGTTAAGAACAATTATTAACGTTTATTAAGTAAAATAATATACTTGGTTTCGATTAGCCATACATCGCATGACCGATGGCGCGAGAGTCAGCACGGAAGATGACCAAGCCATCGGTCTTCAGTAGCATCTTCAGTACACACGCATGCGTGCAGCAGTCTTGCACACGACATTCATACCGCGTGTATTCAAATATTAGTATAGGTAATGTCGGAATATTCACATAATTCAACACAATGACCAAGATGTACAAAAGTTCAACTTAGTTTTACCCTTTTCTGACTCATTTTTTTAAAATTGCAAGAGCATTTTGAAAAACTTAAATTTCAGAATTATTCATGGGATAAATAATATATTGACAGATGTTATAAAGCTAGGGAAAGATACCACTAATAAAGATAAAAAGACAGGTTCAGTTTATAAAATTTCATGCAATAACTGTCGAGCATCATATGTTGGTCAAACAAAAAGAGCTTTGGAAAAGAGAGTGTCAGAACATAGAAAAAATTCCAAACCAGAGTTTGTTGTTTAAATACAACCATGATTTTAATTTTGATGAGTTGAAATTCTCGATACAGAACAGAATTATAGGAAGCAATTGATCTCGGAAATATTATTCATGAAAAGTACACATAATACAATAAACAAGAAGGAAGACACCCAAAAACTCAGTAAATCTTACAGACCTCTATTTAATAAGTTATCGAAATAATTTCAATTATATTTTCTGATTTTATTTGCACACCTAATGTATAAGACACACCTATGTTAATTTTGAACTCAAACTTCTGTAATTTCAATATTTCCGACTCAGTAGATGATTTGCTCTGATAGAGAAGAGACTTATTATACCTAGGTAAAAATCACCTTCCTTTTTTTATAAAAATTGTTCATTTGTAATCTATTCATGCATTTTTCACCGTGTTTTCGATTTAATTTTATAGCCTGAAGAGGTCCAAAAAACAGGTTGATGAAACGTCGCAAAATAAAATAATAAATTTATCAAATTCACACTCTTTTGCATTTAATACTTACCTCTCCACGAATCAAGTTGTGATTACAACAATGTACCAAAATCATGTTCAAGAAAGAGAGGGAGATCGAGATTTCGGAGTAGTGATTTAGTATTGCCTTCAGAATAATATTGTCTTAAGCTGAACTGTGAAAAAGATTCTTGGAGAATTTATGCGGATTGTTTGAGAACTCTCCCTTTATAAACATGTAAATCGATTTTTAATGTGTTCTCTCTATTCATTGTGATATGTGGTATATTTTAGTCACCAAAAATGCATATTTAAGCATCAGTTTTGTAAATTTAAGTTCTCCTATGCATACATTTTTGTGTCTTCCTGCACAGATTGAGGAATATAAATTTCTGCAATGATTATATTCATATGGTTTATGGTGATGGAGATTATGACTTGTTCGCGTGTGGAAGGTATCAGGTTGATCTCTGAGACGCTTTAGTAGGATTAAATAGCTATAAGGATGCCACCACCCTTTGAGCTATCACTATTTTCTTGATTTCTACCTAGCCTAATTAATTTATATCTATGAAACAGCAGGTAATCTGGGGAGAAGGAATGCAGGTTCTGTTCTATCTGGTTTAGCTTGTTTTTGATACTGTGTGCATTTTGGTGTTAAAATATTAATTGCTCTACTATAATAATATTTTAAGAGCGCTTCGTTCTGTCTTTATTTTCACTCAGAACTTTATTGACTAGGTTTGGTGGATTTAGATTTCTTTTGGTTAGGTTATTCAGTTCCTTCTCAAATATCTCTACTGCGGATTTTAGGGAGTTGATGTCTCTTTTATTGTTTGATATTCTATCGTTAAAACCGGCCAAATCATTCTGTTTGTTGTCCAACCTTCGAACCAAAATATTTTGGAGTTGAGTGTTTGAGTGTTCACTGAAGCGTTTTGTTAGCGAGATATCAACTCATGCCTGAATTATGGATAAAAAAAATATGTATATAAAATCAGAGTTTACTCCGAGGTTATGAGCACCATTACAGGTACATTGATATTACTAAAAATGTTAATTACAAAAACAAAAATCAATAACTGTTCGTTACAACGATCGTAGCAACGAAACGAGTAATGTGCTAATAAACGATTCCATTGAAATGAAAAAAAAAGCTAACAGAAATCGATGTTGAATTTTTTTTTTTTTCTAGTTGACTTTTTGATGACTTAAACATTATTTCCGATCGATCGAACCAATTAATCGATCAACCTACTTTTGACCGTGGTTTTATTTAATTTTTTTTTCGTCTATGTGTTTGAAAATAGCGGTAGTTTTTAAAAGTAATTTGCGCCTTTGTGGGACCCAAAAGAGAATCCTGGAGAGCAAAGTCTAATTATGGTCGAAACAAACGATCTCATAACTCTTTGTTGAAGGTTAAATAATTATTATACCAATATCCCTCTAACAAGGAGAGGTCACACCCTCCGGGTCACCAATCTTGACGAAACTTTGGGGATCGTTTTCTTATACCAAAAGATGAAGAAATCTACCAATCATCCCGTCTAATGGGCCTTTTATACCTAGTTCCTACATAGCTTATATCGTATTTTTAGCTCTTTTTGGGTTTTTTTGCGAATTTTCAAAAAATTCCTGTTCGTAGCCTATTGCACTTACAAAATTCTGCAACCCCGCATTTTTTTTGTTTTTTCATCTTCTTTTGAGAAAAAATATTTTTAAATCTAATTTTGAAGAAATAGTCCATGTAAAATTAAGGTAATCAAAAGCATTTTTTTACTGTTTTTTTGGTTTTATAAACTTAAACTGTACGTCGTCAGCCTTATTAAAATTATGTCTCAAAATATTTTTTCTAAAAAATTCATAAAAAAACAAAGAAAATGCGGGGTTGCAGAATTCTGTAAGTGCAATAGGCTTTGAGCAGGAATTTTTTGAAAATCAGCTTGTTTTGACACTTTTAACACTTTAGTGCGACTTTTGTGGTTATTTGTGCCAATTTTCAAAAAATTCCTGCTCAAAGCCTATTGTACTTATAGAATTCTGCAACCCCGCATTTTCTTTGTTTTTTAATGAATATTTTAGAAAAAATATTTTTAGACATAATTTTGATAAGGCTGACGACGTACAGTTTAAGTTCATAAAACAAAAAAAAAACAGAAAAAAAATGCTTTTGATTACCTTTATTTTACATGGACTATTTCTTCAAAATTAGATTTAAAAATATTTTTTCTCAAAAGAAGATGAAAAAACAAAAAAAATGCGGGGTTGCAGAATTTTGTAAGTGCAATAGGCTTCGAACAGGAATTTTTTGAAAATTCGCAAAAAAACCCAAAAAGAGCTAAAAATACGATATAAGCTATGTAGGAACTAGGTATAAAAGGCCCATTAGACGGGATGATTGGTAGATTTCTTCATCTTTTGGTATAAGAAAACGATCCCCAAAGTTTCGTCAAGATCGGTGACCCGGAGGGTGTGACCTCTCCTTGTAAGTATTGACGGTAAGGGTCAAGAGGTGAAAATAAATAACCATTTGATCCTGGGCAATGAAGCTCAAATAAGAACCAAATTAACAACCTCATAACCCTGGATGATGAGAGCAAAACGAGTACAAAACTGATAACCCCGGGCCAAATAAAACCCTAGCGTAAAGTTAATACGTATTATCTGTTTATTAAAATTTATAATTAATAGGCCTTACATACAGTAGTGATCAAAATTATAAGGCACCCTCTAAAATTCGTCTGTTTCAAGTTAATATTTTGACTTTGTGCATGCCTGCACGTGTTTAAATATTTTAGTAATCATCTCTAAAATTTTTTTTGTTCAAAACAAGTTCAGTACTTGAAAAAAAACGTTTACTTTATATTAATTCGTCTTTCCAATCAATTTTTATCCTCTTTTAAGCTTACAATGACTTTTTTTTAAAAACAGCTAAATTTAGTTCTTTTATGATCTAGATAGTGTTTTGTAAAATTTCTATAAACACCTGAGTGAATAATATATTTTTTTCGCGTTTCTCCGATGTTCAAGTTTATCGAAAAAAATTTTCAAGCTGATTAATAGAAAAATATTCAAGCCACAATGAAAAAATACATTTTTTTAAACTTGAAAAAACATTGATTTTTTGTACTTTTACATTGTTTTTCGCTTAAATTTGCTTTTTTTTATTAATTTGGAAGGTAAAAATTATATTAAACTGATATTTGATGAATTTTAAATTAATTCAATTTATTATGAATCAAAATCTTACAGAGAATTTTAAAAAAATATGTTAAAAAACAGTTTTTCTAATACAGTTAAATTTCACAAAAATAACTTCAATTTGTATTTTATTGATTACAAGCAATATATTTATCGAATTGACTTTTTCATTAATTTTAATATTCAGTTAGAAGTTTCAGAGAGTTTATTCAACTTGAAGAAATTTTTCAAATTCGTAGAATTCGAATGCCGGTATCGATAATTGTTCGATCGGTAAAGAATTTATCTACATTACCGACCGAGCCGTCATTATTGACAAATTAGTTTTTTAAATGTTTATAAGCTTGCATAACTTTCATCATGGGAAGAAAAGCAGTTTCTGATAAAATTAAGTGGCAGATTATAGGATTGTTGAAAGGAGGAAAAAATCAGCGTCAAATTTCAAAAATATTAAAAGTTAGTGGGTGTTGCGTTCAAAACACCATTAAGACGCATGAAAGCACGAAATCCCTAAAAGTGAAAAGTGGCGCTGGCAGGCTAAGAATAACAAGTAACCGGATTGATCGAATTATTATTAAAAAGGCAAAGAATAATCGTACAGTTACAGCAAACAATATCAAAAATCAAATAAATGAAGAACTTAATGTAAAAGTGTCTCGAGTAACAGTTAATAGACGTTTGCTTGAGAAGAACATGAAATCTGCTGTCGCAACTCGTAAGCCTCTTCTAACTGCAAAAAACCGAAAAGCTAGGTATGAATGGTGCAAAGACAATCTATCATGGACAGTTGAAAAATGGAATTTAGTTCTTTTTAGCGATGAATCTAGCTTCCAACTTTTTTCAAACAGACCAAAGCGAATAAGACGTACCAGCAGTGAAAAATACAATCCTGATTGCCTTGCTCCAAGAGTGCAGAAAGGTGGTGGATCAATTATGGTTTGGGGTTGCCTGTCAGGAAAAGGAAAAGGAGAACTTCAATTTGTGCAAGGTACAGTGAACAGCGAAAAATACATCGAGACTATGGAAAATTTTATGCTTCCATCAAAAACAAAGGTTTATGGACGTCAAAAAATTTGGTATTACCAACAAGACAACGCTCCGTGTCACAAATCAAAGAAAACGATGCAATGGTTTAATGATAATAAAATACCTATACTAGATTGGCCAGCACGTTCTCCAGATTTGAATATAATTGAGAATGCTTGGGATCAAATAGAGATAATGATCAAAGACAAGCACCTGAGAAATTTGGAAGATTTAAAACGAGAGATTGCTGTAGCCTGTCAAAAATTGAGTCCGAGTTACTATAAAAAACTTGCAGAATCTATGGTCCGAAGAGTTCGCTTGCTTCGAGGCTAAAGGAGGATCAACTAAGTACTAAAGAAGGGTAAACTAATTACTAAATATATAAAAAACATATTATATTAAATAATAAAAATGAATATAGTAATTATTTCTAAAAATAAATTAATACTATTACTTGTAATCAATTAAATACAAATTGAAGTTATTTTTGTGAAATTTAACTGTATTAAAAAAACTGTTTTTTAACATATTTTTTTTAAATTCTCTGTAAGATTTTGATTCGTAATAAATTGAATTAGTTTAAAATTCATCAAATATCAGTTTAATATAATTTTTACCTCTAAAATTGATAAAAAAAAGTCAATTTAAGCGAAAAACAATGTAAAAGGACAAAAAATCAATGTTTTTTCAAGTTTAAACAAATGTATTTTTTCTTTGTGGCTTGAACATTTTTCTATTAATCAGCTTGAAAATTTTTTTCGATAAACTTGAACATCAGAGAAACGCGAAAAAAAAAAATATTATTCACTTAGGTGTTTATAAAAATTTTACAGAACACTATCTAGATCATAAAAAAACTAAATTTAGCTGTTTTAAAAAAAAAGTCATTTTAAGCTTAAAAAAGGATAAAAATTGATTGGAAAGACGAATTAATATAAAGTAAACGTTTTTTTTCAAGTACTGAACTTGTTTTGAACAAAAAAAATTTTAGAGATGATTACTAAAATATTTAAACACGTGCAGGCATGCACAAAGTCAAAATATTAACTTGAAACAGACGAATTTTAGAGGGTGCCTTATAATTTTGATCACTACTGTACTTATTAGAAATCTAGGTTTCCTAGATTGGTTCTTCTTTTAAATTCAGTACCCTAGAGTGGCATGCCATTCGTCATGTCAAGTTACAACTAGTGCCGGAATAATTCAAAATTAACCCGCAGAAGTCCATAAGTGTCCAAAGTCGGAACTATATCTAGCAACAACTTGAACATTGTTCTTATTGGCTCGCTTAACACGACGAATAATTTAAGTACAAATTGGCTAAGAGCGCGTGGGTGAACTTCGAGCATTTTTTTCATTAAATTGGATCTGGACTTAAAAAATTTGAACTCAAATTTAAAAATTAAAAGAGATCTGACTCATAGAAATAAATATTTATCGAAAACCTCCTGCACTTTTAGAACGACAAAACTCATTTATCGAAGTGCAATAATTAAATAAGTATACTATTGAAAAGATAAATATACTGTAGAATTCTTAAATCTGGGGTGGTAAAAGATTTGTTGATAAATAATTTCTTTTTTTGGTAGATTCAAGTTTAACTTGTAGGAATTTCAAAATATTTTCTATTATTACAACGATTATTTTTCCGAGCTGAGTTTCAACATACAAATGAAGAAGTGTGATTGAAATTATTTCGATAATTTTTCGGTCATTTCCAATTAGTCGCATAGCAACTAGAATTATTAGATTCAACTTTTGGGTTAGACCCGAGTCACTGTGGTGCTTACCAATATGTACCTATGAATACTCATATAAATAATGCACTGACTTGGGTGATCCCAGGTCCAACCCATAAGTTGAATCGAATAAGTCTATTAGTAAACAAATAGTAAGCTCTGTAATTCAAAGAATTCAAAATAAAAAGTCTGTTGTTCCGCAAAAATGTGAAACACTGCATTTCTATGGGTTGAAATTCAGCTGGGTAAAATGATCCAACCGAATACCCCTTGTGCTTCAAAATTTTTTACAATTTCTCGGGGCATTACAACTGAAACTTTTAGATTCATCAATGTTTAATAAATTAGGTAACTCTTAGTCTGGTCGCTAGTAAGATTTTCGTGAGCCCCCCCGCCCCTCTCAATAAAGGTTGTGTCTAGGTACCATCGCCGGTATCTTTTTACTTTATATCCTATAATTTATCCCGAATAACCCACTTAAGTTTAAAAAATACTAGTTTTTACTTTAAATCCAACTGCCCATCCTAAGTAACCCTAACTAGATTTTCGTGATCAGCGCATCACAATTAGTTAAAAAAGCCATTGTTTATCCGTGGAGAAAAAATTTCACAATAACCGTACTAGCAACCAGACCAAATATAGTTCAAAGATTTAAGAATTTGACAATTTGTTGATTCATTTAATTTTTTTAAATTTGTTTATTTAACTGAATTTTTGCACTTTTCCATCAAAGTCTTATGTTATTAAAAGCTTGAAAATTTATTTATTTACAAATTTTTCTGCTCAGAATTTTAAAATTTGTTTATTCGTTTCTTTTTTTATTTATTGCAATGGGCTACAGAGTATTTGTTTTTACGAGCTTAAGAAGTTATTGATTTACGAAGGTTTTATCGTCCAGGATTTGATAATTTGCTTATTCGTTTTTATAAATACAAAAAATATAGTTTTAATAATACAGGAAAAGTAAGGACTAACAAAATTGAAAAGACGTAGCTAGTAACAGCGCGACGAAGTATTTTGGTCTGTGGTCAAACAGTAAATGATAAGGAGGTAGTCACAATAACAAATTATATACGCAATTGTACAGGATTTGATTCCCTTGAAACGCCTTTTTTCAGAAATGTTCTACTTAAGCGATTGTAAATAGAACTCAAATATTGAGTGCCATCTTGCTTATTCAAAGTATCATCAGTAAAATGAATGTGTAGCATTTCTTAAATAAGACGTTTTTTATAATTGTCCTTTCTGTTAAGAATTTTTACAACATCCCAATCAATTCGGTGATTATCCGTATCTCTATGTATGGATAACATCGAGAATTTTCGTTTACATTTTTTGTGTTCCTTTCCTCTAATGCGAAGCGATCTTTTTGTCCGTCGTATGTAGGTACTAAAGCAGAACTTACATTTAATTTTATTTACAACTTTAGTAGAATCTCATTTTGACGTCGGGTCTTCCCCAAGTTTTATCATATCAGTCATTTTATTAGTCATAAGTAGCACCTGTGTAATATTATATTTACATAAAATTTTTTTGCATTTATTAAAAAATTCAGATTTATACGAAATGCCAACAATAATTTTTTTGGAAGCATTATTCACTGTGCTACATGAGGTATTATGTCCGAATTCAATTTTTCGTTGTCTTTCTCTAATAAAAACATAATATAAAATTCTCTGGGTAGTCATTCATCAACAAGAGAGTTTTTACTTTTTTAATATTTTCAGAGTGAAAACAGTGGTCTGAAAGTAGAAGGGCTCGGTCGACTGAATTCGAGACAATAAGCAGGAAGACTCTCAATATTTGAGTTCTATTTACAATCACTAGAATATTTCTGAAAAAAGCGTTTCAAGGGACTCAAATACTGTATAATTACGTATATAATTATTGTGTATACAATTGTGACTACCTCCTTATTATATACTATTTGACTACAGACTCAAGTACTTCGTCGCGCTGTTACTACCTACGTGTTTTCAAGTTTGTAATTCCTTACTTTTCCTTTATTATTAAAACTATATTTTTGCATATTAAAAATAAAATATTTTTACTCACAAGGAGAGATCACACCCTCCGGGTCACCGATCTTGACGAAACTTTGGGGATCGTTTTCTTATACCAAAAGATGAAGAAATCTACCAATCATCCCGTCTAATGCCTTTTATACCTAGTTCCTACATAGCTTATATCGTATTTTTAGCTCTTTTTGGGTTTTTTTGCGAATTTTCAAAAAATACCTACACTTACAAAATTTTGCAACCCCGCATTCTCTTTATTTTTTCATCTTTTTTTAAGAAAAAATATTTTTAAATTTAATTTTGAAGAAATAGTCCATGTAAAATAAAGGTAATCAAAAGCATTTTTTTTCTGTTTTTTTTTGTTTTATGAACTTAAACTGTACGTCGTCAGCCTTATTAAAATTATGTCTCAAAATATTTTTTCTAAAAAATTCATAAAAAAACAAAGAAAATGCGGGGTTGCAGAATTCTGTAAGTGCAATAGGCTTTGAGCAGGAATTTTTTGAAAATTGGCACAAATAACCACAAAAGTCGCACAAATGTGTTAAAAGTGTCAAAACAAGCTGATTTTCAAAAATTTCCTGCTCAAAGCCTATTGTACTTATAGAATTCTGCAACCCCGCATTTTCTTTGTTTTTTAATGAATATTTTAGAAAAAATATTTTTAGACATAATTTTGATAAGGCTGACGACGTACAGTTTAAGTTCATAAAACAAAAAAAAAACAGAAAAAAAATGCTTTTGATTACCTTTATTTTACATGGACTATTTCTTCAAAATTAGATTTAAAAATATTTTTTCTCAAAAGAAGATGAAAAAACAAAAAAAATGCGGGGTTGCAGAATTTTGTAAGTGCAATAGGCTTCGAACAGGAATTTTTTGAAAATTCGCAAAAAAACCCAAAAAGAGCTAAAAATACGATATAAGCTATGTAGGAACTAGGTATGAAAGGCCCATTGGACGGGATGATTGTTAGATTTCTTCATCTTTTGGTATAAGAAAACGATCCCCAAAGTTTCTTCAAGATCGGTGACCCGGAGGGTGTGACCTCTCCTTGTCAGTATTCTGAAGAGGCTGACAAGGATCAGCGAAACGTCAATAAATAATATTTATCAAAATATTGGTGTAAGAAAATAATTTCTTTTTTGCATCTCAACACTGGTTTGGCTTCACACGGTTCCTTTTTTTAATCAAAAACTCGTGATGATGTCATGACATGTAAAAAAGCCCAGCAAGAAGACTTACCACGAAATTTTTGGGAACGGCCCCAAAACATCTATTTACTTGGACGTAATTACTGCTTTGTCTAATCATCAGCTGAGACTGAAGGCCAGACTTTTGGCAAAGAAGCTTGACATGAGTGGCCCAATTTTTTCTATCAAATCATGTTCTTCTGAAGAAGTCCGATAGTTCTCAGCCCTGCATGATTTTTACCGAATCAGATCTCCTACAATTCGAGAAATCCTTGAATTTTTTGAATTGAGGTCATGAAGAAGAAAGCAATATCATCAATCATTTCACAATCTAAAAACACGTCAATAATTTCCGTATCAACTTATAGCACGCTTGCAATTATTCAACCTTTTATACCTACCAAAATGCTACAGACCCGTGTTCTTAATTAATAGCTAATCATTCGTTCTCATCTTCACCCATCAACCTTCCACTTAAAAAATCACTCACAACAAAACCAACCTTGAAGATCGCACACATCAACAATAATCGTTTTTGAAACACTTTCCCACTCTACTGCTTGAAATAAATACTCATGGGCACGACCTTATTGCACTTTTTTGAGACATTTCTCACTCCGCTTACCTCCTCCAAGATTTAGCATATCGGGATTAACCTTCGCATGACAAGATAGAATTGGAAAATCAGAAAGTGGTGTAGTATTTTTGAGTCGTGAAAATTTCAAAGTGTAAGTCATGCTTACATCACCCTCCGCTAACGTAAAAGCTCCTGAATTCACCATTGCGCGTATCTTGTTTAGAACCACATCTTTATTATTTACATTAGTTTCTCGTCCACCTGATGCAGATTTACCTAATTTGCTTTTTCAGTACTTGTAACCTTTATTAGCTCATTTTGATCATGTTATACTCACTGGCGATTTTAATTACGACATGGTGCCGACTAATTCGAACACTGATTTTGAAGACTTGATCGATGGTCATTGTTTCTCCTTGCCAGTCATAAGCCTTTTCATCATTCAAAGAGACAGGAAACCACCGCAACTCATATATGTCTTGACTTGTTTATTGTCAAACTTCGTGCACGTGTACTGACCTTCAGTAAGTCGGTGACTACTTTTATACCTGGAGACGATCCTATTAAACGTCACAATACCCGTTATACCATCGAGAATCATGCGTAGTTGTAATTTGAAATATGTTGATAACTTCACTCTCCATAACCTTATTCACACAAACTGATCACAGTCGCCGAATTTTACTCCCCCTGCAAATCCGATAACTCACCTGCCTGATCTTAGCCTGCCTCAATATCATAGCCTTACTCAATCTCAACTTGATGAGTAGTCTCTGCCCTGACCTCTACCACATTTGGTGCCTTTGACACTCTAGCACCCATAGAAATATCTCAGAACCATCTGCGATAGATATCGAAGGATATTTTGCAGGAAATGAAAACTCGTGATGCCCTATATCAGCTTGTTAGTCGGTACAAACATGACCAGAGAATGTTTGATAGGATGTATGCTGAATACAAAACTCTACAAAACCACGTCACAAATGAAATCAAGCGCCTATAAACTAAACGTGTTCTTGAAACATTGGAGTCGCAGAAAAACTCAGCATCACTGTTGTGTGAGTTTCGTAAGATGGGAATTCCGAACCAAAAAAACCCCTCACCCCTTAATTTTTTTTTATCAAAGGTCATGGGCAAGCATTGTGCCATTGTCGCACAATTCCATCAGCCTCTCTCTGACAGCAACATTGAGAATGTTACTTGGGTACTAGTCAACCCACTGAGTAATATTTTCAAAAACACTAAGGGTATTGAATCCAACAATATTTTGTCTAGTATGCTTAAAAACTCGTTAGAAGCCTCTCTTTGTGCCCAACAAAATGAACTTGTTTTGAACTCGTCGAAAACGACAATTATTATACTTCACAGTAGCGGTCACCATATCAATCTAAATTCTCTACCAATATTTTTACTCGACGACGTACGCGTTTCCTATTCTCAGTGCATAAAAACCTTATCTTGATTCTAACCTCACCTAGACCCGTAAAATTAGTGATACCAGCGGAGAATCCGCTTCAGTATCACAATCTACTTCGCTTTTATCAGTCACTCACGAGGAAGGTTAGAGTGCAACTCATTGAATCTTCAATTTTATCGCTGTTTGATTATTCTGCACCTTTTTTACCTCAATTACAAACGCTCAAGAGTCTCGAATGCATACATGGACTCTACACATGGATACATTCCAAAAACTGTGCACGTCTCTTCCTATTGCATTAGTATTGGCTAGCTCTCGGCATGTGTCAGGAGAGAGAATACTTCACCACTACGCTAGCTTTCAGATTATAAAAACTGGTCTACCGACAAATCTCATTGAAAGAATTTCAGTTGACCCTGGTCCCTGAGATCAGCTCGTTGCCCTTGCCGTCCTTTGCAGTACTCAACACTCAAGAAGGACTTATACTACCAATCGCTTACTATTCAGTCATCTATCATTTTGAACAGTTTTCCAACTGTTTTTTTACTGAAACTTACAATAAAATTATTCAAATTCGCATTAATATATAAACTTTTTCATCGTTATTGTGATAAATGGTTGCAAAGATCTCACCGAGATGGTCTTCAGACCATATCGCAAAACCTAAACTTAACACTGACTGCTCTACTAAAAAATTGACTGCAATAGGCTTTAAGCACGAATTTTTTGAAAATGAGCCAAAAATGCAAAAAATGATCCGAAGGATAGCATCTCTTTGTGAATGTAGGTGGGGAGTGAATAATAAAACACAACATTTGATCACTATTTTTAGAACAGTGTATATCTAAAATCTTTTAATGAAACTTTTAGTGCCTTCACAGTGGCACGGCAGCGAACACAATTTTTAAAATTAATTCAAGGAAATCGTCGGGTCAAATATGTTAAAAGTTTAAAAAAGAATGAAAAACAACATCAAAATTATAGAGGGATGTATACAATTGATAAAAATATAAAAATACCAAAATGAGAGTGCATAATTTGGAAATGACAAATTTATTCGGACATGGGTAAAATATTCCAGAAAATCTTGAATTATTCAATTAGAAACGTAATGAACCAACCCTTTGAAGAAAAAAATCAAACGCGTTATGAAGAGTCGTGCGATTAAAAAAATTTCTTAAATTACTTTTATTAAATTATGCATTTTTCTGCGATTACATATCGAAGGTCAAAATTAATTATTCGTTACTATCCCAAAAAATTGTGCAGTTTGTTTTATAAGTTGTGCAATAGAAGAAGAACTAATTCTGCACGACAAAGCAACTTAGAAAATTTGCAAAGATTTATATTAAAAAAAAAAAATAATTAAAAAACAGAAACAACCTGCCACCTATTTACTACTTAAGCTGCAATATTCAACATTAGAAAAAAAAAAAAAAAAAAAAAAAAAACTGAAAAATAAATTTATTTTGCTCAATCTAACTATACAAAAATCAGACTTATGTAAATAAGACACTTGCGAGGGAGTGAATCCCTCGTAAATGTATTTCCCTACCTGGCAGTGTCGAGTCACCTGGGAAACCGCCGTCGGCTGAATGCTGTTCAGCAGCGCGGACACGCGGCGCGCGCACGGCACACACACTCACACACATGATCAGCACTCGGGTAGGCTCTCCTGGCCCAGGGCGCGCACGTCTCGGCAGACGACGTGATGTGGACTGCATCGGCAGTAGGGTTGGGCAGGTGCGCCACTTTGGTAAGATACCTAGTAAGCTACCATGGTGGATTAAGTATTTTGGTGTTTTATATCATCGGCGAGTCATATACATGGTGCCCCCGCTTTATTTGGGAAAATTGACCGTCACAGTTAACGCGCAAGATTGAAAGCTGAATAACAGAAACCGTTGCAAATAATTAATCAATAAATAAATAAATAAATAAACCGACAAGCTCTAAGCCCCCATAACGCTGGAGAAAGCGATAAATTAAAGATTTTTTATAAACAATTGAATAAACCACAAAGCTTTAAACCCCCATAACGCTGGGGAGAGCGATAAATCAATTTTTTTTTATAAACAATTGAATAAACCACTAAGCTCGAAACCCCCATAACGCTGGGAAGAGCAATAAATAAATTATTTTTTATAAACAATTAAGGGGAACCAGTGGCAAATTTTCAGCCTATAGAAATAATGGACCTAGAAGGCTGAAAATTTTTTTCAACATGCATTTTTACGTATCTCCATTGATGGTGCATCGAGTTTTTGGTAAAAATCATTTTTGACCTTTTTTAGGTACTTTTTTGAATTATTGTACCCAAAAATTTCTAGTTTTTCCTAGATAAAGAGCGTAAAAATTGCGTTAAGGTCAAACCCATGCGAGAGAATTTAGCTATTGCTCTTACGAACAATTAAAAAAAAAAAAAAAATCTCAAATCGGTTTAGAAACAAAAAAGTAGATACAGTTTGAAGATGAGATGTTTTTAAAATAATTTGCTCTGGCCACCAAGAACATATTAGGCATTAGGCTGGTTTATTTTTCCAAATATCCATGAATAAATGTTTGATATCGATGGAACTTTGTAGATAGGATTTTCTGCGAGCGCTGAACTCGAATTTGACGTTAGTTTTTTAATTGGACCTATGTTAAAGGCAGCACTTATCTAAGGGAGGATAAAAAATTAAAAATTTTTTTTAATTATTGATAAAAATTGAGTAAGGGGGGTTTTGCTCACGCTAAACACGAATTTGATGTCCATTTTTCAGTTTGACCTAAACTAAGGGTAGCACTTACCTAAGGACTGGTATTTTTTTTTCACTTTTCGATAAAATTTGGTAGGATTTTTACGTTTACCAAAAACTCGATGCACCATCAATGGAGATACGTAAAAATGCATGTTGAAAAAAATTTTCAGCCTTCTAGGTCCATTATTTCTATAGGCTGAAAATTTGCCGCTGGTTCCCCTTAAATAAACCGATGATCTCGAAACCCCCATAACGCTGGGCAGAGCGATCGATACATAATTTTTTTTAAACAATTAAATAAACCGACAAGCTCTAAACCCCCATAACGCTAGGGAGAGCGATAAATCAATTATTTTTTATAAACCATTGAATAAACCGACAAGCTCTAAACCCTCGTGAAGCTGGAGAGAGCGATAAATAAACATTTTTTTATAAACAATTGGATAAACCACCAAGCTCGAAACCCCCATAACGCTGGGGAGAGCGATAAATGAATTATTTTTTGTAAACAATTAAATAAACCGCCAAGCTCTAAACCCTTGTGAAGCTGAAGAGAGCGATAAATAAATATTTTTTTATAAACAATTGAATAAACCACCAAGCTCGAAACCCCCATAACGCTGGGGGAAGCGATAAATGAATAATTTTTTATAAACAATTAAATAAACCGACGAGCTCTAAACCCCCATATCGCTGGAGAGAGCGATAAATTAATGATTTTTTATAATCAATTCAATAAACCACCAAGCTCTAAACCCCCATAACGCTGGGGAGAGCGATAAATAAATTATTTTTTATAAACAATTAAATAAACCCCCAAGCTCGAATGACCCATAACGCTGCGTAGAGCGATCGATAAATAATTTTTTGTGTATGAATAAATAATGAAATAAAATTTTATGGTATAAGTTAGCCTAGGATATTTTTGGCACGGCGTCGTTACCTGCCATTTTTTTGTAGACTTATTTTATAATTTCCTTTCTTTGTTCCCAGGAATGAATTTTCTTGTAAATGTAGACTTTATTTATTTAATTTTTTTTTTCTAGTAGACAAGAATAAAATTAAATTAAACTAAATTTTTGCAATAACTTATTTCTTCTCTCTCTAGCTCACCAACCAGTCCCGGAGGTTTTCTTTCCGTGGAAACCCTAACCCCCAGAATTAAGGAGTTTTTCCCTGATTTTTTTGTGTGGATTTTCTTGTAATGGGAGGGCCCGGGAAATTCCTTTTATTATTTAAGGGGGGCCCTTTTCTCCAGAAATACCCCATTACACACTTACTATGTCTATTTTATTTTATTTTTTGTAAAATAGCATTCAATTTAGCTTAACATCACCACGTACTAAATAAAATTAATTTATTTTGCATTGTTACGCTTGATAAAATAGGAATATATTTATTAGCAGCGCATAAAACAGTTTTGGCGTTGCAATGTATCATCTTCGAAATGTTCCATTAATTTGATTTTCTTTTCTGTGCAGCGTTTGTCATGCGCTAAACCAGCAAGGCCAACCCTTGCACCATTTTGCTTGAATGACATTAATAGTCATGCACTGCCACGCACTGTATGCCAGGTTTGAGCCATGTTCTGCACGGAATTTCATCATTTTGTATAGTTATAAGCTAAACATCGTGATGAAACTTCACTGGTTCGGGAAGAACTGCAATAATGCACAGGATTACGAATTGAGGTGCACTGTTTTGGACTATTTCATCATTTACCGCACTGCAATGCACAGTATCCAGATTAAGGTGTACTGTATTGCACAAAGTTGTCGTGCACTTTATTGTTTTGATAAGTCATGCACTGTACTAATTCGCTATGCGCTGCACCGCAATGCAATGCACTGAACTGACTAGCCGTGCACTGCACTGCACTAATTCGCCGTGCACTGTATCACAATACACTACACTAATTCGCTGTGCACTGCACCGTAATGCAGTGATTCGCCGTGCACTGCACCGCGATGCACTGCATTGCACTGATTCACCGTGAACTACACTGCAATGCACTGCACTGCACTGATTCGCCTTGCAATGCACCGCAATGTACTGGTTTGACGTGCGCTGCACCAAGACGCATAGGAATGGGATATCTCAAATTTTTCAGCTTAACTTAAATGAATTTTATGGAATGAATGTTCACATGATACATGCTTTTCTGATAAGTAAAATTGAAATTTTCAATCATTCTGAATTTCCATTATTGATTTTTTTGGTATTTTAATTTAAAAAAAAAAAATTTTCAAATTCAATATATCTTGATTTTATTTATTCAAATCCCCCACTACGTCTTTGGCTCGAGAGAGATATATATATATATATATATATATATATACACTAGGGGGTACCCCCCTGCTCGCTTCGCTCGCCAACCCCCATAAAAATAGTTATAAAATATGGAGTTTTTTGACATTTAATATTTAACATGTTTTTTGAGTTGAGTTTGTTTATTGAACAAAAGTTCAAACATGTTTAGGTAAAAATGTTGAATATGATTAAAATTGAAAAAAGAAAATTCTATATTATAGTGAGTCTAAAAAAATAGTTATAAAAATTAAATAGTAAGTTAAAATACTTCAAGTACTCGAAACATGTTAAATATAATATTTGTTAACCGTTTTGAAGTACTCCTTTAAAAAGGGCTTTTAAAACTACGACTCCTCTAGGAAAAGCGCCCTTCAAAGAGGTTAAATATGGAGTTTTTTGACAGTTAAGGTGCTCGTACAGGAGAAGCTCCTATAATTTAAAATCAACTCCTCCGGGAGGAGCCCCTTAAAACATGTTGAATATAAGATTTATTGACGTTTTGAGGTGCTCCTCCGGGAGGAGCTCTTTTTTTTTGGCTCCTCCCGGAGGAGCCCCTTAAAACATGTTAAATATAAGAGTTTTTGACGTTTTAAGGTGCTCCTCCGGGAGGAGCTACTAAAATTGGCTCCTCCGGGAGGAGCTTTTAAAATTAAGAGCTCCTCCCGGAGGAGCACCTCAAAACCTACAAAAAACCTTATATTTAACATGTTTTAAGGGGCTCCTCCCGGAGGAGCCAAAAAAAAAAGAGCTCCTCCTGGATATAACTATATAATATACTAGGGGGGGGTACCCCCCTGCTCGCTTCGCTCGCCAACCCCCCAGAATTTTATGCTTGAATCTACACTTGTACCTACTCTTTCATTTCGAGCAACGTAATGCACGATTTTTGGGAGGGCGTGGCAATATTTACTTTATGCAAAGTGATTCAAGCACTTATAAAATATGGAAGATTGACACTTAATATGATAAACAGCCGAATAGAAACTTTTAATTACAACGAGACAGAATATATATATATATATATATATATACTAGGGGGGTACCCCCCTGCTCGCTTCGCTTGCCAACCCCCCAGAATTTTATGCTTGAATCTACACTTGTACCTACGCTTATACACATACTCTTGTGTCTACCTCTGTACCTACTCTGATACATACCATTGTTTCTACTTTTATAGCTTGTGACTACACCTGCACCTTATTTCGTGCCTACCTTTGTTCTCACCTTTCATCTTACTCCAAACCCGTGTACCCTTGTTCTTACCGTTGCACTTACTGCTTTTTATAACTAAGCTCTTACCCAGGAATATGCTCATGTTTATATATATATTTCTATCATGGTGATAACTGGTGTTTGAATTTTTTTCCTGCTTTTATTTCTAATTCCAAGACTATTTTGTTCTAATCTTTGATCATACTTTCATTTCAATCCTTTGTTAAACATCTGTTTCTATGCTTTTACCGACTTATTTTCGTCTTTTTATTTATTAACCTTCCCTGCTTTATAACCTTGCTAGTATCCACGTCTGTTGAGTATTTTACTTCCTACATATGTTAATAATCTTGTGCTTACTAACTATTTTTTACTCAAGCTTCTAACGCCGAACCTTCTGCACATGCATTTGTTTCTACATCTGTTTCTAGTCCCATGCTAACTCTAGTTCTTTATTATTTTTTTTTTAATCTTCTACACTGAATCTAGCCTTGTGTATAATCTTTTTTATCCTCTTGTACTTACTACTCTAAATAACCCTATAACAAACCTTGTTCATAACATTGTTTCAAACTTGATAACTACTGTGGTAACTTCATTGTACCTACTGCCGTACCTGGACTTGTCATTACGTTTGTAACTTTGAACCTACGCTCATATGTACATTTTTGCTTAATATTGTTTCTATCTCTTTCACATGAATCTACTTGCTTAAATTTTGGTGTTTGCTGTTGTTTTTTCTTTTTTTCATGCTTTGGTCTCTAACTTTGAATCTTTGTTCTCAACTTTGTGAAAACTATCTTTTCTATTGTTCTTCTCAAATTTTTTTGTAATTGCAATCGTGAAACTAATCATCTTCATACAATTTTGCCCACACAGCTCTTTAACTTTTTTGACAAATATTTCCTACATCCTTTTACATTTGTTATCAACGCTTTTTTTACGTAGGTCTGTCCCAATCAACCTATCTTGATTAATATCGAAGTTTATCTTACGACACCAGTTTCCAGCCAGGTGTGTAGCCTCTTTCACTTTGTTATTATTTTCATACTTCAATTTGTAACTTTGAACGTATGTTGTACTTTTTTTTTTTTTTTTTTTTCTCAACATCTAACCCTGAAACTAACATCTTTTATACTATTGTTTTCGATCCTGTACAAACCTTTGTAAATAAACACTTACCCACTTTTGCATCTACTGATGTACCTACCCTTTTGCCAAACCTTGAAGCTCTCTAAGCGAAGCGCACGCAACATTGTATTATATTATCTAAAACAAGTTTTGTCGAAGCTTCATTTAAATTAATCGACAATAAGTTATACAGTAGAACCTGTGTACATTGACCACCTCCCGTTCCAAGGAAAAGTGGCCAATGTATGCAGGTGGCCAATGTACAAAGGAAAGTGAAGGGGTGGGCTAAAAAAAAAGTTTCAAATTTTTAGTAATGTATTATAGTTTAATTTTCTAACTGAAATAATCTGTGATCTTCGTTTGCTTAGCAGCACAAGCTGAAGAAATCCACTTTGCTTTAATCTCAATATATAAATCATATAAATGTTCAACATTAATTTCAACTTTTTCTCAAAATCGAATGATATCGATAACACTCTTTAAAGCTTCATCGTAAGATAAATATTTGTTTATCGTTTGATTTGTGTCCTCTTCCTCATCTTCGTCAATTTCTTCATCATGATTCTTTTGAGGTTCGAGGAAAGATTTTAATACTTCTTCAACGGCTTCATCAATGGTAACCGGGAACGGCTCATGAACAAGCTTTCCTTCATCTCGCTGTTCGATTTTATTGATTGAAAGAAAATCATTTGGAAGAATTTGTAAAACTTCTGCTAGAGGCGCTTCATCATCAACGGTCTGAGATTGTTCAGATGACACAGGGAAGTCAGCACGACGAGAACACTTCACAAAAGTTGACTGTTGAACTTCTTTCCAAGAAGCATACATCCATCTTATTGCGTGTAAAACAGTAATGGATTTTTGAAATTCTGCTCTTGAGCCATCTTTTTCAGCAATAGCAATTAAAAATCTTAACATTTTCGATCTGTAACGTGCTTTCACAGCTCTGATAATTCCTTGGTCCATTGACTGAATTTCTGATGTTAAATTGGGTGGTGTATATACCCTTTACATTTGCGGTACGTTCAGAGTTCATATTCATTTAAACTTTTGTGGTTATAGATTCATTGGTTTTGTTTCAGTTTGTATACTAATAATTATTATTTTCATGATTATAATCGGATAATTTCGAACACTTGATTACATAATTATTTTTTCATTAAATCTATTCTCTAGATGTTTTAATTGAATTGTAATATAAAAATTAAAAATAAAAATTCAAATTTTAAATTTTGTTCTTCAACCAATCACATCACGAATAAAATGCTGACATTCTTTTTGGGTTCTCTCTTTCATCTTTGGATATTAGTTAATTTTTTTAATGCTTCGTAGTTACTTTTTAAATTTCTTCTATAGATACATAGCTGATAACTTGTATCAAAAATTGGCGATGTGGGTAGAAACTGATAACATATATCAAAAATGGGGGCGTAAGTAAAAAAAGGACATGGGGGGGGGGTTATTAGAAAAGGGTTTAATTTATAAGCACGGGAAAAAAAGCAAACGCACGGGAAATTTTAGGTCAAATTCACGGGAAAAAAGACATTTGCACGGAAAACTAAGTGATTAAACGGGAAAGAAAATAAATGCACGGGAAAAAAATACTTGACCGGAAGTTAAATGTATTAAACGGGAAAAAAAATATATTGAATGGGAGTAGAATTAACATTGCGCGGGAAATAAATGTATTAAACGGCAATAGAATTGATCTCGCACGGGAAAACGTCATATATTTTCTAGTGAATGGATTATCCCACGATTCCATTCGATTTACTATTGCACCTGCCACACTTACCCAGTTAATAAATTTTGTTTCTTGCCCTATAAGTCACTTTGTTGTAAGTTAATTTATAGTACCCCTGGTCACTCTAACCACAAAATCAAATCTTTGATGCGTGTTTTCGGTGACTCGTACTATAAAATAGTATATAGTACGAGTGCAGTACGTCAACAGGTCTTATTAAGAACCTCGTGCTGTGCTTCGCTACGTACTTGGGTCCTTAAAACCACCCCGGTGACGATGCTGCACATGTACTATAATATACTATTTTAAGTGCATTTATTATTCTACCTACGAGAACGTGTTATTATATATTATATCTTTGTTATTTACTTCGTTGTAATCTAGTTTTAAGTGCATTTAATTGTCTATTTATGCGAACGTGTTACCATATATTTGTATCACTCGATGTACTTGTCAAGCGACCAAATAGGGTTATACCCCAAGGCCGAAATAAAAACCTTATATAGTCAGTCAGTCAGGGTTGGATAAGTTTTTTTGGATCATCGATTGCAGAAACTTTGGAAATTGCTTTCTGGTACCGAATGATGAGCAAAATCATCAATAATTTTTCTAAATGGTCCTTTTTTCGATTATCCACACAAAATGTTTGAATTATTTTTGTTTTTTAAATAATTTTCAAACAATTTGTGTTTAAAGCCCATTGCACTCCTAGACATGTGTATCCTTGCATGTTTTTGTCTCTTTATGAACTTTAAGAGAAAAATATTTTCAAATCTTAACTCAAAAAGTATAAATCTGAACAATTTATATTTCAAACCTCAAAAAATGCTAAAAAGTACTTCTAGTAACAAATTATTCCTGTTCAATTTTTTGAGTTTGGACTTGAATTTAAGTTGGTTGAGATCTTCTTTATATTGAATATTGAATCGATTGGGATTTCTCTTGAGTTTTATTTATTTTTTTTATTTTAACAAAGAACTTTTGAAGAAACGATAAGTCGACAGGTTAGATCAATAAGATAAATCTCGTCTATGCTGTGCAATAATATACGGATATACCTTATTGATCTAACCTGTCGACTTGGAAAGATATTTTCGACCGAACAAATTATATTATAGATTTTTTAAAGTATTTTTGGAAAAACCTCGGCCACGATTATTTTGGTCAATGTTCATTTTACAGGCATCACGATACTGTTACTGCTTCAATAAGGCATGTTCAACAACGAATATTAATACACAACGTAGTCAATATTTATCTCATTGATCTAAATGTAGTACACAGTAAATTTCGTTTAAAATTTTTATCTTATATTTTTTCAACAATCCACTTTGTTATTAGGTATTAATATTCGTTGTTGAACATACCTTATTGAAGCAGTAACAGTAATCGTGATGCCTGTAATGAGGACATTGACCAAAATAATCCTGGCCGAGGTTTTTCCAAAAATCCATTAAAGATACTTTTACAAATCTATACTATAATTTGTTCAGTCAAGACACATCCCAATTGATTCAATATTCAATATTAAGAAGATCTCAACCAATTTAAATTCAAGGACCATTTAGAAAAATTATTGATGATTTTGCTCATCATTCGGTACCAGAAAGCGATTTCCAAAATTTCTGCAATCGATGATCCAAAAAAAGTTATCCAACCCTGAGAGGAGGACCCGCTTTGACTAGACATTTGGGTTACTTCTTTGGGTTTTTAGCTAATTTTCAAACAATTTGTGTTCAAAACTTGAGCCAAAGGCGAGAGTGTCAAGGGTTTGCTAAGGGTTAGCTCATACTTTTCCAGCGTCGAGTGTAATGTTTTTTTCAACTCAAAGCAAGGAGTTCAAACTTCCTGTTTGGGAAAAATCAGAAAGTTTGAACTTTCTGCACCGTGTGTGAAAAATAAATTTTATAGAGTTAGGAAGTTTTTTTAATCACAATTTTAATGTTTAGAAGGACAATTATTGATGCATTTATCGCAACGTATTCAAAGTTTTTGCGCGCACGCGGAGATCTAGAGTTTTGCGCGCACGCGGAGATCTAAAGTTTTTGCGCACACGCGGAGTACCTAGGTTTGCGCGCACGCGGGATAATTTAGTTTGCGCGTACGCGGAACACCTAAGTTGCGCGTACGCGCAAATTTTTGTTTGAAAGGGTAAGTTTGCGCCTACGCGGAGACTCCTCCGCGTACGCGCACGAGTACATGCATGAATACATACATGAATATATTTGGATGATAATTACAAAATAAAAAAAAAAATAAATAAATAAGGATTTAAAGTTTAACAAGAATTTTTTAAATAAAATTTTACAATTTATTAAAGAGAAAAAATTACTCCATTATAAATTTAATTTTTCTGAAAATAAAATCTTTTTTTCATTTTTTTTAAATTAAAAACTTGGATTTTTCTAATTAATCTTATAATGAAATCTTGTAAAATTAATGAATTCAAATTTTAAAATTTTATATAGTTTAATCATACCATTAAAAAAAAATTAATAAATTAAGAAAATATACAAAACTTGTAACAAAACATTAAACATGGGGGGCGGGGAAAAAAAGGGCGGGGGGGCGTGATTGGAAAATTATAGGACAATTCAAAACTCATAGAAATAAGCATATTTCGGTACACTTTTACGGTTAGTTAAGCACTTTTTTGAGAGGCCTGTGGGGGGCAGGCGAGGGGCGTGGGGGGGCGTGAGAGAGGAAAAACAACTATATAATATAGTAAGATATATATATATATACACACTAGGGGGGGTACCCCCCTGCTCGCTTCGCTCGCCAACCCCTCAGAATTTTATGCTTGAATCTACACTTGTACCTACGCTTATACAAATACTCTTGTGTCTACCTCTGTACCTACTCTGATACATACCATTGTTTCTTCTTTTATAGCTTGTGACTACACCTGCACCTTATTTCGTGCCTACCTTTGTTCTCACCTTTCATCTTACTCCAAACCCTTGTAACTACCCTTGTTATTACCGTTGCACTTACTGCTTTTTATAACTAAGCTCTTACCCAGGAATATGCTCATGTTTATATATATATTTCTATCATGGTGATAACTGTAGTTTGAATTTTTTTCCTGCTTTTATTTCTAATTCCAAGACTATTTTGTTCTAATCTTTGATCATACTTTCATTTCAATCCTTTGTTAAACATCTGTTTCTATGCTTTTACCGACTTATTTTCGTCTTTTTATTTATTAACCTTCCCTGCTTTATAACCTTGCTAGTATCCACGTCTGTTGAGTATTTTTTTCCGACTCTCTTTACTACGACTGTTGATTTTTTTTTCTTCCTACATATGTTAATAATCTTGTGCTTACTACCTATTTTTTACTCAAGCTTCTAACGCCGAACCTTCTACACATGCATTTGTTCCTACATCTGTTGCTACTCCCTTGCTAACTCTGGTTCTTTATTTTTATTTTTTTTTAATTTTCTTCACTGAATCTAGCCTTGTGTATAATCTTTTTTATCCTCTTGTTCTTACTATTCTAAATAACCCTATAACAAACCTTGTTCATAACATTGTTTCAAACTTGATAACTACTGTGGTAACTTCATTGTACCCACTGCCGTACCTGGACTTGTCATTACGTTTGTAACTTTGAACCTACGCTTATATGTACATTTTTGCTTAATATTTTTTCTATCTCTTTCACATGAATCTACTTGCTTTAATTTCGGTGTTTGCTGTTGTTTTTTCTTTTTTTCATGCTTTTGTCTCTAACTCTGAATCTTTGTAAAAACTATCTTTTCTATTGTTCTTCTCAAATTTTCCCAGTTCTTTAACTTTTTTGAAAAATATTTCCTGCATCCTTTTACATTTATTATCAACATTTTTTCAACCTAGGTTTCTCCCAATCAACCTATCTTGATTAATATCGATGTTTTCCTTATGACTTCAGTTTCCAGCCATGTGCAGCCTCTTTTACTTTGTTATTATGTTTATACTTAAATTTGTAACTTTGAACGAATGTTTTTCTTTTCTTTTTTTTTTTTTTTTTCTCAACATCTAACCCTGAAACTATCATCTTTTATATTATTGTTTTCGATCCTATACAAACCTTTGTAGGTTAAAACTTACCCATTTTTGAATCTACCCATATGTCTACCCTCTAGCCAAACCTTGAAGCTTTCTAAGCGAAGCGCATGCGCAAGTGTATTATATTATCTAAAACAAATTTTGTCGAAGCTTCATCTTAATTAATCTACAATTAGTTATACATACCCTTTACCTTTGCGCTACCTTCAGAGTTCATATTCATTTAAACTTTTATGGTTATAGATTCGTTGGTTTTGTTTCAGTTTGTTACTAATAATTATTATTTTCATGATTTTAATCGATTAATTTCGAACACTTGTTTACATAATTAGTTTTTTATCAAATCTTTTCTCTAGATTTTTTAATTGAATTGTAATATAAAAATTAAAAATTAAAAATCAAATTTTTAATTTTGTTCTTCAACCAATCATATCACGAATAAAATGCTGACATTCTTTTTGGGTTCTCTCTCTCTTTTATCTTAGGATATGAGTTTATTTTTTAATGTCTCGTAGTTACTTTTTAAATTTCTATAGTTACATAGCTGATAACATGTATCTAAAATTGGCGGCGAGGGTAGAATCTGATAACGTATATCAAAAATAGGGGGCGTGAGTAAAAAAGGGCATGGGGGGGGGGTGATTAGAGAAGGGTGTGATTTATTAGCACGCGAAAAAAAAAGCAAACGCACGGGAAATTTAAGGTCAAATTCACGGCAAAAAAGCCATTTGCATGGGAAAATAAGTGATTCAACGGTAAAGAAAATAAATGCACGGGAAAAAAAACTTGAGTGGAAAAGAATTGAGAGCAAAATTCAACAAAAATCAACAGAAAAATTTGTTTTATTGAACATGATGCAACTGTAATTGAAATTAACGATATTTATTATAAAAGACTATTATAAAAGTTATTTATTATAAAAGATTATTGCATTAGTAAAGCTTTTTTTAAATTTGTAGATCAGGTTGTAGGTCACATCTGTTGTGCACTAATCTCATGAATTTCCTGGCCAATGATAACAATCTAAGCGTTGATAAAATTATTTTCAAATCCTGTTCTTCTTAATCAAAAGATTCTGCAAAAATGTGGAAATCAACCCCGTATAGTACATCTTCATCATCCAGAACTTGAGTGCGCTCATTGCTCCAAGCTCTAAGATCTGTGGCCAATACAGAAGGAGTGCTTTTATCACTTCAGATTGTTCTATGAAATTCAACAAGTTTTTCTTTTGCAGGTTTCATCATCTGATTTTTACGAATGAGATATAGTAGTGCATTTGGCTTAATACCATCTGCATATTTATATTTTACAAAAGCCTTAATTTTTGATGATAAGCCTTGTGTGGAATCAATATTTTTATGTTCGTGCTCCTCTTCTGTTTCGTACAAGGACACGCAAGTATCCGAAGAATGATATAGCAGGTACAGGCACGCTGGACACTTAGACACTCTATAAATTTCCTTTGTGCACTGATATTCAACTCATTTGCCTCCTGCCACCATTAACGTTGAAGATATATTCCAAACTTCTTTTAACTTTACAGCACTTTTTGCCTCGCTTGCTGATGGGTATTTGTGACGTAAAAGCGACATTCACGTTGGTCGCCTGCATATTTTTTTAAGTTTGCTGGATCACTTCAGATGAATTATCTTGTTCAGATGAGTCCTCAGAGGTTTCAAAATACGTTAACTCACCAGCCATCTTTTGGCTCTTTGCTTTACTCGTCGACTAAGGCGACACTGTGAGTTGAACTGAGCTCAATAATAAAATAGATGGAGAGATGCTTAGTGAAAGAGTTCGTGGTCTTTTGTTTCTAGGCTTGATAGGTAAACACGTTTTAACTAAACCGTGTCAAAGTATTTATGTTCCCGTGCAAAAGTATTTGTTTTCCGTACAAATGTCTTTATTTTCCCGTGAAAAAGTATTTATTTTCCTGTGCGACCCACATCTCATGCAAATGATTTTATTTCCCTCGCATTTTAATACTTCCCATCAGAAAATTATAGGAAAAATTAAAACACATAGAAATAAGCATATTTCGGTAAACTTTTACAGTTAGTTAAGCACTTTTTTAGGGGGCGTGACTTGAAAGATATTAAACTTTTTCTTGGTATTAAAGTTGAGAGGAGTAAAAATAAAATTACTTTAGACCAGAGTGCATATATTGGAACGATTTTAGAAAAATTTAATTTGTTAGATTGTAAAACTATTGCTACACCTCTCCCAGGTAAATTAAATTTTGAGGCTTTGAGTTTGAATGAACCAATAAATGCTCCTTGTCGTAGTCTTATCGGTTGTTTAATGTATCTGATGGTTTGTACTTGACCTGATTTGAGCGCATCAGTAAACAAGTTGAGAAATAGTATATTATATAATAAGTGCGTAAAATGCGATATTCACGCACGCGTGCTGGCGTCGGCTTTGACGTAATCTTATTGATCAACTGTGCTAGATTTTAATTTTGGTAGGTTAGAATAGGCGTTATAAGCATAGAAAGTAGTTTAGGTATATATATCAACATGCGTGTTTGGTTTTAGTCGTGAAAAATAATCTAGCTACATTGTCTAGTCTGCTAGAAGCTGCAGCTGCAGTTGAGTATGGGCAGCAGTATGGTGAGCTAAGTGATTTGAATAAAATAAATATTCTGCAGGTGTACATAAAAAGAGTAAAGTGATAAAAAACTTAAAAAATTTGCTAAAATTATTTAAAAAATAAAGTTTATTAGCAAATCCCTTCCAAAAGTTTGTAATTCGAGCTTGATTTTCGCCATGCAGCAGCATACGGGCAGTGAGCTATAGGTGATTATTTTTTAAAAAAGTGTTCACTGCAGGTGCAAATAAAAAAAGTGAGGTGATAAAAAGCTTTAAAAATATGTTCAGATTATGAAATATTAATTTTATACCGAATTATAACTTCCAATATTAAATTAAGTAACTGATGCAAGAGTCAGTTTACAATTCACGATGATGAAGACTCAGCCGATCTAGTTCTGTAGGTAAAGAAAAGCCGAGCATGGTGAATCAAGAGTAACCTCACTCGCTGGTGGAAATCAACTCGAAAACAAACTTTTAAAAGTGCTGTGCTGATGAAGATTACTTTTTTAATAATCCTTACAAATTTTCAAAGTTTTGTATCATTTCACTTTATTTATTTTGCTCAAGGAAATTCGTTTATAATTATAATCGATCGTCTCCCTGCAGCTGCATACTCAGACATACTATTATGATTATTTTTCACGGCTTAAACCTAAACGCACGCTGCTCCAGCAGAAATGTAATAGGCGATTTTACGCACTCAAAATACGTCTTTTGCGTTCGTAAAATCAGCAGTTCAGGGCACCAGTAATATAAAATAATGTTAGTATTTTGTATGTCCCTACAGGGGCCTTATTCTGAGATTTAACGAATTCGAAACGATCAGTTTTACGAACGATTGCGTTATTCGTTAAAATTTTGAGCTATCGTTAAACATCAAATCATTAAGCAAAAATGTTACCACAATAAAACTTTCTCGTTTTCCCAAAAAGCAGTTATTTCATTTTATTATTATTATTATTATTATTATTATTATTACATGCTTTTCTTTAACTCACTGTGGCTTTTCGTCGTCGTCGTCGTCGTCATCGTCGTATGTTCAAAACTGCCAAGCTCTATAACTTGGAGCTTGTAAGAGCTAGAGGTCTGAAATTTTGCAGAGAGTCTAGTTTTGGATAACATTACATTAATCCGTAGTCACTTCTCGACCTGGACCTCCAGGTTGCCGATGATGGGGGTACCTGGGGGGTCATATCCGAGACTTTGGGCTAAATTCTTCGGGGATGACTTTGAGAGAAGTTCTGGAATATTTATCGAAGCAATTATAATTTAGGTACCCACGTCACCGATGATGGGGGTGTCCGGGGTACCTGGGGGTCATCTCTGAGAGTTCGGTCGAATTCTCGGAGTATGACTTTGGATAGAATTCGGGGGTGTTTTAGAGCATATGAGAAAGAAGTTTGAACCTGGACAGCCAGGTCGCCGATGACGGATGTACCTGGGGAACCTGGAGGTCATCTTCGAGAGTTTGGGCCAGATTTTGCAAGAATGACTTGATGAGTTCTGCAAGGGTTCTAATTTGGTAGTTCAATATATTTGAATAAAAAAAATGTTTTCAAATATTAAAATTGTAAAAAGGATTATAAAAATTTCAATAATAACCAAATTTCAAACATTAATTAGATTTAAAATTTTACGCTAAAAATATTCTTTTCAAGACTAAAAAGAAGAAAATAAAAAATAAATAAAAAAAAAGTTTTTAAAAAACATGCTTTTCTTTAAAAATTTTTGAGAAATTATAAAAAAAACGTACTAAAAAGTAGAAAATAATATTTTAATACTGCTAAATTCTTTCAAAGTACTTAAAAAGATTTAATATAAATAGAACAAACAAAATTTCGTGATGACTCTAAACGAAAGCATGGGGCACTTGATGAAACACAGCCGTACGCCTTAAATTTAAGTCATCTTTAGAGCCCCATGCTTTTGTTTAGAGTCATCACGAAATTTTGTTTGTTCTATTTATATTAAATCTTTTATAGTACTTTGAAAGAATTTAGCAGTATTAAAATTTTATTTTCTACTTTTTAGTACGTTTTTTTTATAATTTCTCAAAACTTTTTAAAGACAAGCATGTTATTGCTTGGTGGTTAGATAATTTATTTATTTATTAAAAAAAATTCGAACGCCCAGCGTTATGAGGGTTTATTGCTTGTTTTGAAGGAAATGGTAGCGGTACGTACGAACGGGTTTGAAATATTGGGTTTGAAAATGGGTATGACCTGCCAAATAAATTATGGTTTGAACCCTGCAAATCTTCAAGTCACAAATCATTTGACAAATGAAGATGCAGATAATAACAACAACGGTAACACTAATTATTTTAACCTTTAAGATTGAAATGATATCTAGTTTAGTTGATGTTAAGTTCAAATTTTCCGTTTAAAGTAAATTTTTTGTTTTGTATATGGGCAAAAGTAAAAAAGTCGGCCACTTCTAGGATAATATTAATAAAAAAAAAAAAGTTCTCTAAATTCATAAATCACAATTTATTTTGTTGATACTAATAATAAGGTTACTAAAAATTTATTTGGCCACGCAACATAAACATTTATATTGTTCATATTAGCTAAAAGAAGTTAAAAAATGAACACGTATAAGTTGCAGTAGAATTGTAAGTTACTCTATTTCTTCATTCTTTTTTTTGCTCATTGTTTATTAAAAAACTAAAACAGGTACAAAGAAAAATTTGTAACTGATAGATAATCACATCAAACCAAACAAATTCAACAGAGTAAATGCGTCGAGAAAAATCTCGTACGTGAAATCACATATAGCAGACGACGTCCAATTCGCTTTATGCAGCTGCGGAATTACAGGACAAAAGTCTTCACAATTTTTTTTTTCAAATTGTTCGTTTATTCGGTGTTTAAAGACTAAAATGATTTCTAAAGTACAAAAGATTTAATTTTCAAGTCTCAGGAATACGTTTTTGGGGTTTATTTTAATGAAAAACAAAGATTTATACTTTTTTTCCCTGCGGAATTACAGGACATAATAAAGGTACGCTTCACCAAAAGCATCTATTACTGAGATTTTTTGATGTAAAAATAATATATACGTTCTTTTAAACATAAAAATCTATTTAACTGCAATTTTTAAAAAATTTTGGAGCCATTAGAAAATTTAATTAGGTCTTTTCACATTGTTTACCACTAGTTAGTTGTAATTATCATGGTTCGACGTAAAAAACCGAGACAAACTTATTTCACTTGTCAAATTTTTTCTTTTGCATACTATGAAAATTTGAAATCGTTTTCAGATAGCCTGAAGACCGTACACCGAGAGAACTAAAACACAACAGTTAATACGCCGACATAACAGTTATGTCGGGACGCTTAACTATTAGTGGCGGACAAAATCTCGTAATAGTTAATACCTCCGACTTAACTGTTAATGCGAGAACTGTAACTAAGATTGTTAAATTTTTGGGCAATATCGCTTATATGTAAAGGATATGTATTAAAAAATAGAAGATATTTTTGTAAATTTTTCAACTTGTTTTTGGTATAATTGTCTAGAAAATAGTTTAATTGTTGAATAGAAATATTTCGGTAAAAATTATTATTTTCTAAAATTGAGAAGTTTTTTTATTTTAGAATAAATTATATTTTCTTATTTTTAATTTTTTTAGTGATAATTTATAATGAGTATTATAAAAATGATTATGAAATTAAATTAATTTATTAATTTATTGTTTTATGGTTAATGGTTATGATGAATTATTGAGAACAATCGCGCACGCGCACATCTACGCTCAGCGCGAAAAAATTCTAGATTAATATTTTAGGTATCTCGCATTAACAGTTAAGTCGGAGGTATTGACTATTACGAGATTTTGTCCGCCACTAATAGTTAAGCGACCCGACATAACTGTTATGTCGGCGTATTAACTGTTGTGTTTTAGTTCTCTCCGTGTACTTGAACCCTGCTGATTAACATTTCATACAAATTTCGTTAACTCATGAAATCTAATCATATTAAACGTAAAAACGTGGTCGGGCCGCTCAAATGGCCCGAGCGGCGGGCCGCTGATGGGTTCGAGTATGGATTTCGGCAAAATCGAACGTTCTTGCTTAATGTAAAGGATTCTACACACAAATCATTCTTTACATTTATTTACAGAATTTACATTTCTTCTTCATTTCATGATTGGTTAATTTGAAGTATTTAGCTTGCCTTTTTTAAATTTCAGTCACTAATAATGTCTAACGTTTACTTTAACATGCGTAATACAACGCTTGATAAAGTTAGCGTGAAACTGTAGACATTACGCGTTACATCGATTTTTCCGAGCGTTAAATTGACATTCTTCCGTCGCTAAGTAATAACGTGCTGAATTTTCGTTAAAAATGAATAAATAATTGAAGGCCCCAGGGGCCTTATTCTGAGATTTTTAACGCTTTCGTAAGGATCTTTAAGATGCCATTGCGCGCGCGTAGTTCAATTATTTATTCATTTTTAACGAAAATTAAGCACGTTATTACTTAGCGACGGAAGAATGTCAATTTAACGCTCGGAAAAATCGATGTAACGCGTAATGTCTACAGTTTAACGCTAACTTTATCAAGCGTTGTATTACGCATGTTAAAGTAAACGTTAGACATTAGTAGTGACCGAAATTTTAAAAAGGCAAGCTAAATACTTCAAATTAACCCATCATGAAATGAAGAATAAATGTAAAGTCTGTAAATAAATGTAAAAAATGATTTGTGTGTAGAATCCTTTACATTAAGCAAGAACGTTCGATTTCGCTGTCATCAGACTTGAAATCCATACTCGAACCCATCAGCTGATTCAAAAATCCTGATTTACAAACATACATATATCAATGTTAATATTATTAAATTGATAAGTTTTTTATGAATGATTTTCCGAATAGGGTGAATTTGTTTCAAAATGATCAGAGACAAATTACCAAAATAGAAAAAAAAATTAAATAAAAAAAAGCTCAGTATTAAACAAACTCAAATTTTTCTAACAAAAAATCTTTTTTATTCGGGTACTTAGAAAATTAACAAATAACTTTACATCGTTTAATTTCAATCATGTGAAAGTACATTTTAAGAAAATATACATTTTTTAAATCATGCATCGACATGAAGAACAATTTATATTTTTCCTTAATAATACTTTTTATAAAATCTTCGGTGAGATTAGTAACAATTATATAACCAAACAACAATTATGAAGTTACAAGAAAAACTATTTTCTATCGGTGATATATGGGCAAAAGTAAAAAAGTCGGCCATTTGAGCGGCCCGACCACGTTTTTACGTTTAACATGACTAGATTTCATGAGTTAACGAAATTTGTATGAAATGTTAACCCATTACCGCCCATGGAAAAATCAAAAGTGATATAAAAAAACTAACTGTTGGAAAACCTGTCTCATGAAAAAATAGTAGATACGTATTTTTTCTTTTTTCAATTTTCATTGTTTAAACATTATTTATTTAAACAAATTCGGAAAAATTTTTAAATTTTTATAAACTTATAACGGCATTCGATTCTTTGACGAAAAGTAAGGCGAAAGTCATCTAAGTAATTTTTTGATCAGACGCTTAGATCTTTTGCTACGAGCGCTCAAACATGTGAAAATATGGTTTTATAGTGGTGAGGTCTGACTCGTAAAAGTGTATCTTCGGTGCGGCGCCTCGGAGCTCACCACTATAAGACCATATTTTTACATGTTTGAGCGCTCGTAACAAAAGATCTAAGCATCTGATCAAAAAATTACTTAGATGACTTTTGCCTTATTTTTGGTCAAAGAATCAAATGCCGTTATGAGTTTATAAAAATTTAAATTTTTTTACGAATTTGTTTAAATAAATAATGTTTAAACCAGAGGTGGGCACTATTCGGACGCTAAGAATTTCGAATAAATTTTTAAAAAAATGAATTTTTCGACCGGATTTTTATGGATAAATCCGTTTTAGAACTTTTCTAACTCAACTGTATAAAAAACCGGAAGTATTCGATGAATAAAATTTCGAATATTTAAAAAATTTTTATTTTTTTTTATTTTTAGGCCTTCTTAGATAATAAATAAATAAAAACAAAATTAAATAATAATAAATAATAAAATAAAAAAAAAACAAAATTTTAAAAATATTCGAAATTTTATTCGTCGAATAAATTTTCGAATAAAACGATTATTCGAAATTTTATTCGTCGAATAAATTTTCGAATAACGGAAGTATTCGAAAATTTATTCGACGAATAAAATTTCGAATACTTCCGGTTTTTTATACAGTTGAGTTAGAAAAGTTCTGAAACGGATTTATCCATAAAAATCCGGTCGAAAAATTCATTTTTTAAAAAATTTATTCGAAATTCTTAGCGTCCGAATAATGCCCACCTCTGGTTTAAACAATGAAAATTGAAAAAAGAAAAAACACGTATCTACTATTTTTTCATGAGACAGGTTTTCCAACAGTTAGTTTTTTTATATCACTTTTGATTTTTCCATGGGCGGTAATGGGTTAATCAGCAGGGTTCAAGTACACCGAGAGAACTAAAACACAACAGTTAATACGCCGACATAACAGTTATGTCGAGTCGCTTAACTATTAGTGGCGGACAAAATCTCGTAATAGTTAATACCTCCGACTTAACTGTTAATGTGAGATACCTAAAATATTAATCTAGAATTTTTTCGCGCTGAGCGTGGATGTGCTTGCGCGCTTGTTCTCAATTTATCATAACCATTAACCATAAAACGATAAATTAATAAATTAATTTAATTTCATAATCATTTTTATAATACTCATTATAAATTATCATTAAAAAAATTAAAAATAAGAAAATATAATTTATTATAGAATAAAAAAACTTCTCAATTTTAGAAAATTATAATTTTTACCGAAATATTTCTATTCAACAATTAAACTATTTTCTAGACAATTATACCAAAAACAAGTTGAAAAATTTACAAAAATATCTTCTATTTTTTAATACATATCATTTCCATATAAGCGATATTGCCCAAAAATTTAACAATCTTAGTTACAGTTCTCGCATTAACTGTTAAGTCGGACGTATTAACTATTACGAGATTTTGTCCGCCACTAATAGTTAAGCGTCCCGACATAACTGTTATGTCGGCGTATTAACTGTTGTGTTTTAGTTCTCTCGGTGTTCGGTCTTCAGGCTATCTGAAAACGATCTCAAATTTTCAAAATATGCAAAAGAAAAAATTTGACAAGCGAAATAAGTTTGTCTCAGTTTTTTACGTCGAACCATGATAATTATAACTAATTAGTGGTAAACAATGTAAAAAGACTTAATTAAATTTTTTAATGGCTCTATAATTTTTTAAAAACTGCAGTTTAATAAATTTTTATGTTTAAAAGAACGTATATATTATTTTTACATCAAAAAAATCTCAGTAATAGATGCTTTTGGTGAATCGTATCTTTATTAGAAATAGAGTAACTTACAATTCCACTGCAACTTATACGTATTCATTTTTTAACTTCTTTTAGCTAATATGAACAATATAAATGTTTATTTTGCGTGGTCAAATAAATTTTTAGTAATCTTATTATTAGTATCAACAAAATAAATTGTGATTTATGAATTTAGAGAACTTTTTTTTTTATGAATATTATCCTAGAAGTGGCCGACTTTTTTACTTTTGCCCACATACAAAACAAAAAATTTACTTTAAATGGAAAATTTAAACTTAACATCAACTAAACTAGATATCATTTCAATCTTAAAGGTTAAAATAATTAGTGTTACCGTTGTTGTTATTATCTGCATCTTCATTTGTCAAATGATTTGTGACTTAAAGATTTGCAGGGTTCAAACCATAATTTCTTTGGCAGGTCATACCCATTTTCAAACCCGTTCGTACGTACCGCTACCATTTCCTTCAAAACAAGCAATACAGCCTTATAACGCTGGGTGTTCGAATTTTTTTAAATAAATAAATAAATTATCTAACCACCAAGCAATAACATGCTTGTCTTTAAAAAGTTTTAAGAAATCATAAAAAAAACGTACTAAAAAGTAGAAAATAAAATTTTAATACTGCTAAATTCTTTCAAACTACTATAAAAGATTTAATATAAATAGAACAAACAAAATTTCGTGATGACTCTAAACAAAAGCATGGGTCTAAAGATGACTTAAATTTAAGGCGTACAGCTGTGTTTCATCAAGTGCCCCATGCTTTCGTTTAGAGTCATCACGAAATTTTGTTTGTTCTATTTATATTAAATCTTTTGAAGTACTTTGAAAGAATTTAGCAGCATTAAAATTTTATTATTATATATAATTTGGTTATCATTGAAATTTTTATAATCCTTTTTACAATTATAATATTTGAAAACATTTTTTTTATTCAAATATATTGATAACTACCAATTTAGAACCCTTGCAGAACTCATCAAGTCATCCTTGCAAAATCTGGCCCAAACTCTCGAAGATGACCTCCAGGTTCCCCAGGTACACCCGTCATCGGCGACCTGGCTGTCCAGGTTCAAACTTCTTTCTCATATGCTCTAAAACACCCCCGAACTCTATCCAAAGTCATACTCCGAGAATTCGACCGAACTCTCGGAGATGACCCCCAGGTACCCCGGACCCCCCCATCATCGGTGACGTGGGTACCTAAGTTCAAATTGCTTCGATAGATATTACAGAACTTCTCTCATAGTCATCCCCGAAGAATTTAGCCCAAATTCTCGGATATGACCCCCCAGGTACCCCGGTCATCGGCAACCTGGAGGTCCAGGTCGAGAAGTGACTACGGATTAATGTAATGTCATCCAAAACTAGACCCTCTGCAAAATTTCAGAATTCTAGCTCTTACAGGCTCCAAGTTATAGAGCTTGGCAGTTTTGAACATACGACGACGACGACGACGACGAAAAACCACAGTGAGTTAAAGAAAAGCATGTAATAATAATAGTAATAATAATAATAATAAAATGAAGTAACTGCTTTTTGGGAAAACGAGAAAGTTTTATTGTGGTAAGATTTTTGCTTAATGATTTGATGTTTAACGATAGCTCAAAATTTTAACGAATAACGCAATCGTTCGTAAAACTGATCGTTTCGAATTCGTTAAATCTCAGAATAAGGCCCCAGGTGAGCAAGTGGCTGATGCGCTTGCAAAGCAATTGGTGACAGAAACATTCGTGAAATTGAGAGCTCGAATGGGACTTGAATAAAATATTTTTTTATTATTGTTTACTCCATTGTAATAATCATTGTAATTTTATAGAAATGAATAAATAAAAAAATGAAATATATTTTTTGCTTGTTGTGTACAGTATGAATTAATTTTTTTTTTATATGCGTTTGATTAAAGGTCTGATTGAGGTTTTAAACTGGGTTTTCTCAATCCTTGCAGCAAATGTTGGACCTATTGTATTTTTCCCAGAGTGGCACAAGGAAGGGTTATATTTATGATTATGTTGATTGTATGGATGTTCACCGATTGATTTTTGAGGTGGCGTGTTGGAATATTCCTTTTGTTTTTGCTTTATCATTTTTCTCTTTCAAAGATTGTAATGAATATTCCAAGGCAAAAATAATTCGGCGAAAATGAAATCTAGATGTCTTAATATTCGTTATCTCGTCCAAGCTTTTTAGTGAGGGCGCCGACTTATATTTTTTTTTTCAAATAGGAGCGGTGAAACGATAGATATGATTTGTAGTTAAAGAATTTCTGATTGTATTAAGTTGCTAAATGTGTGACTGAGACCTCGTCTGCTCTCAGTTCTGTGGAGCCTCTTCTATAGATCGGACGTGCGCTCTTGAATCTCTTCCTTGTGCCTAGGGCTTAGTAAAAACTATTTGATTGATTCTGGCCCTAGTAATCGAGTTGTTTTTATTTATTTTACCATATTCCCAATAAACCGCAGCTCCCTATTCCCAATCTAGAGACCCTAGGGTTTAAAAAAGTGATTTTTCAACTTTAATTTTTATCTCAGAACCTATTAGGGCTAGTGACATGCGGTTTGCGGCAAAATTTTATTAAAAAAATGTAGTTTACTTATAATTTTTAATATTATTTTTGGCGCCAAATTTAAACCGTTTGGGCCATTTTTCGAATTTTTTTACCTTCAATTTGAGATTTAAAAAAAATTGAAAAACGCCTCGCTAGAAAAAAAATATATGATGTATTTTAACGAAAATTAACCGCTCTGATTCTTTCAGATTTTTAGAAAGGGTTGAAGGCACTTTTCTGACCGATTTATTAAAACTCTTTACATAAAAAGCCGTCTAGCGGGCGCATATTTAGTCAAAATTGAAAATTATATGTACGGTTGAACTACATTTTTTTTTAGAAAATTTTGCCACGAACGGCGTTTTTCTAGCTATTTTAGGTTATGAGATATTAATAAAAGTTAAGAAATCACTATTTGTCTCCATGCATGCACAGTGGAGGGAAAAAAAATTTGCGGTTTGCGCCAAAAATTTCCGTATATAATTTACATATACATATAATTTTTAATGTTGACTATTTTTAATATGTGCCCGCTAGACGGCTTTTTATGTAAAGAGTTTTAATTAATCGGTCAGAAAAGTGCCTTCCACCCTTTTTAAAAATCTGGAAAAATCAGAGAGTTGAGAAAATCATTTTCGTTAAAATACATCACAAATTTTTTTTCTAGCGAGGCGTTCGCCTTCAATTTTTTTTAATCGCAAATTTAAGGTAAAAAATTCTAAAAATGGACCAAACGGTTTAAATTTGGCACCAAAAATAATATTAAAAATTATTGGTGAACTACATTTTTTTTTTGAAAATTTTGCCGAAAAACGGATGTCACTAGCCCTAATAGGTTCTGAGATAAAAATTATAGTTGAAAAATCACTATCTTAGACCCTAGGGTCCCTAGATTGAGAATAGGGAGCTGCATTTTGCGCCAAAACTTTTCTTTTTTATGCCCTTTCGAATGATATATATATATATATATATATCATTGTATTGTAAGGGTTCACGGTGGGGGCCGATTCGACTATCTTACCCGGCTATACCCTTTATCAACATAGCCGTATTGCTTTCATCTCTAAAGATAATTATAATTTGATATTATTCAAATAAGATTAATTATAACTGTATAACTCACTCTAAAAATATGTAAATATTGTAAATAAATACGTCAGTGTAAATAATTGTAAAAAGTGTTGTGTTTGATTACTCACTCCCCCTTCTACTTCCAATAAAATTATTATGAACGCAAGGTTAAGCTCAATATTTAACAGCTTTGAATAAATTAAAAAAAAAAAATAATTAAACCTTTACAACCAATTGATTGTCGGCATGTGTCAAGCTACGATGTTGTTGATATTCGAAGAGAGAAACCAGGAAAGTACTGTTGATCTCTTTAATGATTATTGTAAAAATCAGCAGCCGACGCGTTGGCAAAACTCCTTGACGATGACCTCCCCAGGAAGTTTGATTTAAAATCAATGGTTTGCAATCAAACACACTTCCTCGAAGGTGTCTCGACGACGACCTGGTACTTCCAATGACCAATGACGAGTGCGCTTTTTTTTATTATAGTCCCAAAGTGGAAAATTTTTTTAGCTCGACTCGTATACCCCGATCGCAAAAGATGGCACGGCAATCATCCGCCCGAGTTCCGGTTGCCATGTTGCCTCGCTTGGCAGCCGAGTGAGGCCAGTGACGCCTCTCAGGTCCGGCACGGATGATTTGCCGTGCGAGTTGCCGTGTGACTATAATAAAAATGTCATCTGCTGTAGACGTTATAAAATTTAAAGTTATCTGCTTGGCCGTTTTGAAATGAATGAAAAATTTAAATAAAATAAATATTACTATCTTTTGCAGTAAATAATTTTAAAAGTAAGATGTCAAAATTTACTGGCATAACGTGTTATCAAATGGTAATTACGATATTACGTAAAAATGATTTCAATTTTTAATGTATTTTTATGAACTCATTTAGTTATAGGCTATTAATCATAAGATAAAAAAAAATCAACCTTTTTACTATAAATTGTGTGCTAATAAATTTATGAATAAATTCATATAATGTTTGTTTTTCGATTTATTAAAGGTATATATGATCAACTTTGCAGTTTACCTGTACCAAACCACAGCCTACATACAGCGTGGCTATTAAGTAGCAGATGGGCTGAATAACTTGAAAAATATGAATTTTTTCTATAGCACATGTAACGTAAGAGTTACTTCTTACAAAATTTAGGATCAGATGGGCCAGACAGAATAGGGCCCGAGCCCTTACTGTGGGCCTTACGGACCCTAAAACCATTTTTTCATAAGGAAACCTATACTTTTCACCCCAGATTCGGAAAGAGCGGAAAATTTTAGGTTCCTGTAGGACTTTGAAAAAAATTTCCTAGTCCATTCTGTGGCCCGTAGAGGGCTCAAAGAGCCCTTGAACGTTGATACCTGAATAACTCGAAAAAAAATCACTTTTTCGACGACCCTTGCTCCAGCAAAGTGTTTTTTTTTACAAAATTTAGGATCAGATGGGCCCGACAGAATAGGGCCTGGGCCCTCATTGTGGGCCCTACGGACCCAAAATCCATTTTTTAAATTGTTAATTTTTCAAACAATTACAAAACTTATTACAGGCTCTGGAATTGTGAGCTCCGCGGCAAGGGCTTAGAGGTTATGGGTTAGAGGGATGAAGGTTTTGTAGTTAGGGGCTTTGCGGTTAATGGCTTCGGTGTTTGCAGGCTAGAATAGCTTGGGAGTTGTAAGCTCTGGGGCTAAAGGCTTCGAGGTTATAGTCTGGTAAAATAAAGGTTTTGTAGATACGAATTTGATGAAGGTTGTAAGCTCAAGGGTTAGGTGCTCGGCGGGTATGGGCTTCGGGATTACAAGCTTGAGGGATACAGGCTTTATAGTTATGGGCTCGAGAATTGTGTGCTTGCAATATTTTCTTTATGTTTTTCAACATTATTTTAATCGTCAATTTATTTGTAAAGCTGTTTCAGATAATGCATATAAGAATTAGTTTAAAATTTGGAAAGTGCATTTATTTTTTCATGAATTGCAACCATTCCAATAAACATAATTTATTTTTGGTTTAGGTTCTGAGACTTCTGCAATGTTACTGACTTTGAAAAATATGATTAAGTAAATTTAAAAAATACTCTCAAGTATGAGTAAATTTTAAGGTACTTACTACGGTACTTAACCTAAAAATTATCGTTTGAGAAATACGCACGTTATGATTTTTAACTTTTGTTTCTTACTTTTAAAAATTATTTAATGCAAGAGCTAATAATATTTATTTCATTTTAACTTTGCATTCAGTTAAAAATGACAAAGAAGATCACATTTACCTTTATAACCTTCTTTGCAGATGACGTCTTTTTTAAGATCACACGGCAACTTCCACAGCAAATCATTTGTGCCCGGCCCGAATAGTGTTACTTGCCTTACTGGTACTGGGAACGGCAACCTAACGAGGGGCAGGGGATCTCACGGGACTGCTTTGTCGTCTTTTACGATCGGGCGGACTCGAGACATTTAAAAAAAATAGTGCTCATTGACATCGTTGATCCAATTATTCAATAATAGCTGTAACAGAACTTATCGAAATCTGAATATGCTTTCAAAATAATTTGAAGCGTTTTTTTATTTTTTTTATTTTCTAGATCCATTTATATGAACTAGAGAAACATAAATCTATTGATCACACAAATGTTTTATGCTGCCACTATGAATTTTCTGGAAATCAACGAGATTTGTATCAACACCTTAACTTTTTATCAACGCATCAGAATACTATAGTTTCAAAAATAAATCTGCAATTTATTAATGGTTGCAGTGTCAAAACGCGTCAGCAAATCATAAATTCTTATCCTCCAGAGAAAAAATGCACAAAGTGTTCAAAAATAAGTTCAAGCTTTTCTGAATTTCACAAGCATATACTTGAATGTGGAAATGATCAAGCTTGGTTATCCGGACTTTTCCGTAATCATAAAAAAAAAAAAAGTAAGTGGCGTCCTTTTGGAAGTAAAAGCCGTAAAAGAAAACAGAGAGGATTAAAAAGAAGTATTTACAACTGTCAGGTACATAGAGATAATTTTAGTTCCAGTCAAAAGCTGTCGATTCATAGATCAAGATTCAGGCCAAATAACCGTAAGTTAATCTTACTGCCATTTAAATTTTATGTGCGTTTTATTATTTCTTCTTTTCAAACATTCAAGTTCGCAATTAGAGACGAGGGCCCTATTTATGTGTCCTATCTAGGAGGTTTGTTAGTGGGAACTTCGCGTATACCAATACAGGTTGTTAGTTAATGATTAAGAAGTAATTGGTTATGAGAAAGCGGATATAAATATATAAATATATTTTCTTAAATTATTACCTTTTCTTTGGGCAGTATGGGTTCTTGATATAAATTATATACTTTACACGTTGTTTATGTTACCAAGTTTTGTTTATTTATTTAGCACGTTACACCCGGGGTTAGTTGTAATTTTTAATTATATATATTAATAGATATAATTCACGCTAGATCGCGCAGAGACCAAGACTTTTCTCTACTGGAGCGACAGAGTAGCGGTCTCCTATTAACGAGAAACAAAATCAGAGTGTCATTAGATGAAAATTTGGGGATATGTATGAGTAAATCCGTCCAACTCTGTTTTTTTTCAGTAATTTTGAAACTTTTTCAATTTTTGAAGCACACTCTTGAAATTTTTGCAATAATTCTTTAAAATAATAAGAAATAAAAAAATGTAGCGTGGATGGTCATAACAAGTTGCCTGAAATAATTATTCAAACAATTAAATTATTATTTAAAAAAAAGAGCAGCCCATATGAAAATTGATATTAAATTTTGAAAATTCCACCGGACCAATCGGAAATTGTGGCTTAATCTCTGAATTATCATGGAATTTTCAAGTATTTCAATGAAAATTTTTTTTTAAATTTTTTATATTATTTTTATACTCATATTACAGAATTTTTATTTGCCATAAATGAGTAAGTAGGTAACGGACGCGTCTGAAGTGACGATTTTTTTGCCGAAAATTAAGCTTTCCGCGAGTTTTTAATGTATCAAAAAGAGGTTGACGGGAAAAGATTCTAAAGGACTTACATTTTTAGAAGAAGTGCACATTTTTAGTGATTTTATTCATTCAAAGGGCGATTTATTAACCCTAAAAAGGTTAAAACTCGAAAAAGTGACAAATACCCAGTATTGATTTGATTATATCATATAAAATTTCAAAGAATGATGGGAAACTCATAAAAAATATACGAGAATGACTACATTAGAATTCTACTATTAGAAAATTATAAATACAGCCCTTATCAGCACTACATGTGCAGTGTGATTCTTTCAAGAAAACCATCAAAATCTCAACATAATTTTAGCGTTGTAAATAGTATAGATTTCTCAGAAAAAGCAACATTAAAAAACATAAATTCTATTTTCAGTACTAAAATCTTATAATTTTGGCCGTATCCAACCTTTAAAAGCCGTATGAACCGTTTGACTATTTACGATCTACACTGCCACCTGAAGCAAGAAGGTAACTGCACAAACGATCCATTGGAGTTATAATTTTTTTATATACATCCACTTATTTTCTTTTTAAATTTCTCAAGCTAAAAGCCACAAAAGCTTCAAGTTCAAAGAAAATTGATAAATATTCAAAGTTAACCTCGTAACCTCGACAGTATACAACTAACATTTTTTCTATTATAACAAGAGAATATGCCATTTTTAAGCGGATTTTCTTCAAATGGAATTTAAAATGTACATAAAATTCATGACTCAGCTATGTTGTTTTTCTCTATTTTCTTTTTTAGTAATGATTTATAGTGGAAAACTAACGAAACTTAAAACTTTGAATACAAAATAATTAAACCAGGAATCATTTTTTTTTTTTTCAAAATTCATAAAAGAACAAAGAAAATGTGTATTGTCAGAACTTTGTAAGAGAAATTACGCCTTTCTAAATTACAATAGGCTTGGAGCACGAATTTATCAAAAATTATCCAAAAATTCAAAATTTTTGGTCATCTGTGTGTAACTGTTTTAGTTTAAAGGGCTATTTTTAACAGTCCTATAACTTTAGTTCTAATAATAATTTCTACATAAAAATGCATATTGTTAAAAAGCTATTAATGTCAACTATCAGTTGGCATCATTCAAAAAATTATTTGCTCGTTTTTGTCGCTTCTATAACCACTAGTTTGGTTCTGACCTAATTGATATTTTATTTTTTATTTTTTCTGATATAGATCCTGATATAGATAATAGAAACTCACATATGGATAAAAAAATAAGTACGCTGACTCTTAAAGTAGTAAAAATTTTCAAAGAAAAAAATGCTTTTTTTGGGAAATGCATTTTTGTTTTTAAGGGTAGCTTTTTAAATAACTAAATTTTTTCAAAAATTTTGAGATCAATCAATAAAGCATCACGTGCTCTACAAAATAAACTTTCAATCTTTGAATTTTATCAAAAACATGTGATTTTGGAGTCATTTCAAAAAATTTGATTTTCAGATTTGCATAAAAGCAGAATTTTTCATTTAAAAAAAAATATGATTATAGAATGCAATTCCGGCCCAGTCGAAAAAATAAAAAATACGTATCGAATATTTTTCAAAGTACTTTAACATGTTTCAAATCCTATGGATACAGAGTATGTGACCCTGCGACCCCGTATGAATCTAGAAATAATCGGTCTTATGTTTTTCAGTGAATCTTTTTTCAATTCAATATAATTTTTTTTTTTGGAAATTAATTCTAGTAAGGTAAGTAAGTTTACAGTGTCTGTTGATACGATCGGAGATGCCAAGTTGCACAGTCATTTCGTTTTCATATCGAAGTCACTGTTTGTATCCAACTCCGGGGGGTTTTCGAATGTTCTCTTTTTTCTAAACCTTACCTCTAAGTAAGTCAATAAGCATTTTGATACTGATGGATTAATATAAATGTTCTCTGTATATACCCTCCCTCGCACACTTAACGCTATATGCCTAGAAAAAAGTGCGGAGGGAGCGGACTGCGGAGGCAATCGAGTGCGCGCGTGATATAAGAGGAATGCGTGTACTTGCATACCTTAAAATAACTCAATTTTATTATTATTATTATTTAAATAAACCAAATAACCCATTTCTATTTTACTTTTAAACTTTTTTTTTTATTGCTTAAAAAACCAAATAACCCATGTCTCTTTTTTTTATTCAAATAAACCAAATAACTATATTTTTATTTGTAACTCTCTTATTATAATTAAAAAAAACAAATAACCCATTTCTATTTCACTTTTAAACTTTCTTTTTATTACTTAAAAAACCAAATAACTCATGTCTCTTTTTTTTATTCAAATAAACCAAATAACCCAATTATATTTTCATTTGTAACTCTCTTATTATAATTAAAAAACCAAATAACCCATTTCTATTTCACTTTTAAGCTTTCTTTTTATTGCTTGAAAAACAAAACAACCCATTTCTCTTTTTATTATTTAAATAAACCAAATAACTTAATTCCATTTACAATTTTAACTCTCTTTATATTATTTAAAATAAAAAAAGGCTGAATAATTATGAGATATTTTTTTAAAAATCTGTTCCAATATACATGTAAAATAACGAAAAAAAACAAAAAAAATTTTTGAGTCCGAGGATCGAACCACGACTCTTGGCATGAGAGTCCTATACCTTGACCACTAAGCCATTAAGCTTGTTGTTTTCTTGAAACTATAGAGCACAAAGATTTAAATTAAAGAATTGACACATACGCCATCTATATACAATCGTCATCACTGCATTCATTCTGCTCCCTCCGCACTTTTTTCTAGGCATATAGCGTTTAGTTCCCTCGCACAGCTCTTCAAATTTCACTCATTCAACCTGACACGATCATTATTGGGATCATCCCAGTATATATAATCAGTTCTTGTATCGAATCGAGAATTTTTGAATTTATGTATGGAATCACCTAGTTTTGTCGGAATAGAAACAGCTAACGAAGACTGTCTATTGAATTGTATTGAATCAAACCATATCAAGTGGACCATCAAAAACTAATTTAATGAATTTGATATATATATTTATGAATTCTCAAAGATCGATACAACAAAATGAATGCCCTAAAATATTTTTAAAATATTTTAATTTTTTAAAAAGCTACAACTAATTATTTCCTGGAAATCCAGCTAGATTTCCTGCTGGATTAAAAAAAAAATTTTTTTTAGTTAATATTGCTTAAAAACGAGTTATTATTCATTTTTCAATGATTTTGAAAAAATTGAACTTAGTTTTTTTTTTTAATTTTCCAGCTGGATTTCGGTTCCAATGTGACGGCTGGTATTCCAGCTGGATTTTAGGGGTAGGGATTCGCACCATCGAACTCAACCTGTAGCAGACGACACTTACTAATGTCTTTCAGCAGCAGGCAGTCAACGACGTAGTTATGAACTTATATTTATCAATTTTTTTTGCTCTTTTATAATTTATAAAGCTCTTTTATATTTTTGCTCACTTATAATTTACTAAGTAGATTAGTGTAAAAAGATCAGTAGGTGAATATTATCGTCTTTATATTATTATTGCCAATATTAAAATACATAAAAAATAGATGACCCTAACCTATTCATAAAGTGCCGTATGATGACAATTATAAAAAACTCAAGTTGTTTAGATGATTATTATAAAAAAACTCAACTTTTAATTGAAAAAATACTATCTTTTCTTTTACTTTTTTAATAAAAAATGGATTGGCATACTCAGATTTTCATTTTTTTTAAATAATAATTTAATTGTTTGAATAATTATTTTAGGCAACTTGTTATGACCATCCACGCTACATTTTTTTATTTCTTATTATTTTAAAGAATTATTGCCAAAATTTCAAGAGTGTGCTTCAAAAATAGAAAAAGTTTCAAAATTACTGAAAAAAAAACCGAGTTTGGCGGATTTACTCATATACCATGCTCCCAACCTCGATGCGTGCTAACTGTAGCTATACATAATACATATGCACGGAGGAAAAAATTCAGAGAGTTTGACAGTGATCAGTTAACTCGGCAAAATAGCTAAACATTCAGCGTACTGCAACGTGCTCGACTGTATCTTTTACTGTGAACGTGCACTCTCTACACTAAATTCTTTAGTAAATACACTAGATTTTTCAGTGAGCGCTTGATCGCTCACTGGATTTTCTGAAGCAGAAACAAAAATTAATTCTAGTAGGCAAGAATAATCAAAACCATACTCACTAGACCCTTCACCCGTGACTCCTAAAAAGCAGTGAAATGAAAAAAATTTAATACGAGCAATTCATTAAATGAAAATAACTGAGGTTATTAGTACAAAACTTTAACTTCTCAGAATCGTTCTTAAACTTTTAGGTTAATATAGGTTCATTTTTAACCATTAAAAATTGTTTGTATTGATAGGCTCTTATTTTCCGGTGGTTATTTCATACCTCAAAATTTAAAAATTAAGTAAAGCCCACGCGTATCTTTCTAAGATTGAAAGAAAATAAGAGTTAAGTCTAGGCAAATAGCGTATCACAACAGGAGAACTCCTTATACCCCTGAAGGTGACTGCCACTCGGGGCTAAGACCGAAGAGTCTGGTTGACGTTCGAAAACTAAATAAAACATTCAGTTCCGAGTAACCAGGATATAATGAGTCAAAATTTCTGAAATCGGACAGAAAAACAAAACTTTCGAAATTCGATAGCCTTTGTACGCAAAAGTCAAGTGTTATGCTTTAAAAAAAAGCCAGTAAAGTTTTTTTTTTAAATAATAATTTTTCTAAAAGTTATAAACAATCAAACTTTTAGGTGACTATTTTTTTAAATCGCCATTTCTAGAGAACTATTTAATAAAAGTTTACAAAATTTTAACAACGACTTCACAAATAAGTAAAGAATTGAATGATAAATAAATTAAAAAAAAAAAATTTAATTTGTTTATAAAAAATTAATTTTTTAATAAACAAATGAAAATTTAATAAACTTCTCATATGGGTGGGCCAAAATTTTTTCAACGATATTTTTCTTTAAAGTGTTACCTAGAAGTACGTGAAAAAAAATTTTGGTAATATTCACAAGAACAAAAGTTGTGAATTTTTAAAGACCGCAAAACGAGCGCTGCGACGAGCGCGGCGAGGTGACGGAGCCACGGCGCACGACGCTACCGCTTCACGCGCGCTCGCATAACTATTTACATTTTCCGATTATTTTCAAAAATTGGGTTTCTTAATGACTGCGTTTTTACTTACCGTAAGTATGCTAATAAAAAATTTACTTTATATTTACATATAAATTTATATTCAAAAATATAAGTTTATTCATTACAAAATTATTTTTCGATTTCTAACTAATTTTGTTTTATTAAATACGAATTTATCACTACATTCTATGAACAAAAAATTGTTTGTGAGCTGAAATAACTTTACACTTTAATTTTTTAGTATTTACTGGTATGTAACAGTGGAATTGGCGTGTCCCTTTAATGGTTTTGGCTTTCGAGAAACGTGGCTCGAGTTTTTTTTTCATTTCTTCATACTCTTTCGTCATGACCATGCCAAAATTAATTTTTTTAAAAAATTTTTCAGCCCATTCAAAAAGAGTTTTTGTAGTTGTAATTTGGATGTTATTTTGTAAGCTTGCTCGATAAGCGTTTCTTTTTACGCATCCACCTATGCCATCACAGGCACCTTTTCCGTGTGAAGTAGCAAAGAAGTGCCATTCAGCTGAAATTTTGAAGTCCGCTCGGTGATGTAATAAATTAAAAAAATTAAATTTATTTTTATACTGCGACCCCGCGCCATCAGAAAAATAAAATAGTTTTTTAACGTTTTTGGTACCAAATTTTTTTTTCAAAAAAGAAATCATTTTTGCGTTGTACAAATATACTCCTGTAGCGTCATGATTTTCGACTTCTGACAAAACCACATAATTTATGTTTCTCACAACATTATTTTCTTTGCAATAAATTACATACACATGCAAAGAGGCTTGATCTTTGGACCAGTGTTGTGACTGTATAGCATCTTGTACATGAAATGAATAATTTTCTGAAAAATCCAGAGTAACCAAAAACTCTCCACTCTTCAGTGAATTTTTCAGCTTTTCAAGATACGCTGCTTGTGATTGGGCTATGTAATCATGTTTCAACACAATTGGGAGATCTTCTGCAAGACTTTCCGTAAAAATCTGTATATTTTCAGTTTTACTTAACAGTTGGCACCTTTTAAAAAAAAGAGACAGTATGAAAAAATAATAAAATTAAACAAAAAAATTATTTTTTAGAAATTATATAGTTTACGAAACCTGTCTGTTGTGACCCATTGATTATAAGTGATGCTGTCTATTTCACATTTTTGTAAATTTTCTGTTAAATCTTTGATAACTTGATTCGTTCCGGGACATTTTCGACAATCTACAAGAAAGCAATCAGTAGTTGGAGTTGAGCAAATAATGTTTTTCAACCATTCTCGATAATTTACAGTAAAATTAATTTTCTTTTTTAGTAGTTCTCATTGAAGTCCATTTATCTTAAGTCTTAAATTGCCATGTATTTTGCACACGCACACATTATGCGTGCCTTTAGCTCCGACTAATATGCACTGCGGTGGTCTGAGATGCCTAAATACTGGCAATGATATTTTTTCTTCAGGGTACTTTTTTATAAATTCAGTGTGTAGGTCTTCTAAGTTACCCATTAATAAACGTTTCTAGGAATAAACATATTTACTTGTAAATAAAAAAAAAACTGAATAGAAAAAAGACTGAATAAAAAAAAAATATTGTAAACGAATACGTCAGAATTATCGAAACTACCGAATGGGAAGATAAATCGCAAGATAAAAGAGAGAACCCAAAAATAATGTCAGCATTTTATTCGTAATGTAATTGGTTGAAAAACCAAATTTGAAATTTAAATTTTTATTTTTAATTTGTATATTACAATTCAATTAAAACATTTAGATAATAGATTCGCAATTTGATAAAAAATAACATTTATTTAATCAAGTGTTCCAAATTATCAGATTAAAATCATGAAAATAATAATAATTAGTATATAAACAAAAACAATGAATTAATAACCACGAAAGTTTAATACAATTCCGCGCGCTTGCGCGCTAAGAGGAATAGTGAATAAAATTAATCTAAAACTATCAATAATAGTTTACCTGCTCATGATGACGTTCTCCGTCAACAATTACTGACTTGTAATCTTTTACACCGGGCATCACTCTACTAATATCATCAGACAGATAAAAATCTTTGACTTTTTCAAGAAGATTTTCATTTAATCCTCGACCCGTTTTTTTATCAGGACGAGATGCGCATCCTTTTTCTATTTGTAATTTTTTTGCAGTCGTGACCATGTATTTAGTAACCCCAAATTCTTTTACTGCTTCTCGATTCGTCCAATTATTAATTGGAATTGTAGTAAGCAAACAGATTTTTTCTCCTCTTGAGGCATTAGATAATCTCAACTTAAAATCTTCGATCCAAGTATTTACATTACTTTTAAAGATTGCGTTTCGAAAATTTTGGTCATTTTCTATTAAGTTCAAATTAATTTTTTTAGCTGGCGTAGCAACAATTACTTCGTGAATTTCAGACGCGAGCTTTTTTCTTTTTGTCAACTGATCTACTCTATAGCATGTATAGTCTTCATCACCTTTCGTCAAATCTACAATCTGCTCTTCTTCACTTTCTTCTTGATCTTTTCCTTCATCGCCCTTATCAGTTTCTTTTTTTTCAAAGTTCTGTTTTTCGAATTGAATCGTTTCTTTTTTTTCATAAGCTTGGGTCTTACAGGAAGCACAAATGTAAAAACCGAATAACTCTTTTAACTTTGGATCGCAATTTTCCGATATAAACTTTAAATTTTTTCTGTAACAACTATGACCCTTTTTTTCAACGGATTACAGCACTTTGGTGGAGGAGTCATAATAAAAACACACAAACTGAGAATAAACAACCGAAAACAACGCTAATCTTGCAGCAATGCAGGCTTCAGAGGCACACGTGTTTTTCTCATTGAACAAAAAAAAACAATCGAATAAAACAATTGAGCTACTATTGTTTAAGCGCGCCATTTTTGCCGCTTAGCCAATGATTTCAAACTTTTAAATAAGGGAGTGAAAGTGTGTTTTTTTCCAAAAAAATGTTTAAGATTTTCGAAATGTTAATTGAAATATTTGCTTAAAAATATATAGTGATAAATTCGTATTTAATAAAACAAAATTAGTTAGAAATCGAAAAATAATTTTGTAATGAATAAACTTATATTTTTGAATATAAATTTATATGTAAATATAAAGTAAATTTTTTATTAGCATACTTACGGTAAGTAAGAACGCAGTCATTAAGAAACCCAATTTTTGAAAATAATCGGAAAATGTAAATAGTTATGCGAGCGCGCGTGAAGCGGTAGCGTCGTGCGCCGTGGCTCCGTCACCTCGCCGCGCTCGTCGCAGCGCTCGTTTTGCAGTCTTTAAAAATTCACAACTTTTGTTCTTGTGAATATTACCAAAATTTTTTTTCACGTACTTCTAGGTAACACTTTAAAGAAAAATATCGTTGAAAAAATTTTGGCCCACCCATATGAGAAGTTTATTAAATTTTCATTTGTTTATTAAAAAATTAATTTTTTATAAACAAATTAAATTTTTTTTTTTAATTTATTTATCATTCAATTCTCTACTTATTTGTGAAGTCGTTGTTAAAATTTTGTAAACTTTTATTAAATAGTTCTCTAGAAATGGCGATTTAAAAAAATAGTCACCTAAAAGTTTGATTGTTTATAACTTTTAGAAAAATTATTATTTAAAAAAAAAACTTTACTGGCTTTTTTTTAAAGCATAACACTTGACTTTTGCGTACAAAGGCTATCGAATTTCGAAAGTTTTGTTTTTCTGTCCGATTTCAGAAATTTTGACTCAATACGTTACAATACACGGTTTATCAGGTCCTATAGTGATTCGATCGAGACTCGTGTCTCAATAATTAATAGCTGTTTCGTAAATTAAAAAAAAATTTTAATCGAAATCTAAATGAAAAAATATATAATCTCACAAATCATTAATAAACGTAATCGTAAAAAAAAATTTCAATGAGATGCAAAGCCGCTTAAAACAAAGAATCCGTAGAATAAGCTTACGTCATTGCACGAAAATTCAAAAAAATTTCATACCAATGTCCATGCATAAAGAAAAATAATCAATATTGTGGCTTTAATACGAATGAGGTGTGGGTAAAAAAAAGAAAATAATTTATATATACACAGAAAAGTTTCATGTGTAAACAATAAAAAAAAATACAATATATTATTCTCAGCTTTTAAAATGTACAATATTAATAATATAATATAGATTGGATATATTCTCAATACGAGGAAAACATTCTTAAGCAAAACAAAAAAAATTTTATGTATAAAATTACAGTCTCTTACTATTAATTCTCTATTGAGGTTTTTTAAATAAGATTTCTCTAATTTAGAAATATTAAGTGCAGTTCAAATATAATTAAGAACAAAGAAAAGTATATTCAATAGAATATTCTTATTCGATTAGCATTGGATTCAATATTAACGTAAATTCATAATTATAAATAAATTAGTATATAAAAAAAAATTTGATACTCTATTTTTGCAGTACTCCTTTATCAGGTTTCCGCTCTTGAAGAATACCAGTAGCTCGTTGTATGAAAAAAATAAAAAAAATAATGATTTTACTTTATTTTTAAACAAAAAAAATTTTTAACTCTATTCTAATTCAATGAATTACATTATAACAATCAAATGAATTTGAATAATTATACTAATGGAAATTTTTAATAAATGTTAGCCGAATTTTAACTATTTTAAAATTTTTATCAGATGCTTTGTAGAGAGGTGAATTTTGAGTGCCGCTTTTTGAGAGCTAGCCGAGTCACCTCGCTGCGCGAACCGTACCGCCGACCGCCTCCCCCTCCACTCTCGTAAGAAGTGGTGGTGGCCGATACGCTTCCGTTTTCTGCTTTGTGCGGATCTTCCAACTATTTGCCATACAAAACTACCATGCGCTCGAGTTTTACATGTTATTTCTTATAATTTAAGTTGATTACAAATTATTTGCTTATTTTGTTTAAACTTAGGAACTTTTCAAAATTTAAAGGTAATCTAGAACCAATCCTATTCGCCTAGATTCTTACAAATACTCTAAATAAGAGATTACAAGATTTTTCGAGACTATATAGGATCATCGGGACCATTCAAAGAACTTTACATTGAAATCAGAACTGCTTAGGATCACTGATAGATTTAATTAAATCTATAAAGTAATAATAATAGTTGCAGATGGATCAGGAAGGGTTAATCACTGAGACACAAGACACTTTGTTTATGCTGATAAATCACTCTTATTTATTTATCACACTCAAACTCTGTACTTTAGTAATACAAAGATATCGCAAAGCTATACTCAAAAACTAAGTCAATCTTAGACGAAGGATGCAGCGCGAGTGCCAGTGGCCCCCCGCTGCATTCAAAACGTCAGGCCCGTGCGCGTACCCTACTGCCCGTGCAGTCCCGAAAGGGAGGCGTCGATAAAGCCAATTCCTCACACTCCCTCCCTTTGTCGATGACTACCTTTCTTATTAATTAATCTTAGTTAATTTTATTCTCAAAATACATGTATAAAAATATAAATATTTTTCTCGAAGTAGTAAGGGTCGCAGCATGAGCTCACCGTTAGTTTTCTGTGAACAGATAAAAAATAAATTGATTAGTTGTATTCTCAGAAATATAAATATATATTTATTAATATTTCTCTAATTTCTTAATGTAAGTATATTTCTCTAAACTTTACATTTCTCACTCTATCAACGACATATTACACAGCATATTTCTCAGTTTAATATGCTGAGGTCGTGGTAAGGGTTTTCTCATTAAAATTTCTCTAATAGTCTCGGGTAGGCCTGAGTCACACATGTAAGCTCTTATCTTTCTCTGGATGGTTTTGTTAAATCTCTCAGCCACTTCGTTGTGTTCAGGAGTATGGCTTGGAGACAGATCAGCTTCGATCTTCTACTTTCTCATTATTTCAACAAATTTACCACCTGTGAACTCAGTACCTCTATCTGATCTTATATAACACACTTTTGCATTTTCTCTAAGCAAGTTTCGCGTGGTTACTAAGAATTTCTCAAGTGCATCACCTGACTCATCCTTTGATTTTAGATTATAGCTCTTAGCTAATCTCGAATAATCATCAATCAAAGTTAATATATATCTCTTGTGACCTGGCCACGAAATAGGTTTGATCGGACCCATAGTGTCACTATGAATCAGTTCGAGAGGCTTTAAAGCTCTCTTTCTCTTTTCAGTAAATAGTAACTTTTCCATTTTAGATAAGGTACATACTTCACAGTCACGAATAGATTTATCAAATCTTATTTTCTCTAGTGACTTCTCTATTTTTTGTAATTTTCTCAATCAATTAAGTGAAGCATGACCTAATCTATAATGCCATAGCATTACCTCATTTTCAGGAATAAACTCTTTTGGTTTATAGCTTAAGTCGCTAATAAGCATATCTTCAATATTATCAAATGACTCAAGCTCATCTATTTTCACGGTTTTTGGTCATGTTAAACTTATATCTTTCTCTGATGTTTTCTCTACATCATTATTATTTTTTAAATAAAAGTCTTTCTCATTGCTCAAGCTTGCGTCAAGCTTTTCAATATTTTTCTCTAAGTTTTGATTCTCACTGAGCTTTTCATTATTTTTCATGAACTTTTCTAAATTCTCCCTCCCAATCTCAGACGATAAGATTTCTGGATTTCTTTCAGAGCTTTTCGAAGTTGAAGTGAGCTTTCTCTCTCCGAAATTGACATTGGGTTCTCAAAATCATTTATCGTCTGGGATTGTTCAGAAAGTTCATGTTCTTTCATGATTCGGGCTTTACATGTATAATTTTCGAATATTTCTGTAATTTACCGAATTTACGCAATAAAATCTTTAAAAAATACTTTTAAAAAAGTAATATTTACGGCGATTGGTTTTTTAAAAAGGAATCTAAATAAAAAATGATACGCTAAGTATGATCTTTAAAAAATACTTTTAAAAAAGTAATATTTACGGCGATTGGTTTTTTTAAAAGGAGTCTAAATAAAAAGTTTTACGCTAAATATAATAATCTTTTTTTGAAAATGAATTAATGAAAGAAGTGAAATCAAAAAATTTATTACGGACGACTTGAGGCCGAATTACTTATTATTTAAAAATAATTTTCTCTTCTAAAAGATGATTATATTATGTTGAATCACCTTCGATCAATATACGTAAAGTTAACATTTTTCAATTATAGCACATACATGGGAAAACACATGCAAATTGCTCACAACTCAAACACTTTTTAAAATTAAAAATTAAAATATGTTGTTAAGAAGCACACTGAGCATTCAAAATATAATTTAAAAAACACAGGTATCAATGCTTTTTTTCGAGATAATTTAGTTCAAAGAATATTAAATTTTTACTGGTCAAGTATAGCCATACATTGTGATTTAGTTGATTTCTAACTCAATTACAACATGTTTTAATTTTAAAAAGTGTTTGAGTTGTGTGCAATTTGCATGTGTTTTCCCATGTATGTGCTATAATTGAAAAATGTTAACTTTACGTATATTGATCGAAGGTGATTCAACATAATATAATCATCTTTTAGAAGAGAAAATTATTTTTAAATAATAAGTAATTCGGCCTCAAGTCGTCCGTAATAAATTTTTTGATTTCACTTCTTTCATTAATTCATTTTCAAAAAAAGATTATTATATTTAGCGTAAAACTTTTTATTTAGACTCCTTTTAAAAAAACCAATCGCCGTAAATATTACTTTTTTAAAAGTATTTTTTAAAGATCATACTTAGCGTATAATTTTTTATTTAGATTCCTTTTTAAAAAACCAATCGCCGTAAATATTACTTTTTTAAAAGTATTTTTTAAAGATTTTATTGCGTAAATTCGGTAAATATTTAAATGTATTTCCTTTTTGTCCACAAGTTCAAAAAAACCAAACTCCATAAATACATCATTAATATTGTTGAAATATGTCTTAATGAATGATTTCACGATCTTAACAAATTCTAAATAATTTAACAATAACTAAGATATATTCAATTATTCTGATGTAAAACCACGACATAAACCAGAACCCATAAAAGTCCTAGGTAAATCAATTTCATATGTAAAAAGAAAAAATTCAATTTAGTATTTACCTATTTTTTAAATGTACATTGCATAACTTTATTTTAATGTAAATTTACATTGAAATGTAGCAAATACTCATTTGTAACCATAAAATGATTAAAAAAAAGATTAAAATTTTCAATGATTGGTTCATGTTAACTTAGATAAATCTAGTTCTTCTGTTTAAAATTTCTTTCATATAATTTTATCATTAGCCAGAACACATAAAAATCATAGACATAATTTTTGTTATGAACTACTTTTGAATTCGTTTTGCATACATAATAGATGGACAAACTAAATCCACTCTAAAAATAATGGAGCAAATGCTCATCCGTACTTTAAAAATCCATGCCAAATAGAATTCATAATTTTTGGTCCACTGGATACCTAGACCCAAAACTATCTATTTCTTTTGTACTTTTTAATTCTTGTAAAAAAAAAAATTAACCAATTTTAAAATTTAAAATCACTTTGGCCTCATAACTTAAGCTTGCTTACAGAAAACAAAAAAGATAAAAATTTTTAATAATTGATTCATGTTGACTTGGATATATCTAGTTCTATAGGTTTAAATTTCTTTCATATAATTTTATCATTAGCCAGAACACATAAAAATCATAGACATAATTTACTGTTATGAAGTACTTTTGAATTCATTTTGCATACATAATTGATGAACAAACTAAATCCACTTTGAAAATAATGGAGCAAATGCTCATCCGTACTTTAAAAATCCATGCCAAATAGAATTCATAATTTCTGGTCCACTGGATACCTAGACCCAAAACTATCTATTTCTATTGTACTTTTTAATTCTTGTAAAAAAAAGTAACCAATTTTAAAATTTAAAATCACTTTGGCCGCATAACTTAAGCTTGCTTACAGAAAACAAAAAAGATAAAAATTTTTAATAATTGATTCATGTTGACTTGGATATATCTAGTTCTATAGGTTTAAATTTCTTTCATATAATTTTATCATTAGCCAGAACACATAAAAATCATAGACATAATTTACTGTTATGAAGTACTTTTGAATTCATTTTGCATACATAATTGATGAACAAACTAAATCCACTTTGAAAATAATGGAGCAAATGCTCATCCGTACTTTAAAAATCCATGCCAAATAGAATTCATAATTTCTGGTCCACTGGATACCTAGACCCAAAACTATCTATTTCTATTGTACTTTTTAATTCTTGTAAAAAAAAGTAACCAATTTTAAAATTTAAAATCACTTTGGCCGCATAACTTAAGCTTGCTTACAGAAAACAAAAAAGATAAAAATTTTTAATAATTGATTCATGTTAACTTGGATACATCTAGTTCTTTAAGTTTAAATTTCTTTTATATAAATTTTATCATTAGTCAGAACACATAAAAATCATAGACATAATTTACTGTTATGAAGTACTTTTGAATTCATTTTGCATACATAATTGATGGACAAACTAAATCCACTTTGAAAATAATGAAGCAAATGCTCATCCATACTTTAAAAATCCATGCCAAATAGAATTCATAATTTCTGGTCCACTGGATACCTAGACCCAAAACTATCTATTTCTTTTGTACTTCTTAATTAACCAATTTTAAAATGTCAAATCATTTTGGCCGCATAACTTAAGCTTGCATACAGACAACAAAAAAGATAAAAAATTTTAATAATTGATTCATGTTGACTTAAATATATTTATCATTAACACTCTGAGTGAATGTAACAGTTACAATCAAAATTAAAATTCATTGTCAGACATCAAGTTTATTTTAGAAAAAAAGTGGGATTACAAAACTTTCAGACATCAAGTTTATTTTTGAAAAAGGGTAGGATTACAAAACTTTAACAGTTCAAGTGTATTGGCTCAGAGCATATACATTTCTATGATGATTCTATGAAATTAAGCGATAATGCGTATGACAATGACATTATGTGCTGCAATTGCACCTTTTGCAATTTGCAAGTTGGGTGGATTATAAAAAAGTAATTTGCAAGTTCAACCTGACACACACACACACACACACACACACACACAAACACACTCATTCAGAAAAAACTTTATTTTTAATATTGCCAATATGCACCTCCAGTCATCAGGTTCCCAACACAACCACAGCACAATTATTATCAACTCACAGGGCACACCACAATAATTGAAAAATCTTTGATGATGATGATCATAGAAAGACTGTAGAGATTATTTATTTCATACTCTTTTATTGAAATTAAACAAATTAATAATTGTAAATTCTACCACTTATTTAATATATAATGAAAATAAGGGTCTTCAGTACTGTTTTTTCTATGACAATCAATTATTTATAAAAAAGTTATTGCTCATAACACATTACAAGCTGCTCGGCTCAGCGGCTCCGCAGTCAGCTGTAGTCGGCTCACGAGTCAGCTGTAGGGAGCTGCTAATTGATACAGCGCCACCAGTCGCCTCATGGCTACAGGCTCGGGCCTACATGCCCCCGTCTGCCGCTGTAGGTAAGCAGTAAGAGTGAGACAGCAAAAATAGACACGCCCACCGCATACGTCACGTCCGGTTAAGTCTACAGAGAGCGCAGGCAGAGAGACCGGATGCTCGAAACTGAAATCGAATTCCCCTGACCAAAGGGAATCAGCGTTTCGAAAAATGAAACGTTCATAACTTTTCAATGCGGGCTTTGTTCGGGTTAATTTTTTTTTTTAATTACTCAGGGGATCATCAGCTACGCGCGGGATGTATAATATAAATGAAATAATCATCCTAAAATAGTTTTTCTTTGAAGCGTCTTAACCTAAAACCAAAAATCAAAGTATATAAAGCCCTGCAGGCTTTCACGGCAGTCGGTTTAAAAAAAACCAAATCGCCGTTAAAGCCCGATTGGGCTTTAGGATTTCACCATTCTCATTCTCACTTTTCCTTATTTCAAATTTTACCATCCAGTTGGGCTTTTCATAAATACCTTCAAAGATTATCTTATCATTCTCTCCATCAAATACTTTGAAGGATTCATCGTCCAACTGAATAATAAAACCTGCATCTGCTAGTCTCCGTAAAGATAGCAAATTCTCAGAAATATCTTTCGCAGCAATTACGTTTGTTAATTTTATAACATTCTCATTTGGTGAATTACTTTTTAGTAATAGATAGTCTCTGCCATCTATTACAATATCCGCAAAATTATTTTTATTAGCGCTTTTTATCACGCCATTTTAAGAAACTCTAAAATCTAACAAAATAAAGCTCTCATTTACAATATGGTCTGTCGCACCCGAGTCAGCGACAAACTCTTTGTATTCTTTATGGCATGCATTATTCTCATTAAATTTTCTCTTACCTTCATTTGAAGTTTTTGCTGCAATTGCAGCAGGGTTACCTCCACCGTTGCTTTGGCCTTTGCCGCAACCTTCACGGCCGCCACGACCACCTCTGCCACTGCCGCTGCCTCTGCTTTTCTTATTCGAACCTTGTTGAGGTTCGTCATCGGCTTTTCTCTTACCCTGTTGATTTTTAGGATTAAGCCAACACTCCTCTTTCTTGTGTTTGCCGATTTTATTGCAAATTTGACAGTGCCAGGTGCCTTTCTCAATGAGTGGGCAGTCTTTTTTCCAGTGGTTGAAGTCACTACACCGATGGCATTGGTTAGACTTCGCAGAGGGTCCACCATGCCCTTTGCCACCACGGCCTCTTTGGTTTTTGGTAAAAGCTCTCGAAGCTTTTGTTTGCTTGTCAAAAGCTTTCTCGGAGTTGAGGTCCACTTCAATTATTCGGATTTCGTCCCTCAACTCTTCGTAGGTCATCTATTTACCAGTTGATTTCTGTATACTGCTATTTGTTCTCCTGATCTCACCGTACACAGGGACTACAGCAGCGTAAAAAGTAACTCTTTTCTCTGACTCTGTGGCTGGCTCGTCCGTAAACTCCAGCTCATGTAGAATAGCATCGTATCGGTCGCAGAATGCGCTGACCGTCTCACTTCTATCCATTCTTATGCTATAAAGCTGAGTCTTTAAGGTAATCGGAGTCACACCAATCATGTCTTTCCTCTGTTGTCTCAGCTTCAGCAAAATCTGTTTTGGGTCATCAATGCCCTCAATCAGATTATTGTTTCGGCCCTCGAGCCTAGACATGATACCCAGATAGCACAAAAAGTTTTCAGAACGTTCTGGCAACGTTGCACAGAAACCATTGCAAACTTTCGTTGAAAGGTTGCTGAATGGTTTTAGAAACGTTGTGACAATCGTGTAGATCTCCGTTATAAGTTTCAAAGAAAACCTTCAATCAACTATGGCAACGAAGTTTGTCAACCATATTTTTTCAAAAAGTGACCACAAATTGTTCTGGCAACGTTACTAGAACCATATGGTAAAACGTTCCTTCAAAGTTGCTACAGAGTGTTGACAAGGTTCCAAATTACCGATTTGAATTTAAAACGTTTTAGCGAGAACCTCAAGTTTGAGTAATTTAATTAAAAATACCTATGAATTTGAGGTAGAAAAATTTCATGTTTTTAATTTTTTTTGTAAATAATTCGACCGAAATTGGTAAGAACAGCTCTCAGACTAGTCAAATCATTCAAAAATTATTGAAACGACTTTCAGTCGCTCGGCCGGAGTAACAATATTTGGTGGTTTATATATCCACAGCTTGTTACTTTGCTGAGAGCTCAGTTCTAACGGTAAGCCACCTAGCGGATGGGACCCAAAACTACTCATTTCGCGTTAGCAGTCGTTAGGTCTTAAAAAGCATTTAAAGTATTTAAATATACATGTTAAAAACATACTTAGTTTTTAGCTCTTAATTATAATTTTAATTTTTAGCTAGTAATAAATTGACGATAGTAAAAATAAAAAATTAAAAAAAAAAGGGAGGTTTAATTTTTTTTTTTTCATGAAAATGTAAACTAAAAAATTTTTAAATATTCATAAATAAATAAATAAACAAATAAATATGTGAAAATATTTGTTTAAGTTTATTATAGTTAAATGAATGAAATTTTATAATCAAGCCCCGAAGGGGCACAACTTAAATATTAGTTCTAATCCATCATCTCTAACGTTAATGTGTGGTTTGGTGGCTAAAGTCACCGCTCTCTATTTTGCCGTCTCAAGTTCGATTCTATGTGCTTTTTTTTTTTTTTTTTAATAAATTATACGCTCTTTAGGTGTTTTTAAGGACATTTCTAACTTTTAAAAATTTTTATTAATAAATGCATTGGTACACTTATTTTTAAAATTTTTAATTTTTTAATAACTTTATGGAGGATAAATGAATGAAAAAAATAATTTTTTCAGGGGAATATTTTTATTTTGGTAATAAATTTTAATAAATATAAGAAAATATTTGATCAAATTTATTATAGTTAAATAAATGAAATTTCATAATCAAGCCCCGAAGGGGCACAACTTAACTATTCGTTCTAATCCATTATCTCTAACGATAATGTGTGGTTTGGTAGCTAGAGTCACCGCTCTTTAGTTTGCCGTCACAGGTTCGAATCTTTGTGCTTTTTTTTTTTAAACAAATCATATTCATACGCTCTTTAGGTGTTTTTAAGGACATTTTCTAACTATTAAAATTGTTATTAATAAATGCATCGGTACTCTTATTTTTAAAAATTTTAATTTTTTAATAACCGTGTGGAGGATAAATGAATGAAAAAAAATAATTTTTTCAGGGGCATTTTTTTATTTTGGTAATAAATTTTCTTAACAATAAATGAACAGATTCATTATGATTCTTCATAAAGATCAACAAATAACATTTCTAATCAAGCAATTAGTAATCCATTTTCATTGGAATAAAAGAAAATGTTTATTCAAAAATAAAGTGACTGTACTTAAAATGCCCCCCCTCTTCTTGGTATCTTGAATGTATAGACTCTATGACCAGTGTGTCCGATCCCGGCCCAGGGAGTACCGAGAAATTTAAAAATCTTCCGGCGAAGATCAGGCAAACAAAAAACACACAAAACCTTGGGCGGCTGGGTTCAATAAATAAATAAATGTATAAATAAGTAAATAAATAATCCCCCAAACTTAACAACCCAAAAACCCTGGGCATTGAGATTAATATAATCAATAATTAAATGAATAAATAAACACCAAGCAAGACAACCCAACAACGCTGGTCATTCGTGTTTTCGTTTTTTTTTATTTTGTATTTATTTATTTTTATTTTTAAATAAATAAATAAATAGACCCAAAAAAAAACAAATCAATAACGTAGGGCGTTAAAGTTTTTTATAAACAATCAAAAATTAAATAAACTAACAAACAAAGCTAGACGACCTAATAACGCTGGGCATCCGGGTTTTTTAAAATAAATAAATTAATGGACTGCCAACCACTTCAACCCCATTACGCTCGGCGTCTGAGTTTTTTTTATTACATAATTTAATAAATAAATTAATAAACCACCAAGCTCTACAACCACATAATGCTAGGCATCCGAGTTTTTTAAATAAATGAACTAATAAATAAATCAACAGAACGCCAAGCACTACAACCCCATAACGCTGGGCGTTCGAGTTTTTCTAGTAAATAAATTAGAAAAAAAATTAACAAACTACCAAGCACTACAACCCCATAACGCTGGGCGTTCGAGTTTTTTAAATAAATGAACTCATAAATAAATTAACAAAACGCCAAGCACTACAACCCCATAACGCTGGGCGTCCAATTTTTTTTAAATAAATGAACAAATATATCAATGAACCATCGAACAATACAACCCCGTACACTGGGCATCCGAATTTTTCTAATAAATAAATTAATCAATCGCCAAGCGCTACTACCCCATAACGCTGGACGTCCGTGCTTTTTTTTTAAATAAATTAACTATCCGCAAGGCAATAAAACCCCATAACGCTGGAAGTACGTTTTTTTTTTTTTTTATAAATTTGTTAGATGTCCCCGTGGACATCTACGCCTACTCCTAATTTTTGCAGACCCGGGTAGGAGTGCAGGAAACCGGGGGCAGAAGGCTCCCCTCGTGTGGGGACGGGAAATTAACTATATTACGATTGGTTGGCCGAAGAGGGAAAAAAACAAGGGAGAGATCTTAGGACTAACTTGAGAAATAAACCTTACCTTGTTTCCTGCTCTCTCTCTCTCTCTCTCTCCTCTCTCTCCTGAAAATGATAGGGTGACTGGTAATGAACGTGCACAAGTTTATTTAAGTCACTTTGGTTTATTCACTTGGTCACACATTAAACTACAATACAAATGATGTTAATTTAAATTAAAACCGACGCACTGTTATATAATAACTAGAATATAAAATTATATTATATTAAAACTAAAACGACGCGCTATTACTTCCTAACTATAATATAAAAAAAATATTAGACTAAATTAAAACACGACGCGCTATTACTGCAACTTCGTACGGAACTGTTCCTCCAGCATACGTCTCCCAAGAGCCCGGCTGTCCCCTCCTCACCTCAATCCAAAGGTGCTAATTAGACAGCTTAGACTCCCTGGGAACGTATGCTGATTTAACACTTTTTCTTTGGTCGTTTCAACTATATTAATGTTTGACTATATTAATAATGTTGCGTCACGTAACAGGATCCCCCTCTTAGTCTTTTCCGTCCCGGGAAAGCTACGTTATCGGTCCCTCGGTAGGATTTATTTGGTCGGGGGTTCTATTTACTATCAATTAAATATCTCCTCAGCCGCTCACATGAGGTGTTAGAAGAGGAGAAGGGAGAAACTTCCCGGGAAAATAAGACGGGGGAAACGATCGACATTTTCATTAGGTCGCTGTGTAGGGTTACTAGGTCCTATCCGCTTTACAATTATACTTTGATCGCGAACTATTACTTAAAATCAACCTGATATAAAGACGCCTATACATATCATCCAATCGCATACACATTCTTTTATCATTCGTCCATCAATACGTTCTCACAATCTACCTTTCACTTTTCTATACTGTCATTCACTTAAAATTAACAATTTTTTTTTTATTCTATTTTTTTTTTTTTTTTAATTTATTTTATTTTATTTTTTTATTATTTTTATTTTTTACAAGATTTCAACATTTCTCAAGGAATTTGGTCATCCATTCATTCTTCATACAAACTGATAAGCAATTGAATAGGTCAAGGAGGATCGGAAATTTTGATCGGGGATATATGGGATTTATTCGAATGAGGATGGTGGCGGAATTATGTCATCATTCAGTAATTCCTCAAGATCTCCGAGGAAGGCGTATGACGACATGGAGAAAACGCTGGACGTCTCGTCTTTATCGGTTGGTTCGTTGTTGTCGTCGTATATCTCATTACCTCTGTTTATTTCTTCAATTTCCCAAATCACCTCCTTTGCGTTACCCGAAGGCAGATTTTGTGTCCTACTGTGAAAGTCGCAATGCTCTCGTTTTTCTATGGTGTAAAGTAACTCTTTACACGTTTCGCATCTGTAGGTCAAGATATTTTCCCTCATTTTGCTTAGCGGTCGTCGAAGCAACCGAGGGTAGAGGAACCTAGCACCATAAATCTTCGGCAACCTGTTCACGGCAAACGAGGCTGTGAATCGATCTTTATATTTAGTGATGGCCAGATATAAATCATCATTTAATTTCTGTCTGTATAGTCTCATAGAGAGCAACTGTCCATGTGTCGACAATTCTTCATAGACTTCTCTCCATGTGTATTTCCTTGGTATTTTTATAATTATTCGTTGTGTGGCTTCGTCCGCCTACAGTTGACGGTTTTGCCATTCTTTAATTTTCTTCACACCTCGTTGCGTTTCGTCTAGACTTGCGAAAACAATTTCTATAGTCATTATCTGGTCGGTCAGGTCATCTGTTATTTCTTCCATTCTTATTTCTACAGGGCAATCTTGTACCAGCTCCGTGTGGAGGTCCATTAAGTTGAAAGGTGCATTTAGGTATAATTTTATTCGGCAATCTCGATCCTCAACTGCTTTCCTCATTACGAATCTGTTTCTTTGCGAATCCAGAAAGGGTCCCGGCGGGCACGTAAGTAGCTCTTCTTTATTGATCACTTGCGTGTCTTCTTGTTTGAGTAGGTTTTGATGTGATTCTTCGTTCACAGGCGACCGTGTTGGCCTCGATCTTTCATTTGTCGTTTGTCTGGTGATGGGTCGTGATCTATTAATTCCTGCTTGTTCAGTTTTCCATACTGCATTGTCCTTTATTGAAGGTTTGTTAACATTCTGCTCTTCTTTATTTCTACCTATTACTCCAGTGTTCACGTACTGGGCATAAACTGTTGGTATGTTGGAAGCGGGGTACAATTCTTTAAGGAAAAGTTGTATTGCTTGCTCTCTTTCCTTTACTTCATAAAATTCCAACCATATTAAACAGCGACTGGGCGTTCTGAAGTTGTATTTTCCTGTCCGATTATGCCACAAGTAAACTGGCACTTGCCTTTCCAGCCATTCTCCCAGAGTCGAGGCTAGAAAAGGCTGTTTTAACTCTAGGACTAATTCCTTTGACCCATTTTTCTCCAGATGCATGAGTTGCAGCTTCCTTCCTTCAGGATCCCTTAGATTCTGGAGTGACATGTCTCCTTTTCTGAAAACTAATTCAAATATAAATTTTGGGGGTATATATAACTAGGATGTGGGGGGGGGGGGTAAGGATCCTAAAGGAAACATTGTATATATGTAAATATTTTGAATCGGATAGGGATGAGGGGTGTTGTCTGGGGGGCCATACACACTGAACATACAATGGTTGTCTCAACTGGACCTACTTGTATTTCTACCCGATTGGAATTGTACGTTTTTTTTTTTTTTTTTTTTTTTTTTTTTTTTTTTTTTTTGAATTTTCTCTCGTCTCGGCACACTCACACACTCTCACTATTACACTCAGGTCTCTAACGGTCGGAGGTTCTTCGTCGACTCCAATGATGCTGATGGATCCGGCACCCTTTCCATGAGGCTTTTGGTCAAATTTTGATCTACCTCATGGGGGTCCTTTCTTGACTCGGTTCTTTCTTCTGTGTTTGCTTGTGTTGTATCTGAAGCATGTCCTCCTTTTTCTGCGACGCTTAGTTCTTTTTGGTCAACTGTTTTGATTAATGGGCTCGGCAGTTGTGGCGGCGATTTATAGGGGATTAAAGGAATTGTCCCAGAGATTTGGTCCATCTCGAAGTCCATTAATCCATTTTCTGATTGGGGTTCCCTTCGCCCTCGGATCAATTGTTTTACATAATTGATTTGTCGGGAGCAAATTTGGTCGTGATATTTATATGTTTTCCTCCCAATCCATGCCCCGCAACTATGGCGTATGGTCTCCGTGGTAGTGCTCGATTTTTTGTGGACAGACGCATGCCTGGGCTTATATTTTTGATAGCTTTGGACCAACGCGCGTCCGGCGTCTTCTTGATGGAGGTAACGTACATATCCCCACACAAGTTTGCCTTGTCAATTACAAACCGTATGACAATATTCCAAGGGTCCAAATTTTGCGTACTCTTTGAAAAAGAGTTCCTCTTGATATTCCCTTGGAATTGAATTTGGTAGTAGACAGAATAGACGATTGTAATCTCGCCTCTCGGGTTCGGTTCGTTTAGAGATGGCTCCTGCTGTCTCAGAGTTTTTTTTGTATTTATTTTCCCAATAGGACGTCTCGGGAATTGCAGTCGTGGGTTGTGATTTTCCGAACCCGGATGGGGGTGCTTCGGCCCTTGTCTTCGGGCTCTCCCTTTTCTCGACAGGAACTTTGTACACCACGGATTTCCTCGATCGTTGGCCCGACGCTTGCAACGGCTGGGCAACGCCTGGTGAAGATAGGGTCCTTTCTTCATTGTATCTTCTTTGATTTGCTCGCACTGGGTCCGCGTCTGCTACATGCTTGAAGGTTATTCGACTGATACATTCCGTCGGTCCCATTGTCTCCAGATGCCCACCTTGAATCTGGCCATAACGCCGTAATCCTTTTAATACCTCCCACAGTTCAACTTGGTGAGGGTATTTCACTCGGATTACGTGAGGGTCCTGACCCGGTTCTTCTTTCAGGATTCGCCGAGCACTCTCCATTATTGTTATTCTCTTCTTCGTTTTCTGTTCCTGTAATCAGAACGTATATTGAACTATATTTATTATAAATAACTTCTCTTTTTTTTTTTTTTTTTTTTTAGATCTATCTCTAGGAGGTTTGGAACTAGGTATCAACGATGGGTTCCTGTATGCCACATTTGGTCTTCGGAGGGGTTACAAGTGGGGATCTTCCCGTCTCCTCCTCTCTGGCTTCGGTCGAAACTGTTGGTGCATTAAGGCTTGTCATATCCGGTGTTCTCCGAGGTCGTATAACCTTGATGTAGATGATTATCCCCAATGTGGCTATGGCCAACACTTGGATTCCAAGGTTACCCAAGTTTAGGCCCGTGTTCACAAATTTGTCGCTTTGTTGTTGTTCTAGGGTTTTCAGCTGAGTCAGCATTTCCTTCAGGGGCAGTCCCCGCCGGGCTTGCCATCCATCGTCTTGTGTCACCTCTCTTCTCCAATTGATTTGTTGAAGATTTACTGGTTGGTCCGCCAATTCGGGGTATAGTCGGGAGAGGGTTAAATTGACCGCGGGTCGATAGAAATGTAGACCCTCTTGCACATGAGTTTCTGGATTCGGTAGCGTCACTCCTACAGTCTTTCCTACACACTGATGAGCAATGTGTAGTATTCCTGATCCCGTAATGGCGAGGGTGGTTGCCTTTTGGGGACACAGGAGTTGCACGGTGTTTTCTTCGGCGATGGAGAACAATCATGATCCCGATGTTTTTAAGTAACTCCATTGGTCCAGGAATTGTGGGTGAAACCTTACGTCGCACAACTTCAATGTTTCCGGCGTTGGTCTGAGGAAGAGGGTGATTTCACAGTTCGGTATATACGAACTCTTCCAGATTCCCATCGCAGGGTTACAGAGAGACCCGTCATATAGGTTTTGACATTTCCCAAGGTCGTCTTGGATAAATTTGAAGTATTGAAGTTGATCTTCACTAACTCCAAGATATCGATGAGACGGTTCAATATATGCAGTCCCGTTGACTCCGGTGCTGATGAGTTGTGGCACCGCTAGAGAATGTATCTGGTATAGTTCATAAGTAGTTTGGTCTACTAGTGGTAGGTGAACATATACCAGCAGTCTTCCTCGACTGTTGACGATATCGACCTTAGAGATCCTTGCTACTTCGTCCAAACACCAACGTTTCTCAGGTATGGGGAGGGGGAGGTTCTTAGTGGCTTTGGCGATCTCGTTACGAATTTGATTCATAAATTCCGTTGAAATCAGTCCAGGGGCAAGTTCTCCTTTTTGGCCCATGGTCAATATCTGCAACAACTTTCGACGAGCCTCGATCAATTGCTGTAGATGACGGCCTAAATTCTGACACTGAGCGTGTATTCCCATAAGAAATTGCGACGAGTTCAGGTTTGCCAGGATAGCCTCTACTTTTTGGATCTTTGCCCTTTGTGCCAGAGTTTCGTTGTGAAGTTCAGTCAAAGCGCCGGTCACAATGTGTACTTGCTCCTTTTGTAGAGCTATCAGTTGCTTTTGGCCTTGCTGGACTTGATCAATTTCACGATGGGCTAGCTCTACCCCATCGACGGTGGCAAGTCCAAACAGGCTTTCGCCGAGGGTGCCAACAATTCCAAACGGGGCCATCCGTTTATTCCGTTGGGACGGAACTGCTTTGGGTTCTGTCATGGTTTCTATCTTTAGGTCGTTCATTCGGTCGTCGATCTCTTGGTCTAAACTTTCCAGAGTTTGGTAAGCATTGGTCAGAGATTCTAGGTCAACCACTCCCTCACAAGGTTGGTTTTCCACGTGATTGTGGCACCTTAGTGTGAGAGCAGCTATTCGGTCCCATACTTCATGGTCTTTCAGTAGTTTTTCGGTCTCCACGGCAACGATCAGCTTCCAATCGGCTCTTTGAAGGTGAACGTTCCCCACCTTCTCATAGTAGAGACCTGGGTTAGTTCGGAATTCGGTCAAATTATAGGTCTTCTCCCTTTACAAGGGGTATTCCACCTATGAATAAGAAGAGTAGTCCTATCATCTGTAATCATACAAAAGAAATATTAATCATTTTTTTCTGACTCTTCGGGGTCGGACGGGGCGCCTATGAGCTTGTCCATGTGTTTACGGATTCTTTTGCCGTTAGGCAATTCTAGAATCACATTGTTTCTGCCCACTATCTCCACAATTTTCAACGGCTTCTTATAGTAGCTATCGAACTTGGAGATGCGGGGTTCCAACAAAACCCAGGCGTACCCGCCCGGTTTCCCACAAAACTTTTTGGTCTTTCGGTCATATCTTTCCTTGGTCTTCAATTTTCCTGCGATTTCCTTTTCTCCCGCAATGAATCTCATTTCGTCCAACCGTACGATCAGATCGCGCAGGTATAAGTTATAGGTCCGTAACTTCTCCTCATTAGGAATTCTAATGGGGAATCGCGCTACCCTACCGTATACCAGCTCGAAGAGTGTGAAGTTGGTGGCGGTATGCACACTGGTGTTATAGGTGAAGGTGGCAAAAGAGATTAATCGATCCCAGTCATTATATTTCTCTGAATATGATCTGATGAAATCCATGAGAGGAGCGTGACTTCTTTCTAAACTTCCGTTCGTCTGTGGTCTATAACCGGAAGTAGTAAGACGATGCACTTTAAATAAATTAAAAGTTCGTCGATTAACGTGGAGAGAAAACTTTTACCTCGGTCCGACAAGATCGCTTTCGGCGCTCCAAACTGTCATATCAACTGTCTAACTAACGCATCGGCAATTGTACTGGCGCGCAGGTCGGGAATTGGAACGGCGATGACATACTTCGTGAGGTTACACTGCATGGTCAATACGTGTTGATTGCCTGACGGGGTTGTTCTCAACTTCCCGACTGTATCTAAAGAAACCTTGTCGAAGGCTTCGATGGGTGTGTCTGTGAGCACTAGTTCCTCTCTAGTTTTACACCGGTTTATTTTTCTTTCCCGGCAGGTTCCACACCGTCTGATATAATCGAGCACATCATTTCTCATGCCCTTCCAATAATACCTTTCACGGATCTTCTGATACGTCTGATTGACGCCTTTATGTCCTCCGGAAAGACTGTTGTGCAAAAGTTTGATGATTTCTGGGCGTTGAGCTTCCTCCGGCATCGTTACGGTACCAAAACAGAGAGTTATGTCGAACGGGCCTTGAGTGATGATATCTCGTAAAAGCTCCTCTAAGACTCCCGGTTCCAATTGGTCGGATAAATCGCCTTTCCGGGCTATTTGGAACCCACTGAGGTTTCGTTTTTGTAACACACTTCTCAGACCCTCCAGGCATTTTCGGACGGTGGCTATGTCCAACGGGTCATAATAATGGTTCTTCACGATCAGGGACAGAATATTATGATTCTTGTAAGGAGTAATCATAAATTGTCCTCTCCGAGGGCGTTTATGTCGGAGTGCTGCTTGGTTGATTGCGTCCAGGTCTATGAGCAGCCTACTAATCGGTCCATTTGGGACACAATCTTTTGACATAAAATGTACGAGATTGTCCCTTTTATAGGTCAGGCAATTCCTGCTTCTCATGACTTTCCCAGTAGGCTGTTCACGAAAATTAGGCGACGGGGTCGAAGAGCTGTCACTGAAAGATGAATTCTGATTATCGGGGTCCCAGCAGTTACTATGATCCGGGGGGTCTCTTTGTGTCCACGTTATTTCTGGAAGGAAAAGGGGTAGACTCTCTCTTGTAGCCCTGTTGAACTCCAGCTCCACAGGATTGTCCGTCTTTTCCTCCAGTATGGTATCCAGATCTGGAGGTGTGGACCATCGCACCTTCGACGCGGACGGTTGAGGGGTGCTACAACCCTTTGGGGTTTCCGGTTTGTAACCTACTGAAACTCCCTTCCGATTCGGCCATTTCTCGGGGGAATCGGTAGTCCCTTCCTCGTTGTCAGCCGTTTCGTCAGCCTCATCATCGGTGTCTACATCGGAAGGGGCAGAGGTGCGTCTCTTCAGCTCGCGGTCGGTAGTCGCTTGGGCGCTGGCTATGAGTTTCTGAACTCTCTCGTGCATGACACTGTCATCTAGGTTCTCGTCATCATAGGGGTCGGCCTGGTTGAGGATGTCTCGGAGTCCTTCGTCTACCTCCTCCCCTTCCGAGAGGCGGGTTTTGTTGACCTCCTCATTAGATTTTACCTTCTCGTCTCCGTCGGAGAAGTGTGCTGGCCATTGGTCATCTTCGTGATTAGGTAGCCCGTACCAGTTATTGGTACGCTCGTAATGTTCGAGCAGGTTTTGGTTGAGCTTGTCACTGCTTTCTTGCAAATCTTGCAAGCTGACCGATGCTCGTGAGGCCTCGAAGGTCTCTTCCGGCGTGTCGGTCGCATCAACGGTCTCGGTTTCACTAGGAGTGACTGCACTCACCTCCGTAACGGCGCACTCACTGCTTGACCCTTTACTATCGTGGCGTTCCTCCTCTCCCGAGGAGGGTTCAGTGGTTTCATCTCGTAGACCACTATTTTTGAGGTCGATAATTGGTGTTCCTCCATCCGACGATTCGCTAAAAGAATCCATGGTCCGGCTTCCCGAAGCTGATTCATGTTTTCTTACGTGACCGACTTCACGGTCGTCCTTTTCTTCGGATTTGGATGTCTCGGATTTTCTGGAATCGAAACAATCCTTCAGGTGTGGGGGTATTCGTATTAGTTTCGGGGGTGGTGGTAACGAGCTAGCCCTCCCTGATGGACGAGCTTGTTTGGATCTGGTGCGTTGGGCCACCCCACTGTGGTCCAACACAGGCGGGTTCTTATTGGTCTTGGATCCAGGTGGTCTACCACGACGGGGCTTTACTCTTTCATCCACTGACTTCGCCCAAACTTGTCGCGGTGGGGGGGAACTTTGACCCGGTACTCGGGATTCGGGTTGTGCCGGCTTCGTTCCTGAAGTGCTAGGGTGAGCGTTCGTGACGACTCGACCGCTTGGTGTTCTTTTACCTACCTGTTTTAACTTTTGAGCTTCTGTCCGTTCTCGCTCGCTCTTATCCTCTATGACCAGGATCTTGATCATGGGTAGGGTGGTGTTGATCTCATCTTCAGGTAGAGGTCGGTCTGCCGGATTCCGGGATAGCGCGTCCGCATTGCTGTTGAGCTTACCCGGCTTGTACTTAAAATCGTACTCAAAATCAGTGAACTTCAACATCCACCGGAGCATTCTTTTTCCAGGGTCTTTCTGATTGTGCATCCAACTCAAAGGTTCGTGATCACTAATCAGTAGGAACCGTCTACCTAGCAAATAAGTTCTAAACTTACGAAATGCATGTAACACCGCTACACATTCTTTCTCCGTGGTGCTGTAGTTGAGTTCGGCTCCGGTTAGACTTCGGGACAAGTAAGCAACTGGGTGGTTAAATCCGTCCTTTTCTTGACTAAGGACAGCTCCCACAGCATATTCACAAGCATCAGTGGTAAGGGTGAATTTTTTATTAAAGACTGGGAATTGCAAGATCGGGGCCTCGCAAAGTTTCTGTTTTAGCAAGTTGAAACTTTTCTCTTGAGCTTCGGTCCAGACGAACTTCGTATCTTTCTTCGTCAGGTCATACAAAGGTTTTGCAATTTTACTGAAATCTTTGATGAATCGTCTGTAATATCCAACCAAGGCGGTGAATGAACGGATATTAGTCACATTGCACGGTCGAGGGAAATTGTTCATCGCACTGACCTTCTCAGGATTCGGTTCACATCCCTTTTCGGAAACTATATGTCCCAAAAATGCGACTTCTCTCCGGAGGAATAGAACTTTATCTGGTTGTAACACTAATTTCGCGCCTCTCAATCGGTTAAACAATAAATACACCTTGCGAAGGTGGTCGAGGAGGCTACTGGCATAAATAATAATATCGTCCAGATAGACTAGCATCTCGACGTTCTGGAGGCCTAGCAATATTCGGTCCATGAGACGTTGAAATGTAGCAGGGGCATTTTTAAGACCCATAGGCATTTTCTTGAACTGCCAATGTCCCGTGATGGTCGAGAACGCCGTCTTGGGTTTATCACTGGGTTTCATGGGAATCTGGTGGAATCCACTGGCTAGATCGAACGTAGAAAAGTACACTGAGTCGCCTAACTGGTCCAAGATGTCCGCAATGCAGGGGAGAGGATAGGCGTCCCCTATTGTCTTGGAATTAAGGGTCCTGAAGTCTACAACCATCCGCCATCTTGGGCGTCCTTGGCTGTCTCTTTTCTTGGGTAAAATCCAAACAGATGACTGGTACGGAGACGTCGAGGGTTCGATGATGTCGTCGTGAAGTTTCTTCGCGATATCTTCCTGCATCGCCTCTCGATGGACAGGAGGGTGACGGTATTGTTTGGTGTGCACGGGGATGTTGTCCTCAGTAGGGATCTCATGCTCTACCATATCGGTACAGGACAACTTGTCCCCGGGTATCAGGAACACATCATGGTATTCTCGAACTATCTGATGAACTTGGTCCCGTTCTTCTTTGTTCAGCTGTTCGGTGTCCAATGCTTCTAATACGCGACGTATTCTCTCCCTCTCGTCCGTTATTTTCTCACACTCGGGCTCTGTTTCCGAATCTGGATCAAACGGTGACGCACCATACTCACAGGGAATGAGCTCATGGGGACTTACTTCAATCGTCACATCTTCTTCCGTGGTATTCACAGCCAAGACCTTGCAGCATCCATCCTCGTTGGTGACAAGTGCATTTCCAATAAACACTCCTGGTGTGTTGCTAAGGGCAGGTAGGTACCCTACCCTCACGTTCTGGTTGATCAGGTTGACCTGGATAACTTGTCGACATCTCTTCTTCAGTGTCCATCTGCTGGGCGGAATCTCGGCCTCCTGAGTGGGGGTGATTTCGGATTTTCTAGGAAAAAGGTTCGTCGCCGCAGGGGGCGTTGGTCCGGCCGGTGGAGATGCAAGCGTTCTCGTCTCTACCTTATGAACTTCCTCTTGTGTTGCTTCTCTAGGCCTTAGTCCTCTCTCTTGGTCAACTATTCCATAACCTTCGGAGTCGAGGAAAGGTATTGGGTTCATAACATCCCCACTGATCATTATCTTATTTTTGTAGTAAGATATTACCGCTTCATTCTGTTTGAGGAATACCCGACCTAATACACCGTCATTCCGGATGGGAAATTGGTCTGGCACTACATGGAAAAGTGTCTCTTGGTCCCCAATAGGTATCTAGGTTATTCCTAGGATCATCACTTCCTGAGCTGCGATTCCCACCAAAGGAATGGCAGCTGCGGTCTCTACCTGGGCATCTGGATGTAGGGTCTGAAGTTTGATCAAGTTGACCGCGGAACCAGTGTCCAGCATGAGTACAAGATGCCTCCGTTCTTGAGGGAGGTATACCCTAATGTGCGTACGGGGATCGGGATCTATCCCGAGTTCTGTAGAGTCCGAGCCGACAGCAAAGTGGATCGCGGGGTTCCGCGGGCTTGAATTTGCAAGGTCTGGGCGTTCTGTGTCGGCCCGGGATGGTTCATCATCGGTCCAGAAATTCCTTGAGGCTGGCTCGCTACCATGTGCGGGCGAGCCACTGTCCAGTTTAAATTCTGCTGGTACTGGGGTGTAGGTCGCAGATTTATTTCCTCCATGTGAACTGGCTGACACTGCACCGGAGGTATCATCGGGGTACGGTTCATCGGCACTGGGTTCATGAACCTGGGTTGGCCTCCCGGGCCCTGCATACGAGGCCCTTGCGGCAGTCCTCCGTACTTCTGTCAGGGTCATACGTTTGGGGCCGCGGCGGCGCGGCTGGTCGATAGTTCATTTTAGGGGGTCCATAACCGTAACTGTGCGGCATTGACCAATACCCTTGCGGTATCTGCATGTGGGGCACCGGAGGTCGCAAATACGGTTGTTGGTGTGGAGGGGGTCCGGTCTGTGCTGGGTTTTGTCCGGCCCGTGCGTAATTTGGCTGCGGAGGTCCATACGTCGGTGGGGGTTGTTGATAGTAGACTTCACATGGCTGTTCTATCATTGGCGGGAACTGTTCTTGCCACTGTTCGGTAGGGTCTTGTGACTCTCCTTGATCAGGCCACGCATACCATCCGCTCGCCTCATCCCCCTCTTGCACCCAACCAACGTAGGTCGCTCTTTCGTCCATTCCAGGACGGGGTCCTTCTCGCCGACCTTCAGGCTGTCGATACATTGATCTTCGTCGGCTGTCTGGAATGATGCGGGCGTCCATCCTGGAATCCAATCTCACTGCCTCTTCATAGGCCTCCTCTAATGTAGTAGGTCGGATATTGTCCACCTGGCTGGATAACTTCCGGATAACAGATAAAAAAACTAACAAACCGCAGGGCATATCAACCCCATAACAATGGGCGTCTGAGGTTTTCTAATAAATCAATTAATATATAAATTATCAAACTGCCAAGCTCTACAACCACATAACGCTAGGCATCCAAGTTTTTTCAATAAATGAACTAATAAATAAATTAACAAAACGCCAAGCACTACAACCCCATAACGCTGGGCGACCGAGTTTTTTTAATCAATTAATTGATAAACCACCAACCGCTACAGCCCCATAACGTTGGACGTCCGAGTTTTCTAAAAAAAAAAAAAAATTAATAAATAAATTAACAAACATCCATGCCCTACAATCCCATTACGCTCAGTGTCCGAGTTTTTTTTATTACATAATTTAATAAATAAATTAATAAACTGCCAACCGCTACAACCTCATAACGCTGGACGTCTGAGTTTTTTTTTTTAAATAAATTAACTAACCACCAAGCACTAAAGCCCCATGAAGCTGGGCGTCCGAGTTTTTTTTAAATAAATAAATAAATGTATAAATGAACCACCTAACAATACAACCCCATAACACTGGGCATCCAAGTTTTACTAATAAATTAATTAATAAACTGCCATGCGCTACAACCCCATAACACTGGGCGTCCGAGTTTTTCAATTAAATAAATTGATAAATCGCCAAGCGCTTCAGCCCCATAACGTTGGATATCCGAGTTATTTTTTTTTATTAATTAACTAACTGCCAAGGACTAAAACCTTATAACGCTGGACGTCTGAGTTTTCTAAAAAAAAAAATTAATAAATAAATTAACAAACTGCCGTGTCCTACAATCCCATAACGCTCGGCGTCCGAGTATTTTTTTATTACATAATTCAATAAATAAATTAACAAACTGCTATGCCCTACAACTCCATAACACTGGGCGTCCAAGTTTTTCAAATAAATAAATTGATAAACCGTCAAGCGCTAACCCCATAACGTTGGACATCCGACTTTTTTTTTAAAATAAATTAACTAACCGCCAAGCACTAAAACCCCATAACGCTGTGCGTCCGAGTTTTTCAAATAAATAAATTGATAAACCGCCAAGCGCTACTACCCCATAACGTTGGACGTCCGAGTTTTTCTAATAAATAAATATTAATTGATTCATTAAAAAAAATTCGGACGTCCAGCGTTATGGGGTTGCAGTGCTTGGCAGTTTGTTAGTTTAATTATTATTTCAAATATTTAAAAAAATCTGACGTCCAGCGTTTTGGAGTTGTAGCGCTTGGTGGTTTATTAATTTATTTATTAGAAAAATTTGGAAGCACAACGTTATGGGGTTTAAGTGCTTGGCGGATAAGTAATTTATTTTAAATAAAAACAAAAAAAAACTCGAACGTCCTGCGTTATGGGGTCTTATTATTTGGTGGTTCATTCATATATTTATTTACTTATTCAAAAAAACTCGGACGCCCAGCTTCATGGGGTTTTAGTGCTTGGTGGTTAGCTAATTAATTAAAAAAAAAACTCGGACACCCAGCTTTATGGGGTTGTGGCGCTTGACAGTTTCTTAATTTATTTATTAATTAATTCATTAAAAAAACACTTGAACGCCCTGCGTTATGGAGTGTTACAGCCAGCGATCGTAATTGAATCGTCGGTAACGATTTAGGATTTGGCGCGAATCACGTGACTGTCGAACGCAGCTCAGAGCGGACCTCTGAGGTGGTAGAGCGGGAATCGGGAAGCCACTCGTAGTTTTCGTGTCCAAGTGTTCGCAAGTACATGGAACTTAACTCGTCTCGGTTCGACGGCTAACCGGACTCCTCGGGAGTGGAATGTCGTCGAAGAGAGAGTTGGCAGAGACAGAAGGTGCGGGATCGATGGTCATCGCCCGGGAAGCATTCTTCTGTCTAGACGAGTCAACCGGCTTTTGGAAGCCGTGGACGTCGGGGAACCTGACCGACGTCTGGCAGACACGACAAGATCTGGAGATCGATTCATGGCAGATCTTGAAGCAGCTTACTCGTTACGGAAGTCGAGGCAATTGTTGACATTCGCTTCGCGCGTTGTGGTAGAGCTATAGTGTGAGAGTGTGGTGTTATTTGTGAAGTTGTCATTTCACGTCATCGCCTGGACCGCTACACGGCGACTCGAGTATGGTAGATATTGCGGCTGGTCGGCATCGTAGCCTGGCATTTTGTTTAGCCTGACGGCTTGGTATGAGGTGCACCTTAGCGACTCCGTAAGTTAATAGTAAATGTGCGAGTGAGTGTGAATGCGTGTGAGTGTCCTTAGTACACTGTTATTGTCATAATCTTTGTTTTTCTCTTGCGCGCGTTAGCTGCCGATAGCAGCAGGAATTTGTGTGCGCGCGCAACGATTTAGAGAGCATTGAAGATTCTTTTGTTTACTGGTTTAAACGACACCGAGTCGTAATTCGGAATTTGTATTTTAGGTTTAGATTTGTTTTAATAAATTATTGAATTGTTAATTTAATTTTTATTGACTAAACCTGGTGTTCCTGCGAATCGATCCTGTTTTAATACCCGCACCCACTACCGACAAACGAACTAGCCGACCGCGTCGCGAAGTATAGTAATATTCGCGGACGCGATTTCCTCATTTTATTATTTCAGGTCGACGAGTTGCAGTTCGACGAGTGCTTGGATCAGCACTAAGTACAGGTGATAAGGATTTAGTACGCACCGTGGGTATTTGTATCGGCTCATACAAACCCTTAAATCCACCCCTGTTACAGGAGTCGTACTGCTTGACAGTTTGTTAATTTATTTATTGATTTATTTATCAAAAAAAAATTCGGACGTCAAGCGTTATGGAGTTTCAGTGCTTGACGGTTAGATAATTTATTTTAGAAAAAGAAACCGGACGTCCATTGTTATGGAGTTACAACGCTTGACGGCTTATTAATTTATTTATTAGTAAAACTCGGATGCCCAGTGTTATGGGGTTGTAATGTTAGGTAGTTCATTTATATATGATTTTATTTATTAAAAAAAACTTGGACGCACAGCTATATGGAGTTTTAATGCTTTGTGATTAGTTAATTTATTTAAAAAAAAAAAAAAAAAAAAAAAACCAGAACGCCCAGCGTTATGGGGTTGTACTGTTTGGTGGCTCATTTAAATATTTATTTATTTAAAAAAAAAAAACTTAGATGTCTAGCGTCATGGAGTTTTTGGGCTTGACGGTTAGTTGATTTATTTTAAACAAAACAACTCGGACGTCCAGAGTTATGGGGTTGTAGCGCTTGGCAGTTTGTTAATTTAAATAAATAAAAAATAAAAAAAAACGAAAACACGAATGACCAGCGTTGTTGGGTTGTCTTGCTTGGGGTTTATTTATTCATTTAATTATTGATTATATTAATCTCAATGCCCAGGGTTTTTGGGTTGTTAAGTTTGGGGGATTATTTATTTACTTATTTATACATTTATTTATTTATTGAACCCAGCCGCCCAAGGTTTTGTGTGTTTTTTGTTTGCCTGATCTTCGCCGGAAGATTTTTAAATTTCTCGGTACCCCCCGGGCCGGGATCGGACACACTGGTCACAGAGTCTATACATTCAACATACCAAGGAGAGGGGGGGCATTTTAAGTACAGTTACTTTATTTTTGAATAAACATTTTCTTTTATTTCAATGAAAATGGATTACTAATTGCTTGATTAGAAACTTTATTTGTTGATCTTTATGAAGAATCATAATGAATCTGTTCATTTATTGTTAGGAAAATTGATTACCAAATTTAAAAAATGCCCCTGAAAAAATTATTTTTTTTCATTCATTTATCCTCCACAAGGTTATTAAAAAACTAAAATTTTCAAAAGTAAGAGTACTGATGCATTTATTAATAAAAATTTTAATAGTTAGAAAATGTCCTTAAAAACACCTAAAGAGCGTATGAATATGATTTGTTTAAAAAAAAAAAGCACAAAGATTCGAACTTGAGACGGCAAAATAGAGAGCGGTGACTTTAGCCACCAAACCACACATTAACGTTAGAGATGATGGATTAGAACTAATATTTAAGTTTCGCCCCTTCGGGGCTTGATTATAAAATTTCATTTATTTAACTATAATAAACTTAAACAAATATTTTCACATATTTTTTTGTTCATTTATTTATTTATGAATATTTAAAAATTTTTTAGTTTACATTTTCATGAAAAAAAAAAAAATTAAACCTCCCTTTTTTTTAAAATTTTTTATTTTTACTATCGTCAATTTATTACTAGCTAAAAATTAAAATTATAATTAAGAGCTAAAAACTAAGTATGTTTTTAACATGTATATTTAAATACTTTAAATGCTTTTTAAGACCTCACGACTGCTAACGCGAAATGAGTAGTTTTGGGTCCCATCCGCTAGGTGGCTTACCGTTAGAACTGAGCTCTCAGCAAAGTAACAAGCTGTGGATATATAAACCACCAAATATTGTTACTCCGGCCGAGCGACTGAAAGTCGTTTCAATAATTTTTGAATGATTTGACTAGTCTGAGAGCTGTTCTTACCAATTTCGGTCGAATTATTTACAAAAAAAATTAAAAACATAAAATTTTTCTACCTCAAATTCATAGGTATTTTTAATTAAATTACTCAAACTTGAGGTTCTCGCTAAAACGTTTTAAATTCAAATCGGTAATTTGGAACCTTGTCAACACTCTGTAGCAACTTTGAAGGAACGTTTTACCATATGGTTCTAGTAACGTTGCCAGAACAATTTGTGGTCACTTTTTGAAAAAATATGGTTGACAAACTTCGTTGCCATAGTTGATTGAAGGTTTTCTTTGAAACTAATAACGGAGATCCACACGATTGTCACAACGTTTCTAAAACCGTTCAGCAACGTTTCAACGAAAGGTTGCAATGGTTTCTGTGCAACGTTGCCAGAACGTTCTGAAAACTTTTTGTGCTATCTGGGTAATGTCTTTGACAATGTTTTTTCTAACATTTTCAACCTCAGGAGTCATGAACCTGTGCTTTTGTGTTTTAGGATCGACAACATCCCTCAAATTATTGGTTCCTAGCTTGGTCAGGAGCCGATTATACCAGGATCCAAAACTCAAGTCCGGAGTACCTAGCTTATAGTCTCTGTGTATAGATACTCTCGGAATCAGCCAATGACTTTCCAAAGGCTGCTGAAGCGGAGCTTCAGGTTGACAGTTGACCCATTGAAATCTTGCTCTGTTAGCTTAAATCAAGTCTTTTTGTATGACTGCGAGCTTATCAGTCAACTCTTTCACCTGCGCCAGAAGACTACTTTCAGTCAGCGTCAAGGTGTTGGGTGAAGCAATCTTGTCGCTTTCTACCCTTTTGGCCTCGTCCTCTTTTTCCAAATCTACTGTTGGAATTGACTCATTATTCTCTTTGTTTTGCTCTTTGGCATTTTCAGTAGTCATGGATGCTGTGAAATTAAAATAACTCAATTAAAACCTGGATTTCAGATTTCTCAGATCTGATATTCTCAACTCTAATTTTCTAAAGTTTATATTGACTCAAATCTCATTTCTCAAAAAAACTTTAGAAATTTCAATTAATTTCACATTTCTCTTATTAAATTTTTGTTCTTACTCTCTTTGTTTTGGCTGGATTCAGGGATGGGTTCTCCCTCTTGTCTTTTAGACACCTCAGAGTCTTGGTTTTGGTGATTGTTCTTGTCATCAGCCATTTTGCAATTGTTCTGCAGCTATTCTAGGATTAAGAAATAAACAATTCTTTAGTATATTTTTTTTTCTTCATCTCTCATTGAATTTTTCTCAAAATAAAATTCTCACACCAGGTTTTATCCTTCACCTCACTATAGAATTTTTATTTCATGCTTCCAAATCAAAATCAAAGATACTACATCGATTCTAATTGGAAACGAGAGCTTGAACGCCTTTGCAATGTCATCACGTATACATGCATCCCTCCTCGATGACTCCAACATGAAATCAATGAATATAGGTTGCGCTAGCACATGTACGGAACACCAGCAAATTTATTCAAATTCCCTAGTCTATGGCAGAACTACACTACACTGTAGTATCGTTCAACCCCAGAACCGTTAAATAACCCTTTGCTTTCAATTTTTTTTCCTTCAATTCATGCAGCGTTTATATGTCAGTGCATAAAAACTTTTCAAATGCTCACATTATATTCTCAATAATGAAAATTTTTCTCAACACCAAGAAAATTTTCAAACAAAAAAAATGAAGCAAAGGGTGAAGAGTTATAACTATTCTTTCTCAGTTTTATTCATTGATTTATTTTTTTTCTTAGCAAAAAAAAATTTCTCATGCAATTCTAAAAACATCCATGTTTCTTTCTCTTTCATGAGTAAATTATTTACTCTTCTCATAAACTGACATTTCATTTATTTAATTTTAATTAAATAATTAATTAATTATTCTCAGTTTAATCAATTCTCACAATGTCAGCTTTATTCAAGGTACAGCAGTAGTTACTTGCAATCCCATCATTAGCGCTGAGAGAGAAAGAGACGCATGGTGTCGAGGACGTATTTTTGGTGTTGCAAGTACTACACACTGACACGGGTAGTTTTGAAGCGTCACAAGCTGTGCTTGGCTTGGCGCAAGGAAGAGCAACACTTGACGCGGTGCAGTGCAGTAGCGAGGAAAGCCACTGGCTGCACGAGAAAAATCACGGCGCGCATGAGCGAAGTAAAACTCAAATTGCGCACAAGGATATAAGATGGTAGTTTGTCGGTGCATATACAAAACTACGGATGACCTGGCAATGCTGTGCCTACACGTATACTAACACCATGAAAACGCGCGGTCCCATTACCCGACGAATTTTCACCGACGCCTCTGCAGTTTTTCTCCCCCGCGAAGCCGTAGCTTAAGAAGAAGAAGAAGAAAGAGAGCAGAAGAAGAGAGAGAGAGAGAGAAGATGCCATGTCCGGCCCAAAGCCTCGATCCCTCAGCGTAACTACCCTGCAGGGGCGCACACGTGTTAGACATAAACAGCGCTGCCAGCCGGCCCGGCGATCGTAAACACACCGTCGATATCCTGTGACTAACTCAGCATCTTGTTGCCCTCCTCAACACTTAAAAATTCCCCGAAAACAATAACGACCTTGTCGAACCCAAGCGACGCCGTTTTCTCTTTTTCTTCAAACAAAGAAAATTCACTAATTTTCATGCATTATTACTCAATTTAATTAAGTTTAAAATTCTTGAACACTTAAATTTTTTTTATGCAAATTTAAATTCTCAAATACCTAATTCTCAATTCAATCTCCCTTTACCATGCACAATACTCTATTTTAACTGATTTTACTAAATCCACTTTCTTATTTTTGTGCAATCAAGGGAGTTACTTACTTATTTTCTCAATTTATTTTTTCTTGTTCTTGCCTTGGTGATCCCTAGATCCTTTTCTTTGCGCAGTGGAAGCGCGGACTGGAGCCCGTAACCTGATAGATTTAATTAAATCTATAAAGTAATAATAATAGTTGCAGATGGATCAGGAAGGGTTAATCACTGAGACACAAGACACTTTGTTTATGCTGATAAATCACTCTTATTTATTTATTAAACTCAAACTCTGTACTTTAGTAATACAAAGATATCGCAAAGCTACACCGAGAGAAAAAAAGAGTGTCTGCTGACTTATAGGTTATGCCTGCTGCGCTAACCAGAGAGTATCATCTGCTCTCGCAAAAAAGAGTATCTGCTACTATCGGAGTATTAAGGGACACACTTTTGGGTATCACCAGACACGCTTGGCGAGAAGGACAGTATTCTTCATCTGCCGTACCACGAAAAGTTTTCTGCATGCGTCGTGGAGTGCATAATGTTATATTAACATGTTTTAAGAGTGCTGCGTACGTTATTCGTATTTAATAAATGTATAGTTTTATTGTGCTACTGTAGAAAATTATCTCAATCGATCAGTTTTAAATATATATACACAATACTTCCGTCGTAATTTCTGCCTGAAAATTATTTTTTTTATTTATAAATAATGTTCATGTCGATTGGATTTTTTATTATTTTACTACTGCAATGATAACTTCTCATCTTCAATTTTTATTACTTTAATCGATATTATATTTTATTTCATAATCAACTATGCATAATTTTAAATTTTAATGAAAAATTAGTTTTTATGATGAATAATTTATGATTACTAATTTTTCTTGTAATTAAAGTTTTTTTTTTCAACAATAAATAAAATTAATTTTTCATAAGAAAAGGAAAAAGTATTATAGGTCACAACTATATGATAAATCCCACACAATTGTTTAGGTTATGTTCATTAGGCAGTCATTCACGTTTTTTTCAAGCGTATGCAACCACCTCCTACTCAAGTGCGGCTGTTACTCTAAAAAAGAGTAGCTGATGCTATCGGCGACGAGAGCAATCGCTGATCCACCGATTTTATCATAGGGGGCGTTGGCTGCTACTTTTTTCTCTCAGTGTATACTCAAAAACTACGTCAATCTTAGACGAAGGATGCAGCGCGAGTGCCAGTGGCCCTCCGCTGCATTCAAAACGTCAGGCCCATACGCGCGCCCTACTGCCCGTGCAGTCCCGAAAGGGAGGCGTCGATAAAGCCAATTCCTTACAATCACCTTCCTATTGGAGAGTTTTTGCATATGAAAAGGATCGTTTCAAACCACTTCAAATCATTTGTAACAGTTTTAAATCTTTTTTCATAATTAATTATTGCAGGATTACACATTCGATACGTATCATCTTGGAGCTAAGCTTTTCTCTGAAAAAAATTGTTTATTCAAAATTGAAAATAAATTCAATAAAAAGTTTATAATACTTTTTTATATTTGTTTGCACTATCAGTAGGAAATTTCGCAGGACACTTATATTTAAAATAATATGTACATATCCAATGAATGATATTCTCACCATCGCAGTGTTCACTAAAAATATGATTATTATATGAGAGTTTACTTTTTTCATTCTGGCCAATTATAAACTTTGAAAGCATGAGTAAATTTGAGAAAATCCTAAAGTAGTTACGTAAAAGTTCGTACAAAAACTTTCATGACAGTTGTTTCTCCCACTCCAATAGAATAGCTTAAGTGGCAAACAAAATTTAATATTATTATTGTTTCCCCCAACCCATTAAACTAGTTAAAAAAGAGGAATTAATATTTAATTAGAGGACTAAATTAAATATTTCAATTAGAGGGCAAGTTTGTTTATTTGAAAATTGATTATTTATTGCAAAATAATATTTTTTTTTATGAAAATTATTTATTTAGTTCTATAGATATTCCTGAGACTGAGATCAGCAACCCCAAAATTCTTCGTATACGATGTTTCAAAAAAATGCTATTAAAAATAAATATTCTTGCGTAAGTAGCCCTTTACTTAGGTCAATTCTAAAAATAAAGTTTAAAACGGTTAATATTATGATAAGGATTTATATATTGATATACTGGTTTTTGCTGTTCGCTATTATTAAGACCCCTTTTTTTAAGTCTTTTCTCCTTTCTTTGAATTTATAAATTTCACGTTATGTCCACTGTCTTGTGTTTTTACATAGTTTATAATTATTTTATTTTATTTTTTTATGCACTAATCATTGCGATGGACCATTGTAGACTTGATAGAATCGACTAAATCAACTGATGGACTGACTTGACAGTCTTAAGGAGGCTTAGCAGTTTTTTCAAAATCCAAAAGTAAGAACCCAAAAAATTCCTGTAGATTCCTTGAAGTAAGACAAACAACTTTCCTATTTAACACAACAATGGTTGTCGGACTCGTTTTCGAGAAAAAAATCAGTTTAGAATTTTTTTTTTAACATGGGCTCTTATGGAAAAAAACATTTAAAAATTTGGCAAATCATCAAAATCCACAAGTTTAGTCAGGTGTCATTTTAAAGATAAAAATTTGAAGATTATTTTAAAATTATAAAAATTTGAGATTATCGGGCTAATTTACAAGAAAAATAGAAAATTGCGGTACATAACCTTCAAAACATGCAATTTTTCAACGTTTTTAAAAAAATTTTATCTTAAATTTTGTTTTAATATGTTTAAAAATGATAAATAATCACTTACTAATAAAAATAAATAAAAAAAATACTTTTTTTCCTATTTTCAATTTCATGCACCCGCAAGTGCCCCCGCTAGATACGACCCCTACGCTGCCAAGCCTCCTTAATTTGATGCGTTAAACAAGTCCAGGAAACGAAAGGCCTTCGTATTCCATGGCCCACTGTTCTCTCGGGGCTGGTTCCCATGCTCGTCATCGAGGCGATATAATTGCTTATATTGATTTTGACCAGCTAGCCATATTAATAATAATAATAATAACTAGCTTCTATATCTCGCTGTGCTAACGCTTACTCAATTGAGAATTTAATTTTTTTTTTTTTTTATATTTAAATTAAAACAAAAAGTTTGAAAATATTGTTATTTATAGTCTCCAAAATGAAATACGAAAATAAAATACATATTTAAAATAGTTCATACCGAAATATATTAAACTTTAAAATTTTTATAAGAAATATATTGTTTTTATAGCCCTTACATAGGTCAATTTTAAAAATGAAGGTTGGATTAATAATCAGCAGCCCTTAAAGCCCCATCCATGAAGTTTGAAAAAAATGCTATTAAAAATAAATTTTTACTTTAAATAAGTAGCCCTTTAAGTAGATCAAAATAAAAAATAAAGCAAAGATTAGTAATCAGCAACCTTAAAAACCCCCCATGGACAAAATTTGAAAAAGATGCTTTTAAAAATAGATTTTTATCTTAAGTAAGTAGCCCTTGCGTAGGTCAATTTTAAAAATGAATATCAGATTCATAATCAGCAACCGCAAAAACCCTCTTATACGATGTTTCAAAAAATGCTTTAAAAAATAAATTTTTACCTTAAGTAAGTAGCCCTTTATGTAGGTCAATTTTAAAATACGATGAATAAGTTGGAACTCCATGTCACGGATTCCAAGTTCGACCGTATCAGCCGAATTCGAAACTGGCTGTTGGGCAATTACTCAGCCATTGATTTTGTTGAATCGGGTCGGAACGATGCCGAGCTGGACTTGGCAGAGCGAGTAAGAAAGCGCGAGGCCGTGATTGCCGAGACTATGTCCGAGAAAAACCAGGAATCGCTGTTGAGTGAAAATGGTTCTGATGGCTCATTTCAGACACAACATCCACTGTTGTTTTTGAACAAAAACGAAGTGGTCCAACTCAATTTGGTCAGGAGCTGCAAGCCTCCGGTAGATTCCTTAAAGAGGAGAGTTCCTGCAGTTGATGGAGATGATCGGTCGGATATCCAGATCCCTAATAGAGAATCTAGACATGCTGGAACAACGAGCGAGGTTGGGCTTAGCCTCGAGGACACCGATCTTGTCCACGAGAATCTTGAAGAGGATCTAGCCTCAAATCACGCGATGGACGGGAATGTCTCGGAAGACTTGATGAAACTGGTCAAGACGCTATCAACCGGATTCAGCGAGTTGAAACATGCGCTGGACTTTGTGCGGAAAGATGTGGCAGAGGTCAGGATCTATAACGACAACTTAAGATGGCAGATGAACACTCCACATGGGTATCATCATGATGAGCGTCAGGAACACCTGGAGCACAGACATCTAGATACCACCAGACCCAACGCAAGCCAGAACAATGTCCGATCTGGCCCGTTCTCGAGCACGAGAATGGACCAAGCGCCACGAGACCAGTATGCTGATGACGGTGAGTCGACAATATCGACTCACGAAGAGAATAACTACCGTGTAGGTTCGAGCAGTCTCGCGTCATACTCGTCTTGTTGGGGAGTTAACATCGCGGACGTGGACGCGGTATCATTTTTTAGGTACAGAGCTGGAGTAAAGAAGTGTGTTTCTTTTACACACAGTACGCCGTGGGAGCAGCGTAGTCATCGGGGCTGACTTCGAGGGTTCTGGATGCGCAAGGGCGACCCGTCCTTTTGAATAGACCAGGTGGTCTACTTACGCAATTAGTTCCACGGTTACAGTTTCAAAAAAATGCTATTCAAAATGAATTTTTAGCTTAAGTAGTCCTTACATAGACTAAATCAAAAAATAAAGGTCGGTTTCGTAATTAGCAACCCCAAAAATCCCTGACTGCTCAATTTCTAATAAACCATAGACGTTAAAGTCTAAAAAGAGCCTGAGAAAAAATAAATTTCAACCTTGAATAAGTAGACTTTACATACATAGGTCGAATTGAAAAATGAATGTTGGATTCGTGATAAGCAGCCCCAAAAACCCCCGAATACTGAAGTTCTGATTGATCTGAGACGTCTAAGTCTTTTTTTTGAAAAAGGAAGTCGACGGCGATGACGATGACGACGAAAATAAACTTCCTAATATGATAGAGGATTCTTAGGGAAAATTTCGCTAGCCGATTTATTACCATTAAATTATATGGGAAAGTTTTTAAAAATAAAAATGATTTTATTAATTATTATTGATAGAAAAATGTGAACATAATACCGCCCAGACCACCAATAAATGAGTTGAGGAGAAAACCCAGTCAATAATATATTAAGTCAGTGTTTGAGATTTCGTGCCTCTTTTCGACAACTACACCGGTCAGCTGAGTGACGGACACCACGAAAGTCCTGGCTGCCGATATCCGCCCACACCAGTCTCCCTCCGCCCGTGATCGCGGCCTCATCGCGTCGTGGGTCTCGCGAGTACGACTCGTTTCTACGCCCTTATTCGGCATTAGTCTAAGTTTAGTATCCCTAGTTCGGCATTCTGTATAAGTTAGTAGCCCTCGTTCGGCACTCTAATTAGTACAAGTTTAGTAGCCCTTGTTCGGCGCTCTGAGAGTTTGAGTCCTTCCGGTCAAAACGGCGAGACCCTCGACTCTCATGTACATAGTTAACATAGAATATAGTTAAGTTATAGTGTTTGTAATAAAAAGTGCTTCAAGTTTTTTATTTTACGTCCTAAAATCACACTCCTCACCCTCGAGTTGATGGACTCGTTAAAATCCATCTGGTCCTTCGTTAAAATAAGCCCTAATCGCAAAAGTTTGGTCCTGATCGAACCGAATTGTGCGGTCTACTTTATGAGTCTGTGTGATTTTTAGTGATATTGTGAAGTGCTTTTTAAAAAACTGCCTCTTGCTACCCTCGAGAGCGAGCAGGATACTTTAAACAAGACTGCCATCGAGGCAATCGGCCATCATCCACCATCCATTCAAGTACACGGCAAGGGACGCCGTGCGCGCATAAAGACGAAGAAAAGCGGCCATTTTGTGCTTCATCGGTCCTGCCCGGCAGAAGCAACTAAGCCACTTGACGCTGGACACAGAAGAAGCAGTGACGTCATTCACAGCTACGAGCAGCGAAGTTGTGACATCAGACCATCTGACCCCCCATGGTTGGGTCTTCGGCCGCGCAGCAGTCGGCGCGCGCAGGCAGCGGTGCCAAACCCCCCACACATTCACCAATTCAAGACGACGAGCCGACGTTGGTCTCTCTAAGCGTCGTGCGGACCACACAGCTGGCTGTAGGAGCGAGAGAGACAGAAAGAGACAACAGCAGCAGCGCTGTACTTGGACATAGCGCGCGTGACAGGTCACGTGCTAGCTGTCGGCGTATCAGCGTGCAACGACAATAACAACAAAGCTCATCTGCAGCACTGGTTGGTGTCGTTGGATTGTATTGTTTCGGAGCGAACAATAATTTCACTCCGTACACATCGTCGAGCAAAAAATCAATAGTTTGTAGACTGCGTGGCGCCATCTCTTGGACCACGCAGAACTACATAGTGCTGGTGCTCTCGCGCCGCCGTCTGCATAGCTTAGGGCGCTGCTGCTGTCGCTGATGCCGTCGGGCCAGCTGCTCTTCTCTCTCTTCTCGACAACGCTCGTGAATAGACGTTTCATTCGCCATTTTGTGCTACCTCGGGAGTTTTTTCACTTGGCATTTCTCTCGACTCTTTTTCATCATCAACGCAGTTGTCTCATCTGCGCAGTCATCTCAACAAATAATTCACTTGGTGGTAGTTCAACTCTGGAGGCATCTCATCTTCAATTAATTCAATCGGCTTGATTCACTTCAATTCTTGGGTTAGTTGCTCGGCAGGGAGATCGCCCACGGCATCCTCAGGTATTTTGCTCAGCACTGGTAACAATAATTTACCGGTGTTTTTACTTTGCCATTCTCACAGCCAGAAAATCAATAAAATTCCTGTGCTGATCATTTTCTCTAGCTAAAATCAAATCTTATTCAAGGTCATTAATTCTTGACCTTGAATGTATCTCTCTTGCTTTCTCTCTCTCTCTCTCTCTCTCTCTCTCACAGTCGGCATCTCAAGCGGTGGGTGTTGACTCTCTTCCGCAGAGCTTCATTCAAACAGCATTCCCATCCATTGGCTCTATTATCCACAATATTTTCAATACTTCCTTATCCACATCAACATTTCCTGAGCGGTGGAAAGAGTCTATTGTTATTGCTCTCAACAAAGTTCCTTCTCCATCTTGCCTGAATGATTTCCGTCCGATCTCCCTGCTTTGTTTTTTGTCGAAAGTACTTGAGAGGCTGGTCCATGACCAGATTTCTTCTTTTGTTGAATCGCAGGGACTGATGGATGGGCATCAAGCAGGTTTTAGAGCAGGGCACAGTACTCAGACTGCACTACTGAAACTTACAGACGACATCCGAGAGGGCATGGACAGGAGACAGGTGACTGCACTGTTGCTGTTTGATTTCAGCAAAGCCTTCGACTCGGTCTCTCACGTATTGCTACTCGAGAAACTACAGTCACTTGGATTTTTGCGCAGGGTTTTGCAATGGATTGCTTCCTATTTATCAGGTCGCTCGCAAGCAATGAAGGCTGAGGACCGTAGTTTCACCACTTTTCGTCCCCTCAATAAGGGTGTGCCCCAGGGCTTTGTGCTGGGTCCCCTGCTTTTTGCTCTGTTTGTCGCTGACATTACCCTGGGTCTTGGTCCTGGTGTTTGTCATATAATTTATGCGGACGACCTTCAGAATTACGTGCGAGGCCGAGTCGAGGACATACGTACCATTCTGGACAGACTGAGCCGAGGAGCTGTGCATGTTGCGGACTGAGCTGCCGCGAATGGGCTGATTTTGAATGCTGGCAAGACTAAGGCCATGATTTTGGGTACCGCGTCCTATGTCAATGACTTTGGCAGATTGGGTATTCGCACCCTACAATTTGGGGAGTGCACTGTCCCGTTTGTCTCGTCTACACGTAGTCTGGGGGTGGTGCTGGATTCCAAGCTGACCTGGAAAGATCATGTTCGGTATGTCTGTCGCAGAGCTAATTCTCTCATGTACCGTCTTAACCACTTCAGACGCAGCACCACCTTTGAACTGCGGAAGCACCTCATTCAAACCCTCCTTTTTCCTATCGTTGACTATTGCTGTCTTGTTTATCAGAATATCTCAGATGAACAGGACCTGATGCTGCAGCGTGTGCTCAATCGTGGGATCAGATACATATTTGGGGTTAGGAAGAGCGATCACGTCACTCCTTTCAGACGTAAGCTTGGCTGGCTCCGAACGTCGGGTCGTAGAGACTACTTTGCGGCCTGTTTGCTCTATAAAATACTGAACTCAGGAATTCCGTCTTATTTGGCGAATTTTTTCATTGAAAAGCACAGCTCGCGTTCGAAGAGGGTGGTGAATCAGCACGCTTGGGATGCGCTGATTATTCCCTCCTGCCGCACAGAGTGCTTGAAACGCTCCTTTCATGTATCATCTGCCTACATCTGGAATAGTTTACCCCTTCATATTCGCCAGGCATCATCATTTACAACCTTTAAACATCTCATTAAATCACGCATCTTTACTACCGAGGGAGAAGGTTGAGTACTCTGTGCCGCTGAACAACCTGTGCTTAAACTGTGTGAGGATTTGTTGTGCTACTAGTGACATTTTGCAGGCACTGGTTAGACTGAATTAAATTTAAATTAAATTTAAATTTAGTTAGTTAAGGTAGATTACCAAATATTGTTATATCTTTATGTATACCTTTATTTTTATTTTTATTATTTTCATTATTTTATTATTATGTTTATTTTATTTCATTCATTTTATTATTTTATTATTCATTATTTACTATTGTTAACCTTTTGTTGATCTACTATGTATTTTGTACAACATAATGTACAAACAATCAACTTATCAAAATCAAATCAAATCAAATCACTCTCCTTAAGTGCAACTTTACTACTCATTCCCACTTGTAATAAGAAGTGAGGAGCTTTATTATAACAAAATTAAATAATATAAAAGTTAAATTTAGAATAATATTTTAAAAAAACGGGACGCCCAAGTGATTTTAATATCCAGGATCTCCATTATTATTATTATTACTATAAAAATTTATATTTGAAAAAAAAATCCAGCGGAGAAGTTTTTTATTAGGCTTTCTGCAAATTTTCAAAGCAATATTTCAAATATGAAAAAATTGACAGCATTTTTGAAAAAGCGGTTGGGCATGCTCGAGCCGATTTTCGAGTGTCCCGGACGCCCAAGCGGTTTTGACATCCAGGATCTCAATTATTATTATTATTAGTATTATTATTATTAATAATACTAATAATCTAAGTAAGACTGTGCGTATCTTTCTCTCTCTCTCTCTCTCTCTCTGTCTCTCTTGTGACTTGTGTCTCCATGCAGGCCCAGACGCGCGTGGCCGCATCAGGCGTCTGCGTGGAGAAAGAGAGAAAGAGAGAGAGAGCCTGCTGGCTACGCGGCGGTCACCCCCCACTCTTCGCCTGGTGTCGTTACTTACGATTTTTTTTTGTAGCCCCCTGCGCCAGAACCTGCGATAAGGAACTTCGTTCCAATATTAGTGTACTACTAAATGATTATTCTCATTTTTTTCAATTACAATTAAATTCTCACTGGTTAAATCATTAATCATTTGCTTACAAATTTCAACTTAAGTTATTTTATACTTTGATGATTTGTCATATTCTTATCATTTATTGTAATTCTCTCAAGTTGAAGTAAACCACTTAAAATCAAGTAGCATTTATTACACAGGTTAACTCAAGTTCGCTCTTTCTATTTTATAGTAATGAGCTCATGTTATCAACATCAAATTTAATAATCTGTCAATACTCATTAACTACTTAAATTTTAAACTTGTTCATTAATTATTGAGAGATTTAATAAAAGTTATTAAACTCGAACTTTTTTTGTAAATAATAATATATTCAAAAAATAAAATTCACATAAAGTTAATTAATGGTCTTCTCAATTTATTTGACAGCCCTCCCCTACCAGCTTTCAATCCGGCAAATGAAAATAAAATTAATCGAGCAGTCAATTCGCAACACGTATTTATTTTCTCTTGGTGTGTTCACTCTGATTTTTATTATTTATTGGATTCCAAATCTAATGTTGTTTACAATTGTTTATATCTACTAAGGTAATATTCACATGATTTTTTTTCTTTACTAGATTTACTAACCTCTATTGTTTGTTTACATTTTTGCACACTGCTTCATCCAAGCAATGTTTACATTTTTTTTTAATTTAATTCATTTTACAGAGAGCGTAACTCATGCATTTAGTTAAGAGTGTTACACTCTTTTATTTTTTCAAAAGTTTTACTCAATCAAGAGTATTAATATTTCGGCAAGATAGGAAAGTATAAACCTCCTCAATATTTAGAAAGTTTTGATGAAACTAAAAGTATTTTTTATTCAAACTCAAATACTGTACAACTTGCTAAGTAAATTTACTAGTATTACATAAGACTGATACCTCTCAAAATTATAGGTTTCGCCCTACATCCATTATACGGCATAGTGGACTGGTGTTGGATTCAAGAATTCCTCAACTCAGCAGCGTAGTGGACTTTCTTCACCAGAAATTGGTCGTCCAGCTTCCTGATGGTCCATCCAATCTTCAAACTGTTCAGCGAGCCACCAGTAATGCTTCGCTTATATTCTTGGTGTCAATACGAGCACTCTATCTGGTAGTTTTTGGTTACTCGAATGACTCCCAAGTCTTCGGTGGAACTACATTACTTGATTGCTGTATCGCATACTACCCTTTAGTTTATTTTTAAAATTTATAGAATTAGAATTAGTTTTTCATCAATATTTTTTTAGTATTTTTTTCCATTTTTCTGAAGTATCGTTTTGTCTGTTTTAGGTTTATGAAGAGTATAAAAACCCAAACACATTTTTTTTGCAATTTTACTAACTGGGTTGTAAGTTTTTTTTTCGGATTTCACTTTAATAAAATCATCTTTACTTAAATTTACAGACATACGACACTTGTTACCACTTTAGCTGATGTTAGTGCCATCGTTCTTATTTTTTCACTTTGTAGTGAAATTTAGTTATTGCTTAGGGTTTTCTATAGAAGTTTGTACACAACGTGGAATAGATTTTCGAATAGGGCCTTTTACACCCATTCAACACAATACACTAAATAAAGATAGATAGAAGTGAAATTAAAATGCTTGACCGTCAATCCCTCGAATTGACGAAAATTTTTTAATTTTTTCATGTGCTTTGCCACGCATTATTATATTCAACGCTCGCATGAATATAACCCCAATCTAAAGTCGTACCTCGTTTATCAGCTACTGATAAACCAAGAAATTTGATTTGTTACTTCGAAAGTGATTGCGCGGAAATGGAAGTCGCAATTAAAACACTGCTCTTGATCAGAGATTTACAACCCCTGATCAATTTCAAAATTCAAGTCCAATACTTGATTTATACTTTTTAAAAATTTATGTGCGTTGTTACATAATACTTATGTCAGACCTTCGTTCTGGTTTAGAATAAGCTCCATAGCAGGGATTTTAGTTATTACCTGCGTAATTAAAATTCATTTCAAATTTGATTCAGTTTAGTTAGCCTTCGTTAGGTTTTCGTTTCAAATTAGTACATCTTTAAACACTCGATTGATTTGGGCCTTTCACCCCCTTATCATTTTTTGCAAAGACCAACTCATACTTCAATTACCCTTTACACCCATGCTCACTTTAATTAACACTTGCGTAATTAAAGTCCATTTCAAGCTTTTAGTTAAGGATGTTTGGTACTTACAAAAAAAATGCAGCCATTTTGTCAATTTTGATTGGATCGATTTATGATATAATATCAAAATAATCATTGAATTTTTTGCCTTTTTTTGTTCGATTTAGTTTTTTTAAAAATCAAAGTATTTTTTTAAATACTTTAACCCAAACTCTTATGGAAATCAAGCAATTTTTTTCTTTGATCGTATGTCACTCTTCCAAAAATACAGAGATCGTTAAAAAAATTATTGGGATTTGTAGATTTCAGCTCGAAGAAGATTTTAAGATTTTTTTTATAATACCTTTCCGACCATTTGAAAAAGATAACAAAGAAAAACGAGCGCGCAGCGGTTAAATTCAATGCGCGTCGGAACAAGAAATGCTCTGACTTTTTTTCCTCTGCATAATTTGATCTAAAAATTTGTACACAATGTCTTTAGGCCTTAATTTTTAATGTGAGATTAAAAAAATTAACGTTTTTAAACTTTTGTCACAGAGTTTTGTAAGTTGAAAATTAGTTTATTTTTTCGTGATTTTTCCTAATTTTTAAAAACATTTTTCAAGCATAATACTACATGAAAGTAGAGACTTTCAACTATGTTGTGTAAAATTTTCATAATGATTCATCTATTAGGGTCAAGGTACTGATGAGTTGAAAATAAAATCGTCTAGTCCGGCACTGCGGTGCCCGTCCCCTCCCCTCTTTTCCCCTCACGAAAGTACCAAACATCCTTAACATTCACGTAACTAAAATCAGTTCCAAGTCTGATTCAGCTTAGTTAACCTTTGCGTAGTCGAGGTTGCGGCGTTTTGACACCAAATCCGCATACATACCTTTTAGTTTAGTTGACCCTCGTTCAACTAAGAATACTCTTTTAAGCCAAGTCGACACCTAGTCAGCTTAAATACACGTTTTAGGTTTAGTTGACCCTCGATCAGCTAAAAATTCATCTTTTGATTTAGTTGGCATTTGCTCAACTAAAAATACTCAGTTTTGGTTTGGTTGACGCTCAGTCGACTAAAGCACACTCTTTAGATAGTGATGTTGATAATTACTCAGCTGCACCTCTTTAGAATTTCACTTCAAATTCACCTTTCTTAATTCTCAATTAAGACCCAACATTGTGCACTGACAGGTATTGAGCTAAGCCTTGCTTAACTAAAATCTATTTAGTTAACTTGAGTAGGTAAAACAGTAAGGTTATGAGACCAGGGTAGTTATGAGGCCAACGGCTATCGGGCCAACTACGATCTCGCAACCTTACTGTTGGTACTACAATAATTAAAACACAAAATATATATTGTATTTACATCTTTATATAAACTAATTATTTAAAACTTTGATAGCCATCTTTTTTAGGACAGCTTTTAGTATTTGTAGAAAATTTTTTAGTGAACTCTTTCCATACAGACTTTTTCTCGTCTTTGTCTTTTTCTTTTTTGTCAATGAGGCGATCGCGATCGCTGGAGCTCATCTCCGGTCCCATGATGAATGAGTAATGAGTGAGACTGAACGAAATCAGATTATATATACCACACGTTAGTCATGTTTTCATTCTTTTATATCAACTTTTTGACATCTCCGCTTACTGAGTTATATTGAACGATGCGATCGTGTAATATCATACAGTATGCTGCTGTATTCTCAGGAAAATTATCTCTTGACTCGAGCTCCAAGCGAACATCAACGGGAGCACTTTTGAGAGATTCGTTTTGTTTCGAGCAGTCGATAACTATCAGTGAAATGTATTGAATAAAATCGGATTTACTTAAAATTGGCTCGGCATCTTTACTGTAGTACGAGATTTGAAAGTTAGCATACATGTCGTACAATATTGCGTACTCGTTTTGACTTATATTAAGATTTAAATTATTGTAGGGATAATATTGAGAGTTTAAAAACAGTTTAACGTTACTTAAGTTACAAATATCGAAAAGACTTGCGTTTTGCGTATTCGAAGATTTTTTGTTGGTTTGTAGACCAATTATTACAAAACGTGGTTTTTCCAATTGATTAGAAGTTTTGACAGTCCAAATGTGTTTGGTAGTTGCAGGAAGCATGGGATACTCAAAAAATTCTTTAGATCTGAAACTCATAGTTACAGGACGATCTTTTTCAAGAAACTTGAGTAAACTTATTCTGTGTGAATCTGATACCAAAACATAGGGCATGAGCCACTCGATTTTTGTTAGTTGAATTTTGAATGAATCGTAAGCTGCATTACCTGTGGTCGTTTGAATAATAGCATTTAAGTCATTCCTAGATCTAGTTATAATTAGTTCAAGCTTAACATTGACAACAATCTTACGATAATCTTCGGCAAAGCCTAAAATAATATTTAGAGGGATGAATACATCAAAGTAACCATCATCGTTTAAAATTTTTTTCTTCTTTTCTTCTGAAAGACCATACCAGCCTGAATTCTCTGCAATTAAACTCTGATTAGGATTAAAATAAATTCAATTTTTCATCAAAGTGGACAAACCAACGTTTTTGCAACGATCTATTTCGATTCCATTCAATTCTAAACGAATGTCATCGAATAAATGACAAATGCCGTTATTGACAAAATGAGTATTTTTAGGTGCTTTATTGGTAGTTGTATCAGTTAACCGACCGCAAATATGAAGCACACTGCGTGATGGTAATAGACACAAGTCCTGATGTTGAATGGCGATGCGAATTTCATCGCTGTTGTTATAATTAACTGCGGTGTATGGTTGATGGGCATGCACCTCGTAATGAGAGATACTTTCATCGAACGTGACCGGATTTTGAATACTTAGAATATCTTCCATTTTTCTTTTGAAAACAGCAAAAAAATATGCAAGTTATTTCCCACCAAGGATGACTTTTAAGCTCAGGCTCTTGAGAAACTGTATGTTCTGCCGTGTTAACGCTTTCGGTGTTCGTTGGCGACTGATTGAAGGAGCGCATAGTGTAGTGTTTTTATAACTTCTGGAATTGAAAGAGTGGAGCCCTCTACCGTGATATACAATACCCATTATGAAGATTTTATATGCAATCTAATAGTTATGACTTATTCGCGAAAATTTATTGAATCTCCGTCTTGATCTACTAGACGTAACTGAATGTTATCTATACTTTTTACGCAAATAGGTAAGTAAATGACTTGTGCAAGAATTTCGATAATCTTAAAACCAGGATCAGCAACAGGATAAAACTCGTGTATAGTGTGAACTTTTTTATTGTTTATATAAGCTCCGGTTGTTATATTACACTCAACTCTTATTGAATTCAATTTGAGTATATTCGCGGGTGCGTCAGAATGGTGAAGAATATTTGAAGGAAGGACACGACGATCAAAACCTAATATGTTTGCAATTGAATCATTAGGACGAAAATCTATTTGTGCGTTACTCTTTATTTCACTTCTTAAAGTATTTTCGTTTGGTTTTATTGAGATTTCTATGTTACTTTGATTTTCTTCGAGAGTCTTTAGGATATATTTTTCAATTGCACCGATCTCGTAACAACCAGTTTCAAATTCAATTATTTGATCACCAATGTAAAATTTATTATTTCCTTCGTCTATGTTAGGAATGGAATTAAAACTTAAAAACTCAACTAATCCAAGACAATAGTTCTTATTTGGTAAGAGTTCAATTAGAGGAAAATATTGAGCTTCTAAAATTGAAGTTGTTCCAGATAAAGTTAGAGTTAATGACTCCATGAAAGTTTGGAATAGAATGAAGTAAGTTGAAAAAGAAGAGCTTTATATACCCTTGAGGTTTCCGCTTAAAAATTTCAAACATAAATGACCACAGTTGTAGGTGTTGTAACTTTGATATTTTTCAGGATTATATTTAATATTGTCAACATTTAGATAAATCATCAGTTCAAGAGGTGGTTGAAGATTACCAAAACTATCAAAATAAATTACTTCATTACCAAATTTTTTATATGCTACCCAATGTGTTCCAGGTCCAGAATCGTTATCAAGATTAACAATCGCTGATTCACGATAATGAGGGCCAGATTGTGGTAATTTATCTTTCATGAAAACTCCTCGAAGGTATGGGATCTTCATTTTACCGGCATATTTTAATAAATCAAAATTTGACAGTGCTCTATCTGATAGAATTATTTCGGGCTTTTTTTTTTTAAACCCTTACCTTGGTATCGTTTCAAGTATAAACCAAGACCTGTTTTATAACGCTTCAAGTAAAGTCCTTTACCTAATGCTATTGCTTCCATTTTCTTATTATGTCTTTTACTCTCTTCCAAATTTTGACGAGCTGACTTTGCATCGTTAATAGCTTTGTAAACTCCAGCAGCACCACCAGCTAATGCACATGTAGCGCTTAATCCCGCGAACAAAGGTATTAAAGGTAAAACTCCACCAATTTTTGAAGATATAGGTAAAACTCGAGGAATTTTTATCCTTTTCTTTCCTCCTGATTTTTTTATTGCAGTTTTTGCTACTTTCAAAGCTGTGGTAATGATACTCTTGGGTGATTTACCTGGAGCAGCTGATTGAGATGCCTTTTTTATTATGGCATTTATCGGAGTCTTTTTATTACATTTTCTTTTACAAGTCCTTTTTGATTTCTTTTTTGTTCTCCTATTTTTAAGACCCATCCCTAATTTAGACTTTGCTTTCATGATGTTTGTAACAGCGTAAGCAGCTGCTTTTTCTCCAATACTTGCGTCTTTAGCGAGAACTCTTTGCCAAGCTTTATCTGCTAGAACTTTGTCAGTAGCGTTTCTAGAAGTAATGTTATCTCGATTTTGAGAATAAGCTATATCGTGCTCTTTACAAGCAGAATCAAGTTGATTAATTGGTTGATCACCTCGTGATAAGCGAGCAGCTAGTTTTGTGCCTGGTCCGCAATAGTTATACCCTGGTAAGTGAAGTTCAAAAGGAAGCTTGTTGATGATTTTATTTAACAAACCGTATCCTCTCTTCTTCTTTTTGCTGGGAAAAATGATCATTCTTCTTAGTAGGTCAGTGTAAGACTGAGAGTCAAAGTATAAAAGCATGGTATTTATAGTAATCATCAGCATTCTAATTCGAGAGCTTGAATATTTAACATGGATTTTACAAAAAGTAATGTGAAATTACCAGTTGCTAATTTCGACGTTCTTGTGGAGCAAGATAAGAAAGAGAAACGTCATGGTGATTTACTTCCTAGCAGCATCAGAGCAGTTATATCAGGGCCATCCGGGTACGGTAAAACCAATAGTATGCTTACTCTACTCACACATCCAAATGGATTAAGATTCGAAAACGTTTATGTTTACTCTAAATCACTATGTCAGCCAAAGTATAAATTTTTAAAGCAACTTCTTGAACCGATTGAAGGAATACAATACTTTCCATTTAGTGACAGCGATGAGGTAATAGCTCCAGCTGATGCATTACCAAATTCAGTTATTATATTCGACGATATTGCTTGTGAGAAGCAAGATAACGAGAGCATTTTATTGTATGGGTAGACATAATAATGTTGATTGCTTTTATCTTTGTCAATCGTACGCAGCTGTACCCAAACACCTTGTGCGAGACAACGTTAATTTATTGATTTTGTTTCGTCAAGATGAGGTCAATTTGAAGCATGTCTATGATGATCATATAAACACTGATATGGATTACAAAAAATTTAAAAATTTATGCTCCGATTGTTGGAGAGACGGCAAACATAGTTTCATAGTTATTGATAAAGATAGAGGTTTAAATGAAGGTAGATACAGAAAAGGTTTTGATTGTTTTGCTATAAATATAGGTTGAGTTTTACAACTATCACTAGTGTCTATCGAGACATCGTTACGAAAACATGGCTGAGTTGACTTGAGAGAAAAAAGTTCTTGAAGAGCTTGTTAAAGCTCGAGAAGCTGTAAAACGCAAGTATAATTTAATAAAATTTCAAAAAGATAGTACTGATCGTGTTTTAAAAGAAACCTTCAAACCTATAATTGATCCTTTACAACAGCTTGTGGAGGATAAGAAACGCAAAACTTTAAATGAAAGCTTTGTGGAAAAGAGTGTTGAGAATAAAAGTTTTATTGATCCATCAAATCAAAATTTTTTTTCAGTTAATGTAACTGAGACACCATCTGATGATGATGATCATAGCTCGATTGAAAATTTTAATGATCTGGAAAGTACGATTGTTGGTACAGGGTCTGCGGGAGAATTAATTGATGTGAAAGCTGCAGAGCAAGTTAATTTATATGGGTTGAAAAAGAGAACTAAAAATGGTTATCAGCTTGGTAATGCAATCGTAAAATTTGAAAAAGATAATATAATTGTTAATGACAAATCTTATTCAAGAACTCCCGGATTGTTTGAACTGATTGTAAATAAAAATCCTAAAAATTACACTATAACTGATACAACAACTTACCGACAGATTCTTGAGCAAACTAGTGCTCATAAAAAAGGACATATTCCAGGTGGTGAAATAAAAAAACATGCAGCTAGTAACAAGTACAAAAATATAATTGCAGATCTTTTTCAAGCAAGTCCAGTAAAACGTCGGAGTCCTTACAAGAAGTTCAAAACGACAGTATTAGATCGAAAAAATTCAACACCCATAAAAGCGAAGAGTGGACATGGTCTCATACCTCGATATAAAATTGCTAATCGTGGAACACGAATGGATTATGTATATTGGGATGATCCTAATGAATTGGTTGATCGACTTCGCTTGTTGATAGCAGAGCAATCAGCCGAAAATTTAAACCATACAAATGAGATTCATTCAATTATCGTAGAGCTACAAGAAGGTGGATATATAAATTAAGAAAAAGTGCATTGTTTGTTCATTACCATATTGCGAGTCGAGCGATAAGGACGAAGAAGAATATATTAAGCAAAAATAAACGTGTACTCGTCAGTATCAACATGAGTGTCGATGTGTTTGGACGTCACCTCAAAAAGACTGCAGGAAGAGCTGGTCCACCTGGTCACGGTTTTAAATTTACTCCTGAAGGACAGTTTGACATTGTAAACAAAAGATTGTGCAACCTAGCAGCTCCTCTTGAACCTAAAGACGCAGTTAATCTACAAACTTTGAGAGACCTCATCCAATCAGAAATACATAGTCTGTACGAGATTACCAAAAAATTACGAAGTGACCTAGACGATTTGAATACAGTTCTTTATTCATACAAAGACGAGATTGAAATCAAGGTTCAAAAAAAAGTGGACGACTTGTCAGACTTTGTTGAAAATCATAGAGACGATATTGATCAGAAATTTCTAAAGTTAAGGTCAACTGAATTAGAAAAAGTAGAATATAATTCTTTCAATGAATAAAAAATCTTGTGTAGTAGAAGAAATTCACAAACCAGCTTGTCGAAACTATCAACGCCGGAAATTCGATGTGCGAGGTTTGAACGAAACTTGGCAAGCTGACCTTGTAGAAATGCAACCCTACGCCAGAGAAAATAAAGGTCACAGATATTTGCTTACGATAATTGACATTTTTTCAAAGTACGCTTATGCTGTTCCGACTAAGACAAAATCAGGTCCAGATGTTACAGCTGCAATGGAATCAGTCTTGGCAAAAGTAAATCCACCAGTAAAAAATATTCACGTAGATTTTGGAAAAGAATTTTACAACAAACATTTTCAAGAACTTATGAATAAGTATAAAATAAACATGTATTCTACATACAGCGGTCTAAAGGCTTCAATATGTGAACGTTTTAATCGTACATTAAAAAGTAGTATGTGGAAAAAATTTAGCCTGCAAGGTTATTACAATTGAGTAGATATTTTACCTGATTTGATAAACGCTTACAATGATCGAAAGCATCGAACTATAGGTATGAAGCCAAAAGACGTCACTGCTAATCATGCGACTATAATTTTACAAAGATTAAATAAAAAAAAAAATAAAGTCTTAAAAAATAAATTCAAAGTTGGTGAAAAAGTTAGAATCAGTACATTAAAAGGTATTTTTGAGAAAAGGTATACTCCTAATTGGTCTACTGAAATATTTACCATTACTAATGTTAATAAAACTGATCCACCAACATATAAACCAAAAGATTATGATGATCAGCCTGTTGTAGGAAGCTTTTACGAGCCTGAGTTATTAAAAACAAAGTATCCCGATATTTATTTAATAGAAAAAGTAATAAAAACAAAAAATAATAAATTGTTTGTTAAATGGTTAGGTTTTGACAACAGTTATAATAGCTGGATTAATGAAAAAGATTTGTAATTTTTTAAATAAAAACTTTAATTGAAAGAAACTTGTATACATGCATTATTCTGATTTTTTAAACTCACGCCATATTTTTACTTTTATCAGAAAATTCAATTTTACCGTCACCCAAATAAGTTATGAGCAACTCTGAACTTTGTGCCGTGGCTTTTATATCCTTCAAAAGTTTTGGTTCTTGCTCAAAGAGCTTTTGTAAACCATTAGGAAGATATATCTGCCACTCACCGTCGAGCGTAACGACGACTTTATTGCCATATTGAGTCTTAGCCTGACGAACTTCTGTCACTTGGTACGGTCTTGAGATGTCCAATTCGGTCAATTTCTTTGTAGGCAAGTAAGCCAATGCACCAATGGTGTTTGCCAAAGTAAAATCCATTTTCTGAAACAAAAAAGCAATATGGTGTGTTATAAAGTATGAAATATCCAATATGAAATAAATTTCTCTCTCATTTTTCTGATAATAGGTAGTGACTTACTGTGATATTGAAGACGGCGAAAGATAGTTTTAAAAGCAGAAATTTTTAGTCGGTGGCTCTACCTCTTCGAAGTCTTGGAGCGGAATGATCTCGGCTTCAGATCGACGCTCCTTAAGTATAGTTTCTCCCACTATTCTGGCTCTCCCCACTCTTTCAAGCTCATCGTCTTCCTCTGTGATATTATTAAGGACCATCTCAACTTCTTCTTCTTCCTCATGAGAATCGCTTTCTGAAACGTTTTCGTCGCCATTTTCAACTTTGAGTGTGGCTTTACCGCCATATTCTTCAATCAAATAGTGTCCCCAAGGAAGAGTGTCGGTTTGGAAGGGAAGTAAAAAACGTTTTGTGTCGTGTAGACTCAAAGCTACTTTTTCTTGTCTCTCTGTCCTAACAATGTGTCGCCTCGATCTTAAATTGTTCTGATGAACTTTGACAATCTTTTGATTGAATAAGCAGTCCTCATAGTCTTCGAATGTTATTTTATTCTTCACGACGGCAGATTTGACGCCTTTTGCCTTTTTCACAGTCTCCTGACCCTGAATTTGTAAAGAATACATTTTTGATCTGAGAGCCACGTAGCATTCTAGGATTTTTCCTGAGCATTCGTCTTTGAATAATCCAATTTCTTTGTTATTAACTCTAGGAATACCATACTGGTTATCCTTTGGATAGTCCCAGGTATCAAACATTTCAAGATCTTCTTTGATGACGTCGTAAATATTAACACCTCGGATGTGGTATATGAATGAGCCCGTGTCAGAATAAAGCATTTTACAGAGATTTCCAATTTTTTTTCGCATAAACGAGTAATGAAACCGGTACATGGTTGTTAAGAGATGTCCAGCACGCATAATCCCACATATATTGGTTTTCTAATACATATCTCTGTCCTGGAAAGTTGTATCGCTACAAGATTTTCATCGAAGATTGAAGCACCATGAAAGTTTGGTCTTGCAATGAGAGCCTCGGCGCTATACCTCCCCTTCCATTTGTGACATAACTTAACCTCTTTTCTCTTCCTTTCGTTCTCAATCGTCTTTTCGTATACCGCATTAATCATTAACTTGTAAAAAAGTTTTTCAAATTCATTTTTAGACTCCTTACGTCTTTGAGTGTTGAAGTCGACGTACGGTTTCAAAAACGGTTTCTGGTTGAATTTTAAGGCACGGTGTACTTCTTTAAGGATTAGCCCATACTCGAGCGCTTCTTTCAAGGCACGGTAATGAAGCACATACCTTTCTTTATCGTATAAAGTTGTCAGTAGTTTCTTTTGCTTCTCACCAGGAGGCGTACGATGCTCTGGTAGCAAGGGCAGGTCGAGATGAGAATCATGTAGATGTTTTGGATATTCTATAGTACATTCGAGAAAAAATCCAACGGGAGAGTCATCCGGAACATTCCAAAATTCATGCTCGTTAAGATTCTCAACCCATTCGAAATCACCATGAGCCAGGTGGGCTTGCATTGAGCTTCCATATAAGTTATTACAGTCTAAATAAACCAAAAAGCTCTCCTCTTCATCAGGATTATATTTATCACCCATAAACCTATTGTTTGCTTTCGCATACCTATGTGAACATTGGCTAATACCACCTCTTATTCCGTTCTCCACAAACATGAGCATATCGATATCGGTTAAAAGCTCAAGTTCAGTATTTTCATCATTCTCGTTTTGTTTGAATTTTAGCATAGCGTCCCACGTGAGACCTGGTGTGGTGTGATAAAACGCAGGATCCAATCCGTAAGCTTCCATGCATGTTAAGCGGAAATTTTGAAAGACCTCAAAAAGTAACAATATGTCTGTTTTTAAAAAAATGTCCGAGTAGATTCCCAGAGAGTCACAATTAAAAGCTTGCCAAACATTTTTTGCATGTTCATAACTTTCATCACTTATATGAGACTCATTCAGTTTACTAGAAAAATCTTCTTTATCTGGCAATCTACATCACTGCAAGCTCGCTAAATTTTCAACGTAGTCATACGGGAACGTCCCCTTTTTAAGTAGCAACTGAATCTGCTGTGCACTGTAGCGATCTTTTGTGAATTCCAATTTTGTTATTGGATAGTCCGACAAGTATGAAGCCAATTTTTCCAATGATGTAGGTAAAAATCTGTAGCTATCAATGAAGCGAAAATTTATTTTGCTTCCCTTAATAAGTTTAGTGAAGGAAATGTATTTTTCACGATTCTCAGCGATAAGCTTTACTTTTCCTTCCAAGATGGAGGAAGTTGCTAATTCTTTAATCAAGAAATGTGAATCATAACCTAAATGATGGTAAACCACGGGCAAAATTCTTGAATCCTGGAACTGAAGATTATGGGCCGGCCCGCGGTACCTAAAAAGAATAGTGTTAAAATATACTTATTAGTAAATTTTTAACTTCAAATTACATCATTGCATAAGTATAAATTACCTCCCAGTAAGATGACAGTGATCTTTGATTTTTGCTTCATATTTTTTGAATTTTTCTTTACAAATGTGACATCGATCTGCATTGTAATGATTAAGCTTCTCCTGGTTGTTAAGTTCAATAGGCTTGATATCTTTGTAAGCAGCTTCAACTTGATTTTTAATATCGAGGAGTTTTTTTATAAACCACTGAACAGGAGTTGGTGCTGACTCGTCTACCTGTCTCTATGACTCATATCGAGATAAAGATTGATCGTGCAGCTACGATAGTAGCATAGATGCAGTATAGATAAAAGCCGATGCTGTGAGCTTGATGTTCTTGAAACGCTAGATTTTCTTCCGTTGGTTTTAAAATTGATTCAATATCCGAATAAATTATCCAAGGACAAAAATTCTGCGCATTATGATTCCTAAACTTTAAAATTTTATTCTCGTCATTTGGCAACGTAATTTTACAGTTATTAACCAATGCACACGCGTCCTGATGCTTTTGGAGCTTTTTTAGATCCACAAAAAAAACTTAAGCATCTGTTGCAAATGTGAACTTTTCTCTTGTTTTTTGTTAATTGTTTTGCTACTAATCTCGAAAGGTCTTTAATCCATACATAATGGAACCAAAAATTTTCAGTATAATCGTCGTCATTCTCACTGTCTTTATCAGAATCTTCATTTACATAGTGTTCTTGTATTAAAAGAAGATTGACATGATCCTCCTTTTGTTGATTCGATAAGTGACAAGGAGAAACCCTAAAATCATCCCCATATTTTTTCAGCATGTATACATTAACTGAAACTGGATTCTGACTCTCGAACTTGTTAATGCTTCTAAGAGTGACTGGAAACTCGATACCGTCGAAGTTCAATTTATGTTTGTACTTTTTGTAGTGACTCACTCTGGAGGTATGATGATTTGCTGGATACAACGCACTAAGGATAGCCCACATGAAACATTTTTGATCTTTATTCTTAACATTGATACAAGCCCGTTTTTTCATTATTTTTCCAGGTGATGGTATGTAAGAAGTAGCTCTTAGTTGATTTAATTTGTTAATATTTATTACCAAACGTAATATATAATTCAAAGTGTACCCACTACCCTTTGTTTCAAAAGACTCAATTTCATTTTGTAATGGAACATTTATATTATTTTCAAACCATTCGTCTAGTTGAGTAAATTGATAGATCGATTTATTTTCCGTACTAAAGTATTTTACTTCTGGCGTTTGTTGTTCATCCCCTTTTTGTAGGGTATATTCTGCAGCTAACTCAGCATTGACCTTGATAGAAGGATGTTCGTTTAAAACTGCTAAAATTTTTGATTTGAACATTTCTTTTGCATCATTCATGAAGGTTGTGATATCCAAATGTCCATGATTAGCAATCACACCAGATCTGATTCGATTCTGAAAAGCAGAATTTAAATCATTCCAAGAGACTCTACCAGAAAATGGAGATCGAAGCTCGCCACCGATTCTCATACCTGCTACCTGTTCACCATCTAATGCTTGATCCCCCTGCTCCAAATGATCTTCCAGTTGATCAGCTTCTAGTTGCTCATTATTATGCGCTTCCTGCCCATCAGCAGTCTCATCGGCTCTTTCTTGTAATAACCACTGCCATCGAGCACCCTCCATTAACCACTCACCAGTTTCGTGTTCTTGCTCGTGGCGAAGCTGATCTTGACGAGCTTGATCAATCGTCTTCTCATCCATCAAATGTTGCAGTCTCTGACGGATGTAATAAAGCTGCGACAGACATGTTTGACACTTTTGTTTTTTTGTTCTAGTTAATTCAATATTCTGCGTACCGCTTTTAAGCTTTTCAATTTCATAATCTGCCATATGTAGCCATCTTTCAAAATCAGACAACTCTCCTGTGGATGAGTAGACGCGCAACCTGTCTAAAAGGATGCCTACTATAATCTCGGAGTAGTTGATATCCATTTTTGATATATGAAAGAGACTCGAAGACACTGCTTTTTCTCCTTGAAGACAAAGTGTGTAATAAATTCGTTGCTTCGATCTCACTGCTCCTAGTTAAAAAAAAAAATGTCGGAATCGTATAGGTATCTTGTAGTCTCGCCGTTCCTTTCCGAAGAAAATGTCGGACTATTCTCGGAGACTCGATGAAGATCTTGCTGCTCACCAAAATGTCGGAATCGTATAGGTATCTTGTAGTCTCGCCGTTCCTTTCCGAAGAAAATGTCGGACGATTTTCGTAGACTCGATGAAGATCTTGCTGCTCGCCAAAATGTCGGAATCGTATAAATATCTTGTAGTCTCGCCGTTCCTTTCCGAAGAAAATGTCGGACTATTCTCGGAGACTCGATGAAGATCTTGCTGCTCACCAAAATGTCGGAATCGTATAGGTATCTTGTAGTCTCGCCGTTCCTTTCCGAAGAAAATGTCGGACGATTTTCGTAGACTCGATGAAGATCTTGCTGCTCGCCAAAATGTCGGAATCGTATAGGTATCTTGTAGTCTCGCCGTTCCTTTCCGAAGAAAATGTCGGACGATTCTCGTAGACTCGATGAAGATCTTACTGCTCGCCAAAATGTGGGAATCGTATAGGTATCTTGTAGTCTCGCCCTTCCTTTCCGAAGAAAATGTCGGACGATTCTCGTAGACTCGATGAAGATCTTACTGCTCGCCAAAATGTCGGAATCGTATAGGTATCTTGTAGTCTCGCCGTTCCTTTCCGAAGAAAATGTCGGACGATTCTCGTAGACTCGATGAAGATCTTACTGCTCGCCAAAATGTCGGAATCGTATAGGTATCTTGTAGTCTCGCCGTTCCTTTCCGAAGAAAATGTCGGACGATTCTCGTAGACTCGATGAAGATCTTACTGCTCGCCAAAATGTGGGAATCGTATAGGTATCTTGTAGTCTCGCCCTTCCTTTCCGAAGAAAATGTCGGACGATTCTCGTAGACTCGATGAAGATCTTACTGCTCGCCAAAATGTCGGAATCGTATAGGTATCTTGTAGTCTCGCTGATCCTTTCAGAAGAAAATGTCGGACGATTCTCGTAGACTCGATGAAGATCTTACTGCTCGCCAAAATGTCGGAATCGTATAGGTATCTTGTAGTCTCGCCGTTCCTTTCCGAAGAAAATGTCGGACGATTCTCGTAGACTCGATGAAGATCTTACTGCTCGCCAAAATGTCGGAATCGTATAGGTATCTTGTAGTCTCGCTGATCCTTTCAGAAGAAAATGTCGGACGATTTTCATAGTCTCGATCTTGTTACTGCTGCTCGCCAAAAAAAAATGTCGGAATCGTGTCAGAATCTTGCAGTCTCGCTGCTCCTTTCCGAAGAAAATGTCCAAAGTTGTTCATCGGTGAGCAGCATTTTGGAGCTGTTTTCAGCTTGTTCTGACGAGCCCTTTATTTGAACCTTCATGCTCTTAGATAGACTATGAAAAATTTAATAGGTCTCCTCTGTAGTAATCCATACCTAAAATTTGAGCTTTTTCTGACAAGCCCTTCAGTCTGAACCTTCATGCCCTTAGAATGACTATGCAAATTTTAATAGGTCTCTTCTGTAGTAATCCATACCTAAAATTTGAGATTTTTCTGACAAGCCCTTCAGTCTGAACCTTCATGCCCTTAGAATGACTATGTTAATTTCAATAGGTCTCTTCTGTAGTAATCCATACCTAAAATTTGAGATTTTTCTGACAAGCCTTTCAGTCTGAACCTTCATGCCCTTATAATGACTATGCAAATTTTAATAGGTCTCCTCTTGGTAATCTCAACCTAAAATTTAAATTTTATTCCACTTACCCCTTTACCTGAAATTTCTAGTTTAGTAGCATACTTCAAAAAACTTTTGACGATTTTCCACTTTGGAATAACATGATGATGTTGCTTACGGTAATTACGAGTCATCCAGGTCGACGTCAACTTACCTTCGGATGTGTGGATACTGGATACTCATGATGATGCTTCTGCGGCTCCCGACGTGGTCTAGAGGATGATCTTGCTGCTGCTCGTCTTGGCCCACGTATATAGGAAGCTTCCTTCTAGCTGCTGTTGGAGATGGTCTAGTCGCAACTTATGCTGTAGAAATGAATAAGCCTTCCAAGTCATACGCGATCTTTTATACCTTTCTCCCCACTCCTCCTTTGCAAAAGAAGCAACGAGGATGCCCTGTCCGTAGTAACCATGATGTGCCTCTTGCCATTTCTCAAAAGAGCAGACGCCATTTTTCCTTCTTAAAAATCATAATCTGGAGCATCTTGACACCATTTTTAACTTCAATTTAGATGTAATATTCTTTAGCAGTGTAGCGAGAAACTCGATAAGATGTTTTAAATAGCTTGAAAATATCTCAATGGAGAAGAAATGTAGTGTTATACCCCGTGGTGTAGTGGATAGCGTGTCAAACTCACATGGATATGGAAGCAACGAGGATGCCCCGTCCGTAGTAACCATGACGTGCCTCTTGCCATATCTTGAAAGAGCAGACGCCATTTTTTCTTCTTAAAAATCATAATCTGGAGCGTCTTGACGCCATTTTTAACTTAAATTTAGATACAATATTCTTTAGCAGTGTAGCGAGAAAAGCAAATATACAAGACGAGGAATCGTACTCGAGACCTCAATTAGTTTGCAGAAAACCAATTCTCAAAATATTTTGTATATGAAGGCAGGAGTTTTCATCGACTTTGTCATTACTCACTCATCATGGGTCAAGAAGAGAGCTCCGCTGGCTATGAAAGAATGAAAGATGAAAAATCCTCAGGTTTTAAAAGTTACTCTGAGAAAAAAAAGCGTCAAGATGAGCAATATAGAAGCTTTCAAAAGCTTCAAAAAGAACAAAAAACTTATGAAAAGAAAAATGAAAAAAAGATTAAATTTGAAAAAATCAAAGGAAAAGAAAAAAATTTAATTGAATTCTAATAAAAAGATTTGTAATTTTTTTTTTAATCAAAATTTTTCAATCAAAGAAACTCGTGTAGGTACATGCATTATTTTATTAAAAAAACTCTTACCTTATTATATTTTACATCGTCAAAATGAAATCTATTTTCTAGAGAAAAAAAAAGAAACAAACAAAACGGTACGGTATGAAGTGTGAAATATGAAAATTTTGCATTAGGTATGTAATATTAAGTATTAAACAGTTTGAATCTCACTGTGGTATTGATGTCGCGGTGGAGAAGTCAAATGAGTTTTATGGACCTAGTGCGCCCGGGTCATCCAGCTCGTCACTTTGCAAATTTTAATAGGTCTCTTCTGTAGTAATCCATACCTAAAATTTGAGCTTTTTCTGACAAGCCCTTCAGTCTGAACCTTCATGCCCTTAGAATGACTTTGCAAAATTCAATAGGTCTCTTCTGTAGTAATCCATACCTAAAATTCGAGCTTTTTCTGACAAGCCCTTCAGTCTGAACCTTCATGCCCTTAGAATGACTATGCAAATTTCAATAGGTCTCTTCTGCAGTAATCCATACCTTAAATTTGAGCTTTTTCTGACAAGCCCTTCAGTCTGAACCTTCATGCCCTTAGAATGACTATACAAATTTTAATAGGTCTCTTCTGTAGTAATCCATACCTAAAATTTGAGCTTTTTCTGACAAGCCCTTCAGTCTGAACCTTCATGCCCTTATAATGACCATGCAAATTTTAACAGGTCTTCTCTTGGTAATCTAAACCTAAAATTTAAATTTAATTCCACTTACCCCTTTACCTGAAATTTCTAATTTAGTAGCATACTTCAAAAAAACTTTTGACAATTTTCCTCGGCTTAAAATCATAAAATCATTTCTAAATGAAAAACTATGTTAGTTAGAGACCTGTAATTTTATAACAAGTTATATTTTTACAAAAGCTAACTTCAAAAAATATTAAACTTATAAAAATTAATTTTTTCACTAAGTGAAAATAACTAACAAATTCATGAAGACATGTCCATGATCTTATTCGATTCTGAAAAGCAGAGTTTAAATCATTTTACACGTATAATATTTACCTATAAGCACACGTCTTTTATTCGGTCATTTTGAATGCGTGGCAGGTACCTGATAGTTGCTCGCGCGGTTTTTATAACAAATTACATCCAAAATAACTGCTGCAACTTTTGAGACAGCTCGCATACAGATTTTCAAAACTGTGTTTTCATGTAAGTAGTAGTTATAAGGTAGACGTGGGCCGGTAACTGGGCTCGTAGGTTAAATAACTGAGCTTCAACTTTTGTTTGTAAAACAGTGAAGTTACGTGTGTTTTAATTATTGTAGTACTAACAGTAAGGTTGCGAGGTCTGGTGGTAGTTGGGCTGGTAGCCGTTGGGCTCGTAACTACCCTGATCTCGTAGCCTTACTGAGCCACAAATGCTATAATAGTACATTTCGATATCCGTGGCTAAGACGTGCGTTTTGACTTTGCGCAATTTTTATCGCCCGAGCGAAACATCTCGAAGCGAGAGAGAGAGTCGACATAAAGACTCACGAGATCGAGAACGTTGCGACCACAGGGGGGACGGCGACAGACGTCAAATATCTACCAGTCGACGACGACGCTCTTCAAGTCGACAACGACGCTCTTCAAGTCAACGACGACGCTCTTCAAGTCGACGAAGCCGAACGCCGAAACACCATCATCGAGATGACTTCAGAAGCCGTCGTCGATTCTACTCATCTGTGCACAGCAAGTGGGACCATCGAAGACCTCGCTACTCTCGACGCGAGTTTTCTTAAAATTTAACTAATTACTATTTTTTATAATTTTTTTGCTATTTTTTTTAATTTAATGAGTAATATTTTTTCTATTTTTTTATATAAAATTATTAGACTTAGTATTTTATAAAAAAACTAACTTCAAGTTTTTTGAAAAATTAAATCTATTGAAAGTTAGAATTTTAAATCTTGCAAATGTAAAATTAAATGATATACTTACTTAATATGAAAACATCATGTACAGCGGTACTTTTTTGCCAATAGCAGTTGGTCTGGTAGTGATCTACCAGACCACACAAAAAAACTTAGGTGACTGTTGTGATCGTCGCATTGTCGGTAAAACTTTGTAGTGGTTCGCGTAACGCTTTCAATTTTATAAGAATGCTAGGTGTAAGTTTGTAGTTTCATAAAAATTATAATACAATTTTTTAAAATTATGTTCAATTTTATAAGAATGGTAGGCGTAAGTTTGTAAATTCTTTTAATTATAATACAATATTTTTTTTTTTTTTTTTGTGTTTTAATTATTGTAGTACTAACAGTAAGGTTGCGAGATCGTAGTTGGTCCGATAGCCGTTGGCCTCATAACCACCCTGGTCTCATAACCTTACTGTTTTACCTACTAACTTGAACTTCACCAAGTAATTTTTCAATTTTTAAACATGGAGGCTGCTATCTCTAAGCAGTACGCTACTTTTGTTAAAATTTCAAATCACTTTCACAAGTTCGTTTCCATGGAGGCAGAAGACCTTATAACTCTTCTCGCTGAAATGCGAATTCAAAGGCTAGACCAGCAGTAGCAAAGCTTCATCTAACTCGACAAAGACATACGCCTGCTCACTGACTGCAATCTTAATCGTGAATTCTTTACCCAAGATATTTATTATGAAGCTCAAGATGCGTATGATCTCAACAAATCAAGGTACTTGAAGTTTATTTCAAACCAAAATCCAAAATTGTTTGAATTCTTATCGGCCCAACCCAATAATCAAATTCCAACTGCTTCTTTACTAAAAGGCCAGAATGCACCTAGGGTCTTCTGCCTCCATGGAAACGAACTTGTGAAAGTGGTTTGAAATTTTAACAAAAGTAGCGTACTGCTTAGAGATAGCAGCCTCCATGTTTAAAAATTGAAAAATTACTTGGTGAAGTACAAGTTAGTAGGTAAAACAGTAAGGTTATGAGACCAGGGTAGTTATGAGGCCAACGGCTATCGGACCAACTACGATCTCGCAACCTTACTGTTAGTACTACAATAATTAAAACACAATTTAAAAAAAAATATTGTATTATAATTAAAAGAATTTACAAACTTACGCCTACCATTCTTATAAAATTGAACATAATTTTTAAAAATTGTATTATAATTTTTATGAAATTGCAAACTTACACCCAGCATTCTTATAAAATTGAAAGCGTTACGCGAACCACTACAAAGTTTTACCGACAATGCGACGAAGTATGCTACTAAATTAGAAATTTCAGGTAAAGGGGTAAGTGGAATAAAATTTAAATTTTAGGTTGAGATTACCAAGAGGAGACCTATTAAAATTTGCATAGTCATTATAAGGGCATGAAGGTTCAGAGTGAAAGGCTTGTCAGAAAAATCTCAAATTTTAGGTATGGATTACTACAGAAGAGACCTATTGAAATTTGCATAGTCATTCTAAGGGCATGAAGGTTCAGACTGAAGGGCTTGTCAGAAAAATCTCAAATTTTAGGTATGGATTACTACAGAAGAGACCTATTAAAATTTGCATAGTCATTTTAAGGGCATGAAGGTTCAGACTGAAGGGCTTGTCAGAAAAAGCTCAAATTTTAGGTATGGATTACTACAGAGGAGACCTATTAAATTTTTCATAGTCTATCTAAGAGCATGAAGGTTCAAAATAAAGGGCTCGTCAGAACAAGCTGAAAACAGCTCCAAAATGCTGCTCACCGATGAACAACTTTGGACATTTTCTTCGGAAAGGAGCAGCGAGACTGCAAGATTCTGACACGATTCCGACATTTTTTTTTGGCGAGCAGCAGTAGCAAGATCGAGACTATGAAAATCATCAGACATTTTCTTCTGAAAGGATCAGCGAGACTACAAGATACCTATACGATTCCGACATTTTGGCGAGCGGTAAGATCTTCATCGAGTCTACGAGAATCGTCCGACATTTTCTTCGGAAAGGAACGGCGAGACTACAAGATACCTATACGATTCCCACATTTTGGCGAGCAGGAAGATCTTCATCGAGTCTACGAGAATCGTCCGACATTTTCTTCGGAAAGGAACGGCGAGACTACAAGATACCTATACGATTCCGACATTTTGGCGAGCAGTAAGATCTTCATCGAGTCTACGAGAATCGTCCGACATTTTCTTCGGAAAGGAACGGCGAGACTACAAGATACCTATACGATTCCGACATTTTGGCGAGCAGTAAGATCTTCATCGAGTCTACGAGAATCGTCCGACATTTTCTTCGGAAAGGAACGGCGAGACTACAAGATACCTATACGATTCCGACATTTTGGCGAGCAGCAAGATCTTCATCGAGTCTACGAAAATCGTCCGACATTTTCTTCGGAAAGGAACGGCGAGACTACAAGATACCTATACGATTCCGATATTTTTTTTTTTAACTAGGAGCAGTGAGATCGAAGCAACGAATTTATTACACACTTTGTCTTCAAGGAGAAAAAGCAGTGTCTTCGAGTCTCTTTCATAGATCAAAAATGGATATCAACTACTCCGAGATTATAGTAGGCATCCTGTTAGACAGGTTGCGCGTCTACTCATCCACAGGAGACTTGTCTGATTTTGAAAGATGGCTACATATGGCAGATTATGAAATTGAAAAGCTTAAAAGTGGTACGCAGAATATTGAATTAACTAGAACAAAAAAAACAAAAGTGTCAAACATGTCTGTCGCAGCTTTATTACATCCGTCAGAGACTGCAACATTTGATGGATGAGAAGACGATTGATCAAGCTCGTCAAGATCAGCTTCGCCACGAGCAAGAACACGAAACTGGTGAGTGGTTAATGGAGGGTGCTCGATGGCAGTGGTTATTACAAGAAAGAGCCGATGAGACTGCTGATGGGCAGGAAGCGCATAATAATGAGCAACTAGAAGCTGATCAACTGGAAGATCATTTGGAGCAGGGGGATCAAGCATTAGATGGTGAACAGGTAGCAGGTATGAGAATCGGTGGCGAGCTTCGATCTCCATTTTCTGGTAGAGTCTCTTGGAATGATTTAAATTCTGCTTTTCAGAATCGAATCAGATCTGGTGTGATTGCTAATCATGGACATTTGGATATCACAACCTTCATGAATGATGCAAAAGAAATGTTCAAATCAAAAATTTTAGCAGTTTTAAACGAACATCCTTCTATCAAGGTCAATGCTGAGTTAGCTGCAGAATATACCCTACAAAAAGGGGATGAACAACAAACGCCAGAAGTAAAATACTTTAGTACGGAAAATAAATCGATCTATCAATTTACTCAACTAGACGAATGGTTTGAAAATAATATAAATGTTCCATTACAAAATGAAATTGAGTCTTTTGAAACAAAGGGTAGTGGGTACACTTTGAATTATATATTACGTTTGGTAATAAATATTAACAAATTAAATCAACTAAGAGCTACTTCTTACATACCATCACCTGGAAAAATAATGAAAAAACGGGCTTGTATCAATGTTAAGAATAAAGATCAAAAATGTTTCATGTGGGCTATCCTTAGTGCGTTGTATCCAGCAAATCATCATACCTCCAGAGTGAGTCACTACGAAAAGTACAAACATAAATTGAACTTCGACGGTATCGAGTTTCCAGTCACTCTTAGAAGCATTAACAAGTTCGAGAGTCAGAATCAAGTTTCAGTTAATGTATACATGCTGAAAAAATATGGGGATGATTTTAGGGTTTCTCCTTGTCACTTATCGAATCAACAAAAGGAGGATCATGTCAATCTTCTTTAATACAAGAACACTATGTAAATGAAGATTCTGATAAAGACAATGAGAATGACGACGATTATACTGAAAATTTTTGGTTCCATTATGTATGGATTAAAGACCTTTTGAGATTAGTAGCAAAACAATTAACAAAAAACAAGAGAAAAGTTCACATTTGCAACAGATGCTTAAGTTTTTTTTGTGGATCTAAAAAAGCTCCAAAAGCATCAGGACGCGTGTGCATTGGTTAATAACTGTAAAATTACGTTGCCAAATGACGAGAATAAAATTTTAAAGTTTAGGAATCATAATGCGCAGAATTTTTGTCCTTGGATAATTTATTCGGATATTGAATCAATTTTAAAACCAACGGAAGAAAATCTAGCTTTTCAAGAACATCAAGCTCACAGCATCGGCTTTTATCTATACTGCATCTATGCTACTATCGTAGCTGCACGATCAATCTTTATCTCGATATGAGTCATACAGACAGGTAGATGAGTCAGCACCAACTCCTGTTCAGTGGTTTATAAAAAAACTCCTCGATATTAAAAATCAAGTTGAAGCTGCTTACAAAGATATCAAGCCTATTGAACTTAACAACCAGGAGAAGCTTAATCATTACAATGCAGATCAATGTCACATTTGTAAAGAAAAATTCAAAAAATATGAAGCAAAAATCAAAGATCACTGTCATCTTACTGGGAGGTAATTTATACTCATGCAATGATGTAATTTGAAGTTAAAAATTTACTAATAAGTATATTTTAACACTATTATCACCGCTTGGGAGCGCTTCACTCAGGCTAGACAAGCGAATAAAAAAAAAAATTTTGGCTAATTTTTTTAATAATTACTATTATTTTTTATAATTTTTTTTTTTTTTTTTTTTTTCAATATTTTGAAGTATAATACACTGAAAAAATCAATAATTTACACAAGTTTTTCAAGTAAAAAAAAAATTTATTTTATTTTTTATCATGTGATTTCTAATATGTGATATAGTAGTTTTATCAATAAATGACATAAAAATATTTAAGTATTCATGAGTATGTTACTTGACATCTTTATTAATTTTTGATTATAAATAAAAAGGAAAATAATTCGTCAAGGAAAAGTCTCATCCACGATTAATTAAATCGAGGCGAATAAAACGTGGCAACCGCGCACATTCCGGGCGCGACTTCAGTCTCGCCTGATTGTGTAGGTGTACGCGTTCCTTCTCTGCAAGCCAATTAATCGTGGTGGGAGCAACTGCGGTCAAGCTGTAGTTAGTATGCAGTTTGAAGTTCAGTTCGTTCCGGGCGGGGACGAGTGAGAGTCGTCCCCGGCTCTAGTTAAGTTTAAGGACAGTTCAGACGGAGCAGGGACGAGCGAGAGTCGTCCCTGGCTCTCTCAATATTAATGTGGTCTTAAGATAGAGATAAGTACCAATTGTCCTGGCCGATTGTGTTCAAGGCACCACATAAACGGGGAAAAGTGACAACCGTCTAAATTGTGATTCTATTTGTTCTTTTTGTGATTACAAAATACCGGAAATAAAATACCTAACGGCAACTACCAAACATCAATGAGCAGTGTCATGAAGTTTATTTACTAACCCTCCCGAATCAGGTAAATATCTAAATTTCAATTTAATTATTGACCAAAAAAGGACAAGTAACGGGAGCCACAACGGCAGGCTCCCAGAACGCCCACATAAGAAGTCACCGGGCTCCCTGGTTATTTACCTATTTTTCCCAGGCTGCTAAAATAAAAAGAGGGTTGAGGGTCAGTTAAGCTTCGGCCTAACTGTCCCTTAACAAAAATGGTAGCAGAAAGCGTAGTTCGGGTGACTTCTTGTCTGTGCGTTACTCGTCCTTTTGAGATAATAAAATAAAACGTTAGGCATGTATGAACAGGGTTGGCAACTGGTACTTTAAAAATATATATTTTTTTTAAAGTACTTGATTTTTAATGAATTTTAACCTTTTTTATATAATTTTTAAATCAAAATTGAGCAAGAAAAAAAATTAAGAAAAGCTTAAAAAAAAAAGACTAAATAAGCAAAAAATACTAAAAATTTCAAAAAGTTGCCAACCCTATTATGAAATTTTGCATGTGTGAAAGTGTTTCGAATTCGTGAAACCTCCGGGGACGACGGGTGGCCGTCGTCATCACGAATAGTCGAATATTGTTTTAAAATAATAATTGAACGATTCCGCGTACCTTTTTTTTGAAGAAGAAAAAAATTTAGAGAAAAAAAAATAGAATAAATGTTGCCGAAAAGTTATAAGGAAATAATAATTCTACGTGGGCGGAGATACGCGCGATTATGTTTTTGATTTAGTGTCGATTTTTGAATGTTTAATTAATAAAATGATGTGATTCCCAGTCAGTTCTCCGCGAAGCCTTGATGGTGCGACGGGTGGCTGTCGCGTTCGCGTGAAAAAGTAAGGGAAAAAAAATATATCATTTTTTTTCCAATTTTGGTTTTAGAGGTTTTATGAAATTTAATGCAAAAATAGAAGTCTATGAAGAAAAATATTACCGCGTTTTAAAAATTAAAGTAATTTTTGTTATTATTTTTAAGGTTGATTGTGCGCGTTTAGGACCTCCGTGGATAATTGTACGTAAACAATTTGGAAGGTATGGGACTCCCAAATTGGCCTATACTCTGGGTAGTGTGTAAGCATCGGGGATCGAAACCCCCTTATAGGTATACAATATATTCACGGTCGCGATCGCGTCAGTAGGAAGAAAGATATTTTTTTTTTAATAAATACTTATTGTAGCCGACGCCGGTGGATATACGTGAAATTAAGGAATTTTTGTATGATCGTTGAGATCGCGAAGGTGAGACGAATTAGTGGTTGACGTTGAGTCAAATATTTTATTAGTGAAATGACAAAGGTCAGGGGGGAAATAATTTGTGAAACTAATTCTTGATAAATATGCCACAGGGTGATCAAAACCATCCTTCTCTTGTGATAATACTGCACCTATAGCATAATCGGATGCGTCAGTTCTCAACGTAAATTGCTTTTCAAAGTCTGGGAATAATAAAATGGGAGCTTCACATAACTTTTGTTTCAGTGTCTGGAAACTCGTTTCACATTTGTCGTCCCACTCGAAGGGTTGTGACTTTTTCAACAAGTCGTGCAAAGGCCTTGCAATTTTTGCAAACCCTTCTATAAACCTTCGATAATATCCGGTGATTCCAAGGAACTCGCGAACACTTCGCACTGTTTTTGGCTGAGGAAAATGTTTTACCGCTTTTACCTTCTCTGGATTAGGCTCAACACCCTTGTCACTCACGATGTGTCCTAGAAACGCCACCTCGTGTCTCAGGAACTCTATCTTGTCTGGTTGTAGTACCAAATTGGCATCTCTTAACCTATCAAACAACAGTCTAACCTTTCTTTTATGTTCCTTAAGATTTTTCGCGTAAACGATTATATCGTCAAGATATACCAGCATTTCAAAATTTTGCAGACCCAGTAGTACCTGGTCCATGAGTCTCTGGAAGGTTGCAGGTGCTGTTTTGAGTCCTTCTGGCATTCTTCTATATTGCCAATGGCCGTTCGGAGTAGAAAACGCCGTTTTCCATTTGTCTGACTCTTTCATAGGTATTTGCTGAAACCCTGATGCTAAATCAAAGGTGCTGAAGTATGTAGCGTCTCATAATTGATCCAAAATGTCCGCAATTTGCGGAATAGGATAGCTGTCACCTAAAGTCACCTTGTTGAGATCTCTCAGGTCAATCACCATACGCCATCTTGAATTACCTTGACTATCTGGCTCTTTACTAACTATCCATGTCGGTGAATTATATGGACTGGTCGAGGGCTCGATAATCCCATCTCTAAGTTTCTTGGATATTTGCTCCTCCATTACCTTCTTACGTATGGGCGGATATCGATACTGTTTTGTATATACGGGTATATCGTTCTCCGTATGGATTTCGTGTGCAACCTTTTAGTGCATGGGAGCTTGTCTCCGGGCAACAGGAAAACATCCGGATAGTCCTCCACTAGTTTTAAAACATCTGTTATCTCTTCCTTGTTTAAATGCTGCAACTTCAGTAGTTCAATTATCTTGAGTTCTCTTTCTCGATCCGTCAATACCGGACCTTCATATTGGCTTTCCGTGTCCGTCAAAAACGGCGGATTAACTTCCTCATGAGGCAAATGCTCATGGGGTTTTACCTCGATCACTACATCTTCCTCCCTGGTATTAATTGCCATAACTCGATACGAATTGCCCTCATTCCTCACTAGGGCCTCCCCGAGGAAAATTCTGTCGTCACACACATGTATTCTTGGAAGATAACCCTCCTTTAGGTCTGTGTCGATCAAATTCACTGTTATCAGTCTCTTACTTCTTGCCGGAATGCACCACTTGACATTTCTTGTCAACAGCTGCTCATAAGCAACCTGTCTATCTATTATTCCTTCCGACTTGGTTTCTAACACCATTTGTCTCGGCATCACTTCTACACGACTATCTCCGCCTGTACTACCGACCATTTCTTTACTTGCCTGAACGTTTTACGTTCTCTATCGCGGTCCACCCAGTCATAATCTTCTTGCATTAAAAACGGAATAGGATTCATAACATCTCCAGCTATCATGACGGCCTTGTTATAATAAGATATAACGGCCTATTGTTTCTTGAAAAATCCACGACCTAACATTCCGTCGTATTTTAGTGGAAAATCATTTCCCACAACGTGGAAAATTGTTCCCCTGTTAGCGATCTTAATCGCAGTCACTCCTATCGTTTGCACTATTCCGTCAGAAATTCCTAACAGCGGCGTACGCTGACTAACATCGACCATACCCTTGGGGTGAACCGAATTTATTTTTATCAAATTCACAGCTGACCCGTTATCTAGCATAAATACTAAATAGCGCTTTTCCCCCGAAATGTATATGCTGACGTGTGTGCTTACCTGTCTGTCGACACCATCTATATTTGAAGGTCCTTCGCAGGACGCAATTCTGGCCGCCTGTCCTCCTTCCTTAGGATCTGATACACTGATGCCTGTTGTTCTTCCATGTTTGCTTCCACGGAATTCATTCGCGCATCTTGACTGCTTGCCATGGGACTCGTCAGGTGCACCTCCGGACGAGTCCCCATCGAGTTTAAATGTCCTTGAGGTTCGCAGTCCTGATTTTCCCCTCGCCTGTCATCTTGACGACTGAATCTATTATAATTATAATTTTGAGCACGTCTGGCTTCGTCTGGGAAATAACTGTTTGCTCCCGTTGGCCTCCCATTGTTTCCAGGCCTAAAATTACTACTTTGATATTGATTCCATTGTTGACCATTATTCCATGGTGTCCTTTGATAACCGCGAGAACCGTAGTTGTAATTATCTTGCTGCTGGAAGCGCTCTTTATCATTCGGAGCGTATATAGGCCTCTCTTGATAATGATGTTGTTGATAATTTCCATACTGGACCTGCCAAGGTACCCATTGGTTCCGCTGATGGTCGTTGCCATATACTCTCTGTGGTACATGATTACCTTGAGGACGACCACGACCCATCGTATTTCCGTTCCACAACTCCTCTCTAGGCCTGGGTTCGAACCCTTGATTCATTTGCTCTTTTGTAGGCAACGTCTGACCCACGAAATTCCTTGGTTCCTCTAAAAATTTCGGTGAATTCCAACCTCTGCCGACAGGGTTGTTTGTCAGTCTCGAAACTTCTTGTCTGAGATCAGGAATTATTTTTGCGTCCATACGCGCTATCAGTCTAGCAGCCTCTTCTTCATAAGCCTCATCTAATGATTTTGGTTTGGCCGCGTCCACAGCTTGACCCAGTTTCCCGGGTAATCCACTTATAAAAACATCCACCAATTGGCTGTTCACAGGGGTCATCATTCTTTCATCATATTTTGCCGCGTGTTGAGCTTCAAGCGCACTCTCTGCACTATTCTGCAAAATCTTTATTTGATCTCGGAAGGTACCAATCGCATCGGTCTGTCGCATCCTGAGATTAAACAATCTTCGTGTGTAATAAGAGAAATCACGACCGGGTGCGAATCTTTTCTTGAGATGCGTAATTATTTCCTCCACCGTCGTCAAACTGTCGCCATATGTACTGTCTCGGGCTTCTCCTTGCAGTTTGTTGAGTACTACCTTAGTATAAGCGGTCGCAGCCTCACCTGTGAGTTCCGTGACTCCATTTCGTATATCTTGGATAATATCCTTTAAGGGTACATTGTATCCGTCGAAAACTCCCAGACCGGCCATCGACGTCTGTAGCGCGAAACTTGTAGCCAATGCCGTCAACGTCTGATTTAACATTGTCGTGGCGTCCAGTGCTGGATTCTCCGCGTTGTTACCGTCGCTGGAATTCTGAATCTGACCTCCTGTCTCTACCATTTTGCCAAAAAAAAAAAAATCACTGCACTGACTTAAATTCGCTGTCCTTCCTTAATAGTTCGCAAGCACGTTTTTTCTCACAACGCACGCTCGGTCCTTTCTGAAACAACGCAAACACCGCAATATGGACGAATAACCAATCCTACTATCCACCATGAGGAAAAACTTAATCCAACCTCTGGAGCGACAGCAACTTTCCTAAATCGAAATTATTCCCTTTGTTTTCAAAATAAACGTTTCTTAACTTTATTCAACCGTAGGAAATTTTCACAAAAATTTGTTCAGGTACGCCAACTATCCTAGGCTTTGATAAAAATAAGAAATAATAATGAAATCAATTAACTACTTTAAAGAGATTTTACCTTTAGTTTCAACAAAAAATAAACACTACCTAGCATTTATATATACAAAACCCTGAATATTAATAAGAAATTAATTTAAAAATTGTCCTTGCCACTGATTGAATAATGAGTCAACAATAAGAATTTTCTCTTCTTCCCAAACTAAGCCTGATTGACAATTTTCCCAAAAACTATTATGCTAAACTGAAATTACATGTAACAAAAACGAAAAATGTTCAATTTTATTAATCCCAATGTATTATTTACCAAATTAATATTTTCTTTGCAATTACTTAAATAAAATAAAAAATTATAAATCTTCGGTAGGAATTCCTTCCTCTTTTTTTTTCTTTTATCGGTTTAGCCTTCCTTTCATAAAATAATATCGCTAGACATAAAAATAATAGCTAGGAGTACCTTAAGCTAGATCACTAATTCTATTAATATATTACACCCTGACCCGATAATAATTAATGACTTAATAATTCAATTCGGTTATACTAATTTTCCAAAATTAATTGGTTTACCAAAAATTAAATATTTCCTAATTATTTCTCAACCTTTTAAAATTTTCCTTTAACCTTTTATGTTAGACTATAAATTAAGGATGGGGGCGATCCTTTAACTTTAATCCTCTTCAAGTAAAATCGTAAAATAATCGCGGATATATACTGCAACAGTATAATCTAACTCGTTCTTTTATTCCACTTAGCTATTAATCAATAATCGAAAAAGGTAAAGTTTAAAATCGAATATCTATATTTGAAACCTAATTGGATTGATTGATAAGAGTAAATAAAAAAAAAATCAAACTTCGAAATGTCTCCAAATCGGATTACTGAGTACCTTGTAAAAAAAAACTTTCTTACTTACTTTTATGGGTGATTATTAAAAAAAAAAAAAAATTTCATGAAACACACCTATGATCCGATCAAATCTAATATAAACTCTACGCAGTAACTTCTGTATTCACGCACATAACATAGCAATGATAAATTACTATCTAAATAATGTAAAAATTTAAATATTAACTATATTTTTCAGAGTTGGTCGGGGAGAAACGCACTCCTGTATATATAAAAAAAAAACATTAAAAATTTACTCACACATGCACAAAAAACACTTACTACAACTGCTATCCGCAGCAGCAAAAGAATCACACAGTATCTCGCCGACTAGCAGTAACGGGGGGGCATACGAATACCGAGTAAGGCAACGTCGCGCTTACTCCACTCTCGTCGCTGTCGCTGTCTATACATACCAAAACAATACCTTTCTCCGGTATTCCTCCGTCTGCACAAACTTTCAATCTATTCTATCCTTACTTTTTTTTTTTTTTTTTTTTTTTTTTTTTACTCGCTCATAAACTTGCGGATATATCCCCTGTCGAAAATTAATTATTTAGACCCCATGATTAATTGGATAAGGAACTAACACGGTTAGGAAAACTAACACCAAAAGTAAAAGAAGATAAAATTTTTCAAAATAAAAAATTATCAGTAACTCGAATATTACGGAAGCTCGACACGCTCACTTGTACTTCTTAATTTCGAATGGGCTCCTCACCTTTGAGCTCTCATATAAATTTGCCTTCTCGCCGACCGATGCCCTAATTAATACTGCTTATTCACTACCTTGCAACGTTTCCCAATCACCAAAAAAAAAAAAAATTCCGAAGTAAAAATCAAAACGGATGCTCGACTGAAAATATGAACTCGTTGAATTCGCTTCAGCAAATTCTGCAGAAATCAAAACGCCAACTCAGTGAGAGTAACCTCAACGGACTTTCTCACCGAGTTGCTGACAGTGAATTCCGACACCGGATGTCGAAATTCAACCTCAATAAGCTAGTTTAAATGAATACTAAGAATTTTTATATTTCGCCACGTATATGCTTAATTCCATTGTGCAAAAACGATTTAACTCCCGGAAATTTCAATTGATTTTTCCAATCCTACTTAACTAATCAAATCAATGGGCATGATTAATTTTTCTTCCTTAATTTCTATCCCAAAAAAAAAACAGTTCTTCTCGCGAAATCTGTTATGACTTTACTGTATTGTAACCTCGTTCTCTCCAAAACTTGAATTTAAATTTTAATTTTCAAGCGACACCTATTTTAAATAAACCCCTCTGAAAAATACAACTTGATTTTTTTTCTTTTATTTTTTTTTTTTTTTATGAATTTTTTTAAAAAAATTTTCTTTCCGATAAACCCCTGGGAGTTAGAAAATTATTTATTTAAAAAAAAAAAAAAAAAATTTCACGTTTGAATATTTCAGAAGAAAACAAAAATCTTCCAAATGCCTGAACTTATTCGAATATAAATACGTACATACTCAAAATTATCGACCTTATACATCCAATTACGACAATTTATTACCATTTATTCTGCAAAAATTTCAATTTAATTTTTTTTTTTTTTTTTTTTTGAATATATACCATATTAAAGTCATTAGATTCAAATTGAGGGTCAGATTCATAATCTTGACCCTTAAAAGACATCAAAAACAAATTTTCGTACAAACCCGATATTTTAGAAGGAAATTAAAATTTCGCCTTATTTTACACGCACCTTATCTCAGATAATTAAAAAATGCAATTTATAAAATCAGTTGTATTGGAAGGACCATGCTAAATATTCAAAAATAAAACCGATGACAAAAACCTATAAATATAAACAATCACAGAAGTCCTTGAAATACGCAATCGCGACGACCACTCGTCACCCCATTAAGGCTTCGCGAATATCAAAGAATAATTCTAAATTTTCCATTCCTTATTCCATCCCTACCTAGTCCCGTAGATTTAAGAATGAAACATAAAACTTTTAATATAGCACACAAACAAAATTATAAATAAATTTAGAACATCTGCAATTGCAACGGCCACCCGTTGCACCCGGAAGTTTCGCGCACGATTCGAGAACTCATTATAATATAAAAAAGAACTACATTTATAAAAACTAGCAATAATAAAACTGCAGTTGTCTCAACAGAAAAAAAATCATACTCGTCATACCAAAATTAATGAATAAAGCAGAAAGAAATTACACTACGACAGAAAAAGAGTGTCTGGCAGTTTTATATGCCTTATGATCAATTTATTTAGAGATTGTTCATAAATTTGACGATGGGCTACGATGTTCAAAAATTAAGATAAAATAAGTAACTATTTTTTTATAAACTCAAATAAATCGAAGAAACACGTGCTTGGAATAAATCAGCGATGAATGCTTGTCTTTTCTGCTTTAGTCTAAAGGGCCTTACACGTTCAAAGAAACACGCACCGCCGCAACTTGTTCCGGGATGCTTAATGAACCTAAAACCTAACGCGCACTTTTTATAAATTTTATGACTCTAATCGATCGCTTCAATGTGTGTTATTCCAAAACAATCTGAATAAAAATTGCGGAGCTAAATGGAAAAGGGCCCTGTAGGCCCTAAAAAGGGCCAAAAAAATTTTTCAAAAAAACCTAAAAATCGTAAAATTTTCCGTTCTTTTCGAATCTGGGGTCAAAAATAGGGGTTCCCATTTGAAAAATCGAAGTTGGGGTCTGTAGGGCCCGGGCCCTTTTTCATAGGGCCAATCAAATTGCAAATTTTTTTTTAGAAAATTTTCACATTACATGTGCTATACAAAAAATGCGTTTTTGCGGAGATAATAGGGGCTAAATGGAAAAGGGCCCTGTAGGCCCTAAAAAGGGCCAAAAAATTTTTTCAAAAAATACCTAAAAATCGTAAAATTTTCCGTTCTTTTCGAATCCGGGTTCAAAAATAGGGGTTCCCATTTGAAAAATCGAAGTTAGGGTCCGTAGGGCCCAAAATAAGGGCCCGGGCCCTTTTTCATAGGGCCCATCAAACTGCAAATTTTTTTTTAGAAAACTTTCACATTACATGTGCTATACAAAAAATGCATTGTTTTCGAGTAATTCAGGGGTTCCGCTACATTTTATACACCCTGTAATTACTATTGTGGTTAAAAATAGATATTATGACGTTCTCGATAAAACTATTGTGATACAAGGATTGATGAATCTACGCGAAACGATGGAGAAAGAAACCTGAAGAGTTTCAGGATTTCCAGAGTTGGTGAGTTGACGGATCAGATCGAACCAGGGTGGATCGAGGAGACGCTCCAAAAGGTGTTCAGAGGATCTGGCATATTCATTACAATTTGTTTCGGAAACACAGTGGTACCGAAAGAAGAGGAAAGAAAAAAAATTGATACAGACATTTCATGACAGCCTGCTAGGAGGACACAAAGGGGTAAACCAGACATATAACAAAATACGTGAAAGATTCCGCTGGAAGGGCATGAGAAATGATGTGTTAGATTACATCAGGCGTTGTCAACCATGCCAGGAGAGGAAAATAACGAGATGTAAAACTCAAGCTCCTATGATTCTGACGGATACGCCGATAGATGCATTCGACAAGGTTTCAGTGGACACTGTGGGTAAACTCAGAATTACTCCTTCGGGAAATCAACATGTGCTAACGATGCAATGCAATTTGACGAAATACGTGATTGTAGTCCCTATCAAGGACTTAAGGGCTACGACGATTGCCGACGCGCTGATGAGATTTTTGATAAGTCAATATGGAGCGCCGAGAGCGTTACTCTCGGACAGAGGGACAAGTTTTATTTCAGATATAGTCGAGACGATGTTGAAAATGTTCAAAATATATCCATTAACATCGTCAGGGTATAGACCCCAGACGAATGGTTCGCTGGAGCGCAGCCATGCTCCGTTGATGGACTTTGTAAGAGCTTATAGGGAAGAGTATAATGATTGGGATCGATTGTTACCTTTCACCGCATTTGCGTATAATACGAGTGTGCATGCCGCGACTAACTTCACCCCGTTCGAATTAGTGCACGGTAGAGTCGCGAGATTCCCGATGAAAATCCCCAGCGAACAGAAAATGCGAACATATGATCTATATTTGCGCGACTTGATATACCGTTTGACAGAAATTCGAGTGAATGCGGGCGAACGTATAATCTGAGGGAAAGTCAAATCGAAGGAAAGGTATGATGCGAGAATGAAAGAATTTAAGGGAGTCCCTGGGGACTTTGCTTGGGTCAAAATCGAACCTAGGACCTCAAAACTTCAGCCTTGTTATAATAAACCACTGAAAGTGATAGAAATTCTAAATAGAAATAATTTTTTATTAGAATTGTCTGACGGAAGGCGAATGCGGAAGCATACAAATAAATTGAAGTTGGTTCCCCCTGAACGAAAAGATGATAACAGGGATGAAAAAGGTAATTCTTGTGATTCTGTTGATCACGATGACGTTGGCGAGTTACAAAATCAATGACGACGCAATATATGAGATTCAGAAAATAGACCCGAATCCAGGCATATATTTTGAAAAGATGGAACAAGTCTACTGGAAACAGTCGGAATGGAAAATCTATCTGACAATAGACACGAAGAATTGGGACAATCATTTAAATCATACAACTGATTACGCCATGGTGCTCGAAGATTGTAGAAAAAGGTACACGTCCGAGCATTGTAGATATATTTTCGATTCCGAGGAGACGGAAAGGTTGAATAGAAGTTTGAGTGTATTGAAAAATCAAATACGAGGTTGCATCTCCGATCTGCAAATTAAGAATGCGACAGACTCGCCAACAAATTCGTTAAGAACTAAGAGGATGGTGCTGCTTGGAATCCTTGGAATGGCCAGTAGAACATTGTTTGATACAGCCACGTTGAAAGACGTGGAAGAAATGACCTCGAAAATTAATAGTATAGATGCAGAACAAAGTAAGATTGTTCAGATAAATAACGAGCAGATACACATAATCACTAGGACCTCCGACCAATATGAAAATCTTACAAAAAAACATCGAAAAGAAATGGACAAATTTCAGCAATTGTTCGATAATATCTCTGAAAGATTGAATGAGACAGACGAGGCAGTCTATTCTTATCAGGCGATGCTGTATTCTAGAAAGCTAACCAATGCGATGAGACATAATCAAGAGGTCTACAACCAAGTGAGTAAAATATTGAGAACAACATCTATGGGAAAAATAGCCGAAGGATTGTTGACAAAGGAATTGCTAAGAGAGGTGGTGGATGATATACATCGGGAAACGAATGGAGCAGATCTACCTGTTCCCAAAGAGCACCTTAGGGTTGAAGAAGTATCAAAGATAGCAAAGGTAGACGCTGTACACCATCAAGACAAATTAATCTTGATCATAGGATAACCTCTGATCAGAAAGGAACCATGTCAATTATATAAGATGAATGCCTTACCCGTGCAAAAAAAATACGAGAATCAACATATGGGTTGGGCCCATATTCACCCGACTCATCGGTATATCTGCCTCAGCACAGATAGAAGACACTATTTAAAACTGGATCAAGACGATCTGAACAAATGTCTTACCAAACGAACGGGAATCGTGTGCGATGATAGCAATCCAATACAAGTCAGAATCCCCAATCAGGGGTGTGAAGTAACACTGTTAGCCGAATCTTCGCCCACGATATTGAAATCATGCGACATAAGGTTTACCAAGGTTCGAGAAAATTTCTGGAAATACCTGGAAAAAGAAAATGTTTGGTTATTTTCGATGGAACATGGAGAATGCTGATCGATTGCTTGAACACTAGACAAACGTCTAGCAGGTTGGAAGGCACTGGGACAATTAGATTAGCCGATGAGTGCATAGGGCATACTCCCACGATCACCCTAGGAGGAAAGAGAAGTCCAGCAAATTACCTCACGCAAGCGAAGTACCCAAACATCAAATTAAACATATTTGATGTATTGCCAAAATTGAAATTCGCCAGAAACTCCAACGAATTGTCATTTAGGCATGAAGCCGAAAAGTATATCAGCTGGGATCATCAGGGACTTACTGGTCTTGCGAAGGAAATGGAGCGAGCAGAACAGGATAAAAAAGAACATCACCACTCACGGTACGCTGCGTATAGCAGCTATGGTCCACAATTAATTTTGGTAATTTTAATAATTTATTTATGGAAACGAAATACCGGCCGAGAATCAGGAGGGAAACCTCAAAAGAATGGAGACCATGATGAAACGATTTAATTGCACAATACAACCGGAAACACCGAAATTCAAGAGTCGGTTTGACTAGGAACGAGTCCGAATATTAAGGGAATGAAAATTACAACGAAATTAACATATAAATTAAATACGAGCTTAAAATCGTATACACCTTTTCAAAGGAATGAAACATCCTGTTGATTTCCGAATCAACCCCAAACTGATTACATCGAACACCATCCAATGTGCGTTCGAGGAAAAATACAATCGTTTTAGCCCACTAGGTTGCTAACATGTAATTCCCTTCAATTCACGCTTACTAACATCTATCTATAACATTTAAAGATAACCATGTATGACACCCATACTACATTTTTCAGTAAAAAAAAAAAAAACCCACCATATACCATGGCTTACAAGGTTTTTGAAACTAGCAAGGACGTTTTTGACGCCCGGACTGTCCACATGATTTGTAGTGATGATGCGAAGATTTTCGAGATAATAAAGGACCTCGAGACGTTTGGAAACATCTTGGGAATCCAAGTAAACCGCCACTGGAGTACAAACCGAATAAGAGTCAGTGTTACGTTGGAATATCCGATGGATGCGGCACTGGCGATTAAGGCAATTGAAACATACCAAAGCAAGCACTCAGATAAGGACAAATCAGAAGTCAAGCCGAGGAAACCAGAGACCAATCAAAAGGGACAAGAAACCAATACGAAAAGGAATAATTGCCCCTACGGTAAAAATAGATTGTTTTGCAACCTACCAAATTATTATTCTCCGGCAGAGCAAGAAAGATTCCTGTTGGAGCATTTCAGAAGGTTCGGCAGAATTGAATACCACCAGATAATTACAGACAAACACCAAAATTCTGGTGTTGGTCTTCGTTCAATATTTTGAGGAAACCGAGGCGACAAAAGCTTTAACGAGATCGGGACGCAAGTATGCGGCACAATGGGCTCGAGAACCAAAAAAGCAATCAAATGGAGAAAAGACGTATCATTCCAAGTGCAGCAAGTTAGTGGATACAAGAACGTTTAAGTTGCACCAACGAACCTGCGCAATATTATACCAAAAAGGAAACCAAACAGGGAGGACATGCACGCTCAAGTCTGAGATAGTGTCTGTTCCCCGAAACAAGGAAGTGAAGAAATCAGACGTACCGGATACTGAATGGCAGGACTTCATGAAATGCTGGAAGGAGTTCAAGGCATTACAAAAGATGCCAGAACAGGAAACAAAAAAAAAGGGAAACCGATGACATCAGTGCAGAGGAAGAGAGGAAGTTGTTACAGGAAGATGTTGCTGCAGATATGGAAGAGAATAGTGAGATGCAGTGAAAAGTGACTTAAAGACGCTAAAATATACTAACCAATAATTGTTATCAGGGATTATATTTTTTTTTTCCTCCTCCCTTTTGGGATATGTATTAATAGGATAGGGCATAAGTACAAGATAGTTTCGGGGGTAGGGAAATAGTAGGAAGGTAATGGACTTACTTTAGAATGTCGCGTATCGTAGTAGCCGGGCTACCTTTTAAATTTGCATCTATTTTTTTTTCCTAGATCTTAAAATTTAAGGTTAATGTACAAAATAAATATATATATTATACATATAATAGTTTCCGTAATTATTTTTTCTCAAACCAGGAAACCATGATTAACAAGGGAAACCACCAACAAGGAAACCATGATCAAAAGGAAAAAAAAAGAAAAAAGAAAACCATTGAACATCAAGAGTTACCAGTCTTCCATGGTTTCAAGACAACGGGTTTTAGTTTTTAATGATTCGTTAATTATCGATAATTATATTTAAATTTAAAATTTTATGTTTTTATTCTCCAACAATTAAATTTGTTTAAGTAGTAATGTGATAACTTAACTATACATTATAATTGTAACCTTAAAGATAAGTTATAGTTAGTCAATGAACGCAGGAAAAATATTATAAGTCACTATAGGATGTAAAGGTGAGTCCTGTACCATTGTTCTTTTTCCTCCTAATGCCTCAGGTTGCGGCTCAGCGTTCAGAAATGCGTGGTAGGAGGGGGCCATATTTAAAATTTACATTCATCTCTTAAGATTTTCTTCTTGTTCTAGTTGTTTCGTATAAATAAACCTGTATTATGGGTCGTTGAATTCCCTCAACTAAGCTTTAAATTCTTCTTAGTCGACTTGTCGGTACGACAAGATCCGAGAGGGGGAGTAAGGACACTACTCCGACTGTGCTTATTTCTTGCTTATTTTTATTATTTTCCTCTTTTTCTTTTGTCTTCGGATAGTTCTTGAACTATCTCGCAACGGAGAGTGGAGTCTCCATCCACCGACTCCACCAATAAACTACACCAAAAAAAAAAAATTAGTTTCCTTCCTTCCATGAAGGCTTCTTCCATATATTTTATTATTATTATTTTTTTTTATTATTTAAATAATTTTTTTTTACAAATAAACTTACAAATAATTTTTAATACAACGTTTTAATTGTTTCCTGCATTGCGACAACTTGTATAAAGTGTCGCTAAATGCTTTATGTAGATGGCCTCGTCCAGGTTTGTGGAAAATTCCCTTAAATATCCCTTCTGTTCTTCTTCTTTTCGACGAATTGTCACTTTTATTTACCAACTAGAGCTTTTGAAGTGCCATCGTCACTATCATCACCATTTATAGAAGGTTCTTTTTCCTGTGAAGCTGGCAGCACTTGGAGGTTGGCATCTAGATAAATCTGATGGATTTCAGTGTTGTCGATTATGAGATTTATTCGTCCCAAAACCAAGTCGGAGCGTTTGTTTGGTGGTGCAAATTTTTATCGGAGCTCTAAATCCGTCTTTCTTCACGGGAACTTATTTGCTTCCTAATTTAATCATGGTAGGTTCTTTTCCAACAATTACATTGGTACTAGTCGTCGTCCACGTAGTACAATTCTCTGGACAGCGCACCAAATTTTATTTTGTGTAATCGTCGCTGTACGAATAGTCAAAGGAGCAGAAAATATTCACCTTGCCGACAGTTATTTATCCGGATTCGGGCATGGGAATTTAACTTCCCAGTTAAAAAAAAAAAAAAAACCACACTAGTTTCACCGTAAAATCTTATGAGCCTTATTGATTGATTCCAGTAATTTAGGATCTGGCTGAGGCAACTCCTCGCTGCAATAGAGTCGGACGTTGCACTGTTAACTGCAGAAGTGAACTCTTTACTTTTACTAACTTTACCAAAGGACACTACTCTGACTGTGTTTATTTCTCGCTTATTTTTATTATTTTCCTCTTTTTCCAAATCAAAATTAAAACCTGATCCCCCGTTGGGCGGTGAGAGAGTATGAATCTCTAATCTAGATGCTTTTATAATACAAAAAAAAAGAACAGGAATTCTTCTTAGACAGAACAAAAGAAATTTATCTATTCGTAGCAAAATATTTTATAATTCATTGATGATCTCTATCACTGCTACTGTAAAGTTTCGCGAATTTTTGGCGAACTTTTTGATGTGACCTATACTTCACCTTCCACCGTTATATCCAAGGTCGTCTGTTTTTATTATCCCTACAGTCAATAATGATGTTTTTGATAGTAACAATCTAACACTCTCGATATTACACCAGAGTCGTCGTTGATGGTTTCTTCAATTGAATCATTGTAAAAGCTCTTTCAGTCTTTGATTAAATTGCTTACCATTCCTGTTCACTAAAATAAAATATTTATAGAGATCTTAGTACTTAATCAAATACAAGCATGTGATTTATTGATACATTTTTTTAACTAGTATCTCTCAACAGATAATCTAAGAAATTATATTATTGTAATTTAAGAAAAGAAAATTTACATTTACAAGTTATATAATATATCTTATCTATACTTTATTTATACTTACAAGATTTGATTATAAAAAAATTAGGTAAAAACCATCCTGACCTGGAATTATGTTCAAGGTTAATTAAAATTCCTTCACGTTTAGACATAAAATTTGCTAATTAAATTTGAAACAACACCATGAAAAGAAATTAGTGATAAAGCGTCAACAGCAAATACTCTTCTCTGTAATGTTGATCTTTAATAATTTTATTCAGTAAAGGAATTGTAAATGGTAAAACAATTTCTGAGCATAGCGTTGACACTCAAGTCCACTCCCAACACCAAGTGTTATTGGCCAAGACTGAAAAAAGAATTAAAAATTGCAAAGTTTAAGGTCTTATATTTTACTACTAAATAAATTAAAGCGAATAGTAAGGTGAGCATAAACTTATGTAATGATGAATTCATTTTTAATAATCAATAATTGGTTCATTGGTGCAATTGACTTTAATACTAAATCACTTTAAATAATACTAGGCTTCAATATCGTAAATATTTATTGACAGGCCAAAACTTTCACTTTTGTTTAATCAAAAGTTCACCGTCCCTATTCTCTAAACGTACTAAAATTGCGGGTGTCTGCTGTTGTCTACTCAGCGGCAACAACAATCATAAAGGCTCAGTAGGGAGGCTCAGGGCCCACTCATCGATCGAGTGACTTATTACTGAGATGTAACGTGAAGTTAGCTTTCAGCTTTAGTATTGTGGTTAAAAATAACGTGAAACTAATTTATAATGGAAATGATCTTATTAAATAGTTACTTAAAATATTGTAGACAGTCTGAAAAATGTCTGTATAATGACATTATAAATTTTTTTTTTTGTAAGAAAAAGTTACGGTTAATTGGATTGATTACCGTCACGATTAACTTCACGTTATATCTCAGTAATAAGTCACTCGATCGATGAGCGGGCCTTAAGCCTCCCTACTTAGCCTTTATGATTGTTGTTGCCGCTGAGTAGACAACAGCAGACACCCGCAATTTTAATACGTTTAGAGAATAGGGACAGTGAACTTTTGATTAAACAAAAGTAAAAGTTTTAGCATGTCAATAAATATTTACGAAATTGAAACCTAGTATTATTTAAAGTGATTTAGTATTAAAGTCAATTGTACCAATGAACCAATTATTGATTATTAAAAATGAATTCATCATTAGATAAGTTTATGCTCACCTTACTATTCGCTTCAATTTATTTAGTAGTAAAATATAATACAAATTTCATTAGCAAATTTTATGTCTAAACGTGAAGGAATTTTAATTAACCTTGAACATAATTCCAGGTCAGGATGGTTTTTACCTAATTTTTTTATAATCAAATCTTGTAAGTATAAATAAAGTATAGATGAGATATATTATAGAACTTGCAAATGTTAATTTTCTTTTCTTAAATTACAATAATATAATTTCTTAGATTATCTGTTGAGATATACTTGTTAAAAAAATGTATCAATAAATCACATGCTTGTATTTGATTAAGTACTAAAATCTCTATAAATATTTTATTTTAGTGAACAGAAATGGTATGCAATTTAATCAAAGAATGACAGAGCTTTTACAATGATTCAATTGAATCAAGAACTAACAGTCTGTGTAACTGCATAACATTAGTAAAAAGCAAAAGTTGAATATTTAAATATCATCCGGACATCTACATTTACAATATTATTATGTAGTGTTGTTTCTTATCTAAAAAATTATAATTTTTTTTATTTAGTCAACAGTTGTATTAATTAGTAAAATAAATAGTAGCAATAGCATAAAAAACTACATGATAAATTTATAGAATAAATATAGCTACTCTGGTTTCACTAATCGCTACAAACAGAAAAAAAGCAACTATTGTATTATTAGAAACTTTCTGCGACTAACTGTATTTATAGTCATGTATTCTTAAATATTTTTGTGTCATTCATTGATAAAACTACTATATTACATATTAGAAATCACATGATAAAAAATAAAATAAATTTTTTTTTTACTTGAAAAACTTGTGTAAATTATTGATTTTTTCAGTGTATTATACTTCAAAATATTAAAAAAAAAAAAAAAAAAAAAAAAAAAAATAGTCATTATTTAAAAAATTAGTCAAAAAATTTTTTTTTATTAAATAATGAAAATCCGTACGGTGTTATAGTGCTGCAATTCAAAAGTGGACTCGGGAATACAACCCTCGAAGGCCCGTTGTCCTTGATGCCAGCGACTATAATCTCCTGTCACAGTCGGCTCAGTGCCGACAAATTTCCTTAAATAGGGAAAAATACCGTCCGTGTTTACAAATCCCTACACGATTTATTAAAACGGGGAGAGCGCGACAGCTCGTTATTTTGGTAGGTTGGCGCGGGCTATGGGATCGAGTACGAGGAACACCGGTTTAGAAATAAGTAGTTTCGCACAAGTTAATTTTCAATATTTAATAAAAAAGAAATGAACTTAAAAACTAATACAATATTACTAATTAACACGGTAACGAATTATCAATTGCTTGCAACCGAGCATTTAAACTGATAACAAACAAAATAGTCGATGTTCTCTAAATCAGACTGCGCGCAACCTGCTGCTATCGGACTCCATAAAATCCATCTGGTGCTTCGTTAAAATAAGCCCTAATCGCAAACAGTCAGCACTTTTGAACCTTTAATTTAATACTTAGTCAGTACAGTTTCTATTTAATATCTCTGATCAAAAAGTTCATAATTCTTGACTTTATTTCTTATAGTCTTTAGAATTATTAATTGAATACTCGGTCAGTAAAATTTTTAACGAAATTATCTTAAAACATCTGAACAATACTATAACCATTTTTTTGGTCACCAATCAATTATCGGTGCTTTATTCGTGCTATTTTCTGACCAAATAACAGGTGTATATTCGGTCTGTTTTGCAGACCAAATATTTTCCGTTATTTGGTCTGTTATGCAGTCGCCATCTATCGGATCGTCAAAAACTTACTCAAAAATAGAAACGACCATGATGCTAAGCTTTGAAGTTAGAACGCGGCAACAAAGTTAATGACTGAACTTGCTGTCATTTGTTCAAAAAACAACACTTATAAAGCACATAAAATTGATTGGAGCCCGAAAAAGCATATATTTGAACATGGCGTAGCGCGCGCCATTCTAGTCTGCGGCACCGTCCAGAAACACACGCCCCTATATAACCCCCATAATCGAACATGTCCAAATAAATATATTCATTTAAGAAAAAAAAGAACTTCCCCCCCCCTGGGGGCATATTGCATGTGTGTGAAGAGATTGAGTACTTAACGTCTATGGAGGTACATTCGCACTAGCTCTAGTTAAATGATCATTTTAGTATAACATATCATATTTTTCTTCATCACAGTATTGTTTTGTCAAGCATTAGCTTAGACATAATTATAATTCTGTGTATGTGTGTCCGTCTATATAGAAAACATTTAGCAATTACTTATTTACATAAGCTTTTTTTTTTTTTGAATATTCACAGTTTATAATGATCACAGTTGGGGATCACAGTCGATCTTTGGCTAGCATGTCATTCAATATGAATTTAAAATTAAAAAAACAAAAATAATAAAACATTCACAAGGAGAGTATTTAGCAATTTAACACATGTAATGTATATACTACGGTACAAGATTAGGATAAAACACATTAAGATAGGGGACGTACCCTGTCGTGGTGGCCACATGAAAGAGAAAAAAAAAGAAAAAAAAAGTAGCAAAGTATTGCAAATAAATAAAAATCAAAATTGTCTAACCCCCGACAGGTGCTCCACATAGATGTTCCGGAACCATTTGATGGTTTCGCTGATCATGAGTCTCCTCATCATCCACGCATAAAACCGGCGGATGCCGAGGAGTCTCAAGACCCGCTCGTTTCCAGAATCCCAGCCACCCAGTGCGCCGATGACGAACGCGTCCACTATGACCGCGTCGCCCCGCCGTTGCAGGTTTGAACTTGGCACTCACTGTTAAGAAATTTGCCATCACACATACATCTATTACTAGGCGCTATTTCTTTCTTTTGAACACACTACACCAGTCTGAACACAGATAAATCAAATTCTCCAAAAACTCTCCAAGACCCCAAGGGATGCCAGTCTGTAAGGTTAAGCCTTACGTCATGGTTGTAAACTCGAGTCAAGAATCCAATATCGAGTAACTCGAGTCGAGTCGAGTCAAGTCTAGTCGACGCACAGCAGTTTATGCTTGTAACCTGCATACGCACAAGAAGTTTTTATAACAGAAGGGTGAAAAAATATTTCGGAGGAAGTTTGGACTCCGGAGGGGTCAGGGCGGACACCTGGTGCACCTGGTGATACTTACGCCTTGGAGATGATTTCCCCAGGAAGTTTAGACTCCAAAGGGACCAGAATGGACACCTGGTGCAACTGGTATTAATTACGCCTTGGAGATGATTTCCCAAGGAAGTTTGGACCTCGGAGGAGTCAGGACGGACACCTGGTGCCCCTGGTGATACTGACGCCTTGGAGATGATTTTCCCCAGGAAGTTTTGACTTCGGAGGGTCAGGGCAAACACCTGGTGCACCTGGTGATACGCCTTGGAGATGATTTCCCCAGGAAGTTTGGACTCCGGAGGGGTCAGGGTGGACACTCGGTGCACCTGGTGATACTTACGCCTTGGAGAAGATTTTCCCAGGGAGTTTGGACTCCAAAGGGACCAGGGTGGACACCTGGTGCAACTGGTATTAATTACGCCTTGGAAAGGATTTCCCCAGGAAGTTTTGACTCCAAAGGGGCCAGGGTGGACACCTGGTGCAATTGGTATCAATTACGCCTTGGAAATGATTTCCCCAGGAGGTTAGGACTTCGGAGGGTCAGGGCAAACACCTGGTGCACCTGGTGATACTTACGCCTTGGAGATGATTTCCCCAGGAAGTTTGGTCACCGGAGGGGCCAGGATGGACACTCGGGGCACCTGGTGATACTTACGCCTTGAAGTAGATTTCGTCAGAAAGTTAGGACTCTGGGGAGGGGGGGGGGTCAGGGCGGACACCAGGCGCACCTGGTGATACTTACGCCTCGAAAATGATTTTCTCAGGAAGTTTTGATCCCAGTGGGTTCACATCATCAAGTTTACGATTAGGATAGCATCTTCAGAGTGTAGTTATTACCAGGCACACCAAGTATCTTCCCTGACCCTCCGAAGTCAAAACTTCTTGGGGAAAATCATCTACAAGGCGTCAGTATCACCAGGTGCACCAGGTGTCCGCCCTGACCCTTCCGAAGTCCTAACTTCCTGGGGAAATCCTTTCCAAGGCGTAATTAATACCAGTTGCACCAGGTGTCCACCCTGGCCCCTTTGGAGTCCAAACTCCCTGGGGAAATCTTCTCCAAGGCGTAAATATCACCAGGTGCACCGAGTGTCCACTTTGGCCCCTCCTGGAGTCCAAACTTCCTGGGGAAATCATCTCCAAGGCGTAAGTATCACCAGGTGCACCAGGTTTCCGCCCTGACCCTTCCGGAGTCCAAACTTCCTCCGAAATATTTTTTCACCCTTCTGTTATAAAAACTTCTTGTGCGTATGCAGGTTACAAGCATAAGCTGCTGTGTGTGGACTAGACTTGACTCGACTCGACTCGACTCGAGTTACTCGATATTGGATTCTTGACTCGAGTTTACAACCATGCCTTACGTCCAAAGCCAGACAGGCTTTGACAAATAAAAAGGTCCAGACTTGAAGGATCTTTAGGAATTTAATAAGATGACACAAAGTCGCATTTGTAACTTATATACTTTATTCCTTTTAAATCTCATGCTCCGAACGAGCCAGCAGAGGCAAAACCCAGTAAGTGAGAGGAAAAGATACTCACCCACTGCAACTGCTGCTGCAAGAGTAATAATTGCACGCTGGCACAATTACCTTTAACAATTAATGAATTTACAAAGAATAAGGGTTTTCCTCGTGACGGCACAAGCTGGTAAAAAAACGTTATGAAAGTGACTTTTTGGGGAATGTATTTTCACGGTCACGGCCTAAAATGTGCTTCTAAGTATGATTTCTTGTTTCTTATTTTATTATTATTTTTTTTTATTCAACAATTGAAAATTCATTCTTTTATTAATTTGAACTCTCCCATCCTGTCCCATCCCATTCCATCCTGAAGAGCATATCTGAAAATAGAAGATCAGGGTATTTATTTATTTAAGTTTTGATTTTTTCAGTTAAGCTCTTGAGCATAAAATTGGGATAATAAAGTAGTTATTTCAGGAGGTTAACCGTTGAAATATTTTTACCTCTAGTTTTACTAGTTTCTGTAAGTTTAGCTTTGTTCAACTCATTTTAAACTAAGTTTCTCGTATCGTTTTTGTGTAATTAGTTTTATATAATATAAGTAATTCTTACCTACAACTACATACAAATCGAGAATTTTTCTCCAAGATCTCTTTCTTCAATATAATACGTCGCTTGTGAACTTAGCAAAGCAATGGGAAGTATATTCTCATCAACATAACTGAAAGAAGAAAAAAATTAGCTTTATTAACTCATCTTGAAAAAAAAAAATATTTTATTGATGCATTTATTTAGTTTGCATCTTTTGAACCCAGTTTTTAAATTAAAGTTTAATACCGGTTACTTTAATTATTCCTTCTCTTTCTATTCGATTCTTTCTCTCAATTTTTCTTTCTCTCACAATCTATATAGTGCGTACTTGAAATTAAAACTTTCAAGCGCCTATAACCTCTGACGACATAACTCTGTTTCTAAAAATTTTTTTACTCCTCATGTAATTCGTACCGCCTTTCATCATCGCAAAAAATCACACTGATAAACTAGATTCAACCTCTTGTTATACTTCAACCTCTTTGAAGTATCCTCACTTTACTTTCGCAGATTTGTGTAATTGATTCCAACCACATGCAAAAATATGAGTAAACTTAAAACACGTGGAGGAGAAAAACTAAAGGTCGCTTTGATTCCGTTTCGTACCGTGTTGGAACTTTCACTTCTGTCTTAGTGTGGCCATATTTGAAATTCTAAAACTTCATTTTACGCAGTGGAAGCGTGCTGGGTCCCTGACCTTTTGAAATTGTGAAAAAATAGAAACACAGATCTTATTTATTTAGCTTGAATTAAATCAAATTAATTTATCAATACAATCTCATGTCTATTACCTAGAAAGGCTAGAACACAATTAATTTTACGATGTTTTGTCATTCAACACCATAGTAACTTAAAGTTAACAAACTGAATGCTGTTAAACAAATCAATTTAAAATAAATATGTATAACGCGGGCATTCTATTTTACTCTTAGTTTATAAAAATACAATATAAAATGAAACAAATGATAACTAATAATTGTATAACTTTTTTACAGGAAAATACATTAATAAAGAGTTAGATGTTCTCTTGGAAAATAAAGTAAAACGAAAATTTCAACATGAAAATACTCAAAATTGTCAAAGGAAAGAGAAAAGTGTAAGTCTGATTTTGTTTCTCAGTAAACTAGCATCTATACCTCGCTGCGCTAACGCTTGCTCGGTTGAGAATTTAATTATTTTTATTTTATTTTAAAATTAAAACAAAAACTTTAAAAATATAATTATTGAAATCAACTAAAATAAAACACTTACTAAGAATAGTTTATACAGAAATATATTAAATTTTAAAATTCTCATGAGAAATATAATAATATTTATAGCCCTCATAAAGGTCAATTTAAAAAATGAAGGTTGGATTAGTAATCAGCAACCCTAAACACTCCCGTACACGAAATTTGAAAAAAATGCTTTAAAAACAAATTTTTACCTTTAGTAAGTAGCCTTGGGTAGGTCAATTTTAAAAATGAATATCAGATTCATAATCAGCAACTCCAAAATCCTTCGTAAGGTTGTGGACCCCATTTGGGATCACGTACCTATTTGGGATCATTGTCATGGATTTGTATAACTACACCGTGATTCATTAAATATGGATCAACTGAGATATCAATATTTTTGTGTACAGAATTTTACCCTGATTCCAAAAAAATATATTAATATTTTTTTTTTTTAATCAGGTTTTTTTTTATCAACGATTAGAAATGTGCATAAAATTTAAAAGTGAGGTTTAGAATCAAAGACCTCATCAAAATAGAAGGCAATATTTAATCGAGCGAACATAAACATAACCCTAGCCAGTTTAAAACGCACGTGGTTGAAGATCGTGGTATTGTTGTGAAGTGTTTTAAAAAAGAAGTGTGATTAAATCAGCATCGTACTAGCGGAAGGTTCGTATCTGGGTAAATTCATCACAGTGAAATACCGGAGTTGCGTCGCCATCGCGTAATGCTGTGAATTTCAAGAGTTCGACGGCTTGCTACCGGCACAAACACCGGTAAGTAATTTTCAAATAAAAGCGTTATTATTGCAATTTTTATTTAGTCTTCTTCTTAAAAAAATCGGCCGAGTCACTACCTAAGTCGCGTCGCTGTTGCTCGAAGTTCCTCGACGGCTTACTACCAGCACAAGTACTCGTATGTTAAAAACTTTATTTTTTATGAAAAAAAAAAAAAAACCATTACATTATAGGACAATTAATTTTTTTTTTTTTTTTTTTTTTTTTTTACAGTGTACAATCTACTCCGTACAGAAAACCCTGCAGAATCTGTCGTGATTTAAGAGACTTGCCGTCGCCGTTTGGTTCCGTTGATTCAAATGCGCAAGTATGTGAAATTTCAATTTTTTTCGTAATTTTTAATTCAATTTAATGTTTTTTTTCATACAAAACTATAGTTGTGTATGTATAAACCCTTGAAATATTATAGGATGTATCCATTTTACTTTAAAAAATTTATTTATTTCAGTCTTTATTTTTTAATTTTGTCTCTATCTTTCAAACAATTTTTATGCTCTGAAAATTTTTAAAATAAATAATTTTGAACTATTTTTTTCAAAGGTGACGTTCTCGATCCAAGCTATGCCAAGAGGGGGCTGCTGTCCTTCGACCGCTACAATAACCAGCTGATGATCTACTGCTATCGGCTATAGCACATCGACACGGCTTTCGTTTACGGCAACGAGGTCGCCATAGGCAAGAATTTGAAAAAGTACTTCGAAAACGGTGGCAAACGCGAGGATGTCTTCATCACTACCAAGGTACTATTTTTCGAGATTTTTTTTTTCCCCTAAGTACTGATTTCCAATCGTAGGTCATCTAAAAAAAGGCGAGAAACTTACAGAGATTACAGGGTTGGCTACAATTTTAAATTCATTTTTTTTTTCTTATCTAACAAAAAATTATTGAGACGTATTTTATTAACGTAAATAAAAAACTAAATAAATTTTATCTCTTTTAAAAAAGCTTCCCATGTACGGAGTCCGGGCCTCGGACGTCGAGAAGTTTCTGAAGCTGTCCCTCGAGAGTTTGGGCCTGCAGTACGTCGACATGTACCTCATCCACTCGCCGATGGGTATGGTCCAGTACAAAAACGAGAACTCGGTCGCCAAAAACGAGGACGGAAGCTTCGTCATAGACAACGACACCGATCACGTTTCCACATGGAAGGTCGTACATTCAACTTAGAAAAAAAAAAAAAAAAATTTTAACTTAAGTAAACTTGATTTACTCGACAGGCAATGGAGGATCAAGTCAAAGCCGGTCGGGCCAAGTCGATCGGTCTGAACAACTTTAACCAATCGCAAATTCAAAACGTCCTGGATCACTCCGAAATCAAACCGAGCAATTTGCAGGTAAATAAAGTATATATATATATATATACTTTAAAAAGAAAATTTTTGACACGATTTATAGCAAGTTTTAGCTTGTTACGCGATATTTTAATCGAGACAAAAAATAAAAGTCCTAGATATCTCTAGGAATAAATAAGAAGTATTTTCAGTCTGTAATAAAGTGTCATCATACTGTGTGCTAAATTTCAAAACTACTTTAAAATTGAAAAATGAGATCTAACTTTTTTTTCCGAAATTCTTGCTCAATAAGAAGGCATTTGAAGCAAAAAAGACATTTGTCAAATAACTAGCTTCTCTCAGAGTAAAAATTAAACAACTCGCCCCAAACTTAACCTGTCTCAGGTTAGGTATTCCAGGCTCAAATGAGATCTGACTTTTTTTTCAAGAGCTCTCGCTTGATTAAAAGACATATGAATAAAAAAAAATCATTTGTCGTTTGATTAGCACCTCTCAGAGTTGAAATTGAACTGCTCACGACGGCCTTAACCTGTCTAAGGTAAGAGATTCTGGGCTCAAATAATATCTAACTTTTTTTTTAAGAACTCTCGCTTGATTAAAAGGCATTTGAATCAAAAAAATCATTTCATCATCTATCTTTTTTTTCTGAAATTCTTGCTTAATTAAAAGGCATTTGAATCAAAAAAATCATTTGTCATTTGATGAGCACCCCTAAAAGTTGAAATTGAACTGCTCACTACGGCCTTAACCTGTCTAAGGTAAGAGATTCTTGGCTCAAATAAGATCTACCTTTTTTTTCAAGAGTTCTTGCTTGATTAAAAGGCATTTGAATCAAAAAAATCTATTGTCATTTGATAAGCACCCCTCGGAATCCAAAATCAACTGCTTGGCCTGACCTGAAATAGATATACCGGTACTGAAGAATGTCTAGCTTGATTTTTTCATAATTTTGAATTCAAATGGAGGCCTCCGTGTCAAAAAAATCATTTGTGAATAAAATAGTAAAAATTTCAGACGATCTCGAACAGTCAACTAGTCTCAGGTTAGGTATTTGCGGCTCAAATGAGATCTGACTTTTTTTTCAATAACTCTCGCTTGATCAATAGGCATTTGAATCAAAAAAATCATTTGTCATTTGATTAGCACCTCTCAGAGTTAAAATTATACAACTCGCCCCAAACTTAACCTGTCTCAGGTTAGGTATTCTGGGCTCAAAAGAGATCTGACTTTTTTTCAAGAACTCTCGCTTGATAAAAAGGCATATGAATCAAAAACATCATTTGTCATTTGATAAGCACCTCTTAGAGTTAAAATTGAACAACTTGCCATGGCCTTTATCTGTCTCAGGTTAGGTATTCCGGGCTCAAATGAGATCTAACTTTTTTTTCTGAAATTCTTGCTTTATTATAAGTTATTTGAATCAAAAAATCTTTTGTCATTTGATAAGCACCTCTAAAAGTTGAAATTGAACTGCTCACCACGGCCTTAACCTGTCTCAGGTTGGGTATTCTGGGCTCAAATGAGATATAACTTTTTTTTCAAGAGTTCTTGCTTGATTGAAATTCATTTAAATCAAAACAATCATTTGTCCATTGATTAGCACTTCTCAGAGTTGAAATTAAACAGCTCGCCCCGACCTTAACCTGTCTCAGGTTAAGTATACCGGGCTCAAATGAGATCCAACTTTTTTTTCTGAAATTCTTGCTCAATTAGAAGACATTTGAATCAAAAAATCATTTGTCATATAACTAGTTTCTCTCAGAGTAAAAATTAAACAGCTCGGCCTGACCATCACCTGTCTCAGGCTAGGTATTCCGGGCTCAAATGAGATCTGACTTTTTTTCAAGATCTCTTGCTTGATTAAAAGGCATATGAATCAGAAAAACCATTTGTCATTTGATTAGCACCTCTCAGAGTTGAAATAAAACAGATTGCCATGGCCGTAACCTGTTTCAGGTCGGGTCTTCCGGGCTGAAATTAGTTCTGCCTTTTTTTTAAGAATCCTGTTTAAAAGGCATATGAATAAAAAAAATTATTTGTCATTTGATAAGCACCTCTCAGAGTTAAAATTGAACAGCTTGCCATGGCCTTAACCGGCCTCAGGTTAGCTATTCCGGGCTCAAATGAGATCTGACTTTTTTTTCAAGAACTCTCGCTTGATTAAAAGGCATTTGAATCCAAAAATCATTTCTCATTTGATTAGCACCTCTCAGAGTTAAAATTGAACAGCTTGCCATGGCCTTAACCTGCCTCAGGTTAGCTATTCCGGGCTCAAATGAGATCTGACTTTTTTTTCAGAACTCTTGCTTGTTTAAAAGGCATTTGAATCAAAAAAATCATTTGTCATTTGATTAGCACCTCTGAGAGTTAAAATGGAACAGTTTGCCATGGCCGTAACCTGTCTCAGGTTGGGTCTTCCGGGCTGAATTTAGTTCGGCCTTTTTTTTAAGAATTCTTGCGTGTTTAAAAGGCATATGAATCAAAAAAATTATTTGTCAATTGAATAGTACCTCTCAGAGTTGAAATTTAACAACTCGCCCCAAACTTAACCTGTCTCAGGCTAGGTATTCTGGGCTCAAATGAGATCTATCTTTTTTATCCGAAATTCTTGCTTTATTAGAAGACATTTGAATCTAAAAAATCATTTGTCATTTGATAAGCACCCCTTAAAGTTAAAATTGAACTGCTCACCACGGCCTTAACCTGTCTAAGGTAAGAGATTCTGTGCTCAAATAATATCTAACTTTTTTTTCAAGAACTCTCGCTTGATTAAAAGTTATTTGAATCAAAAAAATCATTTGTCATTTGATAAGCACCTCTTAGAGTTAAAATTGAACAACTTGCCATGGCCTTTATCTGTCTCAGGTTAGGTATTCCGGGCTCAAATGAGATCTGACTTTTTTTCAAGAACTCTCGCTTGATAAAAAGGCATATGAATCAAAAACATCATTTGTCATTTGATAAGCACCTCTTAGAGTTAAAATTGAACAACTTGCCATGGCCTTTATCTGTCTCAGGTTAGGTATTCCGGGCTCAAATGAGATCTGACTTTTTTTCAAGAACTCTCGCTTGATAAAAAGGCATATGAATCAAAAACATCACTTGTCATATGATTAGCACCTCTTAGAGTTGAAATGAAACAACTCGCCATGGCCTTTACCAGTCTCAGGTTAGGTATTACGGGCTCAAATAAGATCTGACTTTTTTTCAAGAACTCTCGCTCGATGAAGAGGCATTTGAATCAAAAAAATCATTTGTCATTTGATAAGCACCTCACAGAGTTAAAATTGAACAGCTTGCCATGGTCGTAACCTTTCTCAGGTTAGGTCTTCCGGGCTGAAATTAGTTCTGCCTTTTTTTTAAGAATCCTAGCGTGTTTAAATGGCATATGAATCAAAAAAATCATTTTTTATTTGATTAGCACCTCTCAGAGTTGAAATTAAACAACTCGTCTCAAACTTAACCTGTCTCAGGCTAGGTATTCCGATCTGAAATGAGATCTAACTTTTTTTCCCGAAATTTTTGCTCAATTAGAACGCATTTGAATAAAAAAATACATTTGTCATTTGATAAGCACCTCTCGGAGTTATAACTGAACAGCTCACCACGGCCTTAACCTGTCTCAGGTTAGCTATTTCAGGCTTGAATGAGATCTAATTTTTTTTTCTGAAATTCTTGATTTATTAGAAGACATTTGAATCAAAAAAATCATTTGTCAATTGATAAGCACCCCTAAAAGTTGAAATTGAACTGCTCACCACGGCCTTAACCTGTCTTAGGTGAGAGATTCTAGGCTCAAATAAAATCTAACTTTTTTTTCAAGAGTTCTTGCTTGATTAAAAGGCATTTGAATCAAAAAAATCTATTGTCATTTGATTAGCACCTCTCGAAATCCAAAATCAACTGCTCGGTCTGACCTGAAATAGATATACCAGTACTGAAAAATGTCTAGCTTTATTTTTTCATAATTTTGAATACAAATGGAGGCTTCCGTGTCAAAAAATTCATTTGTGAATAAAATAGTAAAAATTTCAGTCGATCTCCAACAGTCAACTAGTCTCAGGTTAGGTAATCCAGGCTCAAATGAGATCTGACTTTTTTTTCAGCACTGTCGCTTGTTTAAAAGGCATTTGAACTAAAAGAATCATTTGTCATTTGATTTGCACCTCTCAGAGTTAAAATTGAACAGCTTGCCATGGCCGTAACCTGTCTCAGGTTCGGTCTTCCGGGCTAAATTTTGATCTGCCTTTTTTTCAAAAATTCTTGCCCGTTTAAAAGGCATATGAATCAAAAAAATCATTTGTCATTTGATTAGCATCTCTCAGAGTCACGATTTAACTGTTTGGCCAGACCTGAAACAGGATACGTTACCCGAATAAGTTTTGGGCTCAAGACGGGTAAAAATCGACTTATGACTTTGTTTCTATCATCTGGATTTTTGCGGCTTGATTTCACGCCTTGTGTAAGCAAAAGTATCACGGATTCAATAATTATACGAATGCGAGCTCAAAGGGAAGTGATTAGTGAGAGCCAATAAATAGAATTGTGTGTTTACAAATTACTTGACAATCATGCAAGAGTGGAAAATCTCTAGGGCATCTCTCGTGGTCTACTCACCTACGACTATAAACTCGCTACCGGTTATAGTCGTAGGTGGTACTACCCGACAAGCTCCTATCAACGCTCAACTGGCTTAGACTCAAAAGGTGCTACTCATCATTAACAATCACTGAAGGACTCTGCTCAACAAAGAGGTTTTATCTTAACAACAATATTTATTTTTACAATAAATCTTTTATTTTGAACAATTTTCTAACATAAACAAAATTAAATATATTTCATAAAAAAAAAAAAACAAAATATGTACAGTACATTTTTATACAAATAAACAATGCATCAACCAACGTTGAAGTCACTTGAAAAAAAAGGAAGCTTTTATATAAATTTTTAATCCAAACATTGTTCCAAATGACCCTCACGTTGATTGATGCATTCACGGGCTCGTTTGATGATATTTTCAACAGCTTTTCTTATCGTTTCAGCCTCAATCCCGTTTGCGATCTCTCTGATAGCATTTTGGAGCTCCTGCTCATTATTGAAGCATCTCCCGTTATGATAGAGCTTCTCCTTCATTTTTCCCCAGAGGTAATAATCGAGGGGGTTGAAGTCAGGTGACCTTGCAGGCCATTCTGCAACCAATCCTCCTCGACCAATATACCCTCTGGGAAACAACTCATGGAGAAGCTCCTGGGTCTCCCGCGCAGTATGAGCAGGAGCCCCATCATGCTGAAAGATTGTTTGATCAATTTGATCTTGATTCAGATTTCCTCGAAGAAGAATTCTTCTTCGAGGAAATTCCTATATGTTACGCCATCTAATCTTTCATCGAAAAAATGTGGGCCAATCAGCTGGTTGTTTCTTAAGCCCATCCAACAATTTACGGTGACTCTTCTCTGGGTTCGATCTGTAAAACAAAGATTTGACGTTACAAACATGCAAATCACTCAAAATATATGATCTAAGTTATGTATACGTTTGTGAAAAATGCTCAAGAAGAAGTAAGGTGAGAGTGAGACGGAGTCTGGTGGTGAGCATGGGCCAGACGAATAATGTCTCTCGGTAGTGTGTTCCATGAGTTAGTAGCTAGTACATGAAAAGATCGTTTCAGATAGTCCATGCGAGCAAAGGGGACAATCACCGAATCAAGTGCATGCGGGTTCACCATTCTCTTGGGACGCGAGCTGAGCTTCTCAGCAAACAAATTAGCCATATAGAAGGGGGTTCCTGTGAGAAGGATTCTATAGAGCAAGCAGGCAGCAAAATAGTCCCCACGGAAAAAGCCAGCCAAGCTTGCGTCTGTAGAGTGTAACGCGATCGCCCTTTCTAATCCCAAAGATGTACCTGATCCCACGATTGAGCAAACGCTGTAATATGAGATCGTGCCCACCCGAGATATTACAGTACACAAGTGATAAATAGTCAACGATAGGAAAAAGCAAGGTTTGCACGAGGTGATTACACGAGTTGGCTCTACGACAAACATACCGAACATGGTCTTTCCGGTTCAGCTTAGAGTCCAGCACCACCCCAAACTACGCGCAGAGGGGACAAACGCGACTGTGCAGCCACCAAACCACAGGTCACGAATACCCAACTCGTTAAAGGCATTGACATAGGACGGGGTCCCAAAAATCATGGCCTTGGTCTTACCAGCATCCAGCACCAGCTGATTAGTGGCAGCACAGTCAGCAACGTGTTCGGCACCCCGACTCAGTCTTCCCAGAGTGTCATGTATGTCCTCAACTCGGCCCCGCACGTAAATCTGCAGATCATCCGCATAAGTCACATGAAAGACACCAGGACCAAGGCCTAGAGCAATGTCAACAATAAACAGAAGGAAGAGCAGAGGACCCAACACCGACCCCTGGGGCACGCCCTTATTAAGGGGCCGGAAAAAACTAAAACCGCCGTCCTCTGCCTTTACTGCCTGCGAGCAGATAGCCAGATAAGAGGCAGATAGCCAGATAGCCCGGAAGACCCAACCTGAGACAGGCTACGGCCATGGCAAGCTGTTCAATTTTAACTCTGAGAGGTGTTTATCAAATGACAAATGATTTTTTTGATTCATATGCCTTTTGTCAAGCGAGAGTTCTTGAAAAAAAGTCAGATTTCATTTGAGCCCAGAATACCGAACCTGAGACTAGTTGACTGTTGGAGATCGACTTGAATTTTTTCTATTTTATTCACAAATGATTTTTTTTTGACTGGGAGGCTTCCATTTGGATTTAAAATTATGAAAAAATCAAGCTAGACATTTTTCAGTACCGCGACATCTATTTCAGGTCAGGCCGAGCAGTTGAATTTGAATTCCGAGAGGTGCTAATAAAATGACAAATGATTTCTTTGATTCAAATGCATTTTAATCAAGCAAGATATCTTGAACAAAAAGTTGGATCTCATTTGAGCCCGGAATACTTAACCTGAGACAGGTTAAGGTCGGGGCGAGCTGTTTAATTTCAACTCTGAGAAGTGCTAATCAATGGACAAATGAATTTTTGATTTAAATGAATTTCAATCAAACAAGAACTCTTGAAAAAAAAGTTAGATCTCCTTTGAGCCCAGAATACCCAACCTGAGACAGGTTAAGGCCGTGGTGAGCAGTTCAATTTCAACTTTTGGGGGTGCTTATCAAATGACAAAAGATTTTTTGATTCAAATGCCTATTGATCAAGCTAGAGTTCTTGAAAAAAAATTCAGATCTCTTTTGAGCCCGGAATACCTAACCTGTGATAGGTCGAGGATGGGGTGGGCTGTTCGATTCCAACTCTGAGATGTGCTAATCAAATGACAAATGACGTTTTTGATTCATATGCCTTTTTATCAAGCGAGAGTTCTTGAAAAAAAAGCAAAACTCATTTGAGCCCTGAATACCTAACCTGAGACAGGTTAAGGCGGGGCGAGTTGTTTAATTTCAACTCTGAGAGGTGCTAATCAAATGACAAATGATTTTTTTGATTCATATGACTTTTAATCAAGCGAGAGATCTTGAAAAAAAGTCAGATCTCATTTGAGCCCGGAACACCTAACCTGAGACAGGTTAAGGCGGGGCGAGTTGTTTAATTTCAACTCTGAGAGGTGCTAATCAAATGACAAATGGTTTTTTTGATTCATATGCCTTTTAATCAAGCGAGAGATCTTGAAAAAAAGTCAGATCTCATTTGAGCCCGTAATACCTAGCCTGAGACAGGTAATGGTCAGGCCGAGCTGTTTAATTTTTACTCTGAGAGAAACTAGTTATATGACAAATGATTTTTTGATTCAAATGTCTTTTAATTGAGCAAGAATTTCAGAAAAAAAAGTTGGATCTCATTTAAGCCCGGAATACTTAACCTGAGACAGGTTAAGGTCGGGGCGAGCTGTTTAATTTCAACTCTGGGAAGCGCTAATCAATGGACAAATGATTTTTTTGATTTAAATGAATTTCAATCAAGCAAGAACTCTTGAAAAAAAAGTTAGATCTCAATTGAGCCCAGAATACCCAACCTGAGACAGGTTAAGGCCGTGGTGAGCAGTTCAATTTCAACTTTTAGGGGTGCTTATCAAATGACAAAAGATTTTTTGATTCAAATATCTTCTAATAAAGCAAGAATTTCAGAAAAAAAAGTTAGATCTCATTTGAGCCCGGAATACCTAACCTAAGACAGGTTAAGGTCATGGCGAGTAGTTTAATTTCAACTCTGAGAGGTGCTTATCAAATGACAAATGATGTTTTTGATTCATATGCCTTTTTATCAAGCGAGAGTTCTTGAAAAAAAGTCAGATCTCATTTGAGCCCGGAATACCTAACCTGAGACAGGTTAAGGTGGGGCGAGTTGTTTAATTTCAACTCTGAGAGGTGCTAATCAAATGACAAATGATTTTTTTGATTCATATGACTTTTAAACATGCAAGGATTCTTGATAAAAGGCAGAACTAATATCAGCCCGGAAGACCCAACCTGAGACAGGATACGGCCATGGCAAGCTGTTCAATTTTAACTCTGAGAGGTGTTCATCAAATGACAAATGATTTTTTTGATTCAAATGCCTATTGATCAAGCGAGAGTTCTTGAAAAAAAAGTCAGATCTCATTTGAGCCCAGAATACCTAACCTGAGGCAGGTTAAGTTTGGGGCGAGTTGTATAATTTTAACTCTGAGAGGTGCTAATCAAATAACAAATGATTTTTTTGATTCAAATGCCTTTTGATCAAGTGAGAGTTATTGAAAAAAAAGTCAGATCTCATTTGAGCCCGGAATACCTAACCTAAGACAGGTTAAGGCCATGGCGAGTTGTTTAATTTCAACTCTGAGAGGTGCTTATCAAATGACAAATGATGTTTTTGATTCATATGCTTTTTTATCAAGCGAGAGTTCTTGAAAAAAAGTCAGATCTCATTTGAGCCCGGAATACCTAAACTGAGACAGATAAAAGCCATGGCAAGTTGTTTAATTTCAACTCTGAGAGGTGCTAATCAAATGACAAATGATTTTTTTGATTGAAATGCCTATTGATCAAGCTAGAGTTCTTGAAAAAAAATTCAGATCTCTTTTGAGCCCAGAATACCTAACCTGAGACAGGTTAAGTTTGGGGCGAGTTGTATAATTTTAACTCTGAGAGGTGCTAATCAAATGACAAATGATTTTTTTGATTCAAATGCCTTTTGATCAAGCGAGAGTTATTGAAAAAAAAGTCAGATCTCATTTGAGCCCAGAATACCTAACCTGAGACTAGTTGACTGTAAGAGATCGTCTGAAATTTTTACTATTTTATTCACAAATGATTTTTATGACACGGAGGCCTCCATTTGAATTCAAAATTATGAAAAAATCAAGCTAGACATTCTTCAGTACCGGTATATCTATTTCAGGTCAGGCCAAGCAGTTGATTTTGGATTCCGAGAGGTGCTTATCAAATGACAATAGATTTTTTTGATTCAAATGCCTTTTAATCAAGCAAGAACTCTTGAAAAAAAAGTTAGATCTTATTTGAGCCGAGAATCTCTTACCTTAGACAGGTTAAGGCCGTAGTGAGCAGTTCAATTTCAACTTTTAGGGGTGCTCATCAAATGACAAATGATTTTTTTGATTTAAATGCCTTTTAATTAAGCAAGAATTTCGGAAAAAAAAGATAGATGATGAAATGATTTTTTTGATTCAAATGCCTTTTAATCAAGCGAGAGTTCTTAAAAAAAAAGTTAGATATTATTTGAGCCTCGAATCTCTTACCTTAGACAGGTTAAGGCCGTCGTGAGCAGTTCAATTTCAACTCTGAGAGGTGCTAATCAAACGACAAATGATTTTTTTGATTCATATGACTTTTAAACATGTAAGGATTCTTGAAAAAAAGGCAGAACTAATATCAGCCCGGAAGACCCAACCTGAGACAGGCTACGGCCATGGCCAGCTGTTCAATTTTAACTCTGAGAGGTGCTAATCAAATGACAAATGATTTTTTTGATTCATATGCCTTTTAATCAAGCGAGAGATCTTGAAAAAAAAGTTAGATCTCATTTGAGCCCGGAATACCTAACCTGAGACAGATCTAGGCCATGGGAAGTTGTTTAATTCCAACTCTGAGAGATGCTCATCAAATGACAAATGATGTTTTTGATTCATATGCCTTTTTATCAAGCGAGAGTTCTTGAAAAAAAGTCAGATCTCATTTGAGCCCGGAATACTTAACCTGAGACAGATCAAGGCCATGGCAAGTTGTTATATTTCAACTCTGAGAGATGCAAATCAAATGACAAATGGTTTTTTTGATACATATGCCTTTTAATCAAGCGAGAGTTCTTGAAAAAAGTCAGATCTCATTTGAGCCCGGAATACCTAACCTGAGACAGGTTAAGGTGGGGCGAGTTGTTTAATTTCAACTCCGAGAGGTGCTAATCAAATGACAAATGATTTTTTTGATTCATATGCCTTTTAAACACGCAAGGATTCTTGAAAAAAGGCAGAACTAATATCAGCCAGGAAGACCCAACCTGAGACAGGCTACGGCCATGGCAAGCTGTTCAATTTCAACTCTGAGAGATGCTAATCAAATGACAAATGGTTTTTTTGATTCATATGCCTTTTAATCAAGCGAGAGTTCATGAAAAAAGTCAGATCTCATTTGAGCCCAGAATACCTAACCTGAGACAGGTTAAGGTGGGGCGAGTTGTTTAATTTCAACTCTGAGAGGTGCTTATCAAATGACAAATGATTTTTTTGATTCATATGACTTTTAAACACGCAAGGATTCTTGAAAAAAAGGCAGAACTAATATCAGCCCGGAAGACCCAACCTGAGACAGACTACGGCCATGGCAAGCTGTTCAATTTTAACTCTGAGAGGTGCTCATCAAATGACAAATGATTTTTTTGATTCATATGCCTATTGATCAAGCGAGAGTTCTTGAAAAAAAAGTCAGATCTCATTTGAGCCCAGAATACCGAACCTGAGGCAGGTTAAGTTTGGGGCGAGTTGTATAATTTTAACTCCGAGAGGTGCTAATCAAATGACAAATGATTTTTTTGATTCAAATGCCTTTTGATCGAGTGAGAGTTATTGAAAAAAAAGTTAGATCTCATTTGAGCCCGGAATACCTAACCTAAGACAGGTTAAGGCCATGGCGAGTTGTTTAATTTCAACTCTGAGAGGTGCTTATCAAATGACAAATGATGTTTTTGATTCATATGCTTTTTTATCAAGCGAGAGTTCTTGAAAAAAAGACAGATCTCATTTGAGCCCGGAATACCTAACCTGAGACAGATAAAGGCCATGGCAAGTTGTTTAATTTCAACTCTGAGAGGTGCTAATCAAATGACAAATGATTTTTTTGATTCAAATACCTATTGATCAAGCTAGAGTTCTTGAAAAAAAATTCAGATCTCTTTTGAGCCCAGAATACCTAACCTAAGACAGGTCAAGGCCATGGCGAGTTGTTCAATTTCAACTCTGAGAGGTGCTTATCAAATGACAAATGATGTTTTTGATTCATATGCTTTTTTATCAAGCGAGAGTTCTTGAAAAAAAGACAGATCTCATTTGAGCCCGGAATACCTAACCTGAGACAGATAAAGGCCATGGCAAGTTGTATAATTTTAACTCTGAGAGGTGCTAATCAAATGACAAATGATTTTTTTGATTCAAATGCCTTTTGATCAAGCGAGAGTTATTGAAAAAAAAGTCAGATCTCATTTGAGCCCAGAATACCTAACCTGAGACTAGTTGACTGTTAGAGATCGTCTGAAATTTTTATTATTTTATTCACAAATGATTTTTTTGACACGGAGGCCTCCATTTGAATTCAAAATTATGAAAAAATCAAGCTAGACATTCTTCAGTACCGGTATATCTATTTCAGGTCAGGCCAAGCAGTTGATTTTGGATTCCGAGAGGTGCTTATCAAATGACAATAGATTTTTTTGATTCAAATGCCTTTGAATTAAGCAAGAACTCTTGAAAAAAAAGTTAGATCTTATTTGAGCCAAGAATCTCTTACCTCAGACAGGTTAAGGCCGTAGTGAGCAGTTCAATTTCAACTTTTAGGGGTGCTCATCAAATGACAAATGATTTTTTTGATTCAAATGCCTTTTAATTAAGCAAGAATTTCGGAAAAAAAAGATAGATGATGAAATGATTTTTTTGATTCAAATGCCTTTTAATCAAGCGAGAGTTTAAAAAAAAAAGTTAGATATTATTTGAGCCCAGAATCTCTTACCTTAGACAGGTTAAGGCCGTCGTGAGCAGTTCAATTTCAACTCTGAGAGGTGCTAATCAAACGACAAATGATTTTTTTTATTCATATGTCTTTTAATCAAGCGAGAGCTCTTGAAAAAAAAGTCAGATCTCATTTGAGCCTGGAATACCTAACCTGAGACAGGTTAAGTTTGGGGCGAGTTGTTTAATTTTTACTCTGAGAGAAGCTAGTTATTTGACAAATGTCTTTTTTGCTTCAAATGCCTTCTTATTGAGCAAGAATTTCGGAAAAAAAAGTTAGATCTCATTTTTTAATTTTAAAGTAGTTTTGAAATTTAGCACACAGTATGATGACACTTTATTACAGACTGAGAATACTTCTAATTTATTCCTAGAGATATCTAGGACTTTTATTTTTGGTCTCGATTAAAATATCGTGTAACAAGCTAAAACTTGCTATAAATCGTGTCAAAAATTTTCTTTTTAAAGAAAAAATATATATATATACTTTATTTACCTGCAAATTGCTCGGTTTGATTTCGGAGTGATCCAGGACGTTTTGAATTTGCTATTGGTTAAAGTTGCTCAGACCGATCGACTTGGCCCGACCGGCTTTGACTTGATCCTCCATTGCCTGTCGAGTAAATCAAGTTTACTTAAGTTAAAATTTTTTTTTTTTTTTCTAAGTTGAATGTACGACTTTCCATGTGGAAACGCGATCGGTGTCGTTGTCTATGACGGAGCTTCCGTCCTCATTTTTGCCGACCGAGTTCTCGTTTTTGTCCTGGACCATACCCATCGGCGAGTGGATGAGGTACATGTCGACGTACTGCAGGCCCAAACTCTCGAGGGACAGCTTCAGAAACTTCTCGACGTCCGAGGCCCGGACTCCGTACATCGGAAGCTTTTTTAAAAGAGACAAAATTTATTTAGTTTTTTATTTACGTTAATAAAATACGTCTCAATAATTTTTTGTTAGATAAGAAAAAAAAAAATGAATTTAAAATTGTAGCCAACCCTGTAATCTCTGTAAGTTTCTCGTCTTTTTTCAGATGACCTACGATTGGAAATCAGTACTTAGGGAAAAAAAAAAATCTCGAAAAATAGTACCTTGGTAGTGATGAAGACATCCTCGCGTTTGCCACCGTTGTCGAAGTACTTTTTCAAACTCTTGCCGATGGCGACCTCGTTGCCGTAAACGAAAGCCGTGTCGATGTGCTATAGCCGATAGCAGTCGATCATCAGCTGGTTATTGTAGCGGTCGAAGGACAGCAGCCCCCTCTTGGCATAGCTTGGATCGAGAACGTCACCTTTGAAAAAAATAGTTCAAAATTATTTATTTTAAAAATTTTCAGAGCATAAAAATTGTTTGAAAGATAGAGACAAAATTAAAAAATAAAGACTGAAATAAATAAATTTTTTAAAGTAAAATGGATACATCCTATAATATTTCAAGGGTTTATACATACACAACTATAGTTTTGTATGAAAAAAAACATTAAATTGAATTAAAAATTACGAAAAAAATTGAAATTTCACATACTTGCGCATTTGAATCAACGGAACCAAACGGCGACGGCGATGGCAAGTCTCTTAAATCACGACGACAGATTCTGCAGGGTTTTCTTTTACGGAGTAGATTGTACACTGTAAAAAAAAAAAAAAAAAAAAAAAAAATTAATTGTCCTATAATGTAATGGTTTTTTTTTTTTTTTTCATAAAAAATAAAGTTTTCAACTTACGAGTAATTGTGCTGGTAGTAAGCCGTCGAGGAACTTCGAGCAACAGCGATGCGACTTAGGTAGTGACTCGGCCGATTTTTTTAAGAAGAAGACTAAATAAAAATTGCAATAATAACGCTTTTATTTGAAAATTACTTACCGGTGTTTGTGCCGGTAGCAAGCCGTCGAACTCTTGAAATTCACAGCATTACGCGATGGCGACTCAACTCCGGTATTGCACTGTGATGAATTTACCCAGATACAAACCTTCCGCTAGTACGATGCTGATTTAATCACACTTCTTTTTTAAAACACTTCACAACAATACCACGATCTTCAACCACGTGCGTTTTAAACTGGCTAGGGTTATGTTTATGTTCGCTCGATTAAATACAGCCTTCTATTTTGATGAGGTCTTTGATTCTAAACCTCACTTTTAAATTTTATGCCCATTTCTAATCGTTGATAAAAAAAAACCTGATTAAAAAAAAAAATATTAATATATTTTTTTGGAATCAGGGTAAAATTCTGTACACAAAAATATTAATATCTCAGTTGATCCATATTTAATGAATCACGGTGTATATAGTTGCATCTCCCGTGCAGTTTGTACAGAGTGATCCCAAATAGGTACGTGATCCCAAATGGGGTCCACCACCTTATACGATATTTAAAAAAAATTCTATTAAAAATAAAATTTTACCTTTCGTAAGAAGCCCTTTACGTAGGTCAATTTTAAAAATAAAGGTCAAATTCGTAATCAGCAATCCCAAAAACTTCCACTTACTAAGTTTCAAAAAATTGCTATTGAAAATAAATTTTTACCTTAAGTAAGTAGCCCTTACATAGGCCAAATCAAAAAATAAAGGTCAGTTTCGTAATCAGCAACCCCAAAAACCCCCGACGACTCTATTTCTAATTTATCATAGACGTAAAAGTCTGAAAAGAGCCTGAGTAAAAACAAGATTCAACTGTGAATAAGTAGACTTTAGGAAGGTCAAATCTAAATAGGAGTATTGGATTCGTGATCAGTAGCCCCGAAAACGCCCAAGTACCAAATTTCTAATTGATCTGAGACGTCTAAGTAACTTTTTTTTGAAAAAGGAAGTTGACGACGACGACGACAGTGATGACGAAAATTCTTAATATAATAGAGGATTCTTAAATTGAAACTTGTAAAGAAATAGTTGATTCAATAAGTTGACTTTAGTTATTGAAATCTACCAAAATTTTACTATAAAATAAACAGAGTGTATTTCAACGACCGCATGTGAGGTTCACCTCGAGGAAGAACAGAAAAACTTGAACTAGAACTTTAACTTATTAATAATATAAGTGTTGGATAATTAATTAGTTGACAATTTAACATTTAAGTGAACCAGTCAGAAAAATTAAAGAAGGATGGATACAACGTCTTATGCACGAACCATTCATAGTTGGAGGTGGGGGAAGAGTCAAACGAGAAAATAAGTTAAAGCAACATGTGTTGAACATGAGTTTTTTTTCAAAATTTTTTCATTCATGAGTAATCATTCAATTTTTTATTATAAATTTCAATTCGAAGGTGCCTAGTCGACGACCATCCATTACCAATCGACTATATAACAACTTTTCACGCTAGTAGCCCAAAAGTACAATTTTCGAGCCCATACCGCGGGAAACGAATATTGTACTTTCCAACTACTAGTAGAAAATTCAGTTTGGTCTTTTTTGTTTGTCTAACTTTAAATTTTAATTTAAAAAAAAAAAAATATATATAACCTTACCAGCGGAAAACATTGAAAAAAATCCAGAAAACAAAAAATTCAATACTTTTCAAATAAAATCGATCTTATTGTTATAAATATTGTATTGTTTATCAATATTTACCGTCATAATTTATGTTAAATGCTAAGTAAAATTTCTGAGTAATAATCACAATAGAATAAAAAGTGAACGAAAAAAAAATCTTAAAATACGTAAAAAAGTATGTACAATATTGTTTGTATGATTTTGTATGTTGAGAAAAAAAATTACGCTAGGAACGCTGTTGCAAGGGATCCTTTCCTGTCAGCAAGCTCTTTAAACAATGCTTGCAGTCGATAAGGTAGACTTTTTAAATTTAAAATTATAGTTTTTTAGATTTTAATTAATTTTATTTTGGTTCATAAGTATAATAAATAATGAATGAGGAGTATGGAAAATTGAATGTAAATTAGTTGAAAAAAAAGTTGAAGAATGTACACTCGACGGACATCATATCTGTCCAGTGGTTTGAATTTGGCGGTCGATTTATGTTTCCCAACCTGAAAATTCCAGGGCCGTATGAAATTAATATTTTGTAAGAGGGCAATGGAGGCACCGGAATTAGAGGCTATGTTTTGTTTATCAGTGTGTTTTATTTATTTATTTATTTATTTATTAATGTAACGAATGAAAATTTCAATAATTTATAGTTTAAAACGGTGTTTATTTGAAAAACTTTTTTCGAAAACTGAGTGGTTAAAAAAGCGAGTGTTAATGTATTATAGTTTTTCAGAATAAACTGAATTTGACATAATAAATCCAACGGCTCTTATTATTAATTAATTTGCTTTTACATATTTAGTGGTCACTAAGTTTTTGTTGCTCATAAGAAATTAAAAATTAAAATTACAATAGTATATTAAGATGATAATTTTCAATAACATTTTTATTTTATTATATTTATTTTTATTAATTCTTTTTGCTTCAAAAATAATAAAAAAATTTTGTTTGACTGACAGCCTTTGGCTGAGTACTGTGATAATCATTTGTATTATGATACCTGAAGAGGCTTTTATTTACAAAAAAAGCGAAACGTTGTGAAGTTTAATGATTTAATAAAAAAAATTTTGAACAGTGAAACCCCTTAAAATTTATTTTTATTTTATTTTTATTTAAAAAAAATTTTTAATTTGTTAGCAAGATTAATTTTGTAAAAAGTTCAAGTCACAAAAACCAAAAATAAATAAAACCACTCAGTTTTCGAAAAAAGTTTTGCAAATAAACACCGCTTAAAACTATAAATTATTTACATTTTCATTCGTTACATAAATAAATAAAACACACTGATAAACACAACATAACCTCTAATTCCGGTGCCTCCATTGCCCCCTTACAAAAAATCAATTTCATACGGCCCTGGAATTTTCAGGTTGGAAAACATAAATCGACCGCCAAATTCAAACCACTGGACAGATATGATGTCCGTCGAGTGTACATGACACCTGGTGTGTGGGATTCTGACTTAGATACCCGATAAATCTATTTTAATCCCGCCCAGCCTGGAACTGCTTTTTTAGCATTACTTCTTGGCTGGACAGCGTATGCTGCCCCTTTCGCAAGGGTACCCGTGTCTGTTCACAGTCTCGCCATACGATATTCATTCATACGAAATTGTCGTCACCATCGCTGTTAGTGACTATTCAACATTCATTCCTATCACAGTAAAGTCCAAATTACTACCTTCATGCAAGATATAATGCAAGCTGATGGAGAAATTAATGGTTGTAGCTGTGAATGCATATCAGGTAAGAATAACCAGGCTTACTGCAATTATGTTATTGGATGCTAGTTAAGGAAAACCTATTATTACCGGGCAAACTACCACCCAGCAACTACAAGCTTTTCATCGACCAGTCAAGCGGTTTTGTGGTGAACTCATGACTGTAGATGCTGTGTGTAAAAAAAAATCTAAAACAAAACAAGTAAACTATGATGATTTTGATGCTCAAAATATTAATGGTGACATAAAATATCAAACATATTTTGATAATTTAGTTAAAAGTTCAAGTTTTTATAGAAACATGAGCCAGAAACAGTTATCTATACCAGCCAACCCATTTACTATAGTCAATGACCATGGGCATATCAAGTATGGCCAAGAAAATAATTTACAGCATGAATTAGGCTTGTAAAAAGTTAGTGAAGATTACAAAATTGAAATTTAAGAAGATACTATAATGCTTCAAATTCCAAATAAAATATAGCATGAAGAGAGAAAATCAGGCTCACAGCTAACTGTGAAAAAATTTGTAGTTTTGGTAATAACAACCAGAAAACAAATGGAGCTAGATCGATTCTGTATCCAAAAAAGTTTGTGTCAAAACCTACTACTCATGGTTGGATATATGAATCTGTAGCAATAGAAAAGTTTGAGCAATACTACTTACAAACTCAAAAGGTAGGAGGAAATGGCCTACACTTTATGCAGCATCATCCGTATATTGGTGCAAGCCCAGATGGATGAGCAAATAAGTTATCTGTGGTCGAGGTAAAATGTCCTAATGAAGCTTGCTTTAGTAATGTGGATGAAAAGTCTGTAAATTGGTTGACTAAAAACAAAGAAGAGAAGGCAAACTTGGGTTAAAAAAAAAAAACTATGAAGGAAAACAAAGAAAAATTTTCCGACTTTTACTATCAGTTACAAAGACCGCTTCTAGTCACAAAAAGATGCCCATTGTTATGTATTAATCTACACTTTCAAATCACTTGTAGTCTTAAATATTTACAGTGATGATTCTTTTATAGCAGACTTGTTAAAAAAGCTGACACTGCTCTTTAAAAACTTTATGAAATTGGAGATCTTGAAGAAGTTTCTATACAGAAATTATAAAGAAATTTTTATTTCAAACAATAATTTTTTAAAAGGTGCAGGAAATGATTCAATACATAATTGTAAGCTTCAAAAGTAATGTAAGAATTGAAAAAACTACTCTAAACTTATTCTAAGTTTCCTGAATTAGACAATACTATGATTGATGAAATACACTTGTTTTATGACCTGGTAATGAATCAGGTTGAATGGCTTTCCAAGAGTTTATGCAATGAACACATTTTTTTATTTGACACAGAAAAAGGGTTATGCTAATGTAAGAAGTTGGTCAAGTAAAATTGATTAATTCAGTAATGATCTTATTGTTGTTCCTGTTCAGCTAGAGATGCATTGGTGCTTGTCAATGATTGACAAAAAAAAATCGATTAAGTATTTTGATAGCTAGGAAATACTCAATCACAATTGTTTACAAACTTTACACGTATACACCCATTGTGCCGAATTCCTTGCCTTACTCAGTCCCTATCCATAGCTCGATCAATGGAGCTAATTACCGACCTGATTACCGACATATTGACTTCCCTCAGATCTCCTGGATCTATGATGGGGATCTACGCCCAGCTTACTGGCCCAGAGTGAAGCCCAGGCAGGACACTCGCATTAGAGCTGTCCCGTCGTCTCGGCTGCTTCTTTGTTCCACCTGTAGTCCAAGACATCTCCTATCGCTATCGTGGATTGATAACGTCTCACTTTCCAGTGACCCATGAGCCATCCGATGATTGGTCTGAGTTCCCTCCTGCCAGTCTTCTTCAGGTCGCGCAGCTATTCCTTGGGCGGCTCTTCACCGATGAGGGCTTTTGTCTGCCTCAGCCCCTGATGATCAGCCCATCTCTGATTAGCTTCTTTTGATGTCCAGAGGGCCATGGCATTGTGCAATGGTCGACAGTCGAGCATTTCCACACTCCAGTAGTCTGCCCTGATTCCCAGGGCACCACGATTTGCATGCCTGTCTGCCTTCTCGTTGCCCAAGATCATCGAATGCACCGCCACCAATAGTATGGTGTCACAATGGTTTGGTGTTAGGCTCCTTAGTGCCTCTTTACAGGGGTCTATTTCCCTAGAGTTCGTAGTCCAGCTTTTCAACTCTAAAAGCGCCGCTTTAGCTCTGAAAAAATTGTGACTGCTTCTCTCCTGTCCGCTTCCATCAGTATGACCCGCGCGTACTCCGTGATCGCCCTCACCTTGGCAAAACCGTTGCGAAGTCGTCCAGGCTTAGCATCATTTCCCTGGCGCAGCCCTGTTTCCGGTGCAACGGTGTAAGGGGAGCTTGAGCACAAGCTCCCGGGGTTCTAATCTCTCCGTCCACTGGGCTCCGAGCCGACCGTTCGAACGGTCAGTTCGCAGCCAACCGGAGCGTGCAGCGAGACGAGGAGAGAGAAGGCCGGGAGTTCGATTCCCCTCCCCTCCCCTATTCAGCTGAGTGGCGCTGGCGGCGACCGCCAGCGCCTATTATTACAGCAGCTATTATTAGTCCTTTGTCTCCTCCATAGAGTACGCGCATTTTTCTTTTTTCTTGAGTTTTTCTTATTGCCGCGGAGCCGTTTTAAGTTCCGATAATTCGGTTGCCCGGTCGAGTGACGTGTGTGTAGGACACGGGGAACCGACTACTGTTTCGAGAGGACTGACTACTGCTTCGAGAGAGCCGACACCGCCGATCACGAGGAGTCGACTCTCCGTCCAGAGACGCGCCGATGCCAACAAGCCAATCAAGGAAGAATTTCCTACAACCGCCTGGACGAGCCATCTACGTACCGGGTACCTTGTGCGCTGAATTCCGGTGCTCCCTCGCGTGTCGCGTGTAAGGCCAGGATCAGCGGATCCTAGCCGGTGTGTGGCCGACGGGCTTTCGATTTTTCCCCTGAACCTCGAGTTGACCGTTGTCGACTCGCCATTGTAGGAGGTTTCGAATAAAATTAATTACTGTAAATTGTTCTGATTTAATTTTAGAGTTTCTTTTTCTCCTTTTTTTTCTTTCCTATTTTCTCTCCTTTTTTTTAAGGCCTGGTTGACCAGGGCGAACATCGTTAGAGTTAATTCGTGGACTATACTTTTCTGATTTTTTTATCAGCCTTTCGGGCCTTCAAGTCTTTAGGTCAGTTCGCCCCGCGTCGCGTCTTCTGGGACGATGAGCCGCTGACGAGCAGCAGAAGAGGACAAGAGAGACGTAGAGACGGCAGTCAGCACTGGAGCGGTGCAGCAGGCCCTTCGCGGGTAGTTCTCCAGCCTAAGATTTATTATTTTCGAGCTAGCCGGGACGGGAATCAGGGCGCGTCCAGATACTGGCCCGTTCCCGAGTGGTAAATTTTCTTTCCTTATCTTAGGTTTTGGGCGTTGGCCGATGGGACCTCGGGGTTGGCCTTGCGTGGCCTTGTCCCACAGGTACAGGAGAGATTAGAACCCCGGGAGCTTGTGCTCAAGCTCCCCTTACACCGGTGCACTGGAAACAGAGCTGCGCCAGGGAAATGATTCTAAGCCTGGATGACTTCGCCACGGTTTTGCCGAGGTGAGGGCGATCACGGAGTACGCGCGGGTCACACTGATGGAAGCGGACAGGAGAGAAGCAGTCAAAATTTTTTCAGAGCTAAAGCGGCGCTTTAGAGTTGAAAAGCTGGACTACGAACTCTAGGGAAATAGCCCCCTGTAAAGAGGCACTAAGGAGCCTAACACCAAACCATTGTGACACCATACTATTGGTGGTGGTGCATTCGATGATCTTGCGCAACGAGAAGGCAGACAGGCATGCAAATCGTGGTGCCCTGGGAATCAGGGCAGACTACTGGAGTGTGGAAATGCTCGACTGTCGACCATTGCACAATGCCATGGCCCTCTGGACATCAAAAGAAGCGGATCAGAGATGGGCTGATCATCAGGGGCTGAGGCAGACAAAAGCCCTCATCGGTGAAGAGCCGCCCAAGGAATAGCTGTGCGACCTGAAGAAGACTGGCAGGAGGGAACTCAGACCAATCATCGGATGGCTCATGGGTCACTGGAAAGTGAGACGTTATCAATCCACGATAGCGATAGGAGATGTCTTGGACTACAGGTGGAACAAAGAAGCAGCCGAGACGACGGGACAGCTCTAATGCGAGTGTCCTGCCTGGGCTTCACTCTGGGCCAGTAAGCTGGGCGTAGATCCCCATCATAGATCCAGGAGATCTGAGGGAAGTCAATATGTCGGTAATCAGGTCGGTAATTAGCTCCATTGATCGAGCTATGGATAGGGACTGAGTAAGGCAAGGAATTCGGCACAATGGGTGTATACGTGTAAAGTTTGTAAACAATTGTGATTGAGTATTTCCTAGCTATCAAAATACTTAATCGATTTTTTTTTGTCAATCATTGACAAGCACCAATGCATCTCTAGCTGAACAGGAACAACAATAAGATCATTACTGAATTAATCAATTTTACTTGACCAACTTCTTACATTAGCATAACCCTTTTTCTGTGTCAAATAAAAAAATATGTTCATTGCATAAACTCTTGGAAAGCCATTCAACCTGATTCATTACCAGGTCATAAAACAAGTGTATTTCATCAATCATAGTATTGTCTAATTCAGGAAACTTAGAATAAGTTGAGACAGTCATTTTTATTTTACTTGTGGTGCTGATGTTGATGCACATATCAGAGCTGGTTTAGTTTTGGCAATTGTTGGAAAATCATTTAGAGTAGTTTTTTCAATTCTTACATTACTTTTGAAGCTTACAATTATGTATTGAATCATTTCCTGCACCTTTTAAAAAATTATTGTTTGAAATAAAAATTTCTTTATAATTTCTGTATAGAAACTTCTTCAAGATCTCCAATTTCATAAAGTTTTTAAAGAACAGTGTCAGCTTTTTTAACAAGTCTGCTATATAAAATTAACAAAGTCTCTGAAATTTAAAGTTGAAGATACACGTGTGAGTAAAACAAATCATGTGTATATTAAATATCTCCGAAAAACTCTCCGCCAAGCTGGACAGGCGAAGTTTTCACCGTTACTCGTGCTAGATGAAGTAATGCGCTTATGTAATTCCTCAAAGATTAGAAAGAAGATCCTGTGAAAGGAGGATTCTGCACTGAAGAAATGCAAAAACCAAGGGTCCAAATGTATGTTGAAAAGGTGATTTAACAACATGGTAATCGTCTGTTGATCAAGTGGCAAAGATTCGATGACAGTCACAATATCTATATACATAAAAACAATTTGTAAAATATCTTTTGTTCAACTGAAACTTACATCATAATTTTGAATGCAAATTATGTATAATACGCAGTGAAAAAAATTAATAAAAAGATAATCAAAATATGTTTCATCATTTCATTCATGAATATCTATCATTTTTTTAATACAGAGTGAAAATTAACACCAATTTTCATAAATATTTATTCAATTTTTGAAATTTAATTTGATATTATTCATTACAGAATTAAGTACATATTCCATATTGTTGAATTAAGTGAATATTCCGACATTATTTATAGTATTATTTGAATACACCCGGTATGAGTGTCGTGTGCAATACTGCTGTGCGCATGCGTGTGTTCTGAAGCTGCTGCCGAAGACCGATGGCGTAACTAACTTCTCGTTCTAGTACTCGCGCGTACGGTCACGCGATGTAAGGCTTATCGTAGCCAAGTATATTATTTTACATTAATAAACGTTGATAATTGTTTTAAACCACACTGAGTCTTTCTTCAAGGATCCTCGATCCCTTTATTTATAACATGATAATAGAGCGTAGTTTAGTAAACAAAAAGTGTGGTTAAGTAAAAAACATGTGCTCCAAAAATTTTTTTATCTTTTCTATGCCACCTTTTGCAGGAGCATAGAAAATATTTTTACTAATAATTAGCTTAGAAACTAAGTAAGCGAGAGGCGTGAAAAGCCTGTAAAAAGAATCCGTGCAAAAGGTTGATGCACGAGGATTTAATTTTGTGAGACCGCATGGTGCGTCACGAGGTTAAGCGAGCGCATGGCGAAAATTGAGGTTAAGCACATGTTGAGATTTTTTGAAAATCGAATTTTGAATTTAATGATCAAAGCAAATGTTTCATTAAATAAAAGACAAAATAAACAACGAAGAGTCGAAATTTACGGAACTTTCTATTAGTAAAGAGTATAGAAATTATTTGAGAAAGAGATTGTTAAGAGGTTTAATTAACCTTTTGAAAATAAATTTATACATAAAAGAGAGTATACAATTAAAACTGAAAATGGCTAAATATGCAAAAGTTGACGATATTTCAATTCCTATTTTTGATGGGATTGATTATGAGAACTGGAAGTTCAGATTAATGGCTACATTAGATTATAAAGAGTGTCTAGAACCGACGGAACGAGAAAAAGAAACCGGTGAAAAAGCAGAAGATTGGAAAAAGAAGTATTCAAAAGCAAAAACAATTTTGATCAGCACAATTTCATACAAACAGCTAGAGTGTGTACGTGAATGCAAGACGACTCTAGAGATGATGAATGTTTTGAAGAATATGTTCGCAAAAGAATCTACAACTCTACAAATAATAAACAAACACAAGTTAGAACAAGTGAAGTTAAAAAATTATGACACACCTGAAGAATTCTTTGTGGATTTTGAAAAGGCATGCAATAATTTCAAAGCTGCAGGTGGTAAAATAAGTGATGAAGAAAAAAAGGGTTTTTGATTAATGCTTTACTAATAAGTTATTGTTATATTGGTGATTTAATCGATTTAGTGCCAGCTAAAGACAGAACAGTGGATCTTGTAAAAGTAAAAATAAAAGAGGAAAGTTTGTGCATAAGTGAAATGAATAAAAAACCAAGTGTTAGTACTTTCAATTCAAAAATAAAAGGAACTTGTTTCCAATGCGGAAAATTTGGGGACTACAAAAATGATTGCCCACAACAACAACAAAGCGGCAACGGCAGAGGTGCTCACTCTAATCAAAGTAGAGGAGCTCAATACTATCAGCGAGGTCAGCGAGACAACCAACGAGGCAACGGCAGAGGCAGTGTTCATCGAGGTCGAGGACGAGGAGGACATCGAGCAGCAGAGTCAACCAACGAGCAGCGCAGTGACACCGAGAGCTGGGCGACGGAAATGCACGTGAACATGAATAGTTTGAGTGAAAATTTAAGTGAAAATAAAAATAAAATAAAGTGGTTGCTAGATAGTGGTTGTACAGATCACATAGTCAACAGTGAGGATTATTTCTTTGAGTATGTAAATTTAAATAATCCAATAAATGTTAAGTTGCCAGATGGCAAAATTGTCAAAGCGACTAAGTTAGGAAAAATTGAAATATTTTGCAAAAATTATGATAGTGTACTTTATGTTGATTTAAAGAATGTTTATTTTGTTGATGGTATAAGAAAAAATATTTTGTGTATTTCTAGAATAAGTGAATCTAGCACTGTTGTGATTAAGAATGAAAATGCAAAAATTTACAGCAATGATAGGAAATTGATACCTATTGCAAATAAAATTGATAATTTATACCTTTAAGATAGTTTTTTTAATGAAAATAAAGATGAAAATATTTATGCAAATACTTTGAAATTAACAGATAAAGAGAAATGGCATAGGGCTCTAGGCTATGTAAATTTTCAATATTTGAATAAATTGGTTAAAAATAAATTGCTAGAAGGTTTGCCAGATAAATTAGAAAATGATATTTTGAAATGTGCGAACTGTATACAGAGTAAAATGGCAAATGTACCATTTGATAATGAGAGAGCTGTATCGTCGGAGATTTTGGAATTGATCCAGACCGATTTAAATGGTCCACATAAAACTACTGGTTATTATGGAGAGAAATATTTGTTGACTTTAATAAATGATTACAGTCAATGTACGAGAACTTACTGCATTTAGAGTAAAAATGAAACAGCAGGTTGTTTCGTAGAATATGTGAATTCAGTCAAAAATCTTTCCGGTAAAAAAGTAAAGAAATTACGTTGTGATAACGGGAAAGAATATTTAAATCGCGAAATTTATAATTTTGTTAAATATAAAGGTATTGAGTTGTCACCATGCCCAAGCTATGTACACGAATTGAACGGTGTAGCAGAACGATACAACAGATCCGCAATGAATATCGGTCATTGTTTAGCCCGGGAAGCGGGAATCGATAACAGTCATGAGCATGAATTTATAAAAACAGTCTCTTATTTAAAAAATCGTACAATTGCTAATACTCAGGAAAATAAAACTCATTTTGAAATATTTTTCGGCAAGAAACTTAATGTGAAACATTTAAAGATTTCTCGCAGTAAAGTTTTTGTGAGAATCCCTGAAGTTTTAAGGAAAGGTAAATGGGATGATAAAGCTAAAGTAGGTATTTTAGTAGGTTATAATAATGATAGCGATAGAGTTTTGTTAAATAACAAAGTAATTAATGCCGGACATGTTAAAGTCATCGAAAATGAGAAAGAATTAATTTGCATGAAAAAAATGATAATGAATGAAAATGATAATGTTGATGATGAAAATAGTATTAATTTAAGGTTAGAGAATGAAAATGATTTTGAGAGAGATGATGATGATGATGAGTATGAATCGGATGAAAATATTTCAAGCGAGTGTGATAATGTTGAAAATATTGATGAGCTGATAAATGAAAATATTGAGAGAAATGGAAAAATTGGTGAGAATGAAAATTTTACTATCCCCAAAAGATCAAATAGGAAACGAAGTCTTGTTCAAAGATACAGTAATCCTGTAACACATTGTGTTTACATCAATTATGTCAATGCAAATGTATCGAATATATTCGAGGAGGCGCTAAACTCCAGCGAATCGAAAAATTGGCAATAGACAATGAACTCTAAAATTCAAAGTTTAAATGAAAACAAAACATGGGTAGTTGTTGACAAACCAAAAGGTAAGAAAATAATTGATGTTGAATGGATTTATAAAAAGAAAAATGATGATACTTATAAAGCTAGACTAGTAGTTAGAGGTTTTCAACAAAAAGAATATTTGGAAAATGTTTATTCACTGTCAGTGAAATGCCAACTTTAAAAATTTTATTAAGTTACACTTGTGCGGATAATTTATTGTAAAACAAATGGATGTTGAAACAGCATTTTGAAATGGCAACGTAGAATCCGAAGTTTACATTTATGAACCTGAAGTTCTAGAGCTTGGTACGAATGTTTTCATGTTTTTATTGAAAAGTTAGGATTTGAAAGAAGTAATTATAACTATTGTTTGTAAATAACAAAGGCAAAGATCCAATATAAATTTTAGTTTTTGTTGATGATTTGTTGATTGCTTGCAAGAATCTTGATAAGATCAGATAGATTAAAGCTAGTTTAATGCAAAGATTTGTTATGAAAGATTTGGGTTAAATCAAGAGTTATATCGGTATTGATGTAGATTATAGTGAAGATATGAAATTGATGACTTTAAGTCAAACAAAATATATTGAATCTTTGGCTGAAAAATATAATCTTGAGAATGCGAAATTATATGAAACTCCTTTGAGGAGTAATTTGAAATTAAATCAAGCGACAGAAGTTGATGAAAGAATAATATATCGAAATTTAATTGGCGAACTATTAAATATTAGCACAGGCACAAGACCTGATATTACTTATAGTGTTAATTGTTTGAGTAGATTCCAAAGTTGTTATGATCAAACACATAATTAATATGCTTTAAGAATTTTAAAATATCTGTATAAAACTAAGAATTTAAAATTAACATATTATGATAAGAATGTACATAGAGTTAAATTAGATTGTATGGTTGATTCAGATTTTGTAGGTGATAATATAGATAGAAAATCAACAACCGTTTTGGTAATTAGACTTTTTGGAAATTTGATTTATTAGAAAACGCAAAAACAGAATGTAGTGACAAAATGTTCAACTTTTGCTGAATACACTGCTTTATCGGAAGCAGTAACTGAAATTTTATTTCTATAAATTTGTTAAATGAATCGTTGAATTTGAGAATAGAAAAACCGATAAAAATTTATGAAGATAATTCTGGGGCGGTAGCAATTGCAAATTACGGTAACTTTACAAAAAATTGGAAGCACATTGAAGTGCAATATTATTATGTTAATGAGAATTATGAAAATGGCGTGATTGATATTATCAAGATAGATTCTAAATTTAATTTGGCTGATTCATTTATTAAAAGTTTAGATAAAACAAAATTTGTCAAAATGAGGATTCCGTTAAGATTGATTTGAGATAATTGGATTATAAGGTGAGTTTGTAAAATTAAATAGTTAGAACAGTTACTGAGATAAAAGTGAAATGTCGTAGATTCAAGGAGGCGTGTTGAATTATGTGAACATTCCGACATTATTTATATTATTATTTGAATACACGCAGTATGAGTGTCGTGTGCAATATTGCTGTGCGCATGCATGTCTTTTTACACTCATTGAATTTTTCTCTGTCCCAAGTTTTCTCAGTGGTTTCCATGTTGTTGCAATGATTCCACCCTGCTGTCTAAAAATGCTTTCGCCAATTTATTTCTGAATAAATGATTTCTGTCAGATCCAAGTTTCGACTGTGAATTTTGATTGGTTGTTCTTTTACGATGCTTGGTGAATTGTTCACTAATGCTTGAAGGCTTATAGTTCATAAGACTCTCTTTAACTTTCATTGAATTTCGTGTCAATGAAAACTTCATCAACCTGTTCCCAGAAGCCTTGATCACGCTCAGCTAACATGTGGATAGGTAGATGGTCGTACTTGCATTTAAGGTCTTTTCATACCGGTGAGTCCAATAAATTTCTAATGGTTAATATTTATATTCATTCTAATGTTTTGCAGTGAGCGTTGATTTTTTTTAGGGTTCACGAGATTCCAGTATTCGCCGCGCTGTGGAGGCAACAACCGCTGGACGGGATAGCAGCAGCGCGAGCGACATACTCCATCGACCCCCACTCGAGTACGTATAACGCATGGATCTATCGCGGGACCCCCTACTTTAGTAATTCATAATTTGGGCGAATCACTCATCGTCAAAGGGGCGTGCAGCGTTCGCGCGATGGACGAGTTTGCTTGACTGCAAGAGGCCCACGCGCATCTTCCCCGTCTCGCTACCGAACGAATATAAAGCCACTCTCGGGCCCGGAGAGGACTTGAAAATTTCTTGGCTTGAAGCACTACCTCGTTCAGGGCTATCAGATTGAGAAATTTAGTTTCATATTACTTTAAGCAACCGGTCATCCGCGCCGCGTGCCCAATAAACGATTTGAGATCCGATTGTGAAGAAATCCACAGTTTTCCTGCCAACGTGCCGGGCCACAGGATTTCCCGGGCCGGACCAATTCGAATACCCAGTCGAGGGACGCAACCTCAGTTCCCGCCAACGTGCTGGACCGTAGGACCAATCAACCCGAACCACATTTGCCCACCAGTTTGAGCGACATAATTCAAGACAGACGCCGTACATCCGATTTTTATTGGCCTTTGTTTTCCTTGTCTCGCTTCGCCTGCAAGCCCTTATCGCCGACGTCATATCTTATGAGCCAGTCAAGATAGGGTGGGACCCTCACTAAGGTCCCGTGCAGGCCAGAAGCGAGCATACAAACTACTTGCACTCACGGTAATTTTTTTTCCTAATCGCTGATACCCGCGGCCCCGAGGTAGGATTCTCGCGATGAACACAGCGACTCACTGCGAGAAAAAATAAGAAATTGCGAATTTGTTAAATTCCTTTTTTTTTTTTTTTTTTTTCTTATGTTATTCTATAACCACAAGTTAGCGATAGATGTTTTTAATGTATTCAAGCATCGGAATGCGTTGGGTGCCGTATCAATGGGGGGGTGCTAAAGGGAGCTGCACCATTTTTCAACTTAATTTTATACATGGTGTGGAAAAAGTAGCGGTACCACTCCTTAACATTGAAATAAAGCATTATTTGTACAGCACATGTAATGTAAAACTTTCCTGAAATCAAATTTACGATTTAGTGAGCCCTATGAAAAAGGGCCCGGGTCCTTATCTTGAGCCCTACGGACCCAAACTTCGTTTTTTCAAATAAAAACCCCCATTTTTGACCTCTGTTTCAAAAAGAACGGAAAGCTTTACGATTTTTAGGTATTTAAAAAAAAAAAATTTCGGCTCTTATTAGGGCCATGCAGGGCCCTTTTCCTTTCGTTCCTATTATCTCCGAAAATACGCAATTTTTGTACACACATGTGTTGTAAAAGTTTATTGAAATAAAATTTGCGATTTATTGGGCCCTATGAAAAAGGGCCAGGGCCCTTATCTTGGGCCCTACGGACCCAAACTTCGTTTTTTCTAATAGGAACCCTCATTTTTGACCCCTGATTCGAAAAGAATGGAAAATTTCACGATTTGTTTAGGGCCCTGCAGGTCCCTGAGTAAGGGTAAAAAAATTTTCAAAAAATACCTAAAAATCATAAAATTTTTCGTTTAAAATTTTATGTTGCTTCAGACTTTGCAGTTTTTTAAATCTTTGTACGCCTCTGTTAATCTATCATTGAAAATAACTCTTTGTGAATGTTATATCTCTGGTCGTAACAGAAAGATCTGTTTTACTCTGTCTCTAAATAAATTATAGTTTGCAAAATTATAACATGAGACAAAAAAAATATAATTATAACTTTTTATCTAACAGCTTTGATTGCAGCTGCCAGGTGGATGGTGTTATTTTAGTCGTCCCGTTCAATTTTTATAGCTCAGAGCAGTAGTGAATAAGATTGTGTCAGTTTTGTGTGTTGTAGAGTCAGAATTTAAGCATCCTGATTCCTGTCTAACTCTGCAATTTCAGTGGCTCTAATCATGGCTCTGAAAAATAACATTCACTCTTTCAAATCGGACATTTAATTTCAAAAGGACTACACAGCTCAAGCTAAGTTTACTCTTATGTAACAGATGATAATCTTTAGTGCTTTTAGTGCTTTCACAGTGGCAAGGCAGCAAACACAATTTTTAAAATTTATTCAAGGCAATCGGCGGGTTAAACATGTTGGAAGTTGAAAAAAGAATTAAAAATAACATCAAAATTATAGAGGGATGTATACAATTGATATAAATATATAAATACCAAAATGAGAGTGCATAGTTTGAAAATGACAAATTTATTCGAACATGGGTAAAATATTCCAAGAAATCTTGAATTATTCAATTAGAAACGTAATTCAATTAGAAACGTAATGAACCAACCCAATAACCCTTTGAAGAAAAAATCGAACGCGTTATAAAGAGTCGTGCGATTAAAAAAATTTCTAAAATTATTTTTATTAAATTATGCATTTTTCTGCGATTACATATCGAAGTTCAAAATTAATTATTCGTTACCATCCCAAACAATTGTACAGTTTGTTCTATAAGTTGTTCAATAGAAGAAGAACTAATTTTGCACGACAAAGCAACTTAGAAAATTTGCAAAAATTTCTATTATAAGAAATAATAATTAAAAAACAAAAACAACCTGCCACCTATTTACTAAGTAAGCTGCAATATTCAACATTAGAAAAAAAAAAAAAAAAAACTGGAAAAAAAATGGATTTCGCTCAATCTAACTATACCAAAAAATCATACTTATGTAAATAAGACACTTGCTATGTTTATTTTATTTTATTTGTTGTAAAATATCATTCAATTTAGCTGAACATCACCTTGTACTAAATTAAATTAATTTATTTTGCATTGTTACGCTTAATAAAATAGGAATATATTTATAAGCAGCGTATAAAACTGTTTTGGCGTTGCAATGTATCATTTTCCAAAAGATCCATTAATTTTATTTTCTTTGCAGTGCAGCGTTTGTCATGCGCTACACCAGCAAGGCCAACCTTGCACCATTTTGCTTGAATGACATTAATAGTGTCATGTCCTAAAATCGGGACAGATCTATTTAATTAATTTGAATCTACTTCACCCTTTTTAATTACCGGGTAGGTGAATCGAATAACTGAGAGGAGGGGTTAATTGACAAAACTACAAACCCGAAAGACTACTTGAAATTCTATTTATTAAAAACCAAACCATTACAAAACGTTACACGCTACTTCCTTAAAATAATCTTACTTCTATAAAAGTTCTGGTCACTTCATAGAGAGAGAGAGAGAGAGAGTGTGTGACGTTGTTGTAGACTGAAGACTCCCGCTGGGCTGCTTGAGGTGGTGAATCGGTGGTTCTGCACAGTCCTGAAGGAACTTCCCGGCACTTTTCTCTAGTCAGTCACAAAGGCTGTTGTTTCCTTAAAAGTCTTTTTAAAATATAGTCTTCACTACCGGAACTCTAATTTTTATTGTAGCTCGCACTTATCCGAAACTCGCGAATTAGGTGCTCTGATTAGTACACTCAGAATTGCCCTTAAAACGAGACTATAAATAGTCATTCAGGTTTATCTCGATATATTTTTAATAAAAGTATCGAGACCTTGAAATCTCTAACTCTCGTGAGTCCGGTCGTGGAGATCTTCCTCGCGGAACGATGTGCGCTAGACGAGTTCTGGTACGCGACTGAATTAACCAAGCTCTCGGGCTCGCGTTCGCGGCCCTATTTATACCCCTACGCATGAGGACCCAGCCCCGTAGAGGGGATCATGGACCCTCCCATGTGTGCCCGAATCTGGGGGAAAAACCAATGATTTGGCCTCTTTTCCACGAGGGCTTGGCCTTGGCCTAATTTATTATAATATTCCTCATGTGTGGACTCCCTCTCCTACAAGTAAAGTCCGCCTAAAATATTATGGGACCCGATTCATTGAGGCCTCATTGGGTCAATGTCACTGACCGGCGGTCGCGGGGGATTGTTTATGGCCTCCCGCCTCCTTGCCGTGACGCTCTATTGTTGGGGTCCGGTGCTGGCTTTTCCTTCACTCAGCCTGGCGTCCCGTGCTGACGCGTTTCTTTTGTCCTCTCCCTCTCTTCTTTTTCCCAGCTCCTGTTCGCTTTTCCTCTCTCTCTCTCTTTTTCTTCTTTTTATTCTCTCTCTCTCTCTTATTTATACTTACTAATTTATCTTATTTGACTAATAATTGAATAATTTGTAAATAACTTAAGAATTAGCTTAAAATTATTTTAATTTTAAAAAGGGGAGCTGGTGCCGACACGACATCTCTCCTTCCCCTTCAAGTTCGGAGGTTGTTTAGACAACTCCAATCGTTTACTATAGTAAGAACTCCTTAGTATCAAAAAAAACATTTGTTTAATTACTTTTATACCCCTTTTTTTTTTTTATTCTTAACTTTTACTTGAATCTAGGACGCCAAACAAGTTTATTTTATTATTATTAATTTTGTTTGAATAATGAATAATTCGATTAATTTATGATATAGACTTATTTCGTAGTACTTAAGTAGTATTAAAAATAAAAATATTATTCTATTCAAAATTTCTCTAAATTTATTTTAAAATAAGTCGTCTCGCTTAATATTTTTTTGTTTCTATTTGTTTTTAGGAATTTCTCACTTATTAGGAGTTTTCTTATGTTGTAAAAATTTTTGAAATACATGATATAACTCTTTTCTTTTGTTTTATGCTATAGGTTTTTTTGTAAAATTTTAATTCTCTACTAAAACAGTATTACTTGTCTGTTCTTTTATTCATTCATTTATTTAAAAGACTCGAAATTGATCAAACTCCAATTAAATTCATAATTTACTGTACCTTTTTCCAAATGACATACTTCAAATATTCTGTGAACAAAATTGTGATAAGTATATTTTTTTTTTTTGAATATAGGTAGTTGTAAAAGAAATCCCTTAAAATCATGTTCGTACTTTACTCAAGGATTTCTTTTCTCTCCCTTTCGCACCAAAACGACAAGGTCACACCTACAATTTCCCTTTTTTTTTTTTTATTCTACAGACTCCTATGCTGGTTTGGTTTTTTTTTTCTTTTTAGCTTTTTGGAAGTTATATCTTCCTGGTTATTATTATTTCCTTTTTTACAGGGAAAGACAACCCCACTCTTTTCGTTTTTCTATTATTTAACATTAGAAGCTAGAAAATTTTTGAGGACGAGGATCCTTCTTGCGACGGAGACGATTCAGTCTACCTTGAAAAGCAGAAATCATCAATTTCAAATTATCCAGATGTTCTATCATCAATCTATATGCTTCTTTCGCTGCTTGAGCTAAGTGATAATATTCATCAAGGTATAGACGAGCTATATTAGATTCCCCCATATTGCTTAGTTTTAATAATGCCTTAGTCTTATCAATAACTGCCGAAGTTTCCCACCAAACGTCACTCTCGCTTTCAAAAACAACCCTTCTTATTTCCTTTTGCGTTTCTTCTCTCCCTAGACGCCTCCTAGTTTCTTCCCTGGTAATAGTTACCTTTGATTTGTTAAAGTAATTAATTACGGTTTCATGTTTACTCAAAATATCATCGTGATTTCTTATAATTTCGTCGAATTTTTCAAAAACAGTCCTATTTTGTTCATTGCTCATAGGTGGTATGCAAGTTTTTAACTTAATTAAATCTTCACGCGCCTCTTTAATATAATATTGTCCTATATCAAATTTAAAAACTAATCTTATAACAAAAAATCTTCCGCGAAGCGAATTTCAGGTAACTCTGTAAATATTAATCCAGGATTATCTAAGGCTTCGATTTCTATTAACTTGTCAGCTTTAATATAACTCGCCCAAAGAACAAGGAGCAATAGCGACGTTTTTTGCATTCTCCTTTTTTTTCTGTAATTTAAAAATTACTCTAATTTAATTTAGACTTAATCGTATTTTTCTCTTCAACCTTCTACCCTACTTCATGCATAACTATTCTAATTTTTTTTTTGTCTCTTTTTTTTTTTTTTTAATTATTTATGTGTCAATTATAAACTATCGTGTAAGTTATTAACTTTCTTGCTCAACATACGAAACTCTCAGTCTATTCGCGTGCACCGTTTTTACTTTATTGTTTCTCATTCTTATGGTCACATTTCCCTTTTTATTTGGAATATCTACAACCGTGAAAGGGCCAGTATACTGGTCTTCGAATTTATGTATCTCCCCACCTTTTAACAAATACACGGACATACTGATTCTGAACTCTTGTGGGTTGTGTTTTTTATCATAGTAATATTTAGCACGAATTTTGTAATTTATCAATTTTTCCCTAGCTATTCCTTGCACGCTATTTAATCGTTTGCAGAGACCTTCAATGTATTGATCGTAGGTCAATACCTTTTTCCTAAGGTCGCCACGGGAATTCTCTGCGGGAGTTGTCGCTACCCGACCAAAAACAAGTTCGTGCGGCGAAAAAGAATGTGACGAGTGGTACGTCGTGTTGTACGAGAAACAAGCTAATTCTAACATATCGCTCCAAGAATTATTTTTGTCAACGATTGTTTTAATGTATTCGCATAAACTGTGATGCATTTTCTCTATACTGCCATTCGAGCTTGGCCTATACGGCGTAGTAAATTTTTGATTAAACCGAAATATTTTAGCGACTTTTTTCATCAATTTGCTGCAAAAATTTGTTCCTAGGTCCGATAATATAACCGAGGGTGCTCCAAATACACAGATAAACCTTTTTACTAGCGTTTCTGCTACTGTTGCGGCGGTCACGTCACGTAGAGGCAGTGCTAAACTATATTTAGTGAAAGTACATTGAAACGTTAATATATTATTATAATTATCTGGTGTAGGCTTAAAAGGTCCTAGTATATCTATCGCGGTACAAAAAAAAGTTTCAGGAACTGACGGTGTAAGAACTAGTTCCTGTTTTGTTTTTACTCTTCTCAATTTTTTTAAATTACACGTTAAACAACCTCGTATAAACTCTTGTACAGACTCCGTCAAATTTTCCCAGTAATAATTTTGTTTTAATTTTTGATAACACTTTTGTACACCTCGGTGTCCCGACATAACCGTACCATGATTTTCGCGCAATATTCGCTCTCTTTCGCTTACCGGGACGTATTCTATCAACCCTTTACATATAATGAATTTTGTTGAACACTCTTTGAAGGTATCTGTAAAAATATTCAGTACCTCTCCTCACAATACATTTTCAATTTCGCTACTTTCTGCTAAACTAACTGAAGCTATTTCGTACTTCGTTAATAAATCTTTCAACACATTAAGTGCATTCTTTAAATTATTTTTAATCTCTTCTGTACTCAAGAGTTCCTTTCCTCGAACTACTACCGTGAAACTGTATCTGTGTTTGCGTAAGCACGACTGTGCTCTTACTTCATGAACTTTTATTTCGCCTACATTTAAATCTTTGAAATAAGGTAACTTCTTACATTCAAATAATTGTTTAGAGCCTTCGTCACATGGTTTACCTTCCGTGGTAATGAAATATAAATAATTATCTTTTCGCATAAACAATTTTTCTCTACACTTTGCAAATAATTCCCCCTGCGCTTGGTCGCACTCGCTGTTATTAGTCGCTGGTAAGGTCTCACTCAGTCCTTCCCCAATATCTCCCGCTGTGGGACTTTCCGTTCGGAGGGGTTCTATTGTTAGGTTGTTTTCCTCGTTTCTACTGACGCGCTCTTTAGTATCTATTATGGGTTTGGTTACCACAGCAGGCTTTCCCGATTTATTCACCCGCCTTTCGTATCTACGGGATTTATTCACTTCGTATCTACCCGATTTATTCACCCGTCCATCTACGGGGTAACGACTAGGGCAATCCGCCTGTACATTTGACCTCCCTGGGAGATAAACAACTTTATAATCATAACAACTTAATTTTATCAACCATTTGCTAATTCTTGCCATCGGATCATCAGATTTGGTAAGATTCGTTAACGGTAGGTGGTCCGTATAGACCGTAAACGTTCTGCCGAGTAAATAGCATTTAAAACTGGTAACTGTATACACAATTGCCAAAAATTCTCGCTCATATGTTGAATATCCTAATTCACTGCCGCGTAATACTCTGCTTACATACCCGATTGGTCTCTCGTATCCTTGAGCACCCTGCGTAAGCAATCCTCCAATCGATGCTTGAGCCGCATCGCAATAAACGTGTAAGGGCAAGTTCTCATCGAAAAACTGCAAAACCGTTTTTTCACATAATTTATTTTTAAGTGTTTCAAAAGCTTCATTAGCTGTGTCTGTCCATTCGAATTTCTTTTCTTTCTTTAACAGGTTGGTAAGTGGTTTTGCGATTTTAGAAAAATTTGGAATAAATCTATGGTAATAATTACACAACCCAAGAAAACTGCGAGTTGAGCGAATGTTATTTAGTTTCGGAAAATTTCGGACCGCTATTAATTTTGAACTGTCTGGTTGTATTCCGATTTCACTTAAATGATGACCCAAAAATATTATTTCGGTTTTTAAAGATTCACATTTTTCTGGTTTTAACTTTAAGCCCACCTCTCGGACTCTTTGTAGAAATTTTTCAATTTTTAAAATATGTTCTTCAATTGAATCAGAATAAATAATGCAGTCATCAATATATATAAAAATTGTTTTTTTCTGCATATCGAAAAAGGCTTTATCCATAATTCTTTGAAAAATTGCTGGTGCGTTTGATAACCCGAAAGGAGTTCTACACCACTGGAAAAATCCCGCAGAAGTCGCAAAAGCCGTTTTGTGTCTATCGTCGGGGTGTAAAAGCACTTGCCAAAAACCCTGCGCTAAATCAAATTTACTATAATATTTTGCGCCCTTCATTGCATCAAAACAGTCCAATATCGAGGGGAGTCTATATTGGTCCCTCAAAGTGACCTTGTTTAACAATCTATAATCAGATACACAGCGATAAGCTTTATTATTAGTCCCGTCTGATGGCTTAGCCACAAGAAAAATATTATTTAAATAGTTACTATTACTTGGTTCAATAATTCCATCATCTAGCATTTCTTGAACTTGGCGTTCAATTTCGCCCTTCAACGCGTGTGGTAAACGAAAAGGTTTTGAAACAATAGGTCTGTCATCTGTAGTATTAATACGAGGACTCAATATTTCAATAGCGCTTAATTTTTCATCTTTCAAGTGAAAACAATCAGAATGTTTTTCGATCATCCCCTCCATTTTTTTTTCTCCGGCTCATTGAAGTGATCTAAATTTATTAAATTTTTAATTTTGACTGCCCGTTCATTTTCGTCTGAAATAAAGGTACTTGCGTTTTCTTCTTCCCTCCGAGAATTTTCGAAAGTGAACAAATTTTTGATTTGATGATTGATAAACGGATTTTTGCTTTCATTTTTAAAAATTTCGAACGTGTTTATTTCTTCTAGATCTTCAAAATCGTCAAAAATTTCTGACTCGCTTTTTTCCCAGAGATAAATCTGCCCCACTCGTAAATTTGTCAGATCAACGCGCCGTGGTTGTTCTTCGAACTCTATCGTCTTTTTGTCTTCGGGGTCGTCTTTAAAAACCCCCTGCTTGGCCTTTTCATTAAGTTCTTAAGGTAACTCGCATTCTACTCGGTTATTGCAAGCCATCACAGGGCTTTCCGCGTTGCGTAAGAAAAATTTTGATCAGGCTCCCATTGTTACAGGATTTTTGTGGCCCTTCACTACCCTGAACGTCTTCCCTTTTTTCTTCATCATCGTTTTCTCTTTTTTCTTTGGTCGTCTCGCTTTCGACCGCATTGGTTTTCAAGTTAAACGATAAATTTTCGTCTAAATTGCATTTATTATAACCGACACCAGTACCTAGATTCTTTACAAAATTTTCTTGCTGCGTACTTTTCTCGTTTTTGAATTTATTCTCGAAATAGCTTTTTACCTTACCACTGAATTTATCCGTTTTCTCATTCCTGCCTTCACAGACTTTTCTCATTGGTGTAAATTATTTTTCATTCTTTAAATCGATCTCATTTAGATAATTATTATTCTTAAAGTTTTTATTTCGCGCATACCTATTTTTTGAATTAAATTCTTGATCAAATTGTCTTTCATTTTTAGATTGGATTTGATTCTCGAAAAATAATATTTTCCCATCGCAGTTTAAACAATTCTTTCCGTAATCAATTTTTGCAGAACTTTCTCTAAAAAAACCTGTCCCCAAAACTCCTACCGGAAGATTAAAATCATCATCAACTAAATGTAATTCAATTTTTCTACCATTAAAATAAAAAGTTATTTTTCCTAGTGTTTGCACTAGCTGAGATGTTATCCCCTTTAAATAAATTATATGTGTGAAATCAATTTCAACATTCTCATTGATTTCGCTTTTCTTTACTATGCTTACCGATGCCCCCGTATCTAACAGAAAAATAATTGGATTTTTAAACTCTTCTGCGAATAATTTAACTGTGGGGCTTGTAAGAGCTTGCGTTATGTTTATAGTCTCGATTTTGGTATTGTGCCAGTCTCTCGTCATGGAGCTGGGTTCTGGTTGGTATTTTCGCGCGTCTCCGCCTGTTCGGCGGGGGAGTGCAGGTTTTTTGAAAAATTTTGAGCGCTTCCGCTACCTGCGTTTGTCTGATTAGTATCGCGTAGCCATTTCATACAGGTTTTAATTCCGTCGCCTTGTTTATTACAGTAAAAACATGTCATTGAGTTTGAGTTAGTGTTATAATAGGATGCCCCCCTACTTTGTGTTTGATCAAATCTTTGATTATTGTTTTCACGATTAAAATATTCTGATCTATTAAAATCTTGATTGCTTGAGGTGTTACGCCCATCTCTATTATAATTATTTTGATTATTTCGCCAGGCTGATGAGTGGTCATTATAATAATTGTTTGAATACCGATTCCTAGGTCTTTCATTGGGAGTTCCCCTTGAAGTAAAATACCGCGGGTGGTCTCGCCTGCTGTATTCTCTTTCATATACCTAGTCTCGCTTCCAAGTACCGAAAGATTCTGGATCGAGTTCAGCCAATTTACGCTTTAAATTAATCACTAGTTTATCTCTTGAGTTCGTATTTTCAAACATAAATTTTGCGTATCGTTAGCAGTTCATTAAATAGTGATTCATTCCGTTACAAAAACTACAAGTAGCATTATTTGTTTCTTTCTCCATAATATGTACTCTTCTTATTTCACGAGGGTTTTCGCTCCTACTTCTATTTGTATCATCGAACTGATCTAGTTCTACTAATGTTCCCGCGATTTCGCGTTCCACTTGCAGCGCTTGCTCTCGCGCTTCTTCCCAATTTTTGGGACTATTTAATCGTGATCGTAACTCCCATGAAAGGTTTTTAACAAAATACCGCAAACAGTCAGTTCTAATTTCGATTTCTGCTAAATCTTCCCCCAAATCTTTCCTTTCGCGACAAATCGCTTTTATCAACTCCCTTTCTAATGCTCTAATTTTGTTTAAAAATTACATAACCGGTTTCCCCCTTTTGTGTTTCATATTTGCCAATTCCCCTGCAAGTTCAAAATACGTTCTAGTGTTCCCGTAGATCGGCATGAAAAAGTCCTCAATTTCGCGAACTGTCTTAAAATTATGATCACGCGCACATCTGAGTTTGTCGCCAAATAATCTTATGCGTATTAATTTAGCTAATTCACCTTCGGCTTCAGGGGCAACTAAATTTCTTGCTTCATAACATCCCTCTAAAAATTGTTCAATCTGAACATTTGACCCTGACCAACGCGGTACTAGCTCTATAATATCCCGCAAGGATAGACCCCTCATTTGCATTATTACTGATTCCATTCCGACGGAGGTTTTATTTTCGACCTTAACTTTTTCGTTGCTCGTATTTGATAAGTTTTCAATGCAACTATTAAATTCAATTGACGAAGTTGAATCAATCTCTTCAATTTGGCTATTACTATTGTTTTTATTTAATTTCTCACTTAAAGCTATTATTTTATCTTTCAAAAACTGCAGTACGTTTGGGAATTTAAAATCTTTGACTAATGATTTTTCAAGTTCGTTCAACCCTTCCTTTTCTTTGAAGAACGAATTAATTACCGTGGGTGGTAATTCTTCTGACAGACTTTCTTTAATGATTTGAACAATTAATTTTTCAGGTAAAGCCTCTTCCTCTACCTGTATTGTTTGAAAATTTAAGTTTAGTTCGAACTTCTTTAATAGTATATCGCTTGAATTTTCCGTATAGGGTGTGCTTGCGGCTATATTTCTTATTACGGGGCTTGTCTCTATTTCTAAAAGCTCGCTAATTATTTCAGAATTATCTAATTTTTCTGTCAAATTTAATACAGCTGGCTTAAGGATAGGCCTCTTGGGTGTTATTTGGCGCTCGAAAACAGTGTTCGGTTCAGATTTATCTGAAATTTCACAAAGTGTTGAAACCGACTCGACTACTTTCTCACGGTACTGTAAAAATTTATCTTTATTGTCTAAATTATCCTTTCGATTTTGGGGGTGTAAAAATGAATTTACCGGAATGTCAATATTGTATTTATCCACGGATTTAGTTAATAGCTTTTTTTAATTTTTAATTTCTCTACGTAATTGTAATATTTTAATGTCTTCCTGACCTTTCAAACTTTCTTGCTTTAATTCTTTATATTTTTGGGCAATAATCTCTTCAAGTTTATTTTTATTATTTTGTACAGTAATCCCGGACTTACTTAGACTACAGTCATTAGAAGCTGCATCCATAATTCGTCATTTTCATCAAGAAATTAAATTGTTTAATCAGTTTATATAAAATTATATATATACACAAGGTGAGTCATTTTAATCTATAGGCTCCAAAATCTCGAAACTGAAGCCCCGGACCAAAAAATTTTTCGTATAAAAGTTTTATGATTTGGAGGGGGAAAGAAAATGGTTACCTTGGATTTGGGCCCGGGGCCTTATTTTGGGCCCTAGGGACCTCAAGTCCGTTTTTTTAAATGGGAACCCTTATTTTTGACCCTGGATTCGGAAAGAGCAGAAAATTTTACGATTTTTAAGTATTTTTTGACAAATTTTTTGGGCCCCCTGAGGCCCTGCAGGGGCTTGTAAAGCTTTTATAAGGCCCATTTCTTTTTAACTCGAATTAACTCTGAAATAACGCATTTTTTGTATAGCACTTGCATAGGAAAAGTTTTTTGGTTGGAAATTTCTAACAAAATTGGCCAAAGAAAATTGGGCCCGGGGCCTTACTTTGGGCCCTACGGACCCAAAGTCCGTTTTTGAAAATGGGAACCCCTTTTTTTGACCCTGGATTCGGAAAGAGCAGAAAGTTTTACGATTTTTAAGTATTTTTCGACAAATGTTTTATTTTGGTTATTTGTAAGAAGATATTTAGCATTAACTTTTTTTTGTGATACAGAGTATTTAGGACTTTGTAAATTTGGCAGCCTCAATTTTTTTTTAACTTTCCATTCAGATTTGGCTCGAAGTGTCCTCCATTAGCTGTGATACATAAATTTATTCTTTTTTGAAAGTTAACTATAGTTTTTAGTAGTACTTCACGTGGAATACCATCACACGCTCTTTGGATACGGTTAATCATATCTTGCCGAGTCGTTGGAACTGTTACGTAGACAATATTTTTCAAAAAAACCCACAGATAAAAGTCCGGCGAAGTCAAATCTGGTGAGCGTGGTGGCCATGCAACAGGTCCACCACGTCCAATCCATTTGTTTGGATACTGATCATTCAAAAAAGCTCGTACTTCCGCTTTATAGTGTGGAGGTGCTCCATCTTGTTGGAACCACTTTCTTTGCCTGGTTTCTAAATCAACGTTTTCAAATAAATTTGGAAGATGATCTCTGAGAAACTCTAGATACTTGTTACCATTTACAGTCCCATCGAAACAGTAAGGACCTATTAAATAACCATGAATGATGCCGCACCAAACAGTAACACTCCATCGGTTTTGATTATCCACAGCTCTGGTCCAATGAGGATTTTTTGTAGACCAGTAATGGCAATTGTGACGATTTAACTGTCCATTGTTTTTAAAGGTGGCCTCATCAGAAAACATCACGTGATGAAAAAAATTGGGATTTTGTTGAATTTTTTGAAGAGCCCAATTCCAAAAATTTATTCGACTTATAAAATCAGCAGGCGTTAACGCCTGAGTCAAATTTATATGGTATGGGTGATATTTAAGTTTTTTAAATATCCGTATTACTGTCTTCTGGGGTATATCATGTTCTCTTTCGATTTGTCTGCTGCTCGTGTGAGGATTTAAATGCCTTACCGCTAAAATTAATACAGCTCGAACATCGTCAGCGCCATATTCTCGATGTCGTCGTTGCTGACATAAATGCCCAGCCCGAGCTCTTGCAGTAATATCCCTAATCGTAACTTGTGATGGATGTCTTATACCTGGAAATCGCTGTGCATATAGCTCAGCAGCTTGAGCAAAATTCTCTCTGCATTCCTCAAGCACCATGATCATATTAACTATTTCGTCGGGCGTATAATCTGCCATTTCAAGGTTTTTAATAAAACGAAATAATTCGTTGAAATGAATTTTAACGTAAAAAATATTTTCACTACTTCTTGTTTATGGATGAGTTTTAGTAAGATGAACTACGTATAAAAATAGCCAAAACCGAATCATACGTGAAACTAAAACTAACCAGTTTTTTAACAAAAACTTTATCAAACTTATTTTTAGAGTGATTGGCCAATACATTGATAAAATTATAAAAAATCTGCGAATAAGAATATGTATGTATCAAATGTCTTATTTGACAATAAAAATTTCAAGAAAAAACAATACAACGCAATCAGGTTACTTTTATAAAAAACAATAAGATGTTGGATAGCAATTTATTATTTGTAGTTATTCAATTATTTTGGACAGTTTTAATGTTAAGATCAGATTTATTTCTAAATTCAATTGATTATTATAGTTAACAACAGCTCATTTAAAAAAAATAGTAAACTCCTTCTCAACTCTGATAACACTTACGATAAAGAAAGTAAACATGAACACGTGGTAATGGTTCTCGCGCTTTTAGGCTATATCACGCAAAGACCATGAACACACGCAGCACGTACCCAACGAAAAGCTAGAAACTCATAGCGTACTGTGTATCTTAGGTATGCGTGCGAGGTGTATACAACACGTAGTGATACTTCTAACGCTAAAGCTATGTAGGGAAAAATTTGACGACCCAATACACTGGACATTCAAGTAATTTTATGAATAAATAAATAAATAAATAAATAAATAAATAAACAAGTAAATAAATAAAGAAGACCTTAAACTTTTCCAATGCATGTGCTATACAAAAAATGCGTTATTTCAGAGTTAATTCGAGTTAAAAAGAAATGGGCCTTATAAAAGCTTTACAAGCCCCTGCAGGGCCTCAGGAGGCCCAAAAAATTTTTCGAAAAATACTTAAAAATCGTAAAATTTTCTGCTCTTTCCGAATCCAGGGTCAAAAATAGGGGTTCCCATTTTAAAAAACGGACTTTGAGTCCGTAGGGTCCAAAATAAGGCCCCGGGCCCAATTTTTTCTGGCCCATTTTGTTAGAAATTTCCAACCAAAAAACTTTTCCTATGCATGTGCTATACAAAAAATGCGTTATTTCAGAGTTAATTCGAGTTAAAAAGAAATGGGCCTTATAAAAGCTTTACAAGCCCCTGCAGGGCCTCAGGGGGCCCAAAAAATTTTCGAAAAATACTTATAAATCGTAAAATTTTCTACTCTTTCCGAATCCTGGGTCAAAAATAGGGGTTCCCATTTAAACAAACGGACTTTGAGTCCGTAGGACCCAAAGTAAGGCCCCGGGCCCAATTTTTTTTGGCCCATTTTGATAGAAATTTCAAACCAAAAAACTTTTCCAATGCATGTGCTATACAAAAAATGCGTTATTTCAGAGTTGATTCGAGTTAAAAAGAAATGGACCTTATAAAAGCTTTACAAGCCCCTGCAGGGCCTCAGGGGGCCCAAAAAAATTTTTTAAAAATGCTTAAAAATCGTAAAATTTACTGCTCTTTCTGAATCGGGGGTCAAAAATAGGGGTTCCCATTTAAAAAAACGGACTTTGGGTCCCTAGGGCCCAAAATAAGGCCCCGGGCCCAAATCCAAGGTAACCATTTACTTTCCCCCTCCAAATCATAAAACTTTTATACGAAAAATTTTTTGGTCCGGGGCTTCAGTTTCGAGATTTTGGAGCCTATAGATTAAAATGACTCATCCTGTACATATTTTTTTTTTAATTTATAATTTATACTGCTTTAAAAATTTCACCGAATCACAGATTATAAAACTCTGTATTTTCTGGACTCATCAGACAAAATTTATTTTTTTTTATCGCCTCGACTGTATGTAGGTTAGACCCTGTCAGCGCTTTGGCATATAGGTCTGAACCTCAGTCAAGTTGCAAGAGTGTTGTGCCCTTCAGAATTATTTCTCTAGCTCTTTGTGCATCGATACTTTCAATTCGTCGTAAGGGTTACTCTCTATCAGCGGACTGAAACCAAAAATTGTACAAAGTATACTAGTTACCTTTTTTTTTAAAGAAAAATTCGACCTCTCACTTCGAAAATTTCTGTACTAATATCTGTGATTTCTTACAGAAAAATTTGATCTCTCACTTCAAAAATTTCTATACTAAAATCTTTACTAATTTGTTTATTATTATTATTTGAACACAATTTAATTTCTCGTAATGACCCCTTTTTTTTGTATATTTATAATTATTTATTTTTTATTTATTATTGAACTTGGAAAAACTTTTTCTACTTTTCTCTATTTTAGTACCGGGAAACTCTTTATTTTTTATTTTTTATTTTTTTACTTCAACGAAAATCGGACCGACTGAAGAAAAACCCTCGTCTCTCTATATTTTTTTCTTTTTTTTTTTTTAAATATTACCTCTCTTATTTATTTAATCTCTCAGTTATTTAAATAAAACGGCCGATGCACCAGTGTCATGTCCCAAAATCGGGACAGATCTATTTAATTAATTTGAATCTACTTCACCCTTTTTTAATTACTGGGTAGGTGAATCGAATAACTGAGAGGAGGGGTTAATCGACAAAACTACAAACCCGAAAGACTACTTGAAATTCTATTTATTAAAAACCAAACCATTACAAAACGTTACACGCCAGTTCCTTAAAATAATCTTACTTCTATAAAAGTTCTGGTCACTTCACAGAGAGAGAGAGAGAGAGAGAGAGTGTGACGTTGTTGTAGACTGAAGACTCCCGCTGGGCTGCTTGAGGGTGGTGAATCAGTGGTTCTGCACAGTCCTGAAGGAACTTCCCGGCACTTTTCTCTAGTCGGTCACCAAGGCTGTTGTTTCCTTAAAAGTCTTTTCAAAATATAGTCGTCACTACCGGAACTCTAATTTTTATTTTAGCTCGCACTTATCCGAAACTCGCGAATTAGGTGCTCTGATTAGTACACTCAGAATTGCCCTTAAAACGAGACTATAAATAGTCATTCAGGTTTATCTCGATTTATTTTTAATAAAAGTATCGAGACCTTGAAATCTCTAACTCTCGTGAGTCCGGTCGTGGAGATCTTCCTCGCAGAACGATGTGCGCTAGACGAGTTCTGGTACGCGACTGAATTAACCAAGCTCTCGGGCTCGCGTTCGCGGCCCTATTTATACCCCTACGCATGAGGACCCAGCCCCGTAGAGGGGATCATGGACCCTCCCATGTGTGCCCGAATCTGGGGGAAAAACCAATGATTTCGCCTCTTTTCCACGAAGGCTTGGCCTTGGCCTAATTTATTATAATATTCCTCATGTGTGGACTCCCTCTCCTACAAGTAAAGTCCGCCTAAAATATTATGGGACCCGATTCCTTGAGGCCTCATTGGGTCAATGTCACTGACCGGCGGTCGCGGGGGATTGTTTATGGCCTCCCGCCTCCTTGCCGTGACGCTCTATTGTTGGGGTACGGTGCTGGCTTTTCCTTCACTCAGCCAGGCGTCCCGTGCTGACGCGTTTCTTTTGTCCTCTCCCTCTCTTCTTTTTCCCAGCTCCTGTTCGCTTTTCCTCTCTCTCTCTCTCTTTTTCTTCTTTTTATTCTCTCTCTCTCTTATTTATACTTACTAATTTATCTTACTTAACTAATAATTGAATAATTTGTAAATAACTTAAGAATTAGCTTAAAATTATTTTAATTTTAAAAAGGGGAGCTGGTGCCGATATGACATTACGGTGCTTCGCAAACCAGTGAACTTTCATCGCGATGTTTAGTTTATTACATGACAAAATGATGAAATTCCGTGCAGAACATGTCCAAACCTGGCATACAGTGCGGGGCAGTGCATGACTATTAATGTCATTCAAGCAAAATGGTGTAAGGGTTGGCCTTGCTGGTGTAGCTCATGACAAACGCTGCACTGCAAAGAAAATAAAATTAATGGATCTTTTGAAAAATGATACATTGCAATGCCAAAACAGTTTTATACGCTGCTTATAAATATATTCCTATTTTATTAAGCGTAACAATGCAAAATAAATTAATTTAATTTAGTACAAGGTGATGTTCAGCTAAATTGAATGATATTTTACAACAAATAAAATAAAATAAACATAGCAAGTGTCTTATTTACATAAGTATGATTTTTTGGTACAGTTAGATTGAGCAAAATCAATTTTTTTTCCAGTTTTTTTTTTTTTTTTTTTTCTAATGTTGAATATTGCAGCTTACTTAGTAAATAGGTGGCAGGTTGTTTTTGTTTTTTGATTATTATTTCTTATAATAGAAATCTTTGCAAATTTTCTAAGTTGCTTCGTCGTGCAGAATTAGTTCTTCTTCTATTGAACAACTTACAGAACAAACTGTACAATTGTTTGGGATGGTAACGAATAATTAATTTCAAACTTCGATATGTAATCGCAGAAAAATGCATGATTTAATAAAAATTATTTCAGAAATTTATTTAATTGCACGACTCTTCATAACGCGTTCGATTTTTTCTTCAAAGGGTTGGTTCATTACGTTTCTAATTAAATAATTCAAGATTTCTTGGAATATTTTACCCATGTTCGAATAAATTTGTCATTTTCAAATTATGCACTCTCATTTTGGTATTTTAATATTTATATCAATTGTATACATCCCTCTATAATTTTGATGTTATTTTTTATTCTTTTTTCACTGCCGTGCCACTGTGAAAGCACTATTTGTCAGCGACCGTACAATACATCGACGCCTCCTCCAAAGGTACGCAACTCTTCTGTTGCATGTACGGAGAATCGATCGTGCGCTAAACGTTGCACAATTACCTCAGTAGACATGTCAGGTTATAGCCAGACAGAAGGGGCGGGGCTTAGTGACGTCACGAGGGTGCTGGCGCCAGGGCCACGGGGGGTCCCCCTTTTCGGCGGAGGTGGCGTGAAGGGCCTGGCGGGGCGTTATGCAGATGATATGCAAATCACGCTGGTCTTATGCAAATTTATGCAAATTTTTTCTGGGTGTAGGGGCCCGGTGGTGCAGGGTGCGTGGCCTGGTGATGTCATCGGGAGTAGTCCCCCTACTAGGGAGTCATAGCGCGGCGGAGGTGGCGTAACGTCATAGGGCCCGGCGGCTGCGTTGGCCTAGCGCCGTCTTGAGGGTTGTCTGCAGTGGTGCCACCGGGGGATCCCCCTTTTCGGCGTAGGTGGCGTGAAGGGCCCGGCGGGGCGTTATGCAGATGATATGCAAATCACGCTGGTCTTATGCAAATTTATGCAAATTTTTGGAAATTTATGCAATTTTTTTATTATTATTTATTTTTTTTATTTTTATTTTTTTTACATATTTGAGAGTATATTCAAATTTTATGCACATTTTTTTACATATTTAAAAGTATATGGCGATTTTATGCAAATTTTTGGGATTTTTAAATTTTAAGCATCTTTGAAAAATTTTTCATTTCTAAAATTTAATTTTCTACAGATATTTATTTTATTTTTGAAAAGCGTAAATATTATTTTCTATAAAAGTTGAAAAAATTTAGGTATGCAGGTGAGTGAAATAAAAAAGAGTAAATTTATTTACAGAGTCTTTATTCAAAACGTATTTTACAAATTATTTGAATTTCTTGTAACCATCTTTTTTTGGGTTGGCTGAAGAGTTTTTTTGAAAGCCAGGGTTATCGTTTCCTTTTTCTTTATCTTCTTTTTCTTTGGAAATGAGAGGTTTGGTTTGCTCGGGATCCTGTATCCTGTCGAGCTTGGTGTAGCCGGAGTTAGAACTTTTGCCGATTCCCATTTTTGTTACAGTTGTCTCAACGTTTTTGAACTTGCTGAAGACCTGGCCCATGTTAATAGTAACGGGACTAGAATAGTACTGAAGGGGTTGTTTGAAAAACCTTTATTAAGTAATTGTGAGATTTTTCATTCTGGGTGTAAATTTTGAGAAACATCTCTTGAAATGAAGGGTAAATAGCAGGCCTGTAGTTCAGCTAACACCAAGTCTATAATTTGTGTGTCTTGTCGTTGAGATTCATCGAGATATTCGCGTACATAGTTCTCAATACTTTCTTTTACAAGTACGTCATACTGATTAAAATAATCGGCAATACGTAAACAATGATTTACTTTGGTGAGATCTTCTTTTTTGAAATGTTCAATCAAGAAGTTTACAATACATTCGTAAATTTTGTTCTCTAAATTCTGCTTCTCGCTCAAATTTTTGAATCTACTTAAAATGCACGGAATCATCTCTTTGAAACCCTCGTATGTAGGTTGTTGCAGTACGACGCAATTCGGATTTTCAATTTTTTTCTTTATTTTGGTTTCGAGTAGCGTTTCCAGAGAAGATTTTTATTTTGCAGCTTCTTCCTGTTCACCAGTTGTCTCGGTCTCCAGATTTTCAAGCACACGTTCGTTTATAATAACTGCTCTTTTTTCAAAGGATTCTCCAAAAACAATATTGTGAGAAGGTAACTGAATCATTTTTGGGAGTAAGCACGCTCTGTAATGGTCTTGCAAGTACGTTTCCATCTCACCTGATAATTGTATGAACTGATCCAATGAATCTTTATCCAAAGTTATGTATTTGCCTGGCGGTCCAGAAGAACAAAACTTTACGACCGGTGCAAAAAAAGTTCCATTAAAATCCAACCCCACACTGATACGCTTCGCATTGGAGCGATTTATAGCATACGTTGTTGAAAAAACCATATTGGGTAAACCCATGGTTACTTTATTTTTTTTTTCGGAAGACATCTCGTCTCTTGAAACGTTTTTTATCTACTGACAGTGTTGGGAGCGACGACAGGCTTGTAACGCGTAGGGGCGAACCTTTGTCTCCTGCAGCTACTAAAGAATTTTTAGAAAAACCGATTAAGAGGGGAGACAGAGAAGCCGTAAATTATGCCGAAGCCTGTCCTGACCTGCATGAGCGGAGGAATTTTTTTTTTGAAAAACCGGTCAAGAGGGGTGCCAGAGAAGTCGTAAATTATATCCAAGCCTGTCCACACCTGCATCAGCAAAGGAATTTTCTTGGGAAAACGGGTAAGAGAGGAGACAGAGAAGGCGTAAATTATGCCGAAGCCTGTCCAGACCTGAAAAATACAAAAGAATTTTTTAGAAAAACTGGTCAAGAGGGGCGACAGAGAAGTCGTAAATTATGTCCAAGACTGTCCACACCTGCATCAACAAAGGAATTTTCTTGGAAAAACGGGTAAGAGGGGCGACAGAAAAGTCATAAATTATGTTTAGTCCTGTCTGGACCTGCAAATACAAAAGAATTTTTTAGAAAAACCGATTAAGAGGGGCGACAGAGAAGTCGTAAATTATGTCCAAGCATGTCCAGACCTGCATCAGCTAAGGAATTTTTTTTTTTTTTTTTTTGAAAAACAGTGTGCTAGGGAAGGCGTAATTTATGTTTAGAGCTACAAAAGAATTTTTTAGAAAAACAGGTGGGTCGTGAAATAAAAAGAAAACAAAAATAAGGTTAAAATATATTTATTAGTCTCTCTCTCTCTCATACAATCTTAAAAATAATAATATATGTATATTTCATGCCTTTTAATGTATAAACAATTTTAATTCACAAATTTTCAGGAAAAAGATCTATTAATGTCAATTCTCGTCGCGCTGGTCCTCACTTAACTTAATTATTTAATTTTTGCACCTTATAATGAGTATAATATATAGTTAATTCTTGATACGCATGATTGATTACTGAAACCTCCTCCAAATGAACTACCTCGTGGTAACACATTGTTTTTATTTTTATTTTTGAAAGAATTAGAACTGTATTTTTTGAAGAATTTTAAAACTTTTTTGTCGTTGTAAGGCGTGTTTGATGTAAACTGATCCAATAACGACTGGAAATTGTTGGTTTCACTCATGTGATGTAAAAAATGTACGCAATACTCGCCGCATACTGAACTATCGAAGCTTTGCAGTTGTTTTTTGTTATAACGCCATGAAGTGCAGTTTTTTTTAATCGCATTGCAGACATGTCTCGATTGTGGTGCTCGTGCGTAGCTGTAGAAAAATGTACCTTTTCCCTTTTTATCGATAAACAAAGCTGTCCAATGACTTCCAGGCTTATCGGACGCATCGGTATTGACGATGATTGCAGCAGGCAAAGTCAAACGTCTTGGGACTTGATCAGCAGCAAAAACTCCGATAGTTTTGAATTTTTTAGGCAGTGTCAGAATTGCCTGCATTATCTCCCCGGTGTTCATTTTGTTCCCACGATTTAGGTGTATCGTAGTCTCCGTTTATCTATGATGTTGCAACGGGTGTGGCACTCGGACTGATGCTAAGTACAGTAGATGCTGTGGTTATACTTCCGACCTCGTCTTCACCTTCATGTTTTACAGGTTTACCAACTCTCATTTTTGTGTCATGTTCCAGGAGAGCACAGTAATATGTTCTGGATGACAAATCGTATGTTTTAAATTCATTAAAAATTTCAGGCTTGAGTATACTACGTAAAAACAATCTGCTTAAAAAACACTTGTTTAATGCACAAAAATCAACGGCAACAGGGGGATCGATTAACCCATGCATGGTGATGTCAACCATTCCATGAGTGGCACACATTGAATTTTCTTTTTTAAACAATTTGCGGAGATTCCCATATGTGAGTCCAGAGAAATTTTCAAAATTAATTACACGACAGCAAATTAATGACTCGAAGAAGATTTTTTTTTCATGACCTCGGGTATAAACTTCTTTAGCTTTTCTGGTGAGTTCGTAGAGATGGTGTTTCAATTGAGATAAAGTAATGTCACCGTCAAACCATTCCAATCCATGAATATCACGTGTATAAAAATTGTTTGTAATTTTCAAGTCAGATGATAAACTTTCAAAATTATTGGGAGATTTTAAGATCCAATGACCAATCACATTATGCTGCACTGAAACAACTGCTACTTCTTTAGGATTAAACTTTTTCTTTTCATCTCTTATAGCTTGATAGTCTATTATTAAGTCCATGGTGGAAAGGCGAAGTTGAGAGAACAACGAACGAAAAGAAACTGAGAGTAGCGATGAGGAATGTAGCAACCTCTCTATCCCCTTCCCTTTTTTTTTTTCAGGCGCTAAAGTCTACCAACACCTGGCGTTCTGAGTCGATTTCTAATAAATTATCGAACTCGGCATAAACAATACAATTGATTGTTGTTGCTAGAGCCTCTTCAAATTTCACTTCTAACCGAACAGAGCCAGATCGAACCGCAGTGACCAATGAGACCCGCAATGTGCAGACGAATTAGGTGTGAGATCAAAAGCAGTCAAAAAATTTCCCTTGTCGTAATTTTCTCTGTTGATCTCTATACCCTCGTTCAAAAAATGAATGCCTGTACCGGTAAAAAGTGTTTGAAAGCACTCGATAAATGATTTATTATTGCCTTGAAATCGTGGAGTCAGTGGTTTACTGGGTACTTGCACGCCATCAATGTACAAAGAGAGATAGTTTATATTGAAATGTTGAAAATTAAACGGGTTAAGTTGACGGTTACCGTTGAATGCTCTGTTATCTACAAATCCAATGATCAATCTTTTAGGTAGCTGACCCAAAAAAACATTATCTAGAGTCTCGGATAAAAGACCAGGATGCATCGTGAATGATTTTATATCCACGCGTGTAATCGGATACTTTGCAGAAGCCTTGGATAAACCATTAGCGTGCGCTAGCAAAACGGGAGGACTTATTTTTACACTGCGTACAATGAGCGTTGCTGCTTTGATTTGAACCTTGTACTTTCCATCCTCCGAAGCATCCATCAAACAAAACGAATCCTTGTTTCTTACAAAACGAATACGCAACTCTGCACCGTTGATCAGCATTTTATCTTGATTGAAAACATCACTGTGAATATGTCCGATCAAATCAAACGTTTGTCCAGGAGTTGCAAATTTTTGTCTCTTTGTAAGACCAACGTTTTTATTTCCAGCATTTGGCCGTGCATCAAACTTTGAGGCTTCGTCCTCGTACCACAAGCTTGCGGTAAAATGCGAACTTTTAGCTGCAGGGCCGTAATTCAAGATAGTTTCAATGTATGCTCTATACGCGTACATATTACTACTCGGAGTGACAAGTTTATTGTTGAAAAAAACATCGACCTGATTAAAAATCGAGTGAAGAAAGTTATTCACCGGTCCGACTTTGATATTTTCAGGGGCTGAATGATTCGGTAATATAACCACTTGTAAACTAAGCATTGTATGAGCTAAGTCCATGTAGTATTCACTCGTTGCAGGGACAACAAATTCGATAGGTGCATCCGAATCGTCTGTTGGAGAAGAGACAGGTTTGAATTGACAAAAATTACAGCTTTCGATGGATGTCTGAGTTGGTGGTACGGTAAAAAGATCAAGCTCGGAAGCCATACACTCCGAACTATGTGAGTGTAGGAACGCCATTTTTACCGGGGTCCAAATATATCAGTTATACTTCTCAAAGTTTTTTTTTTCTTTTTCGTCACACTCTTCTTCTTCTTCTTTTGTCCTTGAACTTTCTTTTTCTTCTTTTTCGTTGAAGAGGTACGAACGCGACGATTCCCTTTTGATGACTGACGTTTGCGTTTCGATGCTTTTGTTTTATATCCTTCACCTTTCATTAAATCAACCATTTTAGTTGCAGCTTTTCTTTTCAAAGTATTTCCAGACTCTCGAACCCTTTTTTTGAGCGATTCTTTTATATTGACGTCATTGTTAACTACGTCATCGAAAACATTCACGCCTGCACGAACAGCCTCTTTTCCTACAGCTCTTACACCACGCGTGATGTAGGGTAAAAACCTCGTTGGTAAGTCGAGCCGGAAAAAACGTTTTTCACTCTTGAACCACCTCCAATTTGTTGGTCGTAATAATGTAAGTACAGCGTAATTTTTAAACTCGATTACGGGTAAATCTTAATGTCACAATCAAAGTACCAAAACTGAATGCAAGCGGTTGGCCAAAAACGTCCCTTATATCGATGGTTATACTTTGGAAAGTGTGTTGGAGTAGGGGTAAGTAATGAGGCGGTGAATATTGCTTGACAATGTTGCTACCAAAAGTATATTTGGAAGTATCGATTGAAACTATACGTAATAAACTAGCTTGAGTATCGCCGACCATACACGGCATGCAAATATCTGTATACACAAACAACTGATCAGGAATAGCGCGTCCAATAACCGCTGGTCTCGAAGCAACTACAACAGGATTCTCGGGCGATATTTTGAGAGTAAAATTTTTTCTCTGTGACTCATTTTCAAATCCAAAAATATGGCAAACTTTTTCATTAAACATTGTTTTGTGTTTATCTTTACACTCGCATTTTCTAGTAAGAGTATAATTCCCTTTGAGATCCATGGAGGGTTGAAACATTTGATGTTCATAAATTTCACGGGTTTGATTAATTTCATTAGCTAGTTGCAACACCGATTCGTACCGACCTTGAGGAAAATCGTGTGGTTCGGGTGGATAATCTCTCATGGAAAAATAAAATCTCGACTCATGCTGTTCAATGTGTTTTATTGTACACGGTACACGAATCTCAACTAATCCCACGTACCAATCCCCCGTGAGTTTTATTTCACGAGATAAATGAGTGGTTGTATTATCGAGATAATAAATCATACTTGAGTTACTGGAAAGAATCAAGTAAAATTCATCAGGGTTATTCATTTTTAAATATCTTCAAGCTCAGAGGCTTTTAACCACGTATCAAACTTGGAATTGTATCCTGCCCAGCGTACGAGAACTTTTTTTATTGGAACCACGACCTTTAGTAGCAACAATGTGGTCGATTTTGAATATCTTATCTTCTTTCAAACGATTTTTTCCAACCAACGCTAATTCTTCCGTGTAAAAAAAACCGTCAATTTCCTCGTCGTTCAAGTCACTGATGATATACGTATACAACCCTTGACGACGCGATATGCGGATGATTTTGAATATTTCTTCACTAAAATTTTTCTCGTAACCTTTTTCAAAGGTGTTTTTAGTTCGACTGATCCTTACGTAGTCTCCGACGCTGTATTTAAGTTTCAATCCTGGTGCTCTTTTTGATTTTATGCTTTTATTTATACTTTGAGATCGAGCTCTTTTTTCTAAATTTTCACGTGCCTTTTTAGCGTTGTAATGATTGACCTCGACAGGTCTCATTTTTATACCGCTGTAGATTGTATGATTGTATGCGTGAATAATTTTTTGCACGACATCGATGTAACGCTTGGTATTTTTATAAGTAAAATAACGCCACATGCGTTCTCGTATCGTACGATTCAGACGCTCCACTATTGCACATTTAATATCAGGATTTCTAGCAACTCGAAATTTGATGTCAAGACTTTTTAGGTAATTTTGAAAAACTGAATTTTTAAACTCTGAACCAGAATCAGTCTGAACTAAAAAAGGTTGACGAGGTGCGGCTCGTTTGAGAATTTTTTTAAAAGCAGCCGTCACACTGGGTCCGGATTTATCTTTAATAGCTTCGACGAATGCATATTTTGACAAGGCATTAACTGCGACAAGTAAAAAAGTGAAGTTGTCGTTGTATTCTTTTATACCAGACGTTTGCAAGAGGTCAAGCTCCCACAAGTCGTCAACGTTTGACATGTTATAATGTAGCCTTGGAAATTTTCGTTTCACAGGTCGGTGGAGGCTGTAAGCGTCCTGGTGTGATAACCAATCGTAGATTCTCTTTTTTTCAACTTCATCGGTCAACTTTTTACCTTTTGCATTAACACGTAATAAATTTGTGGCCCCGGCAAAGCCAGCCTCGTGAGATAAATCATAATACTGATTTTTGTACTTTCAATTTCCATCTTCAGCCATTTCGTCGTACTTCTTGTTTTTTTGGGTGAAAAATCAGTTTTTACTTTTTTTCGCGAACCATCGGCTTTTTTAATTCGTTTTTTTCCACGTGTAATCTCTTGTGTAGTTTCATAAACTTTTTTATCAGCACCACGTTTAGCCTTGGCTCTTGGTCGATCAACGTACAAGTTATTCAAAACTTTCTTTTATCTGTACGGTAAAATGGATGATTTTATCAGACTTGTGAATTCTTCTTGTCCAGTAAGATTTAAATTTTTCACTGTATCTTTTCCGTAGAGCGTGTTGTGACGAACTGCATCCTTTAAAAGCTCAACGATATCTGAGCCTTCCATTCTGTTTTTGTCAATAGAAATTGTACCAAACGAATCCCATTGAAGTCGCCCTGGGGCAGATTCCTTTAAAAAATTTAACAAATGACGTGCTTTTTTAACTTGATATCCCAGAAAATTTTGTAAAATTACATCGATGCTCATGGGTTCGGAATCGTTGTCGTTTATGTCAACGTTTTCGGCTGATAAATCACTTTCATTAATAGATTCGTTAAAATCCATCAAAAGCTTATTGTAGGAATTGTCTTTTTCTTTGAAAGAAAGATATCGATACAAAACTTGTAAATAATTTTTACACTTGTCAAAATCGTTTTTAAAATTTTTTGAATGCATAATCTCGTGCATTTCTTTGTCAAGCCGCGATAAATAATCACCAGGAGTTTGCACAGTAGTTTCAGTATCCTGATCAGATTTATTAATCTGTTCGAGAATACTCTCGGGAACGATAACCATTTTTTGCATTATTTGAGAGATGAGAAAATTTTAGACAATAAAACGTTTACGATCGGAGTAAGTAACACAGGTAAAAATCCACCACCGTGCTGACAAATTGCTTTTTTTTTCTTCAACCAGTTGTTTTTGTCATTTTTTTTACAGACGATTAATTTACGTAAAACATTTTTGTGTTTCTTTAAACGATTTTTTTCTGCACTGCTTAGATTTAGATTTCCAGAGAGAGCATTCAAAGCAATTTCACAAATTTTTTTAACAAGTGCTTTGTCTGTGACTTTCAACAAGCCTTTTCGTTGCTCGTTATTGGAATGACAAAGTGCGTGAAGAATAGCAACTTGTTTTTTAGAGAAAAAAGCACCCGATGCGGCTTCAGCCATAGTTGGCGAGTTACTGAGAATGGGCTGATATGGGTGGTTTCGCCGAAAGTGTCATTTTTCGACCCAAAAATTTTCTTAGTACAATATTAAGTATTTTCAAGCCAACTAAGGTTTTTTCTACTCTTTATGACATAAAAAAAGAGTCCCTAAAATTGCAGAGCATCAAGTATATTTTATAAAAAGTTACATTCAAATAACTGATTTTCGGGGTGGATGGAATTGACAAAATTAAAAAAAAATCTATGTAATTCTATACTCGTGATTGTTTTCAAACATTTAAAGTTTTGAATCATGAGAAACTTTTTAACTAATAATTGAATAAAACTTTCTTATTTTTGCCCGATTTCATAATAAAAATGTTGATAGTATCCTAAAATTAAAGAAATAAAATTTATGTAAAGATTTCATTCTTAGAGACAATAATTTGGAATAAAAAAAGAAAAAAAAAACAACAAGAGAATAGAGATTAACTTTTCTTTTTTTTTATTTTATAAACCTAAGTTACAACTAAATGTTTGTAAAAAAAATAAGTAAATATTATATTTATGAACATATCGAATTTCTAATTTGAATTTTGGGTACAAATAATTATTATATAATATTTACATTTGTTGTTCTGTTTACAATCAAACTCAAAAATTCATCATTTCATTAAAACTGAAAAAAAATTGTTTTTATTTTTTTTGGTTAAAATAGTAGTCTTATTACATAAGAATAACATACAAATTAAACTAACTTCAAATCATAAAACAATTCAACTTAAATAAAACTTTGAAACAAAACAAAATTTTTGACTAAAAAAAAAATTTTTTTCAATCTTGTAACTTAAAAATTTGTGATAATATACTATAAATAGATAACAGTGTATTTAAGAAATGAGTTTTTCAAAAGGTTTTTTAATTCAAATTTTTACTCTGACTTTTTGTTTTTTTTGTTAATCTTTTTTGGAGTTAACACTGAGTTTTTGATCTTAGCAGCTTTTTTAGATTTTTCTTTAATTGATTTATTTTTACTATTTTTTTTTCCAACAACTTCTACAGACTTATTTTCAACAATCTTTTCACTTTTCTTTCTTTGTTTAATACTTGGTTGATCAGAGTCATCAACTTTTGAAGAATTTTGTTTTACTGTCCTTTTTTTGCTTGATGCATGGACCAAAAGATGTTGTTGAAAATGAGAACATTTTTCTCCAGGCAAACAAGAAAAGCAACTCAAAGAATTAAATAAAACTTGTAGTGGTTTGGTCTTGGCCCAAGTAAATTGATATATCAATCTTGATCCCACAAAAAAATTTATATTTTCTGGCAATAGTTTTTCATCGGTTTTCAACTTTCTTTCAACGATCTTCAACTTTAACTGAAGAAACATGTATGCTTTTTGAGCCTTGCTTAACTCTCAAAAGAAAAGTCTCAAAATCTGGAATATCATTTCCATATTTTATGCTATCATCAGCAATTCTCTTAACAGCAGCTCCTATACCATCTGCTGGTCCTTTTCCATGTCCACTTTCTGAATAGTTATAAGTTATTTTGAAAATTTGTGGATATCGCTTGGTTAAAACTTGAGTCATGAGAAAAAATAAATATTTATTTTTATGCTGAGCAGAAGGACCATCACTCTTGAAGTGAATGGTTTTTACTTTAGGTAAACTAGCTAAAAAATAATCTAATATCTTGAATAAATGAGCTATCACTGCTGAAGCATCATGCTGTAAACTTTGAGATGCCGTTACAAAACCTTTTGAAAAAGTTGAGCAGTGAAACATTCCTGTGTGAAGAGTTATTTGCTGTCTGCTTGCACCATAGTGAACAGCTTGAATTTCTGTACCATATTTGCAAAGAAAGTTTTCACTAAAATCTATTTCAATTACACATTCATCTTCTTTGAGATATTTTTTTACTTCTTTTATACTTTTTACTTGGTTAAATATTCTTAACTCATGAATTAACAAATGAGATAATTTCTCTTTAAATAATTCAATAACTTGCCTCACAGTACTTGTAAAATTTTCCTTGCTGGTTATTGTAACTTTAATCTCCTTTTTTGTTTTTTCACTTATTCGAGTTTCTGTGTGGGACACCCATTGATAGTACTTCACAGTCTCATCATTTATGTAATTGAAATTTATTTCTTTGTTCTTGCATTTATCACAGTGATTGGAAAAACAATCTACACCTGGCTTCTCACATACTAAACTTTGAATTACTTGGTAAGTTGTATTTTCTGTAATTACTTTTTTATGACAAAGCACTTTAATTAAAAATTCAAAATTAAGATGAGCAATACAAGCACATGTCTCTCGAGCATCTAATTTTGGGGCAACAAAATTTTTAGGGCAGTATTTACAAAACGTGGTGTAACAAATTTTGACTGACTTTTCAGAGTTGAACTTTGTATGAAGGTCCCTTAAAGTTCCATTAAGTTGATGTAATTGAACTTTATCACCATTAATTTTCTTATATTTTCGTTTTCCAGGATCGATGGCACTATTTTCCAATAAGAAATTTCTAATTTCATTACCAACTAGCACACTATGCTTTTATATAGCTCTTTTATAATTTAATGAATAAGCATTACTTCTCCTACGGGTGTTTACAAAATTTTTATTGATGTAGTTAATCATCTTATACTTTGGGAGCGTACACAAACTTCATAGCTTAATTTAAGGAGTATTTCAACCCCCCCCCCTACCCCCATGTGACTCAATGAAGATTTTTCGTCGACCCCCCCCCCCCCAGTAGAACGTAGATTTTTTTCTCAAAAAATTTTTACTGTTTCTTATAGAATTAAAAACTTTTGATAATGATACTTACATTATTTTATTTATAATATTATATCTAACATTTACTTACATTTTTTGAAGGACAAGCTTTTTTCAACTACTTATAAATAATTGTAATGAGATCACAAACTTTAATTCAGAAATAAGTTCAATCTAGTCTATGTCTTCCGTGAATATCACCATGACTCAGGAGCGTTATTTCCTATATAGTGGGTATGGATGCATCAAGAGCCGAAAAATTTCCGGTCTGGAAATCCAGAACCAAAAGTCGCGCTGGGATCCAAGAATAATCAATCAAGTATTCACCAAGCTTTAAACCCCAAAAACACTGAGCGCTGAGTTCAACAAATGATTGATCAGCTATCCCTCAAGCTCTAAACCCCCAAACACCCTGGGCGCCCGAGTTCACCAAAAAAACTGATCAGCTATCCCCCAAGCTCTAAGCCCCCAAAACCCTAAGCGTCGAGTTCAACAAAAAAACTGATCAGCTATTCCTCAAGCTCTATACCCCCAAATACTCTGGGCGCCCGAGATCAACAAAAAAACTGATTAGCCATCCTCCAAGCTCTAGACCTCTGAAACCCTGGGCACCCGAGTTCAACAAAAGAGCTGATGAGCTATCCCCCAAGCTCTAAACCCCCAAAAACCTTGGGAGCCCGAGTTGAATTATTCCAAAAATATGACTGCATTTTAGTTAACTTAAGCATGCAATGAATAATTTATAACAATACCTAATTACGACGCACTGGTGCTATTATATCATAAAGTTTTAAATCTGAAATTTTTAACTCCAAAATGGCGTGGTTCACTAGAAAACGCTATAAGTTTTTACTTATTGTTTAACTCTTTGTTTGCAACATTATTAACAAATTTTTTTTTTTTTTTAACTATAAATTGAATGTTTCTACGAATGAGACACTTTTCGAGAAAAGCGCAAAAATTTTTGTTTGTTTAATGGTCATTTATTTTTTTTATTTTATACTGATTTTGTATCATTTTGTAATATTTTCACTCGGTAACCAGAGTTTTGGGAGGTTTAGAGCTTCAAGGGGAACTGATCAGTTTTTTTATTGAACTCTAGCTTCCATCGTTTTGGAAATTCAAGGCTTGGGGGATAATTAACCAGTCTATTTATTGACTTAACGCCCAGGGTTTTGAAGGCTTAGAGCTTGGGGGATAGCTAATCAGATTATTTATTGAACTCGATGCCCAGGGTTTTGGAGGTTTAGAGCTTGGGGGATTATTGACCAGTCTATTTATTGAACTCGGCGCCCAGGGTTTTGGGGGCTTAGAGCTTGGGGGATAGCTAATCAGATTATTTATTGAACTCGACGCCCAGGGTTTTGGGGGCTTAGAGCTTGGGGGATAGCTGATAAGTTTTTTAGTTGAACTCTGGCGCCCAGGGTTTTGGAGGTTTAGAGCTTGGGGGATAATTGACCAGTCTATTTATTGAACTCGGCGCCCAGGGTTTTGGGGGCTTGGAGCTTGGGGCATAGCTAATCAGATTATTTATTGAACTCGATGCCCAGGGTTTTGGAGGCTTAGAGCTTGAGGGATAGCTGATCAGATTATTTATTGAACTCGTGGCGGGTCATTGAAATTTTATAGTAAAAATTTTTTTTTCCAACTGTTGGAAAAAAAAATTTTGCTGTCAGCAGCTCCCTAAAAAAAAGGCACGTGATATTAGGATGTTCTGAAAAACTCGACGTTAGGCGTCGCTAGTGTAAACTTGACTCGGCTCCCAGCAGTTTTGCATGGGAGCTGACGTATGACTGTGTGTATCGGTGAGAGATTCCACACGAACACACACACTGATACATCTGCTCCCATGCAAAACTGCTGGTAGCCGAGTCAAGTTTACACTAGCGACGCCTAACGTTGAATTTTTCAGAACATCCTAATAAGCTCTGCCCCCCCCCCCCGCCCCCCACGTGGCCCAGCGTAGACATTCATGAAACCCCCCCCCCTCCCCTTAATAAGGCAACGTAGTTTGTGTACGCTTCCTTTTTAACAAACTTTCCTACTCTGAGTGAATTTCTTAAAACTGATTTGGTGTATTCTTTTTTTTCAGCAGTGTAATTTTCGATAAATTGTTGTCTAATGGTTTCAGCTGCAATCTGTAAATAAAATTTTGAAAAATATATAATTTATAATGATAAATAGTTTTATAACCTAAAAATCATTTGTACTAACCAACTTTTTTTTTATTTTTTCATTGTTTGCATTTTTAGAATTTAAAAATCTTTCTACTTGTGATTTAGGGGATGAAGATCTTTTCGAAGATGGTTTGATTTTCATTCGTTGTAATTGCTTTTGTAAGGCAGCAATTTTTTTTTTCTGCTTAGAACAAGTAGCTTTTAAGTTGGAGTTATCGGTATAACAACGACGGCGAGCTCGAGACTGAGTTTTTTTGAGGAAATAGCTTGTTTACTTTTAGTTGATGAATCCTCATTCACCTTTTCAGTTTGTTGTTGTTGTTGTTGTTTCCGACGTAAACGAGAAGCTCTCTGTGCATTCCTTTGGTACTTTCGTCTCTCTCATTTTTCTCTATTTGATAATTCATTAATACTTTTTATTTTTCCATTCAACTTTTGAATTTTTTTTCTCTCTCTATCCTTTTTACAAAACTCGGCATGTGCATCAGGATCATTTTTTATTTTTAGTCTTCTCATCCTGCCTCTTTCTCGTTCACGCTTTCGGCGACTTGCTAATTCTAACCTCTTTTGGCCCTTCTGGCATCTCTGTCGGTAAATTTGTAGGCACGTAAAATACCCGCATACATTTTAAATCATTTTCTCTCTCTCTCTCGCTCTCTCTCTCTCTCTGTTAAAAGTGTTGTAAAATGTAAACTCACCTGTGAGGCTTCACTAGCAGATTTTTCAGAGGCCTTGAACTTTATTTTAAAGTATTTTTCTGTTCAGTTATTAGTTTTTTTCTCGTAATATCTTTATTTCTTGTGGTAGGAGCCATTTCTTAGATAATATTCGATTTATAATCTATCAAACAATTAATTGTAATATTTACATGATTGAGTGGATGGAATTGACACGAATGGAATTGACAAATCGCGTTTAAGATGCTGGCGAATTTTTAATTATAAACTTATCAACTTTTCCGAAAAACTGGGTAATAATTAAATCAAATACTCCCAAAAAATGTATTTACTTTCTTAAAAAAATCATTTGGAGTTGGGAACAGAAGGTGGATGGAATTGACACCAATTTTTGTACATTCATAATTGAAAAATTTATTCAGCAAACTTTTAAATTAAATTCGATTTTCTGCCATGGCTAACGTTTTTTTTTCAAAAGTTCTAAGTTTGAACTTTGAAATTCAGCCGATAGAGAGCGCTTAAAAAGCTTTTGATGCAGTTTGAAATTTAAAGAATGATGCGCAACGATTTTTGACTGAAATTGGAGGACAATATGTAAGCAGCTTGCAAAAAGACTAAACAATTTGATTAAATACTAAAAATTAGTAAAAAATGTTGTAAATGTGTCAGTTATTTGAGACACATGTTTGCATAGAATGGTTTCAATTTTATTTTTGTTTGAAGACAGATAGTCTATCAAAATTTACGTTTCGGACAGCGGATGGAATTGACATTTTGACATGTTTTTGTTTTATAACAAACGACAAAAAAATTATGTGGATTCCAAACCATTTCCTGAAGTTTACTACCATAAATAACATACTTGAAAAAAATTTTATGCAATGCGTATAAGTGAAATTATTAAGAATACAGCATTAGACATGAAAAATGACACTTTCGACAAAACCACCCATATATCAAATTGATTTAAAGTTTTTTCGGAACGTAGACGTAATTTACTTTATCATCTGGAAAAATACACGCATGAAATCTAAATTTATCTATTGTGGCTTGAGTAAGATCTACCAAGAGATACGAGTGGGGGAGTTTGGTTGCGTCTAAATACGCCTCTTTTACAAATCTTGTGCTTTCTGGAGAAATCTGTTTAGACAAATGTATAATTTGCGATTTATCCCGGGGATTTTTAAAAATTACAAAGTAATGACTATTTAAGGATAATGTACGCTGAATATGCGACTGGAGAAAGAGGTTTTGCATAATCAGAATTACACTGATATTCCGATGATGCGACCCCTTGGTAAAAAGATCGAGAATTACATCGCAAGATGATGATTCGCGCATTAAATCGTCGAGCACCAGTAGTTTTTTCTTGTGGTTATCGTGAGAGTAATCCGATGGGTCTGGTAAGCCTTCTTTGAATTCGATTTTACCGTTTAATTTCTTGTATGCCTCTTGCCACTCTGCATAGTAAAATAAAATTCGGTCAAAGTTTACGTTACACAAAGTATTTCTGTGTTCTATAAAACGCGAGACAAAGAAACTTTTTCCAGAGCCGGTAGATCCTGCTATGATACAGGTAAAAGGGTGTCGCCAGTGCGTATCCATTTCGAAGACTGAAGGGGAGAGATTAAAGTTGGCTTATTTATCCTTACCTGTAGCATCGTGCCGTAGCCCTGTGGTTTTGGTATCCGTTCTAAAATTTTTCAAGGTGCGTCACGGTGTAGGTTGCTGGTTCGAATCCTCGTCGGTACAAAACTACGAGTTTTTAAACTTGAACAATCGAGTAGTAGTTTAATAAATTGGTTGAACATTGGGTTTAAGAATAATTTTTTTTTTTATACGCGTTTTTTTTCCGCGGCGGTGGCGGGCCACGCGCGCGGATACGCGAATCGTACGCGAGAACCCGCGTATGTTCACACAGATATTTCTTTTAAGGGTCTGTCCGTATAAAAACGAACCTCAGAATAAAAAATTAAATTATGAAAAAAATATATAAACCGTTTTTTCTGGTCAGAAATTATATGTAGTTTCTGGAAGTATACTGGTTCTACTACTTTTTTTTTTAATTTAAATTTTTTTAGCCTGTTGATGAATCTATGAACACCACTGGCCTGACTTGGGTGATTCTAGTGCAAAGTTGGTAGCACTGTAAATCGTTCGATATCAACAAAGATTTATAAGTTATGTTTCACTCTTTAGAATGCAGTGTGATTGAGCTCTCAGCAAAGTTTCAATTTGTTTCGGTAATTACAGAAAATTTTGTGCTGTGGTAAAGATTCTTATTTCTCTGTAACACCCGGAACGCTAAAAAAGGGTATTGTTTGTATAGTGACTTGAGTTTTTAATATTTTTACTCAGCTTCTTGTTTACAAAGCTATCTTAAGATAACTAATCCCCCCCTACTGTAGAAAAAATTTTTGAGACTCCTCTTTCCGAAAAAATGCGTTCCGGGTGTTACATATCACGGACGTCGCTGTTAAAGTGCACTTGAATCTTTCAGAATTAATACATTATTTAAGCAGAAAAAAGTCAATCTTTTGGACTCGTGTTTTCGATGAAAAAATTTTTTTTTAAATATTTTTCAGCTAAAAATAAGTCGAAAATGTAAGTGGACTTTTTTTCGTAAAGTCAATAGTTTTCGAGAAAAAAATCATCAAAGTTTTAAAAAACTTATACTCCGGCCGCCATGGTAGGCTCGACTGATTTTCTACAGATGCACGGTTTTTTTAAACTTTGATGATTTTTTTCTCGAAAACTATTGACTTTACAAATAAAAGTCCGCTTACATTTTCAACTTATTTTTAGCTGAAAAATATTAAAAAAAAATTTTTTCATCGAAAAAATGACTTTTTTACTTTGTTATTTGTTTAAATAATTGTAAACAAATTTTTCCGTCCACCCTCGAAATTCTTCATTAGGAAGTCAAAATACATCTTTTAAGCCTGGGTGGATCGCTGACTGCTATCGGGTCACGAAAACCCCTACGGCGCGGCGCCCAGACTATAAAGAATCAGAGATAAAAAAAGACGAAAAATGAAAAAATTACTTTTAAAAAAAGATTCCGTTGAGTTAAATGAGATAAAATATTAAAAAATATATTCATGGTGATCAATTTGACTATTAGATCTTATATTATCAAAGATTTTAATTTAAGTAGTATTATATAACAATGTTTATATTATACACCCGTTAAAAATGTAAAATCTTCAAAAAATATTTTTTCTTAAATAAACTGCTTCAGAGTTTTTCAATAGATGATTTTTAATTTAATAGTATCAAATATGTATCAGAAATCATTTTTTCAGTGTTCTACAAGAAATTTATTCGTACGCGTAACACCCGGAACAAATTCGTGTAACACCCGGAATATAAAGATAAATTTTTATTAAGTAAAAAAATGAAAAATACAAAAACTTTTATATGCGCGTAAAAGTTTCAAGACTTAACTTTAACATGAATTTTTTTCAGAACTGCATCATTTCATAATTCGCTGAGTTCTTGTATTCTTACCGGTAACATCAGAACCACTTCTGTTTTCAGTAACGCCCGGAACGGACTTTGCATTAAATTTTTAGAAAAATGAAAGATGTGAAAAAATTTTGAATGACAAGAAAATTTTCTAAAAAAAAATTACTTCCCTTTAGTATCAATTTTTTTTCTTTTTAGTATTCTATGTTCATTAATATTTTGAAAAACTGTGTACGATGTAACACCCGTCACATACAGACAGACCCTTAAAGCACCATGAAATGTCACAGAAATATTAGTCACTCTTATTTTGTCCTAAAAACTCTCTTGTGGCGTCTGCTAGTAATAGAAAAGTTGACTCGTTGAAGTTTTTGTTTTAATTGAATTCAATATTCCTTACATTTAAGTTCAAAATTTATGAAAAATATTTGCAAAATAAAAAAAAAACTGTCTAATTTGAGAAGAATTAAAATAAAACAACTTATAAGGGTTAATTCGACTCATGAACCGAGGAAAAATTTTGACCTTGCTGGTATTGAAAAGATAGCGATATATTTTTTGGCTTACCTGAGAAGAGGTGTTGCTGTAATGATTTACAAACACAGTTGAATTTAAAATTTTTACAAAGTTTTATTCATATAAGATTTTTTGCATAATTACAGTTGAATCTAAAATATTCACAAAGAATGGTGTTTTAATAATATACATTTTTCATTTTTATTTTGTTTACAATAATAGTTAAATCTAAAATATTTACAATGAACACATACGCATCGATTTAAATTACAGTTAGTATACATTTTTTATTTACAATTTAGAGTTTACTTTTTACATTTTTTGAAACCATAGGGGACGGAAGAAGTATGCGAAAGAAATCGTCTTTTTTCAAAACCACCGAGCATGTTTTACCTTCATCACGGGTAACTACATCGTGGGTTGGCAATCGACGAATAGCTTTAAAGTTAAGTTCGATTTTATCCTCCAGATTAGTAAAGGCATTTAAAATTAATTTTTCAATACTATCAAATTTTACTTTTTGCCTGTTTTTATAATTTAAAGTTATCCCTTTAACCTTTACGCAATCGCTTACGACGCCACTACTTGGCGATTCAACACGGTAGCCATAAAATTTAGGTCCGCCACTGACAAATTTACGCACAAAAGACCCAGGACCGTAATCTTCAAGCTCATCCGTCATGTCATCAAGCATGAAACCAAGATGAGGGTGATACTGTCAGGATTATTTTTATTACTTACATATAGACAGGAATCGATATCGCAATAAAGCACGCGCTTACCAAGCTTTTCAAGATAACTATACAATTTCAGGCAAGCCTGTGCTGTCACGTAAGCAGCAATCACAACGTTTGTAAACGGTGTTGTGGTCAAAGTTTCCTCCTTCGATTGCCCATCTACGTACAAATTATCCGAGCTGGCGAGTAAAATGTTCAATACCTCTTTTGTGGGGTTGGTCAATAATTTTACTAATCTCTCGCTAGTTGTAACTATTTCCGTTTTTTTAAGGTCCAATCTCTGTGAAAATTTTCCCCAAAAAGAGTTTAGTGCTAATTTAGCAACAGCACGTAGTCCGGCGTTTTTTGAAATATTTTTCGCATCTAATTCTATACCTTCGGCTTTTTTATACTCTTGTAGGTACTTGAGCTTGTCTGCTTCTACAACGCACCAGCTAGGCCATCCGCTAGCCTCTTGTTTAATTTTTAAAACTGTGTTAATGTACTCTACAAATAGACCGCCGGTTCCTTTATCGTGATCGTAAACGGTTGTTTTGAATTCCCAAATTACATAAATTTTCGTAATAACATAACCAAGTTCAAGAGTTTTTCTTAATTCCTGCACGACCCACGTCCCCGAAAATTCCCGTTCTTCACTTTTCTCGAGCTCGCAATCTTTTTGATTCATCTCTTCGCAGCAAGAATGACATAAACCAAAAAGTAACTTGTTATGCATTTTAACTGGTAGAAGGGGTAAGTGTAAATTTCGAGGGGGTAAAACTTTACACTTTATCAATCCCTCAAAATTAGATACATCATTATTTCTGCCGGTTAGTTGCTCGCACTCGGATCCCGTGTATATTTTTGGATGTGAAATCGGAAACACGCCTGTTTTTGATATGAATGGGTACATTGAAATTATATCCACTGTTGCGGATTTACTGCTTCATTAATTTTATTTATTTGCCGGATTAAAAGCTGGTAGGGGAGGGTTGTCAAATAAAAGTTGATACAAACACAATTTAATAAAAACAGTGTTAATGTATTTATTCTTTAATTTTAACACAGCACTCTATTTACAACAATATTAAAATAATTATAAACTTACACTCAGAGAGGTTATACAGTTTAATAAAGATTATTTTAAAGCAAAAAAAAAACTGAGAGGTGGAAATATTATAAGTCTACATTGAGAATTTTCCAGAATTAATTTCCTTGTAAAGAAAATTAATTAATGTGAGAAAAGCCCAGTAGAAATTCTTTACGGATTTGATTATATTAATACAAAAACGTAAACAAGAGTTAAATAGAATAAAGGTGAGATAAACAAACCAACAGAGAATGGCCTTGAAAAGAGAGAGAGAGATAGAGAGATGGCCCCGAGAAAGTTACGTAGCAGCAGAGAATGGCCTTGAGAAAAGAAAATGGCCGCGTGAAATTAGCGCGTTTACCAAAAGGAGAAACCCGCACAGTAATGTACTTACTGCACACAAAAACAATGAGAGGCTCAAGTAAATTATTGTTACTTGAGCCGAAATACCTGGAGATGTCCTTCGGAGGTGGTTTCCGGAGAGTACCCTGAAGAAGAAGTCCTTGCTTTGTCCACCAAAGAGAAGATGAGGTTGCCAGTGAGAGCGTCGGTTGCAAGATTGAAAGATTGCTGCAATATTATTGATTGCAACAATCAAGATGAGCTGGACTACAAGATCACTTCAGCACAAAAAACTCACAGGAAAAAACACCAAGATAAATAGAGAGTTAACTCAAGAAAAGCTTAGAAGAAAACTTAAGAGAGAATTCTCCGCTCCGTGCTACGAGAAGCGCCAAAACGAGAATAATGAGAGAAGAAGCAGCAAGCCCGCGCAAAGCCGACGGCGTCAGCTCTGCAGCAACGCCAGTCAACCCAAGCTGCGCAAACGGCTGCGCGAGAGTTCCCAGCACCATGTAGTTCTGCGTGGACTAAGAGATGGTGCCACACAGTCTACAACTATTGACTTTCTTGCTCGACGATGTGAACGGAGTGAAATTATTGTTCGCTCCGCAACATCCACGAATGAGATTTTTTCGTCGTCGGAAGCATCGTAAAGCGTTACAAAATTTTCTGTACGACCACCGAAAAAAGCTTCTCGTGGATTAAACCTTACAACGTTTACTAGAGGATGGTCTTTCAAAAACTCGTTTATACTAGGGTCCTCTAGTTTCATTCTATCAAACTCGTGTTCCCATATTTCGCGAACTTCGAAACCCGCAGATTTTAAAGCATCAATTTTGGTTTTAGTTTTTTCGTAAACGTGGTTGAAGGATTTTTCAAAAACTGAAGCGATATCGCGATTTTTCGGGTAACATTCAATGCAGCCGTGAAAAAAGCAACCTTGAAACTCGTATACGATGCCTTTATTCGAACTAGTTGAGGGTAAATCTGGGTTTGGTGGTAAGTAACCATCGACTTTATATCTTCCCTCTTACCTCAATTCGCGAGATCTTGCTGCATGGATTATTGACCGCCCTTCTTTTTTTTCACAAAGTGATAGCCATTCAATGGCTTTTTCCGACTGTTTATCTGCGCCCGTATAACCACCCGGAGGTAAAAGTGCTATGCTATCGTTTTTTAAAAAATTTTGTCTAAACACTCTTGAGCATGCGGAAGCTATTGTGATTGCCGAAAGAAACGGATCTACGTCGCCTACTTCTAGAAAAATTTTCCTAAACGCTAAGCATGCTTTTCTTAAAATTTTCACATCCATCCTACAATACTCAGTTATCTCCTTTTTAAAATCAAACAAGTCTTGACAAGGCTAAAACAAGTCTTGACGGAAAAGTTTTTGACACTTTAGACCAGCTCCGGAAACATCTTCAGGACCGTTTTTCTCAAAAACGATCCCTATCTTATTACCTTAACCTTATTTCAGACTCTTATATGAGACAGAACGAATCTGTTTTAAATTTTCACGATTGAGTCTCAGCTATAGTCCGCGCTGCCACGAAACTAAAAAACGAGGGAGTTGATGACGAGGACATTAAGAGACATAATAAGGCCCTATTCGAAGACCTTGCTACCGAATATTTCATTCGCGGATTACCTTCTGTTATCCGTAATCAGATGTCTAACCATAACCTTGTTAATTTTTCCGAAGCATTAAGCGCAGCTCTGAACGCGGAGGAATGGGTTAACATCGGAGCTCCTAACCGTGCCGACGTAGAGTATTCCTCCACCCAAAAACCGCCTCCGCCATTGCGATCTCCTAGCCCTTATGCACGACCTGGGACACCCGAAAGAAAATCATCTCACGACCGCCATAACGTTAAATTCTCTGATTTTAACGACCCCCGAAATTTCGATAGAAACGTCTCATATTCTTATGACTTAACGATATAAAAATGCCTAGAACAATGACCTAGACAGCAGAAGGTAAATTGGATGCTCACCTTTCTCTGCGTTACGAAAAACCTTCGAGTATCTTGAAAAACCCAGAAAGACAGAGCCGATCCGATCAATCCGGACCATCAGATCGTTACTCCCGCCCTAGGTCTGAGAGCCCTAGAGGTCATTACCCTAATAGGTCGACAAGCCCCTTTCCCCATCCCTTCCCTTATTCAAATTTCCACCCTTATATGCCCTATCATCCTCCTATGCTCTACTACTACCCCCGAGCGCCTATGCCCCCTTTTCACTCGCCCTATCCTAATTCCGCAACACCAGCCTACTTCCCTAACATATATTACGAAAAGCAGCCTGGTAGACCCGGATCCCCAGGTCCTTACATCCCTACTCCACAAGCCCCGACTCCAACGAATATTCCCACAAATATCTCCCCTAGCGAAAATTTAAACTGGAGTCAAGCTCGTCCGGACGGCGCGCCTGCGAGCTTCCCCCGCTCTCAGAGCCCCGAGCGCCGATCGGTGGAAACATTCAAAACGCGAGAGTACGGAGAATCTGTCGCGAGAAAACCACACCAACCATAAAAATTAAAAATGACCTATTCAAAAAGGGCGTCGTAACATGTTCCGCTGCACAAACCAATGAAGTGAATGTCATCAAAGCTTCTATTCTTAAAGACTCGGTTTTCTACTATCCTCACCCTCCCATTACAATCCAGGGAGAAAATAATAATCAAGTCGACGCTCATGGAAAAATTACAATTCGTATTTATAAACAAAAACATATATTCCACCTAATTCACGACGATGCCCCTTTCTTACAAGATGGTGTTATCAGCAAAAGAACTTTGAAGAAACTCCGGAGACTTAAGGAGGCTTGGCAGTTTTTTCAAAATCCAAAAGTAAGAATCCAAAAAATTCCTGTAGATTCCTTGAAGTAAGACAAATAACCTTCCTATTTAACACAACAATGGTGGTCGGACTCGTTTTCGAGAAAAAAATCAGTTTAGAATTTTTTTTTTAACATGGGCTCTTATGGAAAAAAACATTTAAAAATTTGGCAAATCATCAAAATCCACAAGTTTACTACGAGTCAGGTGTCATTTCAAAGATAAAAATTTGAAGATTATTTTAAAATTATAAAAATTTGAGATCATCGGACTAATTTACCAGAAAAATAGAAAATCGCGGTACACAACTTTCAAAACATGCAATTTTTCAACGTTTTTAAAAATTTTTTATCTTAAATTTTGTTTCAATATGTTTAAAAATGATAAATAATCACTTACTACTAAAAATAAATAAAAAAAATACTTTTTTTCTTATTTTCAATTGCATGCACCCGCAAGGGCCCCCGCTAGGTACGACCCCTACGCTGCCAAGCCTCCTTAAGCAAGTCGGGAAAATGAAAAATCTTCCCGATTCTTTTCTTGAAGGCCTATCCTCAGACTCAGATCTTTCTGAATCAGAATCCTCTGGTTCAGAAACCCTATCCGGAAATTCAACCAACCGGAGTAGCGACACCCCTGATTTAGACGAACCTACTAACGATTTCGACACGTATTCACCTCAAATTTACAATCCTAGAAATCATAGAGAAAGAAAGAAAATTTCGTACGGCTCACCTAAGATCGAAATTATTAATGACGTATTTAAAGCTGGAAAAGGGCGCGTTTTAATTGACACTGGCGCAGACGTGAGTGTAATTAAAATTCAATCTCTAAATCCCACGAATAAAATCAAGAAAAATCGTACTCTTCAACTGACCGGGATCGGAGCAGAACCTGTCTACACTCTTGGTACTGTTACTTTCAAAGAAAGGGACGGTAGAAAACACCATTTGCACGTCCTCCCGGAAAGTTCTTCGCTCAAAGAAGATGCCATTCTTGGCTCTCGTTATCTCCAAATTAAAAAGGGACAAATCGACTTGGCCAATAATCAATTAATCACTCAATTAGGCACTCAAAACATTTGCTTCTCCAGCGCTACAAACAACAGTGATTCCGAATCTTCCGAGTCCCCTACAGAATCTTCTGACTCTCGACGAACACCTCTAAGTCAAAACACCATTCCCGACATTCAACCTACGTCCAGCAAAATACCTTCGACTATTTTCCATTATAAAGCTCGTCGAAAACTAGGTAAAGCTCTGTTTACAAGATTAGGCGCTTGCCCACCGTCATCCGCCAAAATTCACACGATCGAGATGATCGATACATTTTTTCTCTTCGATACAAGGACTGCACTCCTACAGTCGTCCAGCCCTGCATTGTCGAGGGCAACAATGGTCTAAGAGGGGAGGCATGTCATGTATCGATCTCCATAAAAATCCCACATTCCCAAGTTGCAAAAGACTTACTTATAATCCGCCTAAAAGGAGTTAAGGAAAGGGCCGCGCAAACTGCAATTAAGCACTTTGTTAGCTGACGCCTCCGCTCTGCTTGAACAGGTGGGGCGAAGTAGCTTCCTTCTGCTACTTTGCCGGAGCCGGCAAAGATCCGTTAGTGCAAGATCGCCTTCGCCATCGCAGTAGGTTAAGGTCCCGGAAGGCCCAGAGAACCTTCCGAGAACATCGAACAGCCCGGACAACTCCGGTAGTTTAAAAGGTATTTTATTGTAATCTTTAACTCTGTCGGAGGACATTAAACTCATCATTAAATTGTAAACTTTCACTCCTTCTAATAAACAATACTTTTAAATCATTCTATTATCTTTTACTCTACTTTATTTTATTCACCCATTAAGAGTCAGATAACAAGGAGACGGGGCATCTACGTAAGTAGTTGTTCTAAAAAGACGAGGATCTCACCCCTTTTAAAAATAACTACGTCAAGGATTATAAATCCATTACAAGGCATCAATACTTCTTTTAATATGCTAAATTAAAAAAAAAAATTAATTTTTTCCTTAATTTTATAAAAATAAAAAAGTGTTGTTACGGACGGGACAAAAAACGGAAGTCGTTTTTGAGGACCACTTTTCAGGTTCTTTTTTGAAGAAAAATAAAAAATATTTGAAAGTTCTAACACTATTATGGCTTTAAGGCGAAGTCAGGCTCGTATCATCGGTGAAAAAGTTTTAGATAAATTCTGAAGCGAATTTTCATTGGATTTTAATTTTTTTGGACTTAATTTAAAGCTTGTGATCTTAGTTTGCGGGCTACAGAGTCTTTTTTTAAATTTTTCGATTCCTTCATTTTTAATTTAATTTTAAGTAACGACTTAACCTCTCATGTCCAATTATGTCTTAAAGTTATTTTGAAAAATAAATGAAAAGGAATTTGCAAAAAATGGCTCTGTAGCCCGCAAACTATGATTACAAGCTTCATTTTGAGTCCAAAAAAATTAATATTCGATGAAAATTCGCTTTAAAATTTATCTAAAACTTTTTTACCGATGATACGAGCCTGACTTCGCCTTAAGAAGTATTCAAAATGTGAAAATGTGAATAATTTAATTTCAGTTTTTTTAAAATTTATATATATTAGTGATTTTTGAGCACTGTGGACGAGACAGGCGATCGTTACGGACGGAAAGTACTCAGAAATAAATCAGTTTTACTATCTGTTTTTTAATTATTATTTAATATACCTTACATGTTAACCCTTTAACGCGCAAATGCTCAGATATTGCACCTGATTTTCAGACCTCTGGCAACTTAAAGAAAAAGGTTATTTATATTTCTCTTAGACCCTTACGTATGTTTCAAGGGTCGCTCTTTCGAATGCCGTATTGAAAAATACCCAAAAACCACTCCTAACCCCTTTTTTTTCAAAAATGTGCAAAAAACGTAGTTTTTTCGAATATTAATAGATAATCAACTCTAAATCAGCAAAAAGTAGCCCAAAAATTTTGAAAAAGAACCGTGATGATTTTTATTTCACGAAACTCGTACCAATTAGAATTCGGCCCTGAAATCGGTACCGATTATCATTCGACTCCGAAATCGTTACCGATTAGAATTGGTTCCGAAATCGATACCAAACTTGCTCACTCGCAGAAATTGGTTCCGAACTAACTCGCTCGCCAAAATCGGTACCTTTTAGTTAGGAGCAATCGAGTTGTTTCCTTTGTCACAAGCTCAATTGAGGCACATTTATTCATTACTGAATAAAGGTGAAAATTAGATGATTTGATACGTTACTACCAACCTTTACGTGATAAGTTATGATTTTTTTACAAAATAATTCGAAGAAACTTTATTCAATACATTTAAAAGTATTTTTATTTATTCATTGAGTATTTCTGTATTTATTTGTAGTATTATTATAATTATTATTTTTGTGAAAACAAATAAGATTCTGTTGAAAGATACTAACCTAATCTAATCAAATAAAAAATCTGAAAATTCATTCTTGTAATCATAATTGCAATGTATTCCGTAATCTACTATTTTTTACCTTTTTTATTGAAACAATTCTGCACTTTTATAATCTGAAAGTAGCATTTATCCATCGAGCTCGTTTTGTTTTTTGAAAATGTATAGTTATCAATGTCTATTCATTTTCAATAAACATTTCCATAGTAACCAACAAAGTGCAGAAATAAGTTGTTTGTTCTTGCAGTATTTAAAAATATCGTTTTTATAAGTTCTATATCTTAGATATTTCGAATTTTAGCTTTATCATACGTATGTAAAATCTCTTTCAAAAAAATTGTGTTTTTTGTTTTTTGAATTATTGAAGGTTTGTTTGCTTATATTTTTTTACTTTTTAAACAAATTTTTTATGATTTTAGTTACGATATATCTGTAATTTTTAAGGATAATTTATACTTTGCTGTCACAGTTATGCCTAAGAGAAAATCTAATTCTAATCAATGTTCTCAAAATATGTCCAAAAGAATTCGCAAAACAAAAAACTCATTAGCTAACTCGTCTGTAGACTTTGATGAGCATGACATATACGTTGATGCTTGAATGGTAATTTCTGCAGAAGATGATTCTGGTGAAGATGACTCCGATCAATCTTGCTCTGATGATAGTGAAACAGATTCTGAATCGTATCCGGTGAGGAAGATTCTGAATCAGATGACAGTGCAGATCAATCTACATCAAAAACTGTTGAAGATTTAGAACTTTCACTCAATCAATCTTATGATAATGTGTATGAAAAATACAATAGCACTCAAAAAAAATTAGAACTAAACTATAACTACGAGTGGATGCCTGGAGAACATGAACATAATAAAGTTTTATCAGATGACATAATGTTGAGTCAAAAAATTCGAGCAGAAATGTTCAAAAGTACACCCACGCAACTATTTGAGCGCTTTTTTTCAGTGGAATTGAAAAATTATATAATTGAATGCACAAAAGTAAACGGATATGAAATATCCCGTACTGATTTTGAAATATTTAATGGTATTATTATATTTACAATGTATAGTAAAAGAATGTCTCAGCGAGATTACTGGTCTATAGATCCGCATTTAAAAGCTGAACCGGTTGCATCTACCATGAGTCTCAAAAAGTTTGAAAAAATAAAATCTAAGATAAAATTTAACTGTCCTTAAGATGAAGATAATTCTGATGAAATTTGGTGCGTACGAAAAATTGTAAACATTTTCAAAAAAAATTTACTGCAGTTTGGTATTTTTACATGTGCACTGTCAATAGATGAGATGATGTTAAAATTTTTTGGACGATCAATACTCAAACAATTTATAAGAGGAAAACCAATCAGATTAGGAATAAAATTGTGGGCTTAATGTCGTGCTCAAGGTTATCTTTATGATTTTGAAATATATTGTGGTGAAAATCATAATAAAAATGAAAAACTTTCAAGTTGTGCCTTGGGTAGCCATGTTGTGATGAATATGTTGCAAGTGGTTCTTCAAAAAGTATCTGTACATAATTGCAATCGACTTCACATTTATTTCGATAATCTCTTTACTAGCCCAGATTTATTGCTACACTTGAAAAGGTTTGGACTACGAGCAACAGGTACTGTAAGAGATAACAGAGTGAATGTTAAAAATAATATTGTAAAAAAAGATGTACGAGGCAAATTTGATGTAAAACAAGATAAAAAAAGCGAAATCAATTTCATAACAGTAAAGAATTCTAAGCCTGTCTCTATCTTATCAACTGCAGCTGGACTCACACCTTTAGGAATTGTAAAGCGTCGCGAAAAAGGTAAAAAAGACAAAAAAAAAAAGAATTTGAGTTCCCAAGAGCGTTTCTAACGTATAATCAATACATGGGTGGAGTTGATCTTCATGATCAACGTTGCAATAAGATACAGCCCATAACAAGATCTAAAAAATTGACTTGGACCATTTTCTTTCGGATGATTCAAACAGTAATCACTAATTCTGTTGTTTTATTCAATATTTGCAATAAAAAAAAACAATTAAAAAGGCAAGTACTAAATCATTTACAATAAGTATTTGTAAATCGTACATGAGCCAAAGCAAAAGTGCCGGACAAGCTAAACATGAGCTTCTAAGAAAACCCAAACAAAAATACTGTGCCAAATGTAAAATTAGATCTAGACTGTACTGTAACTCATGTGTCATGTATTGTTGTAAAAAATGCTATAATAAGATTCACGCTAAAAACTAAATCGGACTGTATACGTTTGTCATTATGACCATATTTGATTATGTTTGTAAATGCAATTTTTAATATATTCATTTGAGTTGCAAATAAAAATACTTTTAAATGTGTAATGGGGTATTTCTAGAGAATAGGGCCTCCCTTAAATAATTAACGGAGTTTCTCGGGCCCTCCCATTACAAGGAAAATTCATGCAAGAAAAATTGGGGAAAACTCCTTAACTCCGGGGTAGGGTTCCCACGGAAAGAAAACCTCCGGGACTGGTCGGTGAGCTAGAAAGAGAAGAAATAAATTATTGCAAAAATCTTGGTTGAATTTGATTTTATTCTTGTCTACGAAAATCAAGTCTACGATTACAAAAAAAATAAATTTCAATTTGAGAACAAAGGAAATATAACTATAATATTGTCTACAAAATGGCGGGACACCGCGCAAACAAAATCAAATATATACCGCCACAAATTCAATTGTACGCGTAGAAATTTTATTTACATATACCACAACCAAAAACTAAGAAACCAGCTTTATACAACTTTTCATTAAATTATATAGAATCTTACGTTTTACCAAAAGAAATTTTTTTTATATCCAAAATGGCCACTTTTCTTTTTTTTTCTTTTGTTTCCAACTCTCAATTGTAAAAGGAAATTAATCCAAGTTTTTCTTATATTCTTCTATCACCTAGCTGTAATAAGAGACAAGAAAAAAAAAATGTCTACAATCTCAAAAAAATAAAAGAAACTGGAAAAAGAAACTTAGAAAAAAAAGTCTACGAAAGAGAAACTTAGAAAGGAATCACACTCTCAAAACACAACCTTACACTTCGGCTACTGATAACAGAGTGACGCTTCCCTGCGTCTCTCTGACTCAACTTCCTTCCTCATCATCCCTTCCCAACACTCAGCCAATCAACACTAATTTATTCCATCAATTTTCATTCACACTTGAGGAACAGTAATGTGTCCACCAATCAAATACATTCACGCTACACAATCCAATCAAGCTCCCGTCTACAATATTTCTGGTGGCGATCGCCACGCCACCTATACCACGCGCGAAAATACAAAAAAGATAAAAGTAACGCACTCGAGGCATTAACAGTCCTCACTTCATTCTTCGCGCACATATTCGCTCTCTCTCTTCCTTTCACGCACACGTAGTCCGCGCTACACACCAAAAACACAAAAAAAAATAAAGCTACACTCACGCCCGAGTTTACTGTAGTGAGTGTGTGCGCACGCGCCTGTCAACGCCGTTGCGTCGTCTGCCGAACGCGCCACGCACCTCCTCCGTCACCGGAGACTCCCAGACAGAGAATTGGGACTCGTGTGTTGTGTGTGTGTGTGTACGTGCACGCCCTGGGTCGGGAGAGCCGTCCCGGACGGTGAACATGTGTGAGTGTATGTGCCGTGCGCGCGTCGTGTGTTCAAGCTGCTGTAGCAACGTACAGCCGACGGCGACCGTCGCCACGTGGTCGACTGCTGCTGCGAGTTAACGCGGCATGGTTATCACTTGGGAAAAGTAAACAAAACTACTTAATTATTTCACTTTTTCCCAGGTGACTTGACACTGCCAGGTAAAAAAAATAATTTACGAGGGATTCACTCCCTCGCAACGTATTGAATAAAGTTTCTTCGAATTATTTAGTAAGAAAGCTCATAATCTATCACGTAAAGGTTGGTAGTAACGTATCAAATAATCTAATTTCTAATTGTTTTCCCAGTTATGAAAAAAGGTGCCCCAATTGAGCTTGCGACTATTGAAACAACTCTTCTCAAGTGGTAAAGAAAATGACCCTGCTGTTGTAAATTTTTCCAACCGAGAATCAAACATCATATGCCCAGCGCGCTGCAGCGCCCTCTGAAAAAAGTGATCTGTATTTGAAATACAGCTGGAATATATATTTCGTAAACAAAATTTTGACCCAGATTATGTTTCTGTAGTTTTATTGGCCTCAAAAAAAAAATATACGTCTAAAAAATCACTATTGAAGAGCCTCAAGACTCCACAAACTGAAATTCCTTATGAAAGATTCCTTAAAAATGTTTATCTTTTTGTTTCTAATCAAAAGGTGTATATTATGTGTAGCCTCACGGGGTAAACTATCCCCCTATAGCTTTCCCTTGTAAAAATAAAAATTGTATGGATTTCTTTTTACAGTAAAAAAGCATAAAAACCACTGAATTACAAAAATTTTTTTGGCTTTTACCGCCATTTTGAGTGTCATAACCTCAAAAATCAAAATATGTCGAAGCATATTTTGAAAGTTCAAACACTTAGTGCACCATTGTGCATGGAAGAACCCTCCAGCACTTGCATCCTATTAAAAAATTCAATTAAAAAAAAAAATCTGTTCGAAAAAACTGCGTTTTTTGCACATTTTTGAAAAAAAGGGGTTAGGAGTGGTTTTTGGGTATTTTTCAATACCGCATTCGAAAGAGCGACCCTTGAAACATACGTAAGGGTCTTAGAGAAATATAAATAACCTTTTTTTTTAAGTTGCCAGAGGTCTGAAAACCAGGTGCAATTTCTGAGCATTTGCGCGTTAAAGGGTTAAGTAAATTTTATAACTAAGCTTTGGTTTTTTATAATAAATAATTATTTTTTATATTTTTATCATCATTTATTATATTAATAATGCTATCTTATAATAAAAGTAATAATAATAAAGGTTCTTTCAAAGTAAAAAACAAGCGGATAATAAACATTTAAAAAATAGTATTGCAATAAGTAGAATATAAATAAAAAAAAATTATCAGATAAAACGTTGGAAATTTTATAAAAATATTTTTCTTTATCTTTGTCCTTTGAACACTTAAAGCCTAGATTTGGTCACTCTTTCTTTATTTGTATTTACCATGATCTGAAAAATATATGTATAATATTTTTTAATAGCAAATTATCAGTAAAAAAAAAAGAAAAAAATTAATACTAATTGGTAATGGATAATTAATTCTGCTTACTTTATTGTGTATTGTAAAGTAATTTTGGATCAAAAACATTTAAATAAAGCATAAATGCTTGATTGTTCAGTCATAGAGTAAAAAAAAAAAAAAAGAAATGTCCTATCCGTAACTTTACGGATGGGACAAAATTTAACACATTTTAAATAACTTGCAATAAATATTTTCATGAAACTACACGGAGAAAAATAAATGAGAGTTTCTCCAATCTAAGATAGGAGGCGCTCTGAGCCGTATCCGATGGTAGAATCTCCCACCAAAAATAGGAGTTTCTCCTATTTTTTATAGTACTCTTTGCCGGCAGTTACCTTCTTAGTAAAGTTTATGTACTCATCCATACTCTTCTCATAGATACTCAACTCCTGGTGCACCCACTCGACTTCTCTTAGAACTTTTTCTCGTAGCTAGTGCTTGGAACCAAGAATACCGGGTGCTTCCAACCGGTTGCCCCGGGTCGACTCCTGGTGCACCCGGTCGACTTTTTCTGAAACTTTTCCTCGTAAGCGGTGCTCGAGATTTAGAACAAGATACCGGGTGCTAGATTCTAGATCCCGAGTACCGATTACGAGGAAAAATTCTAAAAGAAGTCGATTGGGTGCACCAGGAGTCGAACCAGGGCACCCGGTATTTTTGGACCCAAGCACCGGTTACAAGAATAAATCCCAGATGAAGCCGACCGGGCGCGTCAGGAGATATTTCTAAGTACCCATTAAATAATTTAAATTGTGTAATACTTTGCATATGCATCTATATCTAATTTTTAAAAAACCGTCATTGACACCCTGGTCGTCCGGGTGCGATACGCCGTCCAAAGTTCATGTCTCCATCGAAGAAATTTAAAAAAATCCTCGAAAATGATCTCCAGGTCGTCCGGGTACGATACATCGTCCAAAGTTCGTGTCTCCATCGAGGTAATTTAAAAAAATCCTCGAAGATGATCTCCAGGTATACCCGTCATCGACACCCTGGTCGTCCGGGCTTACCTCATCTGCCACCTTATATCTAACCCGGGTCTGCAGCGGTGTATAATAAGTAATAATCTTTATATGATTCGTACATCTCACGAGGATCATCTCTAAGATTTTCAACCTATATTTATTGAAAAGTACTATTTCGAAACGGAGATTTAAGGAAAAAAAAAATAGGAGAAACTCCTATTTTTCGAAATTGGAGAATCTACATTTTTTTTGTCGAATCTCATCAACTATTAGTGAAATCTCCTATTTATTTTTCTCCGTTTAATAGACACAGTTGACTACATGTAAATATAACCATACTTTCACAAATTTTCTATTGTTTCTGACTTGCATTAAAAATAATATACGGATTTTGCTATTTTTTATTACGGACGAGACATCAACTATACCTACAAGTAAAGATAGTTCAATATCATAAAAAAACCTTAGTAACGGTCTTCAAAATTATTGACTGTGCAGAGTAAAGAATGATGCAATAACATTAAAAAGCCACTACTAACTTTAACACACCAAAAACTCCCCTAACACAGTACTGACGTAACTAGTATAACAAAAAAAAAATTTCTTTCATAAAATTAATATGTTAAAGAAAAACTTAGACTAAGTCTAGAAGGAAAATAAAGAAAAATTTTTTTTGGAGTCCGGTCAACTTTTTGGGGAAATTGCTCAAAAGTGAGACGATAAGCAGTAACGATGAGCAAATCTCTCTTATTCTTACTATCATTGTTAGACAGTTTTTCATTTTACTATAGGACTCCCTTGCCTTTCCCTATCAGCATATATCCTGTTCTGTAACAACTTTTTCACGATACGTTTAAATCATATCGTTTGAATCATATCTTTTGATAATTTATCATTTATATTTTTTTGTTAAAGGAAAAGAACGTTTACTATCATCCTCAGTAAAATAAATAATAATAATAATAATAATTTTTTTTTTTCCAGGCCCCGGACATAAAATGGCTTCCCAAATAAGGAATTTACGAATATCAACTGGGTAGTAACGATGGAAGCTAGGTTTACCACCATAGCTATAAAGTGTGTTAATTCACTAAACAAGCTCCTTTGTATTTCTCTACCTAAGCGTGTACCTACCCATTCTACAGCAAGTTCATCACAATACATCATGAATGGTCCGGCCTGAGGCAATAGTTATTGCCCTCACGATTCTATTGTTACAGTCAATTCATAGTGGAGGGTGTACACAGAAATTCAAACTAAAATTTTTTAGTTGAGAAACTAAGGAAAAGTGTAAAATCGATCGATGATATACAAATAAAAACGTTCAAGCAGCTCATCAAGACACTATATAGTATTTAATCATCTTTCGAAAATTTTTCATTTGAAAATAATTTTTCAGCTACGCGTAATTATTCAAGAACAATGCTTCAAAACAAAGAATTTTAATGACCCACACAAGGCCAGACTTCTCACTTTATCAGACAATGACTTTATGAATTACTTCATGATGAATCTAAAATAAATTGAAAAATTAATGAGAACCAAATAATTTTCAAGAACAGATGAACAAACATTGAATAACTAGACATTGCATTCGCAAAAAATTTTAATAGAGTAAAAAACTAAAAAATTAAAATAGTCCTTCGTCTTTATATAAGAACACAACATGGTTGAGTAAGATGAAATTACCAATAACCTAACGAATATTTCTGGCCAACTAGAAAATGATAGATTTTTGTAATGAAAATTAAGTATCGTGTAAATAATTTTTTATCTTTAATAAGCCTACTCTAAAACATCAAACTGCATATAGTTCTAGTTATAATATTACAAAACGAATAATCAGAAATTTAGATGAAAATTTTTTTGACGCGTACAATCGAGAAAAAGGTTGGAGAGTTGATAAGGCACCCAACGAGCAAAATAAATGTATAAAAATTAGTGAACCCAACGTCCGGATGATTTTTTACAATTTCAAAAATATCTATTGGCTCATTATTAACTAAATTGGACCATTGAAAAAATTTTCACACAGAACATACTTGAAAATACAACTAAAGAAAGATAAAGAAAAAATGGTTATCTTTAAGTCTGATTAAACTAAGTTAAAAAACAAGTCAGAAAAAAATAACCATTTTATCGAGTAAGAAATGTAACAGATTCCACTGTCACTTGATACTAACTTTATGATACTTGCATTAGGTTCGATCCTCGCAATTTCCAGTTGGTACCATTTAAGAAATATCAATTAACTTCTTAGTTTTAAGTTTTTTTTTTTTTTAATGTTGATTTAATTACTACTTGTTATCCATCACTATGTAAGGCATTCTAAGCTTGGCACATCCAACCTGAGCTACGAATGCTTCGAGCTGGGCCCAATGGCTCGGAGCCTAGCTCGATAGCTTGTAGCTTAGCCCGATAGCTCAGCAGCTTGGCTTAGAACTTCCGAGCTATGCTACGAATGTTCGAGCTTGTAGCTTAGCCCGATAGCTCAGCAGCTTGGCTTAGAACTTCCGAGCAATGCTACGAATGTTCGAGTTTGGAGCTTAGCTCGATAGCTCAGTAGCTTAGCTAGGAACTTTCGAGCTATGCGATGAGTATTCAAGCTTTACAAATTTCGCGTAAGCTTAGAATACCCAAGCTTGGCACGTTCAAGCTATGCAACGAAAACTCCGAGCTAGGCCCAACGGATTGGAGCTTAGCCCGTAGCTCAGCAGCTCAGCTTAGAAATTTCAAACTAGGCTACAAATGTTCCAGCTTGACAAGTTTCTTCGACGCTTATTATGTTCCAACTTGATAAGCTTCGGTGAGGCTTAGAATGCCCATGCTTGGCCTTTTTGAGCTGAGCAACGAATGCTTGTTAGGCACATTCAATCTGAGCTACGATTGTCCAAGCTTGACAAATTGCGGCTAGGCTTAGGGCCATCACAGGAATTCGGGCGAAATCCCTTGTCGACTGACGACCGTCGACCGTTTCCAACCCAACCTCACAGCTGGATTGGACGATCGGCCAGCGATCGACGAGCGATGCCGATTTCTTAAACCGACCGATTACCCAGTTCAGCATTGAGGTTAGGTGCGCAACGATCGATGGAGCATCGAGCGATTCGCCAGAGTTCCTGTGACGGCCTTTAGAATGCTCAAGTTTGTCACATTTGAGCTGGGCTACGAATGTTCAAGCTTGGCACATTCGAGCTAGCCTACGAATGCCCAAGCTTGATAAATTCGAGTCAAGTCAGGCTAAGAAATTCTAAGCTTGGCGAATTTCAAAACTTGACTAAAAAAGCACGCACTTTTTGTTTTGTTTTTTTCATTATTATTATGTATTCTTTATGTCAAGTTTCTTTTTCGAAATGAGCTAAGAATTCTACAAACTTATCTCGGAGGCTAACTACATGAGCCCTTTAGTTTAAAGCCTTATTTTAGAAAGCCGGAAGCCAAGCTTAGTAATTTCGATCCTTGCCCGGAAACTTAAAAAATATATTGACTCTCAAATACTTCCAATAGCCAGGAATTGCTTGGGACTTTACTTTGTAGCTAATTGAAACTTAGAACCTTCAAGCTAAGCAAATTTTTCTCTTATCGTAATTGAAGCTCTCTAAACTCAGATTATACAAGTCATCGGATCATCTTATTCTAGTTTCGGTAAAAAAACAGCATAAAAGTCAATTGTTCTTAGAACTATATAAAAATATCCTCGGACTCTCGAATTTTTGAATGATTTACATTTATCGCATACGAAGTAGACGAAAAAACATTGTAACATAAAAAACTTGAATACCAGTATTCAAATTCACTTAGATAAAATACCTAATGACTGAGCATGACATAATTTGACTAAATTATGAATGACTACCGTCTCTTGAAACTTAAAATTACTAATAATAATTTTAAACAAGTTATGATGGATAACAATTAGTAATTAAATCAACATTAAAAAAAAAAAAAAACTTAAAACTAAGAAGTTAATTGATATTTCTTAAATGGTACCAACTGGAAATTGCGAGGATCGAACCTAATGCAAGTATCATAAAGTTAGTATCAAGTGACAGTGGAATCTGTTACATTTCTTACTCGATAAAATGGTTATTTTTTTCTGACTTGTTTTTTAACTTAGTTTAATCAGACTTAAAGATAACCATTTTTTCTTTATCTTTCTTTAGTTGTATTTTCAAGTATGTTCTGTGTGAAAATTTTTTCAATGGTCCAATTTAGTTAATAATGAGCCAATAGATATTTTTGAAATTGTAAAAAATCATCCGGACGTTGGGTTCACTAATTTTCATACATTTAATTTGCTCATTGGGTGCCTTATCAACTCTCCAACCTTTTTCTCGATTGTACGCGTCAAAAAAATTTTCATCTCAATTTCTGAATATTTGTTTTGTAATATTATAACTAGAACTATATGCAGTTTGATGTTTTAGAGTAGGCTTACTAAAGATAAAAAATTATTTACACGATACTTAATTGTCATTACAAAAATCTATCATTTTCTAGTTGGCCAGAAATATTCGTTAGGTTATTGGTAATTTCATCTTACTCAACCATGTTGTGTTCTTATATAAAGACGAAGGACTATTTTAATTTTTTAGTTTTTTACTCTATTAAAATTTTTTGCGAATGCAATGTCTAGTTACTCAATGTTTGTTCATCTGTTCTTGAAAATTATTTTGTTCTCATTAATTTTTCAATTTATTTTAGATTCATCATGAAGTAGTTCATAGAGTCATTGTTTGATAAAGTGAGAAGTCTGGCCTTGTGTGGGTCATTAAAATTCTTTGTTTTGAAGCATTGTTCTTGAATAATTACGCGTAGCTGAAAAATTATTTTTAAATGAAAAATTTTCGAAAGATGATTAAATACTATATAGTGTCTTGATGAGCTGCTTGAACGCTTTTATTTGTATATCATCGATCGATTTTACACTTTTCCTTAGTTTCTCAACTAAAAAATTTTAGTTTGAATTTCTGTGTACACCTTCCACTACAAATTGACTATTAAACCATATTTTTAATCCTTTAAGTCATTATATTCAATTTCGACTGAATTGGTCTCTTACTCATAATGCGTGATCCATGAGTCAGATGTAGTATGACGGTCACGCGAAATGTACATTCGTACGTATTTTCAGCGTTTTTAGATACATGATCAGTCAACAATCCATACAATTTTTTTATTATCTAATCATACGCTCTTGTGCATTAATAGTTTTTTAATCCTTAATATAACGTCTAATATATAATAATAATAATAATAATAATAATAATAATAACAATAATAATAATAATAGTAATTTAATAATAAGAAAAACATGTTTCAAATGTTGTCTTAAAGAGTGTGGATCAGTACTCTGTTTATTGCATGGTATGTATTATGATAACCGTATGAAAAAAACGAAATGAATTTTCAAAATTTACTATAATTAGTAAAATAACAAGCAACTTCTGCATAGTTTCAAGGCTTATCTCAAAAGAAAGTGCGGTTGAAAATTCATAGGGAATGACATATTAATTTTTGACCTTTACGTGATAAAGATTAATTAAATTTCAATAAACAAATTCAGTACTTTCTTTACAGAATTGTTAAATCTCTTCATAAAGAATACACACTGTGTCATCGTATTCTCATCTTGGAGTGCAGAGATACTTAGAAAAAGACAAAGTAAGAAAAAATTCGAAAGAAAAAAAAGTTGTTTGAGGTAGATATAACTATGACTCAGTGGCGTTGCGAATAGCGTAACGTCATGGCAAGCAAAAGGTTGTGGGATTGAATCCATCTAAAGCAACTTATTTTAATTTCGAATTTTTTCTTAATTTGTCTCATTTGGAAGTCACTGTGTACTCTGAAATGACGATACAACGTACGTATTATCAATGACACTGGGTATTTTGTTTATGTGGAGATTTAAAAATTCTATAAAAAGAGTTTTTTCAATTTCATTTATTTATTCATATCATAGCCAATCATCATTCGGCAGAAAATAGTTGTTGATTTTAGAATAGAATGTGATTTACTCAGAGAAAGGAACGATAAAATTGATCAGAAAGATGACAAGCCTCATGATGGGAAATTAGAAAACCAGTTGGAAATAAAAAATGAAAATTCACTATTTGATCACATATTTAAAAAAAATGAAATTTACCAAAAGTGTGTTGCAGAGCGTGATAAAAAAAACTCATATTTTGAAGAAAAATTAACATAGCAGGATGAAGAAATTAATAATAGCCAAAATAAACCTTTGCTCTTACAAGTTCTTGCTAGTAAAGCTAAAATTTTTAATTTAATAAAAAGGCTAGAAATATTCTTTATATGACAGTAACTAGTGGAAAAGAATTACCTGAAAGGCGATAAAAGTCATCCAAAAAGTTGTTGATTATAAAAGTAGTGATATAAAGATTGATTAAGTTGAATCAGTGAAAAACAGCTTTGAGAAAAGCTTGCCGAGATGTTCAAAATTTGACTACAAGATTCGTTTGTCCTTTGCTCCTAATATCAGACATCATGGTACTTCACCAAAAACTACAAAAGCTTAAAAACTTAATTACTTTTTTGTTAAGCACCTTTCAATTTGTTGAATTTTTTTTCAAATACATTTGTTAATTCTACATAATTAATTTTACTTTTTCTCAGTTTATTTCATGTTTATATGATGTACATTTCAATCATCATCATCATACGTTCTGGTCTTCCATCGGCGGATTTATAATTATGTGGTCAAAATAAATTGGAAAATTTAGTCTTGGTGGTTTGGCAAGATATCTACTCTGCTCTTACTGAGGGTCTACAATTTACAAAGCATTGTTCTTATAAATTTCAAGAATTTAGGAAGTGGTCGTCTCTTGTTGTTATGATTTTTTATTGTATAGTAGCCCTCTTGAGACACTCTTCAGAACTGTTTTCAACGAAAACTCACTTTCTGCTTTACTAGCAAACAGCTGTCTGCACTTTCTACGTATAGGTTAAGCAGCGAAAACAGCTGGTTTCTTGCTGTTGCATTGTGACAGAAAGGTAGTTTGTCGACCTAGAAAACAGGTCTCAAAAATATTGAGTGGGCAATTACAATAAAAATGGTTTTATTCTCCAAAAGCGTTTAAAAAGGGTTTAAATAATAACTTTTAGGTTAATATTCACAGGGAAACAACGAATTACGCTGACAGTATGCAAAATCGATATGCCATCACAGCAAAATGGAACAATGTGTTTATAAACTTTATTTAAATGCATTGCTTAGGTAGTTGAGGGGAATGGAATATTTTAATTCTTACGAAAATATAATCAAGGCTCTTTGCTTAGTTCATTGGGAAGTTTTTCAGCTGCGAAAGTTTATTTCCGGAGCATCTAACATAGCACGGACAAAGATATTCAAATTCCCAGTTCAGATTTGGTTGAAAATTTTTTATCAGCCCAGTTAACTTGCTTTTGAAATTTAAGTACCTTCGCATCATTGAACACACCTCTTTCGTTTGTTGTAATATTATTTACATCATGCTTTATGGCTCGAAAGATTTTTTTAGGGAAAAATCTGATCAAAGACACGTTAAAATTCACTATTGCAGATCAGAAATTTTTTTTTACTGTTGGGTTTCGATGAGGATTGTAAAATCACTTTAATTTGAGTTTCCTTGTCTCTACTTAAAAAAGTCACTTAAATACACGCTATAATCTACCCTTCAAAAAGAACTTTTGAAATTTGTTAAATTGTGTTTTTTGTATTTAACTCAAATCTATCATTCTCAAATTAAGTCAGAGGTTTGACTATTACCGGAATTAGTGGACAGATATTAGATAACCTCACAATTTTTCAGGGAAGTCAGTTGACGTGCGTGTTTCATGCTACTAAGGTTCACACTAGTTTCATACATTAATATTTTCAACCCTACTTTTTTATCTATTGCCATGAAACATTATTTTACGCATCTATCAGTATCTTTTTTGAGTGAATTTGCTAGGTCAAAGAAGTACTTGGTTTTTTTCTATAATGTCTTGATAATATGTTTATAATAACATAATTATTGCTTTTTGAACGAGTACAGTTTTATTTAAAGTTATCAAAAATATCAGTGTCTTAAAGGTTGTATCAGTGCCATTTTTAGTTTAAAAATGCATCATCATAACGTCATAGAGACTTTGAAATTTCAATTAAAATTCAAAGTTAGTTAATTTCAAAATTTTGACTATACTAAAGTTACCTCACATGTCCACGACTACACCATCCTGGGGTGATTAATCAACTACTGGGCTTTGATAGTATTACACTTTCCTACTTGAGAAATCGTACTTCACTAGTCTTTTATAAAACAAATAAGAATTTTCTTCTTTTATTTATTTTATAATCTAGTTATGTTCCCATAATTTTGTAACCTTACCAAAAATTCTTGAAATCTTCTTATCTTTTAATCAGTAATTAAACTAGAGAAAAGATTCATGATTTCTGAGTAGAATCTATTATTCTTTCATTTTATAATCATCCAGCGGTTTGTTTACTTTTTTTCTATAAGTTTTGGTTATTGGCTTATTTTTTTCATTCCCGACATCACCCTGGATAGATTTATTTTTGGCTTTTATATTTATTCTACTTTAGTACGAGTTCCTTCGTGAATTTAGTCCTAAAGTAATAAATGAATTTTTATTTTTTATTGTTCAGATTCTTTTTTTCAATAATTAACTTTTGTTTTTGAACATCTTTGTTGATCTATTTAACTCTCTTTTAACAGAGCTAGAAAAAGCCTGTTTATCAACAAACGCAGCGTCACTTACAATGATAATTTAAAAAAATGACTATTACCCAAGTTAAATTTCATTTATGTTGGTTTTTGCTCCTGGAGTCCTAAAAACAATCTTTTTCCGGAAGATTGTAGAAACCTTTCTCATGCATTTTCAAAAAAGACACTAGTGACTTACTTTCAAAGAGAAGGTACAACGGACTCAAAACATTTGTCACAGTCGACTCAGTTTAGAAAATCTTACGCTGCAGTATGGATTGCAGTTATCATGTTAGAGAACCTCGAAAAATTTTAAAATTATTTTTGTTGCGTGGACTACCTAACCTACACTAGGATTTCAATACTGAAAAACATTTTTATTTTTGCCCAGGCTAATGTAACATGCAAGGTAAAACATAAGAATGTTGTTAAAATTATAAATATTTGTATGTTTGTAGTAGCTGTGATGTGATTGTTGATGTTTGACTCGTATGTTGCATAGGAGATGAAATAAGACGAATGAGCTGTCTGTTAGTTTTTATCTGTTGTAATGTATGATGATGTGTGGAAGGGATAATTGTGTGATCATATAAAAGAAAGAAATGATAATTTAAAAAATACATCAGTGGCCGTAGTAAGTTGTAGTTAAGTCGTCGTCATCGCAGTGGAGTTGCTCGAGTCGTCTGACATCGATGCGTTCAACGTTAAAACGACGAGCGAATTTGAGTAATTCTGTGTACAGTATAAAAAAAAAAAGTAAAGGTAAAAGATTATTTGTTTGTATATTGTGTGTGAATAATCTCTTTAGAGAAATTTCCTTTTTTATAAAAAAAATTATTATTATTAAACAACTTTGATTGTTAAAGTATTATTATTTACTTTGTTGTAGAATTTCAACTTATGATGTAACCTTAACTATCTATTTGCAGCGAGTTAGAACTTAAGAAGTATGTTTGAAAAATTTTTTTTAGTACTTTTTAATATAATATTAATAAAAACCAAGAAAATTCTTTAGTGTCATCAGTGCCATTCTTTTTATGATTGTTTTCATACTGCAACTTTAAAAAAAATTCAAGTAAAAAAATCAATATTTTCGTGAAGTTTTGCATCGTCTTTTCGAAAATTCAAACCAAAACATTTTAAATCAAACTATGAATTAATATATCTCAATTACAACTATATCACAAACTTTCAACAATTTACACAACCTACTGTTCTGTATATCAAATTTTTTAAGTTCAATTTAAATTTTATTTTTTAGTTAAAAAAAAATAATATTCAGAAGTATATGATTTTAGCCTCATTGCCAGATAAAAGGTCAGTAGGTCTTACTTATTAAGTTATAAAAGAATTATCTAATGATCGAATTCATCTCATTTTTTTAAAAATCTGCACTTGGAGTCTCAGATTTCGCTATAAACGCTTATAGATTCGTAATATGTTACTTGAATTTTTTTCCTTTTTTCTCAAATTTTTAAATATTATCGGGCTTTATCTGGGTTTTTTAGTTTAATCGCCTCTCGCGTCTAAATGGGAGACTTAGATTCTCTGATTCGCGATAAATAGAGGTTTTATTGCTTGTCACAAGGGGTACCTGTGTGGATCCTACATAAAATTTGTTACACCACAAGCATCTGTGAGAAATCATAATAATATTACTTAAAATAGGATAAGAAAATATTTTCCCATAATAAATTTGTGAAAAAAATTTTTCTTCTCAGAGTCACGCTTGAGGATCAAAATAGTCATTTTTTCATTTTTTTTTTTTCAAACGACCACCGTTTTGTTAAGAATTAATATTTTTCAATTCTCTTTTTCAATTATAGTGACAAATTAGATGCTATTCAAAACCATGTTTGCGTTTTTCAAATATTTTAAAAACTAACAAAATTGCGGTCATTTTTCGAAAAAACAGGAAATTAATTATCCAAAAAACTTGATTTTCTTTTTTTTTCACAAAAATTATTTACAAGTAGGTGAATCCAAGAACAACACTTTCCAAACAGTGTTGTTGGCGCTTAAAGCCTGAGAGGTTCACAGAAATTTGTTATTTACTCAGCGTTAGTAGTTGCCTTATATTGATGGCATTTAGTTTGTATGGAAAGCTTATACATTTTTAATTGTACATCAAATTGAAGCTTAAGTCAAGAACTTTTCAATGATCTATAATTTTGAGCAGAAATTCAAATTAGAACCAAAATTATAAGCGTTTGAAATTAATTTATTTTATTTTATCATGTGTAGGAAGGGTTGGTTAGGTCAAATTATTAAGCTCTGAAATCTGTGATTTTGTCATGATGAACAAATCACGACTCACTGAAGTCACTGACTAACAATTTTTTAGCTACCGCATGAACCTCCCTGTTTATAAAAATGCTTTTTTCAAACAATCCCTTCACAATCTCTCCTAAAAAGCTCGCCTCATTATCTCAAAGTTTTACCCGTGGAAACAAACTGATCCTTCGTGGATCGCAAAATGGCCAGCCCGTGGATATCTTTACTGAACTTGATTCAATCCTCTTTGAACAATTTCTACCGACCCCCCTCCCCCTCCAACCAATGCCTCCACTAATTAACCTCGAGACCCATGATCCTCTTACCACCCCGCGAAACTTCTCTTCAAATCACTTAACATTCTAAAGCACAAGCATTTCGCAATGCACTCTCTCAAAAACTCTACCGCTTCAAAACACCCCCGGATTTGAAACCCCCTGAAATATTTTTTTTAAATAAACAAGACAAGAAGAAAATTCTTCAAAAGTGTAATACTTGATGTGATTACTATGAAACAATTAATTTTTAAATTTAGAGTCAATTTTTAACAAACACTCTGATACTCACACAATTTTTAACTACACTGTGGCTGTTTTTGATAGATTAATGCACTGCATATTTACTATCTAATAAAGCAATAACAATATCTAGTGACCGGTTTTGCTGTATTTGTAGCTCATCAGACTAGAGTAAAAGTTATACAGTAAAAGCTCTCTAAGTCTTCCACGTTTGGTTCCATGCAAAAGTGGTCAAGTTACGGAGGTGGTCAACTTATAGAGGATGTAGGTATATTATGTAGTAAGGAGAAGGAAGGGCTTATCTATATAATTATTTTAATAAATAACTAATATTTAATATATACAGGGTGGGCCATTTTAATCGATCCACCTTGATAACTCACTTAGGAAGGCCCAAATCAAAAAAATGTAGAGACCAAAGTTTCATTATTTTTTGGGTCTAGTAAGATAGTTGAGAAACTGTCCTAGTTCATGTGCTCCATTAAAATGCATGCCTATCCTGTTACTGTAGGATATAGATGAATGGGCATTAATAAGGCCCAAAAAAAAAAAATTTCCAAAAAATACCTAAGAATCGTAATATTTTTTACACTTTCCGAAGGGGTTTCAGTTTAAAAGATGGACAAGCCCATAGGGCCCAAAATAAAGCTCGAAACCCACTATTTTTAGGCTCATCTGGTCAATAATTTTGTGTAAATAAACTCCTCGTTGCATGTGTTCTACTAAATTGTATTTCTTTCCTGTTATCGTAGGTCATTGATTAATGAGCCATGCAGGGCCAAAAATTTCCAAAAAATACCTAAAAATCGGGACTTTTTTTTTTTCTTAAAAAAATGTGGAATCTTCTCTTTATATGTTTCTAAATAACTTTTCATAATAGATATTGTGCGGATTTGGTGTTTTAATTATTTCCAAAGCACATACAATACACGCATTTTATGTGCTAAACTAGTGTTTTTTTTACAATATAAGCGCTACGCTTGACTTTTTTGTTCATTATAAATGTTTTCCAAATATTTTTTAACTCTTGAATATTAAAATTACAGCAAAAATTAGGCTGTCCGCTATTGAAAAATCGATTTTTAACGAAATATTGATCTTAAAATCAAAATAATTTACAATATTTATCTTATTTTTTAGTTTTTTGAAACGTTAAAAATCCATGTTTGAATATTATAAATGCTATACCACTTATTATTATTATTATTTTATTTTGAAAACAATGAATATTTGACTATAGTTCATTAATTAATATAATAAACCAATCATGTATTTTTTATTTATTACTCTAAAAAAATTAGTCCAAATGGAAAATGTTATTTTTTGAATGCCATGAAGTATAGAACAATCTGCGTATTTACTTTCTGCTTATAATTATACTGAATTATAAAAAAGAGATTGTCAGTTTCGATTTGAAAGTTGAGTCGATGTATTTAATTGTGACTGAAACTTTGATCCGGCTATTTGTATAGACTAGCTCTTCTGAGCGCGCATAGAAAAAAAAACAATAGTTATTAACCTCAAAATGTACTTTGAATATTTTAAAAACGTCTCCACCAATGAGCTCGTGAATAAAAATCTAACACTTACGCAAGATGGCGATAGCTCTCTTTTAAAAAGGGACAACCAGTGTTGAAAACGATTTTTCTGCCCTCATATGAATATTATTATTGACAATAATAATAATTTGCAGGCTTGTGATCTTATGAGCAAGGTTGACGTCATTGCTACGAGCTTGGCTTAGCGGCTAATCTACTCCAAGTCGTAGTTACCCGAGAGTTCCCAGGTGCTGTCAAGTGGTCAGCATGGGTATACGTTTGTTAATTTTTCCTAATTGACAACTAAAACTGTGTACAGGGTAAAATTTCTCAATTTAATTTTCTGGTAATCAATCATTAATGCAGAAGTAAATTCTACGAATAAAATCAGGCTGTGAAAGAAATTGTTGACTAGATGAAAATTGCAAGGAAAGTCAGGTAGCATAACATTATCATTTTATGATAAATGTTGAGAGCTTAAAGTTCTGCTGTTCAGGCAGAGTATGAAATCAGGTTGGTTGTGAGAGTCTTTGAGGTCAGAGATTTATTTACGTTTACTGTAGAATACTATTCTACTGGTAATATCAGTAATTGCAATTTTTATTCTTATCTAATTTATACATAGGTTGGCAGGAAGTGAATACAGTTTTCTGGATGAAATATTGAGTCGAAAATTGCTTTAGATACCGATTACAGTTATACTGTGAGAATCGAGGAGGAAAGATCAGTTTCAAATCTAACGCAGGTTCTGTGTGTGTTTGAAAATTAGTTCTGAACCAGAAAATTAATTTTTAAGTCAGTGAAAAATATAGTTTAACAGGAAGGAAGACAATCTCTTACTGAGATGTTTATTTTGAGACTGAATCTGGAACGGCAAAGAGGAAAATCGAAATCGATGGATTAAGTTTGATTGGTCACACTGTCAAGTCGCTGGAAAGATTTTCTGAATCAAAACTTTGTGGATACTGTTGTTGATAAAGCAGATCATTATTCAGATTGAAAACATGCGAGAGAATGTGTCAACTGCAGGACCACGTTACAATGAATTAAAATGATTTAATTTATTGTTATTTATCGTTTAAATTTCCATATCGATATCGTTTAATATACAGGCATTTTCAGGCAAAACTTGCCTTACAGATATCGTGGACAGAAATCTGTTTGATATTATGTGTGAAAAAGAGCTGGGAGGTGATCGAGAGAATATTACCTGTTCAGTGCAGGCAAAATTTCTTAATTTAAAATACAGCAGGCTGAAGTCAACAAATGTTCTTCTAATAATCTGAGATTGAAAAACGTGAAAGATTGTTTATGACTTGAAATTTCTGTTGAATATTTCATGGCTGATTTACAGCTTGAAGTTCAGTGATCAACTGAAAGTAGCTCTGTCTACGTGACAGACTGAGCTTGTGTACTAGTGCTATGTAACCTAGGCGCCGTATATGTTGATTTGTCAGGAAGTGATGAACTTGATTATTCTTGTCCGTTCTAGCTAGATTAATCAGGATTACTATCCGTTTGAATTTTAACAATCGGGTAGAGAGTGTATTGAAATTGAACGGGAACTTACAGGTGATTGAGTTCATGTGGATATTGCTTTTGAAAAATAAAGCAGGTATTTCTGGAGAAACACTGACTCGCGCCACTCACGAAGGTGAATTTGACAGGACGAGATTTGAATCTAAGTTAGAAACTTAGCTTTGTTTATTGCTAGGTCTATACTTAATTTGTAATGTTACAGATCTCGGACTTATTTGAGACCTTTCCGGAAAGAAGTCATGCGGTGAAATCAACCTAGTCAACATTTTGGAAATGATGACCATCTACACAGTTTATCTACGAATGGGAGAGACGAGCAGTTGTCCTTTTTGATAGACAAAATACAAAGAGTGAATCTTCAACAGGAGGGAGTGTTGGGAATATGTGTTGTGCGCTTCACTCTCAACTGACTCGTCCCGCTGCACCTGAGATGCGCGCGCCGCGCGCTGCTGCTCTCGCAGGGCCTTACAATTCCGGTTGGTGCTGTCATGGCGATCAGACGCTCTCGCTCTCCCGGTACGCGCGGTGTTTGTGCTCTTAGTTACTTATTTAGTTTACTTAATTCTGGTCGTTGTTATTTACATAATAAATTTTCTATCAGTTCAAGTGAACTTCCTCGCCTTGTTATTTAAAATAAAACCCTCGTCCCCGACAGATTGACAAACTTCAGGCTCTACAAAAGATATTTACCCCCAGTGATCGACTTGACTTAATTTTAAAAAAATTTAAAGTTCGATTTCTTAACTTGGAAATATCTATTTATACTCTTTTCATATAATTATATATTATTGTTATGATAATCTATCGATAAAAATCTCAAGCTTTTCGAAATTTAAGTTGTTATTTAGTTTAAATAAGTAAAAGAAAATAAATGAAATTTAGAAATTCATCACTGATTATCATATAATATTATCAAAAAAATTATAATTTATAAATGAAATTAATTCTAACATACAAATTTTTCTGGATACAAAAGGATTAAAATATTTTCAAAGTAAGACATCTTCGATGTGAAGTTAATCACGTGGTGGCGGAAAACTTCGTTTGTATAACTTGAAGTTCGTCAATCAGGAGGGCATAAGAATCGTTTTCAAAACTGGTCGTACCTTTTTAAAAGAGAGCTATCGCCATCTTGCGTAAGTGTTAGATTTTTATTCATGAGCTCATTGGCATGGTTGTAAACTCGAGTCGAGAATCCAATATCGAGTAACTCGAGCCAAGTCGAGTTAAGTCTAGTCGACGCACAGCAGTTTATGCTTGTAACCTGCATACGCACAAGAAGTTTTTATAACAGAAGGGTGAAAAAATATTTCGGAGGAAGTTTGGACTCCGGAGGGGTCAGGGCGGAAACCTGGTGCTCCTGGTGATACTTACGCCTTGGAGATGATTTCCCCAGGAAGTTAAGACACCAAAGGGACCAGGGTGGACACCTGGTGCAACTGGTATTAATTACGCATAGAAGATGATTTCCCCAGGAAGTTTGGGCTTCGGATGAGTCAGGGCGGACACCTGGTGCACCTAGTGATACTTACGCCTTGGAGACGATTTCCCCAGGGAGTTTGGACTCTGGAGGGGCCAGGGTGGACACTCGGTGCACCTAGTGATACTGACGCCTTGGCGATGATTCCCCCAGGAAGTTTTGACTCCAAAGAGGCCAGGGTGGGCAACTGGTGCAACTGGTATTAATTACGCCTTGGAAATGATTTTCCCAGAAACTAAGGACTCCGGAGAGGTCAGGGGAGACACCTGGTGCAACTGGTATTGATTACGCCTTGGAAATGATTTCCCCAGGAAGTTTGGACTCCGGAGGAGCCAAAGTGGACACTCGGTGCACCTGGTGAGACTTACGCCTTGGAGATGATTTCCCCTGGGAGTGTGGACACAGGAGGGGCCAGGGTGGACACTCGGTGCACCTAGTGATACTGACGCCTTGGCGATGATTCCCCCAGGAAGTTTTGACTCCCAAGAGGCCAGGGTGGGCACCTGGTGCAACTGGTATTAATTACGCCTTGGAAATGATTTTCCTAGGAACTAAGGACTCCGGAGGGGTCAGGGCAGATACTCAGTGCACCCGGTGATACTTACGCTTTGGAGATGATTTCCTCAGGAAGTTATGACTCCAAAGAGGCCAGGGTGGGCACCTGGTGCAACTGGTATTAATTACGCCTTAGAAATGATGAATGCACCCGCTGATACTTACGCTTTGGAGATGATTTCCTCAGGAAGTTTCGACTCCAAAGGGGCCAGGGTGGACACCTGGTGCAACTGGTATTGATTACGTCTTGAGGATGATTTACCCAGGAAGTTTGGACTTCAGAGGAGTCAGGGCGGACACCTGGTGCTCCTGATGATACTCACGCCCTGGAGATGATTTCTTCGTAAAGTTTTGACTCCAAATGGGCCAGGGTGGAGACCTGGTGCAACTGGTATTAATTACGCATAGAAGATGATTTCCCCAGGAAGTTTGGGCTTCGGATGAGTCAGGGCGGACACCTGGTGCACCTAGTGATACTTACGCCTTGGAGACGATTTCCCCAGGGAGTTTGGACTCTGGAGGGGCCAGGGTGGACACTCGGTGCACCTAGTGATACTGACGCCTTGGCGATGATTCCCCCAGGAAGTTTTGACTCCAAAGAGGCCAGGGTGGGCAACTGGTGCAACTGGTATTAATTACGCCTTGGAAATGATTTTCCCAGAAACTAAGGACTCCGGAGAGGTCAGGGGAGACACCTGGTGCAACTGGTATTGATTACGCCTTGGAAATGATTTCCCCAGGAAGTTTGGACTCCGGAGGAGCCAAAGTGGACACTCGGTGCACCTGGTGAGACTTACGCCTTGGAGATGATTTCCCCTGGGAGTGTGGACACAGGAGGGGCCAGGGTGGACACTCGGTGCACCTAGTGATACTGACGCCTTGGCGATGATTCCCCCAGGAAGTTTTGACTCCCAAGAGGCCAGGGTGGGCACCTGGTGCAACTGGTATTAATTACGCCTTGGAAATGATTTTCCTAGGAACTAAGGACTCCGGAGGGGTCAGGGCAGATACTCAGTGCACCCGGTGATACTTACGCTTTGGAGATGATTTCCTCAGGAAGTTATGACTCCAAAGAGGCCAGGGTGGGCACCTGGTGTACCTGGTATTAATTACGCCTTAGAAATGATGAATGCACCCGCTGATACTTACGCTTTGGAGATGATTTCCTCAGGAAGTTTCGACTCCAAAGGGGCCAGGGTGGACACCTGGTGCAACTGGTATTGATTACGCCTTGAAGATGATTTCCCCAGGAAGTTTGGACTTCGGAGGAGTCAGGGCGGACACCTGGTGCTCCTGATGATACTCACGCCCTGGAGATGATTTCTTCGTAAAGTTTTGACTCCAAATGGGCCAGGGTGGAGACCTGGTGCAACTGGTATTGATTACGCCTTGAAGATGATTTCCCCAGGAAGTTTGGACTTCGGAGGGGTGAGGGTAGACACTCGGTGCACCTAGTGATACTGATGCCTTGGAGGTGATTCCTCCAGGAAGTTTTGACTCCAAAGGGGCCAGGGTGGACACCTGGTGCAATTGGTATCAAATACGCCTTGGAAATGATTTCCCCAGGAAGTTAGGTCTTCGGAAGGGTCAGGGCGGAAACCTGATGCTCCTGGTGATACTTACGCCTTGGAGATGATTTCCTCAGGAAGTTTAGACACCAAAGGGACCAGGGTGGACACCTGGTGCAACTGGTATTAATTAAGCCTTGAAGATGATTTCCCCAGGAACTTTGGACTTCGGAGGAGTCAGGGCGGACACCTGGTTCACCTGCTGATACTTACGCCTTGGAGATGATTTCCCCAGGAAGTTTGGACTCCGGACGAGCCAAAGTGGACACTCGGTGCACCTGGTGATACTTACGCCTTGGAGACGATTTCCCCAGGGAGTTTGGACTCTGGAGGGGCCAGGGTGGACACTCGGTGCACCTAGTGATACTGACGCCTTGGCGATGATTCCCCCACGAGGTTTTGACTCCAAAGAGGCCAGGGTGGGCACCTGTTGCAACTGGTATTGATTACGCCTTGAAGATGATTTCCCCAGGAAGTTTGGACTTCGGAGGGGTGAGGGTAGACACTCGGTGCACCTAGTGATACTGATGCCTTGGAGGTGATTCCCCCAGGAAGTTTTGACTCCAAAGGGGCCAGGGTGGACACCTGGTGCAATTGGTATCAAATACGCCTTGAAGATGATTTCCCAAGGAAGTAAGGTCTTCGGAAGGGTCAGGGCGGAAACCTGGTGCTCCTGGTGATACTAACGCCTTGGAGATGATTTCCCCAGGAAGTTTAGACACCAAAGGGACCAGGGTGGACACCTGGTGAAACTGGTATTAATTACGCCTTGAAGATGATTTCCCCAGGAACTTTGGACTTCGGAGAAGTCAGGGCGGACACCTGGTTCACCTGCTGATACTTACGCCTTGGAGATGATTTCCCCAGGAAGTTTGGACTCTGGACGAGCCAAAGTGGACACTTGGTGCACCTGGTGATACTTACGCCTTGGAGACGATTTCCCCAGGGAGTTTGGACTCTGGAGGGGCCAGGGTGGACACTCGGTGCACCTAGTGATACTGACGCCTTGGCGATGATTCCCCCAGGAAGGTTTGACTCCAAAGAGGCCAGGGTGGGCACCTGGTGCAACTGGTATTAATTACGCCTTGGAAATGATTTTTCCAGAAACTAAGGAACTCGGAGGGGTCAGGGGAGATACCCGGTGCACCCGGTGATACTTACGCTTTGGAGATGATTTCCCCAGGAAGTTTTGACTCCAAAGGGGCCAGGGTGGACACCCTGTGCAACTGGTATTGATTACGCCTTGGAGATGATTTCCCCAGGAAGTGTGGACTCCGGAGGAGCCAAAGTGGACACTCGGTGCACCTGGTGATACTTACGCCTTGAAGATGATTTCCCCAGGAAGTTTGGACTTCGGAGGGGTGAGGGTAGACACTCGGTGCACCTAGTGATACTGATGCCTTGGAGGTGATTCCTCCAGGAAGTTTTGACTCCAAAGGGGTCAGGGTGGACACCTGGTGCAATTGGTATCAAATACGCCTTGGAAATGATTTCCCCAGGAAGTTAGGTCTTCGGAAGGGTCAGGGCGGAAACCTGGTGCTCCTGGTGATACTTACGCCTTGGAGATGATTTCCTCAGGAAGTTTAGACACCAAAGGGTCCAGGGTGGACACCTGGTGCAACTGGTATTAATTACGACTTGAAGATGATTTCCCCAGGAACTTTGGACTTCGGAGGAGTCAGGGCGGACACCTGGTTCACCTGCTGATACTTACGCCTTGGAGATGATTTCCCCAGGAAGTTTGGACTCCGGACGAGCCAAAGTGGACACTCGGTGCACCTGGTGATACTTACGCCTTGGAGACGATTTCCCCAGGGAGTTTGGACTCTGGAGGGGCCAGGGTGGACCCTCGGTGCACCTAGTGATACTGACGCCTTCGCGATGATTCCCCCACGAAGTTTTGACTCCAAAGAGGCCAGGGTGGGCACCTGTTGCAACTGGTATTAATTACGCCTTGGAAATGATTTTCCTAGAAACTAAGGACTCCGGAGGGGTCAGGGCAGATACTCGGTGCACCTGGTGATACTTACGCTTTGGAGATGATTTCCCCAGGAAGTTTTGACTCCAAAGAGGCCAGGGTGGGCACCCGCTGCAACTGGTATTATCTACGCCTTAGAAATGATGAATGCACCCGGTGATACTTACGCTTTCGAGATGATTTCCTCAGAAAGTTTTGACTCCAAAGGGGCCAGGGTGGACACCTGGTGCAACTGGTATTGATTACGTCTTGAGGATGATTTACCCAGAAAGTTTGGACTTCAGAGGAGTCAGGGCGGACACCTGGTGCTCCTGATGATACTTACCCCCTGGAGATGATTTCTTCGTAAAGTTTTGACTCCAAATGGGCCAGGGTGGAAACCTGGTGCAATTGGTATTGATTACGCCTTGAAGATGATTTCCCCAGGAAGTTTGGACTTCGGAGGGGTGAGGGTAGACACTCGGTGCACCTAGTGATACTGATGCCTTGGAGGTGATTCCCCCAGGAAGTTTTGACTCCAAAGGGGCCAGGGTGGACACCTGGTGCAATTGGTATCAAATACGCCTTGAAGATGATTTCCCAAGGAAGTTAGGTCTTCGGAAGGGTCAGGGCGGAAACCTGGTGCTCCTGGTGATACTAACGCCTTGGAGATGATTTCCCCAGGAAGTTTAGACACCAAAGGGACCAGGGTGGACACCTGGTGCAACTGGTATTAATTACGCCTTGAAGATGATTTCCCCAGGAACTTTGGACTTCGGAGAAGTCGGGGCGGACACCTGGTTCACCTGCTGATACTTACGCCTTGGAGATGATTTCCCCAGGAAGTTTGGATTCTGGACGAGCCAAAGTGGACACTCGGTGCACCTGGTGATACTTACGCCTTGGAGACGATTTCCCCAGGGAGTTTGGACTCTGGAGGGGCCAGGGTGGACACTCGGTGCACCTAGTGATACTGACGCCTTGGCGATGATTCCCCCAGGAAGTTTTGACTCCAAAGAGGCCAGGGTGGGCACCTGGTGCAACTGGTATTAATTACGCCTTGGAAATGATTTTCCTAGAAACTAAGGACTCCGGAGGGGTCAGGGCAGATACTCGGTGCACCCGGTAATACTTACGCTTTGGAGATGATTTCCCCAGGAAGTTTTGACTCCAAAGGGGCCAGGGTGGACACTTGGTGCAACTGGTATTGATTACGCCTTGGAGACGATTTCCCCAGGAAGTTAGGTCTTCGGAAGGGTCAGGGCGGACACATTGTGCACCTGGTGATACTTACGCCTTGGAGATGATTTCCTCAGGAAGTTTGGACTCTGGAGGTGCCAGGATGGACACTCGGGGCACCTGGTGATACTTACGCCTTGAAGATGATTTCGTCAGGAAGTTAGGACTCTGGGGAGGGGGGGGGGGTCAGGGCGGACACAAGGTGCACCTGGTGATACTTACGCCTCGAAAATGATTTTTTCAGGAAGTTTTGATCCTACTGGGTTCACATCATCAAGTTTACGATTAGGATAGCATCTTCAGAGTGTAGTTATTACCAGGCACACCGAGTATTTTCCCTGACTCCTACGGAGTTAAAATTTCCTAAAAAAAAATCTCCAAGTCGTAAGTATCACCAGGTGCACCAGGGGTCCACCCTGACCCCTCCGAAGTCCTAACTTCCTAGGGAAATCATCTCCAAGGCGTAACAACCACCAGGTGCACCAGGTATCCGCCCCCACCCCTCCGAAGTCCAAACTTCCTGGGGAAATCATCTTCAAGGCGTAATTAATACCAGTTGAACCAGGCCCATTTGGAGTCAAAACTTCCTTGGGGAATCACCTCCAAGGCATCAGTATCACTAGGTGCACCGAGTGTCCACCCTCACCACTCCGAAGTCCAAACTTCCTGGGGAAATCATCTTCAAGGCGTAATTAATACCAGTAGCACCAGGTGTCCACCCTGGCCCATTTGGAGTCAAAACTTCCCGAAGAAATCATCTCCAAGGCGTAAGTATCACCAGGAGCACCAGGTGTCCGCCCTGACTCCTCTGAAGTCCAAACTTCCTGGGGAAATCATCTCCAAGGCGTAATCAATACCAGTTGCACCAGGTGTCCACCCTGGCCCCTTTGGAGTCAAAACTTCCTGGGGAAATCATCTCCAAAGCGTAAGTATCACCAGGTGCACCGGGTGTCTCCCCTGACCCCTCCGGAGTCCTTAGTTTCTGGGAAAATCTTTAATTAATGTACTATAGTCAAATATTCATTGTTTTCAAAATAAAATAATAATAATAATAAGTGGTATAGCATTTATAATATTTAAATATGGATTTTTCACGTTTCAAAAAACTAAAAAATAAGATAAACGTTGTAAATTATTTTGATTTTAAGATGAATATTTCGTTAAGAATCGATTTTTCAATAGCGGACAGTTTAATTTTTGCTGTAATTTTAATATTCAAGAGTCAAAAAATATTTGAAAAACATTTATAATGAACAAAAAAGTCAAGCGTATCGCTTATATTGTAAAAAAACACTAGTTTAGCACATAAAAAAACGTGTTTTTAGCGTTTTTTGATAACTTTGAACCGCTGTAACTTGGAAGCGGAAGGTCGTATAGAGTTCCGGTTGGTCGCAAAATTTTTGTTTAATCATGAACAAAATTTAGCAATTTTTTGATATGCACAAAAGTTGATCCTAGAAAAATCTGCGGTCGTTTGAAGATACCTCAAAATGAGCAAAAATAACAATAACTGTATTAGACTGTACTAGTATAAAAATGAAAAAATCAAGTTGTCAAAATATTTTGGCAAAAAATGACTTGCTCCAAACAAAATTTTGCCTTAAACTAGAGGTTCTTATCTGATTTTGATCAGAAGTTAGAATTTTTCAAAAAATTCCTTAAATTTGTTCAAAATAGCTTAAAAATAGACCATTTTTTAATCCTTGAAAAAATCTAGTGCCAAGCAGAAATAAGATGAAGACCTCTAGTTTGCGGCAAAAGTCTTCTATTCAATAGTACTTTTCCCAAAAAAAAATTTAGAAAAATCCGTGAACCTCGTGCGGGCCGATTTGCCGAAAAGTATTATTTTGACCCATATATATGAGTAAATCCGCCAAACTCTGTTTTTTTTTCAGTAATTTTGAAACTTTTTCAATTTTTGAAGCACACTCTTGAAATTTTGGCAATAATTCTTTAAAATAATAAGAAATAAAAAAATGTAGCGTGGATGGTCATAACAAGTTGCCTGAAAAAATTATTCAAACAATTAAATTATTATTTAAAAAAAATGAAAATCTGAGTATGACAATCTATTTTTTATTAAAAAAATAAAAGGAAATATAGTATTTTTTCAATTAAAAGCTGAGTTTTTTCATAATAATCATCTAAACAACTTAAATTTTTTATAATAGTCATCATACGGCACTTTATGAATAGGTTAGAGTCTTTTTTTTAAATGTATTTTAATGTTGGCAATAATAATATATAGGCGATAATATCCACCTACTGATCTTTTTACACTAATCTACTATGTAAATTATAAGTAAAGAGCAAAAAAAATTGATAAACATAAGTTCATAACTACGTCGTTGACCTGCCTGCTGCTGAAAGACATTAGTAAGTGTCGTCTGCTACAGGTTGAGTTCGAAGGTGCGAATAATAGAAAAACTCTTTTTTTTTTAACTAAATTAAGTTTTTTGGCTTCAGGCAGCTAAACTTAGTTAAAAAAAGTTATGTTTTATTGATCACACTTAAATTTGGAGACTTTTTTTTTAATCTGTGGATGTGCCAACTGAAAAAAACATTTTTTACAAGGATTCACGCTCGAACTTTTCAGAATAAAATGATGTAAACAATAGCTTATTTTGAAAGCACATTATTCGGATTGGTCTTAAATTATTCTTTAAAGTATGTAGTTTTAGATGAATACACATTTGTGGCGTTTGAATAATGCCTGAACCTGCAAAAACTTGAATAAATAAGTTATTCATTTTTATCAAAAACGTGTGGACACATTTTTAAAGTTATGTCATCTCTCGAAAAATATAGGCACAATATTTTTATGGGTCGTAAAACATTCCTTGAACCCAGTATTAATACCTCCATCAGTTGTAAATATGTGAAAAGATTGCCTGAAAAAGTTACAGCAAATAATATTTTCAAAACTTAGTTCCGGACACAGCGTTTTCTTGCGTTTTACAGGGTAAAACCTAATTTTTTAAACATTTGCATAAACTTTTCAGCATTTATATTTGTTTCCACAATCTCTAAAAGTGTAAATCCAAATAATTATTCAATTAAATATAAAAAAAATATTGTCTTAAACCTTTTTACTATGCCCGGACAGTGAAAATAAGAGTTTGGCGGATTTACTCATATATGTGTGTACAATTCAAGTACATTACAAATGAAATAGATCTAGAACAAATTAAGTAAAGGTGACGCGACGGGTTTAAATCTTTCTGACAATTGAGTAGTAAATTTTCATTTAAATTTTTAATTCTATTAATTTCTACCGTTTCTAAAAAATCAAGTTTTTTACTTTTTCCTTGAGTAAAGTAACGATTTAAAATTTTTATCAAAAATGTGATTATTATCCAAAATATGAGCCGCGTTGTTAGATTTTGCGGGTTTATTCTTTAAAAAAGCTTTTTCATGCTCGATCATCCTAGCTTTGAAAGTTCTGCCTGTCTTATCGATATAAACGCTATTACATCCTTCAGTACCACATTTTTTACTGTAAACACCTGATTTATAAGATTTATCAAGCTTTAACTTATTTTTTTTATAAGCATCTGCAAGGTTTTATCGGTCCTAAAGGCTTTATTCAAATCATACATTTTAAAATGTTTTTTAATTTTATTAGTTATTTCTCTAGTATAAGTGATAACATGAAAATATTTGTCTGTATTGGCTGACAAAGGATAAACTATACTGATAGATTTCCTGTATTTTATTTTCTCAACGAGTATATCAATAATATCCATATGTATGTATACAATTCAAGTACACGACAAATTGAATCAATAATATCCATTCAATTTGTAATGTACTTGAATTAAATACATATATATCTTACTATATTATATAGTTGTAATTTGCTCTTCGCTCCCACCCCGCTCCTAATCCGCTCCCACCCTTCATTCTTCATTTTATACTGTAAAATAGGTCAAAAATTGCACTTTTATTCCGCCCCCACCCCGCTCTCACCCCCGCTCTTTTTGGACCCTCCTCATTTGTAAAAATTTACACTACATGAGTAAAAGTTGAAAAGTAAGTATTCTCCGGAGTCAAAATTTCCTGGGAAAATCATCTCCAAGGCATAACTACTACCAAGTGCACGCGTTACTATTACCAAGTGCACCAGTTGTCTGTCCTGACCCGTCTGGAGTCAAAACTTCCTAGGGAAATTATCTCCAAGGCGTAACTGTCGCCAAGTGCGACGGGTATACACCCTGACTCCTATGGAGTCAAAACATCCTGGAGAAATCATCTCCAAGGCTTAAATGAAAATTCCGTATTTGCTGGCTATGTTAAATTGTTTATTTAAATATTGTTAGTTGAATATTGTTTTTAAAATTGTTAAAAAAACCCAACGCGTCATGCAAGTACCTCGTGGGTAGTGTGGAAATCTGCATAGTTAAAGTAAGAAACATAATGTATTTCATATTATAGTTTAATTTATTTGATTTATAAATATTAAATAAATAATTCATTTTTACCTCAAGTAAATACCTTAGTATATATTTTATATAAATAGGGGGGTTGGCAAGCGAAGCGAGCAGGGAGTACCCCCCTAGTATATATATACTTTTGTGTTGTTAAACTAATTGGAATTTTTTACACTAATGACTGCGAACTATATTTAGTTACGCTAATATGATTTTTGATCAGTTGAAAAAGTACTACCGTCTGATGATGATGCCGTGCATCGAAACAGCTTTAACGGTCTATTTTTAAATAAAATAAACTTACATTTTTTAATAAAGTGAAAGTTTTGACTACTCTATATACTGAGTTGTTTATTTTAATCCTAAAAATGATTCAATTCAACTTTCATCAAGTAGAAGCTAACACAATTGAATTATATATTTAATAGTTTATAAACTAAAATCTTTGAACAATAAATATTAATATTAAATTACACATTGCTATAATTATATTATCAGTATTTTACATACGTTTAAAAAAATCTTCAATTTTTTTTTGCGTTGATATTTTGGATGAAAATACGGCTTGTTCCAAGTTAGATTCAAGTTGATACAATTTCTCCAACATTTGAGGTTGATTCATATGAGCAAAACTTATTAATTGTTTGATATTGTCCAAATCTTCTTTACGTGTTAATATTTTGATCTCTTCAATTTCATTTTCATCACTGGATTGTTCGGCATCTAATAATGTTTTTTTCTGATAAAGTTGACTCAAAAACTTCATCAGCTGACTTGAACGCGTCTTCATAAGTGATTATATCAGAATGTCCAACATTTGATCAGGCGTTAATAGATCTCGCTTTAAATTTTCTGGAAGAGATTTGACCGTATTAAGTAAATCTGCAACACTATCTTTATCCGCTTCATGTTGTACACCTGGTTCTGGAAATCCGCATCGCATAAAACATTTGGTAATTGTATTTTCAGTTATTTCTTGCCATGCGCTTGTAATCCAACGATGAGCATCCAAAACATTCATGGATTTGTGAATGTCACCTGAAAAATCAGGGTCTTCAATCAAAGATACTAAATTCAGAAGCATTTTTTTTCTGTATCTTGCTTTGATGGCTCGTATAATACCTTGATCAAGAGGTTGAATTTCTGATGTAAGATCCGCTGGTAAGAATTTACCAGTACATTACTTAAGTTTTTGGATGTTTTATGGCCTTATTACTCAATGAGTAATAAAATATTTCTTCTTTGCATCTTTATTTGTCGATTCAAAGACGATAGCCAATCATCAAAAATTTTAGAGGTCATCCATCCTTTTTTATTTGCACGCCACGTACTGGGAAGGTGGTTAATATTTACTCTTTTTTTTTTTTTAAATTCGAGATTTCTCAGCATTACCGACGATAAGAAGTTTCAATTTTCCAGCCGTTACGCTACAACAAAATAAAAGACTTAACCGTCCTTTAGAAAGTTTTAATCCTTTGCACGGATCACTTTTGTACACGTAACTTTTTCTCTGCATCTGTCTATAGAAAAATCCGAATTCATCATGTACTAAAATATAACTCTGAAATCTGAAGCTTATATAGAGTATACTGAGACACTAAAAGTCCTTTAGACTTTGATTTCAAAATAATCAAGATAAGGAGAAAATTCTTCAAAAGTGAATTACTTGATGTTAGTGCTATGAAATAATTAATTTTTAAATTTGGAACCAATTTTTAACAAACACTCTGATACTGACACAATTTTTAGCATTTTTTAAATAATAAATTGTTATGAATGAAAGGTTCACGTAACCGCTTTTATGTAGTCCTGATAAGGACTGGGAGTTGCGTTGGCCGAGGTCAGGGTGTAATCAGCATATCAAATTTATTAAAAAAGACTGAAGATTTATTCAACTTGAATAACCCTACTGGTTGGAATGCTCTTCACCAGGTTGGTTACCCTGACCGTAGACGTGCCAAGGCTCCAGAGCGAGAGCGGGAGGGCGAACTCGAAGCTAGACGTGGATAGTGTCCACTCTCGTAGGGTTCTAGCTCACGGCTCTTGAGGTAAGGGAGATGATCACTGCACAGGTCGGATACCTTGACCGCAGTCGTGCCAAGGTTTGGGGGTGTCAGGGTGAGGGTGATGGATGGAGTCGAGACTGTACGTGGATAGTGTCCACCCACCGGAGGGTTCGAGCTTGACCTTTTAAGTAAGGTGAAAGACCCGTTTAGCTGAGCGGACCCAAGGTGAGTCTAATGAGGCCGGAAAAATCGCCTCTATAAGTATTAAGCACCCCGCTTTCTTGCTGACAGGAACGGAAGATTGTCCGCCCCCTAGCGGTGGAAAGCGGTTGCGCGGTGTAGTGGCTGGGGTTGCGAGAGCCTTTCGGCACTCTGCATTTTCGTTTGAGGCGTAGATGGTACGCAGCTACCTAGTGGTGGAAAACGGTAAGTAAAATGAGAGATAGATGGATGGATATATTTTATTAACTGTACATTATGTTTTTAAAATAATGTATGTAATGGTGTTTAATTTTCCCACTTATGATTAGGAAATTTATGAAGAAACAACTTGGTTGGGTTTCTGTAATAAAAACAGTTTTCCATTTATTTACATATAAAATTCGCAATAATCAACAGTAGAATAAGATTTTGTATTACCTGTAATAAAAACAGAAAACAACATTCAAAGTTCTTACTTCAGGTATTCTTTAAAATTAAATATATTTTTCTTAAACACAAATTAGCACATCTCGTTCATTTTTGTCTTCTCTCTTCTCTCTTCAATTATTTAAGTCATCATGTACACGCCCGCGATTAAATAGTGGATGATTAATCACTTTGACGGTAAATTATCAACGGTCGACTTCTCTGTCGGTAACATGACGGATTCAAAATTAAGAAAATTATGGTATGCCTAAAAAAGCCATTATTTTCTTTATATGTAAATGATTGTAAATAGTAAGGAATTATAAATTAAATTAACAGTTCGGGTGTTTTTTGAACAAACAGATTGAATTATTAACAGTTAGTATCTAAAGTATAGCGTTCCTGCGTCCTTCAGCCCGCATCCAGCCTAGCTGTCTACGGTAGGCGGTAATATGAGTACTTTTCCTGACACCAAAGACATACCTAATGCCCGAGTTAAGGATTTGCTGTATAGTAAGGTTTTGTTCTGCTGAAATGTCCCAGTATACAAGAGAGCCATAGTCCACAATACGCCTGAAGTGAATGAGTTTATACAATGTTGAATTTGAATTCTTACAGATGAGGTTAATATTTTCCCTCCAATTTAGTTTGAAGTCAAGTGTAATAACTCCTAAGCTACGTACAGAAGGGACAAATTTTATGCAGGATTCGTGGAGTTCTAGTGATTCAATGCCCAGTTTATTAAACTCCTCGACATAGTGTGAATTACCGAATATAATAGCTTTGGTTTTGTCAACATTCAGTTGCAGTCCATTCCTCTCTGTCCAGTCAGCTATAATGCCTGCATTTCTACTCAGATTCTCCAGGCCTTGTAGGTAGAGCTGTAGATCGTCTGCATAGATGATATGATATACTCCCAGTTCAAGACCCTGTGCGATGTCCACAACAAAGAGCAAGAATAGTTAGAGTCGTAAAACTGAGTCTTGCGGTACACCCTTATTCAAGGGCTGGAAAGAAGATTTGGCGTCCCCTAATCTAAAGGATTGCGAACGACCTGTGAGTTATGATACCAGCCATTGTAGAACACGATGCGAAAAACCAAGCGCGTGTAGTTACTTGAGGAGGGTAACATGACACTGAGTCAAAAGCCTCACTCATGTCAAAAATGACCATTGCAGTGAGGATTTTTTTATCCTTGCCTCGGCGTATGTCATTAGTCAGTTTCAGCAAGGCTGTTTGAGTGCTGTGACTTGCCCTAAAACCGGATTGATTACCGTCAAGCAGCCCATTTAATTCATCGCAAGAGTCTTCAACATAAAACACAGTAAAGAAATGAAACGAAAATCATTCGGATTAGAGAGAGAAAGAGAAAGAATGAAAGAAAGCGGGAGAGCAGGAAGGGATAATGACGCTACTCGTAGGCGGCTCTCTCTGCGTGCAACAAAATAAGTAAAATATTGTACAACAAAAAAAGCAGTAAGATGTTAGTATAAATGTTTTAAACATTGTAGAGTTATTGCATTCACTTGGTGAAAATCCATTGTCAATTCGATAATAATAAAAAACAAAATGTTTTCGATTTTCACAATTTATTTATTAACATTAGTTAATACATTAGCCTTATGACAGCCGTTTCGACATACAATGTCATCTTCAGATGAGTATATACTTAATTACAAACTTCTATTCACTTAAAGAGTTATCCTTATTTACAAAGTATACAAATTTAAGAGTGGGGAGTTATTTATGTCTACCTGATCGTTTAGTAATCTATTCGTGTTTCTATATCGGTTAATCTCTAGAGATTCTAACAAATTTAATTTTCCTGACTTATTCATACAGTTTGAAATTTCAAAATTCTCATCAAATTTATGGTTTTCTTCTATTAAATGTTTAGCGCAATTAGATTTTTCTACATTTTTATTATTGTAATGGTTAATGTGTTCTTTGATTCTTTTATCAAAAGTTCTTCCTGTCTGTCCTACATAGACTTTATCACAATCTAAACAATTTAATTTTGTAAACTCCTGACTTGAGTACTTTATTTGTTTTACTTTTATTATTTTTGATATTTTTTGCTATCGTATTATTTGTTTTATATGCAAATTTTATTTTACAATTAAAATTATTATTCAAAATATTAAAATTATCTAAAACCTTTCTGCTTTGTTCACCGTTATATGTAAATGTAAAATAATTATTATTTGTTTTATTTACTATACTTGGATATATTTGATTCATTAATTTCGCTTTCAACTTTTTATTCAATATTTTATCGATCAATCCAACATTAAAATTATTATTATAAGCTATCTGTCTAATAATATTGAGTTCTTTATTAAAATTATTCTCTGACAAAGGAACATACAATAATCGATGAATATAACAATGAAATGCCGCCATTTTTTGTTGGAATGGATGTGAAGACTTATTATTTCTTACTGTATCTGTATGAGATGGTTTATGAAAGATATCAAATTCAAACTTGTTCATATTCTTCGTGATTAATAAATCCAAAAATGGTATAACACAAAATATATGATGGAATAAAAAAGATGAAGAGAAATGCAATAGATTTTTATCACATAAAGTTTAAAAAAGTTATCGGAAAAATAAAAAATAAATCAAAGAATAATAATATTGTATTTACTAGAGCTGATAAAGGTAAAACTGTAATAGCAATTAATAGTACAGATTATGTAACAAAAACTTTACAATTTTTGAATAAAAAAAAAATTCAGTATCATTAATATTGATCCGACAGCTAAATTTCAAATATCAATAAAGGAATTTTTAAGTAAGTCTAAAATTTTTGAAAATTATAGGGATAGAGAGTTATTAGCAATGAACGCACAAATTCCTAAATTGTATTCATTGATCAAATTACATAAACCTGATAAACCGATTAGACCAGTAGTATCATGTGTAAATTCTCCTTCTGAGAAGATTTCTAAGAAATTAATCAATTTAATAAAAACACATTGTAATTTTGAACCGTTGTTTAGTATTAAAAACTCATTGGAATTGATAGATAAAATTAAAAATATAACATTAGAGAATAATTCTAAATTAATATCATTCGACATAGTTAATTTATTTCCAAGTATTCCTATTAAGAAGGTACTAGACATTATTTCGAATATGTTAGAAAGACAAAACGTTGAGGATAATATAAAGTCAGAAATATTAAAAATTCTAGATATATGTATGATGCAAAATTATTTCGAATTTAGTGGAAATGTTTACTTGGTAAATGATGGTTTGATCATGGGTAATCCTTTAAGCCCTATATTGGCAGAAATATTTATGACTGAGTTGGAAAGATCTATTAAATTAAATAAATATTTTAAACTTTTCAAATGTTGGTATCGATATGTGGATGATATTTTTGCTGTTTTTGTTGGGACCGATAGGCAATTGACACAATTTTTTAAAGACTTAAATGAGATGGATGAAAATATCAAATTCACTATGGAGAGAGCAGAGAATGATAGTATACCATTTTTGGATTTATTAATCACGAAGAATATGAACAAGTTTGAATTTGATATCTTTCATAAACCATCTCATACAGATACAGTAATAAATAATAAGTCTTCACATCCATTCCAACAAAAAATGGCGGCATTTCATTGTTATTGTCATGTATCGATCCCCATAAAGATCCCATATTCCCAAGTTGCAACAGACTTACTTATAATCTGCCTAAAAGGAGTTAGGGAGGGGGCCACGGAAATTGCAATTAAGCATTTTGCTAGCCGGAACCTCCGCTCTGCTGGAACAGGTGGGGCGAAGTAGCTTCCCTCGCTGCTTAGCCGCGCTCCCAAACTACTCTCGTCCCCGACACTCGAGTGGTTCGACCGAAAGCTAGCAGCGATCGAAGACCACGTGCAGCACACCTGGACAAGCAGAGCCGGATCAGGCAAGGATCCGTCAGTGCAATATCGCCTCGCCATCACCATTGGATAAGGTCCCAGAAGGCCCAGAAAACCTCCCGTGAACGATCAACTGCCCGGATACTCCGGTAATTTTAAGGTAGATTATTGTAATATTCAACTCTGTCGGAGGACATTAAACTCATTAAATTGTAACCTTTCACCATTTGTTTTTCAATTAAACAATATCACCTTACCTTATTTTATTTCATTTTATTAACCTAATCAAAAGCCAGACAACAAGGGGACGGAACAACTTCGTAAGTAGTTGTTCCAAAAAGACGAAGATCTTACCCCTTTTAAAATAATAAGTTCAAGGATTATAAATCCGTGACATAAATGGCATCCCTTGTGGGGAACTTAAACCTTGTTGCCTGACTATTTTGATTGGTTTTCTCTTTCTTTTTTTTTGTTAATAATAAAAAAAAAAAAAAAAAATTTTTATTGATGATTTTTTCCTTCAAAAATTTATAATACTAAAAATTAATGAAAAAAAAAGGAAGTAAGGAAAAAGCTTTTATTATCTGATACCGGTTACTTTTGGCGAATGGTTGAAAGAAAGATTCTTTTCCTTTGACAAATCGTGATACTTTTTTTTTGCTGACCTAAACATTTCTGGCTAATTTAACAACACACTTACACTCACAAACGCTTTCGGAACCTGATCTGCTCATCGCTCCGAATTTGACCCGCTTATAGTGCATACATTTCACGTTTTATTACCTGAAGTTACGCCAAAAATCGCAACTTTAGTTTCGTTTTTTTTTTGTATAAAATTTTTACTTCTATCAAACGACGTTATCCCTTTAATTTATAAGTATTCGATATGGCTAACCTCGCGAATCTTACTTTGGACGAGATTGAAGCCATTCCAGACAAAGATCAAAAGAAGGCGGCCGAATTACATCATGCCCGCCGGATGGCCGAAAATATGTCTACAATGGCAGCTACGTTAAACGAGTCACGAACCGCGTTCGCGAACGTTCAAGCATCAGCATTGATGCAAAGTGCTCTTGCTGCAACCCCTTTTTACACTGGTTCCACACCCCTGCGCCCATGGCTGCAGGACGTGGAAAGCTACGACCAACGAATTACAGACGCAACCCTGAAGTAACTTTTCCTCCAAGGAGTTATTTCTCGATTGACCGGCAAGGCTAAAACAAGTCTTGACGGAAAAGTTTTTGACACTTTAGACCAACTCCGGAAACATCTTCAGGACCGTTTTTCTCAAAAACGATCCCTATCTTATTACCTTAACCTTATTTCAGACTCTTATATGAGACAGGATGAATCTGTTTTAAATTTTCACGATAGACTCTCAGCTATAGTCCGCGCTGCCACGAAACTAAAAAACGAGGGAATAGATGACGAAGGCATCAAGAGACATAATAAGTCCCTTTTCGAAGACCTCGCTACCGAATATTTTATTCGCGGATTACCTTCTGTCATCCGCAACCAAATGTCTAACCATAACCCTGTTAACTTTTTCGAAGCTTTAAACGCAGCTCTGAATGCGGAGGAATGGGTTAACATCGGAGCACCAAATCGTGACGATGTAGAGTATTCCTCCACCCAAAAACCGCCTCCACGATCGCGTTCTCCTAGCCCTTATGGTCGACCCGGGACACCTGAAAGAGAATCATCTCACGACCGGCGCAAAGTTAAATTCTCCGATTTTAACGACCCGCGAAACTTCGATGGAAATATCTCGTATTCTTATGACCCTAACGATATAAAAATGCCTAGAACAATGACCTACACAGCAGAAGGTAAACTGGATGCTCACCCTTCCCTGCGTTACGAACAACCTTCAAGCATTCTGAAAAACCCGGAAAGACAGAGCCTATCCGATCAACCCGGATCATCAGATCGTTACTCCCGCCCTAGGTCCGAGAGCCCTAGAGGCCGATACCCTAATAGGTCGACAAGCCCCCTTTCCCCTCCCTTCCCTTATCCAAATTTTCACCCTTATATGCCCTATTATCCTCCTATGCCCTACTACTACCCCCCAGCTCCTATGCCCCCTTTTCACTCGCCCTATCCTAATGCCGCAACACCAGCCTACTTCCCTAACAACTATTACGACAAGCCGCCTGGTAGACCCGGATCCCCAGGTCCTTACGGCCCTACTCCACGAGCCCCGACCCCAACAAATATTCCCGCAAATATCTCCTCTAGCGAGAATTTAAACTGGAGACAAGCTCGTCCGGACGGCGCGCCAGCGAGCTTCCCGCGCTCTCATAGCCCCGAGCGCCGATCGGTGAAAACATTCAAAACAAGGGAGTACGGAAAGTCTGTGGCGAGAAAACCGCACCAACCATAAAAATTAAAAATTACCTATTCAAAAAGGGCGTCGTAACATGTTCCGCTGCACAAACCAATGAAGTGAACGTAATCAAAGCTTCCGTTTTTAAAGACTTGGTTTTCAACTATCCTCACCCTCCCATTACAATCCAGGGAGAAGACAATAATCAAGTCGACGCTCATGGAAAAATTACGATTCGTATTTGTAAACAAAAACATATATTCCATCTAATTCACGACGATGCCCCCTTTGTACAAGATGGTGTTATCAGCAAAAGAACTTTGAAGAAACTCTGGAGACTTAAGCAAGCCGGAAAAATGAATAATCTTCCCGACTCTTTTCTTGAAGACCTATCCCCAGACTCAGATCGCTCTGAATCAGAATCCTCTGACTCAGAAACCTTTTCCGAAAATTCAACCTCCCAGAGTAGCGACACCCTTAATATAGACAAATCTACTAACGATTCCGACACATATTCACCTAAAATTTACAATCCTAGAAACCATAGGGAAAGAAAGAAAATTTCGTACGGATCACCCAAGATCGAAATTACTAATAACATATTTAAAGCCGGAAAGGGGCGCATTTTAATTGACACCGGCGCAGACGTGAGCGTAATTAAAATTCAATCCCTAAATCCCACGTGTAAGATCAACAAAAATCGTTCTCTTCAACTGACCGGGATCGGAGCAGAACCCGTTTACACTCTCGGTACCGTTACTTTCAAAGAAAGAGACGGTAGAAAACATCACATGCACGTCTTCCCCGAAAGTTCTTCGCTTAAAGAAGATGCCATTCTTGGCTCTCGTTATCTACAAATTGAAAAGGGTCAAATTGACTTGGCCAATAATCAATTAATCACTCAAAATGGCACTCAGGACATTTGTTTTTCTAGCGCTACAGACAACAGTGAGTCTGAATCTGCCGAATTCCCTGCAGAATTTCCTGACTCTCGACGAACACCTCAAAGTCAAAACACCATCCCCGACATTCAACCTACGTCCAGCAAAATACCTTCGACTATTTTCCATTATAAAGCACGTCGGAAGCAAGGTAAAGCTCTGTCCACAAGATATACGTTGCCAGCGCGTTGTAAAATTGCGATAGAAATTCCCGTGTCGGAAAGCTCTCCAAGAAGGGAGGCGTATCTTCCCCGAATACAAACCCCTACCGGAATATTCATCGGCGAGTCAGCCGTTACCCATGAAAAAGGTTCATGTTACGTGTTAGCCATTAACACGAGAAACGAACCTCAAGAAGTTGAAATACCGTTGCAAGATCTGTATCCCTTTGAACTCGATAGTTCCGACGACTTCTTCGATTCCGAGGTCGAGGGAACGCCTTGCCCTCCTGAACAAAGAGTAACTCGAATAATTGACCTTCTGAAAAGAAAACATCATGGCAAAGCAGCCCTAGCTCAATTGAAGAGAGTGGTCGAACGTTTTCCATATCTCTTTATGTTACCTGGCGACGACCCTCCTCGCACACATCTAGTACAACATACCATTCCGTTAACCAGTGACAAACCGATATTTACACATCAATATCGTTATCCTCCAAAATTACACGAAGAAATTAGAAGACAAGTAGATGACTTGCTGAAGAAAGGAACCATCCAACCCTCCTCCAGCCCTTGGAACTCACCTCTATGAATAGTTCAAAAACGGCCTGGCCCTGACGGTAAAAATCAACATCGTCTCGTCATTGATTACAGAAGGCTCAACGAAGTATCAATTCCAGACGCCTATCCACTCCCAAACGTTCAAGAAATACTGGAGTCCCTAGGCAAGTCCAAATACTTTTCAGTTTTTGATCTCGTTAACGGATTCCACCAAATACCTATGCACCCGGATGACAGAGCTAAAACCGCTTTCTCAACGCCTTACGGGCACTTCGAATTCACAGCCATGCCTTTCGGACTCTACTGTGCTCCCCCGACATTCCAAAGGCTGATGGACGCCGTCATGACCGGATTACAAGGAATCGAATTGTTCATTTACCTAGATGACTTAATCATCTTCTCCAACTCTCTTGAAGACCACAAGAGAAAGGTTAATGAAGCTTTTCAAAGATTGTTAAATGCTGGATTGAGATTAAAAATCGAAAAATGCGAATCTCTAACCCCTGAAGTAAAATACCTGGGCCACCATATCGATCAATTTGGAGTCAAACCTGACCGGGGAAAAATCAAAGATATTCAGGATTTTCCCGTCTTAAAGAGTACTTCGGACGTTCGTTCTTTTCTTGGACTCTGTTCTTACTATCGCCGGTTTATCCACCATTTCTCTGAAAGTGCAAAACCTCTAAACGACCTCCTCAAGAAAAATTGTAAATTCCGCTGGGAGGAGAGCCAAAAAGCCAGTTTCGAAAAACTAAAGACAGCTCTATGCACGGCACCAGTCCTAATTTGCCCAGACTTTTCTAAACCCTTCATACTAACGACCGATGCTAGTGCATACGCAGTCGGGGCAGTTTTGAGTCAAGTTGAACCAAATAATGATCAACCTATTGCATATATGTCAAAAACGCTCAATAAACATCAAAGAAACTACTCTGCCACCGAGCGAGAGTGTTTAGCTGTAGTCCTAGGCATCATGCACTTCAGACACTACCTGTACGGTCGCACTTTCTATGTATACGCTGACCATGAACCTCTACAATGGATTGATTCAATCAAAGACCCAATGTCAAGATTAAACCACTGGAGAGCCCGACTGCGCGGCTACAGATACATATTCCGTTACAAACCTGGAAGGCTTAACACTAACGCCGATTGGCTCTCAAGAAATCCGATGGACCAGAAAGAGGTAGAAAACGAAAAATTGGCAAACATAGCCTCTAAATCCCTGAAAAATATCAAAACAAAAACCATACTACCTATTCAGAAACCAAAATCAACAAAAACATCACTTGCTCGACAAGCACACAATGAAAGCAAAGAAGAAAACTTCTCTGACGCCCCGCAACCCGGCCCTTCGCGAAGAGGTAGACCGAAAGGCTCCAAAAATAAAACTCATGCATCGCCGAACGTATCTGGTCAGGGAAATCTTCCAGGCGACACCATCGCCTCTCGTCTAAGACTCAGACGAAATCAACAGGTAGATCCGAAAAATACTACACCCGTCGATCAAGCAAACGCTGAAAGCTCTACCTCAGAAATAGAAACATCAGAGGAAACCGAAAGCGCCTCCGACGCACCTGTACCCTTGCAAAGCCGGTCATTAATACCTAGTTTGGCAGAACGTCTCAACACAACAACCACATCTACTGCCACCGAGTCTGAAATCAGCAACCAAAAAGAAGATGAGATTTCTGGCATAAGTGAGTTCGACGAAACCATGGTACCATCGGATAGTTTTGAAGATGTAGTCACCCATTTCCAAAAACCCGCATCAAGAAAGGCATTCTTTGATTCCCCATCAAAAAGAGTGAAACCTCCAGCAAATGATGATGACTCCTCATCTTCTGACGAAGAAGAACTCTACGAGACTACCCCCGTAAAATCAAATTTGGAACTCCAAGCTCAACTCAAACTTTCCAACTTCAATTCTAAGGAGAAAGAAGAGTTTATAGGAGGATTTAATTCCTTGTGGTGGGACTCTGGAAAATGGGAAGAACTTCTTGAAAATTTCGACCTAGGATCTAACTATCACGAAGCGGATCACTCTGTTGTCCACAGTGATCCAGGCTATTTGGAAAATGACCTTATTGACGCAAATGATAGACAGATTCTGAACAATACACAATCCCTGTTAGACTTAGATAAATGGCAACTGACCGATGACTCAGGATTCAAAAATCCTCCCTTATCGTCCACTCTCCTCACACATAAAATACCCCCAACAATTTTTGATGACACTTTTAATCTCGAAAACACCAAAATCATGTCTAGTGAAAATTCCGACTCTTCAACAAATTCCACGAAGACAATTACACCAGATCATAAGTTAGCTCCATCGGAAAACTCTCGAAATACTCAAGAGAGAGTCACTCACCCTCGAGATACCGCCAAAACGACCCTTCAATCCTCGCAACAATCACTTTCTACAAAACAACCAAATTCAAATTTGATACCTCGAAGTCCAAAACCTACTACGGCAAATAGTCATAATGACATTTTCACCAGCGTTAAAACCATTCCGCCAATTATACCCCCCCTCTTGAATCCTTTTTGCACCCCGATCAAACCCCCCGAACGACAGACAGTGAGACTCACCCGAGACGCCCTCACGGGACATAAAGATAACATAATACATTTTATCCCTGCGAATTTAAACCTACACACGCCTAACAATCAACTTCTTGCCAAGTTAGAGCTAATTTCGAAAAGCGAACTTAAAGATCTGAACCCAACGATTGGCAATGTTCTTGTCTCTAAAACCCGAGGCCGAACCATCTTCTCTTTAGTAGTTACAGAAACCAAAAGGAATCCTATTATGCAAAGTTCTTTGAAAGAATGCTTATACAATCTTTATCATCTACTACTAGAAAAAGAAATTACATCGGTTCGTATGTCACGAAAGGGCGAAGTCACAGATGCATTACCACGTGGAACTCTATACCAAGAAGTCCAAGACGCATTAAAAAACATACCTATGACGCTAACGATCTGTCTAGGTGTCTGCATAACACCACCACGCGAATCCCGCAACACCATCCTCAAAGAATGCCACGATAGCCTATTCAGAGGACATCGTGGAGTAGAGAAGACTTACAGAAGAGTGAGGGAAAAATTTACTTGGCCCGGTTTGCGTAAAGATATAGTCGATTACATTCATCGATGCCGAATATGCCAAGAGTTTAAACTCATAGGTTATCGCACCAAAGAACCCATGGTAATTACCGATACACCCGCAGAACCGTTCTTTAAAATGGCTATCGATGCGGTCGGACCTATGCCTCGAACTGTGAATGGCAATGCTTACATAATCACTATGCAATGTTTATTTTCAAAATTTTGTATAGCAGTACCAGTACTTATCTTAAAGCGCTAACCGTGGCACAAGTCCTCGCTAAACATCTTATAGCCGCTCATGGAGTACCTAAAATTATCTTGAGCGATCAAGGTAAAAGCTTTAGGAATAAACTCCTCAAAAATCTTGAAAGCATGTTTGACTGTCGTCTAAAAACGATGACATCTTTCCACCCCCAGTCGAACGCATCATTGGAAAGAAGTCATGCTGTCTTGAAAGACTACTTGAGGACTAACACCCCTAAGTATCAAGACTGGGACGAGCTAGTTCCCTTTGCCATGATAGAATACAATTCCTCAGTCCACTCTTCCACAGGTTTTACCCCCTACGAAATAGCTATGGGACGAAATCCTAGAACCCCTTCAGGATGCCTGGACGACTTCGATAACGACACATATAATGGTTACATTTACGATCTAGCAACAAGAATAGCTGAAATCCGAGAGATGGCATTGAAAAGCTTAGAATCATCCAAACAAGTTAACAAAAGAAATAACGACAAATCAACTAAACCCCTAGATATAAAACCCGGAGACAAAGTTTACGTCAACAAACTACCGCGTAAAAACAAACTAGATAAATTCTATAACGGAGTTTTCGACGTCCTAGAAGTACGCGAAAAGAACACTGCCCTCTTGCAAAGCCAAAACAAAAAAAAAAATCTTAGTTCATAAAGACCGTCTGAAAAAATTTTACTAAAAGCCTTTCTTCTCAAAAATCATCGCCTTATCCAATTTAAATCTGCCCTAATTTTGTTCCAGAAAAATGTTTTTTATTTTGCTGTGGTTCACGAGCTTCGCTCCAGTCGGTACCGTTCACACGGAGAATAAAACTTTCTATGAAACGCAACCAATCCCCAATAATCTGGGTATTTTCTATGAACACGTCGAGAAAGTTAATTTAGTCAGAACAAAAATTCATATTAATATTTTTTTAAATTGTCCCCCACTAGACAGAAACTTTAAAACGGAAAACAAAAATTTCAAACATTTAGTAAATGAATTATATAGAGTCTACCCTGACCAAATAACACCAACACTCTCGGAACTTCACATAACCCGCAAATTATTCGCAATAAATGATCTACATGAATCTATAAAAAGCTTGTTCGTTCTGCAAGAAATCGATAACCGACCCTATAATCGAAAAACGCGAGGAGCTCCAATCGAAGTCGGCGGTTGGGTTACGAAATGGTTATTCGGCATCATGGACTCGAAAGACCGCGAACTAATCAATAGTGACATCGACAAACTTCACGACAGTTAGAATAACTTATCACAAATTTCAATTGAACCAACTCATCTAATTAAATCAGAGCTCGAAAATCTGTATAAATCAGAAAATAATCAAACTCTAGAAATTTCACGCTTAATCAGTCGTGTTGAAGCCATCTCCGAACAAAACTTGGCCAGAAACAGAAACCTGCAATTTGAAAACGTTACCAGATGGTGGTTTGATTACTCATACGAACTTGATGAACTACAAAGGGGTTATGAAACCTTGATGGAAGTAATTCAAACCACCGCAAGAGGACATCTACACCCTCTCCTGTTATCTTTTTCCCAAATGTCCAATCTACTCTTAAAAATTAACAACAATCCGAATCTCCGGATACCAAACGCAGCAGATGTAATTACACCCCACTACCTATTCAACGTAGCGAAAACGACTATTTTTATCACTAATGGAAAGCTTCACGTTTCTATAAAACTACCTTTAGTAATGGATGACGACCTCGATTTGTACAAAATACACTCTTTTCCAAACCCTATAACCCTTCCCTTTTGATAATACAGGCTATTTAGCAATAAAAACAACAGTTAATTATATTGTCTTATCGAGAAACCAGACATATGTTCTCTTAAATGACGAACTCCTTCAATCTTGTTCCACTTATAATCACACTAAGCTATGTGAAGACTTCTTACCCTTAATCAACGGAGTGACACACCCATCGTGTGAATATTCAATGTTCAATCAGCCGACAACCTCTTCTCTAAAAACCTGCTCGACAGTTATTATACCAAACACGCCCATAATTCTAACACCCTTGCATGCATTGAATTTATGGTTATATTCAACTTTAAAACCAAATAAGCTCACAATAACCTGCCATAATCATCGAAATGAATTTCTCATAAATGGCACAGGCTCACTTTACCTAAGTGGCGAATGTACTGCACACACATCAAGCTTTACCTTACACGGTCTTCGGAAAATCTCATTCATATCAGAATACAATTATAATCCCGAATTGTCAGCAGAATTGAACATAATAAAACCCGAGATACATGAATACGCAACCAAATACCCCATGGAAGTAGAGAAAGAACTCACTGAATCACTACAAAAATTTAACCCAATTCCCCTGAGCGAAATCGAAAATAAACTGCGAGCGATACATATTCGACGGACGGAACAGTAGCAAACACATTCATTTATAGCCATCGGCTTAGGATCCTCAATCGCGATAACATTAGTCCTAAAATTTTTGATAGATAAATTTCTTCAGGTCGAGAAAATCCTACCCTTGTTCTTCTTTATCTGCAACAAAAAGAAAGAATACAAAAAAAATAAAAAAAACAAAGAAGAACCCAACCGAAAAATAATCATCAGGATGATACTCCTCCTAATGAGACTCACAGTTTGCCTCCGACTGTAAAGTCGGCAGACATTGTAATCCACGTGGACTCATCTCCACAAATCTCGACAATGCCCACAACCTCTCCAAAAGCACCAAACTCTAATACAAAACCACCGCTTCACGTCGCAGAGCCATGAAAAAATATAAGAGTCAATAAAAAAAAAAAATGATAATAATAATAAAAAATAAATAAACAAAATAAAAAAAAAAAAAAAAAAAAAAAAAAATATTATAACAATAATAATAATTAGGGTTTCACAATAGTACAATAGTAATATTGATATTGTATTGTATTGTATTGTATTGGTGGTCAATATCAATACAATATCAAAGATAACTATTGAGCCTCAATATCAATACTAGAGTCTCAATATTATTGATTTCAATACCTACTATTGACTTTTACCTTTTCTTCAAAAACTTAATAGATTTGAACTCAAAGATCGCTGAACATCCAATTTTGTATGCATACTAATGCCTTTGAAACATCATCGTTCAGTCGAGTACGAGATTCTTTTTTACTTCATTTAAGTGTAAACACGTCTTACGATCGGCAAGTTGGAATATTATAGTTTTTTTTTTTACGTTATGGTAATATAATTGCACTAGTATATGCTTCAGTTTTAAATTTGAGTTTTGAATTGTCAATAGTCAATAGTATTGAGTCAATATCAATAAAAAGCAATATCAATAGCAATACAATAGTTTCATTTTTTAATTTTTTCAATATCAATACAATATTGAGTCAAATTATTGTATTGTATTGGTATTGTGAAACCCTAATAATAATAAACAAAAAAAAAAAAAAAAAAAAAACTTTATTTTTAAACCAAATTTGACCAACTGTCCATTCAAAACACGCTTAAGACTCGACCATAGCCATGAATCTTCGTGACCACTGGCCTGCTGAGTGCGCCCGTCGCATGCAGACCCGCTATGCCTCCAACACAGGCGACTCTTCCACCAACTCGCCCGCAATGCACCTGCAGCACGCGACCCAACTATACAGCCACACCCACGAATCTTTTAATACAATCTGCAAACAATTAATTTATGAAATAACGACAGTTGACGACTTAACTCTGACAATTATACTTAATAAAAATAGTAACAATCAAAGTACTATACTCACAAACTCGCCGAATCCGAATAAAAGAATTTTTTTTACCATCCGTCGAAACTCAGGTATCAGATAGATGTTTTAATTTTTTTTTTAAAAACAAATAATGATCGATTGATAACAAATGTGAAAGTATTTACCTTTTAATGCACCTCGACGAGTTGAGGATATGCGATAATAACCCTTGTAAATTGACCAAACTGCGAGTCCAACTAGCTCTCCGATCGACGTAATACCGACTGGAGCACCTACTGAATGCACCAGTAAAATCACATTTATCATAACTGGCAACATAGCATGATATAATTTGATGAGCGCACCGCTGCAACGTTACCGTTAACACCTACTTACACTATACTCTCGTGCGTAACCGCCGACCTGCCGACTATCCGATTTCAAGAAGGACGATACAGCAACATTCGCATCAAGAACAGAAGCAGCTTCACCAGTAAAATATAAACTTTTCTCATACAATTTTGTGTAACAAATTGAGTGTATTTTCAGAATCTAAATTTTAATTCATACTCGGACATTATCTTAGATTTAACAAAACTCTCTCGAATACTCGACAATAATTTTTTTTGTAATTACTTTTTATATGATACTTAAATATTGTTAACATCTGGTAAAAACTTTTGCTCAAGTTAATTTAACTTCATTATCAAAAAAAATAAAAAATAAAAAAAAAATAAAAAATAAAAAATAAAAAGTGAATAAATAAATAAATTATTTAGAGACTTATTGCGATAATTTAAGTTACGTCAATTAATGAATAATTTAATTCTATACACTAAACTCAAAAATTTTATCAAACAAATTTGGAAACTTATTTAACTATTTTCGACCAATTAAGGCAAAACTCAGTCTAAATCAGTCAAACGGAGTGTCGAAAGCACTGATTTCATTGAAACTTCCCGCTGATTCTTAGTTTTTTTTCTTTAGTGCAAAAATTTAGACATAAAAATTTAAAAAAAAAACACTAAGACAAAATAATTATATCAAATTTGAAGTTTCATAGCGAACTAAATAACGACAAATTGAAACTCAAATCGTTTAGGAACTTAAAGGATAATATACAGAACCGCTGCACTCAATACTGTCGTATACATTACAGAATTTTCATCGAATGTTTTAAATACTTTTGACTAAACTAATTAGCGATCTTAAAATCAAGGCGAAAACTGTGAACTTCCCTCACTCCTGGCAATTAATGAAAATTATATACGTCGATGCAACTTCCCACTTAAATATTAACCAACCTATACAGAATTTTCTGCTCCAGCGCCCAATAACCACGCAATATAGAGCAATAATTATTTTATTACGTCTGAATCCCTGTTACCTGGCTTGCGCAAGCAACACAAAAACTTCTATTTAGCATTTAGCTAAACAACGAGCTATTTGAAATTTTCGTTTAAAAATTTCAAGAATTCAGGCTTACAACTCAAAAATTACAATATTCTTACCCACTTTTAACCAACCATTTCCCACCCCGTGATCATTGTTATACAACAATTATAAAAACTACCGATCTCTTTGAACATCGGGTAGAAATTACATCCAAAACGTTACACTTGAACTAACTATTCTGAAATAATAGTTATTCAAAAAAAAAAAAAAAAAAAAAAAAAAACCTTTTGCTAAGCGCCTGCCCACCACCATCTACCAAGATTCACACAAGCGAAATCGATACATTCCCTATCTTCGATACATTTTTTTTATCATCGATACAAGGACTGCACTCCTACAGTCGTCCAGCCCTGCATTGTCGAGGGCAACAATGGACTAAGAGGGGAGGCATGTCATGTATCGATCCCATATTCCCAAGTTGCAACAGACTTACTTATAATCCGCCTAAAAGGAGTTAGGGAGGGGGCCACGGAAATTGCAATTAAGCATTTTGCTAGCCGGCACCTCCGCTCTGCTGGAACAGGTGGGGCGAAGTAGCTTCCCTCGCTGCTTAGCCGCGCTCCCAAACTACTCTCGTCCCCGACACTCGAGTGGTTCGACCGAAAGCTAGCAGCGATCGAAGACCACGTGCAGCACACCTGGACAAGCAGAGCCGGATCAGGCAAGGATCCGTCAGTGCAATATCGCCTCGCCATCACCATTGGATAAGGTCCCGGAAGGCCCAGAGAACCTCCCGTGAACGATCAACTGCCCGGATACTCCGGTAATTTTAAGGTAGATTATTGTAATATTCAACTCTGTCGGAGGACATTAAACTCATTAAATTGTAACCTTTCACCATTTGTTTTTCAATTAAACAATATCACCTTACCTTATTTTATTTCATTTTATTAACCTAATCAAAAGCCAGACAACAAGGGGACGGGACAACTACGTAAGAAGTTGTTCCAAAAAGACGAAGATCTTACCCCTTTTAAAATAATAATGTCAAGGATTATAAATCCGTGACAGTTATATTCATCGATTATTGTATGTTCCTTTGTCAGAGAATAATTTTAATAAAGAACTCAATATTATTAGACAGATAGCTTATAATAATAATTTTAATGTTGGATTGATCGATAAAATATTGAATAAAAAGTTGAAAGCGAAATTAATGAATCAAATATATCCAAGTATAGTAAATAAAACAAATAATAATTATTTTACATTTACATATAACGGTGAACAAAGCAGAAAGGTTTTAGATAATTTTAATATTTTGAATAATAATTTTAATTGTAAAATAAAATTTGCATATAAAACAAATAATACGATAGCAAAAAATATCAAAAATAATAAAAGTAAAACAAATAAAGTACTCAAGTCAGGAGTTTACAAAATTAAATTGTTTCGATTGTGATAAAGTCTATGTAGGACAGACAGTAAGAACTTTTGATAAAAGAATAAAAGAACACATTAACCATTACAATAATAAAAATGTAGAAAAATCTAATTACGCTAAACATTTAATAGAAGAAAACCATAAATTTGATGAGAATTTTGAAATTTTAAACTGTATGAATAAGTCAGGAAAATTAAATTTGTTAGAATCTCTAGAGATTAACCGATATAGAAACACGAATAGATTACTAAACGATCAGGTAGACATAAATAACTCCCCACTCTTAAATTTGTATACTTTGTAAATAAGGATAACTCTTTAAGTGAATAGATGTTTGTAATTAAGTTTAGTATTGTATATACTCATCTGAAGATGACATTGTATGTCGAAACGGCTGTCATGAGGCTAATGTATTAACTAATGTTAATGAATAAATTGTGAAAATCGAAAACATTTTGTTTTTTATTATTATCAAATAAATGTTTTAGTATAATATAAATATAGTATACTTTTAGTTTCATTGAACTTTTTCTGTACACTTCAGAGGCACTCTAAACGTTAATATTAAAGTCCCATTTAATAGATCACGTTTCTATTGAACTTGATATACATGGTAATAGAGGTTCTAAAGATGTACATTCATCTGCAAAAACGCTCGTAAGTTGATGAAAATTTGACAAGAGGTTCTTTGATTATTAAATTAAATTTTAAGATCTCTTTGAGGGGTGTTACAAACTTTTTTCAAGAAATATAGCTGTTTGAAATTATCAAGTGCGCTTATAAGAGCCATACAAGAATCGGTAAAAAATGTAATATCTTACTCAAAAATGCAGAGACATTGGAAAAAAAATATGAGCTGGTAGCTAAGAGTCTTAGGAATTAATTTTTTAAATAAAAACTAATGGTTGCAGGGCATTTGAAAAAGAAATAATTGTTAAAGTACGAAAAAAGACGTCATATATAGATAGAAGGGGGGTACTCCTATTTAAAATAGTTCTTGGTTTTTAAAAACTTAAACATGATAAAAAGATTTATTTTTAATTTTTCTTCAGGTTCCCAACAATTTTCACGAATCCGATTTAACGACAGGCTTTTTTCACGAAGACCATTTTCTCGTCACACATATTTCACGAATGTAAATTCACAAATGACCATTTTCACGTCACACATTTCATGAATCTAAATTCACGAATGGACATTTTCACGACAACTAATATAATTTTCGAAACTCGAAAGTTCTCATCTTCTTTCTAATTTTTTAAAATGTAACCTAGACATCTCTTATAACCTTCTTTTTTATACATTTTCAAAACCTTTTTATATCAACCAGCTTTTGCAAATATTTTTTTATACAATTATAGTATCGAGATTAGTCAAAATACAAATCTTTTGAAAAAATGGATCGATTGTCAACTTAGAATTCAAAATATTACCATTTTTATATGATGACAAAGAAGATTGTTATGAGCTTGACTTTTTAGAGCTTATGGCAGTAACATTGTTTTATAATTTTAATTTGATAATTATATTTGTTACAATAAAAACATTTTTATCATTTTTCTTTCGTGAAAAATGCATGTCGTGGAAATGGTCATTCGTGGAAAGTAGTTGTCGTGAAAACGGTCGTTTGTGCAATTTGATTTGTGAAAACTGACGGTAATCTTTTTTAATTTAAACAATAAATTTTTGATACAACAATTTTTTAAATGTACTAGTCTCAATCAGCGCGCTCAATTTTTAATTCATGCCATCAAATTTTTATTCTTGAAAGTAATGATCCTAAAGTGCAGTAGCACTTTACGGCGAGTTGGTTTTTAAACACCGACTCCCGTAAAAGCGTACCGCTTTATATACTTTAAATTTTCTGTTTTAGGTTATGTCGTTCACTATAAAACAATATTAGGATGATTATTTTTCTTTTATTTAATATCCCGCGCCTAGCCAATGATCCCCCGAATAATTAAAAAAAAAATTTGTCCCGAAAAAGTTCCACGTTAAAAAGTTATCAGCGTTTCAATTTTCAACTTGCTGATTTCTCTTTGCTGCCGATTCAGGAGATTTCCATTCAGACCAGCGTTTACGTATCCGGTTTTGCATGCTCCCCATTTCTTTGCCGTTTATACAAAAACAGAAGGTCATATTAGCAAAACACTGCCCATATTCAGTTTTTCGTTAAAATAATTGAAATTGATATCTTCCTTTATGTGCAACGTTATAAATTTTAGTTTGAGACTGCATGGGTTCGTCAAGTATCAAAATGGTTTTATCGACATAGAAACTCCCTTTTTTAATTTAAATTTTTAAAACTTAATAAACAAATTATTTATTAAATATTTATATTATAAATATTTAAATTCATAAAGGAACGCAGTAAAACTCGTCGTTATTATTTCCTGATTTTACTTCAGGCAATAGTTTATATTACAAATAATAAAAATTGTAAAGAATTAATTAATATTATAAATCTTGATAAATTGCATAAAGTTTAATAAGTTAATTTAATCAATACAGGCACGAAGAAAAACTTGTCGTTATTATTGTCTGATTTTATTTCAGTCAATAGTTTACTTCTGTCAATAGTAAAGCCTTAAAATTGTAAACAATAAATTATATAGATTAGTATAAAGTAAACTACAAATATAAATAAAATATAACTTTTAATTTTAGAAAGATCATATATTTTTGAAAGTTAAGAAATTCTATCAATTAATTACTTTTTTATGATGCTACTTTGACGGATCAAAGAAATTTACTTTGTTAGATAGATTCAGACAGACAAAAACCACTCGCCGTTAATTTTTACTTTTTTAATAATGTTTACTTTCACTTTTTCAAAAAAGAAAAAGTTAAAAACAATTTTATGAAACCATGTATTCAACATTTCAGATTCAACATGATTCAAATTTTGAATTTGGGAAGGGGTTTTCAAAAGTTCTTCAGAATAAAAATTATTTTGGCAATTTGAACAGACGAATAATTTTGTTTTCGATGAATTCTTTTTAAATGATTTTCTAATTTAGGTTTTGTTCAAAATTTTTCACTATGATAAGTTGGGGCGTTTGTACGAACGGACAGGGCACTTCGAACTTCAATTGCTTATAAAAAGAAAACTATTTAATATATTAATTTTTTTTTTTTTAGTTCAAACTTTTTAGAAGCAATTTGTTTTTTTAACGACATCTAAAATTCGTTTTTTAAAGACAAAAAAGTTTCTTCAACATAAAAAAAAATTTAGAGTGATTGTGCGAGGCTCTTACAAGGAGAGGTCACACCCTCCGGGTCACCGATCTTGACGAAACTTTGGGGATCGTTTTCTTATACCAAAAGATGAAAAAATCTACCAATCATCCCGTCTAATGGGCCTTTTGTACCTTGCCCTACATAGCTTATATCGTATTTTTAGCTCTTTTTGGGTTTTTTTGCGAATTTTCAAAAAATTCCTGTTCGAAGCCTATTACACTTACAAAATTCTGCAACCCCACATTCTCTTTATTTTTTCATTTTCTTTTGAGAAAAAATATTTTTAAATATAATTTTGAAGAAATAGTCCATGTAAAATTAGGGTAATCAAAAGCATTTTTTTACTGTTTTTTTGGTTTTATGAACTTAAACTGTACGTCGTCAAAATTATGTCTAAAAATATTTTTTCTAAAAAATTCATAAAAAAACAAAAAAATGCGGGGTTGCAGAATTTTGTAAGTGCAATAGGATTGGAGCAGGAATTTTTTGAAAATTTGCAAAAAAACCCAAAAAGAGCTAAAAATACGATATAAGCTATGTAGGAACTAGGTATGAAAGGCCCATTAGACGGGATGATTGGTAGATTTTTTCATCTTTTGGTATAAGAAAACGATCCCCAAAGTTTCGTCAAGATCGGTGACCCGGAGGGTGTGACCTCTCTTTGTTAGTGCGATCCAAAGAGAACGTGTTTATGCTTAGGTTAGTCGCATTAACAGCCACTCACTGTATGTTAAGCTGTTTGTGGGAACCCAAAGTATTGGTATTATTTTTAATTAAATCATGATCGATTTTATAAAGAAATTGAGGTGGTTATCACATTCGTCTATAAAAAACATATTTTTTAGACTTTTTTTAAAACCCTTTTTAAAGTTTTCTTGACTTTTGCAATAAAAAATCATTGGGGTTCGCACAAACATAACACCTCGCACAAACGCCCCAACTTACCCTATGTATATAAAATTAAATGATGAGATTTCTAAAAAAAAATAAAAAGGTAAAAATAAAAGAAAACAACTTAGCATCACCATAAGAGCATTAATGTACTTTTAATACATAATATAACTTTTAAACTAAATAGTCAATTTTTATCATACTTCATAAAAATGTTTAATAATATCTAATAAACATCTTCAGTGAATTTAAACGAATTTTCTATTGTCATGCATTTGGTAGAAAATGACCTTAACATGGGGGAGTAATTTTTTTTTCATATTTTAAACCGATGCACTTTTACAGTGCTTGTCCGGGGGCAAACTCGCCGGATGATGCTTGCTTTGTATACAAATAAATCTCCGAGTACCCCGTCCCAAGTTCTCTCTCTTACCTTCGAACCTGAAAATAATTTAAGTCATACTTGGTGATAACGCACTCACAAGCTAGCTCAATCTCTACGAGAGTTGGCGGGGCTAATCGCCCAAGCTAAGACTAAGAAAATCCGGGAAAAAGAACGGAGGAAGAGATGGTTTTGTTGAAATGGGAGCAAATTTATGAGAGTGAGTGTCGAAATGCTGACGGAAAAAACAATATTTCGACAGCACATTGAACTAAATAAAAGTATGTTACCGCTGAATTGCATTATTACAGCGCGTTTAAATTCGAGTAGTCTGTGTTATGAATATGCACTCATTAGTAAGATAAGGAGTCGTCATCATGTCGGTTAGCTTCTTGTAATAAAGCTGTAGTCTGAATAATAAGGAATGTACTCTTTAATAAATAAATCAATATAATTTAACATGGTAGCAAGAGCGCGTAGTTTTTGAAAACGGAAAAGTGACTATTTTAAAGTGTTCTCAAGTGAAACTGAGATACCACGTTACTTCGAACGTGAAGAGGTTTGGAAAGAATTTTAAATGAGCCTATTAGAAAAAGAAAATCAGTGCTTAAATGAATTAAGCTTGGCAGGTATAAATATAGTGCCAAAGGAAGATTTAATAAAAACTTTAAGTAAATTGCCACCTAGAAAAATCTTGCAATATTTTAATACAGATGCACTAAAAAGACTTTGTAAAGGCACAAAGGAAGAAAATACTGTAGCGACAAAGTCAAGAGGTGAAATAATAGATATTCTGTTAAAATATCAAATGGAAGGAGTGTATGCTGACGTACATGAAAGTAATTTAAGAAAAGTAGGAAAAATTCAAATTGAAGAAATTCAAAACCGTCATAGTGCTAATTTGGAACATAAAGATAAACTAATTAAAGAGCTAACTATGTCGTAAAACGAAGACGCAAGACTCCATATCTTTGATGGAAGGAATTATAGCATTTGGAAAATAAGAATACTCCAATACTTGAAAACAAAAAAGTGTGCAGAACCAGCAGTTCGAGAGGCTTTGACATCAGATTCACAAAAAAATTGGTCTGACATGAACGAGAAAGCAATAAACTACATTTATTGCAGTATAAGCAACGATCAATTAGAATTTTTGAGCGAAGAAGAGAGAAAATCTGCTCGGAAAATAATGCAGAAGTTTGACAAAATGTATCTCAAAGAATCTACAGCAATGCAAATCTGTGTAAGAAACAAACTCGATCAGATGAAATTAAAAAATTATGATAATTCAAGTACATTTTTCTGTGATTTTGAGAAGACTATAAATGACTTAAAAAATGCTGGAGGTAAAGTCACCGAGGCAGAAAAATTAAATTACGTACTGAGAACTTTGCCAGAATCCTTAAGCTACATTGGAGATCTGGTAGATGCTCTATCAACAGAGGATAGAAATTGTGAGTTCTTAAAAAATAAAATAAGCATGTGGGAAACCCGAAACTTGAGTGAATCAAACAAGAAAAAGTGTAGTGCATTTCAAGCAGAAAGTTCAAATAAATTCACATGCTATGGGTGTGGTAAGCCCGGACACTTGAAGAGAAATTGTAGAAACAAGTGGACCAAAAACAACAATACATTTTGGCAAGGAGGTGCACAAGAAGCACCACAGCAGAAACAGCAACAACGGCCGCTGTCTCAGCAGTTTCAAGGTCGTGGCGGCAGAGGTGGTCGACAACACTCAAATCGCGGAGGCAGGAACTGGCAGCCCCGCAACGATGGAGCAACTCAACACAACGCGAGGTATAGTAACACCGAAAACGACAGTACGGATGATCAGGTGAAAAACTCTTTTTTTGCGCATTTAACAGACGGTGATGAATTCGATAATCATGTTGTTGATATATATAATTGTGATACAAATAAAATAGATTGGATATTAGACAGTGGTTGCTCAGACCACATTATTAATGATGAATCCTATTTTTGTGAATCTATAGTTTTGAAAAAGCCAATTAATGTCAAGGTTGGTGACGGTAGAATTTTGAAAGGCACGAAAGTTGGTAAAATTTTAACTTATTTTGAAGTGAACGGGATTAAGCATAAAACAAAAATATCCAATGTATTTCATGTAGCTGAGATGGATAAAAATTTGTTGAGTTTTTCGAAAATTACGAATGAAAATAAAATAATGTCTGTAATACGTCGAAAATATATACAAGTAATAATACTTTAATTGCAGTAGGATGCAAAGAAAATGGGTTGCATAAAATAAGTAGTTATTTTGATGTGAGAGTGTGTTATTTGTCAGAGAAAATTAACAAAAACATGACAAAGAAAGAAAGGTTTCATAGAATTTTCGGTCACGTAAATTTTATATATTTGGAGGAAATGTGTAAGAATAAATTGGTCGATGGGTTACCAGAAAAATTAGAGTCAGTAAATTTGAAGTGTGGGACGTGCATACAGAATAAAATGCATAATTTATCTTTCGAAAATAATAGAAGTAGAGCCACCGAGATTTTAGAGTTGGTACATACAGATCTAAATGGGCCGCATAATACAACGGGCTATGATGATTCAAAATATTTTTTAACCTTCATTGATGATTATAGTAAATGTGCATTAATTTATACAATTAAATTAAAGTTGGATGTTTTTAATTGTTTCGTGGATTATATTATATAACATAAATATAAAGTTGAAAATCTTACCGGGAAAAGAATTAAAAAGTTAAGATGTGATAATGGAAGAAAATATTTAAATCGCGATATTTACAATTTAATAAAAGAGAAAGGGATTTTACTTGAACCGTGTCCTCCTAACGTATCCGCGAGATGTTTATTTTTTGAAGCAAACGTGAATCGTAGATACTAGCTGGAGGTAGTTAAAGCCGCAGCTTATTTAAAAAATAGAACTATTGCAAATACGATTGAAAATAAGACATCTTATGAAATTTTTCTCGGGAAGAAACCTAATTTGAAAAATTTACGTTTATATGGGAGTAAAGTTTTTGTGAGAGTTCCTGAAAATAAAAGAAATACCAAATGGGATAGAAAGGTCGATTTAAGGATCTTACTTGGTTACGACCACGTTGGATACAGAGTTTTGTTAAACGGTAAAATAGTTAGAGCCAGACATGTTGATATAGTTGAAAATGATGAAAATTTGATTGGTTTTAGAGGCAATGATAACAGTGATTATGAGGATGATGAAACTTTAAGTCATGAAATTCGAAACTCTGAATCCAATGAGGGTAGGGAAAAGGTAGATTCTGCTGAAGAAGAGAGTAACCATGATAATGTTGAGTTAAATGAAAATCGTTTAGATAGGCCACAAAGAGCAAGAAAAAAACCAGATTGGTATGGGATAAATAGAGATTCAAATTACGTTTATGTAAATGTAGTTAGCGCAGATAGCCCTTCTCAAAATAAGGGAAGGATTGAACAAATTAAAAATAAATTATCAAATAAATTTTCTATGAAAGATTTGGGTGAAGTGAGCACTTATTTGGGAATAAACATTAATTATGATTATGAAAAATGTAATATGACACTGGACCAAAGGGACTATATAGAGTCATTGGCCAGAAAATATAATATTGTAAATGCGAAATTGTATAATACACCTATGGAACAAAATTTAAGTCTAGAACCTGCACAGCCAGCATCAAATAACGTAAAATATAGAATCTTGATCGGTGCATTATTATTTATTAGCACGAGTACGAGAATTGATTTAAGTTACGCCGTGAATTATTTGAGTAGATTTCAAAATAGCTATGATGAAACTCATTATAAATACGCGTTGAGAATTTTGAAGTACTTATATTTGACAAGAAATCTTAAATTAACGTATGAAAGAAATTTAAATGCTGACGTGTTAGACTGCTTTGTTGATGCTGACTGGGCTGGTGATAAGGTAGATAGAAAATCTACTACTGGTTATATTGTAAGATTGTTTGGAAATGTGATTTATTGGAAATAAAGAAAACAAGGAAGGGTAACTAAATCTTTCAACAGCAGCTGAATATGTGGCTTTATCAGAAGCAGTGAGTGAAATAAAAGTGGTGAAAAATCTATTGAAAGATTTTAGTGTTGTGTTCGAAAAACCGATTAGTGTGTATGAAGATAATTCTGGAGCGATAGCTATTGCAAAATTTGGTAATTTAACTAAAAATTAAAAATACACAGAAATACATTATCATTTTGTAAACGAATGTTATGAGAAAGGTGTGATTAAAATTTTAAAAGTAGAGTCAGAAAATAATATCGCTGACGTATTAACTGAAGCGCTTGGACGCAATAAGTTTGAAAAATTCCGGAACGAATTACGAATAATTGATGTAAAGAAAAATTTGTAAATCATAAATTTGAGGAGGTGTGTTGAAATGGGAGCAAATTTATGAAAGTGAGTGTCGAAATGCTGACGGAAGAAACAATATTTCGACAGCACATTGAACTAAATAAAAGTATGTTACCGCTAAATTGCATTATTACAGCGCGTTTAAATACGAGTTGTCTGTGTTATGAATATGCACTCATTAGTAAGATAAGGAGTCGTCATCATGTCGGTTAGCTTCTTGTAATAAAGCTGTAGTCTTAATAATAAAGAATGTACTCTTGAATAAATAAATCAATATAATTTAACAGGTTTTATTCTCAATAAAAAAGAACCGATCACGATATTTTCAATTTATTAAAAAATAATAATAATAACAATAATAATTGAGCCATAATATCCCAGAAATTAATTCACAATGTTTCAAAAAGAACCGAAAAATCTACTCTACCGTCAATGGACGACGGCTCGTCGATCGATACCAACGGTCGAATAATTAAAAACAAAATCGGTTCACGACTCCGGTCGCTGGTTCCCGCACGTAAATCCTATCGAGAATTTGATTGTGGAAGCGAGAAAAAGACAGATTAGAGAGAGAGAGAGTTAAATAACTCGTTGATGCTCTCTCCCAGCGTGTTCGACTCGAGTACCAGTCACTCACACATGCATACTGAACGGTTAATAAACCTTTTTAGGGAACCGCGTGGAGATCTCCTGTTGTACAATAACGCTCGGCGGCTGCACACTCCTTCCACTCTTCTCGTCCAGAGACAAAGATTTTGTCGTCAAACTCTGCATCGCCGGTACTCACACCAAGATTCTTTGCGCGCGATTATCTTAGTCGAGGACACTTCGGAAAAATGAACGACACCTTCGATTGACAAAAACAGCGCTTCGGCCCAGTTCTACCCGGCCCGACCTCCCATTGTCGCTCCCGTTCTATCTGGCCCGCCAGTAGTCGTTTCGTGGACTGCTGGAGCGCGCGCGACAATGCGAAATTGATCGCGTCAATTAATCTGTTCGGTTTTTATGTTCGAATTGTTGAAAGAATGAGTGAATTTTAATATATATATATCTATGTATCTAGTAAGTATGGAAAAAAAAGAGGGGGAGTTATGAACTTTGGTTAGGTAGATTGAAGTGGTTTGAAACATGATACAATCAGAATTTTTTCAGTTAATTAATGGTTGCTTGCCTGCCACGGTCGCAGTAGTGAGACTGCCTGTATCGCGGAAAGCGTGCTAGCTCTCGTTTATGAAGTATGTATGATCTGCCACGGTCACAGTAGTGAGACTGCCCGTGTTGTGGATCACGTGCTAGCTCTTGTTCGTGAAGTTGTTTGATCGCTGTACTGTCCACTTCGCAGATTAAATACTATGGTTTTTTTACATGTCACAATATTGATTTTATCGACCGCTATAAATAAACTGTTGGTGTTGCGGACGATGCGCCTGGTCGCTATTTTTCTATCTGCAGTTTCATTAAACCCATACTCAAATTTGTTTCTATGTAAATTGAGATGACGGTTGATCTCCGCTGATTGCATCATAAGATGATACACATTATTTGGGTAGTCTATAAAGTATCCACAACAAAACAATTTTTTCAGAAATGACGACAGATGGGATGATTTATATAAAACGCAGTCTTCACTGACGGAGGTTTTATCTCGCTCAGCTTCTACTATTGAAACTATTGAGCAGAGCAACCAGGGACTAATTGAAGCTGGCTCAAATTGCTTGAGAGCTACAGGTTTGATCTTAAAGGCAATCACGTTGACCTTTTGCAAACGTTACCTGTTGGTGAAGACTCTGCGAAACTTACTGATCTGAACATTAGGGTGAGGCGTTTTAGGGTCATTTTCCAAAATCGACTTCTAATAGCGATAGAAGTTTGACCTCATACCTAACTTGAAAGTACGTGAAGTCTAGACGCGCTAGGTTGAAATTTCCGGTTGTACCAAGCGACATATTTGCGGTTTTTGTCGTATTTTTTGCTACTTCAATGATTTTTTTTTTAATCTGTTTGATTTTCATAAAAATTAATTCTTTTGAGGCCCATAACTCATAATTTTAATTAATATGCATCTCATAAACAGTTTTTTACGATTACAGAGTCCAAAAGTGTCGTTACAAATTTAGTTCATGCCCAAAAAGTCGATTTTTTCACTCATTTTGACCGTTTTTTAACAGTTATTGATGAATTTTTTAAAACTGAAGAAACGGTCTTTTAGAGTCTAGCAAGCAGGATTTTATTTCTCAAACATTATATTTTAAAAAAAAATTTTATAATCAGCTCCATTAAGCCCTGAAAAAAATTGGTGGGCCTAAATAATAAGAGTATTTACCATGGTAAAAAGACTTGCAAAAACAGTGACATCACTATAGTAACGGTTTGGTCATTTATGTTGTAGCGGCTGATTCAAAATAATTATTGAAAAATATAATAAATTTTTCTTATTCAAATTATTTATATTTTGAGTAATTTAATTTAGTTTTAATTTTTTTCATTTTTTCATTGCTCTAAAATACTTAAAATTGCTTGATTTTTTTTTTTTTTTTTTATTTAAACGCAGTAAAACAAATTTTAATTTAATTATAAATTTTTTGTAAATAAAGCTCTAAAGGATTATTTTTATAAAAGAACAATGCAAACTTGGTTTGAAACTATAATTTTTTATTTCCTAAGCTACTAAAATATTACTGTAATATTGTTGTAATCACAACTTGATCCGTGGAGAGGTAAAGAAAAAAATTAAAGATGCAAATTTGCAAATTTTTTTAAATTTTTTCAAAATTTATTTGCGACGTTTTGTCCACCTGGTTTGTGGATCTCTTCAGGCTATAAAAATAATTTAACGTAATACAATTGAATATTAATATACATAAATATTACAAAGAAATAGAAACAAATAAGTTGACCTATCTAATCAGTTATTACTCGAGTCGAGCAAATCGTCTACTGAGTTAAAATGTGAGAGATACAGAACATTTATAATTAGGAGAAAATAGGCGTGTCTTAATTTTGAGTACATAATAGATGAGCTTCAAAATAATTCATTCTCAATCAGACAATTTATTAAATAAAGGTTTATAAGATCTACTAAGTTTCTGTGTATCTTCCCTTTGGTTTATAGTATTCTTAGAGCTTTTTATAAACAACATTTTGGAAACTAGCCGCTTTTTATAATTATGTTCCGTATCTAAAATTTTCACGTCATTAAAATTAAAATTATGATTAAAATCTAACTTATGTTTGTAAACAACTGACTCCATGTCAATGTTTTTCTCGTGTTCCGACATTCTTTTTTTCAAGGCTCTCTTTGTTTGACCAACATATGATACATTACAATTATTACATGAAAATCTATAAATTGAACCTGTCTTATTCTCTGTCTTAGTGTCTTTACCTAATTTTACAATATCTGTCAATTTATTATTTATCCCCGGAATAAGTCTAAAGTTCGATTTTCTCAAGAAACGTCTACAATTTTTGAAAAAAGGCTCATAATAAAGTAAAACTAAGTTAACTCTCTCAGCCACTTGACTGTCGAGCATATCAGGATTCACTCCATTCTTTATGAAATAGATTCTCTTCCTAACATATTTCTCAAAAAATTCTCTCGGGAAATCATTCTGAATCAAAATCTTCCTAACTAAGTCAATGTTCTTACTATGGAATTCATCCTCTGACAATCTCACTGCACGGTCAAATAAATTGAAAATAATATTAATTTTTTGGTTTTTTGAATGATTGGAGTGAAAATTAATGGTAGTATTAGAAGAAATAGGTTTTAAATACTAATCAGTAAGGATAGTGTTATTGTTAATGGATAATGTAACATCCAGAAAGTTAATCTTGCCGTTCTCCTCCACCTCATGGGTAAATTTCAAATTCTTGTCATATGAGTTAAAAACGTTTAAAATTTTCTCCACATATCTTTTGTTAATACACATAATGGTGTCTTCTACATAACGATAGTAAAATAAAGGGTCAATATTAAAATCTTTCTTCAATTTCTTAAGGCAAACTTTCAATTTCTTTCTCCAACTCATTTTTTATCTGCCATTTTATTGAAAAATTTAAGAGAATGTATTTCCCTTCCTAAATCACATATTTACAATAGCTTTGATCTGAAGAATGAAATAAGTAATTTACATATACCTAGGAATTATATTTTGATTTCACTTGACGTTGTTTCGTTGTTCACAAAAGTCACTCTCGAACAAGTGTTGGATAGCTTGCATAGAAGGTTTACCCAGATTCGTAGCAAGAGTAAGATTCCTTTTTGTGATATTTATAATTTAACCAGACTTCTTTTTGAAAACGTTTATTTTAATTTTGATGGCAAGACTTATCGCCAGGTTTCAGGCACCCCAATGGGATCTCCGATTTCAACCATTTTTGCGAATATGGTTTTGGATGACCTTGAGACCTTTTGCCTTAAGAAATTGAAGAAAGATTTTAATATTGCCCCTTTATTTTACTATCGTTAAGTGATGACACCGTTATGTGTGTTAACAAAAGATATGTGGAGAAAATTTTAAACGTTTTTAACTCATATGACAAGAATTTGCAATTTACCCATGAGGTGGAGGAGAACGGCAAGATGAACTTTCTAGATGTTACATTATCCATTAACAATAACACTATCCTTACTGATTGGTATTTAAAACCTATTTCTTCCAATACTACCATTAATTTTCACTCCAATCATTCAAAAAACCAAAAAATTAATATTATTTTCAATTTAGTTGACCGTGCAGTGAGATTGTCGGAGGATGAATTCCATAGTAAGAACATTGACTTGGTTAGGAAGATTTTGATCCATATTGATTTCCCGAGAAAATTTTTTGAGAAATATGTTAGGAAGAGAATCTATTTGATAAAGAATGGAGTGAATCCTGATATGCGTGACAGTCAAGTGACTGAGAGAATTAACTTAGTTTTACCTTATTATGAGCCTTTTTTCAAAAATTGTAGACGTTTCTTGAGAAAATCGAACTTTAGACTTATTCCGGGGATGAATAATAAATTGACAGATATTGTAAAATTAGGTAAAGACACTACTAAGACTAGCGCGTCCAGACTTCACGTACTTTCAAGTTAGGTATGAAGTCAAACTTCTACCGGTATAAGAAGTCAATTTTCGAAAATGACCCTAAAACGCCTCACCCTATTGTACATAGCTGCTGAAAACAACTATCTTACGGTTATTTCTTATTTGTACAATGCCAGAGACAAAATCACATTTGCTCTGCAACTGGCAAAAGCAACGCTCTCTGTTGAAAATTCAGGTAACAGTCGATGATTGCGCTTACCTCAGATAAATATTCCTACTTTCAGTGGTCATCGAGAAGACTGGGAATCCTTCAAAGACCTTTTCCGAGCGCTTATCCATGAAGATCGCCATCTCAGTGACGTTGAAAAACTTTTCTATTTAAAGTTCCATGTTCAGGGTGATGCTTGTTCTGCCATTGACACGCTTCTGGTTAACAGGCCAAATTATGCTATAGTTTGAGGTGTACTTGAGGCCAGATTTGAACATACTCGTGTATTTCAAGTACAGGATCATATCATGATCTTACGAAACCTGGAAACCGTTGTTTGAAGAGTCTGCCTCAGAGCTACCGATACTTCTGGATTCTATGGAAAAACACTGAGATCAATTGAAAGCTCTGAATCAGCCCATCAAACATTGAGATGTGTGGATGATTTCATTTGCTTCTACTGCCATGGATGTAACTACTAGACATTCCTGGGAAGATGAACTCGAGAGGTTAGAAACTATTAACGAATCATCAAATCTTTCAAAAAAGGAGGTAACATCATACACCACATTGACTGAATTTGTTTGAAATTTTGATCTGAAACTGAAACTTATCTTCAAATGTGACATTGGTGACTCAGGTTGCTACGGTTCATTTTCCCGCTTGTAAGTCACCTCATTAGGTTGGCCGCTGTGACCGATTCCTAAGTTTAGACATAGCCAGACGTAAATAACTCGTTACTCGTTCAAGTTTATGTTTTAACTGCTTGAAATCAAGCCATTGATCATGAAAATGTCCTTCACATTCAGTTTTTCAGCATTGTCAATCAAAATACCATACCTTACTTCATGAGGTGGATCGCAAACGAGCAGCTGAAGATATGAGACTCAACGTGTTCCGGACTGACCGGTCTATTAAATTTATTTTTTATTTGCCGAATGCTACTTAAATAACAATAATTCATTTGAACTGGTCTTTTGAGTGTTGTAGATGTCTTGAAAGTTTCCACTCGAACCAATCCATCTGGCCCAGAATGGAGTTGAATTACTCTTGCTAGAGGCCATTTGCTTGGTGGCATGTTTTCATTAGTGAATAAAACCAATGAGTTGACCTTGAAGTCATGAAAAGGGTGTTGCCATTTTGAGACTGTGTGTAAATGATGCAGATAGCTAGTAGACCATTGTTTCCAAAAGTTCTAAATCATCTGCTGGAGCAACTGTCAGTGATCCAGTCAAAAAGTTGCCAAGTTCAACAGACTGGGTTCTGGCACCGCATTGAGAGCTGTGCCAATGAGGAAGTATCCAGGAGTGAGTACTTGAAAGTCATCAGGATCGTCGCTGGAAGGTTCCAATAGGCGTGAGTTGAGAATACCTTTGATCTGACCTAGAAGCGTAGAAATCTCCTCGAACGTCATGTCACGAGAGTATCACCAATTGTCCTGTCGAGATGGAATTTCACCAATTTTACCACTGACTCCCACTTACTACCCATATGTAGGGCAGCTAGTGGATTGAACACCCACTGAGTCTTGTCGTTAGTCAATAACGTTTCTAGAGTTGAGCTTCCATTTTGAGCTTGAAGCCAGAGTTTTTGAGCGTCTTGTCTGCTCCTTGAAAGTTAGTTCCACAATCTGAGTACGAATGAGAAGGGAGTCCATGACGAGATGTGAAGCGTCGGAACGCTGCGACGAAACCACCTGCAGAGTAGTCGCTGACGGCTTCCAAGTTAGTAGCTGATGATACGAAGCAGACGAAAACACACATCCAACCTTTGTAGGTCTTCAAACCACGTCCCTTCCAAGATTTTATGCTAAGTGGACCTGCATAATCAACCCCAGTGTGAGAAAAAGGACGAGTGGGAGTTACCCTCGCCACGAGTAGTTGCCCCATGAGTTGACGAGCTCGAGTCCCCCACTGTCTAGTACAAATCACACAGTGCGCTATGTGAGACTTTACAGAAGCTCGGCCACTGATGATCCAATATTCCTGCCTATCTTGGACAGAGTGACCCGAGTTCCACCATGGAGTGTGTTCAGAATGTGTCCTTGACTGGAGGTAATGCCAGAGTGAAGTTTATTCAGTCCTGCTGAGAGGTCCAAGTTAGTCCGATTTTGGCAGTGCAGTCACTGAATGTGATGGTGCCATCAACTTGGGCGTCTGTATGGGCGGTCTTTGAGGATTCAGGGTGATTGGAGTTCCATTTTACCAAAGGAAATCCACCCGCCTTGCACAAACCTTCCAATTGACGAGCTTTCTCGTTGAGCAATGTCAGCTCCCCCGAAGATATCGTCCACGTACCTGCCCACTTCAATCGAGTCAATGGCAAGCGGATATTGATGACCTTCGACCAAGATGAGTTGTAGAAGTACACGGATGGCTAAGTAAGGAGCTGCCTGAGTGCCATACATCACAGTAATTAACTTGGTGATTATTTCCCTGAGTTCACTGTTGATTTAAATGATCTTTAGCAAATTATGATCATCGGGATGAACCAAGATCTGCCTTTACATTTTTGTGATGTCTGTGGCAAAGACAAACTGACGAGTTCGAAGCCATGTGAGTACGTCGACGATGTTGAGCAGCAAGTTGGGTCCAGCATGCATGATGTCTGACAATGTATCATCCTTGTGGGTCTCTTGAGTGTGTCTTCAGAAAATGTTGTTTACACTCCTCTTCTTCTGGTGTGAGGATTGACTTTGAAGAGCGTGGAGTTTCTTCCAAGTCTCAAATTCTTGTGAGGATCCTCAGAAGCGAGGTATCGTCATGAACTTTTGCCACATAATAGGTTTGTAGTGGTGAATGATTTGCCAGTAAGGAAGGTCCATGTACCAACCACCCAAATATATGTAGACAGCTGAGCAATAGGATCATGAGGGGCTCCCTTGATGAGGTATGGCATTATGATTAAGCCATAATGATCTGCACCTATTATAACGTTAATGTTGCGTGGTTGGTCAAATTGAACGTCTGCCAAGTTGAGTTCGCTGAGATGAGGCCAAGTTGATTCGTCGCATGGGTGAGATGGCAATGGAGGTGTGTAAAGTTTATTCTTGAGAATAACTTGAACTCCCGTTTACTTCTAGCAGGCCGGTAGAACGGTAAAAAAAGAAAAACTGGCGCGCTTGCCACTCTTGTATGGGGGTAGAAAAGGGGCTATCTCAATCTAAATTATTATTTAAAGTTGTAGATCTTACCTGAATTAGGTAGATGGGCTCGAATCAAGCTTGGCTCGATATGATTATAGTTCATTGGTTATTTATTTTATCAGTTTGTATAGAATTGATTTATAGAATACATTTGGTGATCAATTGAAAATATAATAATACAGATAACTTTCTTAGCAAAAGCTGATACAAACTGATCGAAAATATTAAATTATACACACAGTGTCAGAACAGCGTTTATTTTATTATTGCGCGATATCTCTCTTATTAAGGTCTAATTCATACTGGCCCTCTGCTGCTTCTCCTCCTCTAGCACCGGCCGGCCGGTGCTTTTTTCCCTGACACAAGAGCCATGGCGTCATTTGGATCTCGTATAACTCAGCAGTAGCGAGCTCCTGAGTTGCAAAAAAAATTCACTCAAAATCTTAACTTGGTTAAACTAATTTAGGTACTATTATGTGCATTATATTTGTCACATAACAGCCCCCCCCCCCCTCCCAAAGTGTTCATCGTCCCTGGTGAACTTAGGTATAAGGTAGAGGTAGGTTTTTTGGGAGGGAGGGCGGGTTTAAGACCAGGTTCGTATTGTGTGTTGGTATAAGTGTATAAATGAAGTTGTGGTTGTTGCGTTATGTTTAGTCATGAGGATTATTAGGTTATTAAGTGTCAGATATGCTTCAAGCATACAACGTTATTTACAGAATCCTGTCCCCACTTTTTTTTTCCAGCAGAGAACGTTTGTTATCTCGACAAATGTACCAGAGGTTTCTTTCCTTCAGTCAAATTAAGGCGCTATGTCTTATCCATTGGACTTTGATCGAATGAGTAAGGTTACTGCAAGGTCCCATGCTAACCCACTCGCACCTTAACCGCCGAACACTGGGTGCCAGTGACTAGGGCTACGATATGTCGCAAGTCGCGGTCTTGAGTGCATTTTGACCAAATTCTCCCATTGAGGGTTTGATTTACAATTGAAACAGATCGAGATTCAAAAATAGTAATTTAACTGGGTTACCCTTGGGTCTTTTTCATTTCTGTATTTTTCAATGACCTATTTTTTTCAGTAACAACGAGAGCTATATTAGTTGTTGTATGTTTTTGTTTTAGGTGTAGTTTTGCTTAGTTAGCAGTGAAAAAGAAGAAAGAAAATATTTAGGGAGTTATCTAGGTACGGATTTGATAGATAACTAGGGTTGGTGAATACTTTTTTGTCTAGATGCCTTTATTCTCGGGCCTTGCAAGTAATGGCTGCATAGTAAGAAATTAATTAACGGATCATTTTACATTTTCACGAAAATAAAAATTCATCCACTTAATTAAACATTCTTTTACACCTTATGTGGACGCGTTACTGCGCTATCAGTTGTCCTGTTCGATTTCAGGGACTTTTGCAAAAGAAGGTAATAGGTCCGACTAGGTCTCTCTCATTTGCGAGTCGCGGTGTTGTATGCTATCACACTCATTTTTCCATTCAAACGGTTCTTCATACAAAATACAACACAAAATCAAGCATACATCCATGCACACGTATTAGATTTTTACAGTTTCTCTCACAAATCATTCTGAATCTATCTTTAGTCGTTGGTTCAAGATTACACTCTAACATTTACTCACACAGTATATAATATAAATTGATTCATAAGTCCTAGATGATTTTCACTACATAGGGCACTCTTTTCTTGAAATACCTAACAGTCTCTAAAATAGTTCTAACTTGAATTAAACTTGTACACTAGAGAAAATTCTTCTCGTTTTTCTGGAAACGATTGATTTCATTTCGGTCCTAAGTTTTTTTTTTCTCATTTCCGATTCGAGGTTGTAGACTTCTTCTGATTTATTTAGGTTGTTTATTCGGTCAGTTATTTTTTGGTCCAACCCTTTCATGGCTTTGTAAGTATTGGCAAAAAAATTCTAGGTCAACTACCCTTCACAAGGTTGGTCTCCTTCATGGTCACGTCACCTTTGTGTACGGGTAGTTATTCGGTCACATACTTCAAGGTCCTGAAGCAGTATTTTGGTCTCCACAGCGACGATCAACTTCCATTCGGTCTTTTGAAGATGAAATACTCCACCCTCTCGTAGTAAAGGCCTGTGATTGGGTAAGGTTAAAGGTCCGTTCCCCAGATTCCGGAGTAATTTCCAACGTATAGGTAAATCTCTGCATTTTTGTAAACATACAAAAGAGTATTAGTCATTTTCGCTGGTTCCTACGGAGTCGGATGGTACGTCATTAAGTTACCCCTGTGATTTCGGATTTTTTTACCATTAGGAAATTCCTGCATCACATTATCTCTTCCCACTATCTCGACAATCTTCAACGACTGTTAAAGTCATCCACTCTGAGATAAGGGACTTGGACAAAACTTAAACGCGTCCATTCAGCCTACCAAAATTTTTACTTGAAATTTAGGTCATATGTGTTTTTGGTCTCTCCCCATCAAAAAAAGAAAGGTTGTTTAGAAATCGAAGAGTTGTAAGGCTCAGGGTCAAGTCTTTTGCGTTGATACTTGAACCTTTGGTATCTGGTCCTCCATTTGATTCCAACTTCACTAGTGACAAGGTTTCCTTCACTCATAGCAAATTGATTTTGGTCCATATATGCTCGATCCCACTTCTGTGTCATTCTCAAGCTTGAGGGTTTCCAAGATTCTTCCTTTCCAGAATGGTCTTGATAAAAGTCCTGACTGTTTTCCTGGTTCTCAAAGGTTAGACCTTAAAAAGTTGCAAGATTAAATGGTCTCTTTGGCCATTTTTCATGATATACGGGTGCAATAACATTTTTCTCAGCTTTCACTTCTCCAAGGTTTGGTAGTGTTATCGGGGCTTGGTGATCGGTGCTGCCCCTCTCGCACTGTGGTCGATTCTCCTTTGAAAGGTTACTTTGGGATTCAATGAAGTCCTTGACGTAATTGCTGTCATTGTGATGGTTTAAGGTTGAAGTTTCCGTCAACTTCCCTACCATACACAAAGGTACGAGGACATTAATTTTCTCAGCTGTGTTGAGTTTTTCTGGTGGAGCTTTTTTACCCCTCTTTAATACCTTTACTTTTTGCAAAGGAATATGAGGGATGAGTTAAGTATTTCACAAGTATCCTGCTCAAACACGTTATCTTCCATAACGCGTGGAGGTGTTTCTCTTGAAACTACAGACTCGTGCTCTAGAACAAACTCTCGATCAGCTTGATGATCCTTTGGGGTGTCCACTCCAGATGGCGCTGTGTGATCCAGATATGAGCCCAGCTCCGATAACGGGTCGGAGATTTGGCCTTCTAGCTGATTCTCATCGGTTACAAAGATCTTTATCATCTTCTCTTGGCCTGAATTCAGTTCCATGGTTTCTACAGACGTGTAGGTTGTATTTTCCTGTGAAACAAGGGGGTCATACGGGCTCGTTCGTTGTTCTACAACCTCGTCGACCGCTTGTTCGATCCAGGGTGTCTCTCTTGATATTTCAAAATAGCTACATAACAAGTGCAGTAGGTCATGATGGTTGTTGAAATACCATTCTTCTGTCACTCGTCGGGCATCACCGTGCAGATTAATCTGCACTTGGTTGAGGAAATAGGCACATGCATGCGCATGAACATTCCGTGCTATAGAGTCGATGGCCTCGGCATATTCTCGGAAGTTCATATTATAGCCACCATACCAGGGTATTTCAGAAACCAGGTTATGGGTAGGAACCCTGTCATAATAATGACCTTGCAGTGGCCAGTAGTTTGGTCTAGAGTGTAATTCGAAAGGACCTGGTGTGGGACATCTGTTACTTCAACTGTTGATAGCTGGATAATCGTCTCGATCTGGATCATAGGTTAAATTATTTATAGGTCTTGATTCACCTTATCCGTTTAAATTTACATCGTTATATGCATAAGTTGGTCCGATGTATCCGATGTTTGGCTCGCTGCAATCGTGTCGGGACGAGCCCCTTGGTAGTTTAAAGTCTCAGTATATGGAGTGAATTGTCTGTCTTGAAATGTTCCCTGATATTTCCTATTATCAGGGATGATGCCGGCATCCATCCGTGCTTCCAAGCGAACCGCTTCTTTGTATGCCTCCTCAAGAGTTTTAGGTTTAATATGGTCTACAAGTTGGCCAAGATTTCCCGTCAGACCTCTAATAAAAATGTCAACCGCTTCTTCCGTCAGCGTGGTCATCATGTCTTCTCGGAAAGCTTCGCCCTTCTCCTCTTCTTACGCCTCACGTGAGCAGCTGAGAAGAATGTTTATCTGATCCTTAAAACACTCAACCGAATCGCCTGGTCTCGGGTAAAGAGTGCGCAACTTATTGCAATAATAAGCGAATCTTCTACCTGGTGCAAATCTCTTTCGTAGATGCGCACAGAGCTCGTTAATGGTATTAAATGTTTCTCCATACGCGCAGTCCTTTGCTGGGCCCCTAAGTTTGCCCCGTACAGCTTGTACATAGGTTTTCTGTTTTTCAGGTCCTATGAATGCCGCTCCATTTTTGATGTCTTGTAGAAAGTCCTTTAGAAGAATGTAACTCCCATCATAGGTGCTTATTCCGGCGACCGAACTCTGCAGGCTTAGGCTGTTAGCTAAGGCCCATAATGTGGCACTCATTCCCTGCGTGGGGTCATTTTGGCCTGCTCCTCCTGCCAGGGCGCTGTCAGTCATGGCGACTGGATGTTCAGCAACCAGCTGAAGTTACCGTATACATCCAGTGACGAATCCCTTTGTCCTTACACTTTAAATCGTTGACGGGTCGGTCCTTTATTATTTTATTAGGTCCCGGTTCATTCAATGGGTCAAAAGGTTAATAGGTCGTATATGCGAGTATAATTATGAATTTGGTGATTATGTTATAATTAACATAAAATATAATTACAATGGCTATTGCGCAGTAAAATCGATAATCCATCTATAATGGAGCAAAAGAACGTGAGTATAAAAATTAATTTCGATCAAATAACATTTATCGGTTTAAAACTCCATAAAAATTAAAAAAGAACAAGCTAGCTGGGTAGCGCGGTCGGCTGTATTTATTAATTGAAAATATAACCATGTTACGCGGCAAAAAATGGAGTGAGAACGGAGTGAGACGAGAATAAGCGAACGACGGCACAAAAGTAGACCACACTTAAGACTCTGTCAAATTTTCAAGTTTAAAATTTACGTTTGATATATCAAAATTTACAATTACAATTCTTTGCTTTTTTGTTTCTGTCTTTTTTTTCCTTTTCGTTTTATTTCAAGACAAAAATTAAATAAAAAAATAAAATTAAGTCGACAAAAAAAATTTAATTTGTTATCGCCAACTCCGGGGCTAAATTCTTTTTTTTTTTTTTTTTTTTTTATGGAGTTGGTGAATGCACCTACGCTCTTACTTGCGGGGCTCTGACCCTGGTACCCACTAAACAAACATCTCCTTTACCCCTGTCCAGCCCGGAACTGCATCTTCAGCATTACTTCTTGGCTGGGCAGCGTGTCCGGCCCCCTCTCATGAGGGCGTCCGTTTTTTTTTCCTCCGGCGCTCCTTTGTGGCTTTCAGCTCGCATTGGAACACTGCACAAGACCCGCTTCCCGCGACGTGGTCGTACTTCTTGTGCTCTTCTTTCTTGCACTCTGTCTTCTCGTGTCCTGTCTGGCCACATCGAAAGCATCCAACCTGGCTTCTTCATCCTTACAATCCTTTTCTATGTGTCCGTATCCCAGGCACTTGTAGCATTGCACTACTCGCACCCTTCTACCCTTCTACAAACACAGGACATGGACCATCCGATTTTAATCCTTCCTGCCTTCTCAATGCTGGCTGCGTCTTGCTTAGGGAGGTCGATCACAGCCAGCCCTGCGTCCCACTTTCCTGGTGGGAAGAGGGTTGTTTTCCACCTTTCCTGCGGGTCGTGTCAATGGTTCACTAGGGCCATCTCCACGTCTTCCCTGCTCGCTATGGGGTCAATCCCTTGAATCTCCAACGTCGTTGTCCTACGTCTTGGCTTCTCAATGCTTCCCACACCTAGGACAACTTCTTCGACTTTCGACTTGAAAGTCTCCAGTTCGGGTCCACCATCTAGACGCAGGAGTATATCTCCCTTCCTAGTCTTACCGACACCAGTGATGATTCCCTCATCTTCTGGTCTTTTAATTTTCTCCTTCGTCGTTGATAATACTCCAGCGTAGGTCTGGCCTGTGCCGACTTTTATCACCAGAGTACTGGCCACGCTGGTGTCCTTCGCCTGCCAGCGCTTCTTCTTGCCCTTCCTCTTCTTTGCCTCCCCGACGACGTGTTCTGCCTTTCTGGGTGAAACTGTGCCGTCGCTCCTCTTCCTCTTCTTGGCTTCATGGGAAGATTTTCCCCCGATCTAGTCTCTCGCTCGAGAAGCAGCGAGGACTGCGTCTCGCATCATCCGACCCTGTCTTCCCTGAGCTTCTTAGCCCTGTGCTTCTCCCTGTCCACCCGGCCTTCCTCGGTGCTCTGGAGATCCTTCTGCTATCTTCGCTCCTTCTCCTTACCCTCTCTGTGTTTCTCCAGTGCCTCTCCTGCCAATCTTGCAACTACCTTCAAACCATCTTTGATCGTCATGTTGACCCCTTTCTGCTTACTACAGGACTCTATCATCAGTTTTTGTTAGGAAGTTTGGTCAGTGCTTGTAGGATCCTTTCTTAATAATGTTTAATAAATCGTTGTCTGCTGGTACATTTCCAATTCTATGAAAAGGTCTTCTGTCACACCTATTTTTAAGTAAGGCGATAAGTCAGATGTTGAGAATTATAGACCAATTTTTTTACTAGGAACTTTTGCTAAAAATTTTGACTCCATTATGACAACTAAATTAACTAATCATTTTATATCCTCCATTATTGATGATCAACATGGTTTTGTCAGGGGAAAGTCAACTTTAACTAATTTATTACTTCATTGCGATTATATTGCTGATTCTTTGAACTCTGGTTATCAAGTTTATTTTTTATATTTAGATTTAAAAAAACTTTTGACACTGTTGATTATTCTATATTGGTGGACAAATTATACAAATTAGGTATAAGAGGCTCAATTTTAAAATAGTTTGAATTCTATCTCACTAACCGCATTCAAATTATTGAAATAAAGGGTAACTTAAGGCGATGGCACGAACTCGCGGGATGCGGGAAATCCTGCGTCCCACGTCCTGCGTCCCGCGTCTTGCGTCTTTAGTATGAAAGCAAAACGCGGGACACGGGACGCAGGATTTCCCGCATCCCGCGAGTTCGTGACATCGCCTTTATCAGATCCATTTATAGTGGAGTCTTAAGTCCCTCAAGGATCCCATTTGGGTCCATTATTGTTTATCTTGTTCATAAATGGTATTAGCTCAAAATGGAAATATTATAGAATCCTTTTGTTTGCGGACGATATTAAATTGTTCTCGACTATAAAATCTCCACTTGACCAGACTAACCTTCAAAAAGACTTGAATTCTATTATTGATTGGGACTCTTCGAATAAGTTAAAATTTAATATTGATAAATGGGCCGTATTGAGTATACATAGGGGTGATTATCTTGAAACAAAGTATTTGTTGAATGGTGTCTCTTTGAGGAAAGTTTCTGAGCGGAGAGATCTAGGTGTTTTTTTCGAAGATAATTTTGAATTGAATAAACAACTATAATCTGTAGTTTGTAAATCAATAAAAATACTGGGCTTTTTGATAAGGAATACAACAAAATTTAGAAAAGATACTGTGATCTATATGTTCAAATCACTTTTAAGACCTATATTGTGTTATACGTCTGAACAAGGTGTAGCCTTGAAAAGGGCTGGTGTTTTTGAATAACTAAGTTTACGAGGCTCTGAGATGCCTCTCTCTCTCTGAGTCGGGAGGTGTCGTCGATGGTTAGAGGGGTAAATCGGTCCTAACGCCTGCCTGGCCCGAACTGGGGATCGGTGTCGCCTCCTCTGAGTCAATCCTTGGAGAGAAGATCGGCGCTTGGCGTCACGGTCTTCGCGGGGAGCGTCGTCGGTGACGTAGTAGTGAGCAGCGCGAGGGCGCGTCTCTTCAGGTGCCCGCGTCTTCCACTACGGTTGGTTGGCTCTGTGCTCAGGTACCAGGCGTTGGAATAGCCCTGGACGGGTTGCCGAGGAAGGTGGGGATTTTGGAGTCTTTTTCGGGGAGTTTTCGATGTCGGACACGTCCAGGTCAAGAACGTCCTCACCCAGAAACTCTTCCTGGTGAGCTTTGGTGTCCCGAACTACTCGGAAGCTTTTCGTCGGGTTGTGCCCGACCGGAGGCAAATCCCGCCTGCCGCAGATGCACCATTCGCCATTCTCCTGGTCGAATCCACAGTCGAGAGTAGGTCCGTCTTCTGCCACAGCCCTGTGACCCGGGGGGCGGAGGAATCTTCTAACCACCGCAAAAAGAGCACGGACGACGGAGTTCGACCAAGAGACAAGTGGTTTTTTCGTCAACCAGTGAGAAGAGTCGTCCTGGCCTGATACGGACCTAAAGTTCGGTCTCCGGGGAGAAACTACGAGGACGACGCTCTTCAACTTGCGAGGGATCTTCGGACTGGAGGAGTGACCCACAGAAACGTAGTCTTGGCAGGAACGGTGAGGGGAGCTCAAAGGTTGCCGAGTGGCCTGCCCTTTCCTCTCGCTGGCTTGTGCTCTCTGCTCCTTCCGCGTGAGTCACCAACGTTCCCGGTATCGCTCCCTCTGTCTAGCCCGACGTGGGGGTGGAACGACAGCTTCCTCGAGGTTGCTGTTCATGCGGTGCACACTTTGGGTGTGGCCGCCCTCCTGATCCCGAAAGAAGGTATTGGAAAGAAGATTACAGGAGTAAAATTTAATTAATCGTCTATATTGAGGTTCCCTAGCTGAGTGCCTAGGAGGAGTCAAGTCGTTGCCTGCTAGAGCAGCTGGCTCCGACTGGTGACGTGCGCGGCGCGCGACACCGTTTTTTTATCTTTATCCGCGGGGCAATGAAGTTTCCACGAGTGTTATTATTACACAGGTGTAACAATTGCTCTATATTTCTCAAATCTGGTCACCGCATTATGACGTCGGTGTCAGAAAGTTGGAATCGGTACAACATAAATTTTTAAGATTTTTATCATTTAAAATTGGAAATACTATGTCTATTTTTGAACATGATTATTCCAATATAGCTAAATCAATGAATCTATGTACTACTTTGCATGACTATTAGGATTTATTATTCGTGCGTAAAATCTTATTTCCTTGTGAAAATGTTAAAATAGATGATTCATTGTCAAATTTGTTTATTGCTAGAGATTGTCATATTGAATTAAGAACAAAACGTGATTTAGTTGAAACTGATTCCATGACATTTCCCACGACGACAAAATAACTACGACAAAATCCACGAATTAAGAAATCTACGACGACAAAATCTACGATTCAAAAAATAAAAACAATTGTGGAAATATAAAATATTAAATTTTTTTTTAAATTTAATTAATTCAAAACAAAAACAAAGCTCCGAATAATTCAAACAAAATCATTAAGTTTGATTGTCTACTAATAATAAACCAACTGTTTCTCACATCCCTTATATGAGAGAAAAAAAAAAAAGATTTATTCGAACTAGATTTTGGTTGGAACTAAATATTATGGCGCACCTCTGTATTAATTCACTGTTCAAAATCACAAGAAATCTGTACTGTTACACAGGATTTATGTAAACAAAAACATAATTGAAAATCATATCGATACACACGATATTTGTAAACAAGATCATCATATAAATAAACAGAAACGGAAGTAAATTTGATTTATATTTGAAGAAACTTTCATTTGTAAATTATTTGTAGATTTTGTCGGCGTAGATTTTTTATTTCGTGGATTTTGTCTTCGTGGTTTTTTTTTCGTGGATTATGTCGTCGTGAATTTTGTCGTGCTACCGAAACTAATACCAATAAAGACTATATATTTTATTCGACAACGTTCAGACTGAGAAGGTCATGGAATAAGTTAAAGTCTGATATAAAATCTAATGAAAATCTTGGTAGCTTTAAAGATTCTGCTTTCAATCATGTTGCTAACTATTGATTGGTTGATTAATTATTTATTATAAACTAATTTATATTTATTAAATTTTTTGTTAATTTTATAATGAAATCTTAATGATGATTTTTTATATTGATATATTTTACTTCATACTGTAAATTCAATGATAAATTTTATAAAGTGTAAAAGGGTTATTCAGCCCATTGATTCAAATAAAATAAAAAAATAAAATAAAATCAGATTTGCCTGCTGCTCTATCCGTTCCAGGATTCTCTTCTCCTCTTCCTGGCCTCAAGGAAGCTCTCTCCAAGTCTTTCCATCGTACTCCCTGTCGATAGCCGTAACATTGCTGATTCCACTACCGGCGCTTCCGATGCTAGACGTGCTTCCTTTCTGTCCCTGCAATTCTGGCACTTGCAGGAACACATCTTGATCATCTCCTTCCATATGTACACGGTCTTGCCCCCCCCACCCCCCCAGAATCCATGGGGCCAGCGTACGCCACCCGGGCTTGCACCGAGTCAGAACCTACGGGAAGATTTACTCTCTGGGGTGCGTCTGCTTTGAGAGTCGTGCCAATCATGATGGGGTTTTTATTTGGGGTATCCCTCCCCTAGATTGGTTTTTCTGTTTGCCCCAGGTATTTTATTTCCCCAGTACCCTCTACAAAGTAGCGAGCGTTCCCTTATCCGCAACACAGGGAGGCGCTGGATGGGAGAAACCAACCAAAAACTCCGCACCAGAACTCCGGGGCTAAATAAGAGGATATAATTTGATGATTAATGAAGGAAAATAAAAATTTGTCTTTGTTATTAGGGATATTGTGTCGGTTTATTTTCTTTTCAAGAAAAGAAGGAAAGAAAAAAAATATATTTGCGAATAAAAATTACTGGGTTCTAAACTGCACAATGACCGCATGTGAAACACTGTCAGCGATAAAAAATAATGTAACTTAATACTTTTCAAGTTCTGTAGTTTTTTTTTTTTTTTTTTTTTTTTTTTTTTTTTTTTTTGCAAACACTTTTGTCGAGACTATAAAATCTATTTTAGTTCGGTCTAAACTTAAAATTCCCCACAATTCTATCGAATTTGATGATTCATTAAATATTTGTAAAAATCACCGTTAACCCCCCCCCCCCTTAGGGTCCAGGAGACCCGAGCAACTTTGAAGTGATGTAGCGACCAGGGATCGCGTTCAAACCCTAATATCAGCGCCATCTGTTATAGTTTAAGGGTACTAGAGTAGATCCCCATAGTTTCCGGAGCCCGCCAAATCGTTTAGTAGCAGCCAGGTGTTCATCTTTTTTTTCGGGTCCGCTAGACCCAGTGTGGGGTTAACGTATATTTTGGTGAAAAAAAATATTTTTTTTTTCCTACTGTGTTTTGAGCATATTTTGAGTGTAAGTATTAACGCTGTGTACTTTAGAAATATTTTTTTTCATTTACTCTAATAAAAGTATTACCGAAACATGCAGATGCCGTACAACCTTCGTGCGCGCTCGCTTGCCGAAGCACTACATGCTGCGGAAGAAGTGAAAATGAAGAAAATATTCATGGTGATGACTCTGAATCGGAAGATAATCTATCAATTGAAGGCGAGGAGTCCAATTATCAAGTTGATTCAGAAACTGGGAGTGATTCTGACGTCGAGATGACGAACGAAATAGAGGATGCATCATTGAATCAGCGGCTTCTCAACTCTCGTGCACGCGGTCGCCCCTCAAAGAAACTCCGAGGGAAAAACGGTTTCGAGTGGGCTACGAAAATGTGTGATCGTCGATCAGGTAAATAATTCAAAGATTATGAATAAATAATGAATAAAAAAATAAACAAAAAGAAATAAAAAAATTGAAAATAAAATGTGTATCGTGTTGGTGGGGCTAACGTATTAGACTATTGCCTGCTGAAAGTAATGAGCAAAAAAAAAAAATAAAAATAAGACGCTTATAAATATAACGAAACTTAGCCATAATCCCCCCTTTTTCTTCTTTTTTTAGATCGCCTCAGTGATGTTGAACCAACTTTTCAGCCTGGTCCAGCTGGACCAGCCGTAAATCTGGAGTCCATGGAGCAATTGTGGGAGTCCCTTTTTTCAGACGACATTTTAAAAATAATTGTTGAACAAACCAATAATCAAATACTCATTTATTGTCCCGAATTATCAGAAAACGATCAGGAACTTCAAACTTACCACACTGAGATAACTCTCGAAGAACTTCGTGCATATATAGCTATCTTTTACTTCACCTCCGAGTGGAAATCTTCTGGAGTATCATGTAAGGATTTGTGGAGCAACAGAATTGGGTTTTATAGATATGCAGTGTCAATGAATCGTTTTGAATTTATAAGCTGTTGTTTGCGTTTTGATTATAAAGCTACGCGAAACGTTGATGATAGATTTGCTCCTGTACGTGAAATTTGGGAAATTTTAATAAAAAATTGTGCAGCGTGTTATACACCAGGACGAGACTGCACAGTAGACGAAATTCTATTGAGCTTCCGGGGTCGATATAAATTTCGCATGTACATCAAGTCAAAGCCTGACAAGTACGGCCTTAAATTTTTTTCCCTAAGTGACCCTCAAACGTCATATTTAATCCATGCGGTTCCTTATTTAGGTAAAATTGTTATTAGTGATTTGCTCGAAGGAGAAAGCTTGTCAGAATATTACTTTCGTAAAAGTATTGAACCGATTCAAGGTTCAAAACGAGCAGTAACATGCGATAACTGGTTTACATCTGTTCCTTTGTTACTGCGAATGAAAGACGAACCATATTTTTTTTAAATGACAGGAACTCTACGAAAAAATAAAAAAGAAGTCCCAGCTGAGATGCGTGTAGCTGCGAAAAAACCTCCTGTTTCCAAGTTTTGTCACACGAAAGACTTGACGCTTGTCTCTTATTCTCCAAAAAAAAATAAAATTGTACTGGTTATCACGACTGATAAACACACAACTGCAATAGAAGAAAGTAAGCCTGTTATTGTTAAGCATTACAATAAAACCAAACGAGCATACGAGACTATTTTTTTCGTAAACAATGATAGTAAATACGTTTTCAGTGAAACTTTCAAGTCAAAATATTAAAAATTAAAAAAGTTATATTTTTTTGAAAAAAAATCGGTTTTTCCGCGTTTTTTTTTCAGCGATTTTTTTCGTATATTAAAAAAAATAAATTGATAATAACAATCACGTTACCCTCTTGAACAATGTTCGAACTGTATGCAAAAAAATTTTGAAGTCATTATATGCATAAATAAATAATTTATGAACGTTTTTCGGGCTTGGGTCCGCTGGACCCATAGGTGGGGTTTACGTGATTTTTGAGAGGTGGGGGGTTAACGGGTTAAAGTTAATAGTTTGTTAAAAAATAATAAGAATTCACACCAAATGAAGAGTTATAAGAATTATTGTGTCGAAAGTTCGAATTTTCATTTATAAAATACCAACAAGAATAAATAAATATAATATGTAAACTAAATTGACTGAAATAAAAAATTCAAATTTAAATAAAGTAATTAGAGAGCCTATCTCAAGCTTAAAATTAAATTCTTTAAACTTAAAATTGTTGGAGCCTTAAAACTATAAGACCATTGGGCGAGCAACAATGTCTTGGCAAAATTAATTCCAAATTATTTTTCTACTAGTTATTCTTCCCTTTTTTCGTGGGTGGCAGCAACCACGCTTTCTGCTACCATTTTGTTAAGTTTATTTTTGAGAAAAACTTGAACTCCCATTTACTTTTAGCAGACCAGTGAAACGGTAAAAAAGGAAAAACTGGCGCGCTTGCCACTCTTGTATATGGACAGAAAAGGGGCTATCTCGACCTAAATTATTATTTAAAGTTGTAGATCTTACCTGAATTAGGTGGATGGGCTCGAATTAAGCTTGGCTCGATGTGATTATAGTTCATTGGTTATTTATTTTATCAGTTTTTCTGATTTATAGAATACATTTGGTGATCAATTGAAAATATAATAATACAGATAACTTTCTTAGCAAAAGCTTATACAAACTGATCGAGAGTATTAAATTATACACACACAGTGTCAGAACAACGTTTATTTTATTATTGCGCGATATCTCTCTTATTAAGGTCTAATTCATACTGCCCCTCTGCTGCTTCTCCTCCTCTAGCACCGGCTGGCCGGTGCTTTTTCCCCTGCCATGAATCGAGCCTTGGCGCGATTTGGATCTCGTATAACTCAGTAGTAGCGAGCTCCTGAGTTGCAAAAAAAACTCACTCAAAATCTTAACTTAGTTGAACTAATTAAGGTACTATTATGTGCATTATATTTGTCACATAACAAGGTGAGCCGTTTTAATACATGAGCGTGGAGTTTGAGCTCGACGTTGCGATGAATGGACTTGAGAGTCACGACTATCTTTCCTTGAGTGTGAGCTGACTTTGACCCACCAATGCCAATGATGGGAACTGATGAGTGAGTCCGAGGAATTTTGAGCATTGTTACTATGTCAGATGGAATGAATGACAATTCTGAGCCTGGATCGACGAGAAGTCGTACTGAATGGGATGCTGACGGTGTGATGAGCAATGCTACCGCAGTAGTCAGGAGTGAGCTTTCCAAAGGTTGAGAAGTACCAATTGTGAATGGGCCTGCTTCCTTTTGAGTGGATGTGTTGACCTTGGTTTGCTTCCGGACGTTGAGTTAGAGCCAGTACCCTCCTTTTTTCCTTTTTAGAGCTGTCCATCTTGAGTAGAACCAAAGAATGAGCCGTCCAATGAGTTGCACACTGAGCTGGAGACGAATGATTGATGCACCTGGGGTTTCTAATAAAATGATACGATTCCAGAGAAAAACCTGGCCATCTACCAGAAATCCAGCTCGAAAGATCAAATGTTCTGGTCTGACCGGTCTATTTCTTATTTGCCGGATGAATCTGGTAGGGAAGTGTCGTTAAAAAATTGGAGAAAGACACAATGTGATAAATACAGTGGTAATTTATTTTATTTTAACACAGCACTTAATTTTACAAAAAAAAATTCAAATAATCATGAAATTACACTTGGTGAGTTTCATACAGTTTAAATTAAAAAAAAGTAATCCGTTTGGAAGGTCTTGGCAAGAGGGGGGTAACTGTTCGAGCTCTTCTGCATGCTTGTTCTGAAATTACTCTTGTTCCGATAGCATTGACTCGTAAACTGGGACTTATTCTTGAACCAGTTGGAACATTAATTTCAGATGTCGGTAGAGTAGTGGTCACGCAAGCACAATCTCAAACTACTTTGACATTGAAATCGTTTGACTTTTCAATCCAACTTTTCATTGACAATTAATGCACATTGTATTCATCGATTAGGTTTACAAGCTCCATCAGTTGCTATATGCTTCAAAATTATGAACAATTGTCTTAGAGTAAGCTCCGTGGTAGATCTAAGTTTTGGGATTCCTGGCGATGTTGATATTTTGTTAGAAGCTGATGTGTATCATCACCTTCTTAGGCCAGGTCTTATTCGCCAAGACTCTTTCATTATTCAATTCAAGGCATTGGATTGGATCTTTACTGGTCAAATGCCAAGCAATAATGTATCGTCTAATTCGATGATATGCTTGACTACACAGGAAGATCAGTCCCCATATTGGCATCGTCAACTGGTCTCACTGGTGCAGCATTTTTGGGAAATTGAAGATGTACAGTATGTTATTCGTAAGTCGCCTGATGATATAGAGTGTGAAGCTATTTTTGCACAACATCGGCGAGGTAATAATGGCCGATGCATAATTCGTAAGCCTTTCAAACGTGACAGTATGAACTTACTTGGTGATAACTTGAACGGATCTCCAGCAGTCCTGTTCAGAAAAACCGACACAGCCACATGGTTGGTGGTGTGGCTGCTACGAATTTTTAATTTTTATATTACAATTCAATTAAAACAATTAGAGATATATTTGATAAGAAATAATTATTTAATCAAGTGTTTGAAATTATCCGATTAAGATCATGAAAATAATAATTATTAGTATATAAACAAAACCAATGAATTTATAACCACAAAAGTTTAAATAAACTCTGAATGTATCGGCAAAGGTAAAATGTATTTATAACTTATTGTAGGTTAATTTAGATGAAGCTTCAACTAAATTCGTTTTAGATAATGTAATAAAATTGCACATGCTTGTGCGCTGAGAAAGACTAATTTACTATAAATTTTTAATTATTTTATAACTCTTTTGAAATTTTTTAGGAATCTTACTTAGTTTTTAGATTTCCTGTTTTGATTCTAAATTAGAACTATACGTTATTAAAAACATTTAAAGTCATACTCATGAAAAATTAAAATGTAGTTTATGTGAAAAAGAATATAATAGAAATGATAATTTAAATATGCATAAAAAATGAATAAATAAAGAAATTTACAAACAATTTTATAGTAATGGAACAAGAAACACCTCTTAACTGCATCAGATGTGAGAAACTTATTTTTTTAAAGAATTTTTTGCAAAATTGTCAACCTTAATATTCAGAAAATAGTTAAGTTATTTGTGCTGTCTCGGTCTGTGGACAATTACCGATGTTGATTATGTTCAAATTATTAACTTAAATTAAATTAAGAAAATATGTCTATTGCCGAAATCAAGGTGTTTATTATATCAAGATGCAATAGGTTAAGGTATCTGAAAAACGAACAACCAAAACAAAACATACTGTCACAGGGCTTAATTTAAAAGAATTTATTCCACAAAGGATCATGATAATTCACGAATACCCACGACGATGTGTCATCTGGCTTCCTCTGCCCTGTAGACAAAATGCACATACAGTGCATACGACTACTTATCGATCTCTTCAATATCTGAAATTCGGGGGAAGGACGCGTACGTGAACTAATATACTTACTGTGCGATGCGGCTGCTCTTTCGTCGGTAGTGGCGTAAGTTTATTTAGGATCGATCGCAGGAACACGGGCTAATTGAATTAAATAATATTCATGAATTTAATTAACTTTAATATAAGAAATAAAATAAAAATGTTACAAACTAATTCTACCCGTTTTCTTACTCGCAAATAAATATGAATGACTCTCATTCTAACTTCGCAGAAAATGAATTTAACAACGACGACGTTACGTCGTTCGGTGTCGCGGCGGTTAGCAAACACACTAATACACACACACACTCTTGCGAGCTCTGCTGCTAGCTGCAGCGCGCCAAAAAAAGAAATAAAGGCGAAGATCTTAGTAAGTAATTTAGTACTTCTATCAAACACACATTCATACTCTCGCATTCGATACAAAATAGTTTAAACAATCAACCGCTACGCGGACTTACTCTAACAGTTCAGGTGCACCTTCGCTCGGGGAACAATTACACTCTCTCGGTATGCCTCGCTGAGGCTGAGAATGCCTACGTGAGAATTCACAAATCCACTCACTGCACAACTGCTAATAATCGCGATGTCTATCCCGCTAACTAAACATAAGATTATAAACAAATTTTATCTAATGCTCGTGTGCGTTTTATTCCACGCTCAAGACTAGAGTGACGCAGCTCGGCCGGTGGCGCTGTCACCTCAGTTATCGACCCTGCGTCCGCGCGTTTCAATAACAGTCGCGCGCTGCAATTCAAATAATAATTTTGAGTTCAGCTTAATTTTTCTATGCGCCCTTTACAATACATAGATCAATATATATTAAAATTCCCTCATTCTTTCAATAATTCGAACACAAAAACCGAACATTCCGCCCGCTTTTGTTGCTCGAACAAATCAAACGCCGCCCGCCGTCGGTGGTCCTTTCGCATTAGATGATTCGTTCTTGTCAACTCCAGAGGCGATCGGAAGAAGAACCAAACGATTGATGTGTACTTCCCAATCGCAGTTTTGATAGTGATTCCTCGAACAAGACCATAATCTCCAGTCCTTATCGAAGTTATTCGGCCAAGGGGCCAAGTTCCATTCAATGTTAACAATGTACAGTCTACAATGATGACAACATCGTTTATCTTGAAATTCCTTTGAAGAGTTTTCCATTTTGGTCGTTGTTGAAGAGTATTCAAATACACTTGACTCCATCGAGCCTAGAACATATCTCGCAGGCCATTCACTAGATTCCAATGTGTCAACTGATCCAGATTTCCAGGGGGAGATCATACCTCAACAACAGCATTAAAATTATATCAATTAGATCAATTATTATATCAATTAGAAAATAGCCCGGAGTAAGAACTTCCAAGTCATCGGAATCCCTCGTCAAGGGTGTGTGTGGCTGGCAATTTAGAATAACCTCAATGCTGGCTAGAACGATAGTGAATGCTTCAAAGGTCAGATTTCGTGGACTCGTAATGAGTCGAAGATGTTTTTTCACCAACTTAACGCTAGCTTCCCGAAGTCCTCCAAAATGTGGAGTCCTTGGAGGTATGAAATTCCAAGTAATGCCTTGTTCAGCCAATGTTCCAGCCACAAGATCTCAATTAAATTTAGCAGCTTGAAAATTTTCCCTCAAATCTCAATCAGCACGATAAAAATAAGTACCGTTGTCACTCCAAATGTCTGATAGTCGACCACGCCGACTGTAGAATCGAGTGAGGGCTCCGAGAAATGATTCAGTGGTCAGATCTCTCACAAGCTCCAAATGCTTTCGACTCAAGGCAAACAAAATGGATATGTATCCTTTACTTGTACGGATGCCTCTGCCTTTTGCTGACAATACATTGAAAGGTCCCGCATCCCGCCACTTGTGAAAAGGCGCGTCCAGGAGTGACTCTAGCAGGGGAATCATGAGTTAAGTAGCAGTCCGTGATTGTGACTTGACACAAGTCACGCTGTTTTTCAAAAAGTATTTGAGTTTTCTTCTACCATTTAGGATCCAGGCTCTTTGATTCACATATGCACTGGTGACTCACATACCGCCATGCAACGTTTGCTCATGAGCCCAACTAAAAATCAATTTTACCAGGCGACATTCACTATCTAAAATTGGTGGGTGTCGCTTCTCAAAATAATAAATGAGTGTTGAAGACGACCTCCGACTTTCAAAATCTAACTCTCTGGGGAAATAAAGGGATCCAATGAGGTAAGTGAATGTTTTACTGGACGATCAAGGGCGGGCTGCAGTCCCCTAGTTGCACCATTTGTACTTTCTCTGAATAATTACGGTTATACTTCAATCAAAATTACGTGTTGTTTGTTATATTCAAAACGTTTTTTTTATAAATCCTTGCTCAAAGTGCGTTAAACTCATAAAGAGGATAATTATTGATTTTTTACTCAAAACCTATGCACTTTTCGAAAAATTACCAAGTATACTTTTAGTTTTGAAATTTAACGCATAATACAACAGTATTTTTCTTGACATCAAATTCCAACTTTATTGGATATTTACAGCCATGTTGATCCGCTATTTTGTTTTCATAAAATTAAAACTACATGATTTGAACCTACAACTTACGTTCACCACTTCTGAGATGCTGAATAATAATTTTAACTCTTTCTTCTATTAAAAAATTGTATTTTCAACTCAAAATCATCCGTGCTCTACCAAAATCGTCACCTTACCTCAAAATTTCATGACGCCTTCAATTTTTGGATTTTTTAAAAATTTTGTGGACCCCTAACTTTTTTTTAAATCCCTCCAGAAAAGTTCGCTCCAGGCTTAAATAATTAATGAGAAATTACCTCCCCCCAGTATATCTTACTATATTATATAGTTGTTTTTCCTCTCTCACCCCCCCCCCCCCACGCCCCTCGCCCGCCCCCCACAGGCCTCTCAAAAAAGTGCTTAACTAACCGTAAAAGTGTACCAAAATATGCTTATTTCTATGAGTTTTGAATTGTCCTATAATTTTCCAATCACGCCCCCCACCCGCCCTTTTTTTCCCCGCCCCCCATTTTTAATGTTTTGTTACAAGTTTTGTATATTTTCTTAATTTATTAATTATTTTTTAATGGTATGATTAAACTATATAAAATTTTAAAATTTGAATTCATTAATTTTAAAAAATTTCATTATAAGATTAATTAGAAAAATCCAAGTTTTTGATTTAAAAAAAATGAAAAAAAGATTTTATTTTCAGAAAAATTAAATTTATAATGGAGTAATTTTTTCTTTTTAATAAATTGTAAAATTTTATTTAAAAAATTCTTGTTAAACTTTAAATCCTTATTCATTTATTTATTTTTTATTTTGTAATTATCATCCAAATATATTCATGTATGTATTCATGTATGTACTCGTGCGCGTACGCGGAGGAGTCTCCGCGTAGGCGCAAACTTACCCTTTCAAACAAAAATTTGTGCGTACGCGCAACTTAGGTGTTCCGCGTACGCGCAAACTAAATTATCCCGCGTGCGCGCAAACCTAGGTACTCCGCGTGTGCGCAAAAACTTTAGATCTCCGCGTGCACGCAAAACTCTAGATCTTCGCGTGCGCGCAAAAACTTTGAATACGTTGCGATAAATGCATCAATTATTGTCCTTCTAAACATTAAAATTGTGATTAAAAAAACTTCCTAACTCTATAAAATTTATTTTTCACACGCGGTGCAGAAAGTTCAAACTTTCTGATTTTTGCAAAACAGGAAGTTTGAACTCCTTGCTTTGAGTTGAAAAAAACATTACACTCGACGCTGGAAAAGTATGAGCTAAGCCTTAGCAAACCCTTGACACTCTCGCCTTTGGCTCAAGTTTTGAACACAAATTGTTTGAAAATTAGCTAAAAACCCAAAGAAGTAACCCAAATGTCTAGTCCTAGCGGGTCCTCCTCTCAGGGTTGGATAACTTTTTTTGGATCATCGATTGCAGAAATTTTGGAAATCGCTTTCTGGTACCGAATGATGAGCAAAATCATCAATAATTTTTCTAAATGGTCCTTGAATTTAAATTGGATGAGATCTTCTTTATATTGAATATTGAATCAATTGGGATGTGTCTTGACTGAACAAATTATAGTATAGATTTGTAAAAGTATCTTTAATGGATTTTTGGAAAAACCTCGGCCAGGATTATTTTGGTCAATGTCCTCATTACAGGCATCACGATTACTGTTACTGCTTCAATAAGGTATGTTCAACAATGAATATTAATACCTAATAACAAAGTGGATTGTTGAAAAAAATAAGATAAAAATTTTAAACGAAATTTACTGTGTACTACATTTAATCAATGAGATAAATAATGACTACGTTGTGTATTAATATTCGTTGTTGAACATGCCTTATTGAAGCAGTAACAGTATCGTGATGCCTGTAAAAAGAACATTGACCAAAATAATAATTAAAATAATCGTGGCCGAGGTTTTTCCAAAAATACTTTAAAAAATCTATAATATAATTTGTTCGGTCGAAAATATCTTTCCTAGTCGACAGGTTAGATCAATAAGGTATATCCGTATATTATTGCACAGCATAGACGAGATTTATCTTATTGATCTTACCTGTCGACTTATCGTTTCTTCAAAAGTTCTTTGTTAAAATAAAAAAAATAAATAAAACTCAAGACAGATCCCAATCGATTCAATATTCAATATAAAGAAGATCTCAACCAACTTAAATTCAAGTCCAAACTCAAAAAATTGAACAGGAATAATTTGTTACTAGAAGTACTTTTTAGCATTTTCTGAGGTTTGAAATATAAATTGTTCAGATTTATACTTTTTGAGTTAAGATTTGAAAATATTTTTCTCTTAAAGTTCATAAAGAGACAAAAACATGCAAGGATACACATGTCTAGGAGTGCAATGGGCTTTAAACACAAATTGTTTGAAAATTATTTAAAAAACAAAAATAATTCAAACATTTTGTGTGGATAATCGAAAAAAGGACCATTTAGAAAAATTATTGATGATTTTGCTCATCATTCAGTACCAGAAAGCAATTTCCAAAGTTTCTGCAATCGATGATCCAAAAAAACTTATCCAACCCTGACTGACTGACTATATAAGGTTTTTATTTCGGCCTTGGGGTATAACCCTATTTGGTCGCTTGACAAGTACATCGAGTGATACAAATATATGGTAACACGTTCGCATAAATAGATAATTAAATGCACTTAAAACTAGATTACAACGAAGTAAATAACAAAGATATAATATATAATAACACGTTCTCGTAGGTAGAATAATAAATGCACTTAAAATAGTATATTATAGTACAGGTGCAGCATCGTCACCGGGGTGGTTTTAAGGACCCAAGTACGTAGCGAAGCACAGCACGAGGTCCTTAATAAGCCCTGTTGACGTACTGCACTCGTACTTTATACTATTTTATAGTACGAGTCATCGAAAACACGCATCAAAGATTTGATTTTGTGGTTAGAGTGACCAGGGGTACTATAAATTAACTTACAACAAAGTGACTTATAGGGCAGGAAACAAAATTTATTAACTGGGTAAGTGTGGCAGGTGCAATAATAAATCGAATCGAATCGTGGGATAATCCATTCACTAGAAAATATATGACGTTTTCCCGTGCGAGATCAATTCTATTGCCGTTTAAAACATTTATTTCCCGCGCAATGTTAATTCTACTCCCATTCAATATATTTTTTTTCCCGTTTAATACATTTAACTTCCGCTCAAGTATTTTTTTCCCGTGCATTTATTTTCTTTCCCGTTTAATCACTTATTTTTCCGTGCAAATGTATTTTTTCCCGTGAATTTGACCTAAAATTTCCCGTGCGTTTGCTTTTTTTCCCGTGCTTATAAATTAAACCCTTTTCTAATAACCCCCCCATGTCCTTTTTTTACTTACGCCCCCATTTTTGATATATGTTATAAGTTTCTACCCACATCGCCAATTTTTGATACAAGTTATCAGCTATGTATCTATAGAAGAAATTTAAAAAGTAACTACGAAGCATTAAAAAAATTAACTAATATCCAAAGATAAAAGAGAGAACCCAAAAAGAATGTCAGCATTTTATTCGTGATGTGATTGGTTGAAGAACAAAATTTAAAATTTCAATTTTTATTTTTAATTTTTATATTACAATTCAATTAAAACATCTAGAGAATAGATTTAATGAAAAAATAATTATGTAATCAAGTGTTCGAAATTATCCGATTATAATCATGAAAATAATAATTATTAGTATACAAACTGAAACAAAACCAATGAATCTATAACCACAAAAGTTTAAATGAATATGAACTCTGAACGTACCGCAAAGGTAAAGGGTATATACACCACCCAATTTAATATCAGAAATTCAGCCAATGGACCAAGGAATTATCAGAGCTGTGAAAGCACGTTACAGATCGAAAATGTTAAGATTTTTAATTGCTATTGCTGAAAAAGATGGCTCAAGAGCAGAATTTCAAAAATCCATTACTGTTTTACACGCAATAAGATGGATGTATGCTTCTTGGAAAGAAGTTCAACAGTCAACTTTTGAGAAGTGTTTTCGTCGTGCTGACTTCCCTGTGTCATCTGAACAATCTCAGACCGTTGATGATGAAGCGCCTCTAGCAGAAGTTTTACAAATTCTTCCAAATGATTTTCTTTCAATCAATAAAATCGAACAGCGAGATGAAGGAAAGCTTGTTCATGAGCCGTTCCCGGTTACCATTGATGAAGCCGTTGAAGAAGTATTAAAATCTTTTAGGTAGTAATCACAAGATTATTAACATATGTAGGAAGTAAAAAAATCAACAGACGTAGTAAAGAGAGTCGGAAAAAAATACTCAACAGACGTGGATAGTAGCAAGGTTATAAAGCAGGGAAGGTTAATAAATAAAAAGACGAAAATAAGTCGGTAAAAGCATAGAAACAGATGTTTAACAAAGGATTGAAATGAAAGTATGATCAAAGATTAGAACAAAGTAGTCTTAGAATTAGAAATAAAAGCATGAAAAAAATTCAAACACCAGTTATCACCATGATAGAAATATATATATAAACATGAGCATATTCCTGGGTAAGAGCTTAGTTATAAAAAGCAGTAAGTGCAACGGTAAGAACAAGGGTACACGGGTTTGGAGTAAGATGAAAGGTGAGAACAAAGGTAGGCGTGAAATAAGGTGCAGGTGTAGTCACAAGCTATAAAAGTAGAAACAATGGTATGTATCAGAGTAGGTACAGAGGTAGACACAAGAGTATGTGTATAAGCGTAGGTACAAGTGTAGATTCAAGCATAAAATTCTGGGGGGTTGGCGAGCGAAGCGAGCAGGGGGGTACCCCCCTAGTATTTATATATACACGGTGATTCACCGGGAATGACGAGGAGAAAAAATATAGATTCCTAAAAATTTTCCGATTCCAAAAATAATAGTATTAATAATTTTTTATTAATAGGTTCAAAAGTTATTAAGGATTTAAAAAGTCCCTTCAGATTCAAAAATTTTATTCCGAAAGGGTAGTGGATATAGTAACTTGGATTGTTTTATTTGATATACTTTTTGCAAAAGCCCGTGGATAACCTTACACGACACGCGAAAGCACGTGGGTTTGTTTTCATTCAAAACAACGAAGGTTATATGATGTAGCAGGAACTTTTCACGCATGATCAGCGCGAGGTTCAGAGCGTTTCTTTCGAAGCATTGAGTTCAGGCCCGCTGGGGTTACGTTTGAAAAACGTGAAAGCGCAAGAAGTAAAAGAACGATAAAAATTTTTAAATATCGTTCAATGTATGTTTTCAATTTTACTTACGAAAAATTAATTATTATTTTTAAAAAATATAGAATAAAATCAAGAAGCATCATCAAGTACTTAGCCAAGTCAAAAGAATTAAAATTTCATTTTTTTTAAGAAGACGTTGACTTTTAACTAATAAGTCTTTTAAAATATTTTAAATGAAAAAAAAAATTATTTCAGGCCAGACCAAGCCTTTTCTCAATATTTTTTATTTCTAGCGTAAACTTTTTAAGCATGAGGTAAGTAGTTTTTAATCAGAAAAATTAATGTAAATACATAGCTTGTGTTCGAAAATTGTTATTGCTTTGTGAAAGTTGAAATATTACTGAGACAAGTATAGGATTGCATTGCTTTCAATCAGAAATAATGATTAAGTAACTCTGAATCTTTTGAAACAAATACTTATAAGATCAATTTTCATTATAAATAAAAAAAAAATAGTAATAATAATAATTTTTCACAACAATCATAAGATAAGTTAATGAATAATCATGTATGAGCAAACTAATATTATCAAAGAAATTTGGTTCCAAATAATTTCAACAGTTAATTTGATAAAATTTATTCAAATACTTTTGCTGAACATTCAGCAAGAAAATTAACTTTTTGAAGACGTTTCTGTACGAAATTAAGAAGAGTTATTTGAATTTTAATTTTTTTAAATCTTTAGAAGTAAATGCCAGGAGTATATGTACACATGATATTTATTTTGATTTCGTTAATTTTTTAAACAATTACAGATGAAGAAACACTTAAATATTTATAATAATAGCTAAAAAGAACAGTAGTTTAATAAAATAAAATGGTTTAAAATAATTGAATGATATCAAATTTTTACGAGTAAAAAGTATTCATGCAAATTTTTATTTAAAAATTTTTTTAAAGTATCTTTGAGCTCTAGATACTTTTTATAAAGTTAAATTTTGATTAAAACATATTTGATCAATCTGAAACTGTCAACCTGTCTCAAGATAGGTTTTCCTGGCTCAAAAACGATACAACTTTTTTTTAAGAATTCTTGCTTGATAGAAAGTTATTTTAATCAAAAAAATCTTTTGTCATTTCATTAGCATCTCTCAGAGTCAAAATTGAACTGCTCGTCTTGACCAGAAATGAGTGATCAGATACAGAAAAAAATCTAGCTTGATTTTTTCGTAATTTTGAATCTGAATGGAGCCCTCCGAGTCAAAAAAATCATTCTCTAATAAAATAGCAAATATTCAAGTCAATCTCAAACAGTCAACCTGTCTCAGGATAGGTATTCCGGGCTCAAAAAGCATCGAGCTTTTTTTTTAAGAATTCTTGCTTGACCGAAAGTCATTTTAATCAAAAAAATCTTTTGTCATTTGATCAGCATCTCTCAGAGCCAAAATTGAACTGGTCGGCCAGACCTGAAATAAGTGATCCGATACCAAAAAAAAATCTAGCTTGATTTTTTCGTAATTTTGAATCCGAATGGAGCCCTCCGAGTCAAAAAAATCTTTCTCTAATAAAATAGCAAATATTTCAGTCAAATTCAAACAGTCAACCTGTCTCAGGTTTGGTATTCCGGGCTCAAATAGGATCTAGTCTTTTAATCAAGAGAATCAAATCATCTGAACTGTGCCACTAAAAATGATGCACTCGAATTTCATAAATATTTTTAAAGATTCTGATTGGCTGTTATCTTAAAATTAACGTCCTAAAATTTTTTTTTTAAATTTTATCTTTTGCAAAAGTTATAAACAAATGAATCGTAAGCATCTTTTTTTTTTAAATTGCCATATTTTCAAGAATTTTTAATATAAGTTCACAAAAATTTTATGGCAGTCTTAGGAATATGTACAGAACCGAACAAAATAGTAAAAAAATAAAATAAAATATTTTTAACAACAAATAATCAATTTTTTAATAAACAATTAAGGTTTTTACTACTTTATCGACTATTTCAATTCAAATTTTTTTCATAGTATTATTGTTTAAAGTCTTCTTTGGACGATCGCATAAAAAAACTTGTGCATTCTTACTTAGGAAGAAAGTCATAAATGTTTAAACATTGAAGGGCGGGCGCTCGACGGCTGCCGAGCCGCGCGTATAGCGCCTTGTGACGCAACCCGCAACGCATCATACTTACTTTAGAGCTTTTGCATGCCATTTTAAATAACAATATGAATTATTTTATATAATAAAAACATTTATTTACGTATTGACAATTACTCTTTATTATTAATTTACAGTTTTTTTGTAAGTACTTGTATTTTAACAGATTTTGAATGACTCGAAATAATTTTACATTCTAATGAATTTTTTGTACTCGGCTTATAGCAATGAAAAGAGCGTTCCTACTCTAGGTTTAGCTGTGTTAACTCTTTTTTCTAAACTTTTTACATGATCGCGATACTCAGATAATGTGCACATGTCAAAACTAATTTTTTTAAAATAACTACTCACCCACTCATGCAATTTTTCGGTCGTAACAATTGTTTTATCTTGCAAACTCGCCCTATATGATCCTCTTTTTACGCAACCTCCAATGCCATCACAGGCACCTTTACCATGAGAGGTTGCAAAAAAAAGCCACTCTGCTTTCGAACCGAAATCTTTCTCATGGTAAAATAAATTCAATACATTATAGCGATTCTTATATTGAGACCCAGCCCCATCCGAAAAATAAAAAAGTTTTTTAACGTTTCGGGATTAAAACTTTGTTTTTAAAAACTTAATCATCTTAGAATTGTACAAGTGTACTCCACTTGCATCGTGGTCCTTACACTTCGAAAAAACTACAAAATTTAAATGCTCAACAACGTTGTTTTTTCTATAGTAGATAAAAAATAAATTTCATGGAAATTCATAAAAAACACGTCAGAAAGGTCCCTAGCAAGGCGTCAGTTTTTCCGACCTTAAAGATCAAACTGATATCGGCACGTGCTGATACCATCGTGAATTGTAGTTAAAATGGCTCTGGCTTCATGCCTAATCCAAAAGCAAATACAATTCCACCCGGAAATTTTTTAAAATTTCACGGAAATTCATAAAAAACACGTCAGAGAGAACCCTAGCAAGGCGTCAGTTTTTCCGACCTTAAAGATGAAACTTATATTGGCACGTGCTGTTAATATTGTGAACTGTGGTTAGAATGGCTCTGGCTTCAAGCCTAATCCAAAAGTAAATACAAATCCAGCTGGAAATTTTTTAAAATTTCATAGAAATTCATAAAAAACATGTCAGAGAGGTCCCTAGCAAGGCGTTAGTTTTTCCGACCTTAAAGATGAAACTTATATTGGCACGTGCTGTTAATATTGTGAAATGTGGTTAGAATGGCTCTGGCATCATGCCTAATCCAAAAGTAAATACAATTCCACCTGGAAATTTTTTAAAATTTCATGGAAATTCGTAAAAACACGTCAGAGAGGTCCCTAGCAAGGCGTCAGTTTTTCTGACCTCAAAGATCAAACTTATATTGTTACGTGCTGTTAATATTGGGAACTGTGGTTAGAATGGCTCTGGCTTCAAGCCTAATCCAAAAGTAAATACAAATCCAGCTGGAAATTTTTTATAATTTCATAGAAATTCATAAAAAACATGTCAGAGAGGTCCCTAGCAAGGCGTTAGTTTTTCCGACCTTAAAGATGAAACTTATATTGGCACGTGCTGTTAATATTGTGAAATGTGGTTAGAATGGCTCTGGCATCATGCCTAATCCAAAAGTAAATACAATTCCACCTGGAAATTTTTTAAAATTTCATGGAAATTCGTAAAAACACGTCAGAGAGGTCCCTAGCAAGGCGTCAGTTTTTCTGACCTCAAAGATCAAACTTATATTGTTACGTGCTGTTACCATTGTGAACTGTGATGAAAATGGCTCTGGCTCATGCCTAATCCAAAAGTAAATATAATTCCACCTGGAAATTTTTTAAAATATCATGGATATTCATAAAAAACACGTCAGAGAGGTCCCTAGCAAGGCGTCAGTTTTTCCGACCTCAAAGATCAAACTTGTATTGGCACGTGCTGTTACCATTCTGAACTGTAGTTAGAATGGCACTGGCTTCAGGCCAAATCCAAAAGTAAATACAATTCCACCTGGAAATTTTTTAAAATTTCATGGAAATTCATAAAAAACATGTCAGAGAGGTCCCTAGCAAGGCGTCAGTTTTTCCGACCTTAAAGATGAAACTTATATTGGCACGTGCCGTACATATTGTGAACTGTGGTTAGAATGACTCTGGCTTCATGCCTAATTCAAAAGAAAATACAATTCCACCTGGAAATTTTTTAAAATATCATGGATATTCATAAAAAACACGTCAGAGAGGTCCCTAGCAAAGCGTCAGTTTTTCCGACCTTAAAGATGAAACTGATATCGGCACGTGCTGTTAATATTGTGAAATGTGGTTAGAATGGCTCTGGCATCATGCCTAATCCAAAAGTAAATACAATTCCACCTGGAAATCTTTTAAGATTTCATGAAAATTCATAAAAAGAACGTCAGAGAGGTCCCTACCAAGGCGTCAGTTTTTCCGACCTCAAAGATCAAACTTAAATTGGCACGTGCTGTTAACATTGTGAACTGTGGTTTGAATGGCTCTGGCTTTATGCCTAATCGAAAAGTAAATACAATTCTACCTGGAAATTTTTTAAAATATCATGGATATTCATAAAAAAAACGTCAGAGAGGTCCCTAGCAAGGCGTCAGTTTTTCCGACCTCAAAGATCAAACTTAAATTGGCACGTGCTGTTAACATTGTGAACTGTGGTTAGAATGGCTCTGGCTTTATGCCTAATTCAAAAGTAAATACAATTCCACCTAGAAATTTTTTAAAATTTCACGGAAATTCATAAAAAACATGCAGAGAGGTCCCTAGCAAGGCGTCAGTTTTTCTGACCTTAAAGATCAAACTGATATCGGCACGTGCTGATACCATTGTGAACTGTAGTTAGAATGGCTCTGGCTTCATGCCTAATCCAAAAGTAAATACAACTCCACCTGGAAATCTTTTAAGATTTCATGAAAATACATAAAAAATACGTCAGCGAGGTCCTTAGCAAGGCGTCAGTTTTTCCGACCTCAAAGATCAAACTTATATTGGCACGTGCTGTTACCATTCTGAACTGTGGTTAGAATGGCTCTGGCTTCATGCCCTATCCAAAAGTAAATACAATTCCACCAGGAAATTTTTTAAAATTTCATAGAAATTCATAAAAAATATGTCAGAGAAGTCCCTAGCAAGGCGTCAGTTTTTCCGACCTTAAAGATCAAACTGATATCGGCACTTGCTGATACCATCGTGAACTATAGTAAAAATGGCTCTAGTTTCATACCTAATCCAAAAGTAAATACAATTCCACGAGGAAATTTTTTAAAATTTCATGGGAATTCATAAAAAACACGTCCGCGAGGTCCTTAGGTAGGCGTCAGTTTTTCCGACCTCAAAGATCAAACTTATATTGTTACGTGCTGTTACCATTGTGAACTAAGATTAGAATGGCTCGGGCTTTATGCTCAATCCAAAAGTAAATGTAATTCCACCTGGAAATTTTTTAAAATATCATGGAAATTCATAAAAAACACGTCAGAGAGGTCCCTAGCAAGGGGTCAGTTTTTCCGACCTTAAAGATCAAACTGATATCGGCACGTGCTGATACCATCGTGAACTATAATTAGAATGGCTCTAGCTTCATGCCTAATCCAAAAGTAAATACAACTTTACCTGGAAATCTTTTGAGATTTCATGAAAATTCATAAAAAACACGTCAGAGAGGTCTCTAGCAAGGCGTCAGTTTTTCCGCACTTAAAGATCAAACTGATATCGGCACGTCCTGATACCATCGTTAGCTGTAGTAAGAATAGCTATAGCTACGGCCCTCACGTTAAATCAAATTAATTCAACCTAGAGCTTTTTTTAAATTCTATGAAAATTCATAAATAACATATAAGAAGGGTCCCTGGCAAGGCGTCAGTTTTTCTGACCTCAATCTCATTAGAGCCAGGAAAATTTAACCCGAGACAGGTGAACTATTGTAGATCGACCCAAATATTTGCTATTTTCTTCAAAAATGATTTCTTTGATTCGGACGCCTTCATTTCGACTCAAAATTCTAAAAAAGTCGAGCTAGATATTTCTTGGTACCGGAACATCCATTTGGGGTCGGGCCGACCGGTTGAATTTTAACCCAGAGAGTTACTAATCAAATGACACAAGATTTTTTTGATTAAAATGCCGTTTAATAAAGTAAGAATTCTTGAAAAAAAGTTAGATCCTATTTGAGTCCTGAAAACCTAATCTGAGACAGGTTGACTGTTTGAGATCGACCTAAATATTTGCTGTTTTATTGTAAAATGATTTTTTTGACTCGGGAACTCCGTTTGAATTAAAAATAACGAAAAAATCGAGCAAGAATGACGATCGAGCTGAAATGACTTTCAATCAAGCAAGAATTCTTGAAAAAAAAGGTATATCTCTTTTGAGCCCGGAAAACCTAACCCGAGACAGGTTCACTGCTGGAGATCGACCCAAATATTTGCTATTTTCTTCACTAATGACTTTTTTTATTCAGAGAAATTCATTTGGGTCCAAAATTACGAAAAAATCGAGCTAGATTTTTTTAGTGATGGATCACCTATTTCAGGTCGGGCCGAGCAGTTGAATTTTGACTCTGAGGGATGCTAATCAAATGACAAAAGATTTTTTTGATTCAAATGACTTTCGGTCAAGCAAGAATTATTAAAAAAAAAAAGCTAGATCCTTTTTGAGCCCGGAAAACCTAACCTGCGACAGGTTGGCTGCTGGAGAACGCCCCAAATATTTGCTATTTTCTTCACTAATGACTTTTTTTATTCAGAGAACTTCATTTGGGGTCCAAAATTACGAAAAAATCGAGCTAGATTTTTTTGGTAACGGATCACCTATTTGAGGTCGGGCCGAGCAGTTAAATATTGACTCCAAGAGATGCTTATTGAATGACAAAAGATTTTTTTGATTCAAATGCCTTTTAATCAAGCGAGAATTCTTGAAAAAAAATTTAGATCTAATTTGAGCCCGGAAAACCTAACCTGCGACAGGTTGACTGTTCGAATTTGACTAAAATATTTAGTATTCAGTTGACAAATGATTTTATTGACTTGGAGGGCTCCATTCTGATTCAAAATTACGAAAAAAACGAGCTAGATTTTTTTCGGTGTCGGATCATTTATTTCAGGTCGGGCCGAGCAGTTGAATTTTGACTCTGACTCTTTGAAAAAAAGCTTGACCCTTTTTGAGCCCTCACCTTGATACCTCACCTGAGACAGGCTGACTGTTTGAGATTGACTTGAATATTTGCTATTTTATTAGAAAATGATTTTTTCGATTTGGAGGGCTCCATTCTGATTCAAAATTACGAAAAACTCAAGCTAGATTTTCTTTGGTAACGGATCACCTATTTTAGGTCGGGCCGAGCAGTTTAATATGGACTCCAAGAGATGCTTATTAAATGACAAAAGATTTTTTTGATCCAAATGCCTTTTAATCAAGCAAGAATTCTTGTAAAAAAAGCTAGATCCTTTTTGAGCCTAGAATACCAAACCTGAGACAGGTTGACCGTTTGAGTTTGACGTAAATATTTTGTATTCAGTTGACAAATGATTTTTTTGACTCAGAGGCCTCCATTTGAGTTCAAAATTATAAAAAAATCAAGCTAGATTTTTTTCGGTATCGGATCACTCATTTCTGGTCAAGACGAGCAGTTCAATTTTTGCTCTGAGAGATGCTCATCAAATGACAAATGATTTTTTTGATTAAAATGACTTTCTGTCAAGCAAGAATTCTTTAAAAAAAGATTAGATCCTCTTTGAGCCCGGAAAACCTAACCTGCGACAGGTCGACTGTAGTAGAGTTGACCCAATGGTTTGCTTTTTTATTGGAAATAGATTTTTTTGACTCGGAGCTCTCTATTCGGATTCAAAATTACGAAAAAATTGAGCTAGATTTTTTTCGGTATATTATCACTTATTTCAGGTCGAGCAAAAATTCTTAAAAAAAAGCTAGATCTTTTTTGAGCCCGGAAAACTTAACCTGCGGCAGGTTGACTGTAGTAGAGTTGACCCAAATATTTGCTATTTTAATGGAAAATGATTTTTTTGACTCGGAGATCTCCATTCGGATTCGAAATTACGAAAAAATCGAGCTCGATTTTTTTAGGTATTTCATCACTCATTTCAGGTCTGGCCGAGCAGTTGAATTTTGACTCTGAGAGATGATAATCAAATGACAAAAGATTTTTTTGATTCAAATGCCTTTTAATCAGGCAAAAATTCTTGAATAAAAATGTATATCCTATTTGAGCCCGGAAAACCTAACCTCCGACAGGTTGACTGTTGTAGATCGACCCAAATATTTTCTATTTTATTGGAAAATGATTTTTTTGACTCGGAAATCTCCATTCGGATACGAAATCACGAAAAAATCGAGCTCGATATTTTTCGGTATTTTATCACTCATTTCAGGTCGGGCCGAGCAGTTGAATTTTGACTCTGAGAGATGCTAATCAAATGTCAAAAGATTTTTTTGATTCAAATGCCTTTTAATCAAGCAAAAATTCTTGTAAAAAAAAGCTAAATCCTTTTTGAGCCCAGAATACCAAACCTGAGACAGGTTGACTGTTTGAATTTGACTGAAATATTTGCTATTTTATTAGAGAAAGATTTTTTTGACTCGGAGGGCTCCATTCGGATTCAAAATTACGAAAAAATCAAGCTAGTTTTCTTTTTGGTATCGGATCACTTATTTCAGGTCTGGCCGACCAGTTCAATTTTGGCTCTGAGAGATGCTGATCAAATGACAAAAGATTTTTTTTAAAAATGACTTTCGGTCAAGCAAGAATTCTTAAAAAAAAAGCTCGATGCTTTTTGAGCCCGGAATACCTATCCTGAGACAGGTTGACTGTTTGAGATTGACTTGAATATTTGCTATTTTATTAGAGAATGATTTTTTTGACTCGGAGGGCTCCATTCAGATTCAAAATTACGAAAAAATCAAGCTAGATTTTTTTCTGTATCTGATCACTCATTTCTGGTCAAGACGAGCAGTTCAATTTTGGCTCTGAGAGATGCTGATCAAATGACAAAAGATTTTTTTGATTAAAATGACTTTCGGTCAAGCAAGAATTCTTAAAAAAAAAGCTCGATGCTTTTTGAGCCCGGAATACCTATCCTGAGACGGGTTGACTGTTTGAGATTGACTTGACTATTTGCTATTTTATTAGAGAATGATTTTTTTGACTCAGAGGGCTCCATTCAGATTCAAAATTACGAAAAAATCAAGCTAGATTTTTTTCTGTATCTGATCACTCATTTCTGGTCAAGACGAGCAGTTCAATTTTGACTCTGAGAGATGATAATCAAATGACAAAAGATTTTTTTGATTCAAATGCCTTTTAATCAGGCAAAAATTCTTAAAAAAAAGTTGTATAGTTTTTGAGCCAGGAAAACCTATCTTGAGACAGGTTGACAGTTTCAGATTGATCAAATATGTTTTAATCAAAATTTAACTTTATAAAAAGTATCTAGAGCTCAAAGATACTTTAAAAAAATTTTTAAATAAAAATTTGCATGAATACTTTTTACTCGTAAAAATTTGATATCATTCAATTATTTTAAACCATTTTATTTTATGAAACTACTGTTCTTTTTAGCTATAATTATAAATATTTAAGTGTTTCTTCATCTGTAATTGTTTAAAAAATGGCATTTACTTCTAAAGATTTAAAAAAATTAAAATTCAAATAACTCTTCTTAATTTCGTACAGAAACGTCTTCAAAAAGTTAATTTTCTTGCTGAATGTTCAGCAAAAGTATTTGAATAAATTTTATCAAATTAACTGTTGAAATTATTTGGAACCAAATTTCTTTGATAATATTAGTTTGCTCATACATGATTATTCATTAACTTATCTTATGATTGTTGTGAAAAATTATTATTATTACTATTTTTTTTTTATTTATAATGAAAATTGATCTTATAAGTATTTGTTTCAAAAGATTCAGAGTTACTTAATCATTATTTCTGATTGAAAGCAATGCAATCCTATACTTGTCTCAGTAATATTTCAACTTTCACAAAGCAATAACAATTTTCGAACACAAGCTATGTATTTACATTAATTTTTCTGATTAAAAACTACTTACCTCATGCTTAAAAAGTTTACGCTAGAAATAAAAAATATTGAGAAAAGGCTTGGTCTGGCCTGAAATAATTTTTTTTTTCATTTAAAATATTTTAAAAGACTTATTAGTTAAAAGTCAACGTCTTCTTAAAAAAAATGAAATTTTAATTCTTTTGACTTGGCTAAGTACTTGATGATGCTTCTTTATTTTATTCTATATTTTTTAAAAATAATAATTAATTTTTCGTAAGTAAAATTGAAAACATACATTGAACGATATTTAAAAATTTTTATCGTTCTTTTACTTCTTGCGCTTTCACGTTTTTCAAACGTAACCCCAGCGGGCCTGAACTCAATGCTTCGAAAGAAACGCTCTGAACCTCGCGCTGATCATGCGTGAAAAGTTCCTGCTACATCATATAACCTTCGTTGTTTTGAATGAAAACAAACCCACGTGCTTTCGCGTGTCGTGTAAGGTTATCCACGGGCTTTTGCAAAAAGTATATCAAATAAAACAATCCAAGTTACTATATCCACTACCCTTTCGGAATAAAATTTTTGAATCTGAAGGGACTTTTTAAATCCTTAATAACTTTCGAACCTATTAATAAAAAATTATTAATACTATTATTTTTGGAATCGGAAAATTTTTAGGAATCTACATTTTTTCTCCTCGTCATTCCCGGTGAATCACCGTGTATATACGATATATATATATATATAAATAGAAGGGGGTACCCCCTGCTCGCTTCGCTCGCCAACCCCCCAACTATAATTGCAGACTATAAAAATTAATCGAAACAGTACGTAAGCTCTATGTTTGGTAAAATAATCACAAGACTAAAGTGCTCAAAATCAATAAAAATTAGACATGAGAATTCAGTTTGAACTTTATATACTCATCATAACTTGATTCATAAAATCAGACTCATATAGAAAAGTTTTTAATTATTTAGGCAAACTTATGAGGTATAGAATTTTATTTCTTTTTTTAATAATTTTCAGTCAAAATCTACCCAGGGCTAAAATAGATCTAAAATTGACAAATGAAGATATAAATCAATTTTAAAATAGTTAGATTTTCATGTAAGGTGCTTACATAAATTTTTGGTGACTCATGAAGAATATTTTAGTAAGCCCACTGGTATTTTAAACCATTTCATTGGATCTTACACACGCTCAAATATTTTTTAGAGCTCCTCTCGCTTATGGTGGGCACATTGGATAACTTCATTTCATATCGATATTACAAACTTTATTTTATTTGCCAGCCCACAATCGTTACTCACCTAATCACCTTAACTATCTTACCTGCTTTACTATCTCACCTATTTTAAGAACCCTACTAACCTTACTTAATTTTTCATCTTTAACCACCTGACCTATTTTAATCTTAGCCAAATTACTGACCTTACTAATCTGATTTACTTCAAATACCGTAAATAATTCCCTACTCAAATCGATATCGTGTGCGGTACCTGCGCAAATTTCGGAATCTTAGGCTGGTATATAAATACCGAGCTGAGTGCCCACTAGTTAGTTGTGCGTAGGGCAGTGTGTAAGTCCGTTAGTCAGAAGTTCGAGTTCGCGGAGCGGTTTCCACCGAAGTAAAGTCTTTGGTCAGATGTCTCTGACATTTTCTATCTTGTAACAGTGCTTAAGATTCGGTGTTTTTAACTTCATTAAATGTTGTCAGTGTAATTCTTTTAGTGATTTTGAATATACGTATACATTTTCAAATTTTAATTCATTGGGATGTACCAGCAGCGTTAGCATGCTGTTCTTTTTTCCATTCCCCGACGGTCCAGAAATGACCACTCTAATGCTGCTCGGAAGTAAATTTCCATGACGATTTTCTTTTTTTTCCCGTTCTACGAGGACGTCAAAATTTCCCACTGGTAATTTAACGTTATTTTGAATAAAATCTACGTTGATCGTACGAGATTGTAAATAAGAATGACGTGATTAGTATAAATACTTCATTTTTATCGATTATAGTTTAGTCTTAAATCAACCTTCGTAAAGCAATGATCTTATACGGTAAAAGGAAAAAGAAGTGAGGATACCGGTTAATAAATAATATTATTAACAAACTTCCGTTTGAGCTTCACTTACCTGGATATAATTATCGCGGACCCGACACAAAATTAGCCACTAGACTAGCTCGTGGTGATCAACCGATTAACCAACTCGATTCTGCGTGTAAAGAGCACGACATCGCTTACTCGAAAAATAAAGAAAGTATCGCTACAAGAAACGTAGCAGACAGAGTTTTAGCTTGGGGAAGAGTCATTTCCAAAGACGCGTCATTAGGAGAAAAAGCGTCCGCGTGCGCGGTTACCAATATCATGGAAGCAAAGTCAAAATTGGGTATGGGTTTGAAAAAATCCAGAAAGAAATCTAAAAAGAAGTATAAAAAAAGATGTAAAAAGATGACATCATTTAATAGTATAATAAAAACAGCTTCTAAATCAGGAGTTGCAGGTAAGTCACCGAAAAGTGTAATCACTGCAGCAATCAAAGCTGCTAGAACTGCCATAAAAAATCAGGAATCAAAAACAAAATAAAATTTCCATGTATTCTCTTTAGGATTAGTTGAATTTTTAACTTTCAATTCTACTCCAAATATTGACGTTGGGTAAAACAAGTGATTGAATTTCCAATCGGTTGTTACGAAATTAATAACATAGAAAAATATATTAAGATAAAATATATTAATTTAAGAAACTCTTAAAAAAAAAAAATAAATACTTTAATCTCTTTAAAACCTAATGAAACTACGTTACACTGAGAAATCAAGCGCACTGCAGAAATTGATTTCCGACCGCGAGATTCAATCGCTAGAATATTAGGATTTAGTCATCATCTGCTTTCCACAAATAATCATCACATTTCCGACACACACGAAAATATAATAACAATAAATTCAATAAGAGTTGAGTGCAACATCACGAGTGGTGCGTACGTTAGTAACAAAAAAGTTCACACAATTCACGAATTTTATCCAGAGGCTGACCCTGGTTTTAAAATAATCGAAATTCCTTTCCAAGTAATTTACTTACCTATAACAGTACCCTGTATCGATTGCATTCAGTTGCGCGTGGTCGATCAAGACGGTGAGTTAGTTAATTTTTTCGAAGAAAATATAACGATTCGACTTCATACAAAAGCTTCATAATGGGTAATGTCTTTCACGGTGGAGGATTCAAAACCAAAATATATAAAAATAACACAAAATGCACTTCTTCAATAAGTCGCCAACGAACTCTCAAAGTGTTAACACGAGCGAACATCTAGTTTCTCAAAAGTCTAGGCTTAAAAGTAGTTCCTGGTGGAAAGTAACTTGCATATTCTTTTGCTGTTTTAAAAAAAATGGAAGACATTCTAAGCATTCAAAATCCTGTAGCGTTTGACGAAAGTATCTCCCATTACGAGATACACGCTCACCAACCATATACAGCAGCAAATTATAGCAACAGTGATGAAATTCGTATCGCTATACAACATCAAGATCAGTGCCTTTTACCATCGCGGAGCATTCTTAATATTTGCGGTCAACTCACCGATACCGCAACGAAAAAGCACCGAAAAATACATTTTTTGTTAATAACGGTATTTGTCATTTATTCGACGATGTTCGATTAGAGTTAAATGGAATTGAAATAGATCGGTGTAAAAACGTGGGTTTAACTACGTTGATGAAAAATTGGTTATCTTTTAATCCTAATCAAAGTTTGATTGCTGAAAATTCATGATGGTATGGTCTTTCAGAAGATAAAAAAAAAAGATACTCAACGAAGATGGATATTTTGACGTGTTCATTCCTCTCAGTTATATATTATAGGTTTTGCAGAAGATTATCGTAAGATTGTAGTTAATGTGAAGCTCGAGTTAATCATCACTCGATCGAAAAATTACTTGAATGCTATAATACAAATAAAACCACGTAACGAAGCATTTGAAGTCGTCGATATTAATATCTCAAATACTGAATGGCTAATGCCTTACGTTTTAATATCAGATTCACACAGAATAAGTTTGCTTGAGTTTCTTGGAAAAGATCGTGCAATTACCATGAGTTTCAGGTCTAAAGAATTTTTCGAGTATCCATTGCTACTTGCGACAACCAAACACGTTTGTACTGTAAAAACATCAAATCAATTAGAAAAACCTCGTTTTGTCATCATCAGTTCTAAAGACCAACAAAAAGTCAGTAAATAGTGAAAACTATAGTCTTTTCGATCACTGAAATTTAAGTAACGTGAAACTATTCTGCCGCTCGCCTCAAGCTCCTCGTTCCCCTACTAGTTTCTGTCGCAAGCATGAGCCTCTGCTGCAGCCGCGGTTTCTCTTTGCCAGCGCCGGCAGCCAGATCAGAGTATCTGCTATATTCTTATTGGTATTTGATAAGAGATATTAAAAGTTGTTTGAATTTCAAAAGTGAAAAGTTAATTTTATTTGCCCCGGCCCTTCTAAGGCCCACCAATATTTTAAACGCACAACAAATTTATTTATACCCCTTTTCAAATTATTTATTGAATTATTTCAGATGAAATAAATTGAAAAACAGCTCATTGTTAAAAAAATCATTTATTAAAAATTACTTAAAACTATGGTACATTATTACAATTCAATTAAATTTTTTTCTTTTTCTTTAATTTTTTCAAATTTTATCTTTTTTTTATTTTTCTTTTTATAAGCTTTTTGTTCTTCTTGAAGTTTTTGAAAGCTTTTAAATTGATCATCTAGTCGATTTTGTTCCTCGGAATAACTTTTAAAATCTGAGGATTTTTTATCTTTTATTCTTTCGTAGCCAGAGGAGCTCTGTTTTTGACCCATGTTCAATGAGAAGTGAATAAAATTGAGAAAACCAATTGAATTTATACCCACTTCATGGGTTTCATCGAATCTTGTGATTCTTTTTCTACAATAAATTTTTTTTAAAGTCTCACGTTGTGCAGCGCGCAATACCTTTTGAATTTTCCATTATGATTTTCACAAATTGTCCCTAATTTAATTTCATTCAATCGGGGATACGAGTACGCAGCCACATCTTTTACGTTATACCTGAAGCGCTCCAACCATTTTTCCTTCATCGAAACTGCAACCTAAATCTCCGTAGCGTCTTTGAACGAATCGCGAATAAGTTTTCGTATCAATGTGTAGGGAAGAGAAACAGTGTTCCAATCTAATCCGTGATAATTACGCTGCAAGTCGGAATTAATATTTTTATAATTTTTTGTTAGATTATTCCACGAGTACGGTGCATTGAAAAAAAGTACTACAGGGTCTGTATCTTCATCGAGTGGTACGAATGAAATCTCTTTGAAAATATAATCATGTTATTTTTTAATATCGCGTCCTTCTTTTATGGTACTTCCAGGCTGCACGAAGCAAGCCATGTCTACCACGTAGCGCATCTTGACGATTAATGCAGATGAAAAAACTCATACCTTTCTTTTATACTAATTTTTTTACATCCCCGCTAACCGAATTGTATTGTACGATAAGATCGTGTAAAATTAGACAGTAAGCAGCAGTCTGTGCAGGAAAATTTGCTCTTGAATCGAGTTCTATTCATACGTTGAACAGTGCACTTTTCAAAGGTTCGTTTTGTTTGGAGCAGTCGATCACAATGAGAGGAATTTTTTCGATGAAGTCTGTTTTAGTTAATGTTGGTTCAGCATCTTTTCCATAAAACGCGATTTGAAAGTTAGCGTACATATCGTAAAGTATCGCGTACTCATTCTGATTGATATTGAGATTTAAATTATTGTAAGGATAAATTGAGAGTTTAAAAAAGTTTCACGTTACTTAAGTTACAGTGATCGAAAAGTTTTCACTATTTACTGATTTTTTGTTGGTCTTTAGAACTTATGATGACAAAACGAGGTTTTTCTAATTGATTTGATGTTTTTACAGTACAAACGTGTTTGGTTGTCGCAAGTAGCAATGGATACTCGAAAAATTCTTTAGACCTGAAACTCATGGTAATTGCACGATCTTTTCCAAGAAACTCAAGCAAACTTATTCTGTGTGAATCTGATATTAAAACGTAAGGTATGAGCCATTCAATATTTGAGATATTAATATCGACGACTTCAAATGCTTCGTTACGTGGTTTTATTTGTATTATAGCATACAAGTCATTTTTCGGTCGAATGATGATTAACTCGAGCTTCACATTAACTACAATCTTACGATAATCTTCTGCAAAACCTATAATATATGAGCCGTTCTCTGCAATAACGACCTAAGTGACAAAACATCGTTTCGAGAAAACAAGGTTTAAAGTTTTTGAAGTGTATTATTTTAAAGCACGCGTCGAGAATTAAAAAACTAATTTTTTGAAAAGGAAGTTACACTATCTCGTTATGAATATTCATGATGAAATTAATAAAATAATAATAATTTATTAGAAAAAGTCGTTATCAACAATTTTTCACTTAGGTCGTTTTTCGGGTGAACTACTCAATTATTTAAATATTATTAAAAAATTGATATAAAAATGATTGTTTTCAATTTATTATTACGTTTTTAACCAAAAACAATTTACAATACAATGCACTCGAAGCAATCAGCTATAGCACGGAAACTCATGTGCAGTTGCAGCAAGTAGGCGTGGCCGCGGTGTCTCCACTCAGGGCTCTAGTAGCGCTAGTTTTGCCTCCACTTAAAAATTCACCAAAGCTTCAATTTTCAATATTTTTTTATGATATTTGGTGGGAGTACTTTTGAATAGTTTGTCTACCCATTTTTGAGATCTCCGGAAAAACCACCTAAGGCGCCTTAGGCCGTTATTGCAGAGAACGGCTCATATAACTGAGAGGAATGAACACGTCAAAATATCCATCTTCGTTGAGTATCTTTTTTTTTTATCTTCTGAAAGACCATACCATCATGAATTTTCAGCAATCAAACTTTGATTAGGATTAAAAGATAACCAATTTTTCATCAACGTAGTTAAACCCACGTTTTTACACCGATCTATTTCAATTCCATTTAACTCTAATCGAACATCGTCGAATAAATGACAAATACCGTTATTAACAAAAAATGTATTTTTCGGTGCTTTTTCGTAGCGGTATCGGTGAGTTGACCGCAAATATGAAGAATGCTCCGCGATGGTAAAAGGCACTGATCTTGATGTTGTATAGCGATACGAATTTCATCACTGTTGCCATAATTTGCTGCTGTATATGGTTGGTGAGCGTGTATCGCGTAATGGGAGATACTTTCGTCAAACGCTACAGGATTTTGAATGCTTAGAATGTCTTCCATTTTTTTTAAAACAGCAAAAGAATATGCAAGTTACTTTCCACCAGGAACTACTTTTAAGCCTAGACTTTTGAGAAACTAGATGTTCGCTCGTGTTAACACTTTGAGAGTTCGTTGGCGACTTATTGAAGAAGTGCATTTTGTGTTATTTTTATATATTTTGGTTTTGAATCCTCCACCGTGAAAGACATTACCCATTATGAAGCTTTTGTATGAAGTCGAATCGTTATATTTTCTTCGAGAAAATTAACTAACTCACCGTCTTGATCGACCACGCGCAACTGAATGTAATCGATACAGGGTACTGTTATAGGTAAGTAAATTACTTGGAAAGGAATTTCGATTATTTTAAAACCAGGGTCAGCCTCTGGATAAAATTCGTGAATTGTGTGAACTTTTTTGTTACTAACGTACGCACCACTCGTGATGTTGCACTCAACTCTTATTGAATTTATTGTTATTATATTTTCGTGTGTGTCGGAAATGTGATGATTATTTGTGGAAAGCAGATGATGACTAAATCCTAATATTCTAGCGATTGAATCTCGCGGTCGGAAATCAATTTCTGCAGTGCGTTTGATTTCTCAGTGTAACGTAGTTTCATTAGGTTTTAAAGAGATTCCAGTATTTATTTTTCTTTGTTTAAGAGTTTCTTGAATATATTTTTCTATGTTATTAATTTCGTAACAACCGATTGGAAATTCAATCACTTGTTTTACCCAACGTCAATATTTGGAGTAGAATTGAAAGTTAAAAATTCAACTAATCCTAAAGAGTTATTTTTATGTGATGATAATTTAATTGGAGGGTAATACTGAGTTTCTAAAACTGATGAAGATGCTGACAAAGTAAGCTTAAAAGATTCCATGGTAGTTTGACAGCAGATAAGCTTAAGCAGCTCTTTTTGTACCTTTTATCTGTCCACTTAAAAATTTTAAACATAAATGTCCACAATTATACGGATTTAAAATCTTAATATTTTTCAGGATTATATTTTATATTGTCTACATTTAAATAATTCATTAATTCAATCAGTGGGCTTAAATCACCAAAGCTATTGAAGTAAACGACATCTTTTCCTCGCTTTCGGTATGCACACCAATGTGTATCAGGTCTGCTATCGTTATCAAGGTTTATAATACCAGATTCGCGATAACGAGGACTTGATAAAGGTAATTTATTTTTCATAAACACGCCTCGAAAATGAGGAATTTTCAATTTATAAGCGCACTTGATTAAATCAAAATTTGTCAGCTAACGATCGGGTAATTTTATTTCCGGCTTATTTTTTTAATCCCTTGCCACTATATCATTTTAAATACAAACCAAGACCGGTTTTGTAACTTTTTAGATATAAACTTTTTCCCAACGCTATCGCTTCCATGGTTTTATTATGTCACTTTTACTTTCATCCAAATTTTGACCAACTGTTTTTGGTTCGTTCATCGCTTTGTAAATCCCTGCAGCTCCTCCTGCGAGAGCTCCAGTTGCCAGTTGCACTAAAAAAACCTCCATTTTTTGACGACATCGGGAGAATACCTGGAAATTTTATTTTGTTTTTGAGTCCTGATTTTTTTATGGCAGATCTAGCAGCTTTGATTGCTGCAGTGATTACACTTTTTGTTGACTTACCTGCAACTCCTGATTTAGAAGCTGTTTTTATTATACAATTAAATGATGTCATCTTTTTACATCTTTTTTTATACTTCTTTTTAGATTTCTTTCTGGATTTTTTCAAGCCCATACCCAATTTTGACTTTGCTTCCATGATATTGGTAACCGCGTACGCAGACGCTTTTTCTCCTAATGACGCGTCGTTGGAAATGACTCTTCCCCAAGCTAAAACTCTGTCTGCTACGTTTCTTGTAGCGATACTTTCTTTATTTTTCGAGTAAGCGATGTCGTGCTCTTTACACGCAGAATCGAGTTGGTTAATCGGTTGATCACCACGAGCTAGTCTAGTGGCTAATTTTGTGTCGGGTCCGCGATAATTATATCCAGGTAAGTGAAGCTCAAACGGAAGTTTGTTAATAATATTATTTATTAACCGGTATCCTCACTTCTTTTTCCTTTTACCGTATAAGATCATTGCTTTACGAAGGTTGATTTAAGACTAAACTATAATCTATAAAAATGAAGTATTTATACTAATCACGTCATTCTTATTTACAATCTCGTACGATCAACGTAGATTTTATTCAAAATAACGTTAAATTACCAGTGGGAAATTTTGACGTCCTCGTAGAACGGGAAAAAAAAGAAAATCGTCATGGAAATTTACTTCCGAGCAGCATTAGAGTGGTCATTTCTGGACCGTCGGGGAATGGAAAAAAGAACAGCATGCTAACGCTGCTGGTACATCCCAATGGATTAAAATTTGAAAATGTATACGTATATTCAAAATCACTAAACCAACCAAAGTATCAATTTTTAAAGAAACTTTTGGAGCCTATCTAAGGTCTTCAATATTTTCTATTCTCAGATAGCGAACAAGTCATTGCACCATCCGAAGCTTTACCCAACTCTGTGTTTATTTTCGATGATATTTCTAGCTGTTCGCAAGCTAACGTAAAGGCTTTCTTTTCCAAAAACGTAGACTGCTTTTATCTTTGTGAATCTTACGCCACTGTTCCAAAGCATCTCGTGAGAGATAACGTAAACTTTTTTATTTTATTTCAAGATGAAATAAACTTGAAGCATATTTAGGACAATCACGTCAACAGAGATATGAAATTTGAAAAATTTAATGAAATAAGTTTAAAGTATTGGAGCGATAAACATAGTTTTTAAGTCTTAGACAAAGAAAAGGATATTAATAAAGGACGTAACAGAAAAGGATTAGATTGTTTTATAATAAATATAACGTAACTTGAAATTCATGAGTCGGCAGTGAGACTTCATAGCGATAGCATGGCTGACTTTATTCGTTGTTAGAATAAAATGTTGATGTAAAATGTTCTCAAAGAGCTTGTAAAAGCTCGAGAAGCAGTTAAATGAAAGTATAATTTGATTAAAGGGTATAGCCGGTACTACTTATAATAATTGCATTAACAGCATATGCTCCGCAGTCCAATCAGTTACGGATAAAATTATGGCTTCTGCCGCTGAAGAAGAAAAGCAAGTGACGTCAGATTATAAAACATCGTCTGCTGGCTGCAACATAGTAGAGATTGCAGCAAATATAGCTGCATGTACTTTTAATGAAGGAAATACAGCTTTATTAATGATTCTTCAATCAGCAGGAGTCGGTACTGGATGCAGCGCCCATGAGTACGCGAGGCTGGCGGACGAAACTCGCATAATGAAAGCCGACTCCGAAAGCGCCGCTCAAACCAAAGAAGGTAGAATTCGGCGAAGACAAGGACAAAAAGATGCCCTGGACATTGCTGAAGCTGCTGGTGACTTACTTTATGGAGCTGGAATAGATGATTCAGTGTAAGTTGTAAATCAAATAGTTTTTTTCACTTTTTTCGTACCGAAAACTTCAAACGCATTTTTCTCGAAACACTATTTTTCAAAGTCGGTGAAAGTTCTCATTTGAAAACTACTGCACCGATCTTTCTAGAATTAAACATACGTCTTTAATGCATAAAAAACCCGCCCCCTAGTGAGTTACTTTTTTTTTTTTTTTTGGCCGAGTTTTAGCCATAAAATGGCCGGTTTTGGTGACCAAAAAACAGTGTTTTGGCTTCAAAACGTCGCCAAAACTTCAAAATTGAAAAAAAATGAAATTGATCCTACTAGGGGGCGAGAAAACTAATATATTAACTAAATCTACTTTATTTTTTGATTTCAGATGAACCGTTCGCGAGTTACAGCCTTCACCGCAACTCATCTTTTTTTCGAAGCGCCTTGTTTGGTTGGCTCCCATTGCCTCAATTTTTAATATTTTGATCTGAAATTTTGACAGAATGTTCTTTGAATGTTGTATGATATGTATATAAATTCTTATTAAATTATAATAAACAAGAGCTTCACTATAAATCATCGAAAAATCATCATTTTTTGACCGCTCAGACCCTACCCCCCCCCCCCCCCCCAAGGGGGGGGTAATCGGCCCCCAGAGTAAACCCCTACAATATATATACATCATTCGAAAGGGCATGAAAAAAGAAAATTTTTGGCGCCAACCAGAATTTTTTATGCCCACTACTGCGCATGCGCGGTCCAAAATAGGGATTTTTCAACTTTAATTCATACCTCAGAACCTATTTAGGCTAGAGACATGCGGTTTGCAGCAAAATTTTCTAAAAAAAATGTAGTTCACCTATATTTTTCAATATTATTTTTGGCGCCAAATTTAAACCGTTTGAGCCATTTTTCGAATTTTTTTACCTTAAATTTGCGATTAAAAAAAAAAAAAAGGTGTAGGTCTATAAAAAATATATGTAACGTATTTTAACAAAAATTAACCGCTCTGATTTTTTCAGATTTTTAAAAGGGGGGGGGGAAACTTTTCTGACTGATTTATCAAAGTTTTTTACATAAAACGCGGCCTAGCGGGCGCATATTTAGTCAAAATTAAAAATTATATATACGGCTGAACTACATTTTTTTTTTAGAAAATTTTGCCGCAAACCGCGTTTTTCTAGCTATTTTAGGTTATGAGATATTAATAAAAGTTAAAAAATCACTATTTGGCTCCGCGCATGCGCAGTTGAGGGAAACAAAATTTGCGGCCTACGCCAAAAATTTCCTTTTTCAAAGACCTTTCGATTGATACATATATTGTAGGGTTTTCTGCGAAAAAGTTTTTTAAGAATCATCCCAGGGCCAGGGTGTATTTAGAAACTCGTTGCGTTCGTTCGTGAATTGAAATTTTTTTTTTCAGTTTGCAGTTGGCAACATTGCAGTGAACGAACGCTGGAGTATTTCGAAATGGTGTGCGTTAAGTTAAAAAAAAAACCGTTTGTGAAAATCATTGATGGTTAAAAATTAGCAACAAATTGAAAAATTAGAAAAAATAGCTGATAATAATTAATTAAAAATTATTATATGCCTGCGGTAGACTTTTCCTAGAACTTTTACCTGTAGACGTCGGTCGCTTGGGACCTAAAGTAACGAATGGGGGGTGCCGGGTCGACCCCCGGAGTCCCCGGTCGACTTCTCCTGGAATATTTACCCATTGCCGTCGCTCGAGGCCTTGACTAACGGATGGGATGCCCCGGGTCGACCCCCGGAGCATCCTGTCAATATCTCCTGGAACTTTTAGCCACACGTAAAATGGATTTGAGCAAATTTTTTTCCTTTGCTAAATATTATAACACCTATGGAGTCAGGGTGGAGTTCGGGACAAAGAGTAACGGGGAGAAATCGACCGGGGACCCCATCAGTAGTCAAGGCTCCGCGCGACGGCTTTGGGTAAAAGTTCCAGGAGAAGTTGACACGGGTCCCCCCAACCATGACGGTCCCGAGCGAGGACTACGGGTAAAAGTTCCAGGAGAAGTCGACCGGGGACTCCGGGGGTCGACCCGGCGCCCCCCACTCGTCACTCTAGGTCCCAAGCGACCGACGTCTACGGGTAAAAGTTCTAGGAAAAGTCTACCGCAGGCATATAATAATTTTTAATTAATTATTATCAGCTAATTTTTCTAATTTTTCAATTTGTTGTTAATTTTTAACCATCAATGATTTTCACAAACGGTTTTTTTTTAACTTAACGCACGCCGTTTCGAAATACTCCAGCGTTCGTTCACTGCAAACTGAAAAAAAAAATTTCATTTCATGAACGAACGCAACGAGATTCTAAATACACCTTAATTTATAACTTAAAAATCCTAAAAGTTAATATAACCTTTTAAATAATTAGCTAGATAAAGAAGTCAAAATTTTTTTCGCAGAAACTCCTACAATATATATACATCAATCGAAAGATCTTTGAAAAAGGAAATTTTTGGCGCGAACCGCAAGTTTTTTTCCCTCAACTGCGCATGCGCGGAGCCAAATAGTGATTTTTTAACTTTTATTAATATCTCATAACCTAAAATAGCTAGAAAAACGCGGTTTGGCAAAATTTTCTAAAAAAAAATTTAGTTCAGCCGTATATATAATTTTTAATTTTGACTAAATATGCGCCCGCCAGGCGGCGTTTTATGTAAAAAGCTTTGATAAATCGGTCAGAAAAGTTCCCCCCCCCCTTTTAAAAATCTGAAAAAATCAGAGCGGTTAATTTTTGTTAAAATACGTCACATATATTTTTCATAGACCCACACCTTTTTTTTTTTTTTTAATCGCAAATTTAAGGTAAAAAAATTCGGAAAATGGCTCAAACGGTTTAAATTTGGCGCCAAAAATAATATATAAAACGAGTAACCCGGGACCCCTGCTTCTCGAAGATCTCCACCCGCGCGGCGTAAAGGTTTGTACCCCCCGCGAGAAAGCGTGAAGTGTATGTCAAGATGTGCTGGGTGATAAGGGAGAGAACCCTTGGATTATTCTCTCCCGGTCTGGATTTATTTCCTGAAGGTTCTACGTGTGAATTCTCGAGAATACTCACACGTAGAAACTTGCGAGCCGACGCGCGTAGTCACCCGGTGGATTGTTTTGTTTACATTCGACTTTCTTTGTTCGGCCACTCGCGCGATCGGCCGAACTTTAGATTTTGAATTATATGATCGCGACAACTAATTTTGTATTATTCTATTTGTTACTTTTTTTTGTTAATAAATTGTGAATTAAATTTAATTGTTCTTTGAGAGTAGTTATTCTGAAACAAATTTTTCTTTCCTCCGCTTGAGTTTTCCTCGCTTGGAATATTTATTATTTCTGGGAAGTTTGATTTATTTTGATTGTTATTTTAGCTTCGGGAATAGCCCCGCCCACTACCGGCATTCGACAGCTAGTCCGCGTACGCGTCTCCCCAAGCATGTCTTGATTATTTACAGATACAAAGACGACAGGAGGAGTACTTGGGCGAGAGTACTCCTGGAATTTAATTGTTTACGGATAGGTCCGACAGCGAGAGTTACCGTCGTTAGTAGTTAAGGCTATACCGATCCTGGATACACCCCCTCGGAACCCACCCCCGTTCGGAGGGGGTTGAAAGGGTAATAGGGGGTGGGTAAGGTAATTGTGGGGGGTGGTTTTGCTATTGGATTTTGAGTGGACCGTTGGTCTATGAGGGGTGGGTTTTTGGGGGTGGTTTTACTATTCGATTTTTGGATTGACCTATTGTCTATGAGGGTTGGTTTTACTATTGGTGAAAAATGATTACCCACCCCCATTCGGAGGGGTTGAAAGGGTCCTAGGGGGTGGTTTTGCTATTGGATTTTGAGTGGACCGTTGGTCTATGAGGGGTGGGTTTTTAGGGGTGGTTTTACTATTCGATTTTTGGATTGACCTATTGTCTACGAGGGGTTGTTGAGAGATTGTTTGTCTCTGAGGGATGGTTTTACTATTCTATTTTTAGATTGACTATTTGTCTATGAGAAGTTGATTTTGAGTGTGGTTTTACTATTTGATTTTTAGATTAATTGTTTGTGTATGAGGAGAACATAAAATAAAAATTGAAAACATAAAATAATAAATCTAGGTTTCTCTAACTGATTAGAAGTTTTAACCGTCCAAACTTGACGATTAGAAGTTGGAAGCTGGGGATACTCATAAAGTTCCCATGTTCTAAAACTCATGTCAATGGATTGATTTTTACCCAGGAAATTTAAAAGATTAATTTTGAATTTATCAGATACAGTTACATAGGGCATTAACCATTCAATTCTTTTCAAAACCAGTTTAAAATCTTCATATTTAACCGGTGCTTCTGGAGTCGCTGCTACGTTAACTTGTAAAACAGCATTCGAATCGTTTCTCGATCGAACGAGAATGAGTTCATGTTTCATATTCACAACAATTTTATTGTAATCATCTGCAAATCCAAAGAGCATGTTCAAGGGTATAACAATATCAAAGTTACCTTCGTTATCCGGAAAATTAGAATTGTTTTCAATTTTCCAACCATTATTTTCTAACATATATTTTTGACTTTGTGTAAACGATAATGCTCCTTTCATAGTACATGTTATACCAGGATTTTTACATTTATCAATCTCTACACCATTTAGCTCATAACGAAACTCCTCAAACAGATGACCGATAGCGTTATTAACTAATTGCGTATTGCTTAAACGAGTACCATTTTCAGCAGTAATTTTACCACTAATATGCAATAAGCTTTGCGAAGGAAGAACACACAGGTCCTGATGTTGAATGGATATTCGAATCTCATCGGTATTTTTATACTCGGAGATTGTATAAGGCTGATGAGTATGAAACTCATAATTTTTTACGGAATCGTCGAAGACGATCGGAGATTGAATACTTAGAATTTCGGCCATTGCAACAAAAAATTAAGCAACACCACCACGAATGACTTTTAGTCCTATCCTTTTGAGAAAACTGAGGTTTTTTTGTGTTAACACCTTGACTTTTCGATGTTGACTGATTGACGATTTCCATGTTGATTCGTTTATATATTTTTTCTTTGAATCATAAACAATACCCATTACAAAGATTTAATATGAATTCTAATAGTTATTTCTTCGTCCTGAAAATTGACTAAATTTCCGTCTTGATCAACTACACGTAGTTCTAAGTAATCAATACTTTTTACTGTAATGGGAAGATAAATAATTTTCACAGGTACTTCAATAATTTTGAAACCAGGATTCACTCTAGGGAAAAACTGATGAATAGTATGAACTTTTTGATCGTTTAAATATGATCCACCGATAATGTTACACTCTATTCTAACAGATTGTACTTTAAGAATACTTACAGGTAAGTCTGATTCGTGCTTAATGTTTTTTTCGAGAATTTTTGGTGAAAATCCCAACCATAAACCTATGGAGTCACTCTTTGTAAAGTCGATGGATTCGCTTGACTTTATAACAGCCTGTAATGTATTATTATTTGGTTTCAAACTCAAAGTTATTCCTTTCGGAGCGAGTTCTTTTTGCAAAAATTTTTCTATGTCGACAATGTCGTATGCACCAATAGGAATAGTAATTTCAATATTACCGATATAAAATTTGTTTTTATCTGTATCGATATTTGGAATAGAATTGTAAGTTAAAAACTCAACCAATCCTAGAGAATAATTTTTATCAGGAGATAATTCAATTGGTGGAAAATATCGAGATGTTAAGACTGACGGATTGCCACTGAGTATTAATGACAAAGTTCCATTCATGACAGTTGGAATAACAATGAAACTAATAAACTTGAAACTAAGCTTATATAGTTTCAGAAAGAAATTTTAAACACAAGTGACCACAGTTGTATGAGCCAAAATCTTGATATCTATCATAATTATACTTGATGTTTGATGCTCTTAAATATAGCATGAGATCTATTGGTGGTTGTAGGTCACCAAAACTATCGAAATAAACGACGTTATCTCCTCGCTTCTTGTATGCAACCCAATGAGTTCCTGATCCTTTGGAATCATCAAGATTTAAAACAGCAGACTCGTTTATGAGAGGTCCTGTAGATGGTAAGGAATCTCGCATGAATACTCCTCTAAAATAAGGAATTTTTAACTTTTTAGCATATTGAACGATATCCCAGTCTGATAGTGCCCTTTTTGGCAATTTCAAATTTTCTATGGAGATTTTTTTTTTTTCAAATTCTTACGTTTTAGTCCATAACCTGTTTGTTGATGTTTAAGATACAAACCATAACCTGATTTATAGTTTTTAAGACACATTCCTTTACCGAGAGCTATAGCCTCCATTTTTTTATTATGTCATCGTGCCTCATCCAACTGTTCTTTAGCTGAATGATAATCATTGACAGCTTTTGTTACACCAGCTGCATCACCTGCCAGTGCACCTGTCGCACTTAATCCAGCAAACAAAGGTATTAACCACCCACCAATTTTATTTTTTGGAATAGAAAGAATTCGAGGAAACTTAACTTTTTTTTTCCCACCAACACCTTTTATAGTCTTTCGAGCTTTTTTCAAAGCCTGGCGGATCAAAACCGAAGCTTTTTTATCTTTCGACTTTGCCACTGATGCAGCTTTTACTATTTTATTGAATGAAACACCCATTCCTAATTTATTTTTTATCTTCATCATATTAGCAACAGCGTAAGCAGTTGCCTTTTCACTCAAACTAGCGTCTTTGGCTAAAACTCGTCTCCAAGCTTTATCTGCAAGAACTCGATCTGCTGAGTTTCGAAGCTCAATGTTATTTGAATTTTGTGAATAAGCAATGTCGTGCTCCTTGCAAGCAGCGTCCAATGGGTTAATACCCGTGTCTCCTCTGGCAAGTCGCTTTTTTAAATTTGTTCCTGGTCCACAGTATTGATATCCTGGAATATGAGCTTCGAAAGGTAGTTTGTTGATCAAATCGTTTACCAATCCTTTACCGTGAATGATCATCACTCGAAGGAGATTCTATTAGCACTGAATTAATTTTGTATAAAAGTTATATATTTATACCTTAATTGTTCAGTCATTGATTAGTCTACAACAAATCAACATGAATTTTAAAGAACAAAGTTCCAAGTTACCTATAAATAATTTTGATTCTGTAATGGAACAAAATAAAAAAATCAAACGACACGGTAATTTACTTCCAGACAGTATACGAGCCGTTTTTTGCGGACCATCAAACTGTGGAAAAACAAATACCTTAATGTCTCTAATTACTGAGCCTTATGGTGTTCGGTTTGAAAATATATACCTATACTCAAAGTCTCTTAATCAACCAAAGTATGTGTATTTGAAAAAAATTATTAGAACCATTAAAAGGTATACAGTTTTTTCCTTTCAGTGAGCACGATGAAGTTCACGCTCCAAACGACACTCTTCCAAATTCTATGATGATATTCGATGATATAGCAACTGAAAAACAAGATAATGTAAGAGCTTTCTTTTGCATGGGTAGACATAAAAATGTTGATTGTTTCTATTTATGCCAATCATATACTCGTATACCTAAACATTTAGTTCGAGATAATGTAAATGTGTTAGTAGTATTTAGACAAGATGAACTAAATTTAAAACATATTTACGATGATCATGTCAATACTGATATGGTTTATAATCAATTCAAGGATCTGTGCTCAACGTGCTGGAATGATAGTAAATATGGTTTTTTAGTCATAATCAAAGATGATCCCATTAATGATGGTCGATATAGAAAAGGATTTGACTGTTTTTTAATAAATACATAAAACTTTCAATACGTCTATTCAGTTGTCATTTATACATCAAAGTGTTAACATGAAAGAGTTACAGAAACAAAAAGATATTCTTCATAAGCTTGTAAAAGCAAGAGATTCTATTAAAAAAAAATACAAATTGATAAAATATCAAAAAGCTGATGAAGAAGATGTGTTAAAAAAGACTTTTCAACCAATTGTTGATCCTCTTCAAAAAATTGCGTCTAATATCATAAAAAAACCAACACTCAAAAGTGATACTCAACAAAATATTTTATTCAAAAATGAACCCGAAAGTGTATCTGAAAAACCAAAATTAGATTTTACTTTTCCAATACTTGATGCAAATGGTTCTAAATTTAATCTTCCTTCATTTAATCATAGTACTCCAGTAAAGAATTCATTTAAATTTGGTGAGAATGAACTAATGAATTTTTCTAAATCAAGTTTAGATAAATCTATTATAGAACAACAAATTGAACCAAACGTTAGCTCTTCTGTTGTTGTCGATGATGATTACACTCGACTTATTAAAAAAAAAGATACTACAACGGATCAAATCTATGGAGTAAAAGTTAATCCTAATGGTAACTTTCAACTAGGTAAATTACCAATTTCATTCACAAATAATAATATTGTTGTTGGTAATAAAAAATATCCAAGGACGGTTGGACTAACTGAATTGATTGTTCTCAAACGTCCACCTATTGATTCTGTAACAAAGAGTGATAAAGCAAATTATAAAAAAATATTAGAAGAATCGGGAGCACATTTGAATAAAAAAGGAGACATGCGATATCATTCAAACAGTGCTAAATACAATGATATCATTGCTCCTATGTTTAATCCAAAAGGTAGTGGTATTTTATCAAAGTTGAACACTGTTGATAGGAAAACTTTATCATCATTCAAGGTTGCCAATAGACACTCAGTCATTGATTATAAATTTTGGGATGACCCAAATGAATTAGTAGATCGACTTCGTTTACTTGTAGCAGAAAGAAATGCTGGCAACAATAATCATGACAATGAAATTTTAGCTATCATTGAGGAACTTCAAGAGGCTGGATATATTAGATTCTAATTCTTATGTTTTCTATCAGTATCAGAATGAGTGTTGACGTGTTCGGACGAACTGATACAAAATCAGCTACAGTGACAGCTCCACGAGGTCCACCTGGTATTGGTTATAAACTTACCCAAGATGGTCAGTATGATATCGGTAGAAAAAGACTTTGTAATCTTGCTGATTCATCAAACGAATACGATGCAGTAAATTTACATATTTTAAAGAAGCGAATGATAGATAATAATATCCAAATAACAGAAGATTTAACAAACAATTTGGAAGCTTTGATTCTTAGGCTGTCACAAGAGCTAGAAAATTCAATTGCAGAAAAAATATTGAAGAGTTTTCAAACTGAGTTTGAAAAACTTGCTCAAAAGTTGGATGAAATTTCACTAGCAATCAAAGATGGAACGAAAAAGAATCGTTGAAGAACTTCATAAACCTGCGCGTCGTAATTATACACGTCGAAAATTTGATGTTAGAGGATATGATGAAACCTGGCAAGCGGATCTCGTTGAAATGATACCTTATGCTCGTGAAAATAAAGGTTATAGATATATGTTGACTGTCATAGATGTATTTTCAAAGTATTCTTGGGCCGTTCCTATAAAACGTAAAAATGGTGAAGATGTCACAGAAGCTATGGAATCTATATTAAAACAAGGGCGTGTGCCTAAAAATCTGCATACAGACCAGGGTAAAGAATTTTATAATTCATACTTTGAGAAACTCATGAAAAAATATGGTATTCATTTATATTCTACTTATTCTAATCTCAAAGCTTCTATCGTTGAACGATTCAATCGTACCCTCAAAAGAAAAATGTGGATTAAATTTAGTTTGAATGGTAACTATAAATGGTTGAACATGTTAAGTGAACTTGTTAAGAATTACAATAACAGCAACCATCGAACAATAGGTATGAAACCTATCGATGTTAGAAAAGAAAATGTGACTGAAGTATTGAAAAAATTTTCACATCTATGTCGAGTTAATGTAAAGAAACAAAAGTTTAAAGTAAACGATAAGGTACGAATCAGTAAAGCCAAACAAATTTTTGAAAAAGGATATATACCCAATTGGTCAACAGAGATATTTTCTATAGAACGTGTAGGTACATACGATCCAGTGATGTATTATCTCAAAGATTATCAAGACCAACCAATCAAAGGTGGATTCTATGAACATGAACTACAAAAAGTGAAGTATTCTGACGTATATCTGGTGGAAAAAGTATTAAGAAGACGTGGTAAGCAGGCATACGTTAAGTGGTTAGGATTTGACAGTTCTCACAACAGTTGGACTGACAAGAAAATTTTATAAAACTTGTATCCATCATTGTATGTATATTCATTTCATCGTTAGACCTTCTCAACGAAAGTCATTATGTACAGTAATGAAAAAATTAAAAAAAAAGTACGATTTGAGGAAGATCCTCAAATACGTACGATATATCACTGGTCTTATGCTCACAAGAAGGCACGTCAAGGAGAGTGGGAGCAAGCAGCTCGTGATAGAGAACGTTTTTGTTTTAGTATCAAAAGAGTTGGATTAATTATTAACTCTATTTTAGAAAAGAAATTACTTGAAATCAAAAACAAAAGTTATTGTAAAAAAAAATTAAGTGATTTTAAACATGTGTATTAATAAAAAATGTATTTTATTTAATTTGTAAAAAAGAAATTTGTATTAAATAAATGATTAGAAAATAAAAAATTGCTTCATTATTTTATAATCCTAAAATTAGATAAAAATATTCAATTAAAATTGTTAAATAAATAAGTAAATGATCAAGAATTAGATTTCATTATTTCGTTGCAGTTGAGTAAGGAATTTGAAATGAAAACACAATATTTAGATAATTTTCAATTTATTTTTAAACTTTTTTTTTTTTTTTTTTTTTAACATAATCACATTTTTATGACGAGTATACATTTTTCTAGTTAAACTATTGATTCTATATAATTTCAATATTAATATTAATTTCAAAACTATCAAGTGGTTTAATGAGTATACATTTTTTCTAGTTAGTCTATTGATTCTATACAATTTCAAATTTAATTTTAAAACCACCAAGTGGTTTAACTATTAACTTGAGTTTATTTGCAGCTTCTTGGAGCTGTATGTATTCAGTTAAGTTTTTTTGTAAGTATTTGCAAACATTAGTTGGGAGGAATATAAACATCCCACCATCCAACTCAGCCACAATTTTCTGTCCATATCTTTGAGTTTCCACGTTTCTAAGCTCTACAACCATATAAGAGCGAGTTACATCTAAGTCTTTGATGCTTGTTGCTTTGTCTCGGCAAGCTGCTTCATTGAGTTTTGTTAGATCCATCTAAAACAATAGAACAGAATTTTTTTTTTTTTTATTAAGAAATATTTCAAAAAAGTACTTTGTGATATTGAAATAATGATGAGAAAATTAAAAATAAAAAGTACCTTTAAATTTTTTTGCTGTAGACGCTTCCAACAAGTTTAAGTTTCGTTTGAGATGTCTTGGCTGAGTGTGACACTGATGAATGAGTTCTGCTGGGTGATGTGGTTGTATTTCAAACGTTTCTCCCACCACCTCTTTCTCAAAAAGAGCGGGGAGAAGACTATCATTGTCTATATTTACAATAGTACCCAATAAATCCAAGTCTTCTTCGTCTAGTTCATTAAATTTTTCTTTATCTATTGCCTTATAGTGACCCCATGGTAGAGTATCGGTACGTCCTGGGATCAAGTATCGTTTCTCGTCAGCTGGATCTAATGCAATCTTGTTAACCTTTTCAGTTTTTACAATATAATCTCTAGAACGGATATTACACTGAACAACATTTTTAATTGTTTTATCGATGAGACACTTTTTAAAATCTTCAGGAACAATGACTGACTTTCTAACTTCTTCACTTACGAAGCATGACTTTAAAAGACAACTTTTAATACCTTTGGCTTTCATAATAGGTTTAACCCCTTGAACTTGAATATTATAAAGTTTACTGCGAATCCCTATGAATTCAGTAATGATTTTATCTCCGCATTCGTCTTTCATGATACCTAATACTTTTTTGTTACCCGGAACGATTCCAAATTCATTGTCTATCGAATAGTTACTCGTATCAAACTCTTTAGGATTTTTTCTTATAACATCATATATGTTAACATTTTTTACTTCATATAGAAGACTGTCTGTGTCTGTGTACAATAATTTGGCCTGATCTTTTAGATTTTTCTTCATGAATTCATAGTGAAAATCATATAACTTGATTTTAGAGAGGTCTAAAACAGATAGACCTACGTATATAGGTTTATCCATGTAAATGTCTAACTTCCTCATGTGAACTGCTACCAGCTTATCAAAAAAAATTGTGCAGCGTTTGAATGCAGCATTTGAAAGCATAGCACCAACACCATAACGTCCATCCCATTTATTACCCATTTTAATTTCCTCATGGTTTCGTTTATTTTCCATGGTCTTTCCTAGAAAATAATAGTTACAGTTTTACATGAAATAGAATCACGTGACAAACCAGAATCAACCAGAATCACGTGTCTCAAACTCTTGTATATCACGTTGCAACGGTAAAGAAATTTTCTCATCAAAAAAACGTTCTAGGTTTGACAGAGCAACTACGACTCCATTCTCCGTAGAAAAGTATTTTACTTCGCGTTTAGGTGTATCATCCTTCTGAAGCTCAAACTCTGCCATTAACATAACATTAACATTGATTACATCAAATTCTTCAACAGCTTGTTTAACCTTGTCTTGGAAGGGTTTATAAGCATCTACCAAAAAAGAGTCTAAATCTTTATGACCAAGGTTTGATATTACTCCTATAAGCAATAGAAAAAAAAAAAAAAAAATAGAATTATTGAGTTAAAAAAGTTTATATTAAATAAATAAATAAAATTACCCGCTCGTATACGACGTTCAAAAGCTGAGTCGAAGTCATCATATCGAATATTCTCCTTTTTTATATCTAAATCACCACCACCACCAATTTTTATAGCATGTTCAAATTTATGTTTCAATGATATAAGTTTGATTAAAAAAGTTTCACACTTCTTTTTTTCAGGTCTAGTGAGAGATGGCATTTTCTGTTGTAGAAAATCAATCTCTTGAATTAATATATGAATCTTATTTTGAATCTCGTTTAAGTCTTGATTATTTATGATTATGTTAGAATTTTCAGTAAAATCTTCAATCAATTCTTCGAATCCATCCAATGAATTTGATGATTCATCATCGTTTTTTTGACTCGTTGATTCACTGTCAATATTATTCTCTTCATGACTTCGATACGAGTTTTCTAAAAAATTTCTAAACTTTTTTTTAATTATTAGAAATTTAGCCAACAAATCGGTTTGATTTTGTACATTAATGTCTGTCAAAATATCAATAGATAGTTCTGCTATAGACAACCACCCCTCAACAACATTGGTTTGAGCAAGACCTGAATTTATTGACACGATTGCATTATTTAAGTGATGCAAAGTATCTAAAATGGTATCCATGGTTAAATTTAGTTATCACTAATCACTAATTTTATTAAGTTAATAATCACTTATTTTTTATTGAATAACATAAACTTATTTTTATAATTGTAAATCTTCTGCTACTTAAATGTTTATGAATTCACTATAATGAGAGATGATACACTTGAAAGAAGGAGCAGAAAACTGACCGATGAACACTTACTGCATTATATTTTATCAAAGAATGAGGAGAGAGAGAAATAGTTTAGGATAATAATAGGAGGAATAATAATAATAGCTTAGGATAATAGTTTATAGGAGAAGAGAGGGGGAATCACTATAAAAGAAGTTAAAGTTTTACCTATCCATCTAGTTATATTGAAATTGTTTAACAGTGCAGATCTAAAATGCAGTTTGTTGTAGACTTTCAAGGCTTTCAAAAATCTAGAAACGACTTTATTGTGAAAGAGTTGGCTATTTTCAACTTAGACGATTCTACTCTACCGCTGGTTTTTACTTTTAAACCACCATTTTCTTGGGATAATTTAACAGCTGAAGAAAAATGTACTGCACGTTATTTGCAAAAGTGTTTTCATTGTATTCAATGGAATTATGGTGAAATAGCTTATGAACAATTAACAGATGTATTGAGAAAATATTTAGATGGTGCAAAAAAAATTTTTACCAAGGGAAACATGAAAAAGATTTTTCTTCAAAAAATGTTACCCCAAACGTAAGTTTTAATTACATACTTATTCTAATATTTATTTATTTATTTAATTTAAATATCAACCATTTTTTCTTCTTTTTAAATTACAGACTAGTAATTGATTTAGAAATCTATGGTTGTCCTTCTCTCAAAAGTCTTGGCTGTTCTAAGGATGATTTTTGCTGTAATCATAAGGATTATTCACCTTTTTTTAAGTGTGCTGCAAAGAACGCTTCTAAACTGAAGTCTTGGATCAATGTTAACAAACCTCGAATAATAGATGACATAGATGAGACTGATGAAGGATGTAATGATTTTTTAAGTTCTTCACTACGATCTTTTTCATATTTTTCATGAAATTGTAAAGATCAAATGAAATTTTAAATAAAGAGAAAGTAAAAAGGAGTATAAAATTGTTTATTTATTTATTTATTCATTATAAGACATTGGTATAAATGTTTGCACATGTATGTATGTATGTATGTGTATAAAATAGTTTTAAAAGCAATTAGTAAAAAAATAGTAATAATAATAATAATAATAATAATAATATTAATAAAAATAGTCTAAAAATAACGCTAAATATATATTTTTTTTTTAATATTGATAAATGAGTTCATGTATAAAATAGTTATAAAAGCAGTCTTGAAAAGAATAACAAAAATAGTGTTACAATAGAACAAAAAAGTATAAAAATAATGCTAAAATAGAAAAATAAAAAATAGTTTCAAAATAGCATGAAAATTAAAAAAAAAAACTTTAATTATTTATTCATCTACTCAAAGATATTGATAAATATGTTTAAAATAACTAGAAAGCAGTTTTTAAAAGTATAACAAAATAGTGTTAAAATTAAATAGAAAAGTATAAAAATAATGCTAACATAGAAAAATAAAAATAGTAATAAAATAGTATTAAAATAGTGCGAAAAATTTTTTAAAAATAATGCTAAAAATAGAAAAATAAAAAATAGTATTAAATAGGCGCAAAAATTTTTAAGAAATATAGTAAAAGTATAAGAAAAATAAAGAGTGCTTGACAAAGCGTCAATCACTCTTTATTTTTTTTATCTTTCTTCTGTTTCTTATGTTTTCTTTTTTCTTCAGTTAGTTCTCTTTTCATCTTTCTTTTCTTCTTTCCATCTTCTTCTCCTGCTTCTGCTTCTGCTTCTGCTTCTGCTTCTGCTTCTGTTTTCACCGATGATGTATTTTTTTCTTCTTCTTCTGCTTTCTCGACTATTCCTGTTTGATCTATGAGTTCGCGCAACTCATCTGTTAAGTCTATTCCTTCCTCAAAAGAATCACCAGTCTAAAAAAAAAAAGAAAAGAAAGAAATTGAGTTAAAAATTTATAAACTATTATTTTATTACATAAGAAAAAAATTAAGAACTTACCGATTTTTTTAATTCTTCTTGTTGTTCTTGTTGTTTTTGTTGTGCTTGTTGCTCATGCCCCTGAGCATACTTAAATGCTTTTTGAATCTAGACAAATTATACAAATATTATTTATAAGATACAACTTTATAATATATAATTTTAAAATATATTTTATATGAAACTTACTATATTTTTTGTGTTTGCATTAGTTGATTCAACTTTAAGTCTTTGTTGTTGACCAACTGCATGTAACTGTAAAAATTGATTCGTTAGTCTTATTTCAATTAATGATTCAAAAATTAATAGTTTTACTTACTTTTTCTAAAACTTCTTGTTGAATTGCAAGTTCTGAAGGTATTTTAATATCCGATTTTATACGTATATTGTTCTATGAAAAAAAAAAAAAAAAAAAAATTGAATTACAAATAATTAAAAAAAGTAAAAACAAAAATTTTACCTGATTAAGACTAGACTTTTCAATGGCTTTCGGGTCCGAAAAACTCATTGTTAAGGAAGGAGTGATTTTCACTGGTTTCTTTACAGTGTTTTTCTTCTTGGTCATCTTTTCTGCGGTCGCCTTGACCGCATCTATGAATGGTGAACCATCCGCTGGAAAATAAATTTATTCATTTTTATTATATTAATATATTCAATGATTATTAATGTTATTATTATTATTTTTTTTTTTTATTACCTTGCTTTTTTTCTGCATGAAATCTTAGTATTTTAATGTCTTCAAGCATTCTACTCAAAATGTTGAATATTCCACATGATCGTAGCCGTACTAAAATAAAATTATTATTATTATTATTATTATTATTTACAATTGTTATGAATTTATTTAAAATTACTTACTTTGTTCTAGTACTGTCTTCAATTCAGAGTCAGCTTTTAATTGTTCTGCAACTGAAAAAAAAAAAAAAAAGTTATTTATATTTTAGTTTATAAATATAAAATAACTTACTTTTTATCCTATTTTCACCACTTATCGACTCGTTCAGTTTTATAAGATCCCTTTTAACTGAAACAGAAAAATTTTTTTTTTTTTTTTTTTTCATTAATTTTTAATATAAGTTAAATAATTTGTTAGACTCACTTGTGTCAAGTTCTTTATTAATTTTTGCCGATGTCTTAGCTTCGTCGTCTGTAACTAGAAAAAAAGTAACAGTTAAAAAAAATTTAAGTTAGAGTTGAATTAGTTTATTCATTTTACTATACCTTCATTTATCTTTTTATCTACTCTGATAATTTGATTATTTATTTTCTTTAACAATTTATTGAATCCTTTTATGTCAATAGTTTCATTTTTATTAGAGGCTGACGACGATGACGATCCTGATGAATCAGACGACGAGGAACCAGAGGACGACGATGATCTTGATATACTCCTTGATCTACTTTGATCACAGTTTGCAGATCCTTCCACACTAGAATCTAAATTTTCACTTTTTTTTTCTGAGTCCATGTTCACAGGAGTTATAACAAAACTAAAAATTTGTTAACTTCTAAAAACTTTACCGACACAAACTTTCCGACGGACGACACACAACTGTGGCATGAAAATCATCTCGCGAACTTTATAATAAGACAAATTAAAAAAAGAAAACAAAAGCCACTGCACTATGAATCCCTTCCATAGGACAAACGAGAAGGAAATTTTATCCAAAGACAAAACATTTTAAAGATCGAGCTACTGTTATTCGTCTTCAAGCGACAAGACGACACAGCATCCTGTATCGATGTCTTGAATTTTGCTCTGTAGCGAGTTAAAAAAAGAAAACAAAAACTATTCCATTGTTCACTATGACATTTTCCACGTGACGGGTGAAAAAAGAATTTTATCCCGAGACACAACATCCTGTTGGTTACCATCGAAATGATACAACTCGCATGCACATGATAAAAATTACTACGCAACACCGGCATCGTGGCACATGCATTCGGAGAGAGGACAGAACTTTCAGCGTTCATTTCTACCATCCGCACTCCGTTGCTTAGCTACAAGACGCTATGCGTATGCGCAACGATCGAGAGCGAGAGAGTGCGAGGATACACTCGCACACTATACCATGCTGCTGCAGCCTGCAGCTACCGCATATGTCGACTATACCTAGTAACGTTGATGCTGCGAGAGAGTGCGAGGATACACTCGCACACTATACCATGCTGCTGCAGCCTGCAGCTACCGCATATATCGACTATACCTAGTAACGTTGCTGCTGCGAGAGAGTGCGAGGATACACTCGCACACTATACCATGCTGCTGCAGCCTGCAGCTACCGCATATGTCGACTATACCTAGTAACGTTGATGCTATTGCTGCTGCTGTCGCCACTAATTCATACTCAAGAAAACCATCTAATATTATCTAATAATTATTTTTCACCAATAATAAACCACCCCCTCCCCCCCCAAAAAAAAAAAAAAATTCCTTATAGAAAATCGGTCAATTAAAAAATCGAACAGGAAAATAATCATTTTTCACCAATAGTAAAATCAACCCTCATAGACAATAGGTCAATCCAAAAATCGAATAGTAAAACCACCCCCAAAAACCCACCCCTCATAGACCAACGGTCCACTCAAAATCCAATAGCAAAACCACCCCCCACAATTACCTTACCCACCCCCTATTACCCTTTCAACCCCCTCCGAACGGGGGTGGGTTCCGAGGGGGTGTATCCAGGATCGGTATAGCCTTAACTACTGTCGTTGTTTTTCCCCGGACAAGCACCGTAACAATTCATAAAAGAATTAACACAATAAAAATTACTTTGACAATTATGATACTTTAATTTAAAATTTCAATGCATCAAGATTTAGTTAATAATATTTAATTCAAAATTTTGTTTTGTTTTTCTTTTTCCTCTTTTTTTTATTATCACTTTATTTTACTGTCCTCTTTTTTATTACGGTATATGACATTAAAAATTTAAAAGAGAAAAAATTTTGTCATTTTTCTATCATTTGCATTTGTAAGAATGAAAAAATTATTTCTAATAATATAAATAAGAACATACCATTATCATGATCACACAACACAACACTATTACTTTTTTAAACCAAACACTATTTATTATATCACTAGTCACTCCACACACACACACTAGAAGATGTTTCTTCTGCAGCTTCAGGCCACCCGTAGTTATTTTCCTGGTTCCACTCGTTTTCATGATCGTAAATTCGCCGCAATAGCTTAGCGTTGACGACCGATGATGCTGGTGTCGATGGTATCTTTATTACGGGGCGCGCCCTTGAAAGTTTGAAGTTTGTGGCTGCAGTTGAGTTTTCTTCCTCCTCTTCTTCCTTTTCTTCTTTTTTTTTTCTTCTTCTTTTTTATTTTCTCCATCTTTTTTTTTTCTCTGCATTGTAATTTTTGTTGACAGATTAACCAATTGGTAAATTTATTATAAAATTCATGATAATATTATTTATAATATTTAGGTTAAATAATATTTATAAGCACCTGCGTGCTCATTAAATAAAATATATTTATTCTTGAATGACTATAGAATTAATTACTTTAAATGTTGTTGCGTTTAATTTTTTGAACTTTACGAGCTCTACCTTTTTTTAAATATTTTAATTTCCGAACGGCTAATTCATATTTCAATGTTAATCGTGTCATACTGGTTGGAAATTATTTAAATAAGAGACTCTTTCATAAATATTTGGTGCATCAATTAATTCGCATACAGTTGTACATGGTTCAATTAAAAGATCAAAGTATGACTTATCGTCAATAAATATTGTTCTTTTCATCACCTTTAATTCTCTGATTATATTATACAAGTACGGATTATTCTTATTTATATATTCCAAAAGGTTGTAGTAATCAAACTTAGTTATAATCAAATGCTGACCAATTACATGTGCAATATCCGCATGAATTATATCTTTATGCAAAAATAGTTTTTTAAAAGGTGTGACGGGGTATTTCTTGAGAAAAGGGCCTCCCTTAAATAATTAAGAGAGTTTCCCGGGCCCTCCCGTTACAAGGTAATTCTTTCTAAAAATAATCCGGGGAAACACTCCTTAATCTGAGGTCAGGATTTCCACGGAGAGAAAAACCTCCGGGAATGGTTGGTGAGCTAGAGAGAGAAGAAATAAATTATTATAAAAATTTTAGGTTAATTCAATTTTATTCTTGTCTACGGAAAATCAAGTCTACAATTACAAAAAAAATAAATTTTAATTTGAGAACAAAGAAAATGAACAAAACTATCGAGTAGTCTACAAAATGGCGGGTAACGACGCCGCGCCAAGAAAAACTCGATCGAATTTATACAAGACTTTTCAATAATATATGACAAAATTTTTTTAGTCAGCGTACCAATATCCAAATTTTCCAAACAAAACCATGCTTATAAAATTTTAATAGAATAATGTAAAAACCTTACTTTCACCCAAAAATTTCTATTTCAAAATGGCCACTTCAATTACTCTCTTTTGTTCCTTTTTTTTATTTGCTTCCAACTCTCAATTTTGCAGTGGACTAACCCAAGTTTTTTATTAATCTGGTATCCACCTAGCTGTAAATAAAATAAAAAAAAAAGTCTACAACTCAAAAGGGAAAAAAAAAAGAAAAAAAAAAAAACTTAAAATAAGTCTACAAAAGGAGAACTTAGAAATTTAAAGATCACACTCTCAAAAAAACACTACCTCACTATGTGGCTACTGAGAACAGAGTGACGCTTCCCCACGTCTCTCTGACTCAACTTCCTTCCTCATCATCCCTTCCCAATACTCTCAACCAATCAACACTAATCTATTTCATCAAGTTTCATTCACACTTGAGGAACAGCAATGTGTCCACCAATCACATACATTCACGCCACAACACCCAATCACGCTCCCGTCTACAATCTTCCGGTGGCGATCGCCACGCCACCTATATTATGCGCGAAAATCCAAAATAAAGAATAAAAATAATGCACAAGAGGCACTCACCGCGTTAACCTATTCCTCGCGCACATACTCTCTCTCTCGCTCTCCCCCATACGCACACATTGTTCGCGCAACGTACACAATACAAAAAAAAATAAAATCTCACTCACGCCCGTGTCTACTAAGGTGAGCGTGCGCGCACGCGCTTGGCGACGCCGTTGCGTCGTCTGCCGACACGCGCCGCGCACCTCCTCCGTCGCCGAAAACTCCCCGACGGAGAATCGGAACCCGTGTGTGGTGTATGTGTGTGTACGTGCGTGCCCTGGGCCAGGAGAGCCTTCCCGGGTGGTGAACATGTGTGTGTGTGTGTGTATGTGTCGTGCGCGCGCTGTGTGCTCGTGTTGCTACAGCAGCGTTCAGCCGACGGCGACCGTCGCCACGTGGTCGGCTTCTGCTGCACGAGAAAGCGGCATGGTTATCACCTGGGAAAGTAAACAACAAATTAATTATTTCACGGTTTCCCAGGTGACCTGACACTGCCAGGTAAGAAAAATAATTTACGAGGGATTCACTCCCTCGCAACTCCCCCCTGCCAAGCCGAAACATACCCGTTATGTTTCGCCTTACAAAACACCTGGCAATGTCCAGTCACCTCTGGAAACCACAAAGAACAAGATTGGTGGTATACTCACTGCTCAGTCTACCCAATTTTCCTCGCAATGGTCTACTCGTCTACAGTTCGTCAGTCTACATTTCGTTTTGATCCTTACCTTTCCCGGACTGCACAGGACAGCACAGTCTACTGCATTACAAACTTCACGTTGACCTGCTATTCCTAACCCAAAAATAAACTAAAATAATACCCAGACGACACAATGTTAGTCCACACATACCTGAAAAAAAAAATTTAACAATAAAAGAATAATCAACCACACATTATCCATTCCTCGGCTTCAGATATTTCTTCAACCGACTCACATGGATCATACTGTTAGCCTTAGATCCAACTCCCTCTAACTAATAAGTCACTGGAGGTTCGAACTTAGCAATCTTGAATGGTCCGTCCCACTTGTGTGCTAACTTTCCAGATCTTCCTTCTGCCGCGTTCGATAACGTTTTAATTCGTCTCCATACCCAATCTCCCACGTTAAATGTCACCTGTCTACGACCTTTGTTGTACGCCCTTGCCTGTTTCTCCCTGGATTCGTCAAGATGCCTCGCCACCAGATCCCTCAAAGCATCCAACCTCTTCATCCGATCTATCCATACCTCTGGATTCATCTCTAGCTTCGGACCTCTCACTTCCAACTCTCGCCGAAGACTTTTGACCGGTTGCGGTTGTCTACCAAAGTTTAGATACGCCGGGGACACCTTTGTTGAACTTTGTATCGCCGTGTTCACCGCATGTCTAAACTCATGTAAGTGTTGATCCCAAGTTCGATGATCGTGTCCCACGAAGATGGCGAACATGACCTTAAGAGTTCTATTACTCCTCTCTACCGGATTTGATTGCGGGTGATACGGTGGGATCAAAGCTCTCTTGATACCGAATTCTTCCAGGAGTTTGTCCAGATCTTTGTTTTGAAACTCCTTACCATTGTCCGACAGGAAGAAATCGGGAGTTTCCCAACGGAACAAGATTAATTCTTCAAAAGCTCTCGCTATGCTCTTCCCTGTAGCAGTTCGCAGAGGTTTCAGCTCCACCCATCGCGTAAATAAGTCCTGGAACACCAAGATGTATTTGTTTTGAGTTTTGCTCATTGGAAACTCCATCAAGTCGGCTGAAACCACTGCCCAAGGCCGTTCCACTATTCACCTGCCCATGAGTCCCTGCGGTCCCAGTTGAGAGACCTTGTACTGCTGACAGAGTTCGCATTCATATATGTAGTTCTGGACATCGTGCCAAATGCCCGGCCAATAATATTCTCCGGCCACCCTGTTGTAGGTCTTATTTCGGCCCAGATGTCCTGACGACGTCAGACAATGAGCATCGTGAAGAATTCTCTCTCTTTGGTCCGTTAGAATTACCATTTTCCAACCTTCCTCGTTGTTTGACACTGGATCCAACAACTTATCTCTGCGGTAACAATAAAGCAAATCCCCGTCCACCCTCCATTCTTTATACTTGTTTGGATACTGTCTAACCTCTTCCTATTTCTTGACATACCACGGATCTACACTCTCTACAATTTCTCCCACCTCGTCTACATCATAACTCCTTGACAACCAGTCGGGCAAGTAATGATTAGCACCTTTGCGATGAATTATCGTGAAATCCCATTGTTGTAAAAACAAAGCCCATCTTGCCAGTCTACCAGTCGGATCCTTCAGGTTTTTGAGATACTTCAAAGCACTGTGATCGGTTATTACCGTAAAATGAGTACCCTCAATATACGGCCTGAATTTTTCGATGCCAAATTTAACAGCCACCATTTCTTTCTCCGACACTGTGTAGTTTTTCTCATGGTTTTTTAGCATACGGCTGGCAAAACAAATAGGATGTTCTCCGTCTTCAAAGTCTTGGATTAAAACCGCTCCAATTGAATCTTTGCTGGCATCAGTTTGGACCGTGAAAGGTAGCGTAAAATCTGGTCTCGCTAACACCGGAGCTTCGGTGAGTGCCCTCTTCAGAGTGTCGAAGAAATGTTAACACGACAAAAGTTTTTTTTTTTAAATAAATAAATGAATCAGGCAATCGTTTTTTTTTAAATTACGCTGCATGTTAATTAGTTTCAATCTCAACAGGAATTTTTTTTTTTTTTTTTTTTAATTACTGAATTTTTCGAGGTGTCGGGGGTGGTAAACTTAAATGTACCTCCTCTTCAAGGTGAATGACTATTCACATTTATGACACACTGCACGCACATATTGATTAGCCACAGTTGAAAAAAAACCATTCGTTTGAGTAAGTTGTTTGGTGAATGAAATAGTTATTTTTACTTAATTCAGTTTTGATTGGACATTTATGAATATCATTATAAAAAAAAAACATATTAGCTTTGCAACTTGATTGATTTGAGATCGGACTGTTACCCATATACAGACGTGTATTGTTAATAATTTTGCTGTTGAGTCGGTCGAACATTGACAGATAAATATAATTCTTCGTAACCTCATCTACTGCCATAAACTGATTATCTGTATGTATTTAAAAAAAAAATCGAATTCCTTGTCTTTGTAAATAAAGGTGATTGAATAATATCATAAACTCGGAAAGCTGTTTTTTCGATTAAAGGTATTCTTAATCTTAAAATCAAAATGTTCGATATTTCATCAATTTTTAATTCTGTTAGTTTTAATAATATTGCTAGTGTTGTTTTTACAACACAACCGCACTTAGGGCTCGATTCCTGACTTTGATGTCAAACGTCGTGTCGGTGAAGGTTGAAGTTGTACACTTCGGTCTCAACGAACTACCCGACACGTTGTTTAACAATTGACAGGTCGACCGTGACTTTCCTAAGGTCACCCCGAAGTGCAATTGTGGGTATTTATTTCTCAATTTGATTCGCCTCAATTAAAATAACACATATATAAAGTCAAAAATAAAAAAGAAACACCCTTAAGCAATTCAATCAAAATTGGCGTTATTTTTGATTGTTGAATCAACAGTTGTAATTCAGCCGTCGATCCTTCGTTTAATCACACACGAACATGTAAATAAAATAAGGAAAAAATCTTAAGACCCAATCACCCTTTTAAATTTTATCAATAGCCATCAAATAAAATCAAAATAATAGTATTAATTCATTCTGAGACATATGTGTTTCATATTCTATGCACTGTGATTTTTATAAATAACAAAATAAATATATTCATCAACTGCTAGCAGTCAGGAACCTCTTTAAAAAAATAATTAAACAGCAGGCAACAAATAAAAAAAATTCAAAAAAAAAATCTCAAAAGTCGTAGTAATCAAGGCAGATGTTAAAATGAAGCAAGTCGTTCTCCTAAACAACAAGTTTTGTGTTTTTATTCACCTAGTAACTACCAGTTTACATACTGTCTAATCCTAATATCAAAATAAATAATAAGATATAATTCTTTAACTATAATAAATTGAATACTCCAACTTACGAACTTCAATACTCGTAATAATTCTATACTTCACTTATATAAAAAAAATTTTGTAATCGAAAAGATAAATCATATGATTGAAAATAAAATAATTTTAATAATTAAATTCAATTAAGTTTAATCTAACCCACGCACCGGAGTTCTAGGCCTCAATCAAAAAGAAAAGTTATTTTACAAATCAAATAATCAGCTGGGACTCTAAACACCTACATAACCTCGCTACGCCGCGTCGAACTTGGTTTACGCTCGCTGAACGCATCCTCATCGAGATGTTAATCTGGCGTCTGTAATTCATAAATAACACCAATAATTATTGGTACGTCGCGAGAATAGGCTCCGTAAAAAAAATTAAATTTTATTAATTTTAATTAACTCGGTATGTATGTATGGTGTAAAATTCTTAATCAATAAAAAATATTAAATCTTGAATCTAATTTTTATACGCAAACAAATAAACAAACAAAAATTCAATAATTACTTGTAGTAAACCTGTTTTTGAAAATGTCGGGTGACCAAACTTCAGATTGTGCTCGATGCATCCGCAGATTGCCTGGGTGTTACGCTTCTCGAAGAATACCTTATGAGCCAACCAAAGATTCTAACGTTGACATCCAGCGCACGCTGAAAAGACGACGTGATTTGGGTGTCGGTCGTGACGTGGTAGGTCGCGTGATCGTGTATATGTGTACGTGTGTGGTGTGACTGCGTGCGGTGTGGATACCTTGGGCACCGTATGATGTGACCCACGACTCTCTTCTTGCGTAGCTTAACCTTCAACATATATAAACAAAATGTTTCTCCGCGTCGCATACTTGCGTTATCGGAGTTTTGAATATAATATTAATTATAAATTGTTAACTCTTATTTCCTTACTCTTTATAGGACCCATACTAAAATTCTTTCTTTTTTTTTTTTATTTAATCCTCAAGTCGAGAATTAACTGAAATAAAATTAAACTAAGGTATTTAATCTCAATTAAGTACACGTGTTATCACCCGTGTCAAAAAAATCAAAATTAGCAATTCTCAATTTAACTTCGTTCAAATTCAATGATTACACACTGAATAATAAAAAAATTCGTAATGCGGATTTCTATGTAAAAGAAAAAGGTTTAAAGTTTGATATATTAATTATCTTAACTCCCGTTTAGAGCTAAAAAAATTATGCGTTCTTTAAAATAAATCGGATTATAGAAAATGACAATTTATCTTACTGATTCAATTTTTCTTTCTTTTAAGACTTGTAAAAAAAATAATTTACAGCGTTTTGCACAAAATTTTATACGTTCTTTAGTAAAAAAAATCAAGTTTATTCTTTTAAATTTCCCAATTTAAAATTTTACTCACGTGAAAATGTCGCGTGGTTTACCAGTTTACTCTTTGACGGCTGCTTCAAGAAGAACGCCTCGTGGGCCGCGTCGTCGTGAACTCCTCGCTTTTCCCACTCCTCCTCGCCACGCACTTGCGCAGCTGACTCGCGCTCAGATGGTCAACAGCCGACCGTGTGCGTGGTGGAAGAGTTTAAAATTGTCGCTTTACCAAAATTCACCCACAACCACCTACCCATTAATTATTCGATTTGCTTTATTCTATCTTATAATATTATTCATTTATTTTATTTATTTATTTATTCATTTTCTTTTTTTTTTTTTCACGGTCTGTTTACAAAAGTAAACATAACAATGTATCCGCATTTATTGCTTCTAATCTAACTAAAACTAATTTGTTAGTTTTTGTTTTGATTCGTTCATTTGCTTCAGTAAAAAATCCATAAAAGTAAACTGCTTATATTCAAAAATTTTATTTAATGATGTTAATGCATTAATATAATCTTCACATAATAAAATCATCTGGTTCACTGCTACGTCTAAAAATTTAATATCTTCTATGGTACTATTACGTTCTTGATTCAATGGTTTTATATATTCAATAAGTTTTACCAAAATTCACCCACAACCACCTACCCATTAATTATTCGATTTGCTTTATTCTATCTTATAATATTATTCATTTATTTTATTTATTTATTTATTCATTTTCTTTTTTTTTTTTTTTTTCACGGTCTGTTTACAAAAGTAAACATAACAATGTCCCCTGTTCACGAAGGTAAAACTTTCAAATTAGGAAAATTTCACATTCGTGAACACTGCTGGCTTAAGACTAAGTTATTCTAGAACTAATAAGAAATCTTACTTCCTAATTTGATTATTTAGTTCGGCCTCGCGTTGGTCTCTGCGGCCATTCTTTGCGCCTCCGATTGATTGGAACAGCATAATTCGCCAACCAAGAAGGGGAAAAAATTTTGCATACACACCGGCTCGTATGACGAATCATGGGTCTGTCCAAGGGCTTGTTGGGTTTGACCTTGACGTTGCCGCTCATGACGTTCCTTGTAGAGCTTGTGCAAGTATTGCTCTACCTTCCGGATTTCTCCCATCAGCTTCTCGTCGGACCAGTCATGTGTATTACGCATTGTCCGTCGCGCCCGTTGTCTACGACGTTTTTCGCGGCGCGCTTCTTGGTTCGTCTCGGACGAAGTAAGGCCTTAAAGCAGTTGTGTGATAAGTACCTTGTAACTGCTTATTAGACAAGTCGTCATACAGTTGATACGTGCAACCGTACCTTGCGGAGGTTACTCGAAACGGTCCTTTGTACAAAGGCATCAGCTTACCAATTTCGGAGTTTATTGCGCTTGACAAGTTATCGGCTCTCAATAAAACTAAGTCCCCGACTTCATAACAAACAGGCGTACGTGACGACATAATTTTTTCTACCCGCTTAAGACCATCTCGCTTCAATTTTTCAAAGGTTTTAGAGAGTTTATCTTCTCGGCTCTCCAAGAATTCAACACGATGACTAGGAATTTCCCAATTATCCCAGAAACGTTCGGGCTTTAAGCCAAAATGCAAGTCAAGAGGTGTGTAATTAGTCGCGGAGTGTATAGTTTCGTTATAAATTTTCTCGAATAATGGCATGTAAACCGCCCAACTACTATGCCTATGTGAGCTCAGAGTTCGTAATAACCTGCCTAATTCGCGCATGGTTCTCTCGACAATATTTGACTCTGGGTGTCTCACGGAGGAAAATAACACTTTAATTCCCAATCGCGACAACGTACTTTCCCATAGTTCACTCCGGAATTGTGGACCACGGTCGGATTGAATTGTTTTAGGCTTGCCTATTTGAGGTATGTAATCGTTCTCTAACTTCTGTATAATTATATTAGCGTTAGCTTTCTTTAACGCATAAAATTTTAAATATTTTGAAAAAACATCTAGTAAGGAAAAAACCTAAGTTACGCCCCCTCTGGATCTCACCAATGGTCCAAAAAAATCACACGATACTAATTCGATCGCCCCTTTTGGTACAATGCAATGTGTTACACCTGCGGTAGCTCGAGTATAAAATTTATTGCGCTGGCAATTATCACAGGTGCGACAAAAATCGCGAGTTAATTTTACCGCCTTTGAACAATAAAAACTTTCAAAAAACATGTTGATCATTTTAAAATATCCGATATGTGCGTATAACTCATGAATTTCTCTCAATATTAATTTAGTAAGCCAAATCGGAAGAATTAAGCGAGAACCGTATTTTTTACTTTTATGAAACAATACGCCTTCGGATAATTCCAAATGTTCCGATCGTTGCCCGTTTTTTGCCAAATTAATTAAATTATTGATTTTATAATCTTTACTTTGAATTTCGACTATGTTTTTCAATGATTTTCTGATAACTGGATCAGGTTTTTTCAAGAACATGGATGCGATTAAGACTTCATGATCTTCATCTCCCAATTTCTCCCACGAAAATCGAGACAAAAAATCGGCTAATTGATTCTGCCTACCAGGTATATGTTTTATGACAGGGTTGTATTGTTGAATCAACATAAGCCAGCGGGTCATACGCTTGTTCAAATATTTGCAATTAAATAAATATTCTAAAGCCCGGTTATCAGTCAAAATCAACAAATCGGAACCAACTACGAACGTTCTAAATTTCTCTAACGCCCAATAAATCGCTAATAGTTCAATTTCGGAAGTACTAAAATTCAATTCGGAACATTTCAGGGTTCGGCTAGCCATCTGAACTAATTTTTCCTGTCCCGTTTTATTAATTTGCGACAGTACAGCGCCCAGCCCTTTATATGACGCGTCGGTGTTCAAAACAAAAGGTAAGTGTCGCACTGAGTGATATAAGAACGCCTCCTCCACGAAAAGTTTCTTCGTACTGTTGAAGGCTTCCTCGTGGCAGGTGGTCCATTCCCACTTCATTCCTTTTTTCGTCAGCTCGAGCAAGGGCAGTGACTCGTGAGCTAAACGATCTGTGTACTTGGCACAAAATTGTACCAACCCTAAGAATGATTTTACCTGAGTTTGGTTTTTCGGAGATGGTAGAGAATTTATCGCGTCGACTTTCCCTTTATCGATTTGTAGACCATCCGGCGTTAGGATGTGCCTTAAAAACTTAATTTTCTTACGAAAAAAATTTACTTTCCCAAAATTAATTGTGATACCCAGCAAAAACATTTGCTTAAACAACTCTGCAAGGCCCATGAGATGTGACCAAATGTCAGGCGAAAAGAAAACCAGGTCATCAACAAAATCGACCAGTCGTTTTTTAAACATATTTAGTAACACCTCAAGTGCCCGCGCCAAAGCCGCGGTGCTCACTTTAGTTCCGAATGGGACCCTCTTAAATTGCCAACAACGGCCTCTGTGAATAAAAGAGGTCCAAGGACGAGAGTCCGTGTGCAAGGGCACCTGCCAAAAGCTGCTAGTTAAGTCGAAAGATGAAATTATCATAGGGTTATCGGACCGCTTAAAGACCTGATCGATCGGTTCCATGCAATCAAAATTACTCTGTAATCGATTATTCAGATCCCGCGCGTCTAAACAAATCCTGACGGATCCGTCTTTTTTCACAACCACAACGAGAGGATTTATGTACTGACTATTTGAACGCTAAATTATATCGTACTCGAGCATTTTCTCAATTTCGCGATCTACTGCATCTCGGTGCTGAAATGGGATGGGATATGATTTTTTAAAATAAGGACTTTTATCCAGTACTACGAACTTGTACTCAAAATTTTTGAATTTTCCCGGTCGCTCATCAAAAATATCCTTATGATCAAGGATTATTTTCCGCAAAGTCGCCTTCACATCGTGTGATACGTCTTCAATTGACTCGAGTTTATCGTCAACCTGAAGCTCAGTTATATTAATTTTTTCAATCGCACCGTCATTTACTTGGAATTTACCAGGGTTTACAAACGTCTGATCCATGCACGAGATCACTTCCTGGGAAATTCCAACTAATAACGAATTAGTATGAGTCATCACACATATTTCAAATTTTTTTAGTGCATCTATACCTAAAATAAATTCTTTTACTAATCTAGGAACTACCATAATATTTATATTCATAGCAACACTACCGATTTTACATTCGGCATAAAATTGAGTTTTCAATCGCGTAGATTTTTCACCCGAGAAGCCTATTGCTTTCAATCCTACTACTGGGAATTTAGGACAAACTTTAAAATTATTACTATTTTTTTAAAAACAATCGTTCGAAATACAAGTTATTTTTCATCCGGTATCTACAAGCGCGTTTAACTTTAAACCTTCCAAAATAATACCGATTTCCGGACAATTATTTTTTTCGTTTAAATGAACCGTATTGTTTTCGTCCGACTCTGCTAGTGCTTCACGTGGACACTCGAATATCGAGTTAACAATGAGTTTTCTTTCACTATTGAAATCCTTCATAGGAAACAAGTCATTATCACTCGATATCCGTGTGCGCAACGTATTTATAGAGCACGTTGCTTCAGTGAATAAAGTTTTATTCACCTTGAGATCCGAGGTCACTGAGGCAACGTCTACTCGTTTCCCGGGATTCTCTCCCCCTCCTCAGCCGCACTGTCGTCGTCGCTGTCTTTTTCAGAAATCGCGACTGTATCGATCTGATTGATTTTTGCTTTAGAAAAATTACCTGTATTATTGTTATTATTATTATTGTAAGTGTTGTTGCCATTACGTGAAAAATTACCACCTTGTTTATAATTTGCATGATTATCGCGCCAAGTCGTTTGGCTGGACATATTGCCCGCGCCATTTCTCGAATTGTTTTGTAAAACTGAAACTTTAGGGAAATCAATTCGCGGTATATTTTGCTCCCCATTTAAATCACCCATACAATCAAAGTTATCCAAAAATTTTATCAAATCGGGGATCGACTTTATCAAACCTGCTATAAAAGCGTAACGGACTTTATCGTCAAAATGTAAAGCCAAGTTTTCAATTATTTGCAATTCATCGATCCTCGGTGTCAAATATTACACATCGTTATGCAAACGAATCACGTACTCGGAACGCGAGAGATTATTTTGTGCTTTATAGCATCCTTTTTCCAAAGTTTGACGAATTTTACTTTGAACCGTCGGTCCCCAAAATCTATGTTTAAATTGCACAATAAAAGTATCAAGATTTGTCAAAATCGACTCGTAATGCTCGAACCAATCTTTGGCAACACCTATCAAGGATTGATTAAAAATGTATTTCAAATCACATTCGGGAATTCCCATTGCCTTTACATAGTTATTTAAATTATCTAAATAATGCATGGGTCTTTCGCCCGTTAAACCAGCGTAGGTAGGTAAGTCTAATTTTACATTTCGCATGCGAGTCAGATTAGGATACACGCTCGCTGAACGCATCCTCATCGAGATGTTAATCTGGCGTTTGTAATTCATCAATAACACCAATAATTTTTGGTACGTCGCGAGAATAGGCTCCGTAAAAAAAATTAAATTTTATTAATTTTAATTCACTCGGTACGTATGTATGGTGTAAAATTCTTAATAAAAAAAAAATATTAAATCTTGAATCTAATTTTTATACGCGAACAAATAAACAAACAAAAATTCAATAATTACTTGTAGTAAACCTGTTTTTGAAAATGTCGGGTGACCAAACTTCAGATTGTGCTCGATGCATCCGCAGATTGCCTGGGTGTTACGCTTCTCGAAGAATACCTAATGAGCCAATCCAAGATTCTAACGTTGACATCCAGCGCACGCTGAAAAGACGACGTGATTTGGGTGTCGGTCGTGACGTGGTAGTTCGCGTGATCGTGTATGTGTGTACGTGTATGGTGTGACTGCGTGCGGTGTGAATACCTTGGGCACCGTATGATGTGACCCACGATTCTCTACTTGCGTAGCTTAACCTTCAACATATATAAACAAAATGTTTCTCCGCGTCGCATACTTGCGTTATCGGAGTTTTGAATATAATATTAATTATAAATTGTTAACTCTTATTTCCTTACTCTTTATAGGACCCATACTAAAATTCTTTCATTTTTTTTTTATTTAATCCTCAAGTCGAGAATTAACTGAAATAAAATTAAACTAAGGTATTTAATCTCAATTAAGTACCCGTGTCAAAAAAATCAAAATTAGCAATTCTCAATTTAACTTCGTTCAAATTCAATGATTGCACACTGAATAATAAAAAAATTCGTAATGCGGATTTCTATGTAAAAGAAAAAGGTTTAAAGTTTGATATATTAATTATCTTAACTCCCGTTTAGAGCTAAAAAAATTATGCGTTCTTTAAAATAAATCGGATTATAGAAAATGACAATTTATCTTACTGATTCAATTTTTTTTTTTTTTTAAGCCTCGTAAAAAAAATAGTATACAGCGTTTTGCACAAAATTTTATACGTTCTTTAGTAAAAAAAATCAAGTTTATTCTTTTAAATTTCCCAATTTAAAATTTTACTCACGTGAAAATGTCGCGTGGTTTACCAGTTTACTCTTTGACGGCTGCTTCAAAAAGAACGCCTCGTGGGCCGCGTCGTCGCGAACTCCTCGCTTTTCCCACTCCTCCTCGCCACGCACTTGCGCAGCTGACTCGCGCTCGGATGGTCAACAGCCGACCGAGTGCGTTGTGGGAGAGTTTAAAATTGTCGCTTTACCAAAACTCACCCACAACCACCTACCCATTAAGTATTCGATTTGCTTTATTCTATCTTATAATATTATTCATTTATTTTATTTATTTATTTATTCATTTTCTTTTTTTTTTTTTTTTCACGGTCTGTTTACAAAAGTAAACATAACAATGTATCCGCATTTATTGCTTCTAATCTAACTAAAACTAATTTGTTAGTTTTTGTTTTGATTCGTTCATTTGCTTCAGTAAAAAATCCATAAAAGTAAACTGCTTATATTCAAAAATTTTATTTAATGATGTTAATGCATTAATATAATCTTCACATAATAAAATCATCTGGTTCACTGCTACGTCTAAAAATTTAATATCTTCTATGGTTCCATTACGTTCTTGATTCAATGGTTTTATATATCCAATAAGTCTTGAGTAAGTATCATTCATTCTTGTCATTGTTTTATGAGATCTCGTTTATGATAAAAATATTTTATGGCTGCTTTCCATGCTTAAATTAATATGTTCTTTCTTAAGTAAATTAAAGGTATTAAGAATTTCTTTAGCAAAAATTTCTTGATCTTCTGCCATAAAATTGTATGGTTCAATCAAATCTTTGATAAGAGACTCATCGTTATCGGTATTTTTATCGTTAGAAGTTGCAATGCTGGAAACTTGCTTTTGAGTATCTTTTTTTTTAACTTCTACGTTCTCTAGTAACACCTTCGAATTTTATGCCATAACTCTTATTAGTTATAATTAAGAGTAGTAGTAGTAGTAGTAGGTTGTAGCTCTTCCATTTATTCATCTGCAACATCAACATATATTAATGTGGCCTTAATACTAACATGCGACATTCATATACAGGTGAATTTACTACACTACTTAAGTTGTTCCGAAGGATGAAATAGTCTAATCATTACTGGTTTTAAATTTTGAATACTATCCTATCATTATAATGTGCAGTTTAGGAGAAGAGAAAAAAAAAGTTTGATGAATCATAGTACTACTTAATTAAAGATATAATTCATGCAAAATTATATGGTTTTATTCTACTTCAATATAAGATTTTCTAAGTCTATCTGCATGCACAACTTTACACTCCTTCTCAGATATTTGTATTTTAACATTTTCATTATTTAGCACTTCTAATACAAGGTGAGGACCTGACCAGCGATTTCCGAATTTTTTAGGTTTAGGTCCGCTTGCTAAGAATACATACGATCTGATTTTAAATGATTTTTCATTTGTTTTATTATCATAAAATTTTTTCGATCTTAATTTTGATTTAACTTAATTTTCACGAGCAATTTTTTGTATTTCATTGAGTCTCAAAATTAAATTTTGCATATAGCCTTGATATGTTGGTTCACAATCTTCTTCTACGATTGCATGGTTAGTTGGTAGACGCGCTAATTTTCCAAACACTAGTTCAAACGGAGTATGTAAAGTCGATTCACTAACCGATGTATTAAAATTCAAAATTGCTAGATCGATATATTCATCCCAGTTTTTATTATTCTTATGTGTAAAAACTTCAAAAATTGAATTAAACTCCAATGTGAGCGTTCAAGCGAGCCGTTTGATTCTGGGTGAAATGCTGTGGTTTTAATTTGTTTGATTCTAAAACGTTTAGCAACTCTTTTCATTAAGCTTGACAAAAAATTTCTACCCTGATCTGTTAATATTACTCTTGGGCTACCAAACACGCATATTACTTTCTTAATGAGTGCATTTGCTACATCTACAGCGGTTGCTGTCTGTAATGGTTCAGCCACTGCAAATTTTGAAAATAAATCTTGAAAAGTATTTGTTGTGAAGGTTTATTGCCGTCTCTTTAGGTACTCTGGAGATCGGCGTGGCCTTCAAAAAAAGGGAATTTGGAGTAGAGTGTCGTGAGGTGCAAGCAAATAAAAAGGTTCCATTAATTATTAACTTTATATTTACACACTATTTACAAGAACGTATCGAACTAGATACGTTTTGAAAGAAAGCAAAAGTTTGGTCGTGACCTCGAGAGGAAGGCACGACGATCGCAAAATTAGGTAACGCAGTCTTAAAGACCGGGAGTAAAGCGTCCGTGCGGTAACTATGACACGGAGCAACTGGCTTCGGAAGGACGCTGAGTGCGACGCGACACTGCTGGCGCCTTCCTTGACTTATGATCTAAAGGTGAGCTCTTATTGGCTCAAACAGTAATAATATATTCATTTCCTAAATTAGTTATAGGAAGAGCATCAACTATGTCCATGGCCCATTTTTCTAGACAATTAGGAGTATCTGAAATACGCATAGGTTGACGGATATAGACTCTTACTAATTTTTTTAATTGACACTCTAAACAATTTCTTATAAAACTTTGGACTTCTTCTTTCAAATTTTCCCAATAAAATCGTTGCTTGATTCTTTTTAGCGTTTTAACCGTACCACGATGACCCCCTACAGCAGATTCATTACATTCTCGAATTATATCTTGTCAATCTTCCAAAGTTGGATAATTTATCAAATTCAAGCAAATAATTAATTTAGTTGAAAAATTATTGAATAAGGTTTGCAATTTTTGAGCTATCTTAGACCATTCAAGATTTTCAATATACTCTGATTTAGCCATACTAATTGAATTAATTTGAATTTCTAAAAGTTTGTTTTTTAATTTAGAAAATAAAATATCTAAGTTTTTGTCAATAAAAAATAAACTTACTAAAGTTTCTCCTCTTATAGGAGGTGCAACATGAAACCTTACACCAACTTTAACTACCAGTGGTTCGCATACTTCTATTTTTTTGAAATGTGGTAGTTTATTAATTTTTTCTAACTGCTTAGCTCCTTCATCAAAAGGTTTTCCTGAAAAATCGATAAAATATAAATAATTGTCTTTACGCATGAATAACTTTTCTCTGCAAGTAATTAAGGCATTAAGTGTTTGATCTTCAATTACAAAATCAGTTGATTCTGTGCGTTTTTCATTAAATAATTCGTTTAATGTAAAATCATCATTAATAGCCTCAGGACTATAATTATCAATTGACTTATTCATCGAAAAATCAATATCAGGGTCATTGTTTTCTTTTTCAACTACGTCTTCTCGCTGTGTCTCCATATTTTTCTGTTTCGGCGGTCTACCTCGTTTTCTCGCTGGCAGTGTAGGGATTTGGATGGGCTCCTTCTGCACGCGTTCACGCACGCACTTGGTCGGCTCCCGCTGCTCGAGTCCACTCGCACACTCAGTCAGCTGCCACTGCTCGCGTTCACTCGTGCTCCTAGTCGACTGCTGCTGCTCGCGCGCCTGAGCTCTAGTCATAACAAACGCATGCTTCGTGTCCGGCCTACCTGTTGCGGTGGGCATGTATTGATCGCCTCCTTCCTCGTTTAGCTGCTCGCACGGTTGTACTGGTGCAACAAAATAAAAGTCATCGTCCTCATCTGTAATTTGTTTATTATCAGCACCTTCTACGGGACATCTAGATAAGGCATCTGCCGGATTATTTATTCCTGGCTTATAAATAATTGTAAAATCATTTTCAGCAAGTTCTATTCGCCATCTCGTTATTCGAGAATTCGCTTCTTTATGTGTTTGCATCCAAACTAAAGCTTTATGATCAGTTATTAAATTAAATTTTTTGTGTAAAAGGTAAGGACGAAAATGTTTGATGGAGTAAACAAGTGCTAAACCTTATTTATTGAAAGTGTCGTATCTTCTATGTACCGGTGTCATTACTCGTGAATAATAGGCCACTGGTTTATCCTCGGATATTGGTCCTTGACTTAAAATAGCACCAATCGCATATCCACTCGCATCTGTTGTTAAGTTAAATTCTTTTGAAAAATCAGGATGAATCAAAAGAGGTTCTTCACAAAGTGAATTTTTTAAACACTCAAAAGCTTCTTGAGTTTCTTTATCCCATTTAAATTCTGCGTCTTTTTGCAATAAATTTGTTAAGGGTTTTGTAGTTTTTGAAAAGTCCTTAATAAATCTTCGATAAAATCCCGCTAGTCCTAAAAACATTTTAATGTGTTTTGGTGTAGTGGGAGTCTTGAAATTTTTAACCACTATTAAAGTTTTGAGATTTGGCTTAAGTCCTTCCGTAGTTATAACCTGCCCTAAATAAGTCACTTCTTCTTTTAAGAAATCACATTTTTCTGGTTGTAATTTAAATACTGCAGAACGTAATCTTTCAAAAAGTAACCTTAGTCTTACTATATGTTCTTTGAAATTTTTTGAATAAACAATAATATCATCGATATAACAAAATAATACAGAATCAATTAATCCTGCCAAGACGATGGCTAAGGCCCTAGAAAATGTTGCTGGCATTGTTTTAAGTCCAAAACTGGCTCTAGTAAAATGAAATAATCCCTTAGTTGTAGCGAAGGCTGTTTTGTACCGGTGTTTTTCATTTATCTTGATTTGGTGGTATGATGATTTTAAATCAAAGACAGAAAAACATTTAGAACCTTCTAATTGGTCCAGAATCTCAGTAATATTTCTAAGAGGATAGAAATCTGATGAAGTTTTTAAATTTAAAGCCCTGTAATCAATCACCTTTCGATATTGCTTTCGACCTAGCATGTCCTCCGGTTTAGGAACTAAAAAGCAAGGACTACACCAGGGTGAAGTAGAGGGTTCAATGATCCCGTCTTCCAATAATTCATCTACCTGCCGGTTAATTTCTTCTCTGTGTGTTGGAGGTAATTGGTATTGTTTAGATGATATCGGAATATCATCAATAGTAGGTATCATTAATTCAAGCACAGGTGTAGCTGAATGTTTATCTCCCTTAAGATAAAAAATATCCTGAAAATCTTCAACTAGTTCCAACTTGCAGTATTTTCTTCTGGAGATAAGTGTTTCAAATTCAATAATGTTTTAATTTTATTCAACCTCAAATTATCCGCTTCGCATTTTAAGACCTGCTTTATAGGCAGACTATAAATTATACTCTTCCCCTTCAACACGCTTTTTATTTCTACTAATAACGCAAGCATTTCTTTTATTTTCGGATGATCATTTGATAACTGACTCTCCGGTAATTTAATTATAAAAAGATTAAGGGACTCCAATTTTTCCGCAAAATTTTTTAGCAATGGTATTTTTATTATACCTAAATTTACCTCAAGCATTTTTTCTCTTAACAGCTTTTTATCTTGCTCGTTACTTTTTATGAGCTTCACCACACCCTTTATTAATTCAAGAAATTCGTCGTCTCCGAATTCTTTTATTTCCAAATTTTCCCCCTTTTCTGAGCACAGACCCTTTTTTAACTGCCACTCACTCTTTTCCCGACCGTATTATGACCACGGTTAATATGTTTGCTTTTCTCCCAACTTTTATTTTTTGACGGCAGTTTTGTTTCACACACGATTTGTCCACACCCTTCATACTCAGTTTTATACTGTAATTTATTGCATTTTTTCATAACTTTATTTTTCATAAAGTCTACTTTAAAAATATTTTCATCTTTCATACCCTCATTAATTTTTCTATCATTATCAATAGTTTTAGATTCACTAAGATCATCAATTTTCAATGCATTAGAAGATACCTCAAAGTTTTTATTTTGAAAATGATTAGTTTTTAACTTGCCTTTAGATATAGAAGCTTGATCAGGATTTATTTCAGATCCTGATTCTTTATAATTTTTTGAATTTTTTATCGAATTTGTCACATTTTTATTTTGCTCCTCATTTATATTTTCTATAGAACATATGAGATCTATAGTTGAATAAGAACTTGAACTTGAATTTATATTCTCTTTATTTATAACACTAGTGCTTTGTTTAACATTTTTTAACATTGTTTTTTTATGATCTCTATTTACTTCACGACAACTAGAATCCAAAGAAGAAAAAGGGTTTTTAAGATGTTTAGTTTCAGCTGATTTCCCAAAATCTCATTCAGAATCGTCTGGCCAGACTCTTCTAGGTAAAATGGTTTTTCCCATATTGAGATCATTTTTCAATTCAATAAATTTAGAACTTGAAGATTTATCACTCATTTTTAATTTTTTACTCAAAACTGCAGTTTTATAATTATTTGTATCCGACGTCGTACTAGAAATTGTATTTAAATTCGATACGGAGCATAAATTTGAATTTTCATTTTCATTTGAGACAAATTCCGCACTTGAAATAGTATCTTGATAAAAATATGCAAGTGGTACGGAGTTTGTATTCAAATTATTTTTAAAGGCAAGTTTATCAGGTGGCATGGTCTTCAAATTTTCACTCATAAATGGTGCGTAGAAGCCACCACGGAGTTTAGTCCTTAAAAGAACTGTATTAAACAATAGTTTGTTTAACGTTTAAAATATTGTTGGCCCTGAAAAGCGCCGGGGTGTTTAATATATTAATATAAAAATATGAGAAACTGTATAAAAACTGTAAAATATAGAAAAAAGCGGAGAAAAAACGATGAATATAAAAAACTTAAAAGATTAATTTTGTCCAGTAACTATTTTTAATGACTCTTCAATTAAGTACATGGTCTGATCAGTAATGTTGGAAAAAAGTTCAGGTTGAATAATAAATCGTTCAAGAGCAGATCGGACTTTTTCTTTTCCTCCATAGTCGTACAGGTTGACAATTGAAAGAATAAGATTTCTCTCTTGCACCCATTTTACCAGATCATACTCTTCTACATACCGATCACTATTTTTACAATACTCATCAAATTTGGTCATGATAAAAACTGTCTCTGCTTGTAAACACGGAAGTGCAGCTTTATTTTATCTAAAATACAGTTGTAGACGGTATTCAATGGCAGCTGGTTAAAACAACAATACAAGGAGAAGATCCAATCGAGCACATAATCAAATTTCACTTCAATTTCCATGGAGATGAGGATCCGCTCGTTCACAGCGAAAGTTGTCTCATCCTCTATCATTCCATCTGACAAGTGATGGGATACGAGCGGTTCAAAGTCAGCATGCTGCAAGACTTCTCCAACCAGAGCCTTGTAGTGGGCTGGATCTTCTACGTCTTCGTTATCATCCATATCACCGTTGTCGGGAAACGAAATGTCCACAGGTTGCCAAAAAAAATTTCTTACCGATTCCATTTTTAGGTTATAACTATTTTAATCACTTCGCGCTGCAAGTCAATTGGTACTGATTAACTCGCGTGCGAGCGCTTACTTATATAACCTAGCAGCACGCTGCTGCCACCACGGAGCGCTGTGATTGGTGCGCTGCAGCTTCGATGTCGGTGATCGTTTTTTCAATCCAGACACTGGCACTTTTTTTGTTCTCGGTGAACACGCTGCAGGATGAGGATGATTTTATCTCCGAAGACGATACTGCAGCTTTTCTTTGAACTTCTCGTAGACGAACTTGTAGTAGGTGACAATTCTGCGATGATTAGAGCAAATACATTATCATGACCTGATCATTTTTCATTGGTGCGCTGCTGCTACTGCAAAGCGCTGTGATTGGTGCGCTGCAGCCTCGATTTCGGTGATCGTTTTTTCAATCCAGACACTGGCAATTTTTTTGTTGTTTATTCTAATTTGGCCGTCTCGTCAAGATGACTGGAGAACGGCTTATTAGAGATTAGCGGGATGGTGAGGATAAGTGACGAAGGTCAAAACTGAACACTCGCTGGGCGATGCGTGCAAAGAGAACGAAGGTAACGAGTCGTGATCGCGGCGATGCACGACTCTCGCAGCGTAACGAGAAGAGCTCTCGAAGATGGCTTATAGTAATTTGTAAACCGGGAGCAGCGCGTTCGTGCTATCACAGTGACACGACGCGACTGCTGCCGCAAGGACCATCAGAGCGACGCGACGCTACCAACCTCGCTCCTTCCGTTCGCCCGTCAGAGCTGAGCTCTGATTGGCTGACACATGCCGCCCGCCTCGTCCAGAGACGAAATTAAAATCCAGCAAAACAAAAAAACGGGAACAAGCCCATGCTCTGTCGAAGGCCGGAGGCATGTTTTACATGAATTTTTTTCTGTCTTTCACAATGTTTAGCTTAACCTGACTTTTACAACAAATTTTCCAGCTGTTCGCGGTTCACAAGGTTACAATTTCTCTGTTTTCGCGAACCGCCCGCCATGACGGTATACATATTAATAGCGAGAATATCAGTAATGTAAAAAAAAATACCTAACTTAGCCAAAAAAAAAAAAAATTTAACAATAATGCTCAAAGGTAATGTAATCAAGCCAGGATACTCAAACCCAGGCTCACGATCGTACGCTTGACGCTTTACTCTGGAGTTACTGGCAGCAGACACAACTTGACCAAGTGTCTTTTGTACTCGCCTTTGGCAGTACGCACGTACACGTGGCGTATGTGTTCATCTGGACTGGTGATGACTCGGGTAACCCGGGCTAAAGGCAACTTGGACGGGGGAGTGTTTTCGTCCTTCAGCAAGACGACCGAGTCGACCTTGAGGTTTTTCTGAACTTCGTGCCAGCGGACTCAAGGTTGCAGGGTGGATAGGTATTCAGATTTCCATCTGCGCCAGAAATCGTCCCTCATCCGAGCGATTAGCCGGTATCTGGAGGATGGACTTATTTCAAGGTTCACAAACCCCGGCTCAGGCAAGGTGGAGAGAGGCTGACCCACCAAAAAATGACCCGGAGTCAGGGGTGCGAGATCTGAGGAGTTTTTGCTCACTACGACAAGGGGTCTGGAATTCAGACATGCTTCGATTTGACACAACAGGGTGGTCATTTCTTCGAAGGTTAAGGTTTTGTCGCCAATGACTCTCTTGAGGTGGTGCTTGGCAGATTTCACTCCAGCTTCCCACAAGCCACCCTCGTGTGGGGCTGATGGGGGTATGAAAGTCCATTCAACGTAGTCTTTCGCAAGACTGACGCAAGCATTTTTATAGAACTCCGAGGCCTCGTGGAACATGCCCTTTAGCTCGGCGTCGATACCTCGGAAGGTGGTACCGTTATCGCTCACTAGGGACTGACAATGACGTCTACGAGAGACAAAACGACTGAAAGCGGCTATGAAAGCCTTGGAGGTAAGATCCGACACAGTCTCCAGGTGGATAGCTTTAGTGGCCATACACACGAACAGACAAATGTAGCCTTTGTAGGCCTTATGGCCCCGACCTTTTGTGGTTCTCAGCATTATGGGCCCGGCGTAATCCACACCACTGGCGATAAAAGGACGAATTGACTGGAGTCTGAGTTTGGGCATATCACCCATAAGTTGACTCATAGTTTGGGCTGCGTGTCGAGCACAGACGACGCACTCATCTAGGACGGATTTCGCCAACGGACCTATGTGTGTGATCCAATACTTTCTGACCACGTGACTGGTCATGAGTTGCGGTCCACCATGCAAGGTTTTTTCGTGGGCTTCGCGAAGTATGAGCCGTGCCAAGAAACTATGTTTATGCACTATTGTAGTGTGTTTCTCGTTAAAGCTCAATGAGGAGTGTCGGAGCCGACCTCCTACCCTCAATAAATTGTCGTTATCGAGGAACGGCCGGAGAGCCTTAATTTTATGGCGTTTTAGCAAGGGGCTTCGAGTTTGCAGTAGGGCGGTCTCTTCGCCAAAGTGGTCGTGTTGAGAAATCAACAACCACCTTTGAAGAGCTTTCGACATTTCGAGCGTCGACACTGGGTGTAAGGGGCCCAGAGTCGGTTTGGTAAGGTTAGTAGGACGTACATACGTCAAAAAACGTAGGCAGTACGCAGTAATTCGAACAAGGGTGTACAGACTGGAGTATCTCATCAGCAAGTTCGAGTCATCAGTGGACTGGTACGAGATGAAAATGGCTCTACTCTCACTCTGCGGAACGCTAGGGGAAGCATTTTGAGTGGACGACAACCAGGCCGGACGTTCCACCATAGACTAGAGCATTGCAGTTCCAAGGGTGTAATTCCCCTGGTTGCTAAGTCTGCTGGGTTTTCTTCCAAGTCTGACCGTATTTTGACGACGAGTTTGGCAGCCAGAAGAGCACCACGCAATTCAAGTCGCGGGATGCTCACCGTTTTGACTGGTGCCACCTTGGTTTTAGCTATGATTAGGTTGCAGACTGTTTCCACGTCGTTTTCAACCTTTAAATAAACCGTGGCCGCGTACGCTCGTTCCGAGGCGTCGCTGAAAGCGTAAAATTTTACTGAGTCTATGTGGGACGATAGGGTTCCTAGCCATCTAGGGATTGTTATTTTTTTAAGGTTTGGTAGAGCGGACCTAAAGCAGGACCATTGATCCAAGAGTTCGTCGGGAATTGGTTCGTCCCAATCAAGTCCCAATAACCAGATACTCTGAATCATGATTTTCGCCGAGATCAAAACTGGACTGTACCAGCCTAAGGGATCAAACATTTTGGCAATGTCTGACAACATCGATCGTTTGGTCGGCTTGCAGAAGCTGAGGCGCTCCATGTCTACCTTAAGCGAGAAGGAATCGTTAATCGGACTCCAAGACAGACCAAGGGTAGAAACTGCGTCGGACTCTTGGATTAATTTTGATTCACCCGTTGCGCAATCGGAGAGATCTGGGTGGTTTGAAGCCCATTTACTCAGGCTGAATCCGCCTGAGAGTAGCATTTCGATGAGTTGACGTTTTACCTCACGAGCAGACTCCAGGTCGTCGCCACCGGCCAAGAAATCGTCAACGTATTTATTGTATTTCGTGGATTTAGAGCCAAGCGGATACTTTTGTTCGTAAATCACAGTCAACGTTAAAAGTGTTTCCAGGGCTAGCCAGGGAGCACAGTCCGTCCCGTAAGACACTGTTTTCAATAATAATGCGACAATGGAATTGAGTGGCGATGATCTCCAGAAGATCTGTTGCCATATCTGATCAGAAGCGTGAATCAAAATTTGACGGAACATTTTTACGATGTCTGCCGTGAAGAATACCTTGAAGATTCTAGCCCGTGTGATGACGGTCCACAGGTCAGTCTGAAGTTTCGGACCTGAAGCTAGGCAATCGTTCAAGGATTTGCCGGAATTGGTAACATTTGGGGCGTTGAAAACGACGCGTAGTTTTGGCTTAGGGTCAATCTTCCAAACGCTGTGATGCGGAATAAAGGTGCCCGAATTTGGGCTGTGAGAAGGGGACATATGACCGAGTTCCGAGTATTCCTCCATGAATTTGATGTATTCATCCTGCAATTGGGGTTTTTGAGCGAACTGTCTCTCCTGGGCTAACAGCATAGCCGCAGCATTATTTTTGTTTAAGGCAAGGTTACGACGAGGATTAAGCTTAAATGGCAGGCGTACTACAAAGCGGCCAGTTTGATCTCGAGTGTGGGTGTCGGCGAAGAATTTCTTTAAGTTTAGGTCTTCTTACAACTGGACAGGGAGCTCAAGGAGCTCTTCCTGCTCCCAGAATTTATGCAGGTTGCAGGAAATGCATTCCTGATCGTCAAGCTTGGTTTGGGAGGAGCAGTGACATATGACTTTCCCAGGACTGGGGTGGTCATCCCACAGTTTTTCGAAAGAGAAAAATTTATGTGACTGCACCAAATTTATGTTTGCCCCGGAATGGATAGAGTGGACTGGATAACCAGCAGGATCTGTAATTATCCAACCAAAAGGAGTCAACCGAGCGACTGGTTCGTCCAAGGAGCCCTTGCGGCTTTCGTCAAGCAGCAAATGTCCTGTGGCGTAGGCGCCGATGAGTAAATCTATCTCACCTGGCATTGCATAATCAGGATCTGCTAGGAAAAGACCAGAAATGTGAGGCCATTTTTTCATGGGTATCCGAGCTTGTGGCAACGTGTTTGTAATACGAGGAACAACTAAGGCTCCAAGGTTCATGGCGAAAGATTTATCGTGAAGAGACTTTATTCTAAGCTCAACCGCTCGATTTGAGTTTCCGGTGGAAATACCGTTAACACCCGTAATGGGTACATCGACGGCGGTGGTCGACAGATTCAGGGAACGAGCCGCTGCTTCAGTGATGAGAGAGGCATCGGCTGCAGTGTCAAGTACTGCCCTAAGTACTACAGAGTTACCATAGCGGTCGACTACTCTCACTCTCGCAGTGGCGATGAAGACAGCCTGATCCGCTGTCGAGTTTAAAGCGCAGACCAATTTGGGCTTGCCTGGAGCTGAGTTATTGTTGGCGGTAGACCCCGCACCGTCTATGGATTGACTGGCCGGGGCTTGATCGCGTCGGGAAGTGTCAGTGTGCAACAGTGAATGATGGGCCTTGCCACATATGTTGCATCGCGAAGTCGAACCGCAATCCTTTGTCGGATGTCCAGGGCGTAGGCAGTTCAGGCAGACCCTGAATTTGTTAGCCTGATCCCTACGCGCGGCGTTGGCAATGCTTTGAACTTTTGACAGTAACCAAGGTTGTGGTTGCCCAAGCAAAGGCTACAACAGCGAGAAGAGCTGCCGAGGGAATGGGATGCACCACCTGCAGACGAGCGCGGTTCAGGCGACTTGGAAATCGACAAGGTGGTCTTAAACCGATCCACAAATTGGCCTGGGGAGGGAGCCTTGTTCGGATGAGGTGAGGGCTTAGCACGAGGTGTGTCGATGGAGCCCGCAAACTCAAGCGCATGCACGCGATTTTCAAGATAATCAGAGAGCACTTGAAACGTTGGGACGTCCTTGCTATTAGCAAGCGAGGTTTCCCAGGACAATCGAGTTGCGCGATCCAGCTTTTGGACTAAAAGGTAGACGAAGAATTCATCCCACTGAGTGGTGGGTTTTTTGAGGGCACGAAACGCTTGTATTGACTGACGAAATGCGTCAACGAGGCGTCGTATTTCCGATGGTTTTGACTTTTCAGCGGGGGGGATGGAGAACAAGTTTTTCATGTGAAAGGACGAGATGATTCGAGGATTACCGTATCTCGCCTTCAAATCTTTCCATGCACCCTCAAAGTTCAGATCGGTGATTGTGGTATTGCTTCACCAGCTGCTTCACCAGTGAGCTTAGATTGCAGAAAGAGGGGCTTTTGGCTCCCAGGCAAGCCTGGTACGTCCTTGACCAGCGCTCTGAAGAGATCCCGGAAGTTCTCCCACTTCAAGGGATCCCCGTCAAACGTGGGAATATCCACGGGTGGCAAACTGATTCTTTGCACAGCAGATTGGGAGTTAGGATTCGGCAAGTTTGGCGCAGGGGTCTCTGAGGGGGCTGCTGCTGCCTGCAGTTTCTGAATCTCAGTCTCGAGGGTGGCAGCCGCATCTACGTAGTTAGTCTCGTCGATGCCAAACCAATCCGCGGTGGCGTATTCCGACGCCTCGTAGTCGGGAAAGTGGATCAATTTGCAGTGATTCTTAAAGAACGCGTCCCAATAACCCTCCAGAAGCGTTTTGCGACAATTAAAGAAACCCAAGGTTCGAGTCTTCTGGCTGGAAGACTTCTTCGTGTTTTCAATAAACTTCGTGATATAATTAGCGGTAACTCGTTGCTTGGTGACGAGCTGACTAAAGTTAAGGGCCATGTTGAATCAGGGTTACGCAGCCGTAAAGTCAAGGGCTCATGCAGAAAAAGATTATCCCAAACAAGGGATTTGCAAGAGTCGAGTATTAATAATTTTCAAAGGGTAAGCCTGTTTGTGAACGAGTTGCAGAAAAGAACACAACCAAAGCGTAGAGTCACCAAAGATTTCCACCAACTCAAATCAAACATTGGTCATCGAATACCAATGGACCAACTAATGCAACTCGTTATACAAACAAGTTTATACTTGGAGATGCTGAGGCTCGGTGTGCGCGTGAGAGTGGTTTTCTTAATATAAATGTTCAAATCAACAAATATAAACTCAAAACATGAGTTAGCGTTAGCGTAAATTCGTAAAAAAGTTCCTAATGGTATATAATCAAGTAATAAACTACAATTCATTCCTACGCTGGACATAAACTCAGTACTCATATGTCAATAACAGTACTCATATGTCAATAAGCTTAAACTTAAACTAAAAGAAACATGATCATTGAATGCAGTAGTAGATATTACCACACAAAAGAGCATGGAAGAATAAACAAAACTGCTTTGAATGCCAGTGCAAAAAACAATAAAGGTGTTTACTGCCTTCAATGATCACTTCAATAAAACCTCTATTCATAAATGTAACCTTAAATACGAATTCTTCAGTTGTCGATTAACTTGCAGAGTTTAGCAGCTTGTAGCTGCAGGGCAGATCCTTTGTTGACGCTGGGTCGAAGGTTATGTTTTGCCACTGGACGACGATGACGCAGGATCAGGTAGCAAGCGTAAAAATGAACCAGGTCAGGAATGTCCCTCGGCTCAACAAGATGTGGCGTGAACCAGTGTTCACTTCTCAGCGCAGGTGATCTTCAGTGGCGTTGCAGTGACTCCGAATTACCTCTGAATTACGGAGCCTTCTCTCGATGACTTCGGCTGCTGCACGAGCCAGCTGATCCTATGTCAGTGGCTGCACTTAGAAGTCCCTTTCATAGGGAGCTTCTAACTCCGTAGGTGCGCGATGATAGTGAAGAGTCTCAGCTTGTTGAAGTCCGTGGGGGGTACCGTGTACCCGAGCCGTCGGCAGTTAGCTCGATGCGTGTCGATGCGACGGCGAGCGCGCTGTCCTGCGCGATTATCTTTTCGTTGTGTGCGCTAGGCGTTTGGCGCTGGCTTCTTGATGCGAGCGGCGCTTGGCGCTGGCTTCTTGCTGTGAGCGTCGCTGGGCGCTGGCTGCTTGATGCGAGCGGCGCTTGGCGCTGGCTGCTCGATGTGGAACGACGCTTGGCGCTGGCTGCTTGATGTGGAGAACTGCGAAGGCTCCTTGCTGTGAGCGACGGCCGCTGGCTTCTTGTTGAGTAGCGGCGATGCGCGCCGGCTGGTGGGAATCGCGTGAAGTTCTAGGAGCGTCGCTGTGATGAAGTCTGCGAGCGCTCCGTGTGTATGTGTGTGTATGTGGCGCGTGGGGTATAGGGCCCGATGCGCGCGCACACCACCATAGCTCCCGGATTTTGCAGAGTCAGCGACGGCCAACGCCAACTTCAAAATGGCCGTCGCGTCGGTTTTTTTTGCCTTGTAAGGCGTCCAACAAGGGGGAAAACGGCTATGTTGCGTAATCACGCAGCCAAGATGCCGTGTATCGGTATTGTGGGTCTAAGGAGACCGGACCGATGCACGGGTTAATTGATGATATGTTCGAGGAGTGAAACTCCTTGAAGAATTTCAGGTTTGGCTGTTAAAACAACAAAAGGTTAGTCACTGTGGGCCACACAATCACTGCCGCGTAGTTCACGAGTTTTTGTCACACGCACTTTTCCCTCACATGAATTGTTCGCTGGACACATCCACGCTCCGAAGGACCATGTTTATTCTAATTTGGCCGTCTCGTCAAGATGACTGGAGAACGGCTTATTAGAGATTAACGGGATGGTGAGGATAAGTGACGAAGGTCAAAACTGAACACTCGCGGGTCGATTAACACACTTATTTATTAAGGTACTATGTACAAGCACGATCGCTGGGCGATGCGTGCAAAAAGAACGAAGGTAACGAGTCGTGATCGCGGCGATGCACGACTCTCGCAGCGTAACGAGAAGAGCTCTCGAAGATGGCTTATAGTAATTTGTAAACCGGGAGCAGCGCGTTCGTGCTATCACAGTGACACGACGCGACTGCTGCCGCAAGGACCATCGGAGCGACGCGACGCTACCGACCTCGCTCCTTCCGTTCGCCCGTCAGAGCTGAGCTCTGATTGGCTGACACATTTATTTTTGGTAAAGATGCTGCAGGAGGAGGATGATTTTACCCTTGGAGACGATGTAGATTAGGGTACAGTGGTGGTTTTTTCTTTTTTTCTCGAAAACTACTTGCAGCTTTTTTCCAAGGAAGGTGTTGCAGCAGTGTACTTTTTTCTCCCCGAGGATGATAAAAAGTGCATGAAAAGATGTGGCTCTTATAAGGGACCGAACATTTTTCATAAAATGATTCGTTCTTATGTTTTTTTTTCCTTTTTTATTCGTTGAAGTTATCAACGCAGCGCACCGAGTGCATCTCCATGATGTAAGGTTACGATTCAGTTATTCCCGAAGACGATGCAGCAGATTTTTCCAAGTTCAGCTGCTGCGCGCGATGATTTTTTTTCCACGAAGACGATGAGCTCTACGTGAAGTTCAAGGTCGGTGAATCTGCAGCGGTGTACTTTTTCTTCTTGGAGATGATTTAGATCAGGGTACAGTGGTGGCTTTTCTCCCCAAGTCGATGCAGCTGCTTTTTTCCAAGGTCAGCTGCCTTGTCATACAGTTTTTTATATCATCATACATTTCTTTTTTATCCTCGATGATGACGTGAGGTTATGCAGTTACTCTCGTAGACGGTGCTGCAGCTTTTTTCCAGGTCGGCTGCAGTGGGGCACAGTTTTTTTTTTTTTGATATCATGCATTTTTAACATAATATATTATTCCAACGTTTGATATATTTTATAATGTGCAAATAAATAGAGTGTTACGTTAAATTTATGCAAATAAATAGATTGTTACGTTAAATTTATGAAAATTATAGTTGGCTACGTTAAAAATATGCAAATACATTAAAAAAATTTATTCTCACGCGCTGATTATGAGCGACCTGATATGACCCTGATCATTTTTCATAAAATTGTTCATTTTTACGTTTGAAATTTTTTTTAGCCTTGAAAAAGGCTTTTTTTTATTTTATTTTAATAATAATAAATACATTAATCATAAATGATAATTGTTTTTTAAAATAGTGATGCATAAAAGCACAGTGATTTAGAAAGTTGCCTTCCTGCTCGAAACTCTCGAATCTTTCAGGGTGGCTTTTTATATGCAGAATCAAATCTCAGAAGAGATCTGCAGGTAAGCCTGCTGCAGCCTTTTTCATTGCATGCAGAAAGTGTGCGGTTCCAGGTATCTTCCGCTCATCGAGATCCTCCTCGTCACTGCTTTCCTCTCGGCTGCCAACATGAACCTTGGTCGAGGCGTTGAAAAGAGCATCCTTCTTCTTCTCCATGGCTAAAGTCATCTCGTAGTTAAAATCGATGTTATCCCCGTTGTGATCCGGGGCATCTCCAACGTTGACTTCGATGACGTTTTCAGGGTGCGGTGATGGTGGTGGAGTCATCGGCAGCGGTGCTGTGTCAACTCTGTAGAAATCTGGTGGAAGAAGAAGTTCCACCTCCAAGTCGTTGACTTCCTCGGGGACATCCAACAACACTTTGATTTTTAGCGAGCTCATTGTTGCAGCGAGTTAATCAAAAGAATGATAAAAAATGAGTTGAAGAGCTTTTTTTTATTCTTTTAATCCTCACGCAGTGGGAGGAGGGGAGGGGGTTGCATGGTCTTCTCAACCTCACACAGGGAGGGGGGGGGGTAACACCTCAAGTTCAAGGAGTTATATAAGTCGCGTGATTAGGATTTTTTTTTATTTCTAATTCAACCTTCGAGATGGAAGACGACGGACTCCTGGACTTTTTCCAACAGAATGGCTTCATCTTCGTGGACGAAGCTGAGTTTCTTCAAGTCCTGGAGATCATCGAGCTGGATGCCGCAGAACAACCGCCAGCTACATCTCCTCCTGCAGTAGAGCAGAAGTACGACTTCCTGATGCCGCTGCAGGGAATAGATTTTTCTTCGCTGCCGTACGAGACATACTACCACCGGCAACCAGCATCCAACTTCGTCGTGGTTGCTGCGGATGAACAATTTAGGCTCACCCCTGAGGATGATGGAAAAGCTGCCACTCCGGATTGAACTTGTTTAACCCCTAATGTGGAAATTTTTGGAGAAAAAAACCTGGATCTTCAGGTCATCAATCCGGTCGTCAACGTGGAGGAAGAGGAGTCTAATGATGTTCTCCTAGATGACGTGATGGAGGTCATCAGCGCTGAGGATGTGCTGGATACCACTTTCGACATGACAGAGTTTATAAAATATTGGAATCCTTCAAAAGTAAGTTATAAAGTTGCATAAAAAATTTTAAAAATTATTTTTAATCTTTCGATAAATTATTTATCTTTTTTTAGAATAAACGTGAGAAGACCCCCGAGAACGAAGCGGTGACGGCAGGCGTGTTGGAGGATGCGCCATCAGAATCATCACCGGTACGTATATTCATTATTATTTTCTATTATTTTTTAAAAAACTAACATGAAATTAACAGATAATATTTTTTTTCAGCACTCTCTAGCCACTGAAAAGCTAGCAAGGACGTCGACACCAAGGAGAAAAATTTTTTCTCCAAAAAAGCATCCAAACTAATGCAGCATGGATGCACAACAAACTCCACGGATGAATAATCGTCGGAGTGAAATTTTCCAACGCAGCACCTTACCGGGGAGACGCCGTCAAACATCGCCTTCAAACGATCGTCAGCCAGTGGGGCAAGCTCTGGGTGTGCGACGTCAACGATCGCATTCAAACGATCATCGGGTGCGTGCACGTTGGGGGGAAAAACGCGAGTGCAGATCACCCTCTGAGGATCGTCGATCAGGTCAACATCATCACCGAGGCATACAGGGACAACGAGAAAATCGTCATCGACGCACGCCCTCAGATGAGCGACGTGAAGCTAGTTAGCAAAGACGACATCAGGAAGAGCGACGTAAGCCGTGGAGTCGTGGATATAAAAAATACAATGAAAGATATTAATTATTTTTATTTTAGATTTTATTTTTTTTCTCTCAGTTAAATAAATAAATAAAAAGTCACAGCATCAACCTTCCATAAATTTCATTCATTGACACCTACACTAAATAAAAGTAATAAATTTTAATGAATTAATTTTCTCATTTTTAATAATTTCTTTAAAATAAAAATAAAATAGTTATAATGGCTTTTCAAATTTAAGATAGAAAATTAATGCAATTAGTAAATTCAATGCTTTTTGATAATTCATCCAAAATAATTCAATCAATAATTTACCTGAAAAGGATGAACGAATAAATTTGTTGTACATTTGAAATATTGTTGGTCCTTAAAAGGACCGGGGCAAATAAAATTAACTTTTCAAATTCAATTCAAATTAATAACCTTCAAAATCTCTCATCGAATACTAATCGATAAGAATATAAGATACTCTGATCCGGCTTTCATAAGATAGGCGCTGGCAAAGAGGAACCACGGCTGTAGCAGAGGCTCATGCTTGCGACAGAAACTAGTAGGGGAACGAGGAGCTTGAGGCGAGCGGTAGAATAGCTCGAGGTTTAGTGCAGTAACCGTAGTGCGCAGTACCCGCTGTGCGTAGTGCCCCCCCCCCCCATTTTTTAGAAAGAAAGTAAATTTTTTTTTTAATTTCTTATTTTTCAAATTAAATCAAATTAATGTTAAAAATGTTAAATTTATGTTGTAAAACGTTGTTGAAAAATTGTTTACTTACTCAACAATAAGTTTACAATTACCTCAGGTTTTTTTATAATAATCCTCAGTGCATAATCGACACATTTTTTAAAATTAAGAATACAATTTTACTTAATTACAAACTTTTCTTCTTCAATTCAGTTTTATAATATTAAATTAAATGGTTATGTTTAAGATTTTTTTTTGTTTTGCTTAACAACAAATGTTAGATATTCGTAATACATCCGAACTATGTTATTCTTTCTAACTTTAAACTGATTTGTTCTTATTCTTTTCTTTTGTTTTTATTTTACCGCGAATAAAAAAGAACGTTCGACATTGCCAAGCACTGCGTAATTGACAACGTCGTGGCTTGGAATTCAATTAACGTAAAGTACATACGCTTTTTCAACATAATAAAAACTCGGCCGTTCAAGCGTCGAGCTTTGATTTAAAAAGATAATTGTTTGTTATCTAATTGTTTGTACATAATTGTGAATAAATGTTATTAAGAATAACCGCTTTAAAGCACACTTGTTTCTACACTCGATCATTATCCACACCTAAATATTAAGAAGAAAGCCGTTCTTGACCCATTGGCTTTATGAGACGGCTGATTCGCAAACATTGGTCCTTCGATCCTGGATATGACCACAACTAAAAGTGTAAAATCTAAAAAAAAAAAGAAAAAAAAATCATTAAAAAACATAACCAAGTCAAGAGGTTAGCGCGAACATGATCGCCACCTTTAAAATCATCGTCAAGACAGCTGACAGTTGTTTGTTCTTTTTCAAACTGAATACACGAAGCGCGCAGGCACGCCAACGCTAAGTGCATAATTACTAACAAACTGTAAAAATAAAGCATCGTGTTTGGTCAACTCAACGCATCAACGCACGATCACTATCGTTTAGTGCAACTAACCTAAAGCGCACTAATGATAATTCAAGCACTCACGCAAAACAAACAAAAAGTTTGGTTGAGTACGCAGGCACGCCGGTACTCAATCAGCTGTGAATCTTCTTCTACATCAACCGAAAGTTTCTTCAGGTGTTCATCGTCGAAGACTGCTAACATGGAGCTGACTTCAACACTACGAAAGATTGAAGCTACTTTCTTCTTGTAATAGTTTGAGGGAGGAGTATTTTGAATAAGCTTTTAGTGTAAGGTCAAATATATAAGTTTATTTCACTGACGTTACATTGTGACTGAGCCGCTGTAAGAGTGTCGCTCGCTGTATATATAACGCTCGCTTGGACAACGCCTAATGCTTGATCAGCGTATCAATAACCTGCTAGCCATACTTTCTGCTAACTACGCATAAGCAGTTTTAACATTCTATCAGGTTCATTCACTTTCCTAAAATGCATACATTACAATGCGTCTATATAATTTGGTTTACGTGTATTTTAGTAGTATAACCATCTTTAAATTGAATATTGTGAACTATTGGTGATATTCTTTCTAAAATTTTAGACATTTTAAACTTTATTTTAAACATTAAAAATGACGGTGTTTTTCCCGTTGTTGTGTGTTCAGTAGTTCTGTAGTCAAATAAAAATCTATTTAACGCAAAATCTAAGCTGTGCCTGTCTCGTATCATCTTGTCAACTTTATCTTTCATGGTTATTACAAAATTTTCTGCAGCTCCGTTTGCAGCTGGAAAATATGGTGCTGAAAAAATATGCTTTATTCTAAGACTTTTCAAATGTTGTCGAAATTCTTCGCTTTTTAGCTGTGGACCATTGTCACTAACGACAATTTTCGGCAAACCGAATCTACAAAAAATCGAATCCATCACTTTAATCAGTTTTTTCGCTGTCGTGTCTTTCTTCATATTAATGATTTCTGGCCATTTCGAATGAGCATCTACTATAGCTAAAAACATATTCCCGTGAAAAGGTCCTAAAAAATCTATATGTATTCGAGTCCAAGGTGTACTTGGCCATTGCCACGGTGAAAGCTGTACTTTTCTTGGATCGGATCGTGCTTCTAAGCAAATTTTACATGTATTAGCTAATGCTTCTATATCTGAATCTATTCCTGGCCACCAAAAGTAGTTTCAAGCTACTTGTTTCATTTTAACTATACCCAAGTGAGATATATGTAAGTCGCGTAGCATTTGTGCTCTGAGTGTTTCGGGTATCACTAATCTATGACCCCATGTGATACAATTGTCTTCTATATCTAATTCGTTGCGTTTCGCGTGAAATGCTCTTTCTGTTTCCGTTAATCTATTGATTTTTGGCCAATCGTTTTTTATAAATGCAATCATTTGTTTAAGCTCTAAGTTTTTTGACGTTTCCTTGGCTACTTGTTTAAAATCTATTATGTACCAACCGTTTTAAATTTAATTTAAATTACTGTACTCTGAAGGAAATACAGGTGTTTTGTCGTCTATCAGGAGACGTGATAACGCATCGCAATTGCCGTTTGCTTTTGATTTTACAACTTCGATTGTGTACATGTACCCTGATAAAAAATACGCCCATCTTTGTAATCTACTGTGTAACATTGTTGAAATATTCTTACTACCAAAAATAAACTTTAATGGTTCGTGATCTGTTTTCAAAATAATATGATTACCAACAATGTACTGGTAAATTTTTTTAAAACCAAAATAATTGCTCCTGCTTCTTTGTCAATTATAGCGCGATGTCTTTCGCTTTTCGGAATTACTTTTGAAGCAAAGGCTATTGGCCTTTCCGTACCGTCATCGTACCTGTGCGATAAAATTGCTGACATGCCTACGTCACTCGCGTTGCATGCTAAAACTAGCTGTATGTCTGGATCAAATTCTAACACATTTTCGGACGTTATTTGACTTTTTATCCAGTTAAATTCTTTTTCACACCGATCTGACCATACCCATTTTTTCTCTTTAAGTAACGCGTACAGTAGGCAAACGTGTTCTGCCCTGTCTTTTAAAAATTTTTCGTAAAAATTTACTAAGCCTAAAAAAGCTTCTAATTCTTTATGGTTCTTTGGCGATGGTGCTTCTTTAATTGCTTTTATCTTAGATGGACTTGGGTTTAACCCGTTCTCGTTTATAACAAACCCTAAAATTTCAAAGCTTTCTTTAAAAAAATCACATTTATCTAAATTTACGCGTAGACCTGCTTTATCTAGTCTCGCAAAAATCTCTGTTAAAATTTCAACATGTTCTTGGTCCGTTTGACCCGTAATGTAAATATTATCAATGTATGTTTCCGTATGTTTTATACCTTTTAAAATTTCTTCAAGAATATCCTGACATTTTCCCGGACTTGATGCTATACCTTCGCCCAGCTTTGTGTATCGATATAAACCTTCATGTGTAATAATTGTTACCGCGTTTTTAGATTCGTCATCTAATTCAAATTGCATAAAAGCTTGTTTCAAATCTATCTGAGACCATTTTTTACCTACTCTCAGTGTGTTAAAAATTTTCTCTTTCAAAGGAATCGGGTGTCTGTTTATAATTAATTAAGGATTATGTGAGTTTAAAATTACCACAAATTCTAACTTCCCCGTTTTTCTTTAGTACCGGTATGATGGGTGTTGCCCATTCACTACACTCTACTGGTTCTAAGTTTCCTAATCTTATTAATCTTTGTATCTCGCTCGAAATTTTCGGCATCAGCGCGAATGGCGCGTGATGTGGTTTCAATTCTATTGGTCTGACATTCTCCTTAAAAACCAAGTGCACTTTTTTACCCTTATAGCACCCTTGCGTGTTAGAGAATAAGACTGGAATTTTTTTTAACATGTTATGTTTTATAGTTTCGCTCTCAATTCTTAAAACATTACTATCACGTTCATTTTTCATTAATTTTAACGGTCCTAAATTAAAAGCTTTCAGCCATTGCCGACCTAACAATAAAGTTCCTGAGCCAGCTATAACAGTTTTTTTTTGCTTTCTAAGAAATTTACTTTTACTTTTAATATTCCGATAGGATTCAGTGGTAATCCTCCGTAACACGTTAATGTAAGATCACTTTTGCTTAATTTTTTGTTTGAAAAATATTTATTCTTATCTTTTTCCGACAGAGCTGTTACATATGACCCGGTGTCCATTTCCATTTCAAATTGAATATTATTTATTATTACCTCTGCAAATTGCGGTTTTGCGTCTATTTTATTAATTTTCACTTTGTTTTCTTTAATAGAATAAGATTCATCGGAATGTTCGAACTCATCGTTTGATTCGCGCCCTTCTGGCTGCACTTGATTGCACTGCCTGCTACTGTTACTTCTCGCGTTACCGTCAGCATTATCAAAAATTATATTTTTTCCGTGTTTTTTAATGCATACTTTTTCTAAATGACCTACTTTTTTGCAAAAGTTACAATTATAATTTATGAATTTACAATCTTTCGCTAAATGATTATTCATGCCCCACCGATAACAATTGTATTTATAATTACGCGAATTACTTGCGCTATACTTATTATTTACGTAACCGCTCTTGTAGGTGCTGTTGTTGCTGTTACCATTGTAGTTGCTGCTGCTGCTATTGCCCTTGTTGTAGCCACCGTTGTGTGGTGCTCCGCCCTTCCTCTGGAATCTTTGTGAGCTGCTTACGTGTTGAATTTGTTCGAAGTTTGTTTGCTTTTCAGTGCTCCTCGCACTTTTAACTGCTGCCTCTCTAGTTGTAGCTATTTCTGTAGCTGTTTCTATCGTTAGAGCTTTTTCACTAAATAATGTGATTTTTGTATCACGATCTTTTACACCGTACACTAATTTGTTACACAGAGCCTCGTCCAACTCTGTAAAATTGCAAGTCATTGCAAGTTCTCTTAATCTTGCCACGTATTCTTTGATTGTTTCTCCATTATTTTGCTTAGCTTGACTGAAGATATCCCTTTCCATTGCCGTGTTCTTCTTTGGTGTTAAATGCTCTTTCATAAGTTTGATAATATCTTCAAACTTCTTATTTTTAGGTTTTGCTGGAGAACATAAATCTCTAACTAGTTTATATGTTTCTGAGTCACATTTTGTGAGCAATGTAGCTACTTGTGCTTTATCCTCTGTGATTTTATTGGCTATGCAGTATAACTCTATCCTCTCGACGTACTCCTCCCAGCTGTCCTTGTTTTTGTGAAATTCTAGATATGCCATTTCAAGATCTAATATAATTTCTTCACTTTCTGCTGAGTTTGCTGCTTCAGTTTTAGTTTGCGCAATTTTTTCTTCTTTATTTTCTAAGCTTGAATTTATTATTGTGGCGTTTAAGCCGCTTTCTTGTTCTTCTTCTTTTTCTTCTTGTTGCTTGAACCTTTGTTTTTCTCAATGCTTTCTTTTGCTGCTAGCGTGTGATAATTTTTTCATATTATTTTGCATACCCTTCTTAGTTCTTCAACACTTAATAAACTCAGTAATTATCGATCTTTTACTTTCGCCTTAAGCCATATATTGACTGTTGTTTGAGTAAAATATTTCCACTCAGCTAATGTATTTACTAAATTTTGTTTATCGATGTTTTTTGTTTCGATTTTAAATTCTTTTGCTACTTTTTTAAGATCTTCCAATGATACGGACTTAAGTATTACCTTGGTATCGAATTTATCAAGATAATGTACAAGGTCGTTCTTGCTTAACGAATGTATCCACGTAGCTTATTTTCCTTCTATTAGCTTTTTTATGTTTTCAGTAATTTCACTTTTCTCACACATTAAATTTTATGCGCTTGTCGCGTTTTGTGAATTTTGTAATGTAACCACTTTATTTGTTAAATACTTAAGCGCTCGTCGCGTACTTTTTTGTGCACACTTTTTCACTGTAATTAAACTTTTTCACGTTTTATTATTTTTAATCCTCGTCGGATTTTTCTTGAACTTTTATCACTGTTTTTCAACTTCGTTGGTTACTTTGCTTTTATCCTCGTCGAATTTTTTTGCTTTTATCCTTGTCGCCAATTATAATAGTTTGAGGGAGGAGTATTTTGAATAAGCTTTTAATGTAAGGTTAAATATATAAGTTTATTTCACTGACGTTACATTGTGACTGAGCCACTGTAAGAGTGTCGCTCGCTGGACAACGCCTAATGCTTGATCAGCGTGTCAATAACCTGCTTGCCATACTTTCTGCCAACTACGCTTAAGCAGTTTTAACATTCTATCAGGTTCATTCACTTTCCTAAAATGCATACATTACACTTCTCAACCGTCATAACCTTCAACTCTGATTTGACCTGCATCAGTAGACATCGTCGATCATCGAGTCTTCAGCAGCGTCAAGATTAAAAATTCGTGAGATCTTTTCATAACTTAGGTTAAGATTTTGCGATTTGACAAAAAGTCACATTAACTTTAAAATTAAAATTTTTATTTCGCGTGATTGAACAAAGAAAACAAAACGTACATTTTTTTAATAAATCATTTTTATCATTTATTTTAAAAAAATGACTGCGACGTTTGAAGATCTCATAACAGATCAAAAAGTTATCGCGAAATTCATTCAAAATTTTCTTGTAAACACAAGTAAAGTCAAGACAACTAGCATTACAGTTGGTTACCTCAATCAGCGGGTCGACCTTCTCAACGGTTACTTCTCAATGGGACTCGTACAGGAAAAATCACCATGCTTCGCTCGCTTCCCAGAATTCGAGGAGTCGGAATACTGCACGGAGGACATATACAGCACCATTGAACTGTTATACTCCGAGCATACAGATGAACTTAAGCATGAGATCGAGAAACCTCAGCCTCAGCCTACTACTGCGTTTACATCGGCTCCGCCTACGACTCAACCAAACACCGAACCTGTGGTACGGCAAATTCATCTGCTTCAGATTGACCTACCGATGTTTGGAGGTAATCCGCTCGAGTGGGAGAGCTTCCGTGATCTGTTCGTTTCCATGCTTATTGAGGTAACTGGACTTTCAAATATCCAAAAGCTTATGTATTTACGTTCGAGACTCACCGGCGAAGCCAAGCAGCTCATAAGTAACCCTCCGGTAACCGAAAACGCGTTTGACGGGTGCGTGGGAAGATTTCAATTCACGCTACGGCAATCCACGAATTTTTTCAGCTTTTCATATTTGTGGTTTATTTGAGATCGATCAAGTCGCGAAATCATCTCCAGCTGAGATAAAACGACTACTCGACGCGTTCCGGCAATCGGTTTGTGCTTTTCGGGCATTGAAAAAGCCTGTTAATCACTGGGATGAATTTTTCGTGTACATCTTTGTACAAGTTAGATCGGGCAATTCGGTATAACTGGGAAACTTCTCTGCTGACAGCAAAGAAGTCCTAACTTTTAAAACATTGACTGACTATCTTGAAAACCGCGTAAACGTGTTAGAGTTTACTAACAGTTCCGATAGTATTCTTAACGTTAAGCCGCCTAAACTGAATCAGTCGAACGCAAGAGGCAGTTTACAAGACCGAAGTAACTCTTTTAATAAATCCGCATTGAAGTTCAAGACACTAAGCCGCAATTTATTAATCAGTCAGCCAGGAATAAAAAACCTAAAGCTAAAACGCCCAACTCACCAGTTCCTTTATGTACACTTTGTTCAGGGGAACATAGGATTGTGTCTTGTCCTCAATTTATTAAGATGCAATAACGATCTTGATCAACCATCATTTAACTTGAAAAATGCACTTCATTGTTCAAATCAAATCGTTTCGTGCCATGATAACGACTGTTTATCTTTCGATCTTCAACATCTATGGGAAATAGACGAGATTTCTTCCGAGAGACTCTTGTCAAAGGAGGAGGAAGATTGCGGGAAAATATTCCATAACACTCACACTCACGATAAAACTGGTCGGTACACTGTACGTCTTCCCTTCCGGTTAAATCTACGTGAAAACTTGTTGCCTAACAGACAGGCTGCTGCATCGTTGCAAATTTCAAACGAGAGGAAAGCAGCGTCAAATCCTATTTTCAAGTCTGAATACAATAATTTCATGTCAACGTACCTTGACATGAATTACATGAAATTAATTTTGCCAGAATCAGATGAAGGTACTTTTTTGCCTCACCACGGAATTTACCGTGTATTGCCATCACCGAAATTTAGTGTGGTATTTGATGCTTCTTTTAAAACTCAGTCTGGAAAATCATTGAATGATTGTTTGATGGTAGGACCCAGAGTGCAATTTGAGCTCTGGGCGGTTCTTACTCATGCCAGATGATTTCGCTTCGCTTTTACAGCTGATATTGTCAAGATGTTCGGACAAATTAATGTACATCCTGATGATATTATTTGGCAAAAAATTTTGTTTCGTTTTGAAGCATGGACTAAATTGTTAGAATACGCACTAACTACCGTTACTTACGGTACGAATTGTGCCCCCTGGCTTGCTTTGCAAACGCTTTTACAATTGTTGGAAGACGAGAGTCATTAATTCCCTTTAAGTACTCGATCCATTCGCAAAAAATCATACGTTGATGACTTTCATAATGGTGCTGATACCTTAGATTCTGCTATTGAGGTTAAGAATCAATTAATCGGTATTCTCAAAGCTAGTGGTTTTGAGTTACGCAAATGGGCTTCAAATGCCCCAGAACTTTGTCCAAAATCAGAAAATGATGTTAAGGAAATTAAGTTCGATCCAGTTACAACACTTCGTCTTCTTTGTAATCCTTGAACTGACACATTTTCATTGAAGGAAGATATGAATGATTTTTAAAAAGTTCAACCTACTAAGCGTTCTGTTCTATCAGATATATCTCGACTTTTCGACCCCCTTGGCTGGCATAAACCAGTTTTAGTTACTGCTAAGATTCTGATTCAATATATGTGGTTGTTGGGTCTTGATTGGGATCAACAACTTTCTTCACAACTTTCAGTGCACTTGGTAATAGTAAGGCCTTGGAGATGACTTCCCCAGGATGTTTTAAGTCCAAAGGGTTCAAGACAGACAGCTTGTGCACTTGGTAATATTAACGCCTTGGAGATGATTTTCCCGGGATGTTTTAATTCCAGAAGGGTCAGAACACACAACTTGTGTACTTGGTGACAGTTACGCCTTGGAGATGATTTTCCCAGGTAGTTTTGACTCCATAGGAGTTAGGGTGTATACCTAGTGCACTTAGTGACAGTTACGCCTTGAAGATGATTTTCCCTGGATGTTTTGACTCCATAGGAGTTAGGGTGTATACCTATATCGTACCTTGTGCACTTCGTTATAATAACGGCTTAGGGATGATTTTCCCTGGATGTTTTGACTCCGGAGAGGTCAGAATGAACAACTGGAGTTCTTGTTAATAGAAACGCCTTGGAGATGATTTTCCCAGGATGTTTTAACTCTAGAGGCGTAAGTACAGACACCTGGTGCCCTTGGTAGTAGTTACGCATTGGAGATGATTTTCATAGGAAGGTTCGACTTCAAAATGGTCAGGACAGAAACCTAGTGTACTTGGTTATAGTAACGCCTTGGAGATGATTTTCCCAGGATGTTTTGACTCCATAGGAAAAAGGGTGTATACCTGGTGCACTTGGTGACAGTTACGCCTTGGAGATGATTTTCCCAGGATGTTTTGACTCCATAGGAAAAAGGGTGTATACCTGGTGCACTTGGTGACAGTTACGCCTTGGAGATGATTGCTCCAGGATAATTTGACTCCAGAGGTGTCAGTACAGACATCTGGTGCTCTTTGTAGTAGTTTCGCCTTGGAGATGATTTTCCTAGGAAGCTTTGACTCCATAGGAGTCGGTGTGTATACTTGGTGAACTTGGTCATAGTAAGGCCTTGGAGATGATTTTCTCAGGATGTTTTAAGTCCCTGGGTTCAGGACAGACAACTTGTGTACTTGGTAATAGTAACGCCTTGGAGATGTTTTTCCCAGGAAGTTTTGACTCCATAGAAGTCAGGGTATACCTGGTGCATTTAGTAATAGTATCACCTTGGAGATGATTTCCTAAGGGAGTCTTAACTCCATTGAAGTTGAGTAGTATACCTGGTGCACTTGGTAATAGAAACGCCTTGAAGATGATTTCCCCATGATGTTTTGACTCAATAGGAGTCGGTGTGTATACTTGCTGAACTTGGTAATAGTAAGGCCTTGGAGATAATTTCCTCAGGATGTTTTAATTCCGGAGGGGTCAGGACAGACAACTTATAGACTTAGTGATAGTAACTCCTTGGAGATGATTTTCCTAGGAATTCGGACTCCATAGGAAACAGGGAGTATACCTGGTGCCCTTGGGTACAGTTACGCCTTGAAGATGATTTCTCCAAGATGTTTTGACTCCAGAGGTGTCAGTACAGACACTGGGTGCACTTTGTAGTAGTAGGTAATAGTAAGGCCTTGAAGATGATTTCCCCAGGATGTATTTATTCCAGAGGGGTCAGGACAGACATCTTATGCACTTGGTAATAGTAACGCCTTTGAGATGATTTTCCCAGGAAGTTTTGAGTCCAGAGGGGTCAGGACGGGCACCTGGTGCACTTGGTAATAGTAACGCCTTGGAGATGAATTTCCCAGGATGATGTGATTCAATAGGAGTTGGGGTGTGTACTTGATGCGCTTGGTAATGGTTAGGCCTTGGAGATGATTTTCCCAGGATGTTTTGACTCCATAGGAAACAGGGTGTATACCTGGTGCCATTGGTGACAGTTATGCCTTCGAGATGATTTCTCTAGGATGTTTTGACTCCAGAGGTGTCAGTGCAGACACCCGGTGCTCTTTGTAGTAGTTTTGCCTTGGAGATGACTTTCCTAGAAAGTTTTGACTCCAGAAAAGTCGTTGTGTATACTCGGTGAACTTGGTACTAGTAAGGCCTTGGAGATGATTTCTTCAGGATGTTTTAAGTCCAGAGGGTTCAGGACAGACAACTAGTGCACTTGGTAATAGTAACGCCTTGGAGATGTTTTTCCCAGGAAGTTTTGAATCCACAGAAGTCAGGGTATACCTGGTGCATTTTGTAATAGTATCGCCTTGGAGATGATTTCCCAAGGAAGCTTTAACTCCATTGGAGTTGAGTAGTATACCTGGTGCACTTGGTAATAGAAACGCCTTGAAGATGATTTCCCCAGGATGTTTTGACTCCATAGGAGTCGGTGTGTATACTTGGTGAACTTGGTAAGAGTAAGGCCTTGGAGATGATTTCCCCAGGATGTTTTAATTCCAGAGGGGTCAGGAGAGACAACTTATGCACTTGGAAATAGTAACTTCTTGGAGATGATTTTCCTAGGAATTTTGACTCTATAGGAGTCAGGGTGTATACCTGCTGCACTTTGTGACATTTACGCCTTGGAGATGATTTTCCCAGGAAGTTTTGACTCCATAGGAGTCAGGGTCTATACCTGGAGCACTGAGTAACAGTTACGCCTTGAAGATGATTTTCCCAGGAAGCTTTGAATCCATAGGAGTCAGGTAGTATACCTTGTGCACTTGGTAACAGTAACACCTCGGAGATGATGTTCCCAGGATGTTTTGACTCCGAAGAAGTCAGAATAGGCAAGTGGAGCTCTTGTTAAGAGAAACACCTTGGAGATGATTTCCACAGGATGTTTTAATTCCAGAGGGGTCTGGACAGACAACTTATGCACTTCGTAATAGTAACTCCTTGGAGATGATTTTCCTAGATATTTTGACTCCATAGGAGTCAGGGTGTATACCTGCTGCACTTGGTGACAGTTACGCCTTGGAGAGGATTTTCCCAGAATGTTTTGACTCCGGAGCAGTCAGAATAGACAACTGGAGCCCTTGTTAATAGTAATGCCTTGGAGATGATTTCCCCATGATTTTTTAACATCAGAGGGGTCAGTACAGACACAAGTGCTCTTGGTAATAGTAACGCCTTGGAGATGATTTTCCCAGAATGTTTTGAGTCCAGAGGGGTCAGGACAGACACCTGGTGCTCTTGGTTTATATTGTATTTATTTAACAATGAAAGTAGTTTAAAAAATTTGCGCACAGAGGCGCTCAGCTAGCACATGCAGTTTCGCTGCGTGGGTAGATAGAAGCTGCAGATTCTTCGGAATCTGTAATTCATCGATATCATGGCTTAAATTTGGTTAATAACTTCCTTTCAATATGTAAAGCCTAAACTCGAGAGGGCGCTTGGAAGTCATGTGCAAAATTGGCTGGTGCCAAAATCATAAATTCATATTAAAAAAAAAAAAAAAACAAACAAACTACCGAGTTCATGAGCGCCTTTTTAATCGAACGTTCAATTTGTTCTTTTAAAAATGTAAACAAAGAGGCACTCAAAAATTCCATGTAGTTTCGTAGAAACAAATTTTTAGACATTGCGGAAAACGTCGAAACACACGATCATGTAAACGCATTACTTTTGTTTTTCTTTGTCATCTTTAGTGTTTTATATTAATTCTTTTCTTATTTAACAATTCTAAAATTGTGGTTCAATATGCCGACAGTCCCAGCGAAGAAAAACCTTAGCAGAAAATCTGGAGATTTTAAATGACTAATGAGAGGCTGAAATGAATTAAAAAATTTTTTTGAATCAGGAATCTCAATAAATCATTACTTAATAAATAAGATTTTTTAATTTTTTTCAATTTTTCAATTCATTTCAGCCTCTCATTGGTCATTTAAAATCTCCAAATTTTTTGCTAAGGTTTTTCTTCGCTGGGACCATTGATACATTCTAAATATTTTTATTACGTATTTTTATTGCGTGGAGGCTCGATTTTACCTACGCTAACCTGAAACGGGGTACGTAAAATCTCGCCTCCAAGCAATAATGTGATAAATTATAGTATTGTACATGTAAGTTAAAATGATTTCCTCCTCGTGTGAGCCGTCCACTTGTATAATAATATACTAATTCAATAAGGTACTCTAGAACTGCATGCAATTTTTTGCTCGCGGACAGGTCGGGCGGAGGCTGAGGGCCGCACTGGTGGGGTACTACCAAGAAAGACTTCTTGCCAAACCAGATCAAGGCAAAGTGCTCGAGGTAACCGGGTGGAGTGCGGTGAGCAATCACTTCCTCCGCACCGACAGTTTCACCCGCTTCGCTGAATGGCGTTTTGTCCACCGAGCTCGCCTGGGGGTAGTATGTTTAGACGCCACCATGCAATGGAGAGCTCCTAGGGTGGGCAGGCAATGCAGGAAATGCGGTGACCTTGAGACACTGCCTTGACGCCATCCTGGACAGGCTCGCCAAGGCCAGTAATGTCCCTGGGGGAATCAGAGTGAATCGAGCTATCAGAGGTGTCGACGAGGAGTTCACCAGACTGCGGCCCGATCTGGTGATCCGAAATGAGATCGAGAGAAAGATCACGATCGTTGATGTGGCCGTGCGGTTCGAGAACCGGATGGAGGGGTTCTGTGAAGCAAGAATGGGGAAACTTACCAAGTGCCGCCCGCTTGCTGAGAACCTACAATGGCAGGGCTACACGGTTGCAGTAGAAGCGTTCGTCGTCGGCGCCCCTGGCGGCTGGGATCCAGGTAACGAGCGGGTGATGGGACTCCTCAACATTAGCCCGTTTTATGCGCGTATAATGAGGAGGCTCATGATCAACGACGCGATTAAATGGTCTCGGAACATCTACGTGGAGCACCTGTCGAGAGTCAGACAGTATTAGTCCGCTTCCTTTTTACTTTTTTGTATTTTATCTTATATACGTCCGTTAGTTGTGATTTTTACTTATTTGTTTATTTTATTTTGATGTATTTTATTTTATTTTTTTTCTATTATTATTCTTTATTTTGTGTAAGATGACTTAGCACTTAACGAAAACTGACTGTGATCACTAATGAATTGTGAATGACTGAAATATGTATATGACTGCGTATCCTAGCAACTGTTAAGATAATAATGTTCTACATTGACGTAATCACGTGAGAAACTAATATTTATGACAGTTAAAATTGTGATAAAGAATTAAACATATGACATGATAAAGTGATATAAATTAAGTGATCTATTGAATTAAAGCTAGTGTTGTATGATTTTAACTAAACTATATATTGTCACACCCATGTACCCTCCCTTGGGGGGAAGTTATTAATATACTAATTCTATAAGGTACTCTAAAACTGCATGCAATTTTCGTAAATTATTTGTTTCTAAAAAGGCTAATCGTTATCAAAGAAATAAGAAAGTTTTTTCATTATATTAATTATACAAAGTATAAGAAAAAGTACTTACCTCTTTAAAATCAATATGTTTTTAAATAAATAAAAAGCAAAAAAAAATTGTTTTAATCAACTGTTCATATAAATATCGTTTATTTTATTTTATTTTATTTTAAACCTCGTAAAAAATTGTACTAGGTGGAGTTAAACTAAAGTGTTGAACACACTTTTTTTAAAAATCTCATATGTAACCAAATTTTTTGGAATAAATAATTTCATCTGTATGTATATGTTTCTCAGTAACATAATTACATTACACATAATTAAATATTATTTATACTTAAAAATTTTTTAATTGTTTTCATGGTTTTTTAGTTCAAAATTTTACTATTTTTCGCGACCTTCATAAATTTAGTTGCACCGGGCCAAACAAAACTTGGTTTGGCTCTGCTAAACTGCGCAAAGAGAACTGAGTTTCGTCATAGTTTTCCGTTATGAAAGATTCGGCCCTGTCTTCTGTTCTTGTAGCTTGTAATGGGGTAATTTCGTAAAAGGGCCTCCTTTAGGTATTTAAAGGAGTTTCCCGGGCCCTCCCATTACAATAGAATTATTCTCGAAAATTTAGGGGAATCCCTTTAAATTTTCTGGGGGTGTAGGGTTCCCGCGGAAAAGAAACCATCCGAGGCTGGTGGTTGAATGCTGGAAGAAGTAATAAATAAATTTTTTAACCTCGTTGATCACAAGTCCACCCGGCCTACTGCATGCCCTTGCAGGCGCTCGGGCCGCAACATGGCGGCCGGCTGCGTGTCGGACGCTGGCGCTTCGGGAGTACATTTCGTTCTTTTGGCTTTAATTGGAGAAAATCAAGTTATTTTTGGTGATAAACGGACTTTAAAAAAGTGCATGTATCTCTCAAGACTAAAGTTTGCGAGGAGGCCCACGTATTTGCAGCCTTCGACTTCGTTTCGGGCTGCAATGACAGTGGGCCTCCACTGCATACTTTAGTCCTTCTGGGAATAATACACTATTTTTTTCTGTAGAAATTAGTTAAAGATTTATTCTAGTCTACAAAAAAAAATATCAATTTAACCAAGTCTACAATTTACAAAAAAAATTATATGATTTTCTTAACAAAGAAACAAAGAAAATAGCTTACAAAGGTAACAAAATGGTGGAGAACGACGCCAATACCTAATATTACCCTTGTACTTGATTAAAATATGGCCACTTTCTAAAATAATCTTTTTTTTATTTTACAATTTTCCAAACTTGCTAGTAATCACGAATAACCCAAGCTCGAAATTTTCCTTGTCGGTTTTGCTAGCTGAAAAATGAAAGAAAAAAAAAAACTACAGAAAACTGTCTACAAAGAAATCTTTCAAGAAAAACGAGAGAAAGAACTTAGGAAAAAAATACAGCACTCTTAACACACTACCTCTTACTACGGTTGCTCAAGATGGAGTGACGCTCCTCGCATCGGGCCATCCTCACTTCCTTCTTCTTCGTTTTCTCCAAATCTCCCTCGGCCAATCACAATAATTACTAACTTAAATATCCATCCACACCGGTAGAATAACAAAAATTCCACCAATCACATTCATTCACACCACAATATCCAATCACGCTCGCTTTGACAATAGTTCTGGTGGTGATCGCCACGTCACCTATACTACGCGCGAAATTAAAAAAAAAATAATAATATTACCGCACATGAGGTACTCACAGTTCTATTTCATTCCTCGCGCACATACTCCGTCTCCCTCTTTTCCCTAGACGCACACTTAGTCCACGCAACTCAAAAAAAAATAAATAAATAAATAAAACTACACTCACACCCGCGTCTATTGTCTTGTGTGTGCGCGCACGTGCCTGCCGACGCAGTCCATGTCACGTCGTCTGCTGTAAATGTGCCGCGCACCTCCTCCGTCGCCGGAGACTCCCGGACGGAGAGTCGTGACCCATGTGGTGTGTGTGTGTGTATATGTGCGTGCCCTGGGCCAGGAGAGCCTCCCTGGATGTCTGGAACTGTGTGTGTGTGTGTGTGTGTGTAACTGTGCGCGTGCGCTGCCTAGCGTAAATACAGCAGCAGCCGGCCCACTGTGATGTAAAATTTTGCAACCTGCAGATAAGTAATTTTATAAAAACAGGACGGGCTAGAGGCATGCGGTTTGTTGGAAATTAAAGAAGAGCGTTCAAACTGTATAGGAAAAGTCAAAAAGTTAATGTTTTTTGCTTATTTTGGGGTAAAAAATGGATTGAAAAAAAGGTTATGTTTGCCTATAATGCTACCGATTGAAAAACGTTCCAAAACATATTGTAGAAGTATTTTTGGATTTTTTCAAAGCTAATTCGTGAAAATTTGATGTACAAATACTATTGAATAATTCTCGAACCGAGTATTCCATAAAAATATAAGAAACTACCTTATTAATAGGCATATTGTTAAAAGAGATTATTTGACTAAATATTCATCATTCAATAAGGCACGAAAAAATGATATACAGTACTGCTCAAAAGTTTAAGACATCCCCAAATTTCACCATACACATCTGTCAAATTTGAGTTTGCGCTTAGCCGTAACGGCTCAAATCGGTGTGTCAAGGTCTTTAACTTTTTTTTTTTTTCATAAATATATTAGTTTAAAAGAAAAACCATTATTGTAATAGTATTTAATTTTCAAATGAATGTTCTCTCACGTTTCTGTTTAAAAAGTTAATTTTTGAAATACAGCAAATTTCAGCCATTTTTTCACTTTAGGAGCTGTCTTAAAATTTTTTACCAAGATCCTAATGCATACACTATTTTTTTCCAAGTTTTTACAATGTTCAAGTTTAACGAGAAAAAATTTCAAGTCGATCCATACAAAACTGTTCAAGCCACATAAGAAAAATGCATATTTTTAATCAGTTATAAATAACTAGTTTTTTAAAATTTTAATCAATTTTATGCCTAAACCTGTTATTTTTTTCTAATATAAGGGACAAAAATTATATAATAACTCAACTTTTTTCTATTTTTAACTTATTTAATACAAATTACATAGAAAACTTAAAGGATTTCATGAAAAGTTACAATTTTTTATGATAACAATTGAACTGTTTAACGAGAAGAAAAACGTAAAATTTTTAAATTAATTATACATAAAAAAAACTATCATCATAATCATATTAAAGACCACAAATAAATCATTTAAATTACACTACATTGAATTTTTTTATCCGAGAATTCTAATATTTTTTTGCTCCTCCTTTGGCTTTATAGCAAGCTGCGACTCTTCGGACCATCGACTTTGCAAGGTCTAAACAATAACTGCAACTTAAACTTTGCCAAGCAGCAGCTATTTCTACTTTCAAATCATTGAGATTTCTTAAATCTTTGTTTTGAATTATACGTTCTACTTGATCCCAAGCATTCTCAATAATATTTAAATCCGGCGAGCGAGCTGGCCATTTTAGCAAAGGTACTTTATTATCAGACAGCCACAGCAAACTTTTCTTTAAAGTATGGCACGGAGCATTATCTTGTTGGAACAGCCAATTTTTGCGCCTTCCAAAAAGTTTTTTTTTTGAAGGAATCATAGTGTTATCGAGAATGTTAATGTATTTGTCGCTATTGACTGTGCCTTCTACAAAATAAAGTTCACCTGTTCCTTTTCCTGAAAGACAGCCCCAAATCATCACAGACCCGCCGCCTTTCTGAACTTTTGCGGCAAGATAGTCTTGATTATATTTTTCATCTGCGGTACGTCTTACTCTTCTCGGCCGATTGGAGAACAGTTGAAATGAAGATTCATCACTAAATAAAACAGTGTTCCACTTTTCTTCAGTCCAAGATAGTTTGTAACGGCACCACTCATAGCGATCTTTACGATTTTTTTTAGTGAGAAGCGGCTTACGGACTGCCACGCAACTTTTCAAATTTTTATCAAGCATACGCCTGTTGACAGTTTGTCTGGATATTACCACATTCACTTCATCTTTCAATTGTTTTTTTTATTTATTAGCTGTAATTTTCCGGTCTCTTTTTACTTTGTTGATGATAATTCTGTCTAGTCTGGCACTTGTTACACGAGGTCGACCCGACCGGCTTTTATTTTTGACGTTTGCTGTGTTTTGGTACGCGAAAATTGTATTCCGAACACAACATCTACTTACATTCAGAGTTTTTGAAATCTCTGTTAGATTTTTTTTAACTTTAAACAAACCAATAATTTGCCATTATACTGATTCTGACACTGCTTTTTTCCTCATGTTAATCTTAACCGATAAAATTACAAAATTTAAAACAAATGTATCTATTTAATTTCTAACTTTATCATGTAGATGGCGCTAAACATTAAATAATTTGAACATAACATTCCAAGAAGTTAGTTCGAGATATGTCAAGCTCAAACAACTAATTTATTAAAAAAACCACGTTAAAAATCAAATTGTCCGTTCTATTAATTTAATCGAATAAATTAATTTAAAAATTTTACGTTTTTCTTCTCGTTAAACAGTTCAATTATTACCATAAAAAATTGTAATTTTTCATGAAATCCTTTAAGTTTTCTATGTAATATGTATTAAATAAGTTAAAAATAGAAAAAAGTTGAGTTATTATATAATTTTTGTCCCTTATATTAGAAAAAAATAACAGGTTTAGGCATAAAATTAATTAAAATTTTAAAAAACTAGTTATTTATAACTGATTAAAAATATGCATTTTTCTTATGTGGCTTGAACAGTTTTGTATGGATCGACTTGAAATTTTTTCTCGTTAAACTTGAACATTGTAAAAACTTGGAAAAAAATAGTGTATGCATTAGGATCTTGGTAAAAAATTTTAAGACAGCTCCTAAAGTGAAAAAATGGCTGAAATTTGCTGTATTTCAAAAATTAACTTTTTAAACAGAAACGTGAGAGAACATTCATTTGTAAATGAAATATTATTACAATAATGGTTTTTCTTTTAAACTAATATATTTATGAAAAAAAAAAAAGTTAAAGACCTTGACACACCGATTTGAGCCGTTACGGCTAAGCGCAAACTCAAATTTGACAGTTGTGTATAATGAAATTTGGGGGTGTCTTAAACTTTTGAGCAGTACTGTAAATAAAAGTTTAAAATATAATTGAGTTTATTGCGTGTCTTATCTGCCTTTAAAAAATACCGCTTTAATGTAAATGAGTACGTGTAAGTAATTTTTTTTGGTTTTTCACTAAATATTTGAATTTTTTTGTTTGTTTGTTCGATTGATTTTTTTTTTTTAATTGAACTAAAATTAATTTGAGTATAATATGTAATTACTTGAATTCTTATGAAAAATTTTTTTTTTACATTTTAAAAACTTTTTAACACCTCGTTAATACCTTTTTTTTTAAATAAGTACTGTAAAGAGCTTTTTAAAGTGAATAATTTTGTTACATTTTGAAATATAAATTCTTTTTATTTCTATTTTAATGAACATAATCAATATTTCATCAGGCACATTACATTATTCAAAAACTTTATTCAATAGGTAAGTTCAACATTATTTAAAACACAGTTCTGTTTTAATTCAAAATTACATTATTAAAATAAATTAATTGCCCTAAAAATTTATGAAATTATTTCACTTTGAAAAGCTCTTTATAGTACTTATTTTAAAAAAAAGGTATTAACGAGGTGTTAAAAAGTTTTTAAAATGTAAAAAAAAAATTTTTCATAAGAATTTAAGTAATTACATCTTATACTCAAATAAATTTTAGTTCAATAAAAAAAAAATCAATCGAACAAACTAACAAAGAAATTCAATTATTTAGTAAAAAACCAAAAAAAATTACTTACACGTACTCATTTTCATTAAAACGGTATTTTTTAAAGGCAGATAAGACATGCAATAAACTCAATTATATTTTAAACTTTTATTTATATCATTTTTTCGTGCCTTATTGAATGATGAATATTTAGTCAAATAATCTTGTATAATGAAATCTTGTATAAATAAAATAAACGTACTCATTTTCATTAATGTTGTTGGGTCGGTCCATGATTTGACAAGTAGATTCTAACAAAAAAGTACTCATTTTGTAGGTAATTGCTTCTTATCGATGCCACTAAATTTTTAGGGCAAAATGAACCTTGGGAGAAAAGATATTGCCAAATTTGTTTAACACGTAAGCTTACGGGAATCACTGTTTTCTTGAAAGTTTAATAGGACCTGACAAGTATATTTTAATGAAAAAATTCAGGGTAAAAGAAAAATTTTTTTGAAACACCTTTCAATTAATGATATATAACTGCCCTTAAGGAGTAAGTTAAACTTTACCGTCGAGAGGTTAGTTCGCTGCCCGAGACGCAGGGGGAGCGCGCATAGCGCGCGAACCCCGTAGTCGAGGGCAGTGGACGCACCTCGAGACGGTAATGTTTGACGTCGCCTTAAGGGTAGTTTCATATTTTACTTCTCCAGAGCATGCAATATGGTACTTTGAGAAAACTTAAAAATATAAATATTAAATCTTTTTAGATTTTTCCGGTACAATCAAACTTAGAGCTTATTCAGCTAAATTATCAACGTCATCAACTTCCATCGGAGAAGACATCTTTTAGCTTTTTGTAATTATGAATTTATTCACACTTTTTATCACAGCACTTGAAACCACTAACAGATACGATTGAATTTAAGTAAAAAAATTTGTAATGCAAAGGTAAGTAATGGCTAAAAAAGAGATGTTCCTCTACCGACTGCGCGAAGAGATCTAACCGCTTACCTCAACTGCAAAATGTTTGCAGGAAATTTTTTGTGCATGAAGTTTTCAGAAAAGCGAAGCGTTGTAAAAGTGAAGTGGGAGCATAAGTTTTATTGGTGGTATTAGCTTACGGGAGAATTTTGGGAAAGAGTGCTGCAGACCAGGTAGGTCATTAGACTGGGTCCGACCCATCGACGCTACGGTTTTTCCCCTTAATACCTGGCTCTTCGGTAGCACGTAACGGTTGTAAACGAACGCACCGTCGTGGAATCGTATAGTGCAGCCAAAATTTTACATCCCTCCGGGATGGAAAAAAGTTTTCCATCCCGGCGAGGTGTAAAATGCTCCCCCTCCACTGCTCGAGAGTAAAGAGAAACTTACCCAGGCTAGCTCAGCAGTCGAAAAGTACCTATTGCATGGCCGAGAGAAGTAAAAGCCTACCAGAGAGAAGTAAAAGATTACCAGAGGACCTAATGAGATGAGAAAAAAATAATCAAACACTAAAATCTTAGGTTAGGTGCTATGTTGTGCCACGAGTGCGAGAGAGACAGAGAGCGCCGTGAATCTCTCCGTTCGACTCGCACTAGTATCTCTTTCTCTCTCGCACCGACCCAACAACCTTAAAATGGTACTTTTTAAAGTCAGATAAGACACGCAATAAACTCAATTGTATTTTAAACTTTTATTTATATCATTTCGTGCCTTATTGAATGATGAATTTTTAGTCAAATAATCTCTTTTAACAATATGCCTATTAATGAGGTAGTTTTGTATATTTTTATGGGATACTCGGTTCGTGAATTATTCAATAGTATTTGTACATCAAATTTTCACGAATTAGCTTTGAAAAAATCCAAAAAAACTTCTACGATATGTCTTGGAATGTTTTTCAATCGGTAGAATTACAGGCAAACATAACCTTTTTTTCAATCCATTTTTTACCCCAAAATAAGCAAAAAACATTAACTTTTTGACTTTTCCTATACAGTTTGAACGCTCTTCTTTAATTTCCAACAAACCGCATGCCTCTAGCCCGTCCCGTTTTTATAAAATAACTTATCTGCAGGTTGCAAAATTTTACATCACAGTGGGCCGGCTGCTGCTGTATTTACGCTAGGCAGTGCACGCGCACAGTCACACACACACACACAGTTCCAGACATCCAGGGAGGCTCTCCTGGCCCAGGGCACGCACATATACACACACACACCACATGGGTCCCTAATAATATTAATTGTTTTTGTTTTCAATTGTTTTTTCATTGTTTTTCAAAGTGGTAGTTAGGAGCTTTTGAGGTGGTTGGCTGTCAGAATCTGTCGGTAAGACCGTCTTAACCTCACTAGCATCTTTGTACTTTACCAACTATGATCAGTTTTTAATTTTTCGTCCCTCTAACCTCAAAATCGGAACTTTGCCCCTTATTTTCGGTTAGAAGGACGAAAAATAGTATATTTCCCTTAGGCTCGAGGGTTCGATTTAGCCTCCTCGTTGCAACCCTCGCCTTCGGCTCGGGTCACAAATCTCTCGGAGGCCAAATCGAACCATCTCGCCTGCGGGAATAATATACTATATTTAAATGTTCATTTTGTTTTTAAATTAATTTTATTAATAAATTCGATTTTTTTTCATTTCATTGTTTGATTTTTATATTATTTAATATTAATTCCATTAAACTTTATTATTCTTATTATTATTATTATTATCATTATTATTATTTGTTGATTTTAAGGTTAGGTGAAATAAAAAGAATATATTTTGAATTAAAAGAAAAGTATTTATTGAAATTATACAATGTTAGGCATTATTGTTATAAAGTCCTGCTTGTTTCTTGAGGTCCGGGTCTCATTTCCCTGTAGATGATGTCCACTTTGTCTCGTCCTTCTCGTGATTCGATCAACCAGGTCCGACGTTTGACCAACCAGTTCTTCAAGGCGTAATCGTTTGCCACAGCACAGACTGCACCAGGTCGAAGAGGGTGGTTGCGGCATAAGAAAGTGCAGGTCTTCTCCAGGGTTTTCAAAGATGGACACCAGATTTCATCCGTGTCGACAACCAACCTGTAAGTAAAAGTAAGTTAGATTAGGTTAGATAAGTTTATGTAAGTTAGGTAAGTAAGTAAGGTCGGGTTAACTAAGTTAGGTTAGGTGTGTAAGTAAGGTTAGACAGGTAAGTGAGGTTAGATTAGGTATTATAAAAAGAACTTACATTCGGGGAAGGAAGGACTCAAGGATCTTCTTCTTCTCGGAACCCTTTGTGTAGACCCGGGTAGCATCTCGGAGGGCATCCTGGACCACCCTGCTGCAGGCTTTGTATGGGACGAAGCCGGAACTTCAAGAGATGCTATGGTGATGCCGCTCCAACCAACGGTTTGTACTCTGCTCCTCCTCCAGGAGCTTCCCCAAAGCACACGATGGTTGGAATAGGCAGATAGTCGGGAGCCTCAGGTTGTCCACAGGGATGATGGCCAATTCCTTCAACTCGAGCAAGTTGGATGATCTCCTGGAGCACTGGATGTCTACCACGTATTCAGCCATGGTCGATTGTCCAAGATGGAATGATGACGAGAGTGAAGAGGGTCGCAGTTTATATACCTTATCCCTGCTACGGGAGGGTTTACAGCTGCTGTGTATTTCTGCGAAATTTGTCTTTAACTCTCATTACTGTAGGTTCCAAAAATTTGAGAGTAGATTCGTGTACTTGACTCCCCCCCTCTCTTAACACAGAGAGTATAAGACTGAGCACTCTCCTCTCTCTCTCTCTCTCTCTCTCATCTTCATCTCTCTCTCTCTCTCTCTCTCTCTCATCTTCATCTCTCTCTCTCCCAACTTCATCACTTCATCTCCCTTCTCTTTCAAGATGCCCAATCGATTGCCAACTGGGCATCTCAAAATCAGTTACAATTAAACCCCAGCAAAACCACCCTCATGCTCATAGCTAGCGAATCATACCTATCACAAATTGACCGAAACACCCTCCCTCCTCTCATTATTAACGGCAAACACATCCAATACTCCACCTCCATAAAATCACTAGGTATCCACATCACTCGTACGATCGCACCATTCATCGATGGCTCCGACTTCGTTCCGAATCTGCGCGATACTATGGACAACTACGGTACCAAGATTATCCTTGGTGACTTCAATGCGGATCAGTTGTTGGGGTCAGCCGATGCAGTTTTTATTTGTTCCTTTATCAAGGATAATTCCTTTTTTTCAATTCCTTATGGAGCTACACACCACACTACTACTTCGGATACCTGGCTTGACCTCTGTCTTGTTGATGTAAACGACACTGTGATGAGTTACTTTAAATCTGAAGCTCCGTTCATTGCTGGACACGACGTACTGACTGTTACACTCGACATTTACCCTCCTAAATTGGTGCTTCAAGACTTTACATACAGGGACTTTAAATCTGTAGATGTGCCTGCCCTTAACAATTTCCTCATGTCCTGCGATTGGTCTGTGATCATGGATGGTGGCAGTCCACTCGAGGCTGATCTTGACTGCCTAAATAGAAATTTGTGTGCAGCCCTCGATGCCCTCGCTCCACTCAGAACTTTTAGTCGTAAGAAAAACCGCCATCCCTGGTTTACTACCTATCATCGCTCCTTGATTTCCAAAAGAGATCGTCTTTTCAGGCGCTACAGGAGAACTAGATGGGACTTGGACCATTACTTCTATCGTCAGGCTCGGGACCATGCTCACGAGCAGATAGAATCTGCGAGACTTGACTTTCACTGGCATCGGCTCCGTAACCTTTCAGATCCTCAACAGATTTGGAAGGAACACAGACATCTCGGTATCTCCCCTAGCCCATAACCATAACCCATGACCATAACCTTGCTGGCTTCTCTGAGGAGGAACTTAATGCCCACTTTGCCTCGATTTCTTTCGATGCGGCAGCACCAGATCTCTCTCGCTTCTTGGATAATCTGTTCAGTGAGGGAGACACTGGCAAGTTTAAGTTTAAGGATGTGTCACTCGAGGATATTACTCGAGCCATCAACCAATCCACCTCACAGGCGGTGGGCATTGATTGTCATCCTCAGAGCTTTATCTTCAATTTCCTTTCCTCCATAGGTCCTGCAATCCGCAACATCTTTAACAAGTCGCTAGCAACCTCAGCCTTTCCCGAGTGGTGGAAACAATCCCTTGTTATTGCTCTCAATAATATCCCTACTCCCGCCGTGATGTCTGACTTCCGCTCAATTTCTTTGCTTGATTTTTGGAACGAAGTTCCTTATCGCAGGTTCTGGCGCAGGAGGCTACGAAAAAAAAATCGTAAGAAGCGACACCAGGCGAAGAGTGGGGGGTGACCGCCGCGTAGCCAGCGGGCTCTCTCTCTCTCGCTCTCGAAACTCCGCTCTCTGGGTCTTTCCTCTAAGGCCTTGAGGTGGATCGCGTCATATCTGTCTGATCGTTCCCAGGCAGTGGCAATGGGAACTTCTTCCAACACGACCTTTCGTCGTCTGAACAAGGGCGTACCTCAGGGCTCCGTTGTGGGACCGCTGCTTTTTTTGCTGTTTATTAATGGCATTGTGGAGGGTCTCGACTCCTGGGTAAGTCATAACATTTATGCGGACGATCTACAGATCTATGTCCAGGGTTGCTTTGAGGACTTGCCAGAAATTCTGAGGAGACTCAGCGGAGCTGCGGAACGCATAGCGGACTGGGCTACTGACAAGGAGAGGTCACACCCTCCGGGTCACCGATCTTGACGAAACTTTGGGGATCGTTTTCTTATACCAAAAGATGAAGAAATCTACCAATCATCCCGTCTAATGGGCCTTTTATACCTAGTTCCTACATAGCTTATATCGTATTTTTAGCTCTTTTTGGGTTTTTTTGCGAATTTTCAAAAAATTCCTGTTCGTAGCCTATTGCACTTACAAAATTCTGCAACCCCGCATTTTTTTTGTTTTTTCATCTTCTTTTGAGAAAAAATATTTTTAAATCTAATTTTGAAGAAATAGTCCATGTAAAATTAAGGTAATCAAAAGCATTTTTTTACTGTTTTTTTGGTTTTATAAACTTAAACTGTACGTCGTCAGCCTCATCAAAATTATGTCTAAAAATATTTTTTCTAAAAAATTCATAAAAAAATAAAGAAAATGCGGGGTTGCAGAATTCTGTAAGTGCAATAGGCTTTGAGCAGGAATTTTTTGAAAATCAGCTTGTTTTGACACTTTTAACACTTTAGTGCGACTTTTGTGGTTATTTGTGCCAATTTTCAAAAAATTCCTGCTCAAAGCCTATTGCACTTACAGAATTCTGCAACCCCGCATTTTCTTTATTTTTTTATGAATTTTTTAGAAAAAATATTTTTAGACATAATTTTGATGAGGCTGACGACGTACAGTTTAAGTTTATAAAACCAAAAAAACAGTAAAAAAATGCTTTTGATTACCTTAATTTTACATGGACTATTTCTTCAAAATTAGATTTAAAAATATTTTTTCTCAAAAGAAGATGAAAAAACAAAAAAAATGCGGGGTTGCAGAATTTTGTAAGTGCAATAGGCTACGAACAGGAATTTTTTGAAAATTCGCAAAAAAACCCAAAAAGAGCTAAAAATACGATATAAGCTATGTAGGAACTAGGTATAAAAGGCCCATTAGACGGGATGATTGGTAGATTTCTTCATCTTTTGGTATAAGAAAACGATCCCCAAAGTTTCGTCAAGATCGGTGACCCGGAGGGTGTGACCTCTCCTTGTGAGAATCATCTTAAGCTTTATGTCTCTAAGACTAAAGCCATTGTGTTTGGCTCTGGCTATTATTGTGATTTGTTTGAAAACTCAGGCAATATTTCTGTGCCTCTTTATGATTCCAGTATCCCAGTCGTTTCTTCAGTTCGTAGTCTTGGGGTGGTCCTTGATGCCAGATTGAACTGGAAGGAGCATGTTTTGTATATATGTAAGAGAGCAAACTCTCTTATGTATAGACTGAACTTCTTCTGGCGGAGCACCACACTTGAACTACGAAAACACCTTATACAGACGCTTCTCTTCCCCTTGGTCGATTACTGTTCCCCTGTTTATTGTAATCTCTCTGGAGAACTCAACCTTAAGCTGCAACGAGTCATCAACAGGGGCATTCGTTATATTTTTGGCCTCCGCAAGAGCGATCATGTTACTCCTTACAGGCGTGAACTTGGCTAGCTCAGAGTTGAGGGTCGTAGAAACTACTTCGCGGCCTGTCAGCTCTTTAAGACAATTGTCACCGGCAGCCCATCTAACTTGGCTGACTTCTTTCTTGCCAGGCAAGCCTCGCGTCCTGTAAGGACTTTTAACTCAAGGAAGCTCATCGTCTCTGCGTGTCGCTCGGACTTTCTCCTGAATTCATTTCATGCTTAATCCACCATCCTCTGGAACTCATTCCCTCTCAGCATCCAATCCGCACCATCCTTTAGTCATTTCAAAACATCAGTCAAAAACCACATTTTCACCCTCGAAGGAGAGCAGTAACCATTGATTTCGTTGTATTAAGCTGTGATAATTTTTACTCATTTTTCTTTCTGTTACTTGTCTTGATTCTTTTTATACTTTTTACACTTTTTATTTAGCCCTAACATCCATTATTTTAATTTTAATCTACGTGCTAGTCATTGCCAACCAAAATTTATACGATTGATATCTATTGTTATGCTATAAATTTACTCAACGTCTGTATGTTACTACTTTTTGCTTATTTTGAGATATATTGTATTTTATTCTGTATTAACTATTTCTAAGATGTGTATGTATTCTTATTTTTTTGTATTAGCGATTCTTATTTGTACAACATAATGTACATAAATAAACATTTCAATCAATCAATCAATCAATCTCTCTCTCTCTCTCTCTCTCTCTCTCTCTCTTTCTCCACGCAGACGCCTGATGCGGCTGCGCGCGTCTGGGCCTGCATGGAGACAAAAGTCACAAGAGAGACAGAGAGAGAGAGAGAAAGATACGCACAGTCTTACTTAGATTATTCTATTATTAATAATAATAATACTAATAATAATAATAATAATTGAGATCCTGGATGTTAAAACCGCTTGGGTGTCCGGGACACTCGAAAGTCGGCTCGAGCATGTCCAACCGCTTTTTCCAAAATGTTGTCAATTTTTTCCTATTTAAAATATTGCTTTGAAAATTTGCAGAAAGCTTTTTCAAAGCCTAATGAAAAACTTCTCCGCTGGATTTTTTTTTCAAATATAAATTTTTATAGTCTTTTTTATAAACCAAAGTTTCATGTTAGAGACTGTTAATTTTTTACTTTTAATAATTTATTGTACACTTCCAAAAGATTTTAAAAATATATAAACTGTGCTATTGGCAACAAAAAGCGTTCAAATATACGATGCTAAAGTTTCATTAAAAATTATCCAGTAATTTCCGAGATTATGCGGCGAGTTGAACAAAAAGCTAAATTTTTCTCGACGTATGCATTTTTCGTTCAACTCGCAAGATCTCGGAAACTACTCAATATTGTATGATTAAACTTTAGCATCATATATTTGATTTCTTTCCGCTGCTAATATAATGGTTTAGATATTTTTAAAACGTTTAACAGCCGTATGATAAGCTATTAAAAATCAAAAATTAGCAGTTTCTAACCTAACTTTGGTTTAAAATAAAGAGTATAAAAATTTATATTTGTAAGCATCCAGCGGAGAAGCTTTGCATCAGGCTTTGAAAAAGTTTTCTGTAATGTTTTAAAGCAATATTTTAAGTTAGAAAAAATGACAGCATTTTTTAATAAGCGGTTGGGCCTGCCTGAGCCGATTTACGAGAGTCTTGGCCGCTAAGGCGGTTTTAAAATTATTATTTATTCCTTACTTTTTCTAAATATTATTCCAAATTTAACTTTTATACTTTATTATTTTCACGCGTTCATGCAGTTTGAAAAACTGTTTCTCATTTTATTAAGCTTAAAAATTTTTTTTTAATAACTATTTATCTAAAATCCTTGAAAGACTGTTTATCGATCAGATTTCAGCTTTTGTTGAAGCGGAGGGTCTTATGGATGGGTGTCAGGCTGGTTTTAGGTCTGAACACAGCACACAGACAGCACTGCTCAAACTCACTGATGACATCCGTAGAGGTATGGATAGGAGACAGATGACAGCTTTACTCCTTTTTGATTTCAGCAAGGCCTTTGACTCTGTCTGCCATTTTGCACTACTCTCAAAGCTTCAATCTCTTGGCTTTTTGAACAAAATCTTGAGATGAATTGCTTCGAACCTGACAGGTCGTTCGCAAGCTGTCAGAAAGGGTCACTCCGACAGGACCTCTTGTCGTCCACTGAATAAAGGTGTACCCCAAGGCTTGGTTCTTGGACCTCTTCTCTTTTTGTTGTTTGTTTCTGATATTGCTAAGGACCTGGGTCCGGGAATTTTTCACATGATATATGCGGACGACCTTCAAGTCTACGTACATGGCAGATATGAGGAGATTTGGGCTACTCTGAAGAGGCTGAGCAGAGCTGCGGAAATTATTACTGACTGGGCGGCCAGGAATCACTTGTCGCTGAATGTGGGAAAAACTAAAGCCATGATTTTTGGCACCCCAGCCTATGTGAATAAGTTTAATGGATTGAGTATTGAAAGTTTACATTTCGGTGGTCATGAAGTCTCATTTGTTGCGTCAGCCCATAGTTTAGGGGTGGTTCTGGATTCTAAACTCAACTGGAAGGAGCATATCTCCTACATCTGTAAGAGAGCTAACACTCTCATGTATCGTCTGAACCACTTTAGGCGCAGCACCACACTTGAACTCCATAGGCATCTTATTCAGTCCCTCCTCTTCCCTATCGTGGATTACTGCTCTCTGGTTTACTGTAGTATCACAGGCGAGCTGGACCTCAGGATTCAGCGAGTTCTCAATCGAGGGATTAGATATATCTTTGGAGTCAGGAAGAGTGACCACATCACCCCTTACAGGCGAGAGCTGGGTTGGCTGCGATCAACAGGTAGCAGAGACTACTTTGCTTCTTGTCTGCTTTACAGTATTCTTCATACGGGAACTCCGTCTTATTTGGCAGATTTTTTTATTGTGAAACACAGCTCGCGACCTATTAGAGGTACTAATACTGACGCACTACTCATCTCATCCTATCGCACTGACATCCTTAAGTACTCATTCCATATCTCATCTGCCTATTTTTGGAATAGGTTACCTTCCAATATACGCTCTGCTCCATCTTTACCGATTTTCAAACGACTTATTTTTCATCACATCTTCATTACAGAGGGAGAAACCTAAGAACCATATGCCTGCCCATACCTAGTCTTCTAATAGTTGTTGATGATACTAGTGCAACCTAATCTAAGTGTTTTAGTAAACTTAAGTGTACCTTAGCAACTTAAATAGACTTAAATCGTCATTAGTATTAGTATTATATAAACCAACTATTTACTATTTACTTTTTATCATTGTTACTACTATGAATTATGAATTTATTATGATTGTTTCTTTCTAACTGCGTTATTATTTTTATTGTCAAAACTTTGTATATCCTACATATTTTTTGTACAACATACTGTAAAGTAAATAAATTTATCAAAATCAAAAAAAAATCAAATCATTTCCGTAAATCCTTATCAAGACCCACCCGAACAAAGTGGATACAAAGAGCCCACGCCGAAAATCTAACTCTCATCCCACCACCCTTACACTCCACACTTTCCCCCATCTTACATCCACTCCCCGTTCGATTCTGATCCCCCAAAGCCTCAGCCTCATCCTCACTCGCACACAGAAGACCGCCCGCGACAATTTTTTATTTCACTATTAATTACAAAAGAAAACTGTAAATACCTTATTATATTATTGTAACAACTTACTCTATGTAACTACGCCTACGAACATAGTAGGGTTCTCACTATGCTCGAAATAAATAAATCAAATCAAATCAAATCAAATTAAATCTCTCTCAATAGTTCACTTCGGTGCTTCGAGTCAACCAGTGCTCTCTTACAACAGTGTTTTTGTGCTTTAAGTCAACCAGTGTTCCAGTTTGTCATCATGTCTTCACTCGAGTACTTCGTTGTCAACATTAAGGCTCTCTTGAATTCTCTTCAACAACATGCTGATTTGGTGGACAACGGCGAGCTGCAGCAATGGTTGGATAAGGCTGAAGAAATGAAAGGTATTCTCCAGAATTTGCTTGTTTCTGAGGATTTAACCATCCATCAGAAGCGCAAGTGTGAAGCCTACGTTTTCCAGCTTACCAACATTGAAAAAAGACTCGAAAATTTGTTGGTGGTTACTGGTGGAGAGCTAGTGGTTCCTGATGAAGTACGGCGTGTTCCAGAAATACCTTAAGACTCTGTAAACTGGGAAGAATTACCTAGTGTTTTCCAAATTTACATTAAATCTGGAATCATAATAAATATTGCACATAAAGATATGAGATCCTTTCTCGAGAACTCCAGAGCTTTATTCGAAGAAAAAGTTGGTGAACATCCTGCTTTAATGGTTAGTGTTGAACTCTCATCGGAGTATGTGATTTTGAAAAATGACATCGAGACCAATGAAGTGAAACATTTCAATACCGCGAGTCAACCTATATTCGAGACAACCAATTTGAGAACAATCAAAACTTTATTGATCCTGTGCTACATCAAATAGAAGAGTTTGAAGGTTGTGGCTCAGGTTGGACCTTGCGGCAGATTTTAAGCATGGTGGTTAGCATGAAGCTGTACCAACCTATGCACGGAGGCTCTTACATTCTATTACCGACTCCCATTTTTAAGAAACGAGCTTGTGTGAACGTCAACAAAAATAATGCTGACCGTGTTAGTCACTATACACCATACTCAAATGAACTCAATTTTTCTGGTATATCATTTCCAGTAAAAATGAAGCAAGTGAAACAGTTTGAGCGTCAGAACGATGTCTCTGTAAATATTTTTGTTTTGAAGAAACATGGTAACCAGTTCGAAGTGTGCACTGCTCATGTTACTGACTGTTACAAACCTAACCACGTTCATTTGCTTTATGTGCAAGACCACTATGCTGATGAGAATGAAAAGCTCAATGAACTCATGAACAACATCCCCAAGAGTCATTATGTGTGGATCAAAGATTTGAGTCGATTGGTTGGTAAGCAGTTGACTGACCACAAGAAGACAGGTAAGAAGTACTTTTGTAACCGCTGCTTACACTATTATGACACTGAACAAAAACTTTTGAACTACAGAGCCATCTGTCAACAGTTTAACACTTGTAAAATTGAAGTACCCAATGAAATAGACAATAAACTAAAATTTTAAAATTTTAAAAATATGGACAAAGTGAGTCATGTGATTTATGCCGATTTTGAAAGCTTATTGAAGCCCACCGGTGATCCTCGCAGCCCACAACAACAGCAAGCCTTCAGCGTTGGTTATTTCTTAAAGAATAGCTACGACGATAGCCAATCGTACTACAAAAGTCATCGCCAAACTGAAGATGAACAGCAGTCACCTGCAGAATGGTTTGTGAAGGAGTTGAAAAGAATTGCGTCTGAGATCGAGCTGTTGCATAAGAATACAAAAGAAATTATTCTTACTGAACGGGATTGGAATAACTTTAATCAAGCCACAACTTGTTATTTGTGTAACAAAGGGTTTTTCAAGAAATCAGACCAGAAAGTGAAGGACCACTACCATATTACAGGCGAATACAGAGGCGCAGCCCACAGGTCGATTGATAAAATAATTTTGGGTCGGTAAAACAGTTTTCAAATTTTTAATAAAATTTTTCTTTTAGGTCGTTTAATTTGAAGTTCAAGGCAGCTAAATTTGTTCCTGTGATTTTCCACAACTTTTCGGGATATGACGCTCACTTTTTGATCAAGGAAATTGCCTCAAAGAAAATCCTTGATGGTGATATGTCTGTAATTGCTCAAAATAAAGACCGTTACATTTCATTCACAAAATATGTCGAGGGTCACGTGATCAACTTCCGATTCTTGGATTCATTTTGGTTTATTGCGTCATCCTTGGACCAGCTCGTCAAAAACCTCCCTGACAAGAACATCACCGTTGGAAATCTCCGTCAAGCTGGCTTAGAGGATGATCAAATTGAATTACTTACCGTAAAAGGTCATTACCCTTACGAGTTCACTGACTCTTTTGAAAAACTCAATGAGATGGAGCTTCCTGAACGAGAAAAATTCTACAGCAGTTTGACTGACACCACTATTGGAGAAGATGAGTACACCCACTCCAAGGATGTATGGTCCAAACTCAACGTGCAAACTCTTGGAGAGTACTTGGATATAACTCGTTCGACGTGTTTGGAAGCTTTCAGCTTGGATCCTGCCTGCTATTACACCATAGCTGGCCTATCGTGGGATTCCATGCATAAACAAACAGAGGTCGAGTTGGAACTGATAACAGACATCGATATGCTTCTCTTCATTGAAAAGGGGGTCAGAGGAGGTATCAGCCAGTGCTCCAATCAATACTCGGAAGAAAACAATCCCTATATAAAAGAAGGTTATGACCCTGACAAGGACGAGAAATAACTCGTTTACCTAGACGCCAACAACTTGTACGGGTAGTTATGACGTCATTATCAATTAATTTTTCATTTTTTAATTTCTAAGGTTTTTTTGTTTACAGTCGGGCTATGTGTTAGTATCTTCCGTACGGTGGGCTCAGGTGGGTAGATGTTTTAAGCGATCCAGACTTCTACGTCGTTCTAGAAGACAATGACATTGGGTACTTTCTGAAAGTTGACATTGAGAACCCAGAAGATCTTCATCTGGAGCATCAGGATCTCCCCTGCTGTGCTGAACATATGGCGCCACCTAACTCCAAGCACAAAAAGTTGCTCACTACGTTGTTGCATAAGGAGAATTACGTGATCCATTACAGGGCTTTGATGCAAGCACGGTCTCAAGGTTAAGAAAATTCACCGAGCAGTTCAATTTAATCAGTCGCAGTAGTTGAAGAATACATATACTTCAACACTGAGAAAAGAAGGTTGGCTATAAACAAGTTTGAACGTGATTTTTTCAAGCTGCTTAACAATATAATAGATGGCAAGACAATGGAATCACAGCAAGATCACAAGGACGCAAGAGTGGTAACAACTTGGCCCAGTCGGCATAGAGCTGATGCTTGCATCGCTTGTCCGAATTTTCACAGCCTCGTGGAACTTGCTGATGACGCTGTGCTAGTCCAGATGAAAAAGTGTAAAATTATGATTGATAAGCTGCTCTACATAGGTTTAAGCGTGCTTGATATCTCGAAGACCCTGATGTATGATTTCCACTACAACAAAATGAAGAAGTGGCCCGGTATCAAGTGTTAATTGCTCTACACAGACACAGACAGTTTCGGCTATGAAATTGAAGGAACCGACATATACAAGGCCATGAAAGAGCATCCGGAGTACTTTGACACTTCAGCCTACCCTCCAGACAATCGTTTCGAGATAAAACCTGAAAACGAGAAGAAGGTGGGCCTCATGAAAGACGAGTGCAACGGCGAAATCATGACTCATTTTATTGGACTACGCAGTAAAATGTACAGTCTTCTGGTAGAAAATGAAGCATGATGAAAGCCAAAGGGGTCAAGTCAACAGCACTCAGAAGACTTTCTTTTGAGGATTACAGGGAGTGTCTTTTCGAGAAATCTATTGTCAAATGCTTGCAGTTCTTAATCCGTTCGAAGAAACATCAGGTCACTACGGAGTGTCAAGAGAAAGCGGTTTTGAACCCTTACGATGACAAGTGGTACTTGATTCCTGGAAGTACCGATTATTTACCATGGGGCCACAAGGACATTGAGAAGTACCAAGAATTGGAGGAAGAATTCCAAGTGGCAGAGCCAATGGATGTTGCCCATGTAAGTTTGGTTTTTAATTTTTCTCTTTTCCTTGAAACTTTGTTTGACCAGATTTATATTCAAATTCCAAGTAACTACTATTTAATTTCTATGTATTCAAAAAGATATTAACTATAAATATTATTTGTTCCAGGAAAATGGATTTAAACAGCCCCAACAACCTTGCCTCCAACACCTACCTCCCCAGAATATTCTGGAACGAGATGGCCCTGAATGAGAACGACATGGTCACCGAGATCAAAAAGGTTACCACACGCTACGGACAAAAGATGGTCTTCGTCATCACCGAAGGTTCTAGTCCATTCCAAATTTTTGTTTCAACGCACCGTTTCTCTGATGATTCTCTGATGCCCTCTACGAGGATGACGACATGTATAATAATTTAGCAGCTAAAGCGAATAAATTAGAGCTATTCATTTTGAATTTGGGTAATAGTAAATTCAAATTCATGTAAATATTAGTTAATAAACCAACAAATTTATTTTTATTAATTGTGTTTTTATTTATTTATTCAAATATAATACAAATTTATTTATTAAAATATAATACAAATTATAAATTATTCTTGTGTATCCAACTGTTTTGACTTTTGTAAAACCCAACCATTTAACATATAATTTATCACCTCATTTTTTAATTACTTTTTCAACTAAAAAAACATCCAGATGTTTAACCCTATAAGATTCTTGTTCGTAAAAGCAGCCAGAAATTGGTTCACCTTTATGATCCTTTAAATGATAGGTAACTGGTTTAGTCTTGAGTACTCTGGTAACCGTGAAAATTTCCGTTGTCCAATTAGGTGCATAACCTTTTTCGAACAAGTGTTTTATTTTGCTAACTCTAACTTTATCATTGACTTTAAATTTTATTTTATTTGAAAGTTTTCTATTGTCCATAAAACGCATGAGAACTTCGGTTTCGTTGGCAGCAGTGACGTCCTTGGGTTTCATGCCAATTGTTCGATGTTTGATATTGTTCTATTTTTCAATTTACACTGGTAATAGATCGAGCCACTGATAACTCCCTTGCAAACTGAATTGTTTCAACATCTTGTTTTTTTAAAGTTTGATTAAATCGCTCAACAATGGATGCTTTGAGATTACTGTAAGTTGAATACGTATTGATTTTATGATTTTTCATGAGATCTTGAAAGTCTTTGTTGTAAAATTCCTCTGCACGATCAACATGAAGGTTCTTTGGAATTCGCTTCTCATTAAGAATAGAATTCATGGCTTCGGTAACATCTTTACTAGATTTTATTTCAACAGGCACACCACAAGCGTACTTTGAAAAACATCTATCGCAGTAAGCAAGTATCTGAATAGTTTGTTCTCCCGAGAGTAGGGTTGCATCTCTACGAGATCAGCTTGCCAGGTTTCATCAATACCTCGAACATCGAATTTTCTTCGAGGATAATTGCGACGAGCAGGCTTGTGAAGTTCTTCGACCACCACCTCTTTTTTATTCATCTTTTTCAACAATTTTAGCGTTTATTTGCAGAATACTTTTGTCAATGTCATCTCTGTGACCTTCAATTAATTCAAATAGTTCGTCAACTTTTTTCTGAACGTTGTTGCTTATCTCAGTTTTGTGATTGTTTAAAAAAGCACTCAAATCATCAACGTCACTTCTCAATCTTTTCGTAATCTCGTACAGACTTTGAAGTTCCAATCCAATCAAGTTTTTGATAGTTTCTAAATTAACGATGACGTTAGATTCCACAGGTTGCAAATTCGTTTGCCTTCTGCATCAAACTGACCGGTTTTGGTTAATTTATAACCTATACCTGGAGCACCTCGAGCACCCTCTGTATTCTTTTTTTAAGCAAGTCCAAACACATTGACACTGATTTTGATAATGATGTAGAATTATCGAAATCAGATCAATATATATAGCCAGCTTCTCGGAGCTCTTCGATGATTAAGTGAATTTTGTTCTCGTGATTATAATTGCCAGCTGATCTTCCGGCAACCAAAAGTTAAAGGCGTTCCACGAGCTCATTAGGATTACCCCAGTAAACAAGGTCCATATGAGTATTACGCTTTGCAACTTTGTATTGAGGTAAGAGTCCACTCCCGGTTGATTCGAACAAGTGTTTAATTACATTATTGTATTTCCAACTGGAAACATGTTTTTTTAATTGACCGTTGATATTTTTATGAGCGTTTGATTCCTCACGAATTTTTTGATAGTTTGATTCATCTTTGATATAAAAGTTTTCAGGATTCTTTTTTACAATAAGATCTTGCAACCCTTGAGGTCTTGAAAATGACTCATTGTTTATGAAAATCTAATCTTTCGAAAATCGTAAACTTGCATTCCCAAGCTCATACCCTTGCTTTGTTTTCTTTTTAATTCCTCATAGTTTATCTTGCTCTGCTGCAACTAGTTCGATTTCTTCTCCAAAGGAATCTTCTCCAATATTGAATTGAATTGAATTGAATGAGTTTATTAATTGTACATTATGTTGTACAAAAACAACAGCTTTTACATAGGTTGATGAATAACAAGTAGATCAAACTAATAAATATGATATAAATAATATAAATGATAATAAAAACAATAAATAATAATAATAAACATAGTATTATTAACATAAAAAATAAAATAATAAAAAGTAAACAGTTTTTAATGGTATACTTAATTACCACTGTGAGATAACTTAACTATTATTATCAGTCACGAAGATGCATCGTATTAATTAACTACTTAAAGTCCATGTATCACAGATAGTGTATAAATATCTTGTTCACTACAATGATAGCTATTATCTCACTGTCCAGGCAACTGATCCATACTCTCTGCGGCAAAAATATGAGCTTTGTTGAGTCGTTTAAATATAGGGAGTGATGGTGATTCCCGTATATGAGAGGGTAGACCATTCCAAAAGTATGTAGTAGAGACATGAAAGGAATTTTTTAAGTAGTCTGTGTGGAAGCTGGGAACAAGCAAAACCTCTCTGTTCACCTCCGTACCATTCACGACCCTTACAGGCCGGGAGCTTTGCTTGGCAATAAAAAAGTTCGCCAAGTAAGGTGGCGTTCCTGACCGAAAAAGATTAAAGAGGTTACAGGCCGCAAAGTAGTCTCTGCGACCCTTTGCCCGCAGCCAGCTCAGCTCACGCCTGTAGGGGGTGTCCCTCCGAATCCCGTAGATATACCTGATGCCCCTATTGAGCAAACGCTCAATCTTAAGATTCAACTCGCCCGAGATATTACAGTAAACCAGGGAACAGTAGTCCACGATAGGGAAGAGAAGTGCCTGAACAAGGTGATTGCGAAGGCTAAGCGTCGTGCTGCGTCTGAAGTGATACAGTCTATACATGAGTGAATTAACCCTAGCACAGACATACTTCACATGTCTTTCTCATTCAACTTTGAGTCCAGCGTCACACCTAGACTCCGAGCAGACGAAACAAACGGGACACATGAGTGTCCAAAGTGTAGGCAGTTTAAACCCATCTCGTTGAATCTATTTACAAGGACCGGGGAGCCAAAGATTATGGCTTAGTGGGATGTATTCCTGGATCGGATGAATTTATTCCAATACATTGATTTAAACTTGTTTTGTTTGAAATTATCACAGTGTCATCAACTAAGTCTTTATCACTCTGAAAGTTATCCTCAAACTTCACCAAATCACTCTTAAAATCTTCCTTTTTTTCATCTTTTTTCGTATAATCTGATTTTTTATGATTCGCGAGTTCTTGGAGAGGAGTAATTATGGGTTTAAACGTTTCATTCAAGGCTTTTTCTGTATCATGTCTTTGAGATTTAACTAAATTGTATTTCTGCTTTACAGCTTGACATTCTTTGACAAGCTGCGTGAGTATATTTTTTTCTTTTTCTATGTATGACATGTTGACCTCTTTAAGTCTAACTATAGACTGATGACACAGTCATTTAGTTAGTTATATTTATGGCAAAATTATCAAAGCATTTGCGATATCGACCAGAATTTATCGGTCTGTCCTTATCTATGACAACAAAGGTCTGATTATCTTTCTAACTTTCTGAACTCTTGACTAAATAATACGAGTAGATTAACATTATCTCGTACAAGATGTTTTGGCACTTGAGCATACGACTGACAAAGATAGAAAGAATCCACTTTAGCATGTCTACCCATGTAGAAGAATGCTTTCACGTTATCCATTTTTTCACAAGCAACGTCACCGAAAATCATTAATCATTAATGAATTCGGGAGAGCGTCTTTTGGTGATATTACATCTTCGTGCTCACTAAAAAGAAAATATTTTACACCATCTATGGGTTCCAAAAGTTCTTTCAGAAATTTATATTTCGGTTGGTTGAAGGATTTCGAATAAACATACACATTCTTAAATTTGCGAACATTTTCTTGCATAATGAGAGCCAATAAACTATTGGTCCTTCCACAGTTGGAAGATCCGCAGAATACTGCTGTTATTGTATCTGGAAGTAAATCACTATGTCTCTTGATCTTTTTTTCCTCTTCGACTGTTGTGTCGAAATTTATCACAAGAAGTTTCTTGGAACTCGGTAGAAAATCCATGTAAATCATTTAAATTCTGAACAAAGACTGGTCCAAGGAGGTATAAATACAGGGCTCATATAGTTTTCAACTCAGTCATTCATGAACTTCTGAACAGCGATGATCATTCACGAGAAAAAAGGTCGTGGTCTAATAAACAAGCTAATCAATAAACTCCCAATTGAAATCCATCTCCCAGGATATCAATATTGTGGACCTGGAACAAAATTGGCTAAGCGTTTAGCCCGTGGTGATCCAGGAATAAATCTATTAGACTCAGCTTGCAAGAACCACGACATAGCTTATTCTTAAAATCGAGAAAATTTACAAGCTAGACACGCAGCAGACAGAGACCTAGCGAATAAAGCATGGGATAGAGTACTTTCAAAAGACGCAAGAATTGGTGAAAGAGCTGCATCGTACGCTGTTACTAACGCTATTAATTTAAAAACCAAAATTTGACAGGGTCTGAAAAAGACCAAGAGAAAAATCAAGAAAAGAAAAAAAATGAAAAGAAAAACATAAAAGGCAACTTTGAAACAAATAATCAAGGCTGCAAAACCAAATGCAACAGGAAAATGTGCTAAAAAAGCTATAAGCTCAGCAATAAAGAATGCACGGGAGACCATCAAAAAAGCTGGTGGTAAGAAAAATGTTATAATCCCAAGAATTCTTCCAGTTTCCAAGAAAATTGGTGGGGTTTTGCCGTATCTGATTCCTTTTTTTGCTGGATTAAGTGCAACAGGTGCACTTGCTGGTAGAGCGGCTGGAGTAGCCAAGGCAACCAATCAAGAAAAGTCATCAGATTCCAAGACTTTGGAACATAAAATTGTGGCCATCTGTGTTTACAATTTTTATCCAAAGGTATATACAGAGAAAGGTTAACATCAATGCTTCATTCTACTTTGAGCTGTCATGGAGTCAATAACCTTAACTTTATCAGGTAATACTTCTTCACTTAGAGTTGGACTTACATCACACATAAAAGGTTGGTTATCATTCAATCCCAGACAAACCTTGGAAAATGCTGGATGGGTCGATGTAGACGAAAAAATCAAGATCACTGATAAAGGTTATTTCGATATATTTATCCCTCTCAGCATGCTTCTGGGTTTTGCAGAGGATTATCGAAATATTGTGGTCAATACAAAACATGAATTGATTCTTCAAAGATACAGTACAGATGTCAATGCGATCAAATCATCATCTTATAAAGAGGGGGCAGTAGATAAATGGGAAAATTGGAAATTGAATCATCTAAAATCGAGTGGCTCAAGCCATACGTGTTTCTCTCCAGCTAAAATAAAATTAGCATATTGAATCATCTACAAAGAGGTAAACCAGTGGTCATGAGTTTTCAATCTTGGGAATTATTTGATTATCCTATGCTTCCTAGTACTCCGAAACACGTATGGACAGTGAAAACATCCAATCAATTGAAAAAACCCCGCTTCGTTATTCTAGCATTTTAGACCAATCGTTAAAATCAAAAAGACAAAAACTTGAGATAATTTTATCACTGCAATATCAGAAATGCCAAACTTTATCTCAATTCTCAGTACTATTCTTACAGTAATCTGAATTTGGATATTGGTCAGAACCAGTATGCTATGCTTTACGACATATACGTCAATTTTCAGAATTCGTACTATGGTAAAGAGTCAGAACCGTTGTTGAGCAAAGAAAATTTTAACAAGAATAATTCACTGATTATTCTGAACTGCTCTAAACAGAACGAATCTCTGAAAAATGCTCCAGTTGATGTTCGTTTAGAATTTGAATCTAGTGATAATTTTCCAGGAATCACAACTGCTTACTGCTTGATCATACATGATCGAATAGTCAAGTACAATCCTGTCAGCGGAGACGTCAGAAAAGTCGGTTAGTGCACCTCAAGATGCTGAAGAGCCAAGTAGTCTTCAAGTGCTGCAGAGAAACCAGTTGCAATATTCCTAGTTGCGAATATTATTCAGAATTCAAAAAATCATTGGAGGGCTCAGCATTGCATAGAGCAATTCAAAGGTTAGTGCATTTCAAGCAACAAACATAAACAGTTGCAGTCAAACAAGAAATTAGTGAAATTCTGAGGATTGCCATATTTGGAAGTTTCAAAAGAAAAGTATGCTTAAAATATATTAATGCTTATAGTTATTGGGATACTTGTTCCAAATTCTATCGTACAGAACCTCAAAAAGAATTCTGTGATAATTTCGATGAGAGATATTTTGTGGATATAAAAGTCTCAGAACTCTTGAAAATAATTAACGAAAACAGAGTTTATAATATTCGATTTGGTATATCCAACGTCGATGAAACTGACTTTAAATCTTCATGATACACGCTGTCCAAAACATTACAGTGTCATTGGACTGAGTAGACATAAGTTTTTTCTAAGTGGTATTGGCAGGTACACACACGATTCAACCTGCATTTATAGCCAACTAAATATATGATGGAGTACGCGATAGACATGCAAGGATTTTTGCAACCTGGAAATGAATTTGTTGTCAAATAACTTGCAATAATTTCATTGCATGATGATTCTGACGCAAATTCATGTTCCAAGAACCGTTCCGTTGGCAGAGATTATCGAATAAGTACAGAAATATCAATCGTTTACTGGAAACCTCCAAGCATGGTTTGTCGTGGAGTTATGGAAAAGAACCCTACATGCTAGTGGTCAACGCGCTCAAGGAATACTTATCAGATGCCAAAAAAATTTATGTAAAAGGTGAAATGAAAAAGAACTGATTAGAAAGATTCAACTTACCTTTTTGCGAAGTGACGTCCATTGATTATTCCGAGAAACCAACTAAAGTTGCCACGGTATACTTGAATCACAAATTTCTCAGAAAAACTGCATGCGCACTGCAAAACGCTCGAATTATGAAAAAAGTTATTTAACAAACTTATATTTACAACTATATACAAGCACGTATCGACCTCGATGCATGCTGAAAAGAAAAGAGGTTTTAGTCGTGATCCTAGAGGGATCCACGACGAACGCAAGAAATAGTGGTATCACAGTGGCGTGACAGCTAGTAAAATTTTAAAAATGAGTGCCAGGCCCACTGTAACGAATTGGATTCCATAACATTATTAAAAGCAGCAATAAAAAAGAAAATATGACAAGTGCTAAAATGTCAAAAAGTTGAACAATACAAAAACAACTAGAAAAAAAAACTCGAAAAAAAAAATGTATTTGATAAAAAAGAATGTATCGATTGTAGAAACTTAGAATGCGCTAAATTTTTTTTCCGCACGTAGGGTTGAGAAACTTCTAGAGGATTACTCGCACCTATGTATTAGTTGAGTGCAAACTATTAAGGTGTCACAAGATTCGATGAAAAAATTATATATTACAGAATTGAAACCAATTGTTGCATTGTACAGACGCACGATCAAGATTTCGCCCTAAAAGTCTAATACGACGAACAATATCTTCCAAAAAGTGTGTCGTTAGCCTTGAGCAAAAATATCTAAAAAGAAAAAAAAGCATGGTGAATTATAAAAAGTGAATATAATTTTGTTAGTGAGTTTCTAAAATGTACAGCTGCATCTTATGCATCTCCACAGGAAACATCTTGATATAAAACGCATCTTAATGCATGATTTATCATGATAATCAATGCGTCATAAGGAGTTGGAGCATAAGATACAGTCGATCGTATTTAACACCATCTAATTACAGTTGGACCTCGCATTGCATTTTTTAAAAATATATCTGACTGGATCGCAGCGTATTGCATTTTAAAAATTACATTGCACCGTATCGCTTTGGATCATGATGCATCGAATTAGACTGCGTTGTATTATTTTGTATTGGCTTGGATCATCTGAATACTGCTGAATTGGATTAGGCTTTAGTTCATCACTTTTTATTCATTGCATTGGATTCGATGTATTTGGATCGCATTGAGCTTGAGAGAATCAATTTTTTTAATTACACTCGACTGAATGTTGACTTTGGATTATAATAAATCAAATCCGATGACGCGATACCACTTTGAACTGTATTGAATTCGATTGGGTTGGATGGGATTGGATTGAATTGAATCGCATCGTATCGGATCGGATTGAAACGCATTGGATCGCATCGGATCACATTGAATTGGATTGGATTGCATCGGATCGGATTGAATCGCATTGGATAGCATCGGATCGCATTGGATTGGCTTGGATCGCATTGAATCGGATCGGATCGGATCGGATTTGTATTAAATTAATTAACTTTCAACTGGAAAATAATAAGGAGTCTGAGAGGGAACTTAAGTTTCAGTAGCAAAATAAATAAAAGATGAATTTGAGATAATTACTGGCAGGATATTAATATTTAAAATACCAAAAAAAAAATTCAAGCATTCTAGCAGTGAGGTATTAAGATATTTTCAGGATCTTAAAAATGGAATACCAAGATATTCGATCATGAGTACTTAATTTCATAAACGACCTTATGATATAATTATTCAGTGATATAAGTCATTTTTTAAAGTTTAATTTAAATTTTAGGGATTGGCATTGAAAAAGGAACAAAAATGAAGAATTGATGAAATAAAAAATTTTAATTCAGGCCCGAAAAAGTAGAAAAATTTTTTTTTTAAGTGACATGTTTATTTTTATTTCTTAATTCCTTATATCGGGATATTAAAAAACTTATTCTGGGACCTTTTATGAATCAAATGATTATTTCTGGGACGTCCCAGAAATTGTACTGTACCAGATTACTATTTCTGAGACGTTTTTAAAAATGGGTTATTTTGGAATATTTTAGAGTTATGTGGATACAAACGGGTTATCCTTACTTTGGGCAGGGGTTGGAGGGAGGATTATTACTTTAGGAAAGCGAAAGGGGATGATTATTACTTTAGTAGTTTAGAAGGTTTATTTTGAATTTGAGAAGGGTTATATAAGAGTTATTTGGTATTAGAAAGTGTTATTTTTGGCTTTTTTAAGTGACAATTTTATTTTTATTTCTTACATTATATGCGTGTTCGTGTGTGCGTGCGCGCTCTTGCGTGTATGTGTATGTGTGTGTGTCAAACATTATATACAGGGTGGCTGTTCAGTAGTGGATGGGCTTAAAAACTTGAAAAATGTGCATTTTTTCTATAGATTATGCAACGTAAGAGTTACTACTTACAAAATTGAGAATCAGATGGGCCAGCCAGAATAAGGCCCGAGCCCGTACTGTGGGCCCTACGGACCCTAAAACCACTTTTTCAAATGGAAAACTATACTTTTCACAAGAGCGGAAAATTCGAGGCTGCTGTAGGACTTTGAAATATTTTTTCTAGTCCATTCTGAGCCACGTAGATGGCCCAAAGAGCCCTTTAACGTTAATACCTGAATAACTCGGAAAAAAGTCACTTTTTCGACTACCCAAGCTCTAGCAAAGTTTTTTTTTACAAAATTTAGGATCAGATGGGCCAGACAGAATAGGGCCCAGGCCTTTACTGTGGGCCCTACGGGCCTTAAATCCTTCAGCCTTCAAGGTTACGGGCTTGGGGATTAGGGGCTTAGGAGACAAAGGCTTTGAGCTTGGAGTCTCGGGCAAAAGACCTTCAGGGTTGCGGGCTCGAGAGTTAGGGGGATAGTGGTCTCTTGACGAGTTATGGGCGGAGGGGATAAACGTGCATGGTGACGGGCTGTAGGGGTGTTGGATTAGAAGATCAATGTTTTAAGATTGCGAGCTCAAAGAATGTGGGTCTTGAAGGTTAAGTGTTTTGTGGTTACAGACTTGATGATTGTGGGCTTCTACGGTTAAAAGCTTCGGAGTTATGGGCTTAAGGAATTAAGCTTTATGATTACGGGCTTCTGAATTGTGGACTCCGTGGTAAGGGCTGAGAGGTTATGGGTTTGAGGGATGAAGGTTTTGGGCTATGAAAGTTAGAGGCTTTGTGGTTAAGGGCTTCGGGGTTTGTAGGCTAGAAAATCTTGGGAGTTGTGAGCTCGGGGCTAAGGGCTTCGAGGTTATAGTCAAGTAAAATAAAGATTTTGTAGATACGGACTTGATGAAGATTGTAAGCTCAAGGGTTAGGTGCTCAGTGGCTAAGGGCTTCGGGATTATAAGCTTTAGATATAAAGGCTTTGTAGATATGAGCTCGAGAGTTGTATGCCTAGGGGTAAAGAGCTTAGAGGATAAAGGCTTCATGGTTACGGGCTCAAGGGGTATTGGTTTAGAGCATAAATGTTATGATGTTTTGGGCACGAGAGTTGTGAGCTTTAAGGGTCTTGGATTGAATTAACCGGGTGGGTGGAAACTCAATAAAAACAGCACAGATTTAGAAAAATAACACTGTTTGAATAATTATTTATTAAAAACACAATTTTGTCTCGTACAAAGATGAGAGCTTTTACGTAGCGTATTTATTTAGTTAGGACAATGTACACAAAAACTAATCTACCAGCAACACGAGGGAACTTGCGCGCGCTCGCTTGACCGCCTGGCTCGCAGCGTAAGAGAAAACGGCCCAGCCTTCCACGCGTGGCAACGTTTCCACGTTCACGCTTGCGTCATTTAGGCTTCACTTCAAAAATGCTCTAACAAAGAGGTAAGGACTTTGAGGTTACAGGCTCGATAATTGTGAGATTAGCGTATGAAGCTTTCAGGTTTGCAGGTTCAGCTTTTTGTGCCAAAAAAAGATAGTTTTACATACTCATCGGGCTCACACCTAGTGAGTTACTGGGCCCTACTACAGGCTAAACTTCATAAAAAAAATTATTTCAAATCTCAATTTAACGTAAGAATGTTTTTTTCTGAGTTATTCAGATGTCATGATTAGTGGAGGGTTTGTGGACCTCCAACAAGACTTAGACAATTCCTGTAAAATTTTATGATTATTATTTTACTTGTAAGTCCCAGTAGTTTTTAATTTGATTCTTCATTTCAGTTTTATTTAAAGTGATTTTACTGTACACTCTCTAGGTCTCAAAGTAAAAGCCCAGTCCTTATTCTTTTGGGCCCTATTCTGTCTGGGCAATCTGATCCTAAATTTTGTAAAAAAAAAACTTTGCTACAGCTTGGGCAGTCGAAAAAGTGATTTTTTTCCGAGTTATTCAGATATTAACGTTAAAGGGCTCTTTGGGCCCTCTACGTGGCCTCAGAAAGGACTAGAAAAAATATTTCAAAGTCCTACAGGAGCCTCAAATTTTCCGTTCTTTACAAATCTGGGATGAAAAGTATAGGTTTCTATTTGAAAAAATGGTTTTAGGGTCCATAGGGCTGACAGTAATGGCTCGGGCCCTATTCTGTCTGGCCCATTCGATCCTAAATTTTGTAAGAAGTAACTCTTACGTTGTATGTTCTATAGAAAAAATGCATATTTTTCAAGTATTTTAGTCCATCCACTACTTAATAGCCACCCTGTATGTACATTAGGACGGGGCTTAATTTTTTTTTATTTCTTTTTTGATGAGCGCAGGGTAAAAATCGCTTCTTTATACCTAAAAAGTCATGCTCATGCCGAAAAAAAAATTTTCAAACCCTTTTTTAACGTGCCTCAAGGCCCCTGAAGTTTCCCATGGGATTTGCACGTAAAAAACGAGTCAAAATGTTTATTGTTCAAAAACAAGATGAAAATTTAAAATTTTTTACATCAAAACTATATAGATCGATGTATTTTTTTGCCCTGAATCGAATGGCAGCATTGTTTTTTGAAGATTCCTTGATTTTTAAAAAGCACAGGCAAAAAAGTGCGAAATAACATGAATAATCGTTGAAAAAACAGGTTTTTCGAATAAAAATTGCAGAGATAATGGAATTTTTTTTCTTTTAACAACATGTTTCTATGTATTTTTTCTCCAGAAACCTAGTGGCAGTATTATTTTTAAAGGGTTCCTGAATTTTGAAACATTACAAGCAAAAAAGTACGAAATAATAAGAAAAATCGTAAAAAAACGAGTTTTGCGAATAGAAATTATAGATGTAATGGAATTTTTTTCTCGTAACAACTCATTTTCATTAATTTTTACCCTCCAAAACCAGTATAATTATTAGTTTCACTCAATTCTGTCAAAAAAATTTTATTATAAAAAATCAAAGAAATAATGTAAAAATATCGTAAAAAAAAATCTAATTTTGCATTAAAAAAAGAAAAAGATTTCTACCCAAAATGAATTTTTTAAAATCTTTTTCTATAAATTTATATCTTTTCATTAAAAATTTAAATTAATAAAATAAAAAGTAGCTTTCATTTCGAAATTGAATGATAATATTTAACTTGTAGTTTTTAAACAAAACACAGACTCACTATATTTTCTTCCTTCCTGAAATCAAGAAAGTCCTAAATTAAATTAGATGTAAAATTGAAAAAAAAATATGTATTGAACCCAAAATAAAATACATTACATATATTTACATTGTAAATATTTATATTATAAGGGATTTTAAACAAATAATTTTAATTAAACAATAATAAAAAAAATCATTTCGTTTACTAATTAACCCATTAAGTCCGAGGATTTTTTGAATTTTTGGTTGTGTTTGAGCTGGGAAATCTTAGGGAAAACTGTGAAAAATGTATACCTGAATACCCTATCCCCCTATTTTCAAGTATGCCCTACACGATGGTATAGTTCAAAAAAGTCAAAAATTCGATTTTCATTTGTTTATAAACAAATTAAAAAAAAAAACAAGATTTTTTTTGCACTTTTTTTTTTTTAATCGAAAAATTGAGTGGTTAAAAAATTTTTTACACACTTTAGAATATCATCGCGGGTGATCACGCATTTCAAAGTTTCCAAATCTTCTTGAAAATTGTAGCTGCGATTTTTGTAAACAAAATGGCGGCCAAAACACTGCGAAGAAAAAATTCGTAAAGCAGCCGAAGGCGGAACCAACATCGAAAAACTTATTTTGCTCAAAAATATTTATTGAAAAAGCATAAAAAGTCTTTGAAATGTTAATTGTTAATATTTTTATCATTTCAATTGCATATATGCGAGTATTGGGCCCAATAGGGAGGGACCCAAAAATAAACATTGAGAAATCGAAAAATAAAAAATACTAACTTATTCTACGTAAAATTATAAGAACAAAATATACTTGGTGTTTTTTTTATTGGGGCCACTATTTTTTCATAAAAATTCGTTGAAGTTGGGACTATCAACCAATTGAGTCCAAGGATTTTTTGAATTTTTGGTTGTGTTTGAGCTGGGAAATCTTGGGGAAATCTTGGGGAAAATGTATACCTGAATACCCTACCCCCCTATTTTCAAGTATGCCCTGCACGATGGTGTAGTTTAAAAAAGTCAAAAATTCGATTTTCATTTGTTTATAAACAAATTAAAAAAAAAAAACAAGATTTTTTTTGCACTTTTTTTTTCTAATCGAAAAATTGAGTGGTTAAAAATTTTTTTACACACTTTAGAATATCATCACGGGTGATCACGCATTTCAAAGTTTCCAAATCTTCTTGAAAATTGTAGCTGCGATTTTTGTAAACAAAATGGCGGCCAAAACACTGCGAAGAAAAAATTCGTAAAGCAGCCGAAGGCGGAACCAACATCGAAAAACTCATTTTGCTCAAAAATATTTATTGAAAAAGCATAAAAAGTCTTTGAAATGTTAATTGTTAATATTTTTATCATTTCAATTGCATATATGCGAGTATTGGGCCCAATAGGGAGGGACCCAAAAATAAACATTGAGAAATCGAAAAATAAAAAATACTAACTTATTCTACGTAAAATTATAAGAACAAAATATACCTGGTGTTTTTTTTATTGGGGCCACTATTTTTTCATAAAAATTCGTTGAAGTTGGGACTATCAACCAATTGAGTCCAAGGATTTTTTGAATTTTTGGTTGTGTTTGAGCTGGGAAATCTTGGGGAAATCTTGGGGAAAATGTATACCTGAATACCCTACCCCCCTATTTTCAAGTATGCCCTGCACGATGGTGTAGTTTAAAAAAGTCAAAAATTCGATTTTCATTTGTTTATAAACAAATTAAAAAAAAAAAACAAGATTTTTTTTGCACTTTTTTTTTCTAATCGAAAAATTGAGTGGTTAAAAATTTTTTTACACACTTTAGAATATCATCACGGGTGATCACGCATTTCAAAGTTTCCAAATCTTCTTGAAAATTGTAGCTGCGATTTTTCTAAACAAAGTGGCGGCCAAAAAACTACGACGTAAAAATTCGTAAAGCAGCCGAAGGCGGAACCAACATCGAAAAACTTATTTCGCTCAAAAACGAGGCCTTCAGATGTATTTATTTATTTATTTATTTATTTATGTTATTTATTTATTAGATTATTTGATTTTTCTGTTAAAAAAATAAATTAATAAATAAATACTTGAATTTTTATTTATTTCCTTTTTTTGTTATGCAGTGTCAAACTGAATACGAAATATATGTTCAATAAAAATAGCCTGCGTATTTCATAATTATTAGAAATACAATTTTGTTATGCAGAAGAAGAGAAAGTAAGAAAGAACAACGGATTCATTGATGCTGTTAAAGCTTTTGCCAGGTGTATACGAGTATAGCTGAAAGGCATAGAGTCTGCTTCATAATCCCCACTTCATGGGTTCGAACCTTGCTTACGAAAATTAAAAACTCAAAATTATTGCCATAAATAAAAAAAAAATACAAGAAATGTAACGTACAATATATTTTATTTTTTTACATTTTATTACATTATGTTTTTGTAAAAATTAATAAAATTTTGAATGTAGTCATTCTAGTTGGGCAAAAACTAATTGAAAAGAAAACTAAATGAACAGAATATTTTTAATGTTTGCAGATATTTTGGATTTACAATTTTTTTCTGTATTTGAGATACTTTTTGCTCTAAGCGGGATTTGAACCCATGGACTTGTGATTACGAAGCAGACTCTATGCCTTTCAGCTATAGTCGTATACACCTGGCAAAAGCTTTAACAGCATCAATGAATCCGTTGTTCTTTCTTACTTTCTCTTCTTCTGCATAACAAAATTGTATTTCTAATAATTATAAAATACGCAGGCTATTTTTATTGAACATATATTTCGTATTCAGTTTGACACTGCATAACAAAAAAAGGAAACAAATAAAAATTCAAGTATTTATTTATTTATTTATTTTTTTTTTAAAAGAAAAATCAAGTAATCTAATAAATAAATAACATAAATAAATAAATAAATAAATAAATAAATAAATACATCTGAAGGCCTCGTTTTTGAGCGAAATAAGTTTTTCGATGTTGGTTCCGCCTTCGGCTGCTTTACGAATTTTTACGTCGTAGTTTTTTGGCCGCCACTTTGTTTACAAAAATCGCAGCTACAATTTTCAAGAAGATTTGGAAACTTTGAAATGCGTGATCACCCGTGATGATATTCTAAAGTGTGTAAAAAAATTTTTAACCACTCAATTTTTCGATTAGAAAAAAAAAGTGCAAAAAAAATCTTGTTTTTTTTTTTTAATTTGTTTATAAACAAATGAAAATCGAATTTTTGACTTTTTTAAACTACACCATCGTGCAGGGCATACTTGAAAATAGGGGGGTAGGGTATTCAGGTATACATTTTCCCCAAGATTTCCCCAAGATTTCCCAGCTCAAACACAACCAAAAATTCAAAAAATCCTTGGACTCAATTGGTTGATAGTCCCAACTTCAACGAATTTTTATGAAAAAATAGTGGCCCCAATAAAAAAAACACCAAGTATATTTTGTTCTTATAATTTTACGTAGAATAAGTTAGTATTTTTTATTTTTCGATTTCTCAATGTTTATATTTGGGTCCCTCCCTATTGGGCCCAATACTCGCATATATGCAATTGAAATGATAAAAATATTAACAATTAACATTTCAAAGACTTTTTATGCTTTTTCAATAAATATTTTTGAGCAAAATAAGTTTTTCGATGTTGGTTCCGCCTTCGGCTGCTTTACGAATTTTTTCTTCGCAGTGTTTTGGCCGCCATTTTGTTTACAAAAATCGCAGCTACAATTTTCAAGAAGATTTGGAAACTTTGAAATGCGTGATCACCCGCGATGATATTCTAAAGTGTGTAAAAAATTTTTTAACCACTCAATTTTTCGATTAAAAAAAAAAAAGTGCAAAAAAAATCTTGTTTTTTTTTTTAATTTGTTTATAAACAAATGAAAATCGAATTTTTGACTTTTTTGAACTATACCATCGTGTAGGGCATACTTGAAAATAGGGGGATAGGGTATTCAGGTATACATTTTTCACAGTTTTCCCTAAGATTTCCCAGCTCAAACACAACCAAAAATTCAAAAAATCCTCGGACTTAATGGGTTAAAATTATTTAATTCATATTTTATTTTGGGTTCAATACATTTTTTTTTTTCAATATTCACAATGTAAATATTAAAAATAAGGGATTTTAAACAAATGATTTTAATTAAACAATAATAGAAAAAATCATTTCGTTTTCTAATTAAAATTATTTAATTCATATTTTATTTTGAGTTCAATACATATTTTTTTTTCAATTTTACATCTAATTTAATTTAGGACTTTCTTGATTTCAGGAAGGAAGAAAATATAGTGAGTCTGTGTTTTGTTTAAAAACTACAAGTTAAATATTATCATTCAATTTCGAAATGAAAGCTACTTTTTATTTTATTAATTTAAATTTTTAATGAAAAGATATAAATTTAAAGAAAAAGATTTTAAAAAATTCATTTTGGGTAGAAATCTTTTTCTTTTTTTAATGCAAAATTAGATTTTTTTTTACGATATTTTTACATTATTTCTTTGATTTTTTATAATAAAATTTTTTTGACAGAATTGAGTGAAACTAATAATTATACTGGTTTTTGAGGGTAAAAATTAATGAAAATGAGTTGTTACGAGAAAAAAATTCCATTACATCTATAATTTCTATTCGCAAAACACGTTTTTTTTACGATTTTTCTTATTATTTCGTACTTTTTTGCTTGTAATGTTTCAAAATTCAGGAACCCTTTAAAAGTAATACTGCCACTAGGTTTCTGGGGAAAAAATACATGGAAATATGTTGTTAAAAGAAAAAAAATTCCATTATCTCTACAATTTTTATTCGAAAAACCCGTTTTTTTAACGATTATTCATGTTATTTCGCACTTTTTTGCCTGTAGTTTTTAAAAATCAAGGAGTCTTCAAAAAAAAATGCTGCCATTCGATTCAGGGCGAAAAAATACATCGATTTATAGTTTTGATGTAAAAATATTTAAATTTTTATCTTGTTTTTGAACAATACACATTTTGACCCGTATTTTACGTGCAAATCCCATGGGAAACTTCAGGGGCCTTGAGGCACATTAAAAAAGGGTTTGAAAATTTTTTTTCGGCATGAGCATGACTTTTTAGGTATAAAGAAGCGATTTTTACTCTGCACTCATCAACAAAAAAATTAAAAAAAATTAAGCCCCGTCCTAATGTACATGCAAATATATAAATTTTTAAAAACCAAAAATAACCCTTTCTATTGCCAAATAACCCTTATATAACCCTTCTCAAACTCAAAATAAACCTTCTAAACTACTATAGTAATAATCATCCCCTTTCACTTTCCTAAAGTAATAATCCTCCCTCCAACTCCTGCCCAAAGTAAAGATAACCCGTTTGTATCCACATAACTCTAAAATATTCCAAAATAACCCATTTTTAAAAACGTCTCAGAAATAGTAATCTGGTACAGTACAATTTCTGGGACGTCCCAGAATTAGAAAGCACATCCCAGAAATAATCATTTGATTCATTAAAGGTCCCAGAATTAGTTTTTTAATATCCCGATATAAGGAATTGAGAAATAAAAATAAACATCTCACTTAAAAAAAAAATTTTTTCTACTTTTTCGGGCCTGAATTAAAATTTTTTATTTTATCAATTCTTCATTTTTGTTCCTTTTTCAATGCCAATCCCTAAAATTTAAATTAAACTTTAAAAAATGACTTATATTACTGAATAATTCTATCATAAGGTCGTTTATGAAATTAAGTACTTATGATCTAATATCTTGGTATTCCATTTTTAAGATCCTGAAAATATCTTAATACCTCACTGCTAGAATGCTTGAATTTTTTTTTTCGGTATTATAAATATTAATATCCTGCCAGTAATTATCTCAAATTCATCTTTTATTTATTTTGCTACTGAAACTTAAGTTCCCTCTCAGACTCCTTATTATTTTCCAGTTGAAAGTTAATTAATTTAATACAAATCCGATCCGATCCGATCCGATCGCAATACGATTCAATGCGATGTGATCTGATGCGATCCGATACGATCCATACGCGATACAATCCAATCCAATGCAATCCAATGCGATCCAATGCGATCCGATGCGATTCAATCCGATCCGATGCGATCGAATCCAATCCAATTCAATGCGATCAAATGCGATCGAATCCAATCCAATACAATGCGATCCAATGCGATCGAATCCAATCCAATTTAATGCGATCCGATGCAACCAATCCGATCCGATACGATTTAATTCAATCTTATCCCATCCAATCCAATCGAATTCAATACAATTCAAAGTGGTACGAGGTCATCGGATTTGATTTATTATAATCCAAAGTCAACATTCAGTCAAGTGTAATTAAAAAAAGTGAATCTCTCAAGCTCAATGCGATTCAACTACATCGAATCAAATGCAATGAATAAAAAGTGATGAACTAAAGCTCAATCCAATTCAGCAGTATTCAGGTGATCCAAATCAATCCAAAATAATACAACGCAGTCTAATTCGATGCATTATGATCCAAAGCGATCCGGTACAATGTAATTTTTAAAATGCAATACGCTGCGATCCAGTCAGCTATATTTTTTAAAAATGCAATGCGAGGTCCAACTGTAATTCTATGGTGTCAAGTATGATCGAATGTATCTTATGCTCCAACTCCATATGACGCATTGATTGTCATGATAAATCATGCATTAAGATGCGTTTTATATCAAGATATTTCCTGCGGAGATGCATAATATGCAGCTGGACATTTTAGAAACATACTAGCAAAATTATATTCACTTTTTATAATTCACCATACTTTTTTTTCTTTTTAGATATTTTTGCTCAAGGCTACCGACACACTTTTTGGAAGATATTGTTTTTCGTATTAGACTTTTAGGGTGAAATTTGCATCGTGCGTCTGTACAATGCAACAATTAGTTTCAATTCTGTAATATATAATTTTTTCATCGGATTTTGTGACACCTTATAGTTTGCACTCAACAAATACATAGGTGCGAGTAATCCTCTAGAAGTTTCTCAACCCCAAGCGCAGAAAAAAAATTTAGCGCATGCTTAATTTCGACAATCGATACATTCTTTTTTATCAAATATTTTTTTTTTTTCGATTTTTTTTTCTAGTTGTTTTTGTATCATGCAACTTTTTGACATTTTAGCACTTGTCATATTTTCTTTTCTATTGCTACTTTTCATAATGCTACGGCATCCAATTCGCTATAGTGGGCCTGGCACTAATTTTTAAAATTCTACTAGCTGTCTCGCTACTGTGATACCAATATTTCTTGCAATCGTCGTGCATCCCTCTAGGATCACGACTGAAATCTCTGTACTTTTCAGCACGTATCGAGGTTAATACGCGCTTGTATATAGTTGTAAATATAAGTTTGTTTTAAGTGCAGCTACTGGATTTCACATCACGTCACCACACTCCACATTTCCTTTTTTTCAAGAAGCTACGCTGATCCCCAGCAAACCTAAAGAGACGGCAATAAACTCCAGAACATAAAGTTAAAATATTTATATAAATACATTGTGATATTTTTGGAGGCAAAACAGGAGACTACGATTTAATCTCGAAGGAGGAGGCGTGAGATACAATTGTACAATGAAGAAAAGTACAGTAATAAATATTTAATTAACTTTTATGTAAACCTCTAAAAATAAGTTTTGTAAATAGCTTGTAAAACTTTTGTAGACAATTATTAATAAAAATTTTTGAACAAATAATTTTTGATAATTTCACATGAATTTTCTGAAACACAACGGTCTTTATCCTCGCGAGCGGCCGCAGGTACCTATCTTGCCTCGGGAGAGCGGTGGCGGCTGGTGTATGCTAGTGATATGGCGAAGGTATGGTGGTGTAGTACGGCGGGTGTAGTACGAAGGTTATTTTGCTCTCGGTTATCTGGGGAGGATCGCCCCGGTGGGGAGGAGGTTGGGGAAAAGAACCCTGGGTTATCTGAGGAAGAACGCCCAGGGTTATATGGAGTGGGGGGTAATCCGGGTTATTTGGAAAAGATCGCCCCGAGGTTAACTGATGGAGCTTGGATTATCAGAGGAGGACCAGCCCGGGTTATCTGAGGTGGAACGCTCCGATGATGGGGAGAGGTGTCGGGGTAGGGGGGGGGGGGTCTCTAATTGTTTTATCTACTGAAGTTAAAGTTTTTAGATCTTCTAGAATATTTTAAGGCTGTTTTCATTGGTCCGAAAAAGACCCTCTAAGACGCATTTGTTAGCGAGATATCGCCAAAACAAGTTTGAACAAAGTTCACCAGGCCCAAATTGAATGTATTTTTCTCTGACACTCAGCAAGCATCTGCATGCATTTGTAAGCTAGTTATCGCAGAAACAAGTTTGAACCAACTATACTAGGCCCAAATCGAATGTATTTTTCTCTGACAGTCAGCATACATCTTGAAAAGCTCTTTCCTCCATTCTCCATGAAGTTACAAGTATAATATCTAATCATTCTTTTGAAAAACAGTCAAAAAATGATTATTTTAATGGTATTTTTTTAACAATACGATGACTGGATTGATCCGAAAAAGACCCTCTGAAAAGTATTTGGTAGCGAGTTGTCACCAAAACAAGTTTGAACCAATCGACCAGGCCCGAATCGAATTGATTTTTCTCCGACACTCAGCAAACATCTTGAAAAACTCTTTCCTCCATTCACCATGAAGTTACAAGTATAATATCTAATTATTCTTTTAAAAAACAGTCGAAAAATGATTATTTTAATGGTACTTTTTTAACAATACGATGACTGTATTGTATAATTTCTTTTCCCTTATAAACTTCTGCATTTGTCTTGAAACAAATACATTTGATAATATTGGAGTTTTTACTCCTTCTTCAATATTTTAAGGCTATTTTCATTGATCCGAAAAAGACTTTCTAAAACGCATTTGTTAGCGAGTTGTCACCAAAACAAGTTTGAGCCAACTCTACCAGGTTCAAATTGAATTGATTTTTCTCTGACACTCAGCAAACATCTTGAAAAACTCTTTCCTCCATTCTCCATGAAGTTACAAGTATAATATCTAATCATTCTTTTGAAAAACAGTCAAAAAATGATTATTTTAATGGTATTTTTTTAACAATACGATGACTGGATTGTATAATTTATTTTCCCTTATAAGCTTCTGAATTTGTCTTGAAACCAATACATTTAATAATGTTGGAGTTTTTACTACTTCTTCAATATTTCAAGGCTATTTTCATTGATCCGAAAAAGACCCTTTGAAACGTATTTGTTAGCGAGTTGTCATCAAAACAAGTTTGAACCAACTCTACCATGCCTAAATCGAACGTTATTTTCTGTGACACTCAGCATACATGTTGAAAAGCTCTTTTCGCGAATCTCCATGAAGTTAGAGCTATAATATCAAATCGTTCTTTTATAAACAGTCGAAAAATGATTGTTTTAATGAAATTTTTTCTAACAATTAGCTGACTCTATTGTATATTTTTTTTTCAATCTTAAACTTCTGAATTTGTCTTGAGACTACTACATTAAATGAAGTTAGAGTTGAACCAACTCTACCAGGCCCAAATTGAATTGATCTTTCTCTGACACTCAGCAAATATCTTGAAAAGCTCTTTCCTCCATTCTCCATGAAGTTACAAGTATAATATCTAATCATTCTTTTGAAAAACAGTCGAAAAATGATTATTTAAATGGTATTTTTTTGAACAATACGATGACTGGATTGTATTTATTTATTTATTGATATATTTTAGTACATACGGGCTATTGATCCAAATACAAAGTATAATGCATAGTATATTGATAGGTAGCGCAATATAAAGAACTGTAATCAGAGCTTATGTTATGCAAACTTAAGAATTTTATAGGTTGTATCTCTCTTAATGGCCTCAAAAGGCATATGAAATAGATCATAAACATTAAAAAGTGATGGAGTTAACAAACTTACACGATAGATATATGATCTTTGCTGCAATTTTGATCATGAAGACTTAATTACTAATGAACTTGATTGCCCTAACATAATTTCACCTACCCATGGAACTTTTAAACTGACCAACTGCAACAAATCAGGTGAGTCAACTCTCCCTTGCAACAGTCTGAAGAAAAACATCAGATCCAAATAGTCAAAAAAAGAATCCAATGAGGAAAGACCATATCGCTCAGCAATAACAGAGTAGTCATGGTCAAAATTGTCCATGGGCTGGTGGGATCGGTAAACTAATGAGCTAAGAAAATGATGGTGTACAAATTCAACGGTTCTAATGTCAGACTCAGTCATTGGTCTCCAGACACCAGAGGCAAATATGAGAACTGACCTAATAAATGAGGTATACAATTTAATCAAAGTAGACGGCTTTGAAAATTCATGTGATAATCTTAGAATATAGTGTAACATTCGATTAGATTTGCTAACCGTAAAATTTAAATGATCCTTAAACAGAAATGACTCATCATAATAAACTCCCAGATCTCTAACAATAGTCGATCGAGATGAAAGTACATTACATAAGTAATAATCATAATAAATAGCCTTTGTCTTACGAAATGTCATCACAGTGCATTTTGTTAGGGAGAATGGAAGAGCATTGTCAACAGACTATTGACCCAGCCTAATCAAGTCTTCCTGCATACGCAAGGAATCTGCCAAGGATTTCATTGCCAAGGATAGTTTCAAATCGTCCGCAAAAAGTAAAAATCTACAATGCAACATAACATGAACAATATCTCCAATAAAGAGAGTGAAAAATAAAGGACCAAGATGAGATCCCTGTGTAACACCCGTCCTGGCAATAAAACACCTTGATCGACAATCAGACAGCTTCACTGAAAGTTCACGGTCTGACAGATACGATCTAAACCAGTTCAACAATGCTCCAAAAATTCCATATTTCTCCAACTTACTAATAAGAAGATCATGATTAACCGTGTCAAATGCTGATTTAAAATCCGTATAAACGGAATCCACTTGACACCCTCCAGACAAAGCATCAACGATAAACTCACTATAAACAAACATATTTGACATGATTGATCAAGACCACATAAAACCACGCTGATTTATCGACAGATAAGTTTTCAAGACGGGTGCAATTTCCCCCTCAACAAGTGAGTCTAAGACCTTAGAAAAAATAGAGAACTTGGCAGTAGGACGATAGTTCTTGACTCTAGACTTGTCACCCTTCTTAAAACAAGAGTAACATCTGTGTATTTCCACACTTGAGGAAAAATACCCGACGATAAAGAGCTATTATATGTATAAAACAACGGTATTGCTAATTCTCTATACAATTTCTTAACAAAATATACTGAGATACCATCAGGTCCCGGACCTAGAGAATCAGACAATCCACTCACTGCATTAGCTATAGCCCTCTGACTAATGTGAACATCACTCATTGCAACAGAGCTGGAGATTGTTTGATTAAAGGTTGGATTACTCTCAGAATCATACACACGTGAAAAATAAGCAGCAAACAATTCAACCGACTCTTCAATAGTATTCGCACACCGATTCTCATACATAAAATTAACAATATTTCTCTCATTCTTTCTGGTATTGTTAACAAATTTCCAAAACTGACTAGCATCATTCTCAACATCAGATTCAATATTATTCATAAATTTACGCCTATCACGTTTTGTTAACCTACTGCACAAAGATCTTTGTTCTCTAAATTCATCATACAAAAATACATTGGCAACATCTTGTTTACTATGATGTTGCAATATTCTCTTTCTTTTAATTGCCGATTTCAACTCTCCCGAGGACCAGGTGGGATAATCTGAAGACTTACGCTGAACTAAGGGTACATATTTATCAAAAAGGCCATAAACAATATCATAAAAAATCATGACTTTAAGGTTCACATCAACAGCAGGAGAATCTCAACCATGAGAAAACCAATCCACGATCCTTAGTTCAGCAGCAATTCCTTCAAAATTAGCCCTCCCAAAATTATAAAATGTAATAGATTCCTTAACAACATCAACCTTGGTAACAGAGACAGCAATACAAAGAGCAAAATGGTAAATGTCAAGCTTACTCAAAGGATCATCTAAAATCACAGTCGATGCTGTTAGATTAGTAAAACAAAGATCCAGATGATTATTACAAGAATTAGGCACAGAGATTAATTGAGATAAAGAAAAAGAATTGACAAATAATAAAAGTTGATCTGCCGTATTCTAGATTAAAGATGTTGGATTACCAGAATAGAAAAGTGGACTATCTCTTTCATTCCAATTTATGGCAGGAAGATTAAAAACACCAAGTAACATAATGCTGCTGATTTGCTTCTCAATAATATAGTCATTAAGGACATCAAATTGTATAATTTTTTCCCCTTATAAACTTCTGAATTTGTCTTGAAACCAATACATTTAATAATGTTGGAGTTTTTACTCCTTCTTCAATATTTTAAGGCTATTTTCATTGGTCCGAAAAAGACCCTCTACAACGCATTTGTTAGCGAGTTCTCGCTAAAATAAGTTTGAACCAACTCTACCAGGCCCAAATCGAACATATTTTTCTCTGACACTCAGCATACATGTTGAAAAGCTCTTTTCGCGAATCTCCATGAAGTTAGAGCTATAATATCAAATCGTTCTTTTATAAACAGTCGGAAAATGATTGTTCTAATGAAATTTTTTCTAACAATTAGCTGACTCTACTGTATATTTTTTTTTGCCTATTAAACTTCAGAATTTGTCTTGATACTACTACATTAAAAATAGATTGAGTTTTCTTGACTTCTACAATATTTTAAAGCTGTTTTCATGAATCCGAAAAAGACCCTCTAAAACGCATTTGTTAGCGAGTTGTCACCAAAACAAGTTTCAACCAACTCTACCAGGCCCAAATCGAACGTATTTTTCTCTGACACTCAGCATACATCTTGTAAGGCTCTTTTCGCGAATCTCCATGAAGTTAGAGGTATAATATCAAATCGTTCTTTTATAAACAGTCGAAAAATGATTGTTTTAATGAAACTTTTTCTAACAATTAGCTGACTCTATTGTATTTTTTTTTTCCATTTTAAACTTCTGAATTTGTCTTGATACCACTACATTAAATAAAGATAGAGTTTTCTGGACTTCTAGAATATTTTAAGGCTTTGGTCAGGTACCCTGCGTCCCGGAGTTGGTCCAGGGTGGAATCTATGTCTGGGAGTGGAAAAGCAACCTTCTTGGTTACCTTATTAACCTCCCGGAAGTCCACACAGAACCAATACGAGCCGTTATCCTTGCGGACGAGTACCGGGGCACTGCACCTCGCACTTTGGGACTCCTCGATAATCCCGGCTTTCAACATTATGTTGACCTCCTCGATCATGATTTTATTCATTCAAGGAGACATCCGCCATGTTGGCAGCCAAATGGGCTCACAATCAATGACTTCGATGACATGCTCCGCATAGGTCGTCGCTTTCAACTCGTTTATGGGCTCTGGTAGTAACCGGGTCACCAGCTCCGTCGTCCGTGAGCTCGCTGATCCCTGCACACTCAGCAATCTCCGCAGGGTTCTCGTACTTGTTCTGCTGGCTCAGGAAACCTTTGCCAAACTCTTTGCAGAAGTCCATGCCCAACAGCGTCGTGCTCAGGGCCATCGTAGGCTTTAAGTTGAAACGGCCTGTTGTTTCCACACACATCCAACTATACCGGCCAAGCCCGGTGTACGGATCAGTTGACTAGTCGGAGCTTGTTTGGCTGGGTTAGGTAGGGGGCCTCTGCCCGGATTAAGAGCTGGAGAGCCCTGGCCGACTGCTGCTACCTCTGAAGTTGGCTCTGTCGTTTTTATTTTTCGATCCTGCCCGCGGGAGCTCCGGCTCACTTCCTTTTGAACCGGGTTTGGGCTGATTTGCCTTTCTTGGGCTTGACTCCCTCGCTTGCCCCTGGGACTTCTTCCTGACATCCCCGCTCCTCGTGGTGGGTCTCCTGCACCGAGGCTACCTTTTGAGCTTTCGTGGCCCCCGACCAAGCAGCCATCGGGATTCGCGATTTGTTCTTGGGAGGTGGCTGGACCCAGCGACTGTTCAAGTCTTTTATTCTCTCGTACTCGCGACCTAATCTAATCAGGTCGCTGTACGATCCCAAGAGCTTCAAACCGATGTATAGCCTGTAACCGGCTTCCAGGTTTTTATGGACTATCTTCAGTTGTTGTTTCCGGGACGGTGAATCCCGGAACTTGTCGACAATCATTCGAAATTTATCGACAAAGGGCTCGATTTTCTCTCTTTTACCCTTGGTCCGGGCCTTAAGGGGGGGGGGGGTAGGGTCTGGCAATTTTTGAAAAATCGAATTTTTTTTTCTTATAGTAAAACATTTCAAGAATGCTGTGTTAAAATTTCTAAGGGTTTGGAGCAAAACTCACAAAGTTACAGAGTTTTAAGTCTGGGGCCTTCGAGCGGAGCAGGTCGAGGCAGCTGACGGGGATAGCAAGACTTACAGCGGAGTAGTAAACTTGAAACCGTACGGAGACAACTTCCAAATAACAAAAAAAGAGTGCGTTGGCCACGTACAAAAACGTATGGGTAAAAGGCTCCGAGACCTTGTTAAGAACACGGTTGAAGAAAAAATTATAAAGTCCGGTAAAAACGTCGGAAAAACAACCAAAAGTAAAACGATGTCGGGGCAAGGAAAATTGACAGGGGCACTTATCGACAAGTTTACTGTGTACTACGGTTTGGCGATTAGAAGAAACTGTCGAGAAGAAGATGCTGTAAATAAAATGAAAAAGGCTATCTGGGCAACGTACGCCCATAACTCATCCACAGACGAAGATCCGCAGCACTACGATTGTCCGAGCGGCGCGGACTCTTGGTGCAAATACCAGAAAGCTGTGGCATTGAACACCTTAGAAAACTTTTCTCACTCTAACGAGGCCTTACCAGTTGATGTTTTGGATGCAATGAAACCAATATACGAAGATCTGAGCAAAGACGAGCTTTTAGAAAGATGCGTTGGTGGATTTACGCAAAATAACAACGAGAGTTTAAATCAACTTATTTGGAAAATTGCTCCCAAAACATCGTCTGCTGGCTGCAACATAGTAGAGATTGCAGCAAATATAGCTGCATGTACTTTTAATGAAGGAAATACAGCTTTATTAATGATTCTTCAATCAGCAGGAGTTGGTACTGGATGCAGCGCCCATGAGTACGCGAGGCTGGCGGACGAAACTCGCGAAATGAAAGCCGACTCCGAAAGCACCGCTCAAACCAAAGAAGGTAGAATTCGGCGAAGACAAGGACAAAAAGATGCCCTGGACATTGCTGAAGCTGCTGGTGACTTACTTTATGGAGCTGGAATAGATGATTCAGTGTAAGTTGTAAATCAAATAGTTTTTCTTCACTTTTTTCGTACCGAAAACTTCAAACGCGTTTTTCTCGAAACACTATTTTTCAAAGTCGGTGAAAGTTCTCATTTGAAAATTACTGCACCGATCTTTCTAGAATTAAACATACGTCTTTAATGCATAAAAAACCCGCCCCCTAGTGAGTTACTTTTTTTTTTTTTTTTTTTTTTTGGCCGAGTTTTAGCCATAAAATGGCCGGTTTTGGTGATCAAAAAACAGTGTTTTGGCTTCAAAACGTCGCCAAAACTTCAAAATTGAAAAAAAATGAAATTGATCCTACTAGGGGGCGAGAAAAACTAATATATTAACTAAATCTACTTTATTTTTTGATTTCAGATGAACCGTTCGCGAGTTACAGCCTTCACCGCAACTCATCTTTTTTTCGAAGCGCCTTGTTTGGTTGGCTCCCATTGCCTCAATTTTTAATATTTTGATCTGAAATTTTGACAGAATGTTCTTTGAATGTTGTATGATGTGTATATAAATTCTTATTAAATTATAATAAACAGGAGCTTCACTATAAATCATCGAAAAATCATCATTTTTTGACCGCTCAGACCCTACCCCCCCCCCCCCTTAAGGACAGTGTCTGGTATTTTTTTTCAAAATATCAAAATTTTTTTTTTTTTTTTGGAAAGGAAATACTTCTGAAAATGTAGAAAAATCATTTTCTAAGGTTTCCTAAGTCGGGAACAGGTCTAAAAGAGGCCGGAGCAGCTGCTTCATCCGAGCACAAAAAGCAGCCCCCATGCGGCGTCGCTCAATTCAGATTTATTGTAGTCCGCCTTTAAAAGCTGGAGCGAGCGCTTGATCAGGACACTTAATCCTGCTACTTCACTCTAGTTACACTAATAGATTTGAATCAACTTTCTTTTGAAAGTGAAGTCGCGTCGGATTGATCCTTTTTGTTACGTGAATGCGATCGCGAATAGTAAGTGCTCTCGTACAATCATCGCGAAGATTTAAGATGTTAGTGATCAACGCTGCGGGGCGTCATCGTCTGGTCAACTTGGCGACCGAATTGCACTCCATTAATACAAGTTCGGGCCACCCTCAGAAAATTCTCTGTCCGGATCGTGAGGTACTCGCTGTCCAGTACGAGCATAAGGAATCGGATCCTGCAGTAGACAAAATTCCTGGTCTCACCGTAAGGACTTTCATTTTTGCGTTTGTTACGAATATCTCATCCCTACCTCACAACCCAGCTATAAACTGCGGCTTGGGCGTGCAAGTTCAGGCGGGTGAACAATTGCATTGTTCAGTGAGGTTGGAGGTAAAATAAAACTTCATATATTGAGAGAGACGTGAGTTTAAGGAATCCTTCGCGCCGTTTATTCATATCGCACGCGTTGAAACTACTTCTCCTTTAAAATACACCTTTATTACGCGGGCTCATTCGTGTAATTGATCGAATAATTTATTTAGTTGTTTTTGTTTGGTAAAAGGAATTGACAATTATAACGTTGTATCCGAGATAAGACTGAATTTGATTATTTTCTGAATAAAATTTTGTTTCATCATTGCGACTAAATTAATATTTTGTGTAATAAAAAATCCCTTCCAATATATACATTGAATTAAAACTACCTAGCTTTCTATGAATATTTTGCTATTTTATTTAGTTTTTTTTTCAATCAAAAGTAAATTTTAGTGAGATACACAATTATCTTTTTTTTTCGGCTGTGATGTTAGCATCACAACCGCATGAGATCACAGGCAAGCCAGGGATCCTATATGCCATTTTGTTTTTTTTATACATACATGCCTAATTTTGCTACGGACGATAGCAAAAAATATAACAATTAAGAAAAAATTTTATTTTTTTGTTTCAGGTTAACCGTTATTGAGTTAGAAGTTGCACCACCAAAAAAGACGACAATTTTGAAACTACTAAGCGTGTGGGTTTTGGGACCCTCGGAAGAAGTGAAACTTCTAACTACGGTATTATGGAAATATTTTTAACGTACTAAATAAGTAAAAGAAAAAATTCAATGAAATGAGTTTATTTTTATTTATTTATATTATTTTTTAAGAATCACAATTAAATCCAAAATTAAATCAATGTAAAGGTTTTATTTGTTCGTTTTTTATTTTTAAGTGGGAGCATATGGAATAATATTTAATTCAAAAAATGACTTTTTAAAGAGGGTATTGCATTAATAAATAAAAAAGTTGTAATTTGATATCAAAAATCAGTTTATCATTACACTCAGAAGTTCAGAAGCAACTGGGTATAGGCTCTGCACCCCGCGCAGTGATGCAAAATGACGAGGATGGTCCGGGACCGTCATCGTCCTAGGACGGTCTTGGGATCAATGGAAAAATCGAAGACAGTCATTTTTCGTAAAGCTCTTGGAAGCAACAAAAAAACTAGCGCAAGTTCAGCAATTTTTGTTTTTTTACTGCAACTGATACTTTTTTGAAGATTACCAACTCATTTATGTTATCATTACACATTTGATATTTATAATAGTTTAGTATATATAATTTGATTCCCTCATCTATAGTACATCAAACCCAAATATTTAACAATTTTTAATAACTATTTTTTGCAACAAAATTTGTTTCTAACTGATGAAATTAAGTTATTTATTTAAAACCAATACGTATTTTTAATTTTACATTCAAAAATCCTATTTTATTGAATAAATAATTTTACATAGTCTTTCTAGATGTAAAATGACCGTCCCGGGACGTCTCGTCAATGGGACGGGACAAAAAAATTAAGGACCATCATTCTGCATCACTAGGTTCCGAGTCTTGTGAGCTCTGAGCCCGCCAACTTGCAGCGCGCAGTCGCCGTAGTTTTCTTATTTGTTACCTATCATCATATCTGTATACGCACGCACACACCAATCTTAAGTCACAGCGGCTGCGAAGCTGATATCAGTTTACACGTGCGACGCCCACGGTCTTATCTTTTTCTTCCACTGCTTCTTCTTCTTCTCCTTCTACTCATTTATTTCCCTGTAACGCGGCGGGGAAACGAGAGGGGAAGTACTGGCGGTTTGATGGTTTTACTCCTCAAGCGTCGAACGCTTTTTTTGCGTACGAGCTTCGTTAAAGAATTTCAATTTGGAGATTTTACGAACAGAGATGATTGGTAGAAAAATCATTATATTACTGGCCAGTTCTGTTCAAATTTCTTTTATTATTTTTTGTAAATTACATAGCAATGTTTCGCGTGACTATTTTTGTTTCATGCCTTTTCAAGCTAAAAATAAATATAAATATAATTTTATTCAAAATATAATTACATTAATACAAATCACAGTCTGTTTTTCACAATATATTAAAATATATAAAATTCATAAGTTTCATTTACCTAAAATTAATATTTGGTATAAAAGTATTGCAACATGATTGCACAGTCAAAATGTTAATGTGGCTTATTTTCTGCTAGCCAATGGTACAAAGGTGTAAAGGTCCGTTTACAATTTAGACTTTAAATGTATATAAGTATCTCGTAAAGGTGTAAACACTATGGAGTTGTGATTACGAAGTCATATAACACATGCATATGTGTCATATGTGTTGTAAAAAATTTACATTAATTGCGAATTGTTTTGTTTTCTTATTAATCATATTCTCTCCCTCTCTATATTCCATCATTTTTTGTGAGTAACATTCTGATATATTGTTTGAATTCCGGTTTGAGGTGTCCTTTTAAATATTGACAGTGTCGTTGTTTGTAATAAATACCATTTCAGTAAATAAGCGTTAATATAAGTTATTCTCAGTATGATAATGTCTTTTAAATCAAACTTAAAATTGTGTCCGGTCGTTTGTGTGTGTAAATACATGGCTGAAGTTGTGGATCTTTGTTCTATCTTTTTTATGTGTTCATTCGTTCGTTTGAATAGATGTCTCCCTGTCTGACCAATGTATAATTTATTGTAATTATTACAATGGATTTGATAAATAGTGTTAGTTTTGATTGGCTTACTTTTGTTTTGTTTTTGGTTATTATTCAAAAAAGTAATTTATCGTTGGATTTAAAGATTATATAAATTTTATATTTGTTTGCTATCTGTTTAATTTTCTGTTTAAAATCTCAAACTCAAATTAATAATACAACGAATTCAAAAAAACCTAACAAATATTTAGTATTACCCTTTGTGAAAAATTTTGAAGTGATGATCCTTTTTTTAATGTATTTTTCAATGAATTTGGGCGGGTAATCATTAGCTAATAATATATTAAAAATTTTATTTAAATTATTTTGGTAAAATTCTAAGTTTGTCTGTTTTATAGCTTTGTCAACTAAATGATATACTATTGCTATTTTTTGATTAATAGGATTGTGTGAGTTAAAGTTTAGGTATTTATTCGCGTGGGTGGGTTTTTGATACCAATTAGTTTTCACAGCCCCATTAGGTTGTATGTGAATTCCTATGTCCAAGTAGGAAATGAAATTGTTTTCAGGCTTTTCTTATGTGAATTGTAAATGTCTATCTTTATCTTGCCTATTTAGAACTGGCCAGTAATATAATGATTTTTCTACCAATCAACTCTGTTCGTAAAATCTCCAAATTGAAATTTAAATTGTCTTTGGCTGAAAAATGGTAAGTCTTTTAATTTAGCATCCCAATTCCAATTAAAATTAAACAAACACAGCATCTTCTACACAATTCACAAGATCTATTTATCATAGTAACACCAAGCTTTGGAAAAGATGGACAATCTACAAAGGTTACTATGCACCACATCTTTTTGCAGCAGTGTAAAATTGTTCAACATCATAGAAAACCTATGAGGATCACAAGTAAAAACTAAGGTCATCTCTTTATATAACAATATTAAATTTTTAATAATAGCGAGAAACAGATGTTATTTTTTATGATTATGTAAACACTATGGACTCATTCCCAAACATTTAACAAATGATTGCAAGCACCTTGAATCTCTCTATCTGCACAGTGGCAATTACCCAGATAGCACAAAAAGTTTTCAGAACGTTCTGGCAACGTTGCACAGAAACCATTGCAACCTTTCATTGAAAGGTTGCTGAACGGTTTTAGAAACGTTGTGACAATCGTGTAGATCTCCGTTATTAGTTTCAAAGAAAACCTTCAATCAACGTTATGGCAACGAAGTTTGTCAACCATATTTTTTCAAAAGGTGACCACAAATCGTTCTGGCAACGTTTCTAGAACCTTATGGTAAAACGATCCTTCAAAGTTGCTACAGAGTGTTGACAAGGTTCCAAATTACCGATTTGAATTTGAAATGTTTAAGCGAGAACCTCAAGTTTGAGTAATTTAATTAAAAATACCTATGAATTTGAGGTAGAAAAATTTTATGTTTTTAATTTTTTTTGTAAATAATTCGACCAAAATTGGTAAGAACAGCTCTAAGACTAGTCAAATCATTCAAAAATTATTGAAACGACTTTCAGTCGCTCGGCCGGAGTAACAAAATTTGGTGGGTTATATATCCACAGCTTGTTACTTTTCTGAGAGCTCAGTTCTAACGGTAAGCCACCTAGCGGATGGGACCCAAAACTACTCACTTCGCGTTAGCAGTCGTTAGATCTTAAAAAGCATTTAAAGTATTTAAATATACGTGTTGAAAACATACTTAGTTTTTAGCTCTTAATTAAAATTTTAATTTTTAGCTAGTAATAAATTCACGATATTAAAAAGAAAAAATTTTTAAAAAAAGGGAGATTTATTTTTTTTTTTTCATGAAAATGTAAACTAAAAAAATTTTTAAATATTCATAAATAAATAAATAAACAAATAAATATGTGAAAATATTTGTTTAAGTTTATTATAGTTAAATAAATGAAATTTTATAATCAAGCCCCGAAGGGGCACAACTTAAATATTAGTTCTAATCCATCATCTTTAACGTTAATGTGTGGTTTGGTGGCTAAAGTCACCGCTCTCTATTTTGCCACCTCAGGTTCGATTCTATGTGCTTTTTTTTTTTTTTTAATAAATTATACGCTCTTTAGGTGTTTTTAAGGACATTTTCTAAATTTTTAAAAAAATTTGTATTAATAAATGCATTGGTAAACTTATTTTTAAAATTTTTAATTTTTTAATAATTTTTTGGAGGATAAATGAATGAAAAAAATAATTTTTTCAGGGGAATATTTTTATTTTGGTAATAAATTTTAATAAATATAAGAAAATATTTGATCAAGTTTATTACAGTTAAATAAATGAAATTTCATTATCAAGCCCCGAAGGGGCACAACTTAAATATTAGTTCTAATCCATTAACTCTAACGATAATGTGTGGTTTGGTGGCTAGAGTCACCGCTCTCGATTTTGCCGTCACAGGTTCGAATCTTCGTGCTTTTTTTTTTTTTTAACAAATCATATTCATACGCTCTTTAGGTGTTTTTAAGAACATTTTCTAACTATTAAAATTGTTATTAATAAATGCATCGGTACACTTATTTTTAAAAATTTTAATTTTTTAATAACCTTATGGAGGATAAATGAATGAAAAAAAAAAATTTTTTCAGGGGCATTTTTTTATTTTGGTAATAAATTTTCCTTACAATAAATGAACAGATTCATTATGGTTCTTCATAAAGATCAACAAATAACGTTTCTAATCAAGCAAATAGTAATCCATTTTCATTGAAATAAAAGAAAATGTTTATTCAAAAATAAAGTAACTGTACTTAAAATGCCCCCCTCTCCTTGGTATGTTGAATGTATAGACTCTGTGACCAGTGTTTCCGATCCCGGCCCAGGGGGTACCGAGAAATTAAAAAATCTTCCGATGAAGATCAGGCAAATAAAAAACACACAAAAACTTGGGCGGCTGGGTTCAATAAATAAATAAATGAATAAATAAGTAAATCAATAATCCCCCAAACTTAACAACCCAAAAACCCTGGGCATTGAGATTAAAATAATCAATAATTAAATGAATAAATGAACCCCAAGCAAGACAACTCAACAACGCTGGTCATTCGTGTTTTCGTTTTTTTTTATTTTTTATTTATTTTTTTTTTATTTCTAAATAAATAAATAAATAAACCAAAAAAAACCAAATCAATAACGCAGGGCGTTAAAATTTTTTATGAACAATCAAAAATTAAATAAACAAACAAACAAAGCTAGACGACCTAATAACACTGGGCATCCGGGTTTTTTAAAATGAATAAATTAATGGACCGCCAAGCGCTTCAACCCCATTACGCTCGGCGTCCGAGTTTTTTTTTTATTACATAATTTAATAAATAAATTAATGATCCGCCAAGCTCTACAACCACATTATGCTAGGCATCCGAGTTTTTTAAATAAATGAACTAATAAATAAATTAACAGAACGCCAAGCACTACAACTCCATAACGCTGGGCGTCCGATTTTTTTTTAAATAAATGAACAAATATATCAATGAACCACCGAACAATACAACCCCCTACACAAGGCATCCGAATTTTTCTAATAAATAAATTAATCAATCGCCAAGCACTAAAACCCCATAACGCTGGACGTCCGAGTTTTTTTTTTTTTTTAATAAAGTAACTAACCGCCAAGCAATAAAACCTCATAACGCTGAGCATCTGAGTTTTTCAAATAAATAAATTGATAAACCGCCAAGCGCTACAACCACATAAAGCTGTACGTCCGAGCTTTTTTTTAAAATAAATTAACTATCCATCAAGCAATAAAACCCCATAACGCTGGAAGTCCGAGTTTTTCTAATAAAGTAATTAATAAACTCATGAACCGCAGGGCATATCAACCCCATAACACTGGGCGTCCAAGTTTTTCTAATAAATAAATTAATAAATAAATTAACAAACTGCCAATCGCTACAACCCCATAACTCTGGACGTCCGAGTTATTTTGTTTAAAATAAATTAACTAACCATCAAGCCCAAAAACTCCATGACGCTAGACGTCTAAGTTTCTTTTTTTTTAATAAATAAATAACTTAATGAGCCACCAAACAGTGCAACCCCATAACGTTGGGCGTTCTGGTTTTTTTTTTTTTTTTTTTAATAAATTTACTAATCACCAAGCACTAAAACTCCATTTAGTTGTGCGTCCAAGTTTTTTTTAATAAATAATATCATATATAAATGAACTACCTAACATTACAACCCCATAACACTGGGCATCCGAGTCTTACTAATAAATAAATTAATAAGCCGTCAAGCGTTGTAACCCCATAACAATGGACGTCCGGTTTCTTGTTTTTAAATAAATTATCTAACCATCAAGCACTGAAACTCCATAACGCTGGACGTCCGAGTTTGTTTTTGATAAATAAATCAATAAATAAATTAACAAACTGTCAAGCAGTACGACTCCATAACGCAGGGCGTTCAAGTGTTTTTTTAATGAGTGAATTAATAAATAAATTAATAAACTGCCAAGCGCCACAACCCCATAACGCTGGTTGTCCGAGTTTTTTTTTTTTTAATAAATTAGCTAACCACCAAGCACTAAAACCCCATGAAGCTGGGCGTCTAAGTTTTTTTGAATATGTAAATAAATATATGAATGAACCGCCAAACAATACAACCCCATAACGCAGGACGTTTGAGTTTTTTTTTTTTTTTTTTTTTTAAATAAATTACTTATCCACCAAGCACTTTAACTTCATAACGCTGTGCTTCCAAATTTTTCTAATAAATAAATTAATAAACCACCAAGTGCTACAACTCCAAAACGCTGGACATCAGATTTTTTTAAATATATTAAATAATAAATAAACCAACAAACTGCCAGGCACTGCAACCCCATAACGCTGGGCGTCCAAGTTTTTTTTAATGAATCAATTAATATTTATTTATTAGAAAAACTCGGACGCACAATGTTATAGGGTTTTAGTGCTTGGCGGTTAGTTAATTTATTTAAAAAAAAAAACTCGGACTTCCAACGTTATGGGGTTGTAGCGCTTGGCGGTTTATCAATTTATTTATTTGAAAAACTCGGACGCTCAGTGTTATGGGGTTGTAGGGCATAGCAGTTTGTTAATTTATTTATTGAATTATGTAATAAAAAAATACTCGGATGCCGAGCGTAATAGGATTGTAGGGCACGGCAGTTTGTTAATTTATTTATTAATTTTTTTTTTTAGAAAACTCAGACGTCCAGCGTTATAGTGTTTTAGTCCTTGGCAGTTAGTTAATTAATCAAAAAAAATAACTCGGATATCCAACGTTATGGGGCTGAAGCGCTTGGCGGTTTATCAATTTATTTAATTGAAAAACTTGGACACCCAGTGTTATGGGGTTGAAGCACATGGCAGTTTATTAATTTATTTATTAGTAAAACTTGGATGCCCAGTGTTATGGGGTTGTATTGTTTGATGGTTCATTTATACATTTATTTATTTATTTAAAAAAACTCGGACGCCCAGCTTCATGGGGTTTTAGTGCTTGGTGGTTAGTTAATTTATTTTAAAAAAAAACTCAGACGTCCAGCGTTATGAGGTTGTAGCGGTTGGCAGTTTATTAATTTATTTATTAAATTATGTAATAAAAAAAACTCGGACACTGAGCGTAATGGAATTGTAGGGCATGGATGTTTGTTAATTTATTTATTAATTTTTTTTTTTAGAAAACTCGGACGTCCAACGTTATGGGGCTGAAGCGCTTGGCGGTTTATCAATTGATTTGATTGAAAAGCTCGGATGCCCAGTGTTATGGTGTTGTAGCGTATGGCAGTTTATTAATTTATTTATTAGTAAAACTTGGATGCCCAGTGTTATGGGGTTGTATTGTTTGGTGGTTCATTTATATATTTATTTATTTAAAAAAACTCGGACGCCCAGCTTCATGGGATTTTAGTGCTTGGCGTTTTGTTAATTTATTTATTAGTTCATTTATTTAAAAAACTTGGATGCCTAGCGTTATGTGGTTGTAGAGCTTGGCAGTTTGTTAATTTTTTTTTTAATTTATTTATTAGAAAAACTCGGACGCGCAGCTTTATGGGGTTGTAGTGCTTGGCGTTCTGTTAATTTATTTATTAGTTCATTTATTTAAAAAACTCGGATGCCTAGCATAATGTGGTTGTAGAGCTTGGCGGATCATTAATTTATTTATTAAATTATGTAATAAAAAAAAACTCGGACGCCGAGCGTAATGGGGTTGAAGCGCTTGGCGGTCCATTAATTTATTTATTTTAAAAAACCCGGATGCCCAGTGTTATTGGGTCGTCTAGCTTTGTTTGTTTGTTTATTTAATTTTTGATTGTTCATAAAAAACTTTAACGCCCTGCGTTATTGATTTGGTTTTTTTTTGGTTTATTTATTTATTTATTTAGAAATAAAAAAAAAATAAATAAAAAATAAAAAAAAACGAAAACACGAATGACCAGCGTTGTTGGGTTGTCTTGCTTGGGGTTCATTTATTCATTTAATCATTGATTATTTTTATCTCAATGCCCAGGGTTTTTGGGTTGTTAAGTTTGGGGGATTATTGATTTACTTATTTATTCATTTATTTATTTATTGAACCCAGCCGCCCAAGTTTTTGTGTGTTTTTTGTTTGCCTGATCTTCACCGGAAGATTTTTAAATTTCTCGGTACCTGGGCCGGGATCGGACACACTGGTCACAGAGTCTATACATTCAACATACCAAGGAGAGGGGGGCATTTTAAGTACAGTTACTTTATTTTTGAATAAACATTTTCTTTTATTTCAATGAAAATGGATTACTAATTGCTTGATTAGAAACGTTATTTGTTGATCTTTATGAAGAATCAGAATGAATCTGTTCATTTATTGTAAGGAAAATTTATTACCAAAATAAAAAAATGCCCCTGAAAAAATTATTTTTTTTCATTCATTTATCCTCCACAAGGCTATTAAAAAATTAAAATTTTTCAAAATAAGTGTACCGATGCATTTATTTATAACAATTTTAATAGTTAGAAAATGTCCTTAAAAACACCTAAAGAGCGTATGAATATAATTTGTTAAAAAAAAAAGCACAAAGATTCGAACCTGTGACGGCAAAATAGAGAGCGGTGACTCTAGCCACCAAACCACACATTATCGTTAGAGTTAATGGATTAGAACTAATATTTTAGTTGTGCCCCTTCGGGGCTTGATAATGAAATTTCATTTATTTAACTATAATAAACTTGATCAAATATTTTCTTATATTTATTAAAATTTATTACCAAAATAAAAATATGCCCCTGAAAAAATTATTTTTTTTCATTCATTTATCCTCCAAAAAATTATTAAAAAATTAAAAATTTTAAAAATAAGTGTACCAATGCATTTATTAATACAAATTTTTTAAAAAATTTAGAAAATGTCCTTAAAAACACCTAAAGAGCGTATAATTTATTAAAAAAAAAAAAAAAAAAAAGCACATAGAATCGAACCTGAGGCGGCAAAATAGAGAGCGGTGACTTTAGCCACCAAACCACACATTAACATTAGAGATGATGGATTAGAACTAAAATTTAAGTTGTGCCCCTTCGGGGCTTGATTATAAAATTTCATTTATTTAACTATAATAAACTTAAACAAATATTTTCACATATTTATTTGTTTATTTATTTATTTATGAATATTTAAAAATTTTTTTAGTTTACATTTTCATGAAAAAAAAAAAATAAATCTCCCTTTTTTTTTTAATTTTTTCTTTTTAATATCGTGAATTTATTACTAGCTAAAAATTAAAATTTTAATTAAGAGCTAAAAACTAAGTATGTTTTCAACATGTATATTTAAATACTTTAAATGCTTTTTAAGATCTAACGACTGCTAATGCGAAATGAGTAGTTTTGGGTATCATCCGCTAGGTGGCTTACCGTTAGAACTGAGCTCTCAGAAAAGTAACAAGCTGTGGATATATAACCCACCAAATTTTGTTACTTCGGCCGAGCGACTGAAAGTCGTTTCAATAATTTTTGAATGATTTGACTAGTCTGAGAGCTGTTCTTACCAATTTTGGTCGAATTATTTACAAAAAAAATTAAAAACATAAAATTTTTCTACCCCAAATTCATAGGTATTTTTAATGAAATTACTCAAACTTGAGGTTCTCGCTTAAACATTTTAAATTCAAATCGGTAATTTGGAACCTTGTCAACACTCTGTAGCAACTTTGAAGGAACGTTTTACTATAAGGTTCTAGAAACGTTGCCAGAACGATTTGTGCTCACCTTTTGAAAAAATATGGTTGAGAAACTTCGTTGCCATAACGTTGATTGAAGGTTTTCTTTAAAACTAATAACGGAGATCTACACGATTGTCACAACGTTTCTAAAACCGTTCAGCAACCTTTCAACGAAAGGTTGCAATGGTTTCTGTGCAACGTTGCCAGAACGTTCTGAAAACTTTTTGTCCTATATGGGAATCTGAAAAATAAAATAAAATTAATAATCCATGTATTAATTCATATATAAAAGTTTTTTAAAATTTATATTTACCATTACTCGTGTGAGATGGTTCAGGCGTAGAGTGGTCTGAAAATTAAAAAATGAAATAATTTTTTGAAAAATAAAATGCTTAAATTTATTATCTTACCTTTGTTTGATGTCTCAGTCGCAGAGTATTCCACCGGCGCATCACGCATATCTAAGAAAAAAAAAAAATTAAAATTTATTTTCAATTAAAAGTTTAACGTGTTTACTTACCATCAGTTAATTTGATCGGCTCTGTCTCCTCCCCCAGGGTGATCTTTGACCGATCTGTAAAAAAAAGTTTACGTTTTAAAAAAATAAAAAAAAAATAAAAAATTCAAAACTTACCATTTTTAGTTGTTTTTTTCTTTTTTTCCGGTACGCTGATGCTGGTGATGGTGGACTTTCGCTTATTTACAAATTGATTCAGTTCAGCCTGGATATACTCAGCTTTGTCTGTGAGTACTTTGCAATCATTTGAATGGATCCTCGCCAATTTTTCATACCGTGCCTTACTTCTCATTCGCTGCTCGGCACTCTTCTTTGCTTTGGCAACTTTTAAGAAATCTTAATCATTAGTAAACGATAAAAAAAAAGTGGTATTAGAAAAAAAAAATTACTTACTCTCCATTAAATGACAATGGATCATGATGTTTTTGAGGATTTCAAAATCCTCCATGTTGTTTCTCTTGATGTAAGTACCAATAATCGTCATCATTGGTTCAGATGACTTGAAGATCGTGTACAAAGTTACTAGATCATTTGGCGTGCACCGATCTAGTAATTTTTCAAATACTGCATTCACGGGTCTAGTTTCACTAAACTCGAAATCGGAGTTACCCAGAGGATACTCCTTTTCAATGTCACTACACCGTCCACGAAGATAACTCACTAAAACAATCTGCCCTTCGTAGAGCGCCGCGTTCCTCGCACTTGGTTTAAGCGCAAAGTTGTATTTCCGGATGATTCGATCCATAGTTGCGTTTGCTATGGTTGCTGAATTAGGACTGACCCCGGAAAAGCAAAGTGTTGTCGAGAGGCAATCATTCGGTGGGGGAAAGTTTTTTTGAAAAATCTCTCACCAGTGGTGTTTTTTGGAAAAGCTGACTGTATCTAAATTTACGTCTTTTGTAAAAAAATCAGCCGATCTTCCTGAAGAAATTTGGCCTTGGGTGGAAAAAAAACGCAGCGGGAAAACCCTATTGTATAAAAAAACCAAAACTCGTTTTTTTTTTTACACGCTTATATTCGGGTGGCACGCGCGATTTTTTTTTACACGCTTATATGCGGGTGGCGCGCGCGATACGCGTATCATAGCGATCGAGGGTTACACACGCGGATTAACCCTCGCACCCGCCGAGGTGGTCATTATTTAAAATGTTATACGCGTACAGAATCGCGGGGCGAGGGTTACACACGCGCATTAACCCTCGCACTCTCCGCCACCGCCGCCCTCTCCGTGGATTTTTCCAAAAATCGAGCGCCAATCCATTTGATTTCAAAAATTTGAAGATCCACGCTCAAGGACAGACTCTCTCATAAACAACCTCCCTTTGGAATTTTTCTTCCAGTCTACACAATGGCATCGCAGAGTGTTCAATGGAAGCATCCTTTCACTAGTATTGTTGCAGGACCAACGGCTTCCGGAAAAAGTTTTTTCGTTTCGAGGTTTTTACGTCACGTGGATATTTTGTGCAACGTGAAGTTTGACCGTATTTTATTTTATTATACAGAGTGGCAACAGAGCTATCGCGACCTGAAAGGAAAAATTGAATTCAAAGAGGGATTACCAAACGTTACAGACTATAGTTTTGATGATCATAAAAAAAAATTGATTATTCTCGATGATTTGATGCGCGAGTCGGCCTCCTGCGATGAGATTCTCGACCTTTATTCTCGCGGTTTACACCACAAAAATTTAAGAGTCATGTTATTGACCCAAAACATCTTTCACAAGGGTCCGGTACAACGCTCTCTCTCTTTGAATAGTCACTATTTTGTAATATTTAAAAATCTACGTGATAAGTCACAAATACTTCATTTCGCGAGACAAATTTGTCCTGAAAACGTTAAATTTGTCAAAGAGGCTTACCTTGATGCCACCAAAGAGCCACATTCGTATCTTTTGGTAGAACTCACGCAATCCACTCTCGATGAATTTAGATTTCGGGCGTGCATTTTTCCCGATGATGAAAAAAATTACGTTTACGTTCCCAAGAAAAAATAAATGCAGTACTCTTTCAACGATGGATCGAGGAGCATCGTTTTCTAAAAAACAAGCGGCACTTCTTCACGCGCTTTGTCACGCCAGTGGTAGTCAGAGAAAAGCGTTGATTAAAAATGCTGATAAATCACTGACTAAAAGTATTCTTGAAATTACTTTAAACACGCTAGCGGGTAACATTGAACTAAATAATTTGCAAAAAAATCGTTTAAAAAAACACAAAAAAATTTTACGTAAATTAGTTGAGTGTAAAAAAAATAAAAAAAATAACTGGTTAAATAAAAAGAAAACAATTTTACAACACGGTGGTGGTGCATTTTTACCGATTCTACTTACACCTATTATAGATATTTTGGTATCGAAAATTATTTCATCAATCAAATAATGCAGCAGATGGTTATAGTTCCGGAGAGCTTTCTCGAGCAGCCAAATAAAGCGGAAGAAGATGGAGAAAATACAATTCAAACTCCTGGTGATTATTTATCGCGACTCGACAAGGAGATGTACGAAATTATAAATTCAAAGAGTTTCAAAAATGATTTTGACAAGTGTAAAAAATACTTGCAGGTTTTATTTCGTTACCTCTCTTTCAAAGAAAATAAAATTCATTCACATAAAAGCGTACAAGATTTGGACGAAACAGGGGTGCAAAATTTTGACCAAACAGTAAACGAAGAGGTTTTACCCGCAAATGTTGAAATAATTGATGAGCCCATGAGCATCGATGTAATTTTACAAAGTTTTCCAAAATATCAATTAAAAAAAGCACGCCATCTGATTAATTTTTTAAACGAAGCGGCACCAGAGAGAAGTTGTTGGGATTCATTCGGAGCCATAAGCATTGACAACAAAAAAATTGAAAACTCAGATATCGTCGCTCTATTGAAGCACGCGGTACGTAACAATACGCTCTATGGTAATAATAAAGTTAAAAATTCAAATCTTCCGGGGCAAGCAGAGTTCTCGAGATTTATAAAAGATTCAATTCTTCCGTATCGGCAAAAAAAAAATTTTGAATAATTTGTACATCGACAGACCCCGAGCTAAAGCTAATCGAGGAGGGAATAAAAAAGTGTATCAACCTACAGAAGAGGAGGTAACCACCAGAGGAAAAAAAAGAATCAAAAAAGGTGATACTTCTCGAAAAAAAATAAAAATTGCTTTTTCACTTGTAAAAACAAGAAGTTTTGCTAAAAAAACATGGTTGAAAATGAATATTTGAAGTATGAAAAACAGTATTTCGATTTATCACACGAGGCTGGCTTTGCCGGTGCAAGTAACCTCTTACGCGTGAATCATAAAGGTAAATTTCTGGAAAATGAAGCTGAAAAAAAAAGAATTTACGAGTGGTTGTCTAACCAGGATTCTTACACTCTACACAGACCTGTAAAGCGAAGATTTCCCCGACTACACTACAATGTGTCAAATGTCGATGACGTTTGGAAAGTCGATCTTTTACAAACGTCCAATATAAAAAAATACAACGATAATTGTTCTTTTGTATTGGTTACTGTAGATTGTTTGTCCAAGTACGCATGGGTCGAAATTTTAAAAGATAAAACGGGGCACAGTGTTACAGAAGCTTTTAAAAAAATACTCAAACGAGCCGCACCCCGTAGACCCGTGTTAATGCAATCGGATGCCGGTGCCGAGTTCAAAAATTCAATTTTTCAAAATTACCTTGTTATGTGACAATTAAATAAAAATCCGCGAACGAGCATTCTCGCGCGAGTGTGCGTGCATGTGGATGAGGGGTCCGGTCAGCACTTCGGATTTCAGCTGCAGCTGAATGCTGCTCCTGCACTTTTGATGGGAAAAAATCAAGGTGGCGGGGGAAGGATTTAGATGCAGCAGGGAGGAAGAGCGCCGGACGTCGAGTTAGTATGAAATATAATTAAAGAGTGAAAAGATCGCGAGCCTTGTTAAACCTAAGCTATTACTTACTAAATTACCTAATACTATATTTGCCCATTTGGACCTATCAGATTCGATAATTGTAGCCCCAGTGTATTGATTTGGATCTAATAAAACCTGATTTAAAAGTAACTTGCCCGTGAGTGAATTAAGTAATTAAACCTATTATTTTACCTACGTCTGGGAGATTAAGCAGACCACATCACATCGACCAATTACCAGCGAGTTTGGACCCCGAACCAAGGTAATGAGTTTAATATAAAAATTTCACCTTATTTAATTAATAATTCGCGCGTTCCTGTCGTCACACAAGGGGTGCCGTTCACTCCCGGTTTTCCCCGCGACTCCTTCCCGGGTCTGCCAAATTAGGAGCCGGTTATATGTCCACGGGGACATATAACAAAATTGGTAGCAGAAAGCGTAGTTAGGCCTCCCGCGGAGCGCGCATTAAACTTAGAGTATAAAAAATAAAAAAATATTTTTTAGTTTTAGCGCTTGAATTTTTTGCCAAGACGAGTCGCTCGCCCGACAGTCTTGTAGTTTAAGATTTTAGTAATTTTAAGTTGGAAAGAAGTTAGGTTTAAGCTCGTGCATAAAACGTTATTCGGAGTGATTTTCTTTTTTAGGAAATAATCAATTCTAATAGGACCGTGCGTGATTTTTATATCAGGCCGAATTAGAATAATTTTAGTGCGACGTAAGAATCAAAAAAATTTAGAATAACCGAAATCATCCTACGACGCGAAAAGTCTCGAGTTACATCCGGTGACGGAAAAAGTGTAGCTCGTGCAGCTGCACATCATTTAAGCTTAAGTAAAACTTATATTCATGTTATAAAGTTCAAAAATTTTTTTAAAAATTATAATCTTCTTTTGATAATTTAAAACCCCTTGTTTGGGACCTTATACAGTATAATTTGAAAAAAATAGGAAAATTTTTTTAGAGTAATTAGAGTTAGAACTTTGAATTTTTATTTTAGGCTAATAAGTTTCCCCTCGTGCCAGGACAGTGCGTAGGCTACCGTCCTGTAGTTTAAGTTTAGTATTTAAACAGGTTAGCAATTAGAATTATAAATTGTGCGCGAAAAGAAAAAATTTTAATGACAAAAAAAATATAGACGAAACTCCCGAACTCGAAAAAGCTCGAGTTACCATCCGGTGGCGAGGCTATCGTTATCGGGTGACTGCACGGCTGTCTGTATAAAGAAATACTTAGTCGCGTTACTTTATGCACACTTTTATTATAACTTACAGAGTTTAAATTTTACACTAGAAATAAATTTAATTGTAACAAAAAATTAATAATGATAATAATAAATAGAAAATAAAAAAAAAAAATAAATAAATAAAAGGAAAAGAGGAAAAACCTTTTAAAGCGAAGACTCAAATTTTTCAAATTACAATTTTTGAAGGTCATTTTAAATATTACTCTTGAGGTCAAACCCTATTTTTTCAGGGGCATAAATTTTCAGTGCGTAAATTCGATTTCAATTTTCAAATTGGAAATTTTTGGAATTGCAATTTCAATTATTTCCAGTTTCACCTTTCAGATTTGGTAATTTTCTCAATTAATTTTTTTTTAAGCTCAACCAAAGTTGTTGACTTTAATGCTAGAACAGGTTCTTATTTAAAATAGAAAAAAAAAAATCAGAGGTAATGATTTTAATAATAAACTCAAGAAATTACTTTGCATAAATTTTAATTTACACAAAAAAAAAATATATTTTTTGTTGCTCAGTCAAATTTTAAAGAATTCAATTTTCCCAATTTTATCTCTTTTTCAACTTTAATTATACAACAAAAAAAAATAAAATAATAGAACTTCAATCACTACAGTAAAAGTTTAGTGGTAGAAATAAAAGCCTTTTCAAATTTAATTGTTTCGAGGTTTTAATTTTAATTTTAGATCTTCAAAATTTAAAAAGAAAAAAAAATATATTTTTTTTTGCAATTTTCCCTCGGCTATTTTAAATCTCGATTCTACAGAGAAAGAAAATATATTACAAGGCGGAGACATTAAATTGAGGAGACCCAAGTGACCGAGAGAAGAAGTGCGCGCAAGTAATCGCCGTTTCACTTCATTCTCCCGTTCGTATTCCCTCTACCGTGCAGTCCCCCACCGTGGAGTCACAGTAGCACTAAGCCATTTCTTCTTGGTGCCGCTGTCCGCCTATCGGCGTTTCACTCCATTCTCTCCTTCCGAGCGCCGAGCTGACCGGAGAGACGCCCGACCTATAACCGGAATGCTTTAGACGCTACTTTAAATTCAATAGTATTGGCAACCGCTACTTGGAAAATAAATTTTTTTTTTTTTAGTACTAATAGCATTAATAATATTGATAGGAGGTAGTGTTTAATTAATTTGATAGGTTCAATAATTAATAAAAAAAACAAATTACTATAATTAATTTAATTTAATAATGATCGATAATATAATTAGTATAATTATAACGCATATTTAATAATAATTAATTTGGTAGGTTTGATAAAATATCGTGAATATTACCGAGAAAAGAAAAAAAAAAAAAGTAAAAAGAGAGAGGAAGCCGCGCGCTACTGAATCCGACCACTTCCCACCCTTGTGTGACGTCTGACTAAGTCTTGACCTATTTTTACTCGCTACCCTGTTTTTTTTTTGTCTGACCATTGACCTACTCTATGCCAATTTGGAGCTCCACGAGCGCTCTTGTCTGATCGAGGTAAAAGTTTCCTTTCGGCCCTGGTTGATGAACTCTTGAGGTTATTCAAGGTACATCGTCTTACTACCTCAGGGTATAGACCTCAGACGAACGGAAGCCTGAAAAGAAGCCATGCGCCACTCATGGACTTTATCCGGTGTTATTCGGAGAAGTATAACGACTGGGATCGTCTTGTGGCCTTCGCGGCGTTGACGTACAATACCAGTGTCCACTCCGCCACGAATTTCACGCCTTTTGAACTAGTGTATGGCCGGGTGGCCAGGTTCCCCATCAGGATACCAAGCGAAGAGAAATTGCGGACCTATAACCTCTACCTACGCGACCTTATAGTCCGGTTGGACGAAATGAGACTAACCGCGGGAGAAAGAGAGATAGCCGAGAAAATTAAGACCAAGGACCGATACGACCGAAAAAGAAAAAAGTTCTGCGGCAAGCCGGGTGGGTACGCCTGGGTGCTAGTCGAACCCCGCATCTCGAAGTTTGACAGCTACTATAAAAAGCCGCTGAAAATTGTCGAGGTCGTGGGAAAGAACAACGTGATTCTCGAATTGCCCAATGGGAAAAAAATTCGAAAACACGTGGATAAGCTCATAGGCGTCCCATCCGGTTCCGAAGAATCCGACCTAAATAATTAACAGGTTCTTGTATGATCACAGATGCTAAACTATCTAACGTTTGTGATGTGGGGAATTCGTTTAGTTATGGGGGAGGCGACCTACAATATAACTCAATTCCAAAATAACCCAGGGTTATATTATGAAAAGGTGGGAGTGGTACATCTTCGAAAAGCAGATTGGAAGGTGATAATAGCAGTAGAGAGTGGACAACTACTTCAAAATCACGACGTGGGTGACAGAATAGCTGCTCTCTCTCTAAGATGCCATAATCATGTGGACGACCCCCCTTGCGAAGAATTGGTTGACCTAAACTCATTGACCAATACCTATCGAACCCTCCAAAGATTGGACCAAGAAATCACCGACCAAATAAATGACCTAACTACCGAAGAAACGACCGAAAAAGAAAACCCATCGACCAAACGCATCAGGCGACTAGCTCCATGTGGCATCATTGGATCCCTTGGCGAAAGCTTATTTGGACTAGCTACGGCGGACGACGTGGAGAAAGCTCATCGAGAAATCGACCGGATGCAAAAAGACCAGAGACAATTGATCAGTCTACAAAAGGAACAGGTCCACGTCGTAACCGGAGCCCTATCGGAACTCCATAACGAGACCCTAATGCAAAAGCAAAAAATTGACAGAATGGAGACCGCCTTAACCAAGCTGCAAACATCCCCAGTGCTCAAGGATCTGTACGTGCAGGGTCAAAACCTGGGTCACCAGCTTAATCAATTAATGGAATTACGAACAAAACTCTTACAAATAATCACCCTGGGTCGGAAAGGCGACCTTGCCGGTGGACTAATATCAAACAAGTTCCTAACCCAGATCCGACATGAGATTGGACAAACTACTAAGAACCTTGTCCTGCCCATCCCGGAGAAACGCTGGAACCTCGTTGAAGTGGCCAAGATTTCGAAGGTAGAGATAGTGCACAACCGAAACCGCCTACTAGTGTATGTGCATATACCTCTAGTAGACCACACGGCCTACGAACTACATCGAATGCACTCCTTAGGGGCACCACAATCCCTTGGTACTGAAATCAATGGAACCGCATACATCGAACCCTCTCACGAATATTTGGGAGTGAGTGAAGACCAGCTCCAATACTTTAAATTCAACCAAATCGACTTTGAAGAGTGCCTGGACCTAGTTTACGGGTATCTGTGCAACAGCAAATTGGGGATCTGGAAAAGTTCCCATGCCCCAAACTGTGAGATAACGCTGTACTTACAACCTTCGGCAGAGGCGCTCAAGCTGTGCGATTTGCGGTTCCACCCGCAAGTCTTGGACCAATGGCGCTATCTGAAAGCGACGGGGTCCTGGCTTTTCTCCATGGCAAAGGAGGAGCAAATACGAATTCTTTGTCCCAGTAACACAACTATAATCTCGGTGAAAGGCCTAGGACTTTTGCAACTAGCCCAGGAATGTGTAGGAAAAACAGATAAAATTACCCTGTCAAACCCCGAAATTCACCGACAAAAGGGAGAATTTTTCTACCATCCGGAGATCAATTTAACCCTTTCGCAACTATACCCCGAATTATCCAAAGGCGTCCAAAACCTACCGCAAGCCGATTGGAACAATGAAGGGATTAAAGATGACGGGTGGCAAACCTGGCGTGGGTTGCCCTTGCGAGAATTATTAGACAAGCTCAAACGTTTGGAGCAACGGCAAGGCGATAAGATAGTAACTACCGGACTGAGCCTGAGCGGGTTTATTATGGTAACGACCGTGATAATCGGGTTAGTCGTGTATATCCGGGTGGTAAGGCCACGGACTAGGGCGCTCACCGAGAACTCAACCGAGCCCCCAAGCACGAGTAACGAAGCCCCAAATGCAGCGAGGGATCGAGAACCCCACGATGTTCTATCCACTCCTCCAAGGAAAACTACGACGCAAGAACCTTGGATTGATTCCTAATTTCTAGAAGCCCCCCCCCCCACCTATCACCCATCATCTGAATGACGACCAACGGTTAACCGAGACCCAAATTAACTAATAAATATGATTACAGCATCACCGAGTCAACAAAAAAAAAAAAAAAAAAAATGGATCACCAAGTGTTGAAAGAAAGCCCCGGCCAAGACCCCTGCATGATCCGAGTGAAACACCCTCGAGATGTGGAATTATGGGAGGTCATTCGAGGACTGCGCCGTTATGGGCTCATTATAGGTGGGCATTTAGAAACCAACACGTCCAATGGAAACATCAGTCGGATAACCTTCCGAAATGTAAGCGACGCGGATCGAGTTCGACGAAACAACAAAGAATACGAAAAGAACAAGGCCCGAAAGCCGTCCAAGACTACACCCTCACCACCGGAGGAGCCTTCCAGACCCGTCAGATCAGTAATCGTCAAACCGCCACCGAAACCCAAAAGGGAGGAAGGTCGAAAGAAGCAAAAAACTCAACCAGGGAACCTAGAGGAAAGACAACCAAAGAAGATATCTACCGAGACGCCACGCCTATGGAGCGAGCAAGCCCCCGATCCGGAGCTACCTAAAGCACCCACGGACCCACAGGAAGGAGTGGATCACCATCGCCTCTTTTGTATTCTCCCCGAGGAAATACCCATCGAATACCGAGATGAGCTCTTCTTCAAGGAGTTCGCCCAATTCGGACCTTTAGAATATTACCAAACCGTGCGCAATAAGCAAAATCGGCTGGTATGGGGTTATGTGCGCTACCTCGACCCACTAGATGCGGAACGCGCCCTACGACAAAGCCAAAAACCCTACCGTGCAAAATATGCAGCGTTTCACCGTAAATCGAGTGAAAACAAGGAGGTTATTCAACATAGCTGTGGGCGATGGATTGGAGCCGGCACGTATCAACATCACGACCGAATTTGTGAAAGACAAGCCAACTACGTTAACCAACTAATACAAGGACTGACCCGCCCACCACCGATCATCAATCAGTCCCCGAACCTAATGGACCTTGACTTCTGGGAAGAAACAACACAACCTTCAAATACCACGTTAGAATTAGCACCGAGCCAAATGCATGTGTTGGTGGAACACATCGTCAAGCTTTGGGACCAGCGTCACCACCAAGTGTCGCCAACGACAAAAAACACACCGACAGAGAGAGAGGTCCCGAGCACAGATATAAAAGACCCGCCCACGACCGGAAATTTAGAAGGCAAACCGACAGACCTATTGCCAACACCAAAGAAGCAAACCGACCCAAATGCGCGGAACACCGAAGAAAGGATGGAAATGCAGATGGAAACACTTGTGTAGTTAGAGACTGTAAGACCCAAAATAGAGTGACTAAAGACAAGACCGTGCTAGTGCGCGATAAAAGTGTGTATGAATGCATATGGCCGCGAAACGGAATGTTTGTATGAGTAACTGTCTAAGAGGCATAAGTTAGAATGACCCTAAGTCAATAATGTTCGATCTTAAAAATCATAAAAAAAAAAAAAATCATAATAATAATAATAATAATAATAAAATATAACAATAATAATATGAAGGAAAGAATATGTATATGTATGATATGTATGTATGTATGAATGTCTGCATGTATGTGTGTGTGCACATATATACATGTATATACGATTAAAAAAAAAAAAAATAAAAAAAAAAAAAATAAAAAAAATAAAAAATAAAAAAAAAATAAATTTGATAAAATGTGCGTAGATATGCGGTCGATATAGGGGTTAAAGAAGAAAAGCGGCGAGGGGGGGCACAGCCCTAAACCCTTCAGTCTTCTATTAACCATCCTTGATATAATCGAAACCACTATCCACCTCGTGACCTACCTCCTCTCAAGTTCCTACCCATAACCAGCCCCTCCCCAAGCGGAAAGCCCAATTCATCTAGAGTAATCAATTCATAACGCCTTCTTGCAGCAAACATGGCCTCCTCAAGACTAAGAGAGCAACTCGAACCCAGCGAACCACGAAGACCGTTAAAAGATCTACAGGGGCACCGATTTGTGTTACGAGCCCTGGGAACGGAAATGGTGGGGGAAAATGAGGTTGGAATAATCATCAATCGGCCCTTCGACGTCCGAGAACTCGGAAAATACCTGAAAGGGGTCAACCCTACTTTATTGGAGGAGCACGAAAATGAGGATGACCAAGAAGACCCCCTCATTTTTGTAAAGTTCCGATTCCGAACGCCTGAGCTAAAGCAGCAAGGCATCGCCCTAATAAAGAATTTAGAAGACGATCAGCGATTGGTAGACGAGGGAACCCAGTTGCTAGACGTGCGTGTACCCGTAGCCCGAAGTCATCAAAGAGTCTACCACGACCTTAAAACCTACGGACCCCTGTTGTGGCTGCACTTTTGGAAAATGCGCACGCCAGAGCGAGACGCACACCTAGACCCCCTGTATTTGGCTTTTGCCAAATATAGGCATCCCACAAGTGCGTTAATAGCAAGGGAACGCATGGAAAAGGAATACGGAGCAAGACTAGGGAAACCTCGTCAATGGAAGTGCGACTTGCGCGAGCTCCGGGAACCTTTCCCGATAATCCATTGTGAATATTGCAATGTACAAGTGTCTCGGCTGGATATTAAGGACCACCGACAACTCCACACCCAGGAACGAATATGGGACGAAAAGAAGGAGGAACCAGACGAAAGGAGAAACAACGATTGTGCGGCCACTCTCCGATTGGAAAAAGAATTGCAGCGGCTGAGCTTGAAGGACGAGAAACCCCCCAAAGAGGACCCACCGTGCAAGAAGAGGAAGGAGGCAGACCAAAAGCCTCGCGTTTTCAGACCTTGGGAATAAAAAAAAAAAAAAAAAAAAAAAAAAAAAAAAAAAAAAAAACACTCCTTACCAAACCTATACCTAAAACCTCCTTACCAAACCGATACCTACTTCTAGCCCTATACACAAGTTCAAAAAAAAAAAAAAAAAAAAAAAAAAAAAAAAAAAAAAAAAAAAACTTACCTAACCTACACCTATTTCCAGCCCTATACCTACATTCACCAGGGACGGTGAACAGTTTAAGAAGGGGGGGCTGTTATGTGACAATTAAATAAAAATCCGCGAACGAGCATTCTCGCGCGAGTGTGCGTGCATGTGGATGAGGGGTCCGGTCAGCACTTCGGATTTCAGCTGCAGCTGAATGCTGCTCCTGCACTTTTGATGGGAAAAAATCAAGGTGGCGGGGGAAGGATTTAGATGCAGCAGGGAGGAAGAGCGCCGGACGTCGAGTTAGTATGAAATATAATTAAAGAGTGAAAAGATCGCGAGCCTTGTTAAACCTAAGCTATTACTTACTAAATTACCTAATACTATATTTGCCCATTTGGACCTATCAGATTCGATAATTGTAGCCCCAGTGTATTGATTTGGATCTAATAAAACCTATTTTAAAAGTAACTTGCCCGTGAGTGAATTAAGTAATTAAACCTATTATTTTACCTACGTCTGGGAGATTAAGCAGACCACATCACATCGACCAATTACCAGCGAGTTTGGACCCCGAACCAAGGTAATGAGTTTAATATAAAAATTTCACCTTATTTAATTAATAATTCGCGCGTTCCTGTCGTCACACAAGGGGTGCCGTTCACCCCCGGTTTTCCCCGCGACTCCTTCCCGGGTCTGCCAAATTAGGAGCCGGTTATATGTCCACGGGTACATATAACATACCTAAAAAACCTCGGTATAAATTTTTGAGTCGCAAGAAATCCCGATGTAAAATGCGCTGTTGTTGAGCGTTTGAATCGCACGATTCGTGAACGTATGTGGCGATATTTTACTTACAAAAATACAAAACGTTACATTGATGTTATTCAAAAAATTATTCACGCCTACAACAACTGTATTCACAGTGGTATAAAAATGAGGCCAGTTGATGTCAATTTTTACAACGCTAAAGAAGCTCGTGAAAATTTAGAAAAAAGAGCTCGATCTCAAAGTATTAATAAAGGAATCAAATCAAAGAGGGCACCGGGATTGAAGGTTAAATACAGCGTTGGGGACTACGTACGAATCAGTCGAAGTAAAAACACCTTCGAAAAAGGGTTTGAAAAAAATTATAGCGAAGAAATTTTTAAAATCAACCGTGTTTCTCGACACCAAGGACTGTTTACGTATATTCTCAGTGATTTAAACGACAAAGAAATTGACGGATTCTTTTACACCGAAGAATTGGCATCGGTCGGTAAAAATCGTCTAAAAGAAGATAAAATATTTAAAATCGATCACATTGTTGCCACCAAAGGTCGCGGGGCTAATAAAAAAGTTCTTGTAAGCTGGGCAGGGTACAATCCCAAGTTTGATTCGTGGTTAAAAGCGTCCGAGCTTGAAAATATTTAAAAAATGAATAACGCAGATGAATTTTATTTGGTTCTTCCTAGTAATTCTAGTATGCTGTATTACCCTGATAACACAACCACTTGTTTTACCACTCATTTACCTCGTGAAATAAAACTCACGGGAGATTGGTACGTAGGGTTGGCTGAGATTCACGTACCATGTACAGTAAAACACATTGAAGAGCACGAGGCTAGAATTTATTTTTCCATGAGAGATTATGCACCCGAAGCATACGATTTTCCTCAAGGTCGATACGAATCTGTGTTACAGCTTGCAAACGAAATCAATCAAACAGTTGAGATTTATAAACATCAAATGTTTCAACCATCCTCTCATCTCAAAGGATACTATACTCTGACAAAAAAATGTAAGTGTAAAGATAAGCACAAGACAAAGTTTTATGAAAAAATTTGTCGTATTTTTGGATTTGAAAATGACTCTCAGAGAAAAAATTTTACTCTGGAAACATCGAGTGAAAAACCCGTCGTCGTTGCGTCAAGACCAGCGGTCATTGGACGTGCTATCCCTGATCAATTTTTTGTCTATACCGATGTGTGTACCCCTTGCATGGTTGGTGACACCAGTGCTAGTTTATTGCGAATAGTGTCCCTCGATACTTCCAAATATATTTTCGGTAGTAACATTGTCAAACAATATTCTCCGCCTCAATACTTACCCCTACTCCATCACAATTTTCAAAGCATAACAATTGATATAAGGGACGTTTTTGGTCGCCCAATCTCATTCAGTTATGGTACTTTGATTGTGACTCTGCGTTTTATGCGAAATCGTTTTTAAAAAAAATGTCTCTATATCTACATTATTACGACCAACAAATTGGTGGGGGTGCAAGGGTGAAGAACGTTTTTTCTGGCTCAACTTTTCAGAGAGGTCACGGTTTTTCTCGGCGGTTTGGTTCGTCGAATCATACCCTACCTGAGTCGTGGTGTGAAAGCTGTTGGAAATGAAGCTGTTCGCGCAGGCGTAAATGTTCTCGACGACGTAGTTAACAACGACCTAAATTTTAAAGAATCGCTCAAAAAAAGAGCTCGAGAGTCTGGTAATCATTTAAAAAGGAAGGCTACAACTAAAATGGCTGATTTAATGAGAGGTGACGGTTATAAAACTAAAGCATTGAAACGTAAACGACAGTCGACAAAAAGTCGCGGTCGTGTCCGTACCTCAGGATCGAAGAAGAAGAAGAAAGTTAAAAGAAAAAGAAGAGATTGGTGGTTAAAAAAAAAAGTAAAAATAAGATAAAAAAGAAAACTTTGAGAAGTATATCTGATATATTCGGACCCAAATAAACATGGCGTTTCTCCACGATCATAGTTTAGAATGTGTTTCTAGTGCTTTCGATATTTTTACAGTACCCCCAACTCAAACTTCTATAGAAAGTAGTAATTATTGTCATTTCAAACCTGTATCTTCCTTAAATGACGATTTGGAGGCTCCACTTGAGTTTGTAGTACCTCCTACAAGTGAATATTACTTGGACTTGGCACATACAATGTTAGCACTACAAGTGAAAATAGCACCGAATCATTCAGCCGAAGAAAACATCAAAGTAGGACCTGTAAACAACTTTCTTCACTCCATTTTTAATCAAGTTGATGTTTTTTTCAATAATAAACTCGTCACCCCTACGAGTAATACTTATGCGTACAGAGCGTACATCGAAACGCTCTTGAATTACGGACCCGCTGCAAAAAGTTCACATCTAACATCTACTCTGTAGTACGACGATGAAGCTTCACGTTTCGATGCACTGCCCAATGCAGCAGATAAAAATGCAGGGCTGACAAAGAGACAAAAATTTGCTTCCCCTGGTCAAACTTTCGATTTAATTGGTCACATTCACAGTGATGTTTTTAACCAGGATAAAATGTTAATAAACGGTGTTGAAATGCGTATTCGATTTGTACGTAGCAAAGACGCATTTTGTTTAATGGACGCATCGGATGACGGCAAGTTCAAAGTTCAGATACAAGCTGCTACGCTTATCGTGCGACGTGTTAAAATAAGTCCCCCCGTTTTATTAGCACACGCAAACGGATTATCTAAGGCAACTGCAAAATACCCAATAACACGCGTGGATATCAAATCATTCACGATGCATCCAGGACTTTTATCCGAGACTCTCGATAACGTATTTTTAGGTCAGCTACCTAAAAGATTAATCATTGGTTTTGTAGATAATAGAGCTTTCAATGGTAATCGTAGATTTAATCCATTTAATTTTCAACACTTCAATATAAATTATCTCTCTTTGTACATCGATGGTGTTCAAGTTCCTAGTAAACCTCTGACCCCACGTTTTCAAGACGGTAATAATAAATCGTTTATCGAAAGTTTTCAAACTCTATTCTCTGGTACGGGTATTCATTTTTTGAACGAGAGTATTGAAATTAACAGAGAAAATTACGATCAGGGAAATTTTTTGACTGCTTTTGACCTCACACCTGACGGATCAGCGCATTGTGCTTCTCATTGGTCGCTCATTCGCACGGGGTCGGTTCGTTTAGAAGTAAAATTCGAAGAGGCGTTAGCAAACACTATTAACTGTTTGGTCTACGCTGAATTTGAAAATATCATTGAATTAGACAGTGAACGAAGCGTGAGTGGACTTTAGCACTTGAAAGAAGGGTGCGAGCACAGTAGGTGACGCTACTCTTTTCAAACGCTCGACCTTCAGTTTCTTTCAACTCGTCGTCCTCTCCACATCGTCATCTTCTTCTTCAAAAATGGACTTTCTCGTAGAACTTCACGGGATACGAGATGAAAACAAAAAGTTTTATCCTTAAGAAGTTGCTGCCATCTCACTACAAGGAAACATCGTGGGTCATTGGATGATCAAGAGCCCGAATCTTTTTGAAAATTTGGCACTGCAATTGAAAATTCAAAATAATTTTTACACCCGTGATATCCATGGTTTGGAGTGGTTCGACGGAGACATTACTTTAACATAATTGAAACATCATCTTTACGAGCTTACAAGAAAGTCTCGTGAAATTTATACCCGGGGACGTGAAAAACAAATGTTTTTGGAATCATTGATTTGTCGACGTGTGATTAATTTTGAAGATTTCTCCGGTCCAACTTACGCTGGTCTACGCCAACTTTTTCCAAATGAAAATACCATGTGCTTGACCCACGGTATGATCGACAACACCATGCACGGTCAAATTGAACCAGCTCTTGCAGTGGAATATTGTGCTCTGAATAAATGTCATTTGAGTAAACTATTTCTCCGCAGTATACTCAAACCAGAGTATTATAATGAGTTTAAAACATACGATTTATCATCCAGAACTTATCTCGGTGCGCTTCAAGAATATGATGCCAAAACACGTGCAAATAAAAATAAAAACAGTGACGGAGATGAGGACCTCGACAGTGTAATCACGGGCACCACGGTTCTCAGAGTTGATTCACCCATCGCTGCATCATCCAAGAACGGTGACTACGATATTCCAAAAGTGTGGCTGCAAAATGAATACCCGTGAGATAATGCAGGCTATCCTCACTTTGCCTAAAAAAATCAAGACTCTTGGTGTTTTTGCCGCTGATCAAGTACCCAAACGCTTGACTTTACCTGCTGCAATCGTCATCAACACCGATACGTCCGACAAGCCTGGATCTCACTGGGTTGCTCTATTCATAAATAAAAAAGGCAAAGGAAAATTTTTTGATTCATATGGTAGACCGCCTCGTTCAAAATACATCTGCGAGGTCATTAAAAAAAATTGTGCATCATGGAGTTATAACAAGATTCAATTGCAAAGTTTCGATTCTTCAGTGTGCGGGGAGTACTGTGTACATTTTTTAAATCACATGTCTGGAACTAACGATTTTCACTCGTTATTAGCGCAGTTTACACCTTCCACGCAACGCAATGACAAAAAAATTTCGAAATTCTTCAAACGATACAAAAATTCTTTTAAAAAAGTGAATAAAAATAACATATTTCCACGCGGTAGTTTATTTGGTGGTGGCTTCGGTAATCAATCATGTTCATCAAGATACGATCACATATTATCTTCTTTATAAAATAGTTTTAAGGGGAACCAGCCGACGTTAGAATTTGTACTTTTAGATTTAAGAGAGAGAGAGAGAGAAAGAGAGAAAGTGTATTATGTATTAAGAGATATTTTTGTACTCCCACTAGATTTAAGAAAGTTGTACTTTTAAAGAAAATTATACGATAAAGGCATTATTGTAAGGTATATAATATATTCTTTTAATTTTATTTGTCTTGCTTTTTATTTATCGACCTTTTACCCAAACATCCTGATAAAATAATTCTGCAATTTTTAATTTCTTTCTAAAAAAAAAGCTGCAAAAAAAATCTCCACAGGAAAACATCTACAGGTAAAAAATTCTGGTAAGCGCCCCACGCAACATCGCATCTCCGTAGTTTTTCAAATTTTTTTTCTAAAAAAAAAGGCTGAAAAAAAATCTCTACAGGAAAACATCTACAGGTAAAAAATTCTGGTTAACGCCCCACGCAACATCGCATCTCCATAGTTTTTCAAACAAAAGCGCAACGCCGCATCTTTTTTTTTCTTTCCTAAACAGCGCGTCAGGACCTTTTCTTCAATACGCCCTCCCATAGCTATTGTCAGTATGTGACAATCGTTTCAGCGGTCGAGATGGCTTCCGTTAAAAAGCAAAGAAATCATGGGACTTCCGAACATGATTTTATCAACAACCTACGCGACAAATCGCTCCAATGCGAAACGCGTGTGTGTCGGGTTGGAACATAATGGGGCCTTTTTTACACCGGTCGTTAAATTCTGTTCTTCTGGACCACCGAGTAACTACATAACCCTGGATAAACAATCATTGGACCAATTCTTACAAAATATGGGTGAAATGGAAGCCTATTTGCAAGATCATTATAGGGCTTGTACGCTTCCTAAATTTATCCAGCTTCCTAACCATAACATTGTTTTTGGCGACTCGTTTGAAAAAAGAGCCATCATTCTCAACGAACGAGAGGTTGAAAGTCAGAACAGCAAGGTCGCGGTTCATGAAACCGAGGTGAAAAAATCTTCTCTGGAAACGATACTCGAATCCGTTAAAAGGAAAAAAAAAGCTGAAAATCCAAACTGTGTTGTGCTGCAGCTCCCCACATACGAAGGCTTCAAAGAGATGGTGCCCTGCATAATATCAATTTTTAAAGATTTAACTGAAAAGCAAAGTTTAGTGAATAATATTTATGAATGCATCGTAAATTTTTTGATTGAACATTTTAAGAAAGAAGACCCCATAAAAGTAAACAACTGTTTACGCATTTCCGATTATTTTCAACAATACTACCTTGTCATAAAAGACGAAATCGAAAAATATGTTGGGGAAAATATAAACCCATTCCACGAAGACAAGATTTTGGAGTTGATCTTTGCTGAAATGTACGCCTGTTACTTACCCTTCATCGCTAAAGACGCTGCTCAGCAACTGTTTCCATCGCAAAATACTTAATCAAGAGTTTCTCATAAAAAACCCTCAGTACACTGTAAACATCTGACATGGGACAGTCGCACAGCAAGTTTGAGACAGCAGCCATGGGGATCGGAAAAAGTACCAACAGTGGCTACACCAAAGTCGAAAGACTCAAGGACCTCGAGCAAACAAAGCCCCTCATCTCCCAGGAAAAAGATAAAAAGAAAGGACACGACAATCACGGCTTTCAAAAAAATTCTTCTGGTAATCATAAAAAAGATGGCTACACAAAAATCAAATAAATTGTAAAAAAAATTGAGTAAAAAAATTGTACAACAAATCCCTTGTAAAAAATGATTTGAAATAAATTTAGTGTACATAAACACTTTTTTTTCATTTCATTATCCCACACCAACAACTTAAAAATTAAATTTTTTCACACAAAAGTGCTTTCCTTCCTCCGCGTTAAAAAATCTCATTCCATAAATATTTTCATTTCTGTTATTTCAAAATTATATCAAAAACCTCGGTGCATAAAAAATCATCTTTCAAAACACCCGCGGAAAAACAGCAGGTAGCAAAATCAATCCATCTCAAAACATCCGCAGAAGCTCATCACACCCGTGACCCTCGCTGTAATAAATTTTTTCACACAAAAGCGCTTTCCTTCCTCAGCGTTAAAAAATCTCATTCCATAAATATTTTCATTTCTGTTATTTCAAAATTATATCAAAAACCTCGATGCATAAAAAATCATCTCTCAAAACACCCGCGGAAAAACAGCAGGTAACAAAATCAATCCATCTCAAAACATCCGCAGAAGCTCATCACACCAGCGACCCTCGCTATAATAGTATTTCGTTGACCTAAAACAGGTAGCACCAGCATCGCCCCACCGCACCCGGGGACCCCTCGCTATAATAGTATTTCGATGACGTCACACTAAAACACCAGCGCGCCCCACCGCGCACCGATGATCTCCTCCGCACCCCGACACCCATCGGCCCAGCGCATCTGGAGACCCCTCGCTATAATAGTATTTCGATGACCTAAAGCAGGTAGCACCACCACACCGCGGGGACCCACCCTCGCCCCCACCGCACCCGGGGACCCAGTACCGATGACGTCACCACGCTCTCTCTCGCTATAATAGTATTCTGGTCTACGCTGTGACGTCACTAGGCAACCCCAAAATTAACAAACTACCAAGCTCTACAACCACATAACGCTAGGCATCCAAGTTTTTTAAATAAATGAACTCATAAATAAATTAACAAAACGCCAAGCACTACAACCCCATAACGCTGGACGTCCGTGCTTTTTTTTTTAATAAATTAACTATCCGCAAGGCAATAAACCCCATAACGCTGGAAGTACTTTTTTTTTTTTTTTTTTTTTTATAAATTAACTAACCACCAAGCAATAAAAAACCCCATAACGCGGGATGTCCGAGTTTTTCTAATGAATAAATTAATAAATAAACTAACGAACTGTAGGGCATATCAACTCCATAACACTGGGCATCCGAGTTTTTCTAATAAATAAATTAATAAATAAATTAACAAACTGCCAAGCACTAAAACCACATAACGCAGGACGTCCAAGTTTTTCTAATAAATAAATTAATAAAAAAACTAACAAACCGCAGGGCATATCAACCCCATAACACTGGGCGTCCGAGTTTTTCTAATAAATAAATTAATATATAAATTAACAAACTACCAAGCTCTACAACCACATAACGCTAGGCATCCAAGTTTTTTAAATAAATGAACTAATAAATAAATTAACAAAACGCCAAGCACTACAACCCCATAACGCTGGGCGACCGAAATTTTTTAATCGATAAATAAAAGTATAAATGAACCACCAAACAATACAATTTGGGGCGTCCAAGATTTACTAATAAATAAATTAATAAACTGCCATGCGCTACAACCCCATAACACTAGGCGTCCGAGCTTTTCAAACAAATAAATTGATAAACCACCAACCGCTACAGCCCCATAACGTTGGACGTCCGAGTTTTCTAAAAAAAAAAAATTAATAAATAAATTAACAAACATCCATGCCCTACAATCCCATTACGCTCAGTGTCCGAGTTTTTTTTATTACATAATTTAATAAATAAATTAATAAACTGCCAACCGCTACAACCTCATAACGCTGGACGTCTGAGTTTTTTTTTTAAATAAATTATCTAACCACCAAGCACTAAAACCCCATGAAGCTGGGCGTCCAAGTTTTTTTAAATAAATAAATAAATGTATAAATGAACCGCCAAACAATACAACCCCATAACACTGGGCATCCAAGTTTTACTAATAAATAAATTAATAAACTGCCATGCGCTACAACCCCATAACACTGGGCATCCGAGTTTTTCAATTAAATAAATTGATAAACCGCCAAGCGCTTCAGCCCCATAACGTTGGACGTCCGAGTTTTCTAAAAAAAAAAATTAATAAATAAATTAACAAACATCCATGCCCTACAATCCCATTACGCTCAGTGTCCGAGTTTTTTTTATTACATAATTTAATAAATAAATTAATAAACTGCCAACCGCTACAACCTCATAACGCTGGACGTCTGAGTTTTTTTTTTAAATAAATTAACTAACCACCAAGCACTAAAACCCCATGAAGCTGGGCGTCCGAGTTTTTTTAAATAAATAAATAAATGTATAAATGAACCGCCAAACAATACAACCCCATAACACTGGGCATCCAAGTTTAACTAATAAATAAATTAATAAACTGCCATGCGCTACAACCCCATAACACTGGGCGTCCGAGTTTTTCAAATAAATAAATTAACTAACCACCAAGCGCTATAACCCCATAACGTTGGACATCCGAGTTTTTTTTTTAATAAATTAACTAACCGCCAAGCACTAAAACCCCATAACTCTGTGCGTCCGAGTTTTTCAAATAAATAAATATTAATTGTTTCATTAAAAAAAACTCGGACGTCCAGCGTTATGGGGTTGCAGTGCCTGGCAGTTTGTTAGTTTATTTATTATTTAAAATATTTAAATAAATCTGACGTCTAGTGTTTTGGAGTTGTAGCGCTTGGCGGTTTATTAATTTATTTATTAGAAAAATTTGGGAGCACAGCGTTATGGGGTTTAAGTGCTTGGTGGATAAGTAATTTATTTAAAAAAAAAAAAAACAAAAAAAACTCGAACGTCCTGCGTTATGGTGTTGTATTATTTGGCGGTTCATTCATATATTTATTTACTTATTCAAAAAACTCAGACGCCCAGCTTCATGGGGTTTTAGTGCTTGGTGGTTAGCTAATTTATTAAAAAAAAAAAACTCAGACACCCAGCGTTAATGGGGTTGTGGCGCTTGGCAGTTTATTAATTTATTTATTAATTTATTCATTAAAAAAACACTTGAACGCCCTGCGTTATGGAGTCGTACTGCGTGACAGTTTGTTAATTTATTTATTGATTTATTTATCAAAAAAAAAATCGGACGTCAAGCGTTATGGAGTTTCAGTGCTTGACGGTTTGATAATTTATTTAAAAAAAATAAACCGGACGTCTATTGTTATGGGGTTACAACGCTTGACGGCTTATTAATTTATTTATTAGTAAAACTCGGATGCCCAGTGTTATGGGGTTGTAATGTTAGGTAGTTCATTTATATATGATTTTATTTATTAAAAAAAACTTGGATGCACAGCTATATGGAGTTTTAGTGCTTTGTGATTAGTTAATTTATTTAAAAAAAAAAAAAAAAAAACCAGAACGCCCAGCGTTACGGGGTTGTACTGTTTGGTGGCTCATTTAGTTATTTATTTATTTAAAAAAAAAACTTAGACGTCTAGCGTCATGGAGTTTTTGGGCTTGACGGTTAGTTAATTTATTTTAAACAAAACAACTCGGACGTCCAGAGTTATGGGGTTGTAGCGCTTGGCAGTTTATTAATTTATTTATTAATTTATCTATTAGAAAAACTCGTACGCCCAGTGTTATGAGGTTGATATGCCCTGTGGTTCATGAGTTTATTTATTAATTACTTTATTAGAAAAACTCGGATGTCCTGCGTTATGGGGTTTTATTGCTTGGTGGTTAGTTAATTTATAAAAAAAAAAAAAAAAAAACTCGGATGTCCTGCGTTATGGGGTTTTATTGCTTGGTGGTTAGTTAATTTATAAAAAAAAAAAAAAAAAAAAACTCGGACTTCCAGCGTTATGGGGTTTTTTTGCTTGATGGATAGTTAATTTATTTAAAAAAAAAGCTCGGAAATCCAGCTTTATGGGGTTGTAGCGCTTGGTGGTTTATAAATTTATTTATTTGAAAAACTCAGATGCTCAGCGTTATGGGGTTTTATTGCTTGGCGATTAGTTACTTTATTAAAAAAAAAAAAAACTCGGACGTCCAGCGTTATGGGGTTTCAGTGCTTGGCGATTGATTAATTTATTAATTAGAAAAATTCGGATGCCCAGTGTAGGGGGTTGTATTGTTCGGTGGTTCATTGTCATATTTGTTCATTTATTAAAAAAAAATCGGACGCCCAGCGTTATGGAATTATAGTGCTTGACGTTTTGTTAATTTATTTATGAGTTAATTTATTTAAAAAACTTGGATGCCTAGCGTTATGTGGTTGTAGAGCTTGGCAGTTTATTAATTTTTTTTTTAATTTATTTATTAGAAAAATTCGGATGCCCAGTGTTATGGGGTTGTAGTGTTTGGTGTTCTGTTTAATTTATTTATCAGTTCATTTATTAAAAAAACTCGGATGCCTAGCATTATGTGGTTGTAGAGCTTGGCGGTTCATTAATTTATTTATTAAATAATGTAATAAAAAAAAACTCGGACGCCAAGCGTAATGGGGTTGAAGCGCTTGGCGGTCCATTAATTTAATTATTTTAAAATAACCGGACGCCCAGTGTTATTAGGTTGTAGATGCTTTAGGGATTATTTATTTATTTATTCATTTTTTCACAATAAAACCAGTACGCCCAGCGCTGTTGGGTCGTCTAGCTTTGTTTGTTTGTTTATTTAATTTTTGATTGTTCATAAAAAACTTTAACACCCTACGTCATTGATTTTGTTTTTTTTTGGTTTATTTATTTATTTATTTAGAAATAAAAAATAAGTAAATAAAAACTAAAAAAAAAACGAAAACACGAATGACCAGCGTTGTTGGGTTGTCTTGCTTGGGGTTCATTTATTCATTTAATTATTGATTATGTTAATCTCAATGCCCAGGGATTTTGGGTTGTTAAGTTTGGGGGATTATTTATTTACTTATTTATTCATTTATTTATTTATTGAACCCAGCCGCCCAAGTTTTTGTGTGTTTTTTGTTTGCCTGATCTTCGCCGGAAGATTTTTAAATTTCTCGGTACCCCCTGGGCCGGGATCGGACACACTGGTCACAGAGTCTATACATTCAACATACCAAGGAGAGGGGGGCATTTTAAGTACAGTTACTTTATTTTTGAATAAACATTTTCTTTTATTTCAATGAAAATGAATTACTAATTGCTTGATTTGAAACGTTATTTGTTGATCTTTATGAAGAATCATAATGAATCTGTTCATTTATTGTTAGGAAAATTTATTACCAAAATAAAAAAATGCCCCTGAAAAAATTATTTTTTTTCATTCATTTATCCTCCACAAGGTTATTAAAAAATTAAAATTTTTAAAAATGAGTGTACCGATGTATTTTTTAATAACAATTTTCATAGTTAGAAAATGTCCTTAAAAACACCTAAAGAGCTTATGAATATGATTTGTTAAAAAAAAAAAAAGCACAAAGATTCGAACCTGTGACGGCAAAATAGAGAGCGGTGACTCTAGCCACCTAACCACACATTCGTTAGAGATAATGGATTAGAACTAATATTTAAGTTGTGCCCCTTCGGGGCTTGATTATGAAATTTCATTTATTTAACTATAATAAACTTGATCAGATATTTTCTTGTATTTATTAAAATTTATTACCAAAATAAAAATATTCCCCTGAAAAAATTATTTTTTTCATTCATTTATCCTCCATAAAGTTATTAAAAAATTAAAAATTTTAAAAATAAGTGTACCAATGCATTTATTAATAAAAATTTTTAAAAGTTAGAAAATGTCCTTAAAAACTCCTAAAGAGCGTATAATTTATTAAAAAAAAAAAAAAGCACATAGAATCGAACTTAAAACGGCAAATAGAGAGCGGTGACTTTAGCCACCAAACCACACATTAACGTTAGAGATGATGGATTAGAACTAATATTTGAGTTGTGCCCCTTCGGGGCTCGATTATAAAATTTCATTTATTTAACTATAATAAACTTAAACAAATATTTTCACATATTTATTTGTTTATTTATTTATTTATGAATATTTAAAAATTTTTTAGTTTACATTTTCATGAAAAAAAAAAAATTAAACCTCCCTTTTTTTTTAAATTTTTTATTTTTACTATCGTCAATTTATTACTAGCTAAAAATTAAAATCAGAATTAAGAGCTAAAAACTTAGTATGTTTTTAACATTTATATTTAAATACTTTAAATGCTTTTTAAGATCTAACGACTGCTAACGCGAAATGAGTAGTTTTGGGTCCCATCCGCTAGGTGGCTTACCGTTAGAACTGAGCTCTCAGCAAAGTAACAAGCTGTGGATATATAAACCACCAAATTTTGTTACTCCGGCCGAGCGACTGAAAGTCGTTTCAATAATTTTTGAATGATTTGACTAGTCTGAGAGCTGTTCTTACCAATTTTGGTCGAATTATTTACAAAAAAAATTAAAAACATAAAATTTTTCTACCTCAAATTCATAGGTATTTTTAATTAAATTACTCAAACTTGAAGTTCTCGCTAAAACGTTTTAAATTCAAATCGGTAATTTGGAACCTTGTCAACACTCTGTAGCAACTTTGAAGGAACGTTTTACCATAAGGTTCTAGAAACGTTGCCAGAACAATTTGTGGTCACCTTTTGAAAAAATATGGTTGACAAACTTCGTTGCCATAACGTTGATTGAAGGTTTTCTTTGAAACTAATAACGGAGATCTACACGATTGTCACAACGTTTCTAAAACCGTTCAGCAACCTTTCAACGAAAGGTTGCAATAGTTTCTGTGCAACGTTGCCAGAACGTTCTGATAACTTTTTGTGCTATCTGGGTCCTCTAGATCAGACTGAAGCTACAGTTGGCGCTTGTGTTGCTGCTGAACAAGCAGGTTTGGTTGGCAATGGTGGTAATGCTGCAAGTGTTGTTGTTCAAGCTCAATCTCAGGTTATAGCTGGTGTAGGTGCTGTTACTGATGAAAAAATGCTAGTACGCGAGAAACTGCTAATGTCATTAATAGTAGTAGTAGCAGCAGCAGCAGCAGCAGTAGTAGCACTGGTGCTAGAAATAGTAATAGTGATACTATGAAACTATTACTAGTCAGACAACCTGTTTCGCTGTTAAATGGCACGTCGCAGACTAACTCTTGTTTAGTTAATTCTTCTGCAAAATCTCAACCTTCTTCAATTAGAAGAAATTTATCTTTAACGAAAAAAAAATCATGCTTCCAACCATACTGTTGCTCAATCTAACTCTAGTACTACTGCTACTACTACTCAAACCAACTCAATAATTTCAAAACCTCATATCAAATCTGTCGCAATTATTCCTGCACATTCTACATTGTTGAAACGCAAATTTGATTATGTAACCAGCAATGAATATGAAAAACGAGTAAAGAGAGAAGAAAATGATAAGAAAAAAGAAACAGAAGCAAAAGAGAGATGCAAAGAAGAGAAACAGAAAGAAGAAGAAGAAAAGCGGCAAAGAGAGCGAGAACGACAAGCAGACGCTCGTAAACAAGAATCTAAAGAACGAGAGAAAATGGAAGCCGAAATTATTACTTTACAACGAAGCAAAGACGAAATTGCTTCATCTGTCGCAACTCTAATAAAAAAGGATGAGCTTTTTGGCGATTTCGATGAGCCATTTTATAGCTCATACTGGAAAAATGTGTGACTCAAACGATTCTTTAACCAATTCACTATCTTCAAACCATGCCGAACCTTGTGAGATTGATGTTGTCTGACATTCTGTTGAACTTACCTTAATCTGCTCCTGTCCTCACTGATGCTGAGCTTGGCTCCAAACTTGATGACTCGACGCCTCCTGTCACAAAACCCGACAAAGTAACTGAAAAACCTAACGAATCTCTCGCAGCTAAGCTTAAAAATTCCTTGAAGCCTTTTTTAAATTTTAATATCGATCAAGAATTTAAGCAAGATGACCTTCAAGAGGTTCTTCAAGTGGATTTAAATTATAAAGATGTCATGGATTTATAATCCTTGACGTAGTTATTTTTAAAAGAGGTGAGATCCTCGTCTTTTTAGAACAACTACTTACGTAGTTGCCCCGTCTCCTTGTTATCTGACTCTTAATGGGTGAATAAAATAAAGAAGAGTAAAATATAATAGAATGATTTAGAAGTATTGTATAATAGAAAGAGTGAAAGCTTACAATTTAATGATGAGTTTAATGTCCTCCGACAGAGTTAAAGATTACAATAAAATACCTTATAAACTACCGGAGTTGTCCGGGCTGTTTGATGTTCTCGGAAAGTTCTCTGGGCCTTCCGAGACCTTAACCTACAGCGATGGCGAAGACGATCTTGCACTAACGGATCCTTGCCGGCTACGGCTCTACTTTTCCAGGTGTGCTTTACGTGGCTTAAATCGCTTGGCTACTCGCGATCAAACCACTCGAGTGTCGGGGACGAGAGTAGTTTGGGAGCGAGGCTAAGTAGCGGAAGGAAGCTACTTCGCCCCACCTGTTCAAGCAGAGCGGAGGCGTCAGCTAACAAAGTGCTCAATTGCAGTTTGCGCGGCCCCTACCCTAACTCCTTTTAGGCGGATTATAAGTAAGTCTGTTGCAACTTGGGAGTGTGAGATTTTTATGGAGATCGATACATGACATGCCTCCCCTCTTAGTCCATTGTTGCCCTCGACAATGCAGGGCTGGACGACTGTAGGAGTGCAGTCCTTGTATCGAAGATAGAAAATGTATCGATCATCTCGATCGTGTGAATTTTGGCGGACGACGGTGGGCAAGCGCCTAAGTAAAAGTTTTTCCTTTTTTTTTCTTTTTTTTTTTTAATAACTATTATTTTTATCAAAATAGTTAGTTCAAGTGGTAACGTTTTGGATGTAATTTATACCCAATGTTCGAAAGGATCGGTAGTTTTCGAGTTGTTATAATTGTTGCATAACGATTATCACAGGGTGGGAAAGGGTTGGTTGAAGGTGGGCAAGAATATCGTAATTTTTGAGTTAAAAGCTTGAAATTTTTGAAATTTTGAAATGAAAATCTCAAATAGCTAGTTGTTTTAGCTAAGTGCTAAGTAGAAGTTTTTGCGTTGCTTGCGCAAGCCAACTAACAGGGATTGAGGCATGATAAAATAATTATTGCTCCATATTGCGCGGTTATCGGGCGCTGGAGCAAAAAAAATTCTGTATGGATTGGTTAATATTTGGAGTGGGAAGTGGCATCGACGTATATATGCATTAATTAATTGCTAGAAGTGAGGGAAGTTCACAGTTCTCGCCGTGATTTTAAGTTCGCTAATGAGTTTAGTAAAAAGTATTTATAACGTTCGATGAAAATTCTGTAGTATATATGATGGTGTTGAGCGCAACTGTTTTGAAGTTACAATTTAGATTTTAGACTGTCGCATTACAGTCAAAATTTAAAAAATAAATAAAATTGCATGATATCATCAATTAAAAAAAATTATTCTCCAAGTTCCTAAACGATTTGAGTTTTAATTTGTCATTGTTTAGTTCACTATGAAACTTCAAATTCAATATAAGTATTTTGTCCTAGTGTTTTAAAATTTTTAATATGTTTAAATTTTTGCGCTCGACAAAAAATTTATAAATTAGCAGGGAGTTTCGGTGAAATCGGTGCTTAAATCACTCCAATTGACTGATTTAGACTGAGTTTTGTTTAAATTAGTCGAAAATAGTTAAATAAGTTTCAAATTTATTTGATAAAATTTTTGAGTTTAGTGTACAGAATTAAATTATTTATAATTGACGTAACTTAGATTTTCGCAATAAGTATTTTACATTATGTGTGTTACGGAAAAATTTACGAATAAAGCCTATTTTGAATTTCGATTCGTAGAGATTGTACAATAAATATTAAAAATTAATATTACAGCAGATATAAAAAAAAAATTTTTAAAGTGATAATGGAGTTAAATTAGCTTGAGCCAAAGTTTTGACCAAATGTTAACGATATTTAAGTATCATATAAATTTGTTAAATTTAAGATAATGTCCAAGTGTTAGTTAAAATTTAAATTCTGAAAATACACTCAATTTAGTACACAAAATTGTCTGAGAAAAGTTTATATTTAACTGGTGAAGCTGCTTCTTTCCTTGATGTGAATGTTGCTGTATCGTTGTCTTTGGAATCGGTTGGTCGGCAGATCGACGGTCACGTACGAGAGTATAGTGCGAGTAGGTGTAAACGGTGACGTTGCAGCGGTGCGCTCATCAAATTATATCATGCTAAGTTGCCGGTTTTGATAAATGTGCTGTTACTGGTGCATTCAGTGGGTGCTCCAGCCGGTACTACGTCGATCGGAGAGCTAGTTGGACTCGCAGTATGGTTAGTTTACAAGGATTGTTATCGCATATCTTCAACTCATCGAGGTGCATTAAAAGGTGAATACTTTCACATTTGTTAGAAATCAATCATCGTTTGTTTAAAAAAATTAAAACATTCATCTGATACCTGAGTGTCGACGGATAGTAAAAAAAAAAATTCTTTTCTTGAGACTTCGGCGTGTTTGTGAGTATAATACTTTGAATGTTACTATTTTTATTAAATAATTGTCAGAGTTAAGTCGTCAACTGTCGTTATTTCATAAATTAATTGTTTACAGGTTGTATTGAAAGATTCATGGGTGTGGCTGTATGGTTGGGTCGCGTGCTGCAGGTGCATTGCGGGTGAGTTGATGGAAGAGTCGACCGCGGCTGGGGGTATAGCGGGTCTGCATGCGGCAGGCGCAATCAGCAGGCCAGTGGTCGCGAAGATTCATGGCTATGGTAGAGTCTTAAACGTGTTTCCGGATGGACAGTTGATCAAATTTGGTTTGAAAATGAAGTGTTTCTTTTTATTTTTGTCTATCTAATTTTGCTAAAATTATTAATAACTTCCGAAGATAGGATAGTATATTCATTCATTTAAAATTATTATCATCATTATTTTCAATTATTTAATTATTTATTTATTTCATTATTATTATTGGCTTTTTTTTCTATTATTTTTTCTTTTATTTTGTATTTTTTTTATTTTATTTTACTTGTTCAATTATTTATTTGTTTATAAATATATGTAATGTGCACTAACCGGACATTTCATATATACGACCAGATTTATACGAATATATATATATATATATATATCCTAAAGTGCGGTAGCACTTTAACGGCGAGTTGGTTTTTAAACACCGACTCCCGTAAAAGCGTACCGCTTTATATACTTTAAATTTTCTGTTTTAGGTTATGTCGTTCACTATAAAACAATATTAGGATGATTATTTTTCTTTTATTTAATATCCCGCGCCTAGCCAATGATCCCCCGAATAATTAAAAAAAAAATTTGTCCCGAAAAAGTTCCACGTTGAAAAGTTATCAGCGTTTCAATTTTCAACTTGCTGATTTCTCTTTGCTGCCGATTCAGGAGATTTCCATTCAGACCAGCGTTTCCGTATCTGGTTTTGCATGCTCCCCAGCAAGACGCTGCGCCGCGGCCTAACTCGCTCTGTCTCACTCTTGCAGCCTGCAGCAAGACAAGGCATGCGAGCAGGTCGCGCGGGCGAGGTGCGCGTATGCAAAAGGCCGAGGGCCTCACGTGGTGCAGAAGCAAGCAGCTGATCTGTTATTTAGAAATTTCATAAAATTATTAAGTGTTGATCTTGACTTGACAGTTGACACTAGTATCAATCAATTAACAAGATCAAGTGATTTTGATAAATGGTTTTTTAAAACAATTACTTTACAATCAAAAAGTTTTTTACTACAATTACTTTACAATCAAAAAGTTTTTTACTACAATTCTTGATAAATCATCTGTGTTGTGTTATTGTGTATCATTGAGTGAATGAATTGTGTCTAGTTTGGGTGATATAGGTTATATTGATTAAGAATTGATTCCAAAACAATTTGACTTAATCAAAGTGGTTTTTATCTATGCTAATTGAATACAGTTAAATTGTAGTTAAATAAAAAAAATTTGATTATCAAATTAATAAAAAGGTGTTGCTATAAGGACCCTTAAATATTATCTTTTTTTTTAAAACTAAAAAATTACCATTCTATTCTATTGAATCGGTTTTACTAAACTCCATAAGACAGTCATGCTGATAGTTTTTTTTCTCCTAAGAATACTGATATTTTTGTAGTCAATTTTTTAAACTGCTTTAAATTACAGTTGTAATCAGATTAACTTAAGCCCTTGTTTTATTTCACTGTAAAAGTATAATTTTCCATATTAGTCTCTATCGCAGGAATTTTTTGGCTAGTATCATTCAAATGAATAAGTTTTATTGAATACAGAGACTCAGGTGATTAATTTTTTTCCCAAACTATTAATATAACATAAAGGGCACTGGTCTTTGATTAAGATTCAAATGAAATAAAAAGTAAAATTTGTTAAGTTAATTTTTTGAGTTTAAAAAAAAGGCTTATTTGAGTTTAAAAAAATAACTTATTGTTAATTTCCTTAGAAGTTTATGACTTTCATTTTGTGATCTCTGTTATCAGATAACTAGTAACAATTAAGTTAAATCCAGCAGGAAAGAGCTTTAAGAGTGCTCAGGACCCCGGAGAGACAAGCGATTCGACTATTGCGCCACGAGTTTTGCAGACGGCGAAAATAGTAACTAAGCGCTCTGTAATGTCGATAACCAGGGCCGTCGCTACTTTCTGAAAATAAAGGGCCCGCAAAAAATATCGGGATTTGCGATTATCAATAAAAAATTGTACCTAATAGATAACTTTTTAAAAATTAAAAAATAAATTGTCAGTTACACTCGTGCGCGCACGAAAAGGTACGACAAAACCCATATTTTTATCATGACAAAAAAAAATTCATTCAACATTTCATAATTTTCAGTAAATAACAAAAATAAAAAAGTGAATCAATAAATCTAACAAATATATATAACAACAATCAATGTGGCCTGCATCGACTAAGATTGTTGTATTATATATTATAAGGTGTAGGTGCGAGTCGCGGCGTTGACACCGCGGCCCACGGGCCGCGGCCGGCGAGTTAGGCGTCAGCTGAGAGCGAACCACGTGGTTCGCTCGGGCTTCGGATGTCGTCGGTCGATTGCAGCACGGCAGGCCAACTTCTAATAATCAGCCTGCAGCTTGACTCGCCGACGGCTGCACTTCAAAAGTGATTTGGCTTGGTCGCACGACTCTCCGTCAGATTCCTAATCACGATACGGACTGATAATTATTAGATTCAAATTTAGGTTTTATTGCGTTAGTTTACTTATTTATTTTGTATACTACAGATCTTTTTTTTTTTTTTTTTTTTTTTTAATAAAAATAAACAATCGATCCCCCAAGCTCTACAACCCAAAAGCGCTGTGCGTCTCGGGTTTTTTGATAAATAAATCATAAAATAAATAAACGAATAATCCCCAAACTTTACATCTCAATAACGCTGAGCCTCCAGGCTTTTATTTATTTTTTTTCTGAAATGATAAATAAATAAACAACCACCCCCAAGCTCTACAACTCAATAACGTCGAGCGTCCGGGGCTTTTTTTTCTCTCAAATAATGAATAAATAAACAACCTACCCTCCAAGCTCTACAACTCAATAACTCTTTGCATCCTGGGTTTTTCTTTTTCCTAAAACGTTGAATAAATTAACATTTGATTCCTCAAACTTTACACCCCAAAAGTGCTTTGGGTCTCGGTTTTTTTGATAAATAAATCATACAATAAACAAACAATTCATCCCCAAACTCTAGAACCTAACGCTGGGCATCTGGGTATTTTTTTTTTTTTTTCCTTGAATGATAAACAAATAAAAAATCAATCTCTAAGCTCTACAACTCAATAACGCTGGGCAACCAGGCTTTTTTTCTCAAATGATAAATAAATAAACAACCTACCCCTCAAGCTCTACAACCAGGGATGTATAGGTATCTTACCTATGTATCCGATACGTAAGTTACCAGTACGGAACCTGGGTACTTTAAAAAGTTGGCAGCGACTCTCGACCGACAAGCTCTAAGCTCCTATAACGCTGGAGAGAGCGATAAATAAATAATTTTTTATAAACAATTAAATAAACCACCAAGCTCTAAACCCTAGAAACACTGGGGAGAGCGATTAATAAATTATTTTTTATAAACAATTAAATAAACCGACCAGCTCTAAACCCACATAACGCTGGGGAGAGCGATTAATAAATTATTTTTTATAAACAATTAAATAAACCGACCAGCTCTAAAACCACATAACGCTGGGGAGAGCGATAAATGGATAATTTTTTATAAACAATTAAATAAACAGCCGAGCTCAAAGCCCCAATAACGCTGGGGAGAGCGATAAGTAAATTATTTTTTATAAACAATTAATTAAACCGACAAGCTCTAAACCCACATAACGCTGGGAAGAGCGATAAATAAAAAATTTTTTATAAACAATTAAATAAACAGACGAGCTCTAAGCCCCAATAACGCTGGAGAGAGCGATAAATGAGTTATTTTTTATAAACAATTAAATAAACCATCAAGCTCTAAGCCCCAACAACGCTGGGGAGAACGATTAATGAATAATTTTTTATAAAAAATTAAATAAACCCACAAGCTCTAAACCCCCATAAAGCTGGGGAGAGCAATAAATAAGTAATTTTTTATAAACAATTAAATAAGACACTGTTGGATGTGAATTTGCCGGGAAGGAAATAGAAAAGAAATAACACTAGTACACTTTCTTTTGTTGAGTAACACTGTTTAACTGTTTGATCTTTATTTTTATCTATGTTTACAAAAAGACGAGAGCTGTCGCAAATCTTGAATCTTTATTAATCGGACAAACCACCAAAAGGTAAATTCTACCCACGAGGCACCGTAGAAGAGACGCGCGCGCGAAGTGCAGTCGCACACAGCGTAAAAAGGCGCCGCGGCTGGCTCCCCCCACCTACGGTGATGCGAGTAGCGACTTTTGCCACTCTCGCGCGAATATTATTCAGGCTTCGCTCAAAACTGCTCCAACACTCCCTCCTTTGGGGTGAAGCCTTTTCTGTTTGTCTGTTTGATATGTATTCTGTTTGTACAAGATTCTATGTTAAACACAGCGAGTGATAAATTGTGGGGAATAGCCCCAAAAGACTCTACTTAAAAAAAATAAAATAAAAGCTCTCTAAAATTACATCTAGTCAAAAATAATTAGGTCTTGCTCAGTATCTTCCTCCGGAGGTTCAGGAGAATTTGGTCCGCGTCTTGGCCTACGTAAAGGGACGTAGTTGAACTCGTCATTTGCTTCCTCGGGTTCCGAGTCCATCCTGTTTGACTCCTCCCTCGGTTTTAGAAGACCCATTTTTTTGCGATACAGCTCCCTGAAGCAAAAAAAATTGTTAAATAATTCTTACCTTGTAGATTCTGTTTAATTTTTGTTTTGGTTTTTATCTGTTTGTAATTTTAATCTTAAAATAAACCCAGTTTAAAAATTTTCCCAGTATGATTTTGATGGGTTTTGAAATCGAGTGGTTTGGTAAAAATGTCTGCAGGATTTTCTCTGGTCGATAGCCATCTCACTTTAGCGACTCCTTCCTTGACTTTCTGTTTGATGTAGTCTCCATGTAGATCAGACAACTCAGGACGATCACCATATTCTTCTCTGAAGCGAAGGTTAGCATGGATATTGGGCACAGGATCATCAAAGTCACAGAGCTTCTGATATCCTTCCTTCTGAGTGTTCTTACCTGCGGCCGAGTTGTCGCACCAGACAGTAAAAGGAAAGTAACACTTTCCAGTTATGTCTCTTATGGCTTTGTCTAAGGAAATTAAATGACGGCATGCTTCGCTCATCGCGCCGTATTCGGCTTTCGTAGTCGATCTGCTGACGTAGTTCTGTTTGTAACTTTTCCAAGCTATTGTATCCCCATGCAAGTTGATCATGAACCCGGCGGTTGACGTTGAATCTGTCCAATCGTTGTGACTTGTGTCTGTTACAGCTTCTAGGGTTTCTGTTTGTCCTGTGTATGTCAAACCATACTGGCTTGTTCCTTGCAGGTATTCAAAGATTCTGTTTACGTCCTCCCAATCTTTTACTGTAGGAGTGACCTGTCTTCTAGCTAATACGTTGACTGAGTTGGCTATATCTGGACGAGTACCACCCGCCAGATACAAAAGGGAGCCAATAGCTCCCCTGTAAGGAACTCCGGCTTCCACTGGTTGTTTCTGTTTGTTTAGATCTTCATCTTTGTTGTTTAGTAAATTTTTCCGCTTTTGCACTTGTCGTGTTTCCATCGGGGTTCTCTTGGGGTGACAATTTTTCATACCAAAGCGTTCTAAGATTTTCTCCGTGTATTCTGTTTGGTCTATCTTGACTGTTTTCTTGTCTCTGTCTCTGTTTATTCTCAAACCCAGAAAATGTCCAGGCTCTCCAAGGTCCTTCATTTCGAATGCTTGGCAGAGGCTCGCTTTGATTTCTTCTAGTCTCTGTTTGCTGTTTGAAGCCACAAACATGTCATCGACATACACAAGGATAACATCGACTTCTCCCTTGTGTCTCCTGGTGTATAGGCAAGGCTCACTCACCGTGTTTTTGAGTCCAAGCTTCTGAATCTTCAAGGTGAGTTTCTCATGCCACCGTTTGGAGCTGACTTGCAAGCCGTAGGTAGCCTTTCTCAGCTTGCACACTTTGCCTGCCTTGATTTTCATGAAAACTTCTAAACCATCTGGAATTTCCTGTGAATTTTTCTTCCTCAAGCTCGCCGTGTAGGAACGCTGTCTTGACGTCCATCTAGCAAAGCTCCAAGTCGTACTTGTTTAGCACCGACAGAAAGGCCCTGATGAGAGGGAGTCTGGAAACCGGGGCCTATACCTCATAGAGCTCGTACTGTGTGTCATCCTTGAAGCCTCTCACGACTAGCCTAGCTTTGTAAGTAGGCTCACCACTGTTTGAAATTTTCTTTTCAAAAATCCATCTTGAATCGATGATTTTAGGTGCAACTTGATCCTTAAGGGGTCGATCCACTATGTCCCAGACATTGTTGCGTTTCATCGACTCCAATTCCTGTTTTATGGCCTCTTGCCATCATTCCGCATCTGCGGAGGTCATTGCCTCCCTGTAGGTTGTCGGGACTCTGTTTACTTCAGCCAAGAAAGCACACTTAAGTTGGTATTCGTTTGGGTGTCGATTCGGTCGTTTTCGCTCCTCGAATTCAAAGAACACCTCCAGTTTGTCTGTTTCAACGGCTACAAACTTGGCAAAGGTGTTGTCTCTCACCAAAGCTGTTTTCTCATCCGTGTTAGCTAGCTGTTTGTAATCCAAACAACTGTTTGCAGCTCGGCCTGGTTGAATGCGCTTGAATGGCACGTTTTCTGTTTGGGTTACCGATGGATTTGCTGGTTGGATTTTTCTTTTCTTTACTGGTTGTTTCACAAAACATCCATTGGTGGCTGTGTAACTGGCTGTTTGTTCGGCTCGTTCATTTCTGATTGGTGGTTCTTCTCTGAGAAGTTAATGAGAGGTTCATCTGTTTGGTCGAGTTTTCCTTCTTCCGTGTTTGCCGACACAAAGTTTTCGAACTTTGCAGTATATTCGTCTCGATATACCACCTTCTCATTGAAATCAACGTTTCTTGAGTTGTAGAATTTTTCAGTTGGAGGGTGCCATACCAGGTATCCGGTTTTGTGTATCCTACCAAGATGGTCTTGATTTCTGTCGCCGAAAATTTTCTTGGTGGATTTGGTTCGTGCAGATAGGTCTTACACCCGAATCTTCTCAATCTGTCTAGGTGCAGTTTGACTCTGGGTGCAAATTTTCTGAGTGGAATTTCGAAATCGTTCGCTTTGTGTGGAGAACGGTTGTATACATGTGTGGCTGCTTCTGCTGCCAGTACCCACATTGATGGGGGTATCCCGGAGTCTTCCAACATGGAACGAATTCTGTACTCTAGAGTTCTGTTTAGTCTTTCAGCTGTTCCATTTAGCTGAGGCGTGTATGTAGGTGAGAAATCTCCATCTATCTTTTCTTCCTCCATGACCAAGTTGAATTTTCCTCCTAAGTTCTCTTTGGCGTTGACTGCTCGGATGTAACACACCTTTGCATTTTCACCAATGAGGTTTCTCGCTTGACGTAAGAAGACCTCCAGACAGTCTCCAGCTTGACTTTTCTGTTTGATAGAGTATACCTTGGCATATCTCGAGAAATCGTCGGTGAACGTTATCAAATATCTGTTTGAACCTGGAAATGACACTGGTTGGATTGGTCCCATTATGTCGCTGTGTAGTCGTTCTATCGGACGTGCTGCCTTGACTCTACTTTCATCATGTGGTTTCTTGACCATCTTGGTTATTTTACAGACTCTACAGTCTAGTATTTCTTCACCAAATTTAACATCTTTCAGTTCTTCCACCTGCTGTTTGATTTTTCGAAGGTATCCGATACTGAGGTGCCCTAACCGTAGGTGCCACTTCATGCCTTCGTACATTTTAACAAGATTCCTGTCCTTGTGACTACTGTTTTTGATGGCTTTCGATTCTGGCTGATCTGAGTTCAGCTGATTGTTGTATTCGTACATTTATCTGTTTAGACTGATTTCATTCAATTCAGAGTCTGTGAAGAAATCTGCCTTTCTTTCTGTTTGGGAAATTTCATCTGAACTCTCCCTCCCAAGTCCAGACGGATGTTCGTGTGAGCTTCTGTTGACTGTTGCTCCCTCCGACGTTGAGAAGTCATGCACATCTGTTTGGGATTGATTTATGAAATTTTCCACCGAAATCATGTGAGCTGTGCATTCATATGGTTGACATTTTTGTTAAGTTTCCAGACTCCAAGATGTCGAACTTGATTTGCCAATGCGGTTTTACATAATTACCAATTATGTAATCCACGTTTGTCTGTTTGTCGAAAATTCTTATGATCTTGTTGTCCAGGTGTACACTGAAACCAAGGTCTACGAAGTTTCGCAGTGATAGCAGGTTTCCAAAAATTTTTCCGGCCACCAGAACATTTTTGATTTATATAGTCTCTCCGTACTTATTTTTGACTACAAGGTTTCCTTCTTCGTCGATTTTCATGTTTCCTTTCTCATCTTTGTTTGCACTTCTGACTATTTCTGTTTGTACTTACTTAAAGCCATTTAAAATGAAACCGTTCCCGATGATGTGCTCAGAGGCACCGGTATCTGCAATAAAGTTTATATTATTACAATTTTTATGCAAATTTGTTACCTTATTGTCTCTCGAAGAATCCGAGGAGTATGGCTTTCTGTCTCTTCTCTCTGATCTGTTTGAGTGTCTTGAAGACATTTTACCGTCACCTCTATATTTCTCGTTGATTCTCTAGATGAACCAAAATTTTTCTTGGATCGGTCATTTTCAACACCATCTTGTGATGCTCGTCATCTGAACGGTGAATGATGGCTCCTCTGACCTGATTCTCTCTGTTTATTCGCTGTTCTACTGCGTAATCCTCACCCATTTTTGACTAGGGTCAATGACGTCGCTCAAACTACATGAAGTCAGGTCTATCATCGTTTGTCGAACCATAGTCGGTACTCTGTACTTCTAGTTAGTTTGTAGCCTTGATGTTTAACGTGGCCGCCCTGGCGATCCAAGATATTCCTTAGCTGTTTGAGAGTTTGATCTAGCCGGCCTTCTGTCTGACTGTTATGTATTGATGACAGACTGTTTGTATGTACTTTTGTCCTTTGGCTGCACATGGATGAATTTCTTGACTCTGAACCCGAAACTTCACTCCTTAAAGCAGTTTGTGACGTCGTCAAGGGAGTTCTCGATTTTTGTGCTTGCGATGATGTATTTTCTGTTTGAATGATGGTAGAGGGGTTATTTTTATTTTTCTGTTTGATGTATTTGACCTGTCTGTTTATTCGAGATCGTTGGTCCTTCTGTTGTTTTTCGGCCAATTTCTTAAAATTGTGAAGTGTGCCTTCCCATTTCTCGGCTTCTTTATGTCTTTGCATCGCCAATTGATACCATTTTTCTACCTCAGGGGATCAATTTGGTTGTGTATCCCTAGTCCGACTACCAGTCTTTTCGGGTACAGTTGCTTGAAGAGGGGGTAACTGGGTCATTGGCCGAAGTGGAGGTGGCAGTCTGATTGAGGGCTCCATCAAGGGTTGCTTATCCCAGGGGTCACCATTTTCAAGCAATGACCGTTCCTCCTCGGACTCTATCGACCTGTATAGGTTGTCGGTTTCATTGTATTCGTCGATTACTTGCCAGTCGTCTCCACCCACTTTGCTGACCTCGGTCTGTTTGTCTGTAAATAATGTTCGTTAAAAAAAATGTTTTGTTTTGAGTTGACATTGGTAAAGGATTTAGGTGAGTGTTTGGTTTTTCTGTTTAAAAATTTTGAAAATTTAGTCTGTTATTTTTACTGATTGACTGTTTGTTCTAAACCTTACCATTTCTTAACTCATTCAGTACTTCAATCAGCTGTTTGTGCCCGTAGGCATCCACCAAGTGTGGATTATCAACCGATGCTGACTTTGTCAACATGGTAAAACCATCTTCCTCGCCCGTGGCGCCTGATTGTGACTGAAAAATAATTCATTAAAATTCAGTTTACCAATACACTCTAACTTCGGGCGAGATTTTGGATACCTCGTTAGTAGTTCGTAGAACGATCTAAGTAACGTGATATCCGAGTGACCGATGCAACCTACTCTCCCTTCGGCAATTGCGCCCTCAAAATTTTTGAGGTGGCCGTGCGCTTCTATTACCGAGAGTTTCAGAGCGAGTACCGGACACCCGCCTTTGTAAAAGTACCGTAACACGGTTGCTTTCACGGCTTGATGGTTTAGTGAAATTTCTGTGTCGTTTAAATTTCCAAACTGACTTCAAGAAAAAAAACGCACGGCACGCAGCCTATCATCTGGCTCGTCGCCGTCGGCCGACACAGAGTTCACGCGCCGTCGCACTAACATGTCGCGATCATGTGTGCTTTAATTGCCGCCTGAGGTTTGCCGCTCGGCCGAGAGAAAAAGACAAAAAAAATAAATTTTGTCCTGCATGCTACCGGCCAGGCTGAATTACGTTTCCCTAAGTTCCCGTTCTTTACTCAACCCCATAAAGAAGAAAGAAAGTAAAAAAAAGAGGGAAAATAAAAGAGAGAGAGAGAGAGAGAGATTCCCAACCGTCTTCCGATTCTCCGAATCTAAACTCTCCGGCGCTGCAGCCTGGCCGAGTCATTCGCGTTTAAAAATTTTGCTGTCCGAACAGCTGAAACAAACTCCCACGGCAGGACAAAAAAATCAAATCTATCTTTCTCTCCTCATGCAACTGCCACTGTTTTTCACAACATTTCAAGCTGGATTAAAAAAAAGCATCATGCTGTACGTAGATTTTATTTTGTTTGTACGACACATAAATTTTCTTTTGTTTCATACCTGATTGTGTTCTGCCATTTTGCAGCAACTGTTTGATTTTCTTTCTTTCACTTTGTATTTCAGTGTTGAATTCTTCAAGTTTTCTTACTTCACCGGTAATTCAATAACACAAAGAAAACTTCAGCGGCTGCTGCCCATAACCTGTTGGATGTGAATTTGCCGGGAAGGAAATAGAAAAGAAATAACACTAGTACACTTTCTTTTGTTGAGTAACACTGTTTAACTGTTTGATCTTTATTTTTATCTATGTTTACAAAAAGACAAGAGGTGTCGCAAATCTTGAATCTTTATTAATCGGACAAACCACCAAAAGGTAAATTCTACCCACGAGGCACCGTAGAAGAGACGCGCGCGCGAAGTGCAGTCGCACACAGCGTAAAAAGGCGCCGCGGCTGGCTCCCCCCACCTACGGTGATGCGAGTAGCGACTTTTGCCACTCTCGCGCGAATATTATTCAGGCTTCGCTCAAAACTGCTCCAACAGACACCAAGCTCTAAACCCCTATAAAGCTGGGGAGAGCGATAAATAAATGATTTTTTATAAACAATTAAATAAACAGCCGAGCTTTAGGCCCCAATAACGCTGGGGAGAGCGATAAATGAGTTATTTTTTTTAAACAATTAAATAAATCATCAAACTCTAAACCCACATAATGCTGGGGAGAGCACTAAATAAATTATTTTTTATAAACAATTAAATAAACCGACAAGCTCTAAACCCCCATAACGCTGGGGAGAGCGATAAATAAATAATTTTTATAAACAATTAAATAAACAGCCGAGCTCTAAGCCCCAATAACGCTGGGGAGAGCGATAAATAAATAATTTTTATAAACAATTAAATAAACAGCCGAGCTCTAAGCCCCAATAACGCTGGGGAGAGCGATAAATAAATAATTTTTATAAACAATTGAATAAACAGCCAAGCTCTAAGCCCCAATAACGCTGGGGAGAGCGATAAATGAATTATTTTTTATAAAGCTTGATGGTTTATTTAATTGTTTATAAAAGATAAAGAACTCGTCGGTTTATTTAATTGTTTATAAAAAATAATTTATTTATCGCTCTCCCCAGCTTTATAGGGGTTTAGAGCTTGGTGGTTTATTTAATTGTTTATCAAAAATTACTTATTTATTGCTCTCCCCAGCGTTATGGGGGTTTAGAGCTTGTCGGTTTATTCAATTGTTTATAAAAAATTATTCATTAATCGCTCTCCCCAGCGTTATTGGGGCTTAGAGCTTGGTGGTTTATTTAATTGTTTATAAAAAATTATTTATTTATCGCTCTCTCCAGCGTTATGGGGGCTTAGAGCTTGTCGGTTGAGTGTCGCTGCCAACTTTTTAAAGTGCCTAGGTTCCGTACTGGTAACTTACGTATCGGATACATAGGTAAGATACCTATACATCCCTGTCTACAACCCAATGATGCCGATCGTACGCGGGTTTTTTTTTCTCTAAAATGAAAAATAAATAAACAATCTACCTCCCAAGCTCTACAACCCAATAATGCTGGGCATCCAGGGATTTTTTTTGAAATGATAAATAAATAAACAATCTACCTCCCAAGCTCTACAACCCAATAACGCTGGGCGTCTGGGCTTTTTTTTCTGAAATGATAAATAAATAAACAACTCGCTCTCAAGCTCTACAACTCCAATAACGTCGAGCGTCCAGGCTTTTTTTGTTCTCAAATAATAAATAAATAAACAATCTACCCCCCAAGTTATACAACCCAATAACGCTGTGCTTCCTGGGTTTTTTTCTGAAATGATAAATAAATAAACAACCTGCCCTCAAGCTCTACAACTCAATAACGTCGAGCGTCGGGGCTTTTTTGCTCTCAAATAATAAATAAATAAACAATCTACCCCTCAAGCTCTACAACCCAATAACTCTTTGCATCCTGGGTTTTTCTTTTTCCTAAAACGTTGAATAAATTAACATTTGATTCCTCAAACTTTACACCCCAAAAGTGCTTTGGGTCTCGGTTTTTTTGATAAATAAATCATACAATAAACAAACAATTCATCCCCAAACTCTAGAACCTAACGCTGGGCATCTGGGTATTTTTTTTTTTTTCCTTGAATGATAAACAAATAAAAAATCGATCTCTAAGCTCTACAACTCAATAGCGCTGGGCAACAAGGCTTTTTTTTCTGAAATGATAAATAAATAAACAATCAACCACCCAAGCTATACAACCCAATAACGCTGGACGTCCGGGTGTTTTTTTTTTATTTCGTGAATAATAATTAATATATAAATGAAAAATCGATCCCCAAACTCTATAACCCAATAACGCTGGACATCCCGGCTTTTTTTTTTGAAATGATAAATAAATAAATAACCTATCCCTGAAGCTCTACAACCCAATAACGTCGAGCTTCGAAGGCTTTTTTTTTCTTTCAAATAATAAAAAAATAAACAATCACCCTCCAAGCTCTAAAACCCAACAACGCTAGGCACCATGGTTTTTTTTCATGAAAAAATCATAAAATAAATAAACGAATAATCCCCCAAACTTTACATCTCAATAACGCTGGGCCTCCAGGCTTTACAAGAGGGTTTAGTTGTTTATTTATTTAGTTTTTTTAGTTATTTTAGTTGTTTATTTATTTTATAGCTGTTTTATCAAAGAAACCAAGATACACAACGCTTTCAGGTTTGAGATCTTTAGGGATCGTTTGTATATTTATTAATCATTTAAGAAAAAAATAATAATAGCCCTGACTCCCAGAGTTATTGGGTTGTAGAGCTTGGGGGGTTAATTCATTTATTTATCATTTCAGAAAAAAAGCCTAAACGCCCAGCGTTTTTTGATTCTAGAGTTTGGGGGATGAATTGTTTGCTTATTTTATGATTTATTTATCAAAAAAAGCGAGACGCAAAGCGCTTTTGGGGTGTGAAGCTTAAGGAGTCAATTGTTAATTTATTCAACGTTTGAGGAAAAAAAACCTGGACGCCCAGCGTTATTGGGTTGTACAGCTTGAAAAACTGGTCAGCTATCCCCCAAGCTCTAAACCCCCAAATAGCTTAGGTGCCGGAGTTCAACAAAAAAACTGGTAGGCTATCCCCCAAGCTCTAAACCCTCAAGACCCTGGGCACCGAGTTTAACAAAAAAACTGGTTGGCTATCCCCCAAGCTCTAGACCTCTGAATACCCTGGGCGCTCGAGCTCAACAAAAAAACTGGTCGGCTATCCCCCAAGCTCTAAACCCTCAAGACCCTGGGTGCCGGAGTTTAACAAAAAAACTGATTAGCTATCCCCCAAGCTCTAAACCCCCAGATACCCTGGGTGGCCGAGTTAAAAAAAAAACTAGTCGGCTATCCCCCAAGCTCTAAACTTCCAAATCCCTGGGCGCCTGAGTTCAACAAAAAAACTGGTCGGCTATCCCCCAAGCTCTAAACCCTCAAGACCCTGGGCACCGAGTTTAACAAAAAAACTGGTTGGCTATCCCCCAAGCTCTAGACCTCTGAATACCCTGGGCGCTCGAGCTCAACAAAAAAACTGATCAGATATCACCCAAGCTCTAAACCCCCAAGACCCTGTGCGCCCAAGTTCAACAAAAAAACTGGTCGGCTATCCCCCAAGCTCTAAACCCTCAAGACCCTGGGTGCCGGAGTTTAACAAAAAAACTGATCAGCTATCCCCCAAGCTCTAAACCCCCAGATACCCGGGGTGGCCGAGTTGAAAAAAAAAAAAAAAAACTAGTCGGCTATCCCCCAAGCTCTAAACTTCCAAATCCCTAGGCGCCCGAGTTCAACAAAAAAACTGATCAGCTATATCCCAAGCTCTAAACCCCCAAATACCCTGGGCACCCGAGTTCAACAAAAAAACCGGTCGGCGGGGGTTTACAGTTCGGGGGATAGCTGATCAATTTATCCATTGAATTCTACGCCCAGGGTTTTGAGGGTTTAGAGCTTGGGGGATAGCTGATCAGATCATTCATTGAATTCTACGCCCAGGGTTTTGGGGGGATTAGAGCTTGGGGGATAGCTGATCAGATTATTTATTGAATTTTACGCCCAGGGTTTTGGGGGGATTAGAGCTTGGGGGATAGCTGATCAGATTATTTATTGAATTTTACGCCCAGGATTTTGAGGGTTTACAGCTTGGGGGATATCTGGTCAGTTTTTTTGTTGAATTTGGGCGCCCAAAATATTTGGGGGTTTACAGCTCGGGGGATTATCAACCAGTCTATTTATTAAACTGATCTTTTTTTTTTTTTTTTAAGACGTCAGTTTCATTGGGGGTGGGGGGGGGGGTGGACCTCAGCTACCCCCTAGCTGGAAGGAGTTGTTGCGCCCCTGTTCAAGTAAAAAGAAAAAAAAAAAACCTGTACGCTTTGCGTTATTGGGTTGCAGAGCTTGGGGATCGATTTTTTATTTATTAAACATTCAAGAAAAAAAAGAAAACCCTGGACGCCTAGCATTATTGGGTTGTAGAGCTTGGAGGGTTGATTCTTCATTTATTTTTCATTTTATAGAAAAAAAAACCCCGTACGCTCGGCGTTATTGAGTTGTAGAGCTTGGGGATCGATTTTTAATTTATTTATTATTCACAAAATAAAAAAAAACACCCGGTCATCCAGCGTTATTGGGTAGTAGAGCTTGGGGGGTGAATTGTTTGTTTACTTTATGATTTATTTATCAAAAAAACCGAGACGCGAAGCACTTTTGAGTTGTAGAGCTTGAAGAATCGCTTGTTACTATATTCATCGTTTGAGAAAAAAAAAATCTGGACGCCCAGCGTAATTGGGGTGTAGAGCTTGGGGATCGATTTTTTATTTATTTATCATTCAAGAAAAAAAAGAAAACCCAGGATGCCTAGCATTATTGGGTTGTAGAGCTTGGGGGGTAGATTGTTTATTTATTTTTTATTTTAGAGAAAAAAAAGCCCTCGTACGCTCGGCGCTATTGAGTTGAGCTTGGGGATCGATTTTTCATTTATTTATTATTCACGAAATAAAAAAAAACACCCGGTCATCCAGCGTTATTGGGTAGTAGAGCTTGGGGGGTGAATTGTTTGTTTACTTTATGATTTATTTATCAAAAAAACCGAGACGCAAAGCACTTTTGAGTTGCAGAGCTTGACGAATCGTTTGTTACTATATTCATCGTTTGAGAAAAAAAAAACCTGGATGCCCAGCGTTATTGGGGTGTAGAGCTTGGGGATCGATTTTGTATTTATTTATCATTCAAGAAAAAATAAATAAATACCTGGACGCCCAGCGTTATTGGGTTGTAGAGCTTGGGAGGTAGATTGTTTATTTATCTTTTATTTTAGAGAAAAAAAAACCCTCGTGCGCTCGGCGTTATTGAGTTGTAGAACTTGGGGATCGATTTTTCATTTATTTATTATTCACAAAATAAAAAAAAAACTCTCGGACGCCCAGCGTTATTGGGTTGTAGAGCTTGGGGATCGATTTTTCATTTATTTATTATTCACGAAATAAAAAAAAACACCCGGTCATCCAGCGTTATTGGGTAGTAGAGCTTGGGGGGGTGAATTGTTTGTTTACTTTATGATTTATTTATCAAAAAAACCGAGACGCGAAGCACTTTTGAGTTGCAGAGCTTGACGAATCGTTTGTTACTATATTCATCGTTTGAGAAAAAAAAAACCTGGATGCCCAGCGTTATTGGGGTGTAGAGCTTGGGGATCGATTTTGTATTTATTTATCATTCAAGAAAAAATAAATAAATACCTGGACGCCCATCGTTATTGGGTTGTAGAGCTTGGGAGGTAGATTGTTTATTTATCTTTTATTTTAGAGAAAAAAAAACCCTCGTGCGCTCGGCGTTATTGAGTTGTAGAACTTGGGGATCGATTTTTCATTTATTTATTATTCACGAAATAAAAAAAAACAACCGGTCGTCCAGGGTTATTGGGTTGTAGAGCTTAGAGGGTGAGTTGTTTGTTTACTTTATAATTTATTTATCAATAAAACCAAGATGCGACGCACTTTTGGGTTGTAGAGATTGAAGAATCGCTTGTTACTATATTCATCGTTTGAGAAAAAAAAACCTGGACGCCCAGCGTAATTGGGGTGTAGAGCTTGGGCATCGATTTTGTATTTATTTATCATTCAAGAAAAAATAAATAAATACCTGGACGCCCAGCGTTATTTGGTTGTAGAGATTGGGGCGTAGATATTGTTTATTTATTTTTTATTTTAGAGAAAAAAAAACCCTCGTGCGCTCGGCGTTATTGGGTTGTAGAGCTTGGGGATCGATTCTTCATTTATTTATTATTCACGAAATAAAAAAAAACAACCGGTCGTCCAGGGTTATTGGGTTGTAGAGCTTAGAGGGTGAGTTGTTTGTTTACTTTATGATTTATTTATCAATAAAACCAAGATGCGACGCACTTTTGGGTTGTAGAGATTGAAGAATCGCTTGTTACTATATTCATCGTTTGAGAAAAAAAAACCTGGACGCCCAGCGTAATTGGGGTGTAGAGCTTGGGCATCGATTTTGTATTTATTTATCATTCAAGAAAAAATAAATAAATACCTGGACGCCCAGCGTTATTTGGTTGTAGAGATTGGGGCGTAGATATTGTTTATTTATTTTTTATTTTAGAGAAAAAAAAAACCCTCGTGCGCTCGGCGTTATTGGGTTGTAGAGCTTGGGGATCGATTCTTCATTTATTTATTATTCACAAAATAAAAAAAAAACTCTCGGACGCCCAGCGTTATTGGGTTGTAGAGCTTGGGGATCGATTTTTCATTTATTTATTATTCACGAAATAAAAAAAAACACCCGGTCATCCAGCGTTATTGGGTAGTAGAGCTTGGGGGGGTGAATTGTTTGTTTACTTTATGATTTATTTATCAAAAAAACCGAGACGCGAAGCACTTTTGAGTTGCAGAGCTTGACGAATCGTTTGTTACTATATTCATCGTTTGAGAAAAAAAAAACCTGGATGCCCAGCGTTATTGGGGTGTAGAGCTTGGGGATCGATTTTGTATTTATTTATCATTCAAGAAAAAATAAATAAATACCTGGACGCCCATCGTTATTGGGTTGTAGAGCTTGGGAGGTAGATTGTTTATTTATCTTTTATTTTAGAGAAAAAAAAACCCTCGTGCGCTCGGCGTTATTGAGTTGTAGAACTTGGGGATCGATTTTTCATTTATTTATTATTCACGAAATAAAAAAAAACAACCGGTCGTCCAGGGTTATTGGGTTGTAGAGCTTAGAGGGTGAGTTGTTTGTTTACTTTATAATTTATTTATCAATAAAACCAAGATGCGACGCACTTTTGGGTTGTAGAGATTGAAGAATCGCTTGTTACTATATTCATCGTTTGAGAAAAAAAAACCTGGACGCCCAGCGTAATTGGGGTGTAGAGCTTGGGCATCGATTTTGTATTTATTTATCATTCAAGAAAAAATAAATAAATACCTGGACGCCCAGCGTTATTTGGTTGTAGAGATTGGGGCGTAGATATTGTTTATTTATTTTTTATTTTAGAGAAAAAAAAACCCTCGTGCGCTCGGCGTTATTGGGTTGTAGAGCTTGGGGATCGATTCTTCATTTATTTATTATTCACAAAATAAAAAAAAACTCTCGGACGCCCAGCGTTATTGGGTTGTAGAGCTTGGGGGATTAATTATTTATTTATTTGATTATTAAAAAAATAAAAAAGATACAATCTGGTACAATATTGATGCGTTTATTGACCTAAATTATCACCGGTATTTGTAACGTAATTTGATTTATTAATTTTATCTATACAATAATTAGTCAATTTTAAAATTTAATTTAATTCCAGTTCCCACTCGCAGTTGTAAACTTTTTATTTTTTCAAGTTCCTCTCGATTATTACAGTTTCACATCAACGATTTATATTTTAATTTTGACTAAATTTTAGTCCCTAGCGTTACGGAGCTTATGAGCATTTAATATTTATGAATATTTTCGCTTTTTATAAAGATTCAAGTCAACCGAGGTATTTCACCGTTTTTAATTTAATTTTTTTTTTTCTTGAGTGCCTTAAAACGAAAAACTTCATTCAAAAAGTTCTTGTTTCTTTAAAAAAAAAATACTTTTTCGTTTAAAAAATATTACTATTTTAACAAAACAGTGATACTATTGCTACTTTTTTGTACTAAAATATTAGCTTGCATCCCTGTGAGATTACTTTTTTACTTATCGTTCCCTTATAGTTATTAAAAAAATTTAATCAACAATTTTTTAATTAAACTTTACCAATTAATTATTCAAGTACTGTTTTATAATTTAAGCTGTCAGTAAAAATTATGACTATTTAAGTCTCAAGTGACTTAAAAATTTGAATAAAAAGAAAAAATTAAAAAATAAACTTATGTTAGTTGTTAAATTGTGTTTTGTTAATGTGTTCTTTTTTCAAGAATTTTCCAAATTTTTTTCCTTTCCGTACCTATTAAAAATACTTCCTTTCGCAATAAATTAATATATAGATATGTACCTATAATTAAAATCTCCAGTATCTACAATTTTATCACGGACGATTTTGCCCGAACACCGAAAAGTCCAAACCGACGGCGAGCGTGAGGAAAGACCGTGGGCCCGTGCCGCAGTCAGAGCTGCCGAAACCACGTGACCTTGGGCGCTCAGTTGACAGTCGCCGCTCTCGTGGATGAACGAAAATCACGGCCAGCTGCGCTCGCTCGTCTATCGATGAGTAACTATGGGGCGGGCCCCTCTTTTTTGTGAAAAATATCTACGTCCCTGCAATTCGACATCAGCGCCACTACATTTGACCCGCTAGACTAAATTTTTGCTCTGCATTACCACGCTTGTAGAGCCAACCGATTGAAATCGTATATTCCAAACTACGGCTGCTAGAAACCACGGATGATTGTGAAAAAAATACCAAAAAATTTGTGAAAGTGGCCTACAAGTGTGTTACTATCTCGATTTTTGATCAGGTCACGCAATAATTTGCAGTGAATAAGAAACTGTGATCAGCATCAACACGTGTTGCAGACGACGATTTTAGTGATATTTTTGATTAACTTTTTTTACTATTTAGAAACACTTTTTGCAAAAAACAGATAGTGACACACTTGTAGAGTGATTTCAACTATTTTTTAAGATTTTTTTCAGAGTGATTATTTTTATTTTGTGGCCGTAGTTTGGTAGAAACTTTTTTTACGCGCCCATAATACAACGTTAGGTGGCGCTCTCCGCGGGGTCCTGAGCACTCTTAATCAAAGTAAAAAAAAAAAAATTTTTTTTTTTATTTTCTATACTATACATGGCAAAATTTTAGTCAATCAAAACTACTTTTGAAAATTTTTGCTGACAAAAATTTATACATACATACCACACACAGCTATTTATGAGAATTTCAGGTTCATATTAAAAATTTTTGTTTTTTTAATTACAATAAAATTGAGTTTTTTTTATAAAAAAATTTTTTCAATCACTAAAAAATACATTGTTTTGTTAAAAAAAAAGTTTTTTATTTTTTTTTTAAGTCGACCCCCCTCCCCCCTCCCCCCCATATCCCCTGGCATCATCCGACCCAAAGAAACACGGCATAGGTAGTCCCCGTCACTGCGTAAATAACTATTGAAACTTTATCATTACGTGATTACGTGCCCTAGATTATTTTCGACTAGCGGTTTTTTTTTTTTTTTTTTTTTAAGAAATAACATTCTTAATTATCAAAATGTATGAAACTTATGATTTGTGGTCTGCCTTGCGGAAGAAATAAAATCTAACAAAAACATACCTTTGAAAAAGTAAAAATTAACGGCGAGTGGTTTTTATCTGTCTGAATCTATCTAACAAAGTAAATTTCTTTGATCCGTCAAAGTAGCATCATAAAAAAGTAATTAATTGATAGAATTTCTTAACTTTCAAAAATATATGATCTTTCTAAAATTAAAAGTTATATTTTATTTATATTTGTAGTTTACTTTATACTAATCTATATAATTTATTGTTTACAATTTTAAGGCTTTACTATTGACAGACGTAAACTATTGACTGAAATAAAATCAGACAATAATAACGACAAGTTTTTCTTCGTGCCTGTATTGATGAAATTAACTTATTAAACTTTATGCAATTTATCAAGATTTATAATATTAATTAATTCTTTACAATTTTTAATATTTGTAATATAAACTATTGCCTGAAGAAAAATCAGGAAATAATAACGACGAGTTTTACTGCGTTCCTTTATGAACTTAAATATTTATAATATAAATATTTAATAAATAATTTGTTTATTAAGTTTTAAAAATTTAAATTAAAAAAGGGAGTTTCTATGTCGATAAAACCATTTTGATACTCGACGAACTCATTTCTTTGCCGTTTATACAAAAACAGAAGGTCATATTAGCAAAACACTGCCCATATTCAGTTTTTCGTTAAAATAAAGGAAATTGATATCTTCCTTTATGTGCAACGTTATGAATTTTAGTTTGAGACTGCATGGGTTCGTCAAGTATCAAAATGGTTTTATCGACATAGAAACTCCCTTTTTTAATTTAAATTTTTAAAACTTAATAAGCAGATTATTTATCAAATATTTATATTATAAATATTTAAATTCATAAAGGAACGCAGTAGAACTCGTCGTTATTATTTCCTGATTTTACTTCAGGCAATAGTTTATATTACAAATAATAAAAATTGTAAAGAATTAATTAATATTATAAATCTTGATAAATTGCATAAAGTTTAATAAGTTAATTTAATCAATACAGGCACGAAGAAAAACTTGTCGTTATTATTGTCTGATTTTATTTCAGTCAATAGTTTACTTCTGTCAATAGTAAAGCCTTGAAATTGTAAACAATAAATTATATAGATTAGTATAAAGTAAACTACAAATATAAATAAAATATAACTTTTAATTTTAGAAAGATCATATATTTTTGAAAGTTAAGAAATTCTATCAATTAATTACTTTTTTATGATGCTACTTTGACGGATCAAAGAAATTTACTTTGTTAGATAGATTCAGACAGATAATATATATATATATATATATACTCGAATTTTTTATTTTTATTTTTTTTTATTATTATTATTTTTTTTTCAACGTTTTGTTTTGTTTTTCATGGCTCTGCGACGTGAAGCGGTGGTTTTGTATTCGAGTCTGGTGCTTTTGGAGAGGTTGTAGGCATTGTCGAGATTTGTGGAGGTGAGTCCACGTGGATTACGATGTCTGCTGTTTTTTGAGTGGGAGGCAAGCTGTGAGTCTCATTAGGAGAAGTATCCACCTGATGATTTACTCTACATGTGCATGATTTTCTGATGTATTCTTCTTCATTTGCTTTCATGTCCCGTTTATTTTCTTTTTTTCTGTTGCAGATAAAGAAGAAGGTCAAGATCTTTTCGATTTGAAGAAATCTATCTCACAGGATTTTTAGGACCAATGTCAACACGACTGAGGATCCCAAGCCGATGGCCACGAGCGAATGTGTTCGTTATTGCTCTGTTCTTCGGACATGGATCGCCCGCATTTTACTTTCGATTTCGTTTAGGGAAATCAGATTAAAATTTTGGAGTGATTCAGTGAGTTCTTTCTCCACCTCCATGGGGTATTTAATTGCGTATTCATGTATCTCGGGTTTTATTGTGTTCAATTCTACTGAAAGTTCTAGTTTATAATTGTACTCTGATGTGAATGAGATTTTCCGAAGACCGTGTAAGGTAAAGCTTGACGTGTGTGCAGTACATTTACCGCTTGGGTAAAGTGAACCTGTGTCATTTATGAGATATTCATTTCGATGATTATGGCAGATGATTGTGAGCTTAGTTGGTTTTAAAGTTGAATATAACCATAAATTCGATGCATGCAAGGGTGTTAGAATTATAGGCGTATTTGGTATAATAACTGTCGAGCAGGTTTTTAGAGAAGAGGTTGTCGGCTGATTGAACATTGAATACTCACACAATGGGTGTGTAACTCCGTCGATTAGGGGTAAGAAGTCTTCACATAGCTAAGTGTGATCATAAGTGAAACAAGATTGAAGGAGTTCGTCATTTAAGAGAACATATGTCTGGTTTTTCGATAAGACAATATAATTAACAGTTGGTTTTATTGCTAAATAGCCTGCATTATCAAAGGGAAGGTTTATAGGGTTTGGGAAAGAGTTTATTTTGTACAAGTCTAGGTCGTCGTCGATTTCTAAAGGTAGTTTTATAGAAACGTGAAGCTTTCCATTAGTGATGAAAACAGTCGTTTTCGCTACGCTGAATAGGTAATGGGGTGTAATTACTTCTGCTGTGTTTGGTTTCCGGAGATTCGGATTATTGTTAATTTTTAGGAGTAGATTGGACATTTGGGAAAAAGATAACAGAAGAGGGTGTAGAAATCCTTTTGCGGTGGTTTGAATTATTTCTATCAAGGTTTCATAACCCCTTTGTAGTTCGTTAAGTTCGTATGAGTAATCGAACCATCATCTGGTAGCGTTCGCTCATTGCAATTCTTTGTTTATGGCCAAGTCTTGTTCGGAAATGTTTTCAACACGACTGATTAAGCATTAAATTTCTAGTGTTTGATTATTGTCGTATTTATACAGATTTTCGAGCTCCGATTTGATTAGATGAGTTGATTCGAGTGAAATTTGGGATAAATTATTCTGACTGTCGTACAGTTTGTCAATGTCATTATTGATTAGTTCGCGGTCTTTCGAGTCCATGATACCGAATAACCATTTTGTAACCCAAGCGCAAACTTCGATTAGAGCTCCTTGAAAAAGCTTTTTATAGATTGGTGTAGATCATTTATTGCGAATAATTTGCGGGTTATGTGAAGTTCCGAGAGTCCTGGAGTTATTTGGTCAGGGTAGACTCGAGATAATTCATTCACTAAATGTTTGAAATTTTTGTGTTCCGTTTCGAAGTTTCTGTCTAGTGGGGGACAATTTACGAAAATATTTATGTTGATTTTTGTTCTGACTAAATTAATTTTTCCGACGTGTTCATAGAAAATACCCGAGTAATTGGGGATTGATTGTATTTCATAAAAGGTTTTATTTTCCGTGTTGACGGTACCGACTGGAGCAAAGCTCACGCACCACAGCAAAATGAAAAGCATTTTTCTGGAAGAATAATTAGGACAGATTTAAATAAGATGAGGCGATGATTTATGAGAATAAAAACAAAAAAGGTTTTTAGTAAAATTCTTTCAGATGGTCTTTATGGACTAAGATTTTTTTCTTGTTTTCGCTTTGCAAGAGGGCAGTGTTATTTTCGCGTACTTCTAGGACGTCGAAAACTCCGTTGTAGAATTTATCTAGTTTGTTTTTACGCGGTAGTTTGTTGACGTAAACTTTGTCTCCGGGTTTTATATCGAGGGGTTTAGTAGATTTGTCCTAATTTTTTTTGTTAATTTGTTTGGATGATTCTAAACTTTTCAATGCCATCTCTCGAATTTCAGCAATTCTCGTTGCTAAATCGTAAATGTAACCATTATATGTATCGTTACCGAAGTCGTCTAAGAATCCTGAAGGGGTTCTAGGATTTCGTCCCATGGCTATTTCGTAGGGGGTAAAACCTGTGGAAGAGTGGACTGAGGAATTGTATTCCATCATGGCGAAGGGAACTAGTTCGTCCCAGTCTTGATACTTAGGGGTGTTAGTCCTCAAGTAGTCTTTCAAGACAGCATGACTTCTTTCCAGCGACGCGTTCGACTGGGGGTGGAAAGATGTCATCGTATTTAGACGACAGTCAAACATGCTTTCGAGATTTTCGTGGAGTCTATTCCTAAAGCTTTTACCTTGATCGCTCAAGATAATTTTAGGTACTCCATGAGCGGCTATAAGATGTTTAGCTAGGACTTGTGCCACAGTTAGCGCTTTAAGATTAGGTACAGGTACCGCTACACAAAATTTTGAAAATAAACATTGCATAGTGATTATGTAAGCATTGCCACTCACAGTTCGAGGCATAGTACAGTACCGATACTGGTAAAAAAAAAAAAAAAAATGGAAAAAATTAATGAGCAATAACTAATTACGGGAGTTTGTTGATTATATGATTCTATATGAGGGAAAAATAATTTCAAGAAATTCAGTTTGGAAATCGAAGGAGGGGGTGGGTTTTTAGGGGTGAAAAGTGGTTTTTTGCATTTTCTGAGAAAACTACACGTTTTATCAAAAAAGTTGGAACGCAAAAGTTGTAGATAATCAAAAAACCTACAACTTTTGTTCCAACACTTTTTTTACATAACCTCGAAATTTCTGTGAAAAATGCAAAAAACCACTTTTTTCGTTTTTGATTTTTCCTGATCGCAAAAATTAATTAAATTAAACAATATTTTGAGGAAGTTTAGCATTTTATGTGCAAAATATGTGGTTTTTTTTTTTTTTGAAAAACTTTGAGCGGTTTCGGAGAAATTGTCAAAAAACGTGAAAAATTTTTTGTGTTCATATGTGCGTGGGCTTTAAAATAATGCTTCTGGAAAATTCTGCTTGGGCTCATTTTTTTTCTTTGAATTTTATATTTTTTGAAAAAAAAAAAAAAATAATAGTGTTACTAGAGAAAAACATCCGAAAAAATGCGAAAAACTGAAAACAACAATTTTTTTTACACAATTTTTATACTATTTGTTATATACTATCGTCATCGTCATCAATAACGACAAATATTGTAATAGTAGGACAAGATGTAGACCTTTTAGTACTTTTGTGTCAACTTGTTTCAGATGATTTAAATGTTTTCTTTAATAAAGTTGGGACTGCATCAGTAAAAGAGTCACTTTTTGGATCAGATAGTTTTCAACATAATCGTAATATAGTAGCTTTTTTACATGCGTTTACTGGATGTGATTCTACTTCAGGATTTTCTGGTAAAGGAAAATTAACTGCTGAAAAATCACTACTCGCAAATCCAAATGTATTGAGCTTAGCCGAAGTTTTTTACAAGTCTTTTGAAAGTGAAACTGAAAATCGTCAATTGCAAAAAATGATTGGTAAAAATGGATGTGAACTAATTGCTTGGATGTACTCTGTGAAAAAAAAAAAAAAAAATTATCACTCAATGAAGTCAGATATTTAAGTTATACAACTAAAACATATAAATCTGGATTCAAACTGGACAAACTACCACCCACTGAAGCAGCTGCAGTTCAACACAATTATAGGGTTTATTACCAAATACAAAAGTGGCTAGGAGTTCATAAATCTGCAATTGAGTGGGGCTGGAAATATGACTCTGAAAATAATTTAATACCAAAATTCAGTGCCGAAAAATTAATTCCAGATGATTTACTTAAAAAAATTTCCTGTAGTTGTGAAACTGGTTGTGATAAACAAAGATGTGGATGTCGAAAGCATGGATTAAAATGTACTAATTTATGTACAAAATGTGATTCTGACTGCTGTAAAAATTTTGAAGAAGAAGATCAAACGATACCAGATTTCAATGATTCTTTTGATCCTTTCGATATTCACGATCCATACGATTAAGTAACATGCGTATATGAAGAAGAAGAAGAAGAAGAAGAAGAGGAAGAGGAAGCGGAAGAAGAAGAGGAAGAAGAAGAGGAAGAAGTAGAAGAAGAAGAAGAAGACAAAGAAAAAAAGGAAAAAAGTGAAGGAGAAACAGGACAAGATTCAGAAGATGAAGATGACGCAGGTCCGACTCAAGTAAAAAGAAGAAAAGTGTAATATATCTGTGTAAACTCAATTGTAGGTTAATATCAGCGTTCAATCTGTACAAAATGTAAGAAATAAGAATTTATTTTGTTAGCAACCAAAGTCTTTGTGTCATTATTCAATAATTTACTTGTATTAATAACCTTTATTTTAAAAAATTATTGCAATATTTATATCGGAAACATGTCCCGTATCATGATTTTCATACTACATAAATGTATTAGCACAATGTACTTACACATTTTAGAAAATTTATGCACAAAATACCGGAAAATATTAATTAAAATATTTTTATTAAATCAAAATTGAATCTCAGAAAAAAAAACCTCGACTTAACAAATTTCAGTTCTTTAACTTTCAATGTTTTCTTAGTCATTTTCAACACTTTTCGTGATTGGACATATTCGACAATAAAGCACTAGTACATAGAAAAGTGTATGTTTCCATATAGAATCATATAATCAACAAACTCCCGTAATTAGTTATTGCTCATTAATTTTTCCCTTCAAAAATATTATCGGTACTGTACTAGCATAGGTCCGACCGCGTCGATAGCCACTTTAAAGAACGGTTCTGCGGGCGTACCGGTAATTACCATGGGTTCTTTGGTGCGATAACCTATGAGCTTAAACTCTTGGCATATTCGACATCGATGAATGTAATCGACTATATCTTTACGCAAACCGGGCCAAGTAAATTTTTCCCTCACTTTTCTGTAAGTTTTCTCTACTCCACGATGTCCTCCAAATAGACTATCGTGGCATTCTTTTAGGATGGTGTTGCGGGATTCGGGTTGGGGTGTTATGCAGGTACCTAGACAGATCACTAGCGTCATGGGTATGTCTTTGAGAGCGTCTCGGACTTCTCGATATAGAGTTCCACGTGGTAGTGCGTCTGTGAGTTCGCCTTTTGGTGACATACGAACCGATGATATTTCTTTCTCGAGCAGTAGATGATAAAGATTGTATAAGCATTCTTTCAAAGAACTTTGCTTAATGGGATTTCTTTTGGTTTGTGTAACGACCAAGGAGAAGATAGTTCGGCCTCGGGTTTTAGAGACAAGAATATTGCCAACCGTAGGGTTCAGATCTTTGAGTTTGCTTTTTGAAATCAGCTCTAATTTGGCAAGAAGTTGGTTGTTAGGTGTGTTTAGGTTCAAATTCGCAGGGATAAAATGTATTATGTTATCTTTATGTCCCGTGAGGGCGTCTCGGGTGAGTCTCACTGTTAGTCGTGTAGGGGGTTTGATCGGGGTATTAAAAGGATTTAGGATTGTGGGTATAATTGGCGGAATGGTTTTAACGCTTGTGAAAATATCATTATTAATATTAGCCGTAGTAGCTTTCAAATTTTTAGGCATCAAATTTGAATTAGGTTGTTTTGTAGGAAATTCTAGCTGCGAGGATTGAAGGGTCGTTTCGGCGATATCTCGAGGGCGAGTAACATTCTCTTGAGGGTTTAGATAGTTTTTCGATGGGGCTAGCTTATGATCTAGTAACATAGTCCTTGCGGAATTTGTTGAAGAGTCGGAATCATCGCTAGACATGATTTTGGTGTTTTCGAGATTGAAATTGTTATCAAAAGTTGTTGGGGGTATTTTAGGTGTGATGAGAGTGGACGATAAGGAAGGATTTTTGAATTCTGAGTCATCGGTCAGTTGCCATTTATCTAAGTCTAACAAAGATTGTGTATTGTTCAAATTTTGTCTATTGTCTGCGTCAATAAGATCATTTTCCAAATAGCCTGGATCACTGTGGACTACAGAGTGATCCGCTTCGTGAAAGTTAGCTCCCTGGTCAAAATTTTCGAGGAGTTTTTCCCATTTTCCAGAGTCCCACCACAAAGAATTAAATCCTTCGATAAACTCTTCTTTCTCCTTAGAGTTGAAGTTGGAAGGTTTGAGCTGAGCTTGGAGTTCCAAATTTGATTTTTCAGGGGTAGTCTCGTAGAGTTCTTCTTCATCAGAAGATGAGGAGTCATCATCATTTGCTGGAGGTTTCACTCTTTTTGATGAAAAATCAAAGAATGCCTTTCTTGATGCGGGTTTTGGGAAATGGGCGACTACATCTTCAAAACTATCTGATGGTACCATGGTTTCATCGAACTCGCTTATACCAGAAATCTCATCTTGTTCTTGGTTGCTGACTTCAGACTCGGAGGCAGGAGATGCGGTTGTTGTGTTGAGTGGTTCTACCAAACTAGGTATTAAAGATCGGCTTTGCAAGGGTACAGGCGCGTCGGAGGCGCTTTCGGTTTCGTCTGAAGTTTCTATCTCTGAGGTAGAGCTTTTGACGTTTGCTTGATCGGTGGGTGTAGTATTTTTCAGCTTTACCTGTTGATCTCGTCTGAGTCTTAGACGAAAGGCGATGGTATTACCTGGAAGATTTCCCTGACCCGATGCGTTCGGCGATACATGAGTTTTATTTTTGGACCCTTTTGGTCTACCTCTTCACGAAGGGCCGGCTTGCGGGGCGTCAGAGAAGTTTTCTTCTTTGCTTTTTTTGTGGGCTTGTCGAGCAAGGGATGTTTTTGTTGGTTTTGGTTTCTGAATAGGTAGTATGGTTTTTGTTTTGATTTTCCTCAAAGATTGAGAGGCTATCTTTGCCGACTTTTCATTTTCTACCTCTTTCTGGTCTATCGGATTTCTTGAAAGCCAATCGGCGTTAGTGTTAAGCCTTCCAGGCTTGTAACGGAATATATATCTATAGCCACGCAGTCGGGCTCTCCAGCGGTTTAATCTTGACATTAGATCTTTGATTGAATCAATCCATTGTAAAGGTTCATGGTTGGCGTATACATAGAAAGTGCGACCGTAAAGATAGTGTCTGAAGTGCATGATGCCCAGGACTACAGCTAAACACTCTCGCTCAGTGGCAGAGTAGTTTTTTGATGTTTATTGAGCTTTTTTGACATATATGTAATAGGTTGATCATTATTTGGTTCGCCTTGACTCAAAACTGCCCTGACTGCATGTGCACTAGCATCGGTCGTTAGTATGAAGGGTTTAGAAAAGTCTGGGCAAATTAGGACTGGTGCCGTGCATAGAGCTGTCTTTAGTTTTTCGAAACTGGCTTTTTGGCTCTCCTCCCAGCGGAATTTACAATTTTTCTTGAGGAGGTCGTTTAGAGGTTTTGCACTTTCAGAGAAATGGTGGATAAACCGGCGATAGTAAGAACAGAGTCCAAGAAAAGAACGAACGTCCGAAGTACTCTTTAAGACGGGAAAATCCTGAATATCTTTGATTTTTCCCCGGTCAGGTTTGACTCCAAATTGATCGATATGGTGGCCCAGGTATTTTACTTCAGGGGTTAGAGATTCGCATTTTTCGATTTTTAATCTCAATCCAGCATTTAACAATCTTTGAAAAGCTTCATTAACCTTTCTCTTGTGGTCTTCAAGAGAGTTGGAGGAGATGATTAAGTCATCTAGGTAAATGAACAATTCAATTCCTTGTAATCCGGTCATGACGGCGTCCATCAATCTTTGGAATGTCGGGGGAGCACAGCAAAGTCTAAAAGGCATGGCTGTGAATTCAAAATGCCCGTTAGGCGTTGAAAGGCGGTTTTAGCTCTGTCATCCAGGTGCATAGGTATTTGGTAAATTCCGTTAACGAGATCAAAAACCGAAAAGTATTTGGACTTGCCTAGGGACTCTTGAACGTTTGGGAGTGGATAGGCGTCCGGAATTGATAATTCGTTAAGCTTTCTGTAATCAATAACAAGACGATGTTGATTTTTACCGTCAGGACCAGGCCGTTTTGGAACTATCCATAAAGGTGAGTTCCAAGGGCTGGAGGAGGGTTGGATGATTCCTTTTTTCAGCAAGTCGTCTACTTGCCTTCTAATTTCTTCGTGCAATTTTGGAGGATAACGATATTGACGTGTATATATCGGTTTGTCACTGGTTAACGGAATGGTATGTTGTTCTAGATGTGTGCGAGGAGGGTCGTCGCCAGGTAACATGAACAGATATGGAAAGCGTTCAACCACTCTCTTCAATTGAGCTAAGGCTGCTTTGTCGTGATGTTTTCTTTTCAGAAGGCCAAATATTCGAGGTACTCTTTGTTCAGGAGGACAAGGCGTTCCTTCAACCTCAGAATCGAAGAAGTCGTCGGAACTATCGAGTTCAAAGAGATACAGATCTTGCATCGGTATTTCGACTTCTTGAGGTTCGTTTTTCGTGTTAATCGCTAACACGTAACATGAACCTTTTTCATGGGCAACGGCTGACTCACCGATAAATATTCTGGTAGGGGTTTGTATTCGGGGAAGAAACGCCTCCCCTCTTGGAGAGCTTTCCGACACAGGAATTTCTATCGCAACTTTACAACGTGCTGACAACGTGTATCTTGTGGACAGAGCTTTACCTTGTTTTCGACGAGCTATATAATGGAAAATAGTCGAAGGTATTTTGCTGGACGTAGGTTGAATGTCGGGAATGGTGTTTTGACTTTGAGGTGTTCGTCGAGAGTCAGAAAATCGTGTAGGGGACTCGGAAGGTTTGGAATCGCTGTTATGTGTAGCGCTGGAGAAGCAAATGTTTTGAGTGCCATTTTGAGTGATTAATTGATTATTGGCCAAGTTGATTTGGCCCTTTTCAATTTGGAGATAACGAGAGCCGAGAATGGCATCTTCTTTGAGCGAAGAACTTTCAGAGAGGACGTGCAAATGGTGTTTTCTACCGTCCCTTTCTTTGAAAGTAACAGTACTAAGAGTGTAGACACACTCAGAGAAGCTCGGTATGACAGTAAAGGCAGCGTGCATTAACTGTTAAGTCGTAGATGCAAACTTTAACAGTTAATGCATGCGTCTTAACAGTTAATGCGGGACGCATTAACTGTTAAGTATCAAGTCCACTTGATTTTCACGTATGTTCGGGGTTATGTTCATCATATTGACTAGATCGAATTTAAAAATTTACTGATGATTATTATACTGTTATACGTTTCGCATTAACTGTTAAAATCAAAATATTTTTGGCGTGCGAGTGCATTTGCGCGGGATTGTGCATGAGATCTAGTTTATCATTTATATGGTATAAATGAAAGTATTTATATTTTAGTAATAACATTAATACTCAAAATTTTGTATGCAAGTATAATAATCAGTAAATTTTTAAATTCGATCTAGTTAGTATGATGAACATAACCCCGAACATAACGTTAAAATCAAGTCGACTTGATACTTAACAGTTAATGCGGGACGCATTAACTGTTAAGACGCATGCATTAACTGTTAAAGTTTGCATCTACGACTTAACAGTTAATGCACGCTGCCTTTACTGTCATACCGGGCTTCTCTGAGTGCAGGTTCTGCTCCGATCCGAGTCAGTTGAAGAGTACGATTTTTATTGATTTTATACGTGGGATTTAAAGATTGAATTTTAATTACACTCACGTCTGCGCCGATGTCTATTAAAACGCGCCCTTTTCCAGCTTTAAATATGTCATTAATAATTTCGGTCATAGGTGAGCCGAACCAAATTTTCTTTCTTTCTCTATGGTTTCTAGGATTGTAAATTTGAGGTGAATACGTGTCGAAATCGTTAGTAGGTTCGTCTAAATTAGGAGTGTCGCTACTCCGATTGGTTGAATTTCCGGAAAGGGTTTCTGAACCAGAGGATTCTGATTCAGAGCGATCTGAGTCTGAGGATAGGCTTTCAAGAAAAGAATCGGGAAGATTTTTCATTTTCCCGGCTTGCTTAAGTCTCCAGAAATTCTTCAAAGTTCTTTTGCTGATAACACCATCTTGTAAGAAAGGGGCATCGTCGTGAATTAGGTGGAATATATGTTTTTGTTTACAAGTACGAATTGTAATTTTTCCATGAGCGTCGACTTGATTATTATTTTCTCCCTGGATTGTAATGGGAGGGTAAGGATAGTAGAAAACCAAGTCTTTAAGGACAGAAGCTTTGATGACATTCACTTCATTGGTTTGTGCAGTGGAACGTGTTACGACGCCCTTTTTGAATAGGTAATTTTTTATTTTTATGGTTGGTGCGGTTTTCTCGCCACGGACTCTCCGTACTCTCGCGTTTTGAATGTTTTCACCGATCGGCGCTCGGGGCTCTGAGAGCGGGGGAAGCTCGCAGGCGCGCCGTCCTGACGAGCTTGTCTCCAGTTTAAATTTTCGCTAGGGGAGACATTTGTGGGAATATTCGTTGGAGTCGGGGCTTGTGGAGTAGGGATGTAAGGACCTGGGGATCCGGGTCTACCAGGCTGCTTTTCGTAATAATTGTTAGGGAAGTAAGCTGGTGTTGCGGAATTAGGATAGGGCGAGTGAAAAGGGGGCATAGGCGCTCGGGGGTAGTAGTAGAGCATAGGAGGATAATAGGGCATATAAGGGTGAAAATTTGGATAAGGGAAGGGATGGGAAAAGGGGCTTGTTGACCTATTGGGGTAATGACCTCTAGGGCTCTCAGACCTAGGGCGGTAGTAACGATCTGATGGTCCGGATTGATCGGATCGGCTCTGTCTTTCTGGGTTTTTCAAGATACTCGAAGGTTTTTCGTATCGCTGAGAAGGGTGAGCATCCAGTTTACCTTCTGTTGTATAGGTCATTGTTCTAGGCATTTTTATATCGTCAGGGTCATAAGAATATGAGATATTTCTATCGAAATTTCGGGGGTCGTTAAAATCAAAGAATTTAACGTTATGGTGGTCGTGAGATGATTCTCTTTCGGGTGTCCCAGGTCGTCCATAAGGGCTAGGAGATCGCGATCGCGGAGGTGGTTTTTGGGTGGAGGAATACTCTACGTCAGCACGGTTAGGTGATCCGATGTTAACCCATTCTTCCGCATTCAGAGCTGCGCTTAAGGCTTCGGAAAAATTAACAGGGTTATGGTTAGACATCTGATTACGGATAACAGAAGGTTATCCGCGAATGAAATATTCAGTAGCAAGGTCTTCGAAAAGGACCTTATTATGTCTCTTAATGTCCTCATCATCTACTCCCTCGTTTTTTAGTTTCGTGGCAGCGCGGACTATAGCTGAGAGTCTATCGTGAAAATTTAAAACAGATTCGTTCTGTCTCATATAAGATAAGGATCATTTTTGAGAAAAACGGTCCTGAAGATGTTTCCGGAGCTGGTCTAAAGTGTCAAAAACTTTTCCGTCAAGACTTGTTTTAGCCTTGCCGGTCAAGCGAGAAATAACTCCTTGAAGGAAAAGTTCTTTCAGGGTTGCGTCTGTAATTCGTTGGTCGTAGCTTTCCACGTCCTGCAGCCATGGGCGCAGGGGTGTGGAACCAGTGTATAAGGGCAGCAAGAGCGCTTTGCATCAGTGCTGATGCTTGAACATTCGCGAAAGCGGTTCGTGACTCATTTAACGTAGCTGTCATTGTAGACATATTTTCGGCCATCCGGCGGGCGTGATGTGATTCAGCCGCCTTCTTCTGGTCTTTGTCTGCAAGGGCTTCAATCTCGTCCAAAGTAAGGTTCGCGGGATCAGCCATATTGAATGCTTATGACTTTCATACAAAAAAAACGAATCTAACGTCGCGATTATTCGCGAAACTCCAGGTAATAAAACGTGAAATGTATGCCCTAATCGGGTCAAATTCAGCGCGACGAGCGTTTTTGTGTGTAAGTGTGTCGTTAAATTAGCCAAAAATGTCAAGGTCGGCAAAAAAAAAGTGTCTAAATTTGTCTTGAAAGAGAATTTTTCTTTCAACCATTCGTCGAAATTGACAAGTATCAGATAAATGATTTTTCCTATCTTTTTTTTTAATTTTTTTATATTAATTTTTAGTATTATAAATTTCGAAAGGAAAAATCATTAATTAATTTTTGTTTTTAAGAAATATATAAACAATTTTAACTAGGTTTTTAATTTTAATTATTAAGAGAGAACCAACTAAGATAGTCAGGCAACAAGGTTTAAGATCCCCACAAGGGATGCCATTTATGTCATGGATTTATAATCCTTGACATAGTTATTTTTAAAAGGGGTGAGATCCTCGTCTTTTTGAACAACTACTTACGTAGTTGCCCCGTCTCCTTGTTATCTGACTCTTAATGGGGAAGTCTTAAGATAAAGTAGAGGAAAAGATAATAGAATGATTTAGAAGTATTGTTTATTAGAAAGAGTGAAAGTTTACAATTTAATGATGAGTTTAATGTCCTCCGACAGAGTTAAAGCTTACAATAAAATACCTTATCAACTACCGGAGTTGTCCGGGCTGTTCTATGTTCTCGGAAGGTTCTCTGGGCCTTCCGGGACCTTAACCTACTGCGATGTCGAAGGCGATCTTGCACTAACGGATCCTTGCCGGCTCCGGCTCTACTTGTCCAGGTGTGCTTCACATGGCTTAAATCGCTTGGCTACTCGCGATCAAACCACTCGAATGTTGGGGACGAGAGTAGTTTGGGAGCGAGGCTGAGTAGCGGAAGGAAGCTACTTCGCCCCACCTGTTCAAGCAGAGCAAAGGCGTCAGCTAACAAAGTGCTTAGTTGCAGTTTGCGCGGCCCTTTCCCTTACTCCTTTTAGGTGGATTATAAGTAGGTTTGTCGCAACTTAAGAATGTGGGATTTTTATGGAGATCGATACATGACAAAGATAAAGAATTAGATGATTTGATTAAAGAAGAGGAAAAGTTAAAAAAGTTTCGCCAAGAGGACGAGAAAAAAAAGAAAGAAAAAGAGGCTAAAGAGGCTAAAGAAGCTAAAGAAGAAGAGAGGGGAAAAGAGAAAGAAGCCAAAGAAGAAGAGAAGAGAAGAGAACGAGAAGACAAAAAACGAATCAGAAAAGAAGAGAGAAAGCGAGCTATTGAAGAAAAGAAAAAAGTCGAGGAACACGAAGCCAAGTTGCGAGAAATTCAACGTTTGGAGCAAGAAAGACGTCGTGCTGATGAAAAATTGTCTGCCCTTCGAAGAGAAATTGCAGCCAAAAAAGATATTGATGATAAAAAAAAATCTTTTTAAAACTTAAAAACCACGTAGCCCAAATAGGGGGGGAGCGGGGGCGATTAAAAGGCTACGAAAGGTTACGGGGGGGGGGTAGGGCTGTTGATACAGAAAAGCACGTGGTTTTTAAAGTGCATGAATCGATGTTTTGATTCATAATATTTTACTGTCGAACGTTAAAGTAGCTATCCCCCAAGCTCTAAACCCCCAAGACCCTGGGCGCCCGAATTAAACAAAAAAACTGGTCGGATATCTCCCAAGCTCTAAACCCCCAAGACCCTGGGTGCCCGAGTTAAATTATTCCAAAAATATGAGTGCATTTTAATTAACGAAATAAATAATTTTGTAACGATACTTCACTACGCTGAACTGGTGCAGATATATCATGAAGTTGTAAGTCTGAAATTTTGAACTCCAAAATGGTGTGGTTGATTAGGGAAATGCTATAAATTTTTACTTATTGGTGAACTCTTCGTTTGCAACATTATCAACAAAATTTTTTTTTTAACTATAAATTAAATGCTTCTAAGAAGCAGACATATTTCGAGAAAAGTGTAAAAAATTTTGTTTGTTTATTGGTTATTATTTTTTTTTTTTTTTTTTTTATATTTTTATTATTTTGTAATATTTCCAAGTGATGTATATTAAAGTACACCACAACCTTTTTGTGGAACAAAAAAAAAACACTTTTTTATGGACTTGATATTCAAATATAAAGTACGCTTTAATTATAAAATTATTTCACTCGGTAACCAGAGTTTTGTGAGGTTCAGAGCTTGGGAGATAGCTGATCAGTTTTTTTATTGAACTTGGGTTTCCAGCGAGGGGCTATGCTCTCCAGAATCATTGATGATTCTTTTGATTCTTTTGTGATTCTTTCTTGATTCTTTTGGAAAATTTACCATATTTTGAGCCTTGGATCCAATTTCAATTGATATTTTGTTAAAAATAATATTTTTCGAAGATTTTTACTTGAAATAACATTGATATTTTATTGATTAAATATTGATTTTCATGGGGTTTTGGGAGATTCAGAGCTTAAGAGATAACTGATCAGTTTTTTCTTTGAATTTGAGTTCAATAAATAAACTGATCAGCTATCACCCACGTCTTGAACCCCCCAAACTCTGGGCGCCCGAGGTCAACGAAAAGACTGATCATTTATCCCCCAAACTCTAAACCTCCCAAAACTCTGGTTACCAACTGATCAGTCTTTTCGTTAACCTGGGGCCTCCAGGGTTTTGGAGGTTCAAGACTTGGGGGATAACTGATAAGTTTTTTTGTTGAACTCGGGCACCCAGGGTCTTGGGGGCTTAGAGCTTGGGGAATAGCTGATCAGTTTATTTATTGAACTCAACGCCTAGGGTTTTGGGGGGTTCAAGGCTTGGGGGATAGCTGATCAGATTATTCATTAAACTCTATGCCCAGTGTTTTGGGGGTTTAGAGCTTGGGGGATAATTAACCAGTCTATTTATTGAACTCATCGTTTTTTTTTCTCGACTTCAGTTTTATTGGGGGGGGGGGGGAGTAGACCTCAGGACACCCCCTAGCTGAAAGGAGTTGTTGCGCCCCTGGTATTAAATCATTAAATTATAACTTAAAAAATAATGTTTTTAAAAAACTAATAGTATTCATATTTACAATTTGAAATCGTAAAAAAAACCACGTGACTTTAGGGGGGGGGTCGAAAAATTGATAAAAATACTACGCTGATCTTCATGGGAGGGAAGGCCCTTCAAAATCTTCGAAAAAATGAGATTTTGTATAAATCTAATCATATCATTTTTTATTAACCACAATTTGTAAACATAAGATCTTTTTTACATTTATGGGGTGTAATCTATATTTTATTCTTAAAACTAATTTAAGATTAAGAATTAAATTTTTATTTACTTTCTAGTAATTTTTTGTAATTGATAGTGTGAATTTAAAAATGAATATAAATTGTATTTCATATGTATTGCGTAGTGTATAATTAGACTGTGCTTATGTTGAGTTAAAACGATGAAGTATACCGTATATTTAAGAACAAATTTTAGAAATTTGTAATTTTGTTTTCATTATTTGTCTCTGTAATTCAGAAAATTAAAATATAAATTTGAGTCTAAACCTGTGAAGTTTTAATTGAATAAATATGACATTATATAACCCTCTGGAATTGAAAGTTTGTAATCTTTTTCATACTAAGTAGTAAATTATAACTTTTTCATACTTAGTAGTAAATTATAATTTTTTTTCAAAGTGCTATATTAACTTGGATTGAAATAAAATTTTAAAAATTTCATTGAAAAAAAATGAGAAGATGAACCATTGCAAGGTCACACTACCGGGCAGTCACAACAATACCTTGAGTTTCAAGAACTACAAGAACCGCGAACGCGTTCTGTTCAAAATTTACGCAGACATAGAGTGCATGCTCAAGCCAGTGGAGAAAGGTGACAAAATTTTCCATGAGCATGTCCCCTACAGCATTGCATACTATCTGCAATCGAGCTTTGATGATAATCTTTCATCGTTCAAGCTCTACAGACCAAAGTCCGATGAAGATGAGTAGCTTGTTGCCTGGTTTGTCCGGAACCTGCTCAAACATGCCCGAGAGCTCGAGAAACCGAAACCAATGACCCCCATGACTCATGAAGAGATGACAGCCTATCAGTCGGCAAAAAATTGTCACGTCTGCCTCAAACCATTCACTCAAGATTCTACCAAAGTCCGGGATCACGATCATTTTACTGGAAGGTAAGAAATAAAAAATTACTAAATTTTAAATAAATTATCCAACGTTTTTCTATTAATTTCCAGGTACCGTGGCCCAGCCCACGCTGCTTGCAATGTAAACTTCAAGGACTCTAGAATTATTCCAATAATCATGCACAATTTGAGTGGCTACGATGCACACTTCTTATCCGAAGAATTGGCCAATGCTGTAGAGGGTTCCATCACGCTTCTGCCCTTGACAAAGGAAAAATATTCTCGGTCTGGTGCTGAAAAAATTCATCGAGCAATCAGCTTTCGGCAAAAACCTTGGCTCAAAATCTACGTGGGCTTTAATTTAATGTTTACGAAAGAATGTTTCCGGTAAAAAAATAATTTCTATCTGTAATTCATTTTGTATGATGGTGAGTGAATTATTCAAATAAATTGCCAAAAAAATAAATAAATAAATAACAAAAACTCATTTTGTTTGGGCCGTTCGGCCATGTTCGGCGAAGTTTCATGAAAGCGACCCCGAGCATGCGCGCGCGCGCGCATGGTTATCCCGCCGAAGCCGAAGTCAAGACGCAGCGTCGTTTCGGCTTCCGGCAGAACGCCTCGGATTGCCGTGCAGATCAGACCCGTCTTATCCTGCCACGCGCGACTTCGAACCTCTTCGTAATTTCAGTTTTTATCCATTTTTACCGCCGTAGTTTAGGAAAGTGTGCAATAAATGAAATGAGTTTCATCTCAATATTTACTAATTAAACTGTATTGTGTTATTAAGCGCGTGCGCTCCGCTTTACGCTGCCCGTTCCTTCTTTTACCTCAAAACCCAGCTAATTATTTACAGTCCCTTTCTCTTTTTCTCCCGCCTATCGTCAAAGTGTAAGTTAGAAATTTAATTTTGGCATCAGCGCCCACACATTTCATTAATTTATACCGTACCCTGTCATTTTTTATTCAAAGTTTGTAACGGGGTATTTCTAAAGAAAAGGGCCTCCCTTAAATAATTAACGGAGTTTCCCGGGCCCTCCCGTTACAAGAAAAATCTCTTTCAAAAACTCTAGGGGAAAACTCCTTAATCTGGGGTCAGGGTTTCCACGGAGAGAAAACCTCCGGGAACAGTTGGTGAGCTAGAGAGAGAGAAAATAAATTATTACAAAAATTTTAGGTTAAATTTGATTTTTATTCTTGTCTACAAAATTTAAAAAAAATCAAGTCTACAATTACAAAAAATAAAATTTTAATTTGAGAACAAAGGAATTAAACAAACTATAAATAGTCTACAAAATGGCGGGTAACGACGCCGCGCCAAGACAAAAAAAAACTCTATCGAATTTATTAAACTTTTAATATTAGCCAAACAGAATTCTCATTTAGCGTGCAGTATACAAAATTTTCGGAAAAACATGCTTTATAAAGTTTTCAATAATTAAAACAAAAACCTTACGTTACAAAAATTTCAACCAATTCTCTGATGCCCCAAAATGGTTACTCTCTGGTTTTTCAACTCTCGGTATTGCAAGAAGGAAATAACCCAAGTCTTCGATTTCTTCTTGTACCTAGCTGTAAATAAAGAAAAAAAAAAAAAATGTCTACAACTCAACTAAAGAAAATTAGGAAAAGGGAACTTAGGAAAAAGTCTACTCAAAGAAACTAAAAAAAAAATCACACTCTCAAACACTACCTCACGCTGTGGCTACTGAGAACAGAGTGACGCTCCCCGCGTCTCTCTGACTCGACTTCCTTCCTCACCATCCCCTCCAAACACTCTCCACCAATCAACAAAAATCAATCCAATTAAGCCTCATTCATACTCGAGGAACAGTCATTTGTCCACCAATCAGACACATTCACGCCACAACACCCAATCACGCTCCCGTCTGCAATCTTCCGGTCGGATCGCCACGCCACCTATAGTACGCGCGAAAATCCAAAATAAGAATAAAAATAATGCACACGAGGCACTCACTGCGTTACCCTATCCCTTGCGCACATACTCTCTCTCTCGCTCTCCCCCATACGCACACATTGTTCGCGCAACGTACACAATACAGAAAAAAAATAATATCTCACTCACGCCCGTGTCTACTGTGGTGAGCGTGCGCGCACGTGCTTGGCAATGCAGTTGCGTCGTCTGCCGACACGCGCCGCGCACCTCCTCCGAAAACTCCCCGACGGAGAATCGGAACCCGTATGTGGTGTATGTGTGTGTACGTGCGCGCCCTGGGCCGGGAGAGCCTTCCCGGGTGGTGAACATGTGTGTGTGTGTGTATGTGTCGTGCGCGCGCCGGGTGCTCGTGCTGCTGCAACAGCAGCGTCCAGCCGACGGCGATCGTCGCCACGTGGTCGGCTTCTGCTGCGCGAGAAAGTGGCATGGTTATCACCTGGGAAGGTAAACAAACAAATTAATTATTTCTTTGTTTCCCAGGTGACCTGACACTGCCAGGTAAAAAAAAATAATTTACGAGGGATTCACTCCCTCGCAACTCCCCCCTGCCAAGCCGAAACATACCCGTTATGTTTCGCCTTACAAAACACCTGGCAATGTCCAGTCACCTCTGGAAACCACAAAGAACAAGATTGGTGGTATACTCACTGCTCAGTCTACCCAATTTTTCTCGCAATGGTCTACTCGTCTACAGTCCGTCAGTCTACAAATTGTCTACAAAAAAAAAAATAACAACAAACAAAAAAAAATAAAAAAAAATAATAATATAAGTCTACAAAAAAAAAATTTTTTTTTTTTTTTTTTTTTTATCCGAGTCGCCGACGCTTCAGTCGCTCGTTCTCCCGCCAGACCTGACGAATAATCTCGGGTCTGACATCGTCCGGGAGCCGTTGAGCCATGAGCAATATCTCCATGGCACTCAATACTCTGGGCTCAACCGGATTCATCGACTCCAGGCGATGCCCGACCGAAACGTCGACAAGGTCGGCCGGAGAAAGAGCGACCGGAACCTCGACGACCCTCACAAGCTCGTCCCCGTTGCCATCCCGGGTGCGTTTCCCCGAAACCGTTCTGCCAACCGCTGGCCCCGAACACGGTATGGCCCCCCCTGGAACAACCCCGGCCGCAGAGTCCGACGTGTCCCACCGAGTCCTTCTTTTGGCTCGGGACATGGCCGCAAACTGTTTACATTTTTAAGCATTACTCAATTTTTCTAAATTTTTTATGCGTATACAAAAATATTTCACACTTGATTTTTGTTTTTTTTCGTTTTTTTTTTTCAAATTAATAATTAATAAACTTTTTGAATATTCTATTCAAAAATTTACATTCTTTCATTTCGACTTATTAGTTTTTAAAAAATTGTGAAAAATCTTAATTTTTTTCTTTTACGAACATCAATTGAAAAATTTATTTCATTGCTTTTATTTCAAGAAGAAAAATAAAAATAAACTTCGTAATGGGCGCATAGGAAAATTAAGCTGAATTGAAATTTATAATTTGAATTGCAGCGCGCGACCGTTAAAAACGCGCGGACGCAGGGTCGGTAACCGAGGCGACACACAGTGATGTAAAATTTGGCAACGGGCAAAAAAGTAATTACATATAAACTACATGTCCTAGCAACATGCGGTTTGCTGGAAATTAAAGAAGAGCTATTGGACTGTATAGGAAAATTATAAAACTGTATAGTATTTTCTTTTTTTATAGAAAAAAACAGGTTTAAAAAAAAGGTTATGTTTGTCATTAATGATTCCGATTGAAAAATGTTTTTAGACATATTGTAGTCGTTTTTTTCGATTTTATTAAACGAAATTTATCATAATTTGATATAAAATAAGTGTACCTAATATAGTCATGTGTTGCAAGATGACGCGGTTGGGGTGGAAGGGCGGAGCGATTGACCTCAATCAATAACGATGACGCGGACTGCGGGCTGTTGAGGTGTCAGGACGGCTGGGCGAGCCGGTCTCTCTTCCCTCGGCTGCTGGGGCCTGGCGGGTGGAATAGGAGCGACCCTCGGTCGGACCACGGCCACCGGTGGTTGTCGTCGGGCTGGAGTCTCGGAGGAAGCGGTCGAGGGTTCTCGGATCAGCCGGGCTGCACGGCGCTTCTCAGCTAGGCGCTGCCGTCTCCTTCTGGTGGTGGCCTTCCTCTTGGTCCGACGGTGCTGCTTCTCCCGCTCGGACAGGCGCTCCCAGGTCGTCGTGTTCCGCGGCTGGCTGGTCGAGGTTCGTGGAGGCTCTGCGTGGTGCGAGACCATGCCCTAGCAGCGTAGCGGGAAAGACTGATATATGTGTCAGCCCTGAGAAGGGCTGGATCGTACGTCTGAAATGAGCCTTGAGAGGAGACACAGCGGCGATTCTGGGTAGGTTTGGTCGAAGAAAAAGAGATCGAGTTTATGAGAACTTAGTTTTTAACCGGAGAGTTTCTTCTCCCCCAGGGTGTCCAGCCAAAGGTGCATCGTGGTACTAGAACAGAAGTCGCTGCCTTGCTCCCTCTGGGATGACCAAACGCCAAGGGTCGGTGTCGGTGTTCCTGTACCACAGAGCCTCGTTATGCACACCATAATTCCGCAGGGACTGTTCCTCGGTCGGACGAAGTGCGGTTCGTCGTCTCCCGTGCACGCCTGGCCAGGTCGGACAGCGTCGAGTCGGAGTGCTGAGCTGCTTGGATCTCCTCGAAGAGTGGCGAACTAACCTGCAGTCGGTATATGGTGTGAGGAGTTGGGGCCTCGGGCTCCACGTTCATGACAGGTGGTAGTAGTCGCTCGACGTCGTCTATGATTCCATGGTCGTCCTCCTGGGGTAGACGGGACAAGCTATCTGGAAGCTCGTTGCAGCGCCCCGGAACGTGTTCTATCTCGAAGTCAAACTCCTGCAGCAAGATTGACCACCGTCGGAGCTTGTCCCGGCTGTCCTTGAAGCGATCCAACCAAAGAAGAACCCCACTGTCCGTTCTCAGCTTGAAGCGGGAGTCCTCCAGGTAAGGACGATACCGCTTTATTGCCCATATGACTGCCGCGCACTCCTGCTCGTTGCAATGGAACTTGGACTCACTGCGGGTGAACTTTGCGCTTGCGAAGCTGTTGATGTCGCGTCCACCGTCTTCCCTTTCCTGGTACAGGACGGCACCCATGCCGACCGCACTGGCATCCGTCTGCAGGACGAAGGGTCTGTTGGGCTTCGGCCGCGCCAACTTCAAAGGTCGATCGAATGCCTTCCTCGTAGCAATAAAGGCAGCTTCGGCCGCAGGCGTCCATTAGAAGGTGCGCCGTCGTTGGAGGTCCGTGATTGGAGCCATGATGGACGCCAAGTCCTTCACGTACTCGTGGAGCCAGTTGCAAGTTCCAATGAAACTTTGCAGCTGCTTCTGCCAGGTGGGGCGTGGAAAATTGACGATTGACCGACAGTAATCTTCCTTGGCTTCGTTTCCTGCAGCTGTGATGTAAAACCCAAGGTAGGGCAGTCTGGCGGAACCTAAAACACATTTTTCAGGAGCGCAAGTCAACTGGTAAGCGCTGAGGCGCTCAAAAATCAGCGCCAGATGATAAAGGTGTTCTTCCCAGGTTTGAGAATATACCAATACGTCATCAACGTAGACTTTACAAAAGATATCCACGTAACCTTGAAGCACTTCCAGCATGAACCTCTGGAAGGTGCCCGGGGCGCCTTTTAGCCCAAACGCCATGACATTGAATGCGTAGGTACCCCCGGTGGGAGTGGCGAAAGTGGTGTACTATTTGGAGCCAGGATCCATGGGGATTTGCCAATATCCACTTTTGAGGTCCAGTGACGAGAATATGCACGCTTTCCCCAGGTCACGCAGCGTCTCATGAATGCGTGGTATGGGTTGCGCGGAAGCCTCTGTGAGGGCGTTGATCTGGCGAAAATCAATACAAAACCTCCAAGAAGAATCTTTCTTCTTTACCATCACGATGGGAGAGCAATACTCCGAAGTGAACGGCTCGATCACGCCTGCTGCCAACATCTCTCGAACCTGCTCACTGATGGCACGCCGCTTTTCCGGTGAGTAGCTGTAGGGGGCGAGGCGGAAAGGACTGGCCTCTTTCAGCTTGATGTGATGTTTGACACCCCGAGTCCGTGGAAGACGTCCTCCAGGTGGCACGAAGACTGCCTGGTGAGTGCGGAGAAGTTCCTGATATCGCCGTTGGCAAATCTCGGGAAGTGCTGCTCGACGTGGATCTTAGAGGGCACGAGGATGCGCCTGGGCGCTCCTGACCATAACGGGATGGTATGCCTCTCCTGGTCGCCATAATGTAGGACGCGCCTCCCAAAATCGATGAGGACCGCCTGCTCCTCCATGAAAGGGAGACCCAGGAGAATGGGTTCTGTGAGGTCGCGGAGAATGGTGACCTGCAAAGAGATGTCGTGACCTTAAAGATTGATGGTGATTGTGGCCATCCCGATGGTTTTGACGACGGCACTTTCTTCTGTGGCCAGCTTGCAGGCCTCGACGTGAGGTTTCACGATGGTGCCTGGTGGCAGGAGCTCCTCTCTAATGAAGTTGTTGGAAGCCCCGGTGTCGAACACGGCAATCAGAGCTTGGTCCCCAAGCTGCAGCTTGACCTGGAGAAGCGGTCGACTGGTTCGATGCAATGCCTCTGCCATCATAGGGTTGTGGCGGGAGTCGACTGGCTTGCCTCTCCCGCCGCTCGCCAGTTTCCCTGGTCCCGGGCCCTTATCTTTTGTTGGTATACCTGACAGTCCTGATGGCAATGTTTCTCCGGACAGTGCCAGCACTGAGGCGGAGATCTTTTGACTGTTCTCTCTCTGGGTGCGGTGGTCGCTTGGTCCGGTGGCCTTTCTGATGCCGGCTTGGCTTGACGAGGGGGAGCCTTCAGAGCAGGTGGCATTGGCGCAAGTGGTGCTTCTTCCTCCTCGTCCCGTTCGACCTCGATGGCCCGGGTCAGGAGCTCGGCGATCGTCGTGATGTTCCGGGCCCGTAAGATACGCCGGATGGACGGGCGCAAGAGAACAATGAGGGTTGTCACCATCATGACCTCGTTCTCGTGGGGCCGCAGACGCTGATAAAGGAGGCACCGCTGCTGCACGAAGGCGCCAGTTAGTTCTCGGGGTCCTTGCTTCTGACCATACAGCTTTGACAGCAGATGACCTTAGATCGATTCACTGTCAAAGTGGTCCTGGAGCAGATGCTGAAAGCGATCCCAATCAACATTCATTGACTTGTAGACCTGGAACCACTTCTCGGCCTCTCCACGTAATCCTCGCTGGATTGTGCGAGTGCGGGCGTTGTCCAGGATGCCGAGCTGCAGGAAGTATTCTTCGCAGTCTGCTAAATACTGCGCCAGGTCCTCGTGTTCAAGCTCGTGATACTCAGGCAGGGGTATTCGGTTCGCGGCGGTGGCACGGGCAAAGAAATCCCAACCATTCTGAAAGTTTAGCTGTGGCTGACTGAGACTCAGGGTCTGCATCGGCGGAGGTTGATTTCCCAAAGTCGGCAGACCTCCAAACCGTTGCTGAGCCGCAGACTGATCCGGCGGTGCTCCCGCCAACCGTTGTCCAATGGCGTCTGGGTGTCCAGCGAGTTGTCCAGGTGCCATGAGCTGCTCGTGGACTTCAACCGGGTGTGCGCCTACCTGTTGGTCGCTTGCTGGTATCGGTCGTTGCAGTTCGTGTGCAGCGGGCTGCATCGCAAGTTGTCCTGGAGCTGCCGCCTGTAGTTCACCTGGTAGACCGTCGATTGCGGGCCACGGGTCGCACACGCCAAGTTCCTTGGCGAGTTGATTGCCTGCCGCCGCTGCTTGCCTCTCTAGCTGTTGAGCGTTGTCGTCCTGCTGCGCCTCTGGTGGGGGGAGGACTGGTCTTTGGCGTGCGCCTGCTGCCCTCTGCATAGCCGGCGCGGAGGACGTCGCCGCGACGCCTCTGGAACGAGCCTCGGTGCTGCGTGTTCTCCTCGGAGAACGTGGTATCATGACCTCTGTGGAGACGCCTGTCCGGATGGTTCTCGGCGATGATCGTCGTCCGCTGCCAACAACCAGTCAGTCAGGCTGCTTCCGGTGCTGGCTCGCTGTAATGCCGGTGTCGATCGAGCACGACCAAGTCGTCCAGGTACAAGAGGATGACGCCGTGCTTTTCACGAGGGTGGTAGTTGGTGAACACGTCAGACGTAAGACCAAGCGAACCCTCTAGCCACTGTAATTTCGGCGAGCTCTTTTTCACTTTACCGCCGCGGGAGCAGGCACTTAGAGAGCAGCTGCTGAAAGCAGGCTCTTTGGTTGCAGACTTACGTATTTCGTGCTTACCTTGCATTGCCGTGGACGCCACCAAGTGTTTAAGCACTCTTGGAAGTGCGCGGTTGCTGGCCGGTAGAGCTGTGGTCGCAGGCCGGTGAGACTTCTGTCGCACGCAAGGTTGTCCTTGTGCCCCACGTTTGGGCCGCCAAAATGTTGCAAGATGACGCGGTTGGGGTGTAAGGGCGGAGCGATTGACCTCAATCAATAACGATGACGCGGACTGCGGGCTGTTGAGGTGTCAGGACGGCTGGGCGAGCCGGTCTCTCTTCCCGGCTGCTGGGGCCTGGCGGGTGGAATAGGAGCGACCCTCGGTCGGACCGCGGCCACCGGTGGTTGTCGTTGGGCTGGAGTCTCGGAGGAAGCGGTCGAGGGTTCTCGGATCAGCCGGGCTGCACGGCGCTTCTCAGCTAGGCGCTGCCGTCTCCTTCTGGTGGTGGCCTTCCTCTTGGTCCGACGGTGCTGCTTCTCCCGCTTGGACAGGCGCTCCCAGGTTGTCGTGTTCCGCGGCTGGCTGGTCGAGGTTCGTGGGGGCTCTGCGTGGTGCGATACCATGCCCTAGCAGCGTAGCGGGAAAGACTGATGTATGTGTCAGCCCTGAGAAGGGCTGGATCGTACGTCTGAAATGAGCCCTGAGAGGGGCCACAGCGGCGATTCTGGGTAGGTTTGGTCGAAGAAAAAGAGATCGAGTTTATGAGAACTTAGATTTATTTCAACGATTAACCCTACTGGTCGAAAGGAAGGGGCTCTGCGCCAGGTTGGTTACCTTGACCGCAGACGTGCCAAGGCTCCAGGGTGCGAGAGTGGACGAAGGAGAAGATCGAGGCTAGCGTGGATAGTATCCACCCCCCGAGGGTTCTAGCTCGACCTTTCAGGTGAGGGAGAGGGTCCGTTCGGCTGAGCGGACCCGGAAAGAGTCTGGAGAGGCCGGAAATGTGCCTCTTTAAGTACACTGCACCCCGCTTTCCCGCTAGCGGGGGCGGAAGTTTTCCGCCACCTAGCGGTGGAAAGCGGTAGCGTAGGTGTGAGGGAGGGAGCGGGTTTCCACGGACTGCGCGTGGGCGGCTAAAGGGCGTGCAACACATGAACCTAATATGGTCATCTCTGATATTTTGAACATAAACGGGTGGTTTTCACTTTGCAAAGTGAGAAGAGGTAAAAAATACAAAACTAGTAAGTTTACAATTTAAAAATAAGTATCGTACCTACTTACTGTAAAGAGTGACTTACAGCACGAGCACCTTTTTTCTTTTTTTCTTTTTTTCTGAAACTGATTAACTCAATGTTTTACTAATAAAATTTGATGCAGCTGATCAATAAAAGAATTTTTATCATTTCAAATAAGTACTTCATAAGTATTATGGAAAAAATTTAAAATAACCCTTACAAATATTCAAAATCATCTCGTTATTACAATGACGATGCATCAACCAATTTTTTTTTTTTTTTACTAAACTATACTTTTTTTATAGGATAAATGAGTTGGCTAAACTAGATATATTCATGATTTAATCTTATATCGATAGTGAAACTAAAATAAGTATTTTTAATCAACGCTATATTCAAGAGTAATATGATATTTTATGATAAACTTTCAAGGTAATTATTTAGAGCAAATAATAGAATCTACAATTATTATATAGGTGCATTGTAAATAACATCAAACTAAACAAATAATGAAAGTGTTGTGTTGTTCAAAATATTAATAAAATAATTTTTTTTTTTAACTTTTTTATTTTATTTTACTCATTATATTAAATATGTAAAAGAAGTTATTATTACATTTTTAAATTGTAAAAATAATTATTAAATTACTAGTTTAGTATTTTTTACCTCTTCTCACTTTGCAAAGTGAAAACTACCCGTTTATGTTCAAAATATCAGAGATGACCATATAAGGTTCATGACAATATTGGGTACGATTATATTTTATCAAATTATGATAAATTTCGTTTAATAAAATCGAAAAAAACGACTACAATATGTCTAAAAACATTTTTCAATCGAAATCATTAATGACAAACATAAACTTTTTTTTAAACCTGTTTTTTTCTATAAAAGAAGAAAATATTATACAGTTTTATAATTTTTCCATACAGTACAACTGCTCTTCTTTAATTTCCAGCAAACCGCATGTTGCTAGGATATGTAGTTTATATGTAGTTTATATTATAGTTTATATGCGGATTAAAACGCACGCGAGCAGTAGATATAATTTGTTATAAGTTAATATTAATTTGCGAGACTTGATAGAATCTTCGCCTTTGTTCTTTTTGGTGCGCTGCAGCTAGCAGCTGAGCTCGCGAGAGCGTGTATGTGTGTTGGTGTGTTTAACAGCCGCGACACCGAACGACGAACTTTGTTGTTGTAGAATCAATTTTCGGCGAATTAAGACTACAAGTCATTTATGTTTATTTGGTAGTAAACAATCGGGTAGAGATAGTTTGAATTATTTTGTGACATTTTTATTTTTATTTTTGATTAAAGTTATGAAAATTTATGAATGTTGATTAATTCAATCAACCCGTGTTCCTGCGATCGGTCCTAGTTAAACTCACGCCACTACCGACGAAAGAGAGTAGCCGCACCGCGTAACGATTGTATTAGTTCACGTATGCGTCTTTCCCCCAGAATTTCAGGTATTGGAAAAATCGACAAATCGTCGTATGCACTGCATGTGCATTTTGTCAACAGGACAGAGGAGAACGGACGACAATCGCCGTGGGTTTCCGTGAGTGAGCACGATCCTTTGCAGAATAATTCGTTTACTTCTAGCTCTGTGACAATTGGCGCCCAACAACGTATATAGGTAGTTAACCAAAACAAAGGTTATTTGTACGTGTGAGAGATCGCAGGTGTGCGCTGTCCGGCGGGGGGATCATGGCCGGTCAGTAGAATAAACATCGAGATTAAGGCAAAGGCGAAGAGCTTGCTGCTGCTATAGTGTAGCATAACAAGTTGAGATTTTTTTGTCTGTTATTGTTAATGAGTTTGTCTGGACGGCATCTTCTGCGTACGCGAACGCGTTCGCGGAGGAGTCTCCGCGTACGCGCAAACTTACCCGTTCAAACAAAAATTTGCGCGTACGCGCAAACTAAATTATCCCGCGTACGCGCAAACTAAATTATCCCGCGTACGCGCAAACTTAGGTACTCTGCGTGCGCGCAAAAACTTATGATAATCCGCGTTCGCGCTAAAACTTCCGATCTCCGCATGTGTGCAAAAACTTACGATGTTCCACGTGCACGCAAAACTTAAAAAAAAGTTTTTGCTTAGGGGACGTTCAAAAATTACGTAACGCTTTTTTGGTATAGTCTGATATCACAGTGGCCATACGAGACTATACCAAAAAGCGTTACGTAATTTTTAAACGTCCCCTTACCTAACCTAGCTTGATATATTCTAATTTCTAGCATGTTAACGTCTTGATCAATCTTAGACTGGTCCTATTAGAGCTCTCAAAAATGTTATATATGTACAGTAGTGATCAAAATTATAAGGCACCCCCTAAAATTCGCCTGTTTCAAGTTAATATTTTGACTTTGTGCATGCCTGCACGTGTTCAAATATTTTAGTATTTATCTCTAAAAATTTTTTTGTTCAAAACAAGTTCAGTACTTGAAAAAAAAACGTTTACTTTATATTAATTCGTCTTTCCAATCAATTTTTATCCTCTTTTAAGCTTAAAATGACTTTTTTTAAAAAACAGCTAAATTTAGTTCTTTTATGATCTAGATAGTGTTTTGTAAAATTTCTATAAACACCTAAGTGAATAATATATTTTTTTTCGCGTTTCTTCGATGTTTAAGTTTATCGAAAAAAATTTTCAAGCTGATTAATAGAAAAATGTTCAAGCAACAAAGAAAAAATACATTTTTTTTAACTTGAAAAAACATTGATTTTTTGTACTTTTACATTGTTTTTTGCTTAAATTTGCTTTTTTTAAATTAATTTGGGAGGTAAAAATTATATTAAACTGATATTTGATGAATTTTAAACTAATTCAATTTATTATGAATCACAATCTTACAGAGAATTTTAAAAAAATATGTTAAAAAACAGTTTTTCTAATACAGTTAAATTTCACAAAAATAACTTCAATTTGTATTTAATTGATTACAAGCAATATATTTATCGAATTGACTTTTTCATTAATTTTAATATTCAGTTAGAAGTTTCAGAGAGCTTATTCAACTTGAAGTAATTTTTCAAATTCGTAGAATTCGTATGCCAGTAGCGATAATTTTTCGATCGGTAAAGAATTTATCTACATTACCGACCGAGCCGTCATTATTGATAAATTAGTTTTTTAAATGTTTATAAGCTTGCATAACTTTTATCATGGGAAAATACCTATACTAGATTGGCCAGCACGTTCTCCAGATTTGAATATAATTGAGAATGCTTGGGATCAAATAGAGATAATGATCAAAGACAAACACCTGAGAAATTTGGAAGATTTAAAACGAGAGATTGCTGTAGCCTGGCAAAAATTGAGTCCGAGTTACTGTAAAAAACTTGCAGAATCTATGGTCCGAAGAGTTTGCGCTTGCTTTGAGGCTAAAGGAGGATCAACTAAGTACTAAAGAAGGGTGAACTAATTATTAAATATATAAAAAACATATTATATTAAATAATAAAAATGATTATAATAATTTTTTCTAAAAATAAATTAATAATATTACTTGTAATCAATTAAATACAAATTGAAGTTATTTTTGTGAAATTTAACTGTATTAGAAAAACTGTTTTTTAACATATTTTTTTAAAATTCTCTGTACTATTTTGATTCATCATAAATTGAATTAGTTTAAAATTCATCAAATATCAGTTAAATATAATTTTTACCTCCCAAATTAAATATATTAAATATATAAAAAACATATTATATTAAATAATAAAAATGATTATAATAATTTTTTCTAAAAATAAATTAATACTATTACTTGTAATCAATTAAATACAAATTGAAGTTATTTTTGTGAAATTTAACTGTATTAGAAAAACTGTTTTTTAACATATTTTTTTAAAATTCTCTGTACTATTTTGATTCATCATAAATTGAATTAGTTTAAAATTCATCAAATATCAGTTAAATATAATTTTTACCTCCCAAATTAAATATATTAAATATATAAAAAACATATTATATTAAATAATAAAAATGATTATAATAATTTTTTCTAAAAATAAATTAATACTATTACTTGTAATCAATTAAATACAAATTGAAGTTATTTTTGTGAAATTTAACTGTATTAGAAAAACTGTTTTTTAACATATTTTTTTAAAATTCTCTGTAATATTTTGATTCATAATAATGTGAATTAGTTTAAAATTCATCAAATATCAGTTAAATATAATTTTTACCTCCCAAATTAATTAAAAAAAAGCAAATTTAAGCGAAAAACAATGTAAAAGTACAAAAAATCAATGTTTTTTCAAGTTTAAAAAAATGTATTTTTTCTTTGTGGCTTGAACATTTTTCTATTAATCAGCTTGAAAATTTTTTTCGATAAACTTGAACATCGGAGAAACGCGAAAAAAAATATATTATTCACTTAGGTGTTTATAGAAATTTTACAGAACACTATCTAGATCATAAAAGAACTAAACTTCGTTGTTTTTTAAAAAAAGTCATTTTAATCTTAAAAGAGGATAAAAATTGATTGGAAAGACGAATTAATACAAAGTAAACGTTTTTTTTCAAGTACTGAACTTGTTTTGAACAAAAAAAATTTTAGAGATGATTACTAAAATATTTAAACACGTGCAGGCATGCACAAAGTCAAAATATTAACTTGAAACAGACGAATTTTAGGGTGTGCCTTATAATTTTGATCACTACTGTATACTAGGGGGGTACCACCCTGCTCGCTTCGCTCGCCAACCCCCCAGAATTTTATGCTTGAATCTACACTTGTACCTACACTTATATACATACCCTTGTGACTACCTTTGTACCTACTGTGATACATACCATTGTTTCTACTCTTATAGCTTGTGACTACACCTGCACCTTATTTTATGCCTACCTCTGTTCCTACCTTTTATCTCACTCCGAACGCTTGTAACTACCCCTGTTCTTACCGTTGCACTTACTGCTTTTTATAACGAAGCTCTTCCCCAGGAATATGCTCATGTTTATATATCTGTTTCTATCATGGTGTTAACTGTAGTTTGAATTTTTTTCATGCTTTTATTTCTAACTCTAAGACTAATTTGTTCTTATGGTTGATCATACTTTCATTTCTATCCTTAGTTAAACATCTGTTTCTATGCTTTTACCGACTTATTTTCGTCTTTTCATTTATGAACCTTCCCTGCTTCATAACCTTGCTAATATCCACGTTTCTTGAGTTTTTTTTTCCAACTCTCTTTACTACGTCTGTTGACTTTTTCTTCTTCCTACATATGTTAATGATCTTGTGCTTACTACCTTTTTTAGGCACGACCGGCCCCGAAGGGGTCGGGAGCGCCTTATAAGTTCGGGAGAGCAAAAAGTGTTACCTTCTTAAAATCGAACCTAGATTACGAAAAAATGGTTTTTAATGTGTTTTGAGGCCGTTTTGGGTGTTATTTCGCATGTCCCACTTTCGGTATTTTACGCATTTACGAAAAAGTACAAAATTGTACAAAGGTTTTCTAAAAATTGGTCGAACCGATTTTCACCGGGTGAACAGCAAAAGGTTCGTTTTCGCGTCCCATAATGATGGTCCCAATTCCAGCATGATCGGATCACACTGGAACGAATAACGCATACAAAAACGATTTACAATGTTCATTTGACGCTAATTTTAACGCAACTACAAAATTGTACAAAGGTTTTCTCGAAATTGGTCGAACCGATTTTCACCGGGTGGACGGCAAAAGGTTCGTTTTCGCGTCCCATAATGATGGTCCCAATTCCAGCATGATCGGATCACACGTGAACGAATAACGCATACAAAAACGATTTACAATGTTCATTTAACGCTAATTTTAACGCAACTACAAAATTGTACAAAGGTTTTCTCGAAATTGGTCGGACCGATTTTCACCGGGTGAACGGGAAAAAGTTCGTTTTCGCGTCCCATAATGATGTTCCCAATTCCAGCATGATCGGATCACACTGGAACGAATAACGCATACAAAAACTATTTACAATGTTCATTTAACGCTAATTTTAACGCAACTACAAAATTGTACAAAGGTTTTCTCGGAATTGGTCGAACCGATTTTCACCGGGTGAACGGGAAAAGGTTCGTTTTTGCGTCCCATAATGATGGTCCCAATTCCAGCATGATCGGATCACACTGGAACCAATAACGCATACAAAAACGATTTACAATGTTCATTTAACGCTAATTTTAACGCAACTACAAAATTGTACAAAGGTTTTCTCGAAATTGGTCGAACCGATTTTCACCGGGTAGACGGGAAAAGGTTCGTTTTTGCGTCCCATAATGATGGTCCCAATTCCAGCATGATCGGATTACACTGGAACCAATAACGCATACAAAAATGTTTTACAATGTTCATTTAACGCTAATTTTAACGCAACTACAAAATTGTACAAAGGTTTTCTCGAAATTGGTCGAACCGATTTTCACCGGGTGAACGGGAAAAAGTTCGTTTTCGCGTTCCATAATGATGGTCTCAATTCCAGCATGATCGGATCACACTGGAACGAATAACGCATACAAAAACGTTTTACAATGTTCATTTAACGCTAATTTTAACGCAACTACAAAATTGTACAACGGTTTTCTCGAAATTGGTCGAACCGATTTTCACCGGGTAAACGGGAAAAGGTTCGTTTTTGCGTCCCATAATGATGGTCCCAATTCCAGCATGATCGGATCACACTGGAACCAATAACGCATACAAAAACGATTTACAATGTTCATTTAACGCTAATTTTAACGCAACTACAAAATTGTACAAAGTTTTTTTTCCAAGCTAATGAACCCAACCTGACTACGTCTATGGGAAAATTTGCGTTTTGAATTACATAATTATGATTCTATTTCCAGTATATTGGGTTATACTGGAACAATTGGTACGTATCAAAACAATTTGAGTAAAAAGTTATAAACTTATATGTAATAAAAAATTAGTTTTTTAACCGTGAAAATCATACCCTACAAATTTGTCAAATAAATAAAAATCACTGAAAATCATTCTTCATTAATAGTGTACAGTTCAAACGTAATGATTTTATAAACTTCGTTGAAATTTAGCCAGTTTGAAAATTTAAATACTAATTTTCAATAATGAAAATCATTCCTGAGTTGCATCAAGAGTAGTTGTTTCATTTCAATTTGTATTACATAAATTATTTTTGAAATTTATTCGTTAAATTTAAAAATAATATAATATTTCAAAAATGATTTTCAGTTTACAATAATTAAAACCTTAATGTAAGTTAGGAAATAAAAAAAAACAAAAAAATTATAATAATTCTAAAAAATCTTCATGATGCCCCCATGTACTTGATGAATGACTTCATACCATTATCTTCAAAGATATTTTCCAATCAGCTAATGGAATAGTTTTGAATGATTGTGATCTCCAGAACTGTCTTTACCAATAATAATATTGATATGAGTTAGTACAAGCCCTGTAAAAACACAGCAGTAATTATTTTTTGAAATTTTAAGCTTTTTTCATTTTTTATTAATTAATTTTTAAAATTATACTGCAGAGTTGAAGGTTAAAAAAAAAAATTTTTTTAATGATTTTCAGCTTAAAGTGATTAAAATCTTATTATAAATTAGGAAATAAAAATAATCTTGCAGATTTTCAGGATTTCTCCTGTATCCGATGAATGACTTCATACTATTTTCTTTGAAGATTTTTTCCAATCAGCCAAAGTAGTAGTTTTGAAAGCTCATGATCTCCACAACTGTTCGCAACCAAAATAATAATAGTCTCCAACTCTTCCTTTTTGAATCCATACAAATCCTGTGAAAGTATCATAATAATTTGTTTTTTATTTATTAAATGATTTGAGTTGCTACATCACAAACAATTTTTATTTGTATAAAACTTTTAGATATCAACTAAAATTTATTATTTATTAAAAAAATTTCACATATATCTAATGTATTGATAAATTAATAAACACTTACAATAACGGTTAGCATCAAGCGACTGGACAGATTTTTTCTGAAAAGATGATGAACTTCTTCTTCTGCAATAGTTTATGAAGCCATATTAGATTAATTATTTAAGGTATATAAGCTAAAGGTATTGAGCTGTCCGAATGATGACACAAAAAATTTGATCCATTGTCACTAATATGAGTTCCAGAGTTGAAGTTTCTTGAAATTTTTTTTTATTTTTTATTAATTTTTCCACAAATTATTTGTAGCAAATTTTCTTTAAAAAAAAGAGGTGTCCAATAAAATTAGTCATATTGCTCAAAATCAGACTTTTTATTCTATTCTATTCTTCTTAAACTCATCTCAAGTTACTTCCAATAATAAACTATTAGCTTTACTATAATGCAGGGTTAAAGCGTATACCACCATGCATTAAAGTGAAAACTTCCCACTTGAGCTGATGAAAAAGGCGTATCCAGCAATTTCTTGAACTTCACTCTTCAGTCTTCATTCTTAATTATATATCTTTACTCTTCATTCTTGATTTTTGATACTCGCTCTTCAATTTTTATGTCCATAACAAACAAGTATTTAAAAATATCAATTATAACTTTAAAATTTTTTTCTTTTTTAACACTTGTAAATAAACAGTGAACCAAGAACCGATAATTTTTACTTCTTCTTAGACTCATCTAAAGTTACTTTCCAATAATAATTTATTAACTTTCCACTGGAGCTGATGAAAAAGGCGTATGCAGCTATTCTTTATTTCTTGATCTTCACTCTTCAGTTTTCATTCTTGATTATTTATCTTCAGTCTTCATTCTTGATTTTTATACTTGCTCTTTAATCTTTATGTCCATGAAAAACAAGTAATAAATAAAAATAATTTTTTTTTAATTCAAAACAAGTAAATAAGTAAATTGTGTTGTGTGGATATATATGTTTATTGTAACTTAAAATATTTTCCATTTTTAACACATATATGTAGATGAACACTGAACCGATAACACAAAAATCTTTGCATCTTAACTAGACACTTCAATTAATATCTTGATTGAACTCTTCAAAACTATACCTTACTTCATAACACTTCAATGGTATACCTTGATTGATGTTTCAAAATCAGCTGTTCTCTTTTTTGTTTACTTTTAATTTCTGATTTCCAATTTGTTTCTTCATGTACACTCTTTAATTCTTGATTCTTCATCTTCAATCTTGATTTTTGTCTTCAATCTTCAATCTTCAATCTTCATTTTTTATCTTTAAACTAATCATTCACATCAACATCCCGCAATAACTTCACAAAATACGAATTTTTCTTTTGGTTGCAAGCTGCAGTATTATCACTAACTTGCTTTGTTTGAGTCATTATAACTCGCAACGGCTGTATGGTTAAGTAAAAGTAATGCAATAAAACTTTTGCGTACGTTTCACACTATAAAGTAGAAATTTAAAACTCTACAGAAACTGCAAATAATACTAAAATAATTCTATGTCAACAACAACAACAACATCGTTCGATTTAAGGATCGATATCTCGCAGTTGAACTTGAAGGTCGAGAGTCTACAACTGACACGCCCTCTACGCAGCAAAAATAGAACTCTTATTCAAATTTTTTTTCACTCTTATTGTTTTTTCAACATAATTGATAAAGTAAAGTTATTCTACACTAATTTATTGATTACTTAAATATATTTATTTTTTTTAAAATAAATTATGCAGCTATAAACTTACAGGTTTCGATACGACTATGTATAATTAAAATTTAATAAAATTTATGTTATGAAATCATATTGGAGTGTAATAATCTTTTTAAGTATAGAATCATTATTAATTATTTTTAAATATCAGAAAACACGAAATGAATTTGAGTGTAAAAATGAAACTAATAAATACTAAAACTATACCGTCGAGCGCGAAGCGCGAGTGTCGGCCGGTCGTGCCTTTCATGCATCGCGCGGAGCGGTAGCGGAGCATGGCGATGCATACCTTGCATCGCGCGGAGCGGTAGCGGAGCGTAGCGATGCAAGGGCGGAGGTATTTTTGCCCAAATATTTTTTAAAGTATCGGACTTTGCGCAGCCTTGCTGCGCAGAGTCCGATACTTTAAAAAATATTTGGGCAAAAATACCGGAGCAGGCAAGCCGCCTGGCCTCTTGAGCGAAGCGAAAGGGGCAGGGGGCGCGCTAGTTTCTACTTAAGCTTCTAACGCTGAACTTTCTACACATGCATTTGTTTCTACATCTGTTTCTACTCCTATGCTAACCCTAGTTCTTTATTTTTTTTTATTTAAATTTTTAACACTGAATCTGGCCTTGTGCATAATCTTTTTTTACCCTGTTGTGCTTACTATTGTAAGTAACCTTATAACAAACCTTGTTCATAACATTGTTTCAAACTTGATAACTACTCTGTTAACTACATTGTACCTACTTCCGTACCTGGACTTGTCATTACGTTTGTAACTTTGAATCTACGCTTATATGTACATTTTTGCTTAATATTGTTCCTATCTCTTTCACATGAATCTACTTGCTTTAATTTTGGTGTTTGCTGTTGTTTTTTCTTTTTTTTCATGCTTTGGTCTTTAACTCTGAATCTTTGTTCTCATCTTTGTGAATACTGTCGTTTTTATTGTTCTTCTCAAATTTTTTTGTAATTACAATCGTGAAACTAATCATCTTCATACAATTTTGCCCACACAGTTCTTTAACTTTTTTGACAAATATTTCCTACATCCTTTTACATTTGTTATCAACATTTTTTCTACCTAAGTTACTCCCAATTAACCTATCCTAATTATTATTGAAGTTTACCTTACGACACCAGTTTCCAGCCATGTGCAGCCTCTTTTACTTTGTTATTATTTTCATACTTCAATTTGTAACTTTGAAGTATATTGTTCTTCTTTTTTTTTTTTTTCTCAACATCTAACCCTGAAACTATCATCTTTTATACTATTGTTTTCGATCCTGTACAAACCTTTGTAGGTAAACACTTATCCTCTTTTGAATCTACCCATGTAGGTACCTACCCTCTTGCCAAACCTTGAAGCTCTCTAAGCAAAGCGCACGCACAATTGTATTTTATAATCTAAAACAAATTTTGTCGAAGCTTCATCTAAATTAATCTACAATAAGTTATATATACCCTTTACCTTTGCGCTACGTTCAGAGTTCATATTCATTTAAACTTTTGTGGTTATAGATTCATTGGTTTTGTTTCAGTTTGTATACTAATAATTATTATTTTCATGATTTTAATCGGATAATTTCAAACACTTGATTACATAATTATTTTTTTATCAAATCTATTCTCTAGATGTTTTAATTGAATTGTAATATAAAAATTAAAAATTAAAATTAAAATTTTAAATTTTGTTTTTCAACCAATCACATCACGAATAAAATGCTGTTATTCTTTTTGGGTTCTCTCTTTTATCTTAGGATATTAGTTAATTTTTTTAAGGTTTCGTAGTTACTTTTTAAATTTCTATAGTTACATAGCTGATAACTTGTATCAAAAAATGGCAGTGTGGGTAGAACAGTGGAGATAACATATATCAAAAATGGGGGGCGTGAGTAAAAAAAAGGGCGTGGGGGGGGGGGTGATTAGAAAAGGTTGTGATTTATAAGCACGGAAAAAAAAGCAAACGCACTGGAAATTTTAGGTCAAATTTACGGGAAAAAACACATTTGCACGTAAAAATAAGTGATTAAACGGGAAAGAAAATAAATGCATGGGAAAAAAATATTTGAGCGGAAGTTAAATGTATTAAACGAGAAAAAAATATATTGAACGGCAATAGAATTGATCTCGCTCGGGAAAAAGAATTGAGAGCAAAACTCAACAAAAATCAAGCAAAAAATTTGTTTTATTTAACGTTATACAACTGTAATTGATATTAACGATATTTTTTATAAAAGATTAATACATTAGTAAAGCTTTTTTTTATTTTGTAAATCAGGTTGTAGGTCGCATCTGTTGTGCACTAATCTCAGAAATTTCCTGGCCAATGCTAACAATCCAAGCGTTGATAAAATTATTTTCAAATCCTGTTCTTCTAAATCAAAAGATTCTGCAAAAATGTGGAAATCAACCACGTATGGTACATCTTCATCATCCGGAACTTGAGTACGCTCATTGCACCAAGCTCTAAGATCTGTGGCCAATACGGAAGGAGTGCCCTTATCATTTCGGATTGTTCTAAGAAATGCAACAAATTTTTCTTTTGCAGGTTCTATCATCTGATTTTTACGAATGAGATTTAGTAGTGCATTTGGCTTTGCTATACCATCTGCATATTTATCTTTTACAAAAGCCTTAAATTCTGATGATAAGATATATATCGTGTATATGTAAATATCTCGTGTAGAATCAATATTTTTATGTTCGTGCTCCTCTTCTGTTTCGTACAAGGACACGCAAGTATCAGAAGAATGATATAGTAGGTACAAGCACGCTGGACCCTCAGACACTCTATAAATTTCCTTTGTGCACCGATATTCAACTCGTTTCCCTTCTGCCACCATTTTCGTTGAAGATATTTTCCAAACTTCTTTTAACTTTACAACACTTTCTGCCTCTGTTGCTGATGGGTATTTGTGACGTAAAAGTGACACTCGTGTTGAGCGCCTGCATATTTTTTTAGTCTGCTGGATCACTTCAGATGAATTTTCTTCTTCAGATGAGTCCTCAGAAGTTTCAAAATACGTTTACTCACCAGTCATCTTTTGGCTCTTTGCTTTACTCGTCGACTGAGGTGACACTGTAAGTTGAACTGAGCTCAATAATAAAATGGGTGGAGAGATGCTTAGTGAAAGAGCACGTGGTCTTTTGTTTCTAGGCTTCATAGGTATACAGTCTTTAATTAAACAGTGCAAAAGTATTTATTTTCCCGAGCAAATGCATTTATTTTCCCGTGCAAAAGTATTTATTTTCCTGTGCGACCCATATTCCGTGCAAATGATTTTATTTCGCGTGCATTTTAATACTTCCCATTAGAAAATTATAAGAAAAATTAAAACACATAGAAATACGCATATTTCGGTACACTTTTATGCTAGTGCTTACCATTGTATGTACAATTGTGGCTACCCTCGTAGCTACTATTGTTTTGTGCTTTTGTAGTTATCTTTGTATTTACTCTTGTGCATATCTTTGATTTTATGTTTGTTAAACTCCCCTACCCCTAAAATCCAGCTGGAAATCCAGCTTGAAATCCAGCTTGAAATCCAGCTTAAAAACCAGCCGTCATATTGGAACCGAAATCCAGCTGAATTAAAAAAAAAATAATTTCGTCAATTTTGCTTATAATCGAGTTATTATTCATTTTTCAATAATTTCAAAATTTTGAACTTAGTTTTTTTTTTTAATTTTCCAGCTGGATTTGTCCAGCCGGATTTGTCCAGCTAGAAATCCAGCTGGAAGTTCAATTTTTTCAAAATCATTGAAAAATGAATAATAACTCGATTTTGAGTAATATTAACTAAATTTTTTTTTTTTTAATCCAGCTGGAAATCCAGCCGTCATATTGGAACCGAAATCCAGCTAAATAGCCAGCTGGAAATCCAGCTGGATTTTAGGGGTAGGGTCGTGTACATACCCTCTTAACTCTATGACTACCATTGTACCTACTCACGTTACTCATATACAGTTTGTACCACATACAGTTACTCATATACTTATACTTAGCCAGTAGTACAAAACCCTTTTCGACAAATTTTTTGCGAATTTCGTCAAGAAATTGGCGTTAAAACTAATGCACTGATTTTTATAAAACTTTGAATGGGAGAATGAGAGAATAGAGATGTATAAATTCTGGTAGTATAACTATTGTTCTTATACTTGTGCCTACTGTTTAATATACACACGCAAATATATATATTCTTGAAAATCCAAAATAACCCAAAATAACCATTTTGAATACAAATAACCCTTCTAAAATCCACAATAACCCATTTTTTATCCAAAATAACCCTCTTTCACCCTCCTAGAATAATAATTATTCCTCTTTCACCCTTCTAAAGCAATAATCCTCCCTCCAGCCCCCCTCTAGGACCAAAATAACTCATTTTGCTCCCCCCTAAAGCCAAAATAACTCCTTTTACGCCCTTCTAAAGTAATAATCATCCCCTTTTTGCCCTACTAAAGTCTATAGATGACTATTTCTGGGATGTTTTTTAAAATAGGTTGTTTTGAAATATTTGAGGGTTGTGTGATTAAAAAAAGGTTATTTTTACTGTAGGCAGGGGTTGGAGAAGGATTATTACTTTAGTAGGGCGAAAAGGAGATGATTATTTCTTTAGGAGGGCGTTAAAGGGGTTATTTTGGCTTTAGGGGTTGTAAAATGGATTATTTTGGTTGTAAAAGGAGGTTGGAGAGGGGATTATTGCTTTAGGAGGGCGAAAGAGGGATGATTATTACTCTAAAAGGGTGAAAGAGGCTTATTTTGGAACAAAAAAATGGGTTATTTTGGATTTAAGAAGGGTTATTGTAGATTTTAGAAGGGTTATTTAGTATTAGAAAGAGTTATTTTGGGTTATTTTAGGTTTTCAAGAAAACATGGTAGAAATTAGAATATATCAAGCTAGGTTAAGTAAACAAAAACTTTTTTTAAGTTTTGCGCGCACGCGGAACGCCTAAGTTGGCGCGCACGTGGAGATATTGAGTTTTTGCGCGCGGAGACTCCTCCGCGTTCGTGCACGCGTACGCGGAAGGTGCCGTCCAGACAAACTCAATAATTATACTAAAATCAATTTCATTCTATTGAAATTTTCAATTGAAACTTGATGGATAACTTATTTCACGCAACCAAATGAAGCCCGAGTCATGTTGCGTCACACTAGTCAAATCTCATGATCCACCACGGGATCATCCCATAGTATGTTGGGATTGTACCACGCGCAGCGCTGGCGTCGACCCGTGCTCACGCATCGAACAAGCCGCGGGTGCGTAGCATGGGACGAACTCTTCTCTGTTTTTTTCGCGTGGTTAAGCAGCATCTGGCGTCTGGTTGTGTATAACAATTTTTAGTGTATTCATCCCAAGATCTCGGCGGCGTCAAATCAATATTGTTGTTCCGTAACAACAGATTTTACCTCGTGCGAGTGGCGATAAGTAAGTTAAATTATTATTGTAAAACGTGGAGTGTAGTTAGTCAAACTACACTCGACATAGCCTGTCTTCTCTCATTTTGTTTTAAGTTCGAAAATTTATCTCTTTTATTGTTGTCGGTCGTCAGTAGTAAGCGTACTCTGATTTCCGAACTGTTGTTATTAGTTCATTTAACTGTAGTAAATTTCAGCTTAATTTACTTCTTTTATTGAAACAACCTTTAATTTAGTTCCTCCGTTACTCCCTGTACGCACGATTTATTTATTTGTAGTGGATAGTTAAGCCAGGCGTTAATGATAAATTAATTATTGCATGGTTAATTGTAAATTAAATGCGTACGTGTCCACGCTTTATCTAAATTACCGAGGCACGAGAAAGTGTACGAAAGGTATTTGTACACATCCGGGCAGGAAAGTATAGTAATTGTCAAGTAGTTCTTTATGTGTAAGGATATTGAATAAATGAGAGTGTTTGGTTATAAAAAATATATTAAATATTTATTAAATAAGTATAAAATGTATGAATAGAATTAGATTCTTATTTTTAGGCCAACCATCATTTATATATTCAATCAACATTTGTATTTCTATATCATTTCTAGTTTCTAACTTAAATTTTTCTTTCTTTTCAATACTAATCGAAAAATTTTATAATATCGTGCATACATATTGTTAAATTTCTAAATCAAAACCATCAATCTCACTTTTCAAATACTTTCTAGACAAAACATCAGCTAAAAATAATTCTTTACCAGGTTTTTATTTTACTACAATATCATATTTCTGATAGTTTAGTCGCTGGTAAGGTTTTCGTGAGATTTCCCCCCCCCCCCCCCGGATAAATAAAAGTTTTTTTTACTAATAATAATGCGTTGATCACGAAAATCGAAGTAAAAAAACATAAAAAAGGAGCTTTTAAAAGTTAACAATAATTATACTCTACCGCTGCGGAGCTCACGTTATTGTACAGCATGGCACATGCGCAGCAGTTGCAGCTGACAGCTGATCAGTACAGCTGCCCCGTAGGCCCATGGTTGCAAAGTTTGATTGTTGTTAACTTTTAAAAGCTCCTTTTTTATGCTTTATTACTTCGATTTTCGTGATCAGCGCATCAATAGTAAAAAAACCTTTTTTTATCCAGGGGGGGAAAAATCTCACGAAAACCTTACCAGCAACCAGACTATGAGAAGCTAACTTCATTCTTTGAATTCTCAAAGGACATTGGTTCAAAGGTGTTTTAAAGATGACTTCTAACGGCTTATGACCACTATCAACTAAAACTTTCTTACCAAAAATATACTGCTGAAATTTCTTACATGCAAATACAATTGCCAAAGCTTATTTCTCCATCTGTGCCTGCCTCGCCTCGGTTTGCGTTAAAGCTTTGCTAGCATACGCCAATGAAAGGTTATCTTGGAGTAAAACAGCTCCAAGGCCATTCTGTGAGGCATCTACACTTAAAACAACGTCTTCATTCACGTCAAAATATCACAATGTTGGAGAGCTTATTAAAACTTTCTTTAAATTTTCAAAATCCCTGTCTGAGTTGGCGTCCCAAACCCAGGCAGCGTCTTTCTTAGTCAAATTTCGCAAGTTCGAACTAATTCCCGAAAAATTAGGTAAAAATTTTCCAACATATGCTAGCATGCTCAAAAAACTAACTAACTCATCTTTATTATTTGGTTTTTCCATCTTAACAATAGATTCTACCCTATCAGGATTAACTTTTAGGCCTCTATCAGAAAAAATGTGGCCAACATATTTAACTTCATTTTTTCTAAAACTACGTTTTTTTAAATTAAATTTTACATTCATTTCACGTACTCTATCTAGCACTTTCTTTAATCTTTTATCTTGCTCTTTTTCACCTCATCAATCATTATACAAACGCCTTCAAGATTTCCTAAAATTTGCTCAAAACAATACTGAAAAATTTCTGTAGCTGAATTTATCCCATATAAGCCATTACTTTAAATCTGTATCTACCAAAAGGTGTTGTAAAAGTCAAACAATAAGAACTTTCCTCAGTTAATTCAATTTGCCAAAAAGCCCTGTAAGCATCTAACGTACTAAAAACTTTCACGTTTGGCATTTGAGCACACAATTCATCAAAAATCGGTATAACACGATGCTGCCTTTATATATATATTTATTCGCTCTGTTGGGTCTAAATAAATTCTGATGCCATCATCTTTCTTTTTAGTGATGACAAGAGGATTTCCCCAATCAGTAGGCTCATGTACTTTAACAATAATACCATTCTTTTTCATGTTATTTATTATTCATTCATAAGAGTATCAAGCAATGCAATAGGAATTTTTCTACAAGCAGCTATACTACCTTTTGTACCTTCTCTCAATTTAATATCATATTTAAAGTCTTTAATCACACCTGTACCTGTAAAAACATCTTTATAATTCTGTAAAATAAATTTTACACTCATATTAACATAAGTAGTTTCAACCCTTTTAATCAAATTTAAATTCAGCAAAGTAGGTAGTCCTATAATTGTACTTTCGTTTCTATTAAAAAATTTGCAATTCAATTTACAAGTACCTAAAACTTCAATTTCGCCAGCCCCATATGCTGACAATCTAGTTAAACTTTTATCAATTTTAATTTTTATTGCTAATCTTATTCAAAACATCAATCAAAATTACGTAGCATTGAGCACCCATATCAAGTTCAACTTCAAGCTTATGTTTTTTTTCAACAAAAATCATTTCATGCCATTCTTTAGTGTATTCATTCTTTATAAAATTCTTAGTTTCGAATTTTGATGAGAGAATTTTGATTGAGAGTGAAAACTGAAATTGGAAAGAGTGTAAAATCGTCGCACGTCAACGCAGTGAAGTGCGTGTACAAAATTTCGGGGAATCGTCGAGTGTGTAAACAAACAAAGAGTGCGGCTGACAGTGTTGTCGTAGTCGGCTTAACGTAGAAGTCGACGCCGAGTTGACCTTGTGTTAGTGCGAGCGAGACGGAAGATAAAACTTTAGTTTTGTTAGTTCACATTGTGGTGAAAAATTTTGACTTAAATTTGATTTGGATATGAATTTTTTTTTGTAGTCCACAGAGTGTTGTAAGAGGGTGCAAATAGCGCACTACAATCTTCTCTCTCTCTCTAACTCGACGGGAAGACAGAACACGTGTGCCGTATGGAATAAGAGTATCGCGCAAGAAAATTATTGTGATTGTTTTTTTGCTTTCGCGTTGTTTTGTTCCGAGTGAAATATTTTCACTCGCTTCAGATAAAATAGACTCGTCTCGAGTTGCTCGATTTGACGACAGTCAGTAATCACAATAGATTTCTTGAATTAAATGAGTGTGGTGAATGGGCGCTGCAGCAGTGGCGAATTAAAACAGCTGCAGTGCAAGCAGCCGAGAGGGACGCCGACGAGCGCAAGCACGATTAACGTGCAGGACTCTCTTCTGCTTCTCCTGGCCCGACGGCGTGTGCGACGCGCGGCAAGGAGCCTACGTCATAGAGTACACAGTCGCTGGGTGCAGTAGTAAAGCGAGCGCGATTCGTAGAATTCTGCGTTTTATTTTTTTTTCTTTCTTTTCCTGTCTTTTCCTCGCTTTAGGTTTTGCAAGAGTGCTGCAACCGGACGACGTAGTTAGGAAGTAGGATTGGATTAGCGTAGGGGATTATCACGGTCAGCAGCCGACGGTTGTTGTTGTTGTTGTTTTAGTCTATTATAAGTGCTGTTAAATATTACTATCGCACGGGGTAAGGAATATTTAAGAGACATTGTAAGTGGGCTGACTGACAGTGATTTTCCCAGCTCACCGGAGCTGCTTCGTCTTGCTATCTCACGACTTTATATTTTTCTAGTTAGCTACTACTGCCCGAGTGACTTTAGGGAATCACGCGACGCGATAATTATTCGTTAATTGTTTGTTTGAAAGTGTGTGTGTGTGCTGTGTGGGAGTGTGTAGAGCCATGGATTTTTTTAGGCTGGATTTTAGAGCTGAGGCAATAGAGGACGTGGCCTTACTATATGTTTGGACTTCCTCGATTATGGAACGTGAGGTCAGGGTTTACTGCAATAGCATGGGGCTAAAAGCCACGGGCGAGGACGTAGAGTGCAGGGGGCTTATTTACAGGTGCTTGTCGGGTGACTACCAGCCGGAAGACGTCGTACCGGGAGAGTTGACGGAAGATGAAAACTCTCTGTTGCGCCACCGACTAATTCTGCGCAAACACTTCCTCGATATCTTTTTGCAAGAAAAAGAGCCCTTGACCGAACACTCGCTAGAGCACATAAAGCGAGATGGCCCGGATACTAATAGCTCGTGGGCGGAGGAATCTACGGAGAATACCGGGATCCAACCGACGTCCTTGTACAGCAGTGATGAGCATGGTAACGCTCGAAGGGAGCCGCTAGCTCAGCTGTACGCAAATCCATACGGGCAAACACAAACCCGTAACAGATTCCAGGCTGAGAGGGAGCCTTTGGCCATGATTCCATCGGACAGACAGACGAATTGACTCGATTTTAAAATCAACGGTAACGACTACACGGTGTCAGCTGACGTGCTGGAGGTTGTATTCCAGTCGTTACGCTCAACTCCAAATACATTCACAGCGCGAGCAAGTGAAAATACGCGCATAGAAAATTCCGATATGGAATTAACAGCCGGTGCACCGGTCTCAACTACGACCAGAGCGCCAAGTCCCCGGACGACGACAAAGCCTCCGCAGAGGGTTACGTTTAGTGAAACCATAACCCAGCTGATGTGGGAATCTATGGGCTCCACGGCACGGACAGGGTTTAGTCAGCGAGCGGCTGACGTACCACAAAGAACAAAATTAAATGCTACAACGTTAAACCCTGTCGCGGCACCGTTCATCCCGGATGATCGCGGACGAAATTTCCATGGCTAGCTCACAGGTAAACAGCGACCAGGGTCGCTGGTGGCTGCCAGTGAATATAGGGGAATTTCGGTTGAGAGCACTCTACGATCCTGGCGCTGCAATAACGATTGTCGTCAAGATGGGTGCCACTATTGCGACATTCCTCCGAGCCAAGGTCGAGCCTACGTACGGGCCAGGGGCGAAGATGGCTAATAACACCACAGCGCCCGTAACTGGCAAGGTAGTGCTACCATTCAGCGTTGCCGGGGTCACGAGGGAATTAACCGTATGGATAATGCCTGACCTCGACGGTGATTGCTACCTCGGAACAGACTACATCCGGATGTTTGATACGGTACTCCTCCCACGGAGAAACATCTTACAAATAGAGGGCGTGTCGGAACTGATACCCTTCAAGGTCGCTTCACTCGATATCCTCGAAGTGGGTTCACTTAAGGTCCATCTCCGCACAGTCCTTGAGAGGTTGGACAACTTCCACTTGCACTTGAACATCGAGAAGTGCATATTTGGAGCCCCTGAGGCTCCCTTTCTCGGTCAAATCGTTGGCCAGCAGGACTTGCAGCCATACCCGGAGAAGGTCGCCGCGATTCACGATTATCCCAAGCCCGAGACTCTCCAGGGCCTACGTAGTTTCCTTTGTTTGTTGAACTTCTACCGCCCTTTCCTGGACCGCACGGCTGCCAACCAGATGCTCCTGAACGCCCTCCTCAAGGACGTGCGCAAGAAAGATCAGCGACCTGTTCCCTGGACTCCTGAGGCGGAGCTCGCGGACTGTGCTCTCTTGGTCTACCCCGATGAAGGCGCCGAGATCCGCCTGGTCACAGATGCCTCTGACGACGCACTGGGTGGTTCCCTTGAGCAGCGGAGAGCTGACGCGCCCTGGGCGCCTATCAGTTTTTTCTCCCGCAAACTAACTCCGGCTCAAGCAAAATACTCGACTTTCGACCGCGAGCTGACAGCGGTTTTAGAGTCCCTGAAGCACTTCCACTATCTTCTTGAGGGTCGTCAGTTTAAGATCTTCACTGACCACAAGCCTCTTGTCGACGCTCTCAGGCAGGACCCTGTCCACGCTCCTCAGTGACGCCGTCGTCTGCTGTCCTACATATCCGAGTTTGACACGTCTATCAATTACCTTCCCGGCGAGGAAAACGTCGTCGCGGATGCCTTGTCTCGCGCCCCCACCTTTACATCCCCAGCCGTCCTCGACTGGAGTGCCATGTCCGTTGACGCGATTCAACTTCCGGTTGTTCAGTCTATTATGGCAAGGATCGACGCGTCTCGTCTCCTCACGACGTTTTCCCTTGCTGAGCTTGCGGCTAGCCAAGCAGCCGACGAGCAACTTCGTGAGATCCTCGCTGACACTGGTCATCCTCTGAAATAGATCAGGTTTACTCTCGACGAGAACCACACGCCAATCTACTGTGACACTTTCGACTATTCCAGCCGTCCGTACGTTCCACCTCCTTTACGCAATGGGATTTTCGATCTTTTTCACTCAAACTCGCACCCTAGTGCCAAAGTTTCCGTGAGGCTCATACGTAGGAGCTACATTTGGCCAAACATGTCCCGTGACATTTCTCTCTGGGCCAAGGCGTGCATCCCTTGCCAGCAAGCTAAGGTGACCCGCCACAACCGGTTCTTGCCCCAGGAATTCCCGGTCCCCGACGGCCGTTTCGCTCATGTCCATATCGACCTGGTCGGCCCCCTTGTCGACAGCCACGGCAACCTGTACGCCCTCACCATTGTCGACCGGTATTCACGGAGGCCCGAGGCTGTACCATACCCGACATGGAAGCCCCGACTATCGCCCGGGCATTCTTCGACACGTGGGTTTCCCGTTACGGAGCGCCCGAGATCTTGACCTCTGACCAGGGTTCACAGTTCGAGTCGCAGTTCTTCTCGGCACTTTTACAGCTGATCAGCTGCGAATTGCTATGTATGTGGCACGTGAGTGCGTGTGAAGAGTGAGGATATTGAATGTAAACGTATTGGTATTAGTAGGTGTTTCATGAACCCAAAAATAATTGCACCTGCTTCTTTATCGTTTATTGCTCTATTCAGTTCTTTATCGGGGATACGTTTTGAAGCGTATGCGATAGGCCGCTCTGAGCCATCTTTGTACCTGTGAGATAATATTGCTGAGAGGCCGTTATATGATGCGTCGCACGCTAAAATTACTTCCTCATTTGGGTCGTAGTGAGCCAAGACTGTTGGTGAGATCAATTCGTTCTTTACCCATGAAACAGCTTCATCACATGCTTTGTTCCATGCGAACTCTTTATTTTTTGCGCAATCGAATAAAGGTTTCAGTTTTTCCGCTCTGTTCTTCAAAAATCTTTCGTAGAAGTTAATTAGACCAAGAAATGAAGTCAGCTGTTTGTTGTCGACGGGCCTCGGTGCTTCGTACATTGCTTTAACCTTCGATTTTGCTTTGTGTAGCCCGTTTTTGTCAATTACGAACCCCAAAACCTCGATTCTATCTTTCATCAGTTCGCATTTATCTTTGTTTAACTGAAAACCTGCTTTTTCTAGTCTCTCGCAGACTGCGCGTAGATTATTCAAATGTTCTTCGTTCGTTTTACCCGTTGCGTATACGTTTTCTAAATACGCGATCGCGAAAGGTATGCCCTGTAAGCATTCGTTCATTATCTATTGAAATTCGGCCGGAGCGCATGACGTGCCTTCAGTCATTTTAGTGTAACGTAAAAGCCCGACGTGTGTTGTGATTGTCAGCAAATCGCGCGATTCTTCAGCGACCAGTATTTGCATGTATGCATGTGTTAAATCAATCTCAAGAAAAGTTAACCCGTGTTGTAAAATTTCAAAAATATCGTCGATTCTAGGGAATAAAAATTTTGAAATTTGCAAATTCGGATTTAAGGTTATTTTGAAATCCCCGCAGATTCTAATTTGACCGTTGCTTTTCTGTAGTGGGACAATCGGTGTTGCCCATTCGCCTGCGTTTACCTTTTCCTAATGACCCAGTTTTAATAATCACGATATTTCTTCTTCAACCTTCGGCTTTAACGCGTATGGCACGTGCCTCGCAGCGAATGCGACCGGCTTAGTATTAGGTTTCAAGTGTAATCTTATCTGTCTTTTATTGTAACAACCCGGCGATGTATCAAAAAGTATTTTAAATTCTCTCATCAACATTTCTTTCGCATCACTCATACATAATTTGTTAATTACATTTTCATTTTTTTTCGCGTTTTCTGATTTTAATTACAATTCTAAAGACCATAACCCGAACGCTGCTAGCCATTGACGGCCGATAAGTGGTGTTTTGTTACCTTTCAAAATTAGACAGTGCAATGTTTTTGCTATCCCGTTAAACTTTACCTTTATATTTTCCAATTGCCCTCGCGGTTCCATTTTATTATTCTCGTAACCTACCAGTCGGGTTTGCGTTTCTACAATTTCAATATTAGCAAAATTTATGATTACAAATTTTTCGGACATGACCGAAAAGTACGTGCCGGTATCGACTTCCATTTTTACCGGTTTACTGTTAATTACAACTGTTACAAACCACGGGTTCGTCGCGTCGCTTATTTTAGTGTTACCGGCGCAATTTATGTTGAAAAACTCGGAATGGTGTTGTACTGCTGACGTTGCGTCGTTGATGTGGTCCTCCTCTTCCTCCACGTCACTGCTACCTTCCTGTAAGAATTTGTTTGCCCGTTTCTTCTTTTTTATGCAGGCCCTTTCAAGGTGACCTTTAATTTTGCAGAAGTTTCATACGGCGCTTCGGTATCTGCAAGAGTGTGTTCCATGCCCTTCCAATCCGCAGCAGTAACATTTTAAGTTGTTTTTCAGACCTTTTCTTGATGTAGCGGTCTGGGTCCCGTGGTATTGGTTTGAGTGGTTGTGTTGCCGCCAGCCTTGGTTTGTGTGCTCTTTGATTGCAAAATTTTCTTGTCTTGGGTTTGAGTTCGTAAAAGAACTGCTGGCTCCAGCTGCGTTTTTCATAGCGCTTTCTCTCGCCTATACTTCCTTGTAAGCTGCGTCGAAAGTTAAATTCGTAAGCTTAAAAAGCTCAACCCTGGTTGTTTCATTTTGTATACCGCAGACAAATTGGTCCCGGAGTGCTTTGTCCATATCTCGAAATTACAGTGTAAGGATAGGTGTCGTAGCCTTGTTGTGAATTCTGCTACGGTTTCGTGTGCTTCTTGTTTAGCACGGTTGAATTTACACCGCTCCATTAATTCTGATAGGGTTGGCTGTATGTGCTCGCTCATGATCTTTTTTAGTTCGTCGTAGGTTTTTGTTGCTGGTTTTACAGGGGCGCATAAATTACTACATAATTTATACGAGTCGTCGTCGCAATGCGTTAGTAGCATTGCGCGTTTCATTTCGGCATCTTCAATCTTTTTTACAAAAAAATGAAGTTCCAGCTTGTCTATGAACGACTCCCAGTCGTCTGTTCCAAGCTTGAAAAAAATTTTTGTTTCTGACATGGCACTGTTTTCTGAATCTGTGTCACTGACTTCTTCGTTTGAGCCTTCGTTTTGCGAGAAGTGAGCTGCTGACTGTGCGTTGACGTTTCCTTGTGTGCTTTTTGGAATTTTTGTATTTCGTGTGTCAGCGACCTTGTTTAGAGCTGCTTTAGTGTTGTCGATTTGGAATTCGCTTGAATTTTCGCAATTGCTAGGGTCAACGCCTTTGTATTCTCCGGGTTCTGTGAGTCGGTCTGTGGAATCTGCTTATGAGATTGAGATTTTTGGTATGCACTTATTTAAATTATCAATAAGTGTTGCATTCAGATCTGACTCCTGTTCGGATTTTTCTTCTTCAGAACTTTCTTCTGTTGCGTCTTTGTTATCTAGATTTTCTTCTGCTACCAAAGAGAGATAAATTTTCGATACTCTTTAACCAGTTTTCCTGAGATCTTCAATGTTTAATGAGTTCAGTAGTTTGTAACTCTTTTCTCTACACTTCTCGTAAGTGTAACTCTTATATGGGGCTAAGTTATCTATTAGAGTCTGTTTTTCAGCTTCCTTTAGGTTAATGGATTCTTTAATTTCACTAAATTCTTTTGCTTATTTTACTAGCTGTTCTTTGTTTAAGTTGTGTATCCACGAAGCTGTTTTACCTTTGATTAAATTTTTAATCTTTTCAGTAATTTTAGCACTCATTAATTTTGTACGCTCGTCGCGTTGTTTCACTGTATCACTTTTTTCTTGTATTGTGGATGTGCTTATACCTGCGCTCAACACGCTTAGCACTCATTAATTTTGTACGCTCGTCGCGATGTTTCACTGTATCACTTTTTTCTTGTAATATGGATGTGCTTATACCTGCGCTCGTCACGCTTGTACTTTGTTGTAAAATGATTTGTCAGAGTGTTGTATTTGATTTAATGTAAACTCTTTGGCGCTCGTCGCGCCCTTCACTGTATGTTCTCGTAGAGTTTTTATTTGTACTGTTTCCTTTTTAATCCTCGTCACCAATTGCACGTGGTATGAATGTGGCACGTGAGTGCGTGTAAGGAGTGAGGATATTGAATGTAAACGTATTGGTATTAGTAGGTGTTTATTTCATGCTGTCTCGAATACAACTGGTGGCCGCTCCGCGGGCCTCGAGTGCGATCACAGGCGGCTTACATATTCTGCCGCGCTTGCACATTCCATTCTAACACACACACACTACAGAACGAATTCGCACCACGGCCTATCGACCTCAGCTGAACGGTTTGGTCGAGCGATTCCCCCGGGACTTGAAGGCGGCGATAATGTCCTACGGGGACAGTCCCGAATGAGCCCAGTTATTATCGTCCGTCCTTCTTGGCTTGCGTACCCGAGTGCGTTTAGACTTGAACGCGAGCCCGGCTGAATTTGTCTTCAGCACCGTCTTGCGCATTCCAGGCGAATTTGGCATTCCCGGCGACTACGAGCCCAACCGGAGATTTTTCCTCGAGGAATTCCGTGGCTTTATGAGAGAGGTGAAGCCCGTTCCCTCTGCACGGAAATATAACTACAAGCCGTTCGTCTTCAAGGACATGGCCACGTGCACCCACGTGCATATGAGGTCTAAGCCTGTCAAACGCTCCCTTGAAAGACCCTGCCACGGACCCTACAAGGTCATTCAACGTCTCTCGAACCTCGATTTTCTGATCGACGTGGGTGGCGAGCACAAAGTCGTAAATATCGAACGCCTCATTCCGGCTCAGTTTATCCCAGAAGGTTTCGCGGACGAGATTCTCGGCCCGGCAATCGATCCTGTGCCAGTCAACCGTGTGGCTCATGCGGAGATCGAAAGCTCGCAGCCCATCGAGGACCCTGTCCCGAGCGGACTTCCTCTGAGCCCGATGCTCGATAGCCCACCCCTTTCGGAGCAACCTCCACCTCGCGAGCCTCATCCGGCTGATATTCCACCCCCAGCCACGCCAATGTTTCCTTCGGGACCTACCACGTTTCCGCCTGGTAGCCCCGCTCCGTCTGTTAGTCGCGCTCCGGTTTGCGATCAAGGTAAGCGCGCGTCTCGCGGCAATTCCGTTTGTTCAGCTTTATTGCCTCCAACTACGCGCACCACCGAGTACCGTAGCCCACATGCCATTCCGATAGGTCCATCTCCGGTGCCCCCCACCCGCGAAAAGGCTTATCCTCGTAAGCGAGTGCATTTCGAGCACCCCTATGCGAAGCCTCTCGATTCGATCTCGCGGGAACTTGGAGAAAAGCTCGCGCTTTTACTTCATTGGGGGGGGGGGGGTACTGTGGGCTCCGCGCTGCGAGACCACGGTAGTGCGAGTGAGAGAGAGAACGAGAGAGAGAGAGTGAACGAGTATGGCCGCCTGCAGCTCGCTGCGTGGAGCTTAGCTTGTCGGCCCACCCGACAACTTGTACTTAGAGTACAATAAATAAACGCAATTAATCCTACACCTTGTGTCATTAATTTATACCTCAGTGAAACCTGCACCAGGAGAATAGGGCCTCCTGCCAAATAGTATCACCCAGATACCTTCAAACTCTACACAGAACCCACGGGGGTTGCAGAGTAGCCCAGAACCCCCACGCGGTTTTGTAAGCCTACTGAACCCCCATAGGGTTTGGTGAGCTTTTGCGAACCCGCAGAATTATTTAGATTGAAAATTCTTATACTTTTACAATAATTTAATTTATTTATTAAAATTCAATTAAATTTTTTTCTTTTTCTTTAATTTTTTCATATTTAATCTTTTTTTCATTTTTCCTTTCATAAGTTTTTTGTTCTTCTTGAAGCTTTTGAAAGCTTTTATATTGCTCATCTTGACGCTTTTTTTCCTCAGAATAACTTTTAAAACCTGTGGATTTTTCATCTTTTATTCTTTCATAGCCAGAGAAGCTCTGTTTTTGACCCATCTTACTTGAAGGTTGGCTTAAGAATGAATCTCTTCCCACTCCATATCCTCCCACTCCAAATTTTCTAAAATTACTTTTTTCATGATTCGAGCATTTTGCAGTGCGCATGTAGTTTTTCTGAGAAATTTATGATTCAAGCAAATCGTGGCAGCTTTAGTTGGTTTCTCGGAGTAATCAATGGACTTAACTTCACAAACAGGTAAGTTGAATCTTTCTAACCAGTTCTTTTTCATTTCACCTCTTACATAAATTTTTTTGGTATCTGATAAGTATTCCTTGAGCACGTTAACCAATAGTGTGTAGGGTACTTTTCCGGAACTCCACGACAAACCATGCTTGGTGGTTTCTAGTAAACGATTGATATTTCTATATTTATTCGATAATCTCTGCCAAGGGAACGGTTCTTGAAACATGAATACCTTTGCGTCAGAATCATCATGCAATGAAATTATTTCAAGTTCTTTGACAACAAAGTCATTTCCTAGTTGCAAAAATCCTTGCATATCCACGGCGTACTCCATCATATATTTAGTTGACTGTACATACAAGTTGAATCGTGTGTCAACTTGCCTGAACCACTCAATGAAAATGTTTTGTTATGACTCAATATTTGTACACTATAATGTTCTTGACAGCGGGTGTCGTAATTTGAGAAACAAGGATCTCTCAAATGTTTATTAGATGTACCAAATCTAATATTGTAAACTCTATATTGGAAGATTATGTCGAGGAGTTCTGTTGCTGTTATATCCACAAAAACTTTTTCATCATAATGATCACCAAATTCAAGATGAGTATTTGAACATTTCAAATCGAAACAATTTTTCCAACTGCTTAGAAGGCGGCCATAATAAGCATACATACATTCACGTCTTTGAAAACGACCATATATTGCCACATAAAATTTTAAACTATTTTTATCCTTGAATAAATTAACAATCTCTAGAACTTCTTGCTGAACTCCAGCGGTTTGAGTTTGTAGCTTCAAGTGCACTAATCTTTGTATTATTCTATGCAATGCTGTAACGTGGGAATGGCGTTGACGGGGGAAGGGAGAAGTCAGGGAATGCCTAGGGCAGTTCCAGAGGGCAGCACAGCCGTCTTCTTCTCTCCTCGCGATCGGCCGTGGGCTCGATCGCACGGACGGCCATTTGAACTTCACTTGAGTCATAGCTACTGAGAGGAAAGCATCTCCCGCGCACGAAGTTATCGGAGAGAGAGAATTAGAAGTGAGGTGATTGTGCAAGGTGTCGCGACAGCTCGCCCTCTCCTTCGTCAAGGACGAAGCCAGCCAGCCAGGTACGAGAGGACGAGATCGGTGATCGCGGGGATCACACCTTTGAGCCCGACTTCAACTACCGCTCCAGCGCCATCCAGAGCAACGCGGTCCGACAGCCAGCGGAGGACGCGAGCCGCGGAACGAGCAATCCACCCTCGTGGGAGGAGCAGCGGTCGAAAACTTGGGTTGTGTGGATCATCGGATCAAGGTGCGTACTGGGCGTGGCCCGGTAATTTGTAGTTTTAAGTAGCGACGCGTAAACTCCTTGCTACCCGAGTTCTTTTTTTCTATTTTTATTAAATTGGATGAACAGTGGACTTAGTGTTTTTTCTTTCTGTTAATTTAATTTCCTATCCCTTTAGCATCTCTCTCTAGCATAACCGTCGGCTGCCCGAAGGTGGCAGACGCGGCAACGGCAACGAGGATCGGCTCTCGAGTGGCGCGTGTGTATATATATACATATATATTTATCTCAGTGGTTTCGTATATATTTCCTGGGCCGGCTGGGGTGTTTTTTCTGGTAGGTGTAGAGCTCTTGAGCCCAGGGTTTGTATTTGTTCTATTTATTCACGGGCAGCAGCCCTCGAGTAACACCGCGGGTCGATCTCACCCTTTACGGAGGCAGCAGCAGCAGAGCAGTGGATCGTCGGGTGACAACGGCGCGGACCAGCCCTCCGGCGAGCTAGTGGGGCCTTGGCGCCCAGAAAAAATTACGGCCCTCGCGTTTTGTTATTTCGAGGAGTAGCAGTGACCGGGGAGACGATTTTGTGGCCCTGAGGGCTTGGTCGTTTTGGGTCTTCTTTTTGGTAATTGAGCTCCCCTGTCGCTACATTCTCGTCATAATGCTAAACCCTCCAATGATTTTTTGTACTCTGGATAATATTCACAAGTAGGAACATTGCAACTGGTTTCCCTGCAGCACTTGGAGACTACTAGACTTTTGGACATCTTGAGGTACACTAAGCGATCTTTCTGACGTCTCCACTGACTGGATTGTACTCGACTATTCGATCATGTATGATCAAGCAGTAAGCAGTTGTGATTCCTGGAAAATTATCACTAGATTCAAATTCCAAATAGACGTTAACTGGAGCGTTTTTCAGAGATTCGTTCTGTTTAGAGCAGTCCAGAACAATTAGTGGAATTTTCTTGATAAAATTCTCTTTGCTCAACAGTGGTTCTGACTCTTTACCATAGTACGAATTCTGAAAATTGAAATACATGTCAGAAAGCATTGCATACTGGTTCTGACCGATATCCAAATTCAGATTACTGTAAGGATAATACTGAGAATTAAGAAACAGCTTTGCATTCCTGAGATCGCAATGATCAAATTGACTCAAGTTTTTATCTTTTTGATTTTTGCGATTGGTCTGAAATGCTAGAATAACAAAGCGAGGTTTTTCCAGTTGATTGGATGTTTTCACAGTCCACACGTGTTTCGAAGCACTAGGAAGCATAGGATACTCAAATAATTCCCAAGAACGAAAACTCATAACCACTGGTCTACCCTTTTGCAGGTGATTGATTCGAATTTTGTTTTCGTTGGAGAGAAATACATACGGCATGAGCCATTCAATTTTATATAACACAATTTTCCAATTTTCCCATTTATCTTCTGCCCCATCTTTATAGGATGATGATTTGATCGCATTGACATCTGTATTGGATCTTCGAAGAATCAATTCATGTTTTGTGTTAACAAAAAATTTTCACATGCTGAGTGGGATGAAAATGTCAAAGTAGCCATTATCAGTGATCTTGGTTTTTTCGTCAACATCCACCCATCCAGCATTTTCCAAATTTTGTCTAGGATTAAAGGACAACCAACCTTTGATGAGGGACGCAAGTCCAACATTTTTGCATCGATCGATTTCGATTGCATTAATCTCGTATCTAATTTCATCAAACAAATGACAAATTCCATTGTCGACAAAATTAGTGTGCAATAATGCACTATTGTCATCTTTTACTAATTTTCCACTAATATGCAGTGAACTTTTAGAGGGTAATAAAGACAAGTCTTGATGTTGAATTGATATGTGAATTTCATCACTATTGTTGAAATTATTACCTGTATGAGCGTGTATTTCGTTATGTGAAATACTATCATTGAACGCTACAGGTGTCTGAATACTTAGAATTTCGTCTATTTTTCTTGTAACAGCAGAAAAATATGCACGTTATTTTCCACCAGGGTTCACTCGGAAGCCAAGACTTCTTGGAAATTTTATGTTTTGCCGTGTACGCTTTGAAAGCTCGACGACGACTGAGGGTCGAGGACCATGATGCAGTACTTTTACATCCTCGACCGTGATAAACAATACCCATTATGAAACTGATTTTATATGTAATCTCACGGTAATAGTTTCTCCACGAAAATTAACCAAGTCTCCGTCTTAATCAAGTACACGTATTTGAATGTGATCAATGTACTTGGTTGAAATTGGTAAGTAAATTACTTGGGATGGAAATTCGATAATTTTATACCCCGGAGGTACTGCGGGAAAAAATTGATGAATTGTGTGACCGCTTCGATTGTTTATGTATGCACCAGTGATTATATTCCAATTGATTCTCAAAGAGTTTACTTTTAGAATTTTAACAGGTTGATCAGAATGATGTTCTATATTAGCTTCAAGTTTTCGATTTGTAAAACCGAGTAATGGTCCTATCGAATCTTTTACTGATGGATCAATTTCTTCGCTGGATTTTATCAAAGTTGAGAGAGTATTGTTGTTTGGTTTTAGACTAAATTTTATTTTTTTGGTAAGCTGAGTTTGAATATATTTTTTAATATCTTCAATTTTGTAACTGCCTGTTGGTATAGATGTTATTTTACCACCGACGCCAAATTTATTATTATTTTCGTTAACGTTGGGGATTGAATGGAATGTGAGAAACTCTATTAAACCAAGAACGTAATTTGTATTCGACGATAGTTCCAAAGGTGGAAAATAATATGCTTCAAGCGAAGAAGTTTTCCCTGATAGAGTTAGAGTTATTGACTCCATGACAGTTCAGAGTAGAATGAATAACGAGCATAAATTTCAACCTTTATATATCTTTTGACAGAAATTGTAAACACAAGTGTCCACAATTATCGGATCCAAAATCTTGAAATCTATTAGGATTATACTTTATTTTGTCAACCCCCAAGTATAATATTAAGTCAAGGGGAGGCTGAAGATCACCAAAACTGTCGAAGTATATGACGTCATTACCTATTTTCCGGTAAGCTACCCAATGAGTTCCAGGACCTTTATCATCATCAAGATTGACTATCGCTGATTCTCGGTAGCGAGGCCCGTTCGATGGTAATGAATTTCTCATAAAAACTCCACGAAAGTTGGGAATTTTTAATTTTTTAGCAAACTTTAACAAATCAAAGTTTGACAATGCTCTTTCGGGTAAACTTATTTTGGGCTTTTTTTTTTTAATTTCCCACCCATGTATGGTTTGAGCTGCAGGACATAACCTGTTTTATAGGGTTTTAAGTACAAACCTTTACCAAGCGCTATATCTTCCATGGTTTTATTATTTTTTTTTTTCTCTTTCAACTGTTCTTTCGATGCCTTAGCTTGATTGATTGCTTTGGCTACTCCAGCGGCTCCTGCAGCAAGAGCACCTGTTGCACTTAAGCCTGCAAATAGGGGAATTAAATACAGTAAGAAACCTCAAATTTTTGCAATTACTGGTAAAATTCTGGGAATTTTTATGGAACTTTTGCCACCTGCCTTTTTGATTGCTTCTCGAGCGTTTTTGATAGCAGAATAAATAGTTTTTTTAGCACAGTTTCCTGTACCAATAGGTTTTGCTGCCCTGATTATTTTACTCAAGAGAGTAGTTGCTTTCTTCTTTTTCTTTTTTACAGATTTCCTCTTGACGGGCTTTTTCTTTATTGTCCTTTTCTTTCGCAAGCCACTTTTCTTAGATGATTTTCTCTTAGTTGACTTTCTTTTAGTCTTCCTCAGACCCTGTCCAAGTTTAGTTTATAGATTCATTGCGTTAGTGACAGCGTATGCTGCAACTCGTTCGCCAATACCCGAGTCTTTGGAAATTACTCTCTCCCAAGCTTTTTTGGCGAGAACTTGGTGTGCAGCGTGTCTAGCCTCTAAATTTTCTTGATTCTGAGAATATGCGATGTCGTGATCCTTACAAGCTGAATCTAATTTATTTATGCCAGGATCACCTTGTGTCAATCGTTAAGCTAATTTGGTTCCTGGTCCACAATACTGATACCCTGGTATGTGAAGCTCTACCGGGAGTTTATTAATAAGCTTGTTAATCAGACCACGACCTCTCTTTTTCTTGTGAATGATCATCGCTCTTCAGAAGTTCATGAACGACTGATTTTAAAGGCTATATAAGCACTCTATTTATACACAATGAGTCAGTCTTAAGTCAGAGTTTGAATCATGGAAGTGTATAGGGACCAGGGCCGTGTATCGATCACGGTGCACGGTACTCGGTACACGGTGCACGGTACACGGTGCACGGTCCACGGGGTCTGTGTAAGAAACTTTCCTTCAACTTTTTCTTTCACGGTACACGGCGCACCGTACACCTGGTGAACTTTTGGTCGCACGGTGCACTTAATTATACATGTGTTTGCGTACACGGTGCACCGAGCACGAGGCACTTTACTATGCATGTGCTTGCGTACACGGTGCACCGAGCACGAGGCACTTTACTATGCATGTGCTTGCGTACACGGTGCACCGAGCACGGAACAGTTTTAGTTACATGTGCTTGCGTACACGGTGCACTGAGCACGGTACACTTTTAGTTACATGTGCTTGCGTACACGGTACACCAAGCTCGGAACACTTTTAATTACGTTTGCTTGAGTACACGGTGCACTGAGCACGAGGCAGTTTACTATGCATGTGCTTGCGTACACGGTGCACCAAGCACGAGGCACTTTATTATACATGTGCTTGCGTTCACGGTGCACCGAGCACGAGGCAGTTTACTATGCATGTGCTTGCGTACACGGTGCACCAAGCACGAGGCACTTTATTATACATGTGCTTGCGTACACGGTGCACCGAGCACGGTAAACTTTGAGTTGTATGTGCTTGCGTACACGTTGCACCGAGCACGAGGCACTTTATTATACATTTGCTTGTAAACACGGTGCACCGGGCACGGTACAATTTTAGTTACATGTGCTTGTAAACACGGTGCACCGAGCACGGTACACTTTTAGTTATATGTTCTTGCGTACACGGTACACTGAGTACGAGGCACTTTATTGTGCATGTGCATAGGTACACGGTGCACGTAGCACGGGACACTTTCAATTATATTGTTTTCTATACAATGTGCACCTGGAGACACGTTACTTGGTTTTCGAGTAAAAATTTTAGGGCTTGTTAGGGTACTTAACTTTGAACATTTTAAATAAGGATTGGTGACAGTGGTTCTCTAAGCATTTTTAACAGCATTAATATTGCTTCGAGTCGTTTTAAGGTGGACACGGCAGCCCTTGCACTGCTTAGCTCACTCAAAATTAAAGCTTATGTGCTCTGTAGAGCGTGGGCGAAACTCGACAGTAGGTAAATAAGCTTTTTATGACGGCTTGCCTACCCATAGAATAAAAAGCTTTGATATAATTTTTTATTTTTTCGCTATGCATTGTTGATTTTGGGAAAAAGGTAAAACAACGCGCAATAGCTTTTTCTTACGAGTTTCTTAGTCTAAAAACATAGTTTCTAAAATTGCATTGCATTCTGTATGGGCGTTAATACCTTTCACTTAAACATTAAATTTAATATTGAAATTTCATTTTTGGATTATTTTTTATTTTCAAATTGATTTTAATTAACCCATTACCGCCCATGGAAAAATCAAAAGTGGTATAAAAAAACTAACTGTTGGAAAACCTGTCTCATGAAAAAATAGTAGATACGTATTTTTTCTTTTTTCAATTTTCATTGTTTAAACATTATTTATTTAAACAAATTCGGAAAAAATTTTAAATTTTTATAAACTAATAACGGCATTAGATTCTTTGACCAAAAATAAGGCGAAAGTTATCTAAGTAATTTTTTGATCAGACGCTTAGATCTTTAGCTACGAGCGCTCAAACATGTAAAAATATGGTTTTATAGTGGTGAGCTCCGAGGCGCCGCACCGAAGATACACTTTTACGAGTCAGAGCTCACCACTATAAAACCATATTTTTACATGTTTGAGCGCTCGTAGCTAAAGATCTAAGCGTCTGATCAAAAAATTACTTAGACGACTTTTGCCTTATTTTTGGTCAAAGAATCAATTGCCGTTATTAGTTTATAAAAATTTAAATTTTTTTTCGAATTCGTTTAAATAAATAATGTTTAAACAATGAAAATTGAAAAAAGAAAAAACACGTATCTACTATTTTTTCATGAGACAGGTTTTCCAACAGTTAGTTTTTTTATATGACTTTTGATTTTTCCATGGGCGGTAATGGGTTAATAAGTTAATAAATTCATCCCAATTAAAATTCAAAATTTTTTTTTACTAATTTTCAATTTTTTGTTTCTTGTAATTTTACTGGTAAAGTTACAGTTTCATACTATCGATTTATAAATTTCCATTTTACGTTAGAAATACCATGAAATCAAATATGCTGGAAAAGTAAAGCCAATAACTTAATTTCATAAATAATTTCTGTTTTACTTCAATTACTTAACTTAAAAGTTGAATTCAAGTTCAATTGACTATATCTACAAGTAAATTTTAAAATTTACAAAAACTTATTCGAATTCCATCGTAATAAAAAATTTGAGATTTTTAATTATATGTGTAAGCTCACGACACCGTCAACTCCTTTTGCGCCTGATTGGCACAATGAACTTTACTTCGAATCTGCTTATTCGTCAACACACTCTGTATATTATGTGAAATTTTAATGTACGTTCATTCAAAACAAAAAAAAAAAAAAAAAAAAAAAAAACTTTTATCTAAAAACTTTTTTAAACAAACATTAAAATTTTCCATACGGAAAAAGCGTAACTTTATTCTAACGAAAAATTTATCTTAAAAAATTTATTCGAGTAGAGAAAGCGTACCTCTTTTTCACACAAATTAAAAAATTTTTTCTTATAAATAGTCGACGAAAAATTTCAGAAACATGCAAAGAATTTTCTTTTCTTTTTTTTTTTTTTTTTTTTTAACCTACGTGTACTAATTATTTAATAATTTGCAGGATGAAAGGAGTAAATTAAATATTCATCTTAATTCTTTATTATGAATCAAAATTTTCTTTCTGAGGTACTTATTGTTGTACGACATTAATATTTCCAATCAAAGTATAAAAGTGCGCATGTGTCGAATAAATACTGTGATTCATTAAGTTTGAAATTAGTGAAGAATCAAAAAAGTCCATGGGCTTAAGAAGTGCTTCCGTAATAGATCAGTTGAAAGTTATGTTTTTTATTCAAATAACCAACCTAAAATGTGGTCTGAAACCTATGACATGACTTGATTATTAGAGCAAAAATCGGTCACGGTCGTATCACGTTATTCAACCGTGAAATCGGAATGAACCATTAGAATTCTAAGAATAAAATTAGGGCTGTGCGAGTACTTGAATTCTTGAGTTACTCGACCAAAAAACTCGATTCTCCGAGTTCGAACAGTTCGAGTCGAATACTCGAGTTTTTCGAGTACTCGGATCTTGTCGAATTACTCAAGACATAAAATAAAATCGACTCATTAAAATAATTTTAAGATTGTAAAAAGTAAAATTTTTATGTATAATTAAGTGTACCGTGCGACCAAAAGTTCTCCAGGTGTACGGTGCGCCGTGTACCGTGAACGCAAAAGTTGAAGGAAAGTTTCTTACACAGACCCCGTGGACCGTGCACCGTGTACCGTGCACCGTGATCGAGACACGGCCCTGGTCCCTATACACTTCCTTGAATCATCAACATGGATTTTCAACAATGTTCCAAGAAACTCCCAGTAACGAATTTTGATACCATAGTTGAAGTTGAGAAAAAGGTGAAAAGGCATGGCGACTTACTTCCTGATAGTATAAGAGCTGTATTTTGCGGTCCATCCAATTGTGGTAAGACCAGCAGTCTACTAGCTCTTATCACACAAGAGAATGGTCTCAGATTCGAGAATGTTTATGTATATTCAAGGTCCCTGAATCAACCCAAGTATAAGTTTCTCAAAGATCTTTTGGAGCCCATAGACGGTGTAAAATAGTGAACACGAAGATGTAATATCACTGAAAGATACTCTACCAAATTTGGTGATAATTTTCGATGACGTCGCCTGTGAAAAATGGATAACTTGAAATCCTTTTTCTGTATGGGAAGACATGCCAAAGTAGACTCTTTTTATCTGTGTCAGTCGTAAGCTCAAGTCCCAAAACATCTTGTACGAGATAATGTTAATCTGCTCGTGCTATTCAGACAAGACGAATTCAATTTGAAACATGTGTACGACGATCACGTAAACACAGACATGCCTGACACGAATTTCAGAAATTTTTGCTCGGAATGTTGGAAAGATAATCATACATTTGCTGTGATGGATAAAGACAGGCCAATAAATAATGGTCGCTATCGCAAATGTTTCGACAATTTTGCTATAAATATAGCGAATTAGACGGATGAATCACCCCAGTCGATCTCTAGATTTTACAGAGTTAACATGGCTCATATGGAAAAAGAAAAAAATATTCTTGAACAGCTCGTTAAAGCTCGAGAAGCTGTCAAACGTAAATATAACTTACTCAAATCTGAAAGAGATCAAACTGAAGAGGCTTTGAATCAAACATTCAAACCAATCATGGATCCTCTTAAACATCTTGTTAAAAAGAAAGAAAAGAAATTGGTGTCTTTAAAAAACATTAAAAGAGAAGAAAAATTCGATGACTTCCCTAATAATGTACCTAAAGAAGAAGAAGTAGAAGAAAAAGAAGATAATTTACATATAAGAGACCTCGTTGACCCGTCTGCAATAAAATCAACTGACAAAAAGTCGCCAAGTTTCAATCAGTCTGAAGAAGAAGAAAATTCTTTCGGAGAAGAAATTGAATTAGTTGCTGCAGAGTGTGACAGACTCTATGGAATTGAAAAAAAGACAAAAAATGGTTACCAATTGGGAATTCAACTTTACGATTTTTAAGAGATAAAATTTTCGCAAACGATAAATCATTTCCTTGAACTCAAGGTTTATAAGATTTTATTGTAAAAAAACATCCCATAAATTGTTCAATAAAGGATGAAACAAATTATGGAAATATTCTTAAGGAATCGTAGGCTCACATGAATACCAACGGAGAATTAAAAAAACATGCAAGCAGTTGGAAGTATACTAACGTAATCAAACCATTGTTCGAATCACATACTCAAATCGGTTCAGGTCTCTTACCACGGTATAAAATTGCTCAAAGAAATATTTGAAAGGACTATGTGTATTGAGATGATGCTAATGAATTTGTGGAACGTCTGAGGCTATTGATTGCTGCGAGATCAGCCGGAAATTATAATCATGAAAACGAGATACATTCAATCATCGAGGAGCTCCGTACAGCAGGGTATATATTGAACTGATTCCAGATATTCCCCATCAGTCTCAAAATGAGTGTTGACATATTCGGACGTACTTTGAAAAATAAAGAGGCTACTCGAGGACCTTGAGGCAATGGATATAAATTGACTGAAAACGGTCAGTTTGACGCAGAAGGCAAAAGACTTTGCAACCTATCAGCACCTGTGACCTCAACGACGCCGTTAACCTTCAAACTCTTAAAAATTTAATAGGATTGGAACTTCAAAGTCTGTACGAGATTACGAAAAAATTGAGAAGTGACGTAGATGATTTGAGTGCTATTTTAAACAATCACAAAACTGAGATAAACAACAACGTTCAGAAAAAAGTTGATGAACTATTTGAACTAATTGAAGATCACAGAGACGACATTGACAAAAGTATCCTGAAAATAAACGCTAAAATTGGTGATAAAGATGAATAAAAAGGAGGTGGTGGTTTAAGAACTTCACAAGCCTGCTCGTCGTAACTATCCTCGGAGAAAATTTGATGTTCAAGGCTTGGATGAAACCTGGGAATCTGACCTCGTGGAGATGCAACCGTATTCAAGAGAGAACAAAGGTTTTTGATACCTGCTTACTACAGTAGACATATTTTCAAAATACGCTTGGGCTGTACCTGTAAAAACAAAATCGGGTAAGGATGTAACAGCTGCCATGCGATCCATTCTTGAAAAGGGCCGAGCTCCTAAGAATTTACACGTTGACCGGGGAAAAGAATTTTTTAATGAAAATTTTGAAGGCCTCATGAAAAATTATAAAATTAACTTGTCCTTGACTTACAGCAATGTCAAAGCTTCAATGTGCGAACGCTTCAATAGTACTCTAAAAACCAAGATGTGGGCTAAATTTAGTTTGCAAGGCAGTTACAAGTAGCTCGATTTATTACCCAAGTTAGTCGAAGCTTACAACAATACGAGACATAGAACAACCGCCATGAAACCAAAAGATGTTACTACCGCCAACGAAGCTGAAGTTCTCCAACGTTTCAAGGATAAAAGACAATTTTCGAATAAGATAAAATTTAAAGTTAATGACAAAGTTAGAATAAGTAAAATAAAACAATTGTTTGAAAAAGGTTATACTCGCCACTGGTCCACAGGAATTTTTACAATTAGCAAAGTACTTGAGACTAAACCTGTTACTTATCATTTAAAGGATCATAAAAATGAAGTTGTTTCTAGTTGTTACTACGAACAGGAACTTTTGAAAGTTAAACATCCCGATGTATTTCTAGTTGAAAAAGTAATTAGAAAAAAGGGAGATAAATTGTTTGTAAAATGGTTAGGTTTCGATAAGGGTCAAAATAGTTGGATTAATAAGGATGATTTATAATTTATGTAATTAATTTTTTTTTTTTTTTTTGAGAAATAAAAAGACTGTCAGTTAAAATAAATTTTTGTTGTTTATTCATTTATAATTACACGAATTTGAATTTGCCATCACCTAAATTTACAATAAATAGTTCTGATTTATTCGCATTAGCTCATAATTTATCAAATAATTCATCATTTTTATACAGAGCATCTGAGACACGTGCTCTCAGGAATATCTGGAACCTGCTGCCCTGTTCATCGATGACGAAGACCATCCGCTTTCCGTATCGGGTGTGCACCTTCCGGATCTCTGCAACCAGGTAGCTCTCGTCCTTGACCAAGTCAGGCCAAGATTTTCTGGGAAGGAAGGAGGTTGAGGCGAGGTCGTTGAGTTCGCTGATGTCCATTTTCTGTGGAAAATAAAGAGAACATGTTAAAAAAAATCTCGGGGAAATTCTATGGAAAATTATAGAAAAATTAATACTTACACTAATTATATCGAGTTTTCTTGGCTGGGGGTAAATCCTCGATGTACTGCTCAAGGCCATCAGGCTCTCTGAAGTAGTCCTCGTCAAGAGAGAGGTCAGCTTGCTCAGGTCTGATGTCTAGCTCGTCGGGTGCCGGCAGTGGGGATCCACTAGCTAGTGGCTCGTCAGCTGCTGGTAGTTGAACCGGCTAGTCAGCTGCCTGCAGTGGATACTCACTAGCTGGTGGCTCGTCGGTTGCTGGTAGTTGAGATCTGCTCTCTGGCTGGTCGGCCGATAGAATGATTTCAGCTGGCTGAGGCGGCCGTATAAGTACCGTTTCTACACCAACATTCCCTGGAACTTCCTCCCCATCCTTTTCCTGATATTTCGGGATGTCCTTGTGGCCCCAAGGGAGAATTTTGGTGCCTTCAAGTATTATGAATCGTTTGTTGTCGAAAGGATTCAGCGAGGACTTCTCGTAAGTCTCGGTACAGACCTTGTGTTTCCTGGAACGAATGGAGGTTTGTTGACACTTCATGATGGTTTCTTCAAAAAGGTACTCCTTGTAGTTTTCAAAACTGATGGTTCTGACTGCTGCCGCTTTGACACCTTTGGCCTTCATCACAGGGGGCTCGTTTTCTATTAATAAAGAATACATCTTGCTCCTCAACCCAATGAAGTGAGTCAGAATATTCGAAGAAGTCTCGTTCTTGAATTTGCCAACCAATTTTGCATTTTTAGGTTCGATTCCAAATTGATTGTCTTCTGGGAAGTTTGAAGTGTCAAATAAGTCCAAATGTTCTTCATGACCTCGTAGATGTCGGTCCCTTTGATCTCATAGATGAAGGGATCAGTGTCCATGTAACAAAGTACGGATGAGTCGACCCACTGCTTCATTTTCGAGTAGTGAAAATTGTACATCAAGTTTTTACTAATTTCCAAGATGCTCGCTCCTATGTAAATTGGTTTATTGATTTCAATCTCGGTCCGTTTCTTTTGAACGATGGCGAAATTCTCACTTATCTCGACCATGCTGTGGAAATCAGGACTGGCGATACAAGCCTCTGCCCCGTAACGACCATCCCAGCCTGTAACGGGTCTTACATCGGCCTCTTTCCTCTGGTTTTGAATCGTTTTACCATAAATAGAGTTCACAAGAAGCTTGTGAAAGTTACGTTGAAAGTCGTTGGTTGCCGCAGCCCGCCGAACAGTGTTGAAATTCACGTAAACTTCGAGCCAGTTTGATTGATTGAATTGGAACGCCTGATGGATTTTTGTGACCTTGGTTCCATGCTCTCAAGCCTGAATGAGCGCCCTGTAATGTATGACGTAGCGTTCTTTGTTTTCCAGGGTAAAGAGCAACTTCTTTTGCTTGGAGTTTGGAGGGCACTTGGTTTCGGCGCAAAAAGGCAGGTCCTGGAACTTCTCGTGAAGGGACTCGTCGATCTCCAGGGCCACCTCCAAAAAGTAGCCAATGTCGTTGTCGTCGGGAACTACGTAGAAGTCTGGATCAGTCAAATCCTGGATCCACTTGAGCCTTCCATAAGGCAGGAATTGTGTCGTAGCCCAGCTGCAAAGGAACAATTGATTAGTCAAAAATTAAAAATGTATAAATTATTTAATTAAATAAATACCCATATAAATTACTGGCATCTACGTAGATAAGGTAGGTTTCTTCTTTATCGGCATCATAACCATCTTGCATATAGTGATTATTAGACTCGGCGTACCGGTTCGAACACTGGGAGATCCCTCCCCGGATGCCTCGTTCAACAAACAGCAGTCAATGTCGGTAATCAGTTCCAACTCGACATTGGTCAGTTTAAGCATAGAGTCCCAGGACAAGCCGAGACTTGTGTAGTAGTAGCAAGGGTCCAATTGATAAGCCTCCATACACGTGGACCTGAAGTTCTCAAATATATCGGCCAACAATAGGACGTCTGTTTTGAGATAAACCATTGCGTACTCTCCAAGAGTTGGAATGTGGAGTTGGTTCCAAACCTCGTGGGCGTGGGCGTAGTCGTCGTCGCTGATATCGCACCCAGTCAACTGACTTTTAAAGCATTTTTTTCAGGCAAGCTGGTCTCCTCCAACTTTGAAAAATCGCTGATGTACTCGTACGAGAACGTACCCTTTTTCGTCAACAAGTTGACTTGACCATCGTTGGAACCAGCTTCTGTGAAAACTCTGGTGGTGATGTCCTTGGTTGGGAGGTAGCTGGCCAGCTTGTCCAACGACGACGGCATGAAATGGATCGAGTCCAAGAACCTGAAGTTGATGTCGCTGCCATGTACGCTGTCTATGTGCTTCGTGAAACTGATGTACTTGTCCTGATTCTCAGGTATCAAGGATATGCGACCTTTGAGAGTTTCGTTAGAAGTCAACTCTTCGATTAAAAAGTAAACATCGTAGCCCGAAAGGTTGTGACAGAAAATTGGGACGAATTTGGCTAATTGACGATTAATATTACACCGACCATGCAGGGCCCCTCTATACCAACCACTGATGTGGCAGTGATCGCGACACTTTACATCGCCCCTACCAAACGGTTGCTTGCACAGATACACACCTCAGCTTAGTAAGTCATATGCGTCTTGCTCGGTGAAAATCATTGGTTTTGGATTCTTGTATTGTTGATCCACCACCATCGCTATGTGTTTCAGCTCTTTGACGAACCACTGAGCCGGCGTTGTTTGTCCTTCCACCCTCTGCCTTTAACTTCTGTAGTAGGATTGGGTGTCATCGTGATGATTTTTCAGGTTGGACCCAATCGCGAACGCTTGGTGATTGTGAATAACAGGTTTACTCTCGGTAGGTTTGAGTAAACTTTCAAGGTCAGCGTAGATGGTGTAGTTTACCATCTCGCTGTTTCTAAAGTTTTTGCATTTGACCTTATTGTTTTCCTCGGTAGGTAGAGTGATTCGGCATTGGTTGAGACACCTGCATTCGAGGTAATGAGTTTCGAGTTTCAAGGGGGTAGAAAAGTAGTGTAAACATCGATTACACAGGTGGATTTTGCAATTATGCTTCGTGCCTTGGCTTCTAATAAGACGAGAAAGGTCCTTGATTAAAACGAAATGGTATTTGGGAGTAACCTGTAAAATACCATTTGGTTCTTTTTGTTCCTCAATGTATTGATCTTGAATCAATAGCAAATTGACATGTTTGTCTTTACAGTCATTGGTAAGATGAGCTGTACAAACTTTATTCTTATTACCGAATTTTCGAAGAATAAATACATTTACCGATACGTTATTTTGTTTTTCAAATTTTTTAACGGACTTTTAGGTGATTGGAAACGTCAAGTTAGAAAAATTCAACAAATCAGCGTAAGGTAGGTACGTGCTGACATAATTTTCATGGTATTTTGCTGGGTACAAACCCATGAGAATCGACAATTTAAAACAAAAGTCATCTGTTTTTTCAACATTAACACAAGCGTTTTTATTTCGAATGAATTTAGGTAGGGGGATAATGGAACCAGCGTGCAAAGGTTGATAGTGTTTTATACTAACAGACATGCTCAGAACTTGCCTCAGAGTCCATCCAGAACCACTGGTCTCGAATTCGTTGATCTGAGTCAGCAACGGTTCGATAACGCGTTCGTGGTACCATTCCCGCAAGTCTGTGGTCTTAAAAATGGCGAAACTGGCTGTGTTGAAGTGTTTGACCTCGATTTCTTTGATGTCGTTTTTAATTATCATGAACTCACCGAAAACCTCCGTGCTGACCATCAAGGAGTCCAAAGTTTCCAGAGCCAAGTTTATTTTTTCTTCGAATAGCGTCCGAGCGTCTTCGAGGAAAGATTTGAAGTCTTTATGGCCCAGGTTAGTTATAACACCAGAACTAACCCGGTTCTCGAAGATGGAGGGCATGTCATCCCAGTGAATCTTCTCTTTGGGAACTTCCGAAACCACCACGTCAGCTGCCGCAGCCTGCAATCTGCCACCAGTTCTCAGTAGAAGAGTTTGAAGTCGATTCTTGATATTGATGAGCTGGGAGATATACGCCTGACACCACTGCTTCTGATGAACTTTCAAGCCACCAGCAACCACCAGATTCTCCAGAATCTCCAGAATCCCCAGGGTGACATCCAACCATCATTGAAGGTCAGCAGGTTCCGTGGAATCCTCGTAAAGCCTCAGGGAAGACTGCAGCTGCTTGATGTTGGCACCAAAGGTCTCGAACGAATCCATCCTTCCAAGTTGAAGCACCAGAATGATGGCTGGATGAGCAAAAACCCCGCTTTATATACCGTAGAGCCCCCCCCCCCCAGTATACTAAGAAAAAAGTCGAAATTATCTGTAAGAGCAAGGTTCGAAAATTCGAACCCCAGTTCCTAGGAAAAATCCAAACTGTAGGGTATATAAAGTAACTCGACATTCAAGGGTTCAGAAGGAGCTCCAACATCTTCCAGATCAAGGAGCTGGCCATCATCCCCAGGAACAACATGAAGCTTCCAACCATTTACGTGTTCAAACCTGCCTGCAGATTTTCAAAACTCCTGCCAAAAAAGAGACAGACGAACTAGTGGTTGGAGAGACACTTCCACGGAATCCCTTGGAATTCTGGTGGAGTCCCGTACAGCTGGCACGACAAGGTTCTTCAGGACGCCTTGAAGGACGCAACCAAAATTTACCTGAAAGGTAGCGAGAAAAAGAAGTGGCTGGAGGAGATTCTACCAGGAAAGAAAGTAAAACCTTGATTTTAGATCAAAACTTCTTAAAGTCACATTTTTTCTAATTATTTTTAAACTTCTTAAAAATTGCACATTTTTCTAATGAACTTATTTTAACTTTGCATAAATTAAAAAAATTCTTCCACTAAAAACTCTTTCTATTATCACAACTTTCACAAAAAACCGATTTTTTTTTTTTTTAATGTTACAGGTTCCTCATCATCGACATGGACGAATTGGGATGTCCCAGCCTCAAGACACTTGAAAAAAAGTGTAGCTGGTCTTGCCACTACCACAGGCTTCGCGCCGGCGCAATCTTTGGGGTTGAGAATGCCTACGCTCTCAAAGGTTGGCTACTCGACCGACAAGAGAAGCACACCGCTGGAGAAGACGAGGTGGATTTTTGTAAAGACCCTGAATTTATGCTTTAAAGTTGAAATATTTACCCAAATGTATGGAAACTTGAATAAATGATTTTAATTGTATTTAATTTGCTCAAAAATTATTTTCTCCCTATATTGAAACAAAATTCAAAAGTTTATCAAGTATCCCATTAAAATTTTATGATATTTCCTATGAAACTTGAAATTATTATACAATAAATTTTATAAAAATTAAACAGTAACTTTTATTGGTCAAAGTGTCATGTCTGACGTTAAAACAAAGGTTTATTTTGGATGTAGTTTTATGGTTCTTGTCTAGGAGTTTAGTTTACACCTTTTAGGCCTGTGGCCTGGGGTTGCAAAGAATTAACACTACAAAAAAAAGGAAAGAAAAAAAAAGGAAAAGAGGTGAGAACCTGTCCTAACAAGAAGGGATGACAAACACCAACTGTGATTACAGCCAGTAAGTGTCCTTGAAGTAGGAATTTATTTAATATTTAAATAAAGGGGTGAATAGCACCTTTACTACTCTGATTAACAGAGTAGTTACTCCAACAAGCGAGGTTACAACTACACCTGGTGTAGCTATAACAAAAACTTACTGTGGTCACAGCGAGTTCTCGTTGTCAGAGGGGAAAGAAGAGAAAATTAGAATTTAAAAAAAAAAAAATTGGTTTAATAAAAAGCAAAGAGCTAAATTAATTCTTCTTTGTTTACTTTTATTTTTCTTCGAAACGGTGACTCTCTTGTGGTTGGATCCTCAGTCAGTGTCGATGAGCAGGACCAGATGACCAAGGGCGCGAGCAGGACCAAGACCAAACAGGACCAGTGAGGGCGCGAGCAGGACCAAGACCAAGCAGGACCAGTGAGGGCGCGAGCAGGACCAAGAGACGGGACCGAACCAGACAGACACCGGAGTACTGGATAACTGACGACGTACTGACTGAGATGATCCTGGGCACCTAGTCTTATAGGGCTAAAGGACTTCGAGCCCTCCCAATTTCAGGCAGCCAATCAGGAAACTCCAATTTTCCTGATGCCCCCGGAAAAGTCACGCGGCCCAATCACAAGAGAGTCTACAGGGCGGGGGTGGGCCCCACCGCGTGGTACTAAGTCCACGAAGACAATTATTTTTATTTAACTATAGTTAAAAAACTATTGTCGCGCTCGCAAAAATATTAATTTATTATAAAAGGAAATTAAATCTAGATTAAAATAAGTGGTCGAACGACGCAAATCGACCCATAATTAAAAATTATAACAATCTAACTTACAATAATAATTTATAAAACAAGGATTACAACAAATAACTTTGATGTTGATTCCGACTTGAACTAAATGAATCGTGGTCCATTCATTCCACATAAATCTTCGCCCAACAATCTCATCCTTTTAATAAAAAAAAGAATAATATTCATCCTACTGCAAAATCAATAGTTATTCATTGTAAACTTATTCTTAACTTAATCTGGAAGAAGATAAAACCTTAACCATGGATATTCAATTACTTAATTCTAAATCAAGTTCAATTACTCTTTCTGAGTTAATAAATGGTTTGATTAAAAATGTGAGTTAAACGATTCATCGTCGTCATTTGACGGATTTTATATGTATAACCCATTTACTTTCTCAGGAAAATCAATTAAACTGCGCAAAAAAAAATGTATGAATAATCTTAACTATCAAACGTTCGCAAATGTTTCTTACTTAAATAATGATACGCGTCTTCATGATTTCATTCTAAACTGAGAGTCCGAGAGCTGCTGCCCCCCATGGCAAACGCTCTAACTTCGGATATAATTTTATCTTTCTAACTGAATTTACGCTTATTTAAATCTTTAGAAAATCTTCATCTTACTTGCTATTGCTTTAAAAATTAATTATTCTACCCGTCACCAATTTAATATAAAGAATTATTAAGGATTGACATTTTATTCGTAAATAATAGTATAAAACGAGATCTGTAAATTGAAACTTCGATTCCACTCAAGTTTATTGGCGAATTCAAGTTTTATTTAGGAATATATTATCTCAACTGCCAAATCATAATTTATTTAATCATTATTTGACCCAATCTTAAAATTTAAATCTTACTGAGTAATTCTTAATAGATTTTGCCAAAATTAAAACTACGCGAGCTAAACAATTTTACCAGTAATGATGTAAAATAAAATTAAGTAAATGTCATTAAATAATGTTTACTCCAATTCACAAAAAAAAAAGGTTGCGACATCATAGAAAAATTCGGGGAAAATGTTTGAAGAAAGGAAAAAAAAAAGGAAAAAAAAAGAAAAGGGACAGACGGCACCGAGAAGGCCCTTGAGTCTTTCGGGGAACGCAGTCGTAAACGACATCCGCATCCACCAAATTTATGACCCAAGCGTGATTAGGCGCGTAGGGCCTGTTTTCCCGGCTGCAGAGTTTCACCTTTTTTTATATGTAAAGACGCCACGACAATCTTTACAACCGCCTGGCCCCTTGTGACCCTTCGTACTCGAGAGCACGTTCGGCCAAGCGGTAGGTCGTAGGCGCTTTATCGCTTAAAAGGTTTGCATCTTTCCGAAAATTTCTGGGAAAGAAAATAAAAAAAACATTAAAAAAAAACGCTGGGAAACAAGAAAACGGTTTTCCCCGAATAGTTGTTTAAGGAGGAAGAAAGAAAGGAGGAGAGAGAGAAAAAAAAAATGTGGTCAAATGGGCCCGACATCACACCCCCACACTAAAGGAGATACTACATATAAAAGAAAATATGTAGTAGCTACCGAGAAAAGAAAAAAAATTTATTTCACTTTTGGTAGCAGATTATATGTTGGAATATGCTTTGGGTTTTGTTCAGGCTTCAGGAAGGGTTCTTCCGACGGGTCAGTAACGGTGACCTGTTGCAAATGGGGATAAAATGGTTGTTTAGGTTCCAACGGGATATTTTCCGTTGGTGGCGAATGAGCCTGTGAATTTGGTTGCCCCTGATTTGAGGCTTGTGCTGAGTATATTAGACAATGCCCGATGGAACTCCACAAGGCGCCTAACAGACGGAAAGACCATCCGAAGATCGAATAGAGGGTAATTCCCCTCATGATAACGTCAACGACGCTTTTGAAAATATAAAAAATGAAAATAATGGCACCGATTCCAGCACTTACTGTGCCGAATTTCATGAATTTTTCCCAGGTTTTATCCCAAAGGGACAATCCAATTCTTTCTACTGCCTCCTCATTTAAGAGTTTGAAGATGGACCCTTCGTGATCCGCAATAGGATGTCCACGCATTTCTCGGGCAACATCATTCAAAATGGCAGATCTCTCAACAGGGAACATAATACGATCACGTAGATCTCTTATGTCCTTCTCAGTGTAAATTCCACTGGTAGCTAAGTGTTCAGGATTTATGTATTTCCATGTGGGTTTAGTCATAGGTTTCATGACAGCAGGGTTTTTGGCCTCGGTCGGGCGGGGCATAATTTTTAGCCACGTCTCTCCGACAAGGTAATAAGCAGGAATGAGAGCATTACAATTGATCTGATTCCCTTTCGTTTTCAGGATATGAGTCCTGGGACTTAGGAAATAGGTGTTATTATTTCTGGTGACTTGCAACTCTGAGTAACAATAGTCATCATGTTGAAGGGCTACCTCAACTGGTACACATTTTATTATGTGCACTACTTCTCCCGCTACAACGGCCATATATCCGGGCCCCTTCATCAGGTGATAAGCGAATTCATCGGGACTTTGGGTTGCAATGGATAAGGAATTTTGTAAGGATTGTCGCTCTAAATTGCACCTTTGTAAAAGTGCGTCGCGGTATAAGTTTTTCATCTGCGTTCGGACGTGTTTTTCCACGTAAACGAATTTAGAATTAACGTACGCGAATATATCTAGATTATCCACGGACATTCTACTATTACTGGTAAAAGTTTTACCTCTCGTAGTTTCTAATATTACTAACTTGGGATGCTCAGTACGTATTACATTGTATCCACAAACATTATCGCGGCCCTTCGCAGTAAGGGCGAACATAACATCTTGCGTAGATAAGGAGTAAACCACTTGGGTATCATTGAAGGTATGGTCAGTCATTTTGCTGGCTAACCCCTCATATAATAACCCATATCGATTGAATCCACATTGATCAACCGGTACGGGTGCCCAAAAGGTTTCTCCTCCTTCCATATCCATGCATGAGCCTTCGTTCAGCGGGCATACGGTACCCGAACTCAGATGCACTCTGTTATTATTTAACATTACTCGAGCAACTTGCTGTCCAAGTGTAATTCTCACCGTTCCTATCACGACTACGTTTTCCCATGTGCCGTAAGGATCAGAGTAGTCTACCCCGTTGCATTTGCCCTCATTATTGACACTACCAGCGAACGTTACGCTGTGAGTCGTAGTTTGATTAACGCGAATTCCCCTTATTACATGACCTGGGTTTAAATGATACACGCCCAAGCGATGCATCTCGCGACATACTTCCACACCGACTTCCTGGATATATTCCCCCACCCCATTCTTTGTTATGGAGACGTGAGAAAACATTCCACAATGGAATATACTTCGCGATATCTCTACCTTACATTGTACAGCAGGGGTTTCGGTATAGTCGTTCAATTGAAGTAATTGAAGATATGTTTCTTCAACCGCAACATTATCATTAGGAATTTCGCAGTCATCTACATTGAGTAGTGACAAGGTTGTTACATTCAGAGAACGCGAACCGCAGTCGTAGCCTATGAATCTTTGCCCTTGCACAAAGGTAGCGGCAAAGATTAGCACTAAGATAATCTTAAAATTAACCATGGTTAAGATTTTATATATAAAGCAATTATCAATTATCCGATAAATTTTCGTGAATCTGTAACAGAGAAGAGAAATGTTATTTTTGTGTTGTGAATGATGAAAAACTCAGGACTAATCGTCTTGAGTGGCTTTATTTTTCTTTCTACTTTCTTTAAGATTAGGTTTTGTTATGTGGGAAATCTTTAGTCGGTTTGCATTAACTATTTTACTTGATTTTCTAACTTGAATACGTATATTATTACGGTTTATCACCTCTAATATCTCATGTGGCCCAGAGTACTGATTACCAAGCTTCCCTGGTTTAGCCCCGGAAAGCAAAAACACAAAATCTCCCACCCTAAAATTGCATGCATTCAGTTTTCTATCGTAATATTTTTTTGATTTAAATTTCGATTCTACGAGGTTATCATATGCCATCCTTTGAAGACCATTAAGTCTAGTAATTAGATCTAACAAATAACCCTTATAAGTAGGCAGTAGGTCCCCTTTCCGCAAAGGATCACTTGAAGGAAGTCGCGGTAATCGTCCGAATACTAATTCATAAGGCGTATACTTAGTGCTCTCTTGAACACTTGAATTATAATTCAGCATCGCGAGATCGACCCACTGATCCCAGTTCTCGTCGACGTCCGTATATTGTTTCAAAAATTCCCCCAACATCGCATGTGAACGTTCCAAACTCCCGTTTGATTGGGGATGATACGCGGCTGTTCTGATTTTTTTTATCTTAAATCGTTTACAAATCCGTTTGATCAATGCGCTCATAAAATTAGCTCCCTGGTCAGTCAAAATCACACGCGGACTTCCAAAATAACAAATAAACCTCTTGATAAACATATCCGCTATCGTGGTGGCAGAAGTTTCAACCAATGGCATAGCCATACAAAATTTGGAAAATTGATCTTGCAGAGTCAATATATACTCATTACCGTTATTTGTCTTGGGAAGGGGACCAACTATATCTAGCGCTAACTTATCAAACGGTATTCCCGGAGTATCTGTAATCACCATTGGTTGTCTGGTTTTAAGCCTCACGAGTTTCTTAATTTGGCAATTCAAACATTGCTGGATACGACGTTGAATGTCGTCCTTAAGATTCTCCCAATAATACCTTTGTCTAATGCGATTATAAGTCTTGGATACCCCGCGATGCCCACCGATAGGCGAATCGTGTAATTCTCTAAAAATCTCATCGCGCTTTTCTAACGGTACGTATTCCAGCTCCCCAGAACAAATCACAAATTTGATCTGCCCATCCATAAAAACCATATCTACGATACTAAGAAACTCATCAAAGGAAAATCCGCAAATCTCCCTACTCCTGGCTATACATATGTCCCTCAGCCGTTGCCTGAGCAATAACTCCCGCAATACCTTCAAGGCCCGATAGATCTCAACACGCTTCACTTGCAATGAGTGATTCTCGCCTTCCGTGTGAATGCAAACACAAAAATATTTCTTATTGCTTTGTCTCTTAAGCTCGTGGATCTCGCTCAATAACATATCAGCCTCCTTTGGTATTCTACCTTGCACTTGCAGTATCTTAGCTCCCTCGTCTAGAGGTGCACCTGTACTAGAGACAAAGTAAGCAATATTACCGGAATAGGCTTGAATATGATCTTTAGTATCAGCCATATATTCGCGTAATGATAAGAATGACCAACTATCATCTGGGTTTTCAATAACAGTTACTGGTGCTATAGAACCTAAGTCATCTTGACTGAACTCCCCCTGATTTCCAATCAAGGAGTTTGTTTGATAATCAGATGGGAAAGGTCGTGCACTCCCATATTCTTCGTTATCTTCCGGCTCTATCTCACTCTCCGCGTAATCACGACGTGTCTGAATACGAGTTCGACCGTACTCACCCTCATCAGAGGAAAGTTCCGACTCGGAGCCTGGAACAAAACTCTCTCGAACCTTTGAGGGCCTACCCCGTTTCCGAATTGTCGCAGGTTTCTTAGTGACGATCTCGCTAACAGGCTCAGACTCGCTCTCGCTACCCATAGCCTCACCAGAATCCATCCCTTGCGTATCAGCGCCTTTATTCTCAACATTAGATCGTCGTATAAGGACTGACTCGACTTCACTCTCGCTTGACGATGATACTTCGCTTACTTCCGGCATTTTGCGCGGACGACCACGTCTCTTGACTTTTACAGGTTCATGATTAAATTTATGCTCGACATTCATCTCGGGAATTGTCTTTCGAGGGCGACCTCGACCTTTCCTAACTGGCTCTATTATTGGCTCGGTGGGAAGAGTAGGAGGGGAGTCTTTCTTTCTGGCTCCTTTCCCTTGTGCTCGAGTCACCATATTTACATTGGGACAATTGGGTGGATTACGCGATAATGCATCAGCATTGCAATTAAGTTTTCCGGGTTTAAAAATGATCTCGTAATCATACTCGGAAAGTTTAAAACGCCATTTCAATACTCGAGTATTGAGATCGGCGGTTTTGAACCATACTAAGGCTTGGTGATCGGTAATTATTGTTATTTTGCGACCGTACACATAAGTTCTGAATTTCTTAACGCTGTGCAAAACGGCTAACGCCTCTTTCTCGTAAACTTCATACTTTAACTCGGGACCTCTCAATACTCTAGATGTATATGCTATGGGACGATCTTTTCCGATCGGTCCTTGAGAAAGGACTCCGCCGACGGCAAATCCCGATGCATCAGTGGTCACATTATAAGGCTCACTCAAATTTGGGAAGGCCAACACTGGTGCTTCACACAATGCGTCCTTCAGAGTCTGAAAAGCATAATCAGCCTCGTTGTTCCATTCAAAACTGGAATCTTTTTGTAAGAGGGTAGTTAATGGTTTAGAAATCTTCGCGAAATCTTTTATGAACCTACGATAGTACCCACCCAAGCCCAAGAATTGTCTCACATTCTTCACACTAGTAGGCTGAGGGAATTCCCTAACAGCTTTCAATTTCTTAGGGTCTGGACTCAGCCCTTCCTCGCTCAGAACATGCCCAAGATAAGAAACCTTACGTTTCAAGAACTCGCATTTGTCAGTCTGAAGTTTTAGGCCAGCCTTTCTCAATCTCTCAAAAATGACCCTTATTTTCTCCAAATGTTCCTTCAAATTCTTAGCAAAAATACATATGTCGTCCATATAACAGAACATTATCAACCCCTGTAGCCCTTCGAACAATTCGTCCATGAGACGCTGCCAAGTGGGTGGGGCATTATTCAGTCCGAATGCCATTCGAACGAATTCAAAATGGCCAAACGGTGTGCTAAAAGCGGTTTTATGAGTATCTTTGGGGTTTATCTTAATTTGATGAAACCCAGCGGCCAAATCTAGGACTGTATAATATTTGGCTCCTCCAATTTGATCAAATATTTCGCTAATATTCGGAATAGGATAATTATCTGGCGCTGTGACAGAATTTAAATCGCGAAAATCTAAAACTAACCTCCACCTGGGTTTACCATCAGGTCCAGGCTTTTTTGGAACGCACCATACGGGACTGTTATAGCTTGATTTTGACTTCTGAATGATACCAGCATCGAGTAACTCTTTCACCTGCCTGTTAATCTCTTCCTTGAGTGCATGGGGTTGACTATACTGTCGCGCTTTGACAGGTTCGTCCGTGATAGTTGGTATCTCATGCATTACCATATCCGTCCCAGGCAACCTTTGCCCTGGCAGGTGGAACAGGTCGTCAAATTCCTCCAGAATCCTTTTTACGTGCTCTCTCTCCTCGTAATCTAAGTGGTCGAGCTTTATATGTTTAAGTGGAGTATCATCCGGAACCACTGGTCCATCAGCTGGTTCTAACTCGTACGTATGACTGGTTAAACTTGAAGCTATACTTTCACCATCCACCCCGAGAGTTTCTTCTAGTCCCTTGCTCTCGGAGCATACATATGCGTAACGCAAGGGTAAGTCCAAATTCAAGTCTTCCAGCGTTTCCTCCATCTGCAAATCGATCGAATCTTGATTCAAATCATGACCTGGGCTTAATGACGAATCAGTCTCTCTGCACGTCATTTCATCACTAGAATATAATTCGAAACTATATTCCCGCCCGTTCAATCTTACAAAATTCGTACCGAAATCAATCCTGGCTTCGGACTTTGTCAGAAAATCGGAACCTAAGATTCCTCTCCCAGGGATTTGGAAATCGCGCGAGACGATATGAAAATCACCAGCAGTTCCCAACAAATTCATCCTCCCTACCCCTAAAGTGTCTGTACCTTCCGGCCCGATGCCTCGTATCTTCGTCACTCGGGTAGTGTCTATACCAAGTGGTTTGGATAAGTAATTCTTAAAAATACTGACCTCCGCACCCGTGTCAATAAGCAAACATATCGGGCCGTACTCGTCGTCCCCTACATGCAGGTAAGGCAGTTTACAGTTACCACACACCGATTTAATATCAATCTGGCTCGTGTGATCCTTCTCTCTAGTACCCTGGTAAAAGGGTACCTCATGATTCGAAATGGTGAAAATCTGACGTGAATAATCAATCTTAGCATGGCCTTGAACACAAAAATCGATACCAACAATACCCGAAGCGACTATCGGGAACTCTTCCGGTATGATCGAGAAATTCAACTGTTTTTCACCCAGGAAAAATTTAACCTCACCCAAACTTCCTACCCTCTCCTCGCCAATACCCTTAATCGTGAATTTACTGGACCGGTCTATCTCGGAACCCTTGGGAACCATGTGTTCCTTAATCAAATTCACCTCTGACCCAGTATCGATCATGAACATGCAACTCACATTGTCGCACAACTTCATTTTTGCGTAAGGAACCTTTTCACTCACTCGTCTGCCTTCATCGGCAACAGTTGCAGTAGCAACTCGTCTAACGTTTCCTCCCTCGCAAAGTTGGCTGAGCGCGTTTCCTGCGGCAGGGTTTCCCGGGGCGCGCTCACCTGCGGGCTGCCTTTCAAGTTTTTTGACTCGTTGAATAAGCGTTTCAAACACTCAGCAACAAAATGACCTGGCTTTTTACAGTAATTGCAAACTTTCTGTGGGCTAGGATTATTTGCCACCCCCTGGTCTTTGGCCTTTAGGGCATAGCAATTATTCGCCACATGACCTGCTTTGTTGCAGATCTGGCAAATAACCGTAGCGGCATTACGTTTGAAACATTGCTTGGCTGCGTGTCCGGGTTGACTGCAAAGCTGACATATCTCAATCGTACCGCATTGCCTAGCGGAATGACCTGGTTGGTCACACAACTGACAGCTTCCTTTCACAACAGCGGGTTTTTGGGCCTCCCTCTGTTTTCTAAAACATTTATCGACCGTGTGGTTACTCATTCCACAATATTCGCAATTTATTTTCGGCTTTGCACTGGTAACTTCAGCCTGCGCAGCCATGACCTTTCTTGGTTTCAGGGCAGTTGCAGATTCGCGACGCAATATTTCACGCGCTAATAAATTTTTTTCCGCGACTATTGCAGATTGTACCAATTCACTAACACTAGCAGCGCCTCCTACCTTACTCTCTATCTCAGGTCTTAGACCTTGCCGGAAACAATTGATTATGTCAGCGTCTATAGATGCCTTGAAGGTCGGATTCAACGCGCCATCATTCGCAACCTTGTGAGCTTCCAAAATTCGCGAGCCCAAATTGCGAATTCTATTCGCGAAAGCCAACACACTCTCGTTGTCATGTTGGTATTGCCTACCTAACTCACCCAATAACTGCGGGACAGTCTGGGGTAATAAAAACATTTTCTTCAAGAAATCTCCCAGAGCTTCAACCGTGTCAAACTCTTCATCTTTGATAGCTCTCTTAGCTTCTCCTTTAATTTTCAACTTTAAGAATTTGACTAGGTTTTCCTCGTTATTGTCGCCTACCATCGAGGCAGCGTCTCTGCAGCCCTCCAAGAATTCCTCTAAGGGGAGATTCGACCCATCGAATTCCGGAATCGCAGCGAGTGCGTCACGTAATGTGACTACTTGTGGTGCAGGCTCACCCATGACAATAACTGGCTTATCCTCCACCGTCTGCCCCGCGACCTCGTTAAGATTATTCCCGCGGTTGATCGCAAGATTTTCTAGGCTGGAGGTTGTAGACATCAATTCTACCTCCGGTGCACTAGGTCGAAAGAGCGAGTCTTCCGCAAAAGGCAACGGAAGACCGAAGTTCGGTACAGAAAACCTGGGTCCGATAACAGTATTACCTACCGGAGTCCTAGGGATTTTAGGTTTTCCAAACAAGGGAACGTAATACGAATCCGCCTCGCTCCTCTGATCCTCGCTCTCCCGAGCTTGACTCCTTGTTATCGCAGGTTTAGGAAGCTCACTATTCTTTCTCATCGAAGAATCTGGCGCCTAAACTGCCTGACCACGCCCCACTTATCACTAACGACGTGTCCCTAGTCTACTCTAAAAAAAAAACAACCCAACAGAAATCACTAAATCTGACAGGGTTAACTCGGCTTATTGATCAAGATTCAATCTCAGTCTCTCAAAGAGGGAGAGTAAGAAAGAGAAGAAAAAGAAGAAAAAAAACAAGAGAAAGAGGGAAGGAAAAAAAATTATAATTTTAGTTGCTTTTCAGTTTGTTGAGATAATTTCCCCACATTAATAGTAGGTACTACTCATTAAATCATCATTACAACTTGTATTCAATTTAAAAAATTTTCTTACACACATTCTAATTAATTCAATAAAGTTTTACAAAATAAATTTTACATAAAATAAAGAGTTAATTCATAAAGGTAATTCAAATTGAACAATTTTTCTTAATCAATTGATAGTCACACAAAAAGAAACACAAAAAAAAAATTAAATTATTAAATAAAAGAGATGAAAAATGATTACAATAAGCCTAGCCCAACCGTTCAAGCTTCCGAACACGTTCGTTCAAACTTGCGTTATCTTGCTCGATATTCGCGACTCGCTTTGCCAAACCTGCAGAAGAGAGTTTCCACAAATGAACCTCCCTGCTAACCTTATGTGCGACTTCCTCAATGTCTCTGGCCAACTCCTTCAACCGCTGATCCAACACGGCCTTGTCCACCTCTCTAATCTCTCCAATCTGCCTCTGGACGTCAGCCAGCTTTCGGAAGATTAATTCTTCTGCCGCGGTGAGGTGATCACCACAATCGATCAAATCTCGGACATTGTCCACTACAAAATAAAACAATGCCCGAATTATAACTTAAACGAGAACTAAACAAAAAAAAAAATAACCCAAATTCACGATTTATCTAAAATTATCCCAACTGTCCGAAATAAACAAAATTCCACCAAACCGAAAGGTCTACCTAGCAGTACAATATCCAACCAACTAACAAACAAGAATTTCTAACGAGCACCCAATCGAGCTTTCTCCCTGAGCTGCCAAAATCGCTTTTTACACTCGCGGCATAAACCGTTCTGCTCTTTCAAACAGGAAGCACAACGTTTAGCTTTACGCTGTTTACGCCTCAGAGTATAAAGATTGAACTCAGCTAGCTCCCTCTGAAGTTCTGCTTCTCTCGCAGCGTTGTCCAGAGCTTGAACTACTTCAAGCCTTTTTCTCTCCTTCTCGTCCTGCTTGAGTTGAAATTCTACCTCTCTGCAAATCCTTGCACGCTCTTCCTTCCTCCGAGCTTGCTCTTCTCTATGAATCGACCAAAATATCAACCCACAGAACTTGCAAAAAGTTTCAAAACTGCATTGACGAGTTTTGCAGTTCACTAATCCGGCAATCCTAACCAGCTGACCCGCAAAAGGTTCCTCTTCGTTGACCCAATCGGGTTCTGGTAGCTCCTCGTAGCTTAGACTCGAAGTATCGTTCTGAACCTTTGAAACGAATATCGGGGATATATAATGATAATAAGTCACTTCTTTCGCCGCCTGGTCACTGCCCACTAATGTAGGACGTTGATTTATCGCTAAAACGAGAGTATCCCAGCAATTCTTCCTACAGGCTTCTTCCAAAGCTTCAATCTTAGCCTGCAACTCTTTCTGAGCCTTTTCAAACGCTTCCTTCTCCACCAGGGCCTGTCGTTCCTTCTCCTTACGTGCCTTGGCTCTCTGCGCTTTGTTCTTTTTGTGTATGCGCGGCCGTTGCGTCTCCGGTGGGTATGGTATTTCGCTTATGGGGATACTAAAATTGCCAACTGCGACAATACCGTCCTGTACAGTGATGCACGACTCGAGATTTGCTGCGTCCACTAAAACAAATTTTCAAACTCTCACAATCCAAAAAAAACAAGGGAAATACCCCTACACTAAATCTATCTCTCTCCCTTCAACCTTGAAAACCTAAATAAGTTCACAACAAACATTCAACCCACCCGACAAATTGCAATCTCACTCAGCCAGATATTATCGATAAAAAAAAAACCCAAAAAAAAATTCTGAGATATTATAAAAATAATAAAAATAAATAAAATTAAAAATGAATAATTGGATAACCAAATTAGATGCGGTAGAGTAGAGAAAACTTTAAAATATAAGGATAAAAAAAAAATAATAATAATAATAATAATAATTATAATAACAATTCTAAAAAACTAATTAAATTAATTTTATTGATAATTATGTTGTTTAATAATAAAAAAAAATTAAATATGTTTATTCTTATTTTTTTTCTAAATAAATTCCGAAAATTCCAAAACGGATTATTAATTTTAATATTATTCTGACTGATTAATTGCTGCCCTGACCCTTATCCACTCACACAATGTTCAACTAACGAGACTTAAGTGCGAAGCTCACAGGCAGACAGAGTGCACAATCGATCCCCGTCTCTCCACCACCTCCGTGCCCTAACGGCAACTTCAGAGTGGACTCTGACTCGAGTGGCGACGCCCCTTTAAGTCTAACTCGCACACCGACCTTAACCCTGACTGTGAAATGGCGGACCCGTCGAGTCTTACAATATAAACAAGCCAAACAAATAAAACAAGTATCTCAATCAGATAAGTACATCCAACTATTTTTCGATCCTCTAAACTATCATTCCCAAAAAGAAAATTTACTTTGTGTGAAATAAATCTTTCTTATCTACAGTAATGTGGCCGGACAATGGTAAACAATCTACACTTTCAACCTTGGCTACCAGAATGACAACAACTCTAAGTGAAGAATTAAATAGTTAATTAACGACGATGAGCAAGCAATCCATGCAGTAAGAATTTACGCTGGGCAGTGAGTGCATCTAAACTGATGTCCTACCTTCAAGAAGCAAGTATAGTGTCAAACATGAAAAGAGTGAAGAAGATAAAAAAAAAAAAAAAAAAAATATATGCCTAGCAAAGTGCTCAAAGTGAAAAAGAAGAGAAAAAAATAATAATAATAGTAAACCCAAATTACCAGATCTGAGTATCAGTGATTAATTAAAATTCTAAATTTAATTCAATTAATCTAACAAACAATGTAATAATTAAATCTTAACCGCAAAGATAAAAATAAAAATAAAATGTTATTAACATGAAACTAAAGAGAAACTAAACAAACCCCACCCTTCTGTAAATTCTAAATTAGTCACACTAATTTCTTGAATCTAACAATTGTGTTTTGAGAAAAAAAAAAAGTGCGATACTATCTTCCTAACTTGCTTGTTTCTTAAATAAAATAAAAAAATATAATAAAAAAAAATAAATACCAACCCATAAAAGAATCCTAAATTTATTAATTAACTCAAAGAATAAAGTAAAATTACTAACTTGGCAGATTTACGCCTTCCCTGGGCTATAACAAGATCTGCAAACCTCAAGAAAAATTCTAACCCATGAGTCTAAACTCAATGGTGTAAACAGATTTATCGGATCCCCGCAAGGGTTTTATCCCCTCGAGGCTTTAACTAAACTTTGTGTTTTCCTAATCCACAAGTCAAAAATAAAAATAAAAAAAATTTATAATTTAGACCCCAAATCTAACACCCTTCACCGCAATATCTAGACTTGAAGTTAAATTAATCAAAATGTTTACATGTGCTTTGCCCAAATAAAAGTTTTGTTTTTCTCTCTCTCTTCTAAAAACTAACAGACTTAACGCATTACCTCTGATGCTATACCAAAATCTGTAGTAAAATTAAGAAGGAAAAAAAAACTAGTATAAGTAGATTCAACCCCTTTCAAAGCTTTGACAAGATAAAAAAAAGAATTCTAGTCCCAATGTGAATGAGCAATTCTAAAACTAGTAGGTCTAACGCCTTTTAGCTTTAACAAAACCTACCATTAAAATTTATACAAAATTTTCTCTGGGCCTAACGCTCTTGGCTATATCAAGACCTAAAGTTGAAAAAAGAAAAAAATAAAAATAAAAAAAAACAAACCCTATAAAATATAACTGAAACTTGTAGCTTAAACTGAAACTCTGTCAATAAAAATTTTAAAAACCTCTGGTGAATTTAACGCTTTTCAATTAGCTTTAGCAAAATTCACACAGTAATCTGTATATAAAGAACTGAATAGCAGATTTAACGCCTTTCTTTTGCTATAACAAAATCTACCATTAAAATTTTTACAAAATTTTCTCTGGGCCTAACGCTCTTGGCTATATCAAGACCTAAAGTTGAAAAAAAAATAAAAAAACAAACCCTATAAAATATAACTGAAACTTGTAGCTTAACTCTCTACCAAGTTTTTCCTGACTTTTTTTTTTTGAAATTCCCACCCTATGCAAGACCAACTAAAGATTTATAAAGAGTGGGTATAGAGTGCTATTCGGGTAGAAGGGGACCTCCCCTAATCAGGTTCTCTTTTTTGTTTTACTATTGATTTTAAAATTACTTTCTTTGCAAGGTGATCCCGGTCCGATACCACCACTTTTTATGTCATGTCTGACGTTAAAACAAAGGTTTATTTTGGATGTAGTTTTATGGTTCTTGTCTAGGAGTTTAGTTTACACCTTTTAGGCCTGTGGCCTGGGGTTGCAAAGAATTAACACTACAAAAAAAAGGAAAGAAAAAAAAAGGAAAAGAGGTGAGAACCTGTCCTAACAAGAAGGGATGACAAACACCAACTGTGATTACAGCCAGTAAGTGTCCTTGAAGTAGGAATTTATTTAATATTTAAATAAAGGGGTGAATAGCACCTTTACTACTCTGATTAACAGAGTAGTTACTCCAACAAGCGAGGTTACAACTACACCTGGTGTAGCTATAACAAAAACTTACTGTGGTCACAGCGAGTTCTCGTTGTCAGAGGGGAAAGAAGAGAAAATTAGAATTTAAAAAAAAAAAAATTGGTTTAATAAAAAGCAAAGAGCTAAATTAATTCTTCTTTGTTTACTTTTATTTTTCTTCGAAACGGTGACTCTCTTGTGGTTGGATCCTCAGTCAGTGTCGATGAGCAGGACCAGATGACCAAGGGCGCGAGCAGGACCAAGACCAAACAGGACCAGTGAGGGCGCGAGCAGGACCAAGACCAAGCAGGACCAGTGAGGGCGCGAGCAGGACCAAGAGACGGGACCGAACCAGACAGACACCGGAGTACTGGATAACTGACGACGTACTGACTGAGATGATCCTGGGCACCTAGTCTTATAGGGCTAAAGGACTTCGAGCCCTCCCAATTTCAGGCAGCCAATCAGGAAACTCCAATTTTCCTGATGCCCCCGGAAAAGTCACGCGGCCCAATCACAAGAGAGTCTACAGGGCGGGGGTGGGCCCCACCGCGTGGTACTAAGTCCACGAAGACAATTATTTTTATTTAACTATAGTTAAAAAACTATTGTCGCGCTCGCAAAAATATTAATTTATTATAAAAGGAAATTAAATCTAGATTAAAATAAGTGGTCGAACGACGCAAATCGACCCATAATTAAAAATTATAACAATCTAACTTACAATAATAATTTATAAAACAAGGATTACAACAAATAACTTTGATGTTGATTCCGACTTGAACTAAATGAATCGTGGTCCATTCATTCCACATAAATCTTCGCCCAACAATCTCATCCTTTTAATAAAAAAAAGAATAATATTCATCCTACTGCAAAATCAATAGTTATTCATTGTAAACTTATTCTTAACTTAATCTGGAAGAAGATAAAACCTTAACCATGGATATTCAATTACTTAATTCTAAATCAAGTTCAATTACTCTTTCTGAGTTAATAAATGGTTTGATTAAAAATGTGAGTTAAACGATTCATCGTCGTCATTTGACGGATTTTATATGTATAACCCATTTACTTTCTCAGGAAAATCAATTAAACTGCGCAAAAAAAAATGTATGAATAATCTTAACTATCAAACGTTCGCAAATGTTTCTTACTTAAATAATGATACGCGTCTTCATGATTTCATTCTAAACTGAGAGTCCGAGAGCTGCTGCCCCCCATGGCAAACGCTCTAACTTCGGATATAATTTTATCTTTCTAACTGAATTTACGCTTATTTAAATCTTTAGAAAATCTTCATCTTACTTGCTATTGCTTTAAAAATTAATTATTCTACCCGTCACCAATTTAATATAAAGAATTATTAAGGATTGACATTTTATTCGTAAATAATAGTATAAAACGAGATCTGTAAATTGAAACTTCGATTCCACTCAAGTTTATTGGCGAATTCAAGTTTTATTTAGGAATATATTATCTCAACTGCCAAATCATAATTTATTTAATCATTATTTGACCCAATCTTAAAATTTAAATCTTACTGAGTAATTCTTAATAGATTTTGCCAAAATTAAAACTACGCGAGCTAAACAATTTTACCAGTAATGATGTAAAATAAAATTAAGTAAATGTCATTAAATAATGTTTACTCCAATTCACAAAAAAAAAAGGTTGCGACATCATAGAAAAATTCGGGGAAAATGTTTGAAGAAAGGAAAAAAAAAAGGAAAAAAAAAGAAAAGGGACAGACGGCACCGAGAAGGCCCTTGAGTCTTTCGGGGAACGCAGTCGTAAACGACATCCGCATCCACCAAATTTATGACCCAAGCGTGATTAGGCGCGTAGGGCCTGTTTTCCCGGCTGCAGAGTTTCACCTTTTTTTATATGTAAAGACGCCACGACAATCTTTACAACCGTCTGGCCCCTTGTGACCCTTCGTACTCGAGAGCACGTTCGGCCAAGCGGTAGGTCGTAGGCGCTTTATCGCTTAAAAGGTTTGCATCTTTCCGAAAATTTCTGGGAAAGAAAATAAAAAAAACATTAAAAAAAAACGCTGGGAAACAAGAAAACGGTTTTCCCCGAATAGTTGTTTAAGGAGGAAGAAAGAAAGGAGGAGAGAGAGAAAAAAAAAATGTGGTCAAATGGGCCCGACATCACAAAAGTACTGCCTTTATTCATCATGCTCATTGGATGAATTCTAACTTATTCTTAGAAATTCCATCAATATTAATAAGTCAAAATAATTGATTTTTTAATATAAACAATACTGTTAGTTTGAAAATTAATTTTAATAGTTTGAACTATGTTCGATTTGTTATGTGACAATTAAATAAAAATCCGCGAACGTGCATTCTTGCGCGAGTGTGCGTGCATGTGGATGAGGGGTCCGGTCAGCACTTCGGATTTCAGCTGCAGCTGAATGCTGCTCCTGCCCTTTTGATGGGAAAAAATCAAGGTGGCGGGGGAAGGATTTAGATGCAGCAGGGAGGAAGAGCGCCGGACGTCGAGTTAGTATGAAATATAATTAAAGAGTGAAAAGATCGCGAGCCTTGTTAAACCTAAGCTATTACTTACTAAATTACCTAATACTATATTTGCCCATTTGGACCTATCAGATTCGATAATTGTAGCCCTAGTGTATTGATTTGGATCTAATAAAACCTATTTTAAAAGTAACTTGCCCGTGAGTGAATTAAGTAATTAAACCTATTATTTTACCTACGTCTGGGAGATTAAGCAGACCACATCACATCGACCAATTACCAGCGAGTTTGGACCCCGAACCAAGGTAATGAGTTTAATATAAAAATTTCACCTTATTTAATTAATAATTCGCGCGTTCCTGTCGTCACACAAGGGGTGCCGTTCACCCCCGGTTTTCCCCGCGACTCCTTCCCGGGTCTGCCAAATTAGGAGCCGGTTATATGTCTACGGGGACATATAACAAAATTGGTAGCAGAAAGCGTAGTTAGGCCCCCCGCGGAGCGCGCATTAAACTTAGAGTATAAAAAATAAAAAAATATTTTTTAGTTTTAGCGCTTGAATTTTTTGCCAAGACGAGTCGCTCGCCCGACAGTCTTGTAGTTTAAGATTTTAGTAATTTTAAGTTGGAAAGAAGTTAGGTTTAAGCTCGTGCATAAAACGTTATTCGGAGTGATTTTCTTTTTTAGGAAATAATCAATTCTAATAGGACCGTGCGTGATTTTTATATCAGGCCGAATTAGAATAATTTAAGTGCGACGTAAGAATAAAAAAAATTTAGAATAACCGAAATCATCCTGCGACGCGAAAAGTCTCGAGTTACATCCGGTGACGGAAAAAGTGTAGCTCGTGCAGCTGCACATCATTTAAGCTTAAGTAAAACTTATATTCATGTTAAAAAGTTCAAAAATTTTTTTAAAAATTATAATCTTCTTTTGATAATTTAAAACCCCTTGTTTGGGACCTTATACAGTATAATTTGAAAAAATAGGAAAATTTTTTTTAGAGTAATTAGAGTTAGAACTTTGAATTTTTATTTTAGGCTAATAAGTTTCCCCTCGTGCCAGGACAGTGCGTAGGCTACCGTCCTGTAGTTTAAGTTTAGTATTTAAACAGGTTAGCAATTAGAATTAGAAATTGTGCGCGAAAAGAAAAAATTTTAATGACAAAAAAAATATAGACGAAACTCCCGAACTCGAAAAAGCTCGAGTTACCATCCGGTGGCGAGGCTATCGTTATCGGGTGACTGCACGGCTGTCTGTATAAAGAAATACTTAGTCGCGTTACTTTATGCACACTTTTATTATAACTTACAGAGTTTAAATTTTACACTAGAAATAAATTTAATTGTAACAAAAAATTAATAATGATAATAATAAATAGAAAATAAAAAAAATAAATAAATAAATAAAAGGAAAAGAGGAAAAACCTTTTAAAGCGAAGACTCAAATTTTTCAAATTACAATTTTTGAAGGTCATTTTAAATATTACTCTTGAGGTCAAACCCTATTTTTCCAGGGGCATAAATTTTCAGTGCGTAAATTTGATTTCAATTTTCAAATTGGAAATTTTTGGAATTGCAATTTCAATTATTTCCAGTTTCACCTTTCAGATTTGGTAATTTTCTCAATTAATTTTTTTTAAGCTCAACCAAAGTTGTTGACTTTAATGCTAGAACAGGTTCTTATTTAAAATAGAAAAAAAAAAATCAGAGGTAATGATTTTAATAATAAACTCAAGAAATTACTTTGCATAAATTTTAATTTACACAAAAAAAAAAAATATTTTTTGTTGCTCAGTCAAATTTTAAAGAATTCAATTTTCCCAATTTTATCTCTTTTTCAACTTTAATTATACAACAAAAATAAATAAAATAATAGAACTTCAATCACTACAGTAAAAGTTTAGTGGTAGAAATAAAAGCCTTTTCAAATTTAATTGTTTCGAGGTTTTAATTTTAATTTTAGATCTTCAAAATTTAAAAAGAAAAAAAAAATATTTTTTTTTGCAATTTTCCCTCGGCTATTTTAAATTTCGATTCTACAGAGAAAGAAAATATATTACAAGGCGGAGACATTAAATTGAGGAGACTCAAGTGACCGAGAGAAGAAGTGCGCGCAAGTAATCGCCGTTTCACTTCATTCTCCCATTCGTATTCCCTCTACCGCGCAGTCCCCCACCGTGGAGGCGCAGTAGCACTAAGCCATTTCTTCTTTGTGCCGCTGTCCGCCTATCGGCGTTTCACTCCATTCTCTCCTTCCGAGCGCCGAGCTGACCGGAGAGACGCCCGACCTATAACCGGAATGCTTTAGACGCTACTTTAAATTCAATAGTATTGGCAACCGCTACTTGGAAAATAAATTTTTTTTTTAGTAGTAATAGCATTAATAATATTGATAGGAGGTAGTGTTTAATTAATTTGATAAGTTCAATAATTAATAAAAAAAAACAAATTACTATAATTAATTTAAATTAATAATGATCGATAATATAATTAGTATAATTATAACGCATATTTAATAATAATTAATTTGGTAGGTTTGATAAAATATCGTGAATATTACCGAGAAAAGAAAAAAAAAAGTAAAAAGAGAGAGGAAGCCGCGCGCTACTGAATCCGACCACTTCCCACCCTTGTGTGACGTCTGACTAATTCTTGACCTATTTTTACTCGCTACCCTGTTTTTTTTTGTCTGACCATTGACCTACTCTACTCGCCTGCTTTCACAGTCAAATAAATAAGTAAAGAAAAGGGGTCGTCATTCTCCTATCACCGTGTGGGTTCCCTGACTCGTGCCCAACCGGGAGTTCCGACCGAGGGGCGTTGAAAGCGACCCCGTCTGGGGAATTGAATGCAAGCCGGCGCAGTGCGCCTCTACAGCCAGGAAAGGCTAGCCCTTGGGTTTCGGATCTTCCTGCTCACTCGATTCGAATTAAGAATTATACGGATCGAGCTGACCCTATATGCGGACGACCTAGTTATCTATCACCGTTAAAGATAGACCCAGACCGAATCTCGAACACCTACACCGGTAGTTCCTCCAGACCCCTAGTCCTTGAACAGTGGAGTGGCAGCTAAGCTGGTGTCTTTTGGGACCCCACGAGATGACTGGTGGGACAAATGCCAACGGGCAGGGTCAGCAGGACCTGACCCGAACCATGGGTACGACATTGCTGGCATTGACTAACAGTCTTTGCCTGCAAAATGCCATCGCGGGTCTGAGTACCTACGACGGCAGCAATATACCCCTCAAGGACTTTATCCAGGATGTCCGGAATGGAGCAGACTACGTCTCCGACGAACAGAAGGAGGGGTATAAGCGAGCTGTTCTAAGCAAACTGAGAGGTGCAGCGAAAGACTGCGCTTGGGGGCAAGACTTTGCCGACGTGGAGGAAATATGCAGCCACCTAAAAAAACGTTTTGCCCCCGGTAAGGGCTTCGCCTATTACAACAATAAGCTCCACACCCTGCATATGAAGCAAGGTGACTCGGTCGGGGGATTCAAGGACCAGATTAACATTCTCCACCGGTGTGCCAGGTCGGCTTTGAAGGAAGAGAAGAAAGAAGAATATCATGAGAAGATGATGGTCCCCTTGACCGAAGCTGCCGTGGATGTCTTCATCAAGGGACTTCCCGCAAGCCTCAGCCAATGGGTGGATTCCAAAAAACCTACCAAGTTGGAAGACGCCTATGAGGAGGCCGTGCGACTCGAGTCAAGGATGGACGCCCGTATCATCCCGGATGCCCGCCAGAGATCGAACTACTACCAAGCCGACGGGCGGAGACAAGACTCTCGCTATGGAGCGGAGAGCCAGACTGCCTACGTAGGATGGGTGCAAGAGGGGGAGGACGCGGGCGAGTGGTACCCGTGGTCTGAACAAAGCCAGCTGCCGGAGCAGGAGGAACCATGGCAGGGACTACCACCTCAGAGTGCTGAGACTGCCTACGAGGTCTATTACCAACAGCCCTACCAGGCTTACCCAAGCCAAACACCCCGGTATACGCAACCAGGACCGCCGCAGTTCCAGACGCAGAACGGACCACCTCAACCGCGTCAACAATACCCCCAGGGACAGCGATACCCCCGACCTCCGGTACCGAATCTGCAAGCCCCCCAGGGGTATTGGCAACCGGCCCCTGGGCATAATCCCAATTACGGACCACACCGAGTGAATTACCGACCGCCTGGTCCACCCCGACCAAAAACTTATGACCCTGACCGTAGTCAACAGAATAAAGTGCCCACCTACCAATATCCCCGATATGGGCCCCCTAATGGCTGGCCACAAGGCCCGCGGATGAATACCCCTATGGGACAACCTACGATGACGGGGCCACCTCCCCCGAGCCGTAACCCAGCCATGCCTCCGGTGCAGTGTCAACCTGTAACCGCGGAGGACGTTGACCTACGACCTAATCCCCCATACCAACAGCCTTTAAACTGGCTGGAGGCTCGCCCAACTATGGTGGCGAGCCAGCCTCAAGGACCCTCCGGGCCAGTGGTGAACCAACCAGGCCCCCCGCAGGCGGCACAGACCATGCAAATTCAAACCAAGAGAGAACCATCCACCTTGCGGTCTGCCCGAACGCTGCGGAGCTTGCAATAGACCCCGACCCGGGCACCCACATCCGAGTATATCTCCCGCAGGAGCAAAGACATCTGGTGCTCATGCTGGACACGGGGTCTGCCGTCAACTTGATCAAGCTTCAGGCGCTCCATTCGGATGCCCAGGTAGAAACAGCTGCGGCCATCCCCTTGGTGGGAATCGCCGCCCAGGAAGTAATGACCTTAGGCATCACCTGGATACCAATAGGCGACCAACCTACTCTTTTCCATGTCGTGCCAGACCAATTCCCATTCGGTATGACGGAATACTGGGTCGAGTATTCTTAAAGCAGAATGAGGCCGTAATATCTTATTACTGGACCAATTGGGCGACTCGGTATACTTTTCTACCTTTGACCTAGCCAGTGGGTTTCATCAAATCCCCATGAAACCCAGTGACAGACCTAAGACGGCGTTCTCCACAATAACGGGACACTGGCAGTTTAAGAAGATGCCTATGGGACTCAAAAACGCGCCAGCGACCTTCCAACGACTAATGGATCGCATCCTGCTGGGCCTGCAAAATGTGGAGATGTTGGTGTATCTAGATGATATCATCATATACGCCAGTAGCCTTAGCGAGCATCTGCGAAAGGTGAGACTGTTGTTTGACCGATTAAGGCATGCGAAACTGGTGTTACAACCCGACAAAGTACTCTTCCTCCGACGAGAGGTAGGATTCCTGGGACACATCGTGTCCGAGAAGGGGTGTGAACCAAACCCTGACAAAATCATGTCCATGAAAAATTTCCCCCGACCTCGCAATGTAATCGGTATCCGGTCGTTCACGGCTTTGGCCGGATACTATCGGAGATTCATAAAAGACTTTAGCAAAATAGCGAAGCCTCTGTATGACCTCACGAAGAAAGATACCAAGTTCGTCTGGACCGATGCCCAAGAGCAAAGCTTTAATCTACTAAAGCAAAAACTTTGCGAGGCTCCTATTTTGCAGTTTCCCGATTTTAATAAAAAATTTACCCTAACAACCGATGCTTGCGACTATGCTGTGGGAGCAGTACTTAGCCAGGAGAAAGATGGCTTCGACCATCCTGTCGCCTATTTGTCACGAAGCTTGACGGGACCGGAACTTAACTATACCACCACCGAAAAAGAATGCGTCGCGGTGTTGTACGCCTTCCGCAAATTCCGAACTTATTTGCTGGGGAGGCGATTCTTGCTCGTGAGTGATCACGAACCCTTAAGCTGGATGCATAACCAAAAAGACCCCGGCAAAAGGATGCTACGATGGATGCTGAAGTTTACAGACTATGAGTACGACTTCAAGTACAAGCCAGGAAAACTTAACATCAATGCCGACGCCCTCTCACGAAACCCGGCAGATCGGCCAATACCGGAAGATGAGATAAATACCACCCTGCCCACGATCAAGGTCCTGGTCCTGGAAGATAAGAACCAGAGAGACCAAGATAAGGCTCAGAGAATCGAGAGGCCTGTTCGAAAGCCTTCGGGACGAATGGTTGACAATTCACGCCCTAGTACCTCGGGGACAGGCCCAAGACAACCAACCCTAAATAAAGCAAAGGGAGTCACGAAAACGACCTCTTTGACCCCTACTCCGTTGCGCCGGGAGCGGGCGAAATCGGTGGACGAGGGAATAAAGCCTCGTCGAGGTCGACCGGTAGGATCTAAAACAAACAAGAACCCGCCTCCGCTGGACCATAGTACCATAGCCCAACGTACGAGATCCAGACAACCGTTAGGACTCCCACCAAAGAGGGGCAGTTCCTTACCCCCAGCCCCAGGACTGAGTCCACTACCCTCACGCGTGAAGGAAATAAGGGACGAAGCCGAACCCGGAGATCGTGCCGACGGTGACGCTTTCGATCCGGAAGAAGACGAAGAAACTCGGGGCGTTCTGACGGTGGACCCCATGAGTGACTGGGACACCTCAGACTCAAGACCCCCCGTGGTTGATCTGAAGGATAACGGACTGCGAGATGAGACAACCGACGAAGTTTCTTCAGAAAAATATGACCATCCAGAGAATCGAGAAACCGACCCCGATGTCGCCGCCACGGAAGTTAGCGCAGTGACGCCTAGCGAGACGGAGACTGTGGGAGACGAGAGCGAGGAAATTTTCGAGGGTCCATCACACTCCATTAACCTGCAAGACTTGCAAGAGAGCAGCGATAAACTAAACCAAAGCTTATTGGACCACTACGAGCGTACGAACAATTGGTATGGGTTACCGAACCTCGAGGAAGATAAGTGGCCCACACATTTTTCAGACGGTGATGGAGATGTGAGAACCCCCGTGCAGGGAGACAAGGACCGATTCTCAGAAGGGGAAGAGGTCGACGAAGAGCTGCAGGATCTGCTCAACCAGGCCGACCCTTACGATGCTGAGACTTTGGATGACAGCGTGATGAGTGAACGAGTGCAGAGACTGGTAACCAGCGCTCAAGCCCGCACGGATCGGGAAGTGAACCGTTGCATCTCGGCCGCATCGGACCCTGACTCTGACGACGAGGCAGATGAAAGTGCTAGAGAAGAGGAACGGAGAGACGAGTCTTCCGGGAAATGGCCGGCGAAGACCGGAGTTTCAGTTGACCCAAGATATAAGCCTGACACCCCCAAGGGGAGTAGCACCCCCCAATCTGGGGCGTCAAGGGTGAGATGGTCCAAGATACCCGAACTGGAAACTGTACAGGAAGCAGCCCTGGCCTCCCCCGTGAACCTCGAATTTAGTAAGCCAGCACAGGAGGACCTACCCTTTTTCCTCCCCGAAATAACTTGGGCACTAGCTGATCCTCCAGACCATAGTAAATGCTGGGATCCCGATAACCCGAAAACCCCAAGAGAAGATGACCCGTCTGACCGTGTGAGGAAGCAGCCTAACCGGCCGCTAGGTAAAATCGTGCGAAGCAGGAACTGTTTGACTTATAAACGAAGCAACCTTGTTCACTTCCTCTCAAAAGATTGTGTTCCAGTGAGACCTGTCAGTCGGCTGCTTGTAGACCTTGATGCAATCGACCCGAACGCACTCAGGTGAAAGCGACCCCGGAGGGGACAGATTATGATCACCCCTTACAAGAACCACAACATCCTGTCATTGATTGTGAAAAATCATCACTATGACCCATTGGACATCAGCACGGTGAGAAGGTGCTTAGAGAATCTAAAGAGCGTATTGTCCAAACGTAACCTCAGCGGGTTCAGAATTGCCTGGAAGGGCGACCTGGCCAGCCAACTGGAACCAGGACTATTGGAAGAGCTCTTACGAGACGTGTTCGAAAAAAGTCCGTTTGATATCACCCTCTGCTTTGGTACAGTAGCTATGCCCGAGATCACCCAGCGCCCGGGGATCATCAAGCAGCTGCACGATAGCCTTTCCGGGGGGCACAAGGGAATAAACCAGACCTACCAGAAAATACGGGAGAGATATTACTGGAAGGGCATGCGAAACGATGTGCTCGACTATATCCGGCGATGCAGTACCTGCCGGGAAATGAAGATAAACCGATGCAAGACCAGAGAGGCGCTGATACTTACTGATACACCCATCGAGGCCTTCGACAAAGTGACCATAGACACCGTTGGCAAATTACGGACGACCCCCTCGGGAAACCAACATGTGGTCACGATGCAATGTAACCTTACAAAGTACATTGTTGCGATCCCTATCCCCGATCTACGCGCCACCACCATCGCTGACACGTTGGTGAGGCATCTCATATGCCAAATTGGAACTCCACGAGCGCTCTTGTCTGATCGAGGTAAAAGTTTCCTTTCGGCCCTGGTTGATGAACTCTTGAGGTTATTCAAGGTACATCGTCTTACTAACTCAGGGTATAGACCTCAGACGAACGGAAGCCTGGAAAGAAGCCATGCGCCACTCATGGACTTTATCCGGTGTTATTCGGAGAAGTATAACGACTGGGATCGTCTTGTGGCCTTCGCGGCGTTCACGTACAATACCAGTGTCCACTCCGCCACGAATTTCACGCCTTTTGAACTAGTGTATGGCCGGGTGGCCAGGTTCCCCATCAGGATACCAAACGAAGAAAAATTACGGACCTATAACCTCTACCTCCGCGACCTAAAAGTCCGGTTGGACGAAATGAGACTAACCGCGGGAGAAAGAGAGATAGCCGAGAAAATTAAGACCAAGGACCGATACGACCGAAAAAGAAAAAAGTTCTGCGGCAAGCCGGGTGGGTACGCCTGGGTGCTAGTCGAACCCCGCATCTCGAAGTTTGACAGCTACTATAAAAAGCTGCTGAAAATTGTCGAGGTCGTGGGAAAGAACAACGTGATTCTCGAATTGCCCAATGGGAAAAAAATTCGAAAACACGTGGATAAGCTCATAGGCGTCCCATCCGGTTCCGAAGAATCCGACCTAAATAATTAACAGGTTCTTGTATGATTACAGATGCTAAACTATCTAGCGTTTGTGATGTGGGGAATTCGTTTAGTTATGGGGGAGGCGACCTACAATATAACTCAATTCCAAAATAACCCAGGGTTATATTATGAAAAGGTGGGAGTGGTACATCTTCGAAAAGCAGATTAGAAGGTGATAATAGCAGTAGAGAGTGGACAACTACTTCAAAATCACGACGTTGGTGACAGAATAGCTGCTCTCTCTCTAAGATGCCATAATCATGTGGACGACCCCCCTTGCGAAGAATTGGTTGACCTAAACTCATTGACCAATACCTATCGAACCCTCCAAAGATTGGACCAAGAAATCACCGACCAAATAAATGACCTAACTACCGAAGAAACGACCGAAAAAGAAAACCCATCGACCAAACGCATCAGGCGACTAGCTCCATTTGGCATCATTGGATCCCTTGGCGAAAGCTTATTTGGACTAGCTACGGCGGACGACGTGGAGAAAGCTCATCGAGAAATCGACCGGATGCAAAAAGACCAGAGACAATTGATCAGTCTACAAAAGGAACAGGTCCACGTCGTAACCGGAGCCCTATCGGAACTCCATAACGAGACCCTAATGCAAAAGCAAAAAATTGACAGAATGGAGACCGCCTTAACCAAGCTGCAAACATCCCCAGTGCTCAAGGATCTGTACGTGCAGGGTCAAAACCTGGGTCACCAGCTTAATCAATTAATGGAATTACGAACAAAACTCTTACAAATAATCACCCTGGGTCGGAAAGGCGACCTTGCCGGTGGACTAATATCAAACAAGTTCCTAACCCAGATCCGACATGAGATTGGACAAACTACTAAGAACCTTGTCCTGCCCATCCCGGAGAAACGCTGGAACCTCGTTGAAGTGGCCAAGATTTCGAAGGTAGAGATAGTGCACAACCGAAACCGCCTACTAGTGTATGTGCATATACCTCTAGTAGACCACACGGCCTACGAACTACATCGAATGCACTCCTTAGGGGCACCACAATCCCTTGGTACTGAAATCAATGGAACCGCATACATCGAACCCTCTCACGAATATTTGGGAGTGAGTGAAGACCAGCTCCAATACTTTAAATTCAACCAAATCGACTTTGAAGAGTGCCTGGACCTAGTTTACGGGTATCTGTGCAACAGCAAATTGGGAATCTGGAAAAGTTCCCATGCCCCAAACTGTGAGATAACGCTGTACTTACAACCTTCGGCAGAGGCGCTCAAGCTGTGCGATTTGCGGTTCCACCCGCAAGTCTTGGACCAATGGCGCTATCTGAAAGCGACGGTGTCCTGGCTTTTCTCCATGGCAAAGGAGGAGCAAATACGAATTCTTTGTCCCAGTAACACAACTATAATCTCGGTGAAAGGCCTAGGACTTTTACAACTAGCCCAGGAATGTGTAGGAAAAACAGATAAAATTACCCTGCCAAACCCCGAAATTCACTATACCCCGAATTATCCAAAGGCGTCCAAAACCTACCGCAAGCCGATTGGAACAATGAAGGGATTAAAGATGACGGGTTGCAAACCCGGCGTGGGTTGCCCTTGCGAGAATTATTAGACAAGCTCAAACGTTTGGAGCAACGGCAAGGCGATAAGATAGTAACTACCGGACTGAGCCTGAGCGGGTTTATTATGGTAACGACCGTGATAATCGGGTTAGTCGTGTATATCCGGGTGGTAAGGCCACGGACTAGAGCGCTCACCGAGAACTCAACCGAGCCCCCAAGCACGAGTAACGAAGCCCCAAATGCAGCGAGGGATCGAGAACCCCACGATGTTCTATCCACTCCTCCAAGGAAAACTACGACGCAAGAACCTTGGATTGATTCCTAATTTCTAAAAGCCCCCCTCCCCCCCCCCACCTATCACCCATCATCTGAATGACGACCAACGGTTAACCGAGACCCAAATTAACTAATAAATATGATTACAGCATCACCGAGTCAACAAAAAAAAAAAAAAAAAAAAAAAAAATGGATCACCAAGTGTTGAAAGAAAGCCCCGGCCAAGACCCCTGCATGATCCGAGTGAAACACCCTCGAGATGTGGAATTATGGGAGGTCATTTGAGGACTGCGCCGTTATGGGCTCATTATAGGCGGGCATTTAGAAACCAACACGTCCAATGGAAACATCAGTCGGATAACCTTCCGAAATGTAAGCGACGCGGATCGAGTTCGACGAAACAACAAAGAATACGAAAAGAACAAGGCCCGAAAGCCGTCCAAGACTACACCCTCACCACCGGAGGAGCCTTCAAGACCCGTCAGATCAGTAATCGTCAAACTGCCACCGAAACCCAAAAGGGAGGAAGGTCGAAAGAAGCAAAAAACTCAACCAGGGAACCTAGAGGAAAGACAACCAAAGAAGATATCTACCGAGACGCCACGCCTATGGAGCGAGCAAGCCCCCGATCCGGAGCTACCTAAAGCACCCACGGACCCACAGGAAGGAGTGGATCACCATCGCCTCTTTTGTATTCTCCCCGAGGAAATACCCATCGAATACCGAGATGAGCTCTTCTTCAAGGAGTTCGCCCAATTCGGACCTTTAGAATATTACCAAACCGTGCGCAATAAGCAAAATCGGCTGGTATGGGGTTATGTGCTCTACCTCGACCCACTAGATGCGGAACGCGCCCTACGACAAAGCCAAAAACCCTACCGTGCAAAATATGCAGCGTTTCACCGTAAATCGAGTGAAAACAAGGAGGTTATCCAACATAGCTTTGGGCGATGGATTGGAGCCGGCACGTATCAACATCACGACCGAATTTGTGAAAGACAAGCCAACTACGTTAACCAACTAATACAAGGACTGACCCGCCCACCACCGATCATCAATCAGTCCCCGAACCTAATGGACCTTGACTTCTGGGAAGAATCAACACAACCTTCAAATACCACGTTAGAATTAGCACCGAGCCAAATGCATGTGTTGGCGGAACACATCGTCAAGCTTTGGGACCAGCGTCACCACCAAGTGTCGCCAACGACAAAGACCACACCGACGGAGAGAGAGGTCCCGAGCACAGATATAAAAGACCCGCCCACGACCGGAAATTTAGAAGGCAAACCGACAGACCTATTGCCAACACCAAAGAAGCAAACCGACCCAAATGCGCGGAACACCGAAGAAAGGATGGAAATGCAGATGGAAACACTTGTGTAATTAGAGACTGTAAGATCCAAAATAGAGTGACTAAAGACAAGACCGTGCTAGTGTGCGATAAAAGTGTGTATGAATGCATATGGCCGCGAAACGGAATGTTTGTATGAGTAACTGTCTAAGAGGCATAAGTTAGAATGACCCTAAGTCAATAATGTTCGATCTTAAAAATCATAAAAAAAAAAAAAAAAAATAAATAAAATAATAATAATAATAATAATAATAATAATAATAAAATATAACAATAATAATATGAAGGAAAGAATATGTATATGTATGATATGTATGTATGTATGAATGTCTGCATGTATGTGTGTGTGCACATATATACATGTATATACGATAAAAAAAAATAAAAATAAAAAAAAATAAAAAAAAATAAAAAATAAAAAAAAAATAAATTTGATAAAATCTGCGTAGATATGCGGTTGATATAGGGGTTAAAGAAGAAAAGCGGCGAGTAGGAATGCATGTGTCACAGCCCTAAACCCTTCAGTCTTCTATTAACCATCCTTGATATAATCGAAACCACTATCCACCTCGTGACCTACCTCCTCTCAAGTTCCTACCCATAACCAGCCCCTCCCCAAGCGGAAAGCCCAATTCATCTAGAGTAATCAATTCATAACGCCTTCTTGCAGCAAACATGGCCTCCTCAAGACTAAGAGAGCAACTCGAACCCAGCGAACCACGAAGACCGTTAAAAGATCTACAGGGGCACCGATTTGTGTTACGAGCCCTGGGAACGGAAATGGTGGGGGAAAATGAGGTTGGAATAGTCATCAATCGGCCCTTCGACGTCCGAGAACTCGGAAAATACCTGAAAGGGGTCAACCCTACTTTATTGGAGGAGCACGAAAATGAGGATGACCAAGAAGACCCCCTCATTTTTGTAAAGTTCCGATTCCGAACGCCTGAGCTAAAGCAGCAAGGCATCGCCCTAATAAAGAATTTAGAAGACGATCAGCGATTGGTAGACGAGGGAACCCAGTTGCTAGACGTGCGTGTACCCGTAGCCCGAAGTCATCAAAGAGTCTACCACGACCTTAAAACCTACGGACCCCTGTTGTGGCTGCGCTTTTGGAAAATGCGCACGCCAGAGCGAGACGCACACCTAGACCCCCTGTATTTGGCTTTTGCCAAATATAGGCATCCCACAAGTGCGTTAATAGCAAGGGAACGCATGGAAAAGGAATACGGAGCAAGACTAGGGAAACCTTGTCAATGGAAGTGCGACTTGCGCGAGCTCCGGGAACCTTTCCCGATAATCCATTGTGAATATTGCAATGTACAAGTGTCTCGGCTGGATATTAAGGACCACCGACAACTCCACACCCAGGAACGAATATGGGACGAAAAGAAGGAGGAACCAGACGAAAGGAGAAACAACGATTGTGCGGCCACTCTCCGATTCGAAAAAGAATTGCAGCGGCTGAGCTTGAAGGACGAGGAACCCCCCAAAGAGGACCCACCGTGCAAGAAGAGGAAGGAGGCAGACCAAAAGCCTCGCGTTTTCAGACCTTGGGAATAAAAAATAAATAAATAAAAAAAAAAAAATAAATAAATAAATAAATAAAAAACTCCTTACCAAACCTATACCTAAAACCTCCTTACCAAACCGATACCTACTTCTAGCCCTATACCTAAGTTCAAAAAAAAAAAAAAAAAAAAAACCTTCCGCACCTACACCTACTTCCAGCCCTATACCTACATTCACCAGGGACGGTGAACGGTTTAAGAAGGGGGGGCTGTTACGTGACAATTAAATAAAATCCGCAATCGTGCATTCTCGCGCGAGTGTGCGTGCATGTGGATGAGGGGTCCGGTCAGCACTTCGGATTTCAGCTGCAGCTGAATGCTGCTCCTGCACTTTTGATGGGAAAAAATCAAGGTGGCGGGGGAAGGATTTAGATGCAGCGGGGAGGAAGAGCGCCGGACGTCGAGTTAGTATGAAATATAATTAAAGAGTGAAAAGATCGCGAGCCTTGTTAAACCTAAGCTATTACTTACTAAATTACCTAATACTATATTTGCCCATTTGGACCTATCAGATTCGAGAATTGTAGCCCTAGTGTATTGATTTGGATCTAATAAAACCTATTTTAAAAGTAACTTGCCCGTGAGTGAATTAAGTAATTAAACCTATTATTTTACCTACGTCTGGGAGATTAAGCAGACCACATCACATCGACCAATTACCAGCGAGTTTGGACCCCGAACCAAGGTAATGAGTTTAATATAAAAATTTCACCTTATTTAATTAATAATTCGCGCGTTCCTGTCGTCACACAAGGGGTGCCGTTCACCCCCGGTTTTCCCCGCGACTCCTTCCCGGGTCTGCCAAATTAGGAGCCGGTTATATGTCTACGGGGACATATAACACGATTATTGTAAAAAGTTATTTAACACTGAATTTTATAAAAATTAAACTTTAACTTTGAATAGCTAAAATACTCGCTTTATTCAGCATATCTATTGAATGAATTCAAAGTTATTATTAGAAATTCCATCAATATTGATGAATAATAAATAATTAATTTCATAATACAAACAATACTGTTAGTTTAAAAATTAAAAGTTTCAATGGATATATAAGTTGAAATGAACAAATAAGAATGACTATTAATTAAAGCAATAAAACTATTAATTTAAGTAATAAAATTGCAATTAATTTTATTTAAAATCTAGCATTTTAAACAGTTTAAAACATCTTATGTGATATTAATATTCAAATTCAAAATTAAAAAGCTAAAATTAATTAAAAAAAAAAATTACATACGAATGTAGGTAAGGAGGTTTTATTAGAGTATACTTTTTATTAAAGTTTGAATAGTTTGAACTACGTTAAATAGATTCCCCGACAACTCATCAAAACGACGATTCGTCAACGACAATTCGTCAACGCGACAACTCGTCAAACTACAATTTGTCAGCGTGACAACTCGTCAAACGACAATTCATCAACGCAACGACTCGTCAAATGAATAAAATGCATAAAATAATATATTTTGACTTAATAGAACTAGCTTTTGCTTGGAACTAAATTTTATGGCGCGCCTCTTCAAGGACTCTTCGAGCCCCACGGCGCGCATTTTTTTAAAAAATAACCCTTAGTGATTTTTATTTTATTAACCCTGGTCTTTTCCGTAATATAGGAACGCATAAAATAATAAATTTTGACTAAATAGAACTAGCTTTTGCTTGGAACTAAATTTTATGGCGCGCCTCTTCGGGGACCCTTCGGGCCCCACGGCGCGCATTTTTAAAATAAATAACCCTTAGTGCTTTTTATTTTATTAACCCTGGTCTTTTCCGTTATCATAGGAACGAATAAAATAATATATTATGACGAGTTGTCGCGATGACGAATTGTCGTTGACGAAATGTCGTTTGACGAACAGTCGCGGTACCCATTAAATATTGATGTGGTACATCAAATATAAATTACAACTTAAGTTGTCAATATGTAGGTATGGGGATTTCAATAAGAATATACTTTTCTTGAATTTTAATAGTTTGATCCACGTTAAATATTGATGTGATACATCAAATATTAATTATAACTTGAGTTGTCAATATGTAGGTATGGGGATTTCAATTAGAATATACTTTTATTGAATTTTAATAGTTTGATCTACGTTAAAAATATTGATGTGATGAATCAAAATTTTTTTTTAAATATAAATTACACCTTAATTTATTATGTAGGTAAGGGGTTTAATTAGAATATACTTTTATTCAATTTTTTTTTTACATAGTTTGATTAACATTGAATACATCAAATATTTTTTGATACATTGAATTGTTATACATCAAATATTTTTTTAAACTCGAATTCTTACAAAATCTAGTTTGTAATTTATGCGTATGAGCTTTAATGAATATTCCTTAAGTTATACTAAAAATTTTTTTTAAATAAACTACTAATTGTCTTATAAAGGAATACAAATAATATAAATCAAGTGTTTTTAGAACTAAAAGTACCTTATTCAAGTAAAAAAAACATTTAATCAAATGGTTTGTATAAAATTTAATTATAGATTTATCTACTCAAGGAGATTAAATAATCAACATAAAATGATAAAAATTATTAACATGTTGATTTATACTTTATAAAAAGTCGTAATTCAAAAGTCATGGTTTTAACACATTAATAAATTAATAGTAACTATACTAATTACTGGATTAAAACTATACTAGTTTTAATCCAGGAGTGTCTTCTCTCAATTTTTTTAATAACGCTTCCCTACCTTAATTCGGCAAATAAAATAATATAAATAGACTGCCCATTCCAGAACATGCTCAATGGAAATCAATAATCACGAATTTTATAGGCTTATAAAAACGAATCGACTTGAATGGTCTTTGAATAAAAATTAATGGATTTAAAATGGGCGCTATGCTGAATAGAAATTTAGCCTCCAAAATTTGTGACCAGCGTGAATTTTATAGGTTTATAAAAAAGAGTCGATTTTAATGGATTTATTAATAGATATAAATGGGTTTTAATGCACTTTCTGCTCAATGGAAATCAATGGTCACGAATTTTATAAGTTTGATAAAAACGAGTCAATTTGAATGTTTTTTCTAGTGAAAAAAATTGATTTGAACGGATTTTCTTCTCATGGAAATTAATTTTTACAAAATTATAAGCTTAAAAAAAATGAATAGGTAGATTTTTCATTAAAATGAGTGGGCTTAAGAAATCTTTCCTTTTAATGAAATTGAGCGATCGTAAATTCCATGTATACCTTGCTTTAAAAGACCCATCTGAATCGATTCTACCTCGATGATTTTGCGAGGTTTCGGAAGTAATCAATCATCAGTGAAATTTTTTTTCAATTGATTCAAATCGATTTTAATGTACTTATTTTCAGGAAACAAAATAATAAAAATTACATTATTGCAATGAGTTTTTTTTTTGGCAATGAGCTTAAACTTTGGTTGTGTCTAGGTACCATCGCCGTGTACCGTTTCACGGTGCACGGTGCACGGGCGCTATACCTAATGAGCTTTTATGTACACGGTACACGGTGCACGGTGTACGGAGGAGCTTTTTGGTGCACGGTGCACGGCGGAAAGCAGGGAAAAGTTTTTGTTTTGCTATTGTTTCGTACACGGTGCACCGTACACCGCGTACGGTTCAAAAAATGTTTTTTTTATATCTTTGCGTACACCGTACACCAGACACCGTATACTGTACGGTACACGGTACACCATGCACCGTGCACGGGTGAAAATATTTTTTATATCTTTGCGTACACCATACACCAGACACCGTATACTGTTCGGTACACGGTACACGATCCACCGTGCCTGGGTGAAAATATTTTTTACACCGTGTTACATTAACTGTTGACCAGCTAAAAAAATATTTTTATAAAATATTTTTGGATTCATAATTTTTCGCTGATCATAATTACTATAATAGTATATTTTATTTTCAATTCGTTTTTTTTTAATGAGCGATTGAAAATATGTAAATAATTTAAAAGTGAGGTTCATAAAGAAAGAATGACGCGACCTCAAAAAAAAAAAAAAAAAAAGCTATCTGCATGTATCATATACATAACCATTAAAAGTTCGGTGTACACGTGTGATATAAGTTTTTGGGTTGTTGCTGTTTCTTTAAGTCAAAATTTGGTTAGGTGCCAGCATGTGCCACCGGGGCGCTCCCGTGGGCCGTGTGACGTCAACTCTGACGTTTGCTTGCAGGCTATACTCGCTGCGGACTGCGTTGCAGCTTGCGAGGGAGAAAGGGTACGGGGGTGATCATGATAATGTAAAAAATTAAATAATTTTAATATTTATAATTAAATTTTTGATATGCACAGTAAAAAATTGTATTATTTTTACTAGCGCGACAGATGAAACTGCAAGCGATAACAAAGAAATATATGAAAAGATTTTTCTTCTTTTTTTTTTTTTTTTTACTTTAAATTTGATAAATTAAAGATACAGTATGTATGTAATTAAAAAAAATCGGCTATTAAAAAAAAAGAATTTATAAGCTGCAAATCTTTTGAACCTAAATGATTTTACTGGAAGTTGAAAACAAGAATTAAAATAAATTTCAGTCTAACAGGAGCTAGCTTGGCTCGATGGGATAATAGTTAGCCTGATGCCTAGAAGGCAATGAGTTCAATTCCCGAGAAACCTAAAAAAAAAAAAAATATATAACTGCCGTAATTTTTTTTTTTTTTTTTTCACGTTCCGTATAAGCCTGCTAGGTGAAAGATCTTAAGTTAAAAAAAAATTTGTATGAACAAGTTTTTAAATAACATACTATTCTTTAATAACTTTTAAAATTTTAAAAAAAATTGTTTTAAAAAGTAGAAAATATAATTTTGATACTGTTAAATTTTTTCAAAGTACATTGAAAGAAGGAATATAAATTGCAACAATTGAATTGTTATAAATAAATTTATAAAAGTAAAATTACATCATTTAATTGTATAGGTATTACAAGTATTATTTATTTAATACTTACAAGGAGATTTTTGACCGTCAAAGTATCAAAAATTGAATAAAAAAGGATGTCCTTATTAAGTGGGCCAGCTGGACATCAGCAATTAAATTTAAACCCTAACTAAAAGAATCGAGCCTTGCTTAGGACAGTCTTTTTAGATGGGCAAGAGATTTTTCACCGTCAAATTATCAAAAATTGAATTTAATGAAAAATAAAGTTCTTATTACAAGGGCCAGCTGGAAGTCGGCAAATCCATTATAACCTTAAATAAAAAGATCGAACCTTGCTTAGGACAGTCCTTCTTTAAAAGTAAAAGATTTTTGACCGTCAAAGTATCAAAAATTTGAAAAAAAATTATGTTTTTTATACGAGGGCCACCCAGAGGTCAGCAAATGAATTTGAACCCTAACTAAAGGTATGAAGCCTTCCTCGGGAGAGTCCTATTTGAAAAATAAAAGATTTTTGATCGACAAAGTATCAAAAATTGATTTAAAAAACGATGTTCTTATTACGAGAGCCAACTGGACATCGGCGAATAAATTCAAACCCCTACTAAAGGAATCGAGCCTTGGTTAGGGCAGTCCTTTTTTGAAAGTAGAAAATTGGTGACTGTCAAACTATCTAAAATTGAATAAGAAATGATGTTCTTATTACGAGCGCCAGCTGGAAGTCAGGAAAAAAAATTTGAACGCAAAATAAACGGATCAAGCCTTCCTTAGGACAGCCCTTTTTGAAAAGTAAAAGGTTTTTGACCGTCACAGTATCGAGAAATGAATAAAAAACGATGTCCTTATCATGAGGGCCAGCTGAACATCGGCAAATAAATTTAAACCCTAACTAAAGGGCTCAAGCCTTCCTTAGGAGAGTCCTATTTTAAAAGTAAAAGATTTTTGACCCCCAAAGTACTTTTCAAAAATTTATTAAAAAACGATGTTCTTATTAAAAGGGCCAGCTGGAAGCGGCAAATCAATTTTAACCTTAAGTAAGGAGATCGAACCTTCCTTGGGACAGTCTTTTTTAAAAGTAAAAGATTTTTGACTGTCACGGTATCGAAAATTGAATAAAAAACGATGCTCTTATTACGTGGGCCACCCAGAGGTCGGCAAATGAATTTGAACCCTAATTAAAAGAATCGAGCCTTCCTTAGAAGAGTCCTATTTGAAAAGTTAAAGATTTTTGATCGCCAAAGTATCAAAAATTGATTAAAAAACGATGTTCTTATTACGAGAGCCAACTGGACATCGGCGAATAAATTCAAACCCCTACTAAAGGAATCGAGCCTTGGTTAGGACAATCCTTTTTTGAAAGTAGAAAATTTGTGACTGTCAAACTATCTAAAATTGAATAAGAAATGATATTCTTATTACGAGCGCCAGCTGGAAGTCAGGAAAAAAAATTTGAACGCAAAATAAACGGATCAAGCCTTCCTTAGGACAGCCCTTTTTTAAAAGTAAAAGATTTTTGACCGCCAAAGTATCAAAAATTGGATAAAAAATTATGTTCTTTATACGAGGGCCACCCAGAGGTCGGCAAATGAATTTGAACCTTAACTAAAGGGATTAAGCCTTCCTTGGGAGAGTCCTATTTGAAAAGTAAGAAAAGTAAGTTGAAGAAGGATTTGAAGAAAAGAAAGATGATTGATGATTCGATTGACATTTTGAGTAAATGTGTACCTTTGGTCGGTTCGTGTCTTCCAGTTTTTGAAAAAATCGTTTGTTACATTGGGTCCTCTAACTCTTTATTCTTAGAATAGTCTTGATTTTGATTAGTTTATTGTATTTAAATATTTAACTATTCATTCAGGGGGTTCCACCCCACTACGCTATTCATTAATTGTATAATTTGTACTTTGGTTTCCGTAAAGTATTATTTAGAAAAATAAATGCTAAAGTTGCATTACAAAAATCATTCAGTTTTATTTTTAATTAATAAGTAATTAATTTAATTAATTTTCGACGTTAGGGAGTAGCGGAGATTCCACGCCTCGGTCGATCAACAAAGTAAAGCAACATTGTGTGCGGTCTGTAAGTACCTGGATGGGTGACTGACGGCGCACGATGTCTGCCGCTTCGGGAATAGATTAGGTGGTTGATCGAACACCCGAGTTGGTTTAGGTCTGAATTTTTTGTCTGTTTTTAGGTCTTCAAAAACACAACTTTTAAGTATAACAAAAGTATCTGTAAATGTTATTTTGTCGTACTATTAAGCAAAAACGTAATTAAAAAGTTCAAAAACCACGTTTTTTTTTCAAATTTTTGAGGTTATTGGCGATTATCATGCAGTAAACGAAAACATTTATAGCAATATTTTTGTCGTAAAGTACAGCTGAGACAAAAATTTTTCGACAAACCTGGTTCCTATCGGATTACTAGAGACCAATTTATGAATTTTTGAAATATAGTATATTGCAATACAAGCTGAGGGAAGAATCAGAAGGTGCGTACTTTCGACCATCGGATGTAGAAAAAAAATTTTCAACTGGGAACTTTAAACACTTCTAAAAACTTGGTTGGGACATTTACCCCCTTGACCAAAATACCCCTTAAAGTTGTGTTTTTCAAGAACTAAAAACACAATAAAATTTCAGACCTGGCCCAACTCTGGTTTTCGAGTAGTGAACGAAAAACTACCTAAATTTGTTGTTCTCCATATATATTAAATGGGACACTGGTACAGCAGTCTATATAAGGCTAAAACAAGTTGACGCTCCTACTTCTTCGAAATTCGTCGAAAAATTAGCTAAAAAATGAAACAGCCTTCTCCAGCATAGTAGACTGCTCCTGGACTGACTCTAACTGTTCCAAAACCTCTGGCTTCGTCCACAATAAAATAGTAAAAAAAATTAAATACCACCTCTTTTTATGTATTAATTTTTATATGAGTATGTGAGTGGATTTTGAGAAAAACTACGCTTTTATTTAAAAGTAATAAATAATTTTATGCTTGTACAACTTTTTTTGGTGATGACGTCGCACCAGTGCCTAAGCGTACTATATGAAAATCGATATCACTGATAGTGACTCTCGGCTGCTCAGTCTCGTCTCGGTATCGCCCTACTAGATTGTACATATTGAAAAAACATATTATTGTTATTAATTAACTGAACATTTAATTTAATTTGTCAATCATGAGTTAAATGTTTAATTTTTATTTTTAAATTAAAAAATTATCAATTTGAGTTGTTAAAGCGGTCGTATTTTTTCAAATATTTATCGACAAAGTCAAAACTTTCCTTCAAATTTTGAGCATATAATTACAATAATTTGTGTATGGCAAAAAAAAATTCAAAGGTTATTTTATAATTAATTACATCGCAAGATAAAAGAAAGAACCCAATAAGAATGTCAGCATTTTATTCGTTTTGTGATTGGTTGAAGAAAAAAATTTAAAGTTTGAATTTTTATTTTTTATTTTTATATTAGGGAACGTTCACAAACCACGTGGCCCAAACAGGGGGGGGGGGGGAGGGGGGGCGATTAAAAGGCTACGAAAGGTTACGTGGGGGGTAGGGCTGTTGATTCAGAAAGGCACGTGGTTTTTAAAGTGCATGAATCAATGTTTCGATTCATAATATTTTACTGTTGAACGTTAAAACCGAATCCGTGCCTGTCATCTGATTTGCGCCTGCGTGGCCGTGTGCAAGTAAAAACTCGTCAGAGTTTTGTTTTGACTGGCCCGTACGTGCTCCATTATCACCGTGTGTAGGTAGCTTCCGTAGTTCATGGTTCTCTGCAGTCTGCAGCTGTTTTGTGATCGGCTATCTCCCAAGCCTTGAACCCCCAAAACCCTGGGGGCCCGAGGTCAGCAAAAAAACTGGTCGGCTATCCCCCAAGCTCTAAACCTTTAAGACCCTGAGTGCCCGAGTTCAACAAAAAAACATATCGGCTATCCCCCAAGCTCTAAACCCTCAAAACCCTGGGTGCCCGATTTAAATTATTCCAAAAACATGAGTGCATTTTAATTAACGAAATAAATAATCTGATCAGTTTTTTTGTTGAACTCGGGCGCCCAGGGTTTTGGGGGTTTAGAGCTTGGGGGATAGCTAATCGGTTTATTTATTGAACTTGACGCCCAGGGTTTTGGGGGTTTAGAGCTTGGGAAATAGCTGATCAGACAATTCATTGAACTCTACGTCCAGGGTTTTGGGGGTTTAGAGCTTGAGGGATAGCTGTTCAGACAATTCATTGAACTCTACGTCCAGGGTTTTGGGGGATAGCTGATCAGTTTATTTATTGAACTTGACGCCCAGGGTTTTGGGGGTTTAGAGCTTGGGGGATAGCTAATCAGACAATTCATTGAACTCCACGTCCAGGGTTTTGGGGGTTCAGAGCTTGGGGGATAATTAATCAGTCTATTTATTGAACTCAATGTTTTTTTTGTTTTTTTTTTTAGACGTCAGTTTTATTGGGGGCGGGGGGGGGGGGTAGATCATTAAATTATAACTTAAAAAATAATGTTTTTAAAAAACTAATAGTATACATATTTACAATTTGAAATCGTAAAAAAACCACGTGACTTTAGGGGGAGGGGGGTCGAAAATTTGATACAAATACTACGTTGATCTTCATGGGAGGGAGGGCCCTTCAAAAACTTCGAAAAAATGACCACGTGGTTTATGAACGTTCCCTTACAATTAAATTAAAACAATTAGAGAATAGATTTGATAAAAAAGAATTATTTAATCAAGTGTTCGAAATTATCCGATTAAAATCATGAAAATAACAATTATTAGTGTATAAACCTAACCAATGAATTTATAAAGCACGAAAGTTTAATTGAACTCCGAACGTAGTGGGAAAGGGTAGCTATAATTAACTTATTGTAGGTTAATTTAGATGAAGCTTCGACAAAATTTGGTATAGATAATATCATACAATTGAGCGTGCTTGAACGCTAAGAGACACTTCTAAAGTAAAAATTATTATATATGGATAAAAATAACTTTATTTATATTTACAATTACGGACACATTAAGACAAAAAATGTAATTAAAAATGAAAAAAAAAAAAAAAAAAAAACATATATAATTGAACTCTTTTTATGCATCATTTGTTCGAAATGTACTCCACGGGCTTCTAGACATTTTCGCAAACGCTTAACACTATTTTGTGTTGCTTTCCGGATTTCGTCGGGGTCTATACCACGAGCAATTTCTATAATTCTAGCTTCGAGCTGTTCTTCATTATCGAATTGGGCTCCGTCATGGTACAAAATCTCTTTGATTTTTCCCCATAAATAAAAATCCAGAGGATTTAAGTCTGGCGAACGTGGGGGCCATAAAATGAAGCCTCCACGTCCGATGTAGCCATTGCGGAACGTACGGCGAAGAAGAGCTTGAGTGCGCCCCGCCGTGTGGGCTGGGGCGCCATCATGCTGATAAATAAGTGCGTTCCTCTCTTCGTCCGTCAGCTGCGCCCTCAGAAGTCCCGGCAACTCCTCCATTAAAAAGGTCTGATAGGCTTGACCGTCCAGTCTGTTGGGTAACTGGAATGGCCCAATTATTTTGTTGTCGATTAGACCACACCACATGTTCAGCGAAAACCGAAACTGTGGTCGATCTGTAAAAATTAATATAAAAATTTTGAATAGGTCTATATTTTAATTTTAGTAATCAGAAAATCATGGATTACAAAGCACGGTGAATGCATTTTGAAATAATTTAATGAAATACAAATATACATTTTCCATGCTTTACCGACTAAGGTAAATGTCCGGGATTATTGGACACTAACGTAATTGTCCACCACAGTGGAACCCCCGCTTATTTATTATAAAATCACACTTTAGATCCCGAAAAAATATTCTAAATTTAGTTTTAACCCTAAACTTTAGTGTAGTATAAAAAAAAATTGTAATATAACCTTAAAACTAACTTAAAAATCACTTCCAGGTGAGCCCTTCGAAACCTCCAAAAGTTGCTTGGCACCCCCAGGAAAATCTCGAACTATCATCAAAAGATGCACTTTTGTTTTATCGATTGCAAAGCGTAGAATTAATTTAAAAACTTTAAAACTTTTTTTTTTTTATTAATTAACACCTTAAACAAAATATTTAAATCAATTTTTACCTTGAATTTATCTTTATTCATTATTTATCGAGGGGGTGCCGCTCAGGGGGACATTTGAGACTACTTGTGCCCTCAGTGGCACCCGGACAAGCTCAAGTTTAACGTTTGTCCCCTAGGTGGCACTTTTTTATTTACGGTTTTTTGGTGTTTACCTTGATAATTTCACCGGTATTTATGCATAAAAAGTTTTGTGAGTTTAAACATGCAGAATATTAATATCGGAGCTTTCAAAATTAACGTAGTTTTTACGAAAAACCACTCGACGGCCGGACCTGTGATGATAAGCTCAGTTGAGTTTTTCGTTTACGATTTTCTGCTGAGGAGCTGATGTTGAGTGTAGTATTTAGTGATATTAAATTAAAATCAAGTGATTTTAACCATCCACAGCGGTAAGCAAGTGATTTTGCTAAGTTTTTATTTAAGGTTAGGGAGTTTAATGCGAAAAATATGCGTGAATTGCGAAATTTAGGGGTGCCATTCTGGAGGACGATTCAGGGAAAAAAATTATTGAACACTATTCCTGACTTATTTTTTCATCATCCTGTGAAAAAATTATAGATTTTCATGCAGCTTTAGTGTCATAATCTAGCTTAAACCAAAAATCACCCTTTGAAAAGTGTCCAATAATCCCGGACACTTACCTTATCGACATTGTAATACACGGTTAAATTAGGTTGCCCCATGGTGCAGCCGTGGTGAAAACTTTGAGCTTTGGCTAGAATCTTCACTGAGATACGGTGATATCACCGAGACCTATCGTCTAAGAGTGCACTCAAATCCGTGATCCAGCCGTGCGCTTTGCGTTGTTTCTAGCAGCTTCAACCGCTTTTTTAAAAATGTTGTACCAGAGCCAACGCGAAGCGCACGGCTGGATCACGGATTTGTGCTAGCTCGTAGACTGCAGGTAGGTGAGATCACCGTATCTCAGTGAAGATTCTAGCCGCACCTTGGGGCAACCGAATTTTTCTTAATGTTAAAAGACCCATACATAACTCATAGTTTTGTATGAGCCTAATTGTTGGTTATAATTATATTGTTTATTCTATTAATTTAAAAAAAAGTATATTCGTGAAAGCTTTTCAATTAATTTCTTACTAGCTTTTTCTAATTATAAATTATATTTCTTTTTCGATTTTTTTTTTTTAATTATTTGTATTAATAACGATAAAATTTAGTCTATTATTGAATAGGTTATTAAATTTTAAATGTTTATTTTTAATCTCAATCAAGTGAACATTTTTAGTTATTTAAAAATTTAGTTAAGTAAAAATTGCGTTTATAAATTGTGAAAATTGTAATATAATTCATTGTTGTCATCTTAAAAATCAACTGCACTATAATTACTTACTAACAAGGAGACGGTTTGTCCTTTGGGACCTGGATTTTCATGAAACTTTGCACACAGTTTCGATTTATCATAAAAACAAGCCTTTCAGTGTTCTTTTTCCAGAATGGGCCTTTTTTCACCTACTTCTCATATAACCCCTGTGTTAAAAAGTAGGCTGTTGCCTATTAAAAGCCGTATTCGACCTCATTTTCAAAAAATTCCTCCTTGGACCGTATTGCACTTAAAAATATCTGGAACCTCGCATTTTTTTCGTTTATCCAGTATTTTTGAATAAAAATTATTAAAAAAAAATTTTTCATGGTTTTAACTATGAAATATTAAGGTTTTTAAAGTCAATTTTTAGTATATTTGTGTTACAATATACATGGACAAGATCATTCTATAAAAATTAAATTTTTTTTTTTTTTAAAGTACTTAGAAAAACGAAAAAAATGCGAGATTCCAGATATTTCTAAGTGCAATACGGTACAAGGAAGAATTTTTTGAAAATGAGACCAAAAACTGCTTTTTATAGGAAACAGCATATTTTTTTAACACAGGGGTTATATGGGAAGTACGTGAAAACACGCCCATTCTGGAAAAAGAACACTGAAGGGATTGTTTTTATGATGAAAAAGAAACTGTGTGCAAAGTTTCATGAAAATCCAGGTCCCTAAGGACAAACCATCTCCTTCTAAGTTAAAAAATGAAATATTAGAAAAAAAAATGTATAGTAATCGGTATCATTGACATATCTGTACAAATAATTGGAGAAAATTATATTTTAAATAAGTAACTTAAAATATTTTAAAAATATATATTTTTCTGATTCGTTATTTAAATCCTAAAAATCCGCTTCACACCGAGTTTAACAAAACGATTGCAAAAACTGATTTTTTTATTTTAAAAAAGTATATTTTAAATTAAATATTATTTCAGGTATTGTAAATTTAAAAATATTGAACTAATTCGCAATAGGCATCCTCAAAATCCATGTAAACATTAAAATTTAACCTTCATAAAATTTAAACATAAAAAAAAAATGAAACAACGAAAAAGAGTTAAATAAAAACATGGAATAACAAAAATTACCTTGTCTAACGACGCACGGGTTTTCTTCGGAGTAATAATGTTCATTATGGACATTAAACAAGCCCACATTTGTAAATGTGGACTCGTCCGTCCACAATATATTTGCTATGAATCTTGGGTCGGCAGCATTTCTCCTCAGCATTGTCGTAGCTAATACGATTCTTGCGGGGGGGTCATAGTTTACTTTGAAATTAAAAAATATTAATCAATAAAACTTAATAATTTTTTTTTTTTACTTGTAACAGTTAAAAGTACATAAAGGGTATAGGGTACATAAGGGTAGTCGCGTTTTGAGTTTTACTTACAGATAAAAATTATTGATTTTATGAAAAGTTTTCAATATGCAAATAAATTATATTTAAACGTTTAAATTTTGAATTTTTTGTACAGGGCCCAAACCGATTTTCAACTAATGTGTTTCGACTTTCGACTTCGAGAAATCGATCCTTCAACCAGACAGCGGTTGTTATTGTTGACAGATGTATTTTAGTTGTGTTTTACAGTAATACTAATTGTATAATTGTAAAATATACAATGTATATAGTCATTATGGAAGTGTACTTGATTTGAAGTGATTTTTATAAAAACTCTAATCTTCTCAGTAAACTGATTCTATTTTTTTAAGTAAATTTATGCTACTACACAAATAAATTTTACATATTTGCATTATGCACTTTAATCCTTTTATGCAAATATTTTGCTCAGTGCTGGAGCTGTTGTTAGTCATAAAGATTCTAACAGTTCATGGGTTTACTGTACCTTGAAAACAGAAGAAAAAATTAAAATACATTTAAATTACTGCTTAAAATTAGTGTCAATGTTTATTAAGTGTGAAGGCTATTAGTAGTTACTCTTCGCATATTAAATTCTGAAGTTACATTTCATAAATGGGATCAGGTTTTGTGTAGAAGCTGGCATTGACATCAACATGGATTACCACATCAGACTCATTTTATCAATGAGCCCACAAAAAAAAAGTGTAATCATTTTCAAATATTTAATTGGTGGTAATGAATTTGTTCGTGCACAGATTTTTTTGGTACATTGGAGAAAAAAAATTTTAAGTTACAGTTATGTGCACCCACAAAATTTAATTCAACTGTTTTGAATTAAAGGAAGAAGTGTTATTCGCAAAAAACTTATTCATCATGGAGATAAAGATTGAAGAGTGAATATCAAAAATCAAGAATGGAGAGTCAAGACCAAAAATCTAGAATCAAGAGTGAAAATAAAAAATCAAGAGTGAAGATCAAGATTCAACTGCATTCACCTTTTCCATCTGGCTCAGTGGAAAGAAGATTCAGCTGCATTTGCCTGTCTCATCCGGTTCAGTGGAAATTAGTGTGAAGGATATTGTGGATGCTCATCGTAAATTAAGTTTAAAAGTTAGATTTCATAAATGGGATCAGATTTTGTGTAGAAGCTGGCATTGACATCAACATAGATTACCACATCAGACTCATTTTATCAATGAGCTCACAAAAAAAGAAGTGTAATCATTTTCAAATATTCAATTGGTGGTAGTGAATTTGTTCATGCACAGATTTTCTTGTTACCCGTTAACTCCACTGGTACATTGGAGAAAGAAAATAATTTAAAGTTACAGTTATGTGCACCCACAAAATTTAATTCAACTGTTTTGAATTAAAGGAAGAAGTGTTATTCGCTAAAAACTTATTCATCATGGAGATAAAGATTGAAGAGTGAATATCAAAAATCAAGAATGGATAGTGAAGACCAATAGTCTACAATCAAGAGTGAAGAGTGAAGATCAAGATTCACATGCATTTGCCTTTTCTTTCATCCGGTTCAGTGGATATAAGATTCAGCTGTATTCGCCTTTTTCATCCGGTTTAGTGGAAAGTAGTGTGAAGGATATTTCATGACAATTGGATTGCTTCATGCTTTTACTTTATACTTCTGATGATCAATTTTAATATGGCATAATAAACTTCAAGAAGAAGAAGTTCATCATCTTTTAAACAAAAAAATGTTTATTTCCTTGATGTTACTGTAAGTATTTCTTTATTTGTTTATCATAAAAAAACTCATATCATTAAAATTTTACTAAATTCAATATTATGTTACTTATGTAGGTTTCTTAAGGATTCAAAAAAGAAGAGCTGGCCAGTATTATTATTTTGGTTCATGTATGTTATTGAGATAATAAGATTTGAAAACATCAACTTGAGCTGATTGAGGAAAACTTAGAAGAAAATGGTGTAAGGCTTTTCATTCAGTATACGGAGTCATCATTATAATTTGCAAAATTTTTTTATTTCATAATTTTTACTTAAGTTTTAATTACTATGAGCTGAAAATCATTTTTAAAAATATTTTTTTAATCTTAATACCATACAATTATATTTCAAAAATTAATTATTATATTGATTGAAGCGTTACAATTAACTTTAACAAAAATTAATTGCAATTATATTTTTACAGATTTTGTACGGAGTAAGAGTTGGCTAATTTTGGTTCAAGATAGTTCTCCGCAAGAGTCAGGACAGACACCTGTGGAACTTGGCGACAACTACAACCTGGAGATGATTTCTCCAGGAAGTTTTGACTCCGGAAGACTCAAGACAGACACCTGGTGCACTTTGTAGTAGTTACGCGTTGGAGATGATTTCCCTGGGAAGTTTTGACTCTGGAGAAGTCAGAATAGACACCTGCAGCCCTTGGTAATAGTGACGCCTTTGAGATGATTTCCCTATAAAGTTTTGACTCAAGAGGAGTTAGGGTGTACACCTGGTGCACTTGTTGATAGTTACGCCTTGGAGAGGATTTTCACAGGAAGTTTTGACTCTGGTGGGGTTGGAGTAAATACTTCGTGTGCCTGGTAATAACTAAGTCCAGTAGAAAATCTCGTAGTAAACCTGATGATTTGACCTTAGAGTTACAAGCACCCAACAGGGAATTGTAGCTGAGCAGTCCAGCCAATAAGCCTGCCACCGCACGGGCAGCCAGCTTACAGAGTGTACGAGGAGTAACGAAGCGGCCCTTACGGATCCCCGATTCAGCCCGTACTACACCGTCAAAAATGTGGGAACTCCATCGCACAAAAAAAAAAGCGAAACTCGGTTTCCGCGGAAGGAACAAAGTTCCCGACGCTTTTCCCCTGCAGTAATGCAAGTGAATTTCAGGTGAGATAAAAGAAGTCTTTTTTTGAAAAATTCAGATAACCACACCTCATCTGAGAACCACTTGCGTTACTGCACGGGAAATTCGTCGGGAACTTCGTCCCTTCCGCGGAACCCGATTACCGTTTTTTTTTTTTTTTTTTTTTTTTTTTTTTTTTTTTTTTTTTTTTTTTTTTTAAGTTTAATTTAGTTCCGATGCACTTTACTGTATATTACTACTATACTGTACAATTTAATTTTGAATCTATATTATTTGTGTTTTTGACCGCAGTATTTTGTACATGAACGAAATATTAATTTTCAAAACAGCGTTTAGTGTAAATTTTATATCGTTTTTGTATGCGTCAATCGTTCCAGTGTTATCCAATCATGCTGGAAATAGAACCATCAATATGTGACAAAAAAAATGAACCTTTTCCCGTTTACCCGGTGAAAATCGGTTTGGTGGATTCCGAGAAAACCTTTGTACAATTTTGAAGTTGCGTTAAAATTAGCGTTTAGTGTACACTGCATATCGTTTTTGTATATCGCGCTTGCAGCGTACGTAGGGCTGTGTAAAGTAAAGCAACATAAAAACTGATGGAGTTAGAATTTTTTATTTTATTTAACAATAATTTCATTTTCAAAATCAATAAATAAGGGTCCGTGCGCGCTAGCGCGTAGAGTACTTTTCAGTAATGGTAAATAGGAATAAAAAATTTTTTTTAAAGTAGTTATAAAAATTTACCTAGAGTTTGGACGCGTCGGTAATGGTACGGGTGAAGTCTTAAATAACGCTTCAAGATCCTATGAACAGTAACATGGTTGAAGTTGAAGCGTCGTGCGATCTCCCTCGTGCTCACAGTTCTATGATTCTGGAGAACCACAAACTGATGGATGCGAGCCTCGAGTAGAACGTTTCGGGCCGGCCTTCTCCTTGGCACACCAGGCCCACCTTGTCGGGGAGCGGCTATACCGTTTACGCATACTCTTTGTGTACCGCCCGTAAGATGGTCATGTGGGTCGGTCGCGGGCGATCCGGGTACCTTGCCGTGTAAATTCGAACTGCTCCTCGAGCATTCTCATTCGCCAACCCAAATGCAACGACCATATCCCCGTAATGGCCAGGTTGGTGAATCGCTGCCATTATCAAGATATAGTTTCAAACTTCACTTTTAAAACTTCTTATTTCCAAATGGTAGCACGACAAACTAAATTGTTTTAACGATTGACAACTTACTAACAATATGTTTCCATGGTGATCAGTGTATCCCAAATACAATGTTTGGTTTAATAAACAGTGATAATTATATTTTGGATGAAAATTATCCGACCACATGAAATGTCAGATACAGATGCGAAAATTCTCTGGGTGTTAATGCCGTCAATCAGACAGGCTTTTCATAATAAAATTACTCCTGTGCAGAGGATTCTAATTTATAAAATTACTCCTGTGCAGAGGATTCTAATTTATAGAATTCTTCAATCTAGCGAGTAACTTTTTAGATCATATTAAAATTTTTTTTTTCTGATTTATTTTTATTATTAAAAGCGCATATTTATAAACGTCGATAACCTTAAGACTGCTAGTCAATGGAAAAATTTATTTGGATGAAGCAATATAAATTTATCTCTCTTTAAGTAATCATTTTGAAAAATTTTATTTCTATATTAGTGTTAAATTCCTTTACTTCGGTAAGGATCTCGTAAATATTATTAACTAAAAAAAAAAATTTTCCAATTATGTATTTCAAAAGTTATGTTTTAAAACCTGCATTATTCAGAGCAACGACGATTTAAAACAGAAAGAACCACCATAGTAAAAATTCATTTCAGCTCTGGATTCAATGCCTTTTTCAGTGTATACACTATAATTCCGTGTCCATTTTAATGTTCGATTTATCATAAAAACTAGGAAAGTTTTCATAATTTTGAAACCAAATGGAGGCCTCCGAGTCAAAAAAACTATTCTCCAATGAAATAGCAAATATTTGGGTCGATCTCCAATAGTCAACCTGTGTCAGTTTAGGTTTTCCAGGCTCAAATGAGATCTAACTTGTTTTTTGAGAATTCTTGCTTGATTGAAAGTCATTTCAATCAAAAAAATCTTTTGTCATTTGATTTGCACCTCTCAGAGTCATAATTTAACTATTGGCCTGAGATAAGTGATAAAATACCGAAAAAAACCTAGCTCGATTTTTTTGTGATTTTGAATCTAACTGGAGCTCTCCGAGTGAAAAAAAATCATTTTCCAATTAAACAGCAAATATTTGGGTGGATCTCCAACAGTCAACCTGTGTCAGGATAGATTTTCCGGGCTCAAATGAGGTTGAACTTTTTTTTAAGAATTCTTGCTTGACTGAAAGTAACTTCAAACAAAAAAAATCTTTTGTCATTTGATTAGCATCTCTCGAAAAAAAAAATTCAAGTGCTCGGCCTGACCTTAAATAGATGTTACGGCACAGATAAAAATCTAGCTAGATTTTTTCATAATTTTGATTATAAATGGAGGAATCCGAGTTAAAAAAAAACTTTCTCCAATAAAATAGCAAATATTTGGGTCGATCTCCAAAAGTCAAACTGTGTCAGTTTAGGTTTTCCGGCACAAATGAGATCTAACTTGTTTTTTAAGAATTCTTGCCTGATTGAAAGAATTACCATTGTGAACTGTGGTTAGAATAGCCCTGGCTTCGTTATTAAGATTAAAGTAAAATTTATTGAAACCTAGAGCTTTTTTTAAATTCGATGAAAATTCATAAATTACTTATTTGAAGGGTCTCTGGCAAGGCGTCAGTTTTTCCAACCTCAAAGATCAAACTGATATCGGCACGTCCTGTTACCATCGTTAACTGTAGTTAAAATAGGTATAGCTTCGTCCTTAACGTTAAAGTGAAATTTATCCAACCTAGAGCTTTTTTTAAATTCTATGAAAATTCATAAATAACATATTAGAAGGGTCCCTGGCAAGGCGTCAGTTTTTCTGTCCTCAAAGAGCAAACTTACATTGGCACGTGCTTTTACCATCGTGAACTGTAGTTAGAACAGCTCTAGCCTCGTCTCTTACGTAAAAGTAAAATTAATTCAACCTGGAAAAATTTTTAAATTCTATGAAAATTCATAAATTACATATTAGAAGGGTCCCTGGCAAGGCGTCAGTTTTTCTGTCCTCAAAGAGCAAACTTACATTGGCACGTGCTGTTACCATTGTGAACTGTGGTTTGAATAGCTCTGGCTTTGTTCATAAGCTGAAAGTAACAATTATTCCGCCTAGAAATTTTTTGAAATCTCATGATAATTCATAAAAAAACCTTTAGAGAGGTCCCTAGCAAGGCGTCAGTTTAGCTGACCTCAAAGGGCAAACTGATATTGGCACGTGCTGTTACCATTGTGATTTGTAGTGAGAATAGCTCTGGCTTCGTTCTTAACCTCGAAGTAAAATTTATTCCAATTAGGAATTTTTTGAAATTTCATGAAAATTCATACATGACATATTAGACGGGTCCCTGGCAAGGCGTCAGTTTTTCCGACCTCAAAGATCAAACCCGATATCATCACGTGCTGTGACCATTGTTTACTGTAGTTAGAATGGCTCTGGCCTCGTGCCTAACGTAAAAGTAATTCCACGTGCTGTTACCATTATGAACTGTGGGAGGAAATGCCTGGCTTCGTTCTTAAGCTTAAGGGGAAGTCAGGCGAGTTTCCCACCGTACTTAATCAAAATTGAAGAAAAAAAAAAAAATTGAGGAGGTAAATCAAAAAAAGGGCTCTGTAGCACCCTAGCGACACTCAAAATGTATCTTTTTAAAAAAAAAACATCAAAATCGGTTGAAAATTGGCTGAGAAATCTGCCGAACGGTAATTTTTATGAAGTATGGAACTTTTTTTTTTTTTTCAATTTTGATTAAGTACGGTGGGAAGCTCAAAATTGAGAAAAAAAATTGAGGAGGTAAATTAAAAAAGGGGCTCTGTAGCACCCTAGCGACACTCGAAATGTATCTTTTAAAAAAAAAATTATCAAAATCGGTAGAAAATTGGCTGAGAAATCTGCCGAACGTAATTTTTATGAAGTATGGAATAGAATTTCTACGAAGAATGGAATATAATTACCGTTCAGCAGATTTCTCAGCCAATTCTCAACCAATTTTGATAATTTTTTTTTTAAAAGATACATTTCGAGTGTCACTAGGGTGCTACAGAGCCCTTTTTTAATTTACCTCCTCAATTTTTTTTTTTTCAATTTCGATTAAAACAGTGGGAAATTCGTCTGACTTCCCCTTAAAGTAAAATTTATTCCACCTAGAAATTTTTTCAAATTTCATGATAATTCATGAGAAACACATTAGAGAGGTCCCTAGCAAGGCGACAGATTTTCTGTCCTCAAAGAGCAAATTTACATTGGCACGTGCTGTTACCATTATTAACTGTGGTTAGAATAGCTCTGGCTTTGTTCTTAAGCTTAAAGTAAAAATTATTCCACCTAGAAATTTTTTAAAATTTCATGATAATTTATAAAAAACACATTAGAGAGGTCCCTAGCAAGGCGTCAGTTTTGCTGACCTCAAAGGGCAAACTGATATTGGTACGTGCTATTACCATTATGAACCGTGGTTAGAATAACTCTGGCTTTGTTCTTAAGCTTAAAGTAAAAATTATTCCACTGAGAAATTTTTTGAAATTTCATGAAAATTCATAAATTACATATTAGAAGAGTCCATGGCAAGGCGTCAGTTTTTCTGTCCTCAAAGAGCAAACTTACATTGGCACGTGCTTTTACCATCGTGAACTGTAGTTAGAATAGCTCTAGCCTCGTCTCTTACGTGAAAGTAAAATTAATTCAACCTGGAGAAATTTTTAAATTCTATGAAAATTCATATATTACATATTAGAAGGGTCTCTGGCAAGGCGTCAGTTTTTCCAACCTAAAGATCAAACTGATATTGGCACGTGCTGTTACCATCGTGAATGGAAGTTAGAATGGCTCTGGCTCCATGCCTGATCCAAAAGTAAATACAATTTCACCTGAAAATTTTTTAAAATTTCATGAAAATTCATAAAAAACACATCAGAGAAGTCACTAGCAAGGCGTCAGTTTTTTCGGCCTCAAAGATCAAACTGATATCGTCTCGTGCTGTTACAATCGTGAACTGTAGTTAGAATAGCTCTAGCCTCGTCTCTTACGTGAAAGTCAAATTAATTAAACCTAGAAAATTGTTTAAATTCTATGAAAATTCATAAATTACATATTACAAGGGTCCCTGCCAAGGCGTCAGTTCTTCCGACCTCAAAGATCAAACTGATATTGGCACGTGCTGTTACCATCGTGAAGTATAGTTAGAATGGCTATGGCTTCGTCCCTAACGTTAAAGTAAAATTTATTCAACCTAGAAATTTTTTAAAATCCTATGAAAATTCATAAATTACATATTAGAAGGGTCCCTGGCAAGGCGTCAGTTTTTCTGACCTCAAAGATCAAACTGAAATTGGCACGTGCTGTGACAATTGTTTACCGTAGTTAGAATGGCTCTGGCTTCATGCCTAACGTTAAAGTAAATACAATTTCACCTAGAATTTTTATTAAAGTTCATAAAAATTCATAAAAAACATATTTGAAGGGTTTGCATGAAGGCGTTGGTTTTTCCGATCTCAAAGATCAAACTGCTATCAGCACGTGCTGTTACCATCGTGAAGTGTAATTAGAGTAGCTCTGGCCTCGTCTATTTCTTAAAAGTAAAATTAATTCAACCTAGAACTCTTTTTAAATTCTATGGAAATTCATAAATTACATATTAGAAGGGTCCCTGGCAAGGCGTCGGTTTTTCTGTCCTCAAAGAGCAAACTTACATTGGCACGTGCTTTTACCATCGTGAACTGTAGTTAGAATAGCTCTAGCCGAATTCTCTTACGTGAAAGTAAAATTAATTCAACCTGGAAAAATTTTTAAATTCCATGAATATTCATAAATTACATATTAGAAGGGTCCCTGGCAAGGCGTCAGTTTTTCTGTCCTCAAAGAGCAAACTTACATTGGCACGTGCTGTTACCATTGTGAACTGTGGTTTGAATAGCTCTGGCTTTGTTCTTAAGCTGAAAGTAACAATTATTCCACCTAGAAATTTTTTGAAATCTCATGATAATTCATAAAAAAACCTTTAGAGAGGTCCCTAGCAAGGCGTCAGTTTAGCTGACCTCAAAGGGCAAACTGATATTGGCACGTGCTGTTACCATTGTGATTTGTAGTGAGAATAGCTCTGGCTTCGTTCTTAACCTCAAAGTAAAATTTATTCCAATTAGAAATTTTTTGAAATTTCATGAAAATTCATACATGACATATTAGACGGGTCCCTGGCAAGGCGTCAGTTTTTCCGACCTCAAAGATCAAACCGATATCATCACGTGCTGTGACTATTGTTTACTGTAGTTAGAATGGCTCTGGCCTCGTGCCTAACGTAAAAGTAATTGCACGTGCTGTTACCATTATGAACTGTGGGATGAATTGCCTGGCTTCGTTCTTAAGCTTAAAGTAAAATTTATTCCACCTAGAAATTTTTTCAAATTTCATGATAATTCATGAGAAACACATTTGAGAGGTCCCTAGCAAGGCGACAGATTTTCTGTCCTCAAAGAGCAAACTTACATTGGCACGTGCTGTTACCATTATTAACTGTGGTTAGATTAACTCTGGCTTTGTTCTTAAGCTTAAAGTAAAAATTATTCCACTGAGAAATTTTTTGAAATTTCATGAAAATTCATAAATTACATATTAGAAGGTCAAGGCATCAGTTTTTCCAACCTCAAAGATCAAACTGATATCAGCACGTGGTGTTACCATCGTGAACTGTAGTTAGAGTAGCTCTGGCCTCGTCTATTTCTTAAAAGTAAAATTAATTCAACCTAGAACTCTTTTTGAATTCTATGAAAATTCATAAATTACATATTAGAAGGGTCCATGGCAAGGCGTCAGTTTTTCTGTCCTCAAAGAGCAAACTTACATTGGCACGTGCTTTTACCATCGTGAACTGTAGTTAGAATAGCTCTAGCCTCGTCTCTTACGTGAAAGTAAAATTAATTCAACCTGGAAAAATTTTTAAATTCTATGAAAATTCATATATTACATATTAGAAGGGTCTCTGGCAAGGCGTCAGTTTTTCCAACCTAAAGATCAAACTGATATTGGCACGTGCTGTTACCATCGTGAACGGAAGTTAGAATGGCTCTGGCTTCATGCCTGATCCAAAAGTAAATACAATTTCACCTGAAAATTTTTTAAAATTTCATGAAAATTCATAAAAAACACATCAGAGAGGTCACTAGCAAGGCGTCAGTTTTTTCGGCCTCAAAGATCAAACTGATATCGTCTCGTGCTGTTACAATCGTGAACTGTAGTTAGAATAGCTCTAGCCTCGTCTCTTACGTGAAAGTAAAATTAATTCAACCTAGAAAATTGTTTAAATTCTATGAAAATTCATAAATTACATATTACAAGGGTCCCTGCCAAGGCGTCAGTTCTTCCGACCTCAAAGATCAAACTGATATTGGCACGTGCTGTTACCATCGTGAAGTATAGTTAGAATGGCTCTGGCTTCATGCCTGATCCAAAAGTAAACACAATTCCACCTGGAAATTTTTTAAAATTTCATGAAAATTCGTAAAAAACACATCAGAGTGGTCCCTAGCAAGGCGTTAGTTTTTCTGACCTTAAAGATGAAACTTATATTGGCAAGTGCTGTTACCATTGTGAACTGTGATTAGAATAGCTCTGGCTTCGTTCTTAAGCTCAAAGTAAAATTTATTCAACCAAGAGCTTTTTTTAAATTCTATGAAAATTCATAAATTACATATTAGAAGGGTCCCTGACAAGGCGTTAGTTTTTCCAACCTAAAGATCAAACAGATATCGGCACGTGCTGTTTCCATCGTTAACTGTAGATAGAATAGCTATGGCTTCGTCCCTAACGTTAAAGTAAAATAAATTCAACCTAGACCTTTTTTTAAATTTGTTTCTTATGTTCTTCAACGATCTGGCCAAGAGGTTATTTACAAAAAAACGATTTTAAAAAAAATTTCGTGAATGTCGTCTCCAAAGATTTTTTTCAACCTGGTGAGCACGCGTGATCTAGGTCATCGTTGACAAACTCTCTAGCAAGGAGTTTTTTCGACCTCGTGTACCCGGGTCATCCAGGTCATTGTCGACACACCCCCGGACAAGTGTATGTTAAAGCAAAACGTCGATTCCCAATCAAATTTCTTGAGAATATCGTTTCCGAAAAGTTTTTTTGACCTGGTGCATCCTGGTCATCCAGGTCATCGTCGGCACACCCTCGAGCAAGAGAGTTTAAATGAAAAAATTCGATTCCAAATCCAACTTTTTGAAGATATCGTCTCCAAGGAGTTTTTTCAACCTGGTGGACCCGGGTCATCTATGTCATCGTCAGCACAATCTCAAGCATGTGTGTTTAGTTAAAAAAATAAGTTCCGAATAAAAGTTTCTGGTAATTTTCTCACTAAGGAAATTTTTTAACCTTGTGAACTCGGATCATCCAGAACATCGTCGATACATCCTCGAGTAAGAGTTTTTTTATACAAAACGCCGATTCAAATTCCATATCCCTCAGAATATCGTCTCTGAGAAGTTTTTTGAACCTCGTGCACCCGGGTCATCAAGGTCATCGTCGACACACCCTCGAGCAAGAGTGTTTTAATTCAAAACTTCGATTCCAAATCAAACTCCCTGGGAATATCGTTTCCAAGTAGTTTTTTCGACCTCGTGCACCCTGGTCATCGAGGTCATCGTCAACACACTTTCGAGAAAGAGTGTTTAAAAAAAATTCTGAAAGGACGTATTACGGTGTAGCTGTTCACTTTACTGTGGTCGAATGACGGCGGCATTCTGTTTATTGGGAGATACCGTAGTAATAGAAACGACCAATCAGCAGTGGGTGAATGTATTACGGCGGCATCTCATATTTATAAGCAATGTTATTTAAATAATCAATCGATTTTTGTTATTCTGAGATGACAAAAGTCTTTAACAACATAAAATCGAACTAAAAATATTTTTTCTTTATTATAATCTTAAGAATATAATTAATAACGCTTGGTTAAACAAAATCCGCAGTAAATAGACCTCCGCAGTAATAGGTCAGCCATACCCTATTTGTAGGTCATAAATATTTTTTTCAAAAAATACTTGATTCAAACGAAATTTTGTCTTCAACTACATATTTTTAGCTCACTCCAGTGTAAAGCTAGAATTTTTTTATAATGACATAATAATGACAAATAAAAGTAGTTCTCAAACATAAATACACTAGATTCGTAATCTTTCAACCGAAACATTAATTTGTATTGCTTAAGATACTATACACAGACCATATAATGATTCATCGGGAATGACAAGGAGAAAAAATTTAGATTCCTAAAATTTTTCCAATTCCAAAAATAATAGTATTTATAATTTTTTATTAATAGGTTCAAAAGTTATTAAGGATTTAAAAAGTCCCTTCAGATTCAAAAATTTTATTCCGAAAGGGTAGTGGATATAGTAACTTAGATTGTTTTATTTGATATAAGGTACCTGTACCTAATATGGCCCCCCTAAGCGATAATCGACGTTGTGGCCAATCAAATCAATATTTTTTGACGGGTAAGTTCTCATTTAAAAGCTTAATTCAAGAGCTTTAAAATGAGACATTACACGTTCGATTTTGATCAATGAGCTTCAAATGCCAGAGGATTTACCAAAACACGGTTTTTTAAGACACCTAAAATTTGTGTCCTAATATGGCCCGCCTTGAAGTAATTAATTAATTGCAATTTGTTCCTACTTTTTAAATCAATCAGGATATAAGATTTTAAAAACTTCAAAATTGTTATTATTTTAAAAATGATTTATTTAAAAATTGAGCCTTTTTTACAATGTTTTTGGAAGCTTTGCAACCAGTAGAAAAATTTCAACTTTAAATTTTGGTCAAATTTTTTTTTTTTAGCTATAATGCTTTTTTAGTTATAAATTGAAAAAAAAGCTTTGAAACAATTAAATTTATTTTACTTAAATAAAATGAGGATAGGATTTTCTAAAAAGTAAACATGAAACTAAGGACTCTTAATATCGGTATTTCTACTAATTCGTGGGGGGCCATATTAGGTACACTGCATAATAAAAAGTTATTTAAGAATAAAACCCGTTAGAAAACGAGTTGAACAAAAAATAAGGTCGCGTTTTAAAGCTGAAACAATAACGAATCGAAGCTACTTATTCAAATTTTGATAAGGTGCGTCTAATTATTTTGGCAGACCACTTAATTACAACGTAAAATAATAACGGAGGTATACGAAACGAGTTTTAGCTATTAGGCGTGCGCAAAAATAATTTTAAAATGTTCTAAACAACTGAAAACTTCATAATTCAGTGTTTTTGACTTCTTCCTACCTTGCAGAGATGCCGCATATCTAGCATATTCAAAATAACAGGGGGGGGGGCCATATTAGGCACAGGGCCATATTAGGCACACTTACCTTACTTTTTGCAAAAACAAAAGCCCGTGGATAACCTTACACGACACGCGAAAGCACGTGGGTTTGTTTTCATTCAAAATAACGAATGTTATATGATGTAGCAGGAACTTTTCACGCATGATCAGCGCGAGGTTCAGAGCGTTTCTTTCGAAGCATTGAGTTCAGGCCCGCGGGGGTTACGTTTGAAAAACGTGAAAGCGCAAGTAGTAAAAGAACGATAAAAATTTTTAATTATCGTTCAAAGAATGTTTTCCATTTTACTTACGAAAAATTGATTATTATTTTTAAAAAATATAGAATAAAATAAAGAAGCATCATCAAGTACTTATCCAAGTCAAAAGAATTAAAATTTCATTTTTTTTAAGAAGACGTTGACTTTTAACTAATAAGTCTTTTAAAATATTTTAAATGAAAAAAAAATTATTTCAGGCCAGATCAAGCCTTTTCTCAATATTTTTTATTTCTAGCGTAAACTTTTTAAGCCTGAGGTAGTTTTTAATCAGAAAAATTAATGTAAATACATAGCTTGTGTTCCATAATTGTTATTGCTTTGTGAAAGTTGAAATATTACTGAAACAAGTATAGGATTGCATTGCTTTCAATCAGAAATAATGATTAAGTAACTCTGAATCTTTTGAAACAAATACTTATAAGATCAATTTTCATTAAATAAAAAAAAAATTGTAATAATAATAATTTTTCACAACAATCATAAGATTAAATAATGAATAATCATGTATGAGCTAACTAATATTTTCAAAGAAATTTGTTTCCAATTAATTTCAACACTTAATTTGATACAATTTTTTCAAATACTTTTGCTGAATATTCAGTAATAAAATTAATTTTTTGAAGACGTTTCTGTACGAAATGAAGAAGAGTTATTTGAAATTTTAATTTTTTAAATCTTTAGAAGTAAATGCCAGGAGTATATGTACACATGATATTTATTTTGATTTCGTTAATTTTTTAAACAGTTACAGATGAAGAAACACTTAAATATTTATAATATAAGCTAAAAAGAACAGTAGTTTAATAAAATAAAATGGTTTAAAATAATTTAATGATATCAAATTTTTACGAGTAAAAAGTATTCATGCAAATTTTATATTTTTAAAATTTTTTAAAGTATCTATGAGCTCTAGATATTTGGTCAATCTGAAAGTGTCAACCTGTCTCAAGATAGGTTTTCCTGGCTCAAAAACGATAGAACTTTTTTTTAAGAATTCTTGCTTGATTGAAAGTTATTCTAATCAAAAAAATCTTTTGTCATTTGATTAGCATCACTCAGAGTCAAAATTCAACTGCTCAACCTGACCTGAAATAAGTGATGTAATACCGAAAAAAGTCTAGCTCGATTTTTTCGTAATTTTGTATCCGAATGTAGAGCTCCGTGTCAAAAAAATGATTTTCCAAAAAAATAGCAAATCATTGGGTCAACTCTACTACATTCAACCTGTCGCAGGTTAGGTTTTCCGGGCTCAAAGAGGATCTAATCTTTTTTTAAAGAATTCTTGCTTGACCGAAAGTCATTTTTATCGAAAAAATCTTTTGTCATTTGATGAGCATCTCTCAGAGCCAAAATTGAACTGCTCGTCTTGACCTGAAATGAGTGATCCGATACCGAAAAAAATCTAGCTTGTTTTTTTTATAATTTTAATCTCAAATGGAGGCCTCCGAGTCAAAAAAATCATTTGTCAACTGAATACCAAACATTTACGTCAAACTCAAACAGTCAACCTGTCTCAGGTTTGGTATTCTGGGCTCCAAAGGATCTAGCTATTATTACAAGAATTCTTGCTTGATTAAAAGGCATTCGGAACAAAAAAAATCTTTCGTCATTTAATAAGCATCTCTTGGAGTCCATATTTAACTTCTCGGCCCGACCTGAAATAGGTGATCCGTTACCAAAAAAAATCTAGCTCGATTTTTTCGTAATTTTAGACCCAAATGAAGTTCTCTGAATAAAAAAAGTCATGAGTGAAGAAAATAGCAAATATTTAAGGCGTTCTCCAGCAGCCAACCTGTCGCAGGTTAGGTTTTCTGGGCTCAATTAAGATCTAAATGAGGTCGGAAAAACTGACGTTCGCGAGGGACCCTTCTAATATGTAATTTATGAATTTTCATAGAATTTAAAAAAAAGTTCTAGGTTGAATAAATTTTACTTTTACGTAAGAGACGAGGCTGGAGCTATTCTAACTACATTTCACGATGGAAACAGCAGGTGACGATATAAGTTTGATCTTTGAGGTCGGAAAAACTGACGCCTTGCCAGGGACCCTTCTTATATGTTATTTATGAATTTTCATAATATTTAAAAAAAGCTATATGTTGTATAAATTTTACTTTAACGTTAAGAACGAAGCCAGAGCTATTCTAACTACAGTTCACGATATTAACAGCACGTGCCGATATCGGTTTGATCTTTGAGGTTGGAAAGACTGACGCCTTGCCAGGGACCCTTCTAATATGTAATTTATGAATTTTCATGGATTTCAAAAAAAGCTCTAGGATGAATACATTTTACTTTGAGCTTAAGAACGAAGCCAGAGCTATTCTAGCCACAGTTCACAATGGTAACAGAACGTGCCGATATCAGTTTGATCTTTTGGGTCGAAAAAACTGACGCCTTGCTAGGAACCTCTCTGACGTGTTTTTCATGAATTTTCATGAAATTTTAAAAAATTTCCAGGTGGAATTTTATTTACTTTTCGATTAGGCATGAAGCCGGAGCCATTCCAACTACAGATCTTAATGGTAACAGCACGTGCCAATATAAGTTTGATCTTTGAGGTCGGAAAAACTGACGCCTTGCTAGGGACCTCGCTGACGTGTTTTTTATGAATTTTCATGGAATTTTAAAAAATTTCCAGGTGGAATTTTATTTACTTTAAGCTTAAGAACGAAGCCAGAGCTATTCTAACCACAGTTCACAATGGTAACAGCACGTGCCAATATAAGTTTGATCTTTGGGGTCGGAAAAACTAACACCTTGCTAGGGACCTCTCTGACGTGTTTTTTATGAATTTTCATGAAATTTTAAAAAATTTCCGGTTGGAATTGTATTTACTTTTCGATTAGGCATGAAGCCGGAGCCATTCTAACTTCAGTCTACGATGGTAACAGCACGTGCCGATATCAGTTTGATCTTTGCGGTCGGAAAAACTGAGGCCTTGCCAGGGACCCTTCTAATATGTAATTTATGAATTTTCATGGATTTCAAAAAAAGCTCTAGGATGAATAAATTTTACTTTGAGCTTAAGAACGAAGCCAGAGCTATTCTAGCCACAGTTCACAATGGTAACAGAACGTGCCGATATCAGTTTGATCTTTTGGGTCGAAAAAACTGACGCCTTGCTAGGAACCTCTCTGACGTGTTTTTCATGAATTTTCATGAAATTTTAAAAAATTTACAGGTGGAATTTTATTTACTTTTGGATTAGGGATAAAGCCAGAGCCATTCTAATCATAGTTCTTAATGGTAACAGCACGTGCCGATATCAGTTTGATCTTTGAGGTTGGAAAGCTTGACGCCTTGCCAGGGACCCTTCTTCTATGTAGTTTATGAATTTTTATAGAATTTACAAAATGTTCTAGGTTGAATAAATTTTACTTTCAGCTTAAGAACGAAGCCAGAGCTATTCTAACCATACTTCACAATGGTAACCGCACGTGCCAATATAAGTTTCAGCTTTGGGGTCGGAAAAACTGACACCTTGTAAGGGACCTCGCTGACGTGTTTTTTATGAATTTTCATGAAATTTTAAAAAATTTCCGGTTGGAATTGTATTTACTTTTGGATTAGGCATGAAGCCGGAGCCATTCCAACAACAGTCCACGATGGTAACAGCACGTGCCGATATCAGTTTGATCTTTGATGTCGGAAAAACTGAGGCCTTGCCAGAGACCCTTCTTATATGTAATTTATGAATTTTCATGGATTTCAAAAAAAGCTCCAGGATGAATAAATTTTACTTTGAGCTTAAGAACGAAGCCAGAGCTATTCTAGCCACAGTTCACAATGGTAACAGAACGTGCCGATATCAGTTTGATCTTTGGGGTCGAAAAAACTGACGCCTTGCTAGGAACCTCTCTGACGTGTTTTTCATGAATTTTCATGAAATTTTAAAAAATTTCCATTCGGAATTGTATTTACCTTTGGATAAGGCATGAAGCCAGAGCCATTCTAACCACAGTTCTTAATGGTAACAGCACGTGCCAATATAAGTTTGATCTTTGAGGTCAGAAAAACTGACGCCTTGCTAGAGACCTCGCTGACGTGTTTTTTATGAATGTTCATGAAATTTTAAAAAATTTCCAGGTGGAATTTTATTTACTTTTGGATTAGGAATTAAGCCAGAGCCATTGTAACCACGGTTCTTAATGGTAACAGCACGTGCCAATATAAGTTTGATCTTTGAGGCCGGAAAAACTGACGCCTTGCTAGAGACCTCGCTGACGTGTTTTTTATGAATTTTCATGAAATTTTAAAAAATTTCCGGTTGGAATTGTATTTACTTTTCGATTAGGCATGAAGCCGGAGCCATTCTAACTACAGTCCACGATGGTAACAGCAAGTGCCGATATCAGTTTGATCTTTGAGGTCGGAAAAACTGAGGCCTTGCCAGGGACCCTTCTACTATGTAGTTTATGAATTTTCATGGATTTCAAAAAAAGCTCTAGGATGAATACATTTTACTTTGAGCTTAAGAACGAAGCCAGAGCTATTCTAGCCACAGTTCACAATGGTAACAGAACGTGCCGATATCAGTTTGATCTTTGAGGTTGGAAAGACTGACGCCTTGCCAGGGACCCTTCTTCTATAGAGTTTATGAATTTTTATAGAATTTAAAAAAAGTTCTAGGTTAAATAAATTTTACTTTAAGCTTAAGAACGAAGCCAGAGCTATTCTAACCACAGTTCACAATGGTAACAGCACGTGCCAATATAAGTTTGATCTTTGGGGTCGGAAAAACTGACACCTTGCTAGGGACCTCTCTGACGTGTTTTTTATGAATTTTCATGAAATTTTAAAAAATTTCCGGTTGGAATTGTATTTACTTTTCGATTAGGCATGAAGCCGGAGCCATTATAACTTCAGTCCACGATGGTAACAGCACGTGCCGATATCAGTTTGATCTTTGGGGTCGGAAAAACTGTTGCCTTCCCAGGGACCCTTGAAATATGTAATTTATGAATTTATATTGAATTTAAAAAAAGCTCTAGGTTTGAATAAATTTCAGGTCGGGCCGAGCAGTTCAATTTAAACTCTGAGAGTTGCTAATCAAATGACAAAATATTTTTTTGATTAAAATGCCGTTTAATAAAGTAAGAATTCTTGAAAAAAAGTTAGATCCTATTTGAGCCCTGAAAACCTAACCTGAGACACGTTAACTGTTTCAGATCAACCCAAATATTTGCTATTTTTTTGGAAATGATTTTTTTGACTCGGAGGGTTCCGTTTGTATAATAACGAAAAAATCGAGCTAGTTTTTTTCGTTGTCGGAACATCCATGTCAGGTCGGGCTGAGCAGTTGAATTTTGACTCTGAGAGATGCTAATCAAATGACAAACGATTTTTTTGATTCAAATGCTTTTTAATCAGGCAAAAATTCTTGAATAAAAATTTAGATCTCAATTGAGCCCGGAAAACCTAGCCTGCGACAGGTTGGATGCTGGAGAACGCCTCAAATATTTGCTATTTTCTTCACTACTGACTTTTTTCATTCGGAGAACTTCATTTAGGTCCAAAATTACGAAAAAAACGAGCTAGATTTTTTTCGGTGTCGGATCATTTATTTCAGGTCAGGACGAGCAGTTAAATATTGACTCCAAGAGATGCTTATTGAATGACAAAAGATTTTTTTGATTCAAATGCCTTTTATTCAAGCAAGAGATCTTAAAAAAAATATTGATCCCATTTGAGCCCGGAAAACCTAACCTGCGACAGGTTGACTGTTTGAATTTGACTAAAATATTTGGTATTCAGTTGACAAATGATTTTATTGACTCGGAGGCATCCATTTAAGTTTAAAATTATAAAAAAATGAAGCTCGATTTTTTTCGGTATCGCCTCACTTATTTCAGGTCAGGCCGACCAGTTCAATTTTTGGCTCTGTGAGATGTTCATCAAATGACAAAAGATTCTTTTGATTAAAATGACTTTCGGTCATGCAATAATTCTAAAAAAAAAAGTTAGATCCTTTTTGAGCCCGGAATACCTAACCTGAGACAGGTTGACTGTTTGAGATTGACTTGAATATTTGCTATTGAATTAGAGAATGATTTTTATGACTCGGAGGGCTCCATTCAGATTCAAAATTACGAAAAAATCAAGCTAGATTTTTTTTGGTAACAGATCACCTATTTCAGGTCGGGCCGAGCAGTTGAATTTTAACTCTGAGAGATGCTTATTAAATGACAATTGATTTTTTTGATTCAAACGGCTTTTAATCTGGCAAAAATTCTTGAATAAAAATTTAGATCCTATTTGAGCCCAGAAAACTTAACCTGCGGCAGGTTGAATGTAGTAGAGTTGACCCAAATATTTGCTATTTTATTGGAAAATGATTTTTCTGACACGGAGCTCTCCATTCGGATACAAAATTACGAAAAAATCGAGCTTAACTTTTTTCGGTATTTCATCACTTATTTCAGGTCGGGTTGAGCAGTTGAATTTTACTCTGAGAGATGCTAATCAAATGACAAAAGATTTTTTTGATTAAAATAACTTTCAATCAAGCAAGAATACTTAAAAAAAGTTGTATCGTTTTTGAGCCAGGAAAACCTATCTTGAGACAGGTTGACAGTTTCAGATTGACCAAATATCTAGAGCTCAAAGATACTTTAAAATAATTAAAAAAAATAAAATTTGCATGAATACTTTTTACTCGTAAAAATTTGATATCATTAAATTATTTTAAACCATTTTATTTTATTAAACTACTGTTCTTTTTAGCTTATATTATAAATATTTAAGTGTTTCTTCATGTTTCTTCATTCAAGTGTTTCTTCTGTAATTGTTTAAAAAATTAACGAAATCAAAATAAATATCATGTGTACATATACTCCTGGCATTGACTTCTAAAGATTAAAAAAAATTAAAATTTCAAATAACTCTTCTTAATTTCGTACAGAAACGTCAGGGTTCATATAATTAAAAAAAAAAAAAAGAACAGGCAATATAACCTCTGTCCAACGTTGTTATTGGTTATTAGTAAAAAAAAAATACGCGATTATAAAGTTATATTAATATTATACGTGTGCAGTGTTTGGTTCGACTGATTAAACACTTTTTCAGAAGATCCCAATTGTTTTTTTTTATTATATACATATTTTTTTTATTTCTATCAGTCTTATATATTTATTTGAAGATGGATAGGAAACGTTTGAAAAACCGCCAAATAAATCTCGAAAGATTAGTGCATTTGATAGTAACATATGGAAATTTTGAAACTGTCAATGATGTAAAAATATTACTTGCAGGTGATTTATTTGAAAAGGTAAGTTTATTTTAAATCATTACACCGTAACGTTAAAATAAAAAAATATACTTTTGAAAAAAAATTAATTTCATTTATGAAAAGTTAAGGGGGCAGTAGGGGCTACAAATTATCAAAAAATCCATTTTATTTTTTCATTTTCGTAAAGTATAGGGTCTTAAAAATGTCCCCTCAAAATTAGAAGTCATTCGGTGCAAAACTTTCCAGATACAGAGCTCTAAGCCCGGGCGCTCCAGCTCGGTCGCACGGCTCGTCGCACTTTAAACGCGTTTTTCTCGAAACTAACATTTCCAAAGTCGGCGATCACTCTCATTTCAAAACTACTGCACCTATCGTTCTAAAATTTGGCAAACTTTCTTGTTATATAAGATACCAGCCCCCTACGGAGAGTTTTTATTTTTATTTTTATTTTTTAGGTTTTACGGATACAAAATGGCGTCAATTTTCCGCGAAAAATCGGTATTTTTTAAATAATTGTTGCTAAATCTTGAAAAAAAATTTTAAAAATAAAAACTCTACGTAGGGGGGGGGTGGAAAAAAGTCCTATTCTAACTAAAAAATTTGGATTCCATTTCACGTAACCCAGTGCAGTCCCAGAGATCACCGCGGATCAGCTTTTTTTTTAACGTCTTCGCAAATGTTACGTCAGCGGCTCATTTATGAATATTTTTATTCAAAAATTTGACAAAATATACTTCAAATATTGCTCTATCATAAGTCATTGTTTAAATAAATGCATTTGTTTATACGTTGCCACAAAAAATCGCCGAAAAAGTGCTTTTTTTACCAATTAGCCCCTACTGCCCCCTTAAATAAAATAGCCATATCAATAGACTATTGGGATATTTTTGTACCATATTCTGTTATAAATTTAAGATATACAGATCGTATCGGATTAGTGGTGATGGAAAACTAAGTTTTTTTCATAAAATAAGCAATTTATGGGAAAAGAACGCCGATCTAAAGAAAATGGTAAAGAATCTTCTGTAGGGCAAAGCTAATGAAAATGATGATGAAATAACACATGATTTTGGTGATGATATTGATAAAGGTTTGTTTTATTCATACATGAAAATTTTATCGGAAATACTCTATCTTATTATTAGCTTTTTATTCAAATAAACGTAATTATTTTTCTAGTTTTTAAGCCTTCAATTTTTTTATATGAATTTTATGCTTTAGAAAAAAAGAGAATAAGAATAAGAGATAAGAAATATCTTAAACCTTGCTGAGTTTTAACCTATTTTAACAATTATTTTTTAAATTGTTATTTATCGCTTTAATTTTTTTTTTTTTTTTTTTTTTAGTCCTTTTTGTTCTGATAAGTTACTTTAAGGGGGTACTTTGACCTCTTGGGTTAAAAAAAAATATATAATTTTTAGATTTTTTTGCATACTAAGGATTTAATATCATCCAACAATTTTTATTGCACATTAAAAAGTAATTTTTACATAACATACAGTAACATTTTTTAGCAAATTATTGATAATCGAGCCGATGAAGGTAGATCTTTGGAGACACCTTCAAAATGAATTTTTATCGGTATCCATAGGCATTTGATAACCGTTGTATCGATCGTTCTGCCATGCAACAGTCATCAAATGCCTATGGATACCGATAAAAAATCATTTTGAAGGTGTCTCTGAGGATCTACCGTCATCGGCCTGTTTTTCATTATTTTACTGCAAAAATTTTACTGAATTACAGTACTTTCTAATGTAAAATAAAAATTATTGAATAATATTACATTCTTACTATGTAATAAGTCACAAAAATATGATTTTTTTTCAACCCACAAGGTCTAAGTACCCTCTTTATAGAACCGTGATCAGCTAAGTGTCTATGTGCTATTTTGAATTTGTAACTTCAAGAATTTCTAGATTTTTAATTAATTTCGATACAGTAAAACCTCGATATTTGAAAGTGAAATCTTGTACACGTGAATTTCTTATACTGACCAATGTAAGATTACCTCTATTATTCAAAATTTTTCATTCGAAAAGGAGGTTTGCAAAAATGCCGAAAACTGCTTCTCACGAAATTGACTGGAACTCTGGCTTTGGGTGTCTTTTAGGACCCGTTTTGAAATCCCATAGTTACTTTTTCGATTAAAGCATTTACCGCGCATGCACAGTGACTTTTATTTCCCATGTAAATGGCATTGGGAGGCCAGTTTTTAGTTAATTTCTCGGAAAACAGAAGAACCTCACATTTGAAATTTTAGTATGTTTTAGAGACATAAAAAACACAAATTTTCAGGGTATGGTGGTGAAGGGGCATGAGGGGCCACCCTATGTTTCAAGCTTTACAAACTTAAAAAATAAATTTTTTTTTTTCAAAATTTCATAGTTTGGTCTCTAGTTATCAGATCAAAATCAGGTTTATCGCAAAATTTTTTAATTTACTTGTAATTTTTAGGAAAATTTTTGTTACTAAAGTTTTAAGAAGTTTTACTGCACGTAAATCGTGCATAACCTCAAAATTTTGAAATCATTTCATTAATTCATTTATTTTCAACAGATGTTTCTCTGACGACTGATAATTTACTAAAATTTAATAATGTAAACGATATCGACGTTAATCCAGTTTTAGACCTGATTCCTACTAACAACCTTCTACTTGATGACTTTGAAAAATCTATTTGTTCAAATGAGCACGGCTACATTAGCTCGTGCACTGGCGTAAAAATTTCGACAAATGATGGGGCACTCACAAACTCGACCGATGGTACTGAAACTCAAATCACAAGCTTAAGCACGAAATTCACTCAAAGTAAGCTTTTACCAGATCTATGTTAATATTAATCAATTTATATAGCGGATGAAACTAAAATTAAACTTGATAGTCAGACAAATTCATCTTGGAAAATAAACTGAGAACAATAAATCTTATCCGTGTTAGTGTATTGACTCAGAATTTATGAATTCCAGTGATGATTTAAATGTATTTACTTGTCTGACAATTTGAATAACCCCATGAGACATTGATCACTATCGCATTTAATTCAAATAACATCAAAAGTTGGTACCACACCACTACATTTATTATCAACTAAAAATGTAAATTCAGTCAGTTTTATGAAAAAGTTATAAATAATTTTGTGTCATCTATTTTTTTTATAATTTTATCTTTATCTTTAGATATTGGCTTGTACAGCGTTATGCAGTCAATACCTTGGGCATTTTTATGCAAACAACAAATTAAAGTATTTATTTAATTATTTTCAATTTGCAGGGTCTGAACCGATAAAATTTTTTGGTGATAAAATTTGTTATATTAAAAATTTTTGCAACATGTGTGTACTTGTCTAACAATTCCAATAACCCCATGAGACATTAATTACCATCTCATTTAAATGCAGCCAATGTCAATGACCAATCACAGGGAGTTAGCATCTATATTATATACATATAAATTAAACTTAATAGTCAGACATTCATCTTGGAAAATAAACTGAGAAGAATAAAACTTATCAGTGCTAGCGTATTGACTCAGAATCTAAGTTCCAATGATGATTTAAATGATGTATATATACATATATATTTATTTAACTTTAACTGATCACGGTTATTGACATCTCCTGAACTTAAACTTGCTGTACGTTGGATGAATTATAACAGCTAACTTGATAAAAAAGCATGAACCACTGCAACATTTTTAAATTACTATTAAACTGAAAAAGTTTATTTCAGTTAAATTCTTCAAAAGGTAATTAAAAAAATTTAATCTTTATGAGTGTATTAGTTGAGAGTCAGCATATGGAAACCTCTTTGACAACCCCAAAGAAAGTGAAGTAGTTCTGAAGAATCATCATTGAAATGTTTACTCTGAATCGCTACACTTGCATTGATAAATTTTATTATCACAAACACACTTCCAATATGAACCTTTCTGACAATCAAGTTAAATTTTACTTTTGGCTGCTAAACTAACTTCCCATATTGGTTTATTGACATTAATAATTTAAAAGATTTGCTTTGATAGTAAATAAGTGCATTCAACTTAAAACTGTTTATACAAAATATTCATACACTTCACATCAAGAGAAAAATCATTCACTCACACACATTCAGAAAAAACTTCAATTTTAATGAAGGCCAATAAACTTTCAAAGCTGCAACAGAATATTTCACAATTTTAACTCACAGCTTACACAAAAATTAGAATAACTTATAGATGATATCACAGGACAACCGTCGACTTTCAATATTTTGTTTTAAAAAATTAAAGTCAAATATTTCTATAATTACTAACCAATAATTATAGAAATAATAATTATTAATTAAACTATGCTAATTATGAATTTAGCGTGATGCCACTATATATTTGACTACTTTTCTAATTACTTAATTTTTTAAATCATACAATAATGAGCGCTGTCTTCTGCAGCAGCTCGAGCTGATCAGCTGTTGTCATGGGCGGCGGGCGGCCCAGGCTGGGCCTCTTGCGTCCGCGCACCTCGCCTGCGCAGGCTTCTCGCAGCTTGCTGCAGCAGGCCAGCAGCAGGCTGCAAGAGTGAGACAGAGAGTCCGTAACATCCGGTTTCGGCTGCAGAGAGACCGGATGCTCGACACTGAAATCGGAAATCGCCTGAATCTTGAGCGAAGAGAATTTGGGGAGTTGAAAAATTGAAACGTTGATAACTTTATAATGCGACCATATTTCGTGATGATTTTTTTTTAAATTACTCAGAGAATCACCGGCTATGCGTAGGCTATATGGTTTAAAAAAAATAATCATCCTAATATTGTTTTTCTCGTGATCGTCCTAACCTAAAATCGAAATTCAATGTATATAAAGCCCTGCAGGCTTTCACGGTAGTAGGTTAAAAAAACCTACTCGCCGTCAAAGCCCGATTGGGCTTTAGGATTTTTTTTATTTTTTTATTTTTTATTTTTTTATTTTATGCCTTCCTAAACCTTACGGTTAATACAGCAACATAAATTTAGTTTAAATAATTCATACAAATTATGTTAGTTTTGCTTCAAACATTCTATAAATATAAATTACAAGATTTACTAAATTTCAGAATCACTTTCAAAGAGTTTAAATCCCCTCTAGAAAAAATGTTTTCAATCGAATAAGGAACCTTAGTTTTCAACTTTGAAAGTTCACTCAATAAAAGACCTCTATTTTGATCAAATAAACAACACTCCCACAACAAATGATTCGCGTCCTCGGATTCAAAATCACACTTGCACTCCGGTGAACAGATTATATTTTTCCTATGCAGCGAGGCTGCAGTACTGTAATGGTCGGCCCTAAGTCTGTAGATGGTGACTATCTCCCTTCTGTCGAAACCAGAGTTGTGAAACCAGGGTTTGTTCTTGTGATTTAAGTAATTGCCAAAGTAGATGATGCCTTTGTAGTCGCCTTCATTGATGTTTTTCACAAAAGTTTTTTCTCTCGCTTCCATGCTCTAGCTTAGACTGAAGTCAGAATGTGGTATGCACCAACTGGTATCATCGTAAGAGCTGCCTCTTTGGCATTGAGATCAACCTCTTCATTCCCCTCGATCTCACAGTGACCTGGAACCCAGAAAAGATTGGGAAGCTCTTCCAAAATGCTAACTTTCTTGATTTTTGCCAGTTTACTCTTGATAACTTTGATGTAGGGGTTCATATTAATGTCATCCGAACGTAATGCCATCAGTACACTTCTGGAGTAAGAAAAAATATAATACTTCCTATCAGGATCAAGGGTAACCCAGTCGAGAGCAGAACTAATGTCCATTGCCTCACCAGTAAAAATCGAAGCAAATTTATGAACCTTTCTCATCATACTTGTCACTTGGAACATAAAATGTCCAATCAACTGGTTGTTCCAAAGTTTTGCTGGCATCAGAAAATATGTTACTAACACTTGATTTGCCGAATAGAACCTGGATATCAGCATTAATTACTGGAGAGTCAGACAGCTTAATGGAGGAACCCAAGTCGACTGGTACCTGAGGAATTTGTCACCATAGTCCATCTGATATTCTGGGTCCTTGCTGGTACGAAAGAGGTAAGGAAGCGCAACGTTGTGAACCTTTATAATGGACTTATCAAAAATTTTTTTTTTTTGTCTAGCACTTTTTGTGTTTATCGAAGTAGTGTACAACAGAATTATAACAAGAACCGTTACCGTTTGATAGAAATTTGTTTATGAACTTAATTCCTTGTTCTTCGACTCTGTCTTACAGTGCCAATAATTTGGATTCATCCAGAATAACATTTTTTGGAGTAGACAACCTGTACCCAAAAGCAGTTCTAATGGCGGCCAGCTGTACACTATCCAGAAGATTAGAATATTGATTTTATTTCGGCCAATAAACGAATAAACCATAGTCTATGACCGAGCGAATAAAACTTTTATAAAAGTTCAGAGCAGTACCCGGATGAGCACCCCACTATGCTGCTGATAGGAGTTTCATCACGTTAATTATATTTCTAGTTTTTCTGTCCACCTTTTTAACATGCTTTTCGAAGGAAAACTCAAAGTCAAATTGAATTCCCAAGAATCTAGCTTGCTCCGTGTACTTGATAACAGCATCACCAATTTTAACTTCAATGCTTCCTGGACCAACTCCTCTTTTATTGAAGTGCAAAATCTTGGTTTTTCAACTTTGAGTTCAAGTCCAAGTTTTTTCAAGTTGTTCAGAATGGTGTCGCAAGCACATTGCAATTGCTCAGCGCAAGTGCTAAGATCTTCAGCACTGCTGTATACACCTAGATCATCAGCAAACTGAGATACGTAAACTGACCCCGACTGCAACATTTCTAACATATATGTTAATAGTATATTACTTTACTAGGCTCGCCCTTGGCCTTACAATCACGCAGGCACGAAAATCCAACCTCCCTGCCGTAAGGAGTATACTATTTTTCCTCTTCTCGTCCCGAAAGTACGACCAAAATTAATAATAATCACGAAAATATGCAACTGTAAAAAAACACCTGCCACGCTGCAACCTACCGAACTACTTTTGCGGCCGCTAATACTAGCGCTTTACGCGGCCACTACACACATAATGTTTGCCCGAGAGCCCGCGAGACTACGAGAGAGAGAGAGAGAGAGAGAGAGAGAGAGAGACAGCGCTGGCCGCTGGCTTTTGTTTTGACGAGACGAAATCGAGTAAAAACTGGCCAGCAGCGGCCAGCGCAACAAAACATAATTAACAAATCATGGATGATCTTTTTAGTAAGATTAAGTGCTGATATGCATACTCAAAATAAGACACTGCTTTGCACACACATGCACACCACCGGCCGATACGACCAAGATAACAAATCACGGATGAACTTTTTAGTCAGCGGCAGGTGCTGATATGAATACTATAGTTAAGAAACACGCTTCACACACACCACAAAATCATTATTTTCTTACTTATGCTATTGAAGTAAACAAAAAGAATCTTTTTCTCAGCTTCAATTTCGAATTATCATCTTCACACTTTTTTGAGTGATGTATAAGTAGATATTAATCTAAAGATTTTTAACCGACAACGTTTGTCAAAATTTGCAAGTGCATCTCCCTCTCAAAGTAAAATTCCATCATCAAAAACTTTACCCATTTTTACTTTTGTTGTTTAAACATTAACCATATTGGAATAATTAAATCCAAAAAACTTCGTTTTTACTATTACGCTAACTTTTGAGGTTAGATCCAATACGCTATCCGCTACTCACGGAGCACGGACGCTAGAGACAGCGGCAGCTCGAGTCTCGAGCGGCAGTGTAAAGTCGAGCAGCCAGTCAGAGCGCTGTATCTACAAGACAGTTATTAAAAGTAGCACCTCCCAGCCTAAAACGCGTCAGCGGAGGACGTACTTTCGTGCCGGGAGTTGGCAAAAAGTATTTGGCTAAGGAGTCCACCCTGTGGGACACCTTTGGTAACACTTCTTGGTTCTTCAAAGTTAATTATGCATGTGATTAATCTCTCCGTGCAGATATGAGAAACAAAACTGTTCAACTTCTGGGAGCATCCGACTTCAACGAGCTGCTGGAACAAAATTGTAGAGACCACGTTATCAAAGGCGCCTTTTACATCCAGAAAAATGACCACCGTGTCGCGACCGCTTCCAAACCCATCCTGCACACAAAGAGACAAATTGAGTGTATTGTCGATGCATGACCGACCTTTTCAAATTACTCTGGTCAGGTGAAATAACACCATGGTATTCACACCACCATTGAAGCCTATTCTTCATCGTAATTTCCAGGATCTTGCATAAACACTGAGTCATGGTGATTGGGCGTAGACTACTATTGTCAGGCTTTTTGAAGAGATGGACAAACGTTTTTTTGCAGTCATTTTGAAAATCAAAAATTTCATCGTATGAGCAAAGACTCTACAATGACTAGTATGTCAAGACCCTCCATCATTTTTTCCAGCTCGGTGCTTTTGCTCTCGATGCTTCTAGAGTTCCAAAACAATATCTTAAGTTCCTTATCAAGAATTTCAGCATTTTCAGCAGCCAGAGCTACCGTCTTATCAATTTATCTCATCTCAGTAGTCTATCATTGATTCAGTTTCTGTCTCCGCGTATCAGTAGCTGATTCCTCCGTGGATTCAAAGGTATTGTTCTCCAGAGCCTTCCTAATCGCAATCAGTTTTTGCTTGATACTTCTACCTTATACCAAACTGTGTACTTCTTCAACCAATTTCGAAAGGGCATACGAGTCGTTAAGGAAAGTAAGAGCGGTACTTTTCCTTTCTAGAGGTTTACAAGAAAATGTCTTTAAGACCAGCTCGACAAATTTTTCAAACTTAAGTTGGTGTTGAGTCTCCGAGGCAGCTATGTGAGCCCAAGCAGGCTCAAGACTCGAGGTTGTCGTGAAAATTTAATCATTAGGTTCTCTTTCTCCTAGGGTACATCTTTTCTAAGCTGGTTTTTTAGGCTTGATCAATGCCTTCCTCACAAGACTATCATTTTGGTCGGTCTGATTTGGTTTAAGATCACAGTTCAATGAAATTTCACTGTTCGTAAAAGAGAGCGGTCTCTTGAGATCATACCGTTCCGCATATACATTTGAACCATTGGTGATCAACTTGTCATTCACCGTGGAGATGATCGAAGACGAATTTTGATTGAACACACCGAAAGCGCCGGGGCTTACCTCAGACCGGCTGGCCGGAGGCGTGTTGTTGCCAGTCAAAGCTTGCTGATCTTGATTTTTTATATCACTTGACTCTTCACTAGGCTTATTAGACTCTTTCATATTTTTATGGCAGTTGACCCTGAAATGTCCTGGCAGACCACAAATAAAACACTTAGGTGTGTCAAGTTAAAAAAAAACATTATTCACTGTGTGAGGTGTGTGAAACTTGACCGGCTTGGTAGGCAACTTGTTGACGTCTTCCAGGTGTATCCAAACAAAACGTCTAAAACTCTTAATACTGAAAATGTTATTGTTTTCCGGCCCCATATTTGTTTTGAACTCAGCAACACTAGACAGAGTGCGTATTTTACAGTTCTTAGTTAAAAACTTTTTCAATGCCGAGTTCGATATGCGGTACGTAGCACTAGAGATTATGATCTTGACGGATTTAGCGACAAAATATCTCAAAATAATTTTCTCTCCATTCACTTCGATTGAGCCTGCTTCCTCGATGAGTTTTGTCGCCTGCGTAGCTGAAGCCATAGCCGCACATATTCGGAAGTTAAAAATGCGGGAGCAATATAGAAAACTTTTAGTATCATCAATTATCTTGTTAACAGCTTCTACATATATAATCTTTGATTGAAATATCTTTACGGGCATCAAAAGCAATGGCTTGGGCGAGGTTCAGACGGATCGTTGTAATCTTGAACGGAGATAGAAAAATCAGCTGTAGTGGCAGCCATTTTAGGTTACGAGCAGAGTCACACTAAGAGAAAGCCCGCCACTGACTAACAAAATTACGCAACACAAAAAATATTTCTCGAACTTAAGTGATGGACAGGGGCCAAAAATTACGAAATAATCTCTACAGTAGGTTTGAAACACGACTTCAAAGGGATCACCGAAACACGCGACAGTCATCATTCACGGTGTCGGGCATACTGAATCTACATTTATATATATTTTTTTTATTATACCACTTTATACCATTTTATGGTTAATTGGGTGTTACATTAAAGTTTTTACGGTAGGGGTTTACAGTAGGGTTACAATTACGTTCGTGGGGTCCTTCATGATTCATCAGATAAGGTGAAGATACCGTCCGATATTCCATCAGCTATTGATGGGTAGCAGTGAAGGGTCGAAGGGTCTTGAGCCTTATCTGGTGTGATTCGTTTATAATTCTTAGTGAGCATTTATCCAATCATTGGTTGCCATCTCCTTTAGTCCTCTGAATTTACCAGTATTCCCCAAGAATTCTTGTCGCGTCTCTTGCGGGATGAGCGGTTCGTCTCGCCGCTAGCTCGAAAAATCGACCGAGCGGAGATTCGAACCGGCGTCCCTCGGCGCGCCGAAGTTTCAGACAACTAAGACGCAAGACATTTATATTATTATTTTCATTTAGTTAAATGAGTACATTATTATATTTACAGATGGAGAAACTTCGAAAAAGATTTTAACCAAATTCCAACACTTTCAAATTGATGAACTTTTATGGGCAACAGATGGAACTTGTGTTTTTTGGCCTGCAAATGTTAGTAAAGTTGATGATCAAGAAATAAAAATTAAATTTATTCCTAGATATTTGAATTACAAAAAAGAAATTATCATTACTGACATAGAAAATGTTAAAAAATGGGATCAACATTCATCATCAGATTTGAAAAAAAATGTCATTCAAAAAGATAAAAAGTTATTTGAAAAAGCTGTTAAACAAGGTTTAATGAATAAAAAAAATTATTAAAAAAAAAAAAAAAATTAATCGTTATTTTCCATTTAATCGCAGATTTATGTATCTTTCTCTCTATCTATATATTATACAGGGTGGCGCATATTAATGTATTGTGCCATTATCTCGAAATTTAAACCACGTGCAAAAAAGTTTTTCATATAAAAGTTGTTTGGTTTGTTGGAGGAAGTAAAATGGTGACCTTGAATTTGGGCCCAGGGCCTTATGTTGGGCCCTACCGACTTCAAGTCCGTTTTTTAAAATGGGAACCCATATTTTTCTCATCGGATTCGGAAATAGCAAGAAATTTTACGTATTTTAGGTATTTTTTGTAATTTTTTTTGGGCCACTGTAAGGCCCAGTAAGCCCTAATAAAGCCTGTTTAATTTTAACAGCATGATTATTGGAAAAAAAGAATTATTTCGTATTGTACATGCATTGAGAAAGTTTCTTGGTTTAAAATTTTCAACAAAATGGGCCTAAAAAAATTTGTCCCGGGGCCTTATGCTGTGCCCTACGGACCTCAAGTCCATTTTTTAAAATAGAAACCCCGAGTTTGTTTGACTACTGCTGCACACAGCGGGCCAAAGACCATCACAACGTGTGACTTGAACGTCAGAGCAGACGACAATTTTTGTGTTATATTTCGCGTGTACTATAAACAGTTATTATCAAATTAATAGAACCAAATATGGTTTTTTAAAGTAAAATACATCTAGTATTTGATGAAAGTATAAAAATTTTGCCTTATTATATTAAATTTTTTTTTAAATTAGCTTCTTTTAAAATGTTTAAGGGGAGGTTCTATTGTTTTTTTTTTTTTTTTTTTTTTACTGAATTATATTTCATAGAAAAAATTACATATCGGTCTCAAAATTTTTACACATTAAAGTTAATATCTTCAAATGTGAAAAAAAAAATTTTTTATTTTTTATTTATATCAATGGCGTCTCAAAATGGCGGTCTTAAAAATGTCCTCTTTTTTGCTGACGGAATTTTTTACTCTACAACGGTAAATCTGAAACCAACAAGTAAAGTGGTTTTATAATCTGTATAGATTTGGCTATGTCCGGTAGAATATTTAGACATTTTTATTGAAATAAAACAAAATTGCGGTCTCCTGAATAAAAACTGGTTATTTTTCAACTGAAATTGTTTATAACATTGTTAAATATTTATAAAATTATCTAATTATGCTACCGGACATAGCCAAAACTATACAGATTATAAAACCACTTTACTTTTTGGTTTCAGATTTAGCGTTGTCGAGTTAAAAATACCGTCAGCAAAAAAGAGGAATTTTTGAGAACGCCATTTTGCGATGTCATTGAAAAAAAAAAAAAAAAAAAAAAAATTATTTTTTCATATTATAAGATATTAACTTTAATGTGTAAAAATTTTGAGATCGACATGTAATTTTTTCTATGAAATAAAGTTCAGTAAAGAAAAAAAAAAAAAAAAAAAACATGAGAACCTCCCCTTAAATAACCCCAAAATTCTTTTTTTTTTAAATTGACATTTATTTAATTAAAACCATTAATTTTTGGTTAGTTATTTTATGTTGTTAATCTTTAATCATTTTTATAGGTTTTTTGATTTAGTATTTTTTTTTAAGTAAAATTTTTGTTTGAACTTTTTTTTCTAAAATATAAAAGAGACTTTATACTATCTCCTACTATTTTTTATTTTACTACTCACTGCATTTTTTTTAAATAATAGCGAAGGTCCAAAATACCCCCCTCTCCCCTACCGTGATTCATTAAATATGGACCAACTAAAATATTAATATTTTTGTACTTACAGAATTTAACCCTCATTCACAAAAAATATATTAATAATTTTTTATTTAATCAGTTTTTTTTTTTTTTTTTCTTTTTAACGATTACAAAAATGCATGAAATTTAAAAGTGAGTGAGGTTTTGAATAAAAATAATAATTAATTATTAATGAAAAATAAAACTGAATGATTTTTTGTGATGCAACTCAAGCATTTTTTTTTCTAAATAATACTTTACGTAAACCAAAGTACAAATTATACAATTAATGAATAGCGTTGTGGTGCGGGACCCCCTGAATGAAAAGTTAAAAATTTAATTACAATAAACAAATCAGAATCAAGGCTATTCAAAGAATGAAGAGTTAAAGAACCCGATCTAACAAACAATTTTTCCCAGAACTGGAAGATACGAACCGACCAAAAGTAAACATTTACTCAAAATGTCAATCAAATCATATATAATCTTTCTTTTCTCCAAAGCCTTCTTCGACTTAAACTGTAAAGTCTTGCCGTAAAGTGGAAACATATTAACGAACGACTCAGATTTTACTTTTTTTATTAGATGATGATTGTTTTGAGTCAAAGGACTGACTTCATCAATTGTTTTCGGTATAACAGATACCACGGATTGAAATCATCATTTATTTCTTCAATTATCTTGAATAATATTCAATGACTGTGGTAATTTTTTCAAAATCCGGAATGAAAGCCGCAAAAATATAGAATCATTTCTGAGCAAATCTGGGAGAGCTGGGAGCAGGCACAAATGAGTTAATAAATTTTAATATTCAAATGTAAGCTCTTTATCAGACTGCTCGCCGCTTTCGATGCAACATGCCATGACATCAAGAACTGCCGTTATATGATCCTCTTCAGAGATTTGTTGTATTAGAGATTTCTCGACGCTCCACGAAGACCTGTATGTTGAATATGATGAGCTCTAACCGATACCTAAAGCATATTCGTTTGTTGAATCTTTGTACATGGCTTGATCTCTGCCCTGCGACTGACGAGTGTTTTTATAAATGACTTCAAAGGAGCTTTTGGACTCGTTTAACTTTGTCGAATTTTTATTCGTGCCAGCAGTCATTGATCTTGCACAACAGTCGATAACGGTGGTAATTTCTTCAAAAATATTGAACAATATTCGATGACTGCGGTAATTTTTTCAAAATCCGGAATGAAAGCCGCAAGAATATAGAGTCATTCCTTAGGAGAGCTGAGAGAGCTAGGAGCAGGCACAAATGAATTAATAAATCATGAAATTCACATGTAAGCTCTTTATCAGACTGTTCGTCGCTTTCGATGCAACATGCTATGACTTGAAGAACCACCGTTATATGATCCTCTTCAGAGATTTGTTGTATTAGAGATTGATCGACGCTCCACGAAAACTGGTTTGTTGTGTATGATGAAATGGAACCGGTACCTTTAGCCCATTCATTCGTTGAACCTTTGTATATGAATATACCTCTGCCCTCGACTGACGAGTGTTTTTATAAATGACTTCAAAGGAGCTTTTGGACTCGTTTAACTTTGGCGAATTTTTATTCGTGCCAGCAGTCATTGATCTTGCACAACAGTCGATAACGGTGGTAATTTCTTCAAAAATATTGAACAATATTCGATGACTGCGGTAATTTTTTCAAAATCCGGAATGAAAGCCGCAAGAATATAGAGTCATTCCTTCGGAGAGCTGAGAGAGCTAGGAGCAGGTACAAATGAATTAATAAATCATGAAATTCACATGTAAGCTCTTTATCAGACTGTTCGTCGCTTTCGATGCAACATGCTATGACTTGAAGAACTGCCGTTATATGATCCTCTTCAGAGATTTGTTGTATTAGAGATTGATCGACGCTCCACGAAAACTGGTTTGTTGTGTATGATGAGCTGGAACCGGTACCTTTAGCCCATTCATTCGTTGAACCTTTGTATATGAATATACCTCTGCCCTCGACTGACGAGTGTTTTTATAAACTTCAAAGAAGCTTTTGGACCCGTTTAACTTTGTCGAATTTTTATTCGTGCCAGCAGTCATTGATATTGCACAACAGTCGATAACGGTGGTAATTTCTTCAAAAATATTGAACAATATTCGATGACTGCGGTAATTTTTTCAAAATCCGGAATGAAAGCCGCAAGAATATAGAGTCATTCCTTAGGAGAGCTGAGAGAGCTAGGAGCAGGCACAAATGAATTAATAAATCATGAAATTCACATGTAAGCTCTTTATCAGACTGCTCGTCGCTTTCGATGCAACATGCTATGACTTGAAGAACTGCCGTTATATGATCCTCTTCAGAGATTTGTTGTATTAGAGATTGTTCGACGCTCCACGAAAACTGGTTTGTTGTGTATGATGAGCTGGAACCGGTACCTTTAGCCGATTCGTTTGTTGAACCTTTGTATATGAGTATACCTCTGCCCTGCGACTGACGAGTGTTTTTATAAACTTCAAAGGAGCTTTTGGACCCGTTTAACTTTGTCGAATTTTTATTCGTGCCAGCAGTCATTGATATTGCACAACAGTCGATAACGGTGGTAATTTCTTCAAAAATATTGAACAATATTCGAGGACTGCGGTAATTTCTTCAAAATCTGGAATTAAAGCCGCAATAATAGAATCATTCCTTAGGAAAGCTGAGAGAGAGCTGGGAGCAGGCACAAATGAATTAATAAATTATAATATTCAGATGTAAGCTCTTTATCAGACTGCTCGCCGCTTTCGATGCAACATGCTATGACTTGAAGAACTGCCGTTATATGATCCTCTTCAGAGATTTGTTGTATTAGAGATTGTTCAACGCTCCACGAAAACTCTTTTGTTGTGTATGATGAGCTGGAACCGGTACCTTTAGCCCATTCGTTTGTTGAACCTTTGTATATGAGTATACCTCTGCCCTGCGACTGACGAGTGTTTTTATAAACTTCAAAGGAGCTTTTAGACCCGTTTAACTTTGTCGAATTTTTATTCGTGCCAGCAGTCATTGATATTGCACAACAGTCGATAACGGTGGTAATTTCTTCAAAAATATTGAACAATATTCGATGACTGCGGTAATTTTTTCAAAATCCGGAATGAAAGCCGCAAGAATATTGAGTCATTCCTTAGGAGAGCTGAGAGAGCCAGGAGCAGGCACAAATGAATTAATAAATCATGAAATTCACATGTAAGCTCTTTATCAGACTGCTCGTCGCTTTCGATGCAACATGCTATGACTTGAAGAACTGCCGTTATATGATCCTCTTCAGAGATTTGTTGTATTAGAGATTGTTCGACGCTCCACGAAAACTGGTTTGTTGTGTATGATGAGCTGGAACCGGTACCTTTAGCCCATTCGTTTGTTGAACCTTTGTATATGAATATACCTCTGCCCTGCGATTGATGAGTGTTTTCATAAGTGTGATCTCATGACTGACTTGATATTTCACATGAGTTGTGACCATTGTAAGGATTCATTTATCTATTTTTGCAGTAAGATTTTTGTTTTGCAAATAAAACTGCAATTAGGGTTCTTGGATCTCTTAACGCATGAATAAGGTTTTTAACTGAGTGCGCCTGCATATAATTCTGTTTCGTTGCGCTGCCCACTGACAGCTGCCTTTCGCGCAGCTGATAGAGTGAGTATTGCCTTGTCCATCGATACTTTCAGGTTAGGTGCCAACGGGCGCTCCTGTGACGTAAGCTTTTTATGACGTTTGCTCGCAGGCTGCTTGCGACTTGCGACAGGGAGAAAGAGGGTGTAATCAGTGTAATATTGACAAGTACCTACTTACCGATTACGAATAAGAATGTGCTTCATTAAATATGGACCAACTGAGATATGAATATTTTTGTTAACATAATTTTACCCTGATTCCAAAAAAATGTATTAATAATTTTTTTTAATCAGTTTATCGTTTTTATTTTTTTATTAATTTATTTATTTCTTTTTTTACTTAACATTGTGAGTTTCTAAAAATTCGCATATAAAACTTTTTTACAAAATATTTTAGTGAATTTGTAGTTTATTCTTTTTTTTAATTCGCAAACAAATAAAAATAAATGAATCACAAACTTTATAGGTATCAGCCAGACATTCTTATTGTTGTTATAGGCAAACGGAAAAAAGTCACCATGTCAAAAAGACAGTTAAGAAAATTAAGAATTTGATTATAATTATTTTTAATCAATAACGATTCAGTAACTGATACAAAAATAGTCGTCATCAAGACCTCGCTTTGCTAACTGACATGTTATAAATTAACAATGAAATTATAATAATTATAAACAAATTTTATCGTCCGCTCAACGCACGAGCTAAAGAGATGAAAGATTCACACGCTAACGTGGAAAAGCGAAAAAAGCTATTTGTCTTTTCTCCTGGTCCTAAATTCAAAACCTTTCGGGCATGTTTTAATGCTCGAACCATTTCGGGCAGTATTGTGAGTTCTTCACACCTGAGTTGCCACACTTCTAACACTTTACGGGCTCCTTCTTTAAATTGGAACACGCGGCTTTCTTTTGAGCTCTGCATTCGGTAATTCTATTTTTGTTATATACTTTTAATAAGTACATCATTCTTTTTTGCAGTATTTATCATAATATTAAGGAGACTCACGCGACTTTTTTCTATGAGGTCAATAATCTTAAAATTTTCAGGACATATAGTTTTTTTACTTATATTAATTCTAAAAAAAAAGCAATTGGCGAACCTAACTATTGAGAAATCTTCAATACAAAATTCTCGTTCATAACACGTTTTCTTATGAAAATTCCACTATTTTTCTTTCGCTTAAAAAACTGATGAGGCCGATCCTTACGAAAAAATTCATACAAATAGATTTTTTTTGTTCTGGATATTGTAGCATAAAAAAAAATGTAGGTTGCCGGATTAAGTTTTGAAAAAAAAAAAAAAAAAAAAAACCTAATGAATCATGTGATGTTAACCTAACTTTTTACTTAAACAATATATGAATGCAGCTTTAATTGTTTAATCAATAAGTAACAGTAAAGAAAAACATTTGTTTTTTTTTTATTTAAATGCTTTTTGTAATAAGTATTGAAAAAAAAATATATTCACTATGTAGGGGCCTATTCACTTGATACGGCCCTGCTCACGTGAGCCTACTTAAAAAAAAAAAAAAAAAAAAAAAAAAAAAAATGAACCAACCAATTAGTGGAAATTTTTTTTTTTTTTTTTTTTATCTCGGAAATCGAACTAGAGACCTTTCACACGTCAGGCTTATAGTATACCATCGAGCTAATCTCGCACCTGATAATATGAGAACTTTTTATGTTCTTGTTGAAGCGCACATCTTCGGCCGCAGTTAAATTAATAAATGATCTTAAGATGAGAGCATCATTTGCGTCAGTAACGCAGATTAAAAAGTTTCCACCATGGTAAAGAGGAATAATAGTGAAGGTGTACAAAATGAGTTTTAGCCATAAGGAGTACGCAAAACTCGCCTTCGGCTCGGGCATCAATTTCGGTTTGCTAAGGGCTAACATTTTTGTGACTCCCACAGGTGTGTAAAATACTATTTGAAGCGTAGCTTGTATACTGACCTTATAACTCTGCAGCTTACATAAAGCTATACTAATTTATCATCACATCAGTGGCAGCAGTAAAATAAAAAAAGTTATCGTAATTTGAAATCGTCATCTCGGACCGTCCACGGGCCACTAGGATAAGAAATACCAAATCACAATTTTTTATAAAACATTTGGTGGATCACGGCGCGTAGATAAACGGATTTTTCGTGAGGTCACAACTCCGCTGTTGAGAGCCTTACTGTGTTGTAGTATTGTCAACATGTGGATTCTGCTGTACCACGGTGCCAAGTTTAGCACCTCCAACTACCCATCTGTGCGTACCTACGCATTATTGGATCAAGAAGAAAAGCACTTAAGAGAGCAATGAAGCAACTGTATCCGTATGTTGATCGAACACCGAGAAATTCTCAATTTTGAGGATTATCTAATTCTACTGTTGAAAAAAGAAACAGCTTTGGAAGAAAATTGGAGCTGAGGATTTCCGTTCTTGACCACATGTGTACCGAGTACCAGCTGATGCAGCGCTACTTGAAAGGCCAGGATTGCTCCAGGATCATTGTTAAGTTTGGCTGCTGCGACAAGCTTGAGAAAAAGTAAAATTTTAAAATTACCACCGATATCAACTGTTGAACAAGATCAATGACTGCAGGCACGAATAAAGATACGACAAGGGCAAGTTAAACGGGTCCAAAAGCTCATATGAAGTAATTTATGAAAAAACTCGTCACTTGCAGGGCAGAGGTCATGGCATACACAAAGGTTCAAGAAACGAATTGGCTAAAGGTACCGGTTACAGCTTATCATATACAACAAAGAGGATCATATAACGGTAATTCTTGAAGTCATGGCATGTTGCAAGGAAAGCGGCGAGCAGTCTGTTGAAGAGCTTACATATGAATTTCACAATTTATTAACTCATTTGTGCCTGCTCCGAGCTCTTCCAGCTTTGCTAAGGAATGATTCTATATTCTTGCGGCTTTAATTCCGGATATTAAAAAAATTACCGCAGAGTAAAAAGAATCTCTTAAGACAGTAACCTTTTTTTTTTTTTTTCCTTCGCGAATAGTATACCGTTAATATTAAAACAGTTTTCTAAAATAACTACTAATATATAAACTCTTAGATATATAATAAAAATATAAGGTACCTGAACCTAGTATGGCACCCCTAAGCGAGAATTAACGTTGTGGCAAATCAAATCAATATTTTTTGACGTGTAAGGTTTCATTTTAAAGGTTAATTCAAGAGCTTTAAAATGAGACCTTACGCGTTCTATTTTGATCAATGAGCTTGAAATGCCAGAGGATTTACCAAAACACGTTTTTTTAAGACACCAAAAATTTGTGTACCTAATATGGCCCAAGGGGTTACGCACTTGGTCCTGTTTGGACAAGACTATGGCAGGACTGCCCACAGGACTATCACAGGACTATCAAATTAAAATACTATATCAAGCTCTCGTTGTCCTGTCCCGTTTAAATTAGGCTGGCCAGAACTATTCAGGACTACTCAGGACTACTCAGGATTTTTATGACAGGGTTAAGTGCGTAGCCCCTTGTGGCCCTCTTGAAGTTATTTATTAATCGTGATTTGTTCCTATTTTTTTAACCAATCAGGATATGAGATTTAAAAAACTTCAAAATTTTCATTATTTTAACAATTATTTATTTAAAAATTGAGCCTTTTTTACAATGTTTTTGAAAGCTTTGCAACCAGTAGAAAAATTACAACTTTAAATTTTTATCAAAGTTTGTTTTTTGAGCTAGAATGTTTTTTTAGTTATAAAATGAAAAAAAGCTTTGAAACAATCAAATTTATTTTTCTTAAATAACATTATGATAGGATTTTCTAAAAAGTAAATATGAAACTAAGGACTCTTAATATCCGTATTTCTACTAATTAGCGGGGGGCCATATTAGGTACACTGCAGTATAAAAAGTTATTTAAGAATAAAACCCGTTAGAAAACGAGTTGAACAAAAACTAAAATCGCGGTTTAAAGCTGAAACAATAACGAATCGAAGCTACTTATGGAAATTTTTGTCAGGTGTGTCTAAATCTTTTGGCAGACCATTTAATTACAACGTAAAATAATAACGAAGGTATACGAATCGAGTTTTAGCAATAAGGCGTGCGCAAAAATAATTTGTAAATGTTCTAAACAACTCAAAACTTCATAATTCAGTGTTTTTGACTTCTTCCTACCTTGTAGAGATGACGCATATCGAGCATATTCAAAATAACAGGGAGGACCATATTAGACACAGGGCCATATTAGGTACACCTACCTTATATACAAAAAGTGTTCAATTTTTGATCTCGTATAATTCGGTAACAACTATCTTCACCGTGATTCATCAGGATATGCCAGCCGAAAAATTAAATATTCATTATTTTTCGCTGATTCCTAATTATTCTAATTCTATTATTATAGTTCTAGAAAAATTGTATTTAATGACGACTGAAAGTGAAAACAACATTTAAAAAAAGAGGTTAGAAAAAATGAAATGGAAAAACTACAGTGCATAAACAAAACCGTGAAACGGTCAAAAAATTAATAAGTAATGAATTTTTTTTTACGAGGGCCAGCTGGAAGTCGGCAAATGAATTTGGACACTGAGAAGAGGCATCAAGCCTTCTTTCGGACAGTCCTTTTCAAAAATTAAAAGATTTTTGACCGTCAAACTGTCAAAACATGAATTAGAATAGTATATTCCTGTACAAGTAAGGGAAACGCGTCGTTTCCACGAGAGTTAGATGTTTCAGCACGAGACGAAGTCGAGTGCCGAAAAAATCAAACTCGAATGTGCTAGTTTTTTTAATAATCACCCACAGAACACTTGAGTTTCTGCAGGTAAATTTTTAGATTTTCATGTATCTCTAACCCAAAACAAACTATTGCTGGCAGGATTTCATGTGGTTTTAAACCTAAGAAATTCGCTTGTTTGTTAGAAAGTAAATGAATTACACTTCCGAATAATTATTTTGGTCAATTTTTAACATTGAGAGAGTTTCAATAATTATTTTGTCAACAACAGTAGCTATTTATTTTTATAAAATCCAACCTCCACATAAAAAAAAAGTAATTTTTTATTCAAAATCTCTTGTTTAATTTTACAAAAAATTGTTTATTTATATTATTATTTGGTAATTGTATATATATTTTTTATCGGAAGCATTAAGAAACATTATTTTACGAAAATTATTCATTTTTTAATACATATATTTTTGAGTTTTTGATTAGAAAAGCTAATCGTGCATATTTTTTCTATGGAAACAAAAACTGTGGTGGAAAAGGCGCGTTTCCGACCGTGTGTTAAGGCATGAAAACGGGCTGTTTACAGGATCAGATTTGAGAATAGTATTTCAATAGTATAGCAGCGTATTTGAAAAAATGACCGTCTCGTACAGAATATCTCCAACTCTCGTAGAAATACTGCTGTCTCATGCGAGGTCGATAAAATACTTTCTCAAATTTGATGAATCATCATCATAAATATTTATTTTAATCATTTTTTACTTAAAAACATAGTTTATTAACTAATATTCAGTCGTTTATTCAAATGTACCACGCGTACCTGCTTGTCACTGCACGTCAACAGCAGCATTTGCGCTAGGTATATCTAATACGATCCACACATATAGGTATACATCAAACGTTAATGTGAGCTGAACTTGTGATCTTTGTAAATCTTATAGTTTGCACATCAAATGTAAAATAAATGTATTCAATCACTTCATGCCAAATTGCTGAATCAAATTAAATGCATATTATTTTGATTTTCGAACGTTAAACCTACTTTTTTTCAATAAAATTTTTTGAGGTGAATAGATGTCGGTAAAACAGTGCGTAGCAGACAAGCGTTCTGGTGTATTGTTTTGAAATGGAGTAATACGAAATTGAAACCGATTCTTTGTCGGTTTTAGATAAAACTCACGAAGAATCGCGTTTCTTCGAGAGTTTTAATAACAACTGACGAAGAACCGCATTTCTTCGTGAGTTTCATTTTCCATTCAGACCAAATGAGAAGAGAGAAGTTTCTCGTAGAAAAAACAACATCGGAATCGGGGTAAAATACGTATCAGATTTGAGAAATGTCGTTCTTCTCCCGTGGGCCAGCTAGAAGTCGGGAAATAAATGTGGACCCCAAGTAATGGCGTAAAGCCTATCTTCGGACAGTCCTTTTCAAAAAGTAAAAGAGTTTTACCGTCAAATAATCAGAGAATGAATAAAAAATTAAGTTTTTTTTACGAGGTCCATCGGGAACTCGGCAAATAAATGCGGACTTAAGTAAAGGCATCAACCTTTTCTTTGGACAGTCTTTTTTGAAAAGTAAAAGATTTTTGACCGTCAAACAATCAGAAAATGAATAAGAAATGATGTTCTTATTCCGTGGGCCAGCTGGAAGTCGGCAAATAAATTTGTACCCTAAGTTAAGGCAACAAGCCTTCCTTCGGACAGTCAATTTTGAAAAGTAAAAGATTTTTGACCGTCATTTAATAAAAAATTGAATAAAAAACTAATTTATTTTTACGATGGTTGGCTGGAACTCGGCAAATCAATTTGGACCCTACGTAAAGGCATCAAGCCTTCCTTAGGACAGTCCTTTTTAAATAGTAAAGGATTTTTGACCGTCAAACAATCAAAACATGAATAAGAAACAAAGATTTTTTTACGAGGTTTAGCTGGAAGTCGGCAAATAAATTTGGTCCCTAGGTAAAGTCATGAAGCCTTTCTTAGGACAGTCCTTTTTGAAAAGTAAAAGATTTATGACCTTCAAACAATCAGAGAATGAATAGAAAATTAAGTTTTTTTTATGAGGGCCACCGGGAACTCAGCAAATAAATTTGGACTTAAGTAAAGGCATCAACCCTTTCTTAGGACAGTCCTTTTTAAAAAGTAAAAGATTTTTGACCGTCATTTAATCAAAAATTGAATAAAAAATGAATTTTTTTTGTACGAGTGTTAGCTGGAAGTCGGCAAATAAATTTGTACCCTAAGTAAAGGCATCAAGCCTTCTTTAGGACAGTCCTTTTTAAGTAGTAAAAGATTTTTTACCGTCAAACAATCAGAAAATGAATAAGAAATGATGTTCTTATTCTGTGGGCCAGCTTTTAAACCAATTTTTGTTTAATTCTTAAAAGTTGTTAAAGAAAAGTATTTTCGTCCCTCTAACCTCAAAATCGGAACTTCGCTCCTTGTTTTCGGTTAGAAGGACAAAAAATAGTATATTTTCCTTAGGCTCGAGGGTTAGATTTAGCCTCCTAGTTGGAACCCTCGCCTTAGGCTTGGGTCGCAAACCTCTCGGAGCCCAAATCGAACCATTTCGCCTGCGGGTATAATATACTAGTTATTTAAAATTTTTTTTTTAATACAAATTTTTTGTAGCTTCAGATCTTCACTTAGCAGGCTTATATGCAACGTGAAAAAAAAAAAAAAAAAAAATTACCACAGTTATCGAATTTTTTTTTTTTTTTTTTTTTTTTTTACTCGGGACGTGAACCTAGGCCTTCATATCAAAAATTTAATTATAAATATTAAAATTATTTAATTATTTACATTATCATGATCACCCCCGTACCCTTTCTCCCTCGCAAGCTGCAACGCAGTCCGCAGCGAGTATAGCCTGCAAGCAAACGTCAGAGTTGACGTCACACGGCCCACGGTAGCGCTCCGGTGGCACATGCTGGCACCTAACCAAATTTTGACGTAAAGAAACAGCAACAACCCAAAAACTTATATCACACGTGTACACCGAACTTTTAATGGTTATGTATATGATACATGCAGATAGCTTTTTTTTTTTTTTTTTGAGGTCGCGTCATTCTTTCTTTATGAACCTCACTTTTAAATTATTTACATATTTTCAATCGCTCATTAAAAAAAAACGAATTGAAAATAAAATATACTATTATAGTAATTATGATCAGCGAAAAATTATAAATCCAAAAATATTTTATAAAAATATTTTTTTAGCTGGTCAACAGTTAATGTAACACGGTGTATATCTTTGCGTACACCGTACACCAGACACCGTATACTGTTCGGTACACGGTACACGATGCACCGTGCCCGGGTGAAAATATTTTTTATATCTTTGCGTACACCGTACACCAGACAACGCGCCATGCTCGGTATACGGTACACGGTGCACCGTGCACGGGTGAAAATATTTTTTATATCTTTGCGTGCACCGTACACCAGACAACGCGCCATGCTCGGTACACGGTACACGATGCACCGAGCACGGGTGAAAATATTTATTATATCTTTGCGTACACCATACACCAAACACCGCATACTGTTCGGTACATGGTACACGATGCACCGTGCACGAGTGAAAATATTTTTTATATCTTTGCGTACACCGTACACCAGACACCGTATACTGTTCGGTACACGGTACACGATGCACCGTGCCCGGGTGAAAATATTTTTTATATCTTTACGTACACCGTACACCAGACAACGCGCCATGCTCGGTATACGGTACACGGTGCACCGTGCACGGGTGAAAATATTTTTTATATCTTTGCGTACACCGTACACCAGACAACGCGCCATGCTCGGTACACGGTACACGATGCACCGAGCACGGGTGAAAATATTTATTATATCTTTGCGTACACCATACACCAAACACCGCATACTGTTCGGTACATGGTACACGATGCACCGTGCACGGGTAAAAATATTTTTTATATCTTTGCGTAAACCATACACCAGACAAAGCGCCATACTTGGTACACGGTACGCGATGCACCGTGCACGGATGAAAATATTTTTTATAACTTTACGTACACCGTACACCATACACCGCACAGTGTTCGGTACATGGTACACGATGCACCGTGCATGGGTGAAATTAATTTTTATATCTTTGCTTGCACCTTAAACCAACAACGCGCACTGCATGGTACACGGTACACGGTTGAAACAAATGTTTTGTGTACACCAGACAACGCGCACTGTTCGGTACACACTACATGGTGCACCACGTAGGGGGCACGGTAGAAAAAATTTTTTGGCGTACAGCGGACACCGCACATTGTTTGGTACTTAGTTTCACCCACATTACGATGTCAGGTTACTCAGTAGCAGTCTAATGCTTCAAGAAGTCGTCCCCGATCAGCTTTTTAGACCTGGTGCACTTCGACCATGGATGCTTGTGTGTATGATACAGGTAGGGTATAGTAGACATATAGTATCAGGGAGGCAACGACTCCTTCCAGCTAGGGTTTGTCCTGAGGTCCGATCCCTCCCCAAAATTGACGTCAAAAAAAAAAAATTAAAAAAAAAAAAGAAAAAAAATGAGTAAATAGATTGGTTGATTATCCCCCAAGCTCTAAACCCCCAAATACCCTGGGCGCCCGAGTTCGACAAAAAAACTTATCAGCTGTGCCCCAAGCTGTAAACCCCCAAATACCCTGGGCGTCGAGTTCAATATATAAACTGATCAGCTATCTCCCTAGCACTGAACCCTTAAAACTCTGGGCGTCGAGTTCAATAAATTGACCGATCAGCTATCCCTCAAGCTCTAAACCCCCCAACCCTGGACGCCCCAGGTCAACGAAAAAACTCATCTGCTATCCCCCAAGCTCTAAGCCCCCAAAACCCTGAGCGTTGAGTTAAATAAATGAACTGATCAGCTATCCCCTAAGCTCTGAACCCCCAAGTACCCTGGGCGTCGAGTTCAATAAATAAACTGATCAGCTATCCCCCAAGCTCTAAGCCCCCAAAACCCTGGACGTCGAGTTCAATAAATTAACTGATTAGCTCTCTCCCAAGCTCTAAACCCTAAGCGTACTTCCATAAAAAAGATTTTTTTTTTTTTGTTCCACAAAAAGGTTGTGGTGTAGTTTTATTTACATCACTTGAAAATATTCAAAAATAATAAAAAATATGTATAAAAATATATAAATAAATAAATAATAAGCAATAAACAAACGAAAATTTTTACACTTTTCTCGAAATATGTCTCATTCTTAAAAGCGTTTAATTTATAGTTTAAAAAAAAAAATTTGTTGATAATGTTGCAAACAAATAGTTAATCAATAAGTAAAAACTTATATCGTTATCCTAATCAACCACACCATTTTGAAATTTAAAATTTCAGACTTACAACTTTATGATATAACTTGCACAAAACACGCGCTCGCTTCGCTCGCTCGCGCATTGACAAATTTATTCAATAATATCAAATATTATGATATGATATTACGTAAATGATTAAATTTTGTTTAACCAAAAATAATTTAAAATTAATCAAAAATATTTTAACATTAATCAAAAATATTTTAAAACCCAAATCTAAAACCATATTACTGATGAAAAAAACAAAAAAAGTCTTTTAAATGTCTGGGCTTATTCGAATATAGATAAATACATACCCAAAATGAGCAACCCTTATAGACATACCAGTACAAAAAACTTATGACGGTTCGATTTATGGAGCAAAAATTTCAAATTAACTTTATTAAAGTATAGACCTTATTAGAGTCATTAGATTCAAATTGAAGGTCAGATTCATAATCTGGACCCTCGAAAGCCAAAGAATAGAAATATTCGAACAAATTTTGTTTGAAAAATTGTACTGGTATGTCTAGGGTTGCTCATTTTGGGTATGTATTTATCTATATTCGAATAAGCCCAGACATTTGAAAGACTTTTTTTTGTTTTTTTCATCAGTAATATGGTTTTAGATTTGTGTTTTAAAATATTTTTGATTAAAGTTATACTCTAAACAAAATTTAATCATTTACGTAATATCATAATATCATAATATTTGGTATTATTGAATCAATTTGTCTATGCGCGAGCGAGCGAAGCGAGCGCGTGTTTTAAGCAAGTTATATCATAAAGTTGTAAGTCTGAAATTTTCAACTCCAAAATGGCGTGGTTAATTAGGAAAACTATACAAGTTTTTACTAAATGTTTAACTATTTGTTTGCAACATTATCAACAAATTTTTTTTTTAAACTATAAATTAAATGCTTCTAAGAATGAGACATATTTCGAGAAAAGTGTAAAAATTTTCGTTTGTTTATTGCTTATCATTTATTTATTTTTTTTTTTTATACACATTTTTTATTATTTTGGAATATTTTCAAGTGATGTAAATAAATCTACACAACAACCTTTTTGTGGAACAAAAAAAAACACTTTTTTATGGACTTATAGACATACCAGTACAAAAAACTTATTACGGTTCGATTTATGGAGCAAAAATTTCAAATTAACTTTATTTGAGTATAGACCTTATTAGAGTCATTAGATTCAAATTGAAGGTCAGATTCATAATCTGGACCCTCGAAAGCCAAAGAATAGAAATATTCGAACAAATTTTGTTTGAAAAATTGTACTGGTATGTCTAGGGTTGCTCATTTTGGGTATGTATTTATCTATATTCGAATAAGCCCAGACATTTGAAAGACTTTTTTTTGTTTTTTTCATCAGTAATATGGTTTTAGATTTGTGTTTTAAAATATTTTTGATTAAAGTTATACTCTAAACAAAATTTAATCATTTACGTAATATCATAATATCATAATATTTGGTATTATTGAATCAATTTGTCTATGCGCGAGCGAGCGAAGCGAGCGCGTGTTTTAAGCAAGTTATATCATAAAGTTGTAAGTCTGAAATTTTCAACTCCAAAATGGCGTGGTTAATTAGGAAAACTATACAAGTTTTTACTAAATGTTTAACTATTTGTTTGCAACATTATCAACAAATTTTTTTTTTAAACTATAAATTAAATGCTTCTAAGAATGAGACATATCTCGAGAAAAGTGTAAAAATTTTCGTTTGTTTATTGCTTATCATTTATTTATTTTTTTTTTTTTATACACATTTTTTATTATTTTGGAATATTTTCAAGTGATGTAAATAAATCTACACAACAACCTTTTTGTGGAACAAAAAAAAACACTTTTTTATGGACTTGAATTTCAAATATAAAGTACGCTTAGGGTTTAGAGCTTGGGAGATAGCTGATCAGTTTATGTATTGAACTCGACGCCCAGGGTATTTGGGGGTTCAGAGCTTTGGGGATAGCTGATCAGTTTATTTATTGAACTCGACTCCCAGGGTTTTGGGGGCTTAGAGCTTGGGGGATAGCTGATCAGTTAATTTATTGAACTCGACTCCCAGGGTTTTGGGGGCTTAAAGCTTGGGGGATAGCTGATGAGTTTTTTCGTTGACCTGGGGCGCCCAGGGTTGGGGGGTTTAGAGCTTGAGGGATAGCTGATCGGTTTATTTATTGAACTCAACGCCCAGAGTTTTAAGGGTTCAGTGCTAGGGAGATAGCTGATCAGTTTATATATTGAACTCGACGCCCAGGGTATTTGGGGGTTTACAGCTTGGGGGACAGCTGATAAGTTTTTTTGTCGAACTCGGGCGCCCAGGGTATTTGGGGGTTTAGAGCTTGGGGGATAATCAACCAGTCTATTTACTCATTTTTTTTCTTTTTTTTTTTTAATTTTTTTTTTAGACGTCAATTTTGGGGGGGTCAGACCTCAGGACAACCCCTAGCTGGAAGGAGTCGTTGCGCCCCTGATACTATATGTCTACTATACCCTACCTGTATCATACACACAAGCATCCGTGGTCGAAGTGCACCAGGTCGAAAAACCTGATCGGGGACGACTTCTTGAAGCATTAGACTGCTACTGAGTAACCTGACATCGTAATGTGGGTGAAACTAAGTACCGAACAATGTGTGGTGTCTGGTGTACGCCAAAACATTTTTTCTACCGTGCCCCGTACGTGGTGCACTATATAGTGTGAGTAGTATATGTACCGCGTTGGCGAAAGTAAACAAACATGATTCATTTACTTCGCCAGGCGCAGTGCTCGGTGGTGGCTGCCTCGTGTGTCGCGAGCGCAGTAGGGTTAGCGGTGTGGTCGGGGAGCGCGTGACTGCTTCTCGCAGCCGATGCTGACTCTGCATGAGAGAGAGAGCATCATCATAGGAAGGAGGAGGAGGGCTTTCTGGTGCGGTGACGCGGTAGAGGCGGCGGCTCGCGGGTGCTGCGGGAGGTGGTGCTCGGGGTCGCTGAGGTGGCTGCGCTCGGACGTCGTGACTGCTGCTGACTCTGCAGAAGCTGCTGCTGCTGCGGTATCTTTATCTTGTTCTATTCTTCAAGAGATTATTTAATTCTGGATCGGTCATTTTTAAATTAATTAAATAGTTTAAGAAATCAAAAAAAATTAGAAATTAATAATAATAATTTTTAAACCATTGAAAAAAATACTTTGAATATACTTTGATACTAATTAGTTTAACTTTTTAATAATTTTTATTCCTTTGAAAAATACTTTGATTTTACTTTAATACTAATCAATCTTACTTTTTTAATAACTTTTAATCCTGATAAAAATGATTAAAGTCCGGAGAAGGATATTTAAAAACAAGTGAAGTATATATTTTTTAACTTTTTTTTCCATTTATTGAATGTTTACATTATTTCATTACATTTACATTTCATTACAAAACTTTTACTTTTTCACACTTAGTCATTGAAAGTAAAATCGAACTGAAAATTGCCCATGTAGGTGGCATACAATTTTTCCTTTTCTACATTATCTTGCACTTTTTCCCAAAATAAATTGTGCTTGGTCAGAGCATCCGAAATTTTTTGAGGCAGATAAATAGCAAATTCGTTATCAAAGGTAGCCAAAACTTTGCGTCCATATTTTGTTGTCGTCTTGTTTACAGATGTCACTTTGTATTTGTGATTTATGTCCAGCTGCTTTAAGTTTTTACGGGGTAAATCAGGTGCTTGAGATATACTGTTAAGCCAGTCGATGCCTACTTCTTCTGCAGCCATATTTTTAAGCCTGGAACAAATTTTTTTGATTAATTTAAGAAAATTAATAAATAAAGTGTAAAAATAATGGAGGTCGCCAAATCTACTTACAAGTATTTTCAGGAAGATGACTTTCAAAAATCCGAGAGCTTGTTTATTGGCTTTTGTTCGGCTGGTAAAGAGTAGGTGGTCAGTTAAGTCGAGGGCTGTACACTTTGTGACTGATGGAAAGACTGACTTTCGTCGTGCAATGTATAGGTATAAATTATTTAAAATAAATATTGCAAGCCCCGCAAATGCAGCATTGGCGTTTTACAAAGTCCTGACAACGTGATTTTACAATAAAGACATTTTCGCACTACTACTTTGTAAACAATGTATGACACAGCCGTCGTTACCCGTAAATTGATAATTATCACGTGATTTGTGTTTAATAAAAGATCTTGCAATACAATCATTTTTTTTCAAGTCATCAGAAAAATTATTTAGAAAAGCTTCGAAACCCAATCCATTAGTCATATAATGTAAAAACATTAAACAATATTGACCACATACGTCGGATGTCTCACTCTGAAGTTGTTTAACATTCCATCTTACAATTTTTGCGCAAAGTTTTAATATGATTGTGTATGAACGGGGGTATACCGTAGCTATCTAGATAATGCCCAAAACCGGGTGAATCTACATGTATAGCAACCCAATGCATACCAGGCTGAGTGTGATTATCAGTGTTAAATACAAAGGCCGTCGGTTTCATCCATACCCATGGAATCTGATCCGCAGGGAACACACTGATAGTATGTGAGGGCATCAGCGATAACTTGTTTAGAATCTGCAGGCTTTTCGTTGTAAAATATTACAGGTGAGCTTAAAGGGATATCGTTATTTAAGTTTTGAGATTTAGATAGCAAGTATGCTTTGATTCGGTAGACGTTATTGAAAGCACAAGCAAATTTTAAATAATTATTTTTTACAGCGTGATTTATACAGTACTTGTCGCTCCCCGGTAGGTTATTAAATGACGGACAGTTCGTATCGTACTCTAAATTAATAACTTCTCTAGTAGTCATTTTATGAAACATTAACCCCTTTTCTTTACCCCTAACATAAGTTTTATCGACACTTTTAAAAATATCGCTGAGCGTACGATTGAGCGTTTTCAAAGTCACACTCCCTTCTAAATAATCTATGCCGTATTGATTTTTTGTCAACCAATTATTCTCTTTACGAACTTCACAAGGTAGCGAATCTACTCGATGCACAGCGCTAACAATCCAATGCGCGACAAATTCATTTTTTAAAGATAACAAAGCCATTTCTTTAGGTACCAACTTGTTATTTTTATCTTTGAAAAATTGAACATCTACAATGAGCTCCATTGTAGGACTCTATTTCGTTAACTAACTCATTTTTTAACGAGACTAACTTTATATACTTAAAAAGCGACATCTAGTGATTCAACCGCTAAAGTCTACAAGAACCTGCCTCGACGCGTCAATTTCTAAAATATTTTCATATTCCGAATAAACTATACAATTTACTGTTTTGGTCAGAGGATCGTCAAATCTAACATCTATTCTAACGCTACCGTGTTTAATAAAATACCAATGAGTACACTCGTTTGCAGATAAGTCAGGCGTTAAATCGAAAGCAAAAAGGCAGTAGCCATCAGGGTAAGACTCGCGAGGTATGTTATTACCTTCGTTAAGAAAATGAACACCGGTACCCGAAAAAAGAGAGTGATAACAATCTATATACGCACCGTTTTTTTTTAAATCAGGCTGCAAAGGTTTCGACGGTGCCTGCACACCGTCAACATACAGACATAGAAAATTAATGTTAAAATTTTTAAAGTTGAAGGGATTAAGGCAACGATCACCGTTGAAAGCTTTATTATTAACAAAACCTAAAATTATTCTTTTTGGAAGTTGCCCTAAAATGACGTTATCTAAGGTTTCACCGTGAATACCACTGTGCATCGTAATAGATTTTGTTTCTACGCGCGTAAGGGGATACTTACTAGTTGACTTTGAAAGTGCTCTAGCATGAGCTAACAAAACACTAGGACTGATTTTCACACGGCGCACTAATAAAGACGCTTCTTCGATATGAACAGAAGCATCCTACAGGATCCATAAGACTAAAAGCATCTCTCGATTTTACCAAGCGAACTCTCACTTCGACGCCATTTATTAATAATTTTTCTTGATTGAAGACATCTCCGTGTAAATGGCCAATTAGATCCACAGATTTTTTGGAGTTGAAAAGTTTTCTACGAGCTTGGAGGCCACTGTTTGCTGTTCCTAAGTCATCCATATTTTGAGCTGTATCGTCGTACCAAAGAACGCTTGTCAAATGAGATTTTTTGGCATCGGGGCCATAGTTGAGTAGAGTTTCTATGTGCGCTCTATAAGCGTAAGCATGATTGAGTGGCGAAACAGCTTTTTGATTGAAAAAGACATCCACTTGGTTAAACAGGGAGTGCATAAAATTTTTAACAGGTCCAACTTTTTTTGCTTCTTCCTCTGAAGATTCTTTTGGAACTGTAAAGCTACTTTTAAAGCTACTCTCATACTCAACATCGTGTGGGTTAAATCGAGATATTCGTCTCCTGTACCAGTGATAACAAACTCTATAGGTGAATCGTCGGTGAGCGAAGATATTGGTTTATATTGAACATACTTTGAACTTTCTATAGCTGTTAAGGTTGGAGGAATATCGAATAACAAGAGCTCCAATTTTAAACACTCGCATGATTGAGTATGTAGAAACGCCATTTTGCTGATTAATCAAAAATATCTCTTGCACTTCTTTTCACAATTTTTTTCTTTGTTTTCTTTGCTTTATTATTATTTTTTTTTTTTGTACTTCTCTTAAGTGCTTTTTTTATTTTTTATTTTCTCTTGCACTTGCAAACAGTCTCAGAGTCGGCTAACAACAGCAAAGCGCTCATGCCGCGAGGCCTTTTATAACCTGATCCTTCCATCATCATTGCATCCAATTTATCTTCGGCTTTACGCTTCAAGTTCATTCCAGACTCACGTATGCGTTTGCGCGGTGACTCTTTTACCGGAGTATTTTGAGTCACGTCGATCACAACGTTCATACCAGCACGAAAAGCTTCTTTACCAACGGCTCGAGCACTACTCGATAGTAAAGGTAGAACTCGCCGAAAGATGCCCGCAAGAAAAGATCCTATGCCTCCATGACCTCTTTGATAGGGAGATCCGATAAAAATATGACCAACACCTTTTCCAGCACCTCCGCCATTTTGAAGGATAAAAAATTTGTCGTAGCGCTCCATATCCATTTTTTTTTTTTCAATAGTTTAAGCCGTACGCTTGAAATGTAGTGTCACTGCCAACGTACCAAAATCAAATGGAATTGGTTCACCGTGTTAGTCTCTTATATCGATTTCGATAGTCTCAAAAGAATTAAATAGTAGATCTAAATACATGGGTGGGGAGAACTTTTGATTCGAAGACCCCCGTAAGTGTATTCATCGGTACCCAGCGAGACAACGCGTAGCAGTCGAGTTTGCACGTCACCTGTAAAATACGGCTCACAAATGTCTGTGTAAACCATCAACATCGATGATAGACAATTTGAAAGATTAGCAGGACGAATTCCAACAATCGCCTCGTTTGATTCAAATATATTGACACTGTTGACGTCCAAGCCAAGAATAGTTTTTATTCGTGCAGAGAGATTGACTTTATGGTTGAAACCTGCACACTCTGCTTCAGTGCAGAGACGTTTAACAGATACATAATCACCACGTTCAATGCCAAACTCTAGATGATTTTTTGTACAAGCCAAATTATTGAGTTCGTGAATAAAAGTTTTTATATCTTTATAAACCCCCGGCGATACAGTTGAAGTCGAAGCCATAGTTTCTTGATCTTCTTCACCTGTGTCAGAGGTTAAATTAGTTTCATAAGCAGCAGTCAAAGCCTGTGTTTTTTTTTCTGCGTCGAGTAACAAGTAATCTATCGTCGGTTTCTTTCGGTATCGTATTACAGAAATTAATCTCTCTTCACGCTCAAAAGGAATGTGCTGAAAGGTCAATGGAATCCTTATCTCCGTTAAAGCAACTGCCCAGGTGCCGTGTCAGCGTATTTGCTGAGGTAGCTGCGTGACGAAGCGAGTTGTAGTATTGTCAGGGTAATAATGCATGCTACTGTTACTGGGAAGAACAATATAAAATTGGTCCTTCATTTTAGATTTTTCAATTGACTTGCTTTGATCCAAGAGCAAAATTTTTCTGGATAACCGCGCCACCGAACAAAATATTCTTTCGAGCGACCACTGGTTCTAGTTTTTAAAATTTTTTCGACGTCAGAATAAACCTTTTTTAAATCTTTTTTTACGCGACTAAGCTCTTCCTCGTAGAAAAATCCATCGATTTCTTCATCGGCTTAATCTTTTAGGTGATAAACAGGAGGATAACTAGTCAAGGTTATCTGAGAAATCTTGAATAACTCCAAGGTCCAACCACTCTCGTAACCTTTCGCAAAAACGTTTCGAGCTCGACTGACGCGCACCAGGTCGTTCACGTTATATTTGAAACTCTGACGATGGGGCGTTCGTAACGATGCTTGATATTTCTACGAGCTTCTGCAGCGTTATCAAGGGTAACGGACGCTGGTGTCATTTTTGTAGCTGTGTGTTTAGTATAATTATAAGCTTCTACAATGGTAGGCAAAACATCTAAATATCTATGCGTGTATTTATGCGTTAAATATCTGTAAATTCGCTCTTTTATCGATCTTATAAGTCTCTCTACGATCGCGGCTTTAACATCAGGACTACGGACAACGCGGTACAATATATTTTTGTTTTTCAGGTAAAGTTGAAACTCGCGGTTTACAAACTCTTTACCTTTGTCGAATTGCATGGAAACGGGAACTCTGTTGTTAGCCTTTTTAAATATATTATCGAAAGCAAGAATTACGCTTTTTGCAGATTTGTCTTTTATCGGCTCAACCCATGAATATTTACTCACAACGTCTATAACGGTAAGAAGATAAGCGTAATTATTGTTGTAAGATTTTAGGGACCTCATGTCCATCAAATCAATTTCCCATACATCATCCATGTTACGAATGTTGTAATGGCGTCGAGGAAACCGTCTTCTCATCTGCTTATGTAAGTTATAGGTATCTTGACCTTCTAGCCAACTTAAAACCTTCGGTTTATTATATTGCTTTCATGTAGAGTGTAAAAGATTGTTTGCACCCGCGTATGCCGTTTCGCGAGGTAGGCCATAATACAAGCTTTGCGGTCATCTATGCAATTTTAATCGCTCTTTTTATTATTAATCGCTCTTTTTATTATTCTTCTTCTTCTTCTGCAAAGGTTGACAGTTTACTGACTTTGTCTTCTTCTTGTCCTTCCTCTTGATAGCTTTTTTTATTCGATTGAAAACTTTTTCAAATGTAATCTTGCTGACCATGCAGCAGGCCGTCATCATTGCAATTGTTCTTTCATCGGGAGAAGTCTCACAGGCTAACAAGCGAGAAAACGCTTTTTCGGCAAGCACGCGATCAGCTTGACGGTGGTCGGCCTTTTTATCAGCGTATGCTATATCGTGTTCACGACACGCTTCGTCTAGAGGATCGATGCCTACGTATCCACGATTCAAACGCTCGGACAATTTTGTACCTGGACCGCAAAACTTATAACCTGGTACATGCATTTCAAAAGGCATCAGGTCTAAGATAGCATCCAAAGCACTTTTTTCTTCCTCTTCGCTCTCGGTGAGAGTAGCGATTTCTACAGAAACTTCCATCTTCCCTGGTTATTTAATTTTTGTTTTTTCGGAGTTCCGGTAGCGATTGAATTTTTTCCCAATGCCTTTTTAGCGTTTCTCTTTTGCCGTCCCGACAAACTTTTTTCAAAATTGTCACTTTTTTCGAAAGCACTATTTCGGTCTTCGGTAATATCAGCTGGGGAAATCAAATGAGGTCGTTCCCCTCCTGAGTTGTAGCCATGAGCCAAAATATCCGAGGAAGGAGAAGAAGTAGCACTGGTTGACTGACTATGAGCACTGGAAACGATTTGCTCCCAGAGTTGATTATTTCCGATAAACTCGCGCAGTGTGTTCGCCTCTCGAAGAGCAGCAGCAAACTGTTTACGACCTGTAGGTTGAGCGCGTTTTCTGTGTCTCAGAGCATCGCCAACCAAGTCGACGATATTAGCCCCCGCCACCGAATTTCCGTTTATAGTTACAGCGCCACTCGGGGACCATGTGACGTTACCAGCCCGTTTCAAATGACGCACAAGGTTAGTAGCAGCGCTTTTAAAAGTCTTGGGTACTCCTGCGATGATGAAGCTGTCTTCCAAAAAAGTTTTTCTTTTTTTCTCTTCACTTTCATTGGTCGAGCGATCTTGAGTTAAATTATCAGGGGCCGAGACAATTTTTTTTCCGTCTTATCGTTAAAAATAAGAAATCTCTGCAACGCACGACTGTAATCGAGCCACTTTTCTCGATCATCTTTTCCTCTTTCGACTGAGTTTAAAATATGCGCGTCGAGCCTTTCACTTGGTGTGCCATGAGTCTGGACTGTTTTGAGGAGGCCATCATTGCCTACCAGCTGTTGTATTCGCTGAAGACTGTCGTACGGTAGTAAAACTAATTTTCGGGCGTGGTCCATTATTTAGCTATGAGAGTTGATAAAACGGTACCGAGAAGAGGTGCCAACAGCGCAGGTAAAAATCCGCCTCCCCGCTGAAAGATTGGTTTTTTTTTTTGAGCCAAACTAACCTTGGGCTTGGATAGCGTTCGTAAAGTGGAGGCGTGGTGCCGAAGACGCGTCTTGTTGTTTTTACCCAGTGGTACGTTCCCCACTAAGATATTCAAGGCGCACTCACAAATACGTTTAATCAATGAAGTGTCAGCTTCGCGCAAAACTGCTTTTCTCTGCTCCTCGTTGAGGTGATACAAGGCTCGCAAAATATGTTTTTCTTTTTCGGAAAACGGCGCTTTACGTTTACGAGCCATCACAGTGACGCGACTGGTACGAGATTTGCTTTGCCACCACCTTTTATATTTTTACGCAGCACGTAAACGTACTGCCACTCGTCGTCGGGGAAAATAGATGTCCGAAATCTTCAGTTTTCCGGAGTATTTTGTTTCAAATCCAGTAGCAGATATCCGTAGGGCTCAGAAGTAGCGTCCCAGTATGCTCCCTGCAAAAAACGCGGATTTTCGGGACACAGTTGACGCGAGAGATGCATAATCTGAGCGCGATCGCGGAGATTTCTAAAAACAACGATGTACTGCGCGTTCAGCGATATGTCGCATTGACCTCGGGCTTGATGAAAAATATTCTGAGTAATGAATATTACCGATAAGTTATTGTGGTGACTCCCTTTTGTAAATAAATCGACAACTGCGCCCCCTGTGCTCGATTCGCGCATCAAGTCGTCAACAATTACGAGTTTTGGTCTAGGGTCGCTTGCGTAATCCCCGCTTTGAGGCAGTCCCTCGCGAAATTCAATCTTTTCACCGAGTTTGCGATAGCCGTTTTGCCACTCGGCGAAATGCAATATTATTCGTTGAAAGCGAGTGTCGCACATACGATCGATGAATTTTAAAAATTTTTTCACAAACACAGTTTTTCCACACCCTGTGGGACCACTCAGAATTGACGTAAACGGGTGCTCCCACTGTAAGGTCATCGTTACAACTGACGCGATTTACTCGATTGTCTAAATTTTGCCGCCCCGCCGGAGAGGGAGACGCCTGGTCTCCGACAGAGCGCAAGCGCCTGATGCTCTTTTTGCTTGAGCTAGAGCTTGAGCTAGAGCTTGAGCTTGAGCATTTGCTTGAGCTTCTGCGTTTGTTTTTGTTTATATCAATAATATTTTTAAAAAGAAAGTGAAGACCGTTGAGACTTAAAATTGCTGCTTTTTTTTTAATTATTAAAACATGAAAGTTAAAAATTTTGAACTTTTTCAGTAAATAAAGAAAACAGGAGAGGGAAAAAAAGGGTTTTTGCCAACAATCGATTTATTTTGCTTTTTAATTCATTTACACATTTTTTTTTTTGGACCAATTTTTATTTACAATACTTAAAATTTTCGAGAGATGTATTTCACTTTTAACCATTTTACACTTTTTGACGCACTGTGCACGCGAAATCTTTTTTTCAAGGTCTTATCTCACTCGTTGGCAACAGCAGCAGCAGCAGCAGCAGCAGCAGAAAAGTAGCGTTGCATACTTATCAGCGAAGGAGAAACGCGAGTGCGTGACCACCACCACCAGCGGCGAAGGGGTCTACGACCGCGAGCACTGTGATGCCCGCGTATCACACCTACAAGATCGTACGCAGCCTAGTGAAAAACGCTGACGAGCTCTTCGTTAAGGTCATCGTCGAAATAAAGCTGATATGCTGACTATTTTTTTCTTTTCAAGTTTTTTAAACACAGAGAGACTATTCAAGCGTTGGGGATTTAAAAACATAAGGATAACTTTTTTCTAAGCTTTTAAAATACCTCCTACCGTACACGGGTTTACAAATCTTGGATTCGATTTGCGTGATTACTTCATGAAAAGCTGTTCGGCGTATGTTTGAAGAATAAATAACGATATTTTCAATTTTTCCTACTATCATATCGTGCATAGATTCAAAATTAATTTGCTGTCTATTTATAAAGTTAAGTCTAATTCCTTTTACTTAACACACGTAATCCTTGCTACCGTCTGGTTTCACGTACTCAAAAGCGTAGAATTTAGGACCTCCAGATAAAAATTTGGTAATATAAGTACTGACACCTTTATCGGCTAACTCGTCCGTCAACTCTCCCAGCATAGTTCCGATAGGTAAATCGGGCATATCAGGTTTGCTAATGTAAAGCACGGAATCTGTGTCATAATAGAGAGCTCTGGGACCCAAAAAATGCAAATATTCGAAGAGTTTTAATCGGGCTTGCGCGGTGGTGAATGGGGTGACAACAACATTCGTAGATCGTGAGGGAGTAAGCGCTTCAGACTTGTAAGACCAACCAATGTACAACAACTCGTCATTTACAGGTAGGATACTATTAACATCTATATCTTTACTGTGTAATAACTCAAACAATCTGCTTGATGAGGTAAGCACTTCGGTTTGCTGCTTATTTTGAGCTTGCGCGAATTTTCCCCAAATAGAATTTATTGCAAGTTTTGTAACCAGACGCAAACCTGGATTAAAACTTATAGCTTTTTTATCTAATTTGATACCTTCGACTTTTTCAAACTCTGAAATAAACTTTTCTTTTTCTTCTTCGGTTGTGCACTCGGGAGGGTAACCAGAAGCTTGAGTTTTTTGGGTGAAAAAAGTATCTATGTATTCGGCAAATATTCCACCTTTTTTCGTTACAGGGTCGTACTGCGTTACATCATACTGCCAAATTTCAAAAATTGAGACAATCACGTAGCCTAATTCTATTGCTCTTTTCAATTCTTCGGATACCCACGTACCAATAAACTGTCTATCCGCTGGGTTTTCATGCCTGCATTCTCTTTGCGTCATTTGCTCGGCACACATACGACCAAGTGGAAAGAGCAACTCATCGTGCATTTATACAGGTAATATAGGATGAAACAAAGGGTATAGCCGGTTAAGGGGGGGTAAAGTGCCCCCGGTGCAAACCCCTACAAAACCTATACCATTCGAAAGAACATAAAAAAAGAAAATTTTTGGCGCCAACCAGAAATTTTTTCCCCCTATAGTGCGCATGCGCGGTCCAAAATAGTGATTTTTCAACTTTTATTTATTACTCAGAATCTAAGAGGACTAGCGAGATGTGGTTTACGGGAAAATTTTGTTTGAAAAAAATGTAGTTCAAAAAAAAAAATTTCAAAAATTTTTGGCGCCAAATTCATATTGTTAAAGTGGTTTTAAACTTTTAAATTGCGATTTAAAAATATCTTGGATAGGTGGTGGTCCAAAAAAAATTTTTTTATTTGTATTTTAACGTAAATTTTTCGTGAAAATTTTTTCAAATTTTTTAAAGGGGTGGAAAGTATGAAAACACTCAAAAAACCACTTTTTTCCAACTTTCTTGGCCTTTTTACTACTGATAATTGGTTTAAAAATTAACAAAACAATGAAATTTCATAGTTTATACAACTTTACATGAAAATATACAATATACGATGTTAAAGTACTGTTTTAGGCTTTTTAAAGACCATAAAATCGATTTTTAAGATTTTTTTTGCCTATAATAAAGGTACAAATGCCTCATTCAAACATCAAAATCGTTGAAATACTTGTAATTTTCCAAGGTGAACTCAAAAAAGTCACAAACAATATTTTTTTAAACCTATCAAACCTTTATAAAGCCAAAAAACCTATTTGTAAACTTTTTTTTACAACAACATAAGTAAAAAATTATAATAACCATTAAAATATGATACAAATTTTACTATAGAGATAATACCTCACAATTTTTTTGCAAGTATTTTTAATTTTAATTTTCTATATAAATAAGATCATAATTCCATGGTTTTATGTGTACTTTTTATTTGACGCATAGACTTTTACACCTAATTCTTAGGGTATATGTACACTTATAACTTTTCTACTTATAAATGCTTGCGAAAAAAATAGATTCACCTTTCATTACAAGATTCAAAACTTTATAAAAAGCTTAATAAAGTAAAATAAAATTTAATGACTAGTAAACTTGAAAAATTGCCTGATAGACATTACTTAGTTTGTCCAGATCCACAGATTTATTACGTTTAGATGTAAAAAATTTTAGATTTTTTTCTTTGATTCTTCTGACTTTAAATTAAATATCAAATTCTGTATATTATCAAATCAATTAAATGATTTAGATCAGTTAATATAAGCTCCTATAAGCCTCATAACAACTGATTCCGAATGCTTGAGTTCGAAAGTTTTCAGAATACTTTAGTTGTACAAATTAAAGATATTGTAGAGATTTAAATTAAAGATTCATGTCTACCAAAATGAAAAATGATATTTTCATATTAGTTCAAATAAGCTTCGAAATAAAAAATCATTGAGTAATTATTTCAGTCACACATCTTATAATCAATGAAGTATATTTAGTGAAAGATGAGCCAATCTTTATTAAGTTCTAAAATGAAACCTTTATGTGGTAACTGATTTATTTTAGCAGACTTATTCTGTGCATTTCATTTATGAGTTAAGCTGTATTTCTTATTTTTATCTTTAAAGCTAAATGATTATAAAAATAAGCTTATACACACTCTTCAAGTCTTAACAGTGAAAAGTTATCATCAATGATTTGAATATTAGATTTTATAATTTAGTTTTTACTGGTGAACAATATTTTGCGCATGTCTAAACAGACTGATTAAATACAGGAAAATATACTATACATGTATACAAATATAGTATGTACTAATGTATGAAACAAATCATTATATTGACAAATAAATATTCATTGAGCTGTAAATAATACGGCATGTGATTTTTTTCGCAGCCTAACCTACAAAAATAATTTAAAATTTATGTCGTGAATTGTGTGAATTTGTTTATTACAAAAAAACAAAAAAGGTTTTTTTTTCGTTTACACTGTATTCTTCTAGTTTTTTGTGAAGATAATAGGAAAAAAAAAAGGTTAAAAACAGTAACAAAACAATAACACAGAAAAAAAAAATACACTGTGGCCCTGACCTGATCACGCCACGCCACTTGCGCCCTCGCGGTTGACTCCAACTTTCAATAAAAATTCACAAAGCAAAGCAAGATATATTTTTATTGGAGAAAAGATGAAAATTTATCAAAAATTTTCGTTTCTATATTATCTTTCATATTACTTTTTCTGAAATTCATATTATTATTATTTTATGGGTACATAAATAAATATTGTAATAATTTATTAATTTGAGTAATTTTTTTGTTTTGTATTTCAGCTACTAGATAGCGCTTTTTTGAATCAGCGAAAGAGAGCCAACTGTCAATTTATTGTCATTCGTAAACCGACGAGTTGTATTACGCAAGAAATACATTTAACTATCATAAAAACGTCTGTTAATCAGATGTTCGTTTTGAATTAATTATAAATTAGTGACAGTAAAAAATTATATTCTCTTGTGTATTATATAGTTTACATGTTTTATACCTACTTTTTTGGGTGCTCTTTTTTTCATTTAATCAATTAGTAACGAGTGATATTGCCATCAAGTAAAAATTTTGTACAGGTACGCAAATTAGAAAATATATCATACAATTTTTTTTTTCAATATGAACAAGTAATTTTTAGTATTATTACGTACCAAATATCGACGCCTTAATGGAATAACACCGTAACTCGGAACTGTCGTAACTCGGCGATGATTAAACTCGGTAATAAATGGGCTCTCACTATCTCTTATCACAATTTTTTTGTGAAAATGTTTTCGAAGGTTGTTTAAAGAATAAAAAAAAAGATTCAATGCGAAAATTGTGATGAGAGATGGTGAGAGCCCATTTATTACCGAGTTTAATCATCGCCGAGTTACGACAGTTCCGAGTTACGGTGTTTCTATCGAGTTACGGTGTTTCTAACGAGTTACGGTGTTTCTATCGAGTTACGGTGTTATTCCATTAAGGCGTCGATATATCAAGTTGTTACCATTTTAAAATAAATGAATAAACCTCTTAATTGTTAGACTGATAAATACTGTAACGAATCGACTTTTTTTTTTGTAAATATGTTATTTTCATAATTATTATTAAATACTTAAATGCCAAATACTTAAAAATTATATTTATATCTTGATTCAATTTTTTAAATAAAAAAGAGCATGATCAAATGATTGCATGAAATATTTTGAACATTTTTATGAAGTTAATACAAAATACTTTTTTTAATTTTGTTACACGTCATTAGAAAATTGTATTGTTAATGATAGTTTCGAAACATTTTTAATTTTTTCTTTAAAATTATTATATTTCATTATGATAACATCTATGGATTCATAAATATAATTCCATGTATAATTCGCAGTTTCCTAGACGAAGTTTTTTCTTTCTATGTGATACCAACATGGACTTGAAGTCGGCGGATGCAAAATGTGTTAAGTGCCAAAAAAATGGACGTAAACTACCTAATAGTGAGAAAAAAATAATTAATTCAGATGAGTTTGCTGATGAAGTTACAAACTGGTTATATGATACTTATGAAGTTGGTGACTTCGAGCACAGAGTTGCATATTTTGGCAGCTTTTTATGCGTTAAGTGCTATTCTAAGCTAAAAAAGGATATAAGCAACAAAAAACTTAAACTAGAAGAAGAGCAGCAGGAGCAGCAGCAGCCAACACTCGAAAATCCAGTTCCTCAAATGAGCCAACTCTTTTCACAGTCAACATCTGAGGCATCATCTTCACAATCGTCAACGAATGATCCCACCGTTCGATTCGAGCCTGAGCCAGAAAAAATTGACTCAGTAGAACTTCCAATCAATCGAACAGTCTCTACTCATAAATATTGCTGCTTATGTGGTTCTAGTGCTACCCAAAATTTAGTTCAGATTTCTTTTGAGGCTCGCTCTCAAGCTTACAGTCGAACGCAAATTTTCATTCCTTACAGTAATTTTAAGTTACTTATTTTCTATGTTTTTCTTTGATATTTTTAATAATTTGTACTTTTTTTTTTATTTCCAGAAAACCGATGCTGCAAAAAGCACTTAACTATTAAAAACCGTTTTTATGAGGATGATCTCCGACAATTGCGCATTTATTCTAACTTCAGTACCATCGAAGTTCCTGAACTAACCAAACTGTTGAAAGGTTTTTCGGCAAGAGTAGACAGCAACCTCTTCGACAGAATTCCAGATTTTTCGATCCCCGAAAAAAGTTTAAAAGTATTCACAGGTTTAAGCTGGGAGCAACTGATTCAACTTCGAGAAATGCTGACAATCATGAGGGACTCACATAATAGAGATGTAACTCAAGCATTAGTAGTGTTTTTATTAAAGTTGAGAAGTGGTAACTCCAATAACATGATTGCAGCTATGTTAGGCATTGAGTGGTCCCAAAGAATTTCTGACTTCGTAAACTCTGTAATGAGATCATTTAAAGTTGATGTATTACCTTCTCGGTTTGGAATTCACGCTAAACCTAGAGAAGAACTTATTGCTCGCCATACCACGTCCATCGCTAAGAGGTTGCATAACTTGGATGACGATCAACTAATGTTGATTGGCGATGGAACGTACTTACGTCATCAAAAAAGTTCAAATAATAACTACCAGCGACGGTCTTATTCTGGGCAAAAAAAATCTCACTTGGCAAAACCTTTTACCCTCTGTATGCCAGATGGTTTTGTCGTTGACGTTCTTGGGCCTTTTGAAGCAAACTTAAATGATGCACAGATTCTTAAACTCTTATTTGAAAATAAGGAAAAATTTTCAGCACTTTTACAAAAAAATGATGTTTTCGTTCTGGACCGCGGTTTTCGAGATGTCACTCAGTATTTAGAAGATGAAGGTTACAAAGTACTTATGCCTTTGCTCAAAGGTAAAAAAAAGCAATTGAGCAGAGAAGAAGCAAATCATTCAAGATTAGTCACGAAAATACGATGGGCAGTAGAAGCAGTCCACGGGGTAATTGGTCAAAAAAACAAGCTTTTGCATCATCAGTTTGATAATAAAGCTTTGTATAATGCAAAATGGTTTTGTAAAGTTGCTTGTTTTCTTAATAATTTTTTTGGGAAACGATTTCACTCTGACATTGAAATGACAGATGAAATCGTTAACCGTATAAATCAGCAATCCCAAGTGGAAAATACTCTAGCTCAAGAAGTCGAAGAAGGAAAATGGAATCAACTAATGGCACTTTACCCCCCCCCCCCCTTAACCGGCTATACCCTTTCTAGGCGGTAATACTTTACATTTTACCAAACCGTTCACGTTTGAAAAGTCGTTTTTATTTTGCACAAGGCGCAGACATTCCTCTTCGCCTACGTACAATTTTGGATGGCCCACGACATACTTGGCTTTTTTACACACCATAGGATACAGACTATTCACGTCAACGTACCTGATTTTTTCATCCTGCTTACAAAAGTACTTTTTAACAGTGCGACCTCTAAACAAAGCATCGTGAGGATTCAACGGACTTTGATAAATCATTTCTATTTTTTCACTTAAAAACTGTTTTAAACCTTCGTTTGTGTTTTTAAAGTCATCAAATTCGTGCTCCCAGATCTCAATTAATTTGTACTGCAAACTCTTTATTCGCTCTGATTAAGCGTGAGTACTTTCAAACTTCTTATCCATTGTTTGACCGACTGACAGCTTTTCATCTCTATTAAATCGATAACAGCTTGGACAGCCGTGCCAATAACATCTAAAAGTAACAAAAAATTTAGTTGATATAATTGATTATGAGAAATTAAATGAAAAAAAATTTTTCAACTTACCCTTGGAACTGAAAAACCAATCCTCTATGTTTTTCTTGATGTTTTGGAGCACTGTAACCATCGACCAAAATTCCTTCCAATAATCTTTTTTCTCTGCAGCGACCTGCGTGCTCGATGGTTCGATTCAATGATTTTTCCATCCAAAATAGCCATTGAATTGCTTTCAAAGATTGCTTATTACAAAATCTATAACCTCCTGGTGGAATTATACCTATTTGATTCTTTTTCAAAAATTTTTTCTTGAACACTCTCATGATAAATTGATTTGAACTTTTTATTATTAATTATATTTATTCTCATCATTTCCTTTAACTCACAAAGTTTCGATCGCGTCATCAACGTCGTATGTCCTAATCTGCCAATAGCACTATAGTTTTGAGCCTACGAGACTTAGAGGTCTAAAATTTTATAGACGGTATAAGTTTGAATGTCGATACGTTAATGTGCAGTCTTGGCCATCCAGGTTACCGATGCCGGGGGTACCTGGGGGTCTTCTCCGAGCAATCGGGTCTTATTCTTTGGATGTGATTTTTGGATATGAATTTTTAATAAGTACGTCAAAATATAGTACTTTTTAAATAAAAGCATGTTAAAAAATTATTTTTATTTTTGTCATAATTGCATTACTATTGATTGGTTTCAAAAAATTTCAAATATTTTCATTTTTTTGTCTGTTACTATTTTTTTCTAAAATAATCATTTTTACCGCTCCTTTGGCCGAATATATACTTTTAGTTCTTAACTTAAAGGTTCATGTATTTTTTACAAGGGTTTTTTCATTATTTCAGTTCGGACGTAATTTTCTTAAAAAAAAAAAATGAATTTTGAACAAATTACTTTAAAAAAAAAAAACTTAAATGTTTAACGATAAAAATTTAATGAGTTATTCGAATTCTGGAATAATTTTTAGTAATTAATTTCATTTTTTTGTATTTCAATTACTGTCTCAGACGTTTTGTACTTACTTTATAGTACACGACGAACTCATGATATATCTGTGCAATAATAAAGAATTTCCAGTTATAGTATTTATTTTTGATCCTACTGATTAAGCATATCATCATCTATTGAATTCTTCATTAATTTTTTATTAAAAACGGATTGAGCGTCAAAATTCCATTTTGAGTGTAACATTCCAACTAACTTTTAACTTTGATGTAAACACTAATTATTTTAGGTGTGATACCCATAATTATTATAACTTAACTTTGGTGTTAGCACTAAACCTTTTATGTATAAACTCGCAATAGTGTGGGTGTTGACACCCAAAACTTAAGTGTTAACACTTAACTTCGGTGTTAACGCTGAACATATTGGGTGTAAACTCCCATTGCGAGTGTCAACACCCAACAGTCAAGTGTCAACGCTTAACTTTGGTGTTAACACTGAACCTATTGGGTTTAAACTCCCAATTGCGGGTGTCAATACCCAACAGTTGAGTATCAACACTTAACATTGGTGTTAACACTGAACCTATTGGGTGTAAACTCCCAATTGCGGGTGTCAACACCCAACAGTTGAATGTCAACACCGAACTTTCGGTGTTAACACTCAAAATCTAGTGTTTACACCGAAAAATCAGTGTTAACACTGAAAATTCGGAGTTTACACCGGTTTTTTCCATAAGGGATGCTTTGATCGGTTGCATGAAACATTGATGGTCTGGCATGTACATGCAGCAAGTCTTACAAAAACTTTTTCCGCACTCGTGTTTAGGATTAGAAACGAGTTTGAAACATATTTGACAAATCCTAATACTCGAACATACACTAGATTTTTCAGATAAATTCGTTTTTAAATGATTTTGAAAACACTCTTGGCCTAAAAAAAATTTAAAACACAAGTGACATTTGATTAATGTTTGTCCCTCGTCACACGCAGGGTAGTGCAAACACTTTGAACACCTGTTTGTACATCTGTGATTAATGAATCTTGAATAGCTTTTATTGCAGGGTATGCAGTAGCCATGACTTCCTGATGCCCCAACGAGATTAAGTATAGGTTCAAAATGATGTAAAGCTTCATAATACATTATACGAATAATATAATCGACGCTTTTGTGCTTGTAATTAACTAAATTCGTTCCATCGTAAACAGGTTTTTCACCCCGTGCAAAATTTTTAAAAGAGTAGACAACTATAGCGATTCCTTTTGTCGCAAGATACTGCTGAAATTTTTCAATTTCTATTAAACTACAACCTTCTTCAGGAATGTCAACTCGAGCTAATTTTATTAAATCAAGAGCTGCTTTTTTTGAGCTGTCCCATTGATCTGTCGTATGCTGTTCCAATAATCATGTAAAACACCTGATCGTACTTTACCTCTGATGCTGTAAGCGCGAGCAGCAACGAGAGAACGCGGCAAACATAGATTATCGTCATTTCGAATAGTAAGTATTGATTTTTTTTTTACAGCGTCTTCGGTCAACCTCACGCAATTTATATTCAAAGAATCCTTGATGTTGTACTCATTTGAACTCTGAGATATGCTAAAAAGCAGTTGCCATAAGTCTTCTGCGTTGAAATCACGCACTGGTCTAAATGAAAGTCACACTGGACCATGAGTGAGTCTTTCTGAATTTATTGTAAGGCCGATAAAATCAGAAGGAGTCGCTTTTTTAACAAGTTCAGCGTGCAAATCGCGTAAAGCTTCCTCTAATAATTGAAAAACATTGGTTTCAACATGCAGTGGCACTATTCTTACATTTATTTCACGACCTTTGATTCCAAATCTTTGATAATATCTACTTCTATCGCTACCTATGACTTTTCGTTGATTTTGTTATCTTCCATTACCAGCCTGTAAAAATACATCTAAAATAAAAAACTATAAGAGTCTGAATTTATTTTTCAACTCTATAAACAATTAATTCTTACTATTAACATTTTGGAGCTCGTCGTCATCATCATCATCATCATCATCATCATCATCATCATCATCATCATCATCATCATCAGCTGTATCGGTATCTGAATCGTTTGAATCAGAGCTACTTTCAGATGACAAAGGCTGCGGATTGTTATTTTCGGCTGATGTCGATGGCTCACCCAGATCATATACGCAACGGTTGATAAACTCATCTCCTTCTTGATCAGTCATCATTTCATCGAATTCTAAAATTATAAGTTAAAAAAAAGTTTCAAAATTAGAAGTTAAATAATAATAATAACACAAACAATTTAGCAACCTTTACAGGTGTTGAGAAGCTTGAATGTAGGTTTATCCAATAAATTTTTAAGTTTTAAAACGTTTTTCAAAATCAAAATAATTTTTTGGTCGTGGAAAATTCCTCGATTATATAGGTACTCGATTGTACCTTCGCTGCAGTGCAAAATCAAAAAATGCAGCTTTTTTCCAAAACTTCCATGGTTAAACTTGTTAAATTTTTTGACCATACTTCACCACACATTGTTTTGATGTAAGGGTCTCTCTGATAAGTGACCCTCAAAACGCACTTTATAACATTCACTACCTTTTTCAATGTAACTTCCGACATGATGAAAAAAATGTTATATTCAAATATGCTTGAATGCTCTGAGTAACGCGTGTGATTCGAAAGCTCATACGGCTTTCATTCGACTGATCGTTGGAATAGAAAGAGAAGTAAAGGATCTAGATAAGCATTTTTTCACACAGTAAAGTACAATGTTTGTGAAGTTTTATATTTCAATAAAAGTTTTATAATTGCAGTGTAACAAAATATGCTTGCCGTGCTTTTTGCTTCGTATCAAATACGGTGAAAGAATGCAAACCATGAAAGCTGACGCTGCGCGATAAGAGTAAATACATGAGCAGAGTTAAAATTCTTTCTTAAAATATATGCAAATTTTTCATTGTTAAATCCTAAAAACAATCAATAAGAACAAGATGCAGCCGCAGCAGCAACAGCCTCAGCGATCTTGTCTCCTGCAGAGTCAGCATACCCACTGCGCTCGCAACACCCGAGCACTGCGCCTGGTCTTACCTTGAATAAGTCACTTCAAAGAGCTGCAGTTTTTTCTATAGCGCGCGTGTTCCGCGAAAATCAGTGTAAAGTTATGTCGCGAACCGTGAGTAGCTCTTTTATAGTAGCTAAGCACCCATATTTACGATTAAAAAGTGAAAATCAAAATTGTAGGAAGCGCAAACTAGTGAAAAAACGTAGACGCTTGATGGACGGTGTCGATGTGTTAGGACATGCTGAAGAAGAAGAATTTGCTCGTCATCTAAACCAAGTGCACAGAGACCCTCAACAAATTCAAGATCTTTTTGATCTTGAACCTTATGAGACTGATGAAGAAAAAGATGCCCTGGCCGACCTGGATGGAGAAGCACAGTTTATTGGCCGTTATAATTATGCGATGCCTCAACTACAAAGCCTTTACAATGACTCGATCGTATTCGGCATACCCGAACCAGATGACTGTTTAGAAAAAGGGAACGAAACAATGCTGACCAAAAAATTCTTACAACCTTTAATAATTAGTTCTGTGGTACTTCGAATAGTTAAGCAATTACTTAGCCTTTCTCTGTTGATCTCCGATTTTAGAACTTTACATAGATTGTTTCAGTATGAAACATCGCAATTGTTACTATTTTATGGAAAAAACTTACCCAGCACAAGACGGAGAGTTTTAAAAATGCATGTAATGCAGGTAAAAAAACTGTTTACATGTTCGATTAAATTTTTAGATTCAACTTCTCCGCGACCTTACAAGGTTGTATTTAAAAAAAATCCTTTTGTCTTTGTCCAAATATATAAATCCTTTTGCACCTTTGTATAGTATTCGTGTAAGACACTGTTGTGATGCTTTAACAAGTTTAGCTGACGATATAAAATATTTTTACTGACTCTGTACATTCCTGTGAGGCAAGCAAGATGTCTCACATGTAAAACAATCTCCAGCTGCTCTTATGGGGCTGTTACTGTCTACATCAGAAGGAAAAGGTCTTCCAGAGTGTGAACATCTCTGTTTTTCTTTTAAAAATGGCTAATACAATTGAAATTGTGAAGGTATATCTTGACGAAACGGATGAAACTATCGATGTTGGAGGCCCTGAGGACTTACCAAACGAGGGTGACTCCCTTCCAATCGAAGTAGAAGAGGAAACACGCAAAGTCTACGAAGATACACAGCAGTTGTAAATATCCGTAGAGTGTTGCTCAGAAGATGATGCTTCATCATCCTCGTTGTATCCTGCAGTGCTTATAAAAGAAGAAGTTATAGTTAGTGATTTTGAGTCAGATCTTGACGATGAAGATTTTATCGGTTTTACAAAAGACGAAGTGGGTTTTTCAGAAAATAAACGAGACAATTTTCACAATTCCCTTATTCGCATTTTAAGTAAAGAAGCATCAGAACTGTTACCAACGAAATTAAACTTGAACAACAGCACCAGAAAGAGCAGAAGGACATCAAAACCAATACCGTTAAATAAGAAGAAATCAAACTTAAACGTCCGTAGCATAATGGCTACAAGACCAAGACTGGTACCGGAAAAATTAAGATCAAGCTTAAACACCCGTGACATAATGGCTACAAGACCAGGACTGGTAGTTGAGAAATTAAGATCAAGCTCAAAAGACAGTAGCATAATGGCTAGAAGACCAAGAGTGGTACCGGAAAAATTAAGATCAAGCTTAAACGTCCGTGACTTTTTGGCTACAAGACCAGGACTGGTACTGGAGAAATTAAGATCAAGCTCAAACGACAGTGGCAAAATGGCTACAAGACCAAGACTGGTAACGGAGAAATTAAGATCAAGCTTAAACGTCCATGAAGTAATGGCTAGAAGCCCAAGAGTGGTACTGGAGAAATTAAGATTAAGCTCAAACGACAGTAGCAAAATGGCTACAAGGGCAAGACTGGTACCGGAGAAATTAAGATTAAATAGTGGGGCGTCGTGTGTTATGTGTAATGAAAATTATGTGTCTGGAGAAGAAGAAGAATGGTTTATGTGTCACCACGATTGTCGCGGGTGGCTGTGTCAATTATGTATTGCAGAGTGTGAGTGGTTATTTCCTCGTGGAAAAAAAATGACCGTTTGTAAAAATCGTATTTTAAATAAATAATTCTGTTGAATTGTAAGAGTGTAAACGTAAAAAAAAAGTTTTATCTAAATCAACATTTTAATGACTTTCGAAGACTAAGTGTGAAAAAGTTTTTATGTAGATTTATCAAATATATGCTTATTAAATAAATTGTAATGGGAATTTAACCGTGTATTTAAATGAAACAAAATATATGTATAGTTGTGAAAAAGCCAATTTTTTATTTTAACCCGTACCTCTAAAATTTATTCCTTGATAATTAATGTATTTTTTATTAAAAATTAAAATTTAAAACTTTCTAATTCACTTTTAAAAATATTTAAAAATTAAAAAATGTTAAAATAGTAAAAAAGTAATTAAATTTCCTATAAAAAATAGATACCAATTAATTTTAATGTTTTTAATTTAATTTAAAAATTTAATTCTAATTTAAAAGCTAACTATGATGATGCTCTCTCTCATGCAGAGTCAGCATCGGCTGCGAGAAGCAGTCGCGCGCTCCCCGACACACCGCTAACCCTATTGCGCTCGCGACACACGAGGCAGCCGCCGCCGAGCACTGCGCCTGGTGAAGTAAATGAATCATGTTTGTTTACTTTCGCCAAAGCGGTACATATACTACTAGTGTGTACCGAACAGTGCACGCTGTCTGGTGTACACAAAACATTTTTTTCAACCGTGTACCGTGTAGCAAGCAGTGCGCGTTGTTGGTGTACGGTGCAAGCAAAGATATAAAAATTAATTTCACCCATGCACGGTGCATCGTGTACCGTGTACCGAACAGTGTGTGGTGTCTGGTGTACGCCAAAACATTTTTTCAACCTTGCACCACACGTGGTGCACCGTGTACCGTGTATCGAACAGCGCGTTGTCTAGTGTACGGTGTACGCAAAGATATAAAAAATTTTTTTACTCGTGCACGGTGCATCGTGTACCGTGTACTGAACTCTGTGCGGTGTGTGGTGTACACCAAAACATTTTTCAACCTTGCACCGTACGTGGTGCACCGTGTACCGTGTACCGGGCAGTGCGGGTTCTCTGGTGTACGGTGTACGCAAAGTTATAAAAAATATTTTCACCCGTGCACGGTGCATCATGTACCATGTACCGAACAGCACGCTTTGTCTGGTGTACGGTGTACGCAAAGTGATAAAAAATATTTTCACCCGTGCACGGTGCATCGTGTACCATGTACCGAACAGTATGTAGTGTCTGGTGTACGCCAAAACATTTTTTCAACCTTGCACCACACGTGGTGCACCGTGTACCTTGTATCGAACAGCGCGTTGTCTAGTGTACGGTGTACACAAAGATATAAAAAAATTTTTTACTCGCGCACGGTGCATCGTGTACCGTGTACCGAACTCTGTGCGGTGTGTGGTGTACGCCAAAACATTTTTTCAACCTTGCACCGTACGTGGTGCACCGTGTACCGTGTACCGGGCCGTGCGGGTTCTCTGGTGTACGGTGTACGCAAAGTTATAAAAAATATTTTCACCCGTGTACGGTGCATCGTGTACCATGTACCGAACAGCACGGGGTGTCTGGTGTACGGTGTACGCAAAGATATAAAAAAAATATTTTTTGAACCGTTCACGGTGTACGGTGTGCCATGTACGGAACAATAGCAAAACAAAAACTTTTCCCTGCTTTCCGCCGTGCACCGTGCACCAAAAAGCTACTCCGTACACAGTGCACCGTGTACCGTGTACATAAAAGCTCATTTGGTATAGCGCCCGTGCACCGTGCGCCGTGCACCGTGCACCGTGAAACGGTACACGGCGATGGTACCTAGACACAACCTTAAACTTGTATGAATTTCAAAACTACACGCAAAGAACAAGTGCAGAAATTTACTGTGGTAAACTAACACGAAAAAGTTCTGTACCAAGATACTCGAAAAAAATATGTATTATCCTTACGCACAAAAAATCCGAAGCACTTATGTTTGAGAGGCAATCAAAATCACTCTGGTCACACCTGATTGGTTCGGCTACAGTAGCGCTCAGGATTTTTTCTGCGTAAGGCTAGCACACAATTTTTTCGTGGGATTCGCAGAAAATTTACGTACTTTTGGAGCACAGAAGGTTCTTGTGTCGACTTCACAGTAAATTTCTGTACTTGTTCCCTCCATGTATACGAGTATTTTGAAATGAATTGTTTTACATAGTATTTTTAATACAAATGTATCGAATTTTAAACTTTCCGTGTCCAATTATGTTTAACATTCACGAATATAGTGCAAAATCCACTAAATAAGAATTTATTTTAATGGTGCAATTTTTTCTGTTATTTAACTGTCATAAGTTAGTTAAGTCGAAATAAATTGATCTTTTTTAATCAAATCAGTTAATTTTTATTTGATAAAAAAAAAAACAATTAAAATCAAATTTTTTTAAAGTGTTTATAAATTTCATGTCAGTTTAAATCCATTCAAAATAGTCAATTGAAATCGATTGATTTTTATTATTGAAAAAAAAATCAAACTATTCATCACGTATTTTTGAATTTTGCAACACTTAAATTCCATTTAAAAACAGTACCGCCACGGTGGTCTAGTGAGCAAAATCCTTGGCTGCTAAACGAGCGTCGCGGTGAGGGTCGTAGGTTCAATCCCCACTCTGAGAAAATTTTGTCGAAAAAAAAAAAAAAATTTTTTCAGATGGTGAGGCGAACCCAAGACCCAACGGACGTTGAAAAAACCGATGACAATAAATATAAAAAAAAAAAAATTATTTTCTTTGCCTACCTGGGTGATGGCTTGAGAGAGGATGAATTTAATATTCTCTGCATCGGTCAAAAGGGTCTCAGCCGATAAGGCGGACCTCGCTACGTGAACCAACGAAATAGCATCTCATCAGTGCTTCGTTGCACTCGTCTCGTGGAATCCGCCTTGTCGGATGAGTACTCCACGACAGTGACAGACAAGACAGTTTTCTATCTTCTACTATTTTCCTTCTAATGGCAAACTTCAAAAAGTTATAGTTGATGACCGTATAGCCTGAAAAGAGGCGGCTGGTGTCAAACATTGAAAAAAAAAAAAAAAAAAAAAAAACCATTCTACTGAAATCTATTTATTCAATAAAATTTGTATCAAGCTTAGAACAGTAGAATTCTTTTTGAATTACAGACTACTATTGATCAATTGATTTTTATTGAAAAAAAAATCAAGAAAACCTATTCATTTTTCACATGTTTTAAATTTCACTACAATTAAGTTCGATTAAACTGAAAAGATTTAAAAAAATTCATATTCCTTGAAAAAAGAATAGTATATTCCTGTATAAGCACGAGAACGGCGTCGTTTCTGCGAGAGTTGGATGTTTCAGTACGAGACCGTCGTGTTTACTGGAAGGCACGCGCGTAGCGCGTACATTCCGGTACATACAGTACATACAGTTTAATGATTGATTTTTACATACGGTACATACAGTTTAATGATTGATTTTTATCAATAATTTTTTTTCTAGATAGCAGAACGTAAAATTACCAGAGATTTGTAAATTTACAAAATATTTGTAAATTTACAATCAGCGCGTAAATTTACTGCGCAGGTCGTAGTAATTTTACCTCGCTGAGCGAGGTTCCCATTTTTTACAACGCTGAGCGAGGTAAATTTACCCCGATTTCTTTTTACAGTGCGGAGATATAATTTTTTAAAAATTGGTACTCGTGACGTCATTAGTACCATTTTACATTGAAAGTATATATATATATATATATATATATGATTATTTCGGAAACTTCCCAAGTCTATAACTCCTTCAATTTTCATTTTTTTTCAAACAGAAAAAATACGTGTCGATTATTTTCCGATACACTATCGAATAAAGTCAAACAAACTATAGTATATTACAGTCCCGAGGGAGTCCAAAATGAGTTAGCCTTTAGCAAACCCAAATTGATGTCCGAGCCGAAGGCGAGGTCATCAAAGGTTTGCTAAAGGTTAGCTCATTTTTGCGCTCCCAAGGGCTGTATACTATTTTTCACGCTAGTAGTCGGAAAGTACAATATTCGTTTCTGGTACGGGCCCGAAAATTGTACTTTCAGGCTACTAGCGTGAAAAATAATTTTTTTAATGCATCTTCCCTATTATATAAGAAATTTGCGGCAGTCAAATTTAATAAAAATAGAAACCATTAAAATCTATTGATTCCATTGATAAAACTATTGAATCGATTAATTTTTTTAAGTTCATAATATTTGATTAACCTTTGATTTCCATTGAGCAGAAATTCCATTGAAATCCATTTATATCTATTAAAAAAACCATTCAAATCAATTTGTTCATATTGGGCTTATAAAATTTGCTATCATTGATTTCCATTCAGCAGAAAGTCCTTTGAAATCCATTCATATCCATTAAAAAAAACCATTCAAATTGATTCATTTTTTTTAAGCTAATAAAATTAGCAACCATTGATTTTCATTGAGCAAAAAGTCTACTGAAACCAATTGATTACTATTGAAAATTATTGTTAATGAATAACTTTTTAACCAGTAAAATCCAATAGATTTCCATAAATTTTGATCGACTTTTTTTAAGACCACGCCGCTAGATGGCCAACTGTCATCTCTACCTAGAAGTAAAGTTTACGTTTTTAGATTACATAATCCAGAATAAGGTCCACATAATGAAGTAGCTAAGATCTATAATCGAGTATAATTTTTCCAACTTATGATTAGGGAATTAGTGAAGAAAAACTCGGTTGGGTTTCTGTAATAAAAATAGAAAACAACATTCAAAGTTTTTACTTCAGGTGTTCTTTAAAATTAATTCTAGTGAATTCGATTTTTTTTTTTTTTTTTTCAAAGATTTTTTATTTGTCGTAAAATTGATACAATCGCTTTGAAATTTTTACTCAATGAAGTCAAATAGTAAAAAATTTAATTTTTTTTAAAAACATGCTTTTCTAAAAAATAGATTAAAAAAAAATGAATAAAAAAATGTTTCAAATTAATTAAAAATATTTCTTTAAAAGAAAAAAAGAACTTTGATTATACAAATTAAGTTTTGAATTGTCTTAAATAAGCGTGAGGGTACATTTATTAAAACTTCGAATTTCAATTTATAGTCATAGAAAAGCGTGGATCATGTTAATTGTAAGATTAAAATTAAAAGTTCGAACACTTATTTAAGACTGTCGGGGACGAGGTTTTAATAATAAATAATAAGGCGAGGAAGTTGACTTGAACTGAGAGAAACTTTATCATGTAAGATAACAACGACCAGATATAAGTAAACTGTAAGTAATAGATTAACACAAACACCGCGTGTACCGGGAGAGCGAGAGCGTCCGATCGCCATGACAGCACGTACCAGAATCCATACCACGTACAAGGCCCCGCGAGAGCAGCAGCGCGCGGCGCGCGTATCTTGGGAGCAGCGGGACGAGTCAGCTGAGAGTAAAGTGCACAACACATATTCCCAACACTCCCTCCTGTTGAAGATTCACTCTTTGTATTTTGTCTATAAAAAGGACAACTGCTCGTCTCTCCCATTCGTAGATAAACTGTGTAAATAGTCATCATTCCAAAATGTTGACTAGGTTGATTTCACCGCATGACTTCTTTCCGGTAGGGTCTCAAATAAGTCCGAGATCTGTAACATTAAAAATAAATATAGACCTAGCAATAAACAAAACTTAGTTTTTATTTTGATTCAAATCTCGTCCTGTCAAATTCACCTTTCGTGAGTGACGCGTGTCAGTGTTTTTCTAGAAATACCTGCTTTATTTTTCAAAAGCAATATCCACACGAACTCAATTACCTGTAAGGGAACGTTCACAAACCACGTGGCCCAAATAGGGGGGGAGGGGGGGCGATTAAAAGGCTACGAAAGGTTACGTGGGGGGTAGGGCTGTTGATTCAGAAAAGCACGTGGTTTTTAAAGTGCATTAATCGATGTTTTGATTCAAAATATTTTACTGTCAAACGTTAAAGTCGGCTATCCCCCAAGCTTTAAACCCCCAAGACCCTGGGCGCCCGAATTCAACAAAAAAACTGGTCGGATATCTCCCAAGCTCTAAACCCCCAAGACCCTGGGCGCCCGACTTAAATTATTCCAAAAATATGAGTGCATTTTAATTAACGAAATAAATAATTTTGTAACGGTACCTAACTACGTTGAACTGGTGCAATTATATCATGAAGTTGTAAGTCTGAAATTTTGAACTCCAAAATGGGGTGGTTGATTAGGGAAACGCTATAAATTTTTACTTATTGGTGAACTCTTCGTTTGCAACATTATCAACAAATTTTTTTTTTTTTAACTATAAATTAAATGCTTCTAAGAAGCAGACACATTTCGAGAAAAGTTTAAAAATTTTTGTTTGTTTATTAGTTATTTTTTATTTTTATTTTTATTTTTTTATCTTTTTATTATTTTGTAATATTTCCAAGTGATGTATATTAAAGTACACCACAACCTTTTTGTGGAACAAAAAAAAACACTTTTTTATGGACTTGATATTCAAATATAAAGTACGCTTTAATTATAAAATTATTTCACTCGGCAACCAGAGTTTCGTGAGGTTTAGAGCTTGGGAGATAGCTGATCAGTTTTTTTATTGAACTTGGGTTTCCAGCGAGGGACTATGCTCTCCAGAATCATTGATGATTCTTTTGATTCTTTTGTGATTCTTTCTTGATTCTTTTGGAAATATTACCATATTTTGAGCCTTGGATCCAATTTTAATCGATATTTTGTTAAAAATAATATTTTTCGAAGATTTTTACTTGAAATGACATTGATATTTTATTGATTAAATATTGATTTTCATGGGGTTTTAGGGGATTCAGAGCGTAAGAGATAACTGATCAGTTTTTTCTTTGAACTTGAGTTCAATAAATAAACTGATCAGCTATCCCCCACGTCTTGAACTCCCCAAACCCTGGGCGCCCGAGGTCAACGAAAAGACTGATCAGTTATCCCCCAAACTCTAAACCTCCCAAAACTCTGGTTACCAACTGATCAGTCTTTTCGTTGACCTCGCGCCTCCAGGGTTTTGGGGGTTCAAGACTTGGGGGATAACTGATAAGTTTTTTTGTTGAACTCGGGCACCCAGGGTTTTGGGGGCTTAGAGCTTGGGGGATAACTGATCAGTTTATTTATTGAACTCGACGCCTAGGGTTTTGGGGGTTCAAGGCTTGGGGGATAGCTGATCAGATTATTCATTAAACTCTACGCCCAGTGTTTTGGGGGTTTAGAGCTTGGGGGATAATTAACCAGTCTATTTATTGAACTCATCGTTTTTTTTTTTTTTTCTCAACGTCAGTTTTATTGGGGGGGGGGGGGGTCGAAAAATTGATAAAAATACTACGCTGATCTTCATGGGAGGGAGGGCCCTTCAAAATCTTCGAAAAAATGACCACGTGGTTTATGAACGTTCCCTAAGTTCCCGTTCAATCTCAATACACTCTCTACCTGATGTTGAACTTTAAACGAATAGTAATCCTGATTAATCTAGCTAGAGCGGACTAGAATAATCAAGTTCATCACTTCGTGACAAATTAACATATACGGCGCCTAGGCTACATAGCACTAGTACACGAGCTCAGTCTGTCTCGTAGACAGAGCTACTTACAGTTGCTCACAGAACTTCATGCTGTAAATTAACCATGAAATATTCAACAGAAATTTCAAGTAGTTAACAATCTTTCACGTTTCTCAATCTCAGACTATTAGAAGAACATTTGTTCACTTCAGCCTGCTGTATTTTAATTACAGAAATTTTGCCTGCACTAAACAAGTAAAATTCTCTTGATCACCTCCCAGCTCTTTCTCACACACAATATCGAACAGATTTCTTTTCACGATATTCGTCAGGTAAGTTTTTCATTGCTGCATTGCCAAATCCTGAAAATGCCTGTATATTAAACGATATAGATATGGAAATTCAAACGATAAATCACAATAAATTAAATGATTTTAATTCATTGTAACATGGTCCTGCAGTTGACATATTCTTTCGCATCTTTCCAATCTGAATAATGAACTGCTTTATCACCAACAGTATCCACACAGTTTTGATTCAGAAAATCAAATCTTTCCAGCACCCTGACAATGTGACCAATCAAACTCAGTCCAGTGATTTGGATTTTCCTGTCTGCCATTTCAGATTCAGTCTAAAAATATACATCTCTGTAAGAGATTTTCTTCCTTCCTGCCAAACTATATTTTTCACCGACTTAAAAGAAATTAATTCCTTTGTTCAGAATTAATTTTCAAACACACAGATCCTGCGTTAGATTTGAAACTGATCTCTCCTTCTCGATTTTCACATTAAAACTGTAACTGGTATTTAAACTAATTTTCCGACTCAATATTTCATCAAGAAAATTGTATTCACATCCTGCCAACCTATCTATAAATTAGATAAGAATAAAAATTGCAATTACTGATATCACTAGTAGAATAGTATTCTACAGTAAGCGTAAATAAATCTTTGACCTCAAAGACTCTCACCACCAACCTGACTTCATGCTCTGCCTGAACAACAGAACTTTTAGCCCTCAACATTCATCATAAAATGATAATGTTATTCTACCTGTCTTTCCTTGCAATTTTCATCCAGTCAACAATTTCCTCCACAGCCTGATTTTATTCATAGAATTTAATTCTACATTAATAATCAATTACCAGAAAATTAAATTGAGAAATTCCACCCTGTACACATCAAGTCGGGTTTCAACCTGACCAAATGAAATAATCCATAAAATTCTTCGTCCTACGTTTTATAATCAGTAAACTGATTATCTTCAACCAGTAAATAGACTATCTCGGTGTGGTTTGATCCAGCAACCGAGATGTCGGAAAAACTCGCACTATCTTTCCGTTTCAAATTATCCCTGTCAATTTGTGGTTTTTCAATAGAGGTTACACTCCCTCCGTTTTTAAGAACTCTACCTGTTTTAACATTAGTTCACACAGATCCACAAATTGTTTAGATTCAGATTTCTCCACATCCAGTTAACACGCATTCCTTATAAATCGATTATTTTTCAAAATAATCATCACAAACTAATCTGTCACTTAAAAGTGCAGCTCAGTTATCCCGTGATATGATATTTCTTTACCAGATAAAAGCATCACGCAACCTGTAATTTCACATTGAACCCGTATTATTTCACCTCTCTCAACCTGTTTCAAAAATCACTCAACGTTTAATTTTCCAATATCGTCACTTCCTGGACTCTCTCCGTAAATTACATAAAATTTAATTTCCAACTTAAACTTTAGCTGCAAAAACAGCAAAATTAAACACTCTTTGTGAAGTGAGGTACACATTACAACACCGACCGCCTATTCTCACTTTATCAGTAAATTTGAATCAAACACCTAAGTTTTCTCACCCCTGACATTTTCTGGATCATAAATTATGATTCAGAGTATTTGCACAAACAAACTAATGTCTGTCTCACAGCCTCAATAACACCCGGGCAGTTTCCTGAAAGCCCAGAGTTTTCTTTCTCTATGTTCCGAGATTAAAAACTTATACACTTCCACACTCCAAAGTTTTAAACGTTTCTGCCTAACCTCCTGCATTCTCTCGCTTTGCTTTTTCACTTCATCCAAAAACCACAGCCAGTCGAAAAAGCAGTTACTCATGCAATCAACCATAATTTTCATCCCCTGAAAGAAAATCTGACCGATCACTCCCTGAAATTCAATCTTATCATATTTTTTTTTTTTTATCCATGCACTTCCCGATTGCTCAGCAAATGATAAATCACTTAATCTTCCGATTTCAAACCAGCTCAAAAATTATCACTTATCCCTAATCAGTGAGTACAATATTGCACTTTTCAACGAACAACACAATCCTGTCAAATTATCTGCCGAAAATATTGATAGCTATTTAAAATTTGAGCAATACACAGTCCAGTATAAATCAGCAAATCGCCTGCAAATATGCATAACCCTACCGATATTTAATCAAGCAAATTAAGTGGTCACTAATCCTGTCCTTCAGTTCTCTGCTGTGGTCCTCACACAGTCAAAGATTCACACGCTCTCATCCTGAACTTATATAAGTCACAACAGCTCGACTCAAACAGATAGGTCTTGGACATTTTCCTGTCATCAAACTGCCAAATTTTCCCAAACTGATTTTAGTGAATTTTTCCTCAGAATCACACCCGGTATTAAATTTCCAGCTGTTTTCACCTGCCTGATTTGATGTTAAAAACTCACACGGTTTTCAAGCCTGTAAAAGTGTTTTCGAAATTCACTCATGACTCTCGGCCATGTTTCGAGAAGCTTAATTCAAATTCAAGCAACCAGTAGAGTTTTCTTTACTCTCTTCTTTCCCAAGTCCTGAATAAGCAGATTCAAACTCAAATGAAATCGCAGAATCGAATTATCGATTATTCAGACAAACACTTGAATCAGAACAAGCTCAAGCTGCGGAGTTACAAGTAACTATCCGGATAACTTTGGCATGAGTTACAAAATTCAGATGAATTAGTTGTGCACTGTTTTCAAAAATACCGATCAATCGGACTCCCTCCGATTTTTAGATTTAGACTCAACTTCTACCTGACTTCAATCCGAGACAAAACATGTCGGAATCTCCACTAGTAAATCTTATCACATCCAGTTTGCCACACAACCAATCACTTTCTCTAGTGAAATAGAAAATCAAAATTCTCGAAAGATTTTGGTATCCAATGTTAAGCACAACCAGCAGAATAAATTCATTCTGAATTTTCGCTACCTGTCTTGCCGTCCTGCACACCCTGTATACAAATATATTTGTCGAAGACTGAGCCAAAAACTCAAATTCATGGTTACCTTTGCGATAACCTTCGACAACACCATGTCCACGCCCAAAGATATCATTCTCTCTCCCATCTTTCTCTTCCTCAATTTTTAAAAATTAATTAATTAAATCCAATTAATTAATTTTCATCACTCTCTAATCCTTCAACACCCTGTAACACTTCCTATCCTTGCTTCAATCTTCCCGGTCTGATTGGATTTTAGTTGTCAATTATGAAAAATTAATAAACGTATACCCATGCTGACCACTTGACAGCACCTGGGAACTCTCGGGTAACTGCGACCTGGAGTAGATTAGCCGTTAAGCCAAGGTCGTCTACCTCGCTCATAAGATCACTAGCCTGAAAATTATTATTATTCTCATTAATAATATTTATATGATAATAATATTATCACACCTCCTGCTTTTTATTTCAGCTTTGTTGCTGTCTAGCTCAACACTTCCCGGAATTTAAAAGACCTGACCTGACTTAGCCTTTTTCTATCAAGCCGACTGTCTCAGTCAACTTTCAACAGATTTCTCTCAATCATTCTCACTTAAATGATTTCGTTCACTATAACACTGTCTATTGACTAGATTTAAAAAGTTTCACTCACTTTATTAGTCACGCTATCACTAGCGTATACCACTCAATAAACAGATGACTCGATAATTAAATAAATAATCATCCAGTTAATCACAGAAATCAAAATCACGAACCTGCAATTGTCGAATACTATTCACACACAGTCACGACGTGGTCAAACATGCAAAATTCATGCGCACGGCGCTTCAACTTCAAACGGTCGACCACACGGCAAGCACAAGCCCTGTTTTTCAGTCACAAGTTTTAGTCAAGTTATACTGTCAAACTTGAACATAAACACATTCACCACCCGAAAGTATTATTTACACCCAGTTTATCCTGACACATTTAATTTAATCTAATTAAATGATCAAATCACTACCTGAGAATAATTATCATTACCCTAAGCAAACATTCCAATTTCAAAGGACTTAATCACTTCCCGAAATTCTTCACCCTGAGATCTTGCTCAAAAATCAGCAGCCCGTAGAGTCTCACCCTTTTTCATGCCTGTGCACTGATTAAAATACACGTTCTGTAGGTTGAAAAGAACCTGCACTGTTGGATTCTTCCCAGCGAGTGTCACGACTCGAGTTTTCAATTTCATAAAGTCCGAGGTCAACGAACATCGCCATAGTTCATCTTCATGAAAAGAAACTTTTCCTGTCTTAAATTTCATAGAGTCTGAAGTCAACGAACATCGCCATACTTCAGCTCCATGAGAAGAAACTTTTCCTGTGCCTTCCGATGTCTCACAATCCTCGTTTTACTCCCTCAGCTGATCAACGAGCTTATCACTTCCTCACTTCCTGAAAAATCACTTGACTGTATTAGAAATTCTCACGTTAACGATTCAACAAAATATTTTTCTTTCTGTATGTGCACCGGTGCCGCCCTGTATCACATTTTCACTACTTAAGCTCTTTTATCAAACTACCTGAATTATTTAAAACGCCCAGCTTCCAACTTTGATTTTTAAATTCAACCTAATTTTTCACACAACTGCCTGTATAAAATTGTAAAATTGTCCAACAGCAAGCGCACTTCCAGGGATTTTTCCTCAATCAAAAATCTGTCGTCAGGTTGTTCAATCACTTCCGGTTAACGAACATCGGAGGCTAAGACAGTAGCCAGCTGTCCAGGATTGGTTGGTATTCGTACCACAGTTATGTTCTGCTAAGCACATTCACAGCCTGTAGTCACCTGATATTCGACTTAAGATTTATAAATCAGCTGACATTTCACCCACGCACCTGATTTAAAAACAGTCGATCCAACCTCTCGTTTCTTCCCTCTGGGAGAGCCTTTTCCTTGCTTTCCTGTTAATTTATTCCACACCTGTACTGTCTTTCTCGCCCTGGAGGTTGAATCAAAAGAGACAGAAATTATTCCCCATGCACAGAAAAAGGTCCCAGAGCGTGAGTAAGAATGTAACCGAACGCAAGCTACACTCTTTTCACAACCAATGCATGCAAAGATTCATGCGCACGGCGTTTCAATCCAACATGCATGGTTATACGGCATATTAGCGTGGTCAAAGTCAGGCACTCAAAACACCACAAGTGAGAATAAACGCCCACGCGCAGATGACCACGAACATCGCAAGCCACCCACGCGCCAACGATACCCTCACTATGCTCGGGTATTTTCGGAGCTAGGCTTGCATTAACCTAGTTTAAGCACTCCTGTCTAGAATTTTAAGGTGTGCCCCTAACCTCGAGACTATGCAATTTTAATGAGCCACACGACCTGTAAGCACACACCACCTGAAACAACCGGAGTCACTTGTCATATCTTCATCTAACTAACCATGCATGGATTTATTTCACAATTCGTGAATATATACTTCACTACCAATATTCACTTATTCATGCGCATTCTCGCCCCGTAAAATACATGCCCGAATCAACCTTCCACTGCAGTCTAGCTAGACGTAGTAAAAATCTCCACAACAACGGCAGGAGGTTAGCGTGTACCACGGCCCTGCTTGGTACAGCGTTTTTATTCTCCATGGACGCCGTCAAATATATTCAAGCCGTAATAAATCCGTATAAATACACACAGTCCACGCAGCTGATCGGCCCGCAAAAACTGAATACGGTCAATATTTTCTCAAAAAAAATATTCTCACACCTACAACGGCTCGTCCTGACTTTATTTAACTTTTCCGGAAAAGAATAAGAATAAAGCCTAACAGAAGGTGGGTACCCAATAGAAAAAGAAAGAAAAGAAAACACTATAAACTCTCACCACAGAGTCTATCGCAAGAATAAATTCAATCATCACCCCGAATTTAATGCAAAGCCTTAAACTCGTACAGCTGATCGTCACCAGCTGCACGAGTCCGTCGGCTGCAACACATCATGCCCCGGCCGAAGAAAGAGGCACGCGATGAGAAGTGGGAGTATCTCCGCCGCCGGCCACATGCCAGCAGAATGGTGTGCGCGCGCATCACCTGCGAACGCTTGGAGCGCGCCGCCCGCACTCGCCGAACGTTAGAGGGAATAACGACGAGAGCGAGAGAGACAGAGCACTATAACCGCCGCTCGCTTCCCGGAATTCCAAATCCTGTCACAACACGCTCCCCGGCGTCTCTCTCCTCGCCGATATCACAACCAGAATTTTCCAAGCTCACCTGCAAACCGGTGGTTTGAAATCACACATGACACTCCCAACCTCGACCCCTTCTCACGCGCCCCTCCCAGGCCAGGATTATCACCGACGTTCCCGGCCCCGATCGTCACATGTCACACATTCTCGTGCCGCACCCTGAACAAAAAAAAGCCATCCCGCACCGGCTTTATGAAAAACTTCACTCCGTTTTTCAAACATACATTCAAACATGCAAACACGAGGCCAAATGAACGCGATAGATAAAGCATGATTTTTACCTTCCTGCACAAAGCCGCACTCGACTTTCTCCCTGTCACATAGCGTCATCTCCTGGAACACTACCGTCAAAGTTGCTTCTTGACTAGATTCTCCGATTGGCATTCTCTCTGACTTTCCAAAGCACTAATACACACTGAATAATCACGACCAATCTCACAAATAAAAAGCACGGCCAGATTCACAAACGAAGAACACAAACGAATGCACAATGCAAAAACTCCCGGTCTTCCTCTTCGCGCCCTGGAAGCATGCCTGGCTCATAACCTGTCGGGGACGAGGTTTTAATAATAAATAATAAGGCGAGGAAGTTCACTTGAACTGATAGAAACTTTATTATGTAAAATAACAACGACCAGATTTAAGTAAACTGTAAGTAATAGATTAACACAAACACCGCGTGTACCGGGAGAGCGAGAGCGTCCGATCGCCATGACAGCACGTACCAGAATCGCAAGGCCCCGCGAGAGCAGCAGCGCGCATCTCGGGGGCAGCGGGACGAGTCAGCTGAGAGTTAAGTGCACAACACATATTCCCAACAAAGACAATTCAAATCAAAGTTCTTTTCTTCTTTTAAAGAAATATTTTTATTTAATTTGTAACATTTTTTATATCAATTTTTTTAGTCTATTTTTTAGAAAAGCATGTTTTTAAAAAAAATTTAATTTTTTTTTACTTTTTTATTATTATTACTATTAATTATTTTTTAAAAATTTCTTATTTTTTTTTTCCTCGAAGATGGTCCCCAGGTACCGTTATCCTGGATATCTGGGTCAAAGATTTTTTTTAATAAAATCAGTAAAATAGATACAAATTTTTATTATATTTGAAAAATTTCATTTTTTCTTCGAAGATGGTCCCCGTGTACCTCCGTCATCGGCGATCTGGATGTCCAGGTCTCAAACTGACCACGTATTATTGCTTTGTCATCCGATCCTGAGGTCTGTCCAAAATTTCAGACCTCTAGTTCAAGTGTTCTCAGTTTTATAAAGCTTGAAAGAATCCAACATACCAAAAAAAATACAACACGGTGAATTAAAGAAAAGCATGTAAAAATACAAGAAATTTTTTTTATTTTTTATTTTTAACAGTTTTTTTTGGTCAAGTTAAGCTCCGACTGGTGGAAGTTGTAAAAAAAAAAATAATGAACGGAATCACTCCAAATTTTAAATGCAGTTGAAAAAATCCATATGGATATCCACGCAGGACGCCATACGGAAATCCATAACAGAATCCATATGGAATTCCGTATGGAAAATTGAAACAGATTTCCATATGGATTTCCATATGGATTTTCAAAAGCAAAGAATTTTTTTTTTAATAATTTTTTTTTTTCCAAATGTTTTTTACTATTTAATAATAATTAAAAAAAATTGGTTAGCATAATTATTTTTATGCCTTTTTCCAAAATAATATTTGTACATATCTTTTCTCTTTATCCAAATTTTTTTTTTTTTTTTTTTTTGAATTCAATTCTTTATATTTTGATTTTATTCTCATTGGTAAAAATTAATATTTTATAAACTTCATATTTTATTTTGATTATTGATAGTTATTGATAAATATATAATTTAATGTTTGAAGTCATGCGTTTTTCATTGTTTTTGTTTCGTTATCTCAAAAGTTAATACCGGTTGCTATATTCTTTTTTTGTTCCTCACGATTCCTAACATCTTGCTCTATCAGAAAACCTATTTTAAAGAATATTCTTAGAAAATTTAATATACAATTCAAAAACAACCTTAAAATTTTTACGAATTTTTATGCTTGGCACAGCACTTCCGCCTAGTGAAAATATATGATGCGTACTCACATGCGTACACACATGCGTACGCACGTGCTGTTAACGTTCCGTAAATTTTTTTTTTAAAATAACAACAACTTTATTATTTTTAAAACAGTAAACAACAAGGTAACAGTTATAAACAATAAGTTCAACATCAAAACTTAACTTGTCTCTGCCCTCTGCTGGGCTTGCAATCTGTACGAACTCTATCATTGTGAACCTTTCTCCTGTTTTCGGCCATCACTACTGCGGCTGATCATTTGCGACCATGTGTTAGCAGTTTTTATTTTTTTATTATTATTATTTTTTTAAGTCAAAGAAGAAAGGAACTGTATAAATATGAAAAATTTGTCTAAATTATAAATTGATACATACTCAATTTATTTAAGTTAAAAATTTGAGATTGTTATTTCTTTGTGCTTTCTTGATTGCACAGATCTATGCTCATCGGAGGTTTTAATGTACCTGACTTTGAACATTCCAAAAATGGATTTCAAATTTTTTAGTTGAGTTTTAATATTAACATTAAAAGAAAACATTATAAAATTTTTTTCCTTAAAAACATGTATATAAAATTTTAAGATAATAGTGTAATATATTTGCAGTTAGTCTGCAAATAATGAGGGGATTTCGGTCCTTTTAACCTTAGGATTAAATAGATCCAAGTTTCCCTGTTTATGAAAATTAGGCCAATCCTAGTCGAGCGGTTGCCTAGAATTGTTAATTTTTATTGTTTTTATTCTTGATAAAGAACAATATTCTATTAACGTATTTATTAAAAAGAGAAAAATCTCTTTTTCACTGATTTATCAAAGATAAATCTTTGTGAGATTCATTTGAAAATAAACTCTTCAAAGATGAATTAAGTTTTAATGTTTTTGTTTTGTTAAAGAAAAGTTTACTATTAATGTAATTATTAAAAGAAAATCTCAGTTACATTGATTTATCAAAGATAAATCTTTGTTTAGTTTTATTTGAAAATAAACTCATCAAAGATGAGTTAAGTTCTGTTGTTTTTTTTTTGTTAAAGAAAATTTTACTACTCATGTAATTATAAAAGAAAATCTCAGTTACATTGATTTATCAAAGATAAATCTTTGTTCAGTTTTATTTGAAAATAAACTCATCAAGGATAAGTTTAGTTTTATTGTTCTTGTTTTGTTAAAGAAAAGTTTACTATTAAGGTAATTATTAAAAAGAAAATTTCTATTTCACTGATTTATCGAAGATAAATCTTTATAAAATTTTTATGTTAAATTCCCGTCAAAATCCGACAGGACGTTTTTTATATTTTTTATATTTTAATGAGAAAAGAGAAAAAAAATAAATGATAAAAAAAAATCATTAAAAGAGTTTTGTTGAAAACCAAACTCTTGGTGAAAACTATAATAAGAAAAGAAAAGGGAGAAGATAAATTAAAAGAAACTATATCAATTTATCTTATTTATTAAATATTAAAGGAAAAAGGAGTTACATTAGTAATTTTAGAGTTTACAAAAATGAATAAAATAAACTACACTATTTCCTTACTTGATTAAATCCGGGGAAAAAGACGAGAGAGTGAAGAACCAGCGTGATCCTCGCAGCCCTTGGGAGATGGATCCGTGAACTTCTTAAACTTGTTGCGAAGGGGAAACCAACTTTGTGTTTTATTTAAATTTAATTTTTAAGAGTTTCAAAAATATAATAATAACGAAAAACCGATGAATGGTTTCTTTTACGAAAACCTTAGAATTAGAGTGGATTTTAGCTAAACCTTTCAAAGACCTAAGTATTGAAGAGAGTAGCTAGAGTCGCTTCTCAGTCCTAGGATTCGAAACCAACTTTTGTTTTTTTTTTTTTCAATGTTTGACACCAGCCACCTCTTTGCAGGCTACACGGTCATCAACTATAACTTTTTGAGGTTTGCCATTAGAAGGAAAAATAGTAGAAGATAGAAAACTGTCTTGTCTGTCACTGTCGTAGAGTACTCATCCGACAAGGCGGATTCCACGAGACGAGTGCAACGAAGCACTGATGAGATGCTATTTCGTTGGTTCACGTAGCGAGGTCCGCCTTATCGACTGAGACCCTTTTGACCGATGCAGAGAATATTAAATTCATCCTCTCTCAAGCCATCACCCAGGTAGGCAGAGAGAATAATTTTTTTTTTTAATATTTATTGTCATCGGTTTTTTCAATGTCCGTTGGGTCTTGGGTTCGCCTCACCATCTGAAAAAATTTTTTTTTTAAGAAAAAAACTTTCCCAGAGTGGGGATTGAACCCACGACCCTCATCGCGACGCTAGTTTAGCAGCCAAGGATTTAGCCCACTAGACCACCGTGGCGGTACCAACCGACTTCACTGAGTCCTGGACTGGGCCAAGAGACCTCGGTTTTCGGGAGTGTCGGAAAAGTAGGGGAAAATTCCACGGGCGTCTCTCCCGGCTCCTTCTCTCTCTTCTTTTTTCTTGCACTTATACTTAAAAGGGCCGCCTTTTATTGCCCTCCGCGCCGGTCTGCCGGGACCAGTGGGAGTGCACAGGCGGACCCACTTAGCGCTATCTGCCCCAAAAACCCCGGTTGTTTACGACCGTGCAGGCGACGTTTTTCCTGGGAAGAAAAGCCACGGGTAAACTCAAGAGTTTTTTTCTTATTGCTTTTGTTCATGAAGAAAAAATTCATTTGCGCAGCTGCTGCACAAGCCTATGCTTAACCACTCCTGTGGTCCATCGGATACCGTCGTTTACGACTCTCTTGGTCGGCAACGGGAAATTTCAATGGGCCAAGGGAGTGGAGAACGCTGAGTCTTGGCTTTCTATTTTTTTTCCTCTCACCTGAGACAGATAAAGTAAACTAATAAAAAAAACTTTTAGTGAGTGCATAAAATTTTGCACATAAAATTAGAATAAGATAAAGTAAAGATAACCAGGGTAAGGGAAAACACATGATAAAAAAATTTTAAACTGAAACGTTCAGGCCGTCACATGCGTCCCTCCTAAGAAGGAAAGTCATTGTATGATGGCTCTTCCTATTCAATTCCCTTATCCTTGTTATTTTACTTGTTATTACTACTAATTATTACTACGTCCATACATTCATTTCTAAATCTAAATCTAAATCTAAGTACAAAAATAAGTTTTTTTTTTTTTTAATTGTATTTTTTTTTTTTTGTCCCTTTTTCCTCTTGTTAGGGGTGGCGTTCTTGGTGTCGTTTTTCTGTTCGATGTGGTCTCTGCTGGTATTTTCTGGTACAAAGTCTTCTCTTTTTTTCCCGGCTCCCGGTAGTGTGTATGACTCTGGATCTTCATCTCGGACAGGACTTGGGATTCCTTATATCCCCATGGATGGTCGATGGGGTGGTTCGTCTCTGGCTGAGGACATTTCCATTTCTTCTTCGTCCTCCGGATGATTGCTCAGATGGTTTTGCTTCCCGGATGGTGTCAGGAGGTTTACTGAGTCATCTAACTCCTAGAGGATGTTTCTGTCCGTTGTCCTTATATCGGCGACCTTCCTTGCTGCTCTTCCATCTTTCATTAGCCAATCCTGAATCTCTAAGGTGTTTTTATGGATAAGGCAACTACTCAAAAATTCTGTCTCCTGATGCAGCTTCTTGTTCTCAGCTGAGAGCTGATCGTTATCCTTGGCTAATCGTTGAACCTCTATCTGAAGGTTGTGCAACGATGCCTGGTGAAGGTCGGCTTCTTTACGGATGCCTTCGAGTTCAGTGGGCAGCTGATGGTTTTTTTCCGTCAGCCGTCCACTTTTCCTTTTCAGGTCTTCGTTTCTTATTTTTTCGAGGAGTAGGAGTTCCTGGAATTTTATCGTTAGTTCCTCATTTTTCAGTTTTTCGAGTTGAACGAGGCCCTTCAATTCCAAGGTCTCCTCGTCGCTTCCTCCAAAAAAGTGTTTGTTTTTGTGGTCAGTCTTCTTTTTCCTGAGCTCTGTCCTTGTCTGTTCTAATTCTGCTTTTACAAGGTCAAGCTCTACCTTTACCTGGTCAAACTTCTTTCTCTGGGATTTGGACACAGCCTTTTTCTCCACCAGAGTCTTAAGGTATCTCCCGAGGAAGTCCTTTTTTGTTGTTACTTCCTCTTGCAGGCGGCGAAGCTCTTCCTCCTTTTGTTTGGATTCAGCGTCCAATTTTATAAGACGCTGTTCTTCTTCTAGGGACCTTGTTTTCCTCCGGTTTTGGCGATTTTCCCACGCCTGGAGGTCCTCCTCTTCCTCGGTCAATTTGTCCTCGAGAGCCTTCCTGCTTCCCGGAGGTCGCAGGTTTCTTCACGTTTTCTGAGTGAGGTTTCGAGGCGAGTAATCTTTTCTCTTTGGAGGTTAAGTTTTGCCTTTACACGTTCTTTTTCGCTCTTCTGGTCTTTAATCTTGGCTAATAAATCCGCAAGTTTTGCAGACAGATCTTCCTTTTCCTCTATCTTTCTCTGCAAGGAATCATTTGCCAGTTGCAGGCTTCTCTTAAACTCTTCGGCTTTGGCTATCTTCTGCTTTTCCTGGGTTAACAGGAGGTTTACAGCTGTTAATTTTTCAACTGCCGGATCTAGAACCTTGTTCCCAAATCCTTCTATGGCTTCGCATTTAGTCTTTGATCCGGACTGGGTGGATGGAGGATCTTTCATTGTTGTAGGTTCATAGATCTTACCTGCCCCCTTCACATACTGGTGAATGGCCAAATCTCTGAAACCCGCGATGTATTCTGCGAAACCCTCGACGGTGTTTCCCTTTTTGTTGAGGTATTCTCGTCTTAATTGGTTGTATTTTTCTTTCAGGCCTCCGGTTTTATTCTTCCTTTTTTTGATGATTTGGATATTTGAACTGCTGTTGTTGTGGTGATTTCGGGACGCCATCCTAAATTATCAAAAAAAAAAAAATTTCAAGTTCCATCAGAATCCGATGGATATAAGTGCCTTATATACTCAAGTAATTAAGTATTCATGAGTTAAAATTTAAATTTATGTTAAAGTTGTGGTTATGAAGTGTTAGGAAGTGTTTAGTGTGTTTTTGTTCGGTGGTGTTCGATAATTCGAGTCGCAAAACGACTAGTTAACAAGTATAATTTCGAAATAAATAAATGGATCTGTTCACGTGAAGCGTGATCTAACTAAATGAGTGGAATCACAAAACCTATTCTGACTATAAGTGTGAAAAGAAGAAAATTGTAGTATCGTCACTAAACGACGATTCCCAGACTTAAACTAATTTTATATCTTACTTATATCTATATTTTTTTTCTTATTTTTTTTTCTTATTATTTTTTTTATTATTATATAAATATATATTTTTTTTCCTCTCTTTTTTTTTTTTTTTTCTATCATCGTAAAACAATGATTTTACACAGGTTGGAGTAATGTGAGAGTCGTTTTCTGCCGGCACAGGAAATTTGGATAGTTGAGTCCACGAAGACTCTATGACTGGGAGTTAGAAGTGATTCAAGGAAAATGGATATTCAGTGGAGTTGGGTGGATGGGTAACTACGGATTTGATTTGATTTACGATAGTGATGGGGCTGTTTTACTGTATAGGATTTGTGGGACGGTTGATTACGGTATTGTCTCGAACAAGTTGCAGTGTGGTGGACTTGGCTCATTGGGTTTTACCCCCGTGTTTAATTAAATGATCTTGATCTCATCCAACTGAAGAGGGATGCATTTCGCTGGCCTATTTTCCTTTTACTTTTCCTCGAATGAATGGATTAAGGAGTGGGTGATGGATGAAAAGATGTCTCCCAAGAGTTTGAGGGACCATCCAAATGTCTTTTTGAGGAGGCAGGCGTGGAAAATGGTGTCGATCAGGAACTTCAGTAGCCTCCAACACACAAAGATCCCGAGACAACCTGGTACCGTGTTCCCAAACATGTAGAACTTTGACCACGCTCTACTCCTGTCAGGGCTCTTTGTTCGAAAGGTTGAGGGTTTCTGCTCAGGGCGTCTGCATTCAGGTTGGTTTTTCCTGACTTGTAGACTACCTGGTATTGGTATTCAGCAAGGCGTAGCCATCATCTGACCAGACGTGAGCTACGGTCTTTCACAGAATGTAACCACTCAAGTGGGCGATGATCAGTCATCAAAATAAATTCTCTGCCAAACAGGTAGGGTTCACTGCGTACACCAATGCCAAACACTCCTTTTCTGTAGTAGAGTAATTCTGTTCTGCCTTATTAAGGACCCTCGAAGTGTAGGCCACTGGCAAGTCTTTTCCTAACGGTCCCTGGCTCAAGACCGCTCCGATTTCAATGTTTGATGCGTCAGTAGTTAGCACAAAAGGTTTGGTGAAATCGGGGTATTGTAGTATAGGTTCTGCACAAAGTACGTCTCTCAAATCCTCGAAACTCTTTGTTGTTCGGGCCCCCATACAAATTCGGCCTTCTTTTTGAGAAAATCCGACATGGGCGTTGCGAAAAGTTTGCTACAAAACGGCGGTAATAACCACATAATCCACTAAATTCCCGAATGTTCTTGGGAGTCTTGGGTACGGGGAACCGCTTTACATCCTTTATTTTATCCGGATTAGGCCGCACTCCTCGATCGGAGATGATATGACCTAAATAGCAAACTTCCTTCCGAAGGAATTCGCACTTATCTGGCTGTAAGCGGAGATTTGCTTTCCTAAGCATCTCGAACAGTCGTCTGACCTTTCTGGCGTGTTCTTGCAGTAAACAGGCATAGATAACAATGCCGTCAATATAAATGAAAACCTCGATACCATTCAGTCCAGTCAGTGCAATTTCCATTGCTCTCTGAAATTGCGCCGGGGCATTTTTGAGTCCGAATGGCATCCTCAAGTATTCCCAGTGTCCACCAGGGGTGCTAAAGGTCGTTTTTGCACGGTCTCTTTCATCCATAAGGATTTGGTGGGAACCACTGGCGAGATCGAACACAGAAAAGTATTTTGCGCCTCCTAATCTGTCAAGAATCTCATTAATTTGGGGGAGTGGGTAGGCGTCCCCCATTGTTTTCTCGATAAGCCTACGGAAGTCTATCACCAGGCGCCATCTTTTACGACCTTGCGAATTGTTCTTCTTAGGAACTACCCAGAGAGGTGAATTATAAGGCGAGGAAGAGTGGGTAATGACTCCGGCGTCCAACATTTATTTGACTTGGCGATCAATCTCCTCCCTATGTATAGGGGAAAAACGGAACTGCCTTGTATTTATTGGTTGCTCATCCGTCGTCAGTATTCTGTGAGCCGCAACGTTAATGGTGAGCAAATGTTCATTCGGCAAGTGAAAAATGTCGGGAAATTTCTCGATGGTTTGTAGGACGCTATCTCTTTCTTCCGGGGTGAGATGTTCCAGCCTGAGGTTTTTCCTTACTTCCGATGCTCTATCCGTGATGGGATCACAAGTGTCTACGGGAAAAGGGTAATCCCGGAAGTTCTCGGCTTCTTCCTAGTCAGTGAACAACTCGAGTTCCTGTGGGGGTATGTATACTTCGACGTCCCTATCTAAGGTGTTAACAACGAAAGCATATGCAGTGCCTTCGTGATTTCTTATAGCCACGTTACCCAAATACACTCCTTTCCCTAAATTCACTCTTCTAAGTATGCCTTCCTCTAGGTCGGTAGGAGCTAGAGGTAATGAGACCACTTGTCTACTTCGAGATTTTATTTTGCAACTGTTCCAACTGTCGGGCTAACCAAAATTAGGGCTACTCATCGTTGTATAAGCTGCGTCATATCCTGGCTGGAAATTTCCACTTGGACGAGAGGACGGTTGGAAACCAATTGGTTTAATAGGGTCACTAGCAGTGACTAAGATCCTGTGATGAAAAGATATTTCTGCCCTTTCGGCTATCAAGAAAGTCAGACCCAGAATTCCGTCACAATTGTCGGGTAGAAAAGAGTCATTGACGTGAAAGCTCGCTTTTTTTCCTTTTATATGTAGATTACACAATCCCATGGTGGTATGTTTATTAACCGTAATTCCAAGGAGGTTTATGGTATGGTGACCATTTATATCTACGGAATCTTTTAAGGCTGAGGACTTGACAATATTCACGTCGCAGCCAGTGTCGATCAGGAAGTTTCCGTTACCTCCCTTCAATTCAGGAATGTAAAGCTTTACGATCGGGGTGAACGAGTCGAGCTTTGCGACTCGGATCCTCGATGTGTCGACTGGTCGTTGAATTGGATCGTGCGCTCTCTGGTTGTCTCTTGACTCACCAGAGCGCTGTTGCGATGAGTCGATTGAAAGTTTCTGTGGTTGTTTGCTGGTGAAACCACCCGTCGGTCTGATATAGGCGGACCACTTAAGTTCTGCACGGCATCTCGCGATTGGTATGGCATACGTTCGCGACTGGGCGATGAACTTGGTCGGTCATAATAAGTCCGGCTCGGTGGGGGCGTTGCGTCCCTCCTAGGAGTATGGTTCCAACGTCCGAAACTGTAGTCTCTGCGATAAAAGTTGCGGTCGGGACTGTAACCCCTACGATAGTCTCTATCGTAGTTGTCCTGAGGAGGACGTTGGGTTGCCCTAGGATGGTCGCCTCTTTTCAGGATGCCTTGAGGCACCTGTCCTGGATCTCCCCGGGTATCATACCCACGATAGGGTGACCTGGGCCGTTCGACAAGAGCAGGGTAAGGTGGTGGTGTCGTAGGCCTCGAGTATCTGGCATATTTCCGATGATATGTGCCCGGTGATATAGGTCTTTCCGGTCTCGAATCTTCGCGATGATATGGGGCAGCCGACGGGGAAATGTCCCGGTAGTATCGTGCGTTGTAGTCCCTTGCTGGATGTGACGCGCCACTTCCCATTTAATTTTCCAGATTAATTGCAAATTCATAGGCGGCATTTAAGGTTTCTGGGTTGTTTAAGGTGAGACCATACTTAAGGTCGTCTCTCAGCTCTCTGGTAAAAGCTCTGACTGTTGAGTCTTTGATAATTGGGGAGTTCTCATTATTCTCTCGCCCATATTCATTTACCAGTGCTGCCAGGGCAGAACTCTGCAATCGTTTTACTCGGAGGTAAAACTCAGTCACGCTTTCTTCCCGATGCATTTTTACGGTTTGTAAATCCGTACAGTAATCGGTGTATTTCCTGCCAGGAGCAAAATATCTTTTTAGCTGGTTAGTAAGGGCCTCTACGGTGTTTATATTTGCAACGCCTTCAAGGCATTCCCGTGCCATCCCTCTCAGCTTAGTTTTTACAGCAGAAACGTAAGTAGCGACTTGACCGTTTCCAATCAAAGTGGCTCCGTTTTCCACGTCTTGTATAAACTGACGTAAAGGTATGTTTTTACCGTCAAAGAATGGTATGTGAAATGTTGCGTTCTGGATAGTAAAATGTTGAGTCATGCTATTCATGGTTTCCACGAACTGTCTACTCTGATCGGCGTCCATCCTGAAGTATCCACTGGTTTCTTCCAACCACTCCAGATACAAATCCAAACTTTTGTCCTGTCCTTTTCTTTCGAAAAAGAGCAATTTATAGTTTTCACGTGTGAGAGTGAGCTGCAATCTATTGTCTTCCACAAAGGTAATTTTGTCAAATCAAATTACGCGCAGGAGTTACCTATGCGAACTGATTTTTCGCACGTTCCCAAACTTACGACCTGCCTAACTAAACTACTTTGCGGACTAAAACTATCTATGTGCTATCTCACAATCTAACTAGAGACCTAAGCGAGTGAATCAATACCAAAATCGAAATCCTCAGTTATACGAAAATTTTCAGCTATGAGCAAGTAAAGTTTCAGATTTTCGCCGGGATTGGATATTTTCTGAGCTGTGGTTTTGTTTAGAGCGATTCCTTTCCTGTACCGATGTAGTTCAATATTAACACCGTCACTCGTTGGCAACCTGATTTTTCTCTCGAAGGTTAACCTGCCAAACGTGGAAGGTAGGTGTGCAAAGAGTTAGGGCTGTTATTTTACCTTTCCCCAGATCAAGGTAGGAGATTCATGTTCCGCAATTTAGCGTAAGGGTCCGTTGTTGGCCCTTAAAACCTGTCTTGCTTGTGAAAACCACTAACTTGGGGAAGTAGTTAGTGCGTGATAATTTTATGCACAGGGTTATACACCCTCTCACGTGTTCACGAAAGACAGTTTCAAAAGCCGCTTTCTCCAACGATAACCAAATGTCCTTTGTGTCACGAATCTCTCTCTCACTGACGTGGTAGATGAGCAAATCGTCCACGTAGGGGAATCCTATCTCCATAGAAAGGAGGCTTCGATGGGGTAGGACATGGAGCTGAAGTAGTAATATGTAAAAAGGTTTAGCGAATATATCAGCTTCTTTGTGGCTAAATGCGCAGCTGGTAAATTCTCTAAAGGCGTTGTAACACCAAAATACTCCGTCTCCCGTCGGAATTCTCACTTCTTCCCAAGCTATTCTCTTGCTGAGCAGGCTTGGTAAACCCCAATAGGTTGGGGCGGTAAAGTTTCCGTCCTCTAACCTCAAAACCGTTATTTGCCTGCCCCCAGCCAAAGTAATTTCTTCCAAGGTTCCCTCGCTCAACCCCTCTTCATGGGTGAAGTAGAACAAGTAAGGAAAATAGGGAGTATCATATAAGTCTCTGCACAGACTAAAGCAATTCTCGCGATGCCTATGAAAAATGGACTTATAAGCTAGATCTTCCAACGTCGACACCTCGTTCAGATGTTCTTCTAAACCTTCTGGTTGGTCTGTCCTTCGTAAAGGACCAGGGGCCTCGGAGTATTGATCTAGATCGGGTGATTCCCCTAGACGAACTGACTCGCGATTGTGTGTAGAGAATTCTTGTGTTAAACTTGAACTTGGGTGGATCTTCCTATCCATGAGGTTCCCAAACTAGACCCAAGTGTCTAACACAACGTCAGATTCTCGTAAAGAGTATTCAAACTCTTGATCTGATCGTCTAAAACTCCGCTGGAAGTGTCAATTATACCATTGACTTCCAGGTATTTGTTTAGCTTACCGAACCCTTTAAGTGTATGCCGAATGACGCCGCCGAGTTTTCGCTCCAAATTCACAATTCTACGTAAGTGTTGGCTTTCCCTAGCCTTCAGCTGTCCTACCTCGAAATGCAACTTGTTTACCAGGTCAATCCAGAGATTTACTAGTATCTGTTGGTTTTCTACCAGGTCTTCATACAAGTCTATTTTGATCAGGGCCGTTTCGATCTTTTCGTCCAACCTTTTTAATTCGGAAATCACGGGATTCGAATCTTGCAAACCTGGCATAGTCAAATTAATCCCTCATGATTCCAAAACAAGGCAATTCAGCAGGTTTCCACTCGTCTGTGAAGACGCCAGTCAAGACGATGGCAGAATTGGGCAGGAGAAACTATCCAACTCTGCAAAAGGATATGGCGATGAAGCGAATCTATGAGCGCCGTTGCGATTCACTGCGCAACTCTTGAATTCCTCCCAGGGATTATGGTGCCAAGTCACGCAATTCCCCAACGGAATTTCTATATCCTTGTAAGCTACCCTTTTAGTGAGGAGGTTTGGGAATCACCAATAGGTTGGAGCGGTAATATTTACGTCCTTCAACCTTAAAATGGTTACCTGCCTGTCCCCGAGCAAGGTGATCGTTTCCAAAGCTCCTTCATTCAGTCCCTCTTCACGGGAGAAGAAAAACAAGTCAGGAAAATAAGGAGTGTAGCATAAATCTATACACAACCTTATACAATTTTCCTTATGCTTGCGAAAAATGGACTCTTGAGCTAATGTTTCTAGCGTCGGCACCTCGTATGACGGGCTTTTTAAAGTCCTATCATGCCAAAAACCGGGGGTTGAGCTCACCAGCGTATCCTAAAGTAAGTTCTTTCCCTAAACAAAGCGGAAATAATAAAAGAGAAAAATTATTCCAATCAAGATCAGGCCTAAAATCAAGCCAGCAAGGAGAAGCAGTCTAATTCCCAAATTATTTCTAACTATTTAAACTATCCAATCCAACTGTCGAGATTTCAGACTAAAAATCTCGAGTCGACCTCACTTGAATACACTCCCTCTTGATGACTGGGTAAAGTTAAAGAACCTTTCAAAACTGGGCCACTTAATTTGAACCTTAAAGATTTTATCTCTCGCGCATGCAAGGTGACTGCGTTTGCAAGTCCAAAAAATGTGGGGGCAGTTATACTCCCGTCTTTCAGTTTGAGCAAAGTAAGCGTTTTTCCATTTGGAAGGGTTAGCTGTTCTAACTCGCCTGATGATAAACCGATCGTGTAAGTGAAATAAAATCTCTCGGGTAAATAGGGTGTAACAATCAACTGTGCTAGAAGATTTCTACAAAGCTCTATATGAATATCCAATGATGCCTTAAGGACGTTGCCTCGCAGCGGCATGCCGCGGCAGTAGTGGGGGAAGCCGCCCATAGGTTAAGCACGGGAACAGCTGACATTTACTTCGAGTCTACCCGGTCGATTAACAAAATTATTTTATTTTCAACTCGTTGATACTCAAGACTGAATTAATAAAACTTTCTGAAATTTTTACATAGTATTACTAAAGACTTCTCGTTTTTAACAGTGTGAATCAAGTCTAGAAAACTTTTTTAAAAATTAGGAAAAATCAGCAAACTTTTTACTGATTTTTTAATAACAAAACAATGCCGAAATTGTTTCAAAATCCATAAGAAGTTTTCCAAAAACATAGCGATTTGTTCTTTAAGGCTCTAGGAATGACATATCCAAATTTCAAGATGATTGCCAACCTGGTTCGAAAACTACAGCAAAATGAAAACAGCATGGTTTTCCCATAAGAGCCTATGTTAAATCACCCGATTTGGAGCGATTTTAGCCCAACTTTGAATTAAAATATCTCAAGAACTGTATTGTAAATCCTCTTGAAATTTTGACACGTTATTTCTTAAGCTTAAACTTAAAGATTTCAATAATTTTCAAACGATTCTTATGGATTTTATTCCACGAGGCAACGTCCTTAAAGGCTAGATTTTCCAGCGAAAGGGGTTCTTTCGTCATTCAATGATAACAAGACAAAAGAAAATTGGATTTTCAGAATTAATAATAATGATAAAAATAAATTCCGTCCTTTGACCCACCTAAGATATAAAATTATTAAATCTCGAAATTATTTATTTATAGTAATAATTTATTGCTTAAATGTTTTTGTAACATTTATTTAATAATAAAAGTAAAATTAAACTTATAGTTATAATTTATTAACGAGGTAGTTTGGTAAGGTTAAGTTATTCACCTTAGTTTAATTAGAGTAAATAAATACAATTTCATTGAATCCGAGTTTGTTTATTCATAAGAACTACTTGTTTAACTTACGACGATCAAATACCTAAGAAAATAATAAAACAACAACCAAAAGGATTACCCTATGCAAATGTATGCTAATTGTGTCAAACTGGAATAAGGCGGAAAAGTTGAGTTACCGACGGCCCACTTCACGCTGCTGTGCGCGAGTTATTCCCCGTCAGTCTTCGACTCGGCAATCGATGTCAATCGATAACTGCAAACGGGCCCTTAGTAGGAAAATCAAAATGGACGCTCGTCTCCCAAGTAAACCACGGACGTTAGAGTAAGGACTGCCAACGCTGTGTTATAGGAATAAACTGAGCTCTCCGCCTGCTTCGCTAAAACTTCGGTCTGTACACATGTTTGACAGATGGTGCAGCAGTCGTTGTCGAGAATCGAGATCTCAGCTCTTATGAGTTTACGAGTATAGACTGCTTACCTGCGCATTGTTATGGCTAGTAGGGGGTTTCGTCGGTCCAGGTCAGTCGACCTCCCGCCTTCTATTTACTTTGGGGGGAAGATAATCCTTTAAATTACAAGTAGTATTTTTTTTAAATTTAAATAAACCTTTGATCATGGGAAGATAATCCTTTAAATTACAAGTAGTATTTTTTTTTAAATTTAAATAAACCTTTGATCATGGTATTGAGATCAAAGTTTTTATAATAACTAAAATCATTAAAAAATAATGATAACAAAATTTGAATGGTAAAAATCGAATAATTTTTAGGGGTATACTGAAAGTGACATACTCCGCGCCTCGCCGAGAAGTTTTCTCGCCGAAATATTCTCGCCGAAAGTACCTAGGCAGCACGCGCTGAATTCAGTATAGTCTTCACACACCGCGCGTGTGCAGCGCATGCGTGGCGCGTTTTTTTGAAAATGAAAATTAAAAAGACATTTTTTTCATTTGGTTTTTTTCAAGATTTTTTTTTTTAATAAATTTATAAAAATTTGAGGTACACATAAAAAATTTTTTTGGTTTTTTTTTCCGCAATAAAAAAAAAAAAAAAAAAAAAATTATAAAATCTCAGACAAAAAATAAAAAATATTTTTTGATAATTATTACTTTTTTTCGTTTCACGATAGGTCTTATAAATAAATAATAAGTAATTTAAATTATTATTGGATTCAAGTTTATTGAAAAAAAAAAAAAAAAAAAAAAAAACAATTTGTATTAAAAATGAATATTTGTGCTGAGAGTCGGAGTATCTTACTCTCCTCACGTAGTAGACATATTTAAAAATTATTTCATGCATGGGTTGCTTTGAGCACTTTGAGTAAAAGTTTTTTAATCTACAACTTGGTACTGCAAACAATTGAAAAATAAACAGGTAAGTTTATCTATTGAATTTATTTTATGCATTACTATTTTTTTAAACTTAATTCGAATATACAAGATCTCTATTTCACATTTTAAAAGAAACTTTTTTCGTTCATTGACTCTACAATATATGCACTCCTACCGAGTTACACGAGGATACAAATTATCAGTCAAACTTAATCAATTTAAAAAAATTTAAAATTACGCCGCTCCTACATCATTTAGAAAATAAATTTAGTTACAAGCTAAACATTTTATTTATTACATTAGTATTTTGATATTAAAATAAATAAACCTTTTCATGTATAGTCATCATTTAAATTTAATAACCAAGTGGTAACGTTGTATATAGTTTTTTAATACATTCTTAAACATATTGTGGGTTCAAATTAAAAAGAATTACTTAAAAATTTACATTTTTGAAAAAATTTTAAAGAAAAAATTTTTGAAAATTTTTTTACGAAATTTGGAAGATCCTACGCTGACATTGTCTCGATTTTTTAAGAAGACTATTCAAACGATTTTCTCATTTTTTTACCTTGAATAAACTAAATTTAGAAAAGTAACCGTTGACCATTAGTCGATATTTAGCTGATGTTACAAATAAAAATACTCAAATTTGTATTGGGAAAATGAAGATTTTATTGCTTGGCAGCAATCAGAGTCAGTTTTGCCTGGATTTTCAAATCTACTGCTTTAGACAATAAAAAGTTCGTTTTCTCAATCTAATACAAACAAGGCACAGTCCGCATAATCACATTAAATTTGGATTGGGTAACAAATACTCTTTTTTTAAGGAAGTTGTTAGCACTTTCCTTTGTTCACAACGGTTTTTTTTTCTCTTTTTTGAAAAAAAATATTGATCAACGCGATACATTAACTTTTTTCCAAATCTTGATAAGCTAGGTATCAACTATTTTAAAAGTATATTCTCCTCCCATATATGATAATTTTCAGTAAACTTCACAGACTTATCATATTTTTGGTATTCATCACATTTTATAAGCCTTTAGGTTAATAATATATTAATTAAATTTTAAAGATAAGAATTTTCAAGCTTTAGTTCCTGGTTTCAGCTATAATTTTTTTCTCATCAACGTTATGATATATCGATGGCCTGTACGAAGAAAAACCTTAGCCCAAAATCTGCGGCGAAAACAATAACAACGGAGGTACTTGTGAACAGTAAGATGTATATAAAAGACTTTATTTATTATTTTAGCCACGACAAAAAATTTTAAAATGATCTTTGCTATTATACCATTGATGTATTATTATAAAACTAATGTCTTCGAACCACCAGCCGCGAATAAAATAACTATTTGCGATTCTTATAAGCTTTAAACTTTGAGTTATTTTATTCGTGGCTAGTGTGTTGAAAACATTATTTTTATAATAATACATCAACGGTATGGTAGCAAAGATCATTTTAAAATTTTTTGTCGTGGCTACAATAATAAATTAAGTCTTTTCAAGACATTTTTCTGTTTAAAAGTACCTCCATTGTTACTTTCTTCGCCGCTGATTTTAGACTAAGGTTTTTCTTCGCACGGAGTGTCGATATACATAATATAAAACATCTTTGAACAGACTCTTATCATTGCTACACTCTTCATGCGTCAATACTACTGAATATTTTGATTCCTTTTCGCTAAAGTCCCTTTTCTTGTTCGTTTCCTAAAAAATAAAAAAATTTAAAGTCATTCGACTGAGAAAATACATATTATTCAATAATTGTGTAAATTTACTTCTTCATTGGTAGACTGTAAATGTACTCCGAATTTTGATTAATTTTTCGCTTCCTCTTCAGTACGAGATGTGTCTCATTTTCTAAGTTGCAAATTCTTTTTCTTTTTTTATTATTTTTTCCCGTATTCTTAATATTTTCTTTTCTTTTTTTTTTTATTAAACTTGGAACCTGAAATGTATGTAAAATTTGATATTATAAAAATATATTTGTTTCATTTCAATTTTATGAATATATTTACTTTCTCTTATTACAATTGATAATTTACAATTATCTTCTGTTTGTTTATTAATGCTTTGGAACCAATTATCAATGTCTGAGTCGGACAGTTTTATCATGTCGTCATGTAGCTCGTCAGACTTTGTTCGTTCAATGATCATTTCTTCTGCATCATTTTCATATTCGACCTTAATCCCTTCTACGTGATCAGCTGCAGTCCTTTTTATCTTAAAAAAAAAAAAAATTTTATAATATGATTCAATTCCATGCAGGTTTTTAATCTAACAATTTCTTTTTCAGTTACCTGAAAATTTATCCTTACCATTTTTTTCGGTTAAAATTTCTTTTTTTTTTAAGTTGTTGCTGCAATCTGTCTCTGATCGACTTGAATCTTAAAAATATTGTGCAATAACTTCTCCTGAAAAAAAAATAAAAATAAAAATACGATTGAAGTTGTATTGTTTAAGATACAAAAAGAGTGGTGTGAAAGTTGTTTTTCTTTTTTTTTTCCAAGCAACTTGTTAACATTCGAAAGAATTCATCGAACGTGACTTAATTAAATTAATTTAAATGATTACTGTGGAACTGGAAGATAAACTTCGAGGATACTCTTCGCCCTTGCATACTGTATACTGGCTTAAAAAATATTTTTATTTACCTGCATCAATTGCGTCTTCGACCTCGATTTTATCTTCATAATCAACTGCAAGTTTTGCACCTACAAAAAAATATTCAATATCAAGGTCAAACATTGTTTAAGTTTTAAATCTATTGAATATTTTATTCAGTTATACCTGAGCTTCCTTCTTTTATGTTTTCTAGCACAGCTGTTTTACAATTATACATATTTTTTGATACAGTTGATTCTTCAGTACGTAGAAAATATTTTGATATTTCTTCTTTTAGAGAAAAAAATCTTAATGTAGATTGTAAAGTCATCTTATTTTTAATAAATAAGACATAAAAAATGCTTAAAGTATTTAGGATTTAAGAGCAACTAAAAATAATCAGTTCTACATCAGCTAATTTAAACAAAGAATATTACTTCAGAGTATTCAAATGAAAATTTGAAAAGAGATTTTTTTGAGTTAAAAATTACGAGATTTTATTCACCTTCATCATATTTGTCATCGTTCTCGATCAGCTCAACGCATTCAGCCGCAGTCTGTTCATCTACAAAAATAAATAAATTGTTGTGTTTTGGTAAAAACATTATTCTATTTTTAATCATTCTTAATTTATTTTAGTTACCATAGATTTCTTTGAGTCCGTTTTCTACTGTTGCTCCTGTTCTAAATGTATGCAAATTGTTAAACCTCAATCTTTTATAGTTACAATGATGTTTCGATTTGATTACTGAAAAAATTATTAAGTGAGTTTGCGGAGTAAGGTAAAGTACCCAATAGTGAAACGCTCGAGGGGAAATCGGGAGTAATTTGGGTTTTACAAAAAAACTGTAAACATTTACCCAAAAAGAAAAATATTCTCGTAAACCAGACGATGTCAGCTTATTATTTTTATAAATATTATATGGATTAGTTGCACCAAAAAATTATAAAAAAACAATTAAAAACACCTTGATTTGGACCAAAAGTGAAACAACGTTTGGAAAAGTACCCCAAAAATGAGACGTACAAAATGCGTGAAAATATACAAACTGTACCCAAAAGTGAAACGAGGGTGAGTACACAAATCATCAAGCTGAAATGTAATACATTCAGGGCTAAATATAATAAAGTTTTGTTAGAGTCCGATAAACGGACGTACTAACAGTCCCTTGTTCTTGCAGAGCCCGGGGAAGGGACTACTAAAAGAGAAAAAAAAAATCCCGGGGGTAGACGGCACCCCTCGTACGACGACGTGACCACGCGATGTTTATACTACCTTAAATTAGGAAATCTTCCTTACCTTGGTTGGTCACGGTGGAGAGGAAAAGAAGACGCTAGATGAGGGTTGCTTTATTGGGTTTTATTCCCAGTTAATGAGTGTCACTTTTTTTTGGTCAACGTAGGATTTAATAATCCACTTTATTTGTCACACAGATTTTTTTATAATTCACAATCAATAATGATTCGGTCGATTTTATAATTTAATAATATAATTACTGGTCACCATTAATCTTTAATGATTCACAATCAATAATTATTCGGTCGATTTTTATAATTTAATAATATTATTACTGGTCACAGTTAATTTTTAATGATTCACAATCAATAATTATTCGGTCGATTTTTTTTCTAATGTTATAATAAAACTTGGTGATACTGGACTTATACAGGAAAAGATTAGCACTCATTGCTCTAATTTGATTTCAAAAACTTACTGCCTCCCTGCTCCTGCATTCGCTGCTCACGGAGGCTCGCTGTCCATCCCCACCTTGACTTTTCAAGTCAAGATGCTGATTAGGCAGCCAGGTTCCATGGGAACGGATGCTGAGCGTGCATTTTTATACATATATGCTAGGCGCATTATATGTCACCTAACAGCACCCCCTTCCCAAAGTGTTCATCGTCCCTGGTGAACGTAGGTATAAGGTAGGGATAGATTCTTTGGGTGGGTGGGTGGGCATAGGTTATGGTGGGATAGGGAGGGTCGTTGGGTTAGGTTTAAACATTATATATAAGGTACTTGTACCTAATATGGCCCCCCTAAGCGAGAATCAACGTTGTGGCGAATCAAATCAACATTTTTTGACGGGTAAGGTCTCATTTTAAAGCTTAATTTAAGAGCTTTAAAATGAGACCTTACACGTTCGATTTTGATCAATGAGCTTCAAATGCCAGAGGATTTACCAAAACACGGTTTTTTAAGACACCTAAAATTTTTGTCCTAATATGGCCCCCCTTGAAGTAATTAATTAATTGCAATTTTTTCCTACTTTTTAAATCAATCAGAATATGAGATTTAAAAAAACTTCAAAATTTTTAATATTTTAAAAATAATTTATTTAAAAATTGAGTCTTTTTTACAATTTTTTTGAAAACTTTGCAGCCAGTAGAAAAATTTCAACTTTAAATTTTTATCAAAGTTTTTTTTTTTTGAGCTAGAATGCTTTTTTAGTTATAAAATGAAAAAAAGCGTTGGAACAATTAAATTTATTTTTCTTAAATAACATTAGGATAGGATTTTCTAAGAAGTAAACATGAAACCAAGGACTCTTAATATCGGTATTTCTACTAATTCGCGGGGGGCCATATTAGGTACACTGCAGAATAAAAAGTTATTTACTAATAAAACCCGTTAGAAAACGAGTTGAACAAAAACTAAGGTCGCGTTTTAAAGCTGAAACAATAACGAATCGAAGCTACTTATTCAAATTTTGGTCAGGTGCGTCTAAATATTTTGGCAGACCACTTAATTACAACGTAAAATAATAACGGAGGTATACGAAACGAGTTTTAGCTATTAGGCGTGCGCAAAAGTAATTTTAAAATGTTCTAAACAACTGAAAACTTCATAATTCAGTGTTTTTGACTTCTTCCTACCTTGAAGAGATGCCGCATATCGAGCATATTCAAAATAAAAGGGGGGGGGGCATATTAGGCACAGGGCCATATTAGGCACACTTACCTTATATATATATATATATATATATATATATACAGGGTGACCCATTTTAAAAGACCCAGCCAAATAAATCGCTTGGAAAGGCCCAAATCGAAAAAAATGCAGAGAGCAAAGTTTCATTATTTTTTGGGCCTTATTTTAGGCCCCACGGACCCTAAGTCTGTTTTTTTCAATGGGAACCCCTATTTTTGACCTCGGATTCGGAAAGAGCGGGAAATTTTACGATTTTTAGGTATTTTTTGAAAATTTTTTAGAATCCTCTTGGGGCTCGGTAAGCCTAGGTAAGGCCCAATTGTGTTTGGTAGCGTTATTTTCGAGAATAGTGCATTTTTAGTGTACCACATGCAATGGAAAAGTTTCTTGTTTTGAATGTCTAGGACCTACGACGAGGACGTAGCAAGATGGATTTTTAGGTCCTACTGGGTCCTATCAATTAAAATAAAACCCGAAAAATATTAGTGGTACAATTAAAAAAGTGGGGGGGGGATTTATTTATTGTTTTAAAATGCACAGATCAAGTTTTCGCTCGAAGCTTCAAGCAGTTTACAATTAATTTAAAAATTTCAATTCATTAATTCTTCAACAGTTCTTTTGAAAAATAAAAAATTTTGAAAGTCTCAATGTTGTTCGAGGTACTCAATGAACATTTAAAAACTATAATTTTAAAATAGTATCGAAATGTAAAGTTTAGGTTTAAAAAACAGCGATATTTAAATTTGAAGAATAAAAATTGAAAAAGTATTTAATTATCAAGTTTCAGTATCGAAAACAGCGCTATCTACATTTGAAGAATAAAAATTAAAATAGAATTTAATTGTAAAGTTTCAGTATCGGAAACAGCGCTACCTACATTTAATGAATACAAATTAAAAAAAGTATTAAATTATAAAGTTTCAGTATCGAAAATAGCGATATTTACATTTGAAGAATAAAAATTAAAATAGAATTTAATTGTAAAGTTTCAGTATCGAAAACAGCGCTATCTACATTTAATGAATACAAATTAGAAAAGTATTAAATTATAAAGTTTCAGTATCGAAGACAGCACAATCTACATTCGAAGAATACATATTTAAAAAAAGAATTTGCTTACGTTCAAACGTCACGGGCTGAAATCGATAAATTTTTTACCTTAATAAAATTTTTAGTGAAAATGACGGATTACACTCGATCTGAAATAGTGGATATTTTACTTATCTTAGGAGAGTGTGCTAAAAACTATCGTCATGTGGCCCGTTTGTATCAGCAGCGCTATCCGAACAAAAATCAGCATCCAAATCACCGGGTCATAGCGAGAATTGAACAGCGAGAAAGACAAGGACCTCAAAGACCTCGGCAGCGTCGAAGAGTTATAACAATTGAAAATGATGACCCTAGGATATTGGTAGTGCTTGCTTTAACTACAGCAAATCCGAATATATCACTTCGTCAAATCCAATTGCAAACGGGTATTCCAAGAGAGACTGCAAGAAGATTGTTGGAAAAACATCATTTTCACCAGTATTACATTACATTGACTCAGCAACTAATGCCACCTGACTTTCAGAACGACTACAATTTTGTTTGTGGGTAAGAGAAAGATTGGAAGAAAATCCTAACTTTTTTTATAATGTTATGTTTTCTGATGAGGCTACTTTCCATAATACGAGGGAACTCAATCGCCATAACTGCCACTATTGGTCTCCAGAGAATCCACACTGGAGAAGATCCATCGATCATCAAAATCGATGGAGTTTAACGACATGGTGTGGAATTATCAATGGTCATTTAATAGGGCCATTTTTTTTTGACAATCATGTAAATGGGCAAAATTACCTGCGGTTTCTAACAAATGAACTCCCCAACCTTTTAGTCAATGTTGATGAACAGACAAGGGAACACATGTGGTTTCAGCATGACGGTGCACTGGGTCACATGTTGCCGTTCGACAATTTCTGGCTGAACAATATCCTAATCAATGGATTAGTATTGGGCGTGCCGAATTTGATCACGTTGAGTGGCCACCTAGGTCCCCGGATCTAACGAATCCAGACTTTTTTTAATGGGGCTACGTTAAAAATGTCGTCTATGCCGAAGCTCCGACTACGAGAGAAAACATGAAGGAGCGAATCAGAAATGCTTGCCAGAACATATCAAGAGCAGTTCTTTTATCAACTATTCGAAGTTTTGAGCGAATAATTGATCTCTGCATTGTTAATAACGGAGGAATCTTCGAACACTTGATTCGCTGAACAAAAAATTGCGATTTTTTGATTGCATACAAATAATATTTTTCGGGTTTTATCTTAATTGATAGGACCTAGTGGGACCTGAAAATCCATCTTACTAAGTCCTCGTCGTAGGTCCTGGATATCGAGGTTCTCGATGACTAAACGCAAGCAATGGTATTCAATATTTGAATAAAACTGATAAATGGGCCCTGTGAGGGTTCAGAAAAAACGAGGTCTCAAAGAATACCTTAAAATCATAAAATTTTCCGTTCTTTAAAAATTCGGGGTCAAAAATAGTGTGTGTTCCACTTTTAAAAAACGAAGTTAGGACCCGTAGGGCCTAAAATAAGGCCCCGGGCCCAAATTTTTTGGACCCATTTGGTTGGAAATTTTTAACCAAGAAACTTTCCCAATGCATATGCTATGCAAAAAATGCGTTATTTTCGAGTTAATTCGGGTTAAAAAGAAATGGGGCTGATAAAAGTCTTATAAGCCCTGCAGGGTCTCATGTGGGGCCCAAAAACATTTTCAAAAAATACCTAAAATCGTAAAATTTCCCGCTCTTTCCGAATCCGAGGTCAAAAATAGGGGTTCCCATTTAAAAAAACGGACTTAGGGTCCATGGGGCCCAAAATAAGGCCCTGGGCCCAAATTTTTTGGGCCCATCAAATTAGTCCTAAAAAATAATGAAACTTTGCTGTCTACATTTTTTTCGATTTGGGCCTTTCCAAGCGAGTTATTTGGGTGGGTCTTTTAAAATGGGTCACCCTGTATAAGACCTATTATTATTATTTTTTTCTCTCTTTTTTTTTTTTTTTTTTTTTTTTATTCCCACTTTTCCTTTGTCTTCCTGGTCCATTGGGTTAAGCCTCTGGACACGACATATGTCGCCGTTGAAGATACCCAGCTGAAAAAATCCATATGGAAATCCGTAAGGAAATCCGTACGGGGAACCATAAGGGTTCCTGTAAAGGATCCCATACGGGTTTCCGATACTGATATTTGGTCAGGGTTTCCGTATGGGTTTCCATACAGTTTATTTTTTTTTTTTCTTTTAATTTTATTTTCACACTATTTTTTTATTTATTTAATATTATTAATAGATATTGTTACATTATTCTTTATAAGATCCAAATATTAATAATAAAATTATTTTGAATAAAATTATCGAAGAAAAAAATATTGTTCGACTGAGATTCGAACCCATGACCCCAGGCATCACAGGCATCACAGGCAGACACTCTACCACCTGAGCCATTGAGCTAGCATGTATTAAGACCTCAATTAAACTCCTTTAATATACAAATTATTGTCGGTTAAGCCCTTTAATTTAGATGAAGCTTCGACAAAATTTGTTTTAGATTTAGATAATGTAATAAAATTGCTCGTGCTTGCGTGTTGAGTGAGACTAGTTAAAAATCAAATATAAAACAGTTGTTAAAGTAGTTTCATTAAAGTCTTCGAGCAAGCTAGCTCAATGGCTCAGTTGGTAGAGTGTCTACCTGCCATGCCTGGGGTCGTGGGTTCGAATCTCAGTCGAACAAATTTTTTTTCTTCGATAATTTTATTCAAAATAACTTTATTATTAATTATTAAATCTTTTAAAGAATAATATATCATTATCTAATAATAATATTAAATTAAATAAATAAAAAAAAGTGTGAAAATAAAATTAAAAGAAAAAAAAAAACCCCGTATGGAAACCCGTACGGAAACCCTGACCAAATATCAGTATCGGAAACCCGTATGGGGTCCTTTACGGGAACCCTTACGGGTCCCCGTACGGGTTTCCTTACGGATTTCCATATGGATTTTTTCAGCTGGGTACCCTTTCGGTATCTGATACTTGTTCTTCTTGGATTCGCTCAGGGTCTAGATCGCCGAGCGGGTCCTGTTTTGGGTTATTTATTTCTAATTCATCATCTTGGGTCCAATGCAGATTCTGTTGGTGGAGATTTAGGTGGTCCTTGAGGTCGAGGGGGTGCAATTGCATTTGACATTCCTTACATTGGGCGGTATTCATCGGTTCCCTTTATTTACTTAAAGAGCATGTAAGTTGCCTGGGTGTACCCAACCGAGCTCCGTATTTTTTTTCCAATCGGTCTCGAGCAAAAATTGCACCCATCGGATCCACGTATTTAGCAAAGGCTGAGTATAGTGGGCCTAGGCATCGAGTTTCGGGCGTTTTTTGCTGCTCCCAGAATCGAAGCCACAGAAGCCCAGGCGGAAAGGTCTCTATATACCTGGCTGAAAGAATGTCCTCTGGGTACCCTTATATCAAGGAGCGAACTGCCTTCATCCATCAACCTCTGTTGGTATTTTAAAGTTTGGAGTTTTTCGAGGCCGTTTTGTCTTATTTTGCTATTCTGGAACTTGATAAATAGGACGGCTACCGGATCTTTGGGGTCGTTTTCTTCATCTCCTACGGTTATGTGGAATGGTTCCAGGTCTTCCATCTGAGCATGGAGACATTGTAAGTCAAATGGTATGTTTATTATTATGATGGCGGTATCTGATGATCCGACCATCTCGGTCATCATTCTCAAAACGAACCGCTGGCCCTGCCGGTCCATTAGAGGTCTTCCTAACTCCTAACGTTTCTCGTCAGCCATTTGGTTTGTTGGGACTTGTTGATTCCCTTTTTCGGTCGGCAGACTGTCCCTCGGTGTGGTTCGTGGTGACATGGTCTGCTCCTGTTGACATCTTCGGAACACCATGGCTAGGTCTTCCGCGTCCGATTGTGTGTGCATTTGGATGGTTATCGTCGGGCGGATATATTCGCTTTCGGGGTGATTTAGACACCACTTGATATCTATTTGTCCCTTGAGGTAGTTTAAGAGAGCCCGAGCCTGAAATTTCTTTTTGAGTTTCAGCACGATCACAGCTTCTCTTGATTTGCACTCTACTCCTTCAATCTCCAGTTGGACACCCTTGTAGTCCTTAAGATTCTTGAGAGACATTTTTCTGCAAAGGAAAATGTTAGATCCGTTAGGTCAAACGAGTTTTGGCAAAAAAAAAATATAATAAAAATTTTTATTTTTATTTATTTATTTATTTATTTTTTTCGACATATTGATTTATTTATTTATTTATTTATTTTTTTTTTTTTATTTATTTATTTTTTTTTTAGGATAAAGGGGAATTTGCGTTGGCTTGGTACAGGAAATCATATGGATCGTAAAGGAGATTGTTAGGTTGACTGTTTGCCGATAAAAGGATATTATTAATCGACAGACATACAAGAGAGGGGGGGGGGTGTAAGGTTTTCGAGATTGTAGGACGACCATTATGCTTGGCTGTGAACGAACATTATTTCAGATTCGAGGGGTACTTTTTAATCATGCTTTCTAGTTCTTTGGTCGGTTTTGGGTCTTGGTTAGTCTGGTCTTGAGGCGCATTTGAGTTTCGGGTGAGGGCTGCCATTTGCGGCCTTACTACACGAATGTACCCGACTACCATGGTCGTTGCGATGACAAGTATAACTAAAAATCCGCTCAGACTAAGTCCTGTATTGACAAATTTATCATCTTGTTGTTGTTCCAGGGTTTTCAGCTTCTTTAATAGTTCTTGTAAGGGTAACCCATGTCAGGTTTGCCATCCATCGTCCTTAGTCCCTTCGGTGTTCTAGTCAGCCTGGGGGAGGTTTCTAGCTCTTTTGGACAGGTCGGGGTATAACTGCAAAAGTGTTAGATTGATCTCGGGGTGGTAAAAGAATTCTCCTTTCTGCACGTGAGTCTCTGGGTTGGGCAAGGTAATCTTATCCGTTTTTCCCACTCATTTATGGGCCATTTCTAAAATTCCTAATCCTTCTACCAAGATCAGGGTCGTGTTGTGGGGGCAAAGGATTCGTATAGCTTCTTCTTCCGCAACAGAGAAAAGCCAAGATCTGGTGGCTTTTAGATAACGCCATTGGTCCATGACTTTCGGGTGGAACCGCAGGTCGCACAATTTGCTTCGGTAGACGGCTGGAGGTATAATGTTATTTCACAATTGGGGGCATGGGAACTTTTCCAGATTCCCAATTTAGTGTTACAGAGATACCCGTACTTTAGCTTCATACACTCTTCAAATACAATTCGGTTGAATTTAAAATATTGGAGTTGATCCTCACTCACTCCCAGGTATTCGTGAGAAGGTTCAATATACGCGGTTCCATTGATCCCGGTACTAATGGATTGTGGTACCCCCAATGAGTGCATTCGATGTAGTTCATATGTAGTGTGGTCTACCAGCGGTATACGGACATACACCAATAGTCTACCTCGGTTGTGCACCATTTCTACCTTGGAAATCTTCGCCACTTCGTCGAGGCGCCAGCTTCTTTCCGAGATTGGGAGGACAAGATTCTTGGTGTTTTGTCCAATTTCGTTTCGAATTTGGGTCAGGAAATCGTTCGATATTAGTCCAGGGGCAAGGTCGCCTCTCTGCCCCATGGTGATTATTTGTAATAGTTTCTTCCGTATTTCCATTAACTTATAAAAAAATGTTAATCATTTAGGTCGGACCCTTCAGAACCGGACGGGACGCCTATAAGCTTGTCCATGTGTTTCCGAATTTGTTTACCATTTGGTAATTCTAGAATCACATTGTTTTTTCCCACGATCTCGACAATTTTCAGCGGCTTCTTATAGTAGCTGTGAAACTTCGAGATGCGGGGTTCGACTAACACCCAGGCATACCCACCTGGTTTGCCACAGAATTTTTTCTTCTTTCGATCAAATCGGTCTTTTGTTTTAATTTTCTCTGCTATTTCTCTCTCCCCGGCTGTTACCCTCATTTCATCCAATCGGACGATCAGGTCGCGCAGATAAAGGTTGTAGGTCCGCAATTTCTCTTCATTTGGTATCCGGATGGGGAATCTGGCCATATACAAGCTCGAAAGGCGTGAAATTGGTGGCGGAGTGTACGCTGGTATTGTAGGTGAATGTCGCAAAGGGTATAAGACGATCCCAGTCGTTATATTTTTTGGAGTAAGACCGAATGAAGTCCATGAGTGGCGCGTGGCTTCGTTTCAAACTTCCGTTTGTTTGGGGTCTATTCCCAGAACTGGTAAGACGATGCAGCTTAAATAACCTCAGGAGTTCGTCGATCAGTGCAGAAAGAAAACTCGTACCTCGGTCTGACAGGAGTGCTCTCGGAGCTCCAAATTGGCATATAAGATGCCTCACTAACGTGTCCGCGATCGTGGTGGCACGTAAGTCAGGGATAGGGATCGCAATAACGTATTTGGTAAGATTACACTGCATCGAAACCACATGTTGGTTTCCCGATGGGATCGTTCGTAACTTACCGACTGTGTCTATGGACACCTTGTCGAAGGCCTCGATAGGTGTGTCAGTAAGTATCAGCTCCTCTCTGGTCTTGCAGCGGTTGATCTTCATCTCTCGGCAAGTACTACATCGCCGAATGTAGTCGAGTACATCGATACGCATGCCTTTCCAATAGTACCTTTCACGGATCTTCTGATAGGTTTGGTTTATGCCCTTGTGCCCACCGGAGAGACTGTCATGCAGCAACTTGATGATTTTCGGGCGTTGGGTAGCATCGGGCATAACAACGGTACCGAAACAAAGTGTGATGTCAACCGTACTTCGAAAAAAAACGTCTCGTAAGAGCTCTTCCAATAGTCCTGGCTCCAGTTGGCTCACTAGGTCACCCTTCCGGGCGATTCTGAACCCGTTGAGGTTCCGTTTGCGTAACACGCTTTTCAGACCCTCTAAACACCTTCTCACCGTACCGATGTCTAGGGGGTCGTAATAATGATTCTTCACTATCAGGGATAGGATGTTATGATTCTTGTAAGGCGTGATCATTATCTGTCCCTTTCGGGGGCGCTTTTGCCTGAGCGCACCCGGGTTGATCGCATCAAGGTCTACGAGTAACCTGCTAACAGGTCCCACTGGAACGCAATCCTTTGAGAGGAAGTGAACCAGATTGTTGCGTTTATAGGTCAAACAGTTTCTGCTTCGCACGATTTTACCTAATGGCCGGTTAGGCTAATTACCCGCAAGATCGGGTGTGTCTTCCACCACTGGGGTTTTTTGCTTATCGGGATCCCAGCATTTACTATGGTCTGGCGGGTCTATTGGTGCCCACATCTTTTCGGGGAGGAAGAAGGGTAGGTCTTCTAGGACGGGTATACTGAATTCGAGATTCACCGTGGAGGTTGCCGTAGCTTCTTGAACCGTATCTAGTTCGGGTGCCTTTGACCATCTCACCTTCAACGCCCCGGGTCGGGGTGTGCTGCTACCTTTGGGAGCGGAAGGTTTGACTCCAGGGTCGATTGAAATTCCCGTTTTCGCTGGCCATTTCCCGGGAGAGTTGTCCCTATCTTCCTCTCCATCAGCATCCTCATCTGCTTCGTCTGCGGTGTTAGTGTCAGAGGCGGTCGAGGCTCGCTGGCCAATATCTCGATCGGTATGAACCAGAGCGCTGGTTATCAACCTTTGCAGTCTTTCACTCATCACGCTGTCGTCTAGCGTCTCTGCATCATATGGGTCGGCCTGGTTTAGAATGTCTTGCAGTTCCTCGTCGACTTCTTCCCCTTCGGAGAACCGGTCCTTGTCTTCCTGTTCGGGGGTTTTCATTTTTTCATCTCCATCCGAAAAATGCGCTGGCCACTGGTCTTCTTCGAGATTCGGTAGTCCATACCAATTGTTGGTGCGTTCATAGTGGTCCACCAAGCTTTGGGTTAATTTGTCGCTACACTCTTGCAAGTCTCGCAGGCTAACGGAGTGTTCCGGACCTTCAAAGGTTTCTTCCGGGGTGTCCGTGTCTCCCACCGTCTCCGTTTCGCTCGGCGTTACGGCGCTTACCTCGGTGGCAGCGGTGTCGATAGGGGTCTCGCTATCACCTCGGGGGTCGCCTCCTTCTGAAGAAACTTCTTCGGTCGTTTCATATCGTAGGTCACTATTCTTCAGATCAACAACAGGGATTCCCGCATCTGACTGGTCCCAATCGGTAAGGTCCTCAGTCACATCGCCTCGTTTTTCTCCGCCTTCCCTTGTGTCGACGGCGTCACCATCGTTGCCATCCCGGGGCTTGTCTTTCAGATGTGGGGGTGTTAGAATTAGCTTTGGAGGGGGAGGTAGGGAACTGTCTCTTCCTGGGGGGAGGGCTAGGGTTCGTTTGGACCTCGTACGTTGAGCTACCGTACTATGGTCCAATGCAGGCGGATTTTTGTTCGTTTTGGCTCCTAGGGGTCGACCCCGACGAGGCTTTATTCCTTCATCTTCGGATTTTGCTCGCTCTCGTCGCGACGGAGGAGGGGCCAAAGCGGTATTCTTGGTTGTTGGTTTCGGTTTCGCTCCCGAGGTACTAGAGCGCGAGTTATCGACCATACGTCCCGAAGGGCTCCTGGCGGTCTTCTTGGGCCGTCGAGCCTCCTCCTGGTCCCTCTTATTCTTATCTTCTATGACCAAGACCTTGAACATGGGTAAAGTGGTATTAATTTCATCCTCTTGCATCGGCTGGTCTGCTGGATTTCGCGAGAGGGCATCGGCGTTGCTATTGAGTTTTCCTGGTTTGTACTTGAAATCGTACTCGAAGTCCGTGAATTTCAGCATCCATCGGAGCATTCTCTTTCCTGGATCCTTCTGGTTGTGCATCCAGCTCAAGGGTTCATGGTCTCTCACGAGCAAAAATCGCCTTCCCAACAAATATGTCCGGAATTTGCGGAAAGCGTGCAGCACTGCGGCGCATTCCTTTTCAGTGGTGGTGTAATTAAGTTCAGCCCCCATCAAACTCCAAGACAAATAGGCAACAGGATGATCGAATCCATCTTTCTCCTGGCTAAGTACAGCTCCTATAGCATAGTCACAGGCATCGATAGTGTCGCGTGCAAACGTGACAATAATTATTTAATTATATTTGAGTTTAATTTAATTTAAGTGGGAACTTACCCGATATGAGCAGATTACGCAGTAATCTGCTCGTCACCCTTTTCGCTTGTCTTGGGTGGGATTTATTTGGGGAAAAATAAATGTAATTTTTAAAGTTAATGTAAATTTTATTATTAATAATTATAAAATAGAAATTTTTACGAATCAAGTTTATCGTCCTTCGACGAAGTTATAAATTAACAATAAAAAAATCTTACTTGTAACTAGGTGCGAACCTAGGCTAGACGGAGAGGGGTCCGGGTTTCTAGCCCGGTGATCCCTATGGTTGACCCACGTGTCAGGGCTGTCGAATACAGTGGCCTGTCGAAGCCCGTGGAACTCCGGCTCCTTCCGTCCAGGTGTGCCTCTGCGACCTTCGGCTTGCGCTGGCCTCCGGGTCGCTTGGTGTCGGGAACGAGAGAGAGAGTTTGAGGTTCGCGCGAGCCGGGAGGTCGCCGATTATCCCCACCTAGGACTTAAGGATCGGAGCTGCATCCAATTAGCTCGAGCTTTTAGCTCGGCTCGCGACGGGCCCCCTTCCTCACTCTTTCGGCGGGAGTAATTAAGAATATTCGAAAAGTCGTTAGCGCAACTTAGGAGGGTGATGGGTATTGGTTATGATTATTATTAGTATTATTATTTGTGTTAAAGGTTGATACACGACATGCCTCCCCTCTTAGTCCATTGTTGTCCTCAACAATGCAGGGCTGCGCAACTAAGGAAGTGCAGTCCTTTAACGAAGATAGAAAGGTGTATCGACCTTATTTTGAAAGTGTGATTTTAAACAATATCGAAGCGGCTAGTGTTAGAGGGTGTGCATGACGCGTTTGAATGACCTATGCGTTTATAGCGGCGGTGCATTCAGCTCGTGTTGCACTATGATCAATCAGAGCACTGTTTGTGGTGCTACCGATTAATAAATCGGTTTATGACCAAGAAGGTCGATAAATGGTCTTGATTTGATCGGTTGGATCTATCAATTATTGTTGAAAAATCATAGTTGTTATTGTTAACAATATAATAATCATCAGCGGTGAATTCTGGTAATGACGGTTTTCATTTTGAAGACTGAATAAATGAGAATTTTTTTTTTTTTTTTTTTTTTTTTTTTTTTAATCGAGACAAAGATGGTCGTTCGTAATTTGAGTTTCATATTACTTGCGCCTGTCAGGTAACAGAAAATCAAAGTTCCTCTCTTCTTCTTCTTTTTTTTTTTTTTTTTTTTTTTTTTTTTTGGTTTTGGGTTGGAGTTGGAGTTGGAGTTGTTGCGTTCGCGCTTTGATAAAAAAAAAAATATATCAGATATTATAAAATGCTAAGAGTGAGAAAGGTTCACAATTATCACGTAGACAGGTCCCAAGTTTTTAGATTTTTATCAATCAATAGGTTGCCGTAAAGAGAAAAAAAAACAGAGTAAGTACATTATTGCAAAAATAAAAAAAAATTAATCGATTTTAATTATTCAATTATTTGATTATTAGCTATTTAACGATAAAAAAAAATGTAGACATAGTTATGAAATTTTCGAATATACGCATAAAGAAAAGAAAGATGATTATTAACAAGTATAATTTTTAATTGAAAAGTCAATTTTTAAAATTTGATTAGAATAAGTTAAATAATAATGATAGGTATTTTCATGTTGTGAAAATCGTTCGCAGTAAAAATAATTCTTAAATAATCATAAAAATTTTAGGTCATGTAATAAAATAAATTTAAAATAAAAGTCTGTAGTCTGTAAAGTCTATATATTCACTGTTCACTTTTAATTTCCTTGCGGTTGAAGAATCTCGTGTAGCGATAATATTGTGATTATCGCACGAAGGTGTAACAGTATCGGGCGGCTATCTCGTACGTGTGTGTGGCTGCTGCTTTCATGGTGTGTGCGTCGCGGCTGGCAACGCAGTGCTTAGTTATCATGTCGTAATTAAGCTATACTTTAGTTGACGTTGCTTTAGTAGTGCAGTAGGCTTTGGCTTGGCACGTGGTTAGTTTACAAGGACAGTTATTGTAATTCAAACTTAGACGAGGGATTAACAAACTATAATTCGTATATTAAAATTATTCCCAGATTTAGATTTCATTTAAATTTTATTTTATTTTAAAAAAAAAACGTGTAATATAAGGTAAAGTAAAATTAAGCAAGTAGTAAATAGTTAAAATAATTAGAATTATTTGTTAAGGTTATTTTCGTGTAATCAGAGTTTCGAATAAACAAATACGTGAAATCGGGTGAAATTAACATGAGGTGATTATAAATAATAAATTGTGAAAAGTAATTTGTTGTTAAGACGAATTAATTGTCCGGTGATGGTTTTGAAGTAGTTTAACGAGTTTGCTGACGTGATTGGAAGACGATAATTTCGTTAAAGTTCAAGGTATGTAATAAATAATTGACGTTCAGTTTCACTGATCTTTGAATTATTTGCAGTTCAAGTTGTGCAGTACGCAGTTAGGGTGGTGTGTGGCGGGTGCGCATTTTGCAGGGGCCATCGTGCAGCAGTGCAGAACTACAGTACGGTTGGCGGCTGCGTGAACTTGCTGGATGAACCAGAAAAAAAAATATTCCGAAAGGGCAGGAAAGAAGGATAATTATGTATAGTGTTTTGTTTGTATTTATTCGATCAAAAGTATATATATATATATATATTTATTTATTTATTATTATTATTATTATTATTTTTTTATTTTTTTTTTTTATTTATTTTATTTTATTTTTATTTTATTATTATTATTTTTTTTTTCTTATTTATTTATTTATTTATTTATATTTTTTTTTTTTTTTTTTTTTTTTTTTTTTCAGTGTTCGTTGACGTTGTATCCGTCACGGGGCGGCGTGGTCGCTGATTCGTTACCTTTGGTGGGTACAGACGGTTGGTTGCTTGTGCTTGATTCTTGCATTGTGGGATTTTCGATTTTGGGCAGTTCGTTTGGCACCGTTGGATCTATACTCTCGGATTTTTGGGTTTGACTACCAGGATTAGTATTGGTCTGGTGGCAGTTTGCACATATATTATGATTTAATAATTGAAAGGATTCTATTTGATTCTGATTACGTTTTTCTTTTTTGCAGGCGAAGAAGAGAATGGGCCAAAGCTTTTCCAGAAAATTGAAGTTATCAAGAACGTATTTTATTATCAATGTAATAATTATCGACGATCCTAGGCCGAATGCTAGGATTGAATGCGATTCACTCTGTTCTATGCGTTTTGTATGTATTAATTTGAGTTTGTTTTCTATTTCATTGAGCGGGGTAGGGTCAAATTTTTGGAGTGATTCTGTAAATTCTTGCTTTGCTTCTAAAGGGTATTGTTTTGCTAGTTCGTGGATAGTCGGGTTGACGATTTTCAGTTCTGCGGTTAAGTTGGGTTCATACTTATATTCAGATTGGAAAGAAATCTTTTGCAAGCCATGAAGTGTGACACTGAGGGCGTGTGCGGTACAACTCCCGGATAGGTAAAGGGAGCCTGTGCCGTTTATATCGAGTTCCTTACGGGGTTGACCGTGGCAGGTTATAGCGAGGGTGGTCGGTTTTATGGTGGTGTATAACCATATGTTGGAAGCAAGTAATGGGGTAAAAATAATGTCGGTTTTTGGAATTATAATTGTCTGGCATGTTTTGATTGAGGTTGGTGTTGCCTTTTTGAACATTGAATACTCGCAGGGGGCGTCTGGACCTGCGTCTCTTAGGGGCAGAGATTCATCACATAATTTTGAATCTCCGTGGTCTAGACACGATCGTAAAAACTCATTATTCACGAGGACATACATTTTCAAATTTTCCGAAATAATAATATTTTTCGATCTTGGTTGAATTGCCACATAGCCGGAATTATTAAGGGGCAGATCTATGGGGTTCGGAAAGCTATGAATTTTGTAAAGATCTAAATTTTCATTGTTTAAAAGCGGTAATTTTAGAGAGACGTGGAGTTTTCCATCGGTTATGAATACACTTGTTTTTGCTATTTCGAACAGATATGATGCAGTAGTGATTTCAGTCGCATTCGGGAGTTTATAAATATTGCTCAAGTGGTTAATTTTAGTAAGCAAATCTGTAATTTGTGAGTGGGATAAAATCAAGGGGTGCAGGTGACCGCGGGCTGTTGTTTGCAGCACTTCTAACAGCGTTTCATAGCTGTGTTTCAATTCGTCAATTTCGATTTCGTACTTATTCCACCAGGTGGAAATATTCAGGTAATCAATGTTGTATTCTTTGAGCGAATAATTTTTGGAGATTTCTTTAATTACAGCGAGTAGGTATTTCATCTCTTTTGCATTGCTTTCACCAACTTTGTGTAAGTTTTCAAGTTCGGATTTCATATAATGGGTTGTGTCGAGGGCTAATTTTGTTAGATTTTTCTGATTGTAATACAGTTGGTCTATATTTGCAGTCATGATTTCTCTATCTTTGGCGTCCATGATCCCGAAAACCCATTTAGCGGCCCAACCACCTATTTCGATGGGTGCTCCGCGTGCGTGTCGGCTCGATGGTTCGCGATTCGATTTTGGTAGGATAAAGTAAGTACGTATGGATTGATGTAGGTCTTTAATATCGCCTAGTTTCCGTCTTAAGTTTAATTCTCTAACGGAGTTTGGGACGACTTCTTTGGGGAAGGTTTCTACTATTTTATCAATAAAAATTTTGAAATCTCTGTACTCCACGTCGAAATCTCTCTCTATTGGCGGACAATTCATGAAAATATCAAAATGCACTTTTGTTCTAATTAATTTCACCTTTCCCACGTGCTCAAAATAAATCCCGGGGTTGTTGTGGATATCTTTCAATTCAAATAATGGGTTTTCGTCTTTGCACTCAACGTCAACTAAGGTCGAGCTCAAAAACAACAAGACAAACCAAAGCATTTTCTCGGATCGGGCGTTCAAACAGGTTCAGCACGGCTTGTTACTGTAATTGTTGATGATAGGAAAGCTATAGATAGGTAGAAATAGTAAACGTCGAAGATAGGTCGAGATGATGATTATGTGTTTTAATAAAATTTTTTTAAACGATCTTTGTGTACTAAAATGGTTTTGCCGTTTTGACTGCGCAATAAAGCTGTGTTATTATCTCGAACTTCAAGAACGTCGAAGACTCCGTTGTAAAACTTGTCAAGCTTGTTCTTCCGTGGTAATTTATTTACGTAAACCTTTTCTCCAGGTTGTATTTTAAGGGGCTTAGCGGACTTGTCATAATACATTTTATTATGGATTTTTGAAGATTCTAAGTTTTTCAGAGCGATTTCCCTAATTTCGGCTATTCTTGAAGCTAGGTCGTAAATATAGCCGTTATAAGTGTCGTTTTCGAAGTCATCCAAGCATGCAGAAGGGGTGCGGGGGTTGCGACCCATCGCGATCTCGTAAGGAGTGAATCCCGTAGAAGAATGGACGGATGAATTGTATTCCATCATGGCGAAAGGGACGAGTTCATCCCAATCTTGAAACTTGGGGGCGTTAGTTCGAAGATAGTCTTTCAATACAGAGTGACTTCGTTCTAACGAGGCATTGGACTGCGGGTGCCAGGATGTCATGGTTTTTAACTTGCAGTCAAACATGCTTTCGAGGTGTTTGAGCAGTCTGTTTCTGAAGCTTTTTGCTTGATCGGTTAGAATAATTTTTGGGACTCCGTGGGTGGCTATGAGGTGAATCGCTAAGGTCTGTGCTACGGTGAGGGCTTTTAAATTTGGTATAGGGACTGCGATACAGAATTTTGAAAATAAACATTGCATGGTTAGGATGTAGGCGTTAACCTTAACTGTTCTGGGCATAGGTCCAACGGCATCGATTGCAACCTTGAAAAAGGGTTCTGCAGGAGAATCGCTGATTACCATAGGTTCTTTGGTGCGATAACCGATGAGTTTAAACTCTTGGCATATTCGACAGCGATGTATGTAGTCGACTACGTCTTTGCGTAAACCGGGCCAAGTAAAATTTTCCCTAACTCTACGATAAGTCTTTTCAACTCCGCGATGTCCTCCGAACAAGCTGTCGTGACACTCTTTTAAGATGGTATCACGCAACTCGGGCGGCGGTATCACGCAGGATCCTAGACAGATTGTAAGGGTCATGGGAACATTTTTCAAATGGTCTCGAATTTTCCGATAAAGGGTACCGCGGGGCAATGCGTCTGTGAGCTCGCCTTTTCGTGCTATCCTGGCTGAAGTTATTTCTCTTTCAAGTAGCAGATGATAAAGGTTATAAAAACATTCTCTCAAAGGGCTTTGTCTAATCGGTGTTTTTTCCGTTTCGGTTACGACTAACGAAAAGATGGTTCTCCCCCTGTTTGTGGAGACGAGCACGTCACCCACCGTCGGGTTCGCGTCACTGAGGTCGATTTTTGAGATTAATTTCAACTCGTTTAGCAATTGATTGTTGGGTGTGTTCAGATTTAAATTTGCAGGTATGAAATGAATTATATTATCTTTGTGACCGGTCAGGGACTCTCTGACAGGTCTGATCACCATGGTTTTCCTGGGATCGGGGTGAATTCCAGAAATACTGGAGTCAGGTAGTATTATCGGTGGAATGCTGTCGGGTTTTACGAAAAGATTGTTATGGGGTTTTAAATTAAACGAGTTCAAATTATCAACAGAACCATTTGAGTCTCGGTGCGAGTGAATCGAGTTTTCAAGGTTATCAAGTGTTGTTCCCGTTTCGGTAATTTCCAGTTGATCGGCAGACGCATGAGTTCTCTGGGGGACGGTTACCGGCGTAGGAATTACGTTTTTGGTGGTGATGATAGATTTACGAGGTTCTCTGGTATCGTGTTTAGATAGGATAGTAGACGTGGAACTCGCAGATGAATCGGATTTCTCGCCCGACATGATCTTTGTGTCGTCTAAAGGCAAAGCGTTAGATTGAGAAAGCAGATCTGGATTCATAGGTGGTATTCTTGGTGTTATCATGGTGGACGAGAGCAAGGGTGTTCTTAATTCAGACTCGTCGGCCAGCTGCCATTTTGACAAATCAAGCAGAGATTGGGTTTTGTTAAGAGTAGGCTGATCATGGGGGTCGATTAGATCATTTTCTAAATAACCAGGGTCACTGTGAGCGACGGAGTGGTCTGCTTCGAAATAATTGGGTCCTAGTTCGGTGGTTTCTAGAAGTTCTTCCCATTTTCCTGAATCCCACCAAAGGGAATTGAACCCTTCGATGAATTCGTTCCTTTGTTCCGGGGTAAAGTTTGTGGGTTTCAAGGGCGATGGAGTTTTCAGCTTCCGACTTTGCGTTTCTGGTGGACTGAGGTCTTCTTCGTCCGATGACGAAGAGTCGTCATCAACCGAGGGTTTTACTCTTTTTGAAGGAGTGTCGAAGAAAGCCTTTCTCTGGGGCGATTTATCGAATTGGGCGACGACCTCTTCGAATTCGTCGGACGGTATCATTGTCTCATCGAGTTCGTCCACGTCAAGGGTTGGCGAGGCTTGCTTAGGGGTGTTATTTTCGAATTCGGTGGCAGAAGATGTTGTCGGTGTGGGCGAAGGGTCTACTAGACTGGGGAGCAGAGATCTATGACGTAAGGGAACGGGCACGTCGGAGACGTCTGACTCGGTACTTTCGGATTTTTCTGCTTCCGAAGTCGTGCTCTCTGTTTCAGGCTCTGTGTAGCGTGCCTTTTCCCTGGTCTCTGTGAGTCGTTGGTTGCGTCTGAGTTTTAGACGGGAGGCTATGGTTTCACCTTGAAGGGTGCCTTGACCAGAAGTGTTCAAAGGTATCGGTGACTTGTTTTTAGACCCCTTTGGTCTGCCTCTCCTTGGAGGACCAGCCTTAGTGGGTGATTTTTCGCTCATGCTTTTGTTCTGGGCTTCGCGAGCTAAAGAGGTTTTGGTGGGTTTAGGGTGCCGAATCGGCAGCATCGTTTTGGATTTTATTTTGCTCGCGGGTGGATTGGTTCCGGGGGTGGTTGTGGAGGCCTTTCCGGGTGGATGTTCTTTATCGATTGGATTTCGGGACAGCCAGTCCGCATTGGTATTCTGTTTACCAGGTTTGTATCGAAAAATATACCTGTAACCACGGAGTCTGGCTCGCCAGCGATTTAGTCTAGACATAGGGTCTTTAATGGAGTCAATCCACTCTAAGGGCTCATGGTCGCCGTATACGTAAAAGACTCGACCGTAAAGGTAGTGTCTGAAGTGCATTATGGCAAGGACTACGGCCAAGCACTCTCGTTCTGTAGCAGAGTAATTCTGCTGGTGTTTGTTTAAAGTTCGAGACATATACGCAATGGGGCGGTCGTTGTTGGGTTCTCCCTGGCTTAAAACTGCGCCTATGGCGTAAGCGCTTGCGTCTGTTGTAAGAATGAAAGGTTGGGAGAAATCGGGGCAAATTAGAACGGGTGCGGAGCATAGAGCTTCTTTGAGCCGTTCAAAACTGTTTTGTTGTTCAGACTCCCAATAAAATTTAACGTTCTTTTTAAGGAGGTCGTTAAGGGGCTTAGCAATATCAGCGAAGTGATGGATGAATCGCCGGTAATAGCTACAGAGCCCAAGGAAAGATCTGACGTCATGTGCGCTCTTTAAAGGAGCGGCGTTTTTGACGTCCTCGATTTTTCCGGGGTCGGGTCTGACTCCAAATTGGTCGATGTGGTGACCGAGGTATTTGACTTCAGGGGTAAGAAACTCGCATTTTTCTATTTTTAGCTTCAGTCCGGCGTTGAACAGCCTTTGAAAAGCTTCATTAACCTTGCGCTCGTGAGTCTCCAGGGAATCGGCAAAGATAATTAGGTCGTCCAAGTAGACGAATAGTTCGACTCCTTGAAGCCCTGTCATAATTGTATCCATGAGTCGTTGGAAAGTAGGTGGAGCGCAGCACAACCCAAAGGGCATTGCTGTGAATTCGTAGTGGCCGTAAGGGGTAGAAAAAGCAGTTTTAGCTCTGTCGTCAGGGTTCATGGGAATTTGATGAAACCCGTTTACCAAATCGAAGACTGAAAAGTATTTTGATTTTCCCAGAGATTCCAAGATCTCCTGAATGTTAGGGAGTGGATAGGAATCTGGGATCGTTAAAGAGTTGATTCTACGATAATCAATCACAAGGCGATGTTGTTTTCGACCGTCTGGGCCAGGGCGTTTAGGGACTATCCAGAGGGGAGAATTCCAAGGGCTCGAAGATGGTTGGATGACTCCTTTCTCCAACATCTCGTTAATTTGTTTCTTAACTTCCTCTTGTAGCATAGGAGGATAGCGGTATTGACGGGTATAAATGGGTGTGTCGTTTTTTAAAGGGATACTATGCTGCACTAGGTGTGTGCGAGGTGGATCATCGCCAGGTAGCATGAAGAGGTAGGGGAACTTCTCTACTACTCGTTGAAGTTGAGCCAAAGATTCGGAATCATGGTGTTCTCTTTTTAGAAGTTCAATGATTTTGGGGACTCTTTCTTCAGGAAGACAAGGGGTTCCTTCACCTTCAGATTCGAAGAAGTCTTCAGAGTCATCAAATTCGAAAGGGTACAGATTCTGAACTGGGATTTCAACTTCTTGGGGTTCTTCTTTAGTGTTCACGGCTAAGACGTAACAAGAGCCATTTTCGTTAGTCACCGCGGCTTCTCCGATAAAAATTCCCGTAGGGGTCTGAATTCGGGGTAGGTACGCCTCCCCTTTTGGAGATTTCTGCGTAACGGGGACTTCGATCGCGACTCTAGCGCGAGCTGGCAAGACGTATCTAGTACGAAGGGCTTTACCTCTCAGTCGACGAGCCCTATAATGAAAAACTGTAGGTGGAATTTTACTAGATGTGGGGTGAGCATCACAGGTAGTAGAAGGTGTATGATTTTGGGTACTCTGCCTGTCGTCAGAATTCTGAGATTCCGAGTCGCTACTATCTGATGCACTTGAGAAAGAGATAGTTCGGGTTTTATCTTGTGTGATCAAAGTATTATTAGCCAGATCGATGCGGCCTTTCTCATTATGCAAGTAGCGGGATCCTAGAATGGCATCATCCTTTAACGAGGATTGTTCGGGGAGGACGTGCATTCGATGGGTTCTCCCACTTTCGCAAAAGAGGACGGTACCGAGTGTGTAGACGGGCTGGGTTCCGATCCCGGTGAGTTGCAACACTCGTGACCTGTCAATAGGGTACGTAGGGTTTAGAGATTGAATTTTTATCACGCTCACGTCTGCGCCCGTGTCGATAAGGACTCTACCTTTTCCGGTTCGAAATATCTCGTTTGTAATAGTCATTTTAGGGGTACCGTAAGATCGTTTCCTCCCCTTTTTAAACAAATTTCCTGGGTTTTTGGGATCTAATATTTGAGGGGATTGATACTCAGAGTTTGGGCTGAAGTCGGAGGGAGTCTCAGAGGTGTCACAAGATTTTTGGGTAGAGTTTTCGGATTCTGATCCAGAATCGGAGCAGGAGTCTGATTCGGAAGAGAGATTTTCAAAAAGGGGATCTGGGAAGTCTTTCCGCATCTTTTCAGCTAATTTTGTTTTTAATAAACTTGCTTTTCGGAGTTTTTTTAAAGATCTTCTGCTAATGACGGCGTCTTGAGAAAAAGGGGCGTCGTCACCAACAAGGTAAAATAAAAGTTTTTGTTTGTAAAATTTTAAGGGTACTCGGCCAGTGGACTCTGTTTTATCTCCGTCTTCACTCTGTATCGTGAGAGGGGGATTTTCAAGATAGTATGCGGAGTCTTTAAGGACTGAGGTTTTTATCAAATTTACCTCGTTAGAAAGCGCTGCAGAGCAGGTGATATTGCCCTTATTGAACCAGGGGTGGTTTAATTTGACTGATGGTGCGCCCCTTGTTCCGACGATTCGTCGTACTTCCCGGACTTGTATGTTTTCACTGACCGGCGCTCCGGGTGTTGGTAGCTCGCCTGGGCGCCGTTCTGGCGAGCTGCTCCCCAGTTTAAATTATCAGGAGAGTCTACAGTCGCAGGCTTTGTAGGTGTAACCGGGCGAGGGATATTCGGGTTGTTCGCAGATGTTGATGGACCAGGGGATGCATGTCTGGGTGGTGGGTTTGGACCGCGCGAGTCGTGCGGGTACCCATAAGCATAAGGGTTCGCGTAGGGCATTTGATACGGTGGCATAGACATTGGAGGATAGTAATAAGGTAGTGGCGGTGGGTAGTAATGCATCGAGGGCGGAGCGAAATAAGGGTTTTGACTTCGGTAGGGTGAAGGTTCTCTTGGTCTATCATAATTTTGATATCGGTTCCCAGGGCTTTCGGGTCTGGGTCGATCGTTCGGCGAACCTGGGCGACCGGGTCTGCTAGTCCTTTCAGGGGGTTTAAGTATGCCAGTCGGCTGGTCATAGCGAAGAGACGGGTGGGCGTCTAGCTTACCATCCGATGTGTACATAACAGTTTTGGGCATTCGGGTATCATCTCTGTCATAAGAATAAGGGATGGTGCGATGGTAATTCCGGGGGTCGTCAAAATCTGAGAAACGCACGTTATTTCTCGAAGAAGTTTCTCGATCCGGAGTCTGAGGGCGTTGGTACGGACTCGGGGATCGCGACCGGGGTGGTCGTGGCGAGGGCGAGTACTCGATGTCCGCACGGTTAGTCGTCCCAATGTTTACCCACTCCTCCGCGCTAACAGCGGCGTCCAGGGCATCGTTGAACGTTGCCGGGGTGTGTGTAGCCATTTGGTTACGAATAGCCGAGGGCAGACCGCGTATGAAGTATTCTTTAGCCAAATCTTCGAACAGGGTCTTGTTGTGTTCCTTAATTTGATCGTTGGCCGCACCTTCGTTTTTCAACTTTGTGGCGGCGCGAACTATGGATGAAAGACGATCAAAGAAGTTTAGCACGGATTCGCCTTGTTTCATATACGACTCCGATATTAAATTAAGGTAGTACGAAAGAGAACGCTTTTGGCTAAATCTATCTGTGAGGTGTGTGCGGAGGTCCGCTAGGGTATTGAAGGTCTTGCCTTCAATGCTTGATTTCGCCTTGCCGGTCAGGCGTGAAATCACTCCCTGCAAAAACACTCCTTTAAGTTCTGGGTCTGCTAACCGATTATCATAATTCTCGACATCCTGGAGCCAAACTCGCAGGGGAGAATTACCTGAATAAAAAGGGATGGATGCGAGGGCGCTTTGCATCAGGGCGGAAGCTTGCAAGTTCGCGAACGCGGCACGAGACTCGTTCAGGGTCGCGGCCATGACCGACATATTCTCAGCCATGCGGCGGCCGTGCTCGAGTCGAGCCCGGGTTCTCAGGGTTTCGTCCGTGAGGGCTTCTATTTCATCTAGTGTCAAATTTGCACCTGCCATCTTCGAATAGGGCCTAATAAAGTTTTATCAATGAACGACAAGAGTCCGAGAGGAGGTTGAAAGAAAAGTTTACTGTTCGGGGCGATGAGCTAAACAAAGTGGGTAGCAAATTTTCAAACAAAAGTTTTCGAATCGAACAATAAAATTTACACGTCAAACAAAAGAAACAAATTTTATTCGGAGTCTTCGTAAAAGCGAATTGAAAGAAATGAACGGCGATTGAAAGAATGAAAGAAACAAAGAATGTGCGCGTCAGCAATAAGTCGCTAAACTTTCTCCTTGAAATTCTCGAACACGAAAAATATGATGAAATAAAATTTCAGCTCTGATTTTCACGAACTAATTAAACCAGATTTTAAATTAAGTAATTTATTTTTAATTTTAATAAATTTAAATTCCCAAAACAAGATCCAACCAAAGAGCTTAAGCGAAAAGGCAGGTATGGTTCCCCACAAGGGATGCCATTTATGTCGCGTGCAAACGTGACAATAATTATTTAATTATATTTGAGTTTAATTTAATTTAAGTGGGAACTTACCCGATATGAGCAGATTACGCAGTAATCTGCTCGTCACCCTTTTCGCTTGTCTTGGGTGGGATTTATTTGGGGAAAAATAAATGTAATTTTTAAAGTTAATGTAAATTTTATTATTAATAATTATAAAATAGAAATTTTTACGAATCAAGTTTATCGTCCTTCGACGAAGTTATAAATTAACAATAAAAAAATCTTACTTGTAACTAGGTGCGAACCTAGGCTAGACGGAGAGGGGTCCGGGTTTCTAGCCCGGTGATCCCTATGGTTGACCCACGTGTCAGGGCTGTCGAATACAGTGGCCTGTCGAAGCCCGTGGAACTCCGGCTCCTTCCGTCCAGGTGTGCCTCTGCGACCTTCGGCTTGCGCTGGCCTCCGGGTCGCTTGGTGTCGGGAACGAGAGAGAGAGTTTGAGGTTCGCGCGAGCCGGGAGGTCGCCGATTATCCCCACCTAGGACTTAAGGATCGGAGCTGCATCCAATTAGCTCGAGCTTTTAGCTCGGCTCGCGACGGGCCCCCTTCCTCACTCTTTCGGCGGGAGTAATTAAGAATATTCGAAAAGTCGTTAGCGCAACTTAGGAGGGTGATGGGTATTGGTTATGATTATTATTAGTATTATTATTTGTGTTAAAGGTTGATACACGACAAGTAAGCGTGAACTTCTTATTAAAGTCGGAAAATTGTAAGATGGGAGCTTCGCAGAGCTTCTGTTTTAATAACTTGAAACTTTGCTCCTGGGCGTCGGTCCATACGAACTTGGTATCCTTCTTCGTGAGGTCATACAAAGGCTTCGCAATTTTACTGAAGTCTTTTATGAACCTTTGGTAGTATCCCGCTAAAGCCGTGAACGAACGGATATTGGTTACATTGCGAGGTCTGGGGAAATTTTTCATTGCCAGAATTTTGTCAGAATTTAGTTCAAAGCCTTTTTCGGACACTATGTGTCCCAGGAATCTCACCTCTCGCCTGAGGAAGAGTACCTTGTCGGGTTGTAACACCAGTTTCGCATGTCTTAGTCGGTCAAACAGCAATCGTACTTTCCGTAAATGATCGTTAAGGCTATTGGCGTAGATGATGATGTCATCTAGATACACCAGCATTTCCACGTATTGGAGTCCCAGCAGGATGCGATCCATTAATCGTTGGAAGGTCGCAGGGGCGTTCTTGAGTCCCATGGGCATTTTCTTGAACTGCCAATGTCCACTTATCGTAGAGAACGCTGTCTTCGGTCGGTCGCTGGGTTTCATGGGAATCTGATGAAACCCACTGGCTAGGTCGAAGGTAGAAAAGTATACTGAGTCGCCCAATTGGTCCAGGATGTCCGCAATACACGGGAGTGGATATGCATCCCCAATTGTCTTTGCATTTAACGCTCGGAAATATACCACTATACGCCATCTTGGACGCCCTTGACTGTCTCTTTTCTTGGGCAAAATCCAAACGGGAGATTGGTACGGAAAGGTCGAGGGTTCTATGATGTCATCAGCGAGCTTCTTCTCAATGTCCTCTTGTATTACCTCTCGATGAATTGGGGGGTGGCGGTATTGTTTAGCATGCACGGGAATGTTATCTTCGGTAGGTATCTCGTGCTCCACTAGATCGGTACAGGACAACTTATCTCCGGGTAACAAAAAGACGTCATGGTATTCTTCCACAACCCGCCGCACTTGGTTCCTCTCCTCAGGGTTTAATTGCTCGGTGTCTAGCAACTCGCATGTTGTATTCTTTCTCCTTCATCCGTTATCTTCTCACATTCTAGCTCGGTTTCTGAATCTGGGTCGAATGGGGGTGCATCATACTCGCAGGGAATAAGTTCATGGGGGTGGACCTCGATGGTCACGTCCTCTTCGGTCGTATTCACTGCCAAGACTTTGCAGCTTCCATTCTCGCTGGTGACGAGTGCATTTCCAATGAACACTCCTGGGGTTTTGCTAATGGCTGGTAGGTATCCTACTCCCATGTGAGCGTTAACCAAATTATCGCTGATAACTTGTCGGCATCGTTTTTTCAGCGTCCATTTGGTACCTCCGTCTTTGAGGCTCCGATTGGCTTCCAGTCCAGCTTCCTTAGGTGCTTCTTCTTTGACCAGGGACTCAGCCGAGTTCGCTCTTGTCGGCGGGGGTCCTCTCGTCTCCACCTTATGGATTCCCTCTTGCATGGGGTCACGTGGTTCTAGACCTCGTTCTTGGTCGACCATTCCATAGCCTTCCGAGTCTAGGAAGGGTATGGGGTTCATAACGTCGCCACTGATCATTATCTTATTTTTATAATAAGATATCACAGCCTCATTTTGCTTTAAGAATACTCTACCCAATATACCATCGTACCGAATAGGGAATTGGTCTGGCACTACATGGAAAAGGGTCGTTTGGTCCCCGATAGGCACCTAGGTTATGCCTAGCGTCATTACTTCCTGGGCGGCAATTCCCACCAGGGGAATGGCAGCCGCTGTTTCCACCTGTGAATCCGGGTGAAGCGCTTGAAGCTTGATCAAATTGATGGCGGAACTCGTGTCCAGCATAAGCACTAGATGTCTTCTTTCCTGCGGCGGATACACTCGGATGTGAGTGCCTGGGTCTGGGTCTATTGCGAGCTCTGCAGAGAACGGGCAGACCGCAAGGTGGATTATGGGGTTCCTTTGGTTTGGATTTACATCGTTTGTGCTGCCTGTGGGGGGCCCGGCTGGTTCATCATTGGTCCGGAAGGTCCGTGAGGCTGGCTCGCCACCGCGGTCGGGCGAGCCTCCGGCCAGTTTAAAGTCTGCTGATATGGGGGAGTGGGTCGTATGTTGAAGTCCTCCGTGGCCATCGGTTGACACGGTACAGGAGGCATGGCTGGGTTGCAGTTTATGGGAGGAGGGCCCGTATTCATAGGTTGACTTACAGGGGCGTTCATACGTGGGACTTGAGACCAGCCTTGTGGGGGCCCATATCGGGGATATTGATAGGTGGGCGCCTTATTCGGTTGGCTATGGTCAGGGTCATAAGTTTTTGGTCGGGGTGGGCCAACCGGTCGGTAATTCATTCTGGGTGGTCCGTAGTTGGGCTTATATCCCGATGGTGGTTGCCAGTACCCCTGCGGGGGCTGCATGGTCGGCATAGGAGGTCGGGGGTATTGCTGTCGCGGTTGCGGTGGTCCATTATGCATTTGGAACTGGGGAGGTCCTTGGGGTGCATACTTCGGTTGCTGGTTCGGGTAAGTCTGCTGGGGCTGTTGATAATAGACCTCACAAGCTGTCTCGACGACCGGAGGAGGAAACTCCTGCCATTGTTCACCCTGGTCCTGTAGCTGGGTTTTCTCGGGCCACTGGTACCATTCACTTACATCCTCGCCCTCTTGCACCCATCCTACATAGGCAGCTCGGTCTTCTGGTTCGGAACGAGTATTCTGTCTACGACCATCATGTTGGTAGTAGTTGGATCTTTAGCGGGCATTTGGGATGATGCGCGCGTCCATCCTTGACTCGAGCCTCACGGCCTCCTCATACGCTTCCTCCAACGTGGTTGGTTTGCTAGCGTCGACCCACTGGCTAAGGCTCGCTGGGAGGCCTTTAATAAAAACATCCACGGCGGCCTCGGTCAAAGGTACCATCATCTTCTCGTGGTACTCTTCCCTTTTTTCTTCTTTCAGAGCTGTGCGGGCACAGCGGAGGAGAATGTTTATTTGGTCTTTGAATCCCCCGACCGTGTCACCTTGCTTCAGGTATAGAGTATGAAGTTTGTTATTATAATACGCGAAGCCCTTGCCAGGGGCAAAGCGTTTCTTGAGGTGACTGCATAGTTCTTCGACATCAGCAAAGTCTTTTCCCCAAGCGCAATCTTTCGCCGCACCTCTCAACTTGCTTAGAACAGCTCGCTTGTAGCCTTCCTTCTGTTCATCAGAAACGTAGGCCGCCCCATTCCGGACATCCTGGATGAAGTCCTTGAGGGGTATGTTGCTGCCATCGTTCGTGCTCAAACCCGCAATGGCGTTCTGCAGGCATAAACTGTTTGTCAGGGCCATCAATGTCGTACCCATGGTACGAGTTAGGTCCCCCTGACCCTGTCTGTTGCCGGTTGTTCCGTTCGTCATCTCGTGAGATTCCAAAAGACACCAGCCTAATTGTCACTCCACCGTCCGGGGGGGGGGGGAGCGGGTTTTGAGGAAATCTTATTGGACGAATTCGAGGTTCTGGCTGGGTCTGAATCTACCGGTGGTAGACAATTATGTCATCCATATACAGGATCAACTCAAGTCGGATAATCCTCAATTCCTCACTGTTGCGCAGGAAGATCAAAAATGCAATAGCTAACCATTCCTGGCTGTAAAGGCGCACTGCGCCAGTCTGCATTGAATCCTCTCCGAAAGGACTTTAAGGACGCCTATTGGTCGGTCTCTTCTGTCGGACACGGGTGGAATAGGAGGCGCGTTTGGTCGGTCTCGGGTTAAACAAGACACTAGGTGATAGGAGAATGACATCAAAATTTTATAAATGCCAATATTTGGGAAAGCTAATAAGCTTCGAGTTTCGGATAGCGAAAGCAGGCGAGTGAAGTAGGTCAATATGGTCAGACGTCGCACGAGGGTGAGAAGTGGTCGGATTAAGTACCCAGTCAGCCACCAAGAAATAGGCAAACTACGTAATCGGTCAGCCGACAGTTGGTGGGGGACTGCGGATGAGAGAATGGAGTGTAACGGCGATAGGCGCGTGGCTTCTCTCTTATTATTATTATTTTTTTTTTGTACTCGGTATTATTCACGATATTATGAATAATCCCTAACTTATTTATTGGTGAATAATCCCCTTCTCCGCTATTTTATCAAACCTACCAAATTAATTATTCTTAAATTAGTTATTATTAATTATACGTTATAATTATATTAATTATATTATCAATCATTATTAAATTAAATTAATTATAGTAATTTTTTATTAATTATTGAACCTATCAAATTAATTAAGCACTACCTTTTATCAATATTACTAATGCTATTACTACTAAAAAAATTTTCTTGAAGAATAGGGGTGGCAACTTTTTGAAATTTATAATATTTTTGCTTATTTAGTTAAAAGATCGAAAAATAATCGACACGTATTTTTTTCTTTTTTTTTTTTTTTAAACTAAAATTAAAGGAACTGCAAGTGTTTAGGTTTTTTTTTTAAATTTCAATATATATATAGATATACTTTTAATGGAATTTCAGGTTAATGACGTCATCAATTCCCGTACTTTTAAAAACTTTTCGTAATTTTCTTCTTGCTCAATTTTGATTTAAAAATTCTAAAAAAATGTTAAAATTCATTAAAATCGAGTACTTTTCAAAAAATTTTACTTTTAAAGTACCGGTTGCCAACCCTATTAAATTTACCGTAGCGTCTAAATTTCGGTCATAGGTCGGGCGTCTCTCCGGTCAGCTCGGCGCTCGGAAGGAGAGAATGGAGTGAAACGCCGATAAGCGGACAGCGGCACAAAGAAGAAACGGCTTAGTGCTACTGCGACTCCACGGTGGGGGACTGCACGGTTGGGGGAATACGAACGAGGAGAGAATGAAGTGAAACGGCGATTACTTGCGCGCACTTCTTCTCTCGGTCACTTGGGTCTCCTCAATTTAATGTCTCCGCCTTGCAATATATTTTCTTTCTCTGTAGAATCGAAAATTTGAAATAGCTGAGGGAAAAGTTTCTTAAAAAAAGATTGCAAAAATTTTTAAATTTTGAAGATCTAAAATTAAAATTAAAAGCTCGAAACAATTAAAATTTGAAAAATCTTTTACTTCTAACATTAAACTTTTACTGTAGTAATTGAAGTTCTATTATTTTTTTGGTTTTTTGAAAAATTAAAGTTGAAAGATAGATAAAATTGGAAAAATTGAATTCTTGAAAATTTAAATGAGCAACAAAAAAAATTTTTTTTTGTGTAAATTAAAATTTATGCAAAGTAATTTCTTGAGAATAAGAACCTGTTCTAACATTAAAGTCAACAACTTTGATTGAGCTTAGAAAAAAATTGAGAAAACTACCAAATCTGAAAAGTGAAAATGGAAATAATTGAAATTGGCAATTCCGAAAATTTCCAATTTGAAAATTGAAATCGAATTTAAACACTGAAAATTTATACCCTTGGAAAAATAGAGTTTGACCTCAAGAGTAATATTTAAAATAACCTTCAAAAATTGTAATTTGGAAAATTTGAGTTTTCACTTTTTAAAATTTTTTATTTTTTTATTTATTATTATTATTATTATTTTGCTACAATTAAATTTATTTCTAGTGTAAAATGTAAACTCCGTAAGTTATAATAGTATGCATGAAATAACGCGACTAAGTATTTCTTTATACAGACAGCCGTGCAGTCACCCGATAACGATAGTCTCGCCACCGGATGGTAACTCGAGCTTTTTCGAGTTCTGGAGTTTCGTATATTTTTTTGTCCGCGCACAATTTATAATTCTAATTGCTAAACTGCTTAAATACGAAACTTAAACTACAGGACTGTAGCCTACGCACTGTCCTGGCACGAGGGAAAAGTTATTAGACTAATATAAAAATTCAAAGTTTTCTTTTTTTACGCACTATTCTGGGGTGGGATTCTGATTTTACACTACGGTAAGGTAAGGTAATCTGGAAAAGGTTACGGTACGTTAAGGTAAGGAGTAAAATACGTCAACCGGAAAGTATAATACGGCGCGAAATTGAAATTCAAATTATATTAATTTTAATTTGAAATATATAAATATTTGAAATTAAAACATGGAAATAATCGCATAATAATAAATAATAATTATTTATTTATAATAATAAATAAACAATCGAAGCAAGTATCCAAAAATTTTTAAAAGTGAGTGAAATGTATAACCTACAATTTGTGTGGTCAGTTTTACGATTATTTAATCGTAGTGGTACCAATGTGTTTCTAATATTTTTTGAAGATATTTGATAAATAGAAATAATTAAGTCTGTTTTACAAATTAGCTTAGAAAAAATTTTGTTATTCAGTAATTAACTGTAAGACCTAAAAAAATTGTATACAAGTACTATGAATAAAAATATTACTTTATTAATAATGTGTATGAAAAAAAAACTGTACATAACATTTTTTATACATACAATTTTTAAAAGATATATTAAAAATAAATATTTAAAATAAAGAGTAAAAAAGTGTTGTTTTTAAAATTTTTATAATTTAGTAAATATTTGTATATAAAAAAAGCAATGAAAAACCCATTTAAAAAAATAGTATATAATTTAATTTTACAATAAATTAATATAAAGTGTCCATTCTATTAGCAGGAAATAAATGTGTATGAATAATGAGATTCTCAAAGATATGTTGTGTAAACATATTACATTGTTTTTATTAATTAAATAATTAACAAATAATAAAAATGGTTTATTTACAGGAGAATTATTATTTAAAAAAATATATTTTATTACGGATTATTATAATAAGTATTTATTAAATTTTGACGTTCTGCAATTCCTTGTACAAAGTTCTCTGTACAACACAAATTGTAGGTTATAGTACATTTCAATCACTTTTAAAAATTTTTAGATATTTGCTTCTTCGATTGTTTATTACTCAATTTTTTTTATGGTTACAATATAAATTTTTTATTAGCTAGTTTGGAAAAAAGACTTAATTATTTCTATTTATCAAATATCTTCAAAAAATATGAGTTAATTTGGTATCACTACGATTATTTGTAAAACTGACCACACAAATTGTGGTTATACATTTCACTCACTTTAAAAAATTTTTGGATACTTGCTTCGATTGTTTATTTATTATTATAAATAAATAATTATTATTTATTATTATGCGATTATTTCCATGTTTTAATTTCAAATATTTATATATTTCAAATTAAAATTAATATAATTTGAATTTCGCGCCGTATTATACTTTCTGGTTGACGTATTTTACTCCTTACTTTAACGTACCGTAACCTTTTCTAGATTACCTTACCTTACCGTAGTGTAATATCAGAATCCCACCCCTGGCAAACTTTAAAGGTAAAACTAAATTTTCTGAACCCTAAATTTAATGCGCGGTCCGCGGGGGCCTCAACTACGCTCTGCTACCATTTTGTTAGAGTCCGATAAACGGACGAACTAACAGTCCCTTGATCTTGCAGAGCCCAGGGAAGGGACTACTAAAAGAGAAAAAAAAAATCCCGGGGGTAGACGGCACCCCTCGTACGACGACGTGACCACGCGATGTTTATACTACCTTAAATTAGGAAATCTTCCTTACCTTGGTTGGTCACGGTGGAGAGGAAAAGAAGACGCTAGATGAGGGTTGCTTTATTGGGTTTTATTCCCAGTTAATGAGTGTCACTTTTTTTTGGTCAACGTAGGATTTAATAATCCACTTTATTTGTCACACAGATTTTTTTATAATTCACAATCAATAATTATTCGGTCGATTTTATAATTTAATAATATAAGTACTGGTCACCATTAATCTTTAATGATTCACAATCAATAATTATTCGGTCGATTTTTATAATTTAATAATATAATTACTGGTCACAATTAATCTTTAATGATTCACAATCAATAATTATTCGGTCGATTTTTATAATTTAATAATATAATTACTGGTCACAATTAATTTTTAATGATTCACAATCAATAATTATTCGGTCGATTTTTTTTCTAATGTTACAATAAAACTTGGTGATACTGGACTTATACAGGAAAAGATTAGCACTCTGTGCTATAATTTGATTTCAAAAACTTACTCCCCCCCTGCTCCTGCATTCGCTCCTCACGGAGGCTCGCTGTCCATCCCCACCTTGACTTTTCAAGTCAAGATACTGATTAGGCAGCCAGGCTCCGTGGGAACGGATGCTGAGCGTGCATTTTTATACATATATGCTAGGTGCATTATATGTCACCTTACAAGTATATTGAAGTTAAATAATTAATTCACTTATTTATAAATTTAGAAAATATTTATGTATAAATTTTTTAAAGTGAAAAAAATTAAATTTTCAAGGTAATATAAAACTTTAAAAAGAAAGACCTTTAAGAAGGTAAGAATTTACGGCGAGTGGTTTTTTTGGACGGAACTAAAACAAAAGTATATATGTTGTTACTTTCAGATCTATGTTTATATTAATCAATTTATCCTGAAAGAAAAGTTAAGATTTAAAGTAAATAAAATGAGGAAAAAAATATAAAACAATTTAGTAAGACCAGAGATTTGAGAAAATATTTTTGACTGCAAGATAAAAAAAAACATCTCAAAGAATTCATTTAAGCATAGTTTGGTTCTTACGCCAGAACCTCTTTTGCAGAGTAACAACAACACATAACTAAGAAAAAAAATCTTTTCAATTTATTTTACCCTCATTTTAATTGAGAACTGAAAAATTAATAATTATTGAAATATCATTTTTTTTTAATCCTGCGAAATAGATAAAATTAGTAAAAAAAAAAAAAAACATTTGAAAATGTAAGATACCAACGGCAACTTGGGTTTTTACTGCTATAGTTGCTATAACAGAATTATCAAAATAAAAATTTTTTTTATACTTGATGTTTAAGAATCAGTAAAAAAAGTATCCAATAAAATCAATTTATTTTAATTGTCCTTCAATATCGATAAAATCATTCATCTCAATGGAGTCATAAGTTGTTTGTTCTACTCAGGTATCAATTGGTAAATTTTACCATTTTTTTTTAGTTTCACCTTATACCTAGCGAAAGAAATGAAATCTTTAAAAAGAAAGACCTTTAAAAAGGTAAGAACTTATGGCGAGTGGTTTTTTTTTAAACAGAACTAAAACAAAAGTATATAATGTTGTTACTTTCAGATCTATGTTAATATTAATCAATTTATCCCGAAAGATACGAACAGATGAATAAAATAAAAATAAAAATAAAAAAACCATCTTTCAGTAGAGTAACAGTGAATTCTGTTTATTTTTTTTAACTTTAATTATAAATTAATTCGAGTATCTACTCTGATTTTGATATTATGTTTTAGGGGATACGAACAGATAAATGAAATGAAATCAAAAATCATTTTCCGGACGAGTTTTTAATAAATTTTTTTCAGTTTTATTTCTTTAATTAATTTTTACTCAAATTATTTAAAATTCCTACTCTAATTCTGCTGATATTTTTTTGGAATATGAACAGATGAAGGAGATGAAATCAAAGAATCATCTTCCGGACGAGTTTTAAGTAAATTTTTCTTTTCTTTTTTACGCATCTTTTTTCTTTTTTTTTTTTTTTAAACTTGAATTCAATTATTTTTTAGTAAAAGTTTACTATCAATTTATTCAATTTAGGTGTCGTTCAATATCGTTAAAATCATTCGAACTCGACGGAGCCGCAGATTAACGATTAACAGTCGACCAAAGATATTCATGCATCACCGAAAAGCAGAAACTGTATTAGGATAACTAAAAATAAAAAGACTTAAAAATCTAAGAGCTTTTTTTTTTAATTGATCCCTTGAAAAGTAATATTATTCTAATTAATAAATCTGCGGCTCCGTCGAGTCCGAATGATTTTAACGATATTGAACGACACCTAAATTGAATAAATTGATAGTAAACTTTTACTAAAAAATAATTGAATTGAAGTTTAAAAAAAAAAAAAAAAGAAAAAAGATGCGTAAAAAAGAAAAGAAAAATTTACTTAAAACTCGTCCGGAAGAAGATTCTTTGATTTCATCTCCTTCATCTGTTCATATTCCAAAAAAATATCAGCAGAATCAGAGTAGCAATTTTAAATAATTTGAGTAAAAATTAATTAAAGAAATAAAACTGAAAAAAATTTATTAAAAACTCGTTCGGAAAATGATTTTTGATTTCATTTCATTTATCTGTTCGTATCCCCTAAAACATAATATCAAAATCAGAGTAGATACTCGAATTAATTTATAATTAAAGTTAAAAAAAATAAACAGAATTCACTGTAACTCTACTGAAAGATGGTTTTTTATTTTTATTTTTATTTTATTCATCTGTTCGTATCTTTCGGGATAAATTGATTAATATTAACATAGATCTGAAAGTAACAACATATATACTTTTGTTTTAGTTCTGTCCAAAAAAAAACCACTCGCCGTAAATTGTTACCTTTTTAAAGGTCTTTCTTTTTAAAGATTTCATTTCTTTCGCTAGGTATAAGGTGAAACTAAAAAAAAAATGGTAAAATTTACCAATTGATACCTGAGTAGAACAAACAACTTATGACTCCATTGAGATGAATGATTTTATCGATATTGAAGGACAATTAAAATGAATTGATTTTATTGTATACTTTTTTGACTGATTTTTAAACATCAAGTATAAAAAAAAATTTTTATTTTGATAATTCTGTTATAGCAACTATAGCAGTAAAAACCCAAATTGCCGTTGGTATCTTACATTTTTAAATGTTTTTTTTTTTTTTAATTTTATTTATCTCCAGGCTTTAAAAAAAAAAAATGATATTCTAATAACTATTAATTTTTTATTTTTCAAACTATTTAATAACTAGGTATAAGGTGAAACTAAAAAAATTGGTAAAATTTACCAATTGATTCCTGAGTAGAACAAACAACTTACGACTCCGCTGAGATGAATGATTCTATCGATATTGAAGGACAATTAAAATGATCTAATTTTCTTGTATACTTTTTTTAATGATTTTTAAACATCAAGTATAAAAAAATTTTTTATTTTGATAAGTCTGTTATAGCAACTATACAGTAAAAACCCAACTCGCCGTTGGTATCTTACATTTTTAAATATTTTTTTTTTTTTAATTTTATCTATCTCGCAGGATTAAAAAAAAAATATTTCAATAATTATTAACTTTTCAGTTCTCAATTAAAATGAGACTAAAATAAATTGAAAAGATTTTTTTTCTTAGTTATGTGCTGTTGTTGCTCTGCAAAAGAGGTTCTGGCGTAAGAACCAAACTATGTTTAAATGAATTTTTTGAGATGTTTTTTTTTTTATCATGCAGTCAAAAATATTTTCTCAAATCTCTGATCTTACTAAATTGTTTTATATTTTTTTAATGATTTTATTTACTTTATATCTTAACTTTTCAGGCTTGAAGCATAATAGTTTTATTCAAAATTGTATCTATTTGTAAAAAAAAAAAACAACTCAAAACACATCACTATGACTAAACTGACTTAAAACCCACACAATCTGAAGGTTTCACAAAAATATTGCGATCTGTAGTTATAACAGATACTGTACCGATAAAATTTTTGGTGATAAAATTTATTATATTAACAATTTTTGCAACATGTCTGACAATTTGAATAACCTCATGAGACATTGATCGCCATCACATTTAAAGGCAGCAAATGTCAATGACCAAGTTGAGGTAGTTGGTATATAGCGGATAAAACTAAAATTAAACTTGATAGTCAGACAAAGTCATCTTGGAAAATAAACTGAGAACAATAAACCTTATCCGTGTTGATGTATTGACTCAGAATTTATAAATTCCAGTGATAATTTAAATGTATTTACTTGCCTGACAATTTGAATAATTCCATGAGACATTGATCACACTTAAACTACCTCAACTTGGTCATTGACATTTGCTGCAGCAAGTTAAGGTAGTTGGTATATAGCGGATAAAACTAAAATTAAACTTGATAGTCAGACAAATTCATCTTGGAAAATAAACTGAGAACAGTAAACTTTATCCATGTTGGTCTATTGACTCAGAATTTATAAATTCCAATAATGATTTAAATGTATTTACATGTCTGACAATTTGAATAACCCCATGAGACATTGATCACCATTCACATTTAAACTACCCCAACTTGGTCATTGACATTTGTTGCAGCAATTTTCACTGGATAAATAAACCTCTACAGCACCAGCAGAAGGTTTCACAAGTTCAACTCACTCTAACTCATAGATGATTATCATAGGGAGACTTTAGATATTTTGTTTTAAAAAATTATAGCCAAATATTTTTCTATAATTATTGATGGTTAACGGTCATAATAGTTATTAATTAAATTATGTTAATAGTGAATTTAGCGTGATGCCGCTGTATATTTTATTATATGCTACTTTTTTAATTACTTAATTATTTCTAAATCATGTAATAAAATAATAATAATTATGACCGCTGTCTTCTGCTCAGCTGCTCGAGTCTCGGCGGCTCGGCCTCTTGCGTGCGCGCACCTCACCTGCGCAGCCTGCTCGCATGCCTTGCTGCAGGCTGCAAGAGTGAGACAGCGTTACGTAAGATCCGGTTTAAGCCACATGCAGCGCATGTAGAGAAACCGGATGCTCAGGGACTGGAAACGAAAAAATCTAAAGGAAATCACCGCTTCGAATTTTTAGACGGTCATAACTTCTTAACGCAGAAATTTTTCAGGATGATTTTTTTTTTAATCTTCTCAGGGGATCTTAGGCTACGCGTAGAATATATGGTCAAGGAAAAATAATCATCCTAATAGTGTTTTTTTCATGAACGACCTAACCTAAAACTGAAATTCAAAGTATATAAAGCGGTACCCTTTCACGGTAGTCGGTTTTAAAAACCCACTCGCCGTCCAGGGCTACCGCCCTTTAGGATTTATAGTCAGAAATATATATATATATATATATATATATATAATTAATACTAAAAACTGCACTTCAAGTTGAATAAAACATTGATATTAAATTACTACTTAATTGCTGTTTTTAAAATGAATAAGTATGTTGATCATGATTGTGTACAAAATTTTCATGTACTTGGCAAGAGAAATAAATAAACAACTTTAGAGGTTAGGTTGGTCTGACACTGTTTCTAGGCACTGTTTTTCACACAAGTTCACGAAATTTTTTAAAAATCAGTAGCTCAGTATTGAAAATGTAGGATACAAACTTTTTTTTTTAATTTAAGATAGTTTTGACTGAAAAATAACTAATTAAAAAGTGTTTCACTTCTGGACCGAGTAGAGATTTTTTGACTTTTTGCGGACCCAGAAGTGAGATCAAAAATATTCAAAATATTTTACTTTTGGTCTATTTTGTTTCACAATTGGACCCTTCATAAATAACGAATAAAAATAAATTTGATGACTTTTGAAGTAAAATTTTGGTGGTAATATCAACTCAACAACTGTATCTATCACTTTAAATAGTCTTGAAATAGTAGCAGTTTAATTAAACCATCAAAGTCTTTACTACTGTGCAATGAAAAATAGTTTTTTTTCTACAACTAAAAAAAATTTCTAACTTCATAAGATTGTCATTTTTTTTCATTTTTCATAAATTATTGAATAGAATATTTTAAGGTATTGAAAAAAAAATCAGGTTTTAAGTTTATGTAGTAAAACTATACAGCTACACGGAAAAAATAAAATCCTTGCAGCGTAGCTGAATTCAGCGATATGACGATGCGAACAGTTAACGACGCTCCAACGCAGACTTTTCATCGTGGCGAGGCAAAGTCTGCGTTGGAGCGACGTAAAGTTAGCTATAGCGTGCCTTCCTTACCAACAGCTGTAGCAGAGCTCGACTCACGCTTGACGCTTGTTTACTTGTGTACTTACTCTCTGCTATCGCGGGTTTACGGCAGCATAACTATAAAAAAATGTCTTTATTGATAGTTGTAATTAATTTAAGTATTTTTTATATCAGTATTTTTATCACCCGCGATAGCAGAGAGTAAGTACACAAGTAAACAAGCGTCAAGCGTGAGTCGAGCTCTGCTACAGCTGTTGGTAAGGAAGGCACGCTATAGCTAACTTTACGTCGCTCCAACGCAGACTTTGCCTCGCCACGATGAAAAGTCTGCGTTGCAGCGTCGTTAACTGTTCGCCTCGTCATATCGCTGAATTCAGCTACGCTGCAAGGATTTTATTTTTTCCGTGTATTAATTGAAATAAACTCATGTATACATGTTCAAAATAAATAAAATAAAAATAATCAACTTGTTGTTTAAATTTATTTCAGGTTTGCTTTCAAATTTAAAAGCAATCAAATAAGAATTTAACTCTCAATTTGAGGATAAAATTCTAACGAAAATTCGCTCTCAAATTTAACCCCCAAATAAAAACTTTCAATTGAGAGTTACTCTTACTCTCAGTTGAGAGGTTGCGAGAGTTTACTCTCAGTTGAGTCTACTTTCGGACATCCCTCAACCTACTTGAGGGTAAACTGGGAGTAAATTTTGAGAGTGTAAAATTTACCCTCAATTTGAGAGTAACTCTCAAGTAGGTTGAGGGATGTCCGAAAGTAGACTCAATTGAGAGTGACTAGTTGGGAGTGATTTTGAGGGTTTTTTTGGGGATAATTTTGGGGGTTTTTTCCGTACGGGCTAAAAGCAGACCTTTAAAAAGGTATAAATTTACGGCGAGTTGTTTGTATCTTTGTCTACCAAAATAATAAATTATTATAAATGTAATGTATTACTCTCAGTTTAAGTTTAGTTAAAGGTGCAGAATCAAATATTGAATTTTTTCAAGTTTAGACAGCATAAAATTTTTTAATGGTTTGAGAGTTATAAATCTTGTCTTGAATCAGTAAGTGTAAAAGTTGAAATTATTATTGCTCTTGTTCATTGTACGATACGAACAGTTGACTGCGTTAAAATCAAAAAATTAGATACGGGCGAGTTCTTTTGTGTACCAGTAATAATGAAATATCATGTTTTTTAAACAAAACAATTTTGAATTTCATACTTTATGGACTTCAAGCTCAAAAATTAGCGCCGTCGTCGCTCGACGATCCACTGCTCTGCTGCTGACTCCTCGTTGCGCGAAATCGGCCGCGATAATTCCCGAGGGCTGCCGCCCGTATCACTTGGTCAGAAACCCTGGGCACAAGAGCTCTACACCTAACAAACAAAATAGCCGGCCCAGGGAAAATCCTAGATAAGAAAGACCGTGAAGGAATCTAGAAATAATCTTAGCGGACGGGACGAATGTTGAAGGAATAAAAAAAGAGGTACAATCAATGTGAATAAAACTCAGCAGTTCACTTAACGAAACGCATTTAATTAAAAGTTAATCGAATCGGGTGGCAAGGGGATTACTTATAATCTAATGGGAACGCATTCCCGTCACGCACCTTATAACTCGGTAGAAACCCAGAATTTCGATTACAGCACAGGAGTATCACGCCGTTGTCGTTGGTCGGCGTCCCCGTCTCCTTTCTCCTGCTCCTCCGCTCAGCGCTCAGCGACGGGTCGATTGATCGCCAGGTGACTTGGACAGCTGTTCGGATGATTTGACACTTTATCTCTCTCCACTGCGGGAAAACGACGCGGTCGCGTAATTCACTCTCTCGAGGAGGACCGCGTGGGCGTCCTCCGGGGTCACGGGTTTACAATCGGTCGCGAATACAACAAATTTCGGAATGCTCGGAAAAGACAGCTGCGGGCGTCCGAACTGCACGAGGCTCCAAACTAGAGTAGAGAAAATGGCCGCGGCTCGGGCTTGGAGAGCCGGTAACCGGCGGGAGGGGAAGTAGGCGGGCGGCTCCTCGGCAGCTACTGCCCTCTACGGACGCCGCCAAACTTCCTCCTCTCTCCCGCCGCGTAGCATTTCTCCACGCCACACAGTTTAAGTTTAGTTAAAGGTGCAGAATCAAATATTGAATTTTTTCAAGTTTAGACAGCATAAAATTTTTTAATGGTTTGAGAGTTATAAATCTTGTCTTGAATCAGTAAGTGTAAAAGTTGAAATTATTATTGCTCTTGTTCATTGTACGATACGAACAGTTGACTGCGTTAAAATCAAAAAATTAGATACGGGCGAGTTCTTTTGTGTACCAGTAATAATGAAATATCATGTTTTTTAAACAAAACAATTTTGAATTTCATACTTTATGGACTTGCAAAATATTCAACTGCAATTACTTTTATAAACAAGCTCAAAAATTACATCTTATTATGCAATATATTGAGAATCGTAAAAGCAGACCTTTAAAAAGGTATAAATTTTCGGCGAGTTGTTTGTATCTTTATCTACCAAAATAAATTATTATAAATAACATTTGATTGAGGCACTCATATACCTTTTACTAGTAAATTTTGTTCAGTCTACTCTTTTTTTTACAATTAAAAAAAAACCAAGATAATAAAGTTTCGACCTTAATATGACATCTTTTATTCCTACTTTATCTGTTTGAGTATGTTTAGTTAAAAATAAAAAACAGAACCAATCAATTAAATAACTAAGTAATATAAAAACTTTTAAAAATTTTAAAATTTTCGATCTTTATCGAATCTTTTCATCTACGTTTCATCTAGACAGCATAAAATTTTTTAATGGTTTGAAAGTTAAAAATCTTGTCTTGAATCAGTAAGTGTAAAAGTTGAAATTATTATTGCTCTTGTTTATTGTACGATACAAACAGTTGACTGCGTTAAAATCAAAAAATTAGATACGGGCGAGTTTCTTTGTGTACCAGTAATAATGAAATATCATGTTTTTTAAACAAAACAATTTTGGATTTCATACTTTATGGACTTGTAAAATATTCAACTGCAATTACTTTTATAAACAAGCTCAAAAATTACATCTTATTATGCAATATATTTAGAATTATTCTGAAATACAAAATTAAATGAAAATAATCTATGGCTTTACCCGTTTCGTGTTATGTTTATTTTCGTTTATTACAGTAAAGTTTGATTGCGGATTAAATTATTTTTCAAACGTTAAATAGGAACTTCTTTTAGTAGGATTTGAAAAAGTTAGACGATTTATTTAAAAATCAATGCCAAATTCATATACGAAAATACATAAAATTCAGTATTGATAACAATATTTTCATACTCGACGGACCCATTCCTTGGCAGTTTTTAGACATGCTGCTCTCAATCAAATCATGAACCTCAGTTTAGAGCTAAAGTTAAATTAATTTTAAGTGGACAAAATTTTTTTAACAATAATTTACAGCTGATCTTTTCTTTAGCTGATACTTTATTCTCAAATTTTTTTATTATAGTATGCGATTTTTTTATATTCAAGCCGGATAATATGCAAGTCTGAGATTTTATTTTTATTCAGTTTAAAAATGATATTAAGGTTTAAAAAACAGTTTCAACATCGTAAAATAAATTTTATTTAATTTTCTATTTTATTAAAAGGTCTGTTTTTAGGATAAAATTGTTTCCAATAATCTTTCTAAATTGATTTTATTTCTTCAAATCACTTGGTTTTAACGCAGTCAACTGTTTGTATCGTACAATGAACAAGAGCAATAATAATTTCACCTTTTACACTTACTGATTCAAGACAAGATTTTTAACTTTCAAACCATTAAAAAATTTTATGCTGTCTAAACTTGAAAAAATTCAATATTTGATTCTGCACCTTTAACTAAACTTAAACTGAGATTAATACATTACATAAGATGAAACGTAGATGAAAAGATTCGATAAATTTTTATTCAGTTTAAAAATGATATTAAGGTTAAAAAACAGTTACAAAATCGTAAAATAAATTTTATTTAATTTTCTATTTTATTTCAAGGTCTGTTTTTAGGATAAAATTGTTTCCAATAATCTTTCTATATTGATTTTATTTCTTCAAATCACTTGGTTCTTTTCATTTTACATTTGTCCGTTGAGCGTCTCAAACTGCCAAGGAATGGGTCCGTCGAGTATGAAAATATTGTTATCAATACTGAATTTTATGTATTTTCGTATATGAATTTGGCATTGATTTTTAAATAAATCGTCTAACTTTTTCAAATCCTACTAAAAGAAGTTCCTATTTAACGTTTGAAAAATAATTTAATCCGCAATCAAACTTTACTGTAATAAACGAAAATAAACATAACACGAAACGGGTAAAGCCATAGATTATTTTCATTTAATTTTGTATTTCAGAATAATTCTAAATATATTGCATAATAAGATGTAATTTTTGAGCTTGTTTATAAAAGTAATTGCAGTTGAATATTTTACAAGTCCATAAAGTATGAAATCCAAAATTGTTTTGTTTAAAAAACATGATATTTCATTATTACTGGTACACAAAGAAACTCGCCCGTATCTAATTTTTTGATTTTAACGCAGTCAACTGTTTGTATCGTACAATAAACAAGAGCAATAATAATTTCAACTTTTACACTTACTGATTCAAGACAAGATTTTTAACTTTCAAACCATTAAAAAATTTTATGCTGTCTAGATGAAACGTAGATGAAAAGATTCGATAAAGATCGAAAATTTTAAAATTTTTAAAAGTTTTTATATTACTTAGTTATTTAATTGATTGGTTCTGTTTTTTATTTTTAACTAAACATACTCAAACAGATAAAGTAGGAATAAAAGATGTCATATTAAGGTCGAAACTTTATTATCTTGGTTTTTTTTTAATTGTAAAAAAAAGAGTAGACTGAACAAAATTTACTAGTAAAAGGTATATGAGTGCCTCAATCAAATGTTATTTATAATAATTTATTTTGGTAGATAAAGATACAAACAACTCGCCGAAAATTTATACCTTTTTAAAGGTCTGCTTTTACGATTCTCAATATATTGCATAATAAGATGTAATTTTTGAGCTTGTTTATAAAAGTAATTGCAGTTGAATATTTTGCAAGTCCATAAAGTATGAAATTCAAAATTGTTTTGTTTAAAAAACATGATATTTCATTATTACTGGTACACAAAAGAACTCGCCCGTATCTAATTTTTTGATTTTAACGCAGTCAACTGTTCGTATCGTACAATGAACAAGAGCAATAATAATTTCAACTTTTACACTTACTGATTCAAGACAAGATTTATAACTCTCAAACCATTAAAAAATTTTATGCTGTCTAAACTTGAAAAAATTCAATATTTGATTCTGCACCTTTAACTAAACTTAAACTGTGTGGCGTGGAGAAATGCTACGCGGCGGGAGAGAGGAGGAAGTTTGGCGGCGTCCGTAGAGGGCAGTAGCTGCCGAGGAGCCGCCCGCCTACTTCCCCTCCCGCCGGTTACCGGCTCTCCAAGCCCGAGCCGCGGCCATTTTCTCTACTCTAGTTTGGAGCCTCGTGCAGTTCGGACGCCCGCAGCTGTCTTTTCCGAGCATTCCGAAATTTGTTGTATTCGCGACCGATTGTAAACCCGTGACCCCGGAGGACGCCCACGCGGTCCTCCTCGAGAGAGTGAATTACGCGACCGCGTCGTTTTCCCGCAGTGGAGAGAGATAAAGTGTCAAATCATCCGAACAGCTGTCCAAGTCACCTGGCGATCAATCGACCCGTCGCTGAGCGCTGAGCGGAGGAGCAGGAGAAAGGAGACGGGGACGCCGACCAACGACAACGGCGTGATACTCCTGTGCTGTAATCGAAATTCTGGGTTTCTACCGAGTTATAAGGTGCGTGACGGGAATGCGTTCCCATTAGATTATAAGTAATCCCCTTGCCACCCGATTCGATTAACTTTTAATTAAATGCGTTTCGTTAAGTGAACTGCTGAGTTTTATTCACATTGATTGTACCTCTTTTTTTATTCCTTCAACATTCGTCCCGTCCGCTAAGATTATTTCTAGATTCCTTCACGGTCTTTCTTATCTAGGATTTTCCCTGGGCCGGCTATTTTGTTTGTTAGGTGTAGAGCTCTTGTGCCCAGGGTTTCTGACCAAGTGATACGGGCGGCAGCCCTCGGGAATTATCGCGGCCGATTTCGCGCAACGAGGAGTCAGCAGCAGAGCAGTGGATCGTCGAGCGACGACGGCGCGGACCAGCCCGCCGGCGAGCTAGCGGGGCCTTGGCGCCCAGAAAAAATTACGGCCCTCGCGTTTTGTTATTTCGAGGAGTAGTAGTGACCGGGGAGACGATTTTGTGGCCCTGAGGGCTTGGTCGTTTTGGGTCTTCTTTTGGTAAGTGAGCTCCCCTGTCGCGACTACATTCTCGTCATATGACGTCACCAACGTGTGGCTCGATCCCACATAAACTTTGCTGCTGAGCGTGCCGAGTGTTAGGATTACGTAACTGCGTAATAGTGAACTCGCATTCCGAGCCAAGGCCAGCGGAGAGTTTTGGATGTTGTTTTGATCGCATAACCTTGGTCGGAATCGAGTCGAGAGAGTTTACTTGTCGTTCCGAGAAAAGCAAGACTCGTATACCGGCACGGGAATATTAGCGTTCGGAATTCATTTCCCCTCCTTTCTTTTCCGTGTTATTGTGGCAAGGAGGAAATTTAGTATTAGTAAGTTAAGACGAATAAATTCAAGCTTGATTTTTTTTTGTGTACACCGTGCTTGGCGGCCAGGCCGAAAAGGCTATAGTTTCTTTTGCTTTCTCTGTGTTTATTTGTTTTCTTGCTCTTCGGTTTTTTGTCGTCGTTTTTTTTTGTGTGGCACAAGCACGGTTAACGGGTTGCCCCGTAAGAGAAAAAATCAGGTTCGAATTTTTGTTGCGTTGTAATCTAATAATTGTATAAAACTGCTGTTACCCATGAATAATTTATTGTACCAAAACGCTAAATTAGTGAGCCTACGCGAGCTCCTATACGGTCTACCTCCTGCTAGAGCAGTAGAGGGACCGGATAGAGTAGATTCTGCCATTTTAAATACACCCGGGCAATAATAAAAATTCCTGGCGTTACTATGGCAGACTACCGTGAGCCGGGGCTTACGGCGGAACAGTTAGGTGCGAGGTTGGCCGTAAATGAGATCGTTCGAACGTCCCGGGGCGCTCGAGAACTTGCAGGGACGATCGGCCAGCTGAACCCGCAGGCTTTGCTTGAGGCCCTTGACACTGAAGGCCTGAGTACGGTCGGCTCTACCGGGGAGCTTCGAAACCGTCTACTGCGGTTTAATATCCGACGCGCAGACCCGAATACCCTCGTATCATGGGATCGCGACGTGGATGAGCGAGGCGAAGTCGTACCTGCCACGACCGCGGGCCTGGTCCTGGAGACGTCAAGGGAGGTGCAGTTGGAGTTGCCGAGGCGTAGAGGGCGTCCCAAGAAGGTCGACGACAATCCCTCCGGCTCGGCCACTGAAACTGGATCGCGGACCTCCAGAGAGCGACCAATTAAACAAACCGGAAAGTTATCAAAAAAGGGAGGGAGCAAACCACCCCCGGTGAGGGTGACGCGCCAGACCAGGGCTACGACGAAGCAGCAGGCGAACCCAGCTGGGAAGGCCGCGGCTTCAGATCAGAGTGCTTCTCCGGTCTTTTTAACAGTGCCCACCTCCGTAGAGGGAGTGTCAGTGGCCGAGACTCGCACGTCTGCCACGTCAACGTCCTCAGGGGGCAGTCAGTTGTCGGAGACCCTGACAAGCACGACCCAGAGTAGAACACCCGGGATGTCACCAACCGTAACTAGTTCCCGGGTTACCCCGTTTGCCCCAGTGAGTGCTGTGGGGGGGATGGGGGCCGCCTGGATGACGCAATGGAATAGACAGGAGTTGTGTCCCATGCCGCGCTTGCACTTGGGAAACCTTCTCGACTGGTATAGCGCTGGCTGGGGGTTCCCGGGACTTGCCACGGGGGGTGCGGGGAGTGGGGCGGTACAGACGTGGGAAGAACCACGCTTATTCGATACTCCACTGCCGCCGGTAGGGGGTGATCCGGCGGGCGCTCCGAAGAGGGCGACCGGCACTGCACCCCGCCAACCTTGTTCGGGTACTGGGGCGCTCTTTGAGAGCACTATCGGGAGCGAAAGTGACTCCTGGGATTCAGACCTCTCTGATCAAGATTCGAGGTCAGGGGACACGGAGTCAGCGGTAGAGGAGGCGTATCAAAGACAAAACGAAAGTCTAAGAATACGGACGACCCCCGCAGCCAGCCAACCGGCGAGACCGGAGCCGGCCCCTGCGTCCAAAGCAGGGCGGGGTAAATCGAGCAAACAAAACCAGAATAGGACAAGAGAGAGAGTTTCGTCGCGAGACCACTCCAGCGATTCGGCTTGGAGCGACTCTCCAGGCCCTTTGGGAAAAGGTGCCACGGAGATTCCCCGGCCGTCCCGGGCTTCCACCCGGGAGGTCGACACTCGCTTGAATCAAGAAAATTCTCGAGAAAGTCGGAAGCTGGCTGGTAGGAAATCGCGACGAAAACTTTCGACCACCCGAGAAAAAAATAATAATCCAAAATCCAGAAATCGCCGAGTATCGGAGACCTCGTCAGGGCGCAGGTCCGACTCGGAAAGCCGGTCGAGTAGTGCTAGTGACTCGAGCCCGTGCCGCCGCCGCACCAGTCCGCGTCGGAGGGAAAACCCAGCCCGGGTAGTCCGGGAATTGAAGGCGTGGGATATTAAATTCGGTGGGACTGATAAGGAAGATCCCGATGAGTTCCTAGGTCGCTTGGAGGACTTTCGGGGCTGTACCAAGTGGACCAGCCAGGAAATCCTGGGTGCTCTTCCAGGGATACTGACAAAGTCGGCGGGCTCGTGGTACCGTCATCGTGGACATAAATTCAAATCATGGCGTAAGTTCGCAGAGGAGTTTACTGAACATTTCGTGGGGGAGATCGACGACGACGACCTCCTCGACGAACTGAAAGCTCGTACACAAGCGAAAGGAGAAAAGATTGAAGCATTTGTGGACAAGTTTCGCCTGATCATTTCTAAATTCCGGGATCGCCCGTCGAGTGAAAAGCTACTAAAAATAGCTTATAAAAATCTTGATTCGGGCTATCGTAATTATATCGGACCAAGACCCCCGCACTCGTTTAGCTCACTCTTGAAAAAGGGGAAAGAGCACGAGCATATGAAGGATTTAAATAGCCGACATGTCCAGCCTCCTTCCCGCGACAAAGCTAGGGTTCCCGCTGCTGCCTGGTCGGGCCCTCCCAAAGCTCAGCGAGTGGCGAGCGTCCAAGAGAACGCTCCCACCGAGCCCGAAAAGAGGGCTGAAAATGAGCTGGGAGTGGAGCACAAGGAAGGGCGGTCAAGACGGCGGGGACAAAGCTCGGGTAAAACGGACATCGCACCCGTTACCGGGATGACAAAACACCCGGCCCAGAGTCACCCCGAGCCCGAAGAGGTAGCCGGGTTTAACCCGACCAATCGGCCTCCGGGTAACGTCGGTAAGGGTCAGAATTGGGTCCGGAATCAGCCACCATTAGATCCTGCCGTTCGGTCTCCAGGCTTGGTGGGGGGAGGGGATGCAGATGCGAATATTGTTTGCTTCCAGTGTAAACAAGCGGGGCACAAGGTAACCTCTTGCCCCCATCGCATCTGCTATACCTGCCACAAGCCAGGTCATTTTTCGCCTGAATGTCCCGAACGTCAGTTAAAAATAAAATGTCAGATCTGTGGTCGACCGGGGGTAGCGGTACCTGAATGCCCCAACTGTTCGTGGATGTTGGGAAACGGCAATGCGGGGGGAGTTGGTCCCACCCCTGCTTGCTAAGGCAAATCGGGACCAACCAGCTCAAGGAGCATACTCTCAGCCCTGAGTCAAACTGCGGAGGCGCTGGCCTCGGGTTCAGTCCGGCAATCGGGCACGGTCATGGTGGGGGTGAAGATCGTGGGAAAACTCAGCCCAAAGCTGAGCTAGAGTACCAGAACGAGATCACCGAGGCCAGTGTACAGACCGTGCGAGAAGCAGGACGGGAAAAGAGCCCAGAACCAGCCCTCGGAGGCGTTGACTTCGGGGATAGCCGCGCACTTGGGCACAGTGATGGCGGGGGCGTAGACCGTGGGAAAATTCAGCCCGAAGCTGGAGTAGAGTACCAAGACGAGATCGCCGAGGCCGTTGTGCAGTTTGTGCGAGAGGCAGGAGGGGAAGAGAGTCAGCTCCGGTCCGAAGGTCTCTCGGGGCAAACCCTGATTGAGACCTGGAAGAGCTGGGACATCGACGAGCGGGACCCGCGGTTGCAGGGTAACATCGTCGTTCATGATAATGTAATAGAGATGATTTCGGCAGTGAGAAATGATAATAGGTGCTTTATAACCCTGATGTTAAACGGGCGCAAATATCAAGCCCTGTTCGACCCCGGAGCTATGCTCTCCCCGGCAGGCCCGCTGATCGCGGACAATCTGTCCGATCAGCTGAGGCCCACGGATACCCTAATCCGTGCAGTCACCGGAGAGGTTAAGAGCTTGGGGGGAGTCCTGCAGGCGCAGCTGGAGATCGATGGGACCCTTAAACCATTTGACCTCAAGGTGTATGAGGGCCTGGAACACGACGCAGTGCTAGGCATGGACTTCTGTCGATTATTCGGGATCGAAGTCCAGTTCGATGCAGGGTTGTGGAGGGTGAAGGAAGGGCCCTGGCACGGATTCCTCAGCCCCCAGAACCAGAACGACGAACCAGTCGTGTTGGCTGAGTGTGCAGGAATCTGTGAGCTATCCGAGGATCAGAGAGCCCAAATACAAGCTCTGATTGCCCGGTTAATACCAGAACCGACCGATCTGTTGCCAGCCACGGCGTTCGCTGAGCATAAGATCGAAGTTTTCAACGAGGAGCCAATCAGGATCCGCCCACGACGCATGTCGCCGTGGATGAATGATAAATTGATTGAGGAAGTGCAAAAACTTGAGGCGGTGCCGTCCGGCTTGCCGGCGTTCGTAATCGCTACGCTGAAGCGTCCGAAGGAAAGGGGGTACCGTACCGAAGGCGTCCGCTTCAGCCGAGGGCTCAGCTTGATTGTCACGGACGCTACCAAGGATCCGCCACTCAACTCCTGCTTTGCGTGTTGGAAGCCAGGTCACGGAGCAGAAGAGTGCCCTTCACCAGAGCCAGGGCTGTATTGTCTAAATTGTGGGCGTCGGGGCACCGCTGTGGTCTCGTGCCCTCGGTGTGCGAGTGGGTACACATCGTATAGGGCTTGGTTCTTGCCTCGCCCCCGGGCCGTCCCACCTGAATTACTTAGCTCCGAACCTCCAGCTCAGTCATCGGTCTCACAAGGGGGCAATCTAGTTACCCGACTCCAGGCCGCTGCGGCTCTGGTGGTGGATTTTAGCCCGGAGGCTCAGGAGGCCATATTACTCCGCGTCGCTCAGGAGGGGCGAGATCCCGATGTTCGCTAGTAGTGGTAGCAGCAAGGGAAGGTAATACCTTCTCTTTTATTCTCTTTCATTTCTTTTTTTTTTGTATGAGATTTGTATTTTTCCTTAAGTATCTGTTATTTGCGGCGTCCCACCGGATGGGAAATTTCTTATGTACTTTTCTTTTTTATATATTTGTATTTTTTCTTGCGGCGTCCCACCGAATGGGAAATTAGTTAACTTATACTTGTAGTTAGTTGTACCTTGTGGTACCCATAAGTATTAATAAGGAAAAGTTTGTAGGTGGCAAGGGCATATCTCTGTAAGCGAGCAGGGCAACGGCCCTGAGGACTGGTTGGGTCCTTTTCCGTGATTCCGTTAGTTAGTTCCGTTAGTTTAAATTTTCTTTTATTTATGGTGTTGGGATTGTACGATGTTCCATCTAGGTGGGGGGTGGTCTGTGGCGTGGTACGCCACAGGGGAATCTGTGGCGTGGAGAAATGCTACGCGGCGGGAGAGAGGAGGAAGTTCGGCGGCGTCCGTAGAGGGCAGTAGCTGCCGAGGAGCCGCCCGCCTACTTCCCCTCCCGCCGGTTACCGGCTCTCCAAGCCCGAGCCGCGGCCATTTTCTCCACGCCACAGATTCCCCTGTGGCGTACCACGCCACAGACCACCCCCCACCTAGATGGAACATCGTACAATCCCAACACCATAAATAAAAGAAAATTTAAACTAACGGAACTAACTAACGGAATCACGGAAAAGGACCCAACCAGTCCTCAGGGCCGTTGCCCTGCTCGCTTACAGAGATATGCCCTTGCCACCTACAAACTTTTCCTTATTAATACTTATGGGTACCACAAGGTACAACTAACTACAAGTATAAGTTAACTAATTTCCCATTCGGTGGGACGCCGCAAGAAAAAATACAAATATATAAAAAAGAAAAGTACATAAGAAATTTCCCATCCGGTGGGACGCCGCAAATAACAGATACTTAAGGAAAAATACAAATCTCATACAAAAAAAAAAGAAATGAAAGAGAATAAAAGAGAAGGTATTACCTTCCCTTGCTGCTACCACTACTAGCGAACATCGGGATCTCGCCCCTCCTGAGCGACGCGGAGTAATATGGCCTCCTGAGCCTCCGGGCTAAAATCCACCACCAGAGCCGCAGCGGCCTGGAGTCGGGTAACTAGATTGCCCCCTTGTGAGATCGATGACTGAGCTGGAGGTTCGGAGCTAGGTAATTCAGGTGGGACGGCCCGGGGGCGAGGCAAGAACCAAGCCCTATACGATGTGTACCCACTCGCACACCGAGGGCACGAGACCACTGCGGTGCCCCGACGCCCACAATTTAGACAATACAGCCCTGGCTCTGGTGAAGGGCACTCTTCTGCTCCGTGACCTGGCTTCCAACACGCAAAGCAGGAGTTGAGTGGCGGATCCTTGGTAGCGTCCGTGACAATCAAGCTGAGCCCTCGGCTGAAGCGGACGCCTTCGGTACGGTACCCCCTTTCCTTCGGACGCTTCAGCGTAGCGATTACGAACGCCGGCAAGCCGGACGGCACCGCCTCAAGTTTTTGCACTTCCTCAATCAATTTATCATTCATCCACGGCGACATGCGTCGTGGGCGGATCCTGATTGGCTCCTCGTTGAAAACTTCGATCTTATGCTCAGCGAACGTCGTGGCTGGCAACAGATCGGTCGGTTCTGGTATTAACCGGGCAATCAGAGCTTGTATTTGGGCTCTCTGATCCTCGGATAGCTCACAGATTCCTGCACACTCAGCCAACACGACTGGTTCGTCGTTCTGGTTCTGGGGGCTGAGGTGACCCCGGAGGACGCCCACGCGGTCCTCCTCGAGAGAGTGAATTACGCGACCGCGTCGTTTTCCCGCAGTGGAGAGAGATAAAGTGTCAAATCATCCGAACAGCTGTCCAAGTCACCTGGCGATCAATCGACCCGTCGCTGAGCGCTGAGCGGAGGAGCAGGAGAAAGGAGACGGGGACGCCGACCAACGACAACGGCGTGATACTCCTGTGCTGTAATCGAAATTCTGGGTTTCTACCGAGTTATAAGGTGCGTGACGGGAATGCGTTCCCATTAGATTATAAGTAATCCCCTTGCCACCCGATTCGATTAACTTTTAATTAAATGCGTTTCGTTAAGTGAACTGCTGAGTTTTATTCACATTGATTGTACCTCTTTTTTTATTCCTTCAACATTCGTCCCGTCCGCTAAGATTATTTCTAGATTTCTTCACGGTCTTTCTTATCTAGGATTTTCCCTGGGCCGGCTATTTTGTTTGTTAGGTGTAGAGCTCTTGTGCCCAGGGTTTCTGACCAAGTGATACGGGCGGCAGCCCTCGGGAATTATCGCGGCCGATTTCGCGCAACGAGGAGTCAGCAGCAGAGCAGTGGATCGTCGAGCGACGACGGCGCGGACCAGCCCGCCGGCGAGCTAGCGGGGCCTTGGCGCCCAGAAAAAATTACGGCCCTCGCGTTTTGTTATTTCGAGGAGTAGTAGTGACCGGGGAGACGATTTTGTGGCCCTGAGGGCTTGGTCGTTTTGGGTCTTCTTTTGGTAAGTGAGCTCCCCTGTCGCGACTACATTCTCGTCATAACTGAGAGTAATACATTACATTTATAATAATTTATTATTTTGGTAGACAAAGATACAAACAACTCGCCGTAAATTTATACCTTTTTAAAGGTCTGCTTTTAGCCCGTACGGAAAAAACCCCCAAAATTATCCCCAAAAAAACCCTCAAAATCACTCCCAACTAGTCACTCTCAATTGAGTCTACTTTCGGACATCCCTCAACCTACTTGAGAGTTACTCTCAAATTGAGGGTAAATTTTACACTCTCAAAATTTACTCCCAGTTTACCCTCAAGTAGGTTGAGGGATGTCCGAAAGTAGACTCAACTGAGAGTAAACTCTCGCAACCTCTCAACTGAGAGTAAGAGTAACTCTCAATTGAAAGTTTTTATTTGGGGGTTAAATTTGAGAGCGAATTTTCGTTAGAATTTTATCCTCAAATTGAGAGTTAAATTCTTATTTGATTGCTTTTAAATTTGAAAGCAAACCTGAAATAAATTTAAACAACAAGTTGATTATTTTTATTTTATTTATTTTGAACATGTATACATGAGTTTATTTCAATTAATACACGGAAAAAATAAAATCCTTGCAGCGTAGCTGAATTCAGCGATATGACGAGGCGAACAGTTAACGACGCTGCAACGCAGACTTTTCATCGTGGCGAGGCAAAGTCTGCGTTGGAGCGACGTAAAGTTAGCTATAGCGTGCCTTCCTTACCAACAGCTGTAGCAGAGCTCGACTCACGCTTGACGCTTGTTTACTTGTGTACTTACTCTCTGCTATCGCGGGTGATAAAAATACTGATATAAAAAATACTTAAATTAATTACAACTATCAATAAAGACATTTTTTTATAGTTATGCTGCCGTAAACCCGCGATAGCAGAGAGTAAGTACACAAGTAAACAAGCGTCAAGCGTGAGTCGAGCTCTGCTACAGCTGTTGGTAAGGAAGGCACGCTATAGCTAACTTTACGTCGCTCCAACGCAGACTTTGCCTCGCCACGATGAAAAGTCTGCGTTGGAGCGTCGTTAACTGTTCGCATCGTCATATCGCTGAATTCAGCTACGCTGCAAGGATTTTATTTTTTCCGTGTAGCTGTATAGTTTTACTACATAAACTTAAAACCTGATTTTTTTTTCAATACCTTAAAATATTCTATTCAATAATTTATGAAAAATGAAAAAAAATGACAATCTTATGAAGTTAGAAATTTTTTTTAGTTGTAGAAAAAAAACTATTTTTCATTGCACAGTAGTAAAGACTTTGATGGTGAATCTTTTTAATTGTATCTTCATGATAAAAAATAAAGAATGTAGTACATTGAGAAAAGATAAAGAATTTTTTTATGTATTTGATCACTAAAAAGTAATATTGTAACTAATTAAAAAAACATTTTTGAAAAGTTTTTCATCATCATATTTTTAAAATATTTTAATACTGTGATTTATTAAAAAAAAAAAAAATGTTTTTTATCTCAACTGTATTAAGCCGAATGATTTTAATCACTTAATCAAAAGATACTCATGTTTACAAGTAATTTTAAGTATGATATTATTAGTTTGGTGTAAATACAAAAGTTTAAAAAAAATTATATTTCAAAGTCATTCAATCTTGTTCAAATATCACTAAATTATCAATACATTCTATGTAAACATAATAAAGAACTTTCTACTTACAAAGTGAAAATACCAACGTTGGCCATAGTAAATAAGAAATTATTATTTGGCTTGTTTGCTGATGAAAGTTTTTTATTTAAATAACAGAAACAAACACCTTTTCATATAATTTATAAAATACAGCAGAGTTGTATTTTTTCAGCGCTATCATATATCTTAAACCTTGACCAATATTTTGCTGTTTATTTTCTGAAACTAATTTTTGCACAAAATTAGCTTCCGGTGTAACTCGGTCAATCACTATTTACATTAATGAAAAAAGAGAAATAATCATTTGATAAATTTTCTTTTTTATTTTAAGTATAATACTATATATAAACTAGACTTATGTACAACTTTCAAAACTTTATATTATGTAAATTTTTTTAAAAACTTAATAATAAACAATTGCATGAAAACAAAAATTTTATTTATAGAAAAATATACATTATTTATTTATAGAAAAATTTATAGATAGAAAATACTAATTTGAATTTTAAAAACTTTATTTGGTTGAATGTTATAAACAATTTTTTAGTAAAATAGTACATTTGTAGATTTTTTGTTATTTTATTCTTAACTTATAATTGTGTAAATATTTAAGAAGACTTTGAAATGCTAGTCCTGCTAGTGTGGCTGGTGGGACCTAGTAGCCGATTACACTGAACTTTTTTTTTCGCTCTTCTTTTTTAAAACTGATGAGTATAAGTTCAGCCCAAACAGCAAATTTACTAGGCACTCTGAAACTACTTACATCTGTTGGTCTGGCAGACTCTTTACAAACAACTATAAGTTTCAAAGCAAACAACACTGCTGAGAATCCAATGTCACATGTGGTATAATAAGAGTAATCTTGTGTAATCTGCATTAAAACATGTCCTAAAGCCACATAAATTGAGCTGCATCCAAGCGATAAAAGGCCAACCGATAATGCAAAATTAGTATTTCCCCACAAGTTTTCAAAGAAGGATCCTTTTAGTAAAAAGGTCACCATGTTATAATACAGATGCATGTCCAATCCATGCTCAAAGTTTGAGACAACAAAAGATCTCCAGTCTCCTTTATTGATGACTTTAATGCTTGGTATGCAAACATCCTCTGCATTCCAGGGGACCTTTATCAAACCCATGTATATACAAGAAGACTTTGAAATGCTATTCTTGCTAGTGTGGCTGGTGGGATGTAGCCGATACCATAATTTAAAATTTGGGAAGCAAGCAACACAAGTCCATACTGCAGACCTGGCTGCTTTCTAACTGATCTACTCATTTTCAACAGTCACTTATAAATTTTCACTTGATTACCTAGTGAAGATACTTTTCTTTTTTTTTTTTTTACTTTTTAATTTGCTATTATTTATTAAATTACACTGAACTTTTTTTTTTGCTTTTCTAAAACTGATCAGGTGAATCTCACCTTGCATACCACGTTCCCCGCAGTCTGACAACAACAAAAATAATCACCGCCAAAGTTTGAGAGTTCAACTAGTAAGTCGGTGCTATTATAGCTATCTGATGCAAAGCGTGGCGTCGAAGTAAGTCGAAGTTAAGCAGTAAAGTAACGAGTGACGTGTCCTTTTGGAGCATCTTCATAACACGTACAGTTGTTTATCGTTTATCCCGTCTGCTTCTGCAACAGTGCGAGAGCTGAGCAGACGAGCTGTAATGTATCGCGATCGAATTACGAAGTCCATCAATTATTCAAGAGTTATGAATTAAAAATTTTTTTGATTGAATCGTTATAGCACTGTTACTGAAACTACAGGAGACCGAAAATTTAATAAGTTAACAAACAAAACAAATACCTCATGCTTTCAGTTATTTTGAAAAAAAAAAATCATAATATCGTTCGAACTTCGAATGCACACTGCATTACCCACATATATAGATTAGTTAGCAGATAGCAGACAGGTTATATTATTCTATTGCCTGCTGAGCAAGCAGTCACTGACAGTCATTCTATTGCCTGCTGAGCAAGCAGTCACTGACAGTCACTAAGTCACTTGCGCGCGGCATAAGAATACGGCTATGCTTGCCTGCATCTTGCTGCAGTGAGCCCGCAAGATCACGTGACGTCCGGTTTATGCTGCATGCTGCCCCGCAGCTAAACCGGATGCTCTGGTCGGGAATCGAATCACCTCTGACTAGACGAGCGAAAGGAAAACAGCGCTTCGAGAAAATGAAACGCTCATAACTTTTGAATGCGCAAACTTAAGAATACAATTTTTTTTTTAAATTACTCAGGGGAACATTGGCTACGTGTAGAATAAATAAAATGACTAACATTATTAGCCTAAAATTGATTTTTTCATGTTGACCTAACCTAATATACAAAATTTAATGTATATAAAGCGCAGTACGCTTTCACGGCCGTCAGTGTTTTAGTTCACCAACTCGCCGTTAAAGCGCTATCGCGCTTTAGGATAATAAATAAAGACGATTGAAAGTCTTATTCTCAAACGTGAGTTTAGTGAGATTTCGGAATGAAATCAACCCCGTCATAGAGTTAAAAAAACTCAATTTTGTTTGATTTTTGACAAACATATAAACGAATGACTCTTAAAAAAAGCTAATAGGTATTGAAGCTACACTATTCAAGATTGCATATGATTTTTTTGAGCTGCCTAGAATTGTTTTTAATTGAATTATTATTGTTTTAGAAAACCGTTTCACTTCTGGGGTATTTTTCGCTCTGTTTCACTTTTGGGTATTTTACCTTAGTTTTAAGAAACAAGAGTGACTTAAAAGTATTTAATAAATGTTGTGAAACTTATTTTAATAATGCTAAGAATCGATATGAATTGTAATTTTTCAGCATATTAATAATTCTCATTACATTGATCATTCTTGTCTCCGGTAACCATTCCTTTTAGTTGATTTACCGCAGTCCTTCCATCTGAAAATAAATAAAGCATTTTTGTAAATCATTACTTAAATTTGAAAACCACCAACTTATAACTTTGTTACCTGACACGTTTAAATGTCTCTTCTCTGACGCTTTTTTATTTATTTTCATTCCTAAAAAAATTATTCATTACTACAATGGCAGAAAAATGTGTTTACTTTATAAAAATATTAGTTAGTAATTACAATAGTTATTTATTTTTTTTTTCACCCTTCTTATCTTTAACGTTGGATTAATGTACTAACAAGCATCGATAAAAGTACGACTTATTATAAGCAAAAACCTAAGAATACTTAAAAATTAACCAAGTTTTAAAATAATACGATTCACTTGGTGAAATGATTTGTTAAATAGTACCAATCTCTGCTTTTACTTTTGATATTGTAACTCTTTTCGATGTTTAGTTAATAAAAAAACTAAATATACTTATTTTGTGTACTTTTTTTAGTACCTTTTACTGCAAGCTCCATAAATAGTCCTCTCTGTAATTCACTAGCAACTTTTCCGATAAAATCTTCAACTCTCAAGCTTCTAGTTATTTCTCTCCAGTTTGGTTTAATTTTGTCACCTTTGAATATACTGCTTTCTGATAATGGCAATGGTTTTTTGCCTTTTTCAATGCGTTTCATAAAAGATATGGATTGCTTTTTGTAGTATAATAATACTTCTGAAACAGAAAAGATTTGATAATAATGAATTTTTTAAATTAATATTTTAATTACTTTAAAAAATATTACTCAAGAACTTCGATGTAACCAGTGGATTTTTCTCTATTTCTTTCTCCTAAATAATAAAAACTCTTGCAAGATACATTTCTATTGAACGGCTACAACATTTTAAATTTCCAAAAACACTTATTTTTTCTGTGCCATATTCATTTATAAAATTTAACTGATGCATGAAAAATTTATCTAAATTTGTTCCAAATTTATCTCGAGCATCACTAATTATATTTTTCATCACTTTATCTATTTCTTTTGATGGAAGCGTTGGTACACCTAGAGTTCGAATAACAGATTTTTGTTCTTCTGAAATCATAGCTTGGCTAGCTCTGTCCTCAATTATTCCAAGGTAAATTGTTTTTTGAAACCAATTCTATAAAATAATGTTCATATCAACATTAACAAGTAATTGTCATGATTATGATCATTATAACAATAATCGAAGAGTTATTCACTCCAGAATCGATAAAAAAAATCACACATAGAAATCTATACAATCAATCAAACATCAACTTCATGTCAAGTAAAAATCTTCAAAAAGCTTTATTTTTTAAAATATTTCAATCAAAAACATTCAAACGCTCAAAAACCTTTAAATTTTCCATAAGAATAATAAAATATTCATCAGTGATTCTGGAGTGCTTACTTCCTCGGCAATAATAATTACAGAAGAGAATGTAAAATTCGTTAATTTATTATTACTTTTTTTTTATCATTACATTTACTTCATTCTATTTTTAAATCGTCTAGTATTGAATTTATAGCGCAGTGCGTAATAAGTTGACAGTTTGTAATCATACTAGAACGTTAAAGATATCATATCACTTAATCTCTCATGTTCAATATATATACTATATGTATTAAATATAAGGTACCTGTACCTAGTATCACCCCCCTAAGCGAGAATCGATGTTGTGACGAGTCAAACCAATATTTTTTGACGTGTAAGGTCTCATTTTAAAGGTAAATTCAAGAGCTTCAAAATGAGACCTTACGAGTTCGATTTTGATCAATAAGCTCAAAATGCCAGAGGATTTACCAAAACTCGTTTTTTTAAGACACCTAAAATTTGAGTACATATTATTGCCCCCCCTGAAGTAATTTATTAATTGCAATTTGTTCCTATTTTTTAAATCAATCAGGATATAAGATTTAAAAAACTTCAAAATTTTTATAAGTTTAAAAATTATTTATTTAAAAATTCAGCCTTTTTTATAATTTTTTTTAAAGCTTTGCAAACAGTAGAAAAACAACAACTTTAAATTTTCATCAAACTTTTGATCTAGAATATTTTTTTAGTTGTAAAATGAAACAAACTTCGAAACAATTAAATTTATTTTTTTTAAATAATATTTGGATAGGATTTTCTATAAAGTAAATATGAAAGTAAAGACTCTTATTATCGGTATATCTACTAATTCACGGGAGGCCATATTAGGTACACTGCAGTATAAAAAGTTATTTGAGAATAAAACCCTTTAGAAAAGGAGTTGAACAAAAAGTAAACTCGCGTTTTAAAGCTGAAACAATAAAAAATTGAAGCTACTTATGAAAATTTTGGTCAGGTGTGTCGAAATATTTTGGCAGACCATTTAATCACAATGTAAAATAATAACGAAGGTATACGAAATGAGTTTTAGCTATAAGGCGTGCGCAAAAATAATTTTAAAATGTTCTTAACTTCATAATTCAGTGTTTTTGACTTCTTCCTACCTTGTAGAGATGCCGCATATCGAGCATATTCACAATAACAGGGGTGCCATATTAGGTACACTTACCTTATAACAATATTTTTCACTATACCGACCGTACGAATCAACAATTCACGCGACAGCGAGTCTCACGCATGGAGCGTGATAAAAATTTGTGTTTAATTTCTATAAATTTTGAAAAATCGTTGTACACCGCATGTTTTTTTTTTTTTTTTTTTTTTTTTACAAATAATTTGTTTTTTAAGGGGAAGTCAGGCGAGTTTTTTTGATGAATAGATTTTAATTAAGAAAATATTTTTAAAAAAGGGCTCTGTAGCAGGGTAGAGAAATTAAAAAGCTGTAATTTAAAAAAAAAATCATGAAAATTGATTAAAAATTCACTGAGTAAAACGCAGAACGGCAGTTGAAGATTTTTTTTCGTCAATCGCGGCAGCCATGTCGTCGTCTGCCGCTGTTGCTGTGCGTGGCTATGCGCGTCTAACCTATAAGTTTGTAAAACTTTATGACTGCCTTACGGCTTACTCCTCAGCTACCTCTCCTCAATAAATCAAATTCGTAGTAAAAATTATCTTGCAAAATCAAATATATATGTGATGAAAAATCAAAATAATGAAATAAGCTGAAACTCAAAATTACTTATTCATTACACTCAATACAAGGCTGAAAATGTGTCAATTGAAAAAAAGAATCATACATTATTTCTTAAATAAAATTAGCAAAATCACTAGTTTTATGAAAAAATTTTCTTCTTAAATAAAACTCTTCAGTTGCATTATAAACAATTCATGTTTCTTCAATTATTTCTTCAATATTTACTCTTGATTTGCTTCAGATCGTAAAAATTTCAATAATTTTCTTCATGTAAAGTAGGTCACTTGATTCCTAAAAATTTCAAATACAAGTAATATTTCAATAAAATAGTTGTTTTAACAAAATCTGTACATAAAAAAAAAAAAAACAACAACAACAACAACAAGACATAGTCATAAAATTAAACAAATCTTGAAAGAGTTGTAATCAGGTTTATTTTTATAAGCTTCACTCACACAAAGTTTATTATTGCTACAAATTCTTTAAGATTTACTTGGCTGACAATAAAGCTGAACTATTATTGTTTTTGTGTAAAGTCAACCATGCCTGTGAACATTGACATTTGCTCTTGCTGGGAGACCACTTACTTTAGCCTACTTGATAACTAAAAATTGGAACAGTAGCTGCAATCACTCATGCAATCAGAACTTTCTTGAACTAATGAGATCTTATCAAATGAATTGACTTGACGCTTTGGAACAGTTCAAATGTAAAGTAAGTTGTAGGTCTCCCAGCAAGAGCAAATGTCAATGCTCAAAGGCATGGTTGCCTTGCACAAAAAAAATCATAGTACTCCTTTATTGTCAGCCAAGAAAATCTCAAGATTTTATGACAATAATAAACTTTGCATGTTGCTCATAAAAATGAACCAGATTAAATTTTTTCAAGATCTGTTTAATTTTGTCTCTATAAGTCATATACAAGAATCAAAAGTTTAGAATCTTCAAAGCGAGTAAGACAAGTTTTCAATAGTTATAAGTATTGAAGTAATATAAGTATTCAATAGTTATAAAATTTTAAAACTAAAAAAGAATTCTTGATAAATAAATCAATTGAAAAAGTAGAAAAAAAATATTTTTAAACTATTTATAAAATTTAGAATTTCTAAAATGACTAAAAATTGTTTAAAACTTGTTACTTGCTTTGAAGTTTCTAAGATCTTAACTCTAATATACCCTCAGAGACTGTGTCAATAAAAAACTTTATCAGTGTTTATCACCTCAAGTATGTAATTGGCTGGCTTAGTTCATACATTTCAAACCTGACTAAGGATTATTGAAATCTTGTCCTACCAGCTTTGAAGATTCTAAGCTCTTGGCTCTGATCACTTTGCAACTGTTTGAAATTACTTATAAAAACATAAATACAACAAAAACGTGGGTTACAACAAATTTGTTTCTTTTTGATTGCATGACTAGAAATTTGTTGGTTAGAATTACGTACGACCCCCCTACGCGCGGTCTCACGCACAGCAACGCACTGTAGCAGCAGTGGCGTCTGCTGTCACGGCTGATGCGGCCGACGAAAAAAAATACCAAATTACCGTTCTGCGTTTTTCTCGGCCAATTTTCAACGAATTTTGATGCAGTTTTTTTTTAAATGTAGCTTTTCAATGTCGCTACCCTGCTACAGAGCCCTTTTTTGAATTGATCCCCTCAATTTTTTTTTTTTTAATTTTAACTAACTACCATTGGACCCTCGCCTGACTTCCCCTTAACCTGCAGTATATTGTAGTAACTACTAAGAACAGAACTGTTTGGAAAAGTTGCTTTAATTGTATTTTCTAATTCCCGATCAAAATCTATTACGAATTCTTCGGGGTTCCATGATGGCCAATTTTTTTTAATTTCTGAAAATACTGCGTTAAAGGAAATCCTGCTCGAGTTTGACATCAATATCATTATGCATGGTTGGACGGGGTAATGCTAAACATATAATTTTTATATTACATAACGTGTCAATTGACTTAACTTTTCTATTTAAATAAATTTTTCGTAATTTTACCTTTTCGTCATCACACATAAATATTGTTACGATCTTCGATACATCATTCAAGTTTTCTGGGAGCGGAAAATAAGATGATTCTATTTGGCTAGATTTTCCAGTAATATTTATCTTAATCAGATCTTCATTTTCAAATATAATGTGAGAATTTCCAGATTTATCGGTAGCTACATAATGCTGTAACTTTCCCCTTGTGTCATCTCCATCTCGGCGATTTTCTTTTAAAAAATTTCGTCCAATTGGTTTTTCAAAAAATTGGACCAACTCATCGATCGTTTGAACATTATCGCATACTGTTGTGCAGTAATTAGTTCGAGCGGTCAACATGCTAATCATAATTTTTTCGACGTTAACATAAGGTCTAACATCTGCATACCTACAATTAATATAGAACTAATTTGAAAAAAATCACTGTACGTAAGATTATTCTATCCTGTCTTTATATTACTAGTACCACTCAGCGCGCTGCAAGCGCGCATAGGAAAAAAAAAACAATAATTTTAACCTCAAAAGGCACTTTTAGAATATTTTAAAAACTGCTCCACCAATCTGTTCACGAGTATAATCTTACATTGAAAATCTCACCAAAATGGCGATATCTCTCTTTTATAAAGGGATGTCTCTAAATTATAATCATTATAAACATTATACCACCAGTACGTAGTTACTCGATTTTACGCACGCCTCGAAATTTAATAACTCGCCCTACGTTCCAGTGGTATAAAATAGTATATGCAACGGGTGCAGCACGTCACCAGGGCTTCTTCAAGTCGCAGACGGTGCCTTTAAAACCGCCCTGGCGACGATACTGCAACCCGTTGCATAATACGTTATTATAAACTCTACAGAATTCAATAGTTAGTATTTTTTATATCGGTTTCCATGTTCCAATTGCAATTAACAAATTTAAATTACATTATTTTATTTTATTATTTCTCAGTAATTTAGTGTCATCACTTGATCAATTTATTAAATTATTAGTTTACAAATACTTATTACTTACAATGGTTCTCTTGTTGATAAAATATCCTTGAAGCTTTTATCATCAGTACGAGCATCGTTTTTTAAAATCTCCTTAAATTCTTTCACTCTTCCTGGATGATAAGCAAGAGACCTTTGATCACAAGTGTGTGTATAATTTTGTTTTTTGTTTCCATTCTGATATACTATCAAACGAGCGGGGCAGCCTTGACGCGTTGTCGTAGGGTCAGCGTATAAGAATTCATAGTACCTGAAAATACTTTCTAGTTTACATTTTTCAAAAAAATTATTCTGAATCAATTATGCTGAAATCGTGAAAGTTTTCTTATTTATTGGGTTTACATAAAGGATATCTTGCAAAATCGCCAAAAACTGATCCTTGTAAACACATCCTTATAAACCCTTGAAATTTTTTATTTTTTATTTTTGGGATCTCAAATAATGGTGATTAAACCCATTCCGAAAATGGTCCGGTCTAAGAAATACCCATTTCTATCTAAAGAAACCACTTTTTTGGGAATTTTATTCAACCCTTGTTTTTACATAAATGTCTGAAATTTTCCAATTTTTTTTATATATGGTCTGCAATCGGAGTAGGTTCAATCGTCGTGAAAATTATTAATTGCATTGGATTGAAACAAATATATAATAAGGAAATGTTATAAGTATGACAAAAAACTGATGGAGAAATTTAAGATTATTATAAAGTATAATAATTATTCGTAAGCTTACTATCATCTGATAGTGGAAATTGTTAATTTTTGTCACATAAGGCAATTTTGAAAATACATATTATTAACAGATTTTGTGTGACTCATGTCTCTATGATTTTTTTTGGCTAATCAACTATGGTTTGTAAAACACCAATATTTTTTTAATAAATGTGAAATTTGAATGTTTTATTTTTCATTAATTTCTAAACTATATTTGCAAGTTTCATTTTAGATGAGAGATTCACTTTAAAAATACTTTACGTAGTACGAAAAGATAGTCTAAAAAATATTCAAGTGTGTTAAAAATTACAGATTGAAATTTTGAATAGATTTCAGGGAATAAATTAAATTTATTTTGACATGGGACAGAGAGAATATATATTTCGTATCTAGGACGCTATTTTGGTTTTCATGCCTGCGTGTGATCGTCGCGCACGAGGGCCGGCGAAGCCGACTCATTAAGAGTGCGCGATCGCACAAGGCTTAGGATACCAAGCGCCAGAGGTGCGAACGATATTTTAAGTTACGAAGGAGAACATTCCTGTGCAAAATTCGTAGCTATACTCTAAATAGTTATCAAATTTAAAACGTTGCACCTTATGGCGAGAATAAGCCCTTCGTGTTCTATATTCGACCGGTGGCCGGTACTTTTCGTCCAGAGTGACATACATAAATAAATTTTTAAAACGCGATAGGTGAGATATGAACTTTTTAAACAATAATATTACATTCTAACTACAAACCAACGGAATGATGTTTTTAAAAAATTTGGAATCGATAAACGCATTTATAAAAATTATTGTTATCTACGCTACATTACATAAACTAAAGGAAAAAAATAAAGTTCACTTTTTCCGAAAATCTAGTTCCATGATAGCTATAACTAGGCTGTTTTTTTAGATTCGCTAACGTGTTTACTATATGTACCGGTGATAATGTCATTGCAGTGGTACCTGTAGATAGTTACTTGAACTTTGAGATGTTCTTCAAAATTGCCTTTTTTATAGAATTTATAGAAGTATTGATAATAATAAGCGATTATATATTTCTAAAATATCAATACTTTTGATGGTCATAGCGGAAAAAATTTTAGCCGAAAAACTTCAAAATTTAAAATAACAATTTGGAGGCTAAAAAAATTAGGAAATAATCGAGAATCGAGTACTTCGTTTTGTACACAATCAATATGATTTTTGAATTCTTTCCAGCTTCTCATCGATAGATTTAAATCTGCTGATTTTCAGCTAAGGCTATTCTTTTCTAATAAAATTGATTTACTCATGCATTTTCAACATATTAGTTTATTTTAACTGGCATCAAATTAAAAGTATTTTATCACATTAAATTTTATACTCACATTGTCCCTTTATCGCTTAGTTTATCAAATTTGAATTGACATTCGTTGAAAGTAATGCCAACGTGGCCTTCATTTTTTGGTTTAAATGGCGGCATCGTCTTGTTCAATTGATTATTCTATGATAAAAGAATTTCTATTTTGAAATGTTTAAATTCACAAAAATGATTTTTGCATTCTTGGCGCTATTTTTTTTTTTTTTTTTTTTTTTATTCTACATAACTATCATTAAAAACATCATTATTCGACTTGCGAGGGCATGTTTTAGAGCCATTATTATCTGCTTACAATTATCATTGAAAACACATTATATTTTGTTTCACGACTATTTTACTACGAGAGTATATTCAAGTATGTACTTTGGTTAACAATGAAAACCATGCATTAAAAAAAACATTTTCATCTTAATTTATTTCGGATGCAAAATAATTTCATTATGGGAACATTTTATCTATGATAAGAATCGAGGTTTATTATTGGATAAACCAGGGTAAAATGTTTTGTTTGAACCAGTATTAATACTCCTTTAAAAACTATTGTTCTTTTCGATAAAAAGTTGCAAAACAATTTCATCAAATGACAACATAACTCGAAAAACCTTTAAGTAATTGAAAATTGAACAAAGCGATTTAAAATTAATTCAATAATATCTCATCAGACTTTAAATTTAATATATAATTTAACACAAATGTTGCTTTGATCCCGATCGGAATAAGTACTTTCTTAATTAAATGCATGGATCATGTCTTTGATTGAAATTTTTAAATTTATTCTCACACATTTATATAGGCAAAACATCTGTTAAACTAAGCTATCAACTAAAATCAACTCTTACTATATAACGATAATTACTTTGATACTTACGTCTTTTTATAAACGGGATCTTTATTGTTTACACGATACACTGAAACTTTTCATCACAAAAACACTAACACATACGTGTTTTAATAAACGCTTAAACGCAATTGTTCACATTAAAAAAAAAACCTTATACCAATACATCCGACTCAGCTTACAACGCGAGAGTTTCTGTTGGAGTGGCCGGCGTTTACCGGCTTTGCTATGCGCCTGATGCAGTCGCCGCTCTGGTTGCAGTGAGGGGGGGGGGGGGGGACTTTCGGAGATGCAGAGAATAGTGGTGCGGTACCGAAATATTTTCGCCAGCGTAAATATTTTAATATTTTATTTTTAAAATATAAATGCCAAAATTTTATACTATTAGATTATGTAACGTACGCGCACGCTGAAAATTATAATTTTCATTTTTTATATTTTATTTTTACTTCATGGTAAATTTTTCCCTGATTTTTGTCGCCTAAAACTCCAGAAAACTCGGAGAAAGTAGGCGCGGGGAAACACATGGCCTTTTTTATGGCTTGCAGGCGCTCTCGCCAGCGCCTATCAGACCCTTTATCGCTTCAGCGTGAGGCACTTGAGTTTTCCGTTGAGAAAAACTCACGATGCGACGCTATGTTTTCCTCCTAAAGAAAAAAATATCACATAGAAATCTTTGCGTGGTTTTTAAAAATTGTGTTGCTTTATTTAAATAAATACTCGCAAATATTTCTACGTAGTTTTACTTTATTTTTAATCTTACTTAGTTTTATCATTTTATTTTTGAAATAATCCTGGGTTAACTGCAATAGTAATTTATTTATTTAAACTTTATTGATTAATATTTAATTACGTATACCAAATTAATACTAAAGAATACCGCATTTTTGTTACTTTATGCAACTTTGTTTATATATTTGTTACTTGATACTACTTTATTTAGTTTACCTTTCCACCCAGGAAAAATTACCTTAATATTTATAATCTATGTCGCGAATTAAACTCCTGTTTTATATTTTTATATTTTTATAATTGTAAAGGAAGTGACTTTGATTTTATTTGGAGGAAGTTAATTATTGAATTGTTTGATTATTCGTTCATTTTATTTTTATCATGCATTTGTTTTTTGGATCACTGTCCCCTCCAACCATTTCAAAGTCAGCTCCTCTTAGCCATAAGCAGAGAGACAGAGAGAGGGAAAAAAAACCCTAAGGACCAATTAGAAGTTAGGAAAATCTAGCCACCGCCGCTCCTACAAGGGTCCCAACTATCCCCTCCAGTTTTCCGACTCCCTGTACCAAAAAACGCATCCCTTATAGGAAGCTGCACTAGCCCGAGCAGCTCAGTTGCAGACCTCCTAGTAACCTGTGCTCATCTCTCCTGAACCTCCAGACCTCCTAGTGACCTGGACCCTACTTCTCATCCGCTTTAAGAGTGACTTAGGCGCTCCGAGTTGGTCGAGTTGAAGACACCTGGTGCTAAGTTTTATCGTGCACATCTTAGGAGTGGCGCGGCCTCAACCCTTAAGGCATCTTAGGCACCGAACCCATCTCTCATCTCTCAATTAATGTAAGTAAAATACAATAAAAATCAAGTATAATTAAAACCTCTAAATTAACAAAAGTTTAACAAAAAAATATCCTTACACCAAATTACTCTAGACTATATTTTAGTCTGGAGTGTAAGCTACATTTTAGCACCACAATATTTAAACTATAGTTTAGTTTAAAATATAATAACAACTAAGTTGAACTATATTTTAGTTCAACTAGAATTAAACTATAGTTTAGTTTAAAACAAAAAAATATAAAACCTGAACTATATTTTAGTTCAATTTAAAATTTAAACTGTATCTTAGTTTAAAAACAATAAAATAAAACCTGAACTATATTTTAGTTCAACTCAAAAATTAAACAATATCTTAGTTTAAAACAATAAAAAAAAACCTGAACTATATTTTAGTTCAACTCAAAAATTAAACAATATCTTAGTTTAAAACAATAAAATAAAACCTGAACTATACTTTAGTTCAATTTAAAATTTAAACTATATCTTAGTTTAAAACAATAAAATAAAACCTGAACTATATTTTAGTTCAATTTAAAATTTAAAATGTATCTTAGTTTAAAAACAATAAAATAAAACCTGAACTATACTTAGTTCAACTTAAAATTTAACTATATTATAGTTTATTTTATATCATAATTTAATTGTAGACAATAGGGCTGTAATTCAGTCCTAATTAGATAATAAATATCAGTATAAGTAAATATAAAAGGAAAGACAAAAAGGACTGGGTACGCTTTTAAGCGTTTTGACTGGGCAAGAACCCAACCCAGAAGAGCCAGGTGACAACCGCTCGACACCTGGTCTCAACGAACACTCCCCCAGTTCAGTCGCTAAGACTGAATAGGAGTGAGTCTTTGTAATATAGGGAATCAACAAAGCAATCCTGAATCAAAACAGGATTGCCACAATAACAAAAAAAATATTTATTTATCTTTTTTTCCAGCGATAGGGGGGTTTAAAGCTTGTTGGTTGGTTATTTGTTTATAAAAAAATATTCATTTACTTTTTTTCTAGCATTGCAGGGGTGTAAAGCTTGTTACTTGGTTATTTGTTTATAAAAAAATATTTAATTTTTTTTTTTCCAGGGTTACACGGGTTCAAAGTTTGCTGGTTAGTTATTTGTTTTTAAAAAATAATTTATTTATATATTTTTCCAGCGTTACAGGGGTTTAAAGTTTGCTGGTTAGTTATTTGTTTGTAAAAATAGTATGTTTTATACATTAAGGCGTAGTCATACGTGAGTTTCAGAATTTGCGTAAAAAATCAGTTGAAATTAAACTAAAACGAAAATGAAAAAAAAGGCTCTGTAGCGCTCAAGCTACTACCTTAAGCTATCTTTTAAGCCCAATCCCATCAAAATCGGATCAAAATTAACGTCAGAATATGGGAAACAGTTTTGTACATTTTTGTATCTTAATAACATTTGCTACATATCTATAGATATTGAATTTTTAGAAAGGATTTCCCAGATTCTGCCGTTAATTTTGATCCGATTTTTATGGGGTTGGGCTTAAAAAGATAGATTAAGGTAGTAGCTTGGGCGCTACAGAGCCCTTTTCTCCATTTTCATTTTTAATTCTACTGAATCTTCAATTTGTTGTAAAAATGACCCCTTATGACTTCGCCTTAAATAGTATATCGAACCCTCAAGCCTAAGGGAAATATACTATTTTTCGCCTTTCTAACCAAAAACAAGGGGCAAAGTTCCGATTTTGAGGTTAGAGGGACGGAAAATATTTATTTATCTTTTTTTCCAGCATTACAGGGGTTAAAATTTTGCTGGTTAGTTATTTGTTTATATAAAATAATTTAATTTATTTATCTTTTTTTCCAGGGTTATGGGGGTTTAAAATTTTTTGGTTAGTTATTTGTTATTTATTTATTGCCATTTTATTTTTATATAAAATAAAATTTATTTTTTATCATTTTTTTGCTTTGTTTTAATTAAAAAAAAAAAAAAAAAAAAAATTCCCTTATTTTTGAATTTAAAATTTTCTTTTTGTCCAAATTTGAATTGGGTGGGTCAAAAATAAGCAAAGCGCATGCGCGCGAGCGCCTGACCGCGTTCGCAAAATATTCCTGAATATTCCTTATTTTACAGCATGTCACCCCTGTCCCACGTATAGTACATTTCCTTTGTACAGAATACCTTGATCAAATGTTATTTTTACTCGTTTTTGTCCTATCTTCACTTGAATGTAGCTTCATTTAGGTAAAGATTTTTGGTATATCTTAAAATTGCAAAAATATACTTGCGACCTTACAGGACTCTTTGGGACCATCCACTTCCAAGATACAGCCGTTTGAAAATTTTAATAAACTCGAAAAACGCTTTTTTTGCGATGTTAAAGGGCTTGTTGTGCACACACAATAGCGTTTTGCACTGATTCCACGATAATTTTTTTTTTTTTTTTAACTGTATGGAGAGATACTTTAAAGGATCCCAAACAAGAACCAGCAGTTTTTTTTTGACACATTGGGTCTTTTTTTTATTGGGGAGCAATTCTATTTTACGTTATTTTTTTAAAAAACAAGCTTTTTGACTTAATTAGCTGCTGCAATAATAGATTATAACGGCAATTAATGAAGTTATGGTTCCGTTATTTGAGAAAGACTTCAATAGTTTAGTTCGATACCCTTTTGTTTATTTATACTTTACTGTAGTAAGAGGTGACAATTTTACATTTACTCAGTTAAAAATATTGTTTAAATAAAAAACAAATAACGTTTTAAAACTAACAAAAAGCTTGCAAGGGAGTGAATCCCTCGTAATTTTTTTCCTACCTGGCTGTGTCGAGTCACCTGGGAAACAACAAAATTTGCTAATTTGTTTTGTTTACTTTCCCAGGTGATAACCGAGCCGCGTTCTCTCACAGCAGCAGCCGACCACGTGGCGACGGTTGCCGTCGGTCGAACGCTGTTTCAGCAGCACGAGCACCCGGCGCGCGCACGACACATACACACACACACATGTTCACCACCCGGGAAGGCTCTCCCGGCCCAGTGCGCGCACGTACACACACATACACCACACACGGGTTCCGATTCTCCGTCGGGGAGTTTTCGGCGACGGAGGAGGTGCGCGGCGCGTGTCGGCAGACGACGCAACTGCGTCGCCAGGCGCGTGCGCGCACACTCACCACAGTAGACACGGGCGTGAGTGAGATTTTATTTTTTTTGTATTGTGTACGTTGCGCGAACAATGTGTGCATATGGGGGAGAGCGAGAGAGAGAGTATGTGCGCGAGGAATAAGTTAACGCGGTGAGTGCCTCGTGTGCATTATTTTTTTATTTTTTCTTTCGTATGTTCGCGCGTGGTATAGGTGGCGTGGCGATAGTCACCGGAAAGATTGTAGACGGGAGCGTGATTGGGTGGTGTGGCGTGAATGTGTCTGATTGGTGGACATATTACTGTTCCTCGAGTGTGAATGAGGCTTGGTTAAATTGATTTGTGTTGATTGGCTGAGAGTGTTTGGAGGGAATGGTGAGGAAGGAAGTTGAGTCAGAGAGACGTGGGGAAGCGTCACTCTGTTCTCAGTAGCCAAGGTGTGAGGTTGTATTTTGAGAGTGTGATTTTTTTTTAAGTTTCTCTTTAGTAGACTTTTTCTAAGTTTCTTTTCCTATTTTTCTTTAGTCGAGTTTGTGGACATTTTTTTGTGTTTCTTTTATTTACAGCTAGGTAGTAGAAGGAAGCAAAGACTTGGGTTAATTCTTTTTTTAATACCGAGAGTTGGGAAGCAAATCCTAGAAGCAAAAAAAAAAAGAGGGAAAAGTGGCCATTTTGGGTTAACAAATTGTTGAAATTTTTGTAAACGTAAGGTTTTTGTATTATTCTACTGAAAATTTTATAAAACATGTTTTTCTGGAAATTTTGGGTATTGGTACGCTGAATAACAATTTTGTTTGTATATTAATGAAAGTGTCTTAATATAAATTCGATCGAGATTTTCTTGGCGCGGCGTCGTTACCCGCCATTTTGTAGACTACTTTATAGTTTTTGTTTATTTCCTTTGTTCTCAAATTAAAATTTATTTTTTTGTAATTGTAGACTTGATTTTTTTTGTAGACAAGAATAAAATCAATTTCAACCAAGATTTTTGCAATAATTTATTTCTTCTTTCTCTAGCTCACCGACCAGTCCCGGAGGTTTTCTTTCGCGGGAACCCTACCCCAGAGTTTAAGGAGTTTTCCCCGAGTTTTTTTTTTGTGTGTGAATTTTTCTTGTAATGGGAGGGCCCGGGAAACTCCGTTAATTATTTAAGGGAGGCCCTTTTCTCTAGAAATACCCCATTACAAGCTTATGCTATTTTTTAATTTTAAATTAAATTTTTTTTAGGTAATAAAACAAATTTTAAGTTGACGCAGCAAGTATGTACAATTTTTACGTAAAATTTAGTTTCAAAATTGTAACCGCAATATTTTTAAAAGTCTATTCATTATATGAGTAGCGAAAACTTATAGGATGCATTGTTATAAATAAGAACCAAAAAAAATATATTAATTAATAAGTTCTGATATAAATCAAGCAAAAAGTAATATATTCGATTTTTTCTTTATAAAAAAAATAGATTTATTTATTTCAATATTGAGACAAAGAATTAAAAACACAAGTGCTATAAAAAATAAAAACTTGCAAGTAACATATTGAGTAATTTTAACAATTTATTTTTAAATCATAGTAACTGTTTTAAACTTATCGTCTTCTGAGAACAGTTTAAAACGCATTTTTAAGTTATCAATAGGGTTGGCAGCTTTTTGAAATTTATAATATTTTTTTGCTTATTTAGTTAAAATATCGAAAAATAATCGAGACGTACTTTTTCTTTTTAAAAAAAAAACTAAAATTAAAGGAACTACAAGTGTTTAAATTTTTTAAAATTTCAATATATATAGATATACTTCTAATGGGATTTCGGGTCAATGACGTCATTAACCCGTAGTTTCAAAAAATTTTCTTAATTTTTTTCTAGCTCAATTTTGATTTAAAAATTCTAAAGAAAATGTTAAAATTCATTAAAAATCAAGTACTTTAAAAAATATATATTTTTAAAGTACTGGTTGCCAACCCTATAGGCTCGATACAATGATATTTTTTCGTACCAGGCACTGTTTTTACATCTTCAAATCGTTTAGCCAACTTTTTTTTATTCTGTTCAATCTCACGTTTTGAAACATAAATAAACCTAAAAATCCTTCTTAAGAATAATGAAGCATGTTCGAATGTTTTCGTTTTATAATTGATTTGATTGGTTGAGAACGTTAAATTAAAAATTTGAATTGCGTTTAAGTTGAAATATTGAATACTTTGTTTCAATAAATGGACTAAATTTCTTTGTAGAATTCTATAAAATAAAATGAGAATCTTTATTATTTTAAAAAGAAATTTTTTCAAGCTATAACCACAAAAATATCGAACTAAACTTAGTTGCAGGTTGCATACGATATGTGATGAATTTAGTATTAAAAATTTTTTTTTAATTTGTTTTTTTGAAAATGAAAGTATAAATTATCGTTTATTTACTTTTCAGATTAAAAATAGAGCGCGTTTGCGCGCTGATTGAGACTAGTGTAATAAATAGACCAATTGTTCGTATAAAATTAAAAACAGCTTATTATAATATTTTAATTTAAGCATACCTGATTCCTTCAACATCTCTTTTAAGGTAATCACACATTTTTCAAGCATTGAGGATTTCCTCTTGTTGGATTGAAGCTCTTCTTGCCGAACGCTTGGCGACAGCCTCTATTCCGTCTCACGAACTTTTGCCGTGCGATGTACAAAAAAATTGTAAGATTTGAGTTCCAATCCAAAATCTTTTTTGTGATAAAAAAGATTTATAAAATGATTTCTGCAACAAAATATTTTAAATTTTTTCAAAGTTTTTCAGTTGGAAATCCAGCCGTCCAATTGGAATCGAATTCCAGCTGGATTTTAGGGTAGGGTTATCTGTATTTTGATAGGTGATTAGGGATAAGACTTATAAAGATAAACTGTAAGTGTAAAACCTAATCTAATGTGTTGTTGCTTATTCTCAATCACCCTAAACGCAACTGACCCATCCTCATAAATCCTAAGAACACCTGAACGAGAACTAAGAAGTCATCGCCAGGAACACCGGTCAACGCAGAGGCATCGGTGGTTGCGGCTGCACTCGCGTATGAGCATACGTGCAGCCGGGTAAAATACCTTGAAGCGATGGGAGTGACTTTATGGTCGTGGTCGTCCGGGTAGCGACAGAAAATGTCAGAGCAGTAGTTGTTGGAGTTAAGATCGAAGCGCGCTCTATGGTGGTATACCCGTATAACTATTCTATACACTATATTTATATTATGCTGCCTGCTGTATAGGGAAATCTACGAGAAAATTTTCCGCAAGAAACGCTTTCAGCAAAAGATGGAGGAGGCACTTTTCAGTACACCTGGGGCTTTATCAAGGTAACGAAAATCGAACTCGAATATCGAAATTTTTTTTTTTTTTTCGTTGGAAAAAAAAAGGTTATGTTTTTAACGTTGGCAGTGCTTGGCACCGCCAGGGGGATTCATACTGGTGTAGTACTGAAGTCAACGCGGCAAGTTTAAAAAAAGTATACTAATCAATATTACCAAAAATTTTTAAACTTAGGTATGGAAAATGATTGTTTTTCTTTAAAATTTGAATTTTTCAGTGAAAAATGAAGAAATAAAGAAATTTATTAAAATAAAAGAATTGGAATAAAAAAATGAGAGATGCGTTTAAACTTTATTTAATGAAAATTAACTTTTTGGGTGACGTACAAATATTAATTGAAATAGTTCGTTCCGACAACGATTACAAACCATGCAACCACTATCCATATGAATTGTCTTTATTTATTTTATTTTTATTTTTCACATGCACACTGTATCTCAAAAAAATGTGTTTAGAGAAAATTTTCAAAACATTTAACAGAAATGAACGTATAAAATTGTCGTGAAAAATAAACTGTAATAAATTTTATTGGAAAATTTTTCTTCTTATTTATTTTTTTCTTTATGGAAGAAGATTTAATTAAAATAGTATCATTAAAAATACTTTATTAAGAGTATTTAACTCTATTTAAAAAAAAAAAAAAAAAATTTCCCTAAACACTTATTTGAAATTCTTAGCTTTAGTTTAACTTTTTTACATTAAACAATTCTACATTCCTACAATTACGATGAAACGATCTTTGACCTTAAAAATACATTGTTATAATATAAATCGTTTTACAAATTAGGAAAGATTTAAATAAATTATCTTAAGAGATAATTTATTTTGAAGTATCAAAATAGCAAACCCTATTAACGCTTACAAAATTTTTTTTCAATTTTTTATATTTTTGCAACCACAAATTTTTTTCCTTTTTTTATTTTTTAATTAAATACTTTTTTTAGGTAAGAAGATTTAGTAAAAATAGTATCATTTAGAATACTTAATTAAGAGTATTTTACTGTTTTAAAAAAAAAAAAAAATTTACTTTAAATTTTATTAGACACTCTTAGCTTCAGTTGAGCTTTTAGTCATTAAACCAAACTACATTCGTACAATTACGATGAAACATTCTTTGAACTTAAAAATACATTGTTATAATACTAAACGTTTTACAAATTAGGAAAGATTTAAATAAATTATCTTAAGAGATAATTTATTTTGAAGTATCAAAATAGCAAACCCTATTAACGCTTACAAAATTTTTTTGCAATTTTTTATATTTTTGCAACCACAAAATTTTTTCCTTTTTTTATTTTTTAATTAAATACTTTTTTTAGGTAAGAAGATTTAGTAAAAATAGTATCATTTAGAATACTCAATCAAGAGTATTTTACTGTATTTAAAAAAAAAAAAAAAAAATTTCCCTGAACACTTATTGGAAATTCTTAGCTTTAGTTTAACTTTTTGACATTAAACAATTCTACATTCCTACAATTACGATGAAACGTTCTTTGACCTTAAAAATACATTGTTATAATATAAATCGTTTTACAAATTAGGAAAGATTTAAATAAATTATCTTAAGAGATAATTTATTTTGAAGTATCAAGATAGCAAACCCTATTAACGCTTACAAAATTTTTTTTCAATTTTTTATATTTTTGCAACCACAAAATTTTTTCCTTTTTTTATTTTTTAATTAAATACTTTTTTTAGGTAAGAAGATTTAATAAAAATAGTATCATTTAGAATACTTAATCAAGAGTATTTTACTGTATTTAAAAAAAAAAAAAAAAATTTACTTTAAATTTTATTAGACACTCTTAGCTTCAGTTGAGCTTTTAGTCATTAAACCAAACTACATTCGTACAATTACGATGAAACGTTCTTTGAACTTAAAAATACATTGTTATAATACTAAACGTTTTACAAATTAGGAAAGATTTAAATAAATTATCTTAAGAGATAATTTATTTTGAAGTATCAAAATAGCAAACCCTATTAACGCTTACAAAATTTTTTTGCAATTTTTTATATTTTTGCAACCACAAAATTTTTTCCTTTTTTTATTTTTTAATTAAATACTTTTTTTAGGTAAGAAGATTTAGTAAAAATAGTATCATTTAGAATACTCAATCAAGAGTATTTTACTGTATTTAAAAAAAAAAAAAAAAAATTTCCCTGAACACTTATTGGAAATTCTTAGCTTTAGTTTAACTTTTTTACATTAAACAATTCTACATTCCTACAATTACGATGAAACGTTCTTTGACCTTAAAAATACATTGTTATAATATAAATCGTTTTACAAATTAGGAAAGATTTAAATAAATTATCTTAAGAGATAATTTATTTTGAAGTATCAAGATAGCAAACCCTATTAACGCTTACAAAATTTTTTTTCAATTTTTTATATTTTTGCAACCACAAAATTTTTTCCTTTTTTTATTTTTTAATTAAATACTTTTTTTAGGTAAGAAGATTTAATAAAAATAGTATCATTTAGAATACTTAATCAAGAGTATTTTACTGTATTTAAAAAAAAAAAAAAAAATTTACTTTAAATTTTATTAGACACTCTTAGCTTCAGTTGAGCTTTTAGTCATTAAACCAAACTACATTCGTACAATTACGATGAAACGTTCTTTGAACTTAAAAATACATTGTTATAATACTAAACGTTTTACAAATTAGGAAAGATTTAAATAAATTATCTTAAGAGATAATTTATTTTGAAGTATCAAAATAGCAAACCCTATTAACGCTTACAAAATTTTTTTGCAATTTTTTATATTTTTGCAACCACAAAATTTTTTCCTTTTTTTATTTTTTAATTAAATACTTTTTTTAGGTAAGAAGATTTAGTAAAAATAGTATCATTTAGAATACTCAATCAAGAGTATTTTACTGTATTTAAAAAAAAAAAAAAAAAATTTCCCTGAACACTTATTGGAAATTCTTAGCTTTAGTTTAACTTTTTTACATTAAACAATTCTACATTCCTACAATTACGATGAAACGATCTTTGACCTTAAAAATACATTGTTATAATATAAATCGTTTTACAAATTAGGAAAGATTTAAATAAATTATCTTAAGAGATAATTTATTTTGAAGTATCAAAATAGCAAACCCTATTAACGCTTACAAAATTTTTTTTCAATTTTTTATATTTTTGCAACCACAAAATTTTTTCCTTTTTTTATTTTTTAATTAAATACTTTTTTTAGGTAAGAAGATTTAGTAAAAATAGTATCATTTAGAATACTTAATTAAGAGTATTTTACTGTTTTAAAAAAAAAAAAAAATTTACTTTAAATTTTATTAGACACTCTTAGCTTCAGTTGAGCTTTTAGTCATTAAACCAAACTACATTCGTACAATTACGATGAAACATTCTTTGAACTTAAAAATACATTGTTATAATACTAAACGTTTTACAAATTAGGAAAGATTTAAATAAATTATCTTAAGAGATAATTTATTTTGAAGTATCAAAATAGCAAACCCTATTAACGCTTACAAAATTTTTTTGCAATTTTTTATATTTTTGCAACCACAAAATTTTTTCCTTTTTTTATTTTTTAATTAAATACTTTTTTTAGGTAAGAAGATTTAGTAAAAATAGTATCATTTAGAATACTCAATCAAGAGTATTTTACTGTATTTAAAAAAAAAAAAAAAAAATTTCCCTGAACACTTATTGGAAATTCTTAGCTTTAGTTTAACTTTTTGACATTAAACAATTCTACATTCCTACAATTACGATGAAACGTTCTTTGACCTTAAAAATACATTGTTATAATATAAATCGTTTTACAAATTAGGAAAGATTTAAATAAATTATCTTAAGAGATAATTTATTTTGAAGTATCAAGATAGCAAACCCTATTAACGCTTACAAAATTTTTTTTCAATTTTTTATATTTTTGCAACCACAAAATTTTTTCCTTTTTTTATTTTTTAATTAAATACTTTTTTTAGGTAAGAAGATTTAATAAAAATAGTATCATTTAGAATACTTAATCAAGAGTATTTTACTGTATTTAAAAAAAAAAAAAAAAATTTACTTTAAATTTTATTAGACACTCTTAGCTTCAGTTGAGCTTTTAGTCATTAAACCAAACTACATTCGTACAATTACGATGAAACGTTCTTTGAACTTAAAAATACATTGTTATAATACTAAACGTTTTACAAATTAGGAAAGATTTAAATAAATTATCTTAAGAGATAATTTATTTTGAAGTATCAAAATAGCAAACCCTATTAACGCTTACAAAATTTTTTTGCAATTTTTTATATTTTTGCAACCACAAAATTTTTTCCTTTTTTTATTTTTTAATTAAATACTTTTTTTAGGTAAGAAGATTTAGTAAAAATAGTATCATTTAGAATACTCAATCAAGAGTATTTTACTGTATTTAAAAAAAAAAAAAAAAAATTTCCCTGAACACTTATTGGAAATTCTTAGCTTTAGTTTAACTTTTTGACATTAAACAATTCTACATTCCTACAATTACGATGAAACGTTCTTTGACCTTAAAAATACATTGTTATAATATGAATCGTTTTACAAATTAGGAAAGATTTAAATAAATTATCTTAAGAGATAATTTATTTTGAAGTATCAAGATAGCAAACCCTATTAACGCTTACAAAATTTTTTTTCAATTTTTTATATTTTTGCAACCACAAAATTTTTTCCTTTTTTTATTTTTTAATTAAATACTTTTTTTAGGTAAGAAGATTTAATAAAAATAGTATCATTTAGAATACTTAATCAAGAGTATTTTACTGTATTTAAAAAAAAAAAAAATTTACCTCCAATATTTATTAGACACTCTTAGCTTTAGTTGAGCTTTTAGTCATTATAAACCAAACTACATTCGTACAATTACGATGAAACGTTCTTTGAACTTAAAAATACATTGTTATAATACTAAACGTTTTACAAATTAGGAAAGATTTAAATAAATTATCTTAAGAGATCATTTATTTTGAAGTATCAAGTTAGCAAACCCTATTAACGCTTACAAAATTTTTTTTCATTTTTTTATATTTTTGCAACCACTAATTTTTTTCCTTTTTTTATTTTTTAATTAAATACTTTTTTTTAGGTAAGAAGATTTAATAAAAATAGTATCATTTAGAATACTTAATTAAGAGTATTTTACTGTTTAAAAAAAAAAAAAAAATTTACTTTCAATATTTATTAGACACTCTTAGCTTTAGTTGAGCTTTTATTCAATACCAAAATTAGGTTGAATCATTTTTTTTTCTTAATAATATATTATAAAAATATTAAACGTTTTAGTATTCAAAAAAGTTCTAAAAAATAGTATCTAATTTAAAATTTTAATTTTATAACCTGATACCAGTCGTTAATTATTTTATTTTTGATGAGATGTCTCGTAGAATATTATTCTGCTCTTGAAGGAGTGCGTTTCTCGCTGACGATACCTCCACAAAAGCTTTCGTGAACGATCGCACAGAGTCAGACCCTTCGGCCAAGGCTTGCATAGTCATTTGAGATCTAGCTTGAGTAAAACCTAGAGAATATGATAATAATTTTTATTACATTAATTTAATTTAGACTTCACAAACAAATTTAAAATATATAGTTTTGATGAAAAATATTTTTACTTGTTTTCGGGCTGCACGACGAAGCAATATTTTGCATTTTGCCCAAAAAGCTTTGTTTATATTCTTGCTTTATAGTATTTTCACCTTGAGCCGAACTTATTACTTTTGAGTTGTGATTTATTTTTGTATCAATTCTCTGGCCTTTGGAACCTACAAAAGAAAACATATGAATATGTTATAATTATTTATGATAAATAATTTAATTTTCTTGTGCAAAACTGTTTTAAATAAAGAAAAAAGCATAAAAAATTTAGTATTAAATAATTAAGTGTTATTAAGCTAGTAATGTTGCCATACTAACTTATACTTGATTTTCTTTGAGCCAATGTCAAGTTTTTTGGACTGTTTGAAAAAAAACTTTTATTTCCTACTAGGACACTAATTTGTGACTCTATAAAATTAATGAAATTATTGTTTATTCTGCATTGATTTTTACATTTTAATAACAATAATTTCAAAATTAGTAATTAAAACACAAGACACCCTGGTGCTTTTCAAGTTGTAATTAGTATGAATTATATATGATTAATATTAATATAATATTAAATTGTTACAATTTTTCTCACCGTTACTTTTAGCGGTCGAACTTGAGTGCAAGTAGGTATTTACTGGCTTACTTGCTTGTTTTGTGGAGTGATCAAGTGATGAAGTTAATGCAGATACTTGAGGAATTGAGATGATTCTCTTTTTAAGTGAAACTTGATTTCCAGGTAATGTGGTTTCTACATTTGCTTTTTAAACAAATCAATTTATACAAATTAATCAAGTGAAATACAAAATTATAAATTAATTGTTATAATGTACTGTTATAAAAATTTAATAGTACAATAAATAAGAGGACAAGTTTACATAAAAACCTTTGTTAGTGACTTATTTCCAAATAATGTATGTTATTAAATATTCAAAATTTTTTTTATTACAAGTATTAAGTGGAATAACTAAATTTTTAAAGGTGCTTGGAATATGTGCAGTAATGAAAATAATATTCACCTTTGTTGGTATTTGTAGATCCGGAGATATCTATTTTTCTTTTTTGTCCCAGCGATACTACAATGTTCTTGTTCTTTACAGATGGTGCCTCACAAGTATTTACTGCAGCCTCTTCGTTTTGGCAACCCACCTCTGGAATTATTTCTAGTCCTTGCTTGTGGCTACTTCCAGTAATAGATAGTATTTTTTCAAATCTAGAACTTATTGGAATTTGATTTAGGGGGTTTCCTGTTGCTTTCAACAATGTTTTCCTCTCCCCATTATATTTCTTTGCTCCAGATTTGTTGCGTGACCACCACTGTAAGGAATAAAATACATATAAAAAGTATTCAAAAACTATAATTTGTTTCCATTGACTTTAATTTCATATTAATGATGTTCTACTTACATTTTGAATTTGGTCAACAGTTTTAGGAGATCCTCGAGCTTGATCTACCAAGGTTTTCAGTTCATTCCACAACCTATTTTTTACCGCTTTTGGATTACATCCTATAGATTTATTAAAGGCAAAAGCTGTGTGGGTGGCCATGAAATCTATAATAATGTCAGCTTGTTCTGTAGTCATTCTGGACAAATCATAATTAATTAATATAAAAATTTTGAAAAATGCACCTTAAAATAAAATCTTACATTTCTTTAAAAAAAATAATGTAGTTATTATTATCACAGCAAAAATCATATACATTTTATCTGTATTTTATAAAAGGTAAAAACATTAGTAAAATCATGTAATTTTTTTGTTACTTGAATTATTAAATAATGTTTAGTGTAAACAAGAAATAGTATGCTTTGCAATAGATTATTAAATGATTTTTTGAGGTTATTAAGACAATAAAACTTACAGAAACAGATAAAATAATTGTTAGTCACAGTTTTTCTGACTTACCTCTCTTTTTCGTTGATCATTGGTAAAATGTGGGTAGAATTTTGTTCATTTAAATTGTTTTCCATTGTGAATTGTTATTAATCAAGGCACTGCATAAACTTTAGAACAACTATAAAAAAAAAAAACAAGAATTGAGAATCACTGAATCAGAAAGGAGAAATAATTTGCTAGATTCTGTATCTGAACAAATGTAATTTTAAAGTTTTTACACGTGAAAGCACGGCTTCTTCTTCTTCTTTCTGTTGATGCTGGCGCTAACTCGACAACGAATTTTGAAAGCACGGCGTATGCACGTTCCAAGAAGCCGACGAAATAAATGCGCAGACTACGAAAAAATATGAACTAACTCGCCAACTTGTTAGACCGATGCGCGCAGTGGCTGCGTTCGCTGTGAATGAATCGGATACAACGGAAATGCCCTATTGGAATCTTATGCGAGGAAAGTATACTAGAAAATTCTACAGTAAGGTCTCAATTGTCTGACTTCCCGGCATGTCGGGTTAAAATCTTTAAACGATTTTTCAGTTTTCTGTGTGTCTCTGTTAAAACGTGTGAATCTTATCAATAAAACAACTTTAATTTACACAAAAATGGGCAACGTGGTAAGTCATAAACCAGTATTTTCTGCAAAAGTTTTTCTTACTATTTTTCCAACTAATTATTTCAAAATTCTTTACAATAACTTAGTTGTACTTGAGTAATTTAGAGGTTATGCCAAGTTTTTAGATATTTTATACTCATAACAATTTTCAAATGATTACTTTAGAATGAGATTTCAAATCTCTTTTTTTTGAATTTAATAGTCTAAACAGTTTTTAAAATTCTAAACAGTCAATCTCATCAATATAACGACTTTAATTTACTCAAAAATGAGCAACGTGGTAACTCAAAAACCAGGATTTTCTGCGAAAGTTTCTCTTATTATTCTTCAAACTAATTATTTCAAAATTCTTTCCAGTAACTTAGTTGTACTTGAGTAGTTTAGAGGTTATGCCAAGTTTTTAGATATTTTATACTCATAAAAATTTTCAGATGATTGCTTTAGAATGAGATTTCAAATCTCTTTTCTTTGAATTTGATAGTCTAAACAGTTTTGAAAAAATACATAGAGATGATGCCTCATAAAAGCCAATTTTACATTAGTCAATAATTAAAATTATTTTTTCAAATGCTTCACTTTAACAACTTAAGTTATAAAATTGTGTTCAACTAATACATGAATGAAATGTCATGTAATAGTTTACAGAAATTGTATACTACCATCTAATATTAATAATAAATGTTATGAATTGCAGCTGGCAGCCCCAGCAATACTAGATGTGATGCAAGATGAAGAAATAGCTGCTGGTCGAGTAGCTGCAATGTTAAGAAGACAACACTTGCGGGATGAAAGTAATCCTTTTGAAGTCAGCGATGAGCAGTTCCGAAGGTATTATCGTATACCTCAGTATCTGGCAGTGGAACTGATAATGCTTATAGTGGATAGAGGCTATCTACCGATACATCCTCAAGGTGTGCCACCTCATCAGCAAGTGTTGTGCGTTTTAAGGTTCCTAGCAAGTGGCTGTTATCAAGCTGGTTTGGGACATGATTACAATCATGCAATGGGCCAAAGCACTGTGTCTAAATACATGCATAAAGTTATTCCAGCTATTAACCGACTGGCTCCAGAGTACATTAAGTTTCCCAGGAATGAGCTTCAGAGACAGCAAACCTCATTACGGTAAGTAAATATTTTGTTTTTTACTTTTTAAACTAAGTACTAAATAGATTTCTGAATGAAATTTAAGACTCTTTTTGTAAACAAAATCTATTTTATTATTTGAGGTTAAAAAATATTTGTTATTTAATGTAAAATAATTTGATCATTACAGATTCCAACAAAGCCTCGGATATCCTGGTGCACTAGGACTGATTGACTGTACATTAATAGGCATACACAGTCCATCTGATCATGAAGAAGCCTACATAGATCACCATCAAAATCATTCATTGAATGTTCAGACAGTATCGGATATGGATTACAATATTTGCAGTTTGAAAATAGTAAATGGCTCAACGCATGATGCATTTAACTGGCGATTTAGCAACATTAGACAAGAAATGATGAATTTAAGAAGAGATTTTGAAAATGGCGTAACACCAATGAATTATTTTTTAGTAGGTGAGTATTCCTGTTCATTTTTTATCATATTTGTTTGCAAACAATTGTAAGTTTTGAATAGACAGGTTGTAAATTTGTTGTAAATAATATTTACTATCAATTTCAAAATTGACAGTAAATATTTATTATTTCTATGAATATAATTGTTTAAACATTTCAAATTAAAAACCCTAATGTTGACGCTATATTAAAAATAAAAAATTTTTTAATTAGTTTTAGTTATTATAATTAAGTAATACTTTTTTCATTAAATGTATCGTCTTTTTTCAGGTGATTCAGGATATACTCAAGCTCCATATTTGATGGTCCCCATCAACGATGCTTTAGAAGGAACCCCAGAGTACAATTACTCAATGAACACAAGGAAGACTAGATGCAGGGTTGAACAATGCTTTGGCATCTGGAAAGAAGTAATGAGATGTATTAACTCCGAGAGAGTGTTACATTATGAACCGGAATTTGCTGCCGAAATAATCCAAGCATCTGCAGTTGTGTACAATTATATGCGACGTCACGGGTGCGTAAATTTTGTGCTTTAACAAAGTAACTTAAAATATTAATACATAAAATGGTTTAATTTTCTTTCAGTGTAAATTTTCCAATACCTCCAGCGCACAATAATCTCAGGAATGATCAAGTAAATTTTGCGATTATAGATGACGATTATGCTACAGGGTTGGCTGTGCGTCAGCAAATTATTGAAGAATATTTTTAATTTTTTTTTTTAATTATCAATAATATTACCAACAAAATAATTGATAAAAAGGGTAGAAAAACATAAAATTGAAAGAAAAAAAATGTTAAAAAAATTTTTTTTAAATATAAATTCTTGATATTCAACGGAACATTTCATCAAAAATGTTAATGATCTCAATCCAGTCGAGATAACCAGGTTATAAAATTAAAATTTTAAATTAGATACTATTTTTTAGAACTTTTTTAAATACTAAAACGTTTAATATTTTTATAATATATTATTAAGAAAAAAAAATGATTCAACCTAATTTTGGTATTGAATAAAAGCTCAACTAAAGCTAAGAGTGTCTAATAAATATTTAAAGCAAATTTTTTTTTTTTTTAAATACAGTAAAATACTCTTGATTAAGTATTCTAAATGATACTATTTTTATTAAATCTTCTTACCTAAAAAAAGTATGTAATTAAAAAATAAAAAAAGGAAAAAATTTTGTGGTTGCAAAAATATAAAAAATTGAAAAAAAATTTTGTAAGCGTTAATAGGGTTTGCTATCTTGATACTTCAAAATAAATTATCTCTTAAGATAATTTATTTAAATCTTTCCTAATTTGTAAAACGTTTAGTATTATAACAATGTATTTTTAAGTTCAAAGAACGTTTCATCGTAATTGTACGAATGTAGTTTGGTTTAATGACTAAAAGCTCAACTGAAGCTAAGAGTGTCTAATAAAATTTAAAGTAAATTTTTTTTTTTTTTTTTAAATACAGTAAAATACTCTTGATTAAGTATTCTAAATGATACTATTTTTACTAAATCTTCTTACCTAAAAAAAGTATTTAATTAAAAAATAAAAAAAGGAAAAAATTTTGTGGTTGCAAAAATATAAAAAATTGAAAAAAAATTTTGTAAGCGTTAATAGGGTTTGCTATTTTGATACTTCAAAATAAATTATCTCTTAAGATAATTTATTTAAATCTTTCCTAATTTGTAAAACGATTTATATTATAACAATGTATTTTTAAGGTCAAAGAACGTTTCATCGTAATTGTAGGAATGTAGAATTGTTTAATGTAAAAAAGTTAAACTAAAGCTAAGAATTTCCAATAAGTGTTTAGGGAAATTTTTTTTTTTTTTTTTTAAATAGAGTTAAATACTCTTAATAAAGTATTTTTAATGATACTATTTTAATTAAATCTTCTTCCATAAAGAAAAAAATAAATAAGAAGAAAAATTTTCCAATAAAATTTATTACAGTTTATTTTTCACGACAATTTTATACGTTCATTTCTGTTAAATGTTTTGAAAATTTTCTCTAAACACATTTTTTTGAGATACAGTGTGCATGTGAAAAATAAAAATAAAATAAATAAAGACAATTCATATGGATAGTGGTTGCATGGTTTGTAATCGTTGTCGGAACGAACTATTTCAATTAATATTTGTACGTCACCCAAAAAGTTAATTTTCATTAAATAAAGTTTAAACGCATCTCTCATTTTTTTATTCCAATTCTTTTATTTTAATAAATTTCTTTATTTCTTCATTTTTCACTGAAAAATTCAAATTTTAAAGAAAAACAATCATTTTCCATACCTAAGTTTAAAAATTTTTGGTAATATTGATTAGTATACTTTTTTTAAACTTGCCGCGTTGACTTCAGTACTACACCAGTATGAATCCCCCTGGCGGTGCCAAGCACTGCCAACGTTAAAAACATAACCTTTTTTTTTCCAACGAAAAAAAAAAAAAAATTTCGAGATTCGAGTTCGATTTTCGTTACCTCCATAAAGCCCCTGGGGTATTTTTAATCATCTGTTAATAGTTTTTTTTTTTTTTTTCTTTCAAACCTGTCCAGCATTATTGGAATGTAGAGCTCGAGGATTATTTATTAATTTTTTTATTTAAATGGCAAAAAACGCCGCAGTGGCTCCGGGCTAGAGCACGCGACTCCCAATCCTGGGGTCGTGGGTTCGATCCCAGGTATCGGCGATTTTATCGAGTGACTTTTCACGCGTTAAAATTGTCGGGATTGATAGTGCTTTCACAGTGGTACGGCAGCGAACACAATTTTTAAAATTAATTCAAGGCAATCGGTGGGTCAAACATGTTAAAAATTGAAAAAAGAATAAAAAATAACATCGAAATTATAGAGGGATGAATACAATTGATATAAATATAAAAATACCAAAATGAGAGTGCATAATTTGAAAATGACAAATTTATTCGAACATACGTAAAATTTTCCAGGAAATCTTGAATTATTCAATCAGAAACGTAATGAACCAACACTTTGAAGAAAAAATCGAACGCGTTATGAAGAGTCGTGCAATCAAAAAAATTTCTAAAATTATTTTTATTAAATTATGCATTTTTCTGCGATAACATATCGAAGTTCAAAACTAATTATTCGTTACCATCCCAAACAATTGTACAGTTTGTTCTATAAGTTGTACAGTAGAAGAAGAACTAATTCTGCACGACGAAGCAACTAAGAAAATTTGCAAAGATTTCTATTATATAAAAATAATAATTAAAAAACAAAAACAACCTGCCACCTATTTACTAAGTAAGCTGCAATATTCAACATTAGAAAAAAAAAAAAAACTGGAAAAAAAATTTATTTCGCTCAATCTAACTATACCAAAAAATCATACTTATGTAAATAAGACACTTGCTATGTTTATTTTATTTTATTTTTTGTAAAATATCATTCAATTTAGCTTAACATAACCTCGTACTAAATTAAATTAATTTATTTTGCATTGTTATGCTTAATAAAATAGGAATATATTTATTAGCAGTGCATAAAACTGTTTTGGCGTTGCAATGTATCATTTTCCAAAAGTTCCATTAATTTGATTTTCTTTGCAGTGCAGCGTTTGTCATGCGCTACACCAGCAAGGCCAACCCTTGCACCATTTTGCTTGAATGACATTAATAGTCATGCACTGCCCCGCACTGTATGCCAGGTTTGAGCCATGTTCTGCACGGCATTTCATCATTTTGTCTTGTAATAAACTAAACATCGTGATGAAACTTCATTGGTTCGGGAAGAACCGCAATAATGCACAGTATTACGAATTGAAGTGCACTGTTTTGGACTATTTCATCATTTACCGCACTGCAATGCACAGTATTCAGATTAAGGTGTACTATATTGCAGAAATTTGTCGTGCACTTTGGTGTTTTGATTCGCTGTGTACTGCGCGGCAATGCAATACATTGAGCTGATTAGCCGTGCACTGCACCGCAATGAATTGCACTGCACTAACTAATTCGCTATGCGCTGCACCGCAATGCAATGCACTGAACTAATGAACCGTGCACTGCACCGCAATGGAATGAACTGTTCTGACTAGCCGTGCACTGCACTGCACTAATTCACCGCGTACTGTACCGTAATGCACTGCACTGCACTAATTCGCCGTGCACTGTATCGCAATATACTACACTAATTCGCCGTGCACTGTACCGCAATGCACTGCACTGATTCGACGTGCACTGCACCGCAATGCACTGCACTGATTCGCCGTGCACTGCACCGCAATGTACTGCACTGCACTGATTCACCGTGCACTACACCGCAATGCACTGCTCTGTACTGATTCGCCGTGCAATGCACCGCAATGTACTGATTCGCCGTGCAACGAACCGCAATGTACTGGTTTGACGTGCGCTGCACCAAGACGCATAGGAATGGGATATTTCAAAATTTTTCAGCTTAACTTAAATGAATTTTATGGAATGTATGCACACATGATACATGCTTCTCAGATAAGTAAAATTGAAATTTTCAATCATTCGGAATTCCATTATTAAATTTTTTAGTATTTTAATTTTTTTAAAAACGTTTACATTCTAGATATCTTGCTTTTGTTTATTAAAATCTCCTACGACGTCCTTGGCTCGAGAAAAAAAAAAATATATATATATAATAATGTAAACAGATTAAGCGGTCACTATCGTGACAAAAAATCCAAATAGTAGTCACTATCCTGACTTCGTGTTACTATCATGACATGTCATGATAGTAATTTGTGTTTAAATTCCAAGAATTCGAGTTCCAGGCAAAACTAAGTTCCAGGAGTTGGGTGATAGGTTATTTGGGATGGGTTATTTTGGTTGAACCACGCAAACCTAGAAAAATTATTTATTGATGGGTTATTTTGGAAAAAAAAATAAAAAAAAGATGGGTTATTTTGGTTTTTTCGAATACGTGGGTGGATTGCGCGTGATTTGCGCTTGAGGAGGGATATTTTAGTTTTAGGTATTTTTATAAAAATCATTGTGTAAACAGTCATTGAAATTGTCTGTCATGATAGTATACGGCTCATTTTTGTATATATATATATATATATATATACCAATATTTAAACGTTCTAAAACTTTACAAAGTTTAATATTAACTATTGTTGAAGTGAGGAGGAGCTTGTGAAAAAAGTTAGAAACATTTTAAATTTTTACAACTTGACCTTGGCTCTTATGAGAAAATTAATAATCTTGCAATTACTTAATTTATAGCTCACAGATTTGAATGCAGCTTTGCACAAAAATGGTGGTTCAAATCTGACCTAAAGGTCTAAAATTTTGTAAGGACCTCAGGATTAGATGACAATACAAATTTATGTTCAGTTTTTGATCCGGACAACTAGGTCGCCGATGATGGGATACCTGGGAATCATCTTCGAGATATCGAGTTCATTTTTTTATGATGAACTTATATATTTCAATAACTGGTTGTTGATGATCTTTTCGACCTGGAAAACCAGGTCACCAATGACAGGGATACCTGGGGATAATCTTCGAGAAATTCGGTCAAATTTAAAAAAAATAATGTTAGGCATTCTTTACCAAATTTTAGATGATGTTCTTGACCTGGACACCTTCTTAACAGGTCTCTCCAGGGGCGTTATTTCCCTTATAGTGGGTCTGGATGCATCCAGACCCAGGAAATTCCGGGTCTAGAAATCCAGACCCAGGCGCGTTCAACCAACCATTGATCAGTTATCGCTCGAGCCTGAAACCCCCCAAACCCTGGGCACCAAGTTACATAAATAAACTGATCAGCTATCCCCCAAGCTGTAAACCCTCAAATACTCTAGGCGTCAAGTTCAACATAAAAACTTATCAGCTATCCCCCAAGCTCTAAGCCCCCAAAGCCCTGGGTGCCGTGTTAGATAAATAATCGATCGGACATTCCCCGAGCTCTAAGCCTCCAAAACTCTGGGCGCGCGAGTTCGATAAAAAATCGGTCAGTTATCCCTCAAGCCTTAAACCCTCCAAACCCTTGGCGTCGAGTTCGATAAACTTGGAATGACTGATCGATCATTTTTCTCGAGTCAAAGACGACGTAGGAGATTTGAATAAACAAAAGCAAGATATCTAGAATTTAAAACGTTTTTTTAAAAATTAAAATTCTAAAAAAATTAATAATTGAATTCCGAATGATTGAAAATTTCAATTTTACTTATCAGAAAAGCATGTATCATGTGTGCATACATTCCATTTAAGTTAAGCTGAAAAATTTTGAAACATCCCATTCCTATGCGTCTTGTTGCAGCGCACGTCAAACCAGTACATTGCGGTGTAGTACACGGCAAATCAGTGCAGTGCAGTGCATTGCGTGGCGAATCAGTGCAGTGCAGTGCATTGCACGGCGAATCAGTGCAGTGCAGTGCAATGCGGTTCACTACACGGCGAATCGGTGCAGTGCAGTGCATTGCGGTACAGTGCACGGGGAACTAGTGTAGTGCATTGCGGTACATTACACGGTGAATTAGTGCAGTGCAGTACACGGCAAGTCAGTTCAGTTCATTCCATTGTGGTACGGAGCACGGTTTCTCAGTTCAGTGCATTGCATTGCGGTGCAGTGCATAGCGAATTGGTGCAGTGCAATTCATTGCGGTGCAGTGCACGGCTAATCAGCTCAATGCATTGCATTGCCGCGCAGTACACAGCGAATCAAAACACCAAAGTGCACGACAAATTTGTGCAATATAGTACACCTTAATCTGAATACTGTGCATTACAGTGCGGTAAATGATGAAATAGTCAAAAATAGTGCACTTCAATTAGTAATACTGTGCATTATTGCGGTTCTTCCCGAACCAGTGAACTTTCATCGCGATGTTTAGTTTATTACAAGACAAAATGATGAAATGCCGTGCAGAACATGGCTCAAACCTGGCATACAGTGCGGGGCAGTGCATGACTATTAATGTCATTCCAGCAAAATGGTGCATGGGTTGGCCTTGCTGGTGTAGCGCATGACAAACGCTGCACTGCAAAGAAAATCAAATCAATGAAACCTTTGGAAAATGATACATTGCAACGCCAAAACAGTTTTATGTGCTACTCATAAATATATTCTTATTTTATTAAGCGCAACAATGCAAAATAAATTAATTTAAGTTAGTACGAGGTGATGTTAAGCTCAATTGAATGATAGTTTACAAAAAATAAAATAAAATAAACATAGTAAGTGTCTTATTTACAAAAGTATGATTTTTTAGTATAGTTAGATAGAGCGAAATCAATTTTTTTTACAGTTTGTTTTTTTTTTTTTTTTTTTCTAAAGTTGAAAATTGCAGCTTACTTAGTAAATAGGTGGCAGGTTGTTTTTGTTTTTTAATTATTATTTCTTATAATAGAAATCTTTGCAAATTTTCTAAGTTGCTTCGTCGTGCAGAATTAGTTCTTCTTCTACTGCACAACTTATAGAACAAACTGTACAATTGTTTGGGATGGTAACGAATAATTAATTTTGAACCTCGATATGTTATCGCAGAAAAATGCATAATTTAATAAAAATAATTTTAGTAATTTTTTTAATTGCACGACTCTTCATAACGCGTTCGATTTTTTCTTCAACGGGTTGGTTCATTACGTTTCTCATTGAATAATTCAAGATTTCCTGGAATATTTTACCCATGTTTGAATAAATTTGTCATTTTCAAATTATGCACTCTCATTTTGGTATTTTTATATTTATATCAATTGTATTCATCCCTCTATAATTTTGATGTTATTTTTTATTCTTTTTTCCACTTTCAACATGTTTGACCCACCGATTGCCTTGAATTAATTTTAAAAATTGTGTTCGCTGCCGTGCCACTGTGAAGGCACTATGAATCCACTGTGGCTTAGGTGATGCCCTATATCACTTGTTCCAACTCGGACATCCGAAGGCCGACTAAATTCTCTCCGTAAACATTGACCAGCCGCAATGTTTACGGAGTCCGAATCAGAGTCGACCGATCACCGACCGGAAAAAGTGTGTACGGTTGACTACTTAACCGGGTTGAGCTTGAGTATCCCGATGCGCTTGCGGCTAGTTGGGTCAACTGAGTCCCCGAAAACCAAAATGCAAGCATTGCTCGAGAGACTCGCTCAATCGAGGTTCTTTAAGGGGGTTATTAGAGTACGGTCAGAAATTAAGAATTGGGCTGAAACCACGTTAAAAAGCACCAGAGAGAAAAACAGAGTAAACTGTATAAAAAAAAAAAAAACAACTTAGAGTAGGACTGGCATAAGCCCCCTCACAGAGGTGGTGGGGGTGCCCCCGCTATAAGGCCTTGAACGCAAAAAAAAAAAAAAAAAAAAAATGGCAAAACTTAAATATTTTTGGCACTCCAATGGGTTCCCCTATCTCACCCATTTTTCTTATATTGTCACGATTGACCTCTAACAGGACTTGAAATTTGAGGTTTTGTACAGATATGCACGCCTTTTCTATTTTCGCTACATTGACGATATTTTTGTCTCTGTAAAGAGTGAGCGTATCGCTGGTTTCTTAAATATTTTTAGCACATCAAATAAACATCTCAAATTTACGTATGAGATTGAGAATTGTGGCAGCATGAATTTACTTCATAAAGCTATCATAAGGAAGGGTGAGAATCTTGTTATGGATTGGTACCATAAACCCACCAACACTATTCGTCTGATTAATTTTAATTCTAATCATTCGATTCAGCAGAAGAGGAACATCGTGATGAATCTCGTGAATAGAGCTATTCGAACATCCAAGGAGTAACTATATATATAAAAATTACACGTGAAATTTGGTGTAACTTGCAGCAACTGTCTCTCTCGCACTCGTGCAAGAGATAGGATTTGGGTATTCGCCTTGTCCAGACCAGCATCAGCGCCAATTTTCTCATGTATTTTAGTCCTGGCGGTCAAAATGTGAACCCTTGAGTGGTGGGTAAACGGGTGCATTTGTATATCTATATCGATCAGCTGTGATTCTGGTCTGGACAGGGCGAATAACTTGTAGAGCGCCCTCTGTCGGGGCTTGGACATGCGAATTCTCTTGTCTCACTTTTGTTTTCATGAGGAAAATTTGAGATTGATCAGACGACAATTGTTTGGATCTCAAAAGGTTTATAGATGTCATTAACAGTAAAAAACTTCGGCATAACGAATCTCCTCGCGAGATGGACTTTGTTGACAGCGATCGACCCCTTTTTGTTTCTGTCCCAGATGAACAGCAGTTTTTTTTTTTAAATGTTACAAAATGCTTCGTAAATACAAAATTTTTCCGGTTTCTAAAATTAGTCATAGTATAAGCAACATTGTAAAACTCGGCAAAGACAAAACAGAAAAATGGGACGTAGCGAACATCGTTTCTAAATTTAATTGAAAAGACTGTCCAGCCACATACGTCGGGCAAACCAAACGTTCGCTAGGTGTTCGCATAAAAGAAAACAAGAAGAAGAGCGAGAATTCAGTAGTCAGTCTACACTCTGATCTTCAAAAACATACCTTTGATTTCCAAAACGAAAATAATGGGTAGAGAACCTACATACCGAAAACGGCTAATTTCTGAAATGTTATATATTCTTGTACACACAATTCCTCAGTAGAGTTGGTCACTCTCTATACATAGAAGACACACAATTCCTCAGTAGAGATTATTACTCTCTATTCTGAATCAATCGCTATTATGTTTTGACCCACCTCTCCGGACACTTTGTTTACATTTAACTCATTATCCCCTTGATTTGTATACCTTACATCCAATACTCCTTTTCCTCTCATTTTTCATTCTGACCTTCCCGAAGAACATTACTCTTTCGGTTTTAAATTACAGACATTGAAATTGTACCTTTGACTCTTACATTAGGTTTGTAAATTTCATAAAAAATTTTTGTAATCAAATTTCTTATCTGTAAATAATTACTCTTTGTAAACTAATAATTAAACTTCAAACACTGCTCGAAAAGGTCTCACATCGGTGGAAGAAACGTTGCACCAATTTTAGTAAATTAATGACTCTAAAACTAAAAAGTGTTGTTAATTGTCGTCCCTGGAGATCCTTTCGAATTCAACTACCTTACATGCCAAGCGTATTGGGTTGTAGACCTTGGGGTATTTTTAATCATTAATAAATAGTTATTACTTTTTTTTTTTTTTAATCCAGACATCCAGCACTATTCAGTTGTGGAGCTTAGAGGACTTTTTTTTATTCATTAGTTTATTAAAAAAACGCTGGCCATACAGCATTATTGGGTTGTAGAGCTAGGGGATTTTTTATTTATTTATAAAAAATAAATACCCAGACGTCCAGCGTTATTGTGTTGTAGATCCTACCCCTGATATCCAGTTGAATTTCGGTTCCAATTAGTTGGCTGGATTTTTAGCTGTATATCCAGCTGGAATTTCTGCTGGATTTCAATTTTAAGCAATATTAAAAAAAAAAAAAATTTTCATCCAGTTGAAATTTTTGCTGGATATCCAACAAGAAATTCAGCCGTCAAATTGGAACCGAAATTTTGCTGGATTTTGGGAGTAGGGGAGTTTGGGTGATCATTTATTAATTTTTTTTTTCTTAAAATAACTCTAACGCTCAGAGTTATTGAATTATTCAGCCTGCGCAAAAAATTAAATATTTATTTATAAACAAATTTAAATTAAACAACTATAAAAATATTGTCGTTTACTAAATTTTTATAAAATCATTCCAATGTTCTTTAACCTTAGCTCATAGAACGCATAGCAATCTAAAATAACCTCTTTGTCGGGCTTCTATGACTTGAAGTAACTGCTATGTCCCCATGCCCACTTTCTCGAATTCATCTCTGACTTAAGATCACCCTTCACTTCACTACGCACCTCTGCCTTGGCAGTTGCAACTTGCACTCCTCTTATTATACCTATTTTTCACACTCTTAACTTAAACTTGATGACATTATTCTTGTTCTCTTAGTTCAGCCTCAGCCTATGAATTTTTGTTTCTGTCGACTGCTAAAGAGCCGAGTACTAAAGCTATTTGGGTTGGTTTAAAAATTTTTTTTTTTTTTTTTTCTTAACTCATTCAAACGATTTCTGTCAATTTCTTTCGAAAATTTACATTGTTATAATTGTTTAAAAAAAATCAGATTACCAAATTTGTACATTTTTTTTAATTGCTTGTATCTAGTAGTTGATACAAATTATTTATTAAAGCTACTTTTTGTTTTGAATTTTAAACATATTTTTTAAATATCTTTTGTAGTGGAAACATTTTTTTCAATTTAATTGTTCAGACTGTAAAGAATTGATATAGAACCCTAAATTTATTTGTTTATAAGTTTTATTTAAAAAATTTTTTATTGGTTCATTTATTTCACAGGTGAGATTACAGAATCATTAACAGCTTAACCTAAAAGTTTATCAATTTTAGCTGTTAAGCTAGACTTGTTTTAACATTTTTTCTTTGTTCCACAGACATAGTTTATTGAAAAAAAAAAAAAAAAAACTTAAACTTTGATTAGATATTACTTTGAAAATTTTCAAATTCCAGAATACAACCAAAAATATTTTAAATGTTATATACACACATATCTTTCTAATTTGTAGTACTTAGTTTTATACATTTAACATTATCCAATAATATTTTTGTTTATATCATTTTTTTTCCTTTTTATTTTTTTCATTTAAAAGACATTGATTGGATTTAAGAACTCTACTCTTTGAATAATGAATTATTGAATTGAATTATTATTGAATTGAACTAATCATTGAATTGAATTATTTAATGGATGCTCAACAAAAGTAAATCATTTAGTAAATACTTTTTATATTGGCATTCCTTATAAGAGCGCCTTTAAGAAGTAATTTCAAAGCTACTGCTGAATTTTTGAAGTTAATGTACATGGTGAGTCCCAGAGATTACTCAATTTTTCAGTGAGGAAATAAAACTGTTATTTTTCAGAAAAATTAATTGATATCATGTGGGTGTTTGGTTATGGGTCACTTATTTGGAAAGCAGATTTTCCATATGAAAAAAAAGTTATTGGTCACATTAAAGGCTTTGTTAGAAGATTTTACCAAAAGAGTACTTATCATAGAGGTGTTCCTAGTCAGGTAAGTGCTTATGACTATAATTATTCATTTTTTTCTTTTTTTGTATTAAAAATATAATATTAAAACTATTTAAACTAAAACAATGTTTTTATATGAGAGCCTTGAAACTTTTATACTACCCATGTGATAATATTTATTTTGGTTCATTGAAACAAATAAGTAACTACTACCTTTTAAGACAATTTTTTTAATTGTATATACCTGTAATCTTTTAGTTGTCCGCGTATGTCTGCATGTCTGTCTGCGTGTTTTTGTTGAAGAAATTATTTTCCATAAAATTATTATTGCATTACAAAAAATTCTGATATATTCTATCAGAATGACTTTGTTCAATTTTTCGATCAACTATATAGAATAATAAAATTTTTAAAAATTTATTGTTATTGACAAAAGAATAATTAATTTAACAAACATTTTCTGTAATCTTAAATCTACCTTCATACATTAATCGTTAATTGGCTCATAGACATGGTGCCCCCCGGACATGGTGCCCCCCGCTTTATTTGGGAAGATTGACCGTCACAGTTACCGCGCACGTTTGAAAGCTGAATTACAGAAACCGTTGCAAATAATTAATCAACAAATAAATTTATAAATAAACCGCTAAGCTCTAAGCCCCAATAACGCTAGGGAGAGCGATAAATAAATTATTTTTTATAAACAATTAATTAAACCACCAAGCTCTAAACCCTCATGACGCTGGGGACAGCGATAGATAAATAATTTTTTATAAACAATTCAGTAAACCAACAAGCTCTGAACCACCATAACGCTGAGGAGAGCGATCAATAAATTATTTTTTGTAGACAATTAATTAAACCGCCAAGCTCTAAAGCCCCATAACGCTGGGGAGAGCGATTAATAAATTATTTTTGATAAACAATTAAATAAACCGCTAAGCTCTAAACCCCCATAACGCTGGGGAGAGCGAAAAATAAATTTTTTTTTATAAATAATTAGACAAACCGTCAAGCTCTAAGCTCCGATAACGCTGCACCTGCTGCAAAAGATTCATTCAATTTTATTGAAACTCAATGTATTTGAATGATATTTAATAGATTTGAATAGTTTGAATGGTCAGTCGAAAATTTTTTAATTGAAATCAATTGATTTCAATTCAAACTTTCTTTTTGACGACGTAATTTAATAAAATTGAATCGATTGCAATGGCGAGTTTAATAAAAATGAATTAATTTTAATAATTTATTTCATCAATAGAATTTGATTGTCACGACCGAATAAAATTCAATCAATTTTAATGGTTTTTTCAATGAAAATTAATTGATTTCAATAGTCTTTTATTCAATTAAATTCAATGATCATAAATTTCATGAAGGTAAAAAATCGAATCGATTTTAATGGTTTTTTCAATAAAAATCAATTGATTTCAATAGTTTTTTATTCAATGATTTCAATGATCGTAAATTTCATGAAGGTGAAAAAATCGAATCGGTTTTAATGGTTATTCCAATGAAAATCAATGGATTTTGACAAACTTTTATCCAATGAAATTCAATGATCGTGAATTTCATGAATGTCTAAAAAATCGAATGAATTTTAATGGTTATATCAATGGAAATCAATGGATTTTAATCAACTTTTGTTCGATGAAACTCAATAATCAATGGATTTAAATCAACTTTTGAAAAAGTCAGATTTGAATGAATTTCAATGCACTTTCCGGTCAATAAGAATCAATGGTCGCAAATTTTATAGGCTTAATATAAATGAATCGATTTGAATGGTTTTTTCCAAGGATTTGGATCGATTACGACTTGATGATTCTGCAAGGTCTTGAAAAGTTTTAATCATCAGTGAAATTTTTTTAAATCCATTCAAATCAATTTTAATGTACTTTTCGAAAAAAATAATGAGAATATAATCGCTTCAATGGGTTTCTTTGCAGCTTGAACTTTTATTATTTCAAAATTATCTATTAATATGAATTGTTTTGAATGAAAAGTTTTTGTATTCAGGACGTTCTATCGTAGCGGTGGTGGTGGGGGGAGAGACTTATAGGTTAGGCACGGGAACAGCTGCCACGCGCTTTGAGTCTTCTCGGCCGCTGGATAAAATTATTTTATTCTTAACTAGTTAGTACTCAATACTTAATGAACAAAACTTTTTGAAATTTTAACACTGAATTACTGAAAACATTTAGTTTCTGACAGTGTAAATCAAAAGTTGAAATCACTTTTTAAAAAATTAGGAAAAATCAGCAAACATTTTACCGATGCAATGCTGAAATTGTTTAGAAACCCATAAGAAATTTTCCAAAAACATAGCAATTTGTTCCTTAAGGCTTAAGGAATAACAGATCCAAATTTCAAGATGATTTGCAACCTGGTTCAAAAACTACAGCAAAAAAAAATAGCATGGTTTTTTCATAAGAGCCTGTGTTAAACCACCCGGTTAGAGCGATTTTAGGACAGTTGAATTCTTAATGAATTATAAATTATAGATTCATTAATTTTTATTGTAAAAAAAAAAAACAGAAAAAACAATCTATTTTATACAAGTTTGAAGTTTTGAGACAATTAAATTCTATTAAACTGAAAAGTTTTCAAACATTCATACTTATTGGGGGGTGGTGGGGGGGGGTAAACCCTGGAGGGGCGATGCCAGTGCTATTTCGGAGACGCCTTCGCTCGACGATTTTTTCCCTTGGTAAACGCCATTTTGTCCATATACATCTGAAACAAAAATTTCAGGAAGATTCGGTTAAAAGATAAGTTTTCCTTGGTAATAACACGAGGATTTTTTTTTTTCACTTTTTGACGATTTGGCAAGTAACATTTTTAGTCGAAAAAACGACATTTGACTTCAAACAGCCACCAAATCGTCAAAAAGTGAAAAAAAATCCTTATTACCAGGAAAAACTTATCTTCTAACAGAATCTTCCTGAAATTTTTGTTTCAGATGTTTATGGACAAAATGGCATTTACCACGGGAAAAAATCGTCGAACGAAGGCGTCTCCGAAAAAGCACTGGCATCGGCTTGTTTTTTAATATTTTTATTCAAAAAAATTACAGAAAGTAGTTCAAATGTTACTTTATTATGTACACTATTAATAAATTAAATAATTTTTGCCGTTTGCTCAAGAAAAATCATGAAAAATTTGCTTTTTTTGCCCTCCAGGGAAAAAGCTAATTGACTACCCCCCAAGCTCTAAGCCCCCAAAACCCTGGGCGCCCGAATTCAACAAAAAGGCTGATCGGCTACCCCCCCAGCTCTGAACCCCCAAACCTTGGGTGCCTGAGTTCAATAAAACAAACTGATAAGTTGGGGGTTTAGAAATTGGGGGAAATCTGATTCATTTTTTTGTTGAACTCGGGCGCCCAGCGTCTTGGAGGCTTAGAGCTTGGGGCTAGCCTATCAGCTTCTTTGTTGACTCGGGCGCCCATCGTCTTGGGGGCTTAGAGCCTGGCGAATCATTTAATTGTTTATAAAAAAAAATTTATTTATCGCTCTCCCCAGCGTTATCGGGGTTTAGAGCTTGACGGTTTGTCTAATTGTTTATAAAAAATAATTTATTTATCACCCTCCCCATCGTTATGGGGGTTTGGAGCATGTCGGTTTATTTAATAGTTTATAAAAAATAATTTATTTATCGGTCTCCCCAGCATTATGGGGGTTTAGAGCTTGGTGGTTTATTTAATTGTTTATAAAAAATTACTTATCTATCGCTCTCGCCAGCGTTATAGGGGTTTAGAGCTGGGTGGTTTATTTAATAGTTTATAAAAAATTACTTATTTATCGCTCTCCCCAGCGTTATAGGGGTTTGGAGCTTGTCGGTTTATTAAATTGTTTATAAAAAATAATTTACCAATCGCTCTCCCCAGCGTTATGGGGGCTTAGAGCTTGGCGGTTTATTTAATTGTAAAAAAAAAAAATTTATTTATCGCTTTCCCTAGCGTTATGGGGGCTTAGCTTAGCGGTTTAATTAATTGTTTATAAAAAAAAATTTATTTATCTCTGTCCTCAGTGTTATGGGGGTTCGGAGCTTGTCGGCTTACTTAATTGTTTATAAAAAATAATTTATTTATCGCTCTCCCCAGCGTTATGAGGGCTTAGCTTGGCGGTTTAATTAATTGTTTATTTATTTAATTATTCATTTTATTTTATTAACGGGCTTTCAACCCTTTAGTACATAAATTTTTAAATACAATAGTTAGGTTTTTAACATGTCGAGTTGAAAAAATAGAGATATAATTCAATTTATATCGCTAGCTAAATGATATACATAGTTAATATAATGGATTCTTACAGTTTAAGTAATACTACATAGTTATAAATAGTAAATACAACTAGGTAACAGAAAAAAAAAAATATATGAGATCAATTATAGATAGGCTGGCTCGATGACAATTTCATTCAGAGAAATACCTAAGACTTAGTTCCTTATTAATCGTTGCGAAGTTCGCTAATCTAAGTCCCAGTAAATCCATAGTATCCACGCGCAAGCTCGCGTTCAAGGCATTCAGGCTGAGGGAAGTCCGATCTATTATAGAACGATGGTTTAGATCCCCCTGTTTGAGTTCAATGGTAAAAATGATTTGATTTTTCCTGAGAATTCTCACTGGACTGAAGAACTTAAGTTTGTTAGCTAAAGGTTGGGAGTCAGTAACGTTTGTGGCTAATTTAAACATAAATAAGTTATCCTGGCTCAGGCGATGAGATTTTAATGAGCTTATTTTGGCGCCCGAGTTCAACAAAAAAACTGATCAGCTATCCCCCAAGCTCTAAACCCCAGAAACCCTGGGCACCCGAGTTAAGCAAAAAAACTGATCAGCTATCCCCCAAGCTTTAAGCCCCCAAATACCCTGGGCACCCGAGTTCAATAAATAAACTGATCAGATATCCCTCAAGTTCTTGACCCGCAAAACTGTGGGCGCCTGGGTTCAACAAAAAAATTGATCGGCAACGCCCCCCCCCCCCCCCCCCCCCCAGCTCCAAGCCACCAAAACCCTGGGCACCCAAGTTCAACAAAATACTGATTGGCTACCCCCCAAGCTCTAAGCCCTAAATACCCTGGGCGCTCGAGTTCAACTAAATACTGATAGGCTACCCCCAAAGCTTTGAGCCCCAAGAACCCTGGGCACCCAAGTTCAACAAAATACTGATTGGCTACCCCCCAAGATTTTAGCCCCAAAAACCCTGGGCACCCGAGTTCAACAAAATAATTAATCGGCAACCCCCAAGCTCTAACCCCCAAAAACATGGGTGCCCGAGTTCAACCAAATATTGATCGGCTATCCCCCAAGCTCAGAACTCCCAAATACTCTGGGTGCCCGAGTTTAACAAAATACTGATTGGCTATCCCCCAAGCTCTAAACCCTCAAATATCCTGGGTACCCGAGTTCAACAAAAAAATTGATTGGCATCCTCCTAAGCTCAAAGTCCCCAAAACCCTGGGCGTCCAAGTTCAACTTGAGGGGTAGCCAATCTGTATTTTGTTGAGCTCGGGTGCCCAGGGTTTTGGTGGCTTGGAGCTTGGGAGGTAGCCAATCAGTATTTTGTTGAACTCGGGTGCCCAGGGTTTTGGTGGCTTGGAGCTGGGGGGGGGGGGGGGGGGAGGCGTAGCCGATCAATTTTTTGTTGAACCCAGGCGCCCACAGTTTTGTGGGTCTAGAACTTGAGGGATATCTGATCAGTTTTTTTGCTTAACTCGGGTGCCCAGGGTTTCTGGGGTTTAGAGCTTGGGGGATAGCTGATCAGTTTTTTGTTGCACTCGGGCGCCCAGGATATTTGGGGGTTTACAGCTTGGGGGTTATGCGATAAGTTTTTAATTGAACTCGGGCGCCCAGGATATTTGTGGGTTGATTTTTAAGAATGAAAATTTTCGCAAAAAAAAAGTAATTCATTTTTCTAGATTTTGAGGCCTTCTAAGTTGAGCTTAAAAGTGAGGCCCGGGGCTGCAGTCCCCCAAGCCCCCCGCCCCTTAATCCGGGCCTGCCGATCAATTTTTTTATTGAACCCGGGCGCCCAGGGTATTTGGGGGTTAGAGCTTGGGGGGTAGCCAATCAGTTTTTTTGTTGAATTCGGTTGCCCAGGGTTTTGGTGGCTTGGAGCTGGGGGGGGGGGGGTAGCCAATCACTTTCTTTGTCGAACTCGGGCGCCCAGGGTTTTGGGGGTTAGAGCTTGGGAGGTAGCTAATCAGTATTTAGTTGAACTCGGGCGGCCAGGGTATTTGGGGGGTTAGAGCTTGGGGGGTAGCTAATCAGTTTTTTTGTTGAACTCGGGCACGCAGGGTTTTGTGGGCTTAGAGCTTGGGGTGTAGCCAATTAGTTTTTTTGCCATCTGACAGAAATTTTATTTAAAAACTGTCTTACCATCAAAGAATTTCTTTTTCAGCCAAAAAAAGTTTTGTCGGCGAGATTTTTTTCGGTGAGACTTATTGTCGGCGAGAATTTGATCTGCGAGATTTTTTGTCGGCGAGATTTTCAGTTATGGTTTTGCAACATACTCCCTCTACTTGATCATAGTTATGGTCGAGGTAAGACATTGGTTTATTATTTTTGTAGGATAGATAGCGAAGGAAGCGATGTTGTATTTTTTCCAATGATAGAGATTTATATGAAGTTTGAGGTGACCAGATAACTGATGCATAACATAGAGTAGGACGTACTAATGATAAATATAGGGTTCTTATGGCTTCGATATCTTTCAGAGGCCTTGATGATCTTACTACCATATGCAGGGATTTAGAATCTTTGTTTTTGATGTAGTTCACATGAGAGTCGAAATTCAATTTGGAGTCGACAATAACCCCTAATTCCTTCATTTCTGCGCAACGGTGCAAGGATTCACCATTTATAGTATAATCAAACGAAATATGTGTAGTTCGAGTGAACGTAAGAAAAGTGCACTTTTTGAGATTTAATGGGAGTTCGTTTTCAATAGTCCATTGGTGCAAGGAATCAAGGTCAATTTGAAGTTGAATACAATCTGACAGCGATTTAACAATTTTATAAATTTTTGAGTCATCTGCAAAAAGAAGGAAATTCGAAAATTTAATTATCTGCCTGATATCGTTGATAAAGACTAGGAATAGGAGTGGACCCAGGTGTGACCCCTGGGGCACCCCAGACGTGGCAATATATTCATATGATAAATGGTTCTTTATTTTGACAGAGTGTGGACGGTTTTGAAGGTAAGATTTAATCCACCGAATAAGTCGGCCAGAAATACCGAGAGATTTAAGTTTATCCAGAAGTCGAGCATGGCTCACTGAGTCAAAGGCTTTCTGGAAATCTAAATATATACAGTCTAGTTGGGCTTTCAGTGAGAAAGAATTCACTATTTCTTCGGTAAGTAGTGTAAGATTTGTCTCAATAGAGCGACGTGGCATAAAGCCATGTTGTACGTCTATAATATGAGGATGAATAAAAGAAGAGAGTTGTTGTTCGACAAGTTTATCAAATAACTTAGCAAAGAGACACATCTTTGCTATGGGTCTATATTTGAGTATATCGTTTCTAGGGCCTTTCTTATGAATAGGTGTTGAATACACCTCTATCCATCTCTTTGGAAATTTGCCATCCCTAAGTGATTTATTATATAAATAAAATAAAGGTTTAGCTAGGTGGGTGGCACAATTTGTTAAAAAGATGGAATGTATACCGTCGGGACCAGGACTGAGACTAGTTTTTATGTTTTTTAGTTTGTTAAGAATGTCGAAATGAGTAATAAGAATTGAAGAGAGAGAACCGGGCAGATCTGTGTCAGGAAGTTGAGAATTTATTGTTTCTGAGTTTTTGAATACGGAGGAAAAATTTTGGGCAAAGAAAGAAACTATATCATCCACTTTGTTTGTTTTGATGTTTTGATAAACCATATTGTCGGGATAACCGTGCATGTTCTTACCTTCATTTATAAATCTCCAAAATTTTTTTGGATTCAATTTGAGTTCAGAGGAGGTTTTATTTATGAAGTTTTTATAATCTCGAGAAATAAGAGAACTACATAGTGATCTTTGAGCTCTGAAATTTAGATAATGCGGTAGTTCCTCTGTGTCTTTACATTGTTTATATTTTTTAAGGAGACATTTTTTTAGTTTAATAGCCTTGATGAGTTTAGAAGTGAACCATGAAGGGTATGTACTTGTCTTGAAATGGGTCTTGGGGACAATTTTTTCAATAATTAAGAAAAGATGGTAGCAGAAAGTATCAACACAGTTATCTATATCGTCACTAGTTAGGAGTGAATCGCAATTTATAAGAGACAATTCATTATTAATTTCGAGATAATTAGCGTTTTTAAAGTTGTAGTACACTTCTTCAAGATTTGCAGGGGATTCAGCACGAAATTCTAATGTAATGTCAGTTGGGGGGTGAAAACTATCTATGAGACTTATTGGGTCAGGTGCCATGGAAACAAAATAATTTTGGAAATTTGAGAAAAACAAGTCTAGAATATTTCCATTACAGTTCAAGAGATTAGATATTTGTTTGAGAGATAAGTAGTTAGTGCAGTTTTCAAGAAGAGAAGCAGAATTGGCTATTATTCTAGATGAATGTGAACAAGATGCTTGGCAAATATCTAAATTATAAGACCAAGTTGTATTTGATATATTGAAATCACCGCACAGAAATAAATTTTCGGTGAATTTATCTGACAGGGAGGTTAGGCAGTGTGTAAAATTATTTAGGTAGTAGAAGAAATCATTCCGATCAGTGAAAGAAGTAAAGGGGGGAAGGTAAATAGCGATCAGGTTTATGGTTTGATTAAGGTGGTGTAATTGAATAAAAATATACTCAAGTCCATTCTGTCTAGAAGAGATGAGACAACATTGTATGGACTCCTTGACATAAATGACTGGGCCACCACCTCTGTCCTTACCAGTAAGATCGAAGTTCCTATCAGACCTGAATGTCTTGAAGCCTTTAATGTAGAGTTCAGAATCTGAGACAGTGTCATCAAGCCAGGTCTCTAAAATAACAAAAACATCATAAGTAATAGTATTTTGTATAATATTTAATTTTAATTGTAATAATTTATTTTTGATACTTCTGCAGTTTTTGGTAGTATATTCTGAAAGTATGAGATCCACAATGACTTAGTTTTTTGATATAGTTTTCTGATTTTTCTTGACTATCTGGGGAATTCCATTGATATGCTGAATATGTAGATTTTTTTCATTGTTCTTTACTCTTTTATCCAGTTCATTATAAACAGCTCTGTAAAGGTCTCTTTGTTTAGTAGTTTTGTCAGTAGAGAGTTTGACATCTTTGAATTCATCAACCATCAGGTTTTTTTTGTTGTTAAATATCCATTCGACATCACTCTGGTTGAGTAGGCAGACTTTAATAGGTCTAGGATTTAACTTGACTGGATCTAGTGTGCCTAATCTAAAAAGTCTTATATTTGTGGTGTTGATGTGTGTGTTTTTTAGGAATAGGGCGATTTTGTCCAAATCTTCTTGAGGGTTTTTTGTTTCTGGTATTTCTCTGACAATAAAATTTTTGGATCTTCTTTGCCTCTCATGCAGTTCAGAAATAACGTCAAGTTCCCATTGTTGTTGACTGAATGGGAGATCAGTTTTAAAAGATGCAATGTCGTCAGCCTGGGCTTGAAGCGCATTGGAAAGATGAGTAAGCAATTCATCATGCTTTTTTACTTTAGAAGTAAGGGCTGTAACTGACTGAGACAGATTTTTTATATCATTAGAGAAAGTTTCAAATTTATCACTTAAATATGTAATATTTTTACTTTTGTTCTCAACCTGTGTCGAATTTTCCTTAAATTGACTTGAATTTAATTCTTTAATTAAGTTAAAGAGTTTTTGATTTTCTAAAGAGAGAGTGGAGACTGATTGTTCAAATGAAAAAGTGTTAGTAATATCGTCCTCACCAACAAAAGTTTTATTCAAAGATGAAACTGCAGGTAGAATTTGTGAGCTGGCTGATGTTTCCTGGAGTTTTGAGGTTAGAGTTTTGTTACCTAAACACTTCTTAAAAAATCCATTTTTAAGTCGCCCAGCGCGATCCGGAGCAGAGCAGGATTTATGATAAGATGTTTCGCAACCGGGGCATTTATATACACTATCAACGGTGATAACCTCCTTGTTGCAGTATCCACATGTAGGCATTTTGGGTTAAAACACGTGGTCGTGTGCTTCGCACGGTCAACGATAGAGAGTAATCACTGAATTTATAGAGTTCATACAAATATCAGAAAAGTAGAATTTTTACAATAAATTTTAACTTAAATTTGGGATTAAAAGATTTTCCTATAATATATAAATGTATTATATTTAGCTGGCGATTTAAGAGAACGTATGCACTTGGCGACACCTGTTTATAAAAAATAATTTATTTATCGATCTTCTCAGCGTTATGGGGGTTCAGAGCTTGTCGGCTTACTTAATTGTTTATAAAAAATAATTTAACTATCGCTGTCCTCAGCGTTATGAGGGTTTAAAGCTTGTCGGTTTATTTAATTGTTTATAAAAAAAATTTATTTATCGCTCTCCCCAGGGTTATGGGGGTTTAGAGCTTGACGGTTTAATTAATTGTTTATAAAAAATAATTTATTTATCGCTCTCCTCAGCGTTATGGGGGTTCAGAGCTTGTCGGTTAACTCAATTGTTTATAAAAAATTATTTATCTATTCAGACATCCAAGGAATAGCTATAGATATACAAATTACACGTGAAATTCTGTATAACTTACAGCAACTGTCTCTCTCGCACTCGTCCAAGAGATAGGAATTTGGTATAACTTCAGAGCGCCCTCTGTCGGGGCTTGGACATGCGAATCGCTGTCCTCAGCGTTATGAGGGTTTCGAGCTTGGTGGTTTATTTAATCGTTTATAAAAAATAATTTATTAATCGCTCTCCCTAGCGTTATGGGGGTTTAGAGCTTGTCGGTTTATTTAATTGTTTATAAAAAATAATGTATTAATCGCTCTCCCCAGCGTTATGGGGGTTTAGAGCTTGGCGGTTTAATTAATTGTCTATAAAAAATAATTTATTGATCGCTCTCCCCAGCGTTATGGAGGTTTAGAGCTTGGCGGTTTAATTAGTTGTTTATAAAAAATTATTTATTAATCGCTCTTCTCAGCGTTATGGGGGCCTAGAGCTTGGTGGTTTAATTAATTGTTTATAAAAAATAATTTATTTATCGCTCTCGCCAGCGTTGTTGGGGCTTAGAGCTTAGCGGTTTATTTCTAAATTTATTTATTGATTAATTATTTGCAACGGTTTCTGTTATTCAGCTTTCAAACTTGCGTGGTAACTGTGACGGTCAATCTTCCCAAATAAAGCGGGGGGTACCATGTCTATGAGCTCGTTTAGTTTGTCTGCGTGTCTGTCTCACTCTGTCTACGTTTTTGTTCGGGATTAGCTCAACAACAGAAAATCCACAACTTCAAAAATTTTTTAAAACTCGAATTCAAAAACTTTATTTTTTTTACTAAATTTTGAATAACTCTGAAACTAATAAATATTCTTCATTGTGGTTTGAGTCAATTTTTTAAAATTTTTTCTTGAAATTGTGATAGGTTACGTTAGTTTGCAGGAAAAATTTTACATAGTTTGAAAAACTTGAAAATTAAAAAATTGATAACTGTAATTTTTTTATTAAATTTTTAGTTACTTTTGAACAAATAAATTTCTTTTTATTGTGGTTTAAGTCATTTTTTAAATACTTTTCTTAGAATTGTGGTAAACTAGAGATTTGATTGCGCAAAAAAATTTCTCATAGTTTGAAAAACTTTAAAAATTTAAAAATTGATAACTAATTTTTTCATTAAATTTTTTGTACTTAACTTTTGAACAAATGTTTTGATCAGTATAGTTTTTTCTACACTTTGCATTATTTTAAAAAATTTTTTTCAGAATTAAAGGCTGTACATACATGATTAGTCAAAAAAATTCAGAGACTTCAAAAATTTCAAAAAATTTGAATTTAGAAACTGTATTTTTTTATTTAATTTTGAATAAATTTTGAACAAACGGATATAATTTTTTGCGTTTTGCGTTATTTTTTCAGTTTTTTTTTTTTTTCTCAGAATTAAAATAAGCTACATAAGGTTGGGACAATAATTTTAAATGTAAAAAAAATTCAAAAAATTCAATATTAAAAGTTTTTTTTTTTTTTAATTTTGTATACCTTCCCAAAAAAAGTTTTTGTATGTGGTGTGCGTAATTTTTTTTTTTTTTTTCTTCAAAATTAAAGTAGGCTATAAGGCTTTTTCATAGCAGACGACACCTAGCAGAACATGGAATAGTCAAAACGATATTTTCTAGATTTATTTAATTTTATGAACTTTTTACGAATTTTTTGTATTTGTTATCTTCTAACCTTATCACATTTTTATATGATTTTGTCAAGTTCATTGAAGAAAAATCCATGTTGTTTTTAACTTAGAGTCGATTGAAAAACTTTATCGACACCGAGCAATTTGACTAAAATGCTTGGGGTCGATGAAGAATTTCTAATTGCCTGTAAAAAGAAAACAACATAATTATTTCTTCAATGAAGTTGACAAAATCATTGAAAAATATGAAAAGATTGGAAAATAACAAATACAAAAAATTAAAAAGTTCATAAAATTAAATAAATCTAGAAAATTTCGATTTGGCTAATCCATGTTCTGCTAGGTGTCATCTGCTATGAAAAAGCTTTATTGGGAAATTACATGGGGGTCGGAGTGGGGATGATGCATGCGCATAACCTCAAAAAATCCATGCTTCTCGCGGTCATATTAGCACTATATAGTTATAGCTGCTGTGGCCCGTGAGAATTGCTTGGTGACGTCACTTCCTACTCCAACTCCACGTAATTTTCCAATATAAAAGAAGGAAAAAAATTCTCAAAGTTCAAAAACTTAAAAAATTTAAATTAAAAAATTGTACTTTTTTCATTAAATTTTGAATAACTGTTGAACAAATAGATTTTTTTTTTTTTTTGCAGTTTGTGCTTTTCATTTAATTTTTACTCTTGAATTGAAAGAGGCTATTTTATGACAGACGAAGAAATTTAGGAAGTTCAATAAACTTGAAAAATTAAAATTCGGAAATTGTACTTTTATCATTAAATTTTGAATAATTTTTGAATATTAAATATTTTTAATAATTAAAATATTTTTTTCTCTTTGGTTTGCGTTTTTTTCAGTTCTTTTTTCATGATGAAGGTAGTTCCCCCGTATTAGTGGTTCTCAAACTAACCCGAACATATTTAAAGCACTCTATAACTATTTAATAATTAAAGCAGGATCTCTACACTAAAATAGTATCGAGATCTATGTATCATTAAATTAAATCTACTGTCCATCACAAAAATATATTCGAAATAACTAACCCCGCCGATCGTCACCAAATTTTGTGAGGATGTTTGTTAATCTATAAAAAGAAAAAATTTAGGTTTCTAAGTCCTAACGGACAGCCGTTTTTGAGGTACGTTTGTCTTAAGATTCATTTTTTGTATTAAAATATGTAAAAAAAGCGTTTTAAACCAATGTTATAACCCACTCTTCAAAACACTGTAGTTTCATTTAGAAACATGATACAGACCTGTAGTTAGTGGCAAAATTTCCGTCTTCTTGAGCAGAAATGATATAAATTCAGACTATAGGAATTCCTATAGTCTAAATATAGGAACCTAGATTTTTTCTTTTTATAAATAAACAAACATCCTCACAAAATATGGTGACGATTGAAATTTCTAGAAGGCTTGGCAGCGTAACCCTGTTGAGTTTACGTAAGCTGCACGCGTGGCCACACGTAAACTTATTTTTACAAATTAAGGTTAAAAGAATATAACAATGGAAATATAAAGTCCTGAATGATTTTTTTATCATGTTCTGTCATTATTAATTGAAAAATTTAATTTTTTATTAAACTATTTTATAAACAATGTAAATATAAAATCAGGTGCAATGTATGTTATGAAATCTGATATGAATTAAATAAAATCTTGTACAGAAAGTTCTTGGAAGTCGCGGATTAATAAAATAGAAATTTTTCAATTTGACAGCTGTATAATGACAGTTGTCAATCATACGCATCGTAGAATTTGTAGCCCCGAGCGAAGAAAACAGCTGTTTAAGCAGCTGTCAAATTGAAACACTTTCAGAGCTGGTTTTGCAGCTCTTTGAGCAGCTGCTTCTATAATTTTGGAAAATTAATTTTTCAAGCATCAGTTTGAGACAGAAAAGAAGGATGTTGGAGGACTGCTTCTGTGGGAGGTTTTGGATTAAACCGATACGTACCGAGTCAGGGCGAGCACCTGGGGCCCAGGGTGGCGATTGCGCCCTGGGGATGATTTCTCCAGGAAGTACTGACTCCAAATAGGTTAGGGTGGACACCTGGTGCCTAGGGTGGCAATCACGCCCTGGGGATGATTTCCCCAGGAAGTATTGACTCCAAATAGGTTAGGGTGGGCACCTGGTGCCCAGGGTGGCCATTACGCCCGGGCGATGATTTCTCCAGGAAGTATTGATTCCAAATAGGTCAGGGTAGACACTTGGTGCCTAGGGTGGCGATTACGCCCTGAGGATCTCATTCTTCCCCAGGCGTCATCGCTACTCTGGGTACTAGGTGTCCACGCGGACCTATTTGAAGTAAATACTTTCTGGGGAAGTCATCCCCACGGCATCATCGCCTGTTTGGGCATCAGGTGTCCACCCTGACCTATTTGGAGTCAATACTCCCTGGAGTTATTTGAAAAATATTATTTAAAAAATTGAATAAGAAAAATTTTCAATAGTACTTTATGAAGTACCTATGCAAAAATTTAATTTTCTTATTGAATTTTGTTCTTAATTACATAATTTGAAATTCTTCACAGTTGAGTAATGCATTTTGATGAAAATTTTTAAACACCATCAGTTTAAATATTTCACATATTCTGGCAAATTAAAAAAAAAAATTTTATTTCCAACATAATTTTAAATAAAATAAATAATATAATGTTAATTTATCAAACATTCATGTTAAGAAAATAAATAAATAGAAAAAAATAGAAAGACCGATAAGTTATTTAACCAATTTTTTCCTTCATTGCAACGTTAGTAAGTGGCCGAGGGGGCTAAATGACAAGTCTTGGTTTTATAGATCTATGGTATGTGAGTTCAAAGCCACCGTGAGGAAATTTTTTTTTTTTTCTTATACCTTTTTGATATCCGTCGTTTTTAAGTATTTAAAAAAAATTTTATTTAATTATTTATAATTAAAAAAAATTATAAAAAATTTTTTTTTTTTTCAAAAATTATGGAAGCAACTGCTAAAGCAGCTGTTTTTTTTTTGTCTGGGGCTAATTTTATATTTACATTGTTTACATACTAGTTTCATATGAAATTCAATTTTTCAATTAATAATGACAGAACATGATTAAAAAACCGTTCAGGACGTTATATTTCCATTGTTATATTCTTTTAACCTTAATTTGTAAAACTAACAAGGAGAGGTCACACCCTCCGGGTCACCGATCTGGACGAAACTTTGGGGATCGTTTTCTTATACCAAAAGATGAAGAAATCTACCAATCATCCCGTCTAATGGGCCTTTTATACCTAGTTCCTACATAGCTTATATCGTATTTTTAGCTCTTTTTGGATTTTTTTGCGAATTTTCAAAAAATTCCTGCTCGAAGCCTATTACACTTACAAACTTCTGCAGCCCCGCATTTTTTTTGTTTTTTCATCTTCTTTTGAGAAAAAATATTTTTAAATCTCATTTTGAAGAAATAGTCCATGTAAAATTAAGGCAATCAAAAGCATTTTTTTACTGTTTTTTTGGTTTTATGAACTTAAACTGTACGTCGTCAGCATTATCAAAATTATGTCTAAAAATATTTTTTCTAAAAAATTCATAAAAAAACAAAGAAAATGCGGGGTTGCAGAATTCTGTAAGTGCGATAGGCTTTGAGCAGGAATTTTTTGAAAATTTGCAAACAAACCCAAAAAAAGCTAAAAATACGATATAAGCTATGTAGGAACTAGGTATGAAAGGCCCATTGGACGGGATGATTGGTAGATTTCTTCATCTTTTGGTATAAGAAAACGATCTCCAAAGTTTCGTCAAGATCGGTGAACCGGAGGGTGTGACCTCTCCTTGTAAGTTTACGTGTGGCACACGTGTGGACACTTAACAGGGAGGGATCGTACTTAGCGGGTACATATAATTTAAAATAATAAAAAAGTATTTATTTTAATTTATAATAATTAGCAAACAATTATTAATCTTTTTTAAACGCTGCATAACAAAAGCTACGATAAAAAGTATTAAAAACGTTGAAAAATTGTATTTAGGGAGATTATGTACTGCAATTTCTAATTTTTCTTGAAAATTAGTCCAACATTCCCATATTTTTAAAATTTTAAAATAATCTTTAAATTTTTACTGTTAAAATGACGCCCGAGTCGTAGTATACTCATGGATTTTGATAACTTGTGAAACTTTCAATTGTTTTTTTCCATATGAGTACATGTTAAAACAAAAAATTTCTAAACTGATCTTTTTCTCAAAAACGAGTCTGAAAACCATTGTTGTGTCAAACTGGAAAGTCATTTGTCCTACTTCAATTAATCTATAGGAATTTATTGAGTTTTTACTTATGGATTTTGAGAAAACTGCAAAGCCTCCTTAACTATGGAAACTCAACCACTTTTGGCTTATTTTTCGGAGTAATTTCTATTTTTCTCAAAGGTTAGTTATACCACTTGCCCTATTTTTAAAATTTGCAAGTTGTTTCTGATAATTCAAAGTATAGCGTAATTTTTTTAAACCTTCATGAATATTATTCACTTAACAGACTTCAAAAATCTGACTTTCGCCTCGCATTTTCCCTATAATCGTGAAAAAGTGCAATGTTTGAAATCAATATATCGAAAATTAGCACCGCTTCCTATGTTTTTTTGCAGGATTAGATTTATCAAGTCATAAAGAATGCAAATCCACCAAATTTATGAAAATTCGAGACTTTTGGTAATGTGAGTGAACTACCTTAAAATAAATTTTTATATAATTAAATAGTTTATAGATTCTCTCAAAATGCGATTAAAAACGTGGATACCTGATTTTTTCGGAATAATTCACGAATAATATCAAATTTTTTCATTTTTTATAGGTCATTTACTTTTTCATTCAGATTATTATTAAACTGTATGATTTTAATTTAGTACATTATAGCACGGGTGCGGCTTCGTCACCAGGGCTTATTTAAATCAACAAGTGCATCGCGAAGCGTTACTTTGAGAGCCTTGGTGACGAGCTGCACCAGTGTTATATATTTTATAGCAGGAATGCGGAAAAATTAGGTTTGAAAATCCGGGTTTGAAATTAGAGCGCTATTAAAAAAATTGATAAAATTTCAAAAACTTGAACGATTAATTACTTCAGTGGTACAGCATTTACACCTATGCAATTTGAAGCCCTCTTAGAGTTTTAATGAAAATTTTTACTATCGCGAAAACATAAATGTAAAAAGGGCAAAAGAATCTATTAAAAAATTAAAAATTTTATTTGAATTTTTTTATGGATACATATTTTTTAATTCGGATCATTAATTTAATGCAACTTTTTAAAAATACACCTCTTTACAAAAATTACAGTCAAAAACGCGGGTACCAGCTAGTTTTTCAAAAAACGAATCTATCTTTAAAAGAGAGGTAGTGCCATTTTGGTGAGATTTTCAACGTAAGAATTTATTCGTGAGCCTGATTGGTGGAGAAGTTTTTACAATATTCGAAAAATGCCTTTTAAGGTTACAATCACTGTTTGTTTTCTATGCGCCCTGGCAGCGTGCTAAGTGGTATTAGTTTTATAAATTTTCAATTTTCAGCTTATGCAGGTTCGTTCTTTGAGCCTGCAGGTGATAATTAAACGTGCTCTGAGACATTCTTTAATTGCTCCCATGATGTGTACTTTATTTTTCATTGCAAAAGCCTCGAAAATGCATACTTCCTCCTAACCTGGTGGGAGGAAAGTTTGCACTTTCGGGGCATGTGCAATGAAAAAAATAATGCAGTTTGAAGTTGACAGGTACTCTTGTGGAAGTTGAGCGAGCGACTTAGAAGAGCAGTAGGGAAAGATGGGGCGGGCATTTGTACGAGAAGGAGGTCAGTGCGAACCGAAAATGATTTTTTATTATTACAGCTTATAAAACTTTATCAAAAATTCAAAAAATACTTAAAAATGTTTTTCATAGACGGAACCGTGATTTTTTATATAAAATGAATATGAATTTATATGAATTTTTTATATAAAATCAATCGTGATTGGACTAAAAATAATATTTATATTTTAGGCTCGCACGAACTAACATACAGTGATCCCGGACCAAAAGAAGCAGCTGTCTGAGCAGTTGTCAAATTGGAACACCTCTTCAGCTGCTACCATAATATTGAAAACAAATTTTTGAGGTTTATTCAGGTGCCTTGGTTAAAAAAAATTTTTTTTTAATCAAGGTTTTTTAATATATTTTGATTGAATAAATAAAGGCTTTTGCAGATTTTTTTGTTAAAAATTTTTGTGAACAAAATAATGTTGAAAATTTTTTAAAATAAAGTCTTTGTTCAATAATATTGTTAACAAAAATTTGTCAGCAACATTTTGTTTTCAAATATTGAAATATTATTGTTAATAAATTTTTGTCAAGAAAATTTTCTTAACCTAATGATTGAGCAAAGTCTTTATCGCAGCTGAAAAAATCCTTATGGAAATCCATATGGAAATCCATGCAGTACCCCATACGGAAATCCATATCGAAATCCATATGGAATTCCGTATGGTAAATTGAAACCGATTTCCATATGGATTTCAATATGGATTTCCATATGGATTTTCAAAAGCAATGAATTTTTTTTTTTTTTAATAATTTTTTTTTTCTAAGCTTTTTTATTATTTAATAATAATTAAAAAAAATTGATTAGCATAATTATTTTTATGCCTTTTTCCAAAATAATATTTATTGTACATCTTTTCTCCTTATCCAATTTTTTTTTTTTTAAATTCAATTCTTTTAATTTTGATTTTATTAATATTTTAAAAATTAATATTGTTGGGAAGTACAAAAATTATACCTAGTGAGTATAGCTATATACATGCAGACGCTACAGTATCCCTGAGAGGCTAATAGTGTGGGTCTGTATGTGTATGGTGCCGATGTGTCATACAACTAATTGTGAGTCAGTCAGTCCTCTGTGCTGAAGTAATAAGCATATCCCCGCACGTCCATCTCGGTAGAAGTATATTAATAAAGAACTATTATAATTAAATTAATTGTTTATTGAATGCCCACCTTCAACTACAAATATTTTACTATCTTCATATTTTATTTTGATTATTGATAATTATTGATAATTATATAATTTAATGTAACCAAACAGTATAATTAATTGTGATTTTTTTTCAATTTGATTAATTATTTTTTTGAAGTATAATACTGGAAAAATTAATAATTTACACAAGTTTTTCAAGTAAAATTTATTTTATTTTTTAACATGTTATTTCTAATGTGTGATATAGTAGTTTTATCAATGAATGACAAAAAGATTTTAGTGCATGAGTATATATACAGTCCCTGTTGAATGTCCACACGTGTGGCACACGTAACATTATTTTCAAGTAGATGATTATAAAAAGGAATAAAATATGGATATAGTTAATTATTTAATGATTGTATAGCCTCTGATGTCATAAATAATCAAAAAATTGTTTTTTTTTTTTTTTATTTTACGTGCTTTTCTTTAACTCACAATGTTTCGTCGTTGTCGTCGTACGTTCAAAACTGCCAAGCTCTAGAACTTGGAGCTTGTAAGACCTGGAGGTCTCAAATTTTGCAGAAGGTATAGGTTCGGATGACAATACATGAATCCGTAGTCACTTATCGACCTGGACCTCCAGGTCGCCGATGACGGGGGTACCTGAGGGAGTCATCTCCGAGAATTTGGGCTAAATTTTTCGGGGATGACTTTGAGGAAAGTTTTAGAGTAGTTATCGAGGCAATTTGAACCTAAGTACCAAGGTCACCGATGATAGGGGTACCTGGGGGTCATCTCCGAGAATTCGGGTCGAATTCTTGGGATATGACTTAGGATAGATTTCGGGGGTGTTTTAGAGCATATGAGGAAGAAGTTTGAACCTGGAGAGCCAGGTCACTGATGATGGGGGTACCTGGGGTACCTGGGAGTCATTTCCGAGAATTATAATTTAGTTGAACAAAAATGCAGAACTTTTAAGTCATCCCCGCAGAAATTGGCCCAAACTGTCGAAGATGACCTCCAGGTTCCTCAGGAACAACCGTCATCGGCGACCTGGGTACCTAGGTTTAAGTTGCCTCGATAAATACTCTATAACACCTCTTAAAGTCATTTCCGCAGAAATTATTTCTAACTCTCGAAGATGACCTCCAGGTTCCCTAGGTACACCCGTCATCGTCGACCTGGCTCTCCAGGTTCAAACTTCTTCCTCATATGCTCTGAAACACCCCCGAAATCTATCCTAAGTCATATCCCAAGAATTTGATTCGAATTCTCGGAGATGATTCCCAGGTACCCCGGGTAACCCCATCACCGGTGACCTTGCTACTTAGGTTCCAATTGCCTCGATAAATACTCTAGAACTTTCCTCAAAGTCATCCCCGAAGAATTTATCCCAAATTCTCGGAGATGACTCCCTCAAGTACCCCCGTCATCGGCGACCTGGAGGTCCAGGTCGATAAGTGACTACGGATTCATGTATTGTCATCCGAACCTAGACCCTCTGCAAAATTTCAGATCTCCAGGTCTTACAAGCTCCAAGTTCTAGAGCTTGGCAGTTTTGAACGTACGACGACAACGACGAAACATTGTAAGTTAAAGAAAAGCACGTAAAATAAATAATAAAAAAAACCAATTTTTTGATTATTTATGACATAAGAGGCTATAAAATCATTAAATAATTAACTATATCCATATTTTATTCCTTTTTATAATCATCAACTTGAAAATAATGTTACGTGTGCCACACGTGTGATACACGTGTGGACATTCAACAGGGGTTAGTCGCAGAAAGTTTCTAACAAAACAATAGTTGCTTTTTTCTGTTTTTAGTGAATCCAGAGTAACCAAATTTATTCTATTAATTTTTGAAGTAGTTTATTATGCTATTGCTACTATTTATTTTACTAATGAACACAACTTTTTACTAAATAAACAAAATTATAATTTTTTAGATAATCAACAACACTACATAATAATATTGTAAATATAGATGTCAGGACAATATTAAGATAATAAGCTACAAAAGAGCCAAAAAAAAATTAATTTCTCAGATATTAGGCTCTGAATCATTTCAGAATTTTAACAGAGTATTTTTAAGTTCATATCTAACTGTCCGTAAATTTTCAGAATTTTCTCAGCATGATTAATTTTTAGAGTTAGATTTCCTAAAGCAATATGAACATGTGATTTATTGATACAGATTTTTAACAAGTATCTCACAACAGAAAAACTAAGAAATTTTATTATTGTAATTTAAGAAAAAAAAAATCAACGTTTGCAATTAGTTATGTAATCTATCTCATCCATACTTTGTCTATACTTACAAGATTTGATAATGAAAAAATTAGGTAAAAACCTCTAAATTATGTTCTAGGTTTGAAATTTCATGATCATACAAATTGCACACTTTTTTACACTTACTAATTCAAATTTCTTCACTTTTCAACTTAAAATTTGCTAGTTAAATTTGAAACAACACTTTGAAAAGAAATTTGTGGTAAAGTGTCAACAGCAAATACTCCCATCTTTTTCATATTGATCTTTAATAATAGTCTTCAGAATATTCAGCAAAGGAATTGTAGCGTTGAACCATGTCCACTCCCAACACCAAGTGTTATCGGCCAAGCCTGAAAGAAGAATTAACACAAGTCCACTTCCAGCACCAAGTGTTATCGGCCAAGACTGAAAAAAGAATTAAAAATTGCACAAAGTTTAAGGTCTTATATTTTACCACTGAATGAATTGAAGCAAATAGTAAGGTGAGCATAAACTTATCTAATGATGATGAATTCATTAGTAATTATCAATAATTTCTTCATTGGTGCAATTGAGTTTCATACTATATCACTTTAAATTATACTTAGTTTCAATTTTGTAAATATTTATTGACGGGCGAAAAACTTTTACTATTTTTTAATCAAAAAGTCCACCGTCTCTATTCTCTATAGACGTACACTGAGAGTACTAAAATTGCGAATGTCTGCATTCTGCTGTTGTCTACTCGGCGGGAACAACAATCAATAAAGATCACGATAAAGGTTCAGTAGGTACGCTTAGGGCCCGCGCATCGATCAAGAGACTTACTTAAATGTAACGTGAAGTTAGCTTTCAGCATTAGCATTGAGTTTAAAAATAACGTGAAACATAATTTATAATGGAAAGCTTATTAAATAGTTACTTAAAATGTTGTGTACTATGAGAAAAATGTCTGTGCACTGTCATTATCAATTAACTCATCGTTAGGAAAAGTTACGGTTAATGAAATCGATGCGCGGGCGCTAAGCGTACCTACTGAACCTTTATCGTGACCTTTATTGATTGTTGTTCCCGCCGAGTAGACAACAGCAGAGTGCAGACACTCGCGATTTTATTACTCTCAGTGTACGTCTATAGAGAATAGAGACGGTGGACTTTTTGATTAAAAAATAGTAAAAGTTTTTCGCCCGTCAATAAATATTTACAAAATTGAAACTAAGTATAATTTAAAGTGATATAGTATGAAACTCAATTGCACCAATGAAGAAATTATTGATAATTACTAATGAATTCATCATCATTAGATAAGTTTATGCTCACCTTACTATTTGCTTCAATTCATTCAGTGGTAAAATATAAGACCTTAAACTTTGTGCAATTTTTAATTCTTTTTTCAGTCTTGGCCGATAACACTTGGTGCTGGAAGTGGACTTGTGTTAATTCTTCTTTCAGGCTTGGCCGATAACACTTGGTGTTGGGAGTGGACATGGTTCAACGCTACAATTCCTTTGCTGAATATTCTGAAGACTATTATTAAAGATCAATATGAAAAAGATGGGAGTATTTGCTGTTGACGCTTTACCACAAATTTCTTTTCAAAGTGTTGTTTCAAATTTAACTAGCAAATTTTAAGTTGAAAAGTGAAGAAATTTGAATTAGTAAGTGTAAAAAAGTGTGCAATTTGTATGATCATGAAATTTCAAACCTAGAACATAATTTAGAGGTTTTTACCTAATTTTTTCATTATCAAATCTTGTTAGTATAGACAAAGTATGGATGAAATATATTACATAACTAATTGCAAACGTTGATTTTTTTTTCTTTAATTACAATAATATAATTTCTTAGTTTTTCTGTTGTGAGATACTTGTTAAAAATCTGTATCAATAAATCACATGTTCATATTGCTTTAGGAAATCTAACTCTAAAAATTGATCATGCTAAGAAAATTCTGAAAATTTACGGACAGTTAGATATGAACTTAAAAATACTCTGTTAAAATTCTGAAATGATTCAGAGTCTAATAGCTGAGAAATCAATTTTTTTTTTGGCTCTTTTGTAGCTTATTATCTTAATATTGTCCTGACATCTATATTTACAATATTATTATGTAGTGTTGTTGATTATCTAAAAAATTATAATTTTGTTTATTTAGTAAAAAGTTGTGTTCATTAGTAAAATAAATAGTAGCAATAGCATAATAAACTACTTCAAAAATTAATAGAATAAATTTGGTTACTCTGGATTCACTAAAAACAGAAAAAAGCAACTATTGTTTTGTTAGAAACTTTCTGCGACTAACTGTATATATACTCATGTACTAAAATCTTTTTGTCATCCATTGATAAAATTACTATATCACATATTAGAAATCACATGTTAAAAAATAAAATAAATTTTACTTGAAAAACTTGTGTAAATTATTAATTTTTCCAGTATTATACTTCAAAAAAATAATTAATCAAATTGAAAAAAAATCACAATTAATTATACTGTTTGGTTACATTAAATTATATAACTATCAATAATTATCAATAATCAAAATAAAATATGAAGATAGTAAAATATTAATTTTTAAAATATTAATAAAATCAAAATGAAAAGAATTGAATTAAAAAAAAAAAAAAATTTGGATAAGGAGAAAAGATGTACAATTAATATTATTTTGGAAAAAGGCATAAAAATAATTATGCTAATCAATTTTTTTTTTATTATTATTAAATAATAAAAAAGTTTAGAAAAGAAAAATTATTTAAAAAAAAAAAATTCATTGCTTTTGAAAATCCATATGGAAATCGATTTCAATTTACCATACGGAATTCCATATGGATTTCGATATGGATTTCCGTATGGGGTACTGCATGGATTTCCATGTGGATTTTTTCAGCTGGGATAACCAAAGTATGAAGTAAAGTCTTCTTTTAACCAAAATAAAAATTTGCTAACAATTATGTCTGAATTTTTCCGTGCCAAGTAAAGTAGCTATCAAATTTAAACACCTAATTAGCTACTTTAATAAATTATGAAGAACAAAATTAACACTGAAATGCGGCTAATAAACCAATAATTTTCTAATTAAATTTACAGACAACGGGTATATTTTTTGGAATTGATTATTTAAAAAAAACTATACGATAGTACAACTAAAAGTAATGTATAGCTGGTACCATGAATTTGCAAACAAAAATTTATGCATTGAATTTTATATTTTACCTTAAAAAATTTATGCTGACCAGACATTTTCTACAACATTTTCTAACCTCAATTTGAAAACTCATGCTAAAACTACGTTTTTTCGAAATTTATTAATTTATGGTGAAAATAAGCTTTTTAAGCAACGGATAGAATAAAAGTAGTCATAAGGCTAGATTCAAAATAGCAGACCTCTAAATTCGAAACCCAACCTTGAAATGAAAAATAATGAAAAAACATTAATGTTTTGTTTGTTATGAGTAAAACTAAGCTTTTTGAGCAATGGGCTGAATTGAACTGTTTCTATCGAGGAAGCACGAAATGGCTGACAGCGAATTTATAAACCTAACCTTAAAATGTAAAAAATTCTACATTGATAAAACTTTTTTGAAGACTTAAAGTTTTTACCGAGGTTAGGTATCTAAATTTATTGTCCACCATTTTCTATTATATCTAAAACACATGGGATCTTTTGAAAATGAGGGAGGAGCACCTCAAAACAGTCGAAAAACCTTATATTTAACACTATTTGTAGCTCCTCCGGGAGGAGCTTTTGAAAAATGTGGCTCCTCCGGGAGGAGCACCTTAAAATTATGTGAAATATAAGGTTTTTTGACGTTTTTGAGGTGCTCCTCCCGGAGGAGCAATAATTTTAAAAAGCTCCTCCCAAAGGAGCAATAATTTCTAAAACTCCTCCGGTAGGAGCACCTCAAAACGTTTAAAAAACCTTATATTTCACATGATTATAAGATTCACATAATTATAAAAAACCTTATATTTCACATAATTATTCCTCCCAGCTCCTCCCGGAGGAGAAAATTTTTTTAACCAAGAAATTAATATTTTTTGAAACAGGGAGGAGCTGAGCTGAATGGGAGGAGCATCATTTAACTATAGACTAATTCGATTCAACTTTGTGAGCAGCTAACGTATCTACTGATGGCAGCGCTGTGTATACCTATATATAAATTCATACACTATAGATAGGTATACTCAGCGCTGCCGTGAGTAGATACGTTAGCTGCTCACAAAGTTGAATCGAATTAGTCTTATGTTAAATATAAGATTTTTTAAATGTTTTGAGGTGCTCCTCCCGGAGGAGCAATGAATAATTTGGGAGGAGTGCCCTTGAACTCAATAACTAGAAGGAATTTCTTTATAATGATGCTCCGTTATGAAGGAGGAGCAAAATGTCTTCAAAGACCCGTAAAAAAATAGTGCTCCTCCCGGATATAACTATATAATATAGGAAGATATATATAGGTATGCACCGCAGTGACTTGGGTCTGACCCAAAAATTGAATCGAATAAGTCTAACATTCTGAGTTGCTATGTGACTAATTGGAAATAACCAAAAAGTTATCGAAATAATTTTACCTACATTCCTCTGCCAAATGTTAAATACGGCATTTATATTGGTTGAAATTCAGCTTGAGAAAATAATCAAAAAAAAAATTTTTTATTTGAAATCTACTATTTTTATTTAAGAATTTTTATTCAGTATTAGATTTTTTTCAAAAAATAGACGAATTAATAATTCTTTTTTTTTTATTTGTAAGCATTTATTTATACCTTATACCCCTAAAATAGGGTACCCTTCAAAAATATTTACTTGAACAAAAAAATTTGTTTTTAGTTTTGAAAACAAATTTAACAATAAATCAGAATTTACGTATTGAAATAATGAAACTGAATTTATATAAAAGGTATAATTATGAATAGACGAAGTTTTGTGAAAAAAAAAATCTATCGAAACTGTATGTACGGCATAAAATTTATGGCATGGCACAAGCCATACCATAAATTGAGATGACTAAACTGATTGAATTTACTGAATAATCATCTCAAGGTTACATTAAATAGTTTTTTAGCTTTCTTTTATTGTTTTAAAGTTTATCACCAAGTATTAAACAAAAATATTAAATAGCAAATAAAATATCTCACAAACTCTTTCTAAATTGTTCTCGATAAAAAGTGAGATGTATGTTTTTTGTTAGTAACAATGAGAAATGATTTCTATATGGTAAGTTCTATATTTTTTAGGACCTTCTAAAGTTGTCTTGAAACTTAATACCAAATTATAGAGCTATAGCAGTATTATTTAAAAAGTTACAGAAATTGGATTTTTATTGATGAGAGAATGACTCAGGATAAAATAATAGTGCTTTTCGCAACAAGTGGGCTGCTAGGCCTTTTCCGCACTGGCATGAAGTTGTCGCCTGAGCGAAACGAGGAGCGAGGAGTTTTACCGCTCTGCGTCCTTTTTTCTTTGTTATCTTTTTAAAACGGCCGGTGAAGTTGCATATAGAAAATACTAAAATTTTACTTAAACCATTTTGTACAATTTTACATAAATATTTTAACGTTCCCCGCATTTTTGAAAGAATGACACACAATATAAGAAAAAAAAAAGCTTGATTCTCATTTGAATATGTGCAAAATTGTTGAACCAAAAACTACAACTTTTTCTCAAAAAATTCATTTTTTTTTGCACATAAATTTTTTTGCAAATTGGGGAACTTATAAACATTGTTTTCCGTAAGCTCTGGTTTCCGCTGAAAGTTACTGGCTGTTGCAGAAATTTTTTTTATTTTTCACCTCCAGCAGCATTGTTATATCGACGCCCTTGTGTCATCGTGGAAAGCTCCATACACAATTTTTAGTAGCGTCATTTAATAGCTGAAGTCAAAACCTTTTCAACGGCATAAAATTTTGTATAAAAATATTGACTAGAAGTCAAGTGGCAAGCATTTGAATAATAAATTTTGAGTTTTTAAATGATTCGAACCCGTCAGAAAGCGCCTATGAGGACCTCTAGAAATCAGCGGTACTGGAGGGCGCTACTGACAATAGCCTCCTCTCCCAGCAGTTTGGCATGGAGACGTTTGTTTGTGTGCATATGGGTGAGACGACACACACACTCTAACATTTTCTCCATGCCGAATAGCTGGAAGAGGAGGCTATTGCCAGTATCGCCCTCCAGTGCCGCTTATTTCTAAAGGTCCCCATACTCATTTTAGTATTGACCAGCCCCAGGTTAGTGTTTAAAATTCAAAAATTTTTATTCCAATGCTTGTAACTTGAGTTCTAGTCAATATTTTTAAACAAAATCATATATTGATGAATAGGTCTTGACTTTAGCTATTAAATGACGCTACTTAAAATTGTATATGGAGCTTTCCACGATGACAAAATGGCGTTGATATCACAAAGCTGCTGGAGGTGAAATATAAAAAAAATTTCTGCAACTATCACAAACTTTTAGCGAAAACCAGAGCTAACGGAAAACAATGTTTATAAGTTCCCCAATCTGCAAAAAAATTTATGCGCAAAATAATGAGGTTTTTGAGAAAATTAAGTTTTTTGTTTTTCAAAAAATAGACACCGTTTTGTTAATTTTCAAAACTTTTGAAAAATTCAAACAAAGTTTTAAAAAACAACAAATTTACTATCAAAATTAAAGAACAGCTATGAAAAATAATAATTTTTGACATAGTGGCGGTGGTTTGAAAAAAAAAAGTTTCTTTTTTCTATAAATTGATGATTTCACCCCAAAACTTTGATTTCTCATAACTCAAAAAAAATTTTTTTTGAGAAAACTATAATGTAGGTCTTTTTTTATACAACATAAGAAGAAATATGTTTCATTTTGAGACAAATCTAAGACTCCAACTGCAAATTTTGGAAAATTTGAGAGGAATTCGATTCATGATCTCTTTTTAGAAGAGTGCTTCAACATGGTGACTGATTCTTGCAATGAAAACTACAATTATATTTGGTTGCTGTTGCAGTATATAATTTATACTGATCTTCTTGATAGTCCTCACGTACGCCGCTCTCTTCGACTGTCATAATTTCTCACTGAATCTCCAATGCTTTCTAACCGTCGTAAAAAATTATGCAGCCACGATCGTTTCAATTGAGGGGATCTATTTTATTTAAAGCTCTGATTTCAGGGTTGAAGCCATAAATTTGCAGTTAAGTTTGCTCTTGTCATGGCTGTATTTATTTGATCATCACAAAAAGAAACAAAATATAATACACTTTTTTTTATTACAGGAGGAGAAAGAAATCTATTTTCAAAAATTTGCTTCAACGTATAATAAGACCTTTCAACTCGGTTGTTGATGTTGTCACCGAGAATTGAAACAATGCTTCGATAGTGAACTATCCACATCTTTTTGCAACTGTCGTATTTATTTAAAAATTGATCCGTCAAAGAAACATACTAGTCTAACTAAAACATTTTTGAAGACTGTAAAAAATTTTTTTTCTCCGTGGTTATCTTCTGATTATTCGTAGACCCAACACTTAAAATTTTCTTGAGTAGCACTCTCTACTTCTTGAACAACCACAGCCGAAGCCATTAATTTTTTGACCTACTTAATGACATGAAATCGACATAATAATATAGTAGCTTGATGAAATACTGACTTCAAAACAGCGATTTCATTAAAGTCTTAGTTGACTATAAAACAGAAGGTAATTGAGAGTACAGAAAATCTATTACCTCTGACAGAATTTTAAATTTTTATTTTGATCATCCCATCCATCTTAGAAGAAATATTGTTTATAACTTAACTGATCGGGCTATCCTTTTGTCACACAGAAAATTTCACCAAGAAAATATCACTATAGTTAAAAACCTTCTTTTCCAAAATAATTATGATTTAAATTTTATTAATAAGAATGTAAGACAAAGATTTCGTAAAATTATTCATACTGACAACGCTGACAATAATGTAAAAAACCATAATTCTAAAATAAATTCGAATCCCATAGTTTTCTTTATCTCTTCCATATAATGAAAAACTGTTAAAAGTGTTTTCTAGAACTCTTAAAAGAACCAATACAAATACAAACCGTTCCTTTGTTGCAACAAAAAAATAAACTGTACAGTCAAGTTTTGCAAAGATCCTACTATTCAAACACACAAAACTAATGTCGTTTACAAACTTAACTGTAAATCTTGTCCTTCTACATACATTGGCCAAACAAAAAGAGAATTGAGATATAGGATATATGAACATAAAACTAAAAAAAATTCCCTTGTTTTTCAACAAGCACATATTAATAATCATGAATTTGATTGGAAAAGAGCTTTTATTTTAGATAGAAAAACATTGAAAGAAAAACGTCTTATTTCAGAATATCTTTTTATGAATAGTTATAATGGCACTTAAACCCATTAACGCCCTAAGAAGTGAACGATTTTGAGTATCGATTTGTTTGTTTTTGATATAATGACAGTAATGTGATGACTGCTTGACCCCGTATTGCAGGACTGGCAAGACTGCGAGTTATATTTTCACACTTTATTGCCGTAGATGACTTTAAAGTCTACGCATTTGATCTTGAAGGAGGAAGCGCGAAATACAATTATACTATTGAACGAACTTCAGTGAAGTTCAATTACTATTGTATGAGCGCTTCCTCTGAAAGATCAATCTCCCACCCAGAGATTTCCCTTAATTTTTTGTGGAAAAATTATTTCCCTTTGGATCTACGGCAATACTTTGAAGAAATGAAGTCTAGTACCCCACGCGCCCACTGCAAGGCGTGGTGCCGCTACGATTTTTTTTTTAATTTTATGCTTTGAACGTGTGGTATTTTGGGCACGGGGAGGACGTTAGGTTTGAAGTTTCCAAATCTTTTTTAAAATTGTTGTTGCGATTTTTTTTTGACAAAATGGCAGCCAAAAAACTAGGACATAAATTATCGCGTCGCAACAAATGATAGAAAGGACATAAAAAACGAGTTTTTTAGAACTAAATATGGGCTTGAGATTAAAAAAGGGTGTTTTATTTGTTTCATAATAGTCTCCATCATTAAATTTTCCAAATTCAAAGAATTAGGCCGAATACTGTCAGGACCCAAAATTGAAAATAGAATTATTGAAAAATAAAAAATACTACCGTAGGCTATTCAAAATTTTAAGAATAAAGTATAATTAGCATTTTTTTGATTGGACGTACCGTTTTTGCATAAAAATTCACTGAAATTGGGCTCACCACCGCAACCACTGCTACTCATTCGCCCGAGTCTTCTTCGAACTTGGTTTGTATTTAGTGTAATCAATAGTATTGTAAAGGGCTGATAGGGTTGTTGATCAAGAATTTGAGGTCAAACCTACGAAGTTCTAATAATTGGGCCCAATAAGAAAAAATTTAGTTCTCGATAAATAAAAAAAACCACCTTATCATACTGAAATTTATAAGAAAAATCTATCTTTGCCAGTTTTTTGATTGGACAAACGATTTTTTCGTGAGGTATTATGGATCTTTGCTCGTACCTGGTTTTACAACGAAAGAGGAAGCTAAAACGAAAATCAACTTATGTCTACTTATTTTCAAAATGTTATAAAATTGAATAAATTGTAACGAATTTTTTTTTGCTTTCATTTATTGTGATTTTGTACTTATAATGTTTTATACTTTTTTTTGTCGCTTATACTTTATTACAATTTGATTGGGATCTAAATTTTTTTTAGTTTTTTTTTATTTTGACTTATAATTTTTTGGGCTTTTTGGTTTTTTATAACTTTTTTGGACTTTTTTTATTTTTCATACTTTTTTGGGCTTTTTGGTTTTTTATAATTTTTTGGGCTTTTTTATTTTTTATACTTTTTTTGGCTTTTTTATTTTTTATACTTTATATTGGCTTTTTGGTTTTTTTTAAATCGTTTATTCTGAGTATATAAAACAGTAGAAAATACTAATTTTTTTATTTTCTTATTTTTTTTTTTTAATTTAGCACAATTTGCAGCTAAAATTTGAAAAGTGATGACAACAACTATTTTAGTGGTTCTTTTTCAAACATGTTTCACAAAAAAACTTATCACAAGTTGTACAGAATTTTTTTGTTCTGATGGGGTACTTTGAAGAACAAACCCGTTTTTTACTTTCATGAATTTTTTGTGGACTTTATTAGACTTTGAGACTTTTGGCGTATCAAGGTAATGATGACCAAGTGCAAGCATAAGGTTGAAAGTACCTAGTAGTATAGCTAAGAGAGTTCTGGCTCATGAGCTAGAACTCTCGTGACTTTTTGAGCCACAACTCTCATACTTTTTTGAGGTGGTGCAGAACTCTCGTATTTTTTTCGGCGCAGAACTCTCGTGACTTTTTGAGCCACAACTCTCGTACCTTTTTCGGCGCAGAACTCTCGTACTTTTTTTGGTCCCGCTCTCTCGTACTTTTTTGGGCCCGCTCTCTCGTACTTTTTTGGTCCCGCTCTCTCGTACCTTTTTCGGCGCAGAACTCTCGTACTTTTTGAGGGTGAGGGCTGGGGTCGTGCTAGGGGCTAGTCGCTGCTGGCTAGCCGGTAGCTCTACTCATTTTAATAATATTTTAATTTTAATAATATTTTAATTACTTTTACAATTCATTGATGATATTTAAAAATTATTTTTAATAAAATTTTTAAAGAAAAAAAATCGGTTCAACCGGGATTCGAACCGACGACCCCAGGCATGCCAGGCAGACACTCTACCACCTGAGCCATTGAGCTAACATGCGTCAGGACTTTAGTTAAAGTACTTTTCCAACCGTTTTAATTATTAGAATTCAATTAAATTTTTTTCTTTTTCTTTAATTTTTTCATATTTAATCTTTTTTTCATTTTTCTTTTCGTAAGTTTTTTGTTCTTCTTGAAGCTTTTGAAAGCTTTTATATTGCTCATCTTGACGCTTTTTTTCCTCCGAATAATTTTTAAAACCCGAGGATTTTTCATCTTTTATTTTTTCATAGCCAGAGGAACTCTGTTGTTGACCCATCTTGGTCGAAGGTTAGATTAAGACTGAATCTCTTCCCACTCCATATCCTGCCACTCCAAATTTTCCAAAATAACTTTTTTCATAATTCGGGCATTTTGTAGTGCGCATGTAGTTTTTCTGAGAAATTTATGATTTAAGCACACCGTGGCAACTTTAGTTGGTTTCTCGGAATAATCAATGGACGTCACTTCACAAACAGGTAAGTTGAATCTTTCTAACCAGTTCTTTTTCATTTCACCTCTTACATAAATTTTTTTGGCATCCGATAAGTATTCCTTGAGCACGTTGACCACCAGTGTGTAGGGCACTTTCCCGGAACTCCACGACAAACCATGCTTGGTGGTTTCTAGTAATCGATTGATATTTCTGTACTTATTCGATAATCTCTGCCAAGGAAAAGGTTCTTGGAACATGAATACCTTTGCGTCAGAATCATCATGCAATGAAATTATTGCAAGTTCTTTGACAACAAAGTCATTTCCTGGTTGCAGAAATCCTTGCATGTCTACGGCGTACTCCATCATATATTTAATTGCTTGTACATGCAAGTTGAATCATGTGTAAACTTGCCTAAGCCTTTTTCCGTGTATATTTTATTTAGACTCAATATTTGTACACTGTAATGTTTTGGACAACGGGTGTCGTAATTGGAGAAACCAGGATCTCTCAAATGTTTATTGGATATACCAAATCTAATGTTGAAAACCTTATGTTTGATGATTATCTTTATGAGTTCTGACACTGTTATATCCTCAAAAACTTTTTCATCATAAAAGTCACCATATTCATGATGAGGACTTGAACATTTTATATCATGACAATTTTTCCAACTACTTCGAAGGTAGCCACCAGGTGGATATAAACATTCACGTTCTGTGAAACGTCCGTATATTGCAACATAAAATTTAAAACTATTTTTATCTTTGTATAAATTAACGATTTCTAGAACTTCTTTGATTTCTCGCTGAACTGCAGCTGTTTGAATTTGTAGCTTCAATTGTACTAACGTTTGAAGTATTTTATACCAAGTTAAACCTTCCAAAGTTTTTTTGTATTCTGGAAAATATTCGCAACTGGGGATATTGCAACTGGTTTCTCTGCAGCACTTGGATGCTACCTTACTCTTCGGCATCTTGGAGTATACTAAGCGATCTTTCTGACGTCTCCGCTGACAGGATTGTACTCGATTATTCGATCATGTATGATCAAGCAGTAAGCAGTTGTGATTCCTGGAAAATTATCACTTGATTCAAATTCCAAACGAACATATACCGGAGCGTTTTTCAGAGATTCGTTCTGTTTGGAGCAGTCCAGAACAATCAGTGGAATTTTCTTGATAAAATTTTCCTTGCTCAACAACGGTTCTGACTCTTTACCATAGTACGAATTCTGAAAATTGACGTACATGTCGTAAAGCATAGCATACTGGTTCGGACCAATATCCAAATTCAGATTACTGTAAGGATAATACTGAGAATTGAGAAACAGTTTGGCATTTCTGATATTGCAATGATCAAATTGACTCAAGTTTTTGTCTTTTTGATTTTTGCGATTGGTCTGAAATGCTAGAATAACAAAGCGGGGTTTTTTCAATTGATTGGATGTTTTCACTGTCCATACGTGTTTCGAAGTACTAGGAAGCATAGGATACTCAAATAATTCCCAAGATCGAAAACTCATGACCACTGGTTTACCCCTTTGTAGATGATTCAACATGCTAATTTTATTTTCGTTGGAGAGAAACACGTACGGCATGAGCCATTCGATTTTTGATAATTGAATTTTCCAATTTTCCCATTTATCTTCTGTTCCCTCCTTATAAGATGATGATTTGATCGCATTGACATCTGTATTAGATCTTCGAAGAATCAATTCATGTTTTGTATTGACCACAATCTTTCGATAATCCTCTGCAAAACCCAGAAGCATGCTGAGAGGGATAAATATATCGAAATAACCATTATCAGTGATCTTGATTTTTTCGTCTACATCGACCCATCCAGCATTTTCCAAGGTTTGTCTGGGATTGAAAGATAACCAACCTTTTATGAGTGATGTAAGTCCAACGTTTTTGCAACGATCGATCTCGATTGCATTGATCTCGTATCTAATTTCATCAAACAAGTGACAAATTCCATTGTTGACAAAATCAGTATGAGCTAATACACTATTGTCTTCTTTTACTAATTTTCCACAAATATGCAGCGAACTTTTAGATGGTAACAAACACAAGTCTTGATGTTGAATCGATGTACGGATTTCATCACTGTTGTTGAAATGAGCACCTGTGTATGGCTGATGAGCGTGTACTTCGTAATGTGAAATACTGTCATCGAACACTACAGGTGTCTCTATACTTAGAATTTCTTCCATTTTTCTTGTAGCAGCAGAAGAATATGCAAATTATTTTCCGACAGGTTTTACTCGGAAACAGAGACTTTTTAGAAATTTTATGTTTTGTCGTGTTAACGCTTTCAGAGTTCGTTGACGACTGGTGGTCGAGCGACATGGTGTAGACCTTTTATACCCTCGCCCGTAAAAAACGATCCCCATCACGTGACTGATTTGATGTGTAATCTAACAGTAATCGTTTCTCCACGAAAATTAACCAAGTCACCGTCCTGATCAACTATACGCAGTTGAATATAATCTATACACTTGTTTGAAACTGGTAAATAAATTACTTGAGAAGGAGCTTCGATAATTTTATATCCGGGAGGAACTGCAGGAAAAAATTGATGAATTGTGTGAACGCTTTGATTATTTATGTAAGCACCAGTCGTTATATTAAACTCGATTCTCAAAGAGTTAACTTTAAGAATTTTAACTGGTAAATCAGAGGTGTGTTCGATGTTAGCAGGAAGTTTTCTTTGAGTAAAACCTAGTAATCGACCTACAGAATCCTTAGATTTCAAAATGACCTCTTCACTACACTTGATCACGCTTGTTAAAGTGTTATTGTTAGGTTTCAAACTGAATGTTATGTCATCAGTAAGGTGATTTTTTATATATTTTTCAATATCTTCAATTTCGTAGCTGCCTGTAGGTATTTTTATCACTTTATTACCAACTTTGATTTTATTATTTTTTTCATCAATATTAGGTATTGAATGAAATGACAAAAATTCTACCAAACCAAGCACGTAGTTTTTGTTTGATGAAAGTTCCAAAGGAGGAAAGTAATGAGCTTCAAGTGAAGAAGTTTTACCTGATAAAGTTAAGGTTATTGACTCCATAATAGCTCAAAGTAGACTGAGGTCTTAAGCTTAAACTTTCTCTTTATATACCTTTGAGTTTGTTGGATAAAAATTGTAGACATAGGTGACCACAATTGTATGTTCCAAAGTCTTGGAATCTTTGAGGATTATATTTGACTTTGTCCACACCTAAATATAAAATTAAATCAAGAGGTGGTCTAAGGTCACCAAAACTATCAAAGTAGATCACTTCTTTTCCTATTTTACGATAAGCCACCCAATGAGTTCCAGGACCTTTATCGTCATCAAGATTTACTATTGCTGATTCACGATAAAGAGGACCATTTGATGGCAAAGAATTTCTCATGAATACACCACGAAAATAAGGTATTTTTAATTTTTTAGCATATTTAATCAAATCAAAGTTAGACAACGCTCTTTTGGGTAAACTTATTTCGAGCTTTTTTTTTTTAAGCTCCCACCCATGTAAGGTTTGAGGTACAGACCATAACCCGTTTTATATGGTTTCAAGTATAACCCTTTCCCGAGAGCTATAGCTTCCATGGTTTGATTATGTCTACGATTTTCTTCCAATTGTTCTTTCGATGACTTTGCCTGATTGATTGCCTTGGCTACTCCAGCTGCTCCACCAGCAAGGGCACCTGTTGCACTTAACCCAGCAAAAAGAGGAATCAGATACGGCAAAACCCCACCGATTTTCTTGGAAACTGGAAGAATTCTTGGAATTATAACATTTTTCTTGCCACCAGCTTTTTTGATGGCGTCCCTTGCATTCTTTATTGCTGAGCTTATAGCTTTTTTAGCACATTTTCCTGAAAAATTTGGTTTTGCAGCCTTGATTATTTGTTTCAAAGTTGCCTTTTTTGTTTTTCTTTTCATTGTTTTTCTTTTCTTGATTCTTCTTCTTTTGGTCTTTTTCAGACCCTGTCCGAGTTTGGTTTTTAAATTCATAGCATTAGTAATAGCGTACGCTGCAGCTCTTTCACCGATACTTGCGTCTTTTGAAAGTACTCTACCCCAAGCTTTATTCGCGAGGTCTCTATCTGCTGCGTGTCTAGCTTGTAAATCTTCACGATTCTGAGAATAAGCTATGTCGTGATCCTTGCAAGCTGAGTCTAATAGATTTATTCCTGGATCACCACGTGCTAAACCTTTACCCAATTTTGTTCCAGGTCCACAATACTGATATCCTGGGATATGGAGTTCAATTGGGAGTTTATTGATTAGCTTGTTTACCAGACCACGACCTTTCTTCTCGTGAATGATCATTGCTGTTCAGAAGTTCATGAATGAATGAGTTGAACACTATATAAGCCCTGTATTTATACCTCCTCGGACCAGTCTTTGTTCAGAATTTAAACGCTCAACATGGATTTCCTACCGAGTTCCAAGAAACTTCCCGTGATGAATTTCGAGACAATAGTCGAAGAGGAAAAAAAGATCAAGAGACATGGTGATTTACTTCCGGATACAATAAGAGCAGTATTCTGCGGACCTTCCAACTGTGGAAAGACCAATAGTTTATTGGCTCTCATTACGCAAGAAAATGGTCTCAGATTCGAGAATGTGTATGTTTATTCGAAATCCCTCAACCAACCGAAATATAAATTTCTGAAAGATCTTTTAGAACCCATAGATGGTGTAAAATATTTTCCATTTAGTGAGCATGAAGATGTAATATCACCAAAAGATGCTATACCAAATTCAATAATGATTTTTGATGACGTTGCTTGCGAAAAACAAGATAACCTGAAAGCATTCTTCTGCATGGGTAGACATGCTTAAGTGGATTCTTTCTATCTTTGTCAGTCATATGCTCAAGTGCCAAAACATCTTGTACGAGATAACGTTAATCTACTCGTACTATTCAGACAAGATGATGTAAATTTGAAACATGTGTACGATGATCACGTCAACACTGACATGCCTTACACGAGTTTCAGGAATTTCTGTTCGGAATGTTGGAAAGATAATCATACATTTGTTGTCATAGATAAGGATAGACCGATAAACTCTGGTCGATATCGCAAATGCTTTGATAATTTTGCTATAAATATAACTAACAAAATGACTGTGTCATCAGTCTACAGTTAGATTTAAAGAGGTCAACATGTCTCATATAGAAAAAGAAAAAAATATGCTGGAGCAGCTTGTCAAAGCACGCCAAGCTGTAAAGCAGAAATACAATTTGGTTAGATCTCAAAGAGATGATACAGAACAAACCTTGAATGAAATGTTCAAACCCATCATTACTCCTCTCCAAGAACTCGTGAATCATAAAAAATCAGATTCTACGATAAAAGAAGAAAAATTAGAGGATTTTAAGAGTGATTTGATTAAATTTGAGGATAATTTTCAGAGTGATGAAGACTTAATTGATGACTCTGTGAGAATTCCAAACAAAACAAGTTTAAATCAATCTATTAAAAAAGAGTCTTTTGGAGAAGAAATCGAACTCGTTGCAGCAGAGCAAGATAAACTATATGGTATTAAGAAAAAAACAAACCAAGGGTATGAGCTTGGGAATGCAATGTTACGATTTTCGAAAGATATGATTTTCGTAAACAATAAGTCATTTCCAAGAACTCAAGGGTTGCAAGATCTTATTGTAAAAAAGAATCCTAAAAATTTTTCAATGAAGGATGAATCAAACTATCTAAAAATTCTTGAGGAATCAAATGCTCATAAAAATACCAACGGTCAATTAAAAAAACATGTTTCCAGCTGGAAATACAATAATATAATTAAACGCATGTTCGAATCGACCGGGAGTGGACTCTTACCTCGATACAAAGTTGCCAAGCGTAATCCCCGTATGGATCTTGTTTACTGGGATAATCCTAATAAGCTCGTGGAACGTCTTCAACTTTTGGTTGCCGAAAGATCAGCTGGTAATTATAATCATGAGAACGAAATTCACTCAATCATCGAAGAACTCCGAGAAGCTGGCTATATATATTGATCTGATTTCAATGATTCTTCATCATTATCAAAATGAGTGTTGACGTGTTCGGACGTGCTTTAAAAAAGAATACAGAGGGCGTTCGAGGTGCTCTGGGTATAGGTTATAAATTAACCGAAACTGGTCAGTTTGATGTAGAAGGCAAACGACTTTGCAACCTAGCTGCACCTGTGGAATCTAACGACGCCGTTAATTTAGAAACTATCAAAAACCTGATTGGATTGGAACTTCAAAGTCTGTACGAGATTACGAAAAAATTGAGAAGTGACGTGGATGATTTGAGTGCTATTCTAAGCAATCACAAAACTGAGATAAACGACAACGTTCAGAAGAAAGTTGATGAACTATTTGAATTAATTGAAGGTCACAGAGACGACATTGACAAGAGTATCCTGCAAATAAACGCTAAAATTGTGAAAAAAGATGAATAAAAAAGAGGCGGTGGTCGAAGAACTTCATAAGCCTGCTCGTCGTAATTATCCTCGAAGAAAATTCGATGTTCGAGGTATTGATGAAACCTGGCTAGCTGATCTCGTAGAGATGCAACCCTACTCTAGGGAGAACAAAGGATTCAGATACTTGCTTACCGCGATAGATGTTTTTTCAAAGTATGCCTGGGGTGTGCCTGTAAAAACAAAATCTGGTAAGGACGTTACCGAAGCCATGAATTCTATTCTTAATGAGAAGCGAATTCCAAAGAACCTTCATGTTGATCGTGGAAAGGAATTTTACAACAAAGACTTTCAAGGTCTAATGAAAAATCATAAAATCAACATGTATTCAACTTACAGTAATCTCAAAGCATCCATTGTTGAGCGATTTAATCGAACTTTAAAAAACATGATGTGGAAGCAATTCAGTTTACAAGGGAGTTATCAGTGGCTCGATCTATTACCTGAGTTAATTGAAAAATACAACAATACCAAACATCGGACAATTGGCATGAAACCCAAGGACGTCACTGCTACCAACGAAGCTGAAGTTCTCAAGCGCTTTATGGACAATAGAAAGCTTTTAATTAAGATAAAATTTAAAGTTAATGATAAAGTTAGAGTTAGCAAAATAAAACACTTGTTTGAAAAAGGTTATACACCTAATTGGACAACGGAAATTTTCACGGTTACCAGAGTACTCAAGACTAAACCAGTTACCTATCATTTGAAGGATCACAAAGGTGAACCAATTTCTGGCTGCTTTTACGAACAAGAACTTTTAAGGGTTAAACATCCGGATGTTTTTTTAGTTGAAAAAGTAATTAAAAAACAAGGTGATAAATTATATGTTAAATGGCTAGGTTTTGACAAAAGTCAAAACAGCTGGATACACAAGAATGATTTATATTATATATATATTATTTATATAAATGATTTATAATTTGTATTATATTTGAATAAATAAATTTGTATTATATTTGAATAAATAAAAACACAATTGATTAAAATGAATTTGTTGGTTGTTTAACTAATATTTACATGAATTTGAATTTACTATTTCCCAAATTCAAAATGAATAATTCTAATTTATTCGCTTTAGCTGCTAAATTATTAAACATGTCGTCGTTCTCGTAGAGGGCATCAGAGATGCGCGTTGGAACAAAAATTTGGAATGGACTGGAACCTTCGGTGATGACGAAGACCATCTTTGGTCCGTAGCGTGTGGTGACCTTTTTGATCTCGGTGACCATGTAGCTCTCATTCAGGGCCAGGTCGTTCCAGGACTTCCTAGGGAGGTAGGAGTTGGAGGCCAGGTTGTTGAGACTGTTTAAATCCATTTTTCTGGAAAATAAATAAGATTTATAATTAATTTTTGAAAATCTCATTAAAGAATAAAAGTTTCATGGAAAAGTGAAAACCATACTTACTCAGGATAGACGGGTCCTCTTGGCTGGTGGCGAGTCTTCGTAGAAGTCAAGGTCCAACGGAATGTCCAGGAAGCCGTCGTCTGGATACTCTACAGCGTCGTCTTCTGGAGATCGGCTATCTGCTGCTGGAAGTAGTGGAGCTGCTCCGTCGTCGTCTGGAAGTGCTGAAGATCTGCTGTCTGCTGCTGGAAGTGCTGGAGATCTGCTGCTTGCTGCTGGAAGTCTGCTGTTCACAACTGGAATGACTTCGGGAGCCTGGGGTGCCTCTATAAGTACGGCTGTCCCCACTCCTTCTGCCACCTCCATTGGCTCTGCCACTTGGAATTCTTTCTCCAATTCCTGGTACTTCTCAATGTCCTTGTGGCCCCATGGTAAAGTATCGGTACTTCCAGGAATCAAGTACCGCTTGTCATCGTAAGGGCTCAAAGCCACTTTCTCTTGATACTCCGTAGTGACCTGATGTTTCTTGGAACGGATCAAGTGTTGCTGGCATTTGACAATGGTTTTCTCGAAAAGGCATTCCCTGTAATCCTCAAAAGTTAGTCTTCTGAGTGCTGTTGACTTGACCCCTTTGGCTTTCATCACAGGTGCCTCATTTTCTACCAGAAAGCTGTATAATTTACTGCGTAATCCGATGAAGTGAGTCATGATTTCGACGTTGCACTCGTCTTTCATGAGGCCCACCTTCTTCTCGTTGTCGTGTATCAACCTTTAACACAAATAATAATACTAACAATAATCATAACCAATACCCATCCCCCTCCTAAGTTGCGCTAACGACTTTTCAAATATTCTTAATTACTCCCGCCGAAAGAGTGAGGAAGGATGCCCGTCGCGAGCCGAGCTAAAAGCTCGAGCTAATTGGATGCAGCTCCGATCCTTAAGTCCTAGGTGGGGATAATCGGCGCCCTCCCGGCTCGCGCGAACCTCAAACGCTCTCTCTCGTTCCCGACACCAAGCGACCCGGAGGCCAGCGCAAGCCGAAGGTCGCAGAGGCACACCTGGACGGAAGGAGCCGGAGTTCCACGGGCTTCGACAGGCCACTGTATTCGACAGCCCTGACACGTGGGTCAACCATAGGGATCACCGGGCTAGAAACCCGGACCCCTCTCCGTCTAGCCTAGGTTCGCACCTAGTTACAAGTAAGATTTTTTTATTGTTAATTTATAACTTCGTCGAAGGACGATAAACTTGATTCGTAAAAATTTCTATTTTATAATTATCAATAATAAAATTTACATTAACTTTAAAAATTACATTTATTTTTCTCCAAATAAATCCCACCCAAGACAAGCGAAAAGGGTGACGAGCAGATTACTGCGTAATCTGCTCATAGCGGGTAAGTTCCCACTTAAATTAAATTAAACTCAAATATAATTAAATAATTATTGTCACGTTTGCACGCGACATAAATGGCATCCCTTGTGGGGAACCATACCTGCCTTTTCGCTTAAGCTCTTTGGTTGGATCTTGTTTTGGGAATTTAAATTTATTAAAATTAAAAATAAATTACTTAATTTAAAATCTGGTTTAATTAGTTCGTGAAAATCAGAGCTGAAATTTTATTTCATCATATTTTTCGTGTTCGAGAATTTCAAGGAGAAAGTTTAGCGACTTATTGCTGACGCGCACATTCTTTGTTTCTTTCATTCTTTCAATCGCCGTTCATTTCTTTCAATTCGCTTTTACGAAGACTCCGAATAAAATTTGTTTCTTTTGTTTGACGTGTAAATTTTATTGTTCGATTCGAAAACTTTTGTTTGAAAATTTGCTACCCACTTTGTTTAGCTCATCGCCCCGAACAGTAAACTTTTCTTTCAACCTCCTCTCGGACTCTTGTCGTTCATTGATAAAACTTTATTAGGCCCTATTCGAAGATGGCAGGTGCAAATTTGACACTAGATGAAATAGAAGCCCTCACGGACGAAACCCTGAAAACCCGGGCTCGACTCGAGCACGGCCGCCGCATGGCTGAGAATATGTCGGTCATGGCCGCGACCCTGAACGAGTCTCGTGCCGCGTTCGCGAACTTGCAAGCTTCCGCCCTGATGCAAAGCGCCCTCGCATCCATCCCTTTTTATTCAGGTAATTCTCCCCTGCGAGTTTGGCTCCAGGATGTCGAGAATTATGATAATCGGTTAGCAGACCCAGAACTTAAAGGAGTGTTTTTGCAGGGAGTGATTTCACGCCTGACCGGCAAGGCGAAATCAAGCATTGAAGGCAAGACCTTTAATACCCTAGCGGACCTCCGCACACACCTCACAGATAGATTTAGCCAAAAGCGTTCTCTTTCGTACTACCTTAATTTAATATCGGAGTCGTATATGAAACAAGGCGAATCCGTGCTAAACTTCTTTGATCGCCTTTCATCCATAGTTCGCGCCGCCACAAAGTTGAAAAACGAAGGTGCGGCCAACGATCAAATTAAGGAACACAACAAGACCCTGTTTGAAGATTTGGCTAAAGAATACTTCATACGTGGTCTGCCCTCGGCTATTCGTAACCAAATGGCTACACACACCCCGGCAACGTTCAACGATGCCCTGGACGCCGCTGTTAGCGCGGAGGAGTGGGTAAACATTGGGACGACTAACCGTGCGGACATCGAGTACTCGCCCTCGCCACGACCACCCCGGTCGCGATCTCCGAGTCCGTACCAACGCCCTCAGACTCCGGATCGAGAAACTTCTTCGAGAAATAACGTACGTTTCTCAGATTTTGACGACCCCCGGAATTACCATCGCACCATCCCTTATTCTTATGACAGAGATGATACCCGAATGCCCAAAACTGTTATGTACACATCGGATGGTAAGCTAGACGCCCACCCGTCTCTTCGCTATGACCAGCCGACTGGCATACTTAAACCCCCCGAAAGGACTAGCAGACCCGGTCGCCCAGGTTCGCCGAACGATCGACCCAGACCCGAAAGCCCTGGGAACCGATATCAAAATTATGATAGACCGAGATAACCTTCACCCTACCGAAGTCAAAACCCTTATTTCGCTCCGCCCTCGATGCATTACTACCCACCGCCACTACCTTATTACTATCCCCCAATGTCTATGCCACCGTATCAAATGCTCTACGCAAACCTTATGCTTATGGGTACCCGCACGACTCGCGCGGTCCAAACCCATCACCCAGACATGCATCCCCTGGTCCATCAACATCTGCGAACAACCCGAATATCCCTCGCCCGGTTACACCTACAAAGCCTGCGACTGTAGACTCTCCTGATAATTTAAACTGGGGAGCAGCTCGCCAGAACGGCGCCCAGGCGAGCTACCAACACCCGGAGCGCCGGTCAGTGAAAACATACAAGTCCGGGAAGTACGACGAATCGTCGGAACAAGGGGCGCACCATCAGTCAAATTAAACCACCCCTGGTTCAATAAGGCCAATATCACCTGCTCTGCAGCGCTTTCTAACGAGGTAAATTTGATAAAAACCTCAGTCCTTAAAGACTCCGCATACTATCTTGAAAATCCCCCTCTCACGATACAGAGTGAGGACGGAGATAAAACAGAGTCCACTGGCCGAGTACCCTTAAAATTTTACAAACAAAAACTTTTATTTTACCTTGTTGGTGACGACGCCCCTTTTTCTCAAGACGCCGTCATTAGCAGAAGATCTTTAAAAAAACTCCGAAAAGCAAGTTTATTAAAAACAAAATTAGCTGAAAAGATGCGGAAAGACTTCCCAGATTCCCTTTTTGAAAATCTCTCTTCCGAATCAGACTCCTGCTCCGATTCTGGATCAGAATCCGAAAACTCTACCCAAAAATCTTGTGACACCTCTGAGACTCCCTCCGACTTCAGCCCAAACTCTGAGTATCAATCCCCTCAAATATTAGATCTCAAAAACCCAGGAAATTTGTTTAAAAAGGGGAGGAAACGATCTTACGGTACCCCTAAAATGACTATTACAAACGAGATATTTCGAACCGGAAAAGGTAGAGTCCTTATCGACACGGGCGCAGACGTGAGCGTGATAAAAATTCAATCTCTAAACCCTACGTACCCTATTGACAGGTCACGAGTGTTGCAACTCACCGGGATCGGAACCCAGCCCGTCTACACACTCGGTACCGTCCTCTTTTGCGAAAGCGGGAGAACCCATCGAATGCACGTCCTCCCCGAACAATCCTCGTTAAAGGATGATGCCATTCTGGGATCCCGCTACTTGCATAATGAGAAAGGCCGCATCGATCTGGCTAATAATACTTTGATCACACAAGATAAAGAACATCCACCCGGAAAGGGCTCCACAATCACCCCCGGAACCAATCCACCCGCGAGCAAAATAAAATCCAAAACGATGCTGCCGATTCGGCACCCTAAACCCACCAAAACCTCTTTAGCTCGCGAAGCCCAGAACAAAAGCATGAGCGAAAAATCACCCACTAAGGCTGGTCCTCCAAGGAGAGGCAGACCAAAGGGGTCTAAAAACAAGTCACCGATACCTTTGAACGCTTCTGGTCAAGGCACCCTTCAAGGTGAAACCATAGCCTCCCGTCTAAAACTCAGACGCAACCAACGACTCACAGAGACCAGGGAAAAGGCACGCTACACAGAGCCTGAAACAGAGAGCACGACTTCGGAAGCAGAAAACTCCGAAAGTACCGAGTCAGACGTCTCCGACGTGCCCGTTCCCTTACGTCATAGCTCCCCAGTCTAGTAGACCCTTCGCCCACACCGACAACATCTTCTGCCACCGAATTCGAAAATAACACCCCTGAGCAAGCCGCGCCAACCCTTGACGTGGACGAACTCGATGAGACAATGATACCGTCCGACGAATTCGAAGAGGTCGTCGCCCAATTTGATAAATCGCCCCAGAGAAAGGCTTTCTTCGACACTCCTTCAAAAAGAGTAAAACCCTCGGTTGACGACGACTCTTCGTCATCGGATGAAGAAGACCTCAGTCCACCAGAAACGCAAAGTCGGAAGCCGAAAACCCCATCGCCCTTGAAACCCACAAACTTTACCCCGGAACAAAGGAACGAATTCATCGAAGGGTTCAATTCCCTTTGGTGGGATTCAGGAAAATGGGAAGAACTTCTAGAAACCACCGAACTAGGACCCAATTATTTCGAAGCAGACCACTCCGTCGCTCACAGTGACCCTGGTTATTTAGAAAATGATCTAATCGACCCCCATGATCAGCCTACTCTTAACAAAACCCAATCTCTGCTTGATTTGTCAAAATGGCAGCTGGCCGACGAGTCTGAATTAAGAACACCCTTGCTGTCGTCCACCATGATAACACCAAGAATACCACCTATGAATCCAGATCTGCTTTCTCAATCTAACGCTTTGCCTTTAGACGACACAAAGATCATGTCGAGCGAGGAATCCGATTCATCTGCGAGTTCCACGTCTACTATCCTATCTAAACACGATACCAGAGAACCTCGTAAATCTATCATCACCACCAAAAACGTAATTCCTACGCCGGTAACCGTCCCCCAGAGAACTCATGCGTCTGCCGATCAACTGGAAATTACCGAAACGAGAACAACACTTGATAACCTTGAAAACTCGATTCACCCGCACCACGACTCAAATGGTTCTGTTGATAATTTGAACTCGTTTAATTTAAAACCCCATAGCAATCTTTTCGTAAAACCCGACAGTATTCCACCGATAATACTACCTGACCCCAGTATTTCTGGAATTCACCCTGATCCCAGGAAAACCATGGTGATCAGACCTGTCAGAGAGTCCCTGACCGGTCACAAAGATAATATAATTCATTTCATACCTGCAAATTTAAATCTGAACACACCCAACAATCAATTGCTAAACGAGTTGAAATTAATCTCAAAAATCGACCTCAGTGACGCGAACCCGACGGTGGGTGACGTGCTCGTCTCCACAAACAGGGGGAGAACCATCTTTTCGTTAGTCGTAACCGAAACGGAGAAAACACCGATTAGACAAAGCCCTTTGAGAGAATGTTTTTATAACCTTTATCATCTGCTACTTGAAAGAGAAATAACTTCAGCCAGGATAGCACGAAAAGGCGAGCTCACAGACGCATTGCCCCGCGGTACCCTTTATCGGAAAATTCGAGACCATTTGAAAAATGTTCCCATGACCCTTACAATCTGTCTAGGATCCTGCGTGATACCGCCGCCCGAGTTGCGTGATACCATCTTAAAAGAATGTCACGACAGCTTGTTCGGAGGACACCGCGGAGTTGAAAAGACTTATCGTAGAGTTAGGGAAAATTTTACTTGGCCCGGTTTACGCAAAGACGTAGTCGACTACATACATCGCTGTCGAATATGCCAAGAGTTTAAACTCATCGGTTATCGCACCAAAGAACCTATGGTAATCAGCAATTCTCCTGCAGAACCCTTTTTCAAGGTTGCAATCGATGCCGTTGGACCTATGCCCAGAACAGTTAAGGGTAACGCCTACATCCTAACTATGCAATGTTTATTTTCAAAATTCTGTATCGCAGTCCCTATACCAAATTTAAAAGCCCTCACCGTAGCACAGACCTTAGCGATTCACCTCATAGCCACCCACGGAGTCCCAAAAATTATTCTAACCGATCAAGCAAAAAGCTTCAGAAACAGACTGCTCAAACACCTCGAAAGCATGTTTGACTGCAAGTTAAAAACCATGACATCCTGGCACCCGCAGTCCAATGCCTCGTTAGAACGAAGTCACTCTGTATTGAAAGACTATCTTCGAACTAACGCCCCCAAGTTTCAAGATTGGGATGAACTCGTCCCTTTCGCCATGATGGAATACAATTCATCCGTCCATTCTTCTACGGGATTCACTCCTTACGAAATCGCGATGGGTCGCAACCCCCGCACCCCTTCTGCATGCTTGGATGACTTCGAAAACGACACTTATAACGGCTATATTTACGACCTAGCTTCAAGAATAGCCGAAATTAGGGAAATCGCTCTGGAAAACTTAGAATCTTCAAAAATCCACAATAAAATGTATTATGACAAGTCCGCTAAGCCCCTTAAAATACAACCTGGAGAAAAGGTTTACGTAAATAAATTACCACGGAAGAACAAGCTTGACAAGTTTTACAACGGAGTCTTCGACGTCCTTGAAGTTCGAGATAATAACACAGCTATATTGCGCAGTCAAAACGGCAAAACCATTTTAGTACACAAAGATCGTTCAAAAAAATTTTATTAAAACACATAATCATCATCTCGACCTATCTTCGACGTTTACTATTTCTACCTATCTATAGCTTTCCTATCATCAACAATTACAGTAACAAGCCGTGCTGAACCTGTTCGAACGCCCGATCCGAGAAAATGCTTTGGTTTGTCTTGTTGTTTTTGAGCTCGACCTTAGCTGACATTGAGTGCAAAGACGAAAACCCATTATTTGAATTGAAAGACATCCACAACAGCCCGCGGTCACCTGCACCCCTTGATTTTATCCCACTCACAAATTACAGATTTGCTTACTAAAATTAACCACTTGAGCAATATTTATAAACTCCCGAATGCGACTGAAATCACTACTGCATCATATCTGTTCGAAATAGCAAAAACAAGTGTATTCATAACCGATGGAAAACTCCACGTCTCTCTAAAATTACCGCTTTTAAACAATGAAAATTTAGATCTTTACAAAATTCATAGCTTTCCGAACCCCATAGATCTGCCCCTTAATAATTCCGGCTATGTGGCAATTCAACCAAGAACGAAAAATATAATTATTTCGGAAAATTTGAAAATGTATGTCCTCGTGAATAATGAGTTTTTACGATCGTGTCTAGACCACGGAGATTCAAAATTATGTGATGAATCTCTGCCCCTAAGAGACGCAGGTCCAGACGCCCCCTGCGAGTATTCAATGTTCAAAAAGGCAACACCAACCTCAATCAAAACATGCCAGACAATTATAATTCCAAAAACCGACATTATTTTTACCCCATTACTTGCTTCCAACATATGGTTATACACCACCATAAAACCGACCACCCTCGCTATAACCTGCCACGGTCAACCCCGTAAGGAACTCGATATAAACGGCACAGGCTCCCTTTACCTATCCGGGAGTTGTACCGCACACGCCTTCAGTGTCACACTTCATGGCTTGCAAAAGATTTCTTTCCAATCTGAATATAAGTATGAACCCAACTTAACCGCAGAACTGAAAATCGTCAACCCGACTATCCACGAACTAGCAAAACAATACCCTTTAGAAGCAAAGCAAGAATTTACGGAATCACTCCAAAAATTTGACCCCACCCCGCTCAATGAAATAGAAAACAAACTCAAATTAATACATACAAAACGCATAGAACAGAGTGAATCGCATTCAATCCTGGCATTCGGCCTAGGATCGTCGATAATTATTACATTGATAATAAAATACGTTCTTGATAACTTCAATTTTCTGGAAAAGCTTTGGCCCATTCTCTTCTTCGCCTGCAAAAAAGAAAAACGTAATCAGAATCAAATAGAATCCTTTCAATTATTAAATCATAATATATGTGCAAACTGCCACCAGACCAATACTAATCCTGGTAGTCAAACCCAAAAATCCGAGAGTATAGATCCAACGGTGCCAAACGAACTGCCCAAAATCGAAAATCCCACAATGCAAAAATCAAGCACAAGCAACCAACCGTCTGTACCCACCAAAGGTAACGAATCAGCGACCACGCCGCCCCGTGACGGATACAACGTCAACGAACACTGAAAAATATATATATATATATATATATAAATAAGAAAAAAAATAATAATAAATAAAAAAAATATAATAATAATAAATATATATATATATATATACTTTTGATCGAATAAATACAAGCAAAACACTATACATAATTATCCTTCTTTCCTGCCCTTTCGGAATATTTTTTTCTGGTTCATCCAGCAAGTTCACGCAGCCGCCAACCGTACTGTAGTTCTGCACTGCTGCACGATGGCCCCTGCAAAATGCGCACCCGCCACACACCACCCTAACTGCGTACTGCACGACTTGAACTGCAAATAATTCAAAGATCAGTGAAACTGAACGTCAATTATTTATTACATACCTTTAACTTTAACGAAATTATTGTCTTCCAATCACGTCAGCAAACTCGTTAAACTACTTCAAAACCATCACCGAACAATTAATTCGTCTTAACAACAAATTACTTTTCACAATTTATTATTTATAATCACCTCATGTTAATTTCACCCGATTTCACGTATTTGTTTATTCGAAACTCTGATTACACGAAAATAACTTTAACAAATAATTCTAATTATTTTAACTATTTACTACTTGCTTAATCTTACTTTACCTTATATAACACGTTTTTTTAAAAAATAAAATAAAAAAAAAATTTAAATGAAATCTAAATCTAGGAATAATTTTAATATACGAATTATAGTTTGTTAATCCCTTGTCTAAGTTTGAATTACAATAACTGTCCTTGTAAACTAACCACGTGCCAAGCCAAAGCCTACTGCACTACTAAAGCAACGTCAACTAACGTATAGCTTAATTACGACATGATAACTAAGCACTGCGTTGCCAGCCGCGACGCACACACCATGAAAGCAGCAGCCACACACACGTACGAGATAGCCGCCCGATACTGTTACACCTTCGTGCGATAATCACAATATTATCGCTACACGAGATTCTTCAACCGCAAGGAAATTAAAAGTGAACAGTGAATATATAGACTTTACAGACTACAGACTTTTATTTTAAATTTATTTTATTACATGACCTAAAATTTTTATGATTATTTAAGAATTATTTTTACTGCGAACGATTTTCACAACATGAAAATACCTATCATTATTATTTAACTTATTCTAATCAAATTTTAAAAATTGACCTTTCAATTAAAAATTATACTTGTTAATAATCATCTTTCTTTTCTTTATGCGTATATTCGAAAATTTCATAACTATGTCTACATTTTTTTTTTTCCTCGTTAAATAGCTAATAATCAAATAATTGAATAATTAAAATCGATTAATTTTTTTTTATTTTTGCAATAATGTACTTACTCTGTTTTTTTTTCTCTTTACGGCAACCTATTGATTGATAAAAATCTAAAGACTTGGGACCTGTCTACGTGATAATTGTGAACCTTTCTCACTCTTAGCATTTTATAATATCTGATATATTTTTTTTTTATCAAAGCGCGAACGCAACAATTCCAACTCCAACTCCAACCCAAAAAAAAAAAAAAAAAAAAAAATCAATTTATTCAGTCTTCAAAATGAAAACCGTCATTACCAGAATTCACCGCTGATGATTATTATATTGTTAACAATAACAACCATGATTTTTCAACAATAATTGATAAATCTAGCCGATCAAATCAAGACCAATTATCGACCTTCTTGGTCATAAACCGATTTATTAATCGGTAGCACCACAAACAGTGCTCTGATTGATCATAGTGCAACACGAGCTGAATGTACCGCCGCTATAAACGCATAGGTCATTCAAACGCGTCATGCACACCCTCTAACACTAGCCGCTTCGCTATTGTTTAAAATCACACTTTCAAAATAAGGTCGATACACCTTTCTATCTTCGATAAAGGACTGCACTTCCTTTATTGCGCAGCCCTGCATTGTTGAGGACAACAATGGACTAAGAGGGGAGGCATGTCGTGTATCAACCTTTAACACAAATAATAATACTAACAATAATCATAACCAATACCCATCCCCCTCCTAAGTTGCGCTAACGACTTTTCAAATATTCTTAATTACTCCCGCCGAAAGAGTGAGGAAGGGGGCCCGTCGCGAGCCGAGCTAAAAGCTCGAGCTAATTGGATGCAGCTCCGATCCTTAAGTCCTAGGTGGGGATAATCGGCGACCTCCCGGCTCGCGCGAACCTCAAACGCTCTCTCTCGTTCCCGACACCAAGCGACCCGGAGGCCAGCGCAAGCCGAAGGTCGCAGAGGCACACCTGGACGGAAGGAGCCGGAGTTCCACGGGCTTCGACAGGCCACTGTATTCGACAGCCCTGACACGTGGGTCAACCATAGGGATCACCGGGCTAGAAACCCGGACCCCTCTCCGTCTAGCCTAGGTTCGCACCTAGTTACAAGTAAGATTTTCTTATTGTTAATTTATAACTTCGTCGAAGGACGATAAACTTGATTCGTAAAAATTTCTATTTTATAATTATTAATAATAAAATTTACATTAACTTTAAAAATTACATTTATTTTTCCCCAAATAAATCCCACCCAAGACAAGCGAAAAGGGTGACGAGCAGATTACTGCGTAATCTGCTCATAGCGGGTAAGTTCCCACTTAAATTAAATTAAACTCAAATATAATTAAATAATTATTGTCACGTTTGCACGCGACATCGTTATCAGGTTTTATCCCGAAACGATTGTCTGGAGGGTAAGCGGAAGTGTCGAAGTACTCAGGATGCTCTCTCATGACCTTGTATACGTCGGTTCCTTCGATCTCGTAGATGAAACTGTCTGTATCTGTGTACAACAATTTGCACTTGGAACCGACCCACTTTTTCATTTTGTTGTAGTGGAAGTCGTACATCAGGGTCTTGGAGATGTCAAGCACGCTTAAACCTATGTAGAGTGGTTTGTCGATCTTAATTTTGCTCTGCTTCATCTGAACCAGCACAGCGTCTTCAGCAAGTTCCACGAGGCTGTGAAAATTGGGATCTGCAATGCAAGCCTCAGCACCATACCGACTGGGCCAGACGGTAACCACTCTTGCGTCCACGTGATCTCGCTGTGACTCCATCATCTTGCCATATATTATGTTATTCAACAATTTGAAGAAGTCACGTTCAAACTTGTTTCTCGCCAGTCTTCTTTTCTCAGTGTTGAAATCGATGTATTTCTTCAACCACTGAGACTGGTTAAATTGAACTGCTCGATGAATTTTCTTGACCATGAGACCGTGTTTTTGTGCTTGAATCAGAGCCCTGTAATGGATCACGTACTTGTTCTTGTGTAACATGGTCGTGAGTAACTTCTTGTGCTTGGAGTTAGGTGGCGCCATATGTTCCGGACAGAAGGGGAGATCCTGTTGCTCCAGATGAAGATCTTCCGGATACTCGATGTCCACTTCCAGAAAGTAGCCGATGTCATTGTCCTCTGGAACGACGTAGAAGTCAGGATCGCTCAAATCCTCCACCCACTTGAGCCCACCATAAGGAAGATACTGACACATAGCCCAACTGTAAATAAAACATTAGAAATTAAAAAATGAAAAAATATTGATAATGACGTCAAAATTACCCATATAAGTTGTTGGCGTCTAGGTAAATGAGGTATTTCTCGTCCTTGTCAGCGTCATAACCTTCTTTCATGTAGGGATTGTTTGCTTCCGAGTATCGGTTGGAGCACTGGCTGATACCTCCTCTGATTCCCTTCTCAATGAAAAGAAGCATATCGATATCCGTTATCAGTTCCAACTCGACCTCTGTTTGTTTAAGCATGGCATCCCACGATAGGCCAGCTGTGGTGTAATAGCAGGCAGGATCCAGGCTGTAAGCTTCCAAACACGTCGAACGGAAGTTTTCGAAAACGTTGCAGAGTAACAAGACATCTGACCTGAGGTAGATGTCCGAGTACTCTCCAAGAGTTTGCACGTTGAGTTTGGACCATACATCCTTGGCGTGGGTGTACTCATCTTCTCCAATAGTGGTGTCAGTCAAACTGCTGTAGAATTTTTCTCGTTCGGGAAGCTCCTTCTCATTGAGTTTTTCAAAAGATTCAGTGTACTCGTAAGGGTAATGACCTTTCACCGTGAGTAACTCAATTTGATCATCTTCCAAGCCAACTTGACGGAGATTTCCAGTTGCTATGTCCTTGTTGGGGAGGTTCTTGACGAGCTGTTCCAAGGATGATGCCATAAACCGGAACGAGTCCAAGAATCGGAAGTTGATCACACAATCCTTGATGTATTTCGTGAATGAAATGTAACGGTCTTTATTTTGAGCAATTACAGTCATATCACCATCAAGGATTTTCTTTGATGCAATTTCCTTGATCAAAAAGTGAGCGTCATATCCCGAAAGGTTGTGGAAAATCACAGGAACAAATTTAGCTGCCTTGAACTTCAAATTACACGACCTGAAAGAAAAATTTTATTTGAAAACTGTTTTACCGACCCAAAATTATTTTAAACTTACCTGTGAGCCGCGCCTCTGTATTTGCCTGTAAAATGGCAGTGGTCCTTCACTTTCTGGTCTGACTTGTTGTAAAACCCTTTGTTGCATAAATAACAAGTCGTGGCTTGATTGAAGTTATTCCAATCCCGTTCAGTAAGAATAATTTCTTTGGGATTTTTATGCAACAGCTCGATCTCAGACGCAATCCTTTTCAACTCCTTCACAAACCAATGTGCCGGTGACTGCTCTCCATCTCCAGTTTGGCGATAACTTTTGTAGTACGATTGGCTATCGTCGTAGCTATTCTTCAAGTAATAACCAACGCTGAAGGCTTGATGTTGTTGTGGGCTGCGAGGATCACCGGTGGGCTTAAGCAGACTTTCGAAATCAGCGTAGATCACATGACTCACTTTGTCCATATTTTTAAAATTTTTAAACTTGAGTTTATTGTCTTTTTCACTCGGAAGTTCAATTTTACAAGTGCTAAACTGTTGACAGATGACTCTATGATCAACCAGTTTTTGTTCAGTGTCATAGTAGTGTAAGCAACGGTCACAAAAGTACTTCTTACCGTTGTGGTCAGTCAACTGCTTACCAACCAATCGACTCAAATCTTTGATCCAAACGTAATGACTCTTGGGGATGTTGTTCATGAGTTCATTGAGTTCTTCATTTTCATCGTAGTAGTGATCTTGAACATGAAGCAGATTGACGTGATTAGGCTTGTAACAGTCGGTAAGATGAGCTGTACACACTTCGAACTGGTTACCACGCTTCTTCAAAACAAAGATGTTTACAGAGACATCGTTTTGTCTCTCAAACTGTTTCACTTGTTTCATTTTCACTGGAAACGATATACCCGAAAAATTGAGTTCATTGTAATATGGCGTATAATTACCAACACGACTAGCATTTTTGTTAACTGGATGTAAGGCGGAAAGAATTGCCCAACGGAAACACTCATCGTCTTCGTTCTCAACATTCACGCACGCTTTTTTCTTGTATATAGAAACTGGTAACGGAATGTGAGAGCCCGCATGCATCGGTTGGTAGTGCTTCATGCTGACCACCATACTCAGAATCTGCCGTAAGGTCCAACCTGAACCACAACCTTCAAACTCTTCTATTTGATGCAGCACAGGATCAATAACGTTTTGATCGTACCACTCACGCAAATCGGTCGTCTCAAATATAGGTTGACTGGCAGTGTTGAAATGTTTCACTTCATTGGTCTCAATGTCACTTTTCAAAATCACATACTCCGATGAGAATTCAACACTAACCATTAACGCACTATGTTCTCGCAGAGATTCATCAATTTTTTCTTCGAACAAAGCTCTAGAGTTCTCGAGGAAAGATTTAACATCTTTATGCACTAAGTTTATTATGATTCCAGATTTAATATGATTCTGGAAAACACTTGGCCTTTCTTCCCACTTCACCGTGTCCTTAGGTAACTCAGCAGGTTGTACTTCATCAGGAACCCCTGGCTCTCCTTCAGCAACAGGTTGAACTTTGTCAGGAACCACAATCTCTCCTTCGGTAACAGGTTCCATTTCACCAGGAACCACTAGTTCTCCTCCAGTTACCAACAACAAATTTTCAAGTCTGTTTTTAATGTTGGCAAGTTGAAAGACGTAGGCTGCACACTTTCGCTTCTGATGAACGGTTAAATCCCCAGAAACAAGCCAATTCTGGAGAATACCTTTCATTTCCACAGACTTATCCAACCATTGCTGCAGCTCGACGTTGTCCGCTGAATCAGCATGTTGCTGAAGAGAATTCAGGATAGCCTTAATGTTGACACCAAAGTACTCGAGTGAAGACATGATGACAAACAGGAACACTAATTGACTTAAAGCACAAAACACTGTTTTAATAGAGTACTGGTCGACTCGAAGCACCGAAGTGAACTATTGAAAGAGATTGGAGAGTGCTCTGTTTTATACCCTCTGTGATAAGAGAGGGGAGAGCCAAGTACACGAATCTACTCTAAAATTTTTGGAACCTACAGTGATGAGAATTGAAGACAAATTTCGTGGAAATACAAAGCAGCTGTAACCCCTCCCACAGCAGGGGTAAGGTATATAAACTGCGACCCTCTTCACTCTCGTCATCATTCCAACTTGGACAATCAACCATGGCTGAATACGTAGTGGACATCCAGTGCTCCAGGAGATCTTCCAACCTGCTCGAGGTAAAGGAATTGGCCATCATCCCCGTGGACGACCTCAGGCTCCCGACCATCTGTCTGTTCCAACCATCGTGTGCTTTGGGGAAACTTCTGGAGGAGGAGCAGAGGACAAACCGTTGGTTGGAGAGGCATTACCATGGCATCCCTTGGAGTTCCGGCTTCGTCCCGTACACAGCCTGCACCAGGGTGATCCAGGGTGCCCTCCGAGATGCTACCCGGGTCTACACCAAGGGTTCCGAGAAGAAGAAGATCCTTGAATCCTTCCTTCCCGGAATGTAAGTTCTTTTTAATATCTATCTTACCTGACCTAAGTTAAACTTACCTACCTAACTTATCTGACCTAAGTTAAACTTACCTGACCTAAGTTAAACTTACCCACCTAACTTATCTGACCTAAGTTAAACTTACCTGGCCTAAGTTAAACTTACCCACCTAACTTATCTGACCTAAGTTAAACTTACCTACCTAACTTACCTGACCTAACTTAAACTTACCTATCCTAACTTACATAATCTTACCTACCCAAGCTCATCTTTACCTTCACCATCTTTTCTGTTATAGGTTGGTGGTTGATATGGACGAAATCTGGTGTCCATCTTTGAAAACTCTGGAGAAGACCTGCACATTCTTCTGCGACTACCACCCTCTTCGACCTGGTGCAGTCTGTGCTGTGGCGAATGGTTACGCCTTGAAGACCTGGTTGGTGAAACGTCGAGCCTGGTTGATTGAAGCGAGAGAAGGACGAGACGAAGTGGACGCGATGTATCGTGAAGTTAGCAATGGAACTCAAGATACAAGAACTTTCTAATTTATTAAAATTACTCCATTATATTTAATGTTCGTCATAATTATGATAATATATACTTATTTTAGATTAATATTGTTTTTTAATTTCACATAACCTTAAAATAAATTATGTACTTATACTAAAATTACTAAATAATTTACTTTTCCTGACTACAACAGAGCATATAACTCTATTAGTCCACATTAGTATCAGTGGCTCAGGTGGTAGAGTGTCTGCCTGGCATGCCAGGGGTCGTGGGTTCGAATCCCACTTCAATAAAAATTTTTTCTTTGATAATTTAATTTAAAAAATAATAATATTTATATATGATACTAATTAAGAATAAAAATATCAATAAATAATTAAATAAACAAAAAAATATTAAATTATTTAAAGTAATATGAAAATAATGTAAAACAGTTGGAAAAGTAGTTTAATTAAAGTCATGGTGCATGCTAGCTCAATGGCTCAGGTGGTAGAGTGTCTGCCTGTCGTGCCTGGGATCGTCGGTTCGAATCCCGGTTGAATCGATTTTTTTTCTTTAAAAATTTTATTAAAAATAATTTTCAAATATCGTCAATGAATTGTAAAAGTAATTAAAATATTATTAAAATTAAAATATTATTAAAATGAGTAGAGCTACCGGCTAGCCAGCAGCAACTAGCCCCTAGCACGACCCCGGCCCTCACCCTCAAAAAGTACGAGAGTTCTGCGCCGAAAAAGGTACGAGAGAGCGGGACCAAAAAAGTACGAGAGAGCGGGCCCAAAAAAGTACGAGAGAGCGGGACCAAAAAAGTACGAGAGTTCTGCGCCGAAAAAGGTATGAGAGTTCTGCGCCGAAAAAGGTATGAGAGTTGTGGCTCAAAAAGTCACGAGAGTTCTAGCTCATGAGCCAGAACTCTCTTAGCTATACTACTGTACCTTTTTTTTCTCATCCTTTTTGAGAGCTCGATTGGAAATTACAGTCGCGTTTGTTATCGCTGCTTGAATTAGTCTAGTCAAAACTGTCCAAGTCCATTTTTTAGATCTTATACCTGGCCTCACATTATTACAATGACTATCATGAAGATCCACCCCATTCATAAATTTATTATAAACACCAATAGCGTTAGGGAATAAAATATCAGATTTTATAGGTTTTCCATCTCCCATTTCTCCATTATGCCTACTCGTCACGATTTTTGGAGTAACTCCAGCTGCTGTAGAAGCAACTGAAACTGTCTTTGAATCGACAACGGTAATATAATTAATTCCGCTGTTCTTTTCGTGTTTTACGGCAATCGTTCCTTTTTTCGATTTCTTGGGAATGACATTTTTTTCATTTATTCTATTCTCTCTTATGGTACCCGTACAACGCAATCCCAACTTTTTTAAATGTAAAAAAAAGGTCAAAGTTTGTAAACTGTTTTTCCTAAAAATATTCATTATTTTTCTAACCCGCCAAGCTCGATCATTTTTATCTTCATCACTCGGTTTGGAACACTTCAGTTTAGACTTAATTTTTTGAAATTTATTGTGGGACATTGCATTTTTTATTATTTTATCTTCTAAATGAGGATCATTAGACCTAATAATGTCTTTGAGACTTTTTAGTGTCGTAACCAGATCTAATAATTATACCAATAAAAGTATTTAGTTCCGACATAGTCAAATCGTATCCGTTGATTTTAGTTGATTCAATTATGTACTGTTTTAAGTCATTACAAAAAAAATTCTCAAATAATTGAACGGGACTCACATTTGGAATCTTGTTTTTAACGTCTTAAGAAAAAAAAATTTCATTTTCAATAGTGTCTGGGTATATTTTTTCTCCATCAAGCCATTCGTAGACATAGTTAGGTTCTAATTTTGTTTGAGAGTCAGAGTAGTTTTGAGATGCATGAGAATAAGTATTTTTTTCTAACAAAACATCGCACTCTGAATTGTATCTCGTTCTCTGAATTATCATCAGAACACCCAGAATCATCAGGATAGGGAAGGAGAGTTGCAACACGTTCATCTTCATCATCAGATCGGTCAGATTCATGATCTGAATCATCATGATTCAATGACGATCTGTGCCGTTTTCGAGGCATTTTAGGGGTGGGAGGCAATTTTGAGAAAATTCAATATGCAAATGGTTTTTTAAGTAAAATCAAATTTTACACACGTTGATGAGGCAGATTGTGACAAAAAATTATTATTTTTAGGGAATTATATTTTAATTATTGGAAAATAATAAATTTCAGGTACCCACGTACTAGCTTTTGAGTTAGTTACTTAGTTTTTATTATCAAAAAAACCTTGAAAAGTTTTAAAATTTAAAAGTGACTAAGCCTAAGGTTTTTCAAATTTATTTTTTTTTATTTTTTTTTATTTTTTTTTAAAGAAAAAAGTTTGTATGCATAGGTAGACTTTTAAGTCGTGCAATGTTTGCTCTAAAGCTGAGACCAAACCAACCAAAAACCAAGAACGATGCCTGCTTTGAAGCTGACTCCGAAAACGGTATTTTGGAAGCGATTCCTGCTAGGCAGCTTGCACTGACTGATGCCAATCGCTCGAAAGTACGAGTTTATAAAGCATAAATAATAAGCCGGAGCCCCCCACTCCCGGCCCCGCGAGCCAAATGTTCCGCGGTTGTTCCATGACTGCTCCGCACCAATCACAATCAGTTTCGTATCGGCGCTCGCTACCGCTGCCGCCGTCCCAAACCCGTCACGTAAAATAATACTTATATGCACGGGTCATTTTGTCTTTAGAATGCGTTGATTTGCCTGAAAAAATCTTGAGGCAAATCAACATGATGAAAGGAAGAAGTGAGAAAGAATCAGCTACAAAAACTGAGCAAAAAAGACTTCGATGACTAAAAGAACGATCGCTCGTACCTAAAAAAAACACAGGTTCTTTAGGTGACTGAAGACCCTGCGCGTCTTACCCGAATCAATCGGCAAGCTTTCGTTTCAGCGCTTGCTGACATAACTTATGTGTGAATTAACATTTTCAGTATTTTTTTTTAGATGCATCTACCTATGAAAATTTTGTTGGCTCTGAAAAGGGCCGGGCTTAACAAAAAAAATATTTTTATAAGTAGCAGCTCCAGTCAAAATTCGATGTCAGAAGTATCCAGTAACAAAATATCATTGTCTTGCACTTCTGACATCAAATTTTTTGAATCATTTGATACAACTGGTGCAGAAGCCGGTGTATCATCACCCTCTTCGCGAAGCACCTCCAATACAACTTGCTCTGGGCTGTCAGCTAGAATGATTTTATGATTTTTCCTTCTTCTTATGTACTCCTTCAAACTAACCATGAAAATGACGTCTGAATCCAACTCTTCTTTTATCTGACACTTCTCCAGCCCGGGAGCAGAAGCTTCGGTCACCTGAAGAACCTGTTTTTTTTTTTTAGGTTTGAGTGATCGTTTTTTTAGTCGACGAAGTCTTCGTTGCTCAGTTTTTCTAGCTTTTTCTTTCTCGCTTCTTTTTTTCATCTTGTTGATTTGCTTGAAGATATTCTAAAGCCGAGATACGAAGATATTCTAAATGTCTAATGACAAAATGACCCACGCTTCTGATACGTATGGTTTTACGTGACGGGTTTGGGATGGAGGCAACGGTAGCGAGCACCGATACAAAAATGACTGTGATTGGTGTTGAGCAGACGCGGAACGTTCGGCTCGTGGGTCGGGAGTGAGGGGTGCCTGCTTATTGTATGCTTTATAAGCACGTCAATTCAAGTGACGAGCATTAGTTGGTACTAGCTGTCTAAGCAGGCATCACTTCCAAAAACTTGATTTCTGGAGTCAGCTCTCGAGCAGGCATCGTTTTGAGTTGTTTGGTCGGTGTGGTGTCAGCTTTACAGAAAGCATCGAGTCACTCAGAACCAATTATGAATATAAAAAAAAAGATAACTTCGAAACATCAAATTTACATCATGCTGTGACGCTAAATAATTTAGAACTGGTTATAAAATTACTGTTTCAAGGGGCTGATGTTAATCACTGTGATAATACCGGGAGCACTCCTCTGCACGTGGTATGCACTTCTGCATCTAAAAGCATCAAAATAATAAAATGCCTTTTAAAATGGGGAGCTGATGTGAATGCCGTTGACTATAAAGACAGTGTACCTTTTCATTACGCACTGCAACAAAGTTATGATAAAAACTTCTTCAATCTCAAAGTAGAAGCAGTAAAAAAAAGTTCTTTTTTTATTATTGAACACACAGATATTTATCGCTTGGGAAACATTGACAATATTTTACCCATAAAATCAGATCCTCAGAGAAAATTTATTTGGAAAATAATTCTCCAGCATCTTGCAAAATTACAATAACTATGTGTTCCAGTAAATCTACTCCTTTTGAATAATATAAGAAATGATTGCGCTTACAATGACTATTATAAATAGTGTCAAGATAAATTATTGCAAGCAAAAAGGAATAAGCTCGAGAATTCTTGGATCACTTTTTACAATTTATTAATAGGTGATAATAAGAGCCTGAAAAATTATGCAGGAAATAGTGAAATAATCAAGAATTTTGAACAATGTGATTTGAAAAAATTATTTCCAATTTATGGATCAGCTATAATTAGAAATGTTAAAAAAGGAATAACGAGACGAAAACTATTCGACACATCATCGATTTTACAAAGTGATTGCATACCAGTTTTTAACGCAAATCATTTAATTATCAGAAATATACTGGATTGTATTCTTAGTAAAAAAGATTTGTTAACACTCTGTGAGGATGAACGTTACTGTAAAATATAAAAACGCCAAAAAAAATATTAAAAAACCAAAAAGCCAAAAAAACGAAAAAGTCCAAAAAAGTTATAAAAAACCAAAAAGCCCAAAAAAATTATAAAAAACGAAAAAGTCAAAAAAAAAAAACTATAAAAAATTTAGATCCCAATCAAATTGTAATAAAGTATAAGCGACAAAAAAAAGTATAAAACATTATAAGTACAAAATCACAATAAATGAAAGCAAAAAAAAATTCGTTACAATTTATTCAATTTTATAACATTTTGAAAATAAGTAGACATAAGTTGATTTTCATTTTAGCTTCCTCTTTCGTTGTAAAACCAGGTACGAGCAAAGATCCATAAATCCTCACGAAAAAATCGTTTGTCCAATCAAAAAACTGTCAAGGATAGATTTTTCTTATAAATTTCAGTATGATAAGGTGGTTTTTTTTATTTATCGAGAACTAAATTTTTTCTTATTGGGCCCAATTATTAGAACTTCGTAAGTTTGACCTCAAATTCTTGATCAACAACCCTATTAGCCCTTTACAATACTATTGATTACACTAAATACAAACCAAGTTCGAAGAAGACTCGGGTGCATGAGTAGCAGTGGTTGTGGTGGTGAGCCCTATTTCAGTGAATTTTTATGCAAAAACGGTACGCCCAATCAAAAAAATGCTAATTATACTTTATTCTTAAAATTTTAAATAGCATACGGTAATATTTTTTATTTTTCAATAATTCTATTTTCAATTTTGGGTCCTGACAGTTTCGGCCTAATTCTTTGAATTTGGAAAATTTAATGATGGAGACTATTATGAAACAAATAAAACACCCTTTTTTATTCTCAAGCCCATATTTAGTTCTAAAAAAACTCGTTTTTTATGTCCTTTCTATCATTTACTGTGATGCGATAATTTATGTCCTAGTTTTTTGGCTGCCATTTTGTCAAAAAAAAAATCGCAACAACAATTTTAAAAAAGATTTGGAAACTTCAAACCTAACGTCCTCCTTTTATCAACTTTTCCACAGTAAAAAAAAAAATTTCTACCCCCCGTAAAATTCGATTTAAAAAAAAAATCCATGAAAAAACTTGTTTTTTTTTTTTTTAATTTGTTAATCAACAATTGAAAAACAACTTTTTTGCTATTTTTAACTACAGAATCTTGTAGAGCATACTTGAAAATAGTAGAAACGGGAATTTTCCTATGAATTTTTTGAGTTTTTTTTAAAGATTTTTCAACCCAAAGTTTACCGAAAAATCTCGGCCAATTAGGCGTTAATGGGTTAATAAAAAAAGAAGGCGCTCAACTCGTTAATCGTGTTTACAAAAGTTTCATTAAGACATTTTCTGACTAACTGAACATTATTGACAACATCCTGCCCCACCCCTCCTTAATTTTCCTTATTATATTTTTGTATACAAAACCATACTTTAGACTTTCATTTTATGTTTGAACTCTTGACTGAGACTGATATGTTTATCGTCTTTACCAAACAAAATTTAATTTTAATTTGGTAAGAATTTTATTCTATATTTCAAACGTCTTTTACTTGTATTGAAAATTTAATATGTTATTTTATAGTGAAGATAAGCCTGAAGAGATCCACTACCACATGGATGAAACATTTCTAAAAATTAAGATAATTTAAGAAATCTTTTTATTGGCCTTGCACGTTACGATGCTATTCAAATTATCTCATCTCTGAGAGTCTTAACCTAATCAATCACACATATAATTTACAAAAAGAAAAAGGTAAACTCTAATTTCTGTTGGGAGATTTACCAAACAGTTGAAGTTGTCTTTATTATTTTTAGATACCAAAAATCATTGGAAAGTACATAGGCTGGTGCACTTTCGTTTTACAGATGACCGGAAAACTACGAGGGCTTTCACGTTCAGGTCAAACATGATCCAGATTGTTAAATTTAATTTGGCCACTGTCACAAACCGTGAAAAAGAAAAGAACAATAGTCTCGGCCAGAGAACGGCCCGCTAGGTGCTTGCTGCGATGCTTCTACTGCTTCAACTACCATCGCTCCATATTCCTCGTTCTCTTGATCTCTCAGCTTTCTGGTGCATCCGGTTCTTAGAAACAATCTGGCTAACGGTAAACTTGATCTCCAATTGTGATGACGCGGGAGGACGGGCCATGAAATAAATAATGCCCCGTAACTCGAAAGCATGAAGGAGATAAAAATAAGAGGAGATAAGGAGATAAAAAAAAGACGTTAAATAATCAATGACGAGTAATTTTATGAAATAGCCGCTTTCGGACAAACGTGGTCTGATAATGCAATAAAAGAAGAAAAGGAAAATTACGGGAAATACGTAGTAAACGTGAAGATCAAAGAAATCTTTCCGGTAATAACTTTTTTTTCTTCCTTCTCCCTACATAAAAGAGCCGCCAACAGTCGACTTAAAATCACTCGATAACGGCCCATAGGTCACATACTCGCTCTGGGCCCGCTGACCCAGGTTACTCTAGAAAGCAATTATTACGCGGGTGGGAAACACCGAAATAACATTAATCTTCTACCTTACGTTCTCGTGCAGTCTCGTGGACTTCCGTAGGTCGTTAAAGGAACTTGTAGATCTGCTTGTTGACAAGATAATCACCTTAGAAGTCCTGGTGTAGAACCTGATCACCAAGGTGGGCTGAAAATCACAGTGATTTATTGTACTGTAACCCGAATATTACAGGTGATATCAGTATAGCTGAAAAACAAATCAATGTTAGATTTAAGATCATTTTCAAGGTTAGAGTGCTTAATTGAATAACTGAGAGCCATCGCCATACTCTAAAACATAATTCCATCTTACGTTGTGTGCATTAAAATCACCAAAAAAAATATATCTGACAGCATAAGAAATGTTGCTAATCACATCATTCCGTTTACTTTGATCGATTTTTTTTAAATGTCATTAAAGTTCCTAGCAAGGCAATTTTCTCGCAGGCCTAATAAAATTGACTTTTTGATACATGAGAGCTCCGTAATAGGGCTACTAATTTTCAAATCGTTGATTGCAGTGTACCAAAAGGTGTTTCTACAAAAACGCAATACTATCACAGCCCCCATCGTACTTGTTGCACTTGATCTCTTTAAAACGTGGGCACTCAAACTAAAAATTTACATCATTTTTAAGCCATGTTTCCACCATGAATATCACATGGTAATTTGGTGTCTTGACTTCAAATTCACTTTTCTTATTTCTGACAGACTGTAAAGTATGCGTAGAGTCATGTGAACAGTGTTTTCCATAAGATTCACTGAAACAAAAAATAAGTTAAAATTAATGCCTCTCACCGAATATGTGTATTAAGATAACTCTGCTACGACTACTGGAAGTTGTGTACGATTACAAATACAAAAGTCCATAACTGCAAAAAAAGACAAAACCCATCGATGAAAATGCTAACAGCATTAAACGGAAATTAGTTAATCAGATGTCTATGAAACAAATCATATATATCAGACGTGAACTCTAGGTGACACCAAAGCACATACGACATTAGTTTGTACTGCAAGATTCAAAATTTATTTTACATGACATTTTTTAAGAATCATCTCACTGAGGTGTTAAAGTGGTTCCCTATGATATATAGCTAACCTGAAATACAGTGATATTCGCTAGTTGCTCCCACTCCTAAGCCACGCACAGCCGCTGCCAGCGCTGCTCTGATTCCCTTTGAAGTTACGCATTTTCCATTGTCTATGATTCGGTATCTCTAAAGTTAATAACGATTGCTATATTTTTCTTTCTTTCTCATGATGCTCTCTTGCACTACCAGAAAACGTGTTTTTTTAAAATATACTAAGAAAACTGAATATACAATTCAAAAATAACCTTCAAATTTATGCGAATTTTTACGTTCGGCAGAGCAGTCTCATGTAATAAGTTGAAACTTCTGAGCTCAATATCTTAAAAACTACCCCGCTCGGCAGTATATGTAAAATACCAACGTGCAGGGGACTCAAAAAACCAACTCCTTGCCGAGTTAGAAAACTTTAGGAACCACCTAAAATAAATACAAGATTCTTTTACATTCACCTTTAAACCTGAGTTTTGGTCTAAAAATGCTTAAATATTTTGTGACATGTGGCACGCACCATGACCTTATTGAAGACGCTCCGGTTTTTCAGCTCCAAATTGTTTGTAAATAACAGCATCGTGTAAGGTTTATAACCTTACAGTAGACGAAAATATCGAAAAATTTCTCTACTTGGCTGTTGGACCACAGGTGAGACTGCGGCCGACCACAGTATTGGGATTGAAGTTGAGGTTGGAAGCACTACCTGTTCGATTAAGGTAAAAGCCCCCCTCTCTCCCGTCGCGGTGGCAGCCATGTTTTTATCCCTGCCATCAATACAGTTTCAATCCCAACAGCACCCAACTTTTACTCTGTGTTTTCACAATAGTTGAGAATTGTGACTTGTAAAATTTGTAAAAAACTTGCTTACAATTGTTAATTAAACTCTGTCATAAAATTTATGTATGAATTTTATAAATTCAGTTAAGATGAGAGTAGATAATTCCTATGGAAACGTTGTAAAAGTAATGAAAAATACGCTAACGTCATTTTTTGTTAAATTTTTGCCTTACCTATAGGTATACACCCAGCAACTAAGAACACTGTAACAGACACAACGTAAGCGAGAACTAATTTCTTATCAAGTGCGGAGAAATACTAACAAGGAGATGGTCTGTCCTTTGGGACCTGGATTTTCATGGAACTTTGCACACAGTTTTTCATCAGTGTTATTCATCATAAAAACAAGCCCTTCACTCTTCTTTTTCCAGAATGGGCCTTTTTTACCTACTTCCCATATAACCCCTGTGTTAAAAAGTAGGCTGTTTCCTATAAACAGCCGTTTTTGGCCTCATTTTCAAAAAATTCCTCCTTGGACCGTATTGCACTTGAAAATATCTGAAACCTCGCATTTTTTTCGTTTTTCTAAGCACTTTAAAAAAAAAAAATTCAATAAATTTTTTGAATGATCTTGTCCATGTATGTTGTAACCCAAATATACTAAAAATTAACTTTAAAAACCTTAATTTTTTATAGTTAAAACCATTCAAAAAATTTTTAAAATAATTTTTATTTAAAAGTACTTAGAAAAACGAAAAAAATGTGAGGTTCCAGATATTTATAAGTGCAATACGGTCCAAGGAGGAATTTTTTGAAAATGAGGCCAAAAACGGCTTTTTATAGGAAACTGCCTACTTTTTAACACAGGGGTTAGATGAGAAGTAGGTGAAAAAATGCCTATTCTGGAAAAATAACAATGAAGGGCTTGTTTTTATGATGAATAAAAACTGTGTGCAAAGTTTCATGAAAATCCAGGTCCCAAAGGACAAACCATTTCCTTGTAAGTAGATGGAGTATGATAACGATAAACAAAACAATTCTAATGAAAACTACACCTATATGTAGTGTATTTGATCCGGCCAGCGGAATTTTGCGCATAAATTATCCTTTCTTAGACCCCTTATTATTTTCCAATAAAAATAACAATTTTTAATATTAATCGCGCGTGCCAGTACATTATTTTTCTTCTTAACATGCTGTAATGATTGCCTAGATTTGTATTTCAAACCTTTGTTCAATAATAACTACATCAAATTGTTGTTTGAGGCATATTTAGCATTCTCAGAAAAAAAGACTTATTCAATTTTAACAGCACAGTAATTTTTTAACTATTCTGATCATGATTACAAATATGATTTCACATAAAAATTTTGTTTCAGCCTGGCCGTGTTGTGACACTTCTTGTTTCAAAAAATCCTGAAGATGAAGTCTGGGGCTGTGCTTATCAAATTGCTGATGAAAATATTCAAATTGTAACAGAACATCTTGATCAACGAGAAAGAGGTGGTTATGAACGAGTTGATGTTTTATTTTATCCATTGGATAACTTATTGAACAAGGAAAACCCATTTTATTTATCCATTTATATTGGACGTGAGAATAATCCAAACTTCGCGGGTTACGAAGACATCAGTACTTTAGCAAAGTATATTGTAGAAAGCACAGGCGCAAGTGGACATAATATCGAGTACTTATATAATCTAGCAACAGCCATGAGAAAAATAGCTCCTGAAATAAATGATGAACATTTATTCGAGTTAGAATATACAGTGAAAGAAATCGAAAAAAAAATGTCTTAAATCGAATTGGCAAAGTTATAATATAGTTTATAAATAATTTTGAAATTTTCTATTAAAATCTATGAATGGTTAACAGTAGTGTCAACTGAAAATCTTTTTTCAGACAAAAATATGATTAATTTTAATGTGAGTTTTTCATTGATTTATGAAAAAAGTTGTCTATAGATATTAAGATCTCTATGGAGCATCAAGAAGAATTTTTTTTCATGCATTTTAAAAGTCCATAACCTTGTAGAATGTCCGTCCTTATCCAAATGCGCAAAACCCCTTTCTTTAAATTTTAGTTTTATTTATAAACGACACTTTCTAACTTTTATAATAATTTTAATCATTGAATTAATGGGCACCTGAAGATGACCTTGAGTTTTGTATGTCAAATAGGGATTAAAACGCTTTGATCATATAAAATAGGAGAAAAATCTTGAACTTTTTTTTAACAAGACATATCACGATGTATTTTTCTCTTCTAAATTCGATAAATGCATTTTCATTCATTTAATAAATTTAAAATTTTTACAAGCCAAAATAATAATAAATTAAATTATAAAGTACTTTTTCCTCTAAACCCGATAAAAGAATACGAGTTTTTCTTTCTACAAAATTTATACCGATGTATTTTTACCTCTGAATCCAACGAAATTTTTTTTATTGATCGAAGCATTTTATAAGTTTAACCTTTTTATCGAATTCATTGATGATGTTTTCTCATTACAGGGAGTATTTATATAAATAACGAAAGATTTTGTCATAGTCTGTACATGTATTCTAATTTAAATATTCTAATTTAAATTCGGTTTTTTTTCTTAAAAATTCCTGACCAAAAATTCTAAAAAGCTTTTTTTTCTTAAACTTTTGGTATTTTATAATAGTTTTCTACTTGAAAATTTTTTTGATGATCGATTGATGAAAAAAAGATTCAATCAAACTCAAGGGTTAGAAAAACATCGAAATAAGTTTTGTAAAAAAAAAATTTGTATTATTTCATTAGTTTTAGGTAAGAATTTACTTTTACATTCAATTTATTAAAATTAATTTATAAAACAAAAAGTAGTATTGGGCGAGACTGGTGAGTCATCACCGGCCGTGTAATTCCTTATTTGCTATCTTAATGGTTTGTTGATATAAACAAAGAGATAAGAAGGTGTCTGGTTACAGGTGAGAGTGTCGCGAATCCTTATCTGTTATCTTGATGGTTTGTTGACGTAAACAAGCTGTTGAGATGAGAGAGAGAATAAACAAAGGACAGATAAAGGGTTGTTTACGTAAATAAAAGATAGTTGATTTAATCAAATTTTTTTTATTTTCTTGAATAATTACAAATACATTTTTTTACAAATTGTTATCACCGACAAAGTCATACGGTACAGATGCGCCGTCCAAAAAAAATATTCTCTTTTCTACAACTACTTGACATGTTTTTGTTTCATCCTAGGTTACAACATTATGAACGGGTACTCGACGTATAGCTCTAAAATTAAGCTTAAGGTAGTTACCGCAAAAATTGAGTTTCTTAAAAAATCTCTATAACTTTGCATAGAGTTAGTATTTTGCGTCCTCTACATGTTAGAATTTTCCAAATACCCCCAAGCGGGGCTAAATTTTGAGAAATTTAGCTCAGAAGTTTCAACTTTTTACGCGTGATTCCTATGCTGAGCGCGTAAAATCGGTCCAATTTAGAGGTTATTCTCGGATTGCAAATTCAATTTTCTTAAAATATCTTTAAAAAACAGGTTTTCTTGTAGGGAAACATCTAAGGAATCGTGAGGTACAAAGATAAATATAGCAAGCGATATCAATTACTGAGATAATGAATCGAAAAGAATGAAAAATGTGAGATTTCACTATGACTTGGCACGGCGCCGGTGGTGGCGGCGCGTTACGTCCGGGTGGGGGCAACGAGCGTCTATAACTATATTTTAGGTTACCTATATGCATGAGTTGTAACTACCTAAATATTATCATCAGTTGTCGACCATTCCCCCGAATCGAATCCCCTGAATGTCCTTTTCCCCGATCGCTCAACCCCCCGAATGCCCTTTCCTCCGATCACCAAATCCGCCGAATGCTCTTTCCCCCGGACGTCCATCGACGCGAATATGAATTTTGCGAACGTTCTATTTTTATAAACATTCGAATGTTAACCTTAATTTTCATAACCCTTTTACTTTTTGCTTTTATCTTTTTACTTTGCTATTGATTTTTAATTTGTTATTATTTTACAATGAATGTCGCACCGAAAATATTAAACGAAAACCGACTATTCCTTGATAGTTTTATATATCATCGATCTAAACGTGAGGGTAATAAGACTGATTGGGATTGCCATTTGGTTCGAAGTAAACGATGCAAAGCTCGGGCTATAACAATTGCGACTGGCGAAGGACAGTTTATAATGACGAAGGGACCTAATGAAGAGGATCTTAAGAAAAAGTCTGTCCATGCTCACGCACCAAATCGAGAGCTAGCCGAAGCGGAGAAAATTAAGCTTCGTCTGAAGCTAAGGGTGGAAGAAAACCCACGAGAACCTCAAGCGAGTATGATCCGAGACGAGCTTGCAACAATACCATCGGAAACGATATCGGGAGTTGTTTCCCAAATACCCGAACGTGAGAATTGAAAAAAAAGTTTGCGCTTGGTAAAAAGGAAAAATATGCCTCCAAGCACGAACTCTTTGGTAGATTTACCTGAACTACCAGAGGAGTATAGAAAAACTGCAACTGGAGATCATTTTTTGATATATGATTCCAAAAATGACGAGGACCAAGAATTGGATACCCGAATAATAGTTTTCGCGACGAAACGCAATTTAGAGTTGCTGTTTTTGAGCTCCACATGGTTCCTCGACGGTACGTTTATGGTTTGTGTCATATTATAGCTAATTCAATATCGATTGTGTAATCATTGATAATATTATTGTCTCTTTAATCAATTAGGTGACGCCACATATATTTACTCAGGTCTTCACCATACTGGGCACAATGCGGAGGCCAAACGAAAAAGGCGAACAAGACATCGTTCCACTGCCTTTTGTTTACGCTTTACTGTCTTCAAAGGAAACGTGCCAGTATGAGATAGTCCTCCGTGCTGTCACTGCAACCGCGGCGAAATACGGGATCAAACAGTGCGAGCCTGAACTACTAATGTGCGACTTCGAACTCCCAATTATCAATGCGTATACGTCTGTATTTCCTCACGTTGCCTTGTTGGGATGCTTCTTCCATTTATGGCGGAGCTTATCAGTGTTGGAAAGGAACTCGTTACTTTTAAAAAAAAGTAACTGTAAAGTAACTTCGTTACATTTTTTAGACTAACGTGGTAACTTATCGTTAGTTTATCTTTAGTTACTTTATAAATTTTTAATGTCGAAAATAATTTTGTAAACAACCTAATATTATCGTTTGTAAGTAATTACATTTTAAGTTGGAAATTTGCTGTTTGTTACCAAAAAATAATAGAAAAAGAAATTTTTTTATATTATATTTTCCAATAACATAACAAAATAAACTTTTCTTATTTTTTCAAGTAAAAAAAATTGTGTAAAAATCTGAACTTTCGTTATGAAGCTATATTTGATCCCTTTAATCTGTGATTAAGATAAGACAAACAAAATTATTTCAAGATTCACTGTAATTTTATTATCAAAAAAACATTATAAAAAAATTTGTTCTGTTATTTAAAAAAAACATGATATAAAACTTTGATATTAGGGTCCTTGACTATAATTATATTCTATCGTTGTAAGTTTTTTATTTAATAAGTGCTTCATTTGCTTTTGTATTATGTTGTACAAAACCTCTTTCAACAACTATGACAAATAAAAAATTTAATATACCTTAAAACCTTATTTTAGTATATTATATAATAAGTGCGTAAAATGCGACATTTACGCACGTATTGTGTATACTATTTTATATTACGAGTGCCCCAAAATGCTTAAAAAACAATTTTATTGATCAACTGTGCTAGATTTTAATTTTGGTAGGTTAGAATAGGCGTTGTAAGTATAGAAAGTAGTTTCGGTATATATATCAACATGCGTGTTTGGTTTTAGCCATGAAAAATAATGTAGCTACATTTTCTAGTCTGCTAGATGCTGCAGCTGCAGCTGAATACGGGCAGCAGCATGGTGAGCTAAGTGATTTGAATAAAAAAAATATTCTGCAGGTGTAAATGAAAAAGTGAAGTGATAAAAAACTTTAAAAATTGCTAAAATTATTTAAAAAATAAAGTTTATTAGCAAATCCCTTCCAAAAGTTTGTAATTCGAACTTGATTTTCGCCATACAGCCGCATACGGGCAGTGAGCTATAGGTGATTATTATTTTAAAAAATGTTCTCTGCAGGTGCAAATAAAAAAAGTGAGGTGATAAAAAGCTTTAAAAATATGTTGAGATTATGAAATATTAATTTTATACTGAATCATAACTTCCAATATTAAATTAAGTATAACTGATGCAAGAGTCAGTTTACATTTCACGATGATGAAGACTCAGCCGATCTAGTTCTGTAGGTAAAGAACAGCCGAGCATGGTGAATCAAGAGTAACCTCACTCACTGGTGGAAATCAACTCGAAAACAAACTTTTAAAAGTGCTGTGCTTATGAAGATTAATAAGTTGAGTAGATTGGTTTTCGTTCGTGGTATCAAATATCAAATAAATATTTCTGGTTTTTGGTCAAACGAACAGATTTATTATGACAGTAGGTTGTCTTTACAATTTTCGCCAACGTTTCGTCATCGTTTTTTGATGACTTCTTCAGGGCTAAGATTTAAAAAGATCACAAAGGTTTAAATATAATATAACAATTTAACAATAAAAAGATTTTTCTTTCTTATACAATTAAAAATTATTAAAAAATTTACGATAAGTTTAAAGTAGTTATAAAAATAGGATTATTAAACATTGTCAACCAATTTAAAAATTCTTAAAAAAATCAGTTTACCTAGAGTAGTAAGTCAGTGATAACTGACAGTCAAAAAATAGTTCATGGTTTGTGAACCGACGAGTTGTTTGAAGCGTAGTCAAACGGCAACTAAGGAAATGTTTAGAAGCAAAGGTGAGAGATCAGTCATACTGTAGTTTTAGGGTGGGGCGGGGGGAGCGATTGAATAATATCTTTATAGTCTCTCCTAAGGAATTGAGTGTCTTGCTGTTTATTTATATTATTTTCATGAAATTGTATGTAAAGCATCTCTAAAAATTTCCTCTTTCTCGTGTGAGGTTCTGACTCTAAAATTGAAACCTCTTTAAAATCAAAGGAATGATTATTATGAAGGCAATGTGCCGCTATGACTGATTTTTCATCTTTGTTTTTTACATATCGTTCATGTTCCTCCACACGTTTGTGGAGATGACGCATCGTTTCACCTATGTAGAATTTTTTACAGTCTTTACAGTCAATCTTATAAATAACACCAGTTTTCTCAAATTTATCTATTTTATCTTTACCTAAAGTATGAAATCGATCAAGTTTATTAATATTCCTGTAAACAGTCTTGATGCCAAAGCGATTAAAAAGATATGAGATTCTTGGGGAAAAATATTTATGGTACGGTATAGGTAAGAAATTTGTATCCATAAGTGAATTATTTTTTTTATCACTAGTAGTCTGTGTGATTCTGTCAAGCCGGTTTTTTATATGCAATGAAATAAACTCAGGTGGGTAATTGTTATTTAAGAGTAATTTTTTAACAAACTCTAAATTCTTCCTGTGGAACCGCTTGTCTGATAGTTTTATCGCTTTGTCAACAAGACTGTAAACAATGGCTCTCTTTTGTTGTTGAGGGTGATGGGAATCGTAACAAATATATCGTCCCGAAGCAATATCTTTCTGATACCAGTTTGTGACTAATTTGTTATTTTCTATCTTCACAGTAATGTCTAAAAAATTCAGTTCTCTGTCATTATTCTCTCTCTCCATTGTGAATTTTAAAAAAGGATTTGAATCATTAAAAGTATTGAGTATATTGTGAAGTTCTGAAGCTAAACAAATAATAAAAGCATCATCAACAAATCTTCTGAAAATCAAAACGCTAGATTTTAATTTATCAAGGCAATTATTCTCAATGGCCTCTAAACAGAGGTCAGCAAACCAAGGGCTGCAGCAACCGCCCATTGGTGCACCGCTTTTTTGGTAATAAAACTTGTTGTTGAATTTAAAGTATGTAGAATTTAAAATGAAAATGATAATGTCTAAAAATTCTTTTTTATTAAATTTAGTTTTGTTTCGTAAAAAAGACCATTTATTTTTAATTACTTGTACAACCAGATTACGGTCGATGTTTGTAAATAAGGAAACAACGTCAAAGGAGGCCATTAAGTGTGTATCGGGAACACAAACTCGATCGATTTCATTTTTGAACGTAGGAGTATTCTTTATAGTGTGCTTCGGTTTAGGTATACAACTATTGAAAAGGGAGACGATACGTTTTTCAATATCACTAGTTGGACCGTTAATAGTAGATACAATAATCCTCACAGGATAACCAGCTTTGTGTACTTTCACTAAGCCGTAGGCTCTAGGTAAATTCACATTGTTTACATGTGAAAGGTGTGTTTTGAAAACATCGTCAGCGATTTCCGAAGATTTGCTGTTAATTTTCTTAATGAGTCTATTCGCACAATTTATTATACCACTTGTAGGGTCAGACTTTAATTTTTCATAATGTTGATTATTACTCAACGCGAGCTCTACCTTTCCGATATAATCAGATTTTTTAATAATTAACGTAGTATTCCCCTTGTCAGATTTACTAATGTGTAAGTCCTTGTTATTTTTCAAGAACGAGTTAGTGAGTTTAATTTTTTGCTGAATAATTCTATCAGAAATATCTATGTGGGGTTTGTTCGTTATATTAAAATTGATTTTTGACTTAAATTCTTTACGAATAGCAGTTTGAAAGTGAGGAAACTTATAAATGGAGCTTTCAAGATCTTTAAGGGATTGAAACACGAATTTTTTATCAACAGAGGTAGAAAAATTAAAGTTTTTCCCTAACTTTAAAACATCTGCCACAAAATCGGGAATTTCAGTGTCTGTCATATTTATCAACCATTTGTCTTGACCAATGCTTCGATCAGGACCGTCATCGCTGACACATGGATCACAACAATTCGCAGTATGGCTTAGGTTATTATTGTTTTCAGAGGACATTGAACTTTGTCTTGACAATTTTGAAAATTTTGAAAAAATATGAAAATCATTTGAATTAGATAAAAAATATTTTCTATAAGTTTGAAAGTTTGTCGTTCTGAGCGAGAATCGTTCTGAAGCATTGGTCAAGACAAATGGTTGATAAATATGACAGACACTGAAATTCCCGATTTTGTGGCAGATGTTTTAAAGTTAGGGAAAAACTTTAATTTTTCTACCTCTGTTGATAAAAAATTCGTGTTTCAATCCCTTAAAGATCTTGAAAGCTCCATTTATAAGTTTCCTCACTTTCAAACTGCTATTCGTAAAGAATTTAAGTCAAAAATCAATTTTAATATAACGAACAAACCCCACATAGATATTTCTGATAGAATTATTCAGCAAAAAATTAAACTCACTAACTCGTTCTTGAAAAATAACAAGGACTTACACATTAGTAAATCTGACAAGGGGAATACTACGTTAATTATTAAAAAATCTGATTATATCGGAAAGGTAGAGCTCGCGTTGAGTAATAATCAACATTATGAAAAATTAAAGTCTGACCCTACAAGTGGTATAATAAATTGTGCGAATAGACTCATTAAGAAAATTAACAGCAAATCTTCGGAAATCGCTGACGATGTTTTCAAAACACACCTTTCACATGTAAACAATGTGAATTTACCTAGAGCCTACGGCTTAGTGAAAGTACACAAAGCTGGTTATCCTGTGAGGATTATTGTATCTACTATTAACGGTCCAACTAGTGATATTGAAAAACGTATCGTCTCCCTTTTCAATAGTTGTATACCTAAACCGAAGCACACTATAAAGAATACTCCTACGTTCAAAAATGAAATCGATCGAGTTTGTGTTCCCGATACACACTTAATGGCCTCCTTTGACGTTGTTTCCTTATTTACAAACATCGACCGTAATCTGGTTGTACAAGTAATTAAAAATAAATGGTCTTTTTTACGAAACAAAACTAAATTTAATAAGAAAGAATTTTTAGACATTATCATTTTCATTTTAAATTCTACATACTTTAAATTCAACAACAAGTTTTATTACCAAAAAAGCGGTGCACCAATGGGCGGTTGCTGCAGCCCTTAGTTTGCTGACCTCTGTTTAGAGGCCATTGAGAATAATTGCCTTGATAAATTAAAATCTAGCGTTTTGATTTTCAGAAGATTTGTTGATGATGCTTTTATTATTTGTTTAGCTTCAGAACTTCACAATATACTCAATACTTTTAATGATTCAAATCCTTTTTTAAAATTCACAATGGAGAGAGAGAATAATGACAGAGAACTGAATTTTTTAGACATTACTGTGAAGATAGAAAATAACAAATTAGTCACAAACTGGTATCAGAAAGATATTGCTTCGGGACGATATATTTGTTACGATTCCCATCACCCTCAACAACAAAAGAGAGCCATTGTTTACAGTCTTGTTGACAAAGCGATAAAACTATCAGACAAACGGTTCCACAGGAAGAATTTAGAGTTTGTTAAAAAATTACTCTTAAATAACAATTACCCACCTGAGTTTATTTCATTGCATATAAAAAACCGGCTTGACAGAATCACACAGCCTACTAGTGATAAAAAAAATAATTCACTTATGGATACAAATTTCTTACCTATACCGTACCATAAATATTTTTCCCCAAGAATCTCATATCTTTTTAATCGCTTTGGCATCAAGACTGTTTACAGGAATATTAATAAACTTGATCGATTTCATACTTTAGGTAAAGATAAAATAGATAAATTTGAGAAAACTGGTGTTATTTATAAGATTGACTGTAAAGACTGTAAAAAATCCTACATAGGTGAAACGATGCGTCATCTCCACAAACGTGTGGAGGAACATGAACGATATGTAAAAAACAAAGATGAAAAATCAGTCATAGCGGCACATTGCCTTCATAATAATCATTCCTTTGATTTTAAAGAGGTTTCAATTTTAGAGTCAGAACCTCACACGAGAAAGAGGAAATTTTTAGAGATGCTTTACATACAATTTCATGAAAATAATATAAATAAACAGCAAGACACTCAATTCCTTAGGAGAGACTATAAAGATATTATTCAATCGCTCCCCCCGCCCCACCCTAAAACTACAGTATGACTGATCTCTCACCTTTGCTTCTAAACATTTCCTTAGTTGCCGTTTGACTACGCTTCAAACAACTCGTCGGTTCACAAACCATGAACTATTTTTTGACTGTCAGTTATCACTGACTTACTACTCTAGGTAAACTGATTTTTTTAAGAATTTTTAAATTGGTTGACAATGTTTAATAATCCTATTTTTATAACTACTTTAAACTTATCGTAAATTTTTTAATAATTTTTAATTGTATAAGAAAGAAAAATCTTTTTATTGTTAAATTGTTATATTGTATTTAAACCTTTGTGATCTTTTTAAATCTTGGCCCTGAAGAAGTCATCAAAAAACGATGACGAAACGTTGGCGAAAATTGTAAAGACAACCTACTGTCATAATAAATCTGTTCGTTTGACCAAAAACCAGAAATATTTATTTGACTTATGAAGATTACTTTTTTAATAATCCTTACAAATTTTCAAAGTTTTGTATCATTTCACTCTATTTATTTTGCACAAGGAAATCCGTTTATAATTATAATCGATCGTCTCCCCGCAGCTGCATACTCAGACATACTATTATGATTATTTTTCACGGCTAAAACCTAAACGCACGCTGCTCGAGCAGAAATGTAAACGGCGATTTTACGCACTCAAAATACGTCTTTTGCGTTCGAAAAATCAGCAGTTTAGGGCACCAGTAATATAAAATCTTTTTAATACCAAAAGTTAAGTTAAAAATTATTTAGATTGATTTATATCATTTTTAATATTAATGATGAAATATAAAACAATTAGGTTTCTTATCGGCATAAAATTGGTTACGAAAATCAGAGTAACTTTATGGTAACTTTTCGTCACTTTATAAATAAAGTAAAGTAATGAAGTTACATTTTTTTTTTTAAGTATAGTAACGTAACGAAGTTACTTTTTTTTCCAAAGTAAAGTAAAGTAACGAAGTTACCTTTTTTTTAGTAACATTCCCAACACTGGACCTTATACAGAAACATACAAGAGTGAAGTCTACAAGCAGAGTACAATGATCTCAATGACCAAACTGTTGAAATATTCACGCAAATGGCGGCATAAGTAATCGCGTAACAAGTTGAAACTTCTGAGCTTAGTATCTCAAAATTTAGGTCCGCTTAGAGGTATTTGAAAGATACCAACGTGTGGAGGACGCAAAAAACTAACTCTGTGCTAAGTTATAGAGATTTTTTAAGAAACTCAATTTTTGCGGTAACTCCCTGTTGAATGTCCACACGTGTGGCACACGTAACATTATTTTCAAGTCGATGATTATAAAAGGGAATAAAATATGGATATAGTTAATTATTTAATGATTTTATAGCCTCTGATGTCATAAATAATCAAAAAATTGTTTTTATTTTTATTATTTTACGTGCTTTTCTTTAACTCACAATGTTTCGTCGTTGTCGTCGTACGTTCAAAACTGCCAAGCTCTAGAACTTGGAGCTTGTAAGACCTGGAGGTCTGAAATTTTGCAGAGGGTCTAGGTTCGGGTGACAATACATGAATCCGTAGTCACTTATCGACCTGGACCTCCAGGTCGCCGATGACGGGGGTACTTGAGAGAGTCATCTCTGAGAATTTGGGATAAATTCTTCGGGGATGACTTTGAGGAAAGTTCTAGAGTATTTATCGAGGCAATTGGAACCTAAGTACCAAGGTCACCGATGATGGGGTTACCCGGGGTACCTGGGGGTCATCTCCGAGAATTCGAATCAAATTCTTAGGATATGACTTAGGATAGATTTGGGGGGTGTTTCAGAGCATATGAGGAAGAAGTTTGAACCTGGAGAGCCAGGTCGACGATGACGGGTGTACCTAGGAAACCTGGAGGTCATCTTCGAGAGTTAGAAACAATTTCTGCGAAAATGACTTTAAGAGGTTATATAGAGTATTTATCGAGGCAATTTGAACATTAGTATCAAGGTCACCGATGATGGGGGTACCTGGGGAACCTGGGGGTCACCTCCGAGGATTCTACGACAAAACATCTAAGCGACAAAACATCTACGACAAAATATCTATCAGAAATTAAATTTAAGCTTATTAAATAAATGATAATATTAAATTAATATTGTCACTTTCAAAATAACCCAATAAACCAATAACCCATCCTAAATAACCCTCCTAGGCTCGCCTGGATACTAGGCTTAACCTCCAAACCAATAACCCATCCCAAATAACCCTCCTAGGCTCGCCTGGATACTAGGTTTAACCTCTAAAATAACCCTATTATTCTTAACCAAAATAACCCTTTTACGCCCTCCTAGAGTAAGAATCATCCCTCTTTTATCCCCTCCTATAGTAATAATCATCCCTCTTTTTCCCCCCAACTAATAAACCAAAAAACCCTTTAAAACATCCCTTATAACAGGGAAAAAAATAATAACCCTAACCCTTTTTCCACCCCACCCATACAACCCCGAATTCCCATACGCCCCAAGACACATTTTTATAGTGGTTTTTGCGTGGAACTATATATACATATATATTTCGTTGACTTATGCCAACATTTTGGCATAAGTCATTTATTGATGGAAATCTTGGCATAAGTGTCTAATAATATATGTATTTTTATATACTTTTATTCAATATTTTACTGTATTTTTAATTTCTGATAGGCATTTTGTCGCTGGACGTTTTGTCGCATAGATGTTTTGTCGCAGATGTTTTGTCGCTAGATGTTTTGTCGCTGGATGTTTTGTCGCACTACCATCTCCGAGAAGTATAATTTAGTTGAACAAAAATGCAGAACTTTTAAGTCATCCCCGCAGAAATTGGCCCAAACTGACGAAGATGACCTCCAGGTTCCTCAGGAACAACCGTCATCGGCGACCTGGGTACCTAGGTTTAAGTTGCCTCGATAAATACTCTATATAACCTCTTAAAGTCATTTTCGCAGAAATTGTTTCTAACTCTCGAAGATGACCTCCAGGTTTCCTAGGTACACCCGTCATCGTCGACCTGGCTCTCCAGGTTCAAACTTCTTCCTCATATGCTCTGAAACACCCCCCAAATCTATCCTAAGTCATATCCTAAGAATTTGATTCGAATTCTCGGAGATGACCCCCAGGTACCCCGGGTAACCCCATCATCGGTGACCTTGGTACTTAGGTTCCAATTGCCTCGATAAATACTCTAGAACTTTCCTCAAAGTCATCCCCGAAGAATTTATCCCAAATTCTCAGAGATGACTCTCTCAAGTACCCCCGCCATCGGCGACCTGGAGGTCCAGGTCGATAAGTGACTACGGATTCATGTATTGTCACCCGAACCTAGACCCTCTGCAAAATTTCAGACCTCCAGGTCTTACAAGCTCCAAGTTCTAGAGCTTGGCAGTTTTGAACGTACGACGACAACGACGAAACATTGTGAGTTAAAGAAAAGCAAGTAAAATAATAAAAATAAAAACAATTTTTTGATTATTTATGACATCAGAGGCTATAAAATCATTAAATAATTAACTATATCCATATTTTATTCCCTTTTATAATCATCGACTTGAAAATAATGTTACGTGTGCCACACGTGTGGACATTCAACAGGGCTACCTTAAGCTTAATTTTAGAGCTATATCGGTTGAACGTCCCCTTCGCGTTTTTCGTTAGTTTATGACGATTATTTTTAAAAAAATTTTGGACAACCGTGAAAATAACATCCGTGAAACTCGTATACTATACCTTTATTATTATTAAAAGTGGTGCTACTACTCGTCGAAGCAATAACCAATGCTGTTACGGGTAAATAACCCTCTACTTAGTACTCTTCTGATAAACGATACTCGCGATTTCTATCGGCATGCACGATGTCGCAACCGGTTTCTTTTTCGCACCACAAGAGCCATTCAATCTCTTTTTGAGATTGATTATCAGCCCTCCTGTACCCTTTATGTGGGAGTAAACCTATTTTGAATGGTTTTAAAAAGTTTTTCCTAAATACATAAGAAAACGCCGAAGCGATCGTTGTAGCGTTAACAAATGGATCAGTCTTCCCGACATCAGGAAAAATTTTTCGGAAAATCAGACACACGCGTCTTAAAATCTTGACATCTGTTTGACAGTATTATATGATTCGTTTTTAAAATGGAATTCATAATTTTGATTTTTTAGTTCGTTGTACCATACATAAAACTCGTTTCTTTCTTTTTCCGACATGGTATCTGGTGAATAAAAACGCGCATCGGGTAATTTGGTAGTGCGATCGTAATTATCCGATGTATTAAAAAGATGAGGAAAGTAGCCTTTAGCAGCTGAAAAGTTAAACGGGGAAGGCAACGACGAAAGCTTCATGTGAAAATAATTAAGTGAATCTATGAATTTCGTTCGACCTTCTTGTAACATAATGATGCTTTGTCCCTTTAAAAAACATCCAGATTTGATTTCGGGTATTTATCAACGATATATTTTAAAATAAACTGAATGTCGTATCCTCCCCTGTTGTGAGCGATGCATATAATTTGACCAAAAGTTTTTGTTTCTCTACAGCTGAGATCTATCAAGCACTTTACGGGATCGTTTTTAAAAACATATTCGCGCATTCCACAGGTATGACAGAACGTGCATACATCTTTGATATCGATACAATTTGTACAAACTTGTTGAACAACTTATAAATTAGGAGCGTAAATTTTTGTTGTAGGGTGTGATCTAAAAGAATCTTCTTGTCGACACTCAAAGTCGTAAAATAAAAAGAGATCGGGTTTTATCGTTTTGTTTTGATTTTCAAACTTTTTAATAGGTGTCATAAAGCATTTCGCGTTCATACAATGATAAATTTTACAATTTTTGCAATAAATATAACCGCATACATGATTAGTATCCCTCGATTTATTCAATAACTTCTTACAGCTTACGCATCTATAAATCACCTCACATACTTTTTTCCCTATATGAAATTTTGGTTTTTTATGATTTTTTAAACAATCTTCACCGTAAAAACTTCTTCTACAATCCTTACATTCTGCGGTGGGTACATCAACATCGCACTCGGGTGAAGCGTTACAACGCGAACATATTTTTACGTCTTTATGAGAATCTATGTGTTTATATTTTTTATTGCAATAGGAGCACCAGAAATCGTATCTACCGGCACCTATGATATTCGTAATCGTGTCGTAATGTTTTATTCTGACATCGTAACATAAATAAATCACACCGTAAAAATCGGTGTTACACCTGTCTCCCCTTCCATCAAAAAATGATTCTTCACCATCACCAAAACCGTCTTTATCGTAAACAACTGCGGCAATATTTTTACGATAGAAAAAAGAATGAAATTTTTTCAACTCGGGTATACTACAGCCTTCGGCATGTATGGTCACGAGAGCTTTTTTTGTTAATTTCAAGGCAAGTTTTTTTTGTAACGGCCACCGATGATCCCTTACGTTGTTCCATAAATTATTTTGCTCCGCGCTGTTGTTTTTTTCGAATTCTATCAGGCACTGACCTACGACGAGGTTCTATGGAAGACAGAATCCTTTTGAGCAATAAATACTGACAAAGGACTGTTGTCTTAACGTGTCCGTGGTTACTTTTTTACGTTGACCTTCCTTTTACCCCGAGACACGTTAACATATGTCGCGTGTAACGTAAAACTTTCATGTATGTGAAAGTTTTCGTTACTTTGTGTGAGCCCCGAAATTAACCCCCACAAATCCTCTAAAAGAAAGTTCTCGATAGAGCGAAACGAGAGTCAAGCCATACCCTTCGAAGGATGCTGGCTCTCGATTGTAACCCCAATTCCGTCGTTGACATCGCTTATATGGGTGAGATGAGCGTGTACGTCACTCATCGCACCTTTTAACCACGCAATTAAATCTATATTTGTAGACGAAGGCGATTCGAGAATGCGTATTAAAAATTTACGGGACTGTAGTGTATATCGCGGTAAATTATTTATACATCATTAATAATTGTAAATTTTCTCGAACCACCTTGATCGTTGCCGCATCCTACTTGAATTATATCATCGTTACCATTCGATGACTACGCTGGTTGGTCCCTCGTTGGTTGTAGATTCCGTGCACGACGGTCTCCATACCAACTACTGTGCAGTAGCGGCAGCAGCAGCAGCGGGGGCATCAGTAGAGTTGCGCAATGGCAACAACGACGAAGACGACGCTGAGTGAGACTCTTGAACGTTCGTTGGTGGTTGTCGGCAGCAGCAGCAGCAGAGCTGTCTCTAATTTCTTGATTTTTATCGAAAATTATTGTTCGATTTTTTAATTTTTTGAAATTAAATTAAATAATAGTTTAAAAATTGAATGAAAAATTAAAAAAAAAAAAAAAACAATAACGATAAATAAAATAATGAATTAAAATTTTTCGGGAGTGATTAAATAAAATAAAAGTCTTTTTTTTATTAAGAAAAATTATTTGAATTTTATTCATAAATCACAATTTTTTATTTACATACTTTTTTCGTATTCGACATTCACTTCCTCCTCCTCGCACGAGACGAGGATGATCACGTGCGGCGGTTGATCTCCCTTAACGGGGCTTTTCTCTGGTGTGTCCTCGACGACCAAGGAGGATTTGGTCGCAACCGCTTGTGGAATAATCGAGGCTGTGAATTAAAAATAAATAAATAAATAACTGCACATAATTTATAAAAATTGTTGTTAATTTTTTTTATTTGTCAAACCTTTTTTTTTATCACCGGGGGGTCAAAAACGTTCTCGTCGTTTGAGGAGGAGGAAATATTTATCACACGGACCTCCTCTTCGTCACCAATCGTTTGAACGATCGCACGCTTGATGTAACGCCTGCTGGGTGGTGCACTGGAAGTCGTCCCTGATGGCGAAATTAAAATAGAGTCTTGTGAATCTTGTAAAAGATTCTGAACCGCTAAGAAAATTTTAAAAAAATTATTTATAAAAAATCGAAATTTTTAACTAAAAAATTATTTAAAAATGGACTCACCTCGGTTTGTTAGCAATTGACGCTTGCGTCGGTAACATAGCTGTCACTGTAATCGTCATCGTCACTCCAGCGCTGCGCCTCTGACACCATTCACTCCCAATAGTTCTTTTTCTTCTCTTTCTCTTTTCACTTCTTTTCTTCCATAAGTCGAGCCCATTGTTTGGCTAGATCTAACGAATTTCCTTTTTCGTTACCGTCACGCTCGTTTTCACAACGTTACTCTTCTAAAAAAATAATAAATAAATAAATAAATGAGCCATCTTTTCCCGCACTCAAAATATTTGAAATTTTCATTAGATAAGTACATACCCTGTTTCTACGAAATCTTTTGATTTTCCTCCTCGTTCTCCTTCCTTGAATCGTAAGGGATCGTCGAATTATGAGTAATGCTGATTCTATATTGCCCCATTTCATCCTTTTCCTGCTTCTCGCTGTCATCGTCGCTCCGCTGAGGCGCTCAATCCATTCGTATATTTAACTCCTCATCTTCTTTGAGAAATTCCAAGCATTTTTCATTTTCAGCGTAGTAGTATGTATTGTCTAAAAAATTATTATTTTCAATTACAAATGGAAGTAGATAGACAGAGCCGATTTTGGAACACCCCCTGTGGAACACCCCCCCCCCCCAACAAAACATGAATAAAATAAAAAATAAATAAATAAAAAGATGTAGTTTTTTTTATTTCATGTTTGATAGAGGAAGTGGAAAGAGCTCCACCAACGCTGTTCCCTGTTTGTTTATCTCCCCAATAATTTATTCTCTATTTACGAATGTTTAAATTTACTTATATAGGTTTTCGAAACATAACCATCACTGGTACTTGCTGAAAATCCATCATATTTCATTTTTTCATATTTATATTCATACTTTTTTGAGGGTTCATTTTTTTGATATTCATCTTTTTTTTAGATTGAGTTTGATAATCACATTTTTTAGAATATTTTTTAGAATCACCGGGGAGCAGTGACGTCTTTTCATGAGGCTACATGATAATCAAATGAATTTTTAATGAAAGTAGTTAACGTTTATAGGTATACGTTTTCTAAATAAGTTTACGAACATCAACCGACATTAGGTTTTATTGAATTATGCGATCATGGAGAATAAGACAATAGGCTGCAGTATTAGCAGGAAAATTTGTTTTTGTTTCAAATTCTAATCTAATATCAACTGGGGCATTTTTTAAAGAATCATCTTGTTTAGAAAAATCTATAACAATGAGAGGCATGTATATTTTAAAGTCTTCTTTTGTCATCAAAGGGTCAGAATTTTTGTTATAATAAGAATTTTGAAACTTTACATACATATCATACAATATAGCATATTGATTTTGATTTATATCAAGATTCAAATTACCATATGGATAATATTGTGAGTTAAGATATAGTTTAACATCACGAATATCACATTGATCAAAAAGACTTGCATTTACACCTTCATTATCTTTACGATTCGTTTAAAAGCTCAAAATGATAAATCGAGGTTTTTCTAACTGATTGGATGTATTAACCGTCCACACATGACGATTAGTAGTTGGAAGTTGTGGGCACTCATACATTTCTCAAGCTCAAAAACTCATATCTATTAATCGACCTTTACCAATGAAATTTAAAAGATTAATTTTAAATTTATCAGACACTGAAACGTATGGCATTAACCACTCTACCCTATTTATTACTATTTTAAAATCTTCATATGCAGCTGCTGCCCCTTGAGCTGCTGTATTTGCTTGTAAAACAACATTCTTATCGTCTCTTTATCGAACAAGAACGAGTTCATGTTTCATGTTGACAACAATTTTATCATAATCTTCAGCGAATCCAAAGATAATATTCAGAGGGATAGAAACATCGAGGTTACCAGCATTATCGGTAAGTGATTCATTTGTTGATACTAACCAACCTGTATTTAATAATGTATTATATTGTCCATGAGTGAACGATAACCATCCTTTCATAGTAGAAGTTATACCTGGATTCTTACATTTATCAATTTCTACGCCATTCATTTTATAACGAAACTCTTCAAATAAATGGCAGATAGCACTATTTACGAATTCTGGATGCGCTTATGCAGTACCATTTAATTTAGTAATTTTACCATTCATGTGCAACATCGCGATGGTAAAACACACAATTCTTGATGTTGAATAGAAATACGAATTTCATCAGTATTTTTATATTCAGAGATTGTGTATGGTTGATGAGAATGGATTTCATAATTTTTTATGGAATCGTCGAAGACGATCGGAGATTGAATATTTAGAATTCTGGCCATTGCAGTAGAAAATTAAGCAGCACCACGGACGACTTTGAGACCTATTTTTTTGAGAAACTGAATGTTTCGTTGCGTTAACGCATTGACTGTTCGTTGACGACTGATGGGAGGTCTCCATATTGGTTCGTTTATATACTTTCTCGAGCTATAAATGATACCCATTATAAAGTTTTAATATGAATTCTAACTGTTATTTCTTCACCTAGAAAATTGATCAGATCTCCGTCTTGATAAATTATTCGAAGCTCTAAAAAATCTATGCTTTGTACAGTAATAGGAAGGTATATAACGTTTGCTGACACTTCAATAATTTTAAAGCCAGGGTTTACTTTCGGGAAAAATTGATGAATAGTATGAACTCTTTTAACGTTCAGATATAAACCACCAACTATGTTACACTCAATTCTAACAGATTGAACTTTGAGTACACTAACAGGTAAATCAGTTCCATGTTCAGTATTTTTATCGAGAATTTTCGATGAGAATTCTAACCAAGTACTAATAGAGTCACTTTTTGTGAAATCAATCGGTTCACTTGACTTAATAATACTTCGTAACGTATTATTATTTGGTTTTAAACTTAAAGTTATACCTTTTGGAGTAAGTTCTTTTAAGGAAAGTGTTTCTATGTCAGTGATATCTTAAGCACCTGTGGGTATACTAACTACTGTATCCCCTACATAAAATTTGTTTTTGCTCGAATCAATACTTGGAATAGAATGATACGTTAAGAATTCAACTAATCCAAGACGTAATTTTTATTCGGAGATAATTCGATAGGCAGAAAATAACGAGATGCAAGAACTGAAGAGTTACCGCTCAATATTAATGATAATGTTTCATCCATGATAGCTGCAATAGGAATGAGAATTTATTTCTTATATAGTTTCTGAAAAAAACTTTAAACATAAATGACCGCAATTGTAGGAACCAAAATTTTGAAATCTTTCGTAATTATACTTAACGTTAGATGTTCCAAGTTAGAATAAAAGATCTATCGGAGGTTGTAAGTCTCCAAAGCTATCAAAATATTCAACCTCATCACCTTGTTTTTTATGAGCAACCCAGTGAGTTCTGGAGCCAGTTGCATTATCAAGATTCATTAATCAATTGCCCTGATTTTGGTAATTTATCTCTCATGAATAGCCCTCTAAAATTCGGAATTTTAAGTTTTTTAGCATATTTAATAATATCAACGTTTGGTAATGCCCTCTGCGGAATTTTGAAGATTTTTTTTTTTTAATTTTTATGTTTTAATCCTTGACCTGAACGTCTCTTATTTTTTAAACACTTTTTTTTATTCAAACCATAACCTGGTAATTGATGTTTAAGATTTAAACCATAGCCTTTTTTATAATTTTTCAAATACAATCCTTTTTCAAGGGCAATAGCTTTCATTGTTTTGTTATGTCTTTGCGATTCATCCAACTGTTTTTTAGCAGTATGGTAATCATTAACAGCTTTTGCCATACCTGCTGCTCCATCTGCAAGCGCACCAATAGCACTCAAACCAGCAAATAATGGTAGAAGAAATCCTCCCACTCTGTTTTTGGGAACTGGAAGAACTTTTGGCATCTTAACCCTCGTTTTCCCTCCTCCAGCTTTGACCAAGGTTCGTGCTTTTTTTTAAAGCTGTACAAATTGCAGCTATAGCTTTTTTATTTTTAAGCTTTGAAATGGAAATAAATTCCCATACCTAGTTTATTTTTTAGGTTCATGATGTTAGTTACAGCGTAAGCAGCTGATTTTTCACCAATACCAGCGTCTTTAGCTAAAACTCGTTGCCAAACTTTATCCGCAAGTACGTGATCGGCTGTGTTTCGAAGTTCGATGTTATTACGATTTTGCGAATAAGATATGTCGTGTTCTTTACAAGCAGCGTCTAAAGGATTTATACCTTTATCCCCTCTAGTGAGACATTTTTCTAATTTTGTAACAGGACCACAATACTGATATCCAGGTATATGAGCATCGAATGGTAGTTTATTGATTAAATTATTTAGCAATCCGTTCCCATAAGTGATCATCACTCTTTAAAAGTCTGTGTTCGAATGAACTTAAAGGCATAAAAGCGTTTTATTTATACTTTGCTCGTCATTTGTTACGGAGTGGACCACTATTCGCTCGTAAATATTTCGGCTCACTCGCTCAACTTTAAATTGAGACTACATGGCTCCATCTATGAGTCTAGGCGGGGACTTTAGTCCCAATTCTCACTCCCGCGCGCCGTAGTGCTGGGCAGTACCACTGTCGCCGTTGCTGCTGCCGCAGGCCTCGCGTGCTGGCTTCTGGTTTTGGTGCTCAAGTGTGTGTGTGTGCAGCAGAGAGTTTTCCCGGCTTTTTCACGGTTCGTCTCAACGGCTCTTCTCATCGCCTTTTTCACCTGGTAGTCCCGGAACCTGCCTTTTCACCGTGCACCAGCTCATCCAGACGATCACAGACAGTAATTCTGTGATCATCAACAACCTCCGAGCCGCGCCATTACCACGTGTATCAGCTACTCTTCACCGGTGGTCTACGGAGAATTTGTCTGGTTCAAGGACAATCCTCACTCATCGAACATCTCCAGGTATTCAGGTGCAAGGAACAGTCATTTCCTTGCCCCTTCTCACTTTTCATTTTCTCTAGCACAGAATTTACGACTCTGTGCTGATTTCGTCTATCTCAATGTGCACAAGCACGTAGCCATTTCGGCCATTTTCTCTCTCTCTCTCTCTCTCTCTATCGGGCTATCTCTCTCTATTTTCAAGGGCACTCTCTGCTGCTACTCGACCAACGCTCACACCTTTTAATGTAAATAAGAAAACTCTCATAATTTAAGTTCAAATCTATATCGGTGTTTACATTTACTTATGACGTGACTGTTACGCTCGGGCCTCTCTCTCTCTTCAAGACAACGCTCGTGAATAGACGGTTTCACTCGCCATTTTGTGAAACTTCTCGGGTTTCTCTTGGTTCTTTCTCGTGACTCTTCCCATCATCCTCAACGTAGTCATCTCATCAGTACAGTCAACTCGACGAATCAGCTACTTGGTGTTGGCTCAACTCGGGAGACATGTGATCTTCAATTAACTCAAACGGCTCGGCTCAATTCAATTCTTGGGTTAATTGCTCAGCAAGGAGAGCTTTCACGGCGTGGCATCTTCAGGTATTTCGCTCAGAACCGGTAACAATAATTTACCGGTGCTTTTACATTGTCCTTCTCACAGCCAGAAAATCAATAAAATTACTGTGCATTCTCTTGCTCTCTCTCTCTTTTCTTTGTGCTGTCTTACACGCAGCCATTTTCTTTTGTACTCTTTTCAAGGCCATTCTCTGTTGCTTTGTTTACCTCAACTGTACTCAAGCAAAACTCGTATTTATGGTTTGAATTAATATAATCAAATTCGTCAAGAGTTTTGACTAGGCGATTTCTTAAATTAGTTAAGTTTCTTTACACGGAAATTAATGCTGGCAATTCTCAATTCAACATATTCTCATATCTCAGTTTCTCTCTTTAATCAGTTATTATTCTCTCTCTCAAGCTCATTCTCAGCTCATTTGCATTAATTCATTAAATTCAACTTAACCTTCTGGATAGTTCTCTTAAGTATACTACACTGATTTATTTTATCTCATTTTACATTTCAACTGGACCTGGCTCAATTGTGATTCTCCATAATTTATATATTATTTTATACTTTGATGATTTGTCTTATTCTATTTTATAGTAATGAGCTCATGTTATCAACATCAAACTTATTAATCTGTCAATACACATTAACTACTTAAATTTCATACTTGTTGATTAATTATTAAAAGATTTAATAAAAATTATTAAACTTGAACCTTTTTTTGTAAATAATAATATATTCTTAGAGAATAAAGTTCAAATAAACTTAATTAATGGTCTACTCAATTTATTTGACAACCCTCCCCTACCAGCTTTTAATCCGGCAAATAGAAATAAAATTAATGAAACAGTAAATTCGCAACATCATTTGTTAATCAAATTTCACCAAGTCAACATGAATTTCAAGGAGCAGAATATCATGTTGCCTATAGACAACTTTGATTCTGTAATGGAGCAAGAGAAGAGAGTCAAACGACATGGTAATTTACTTCCAGATAGTATACGTGCTGTTTTCTGCGGACCTTCAAACTGCAGAAAAACAAACGCTTTACTTTCTCTTATCACTGAACCAAATGGCGTTCGCCTTGAAAATATTTATCTCTATTCAAAATCTCTCAACCAACCAAAGTACTTGTATTTGAAAGAGCTGTTGCGCCCTCTGGATGGGATGCAATTTTTTTCTTTCAGTGAATATGAGGAAGTCGTTGCTCCGAATGATACACTATCAAATTCAATGATGATCTTCGATGATATTGCCACAGAAAAGCAAGATAACGTCAGAGCTTTCTTCTGCATGGGCAGACACAAAAATGTCGATTGTTTTTACTTGTGTCAACCGTATGCTCGCATTCCCAAACATCTAGTTCGAGATAATGTTAACGTACTGGTTGTTTTTCGTCAAGATGAAGTAAATTTGAAACATTTTTAAGATGATCATGTAAACACTGACATGTCTTATAATCAGTTTGAAGATTTATGCTCAGCATGTTGGAATGATAACAAACATGAATGCTTGGTTATAGTTGAACCCTTTCAAGAAATTGCAACTGATATGGTTAAAAAGCCTTCAAATGAAAGTGATGTCGGTCAAAGTCTTTTATTTAAAACTGAAATTCAGACTCCTAAATTCAATCAATCACAAAATATACCTGATAACCGAAAATTAAATTTTAGTCCTAAAGCCCAATCGGACTTTAACAGCGATTTGGTTTTTTTAAACCGACTGCCGTGAAAGCCTGCAGGGCTTTATATACTTTAATTTTTGGTTTTAGGTTAGGACGCTTCAAAGAAAAACTATTTTAGCATGATTATTTCATTTATATAATTCATCCCGCGCGTAGCTGATGATCCCCTGAGTAATCAAAAAAAAAATTATCCCGAACAAAGCCCGCATTGAAAAGTTATGAACGTTTCATTTTTCGAAACGCTGATTTCCTTCGGCTCACGGTAGTCAGGGGACATTCGATTTCAGTTTCGAGCATCCGGTCTCTCTGCCTGCGCTCTCTGTAGACTTAAACGGACGTGACGTATGCGGTGGGCGTGTCTATTTTTGCTGTCTCACTCTTATGCTTACCTACAGCGGCAGACGGGGACATGTAGGCCCGAGCCTGTAGCTATGAGGCGACTGGTGGCGCTGTATCAATTATTAGCAGCTCCCTACAGTTGACTCGTGAGCTGACTACAGCTGACAGCGGAGCCGCCGAACAGAGCAGCGTGTAATGTGTTATGAGCAATAACTTTTTTATAAATAATTGATTGTCATAGAAAAAAACAGTACTGAAGACCCTTATTTTCATTATATATTAAATAAGTGGTAGAATTTATAATTATTAATTTGTATAAAAGAGTATGAAATAAATAATCTCTACAGTCTTTCTATGATCATCATCAAACATTTTTCAATTATTGTGGTGTGCCCTGTGAGTTGATAATAATTGAGCTGCGCTTGTGTTGGGGACCTGATGACTGCAGGTGCACATTGGTAATATTAAAAATAAAGTTTTTTCTGTCTGTGCGTGTGTGTGCGTGTGCGTGTGTGCGTGCGTGCGTGTGTGTGTGTGTGTGTGTGCGTGCGCGCACGCGCGCGCGCGCGCGCGTGTGTGTGTGTGTGTGTGTGTGTGCGTGTGCGCGCGCGCGTGCGTGTGTGTGTGTGTGTGTGCGTGTGCGTGTGTGTGTGTGCGTGTGTGTGTGCGCGCGTGTGTGTGTGTGTGTGTGTGCGTGTGTGTGAACGAAAAAATCTTTTCGTTATTTTTTTATCGTGGTGCTTTATCCAGCGTGGCTCTAGTGTCGTGAATTTTTTTTTCTTGTTTCGATAGTTTTTTTTAAACTTAAACTCGTCGAAATCACGATCTGATCAAGTTCAGCAACGCTGCTGTCCAGATCGTCGAGATCGAGTTTATCGATTGAACGGTGGATCATCTGACTCGAGTTCGGAGTGGCAGCACTGTAAGTACCCTCGTGCATCGGTGAGCATGCATCATCAGGGCTCACCCACTAACCTAATTAGCGGTGATTTTCTCACGCAGCGAACGGGTAGGTTCTTTGGAACCCAGTGGTGCCAAGCCCGAGTGGTGATAACCGAGGAAAAGTCCGTAAATAGCGGCCAAGGTCATACACTTGGTGCAGCAAAAGCGGATGGTCCTAGACTTCCTCGGTCACTGCGAATCCTTAGATTTACTCCTAATGTCTACGCGTTATTCTTGGGTTAGAGAAAAGAATAGAAAACCCTGAGCTAATGTAAGATAGTCGTTTTTTATCTTAATTTCCATTTTTTTTCTACGTGAGGTAATCGCACAAGTAGGATTGTATTATTTAAAAAGTAGCTCACTGTCTCATTCGTATGTTAATTCATTATTTATCGATTTATTTGGTAAGAAGCTGCAGAATAAAATAGTTAAGTATTGTGTAAAATTTACCATAACAATCTCTGTGAGATTGAATAATTTGTATTATTTTTTTTTGAGTTGATACATTAAAACTGAAATTAAATGAATTCTTTTGAGTTTATCATTGACTACACCTAGGACCGACTCCATAAGTAATCCTAATTTTTTTCTTTTTCTTTCACATAAGGACTTGATTAATCAAACTGCTTTAAACCTAAATTTTTTTATTGCTAACTATTCATGTAAAAATTTTTCTTATTATTCTCGTAAGAATAGGCTATTTTATTCTTACGATTAATTTTATAAGCAAGGTTTTGTTTTATTGCCAGTCATTATCTCTCATGAAGATTTGGCGTTTTTTTTTTAATTAATTCAATTATTACTAGCCTTATTTCGTTTTAGAATTAAACATAAACATAATTTAGTAACAGTCGTTCAACGCGAAAAAGCGTGTTAATTTCTGTGTCAACAAGATAGCTACGCTTTCAAACGTGTTTGGTCAGGCTGATACAAAATTAGCAATAACAGCTCGTACTCGAGGACCTCCAGGAGTAGATAAGAAACTAACCCAGGATGAACAATATGATGTTAATAAAAAAAGACTCTGTAACCTTGCTGACCCGATAAATAATGATAATGCAGTTAGTCTGCATATCCTGAAAAAGCGAATGACTCATAGTCAAAGCAAAATCAAAGAAGATGTAACAAAAAATTATGAGTCTTTGATTGAAAACCTTTTCCAGCAGATGGATTAAAAAATCGTTGAACCAAGAAAAATTATTGTGGAAATAATGACTGATAATTTAATATCTGGAAATGATTTGAAAGCTGACACTGATAAGCTTTCACAAAAATTTGATACTGATACTAATTTAACAGTAACTAAAGTGGATGATTTTAGAAATACTGTTTATAAATATATAGCTCAGATTCAAAATGACCTTCCGACCTTAATAAATAAAATTTCGCTATCGAAAAATGACAGTATATAAAAGCAGTAACTTTTTCATACAAATATCATTAACAATGGAGTGACGAAGAATTGTAGAAGAACTTCATAAGTCTGCTCGACGAAACTATCGTCTTGATGAAACATGGCAAGCTGATCTTATTGAAATGATACCTTATGCTAGAGAAAACAAAGGTTTCAGATACATGCTATTGTAGATGTATTTTCAAAGTATGCATGGGCCGTCCCAGTGAAGCGTAAAAATGGACAAGACGTTACCGAAGCAATGGAATCGGTGTTGAAACAAAGCCGAGTACCTAAAAATCTTCATACTGATCAGGGTAAAGAATTTTATAATTCAAACTTTGAAACACTTATGAAGAAATATAATATTCATCCGTATTCAACATATTCGAATCTCAAGGCATCTATAGTTGAACGATTCAATCGTACACTCAAGAATAAAATGTGGGTTCAATTCAGTTTAAATGGAAACTATAAATGGTTGGATATGTTACCTGGCTTGGTTAAGGATTACAATAATAGAAAACATCGAACAATTGGAGTGAAGCCTTCGGATGTCAATAAGAAAAATGAAGTGGAAGTCTTAAAAAAGTTTTCACACCAATGTAAAACTAAAAAACAAAAACCATAATTTAAAGTAGGTGATAAAGTTAGAGTGAGTAAGGTTAACCACATTTTCGAGAAAGGTTATACACCAAACTGGTCAACTGAGATATTTACAATAGTTCGAGTAGCTCCTACCGATCCAGTAATCTATTACCTTAAAGATTATCGAGATGAACCAATTGCAGGTGGTCTCTATGAATTTGAGTTACAAAAAGCAAAGTATCCGGATGTATATCTCATTGAAAAAGTTCTAAAAACTCGTGGCGATCCAATATATGTCAAATGGCTTGGATTTGATAGTTCTCACAACAGCTGGACCAACAACGAAGATCTATAAATACTGATGTAATATAGTTTTGATTCATCATTTGACAATGGGGTCTTGTCAAAGTCGTACAGATGATAATAAGCCTTCCTGCGAGGGAAAGGAGAAAAATACAGTCAATAAAAAGAAGTTTTCAGCTCCTAAACAAGAAACCCTCAACAGTTATATTGATCCACAGAAAAAAGGATTTGAAAATAGAACTTATAAGTCATGAATCAAACAGAATCAAAAGAAAAAATCAAGAAAGTTCGTTTCTAAGATAATGTGTGCACACATTCAATGTATGTTTAGTCTTTTGCTCACAAGATGGCGCGTCGAGGAAAATGGGAGCAAGCAGCACGTGACAGAGAAAGATTTCGATTTCGAATAGAACGCATTGGAGAAATTCTTAATCCTGTTTTAGAAAAACATTTTTATTTATATCAAAAATGTGAATGATTCTAATTTATGAAAATTTAATTAATTTGTAAAAATAAAGTTGTTAGCAAACATGTTTATAAAATAAAGGCTATTATTTATTATTTATGACTCCTTTTCAAGTTATTTAAAGTACCAATTTATAAAGTTAATTTTTAAAATTTTAATTAAACAAAATCATTATTTTTATTTTATTTTTTTAAAATTTTTTTAATTTACATTTACTACTAGTTCTATTATTTTTTTTTTATGTTTCAAAGTTTTTATTTATTATCATTATTGTTATGTGACAATTAAATAAAAATCCGCGAACGAGCATTCTCGCGCGAGTGTGCGTGCATGTGGATGAGGGGTCCGGTCAGCACTTCGGATTTCAGCTGCAGCTGAATGCTGCTCCCGCACTTTTGATGGGAAAAAATCAAGGTGGCGGGGGAAGGATTAAGATGCAGCAGGGAGGAAGAGCGCCGGACGTCGAGTTAGTATGAAATATAATTAAAGAGTGAAAAGATCGCGAGCCTTGTTAAACCTAAGCTATTACTTACTAAATTACCTAATACTATATTTGCCATTTGGACCTATCAGATTCGATAATTGTAGCCCCAGTGTATTGATTTGGATCTAATAAAACCTATTTTAAAAGTAACTTGCCCGTGAGTGAATTAAGTAATTAAACCTATTATTTTACCTACGTCTGGGAGATTAATCAGACCACATCACATCGACCAATTACCAGCGAGTTTGGACCCCGAACCAAGGTAATGAGTTTAATATAAAAATTTCACCTTATTTAATTAATAATTCGCGCGTTCCTGTCGTCACACAAGGGGTGCCGTTCACCCCCGGTTTTCCCCGCGACTCCTTCCCGGGTCTGCCAAATTAGGAGCCGGTTATATGTCCACGGGGACATATAACAAAATTGGTAGCAGAAAGCGTAGTTAGGCCCCCCGCGGAGCGCGCATTAAACTTAGAGTATAAAAAATAAAAAAATATTTTTTAGTTTTAGCGCTTGAATTTTTTGCCAAGACGAGTCGCTCGCCCGACAGTCTTGTAGTTTAAGATTTTAGTAATTTTAAGTTGGAAAGAAGTTAGGTTTAAGCTCGTGCATAAAACGTTATTCGGAGTGATTTTCTTTTTTAGGAAATAATCAATTCTAATAGGACCGTGCGTGATTTTTATATCAGGCCGAATTAGAATAATTTTAGTGCGACGTAAGAATCAAAAAAATTTAGAATAACCGAAATCATCCTACGACGCGAAAAGTCTCGAGTTACATCCGGTGACGGAAAAAGTGTAGCTCGTGCAGCTGCACATCATTTAAGCTTAAGTAAAACTTATATTCATGTTATAAAGTTCAAAAATTTTTTTAAAATTATAATCTTCTTTTGATAATTTAAAACCCCTTGTTTGGGACCTTATACAGTATAATTTGAAAAAAATAGGAAAATTTTTTTAGAGTAATTAGAGTTAGAACTTTGAATTTTTATTTTAGGCTAATAAGTTTCCCCTCGTGCCAGGACAGTGCGTAGGCTACCGTCCTGTAGTTTAAGTTTAGTATTTAAACAGGTAAGCAATTAGAATTATAAATTGTGCGCGAAAAGAAAAAATTTTAATGACAAAAAAAATATAGACGAAAGTCCCGAACTCGAAAAAGCTCGAGTTACCATCCGGTGGCGAGGCTATCGTTATCGGGTGACTGCACGGCTGTCTGTATAAAGAAATACTTAGTCGCGTTACTTTATGCACACTTTTATTATAACTTACAGAGTTTAAATTTTACACTAGAAATAAATTTAATTGTAACAAAAAATTAATAATGATAATAATAAATAGAAAATAAAAAAAAAAATAAATAAATAAAAGGAAAAGAGGAAAAACCTTTTAAAGCGAAGACTCAAATTTTTCAAATTACAATTTTTGAAGGTCATTTTAAATATTACTCTTGAGGTCAAACCCTATTTTTCCAGGGACATAAATTTTCAGTGCGTAAATTCGATTTCAATTTTCAAATTGGAAATTTTTGGAATTGCAATTTCAATTATTTCCAGTTTCACCTTTCAGATTTGGTAATTTTCTCAATTAATTTTTTTTTTAAGCTCAACCAAAGTTGTTGACTTTAATGCTAGAACAAGTTCTTATTTAAAATAGAAAAAAAAAAAATCAGAGGTAATGATTTTAATAATAAACACAAGAAATTACTTTGCATAAATTTTAATTTACACAAAAAAAAAAAAATTTTTTGTTGCTCATTCAAATTTTAAAGAATTCAATTTTCCCAATTTTATATCTTTTTCAACTTTAATTATACAACAAAAAAATAAAAAAATAAAATAATAGAACTTCAATCACTACAGTAAAAGTTTAGTGGTAGAAATAAAAGCCTTTTCAAATTTAATTGTTTCGAGATTTTAATTTTAATTTTAGATCTTCAAAATTTAAAAAGAAAAAAAAAAAATTTTTTTTTTTTTGCAATTTTCCCTCGGCTATTTTAAATTTCGATTCTACAGAGAAAGAAAATATATTACAAGGCGGAGACATTAAATTGAGGAGACCCAAGTGACCGAGAGAAGAAGTGCGCGCAAGTAATCGCCGTTTCACTTCATTCTCCCGTTCGTATTCCCTCTACCGTGCAGTCCCCCACCGTGGAGTCGCAGTAGCACTAAGCCATTCCTTCTTTGTGCCGCTGTCCGCCTATCGGCGTTTCACTCCATTCTCTCCTTCCGAGCGCCGAGCTGACCGGAGAGACGCCCGACCTATAACCGGAATGCTTTAGACGCTACTTTAAATTCAATAGTATTGGCAACCGCTACTTGGAAAATAAATTTTTTTTTTTAGTAGTAATAGCATTAATAATATTGATAGGAGGTAGTGTTTAATTAATTTGATAGGTTCAATAATTAATAAAAAAAACAAATTACTATAATTAATTTAATTTAATAATGATCGATAATATAATTAGTATAATTATAACGCATATTTAATAATAATTAATTTGGTAGGTTTGATAAAATATCGTGAATATTACCGAGAAAAAAAAAAAAAAAAGTAAAAAGAGAGAGGAAGCCGCGCGCTACTGAATCCGACCACTTCCCACCCTTGTGTGACGTCTGACTAATTCTTGACCTATTTTTACTCGCTACCCTGTTTTTTTTGTCTGACCATTGACCTACTCTACTCGCCTGCTTTCACAGTCAAATAAATAAATAAAGAAAAGGGGTCGTCATTCTCCTATTACCGTGTGGGTTCCCTGACTCGTGCCCAACCGGGAGTTCCGACCGAGGGGCGTTGAAAGCGACCCCGTCTGGGGAATTGAATGCAAGCCGGCGCAGTGCGCGTCTACAGCCAGGAAGGGCTAGCCCTTAGGTTTCGGATCTTCCTGCTCACTCGATTCGAATTAAGAATTATACGGATCGAGCTGACCCTATATGCGGACGACCTAGTTATCTATCACCGTTAAAGATAGACCCAGACCGAATCTCGAACACCTACACCGGTAGTTCCTCCAGACCCCTAGTCCTTGAACAGTGGAGTGGCAGCTAAGCTGGTGTCTTTTGGGACCCCACGAGATGACTGGCGGGACAAATGCCAATGGGCAGGGCCAGCAGGACCTGACCCGAACCATGGGTACGACATTGCTGGCATTGACTAACAGTCTTTGCCTGCAAAATGCCATCGCGGGTCTGAGTACCTACGACGGCAGCAATATACCCCTCAAGGACTTTATCCAGGATGTCCGGAATGGAGCAGACTGCGTCTCCGACGAACAGAAGGAGGGGTATAAGCGGGCTGTTCTAAGCAAACTGAGAGGTGCAGCGAAAGACTGCGCTTGGGGGCAAGACTTTGCCGACGTGGAGGAAATATGCAGCCACCTAAAAAAACGTTTTGCCCCCGGTAAGGGCTTCGCCTATTACAACAATAAGCTCCACACCCTGCATATGAAGCAAGGTGACTCGGTCGGGGGATTCAAGGACCAGATTAACATTCTCCTCCGGTGTGCCAGGTCGGCTTTGAAGGAAGAGAAGAAAGAAGAATATCATGAGAAGATGATGGTGCCCTTGACCGAAGCTGCCGTGGATGTCTTCATCAAGGGACTTCCCGCAAGCCTCAGCCAATGGGTGGATTCCAAAAAACCTACCAAGTTGGAAGACGCCTATGAGGAGGCCGTGCGACTCGAGTCAAGGATGGACGCCCGTATCATCCCGGATGCCCGCCAGAGATCCAACTACTACCAAGCCGACGGGCGGAGACAAGACTCTCGCTATGGAGCGGAGAGCCAGACTGCCTACGTAGGATGGGTGCAAGAGGGGGAGGACGCGGGCGAGTGGTACCCGTGGTCTGAACAAAGCCAGCTGCCGGAGCAGGAGGAACCATGGCAGGGACTACCACCTCAGAGTGCTGAGACTGCCTACGAGGTCTATTACCAACAGCCCTATCAGGCTTACCCAAGCCAAACACCCCGGTATACGCAACCAGGACCGCCGCAGTTCCAGACGCAGAACGGACCACCTCAACCGCGTCAACAATACCCCCAGGGACAGCGATACCCCCGACCTCCGGTACCGAATCTGCAAGCCCCCCAGGGGTATTGGCAACCGGCCCCTGGGCATAATCCCAATTACGGACCACACCGAGTGAATTACCGACCGCCTGGTCCACCCCGACCAAAAACTTATGACCCTGACCGTAGTCAACAGAAAAAAGTGCCCACCTACCAATATCCCCGATATGGGCCCCCTAATGGCTGGCCACAAGGCCCGCGGATGAATACCCCTATGGGACAACCTACGATGACGGGGCCACCTCCCCCGAGCCGTAACCCAGCCATGCCTCCGGTGCAGTGTCAACCTGTAACCGCGGAGGACGTTGACCTACGACCTAATCCCCCATACCAACAGCCTTTAAACTGGCTGGAGGCTCGCCCAACTATGGTGGCGAGCCAGCCTCAAGGACCCTCCGGGCCAGTGGTGAACCAACCAGGCCCCCCGCAGGCGGCACAGACCATGCAAATTCAAACCAAGGGAGTACCATCTACCTTGCGGTCTGCCCGTACGCTGCGGAGCTTGCAATAGACCCCGATCCGGGCACCCACATCCGAGTATATCTCCCGCAGGAGCAAAGACATCTGGTGCTCATGCTGGACACGGGGTCTGCCGTCAACTTGATCAAGCTTCAGGCGCTCCACCCGGATGCCCAGGTAGAAACAGCTGCGGCCATCCCCTTGGTGGGAATCGCCGCCCAGGAAGTAATGACCTTAGGCATCACCTGGATACCAATAGGCGACCAACCTACTCTTTTCCATGTCGTGCCAGACCAATTCCCCATTCGGTATGACGGAATACTGGGTCGAGTATTCTTAAAGCAGAATGAGGCCGTAATATCTTATTATAAGAATAAAATAATGATAGGAAGTGACGTTATGAACCCCCTACCCTTCCTAGACTCCGAGGGTTATGAAATGGTTGACCAAGAGCGGGGTTTAAACCCACGAGACCCCATGCCAGAGGGAATTCACAAGGTTGAGTTAGCCGAGCCCTCCCCTGTAAGTACGGGCTCGGCTGAGTCCCCGGCTGAGGAGAAAGGACCTAAGGAAACCCAGCTGGAAGCCCCTTTGAACCCCAAAGAAGGGAGTACCACGTGGACAATTAAAAAACGGTGCCGCCAAGTTATCAGCGTTAATTTGATAAACGCCCATACGGGAGTAGGATACCTCCCGGCCCTTAGCAGAACCCCAGGAGTGTTCATCGGAAATGCACTCGTCACCAGTGAAAATGGGAGTTGCAAGGTTTTGGCAGTGAATACAACCGAGGAAGATGTGACCATTGAGGTTCACCCCCATGAATTAATTCCCTGCGAGTACGACGCACCCCCGTTCGATCCCGATTCAGAGACCGAGCCTGAGGGCGAAAAAATCACAGATGAGGGAGAGAGAGTGAGGCGCGTGTTAGAGCTGCTCGACGCGGAGCAGTTAAACTCCGAGGAGAGGGACCAAGTGCGGCGTGTCGTGGAAGAATATCACGACGTTTTCTTACTACCCGGGGATAAATTGTCCTGCACCGATCTAGTGGAACACGAGATACCTACCGAAGACAACATCCCTGTGCATACTAAACAATACCGCCACCCACCCATTCACCGGGAGGTGATGCGAGAGGACATCGAGAAGAAGCTCCATGATGACATCATAGAACCCTCAACCTCACCGTACCAGTCTCCTGTGTGGATTTTGCCCAAGAAAAGGGACAGCCAAGGGCGTCCAAGATGGCGTATGGTGGTGGACTTCAGAGCTCTCAATTCCAAAACAATTGGGGACGCATACCCGCTGCCGTGCATCGCGGACATCCTGGACCAATTGGGCGACTCGGTATACTTTTCTACCTTTGACCTAGCCAGTGGGTTTCATCAAATCCCCATGAAACCCAGTGACAGACCTAAGACGGCGTTCTCCACAATAACGGGACACTGGCAGTTTAAGAAGATGCCTATGGGACTCAAAAACGCGCCCGCGACCTTCCAACGACTAATGGATCGCATCCTGCTGGGCCTGCAAAATGTGGAGATGTTGGTGTATCTAGATGATATCATCATATACGCCAGTAGCCTTAGCGAGCATCTGCGAAAGGTGAGACTGTTGTTTGACCGATTAAGGCATGCGAAACTGGTGTTACAACCCGACAAAGAACTCTTCCTCCGACGAGAGGTAGGATTCCTGGGACACATCGTGTCCGAGAAGGGGTGTGAACCAAACCCTGACAAAATCATGTCCATGAAAAATTTCCCCCGACCTCGCAATGTAACCGGTATCCGGTCGTTCACGGCTTTGGCCGGATACTATCGGAGATTCATAAAAGACTTTAGCAAAATAGCGAAGCCTCTGTATGACCTCACGAAGAAAGATACCAAGTTCGTCTGGACCGATGCCCAAGAGCAAAGCTTTAATCTACTAAAGCAAAAACTTTGCGAGGCTCCTATTTTGCAGTTTCCCGATTTTAATAAAAAATTTACCCTAACAACCGATGCTTGCGACTATGCTGTGGGAGCAGTACTTAGCCAGGAGAAAGATGGCTTCGACCATCCTGTCGCCTATTTGTCACGAAGCTTGACGGGACCGGAACTTAACTATACCACCACCGAAAAAGAATGCGTCGCGGTGTTGTACGCCTTCCGCAAATTCCGAACTTATTTGCTGGGGAGGCGATTCTTGCTCGTGAGTGATCACGAACCCTTAAGCTGGATGCATAACCAAAAAGACCCCGGCAAAAGGATGCTACGATGGATGCTGAAGTTTACAGACTATGAGTACGACTTCAAGTACAAGCCAGGAAAACTTAACATCAATGCCGACGCCCTCTCACGAAACCCGGCAGATCGGCCAATACCGGAAGATGAGATAAATACCACCCTGCCCACGATCAAGGTCCTGGTCCTGGAAGATAAGAACCAGAGAGACCAAGATAAGGCTCAGAGAATCGAGAGGCCTGTTCGAAAGCCTTCGGGACGAATGGTTGACAATTCACGCCCTAGTACCTCGGGGACAGGCCCAAGACAACCAACCCTAAATAAAGCAAAGGGAGTCACGAAAACGACCTCTTTGACCCCTACTCCGTTGCGCCGGGAGCGGGCGAAATCGGTGGACGAGGGAATAAAGCCTCGTCGAGGTCGACCGGTAGGATCTAAAACAAACAAGAACCCGCCTCCGCTGGACCATAGTACCATAGCCCAACGTACGAGATCCAGACAACCGTTAGGACTCCCACCAAAGAGGGGCAGTTCCTTACCCCCAGCCCCAGGACTGAGTCCACTACCCTCACGCGTGAAAGAAATAAGGGACGAAGCCGAACCCGGAGATCGTGCCGACGGTGACGCTTTCGATCTGGAAGAAGACGAAGAAACTCGGGGCGTTCTGACGGTGGACCCCATGAGTGACTGGGACACGTCAGACTCAAGACCCCCCGTGGTTGATCTGAAGGATAGCGGACTGCGAGATGAGACAACCGACGAAGTTTCTTCGGAAAAAGATGACCATCCAGAGAATCGAGAAACCGACCCCGATGTCGCCGCCACGGAATTTAGCGCAGTGACGCCTAGCGAGACGGAGACTGTGGGGGACGAGAGCGAGGAAATTTTCGAGGGTCCATCACACTCCATTAACCTGCAAGACTTGCAAGAGAGCAGCGATAAACTAAACCAAAGCTTATTGGACCACTACGAGCGTACCAACAATTGGTATGGGTTACCGAACCTCGAGGAAGATAAGTGGCCCGCACATTTTTCAGACGGTGATGGAGATGTGAGAACCCCCGTGCAGGGAGACAAGGACCGATTCTCAGAAGGGGAAGAGGTCGACGAGGAGCTGCAGGATCTGCTCAACCAGGCCGACCCTGAGACTTTGGATGACAGCGTGATGAGTGAACGAGTGCAGAGACTGGTAACCAGCGCTCAAGCCCGCACGGATCGGGAAGTGAACCGGTGCATCTCGGCCGCATCGGACCCTGACTCTGACGACGAGGCAGATGAAAGTGCTAGAGAAGAGGAACGGAGAGACGAGTCTTCCGGGAAATGGCCGGCGAAGACCGGAGTTTCAGTTGACCCAAGATATAAGCCTGACACCCCCAAGGGGAGTAGCACCCCCCAATCTGGGGCGTCAAGGGTGAGATGGTCCAAGATACCCGAACTGGAAACTGTACAGGAAACAGCCCTGGCCTCCCCCGTGAACCTCGAATTTAGTAAGCCAGCACAGGAGGACCTACCCTTTTTCCTCCCCGAAATAACTTGGGCACTAGCTGATCCTCCAGACCATAGTAAATGCTGGGATCCCGATAACCCGAAAACCCCAAGAGAAGATGACCCGTCTGACCGTGTGAGGAAGCAGCCTAACCGGCCGCTAGGTAAAATCGTGCGAAGCAGGAACTGTTTGACTTATAAACGAAGCAACCTTGTTCACTTCCTCTCAAAAGATTGTGTTCCGGTGGGACCTGTCAGTCGGCTGCTTGTAGACCTTGATGCAATCGACCCGAACGCACTCAGGCGAAAGCGACCCCGGAAGGGACAGATTATGATCACCCCTTACAAGAACCACAACATCCTGTCATTGATTGTGAAAAATCATCACTATGACCCATTGGACATCAGCACGGTGAGAAGGTGCTTAGAGAATCTAAAGAGCGTATTGTCCAAACGTAACCTCAGCGGGTTCAGAATTGCCCGGAAGGGCGACCTGGCCAGCCAACTGGAACCAGGACTATTGGAAGAGCTCTTACGAGACGTGTTCGAAAAAAATCCGTTTGATATCACTCTCTGCTTTGGTACAGTAGCTATGCCCGAGATCACCCAGCGCCCGGGGATCATCAAGCAGCTGCACGATAGCCTTTCCGGGGGGCACAAGGGAATAAACCAGACCTACCAGAAAATACGGGAGAGATATTACTGGAAGGGCATGCGAAACGATGTGCTCGACTATATCCGGCGATGCAGTACCTGCCGGGAAATGAAGATAAACCGATGCAAGACCAGAGAGGCGCTGATACTTACTGATACACCCATCGAGGCCTTCGACAAAGTGACCATAGACACCGTTGGCAAATTACGGACGACCCCCTCGGGAAACCAACATGTGGTCACGATGCAATGTAACCTTACAAAGTACATTGTTGCGATCCCTATCCCCGATCTACGCGCCACCACCATCGCTGACACGTTGGTGAGGCATCTCATATGCCAATTTGGAGCTCCACGAGCGCTCTTGTCTGATCGAGGTAAAAGTTTCCTTTCGGCCCTGGTTGATGAACTCTTGAGGTTATTCAAGGTACATCGTCTTACTACCTCAGGGTATAGACCTCAGACGAACGGAAGCCTGGAAAGAAGCCATGCGCCACTCATGGACTTTATCCGGTGTTATTCGGAGAAGTATAACGACTGGGATCGTCTTGTGGCCTTCGCGGCGTTCACGTACAATACCAGTGTCCACTCCGCCACGAATTTCACGCCTTTTGAACTAGTGTATGGCCGGGTGGCCAGGTTCCCCATCAGGATACCAAACGAAGAAAAATTACGGACCTATAACCTCTACCTACGCGACCTAATAGTCCGGTTGGACGAAATGAGACTAACCGCGGGAGAAAGAGAGATAGCCGAGAAAATTAAGACCAAGGACCGATACGACCGAAAAAGAAAAAAGTTCTGCGGCAAGCCGGGTGGGTACGCCTGGGTGCTAGTCGAACCCCGCATCTCGAAGTTTGACAGCTACTATAAAAAGCCGCTGAAAATTGTCGAGGTCGTGGGAAAGAACAACGTGATTCTCGAATTGCCCAATGGGAAAAAAATTCGAAAACACGTGGATAAGCTCATAGGCGTCCCATCTGGTTCCGAAGAATCCGACCTAAATAATTAACAGGTTCTTGTATGATTACAGATGCTAAACTATCTAACGTTTGTGATGTGGGGAATTCGTTTAGTTATGGGGGAGGCGACCTACAATATAACTCAATTCCAAAATAACCCAGGGTTATATTATGAAAAGGTGGGAGTGGTACATCTTCGAAAAGCAGATTGGAAGGTGATAATAGCAGTAGAGAGTGGACAACTACTTCAAAATCACGACGTTGGTGACCGAATAGCTGCTCTCTCTCTAAGATGCCATAATCATGTGGACGACCCCCCTTGCGAAGAATTGGTTGACCTAAACTCATTGACCAATACCTATCGAACCCTCCAAAGATTGGACCAAGAAATCACCGACCAAATAAATGACCTAACTACCGAAGAAACGACCGAAAAAGAAAACCCATCGACCAAACGCATCAGGCGACTAGCTCCATTTGGCATCATTGGATCCCTTGGCGAAAGCTTATTTGGACTAGCTACGGCGGACGACGTGGAGAAAGCTCATCGAGAAATCGACCGGATGCAAAAAGACCAGAGACAATTGATCAGTCTACAAAAGGAACAGGTCCACGTCGTAACCGGAGCCCTATCGGAACTCCATAACGAGACCCTAATGCAAAAGCAAAAAATTGACAGAATGGAGACCGCCTTAACCAAGCTGCAAACATCCCCAGTGCTCAAGGATCTGTACGTGCAGGGTCAAAACCTGGGTCGCCAGCTTAATCAATTAATGGAATTACGAACAAAACTCTTACAAATAATCACCCTGGGTCGGAAAGGCGACCTTGCCGGTGGACTAATATCAAACAAGTTCCTAACCCAGATCCGACATGAGATTGGACAAACTACTAAGAACCTTGTCCTGCCCATCCCGGAGAAACGCTGGTACCTCGATGAAGTGGCCAAGATTTCGAAGGTAGAGATAGTGCACAACCGAAACCGCCTACTAGTGTATGTGCATATACCTCTAGTAGACTACACGGCCTACGAACTACATCGAATGCACTCCTTAGGGGCACCACAATCCCTTGGTACTGAAATCAATGGAACCGCATACATCGAACCCTCTCACGAATATTTGGGAGTGAGTGAAGACCAGCTCCAATACTTTAAATTCAACCAAATCGACTTTGAAGAGTGCCTGGACCTAGTTTACGGGTATCTGTGCAACAGCAAATTGGGAATCTGGAAAAGTTCCCATGCCCCAAACTGTGAGATAACGCTGTACTTACAACCTTCGGCAGAGGCGCTCAAGCTGTGCGATTTGCGGTTCCACCCGCAAGTCTTGGACCAATGGCGCTATCTGAAAGCGACGGGGTCCTGGCTTTTCTCCATGGCAAAGGAGGAGCAAATACGAATTCTTTGTCCCAGTAACACAACTATAATCTCGGTGAAAGGCCTAGGACTTTTGCAACTAGCCCAGGAATGTGTAGGAAAAACAGATAAAATTACCCTGCCAAACCCCGAAATTCACCGACAAAAGGGAGAATTTTTCTACCATCCGGAGATCAATTTAACCCTTTCGCAACTATACCCCGAATTATCTAAAGGCGTCCAAAACCTACCGCAAGCCGATTGGAACAATGAAGGGATTAAAGATGACGGGTGGCAAACCCGGCGTGGGTTGCCCTTGCGAGAATTATTAGACAAGCTCAAACGTTTGGAGCAACGGCAAGGCGATAAGATAGTAACTACCGGACTGAGCCTGAGCGGGTTTATTATGGTAACGACCGTGATGATCGGGTTAGTCGTGTATATCCGGGTGGTAAGGCCACGGACTAGGGCGCTCACCGAGAACTCAACCGAGCCCCCAAGCACGAGTAACGAAGCCCCAAATGCAGCGAGGGATCGAGAACCCCACGATGTTCTATCCACTCCTCCAAGGAAAACTACGACGCAAGAACCTTGGATTGATTCCTAATTTCTAGAAGCCCCCCCCCACCTATCACCCACCATCTGAATGACGACCAACGGTTAACCGAGACCCAAATTAACTAATAAATATGATTACAGCATCACCGAGTCAACAAAAAAAAAAAAAAAAAAAAAAATGGATCACCAAGTGTTGAAAGAAAGCCCCGGCCAAGACCCCTGCATGATCCGAGTGAAACACCCTCGAGATGTGGAATTATGGGAGGTCATTCGAGGACTACGCCGTTATGGGCTCATTATAGGCGGGCATTTAGAAACCAACACGTCCAATGGAAACATCAGTCGGATAACCTTCCGAATTGTAAGCGACGCGGATCGAGTTCGACGAAACAACAAAGAATACGAAAAGAACAAGGCCCGAAAGCCGTCCAAGACTACACCCTCACCACCGGAGGAGCCTTCAAGACCCGTCAGATCAGTAATCGTCAAACCGCCACCGAAACCCAAAAGGGAGGAAGGTCGAAAGAAGCAAAAAACTCAACCAGGGAACCTAGAGGAAAGACAACCAAAGAAGATATCTACCGAGACGCCACGCCTATGGAGCGAGCAAGCCCCCGATCCGGAGCTACCTAAAGCACCCACGGACTCACAGGAAGGAGTGGATCACCATCGCCTCTTTTGTATTCTCCCCGAGGAAATACCCATCGAATACCGAGATGAGCTCTTCTTCAAGGAGTTCGCCCAATTCGGACCTTTAGAATATTACCAAACCGTGCGCAATAAGCAAAATCGGCTGGTATGGGGTTATGTGCGCTACCTCGACCCACTAGATGCGGAACGCGCCCTACGACAAAGCCAAAAACCCTACCGTGCAAAATATGCAGCGTTTCACCGTAAATCGAGTGAAAACAAGGAGGTTATTCAACATAGCTGTGGGCGATGGATTGGAGCCGGCACGTATCAACATCACGACCGAATTTGTGAAAGACAAGCCAACTACGTTAACCAACTAATACAAGGACTGACCCGCCCACCACCGATCATCAATCAGTCCCCGAACCTAATGGACCTTGACTTCTGGGAAGAAACAACACAACCTTCAAATACCACGTTAGAATTAGCACCGAGCCAAATGCATGTGTTGGCGGAACACATCGTCAAGCTTTGGGACCAGCGTCACCACCAAGTGTCACCAACGACAAAAACCACACCGACGGAGAGAGAGGTCCCGAGCACAGATATAAAAGACCCGCCCACGACCGGAAATTTAGAAGGCAAACCGACAGACCTATTGCCAACACCAAAGAATCAAACCGACCCAAAAGCGCGGAACACCGAAGAAAGGATGGAAATGCAGATGGAAACACTTGTGTAGTTAGAGACTGTAAGACCCAAAATAGAGTGACTAAAGACAAGACCGTGCTAGTGCGCGATAAAAGTGTGTATGAATGCATATGGCCGCGAAACGGAATGTTTGTATGAGTAACTGTCTAAGAGGCATAAGTTAGAATGACCCTAAGTTAATAATGTTCGATCTTAAAAATCAAAAAAAAAAAAAAAAAAAATCATAATAATAATAATAATAATAATAAAATATAACAATAATAATATGAAGGAAAGAATATGTATATGTATGATATGTATGTATGTATGAATGTCTGCATGTATGTGTGTGTGCACATATATACATGTATATACGATAAAAAAAAAATAAAAAAATAAAAAAAATAAAAAAAAAAAAATAAAAAAAAATAAATTTGATAAAATGTGCGTAGATATGCGGTCGATATAGGGGTTAAAGAAGAAAAGCGGCGAGTAGGAATGCATGTGTCACAGCCCTAAACCCTTCAGTCTTCTATTAACCATCCTTGATATAATCGAAACCACTATCCACTTCGTGACCTACCTCCTCTCAAGTTCCTACCCATAACCAGCCCCTCCCCAAGCGGAAAGCCCAATTCATCTAGAGTAATCAATTCATAACGCCTTCTTGCAGCAAACATGGCCTCCTCAAGACTAAGAGAGCAACTCGAACCCAGCGAACCACGAAGACCGTTAAAAGATCTACAGGGGCACCGATTTGTGTTACGAGCCCTGGGAACGGAAATGGTGGGGGGAAATGAGGTTGGAATAGTCATCAATCGGCCCTTCGACGTCCGAGAACTCGGAAAATACCTGAAAAGGGTCAACCCTACTTTATTGGAGGAGCACGAAAATGAGGATGACCAAGAAGACCCCCTCATTTTTGTAAAGTTCCGATTCCGAACGCCTGAGCTAAAGCAGCAAGGCATCGCCCTAATAAAGAATTTAGAAGACGACCAGCGATTGGTAGACGAGGGAACCCAGTTGCTAGACGTGCGTGTACCCATAGCCCGAAGTCATCAAAGAGTCTACCACGACCTAAAAACCTACGGACCCCTCTTGTGGCTGCGCTTTTGGAAAATGCGCACGCCAGAGCGAGACGCACACCTAGACCCCCTGTATTTGGCTTTTGCCAAATATAGGCATCCCACAAGTGCGTTAATAGCAAGGGAACGCATGGAAAAGGAATACGGAGCAAGACTAGGGAAACCTCGTCAATGGAAGTGCGACTTGCGCGAGCTCCGGGAACCTTTCCCGATAATCCATTGTGAATATTGCAATGTACAAGTGTCTCGGCTGGATATTAAGGACCACCGACAACTCCACACCCAGGAACGAATATGGGACGAAAAGAAGGAGGAACCAGACGAAAGGAGAAACAACGATTGTGCGGCCACTCTCCGATTGGAAAAAGAATTGCAGCGGCTGAGCTTGAAGGACGAGAGACCCCCCAAAGAGGACCCACCGTGCAAGAAGAGGAAGGAGGCAGACCAAAAGCCTCGCGTTTTCAGACCTTGGGAATAAAAAAAAAAAAAAAAAAACTCCTTACCAAACCTACACCTAAAACCTCCTTACCAAACCGATACCTACTTCTAGCCCTATACCTAAGTTCAAAAAAAAAAAAAAAAAAAAAAAAACCCTAACCTACACCTAGTTCCAGCCCTATACCTACATTCACCAGGGACGGTGAACAGCTTAAGAAGGGGGGGCTGTTATGTGACAATTAAATAAAAATCCGCGAACGAGCATTCTCGCGCGAGTGTGCGTGCATGTGGATGAGGGGTCCGGTCAGCACTTCTGATTTCAGCTGCAGCTGAATGCTGCTCCCGCACTTTTGATGGGAAAAAATCAAGGTGGCGGGGGAAGGATTTAGATGCAGCAGGGAGGAAGAGCGCCGGACGTCGAGTTAGTATGAAATATAATTAAAGAGTGAAAAGATCGCGAGCCTTGTTAAACCTAAGCTATTACTTACTAAATTACCTAATACTATATTTGCCATTTGGACCTATCAGATTCGATAATTGTAGCCCCAGTGTATTGATTTGGATCTAATAAAACCTATTTTAAAAGTAACTTGCCCGTGAGTGAATTAAGTAATTAAACCTATTATTTTACCTACGTCTGGGAGATTAAGCAGACCACATCACATCGACCAATTACCAGCGAGTTTGGACCCCGAACCAAGGTAATGAGTTTAATATAAAAATTTCACCTTATTTAATTAATAATTCGCGCGTTCCTGTCGTCACACAAGGGGTGCCGTTCACCCCCGGTTTTCCCCGCGACTCCTTCCCGGGTCTGCCAAATTAGGAGCCGGTTATATGTCCACGGGGACATATAACAATTATTATTATTATTATTATTTTTTTTTTTTGGAAATTTTAATTTATTTCCACCACGCGGGATAATTACAAGTTGGAGCTTGTTGGCAGCATCTTTTAGGGATGAAAATACTGTTCCTCTTTTAGCAGGAAATTACTCATACTGCTTGGGAGAAATATGTGACCATTATCATCTAATTCAGCTAAAATCTTTTGACTATAATTAGTGTTTACAATTCTGAATCAAGTTGCAAGATACTGTTGAACAACGACCAGACTGCTGATTGGTGTTGCAGCTTGAAATCTGGAGGCCACCAATCTGGTTCAAGCTTGTAAGATCCATCTGGAACAAAAAAATAGAAACAAAAAAAAAAGGTAAGTTTTATGTAAACAAATAAAAATGTAAACAATTAAATGTATATAGGGCTATACCTTTGACTCTTTTAGCAGATAGTTCGTCTTCAACGGTGAGATGCCTCTTAAGGTGCTCTCGCTCACGCTGATCTTACTGAATGAGTTCTTTGGGCTGCTGCACCTCATTAAGTAGCTCATCCCCCTCCTCTTCCGCTTTCACTTCAACAGTTTCGTCAACGTGATCGTAGTTTCTTTTCATCAGCTTATTGTCCACCTCTTCTTCTTCCTGAGGAATAGCATAGTGTACCCAAGGCAGGGTATCAGTACTTCCTGGGATGAGGTATCGCTTCTCGTCGTAAGGGCTCAAAGCGACCTTGGAACCTCTCTCGGTTTTGACAACATGAGCTTTATACCTTATGTTACACTGAAACACCCTCTTAACTTGTTTTTCAAACAGGCATTTTCTAAAGTCCTCAGGTGCAATGACGGTCTTGAGAACGCAACCCTTTACACCTTTAGCTTTCATGATGGGCTTTTTTTGCCCTTGTACTTCAATGTTATAGAGCTTACTCCTAATCCCAATGAACTCAAGCATGACTTTTCCAGAGCATTCGTCTTTCATGACTCCGAGAACTTTTTTGTTTACCTGAGATATACCAAATGGATTGTCCTCGGCATAGTCGGAAGTATCAAATTCGGATAAGTAGTTTTTGATGACTTTGTAGATGTCAACGTTCGTGATTTCATAGATGAGACTGTCAATATCTGCATAAAGAAGCTTGGATGCCTCCCCGACCGTTTTTTTCATGAATCCGTAATGGAAATCATAGACCTTGGTTTTAGAGAGATCTAGAATTGCAAAGCCAATGTATGTAGGTTTCATAATAATGACTTCGAGGGGTTTCATTTGTATTGCTACCAAGTTCTCGTCTAGAATGATACAATTTTTGAAGTATAGACTGGCGATCAAGGCTTCAGCTCCATAACGCCCATCCCAATGATTTACCAATCGTATATCAGACCTATTTCTCTGATTTTCCATCGTTTTTCCATGGACGCTGTTAATCATGAGCTTGAAGTAGTTCTTCTCGAACTCGTTGGTAGCTTGCGTCCTCTTCAAGGTGTTGTACTCCACGTACGGAGCAAGCCAAGCCTTTTGCTGAAAGCGTAGAGCCTTGTGAATCTTTGTGAGCTTCAATTCATTATTTAGAGCTTGTTTTAAAGCTCTATAATGGATAACGTAATTAGTTTTGTCGGTTAGCCTAGTCATCAATCTCTTTTGTTTGGAGTTTGGTGCAGAGGCATGCTCAGGGCATAAAGGTAGATCTTTATGTTCATCGTGCAAGCTCTCTGGATAGGTGAGGTCAACCTCGAGAAAGTATCCGTAAGGATCGTCATCATCAACCTCCAGGACGTTGATTTTTTCAGGACTTTAAACCCACTCGAATCCTGCATACGGAAGCGACTGTGTCATAGCCCATCCCAAAAATAAAAAAAAAACCTTAGTACTGATGTTAGTAATAATGTTAATCATGGTAAATATAAAGCTAAAGCTGCCGTAAAGATTATTTATGTCCAGGTACACGAGGTACTTGTCATCTTGCTCTGGATCATAATCGTCACCCATGTATACGTTATTAGCCTTGGCGTATCTATTGGAACACTGACTGACTCCTCTACGTATCCCTGTAATGAAATCAACTCATAAGTTTTTTGTTTTTAATTAAAAAAGTAACCACGACTTACCCTTTTCCACGAACATGAGCATGTCGATATTGGTGAGAAGCTCCAATTCAACCTCAGTGGTTTTTAGCATCGCATCTCACGTCAGCCCTGGCGTTGTGTAATAATGAGCGGGGTCTAACCCATATGCATTTCTACACGTTAATCTGAAATTTTCAAAGACCTCGGCCAAAAGTAGTACATCTGTTTCAGATAGAGATCAGAGTATGTTCCGAGACTTCCACCACTATTAAAAGAACTCCAAATTTTCTTGGCATGGGCGTAGGCTGAATCATCAATTCCGCTGTCAGTCAACTTGCTGAAAAACTCATCCTGCGTTGGCAATTGTTCAACTTTCAACTTATCAAGATCTGAGACATAATCATACGGGAAGACTCCCTTCTGCTTTAGAAAAGAAATGTCCTCATATCCATCCTTAGCCAATTCTGAGTCAATGATATCGAAGTTCTCCCGGTTGGATGCCAAATTGTCCAAGGATGAGCTCATTAACTTGAATGAGTCAATAAATCTGAAGCATATGTTTGTACCTTCAACGTACTTGGTGAGGGAGATGTATCTTTCGTTGTTTTGCGCGATCAGACGTACCCTGCCCTTAAGGTTCTTAGGAGACGCTATCTCCTTGATGATAAAACGAGAGTCATAACCTGCAAGGTTGTGAAACGTCATGGGGACATATCTAGCGTTCCTGTAGTTTACGTTGCAGGTTTGATGCGCGGCGCAACGGTAGCTATAAGTATAAAAAGTTAAAAAAAGAAAAAAAAGTTAAATTTTTGAAAAATAACTTACACTGAAGTAAAGTTACAATGAGGTTGTGTCTAGGTACCATCGCCGTGTACCGCACACGGTACACGGTACACGGTAGCTTTTTACTTTAAATCCTATAATTTATCCCAAATAACCCACATAAGTTTAAAAAACTACTAGTTTTTACTTTAAATCCAATTGCCCATCCTAAATAACCCAATTAAATTCACAGAGTGTCTAAAATAACTCTTATTTGGTACCGTGTACCGTGCACCGTGCACCGAATACGGTACACGGCGATGGTACCTAGATACTTTCTTACAATGATAGCGAACTTTAATGTCACTTTGAGCATGTTATAGAAAAAAAAAAATAAAAAAAAGTAAAAACAAAATTATAATAATAGTAGTAACAATAATAACAATAACAATAATGATAATAACAATCATTGTCGTAATATTAATAATAATAATAACAATAACAATAATGATAATAACAATCATTGTCGTAATATTAATAATAATAATAACAATAACAAGAATGATAACAACTACGAACGCATTAAATAAAAAAAAAAAAAAATTTTTAAGACACGCTTTTCTTTAACTAGTTTTAAACAAATAAAAAAATGTACTAAAAACAAATAAAAAAAAATGTAATAAAAAGTAAAAAATAAATTTTTTTTCCAAAGAAATATTTCTGAAATGTTTATTTATTTAAATAAAAAAATAATTTGAAAGATTAAGAATAGCTTGAGCAAATATAAAATTTGGTTGGGACTCAAAAGAAAAGCATGGGGCATCTGATAAAATACACATATACTTTTATATAATAATAATTAGAAAAAGAGGATTACAAAAAAAACCGAATATAAAAAATTTACTAAAACAAACATTTATATTGCAAGAAAATAAAATTAAAGACATTAAAATTTAATAAGTATAATTAACAATAACACTCGTGTATAAAAATATTTGAAATACGCACTATTTTATTAATAAATAAATAGTTGCATTTACAATCAATTGAATGTACTAAATATATTATAAAAAATAATTATACAAAACATTACCTGGAAAAATTTGTTTGACACTATTTTATCAGGTGCCCCATGCTTTTCTTTTGAGTCCCAACCAAATTTTATATTTGCTCAAGCTATTCTTAATCTTTCAAACTATTTTTTTATTTAAAGAAATAAATATTTCAGAAATATTTCTTTGGAAAAAAAATTTATTTTTTACTTTTTAGTACATTTTTTTTTATTTTTTTTTAGTACATTTATTTTATTTGTTTTTAGTACATTTTTTTTATTTGTTTAAAACTAGTTAAAGAAAAGCGTGTCTTGAAAATTTTTTTTTTTTTTTTTTTTCATTTATTGTTTATTTGAATACTGTTTTCCAACCGGTCTGAATAAATTCTTTATCCATAAATAACGAAACCTTGGTGGGATTTCATCCTCATCTGAATCAAGCGTTCTATCATCATTATCTTCATTTAATTAGATTCTTCATGAATGTGAAGCAAATTTACGGCGAGTGGTTTTTTTTTGACAGAACTAAAACAAAAGTATATATGTTGTTACTTTCAGATCTATGTTAATATTAATCAATTTATCCCGAAAGATACGAACAGATGAATAAAATAAAAAAATAAATAAAAACCATCTTTCAGTAAAGTAACAGTGAATTCTGTTTATTTTTTTTAACTTTAATTATAAATTAATTCGAGTTTCTACTCTGATTTTGATATTATGTTTTCGGGGATACGAACAGATAAATGAAATGAAATCAAAAATCATTTTCCGGACGAGTTTTTAATAAATTTTTTTCAGTTTTATTTCTTTAATTAATTTTTCCTCAAATTATTTAAAATTCCTACTCTGATTCTGCTGATATTTTTTTGGAATATGAACAGATGAAGGAGATGAAATCAAAGAATCATCTTCCGGACGAGTTTTAAGAAAATTTTTCTTTTCTTTTTTACGCATCTTTTTTCTTTTTTTTTTTTTTTAAACTTGAATTCAATTATTTTTTAGTAAAAGTTTACTATATATTTATTCAATTTAGGTGTCGTTCAATATCGTTAAAATCATTCGAACTCGATGGAGCCGCAGATTATTAATTGACAGTCAAGCAAAGATATTCATGCATCAGCTGTTCCCCAAGCTGTAAGCCCCCAAATACCCTGGGCGTCCGTGTTCAGTAAAAAAACGGATCAGCTATCCCCCAAGCTCTAAACCCCCAAATACCCTGGGCACCCGAGTTCAACAAAAAAACTTATCGGCTATCCTCCAAGCTCTCAGCCACCAAATACCCTGGGCGCCCGAGTTCAATAAAAAAAACTAATCAGCTGTTCCCCAAGCTTTAAGCCCCCAAATACCCTGGGTGCCAAGATCAACAAAAAATCTGATCAGCTATCCCCCAAGCTTGAAACCCCCAAATACCCTGGGCACCCGAGTTCAACAAAAAATCTGATCAGCTATCCCCCAAGCTTGAAACCCCCAAATACCCTGGGCACCCGAGTTCAACAAAAAAACTTATCAGCTATCCCCCAAGCTCTAAACCCCCAAAACCCTGGGCGTCAAGTTCAATGAATAAACTGATCAGCTATCCCCAAGCTCTAAACCCCCAAGTACCCTGGACGCTCGAGTTCAAAAAAAAAATTATCATCTATCCCCCAAGCTCTAAACCCTTAAAACCCTGGGCGTCAAGTTCAATGAATGAACTGATCAGCTATCCCCCAAGCTCTAAGCTCCCAAGTACCCTGGACGCTCGAGTTAAAAAAAAAAATTATCATCTATCCCCCAAGCTCTAAACCCCCAAAACCCTGGGCGTCAAGTTCAATGAATAAACTTATCAGCTATCCCCCAAGCTCTAAACCCCCAAAACCCTGGGCGTAAAGTTCAATGAATAATCTGATCAGCTATCCCCCAAGCTCTAAACCCCCAAGTACCCTGGGCACCGAGATCAACAAAAAAACTGATCAGCTATCCCCCAAGCTTTAAACCCCCAAATACCCTAGGCACCCGAGTTCAACAAAAAAACTTATGGCTATCCCCCAAGCTCTAAACCCCCAAAACCCTGGGCGTCAAGTTCAATGAATAAACTGATCAGCTATCCCCCAAGCTGTAAACCCTCAGTACTATAGCTAAGAGAGTACGCGCACAAGTGCCCGTACTCTCGGATGTTTTAGAGCTGTGCTCGCTCTCTCGTACTTTTTTGGGTTTGCTCTCTCGTACAGTATTGTGCCCGCTCTCTCGTACTGTTTTGGGCCCGTACCTTTTTGAGGGCGGGCACCTGGGGTCGTGCTAGGGGCTAGCCGCTGCTGGCTAGCCGGTAGCTCTACTTTTTTATACTACTTATTTTTAATTGATAACATTTAAATTATTAGAATTCAATTAAATTTTTTTCTTTTTCTTTAATTTTTTCATATTTAATCTTTTTTTCATTTTTCTTTTCATAAGTTTTTTGTTCTCTTTGAAGCTTTTGAAAACTTTTATATTGTTCATCTTGACGCTTTTTTTCCTCAGAATAACTTTTAAAACCTGAGGATTTTTCATCTTTTTTTTTGTCATAGCCAGAGGAGCTCTGTTCTTGACCCATCTTGCTCGAAGGTTGGATTAAGACTGAATCTCTTCCCACTCCATATCCTGCCACTTCAAATTTTCCAAAATAACTTTTTTCATAATTCGAGCGTTTTGCAGTGCGCATGTAGTTTTTCTAAGAAAGGACCCCGCGGAATCCTTATGGGAAATGGCTTTCGGTCAAATCGGTTTAAATTAAATTATTTTAGTAGTTTATAACTAGTAGATCAAAAGTCTCAATGGGCACTAAGCTGTAAAAACTCATGGTTCAAAGATATTGCTTGTTGAAGTTACGGAATTTTGGGGTTAGGGGGGTTAGAGGAGCATGCACCTTCAACTTTTCGAAGAGCTTCAGGGGAATTTTAATATATTTTTGACATGCCTTTATTTAAAATAAGTCACCAGTCGATGAATAAAGGATCCATTACGGTCTGCCACCGCCAGGATTCTGAAAAAAGTTCTGAAAGCCTCGGAAAAAACGTCAAAAAATTGCATAAATCCGAAATCATACAGTAGTAAAAAATAAATTAATTAATTAACAGATAAAGTGCAATTATTCTTCGGATAATTATTCTAGAATTAACTCCTGAATGCTGAAATAACAATTCTAAAATACAATGACGAAGGCTAGAAAATTAATTTTTTACGATAAGAAAATGTTTCGATGTAATAATAAAAATAAATCTAATAAATTAATAATAATAATAAACAAATGGAATGTATGACATTGCGCCCAAACGTCAAAGCGCCCACCAATCAGAGCGGCCCGTTCCGAAAACGCGCCCACCAATGGGAGAGCCCAGTTAGTTTGAAAGCGCAAGCGTCTCCAGCACATGCCTAGGCTTGTCCAGAGCATAAAAGCGCTCACGTATGATGACTGAATCACAAAATAACTTTTGCCTTAACCCTTTTTCTTGAAAATTATAAATTTTTCTTTTATTAATTTATTATTATTATTATTTTTTTTTTATTTATTTTTTTTTTTTAATTCAAACTTTACATAAAGTCTATAAAGTATATCACTAAATCATTTAATAATTATCTTTATTTTTTTTATTATTCCCGTGGAGGCGGCCTACGAAAAATTTTTTTTCATCGTATTATTCAAGCGCATAGAGGCTGCATTGCGTGCTGCTAGGCTTGGCGCTAGATATATATGTATATATAAACATATTATACTAATCAAAATAAATCAAGACAATTGACTTTCGTCTTGCTCTTGCTTAGCAGTGCGTGTGTTACCTGTTATAGTACGGCGAGCTTGGTGAATTATTTCAACCCGCGGCTTAACCTTAAAAGACCCAAGAATTTCTTCCCCCCCCCTTTGTTTTTGTTTGTTTTTTTTTTTTTTTCACGATCAGCTGACTGACGCCTGCACGTGAATGAACTGAGTTCGAGTCATCTGATGAATCGTAGCTCTGGCCGCTCAGCGAGCAAAGTTCGGTCGCTGAGCCTGAGCGGCCAGAGCTGTCAGCTGGTCGAGCTTTCTCCCGGCTTAGCGCTCGGGACGCTCACCGTACAGCTAGGCCCATCCGCTATTTCAAAAATGCTGTAACTTTTTACTTGTTTTAAATACCAATTTAAAACTTTTCAGAAATTTTTTTACGGACCGAATGAAAAACTCCCTTGCTGAAAGGTTTTTAAACTCTTAATTTTTATATGTACTTTTTTAATCCAAAGTTTGAGGTTAAAAATGGAAAAATTTTACTTTTAATAATTTATTACTCGGCTTTGAAACAAATTAAAAATATCAAAACCATTTTATGAGCACCACAAATAGTTCAATTGAAATTTTAATTTTAAAATTTAGATTGAACAATCGATGTTTCTAAACCACCTTTACTCAGTAGTGTTACGAAAATTTCTCGAATATCGTTTTAATAAAATGTATTTATTGTAAAAGAAAATAATTATTGCTGTTTTGGAAATCGTTAGACAGATGATATATATTCACGAGAATATATATTTACGCGTGTTTTTTTTTTTTTTTTTTTTTGGAGATTCAGAAAAAAGATCAGCTCTTATTTTAAAGGCAAAAGAATTTTAAAACGCGCTTTAATTGTAAAATTTTACTGAGCTACATTCATTTGAAAAAAATACCAGTTCTTCAAAAAAGTATAAAATTGCAATAACAATTAATTTATTTTACCGGTATATTTATCTTCAACGTTTTATTACGGTAATTTCAATAACTAAAAACTATGATAATATTTTATAAAAAGATGTTTAACTCTTATTTTTTTTTTATTATTTTTTTTTTAATATAAGAACGAAAAAAAATTTATTCAGAGTATAGGTTTTATATTACAATACTTTATCAACTACAAATGTTACATTTTTTTAAAATATCAAAATGTTAGACTTTAGTAATTAAAGTTGAGAATTTTATTTTTCGTAAAAATTTCCCCTAGTTTAAAATTTATGACATTCGATCTTGGTTAATCATTGTATAGAGTGAATTTTGCTCCAAAAATGTTAACTAACAAGTAGCATTTGTTTTAACTTAACCCAAAATGACGTTAAGACTACATACATCTCGAAGTTTCGAATAGTATTGTTTGTAGATATTTTCCAATTTATTTTTACATCCTTTTTTTGTCCATACTTATTTTACGAGATCTACAACAAAAGTTGTACCAGCTTTCCAGAGCTTTCTTCGGATGTAAGTTTATGTGCTTGTGTTAATTATGTGTTTAAAATTGTTCGAATAGTGAAAAAAAAAAAAATAAAATAAAATAAAATAAAATAAAATAAAATGTTCAGCAAGTTAGCTAAAGTAGATGTCGTAACTTCTACGCCTACACACAATGAATTTGTGCTAGAGAATTTTATTCAACCATCCGGCCATCCGTCTCGATTCGTTTTATCGGTGGACGGTTCTGGCGTTCCTGCAGCGCTTGTACAAAAAACTGCAAAACCGGCTGCTACAGTGCGCAGGGTATCGCAATTCATTTTGCCTAACCCAAAGTCTCAAATCCAAGCACCAGAAATAAGAATTAACTCGGCTAATCCTGTACCGACGTTAACGCGATATACTTTGCCGTTAACCGCAGAACCGATATATCAATCCAGATTGTACGGCTATCCTAGTGTACTTCCTATTGTACAAACGGAAAAATGCATAAATTTTTCAAAGCCCGCACAGGCAGTTGTACCTACTATAGCACCAGGAAAAACAGTGCCTGCACAGCCGACGGGAACTGTATTACTATTACCGTCGCCCGTAGAACCGATTTTGAAATCGAGATTTAATTTAGCTCCCTTGCTACAAAAGTCTGGAGCACATGTGGTTTCAAGTGCTGCAACGTCAACAAATGGGGCTTCTTCAGTTGTTGCGAGATCAACGCAACCAGCTGATCGATCGGCAGCTGGAGTATGTAGCGCTTCCACAAAGGTTACAGACAATATATTTCATACAGAGAAGCTCCATGATTTGGAAGAAACTTCAAAAAATTTTGTATTGCCACCTTTTGGTGAATCTTTGGTGTATGAAGGTTGCCGCTTTCATAGGAAAAACAAAGAGGGTACCAGGTAAGTAAAAAATTTTGAATTCATGTTGTTTATTCTGAATATTTTGAGGTGATTTTAAACATATGATAAAGTTTGAAAATTAGTAATTTGCGAAAAATTAAAACTTTAATATATTAATATATTAATATACTTCAATAATTATTTTAAAATTGAAATCAAAGCCAGCGGTACTTTTTCGCGCCAAAATAGTAGCCAGCTGCCGTGCTTTATTTACAGCTACTGGAGCTACCTTAACCCTACTAACCATAATTAATTTATTATTTAAAAATTAAAACACGTTACCTGCGTCATAAGACCTCTAGAGTACGCCTTTTTTTCACTACCGAAGAGATGAGGATTGTTTTCGCATCGTATATTTTTTTAATTTCCTTATTTATTAACTCGCGTTTTTGAATTCGGCCTTTTTTTCGGACTTTCCACACTGTTCGAATTTCGAAAAACATTCAACCACCGATCGACCTTCGGCACTTCACAGAATTTTCACCAGATGGCGCAGTAGCGATTTTTATTAAAAAAATAAATTTAAATTTGTTTTCTTAATTTCTTTTAAAAATAAACTTAAAAATATATTCGATTTGATTGAAAGATTTCTTTCTGATATTTTATGGATTGAAATAGATTTAATGATAAAAAAAAAATAATTATATAACCTATCAATAGATTGATAAAACTTTAAAAGCTAAATTGATCAATCGTTTAAAAAATTTTTTTACCGTTAGCTGGGTTGGCTTGACCTTAAATTGAGCCTACTTCCCTATCTCATTAGAACCTATATTGATTTTTAGCACCTCATAAAAAAGCATAAAAAGTTTTGAAAGCAGGAACAATGGCAAAATTTTGCATATTTGAATTAGTTTGAAAGAAAATTGATATCAATATTTTTAACAAAAAGTTTGATAAAAAATTTTTGTATCTTATTTTAAATTTTGATTTTACTTCGATTAGTAAAATTGAAGGAGAGGCAAAAAATACGTATTAAATAAAACCTTATACCAAACAAAAAATAGTGATATCCCCCAAAAAAACCTCAAAGAGGTAAACAAACTTAGGGAGAGTTTTAGCACCAAAACATTAATTAAAGGATTTTTAACAAAAATTCGTGATATCAAACTATAAGAATTTTTTAATTTTAAAAAGACGACATTTATCTGTTAATTCAACTAAACTCTACCAAACTCTACATGAAGATACTTTTTTGACTTCTGTAAGCTTTGATAGAGTTTAGTTGATTTAAAAGATAAATGTCGTATTTTTAAAATCAAAAAATTCTTATAGTTTGATATCACGAATTTTTGTTAAAAATCCTTTAATTAATGTTTTGGTGCTAAAACTCTCCCTAAGTTTGTTTACCTCTTTGAGGTTTTTTGGGTTATAATTACTACTTTTGTTCCTTTGATTTTCGAAGATGGTTTATCTATAGATGCTGATTTATTCTTGAAAACGCCCGCTCACCACGTTCTTTTGTAAATACTTAAAAAAAGATTCGGAAAAATAGCTTAATAAGACATTTGTTTTAATAATTTTTTTTTCAAATACAAATAAATATATATTTAATATTAATACAATAAATACAAATTAAAAAAACAAAGAGCAGGGAAAACTTCACTTTTTATCGTCCTTGATTATTAGGAGGATGATGGAATGTTGCGTCTTCGTAGGTGAGGTAGCGGTCACGGTTTACTTGCTCGAACCGAAACTCCAAGTGCAAAGCATTTCTCCTCGACTGTTGTGAGACAGCTTTCTGATTTTTCTAGATATTAAAAAAAAAAAAAATGTTGGTTTCAAAAATGAAAAAAAAAAAAAAATTCAATATATTATTTCAATATTTTCTAAAAAAAAAATAAATAAAAAAATAAACACTAGCTTATTGTAATTTATAAAATTTCAAGAGATAAATAACTTGAAATTTTTTTTTTCTTTTAACATTGTAAATTTTCACGTGAGCCGGGGAAAAAAGTATGAAATGACCGCGCGATCTGGAATCATAGGTAGTCATAGGTAGTCCTAGGGTTAAATTGCCCGGTGTCGATTGTAAATCTATCATTTTTTTCTTCGTTACGCTATCGAAATCGCGTTCTTGCGACAAGTTGCCTGCTGAAATTATTGGCGTACTTGACTCGTGAGTCACCTGTTTTCGTAAAATATATTTCATAGTGTATAAAAAAAAAATCAAACGAGAAGAACCCGCGGGCAATTTCAAGACTGCGAGACGAAAAAAGGCTTACCGTATTCATACATATTTGGAAAACACTCGCATGTTATCGAACTCTTATCAGCCAACAGGAGAAATCTTTTCGGCAACGCGATATTTTTTTTTTTTTAATTTCTTCCCTCTTGCCGTCAATTTAGTTTAGATTAGTTTTATGGACGCAGCATTAAAAGCTTTCATTATTTTATATTTTAAATTTAACCATGTGACACAGTTTATTTGTGGTTTTATACGTCAAAAAAGAAGTAAAAAATCATACCGTTAACTTTTTGAACACAATATTTTAAAAATTGACTTTGACTTTATTAACTAATGAAATATCTTGGCTCAAAAACAGTGTCTTGTACAATTTTATATTTATTGAATTAAACTTATAAAAGGTCAGTTTTTCGGATATATTAGCCGTGGAAAAATTAATTTTTTATATACAGCTGAAGCTACCAGCTGCACTCCTCAGCCGCAAAAAAAAGTACTCGATTGTATTTTTTTTTTTTTTTTTTTTTAATTATTATTTTTTTTTTCATTGGAAGCCGATTTGTTCGGTAATTGATATCGCTTGTAATACTTCTATTAGTTAAAAAAAAAAAAAAAAAAGTTAGCTCTGAAATTTATGACAAGAGATATTATTATACTGAAAAATTTAATAAAGAATGGCACTGTAAAACTTGAGAGAATTTTTGTACGAAAAAAGTGTAGAGTCAATTTTTTTAACGCACGTTTAGATAAAAAGAAAAAATAAAATGAAGAATTATAAGAAATAATTAAATTCGCAAGTTTAATTTAATTAAGTTAAAAAAAAGAAAAAAATAAAACTATAAATTTATTAACTAAATTTATAAAATTTTAAGTATCTAAGTTTCGATAATACCGAAAAACTTCAATTTTGTTGTAGCTAAGGGATGAATATTAATTTTTTTTTTCATATATTTATGTAATTGTTTAAGGGCCACGGTCCGTCAAAGTGACTCAAATACCGAAAATTGCGAATTTTTTATCTTTTTCGTGCCCGCGTTTAGGTAAAAATGATTCTGCATCACTGCGATTATAAAGCGGAGATAGTAAAGGGGTCATAGTAAATACAATCGAGTACTTTTTTGTTTACGGCTGAGGAGTCCAGCGGGTAGCTTCAGCTACATTAATTATGTTATCTCTTGCAAGCTAACATTAATTTCATTTGTATTCAATGAATGAAAGAATTGAATGGATTTATAAAAAATTTTTGAATTATCAATAGTAACATGTACAATTTGACATAATAGCCATCGTTTAAACAATTATATTAAATTGACACTGAGAAGAACAATTCTTTGAAGTGGCCAAGCGTCGGTTGTACATGATTTATATTAATTACGAAACAATTGGAAATAAAATTACTTTATCCTCACCCGTAATAAAATCAATAAAAACGTTATAGAATATAAAACAAGCTCCAAAGTATCCTGTCGTCCATTCGATTAAATTCAGTTTCATCAACATACTCCGTAGTTAAATTAAAAAGCCATGAATTAACTATAAACTCGATTGCTTTCGCGCACAAACGAAAAATAAAAAAAAGGTCAGTACGTTTTTTGCCTTGCAGAGTCGAGACTAAGGCATTTGTATACATACACACAAGCGCGACACTTATCGTAACCAAACACCAAATTTCAGTACTTATCCATCACCCGCGTAGTTTTTCGAATCACCGCTTACAAAACACAAAATTGTATTTTTTTTCACACTTTGTTGTTTCCTTCATAATTCCCCAAAAATATTTGAAAATAAAATCCATTATTAATGCACTAAAGATTAGGTACTCACCAACGCGGAGTAGTTGGTGTGGGGGTTGGACCCCTGCTGGGGGTCCTTGCCACCGGCACTGCTGCTACTGGTATTCTTCATGTCGGACAAAAGTGGCTGGCTGCAGGATATAGGTGAGACTCGCGTACCGGTTCGATGTTTTATGCTCGGTTTTATGCATGACTGTTGGTTTTAATCGGACCCCGAAGCCAGTACACACGACGCGGACTCGTTTGTGTTTATCTACCTCTCGATGCTGTGCTTGTGTGCGTTGACACCACGGCCACAGAATGCGATGATGTATATAAACTTATTGATTTCCTGTCTTTAATGAGTCATTCTCAAGTTCTCTTTTAAATCCTCTATAGTATAACTCATTTATTAATTATTGAAAAATATACCATACTTTATTTACGGCAATTATAAAATGCTTACCTTAAATAAATATACCTGAATAGATCAAATTATATCAAATTAAACGTTTACTTGTTACTAACACTATCAAAAACACATTTATTAAGAGTTAAAAAATATTCCAATCACATAAAAATTTTTACCATTTTTACTTACGTAGGACTAATTGGACATTGGCGTGAGATTTGTAATCAGCATCCTTGAAAACTCTAATATATATCAATTTAAAAAAAAATAGTAATAATGAAACGCGAACACCGAGTTTGAAAAAAATCTTGCAATAATTAAATTATAACCTGAAATAACAGTAGACCTTATGAAGGTCAAATTTTTAAATAAATGTTAAAATTATAGTCAGTACCCTTAAAACCTCACGAACACCAAGCATGAAAAAATCTTGTAATAAATTTTTACCCGGAATAAATAGACCTTCTGCCTTCTCTCTAAACCTCATGTACTCTAAGTTTGAAAAAAAATTTGCAATTTTTAAATTACCACCTTGAATAAGTATACTTTAAGTAGGTCAAATTCAAAAATAGATGTGGTTTTTGAAATGAACACCCTCAAAAACTCATAAGTACTAATTTCTAATATACATAACTGATAGAAAGATAAAACAATTAAAAAATTTTATTCCTCTCAGCCATGCAATTAGCACTTTTCGATGTGTCAGTTCTGTGGTCAAAGTTTTACATTCCTACTACGTTAAAAAATAAGATGAGAATGTGAAAATTCCACCTCGATCGATAGATTTGGATGCATTGCTGTTCCTTTTTTTGTTCGTCAGTGAGAGTTTTTTTTAAATTTGTAACCTCACTCTTTTATGATCATCATCTGGATCATCATCACTACTGTGCGTGTAACAAATAATTTTAAACAGCAAGTAAACAATGCCAACTTAGCCGATAAAGCGAGAATTAAATTTATACCTTAAAATAAAAAAATTAGAAAATCGAATTCTTAGTACAGCGTCAAATTTTTCTCAAAACTAAAGTACCATTTTTTTGTGTAATGAGTACTCGCTTTTAAAATTTATGATCTCGTACAGAGATGACTTCTTAATTTTTCTTTTTTCAAGCAATTTTTAAATTTCAAAATTTTATTCTTAACATCTCGTGCGAGTATTTAATTCCAACTATGATATCTTTTTTGATCCAAACTATAAATTGATTATTTTTTTTTGTGATAAAAATGCCTTTTTTATTCTCTTAAAAGTTAAAATTCTTTAAATAAAATGTATTTTTACAAGGAAGCTTCTTGATAAACCGTAATTTTATTTATTTATTACATTTACAGGTAAATAATATTATTGTAACTTTTTTATAAAAAGATCACTATTGATTTGGTTATCTCAAAGTGCCAATTTACATGACCGAGAGGAATAAAATTTATTGTTAAACATAAGGACAAAGTTTTTCATAGCCATCTCGAGTGAATCGCCCCACTCGGCTTCGCCTCCTGGGGGAAACTTCACTCGAGACGGCCATGTCAAACTTTGCCCTTTTGTTTAACAATATATCATTATCGTGCTTAAGTAAACCCTGGTGGAGACACGGCAAAAGCTTTGAAATTTTACTTTAGAATTTTAGCATTTAATCGTCAATTTCAAAGTTTAGTATATGATAATTTTTTCATTTTTAATACTGTTTTGGAATATTTAATTTTTCGGCAAAGTTAGTTTGCTATCTTATTTTTTACAAAGAGTACATTTTTTATAATTAAGTATTTTGAATTCACTCCTACATTTTGAGTAATATACAATGATTTGAAAAACCTTCGAAATAATATTAATTTTTTCCAGGTGGTCTTGTATAAAAGACAAACCTCCCACAAAATGTAGGGCGTTACTAAGAGTCATAACGGAAGATGGAATATTAAAACCATTCATTGAGAGAGGTCACAATTGTAATGAAAGTAAACACAAAAGTGTGGAAAGAGTGGCATTTGAAAAAAAGTGTAAAGAAAATGCACCGTTAATGATTCACGCTGGCCCACTACAGTTATTTACTGATACGTCGATACAGTTAGTATAATACTTACAAAATGCATTTTCTCAACTTTTTTTTGAAACATAACCAGTTTATAGAAACTGCTGAATATATATGAAAAATATTTTTTGTTTTCAGTTTATACTAATTTAATTATTAATATTATCAAAGTACACAATTAGCATTTAATAATATTGATTATCCATTCAAATAAAAACCATGGTCTACAATTAGTTAATGGCAGGGCTTCCAGCGAATAAAGGTACTCTACGAATTTTTGCACCATTTTTTTGTGGCTGACAATAAAAAGGATAAGCTTTTATAAAAATGGTTGAAAAAATCACTTTTTTTGCTGCAGGGGTGGAACAGCAAAACTTTTTATTTTTTAAAGAGAGAGGATCACTTTTTTCTCCCAGGAGTTATAAAGCTGAAATATTCATGTAAAAAGTCGTAGGAGTCGCATTTACCGCGACTGAAAAACCGAAATTTTTGTTATAAAATTCTCAAGTGTCACTTTTATCGTCGCTCGACTATTGGTTTTTTCTTCTTTGGCGTTTCCAAAACATCATTTTGTTTTCTGCAGGTGTTTAGACGATAAAGATAAATTGAAGAAGTAAAAAAGATCATTCTTATCGTCACTAGTAGTTACAAAAAGGTGTAGTTTTCATTCAAAAAATCGTAAGGATAACTTTTTTTATACCACTAGTGCGTAGGTACTCGATTAAACGCACGCTTCGAAATTAAAAAACTCGGCCTACGCACCAGTGGTATAAAATAGCATATGCAACTGTTGCAGCACGTCACCAGGGCTTCTTAAAGTCGCACTTGGTACCTTTAAAACCACCCTGGCGACGATACTGCAACCCGTTGCATTATATACTAATTCGACGCTTCTGTATCAAGGAGCTATTTCTTTTTTGCCGTGTTTGGCCATTGTTAAAAAAAAATTTTTTCATTTGCGTAAACAAGGGTCACTTTTTTGTTGTCAGGAACTGAAATTTCAAAGGAATTATTTATTCGCCGCAATTGGAAGTGTTATCACAATTATCTCCGGGGTTGCTTGGTTGTTGTCACTTTTTTCGTCGCAGCCTTAAATTGGGGGAAAACAAGTATAGTACTCCTCGATTCTCCGGAAGCAGAGAATCTACTAAGCGTTGTGTCATTTTTCACGGAAGCTTTTAGCCCAAGGTTTTTATTCGTACGGGTAATCGATATGTTCTTAAAATATTTCTCAGATCATGTGCTCTGAAAATATTTTGGGCTTACATAAAATTATCTTTCGATAAGTATAGTTTAATACATTGAAAATCTACTATTTTATCAAAATATAACAATAAACAAAATATTTAAAACTGATGCAATTTCAAAAAAAAAAAAATAATAATTTGTGTCTTGAAATTTTTTCAAATGAAATAATTTCAAATTTTTTTAAATTAGATTTTATATTTTAAGAAATCAAGTGATACCTTCACAGGAACCATTTCATAAATGTGACCCATGATATCGCTTATTAAAATGTAGATAAGAATTAAAAAATTTTTAATGTCAGAAATATTGATTAATTTATTATTTTATTATCAATAAATTTTTTCTTCAACGCGAAAATTTTTTGGAAAACATACAAAATAATTAAGTGTTTATTCCTTATTTTTGTTTTTTACAATAAAAAGAACAAGCGAATCCTTATTGGATTGGTCCTTGAAATCATAGTACGATTTTACGATTGTTAATTATAAATTAGTAGTAAAGAATAATATAAATCATTGAAGACACAAAAACAGCTGTTTTTATTATTTAAGTAATGCTGATAGAAATATACTGAAGTTGAAGTTTGAAAAAGGAGAATAAGTTATCTACTTTGATAAGCGACATTGTAGGTCCCATTGATCGTATTGTTCTCGGGAAATTGTAATTTTATGCATAAAAAATTTTTCTTTAATTTAAATAAAAATTATAATCACTTAATGTTAAAAAAATTTGCTTAAAAAAAAGTGTTTTTATGATGAATTGTACCAGTTACCAAATTTTGATTAAAAAAATTGATTTAACAAATATTCAAAAGATTAATTATAGATATTTTTTGTGTGAACACAAGCTTATTCATCAAAAAATTTTAGGTAATTAATAATTCAGAATTCATACTTTACAGAAATAGGTCCATAGCCTCCAGTCATGACTTGGATGATGCATTGCGACGAATGATTCAAAGAGAATTTAAAAAAAATCAGAACCACGTACCTTTGAGAAACCGCTACTCTAACATTACAACATTTTATGAGACGTTAAAACAGTTTCCAAATGCCCTTACTTTGAAACAGAAAGATGGCTCAATTTCTACTTTAGAAATTGAACTCTTGCAGTCTTCATCAAAATGCTTTCATTAAGCATTATTTGATTCTAAACTGGTTGAACAAGTTTTACAAAAAGAAAATTATTGTGACGCGACGTTTTCGATTTGTCCGAATGTAGAAGGAGTTAAGCAAATTTTTATTGCTATGGCAAAAAAATGCTCTGTGGTAAGTGAACCTAGTAAAACATAATAAACGGCATTGTTTTTTAATTTTTTATTAAACGATATTTACAAATTTGTCTATAATATTTATAATCATAAGGTAGGTGTACCTAATATGGCCCAGTGCCTAAAATGACCCCCCCTGTTATTTTGAATATGCTTGATATGCGGGATCTCTACAAGGTAGGAAGAAGTCAAAAACACTGAATTATGAAGTTTTGAGTTGTTTAGAACATTTGAAAATTATTTTTGCCTTATAGCTAAAACTCGTTTCGTATACCTTTTTTATTATTTTACGTTATAATTAAATGGTCTGCCTGAAGATTTAGACACCCCTGACCAATATTTTCATAAGTAGCTTCGATTCGTTATTGTTTCAGCTTTAAAACGCGATTTTAGTTTTTGTTTAACCCGCTTTCTAACGGGTTTTATGATTAAATAACTTTTTATTCTGCAGTGTACCTAATATGGCCCCCCACCCGGAATTAGTAAAAACACCGATATTTTATAGTGTACTTCCTAAGTTTCATACTTACTTTTAGTAAATCTTATCCTAATGTTTTTTAAGAAAAATAAATGTAATTGTTTCAAAGCTTTTTTTAATTTTATAACTAAAAAAGCATTCTAGCTCAAAAAACAAAATTTGATAAAAATTTAAAGTTATAATTTTTCTACTGGTTGTAAAGCTTTCAAAAAAATTGTAAAAAAGACTCAATTTTTAAATGAATCATTTTCAAAATAATAAAAATTTTGAATTTTTTTAAATCTCATATCCTGATTTATTCAAAAAATAGTAAATTAGTTCATTAAATAATAAATTAATAAATTGCTTCAGGGGGGCCATATTAGGTACACAAATTTTAGGTGTCTTAGAAAAACGTGTTTTGGTAAATCCTCTAGCATTTCAAGCTCATTGATCAAAATCATACGCGTAAGGTCTTATTTTAAAGCTCTTGAATTAACCTTTAAAATGAGACCTTACAGGTCAAAAAATATTGATTTAATTCGCTACAACGTCGATTCTCGCTTAGGGGGGGGGGGGGGGGGGGCATACTAGGTACATATATCTTATAAAATTTTAGCAGATTTTACGATAACTTAGTTTTTTACGAAATAAATACTCTGATTTTTGAACAAGCTTTATTGTTAAATACAGTCTAAAATGGCGTTAGTACCGAATCAGCTGTTAAAGCTAAACCAGCAATAAATATATTAAGTGAAATGAGCCAAGTTACTTTTTTATTATAACACTAGTTATTATTAAAGATTTTTTAAAGAAATTCCTGAATTTTTTAAGCATTAAAACTATCTAATAATGGGCTTTTTTACCGGTTTCTTTTTACGAGATATGTGACATTTTCAGAAATGACTATTTTTAGAATATGTTTTTAGAAAAATTCAGTATCAGAAGTCCACTATAAAAATAATTTTACATTAAAAAAATAAAAAAAATAAAAAATTGTAACTGTACAGAAAATTTTTTTGAGTTTTTGATATTATAATAATCAATTATCGTTTTGAAAATGTTTAATCCGATAATATCATAAAAATTTCTAGTTTTTTTGTTCAAAAAACCCATCTTTCTGTTGGTCACGCTCTGAAAATGTGACCGTTTCAATCAGTTTTTTAAAGCATTTTTTAGATTCTCTTTGGCTCATAAATTATTTGATACAAATTCTTGTTCGAAGTCAGTGGCATATACAGAAAGACGGGACCTTTTTTTTCGTCTTATCAAGTGTTTTCGGATATCAATTCCATACATTTCACCGTGAAAACGTTATTTTTCAAAGCTTAAAAAATTTTAAAAGTAGCTTTCAAACCTATAAATTATTCACGGTTAAATTTCTTTATTTTAAAATTAAAAATATTTATATTGTTTTAAATTTTTTATGAGGCAAATAGATTGTGCATCTCTTTAAATACTTTCAAAACAAATTTTTTAAATTTTGTTTGCGTTAAAAGGTAATGAATTTTATTTTCTATTATTTATAGGTTTTAAAATACTTATTAGTAGCATTTTGATATTGTGTTTTTGTGTTAGTGGTTGCAATGAAAATTTTTTTTTAAGGTCGTGCCCTACCTATGGGTGATGATGTCACGTAAAACCACTGCGGCCTACTCCAGTATATGGAAATTTCTGAAAAAGAAATTTCCAGAATTTCAGCCTCCAAAATTCCACTCGGATTTCGAACTTGCAATTTTAAATTCAATTGAACTGAATTTTCCCGAGGCTGAAAGATATGGATGTTGGTTCCACTGGTCCCAGGTATGTATTAACAATCTAAACGAGCTCAAAGAATACCTTAATTAATAGAAGGGTACCTGAAGTATCGAACCGGTAACTACAAATAGTTTGACCGTGTGATAAAAAAAAAAAAAAATTATTGGTGAAGCGTTAAACTTGAAGCCTGAGGTTTTTATGTGATTACTACTTTTCCTATGAAGTCTTTGGTAGTCGGGTTAAACTAGCAATACCAAACTCAAAGTTATACTTTGGTATGTTAATTATGAGGGGCTACGTATATTTAACAAAAAAGTAGTCACATTAATTACTTCCAATTGTTTCAATAAATTTCACAAAGCAATTTTTTTTAAAAAAACACATAGGCTAAGCTAATTTTTAAAATCTCTATCCCTTATAAAATTTGAAAGAATAAATAAATAAATAAATAAAAAATAAAAAATCACTGAAAAGTCAAGTGATAACTGAATTTGATTCTGCAGTGCACAGTTCCTATTGACACGTTATATAAATAAGATTAATATTTAATAAATCTAGACTATGCTGTGCAATAACATACCTTATTGAAAGTGTCGTGCAAAAACATACCTCATTGCTAACACACTTTAACACAGCTAAGTACTTACAGTATTAGTCAGTAGAGACGTTTATCAGTAGGATGATATTTTCGAATGAAATAATAATCAGTAACTGTAGTTTTTCGATATTATTTTTAATTTATTGTTTAAAAAACCAATGATTCCAATTATTGTTCGAAAATATCATTCAAAAAATCGCTAAATCACTAATGACTAATACTGTTGGCACTTCAATAAGGTTTTTGCACGACGCTTTCAATAAGGTAACGTGTTGCATGACGATTTTAATTAGGCATGTCATTACACAGCATAGTCCAGATTTATCTTTTTGATGTAACCCGTCGCTATGATCTCTCCATGAGTAGCTTTGAGAGAGTCTTGTATGAGTAAACAACTCTAGAAAGGACTTGTGTCCACGGGTTATAGTTAAGCCTCAGTGTCTTGACTTTTTGAGCCGACGCTGAAAGAGTTTGTGGGCCAACCCCGCCGGTATTATTTTTATTCTAGATAATGGCTTGCAACTTTCACGCGTTACTGGCTCATCACCTCGCGGTACCTACTTTTCGCTAACGGGCTACACAGGTGTCAATGCTCGTTTGTATGATACGTTGGTCGTTGAAAAGGCAATATTTACAAATTTACAATATTAGATTTCAATCCAGAAATTAGTAACTAACTTTTATCATAGTAATGAAATGGAATATTAATTTTTTCGGATTCTTTTAATTACAAAATACAAAAAAGATGAAGAAATAAAAATTCTTTTTTTAAATCTTCAACCAGATTAGCATAGTTACAAAATTTCCTTTAAAATAAGATCTGACATGAACTATATTTTCATTCAATAACTTTTTTTTTTTTTTTTTTTTTTTTAGTGCATCATAAGAAACGCAAAAGCCTACGGACTGTTTGTTCATAATAATGCTGAGAAAAATCCTAAGGGTCATTTTGTTATAAAATGTTTAATCCAAGTGCCTTTATTACAAAAAGACAAAATTGAACCTGGTTTCGACGTTATAATAACAATTATTGAACAAACTTATTATGATGATGAGGTAAACGAGGCCAGATGGATGTTCTTCATGCAACAGTATGTATTAGTACAGTGGGGCAAAAGAATAAAAAAAGAAGTATTTTGCGTCTTCGGACAAGCCGACCGTACGAATAACAACAACGAGAAGAACAACAACGTGACTGTGCTTATGTTACACGAAAAACCTACCTGTGCAAATTTTATAGGTAATAAAAGTTTAACTCAGTTACGTCTGAATAACAGAGATTTTTCAGTAAACTTTGGGTAAAAAAATGTTTAAGCAAAATTAATCGTAAAATTTCCATTCCCGCTATTTTTGAATATGCTGTATGAGATCCTGTAGTTTATAAAAAAAAAAAAAAAAAAAAAAAAAAAAAAAAAAAGAATCTTGTAAAATACACTCGAAAATAGTCAAAGTGAGAATCGTCCGATTAATTTTTCAACTTTATCTTAAGAATTTTTTAACCCGAACTTTACCAAAAATTTCTATCATTCGGGCGTTAATAAGTCAAACATTTTTTTTTATTGTACTAAAATACAAAAATTTATTAAAATATAAAAACTTATAAATACTTACATTTATTTTAAATTTATTAAAATCTGTTCAAGACGAAAATCCAAGGGATTGGTGAAAATTTTCTGTTAATTAGACAGATTTCAGTCTTGAGGAGAGTTCGGAGAAAAAAAAAATTTGTATCAAAGAAAATTTTTTTTTTTTATTATTATTTATTTATTAAAAATGCTTAAAATTTTTAAAATTTATTTCCATGATTCGGTCAAAGTCGTCTGTTCCTTTATGGTTTTAGTAGCGCTTAAGATTTTTTCTGCGTCACATAATTTTTTCGTGTATATTGACACAGAATACTTTCATGTTAACTTACCACAGTGAATTTCTGTATTTTTTCCCTCCGTAAACTACCGATTATTTTGTGATTGCTGTAAAATTTTCTGACAAATTCATACAAAAATATTTTTTCTAAACGCTGCAATTGATTATCTGTTTCCTTAAATAAGACGTTAACAATTTCAGGAGGTATTCACGTTCAAAAAGAAATGGCAGCTCTGAAATTACAAAAAGCAGCAAAAGAAACGGCAGCTCTAAAAAAAGTCACAAAGCGAACCTCTTTAAGAGATGCTTGTATTCAAGATAAATGGCGCGAAATGGTATTATTTCCGGAGACGTGTGATATCGAAAGAATAATAAAAGATCTGGCAGAATTTGAACAATCGGAGTTATTTACAAACGTAGAGAAAGGTTTGTGTTTCGATACCTCTTGGAATGACAAAACCATGCTCAGTATAATTTATTGAAATTGAGGATGTTTGGTACTTACGAAAAAATGCAGCCATTGTGTCAATTTTGATCGGATCGATTAATGATTAATTCAAAATAATCGTTGAATTTTTTGCCTTTTTTTGTTCGATTTAGTTTTTAAAAAAATTAAAGTATTTTTTTAAATACTTTAACCCAAACGCTTATGGAAATTCAGCAATTTTTTTCTTTGATCGTTTGTCAGTCTCCTAAAGATACAGAAATCGTTAAAATAATTATTGGAATTTGTAGATTTCAGCTAGAAGAAGATTTTAAGATTTTTTTTATAGTGCCTTTCCGACCATTTGAAAAAGATAACAAAGAAAAACAAGCGCACAGTGGTGAAATTCCATGCGCGTCTGAACAAGAAATGCTCTAACTTTTTTTGTACTGTATGTTTTGATCTAAAAATTTGTACACAATATCTTGAGGTCTTAATTTTTAATGTAAGATTGAAAAAGTTCATGTTTTTAAACTTTTGTTGCAGAGTTTTGTAAATTGAAAATTAGGTTATTTTTTCGAGATTTTTCTTAATTTTTTAAACATAAAATTAATACTACATGTAAGGAGAGACTTTCAACTGTGTTGTGTAAAATTTTCAAAATGATTCATTCATTAGGATCAAAATACTGATGAGTTGAAAATAAAATCGTCTAGTCGGGCGCTGCGGTGCCCGTCCCCTCTTTTCCCCTCACGAAAGTACCAAACATCCTTAAATAACGTTAAAACCTTTATTCATTAATCGTTACTCTAATATTTTAGAAATCGAGGTTAAAGAAAAAATTGATGCTGTGAAAGTTGACATTCAAGACTCTGATGACGAGACGGAGCACGATTTAATTCGTGAACAACAAAAAAAGCAGGTATATAGTAAAGTTTTACCAATACTTTTACTCTCAAATATCATGACAAAATTATTATTATTTTTGTATCTCTCTTTGCTGTAGAGCCATTTGTTGAGTTTAAAAGTTTTTGAATGTTTTTAAGAATTGTAAAGTCTTCTACTAAATTCATAAATAAAAGTTAGTTGAATCTCATAACTAAATTTTTTTTTTTTAATTACTTAAATCTTTTATCGAGTAAGACATTCTTTAAAAATCTTTATTATATACACTTATTAAATTAGGCCGAGAGGTTTAAATTGGTAGAAGAAGTCAAAGAATTTTTACTAACTGAAAAAGTTGCCGCTAATGATCAAGTCATAGATACTGACAATCTTAGCTTTGCTTCAAATGTCTCGAATAAGATTGGTTCAAAAGTATCAACTAAGAAAAAGTATGAACCAAAAAATGGGAAGAAGGTAAATCAATCTATGAAACTAATTTACGATAATTTATCCTTTTCAGTGAAGCTTTCAATCTAATTATACAGCGTGGCTATTAAGTAGCGGATGGGCTGAATAACTTGAAAAATATGCATTTTTCAAGTTTCATCTGATCCTAAATTTTGTAAAAAAAAAACTTTGCTAGAGCGAGGGTAGTCGAAAAAGTAATTTTTCCCGAGTTATTCGAATACTACCGTTGAAGAACTCTTTGGGCCCTCTACGGGACCTCAAAATGGACTAAGAAAATTTTTCAAAGTCCCACAGGAGCCTACAATTTTCCGCTCTTTCCAAATCTGGGGTGAAAATTTAAAGTTTCCATTTGAAAAAATGGTTCTAGGGTCCGTAGAGCCCACAGTAAGGGCTCGGGCCCTATTCTGTCTGGCCCATCTGATCCTAAATTTTGTAAGAAGTAACTCTTACTTTGCATGTGCTATAGAAAAAATGCATATTTTTCAAGTTATTGGGCACATCCGCTACTTAATAGCCACGCTGTATACTGAAAATAATTGCATGAAAATGTTTTTATTTATTATAAGTTTTCAAGGTTTTAAATAAAATATATTTATTATAAATATCAAAACTTTTGTAAGATAATAAAAACTAAAAAAGTAAATATTCCAGATCAGCATTTAGCCATTGCAATATCCGCTTTAATAATGCTAGTCTCAATCGGCGCGCAAACGCGCTCAATTTTAAATCTTGAATTTAAATAAACGATAATTTTTACTTTCATTTTCAAAAAAACGAACTTAAAAAAAATTTATAACACTAAATTCATCAAATTTCGTTAGAAACCTGCAACTAAGTTCAGTTTGATATTTTTGTGGTTATAGCTCAAAAAAGTTATTTTTAAAATAATAAAGATTCTCATTTTATTTTATAGAACTTTACAGAGAAATTTAATCCATTTTTTGAAAGAAAGTATTCAATTATTCAAAATATTATTGCAAAAAATTCTTAATAACAAAGTATTCAATATTTCAACTTAAACGCAATTCAAATTTTGAATTTAACGTTCTCAACCAATCAAATCAATTATAAAACGAAGACATTCGAACATGCTTCATCATTATAAAGAGGGATTTATTAAATTTTCGAAATTTTTATAATTCAGCGATATACTCTTTTACTTTCAGAAGGTGGCACTTAAAGGAGCAAAACAGCTGTCTTCAGCTAAAATTGGTGGAACATTGATTAGGCGTAAATCTAAAACCAATGAAAGTAGTGTTCTTTTGAAAAATAAAAAAATTAAAGGTGTAAGCAGAAATTATGAATCTGAGAATAAGGTAAATAATAAATAATTTTGGTTTTCATAGCCATCTCGAGTGAATCGCCCTTTAATTAGTAAATTTTGAGTTTAAAAAACTATTTAATATTATTATGAGGACTGCAATCTGTTCAAACTTGAGTTAGTAAAATTTAAATAAATTATTAATGGAAAGTAAAAACTATCCTGCTAACTCTAAAAGTTCAATGATTTTGATGTACTGATTGAGATTCTGAGAGCTCATTTTCATTAAAACAGTTAATGATTAACCGAAAACTCCAACGTATTAATTTTTTTCTTAATAAAAAATATGAATATATTAATAAATTTGTAAGTTACGAAATAAATTTTATCGTACTTTGTACAAGAAATCGGGTTTTACTCGTTTTTCAAAATTTTTTCGCAATTCCCGTAGTGAGCTTCATATTTAATAATAATTTTTGAAGAAATTATATAAAAAAGTGAAAAGAGAAAATAAGGAAAGAACGTAAAAACTGGTTTTATATATATTTATTTCATAGTTTCTTATGTTAATAATTTATTTTAAATAAAAACGTTTTGTCTAAAGTTATCCGCTCGCTTTCGTAGTATAATAGTATAGATGTTCGGGAATACGGGATCAAATCAGTACTTGTGTTACAGTTTAAGGAGGCTTGGCAGTTTTTTCAAAATCCAAAAGTAAGAACCCAAAAAATTCCTGTAGATTCCTTGAAGTAAGACAAACAACTTTCCTATTTAACACAACAATGGTTGTCGGACTCGTTTTCGAGAAAAAAATCAGTTTAGAATTTTTTTTTTAACATGGGCTCTTATGGAAAAAAACATTTAAAAATTTGGCAAATCATCAAAATCCACAAGTTTACTACGAGTCAGGTGTCATTTTAAAGATAAAAATTTGAAGATTATTTTAAAATTATAAAAATTTAAGATTATTGGACTAATTTACAAGAAAAATAGAAAATTGCGCTACATAACCTTCAAAACATGCAATTTTTCAACGTTTTTAAAAAATTTTTATCTTAAATTTTGTTTCAATATGTTTAAAAATGATAAATAATCACTTACTAATAAAAATAAATAAAAAAAATATTTTTTTTTCTTATTTTCAATTTTATGCACCCGCAAGGGCCCCCGCTAGGTACGACCCCTACGCTGCCAAGCCTCCTTAAACTGTAAACCATGATGATTTAACGACAAAAGCAATATTTATAAGTGAGGTAATATTTTTTAAATCATTTTATCACTACATTGTTTTCAGAGACAATCGAAGAGTACTCAACGTGACGAATTCCAATACGATCCAAAAAAAATGAAAACAAAACGGCAGTAAAATTTTTTTGAGCAGTCGATCTTAGTATTAATGTAGTTTGATTGTTACTTATTAATAAGTAAAGTTGTTCTTGTAAACCAAAAAAAAAATCACTCTTTTGAGTTATTTTTCTATTATAAATGTTGTAATATAATGATTATTTTAGAATAATAAAGTGTAGAAGAAAAAAAAATTGTTTTTTGATTCATAGAATTATTTTTAAAACTATGTATTTTATGAATTAAGTATTGTTTTCCCAGGGGCTGAAATAAGCTATTTTATGAAGCGCTTTTTTGTGTTCGAAAATTAAAATATACATAATATATAAATATATAAATTTATTGTAACAGAGAGAATCATATATTGTTTAACATAAGGTCAAAGTTTGACATAGCCGTCTCCAGTGAAGTTTGCCACACGAGACGAAGCCGAGTATGGCGATACACTCGAGACGGCTATGAAATTTGATATTTGAATTTTAATATTTTTAATTTGTTTCAAAGCCGAGTAATAAATTATTAAAAGTAAAATTTTTCCATTTTTAACCTCAAACTTTGGATTAAAAAAGAACATATAAAAACTAAGAGTTTAAAAACCTTTCAGCAAGGGAGTTTTTCATTCGGTCCGTAAAAAAATTTCTGAAAAGTTTTAAATTGGTATTTAAAACAAGTAAAAAGTTACAGCATTTTTGAAATAGCGGATGGGCCTAGCTGTACGGTGAGCGTCCCGAGCGCTAAGCCGGGAGAAAGCTCGACCAGCTGACAGCTCTGGCCGCTCAGGCTCAGCGACCGAACTTTGCTCGCTGAGCGGCCAGAGCTACGATTCATCAGATGACTCGAACTCAGTTCATTCACGTGCAGGCGTCAGTCAGCTGATCGTGAAAAAAAAAAAAAAACAAACAAAAACAAAGGGGGGGGGAAGAAATTCTTGGGTCTTTTAAGGTTAAGCCGCGGGTTGAAATAATTCACCAAGCTCGCCGTACTATAACAGGTAACACACGCACTGCTAAGCAAGAGCAAGACGAAAGTCAATTGTCTTGATTTATTTTGATTAGTATAATATGTTTATATATACATATATATCTAGCGCCAAGCCTAGCAGCACGCAATGCAGCCTCTATGCGCTTGAATAATACGATGAAAAAAAATTTTTCGTAGGCCGCCTCCACGGGAATAATAAAAAAAATAAAGATAATTATTAAATGATTTAGTGATATACTTTATAGACTTTATGTAAAGTTTGAATTAAAAAATAAAAAAAAATAAAAAAAAAATAAAAAAAAAATAATAATAATAATAAATAAATAAAAGAAAAATTTATAATTTTCAAGAAAAAGGGTTAAGGCAAAAGTTATTTTGTGATTCAGTCATCATACGTGAGCGCTTTTATGCTCTGGACAAGCTTTGGCATGTGCTGGAGACGCTTGCGCTTTCAAACTAACTGGGCTCTCCCATTGGTGGGCGCGTTTTCGGAACGGGCCGCTCTGATTGGTGGGCGCTTTGACGTTTGGGCGCAATGTCATACATTCAAACAAATGTAATATAACCGAAATCAATATTTTACGAAATCACTTAAACTTTTTTGCACGGTATCATAAGCGTATCGTGTAACGGACTGAATTTGTTTTTTGTAAACAACCGCTTATCGTTTCAAATCGCGTTTAGTTCAAAGATTATTTAACTCTTTAGAATAAAAAATATATACTTATTTCTTTGAATTTGTTTGAAGTCTGTGTTCACAAGTGCGTTACGACCTTAAAATAATAACAAAAACAAACTCGTTTTTATGAAGAATAAATTGTTATTTAAGGGGGGGGTAGGGTCTGAGCGGTCAAAAAATGATGATTTTTCGATGATTTATAGTGAAGCTCCTGTTTATTATAATTTAATAAGAATTTATATACATATCATACAACATTCAAAGAACATTCTGTCAAAATTTCAGATCAAAATATTAAAAATTGAGGCAATGGGAGCCAACCAAACAAGGCTCTTCGAAAAAAAGATGAGTTGCGGTGAAGGCTGTAACTCGCGAACGGTTCATCTGAAATCAAAAAATAAAGTAGATTTAGTTAATATATTAGTTTTTCTCGCCCCCTAGTAGGATCAATTTCATTTTTTTTTCAATTTTGAAGTTTTGGCGACGTTTTGAAGCCAAAACACTGTTTTTTGGTCACCAAAACCGGCCATTTTATGACTAAAACTCGGCCAAAAAAAAAAAAAAAAAAAGTAACCCACTAGGAGGCGGGTTTTTTATGCATTAAAGACGTATGTTTAATTCTAGAAAGATCGGTGCAGTAGTTTTCAAATGAGAACTTTCACCGACTTTGAAAAATAGTGTTTCGAGAAAAACGCGTTTGAAGTTTTCGGTACGAAAAAAGTGAAGAAAAACTATTTGATTTACAACTTACACTGAATCATCTATTCCAGCTCCATAAAGTAAGTCACCAGCAGCTTCAGCAATGTCCAGGGCATCTTTTTGTCCTTGTCTTCGCCGAATTCTACCTTCTTTGGTTTGAGCGGCAATAATGTATTTCGGTATCTACTGGCACAGACGGTTGAGAACTTAGCCGAATTTTTTTAGCTGACGCACTTTTTGTCTGTACGTCATTATTTTTAAACGGATTGGGTCTTTTTTTTGGTTTTCCAAGTAATTTTCCTTCAGTTTTACGCGTTTCTCTCGACACTTTACTTGTTCTAACCATTTTAAAACCAAAAAAACCGAATCGGAATTATAAGAAGAAAAATAATCGGACCGCTCTGGTGAACGAACACCGTCAAACTGACACGTCTTTTTTTCCACACAGACCTTTAGAACCGCCTTATACTCTACCTGGGTTCACTGCCCCTCCCTTTTTACAAAAGGGTCTTAGGGGATTACAAAGACCGACTTAGCAAGGGCCTTCAGCGTAGAGCATGCGGGGAGGGGCAGCTGCCTCGACCTGCTCCGCTCGAAGGCCCCAGACTTAAAACTCTATAACTTTGTGAGTTTTGCTCCAAACCCTTAGAAATTTTAACACAGCATTCTTGAAATGTTTTACAATAAGAAAAAAAAAAAAAAAAAAATTCGATTTTTCAAAAATTGCCAGACCCTACCCCCCCCTTAATGCATTGAATTTCAAAACGTATTCAATAATCTGTAGTGAAGAAAAAGTGAATGTGTAAGTAAATGGCATCCAAAACAAAGTGAACTAGTTTAAAAAAATAAACAAATCTCGTGAATATTTTTGATTTAGTAAGCTAACCTAAAAACGCAATTGTTTCGTAAAATATTTTTTTTCAAGCTTAAAAAGTTTTCGGAGTGAAACTCAACTGAAGATTAAAAACTGTTTTAAAAGTTTCCAGAATTCTGACCAGAGAATTCTGATTTCTTGTAGAAATCGTTTATTAAGAAAATAACGTTTGTGAAACAATTCTGAAAGACTTGAAAGTTATGATTCCTTTCAATTCTTTTTTATGTACAAGTAAAAAATAGAACTTTCTTCTTTCTGAGTCATAATTAAGTGCATAAATATATGAATAGAGACTATTCAAATCTACTTGAGTAATTCAGTGAAAACCGTCGCGTTGACGTCGGCACTCTTCTTTAAAAGAACTTTAGTTATACAAATATTTCAAGCACTATTTGTATATATTTAAATCTTTTTTTATTTTAACATTTAATAGCATGCTTTTCGTAAAAGTAATTATAAAATAAAAAGTCATAAAAATATTTTTGTAATAAATCTTTAACATTAACAATGAATGTTGGAGGCAGACCAGCACTTATTCGCTGCTACACTTGTAATCGTGGTCTTCAAGCCAGACAATTAGTTAGAATTGGTGGAAATGAGAACGTCATAAGGCAGCAAATCGCGATCGCGAGACGTGCTCAACTAAATCTTCCGCCCTTGGTGTTACACAATGAATCTAGATTATGCCTAAATTGTAATAGGAATATCTTAGATGAAATAACACTCTTAAATGAAGATCCGACTTGTTTACGCTTAAACGTATTAACACAAACGACTAATAATACTTGTTTTATTTGCAATGCTGAAAATAATTTACATAGACTGTCAATTGAATGCAGAGCTTATGTTTATATAGAAAAAAATATTTACATACCAACAAATGCGTGATCATGTGCGCATCATTTAGATGAAAATGGACTTATATTGAGTGTTTTATTACCAGGTCTACTTGCTATCAATAGGCCTCGTAAAGTAAATGGACAAGAAATGTTGGGATTTTTAAATCAGTTAAGAAAAGTTTGTGTTAATTAAGCTAAAAATAAGTGTTTAGATACTTCTTTAAGCGAAGACGAATTTAAATGCATTTCACCTATAACAAAGCATCAGTTTGAAGAACTTTTTACGTATTGTGACCCTGTAATGCAGAATGGAAAACGAAGACATGTATCAAAAAAGGATTTGATTACTTTTTTGTGCAAAATAAGGCAAGGTTTGAGTGATGTATTTTTAAAAGTTATTTTTAATTATAATTCCAGACAAAATGTTAGCACTGTTATTGATTGCGTAAGAAGATCGCTGTCAGTACTATTTGTTCCAGAAAATATTGGACCAGGAGCAGTAATCAGGGCAGATTATATAGCTCAACACGTTACAGCATTCTCTAATACTTTATACAATCCCGAACCTGACGTACCAAAAGCTATTGCTGTCGTAGATAGTACATACGCATACATTCATAAAAGCTGGTGTTTTAGAGTATTACGCCATTCTTATTCGGTTCACAAGCACAGACATCTTTTGAAACCAACTTTAGTTGTAGCTCCTGATGGTTTTATTTTGGAAATATTTGGTCCATATTTTTCTGATTCCGCTAATAATGATGCTCGTATACTGCAAGATGAATTGAAAAAAGATGGAGATTCATTAAGTAACTGGTTTGAGAATGGAGATATTTTTTTAGTGGATACAGGATATCGTGATGCAGTTCCATTTCTTCAACAACTGGGGATTGAGCATCAAATGCCTGCATTGATTCCACCGGAACAAAGTCAATTATCCACCGAGGATGCAAATAGTATACGTCTTATAACAAAAAGTAGATGGATAGTTGAAAGTCAAAACGGTCATATTCGATCTATTTTTAAGTTTTTTGAAAATACGTTTAATGTACAACATGCGAAGCACATTGGAGAATTTTATCGTATTGCCGGAGCTATCATCAACAAATATCATCCCCTTATATATATGGCAGATGCAACAGTGGAGCTTGCACAACGCATTCTGTTAAGGTCACAAACTCCTAACGTTGTCCAAGCTCGTGTTGAAGTAGACAATCTGATTAGAAGGAATGGACAATGGAGAAGATTGAATCATCAAGATGTCCAAGATTTTCCTGTTCTTGATTTAAATTATTTAAAGGATCTAACCGTTGGAGTTTACCAGGTTAGTCTCTCAGCATCTTATATTCAAGATAAAGTTGTTCGAGACAATGAAGAAGAGTTTCAACTGGACGAACACGTAAGTAAAACCAGGCTTTTTAAGAGTTCGAGTTTTTTCTAGATTTAGAAACGCAACTAAATATCAAGTTTTTATTGCTTATAATAACATTGATGGTGATGGTGTAAATGAGGCTGAAGATGTTGATGCTAATGAACAAATACTGGGCTACTATTGCACTTGCTCGTCAGGAGCTAGAACTCTAGGATCGTGTGCTCATGTAGCGTGTATTTTGTGGTTTTTAGGCTATGCAAGACATCAAAATAATATTCGGTATCCAGATGAGTCCTTGCTTAATACTACACTTGACGCACGCAATGGTCAAGAAGATATTAATGTTGAGGTGTTGAATTAATGTTTAATTGATGATAATAAATTGAATTAATAAATAAATATTATATTATACTTAATAAAAAGACATAAATAAAAGTATTTTTTTTAATATTTAAAAAATACTTGATAAATCGTACATTTCTTTTATAAATTCAAAACTATTTAAAATGTGTAATTTCTTTACTATTGATGTTCTTTTAAGTATTTTTGAAAAATTCTGAATACGATGGATCAGTTGAGCTTACGACTTAGTTATAATTTTTTTCAAGCGGTACATTTTCTTATCGTAAAAAATTAATTTTTAGCCTTCGTCATTGTATTTTAGAATTGTTATTTCAGCATTCAGGAGTTAATTCTAGAATAATTATACGAAGAATAATTGCACTTTATCTATTAATCAATTAATTTATTTTTTACTACTGTATGATTTCGGATTTATGCAATTTTTTAACGTTTTTTCAGAGGCTTTCAGAACTTTTTTCAGAATCCTGGCGGTGGCAGACCGTAATGGATCCTTTATTCATCGACTGGTGACTTATTTTAAATAAAGGCATGTCAAAAATATATTAAAAATTCCCCTGAAGCTCTTCAAAAAGTCGAAGGTGCATGCTCCTCTAACCCCCCTAACCCCAAAATTCCGTAACTTCAACAAGCAATATCTTTGAACCATGAGTTTTTACAGCTTAGTGCCCATTGAGACTTTTGATCTACTACTTATAAACTACTTAAATAATTTAATTTAAACCGATTTGACCGAAAGCCATTTCCCATAAGGATTCCGCGGGGTCCTTTGTGATTCAAGCATACCGTGGCAACTTTAGTCGGTTTCTCAGAATAATCAATGGACGTCACTTCAAAAACAGGTAAGTTGAATCTTTCTAACCAGTTCTTTTTCATTTCACCTCTTACATAAAATTTTTTGGCATTCGATAAGTATTCCTTGAGCACGTTGACCACCAGTGTGTAGAGTACTTTTCCGGAACTCCACGACAAACCATGCTTGGTGGTTTCTAGTAAACGATTGATATTTCTGTACTTATTCGATAATCTCTGCCAAGGAAAAGGTTCTTGGAACATGAATACCTTTGCGTCAGAATCATCATGCAATGAAATTATTGCAAGTTCTTTGACAACAAAGTCATTTCCCGGTTGCAGAAATCCTTGCATGTCTACAGCGTACTCCATAATATATTTAATTGCCTGTACATACAAGTTGAATCGTGTGTAAACTTGCCTAAGCCTTTTTCCGTGTATATTTTATTACGACTCAATATTTGTACATTGTAATATTTTGGACAGCGAGTGTCGTATTTAGAGAAACTGTAATCTCTCAAATGTTTATTGGATATACCAAATCTAATGTTGAAAACCTTATGTTTGATTATCTTTATGAGTTCTGACACTGTTATATCCTCAAAAACTTTTTCATCATAAAAGTCACCATATTCATGATGAGGACTTGAACATTTTATGTCATGACAATTTTTCCAATTACTTCGAAGGTAGCAACCAGGTGGATATAAACATTCATGTTCTGTGAAACGTCCGTATATTGCAACATAAAATTTTAAACTATTTTTATCTTTGTATAAATTAACGATTTCTAGAAGTTCTTTGATTTCTCGCTGAACTGCAGCTGTTTGAATTTGTAGCTTCAATTGAACTAATGTTTGAAGTATTTTATGCCAAGTTAAACCCTCCAATGATTTTTTGTATTCTGGATAATATTCGCAACCAGGAATATTGCAACTGGTTTCTCTACAACACTTGGAGACTACTTGACTCTTCGGCATCTTGAGGTATACTAAGCGATCTTTCTGACGTCTTCACTGACAGGATTGTACTCGACCATTCGATCATGTATGATCAAGCAGTAAGCAGTTGTGATTCCTGGAAAATTGTCACTTGATTTAAATTCCAAACGAACATCTACTGCAGCATTTTTCAGAGATTCGTTCTGTTTGGAGCAGCCCAGAACAATCAGTGGAATTTTCTTGATAAAATTTTCCTTGCTCAACAACGGTTCTGACTCTTTACCATAGTACGAATTCTGAAAATTGACGTACATGTCGTAAAGCATAGCATACTGGTTCTGACCAATATCCAAATTCAGATCACTGTAAGGATAATACTGAGAATTGAGAAACAGTTTAGCATTTCTGATATTGCAATGATCAAATCGACTCAAGTTTTTGTCTTTTTGATTTTTGCGATTGGTCTGAAATGCTAGAATAACAAAGCGGGGTTTTTCCAATTGTTTGGATGTTTTCACTGTCCATACGTGTTTCGAAGTACTAGGAAGCATAGGATACTCAAATAATTCCCAAGATCGAAAACTCATGACCACTGGTTTACCCCTTTGTAGATGATTCAACATGCTAATTTTATTTTCGTTGGAGAGAAACACGTACGGCATGAGCCATTCGATTTTAAATAATTGAATTTTCCAATTTTCCCATTTATCTTCTGTTCCCTCCTTATAAGATGATGATTTGATCGCATTGACATCTGTATTGGATCTTCGAAGAATCAATTCATGTTTTGTATTGACCACAATCTTTCGATAATCCTCTGCAAAACCCAGAAACATGCTGAGAGGGATAAATATATTGAAATAACCATTATCAGTGATCTTGATTTTTTCATCTACATCGACCCATCCAGCATTTTCCAAGGTTTGTCTGAGATGGAAAGATAACCAACCTTTTATGAGTGATGTAAGTCCAACGTTTTTGCAACGATCGATCTCAATTGCATTGATCTCGTATCTAATTTCATCAAACAAGTGACAAATTCCATTGTTGACAAAATCAGTATGAGCCAATACACTATTGTCTTCTTTTACTAATTTTCCGCAAATATGTAGCGAACTTTTAGATGGTAACAAACACAAGTCTTGATGTTGAATAGATATACGGATTTCATCACTGTTGTTGAAATGAGCACCTGGGTATGGCTGATGAGCGTGTACTTCGTAATGTGAAATACTGTCATCGAACACTACAGGTGTCTCTATACTTAGAATTTCTTCCATTTTTCTTGTAGCAGCAGAAAAATATGCAAGTTATTTTCCACCAGGTTTTACTCGGAAACTGAGACTTTTCAGAAATTTTATGTTTTGTCTTGTTAACGCTTTCAGAGTTCGTTGACGACTGATGGTCGAGCGACATGGTGCAGGGCTTTTATATCCTCGCCCGTAAAAAACGATCCCCATCGTATGATTGATTTGATGTGTAATCTAACAGTAATTGTTTCACCACGAAAATTAACCAAGTCACCGTCCTGATCAACTATACGCAGTTGAATGTAATCTATGCACTTGTTTGAAACTGGTAAATAAATGACTTGAGAAGGAGCTTCGATAATCTTATAACCGGGAGGAACTGCAGGAAAAAATTGATGAATTGTGTGAACGCTTTGATTATTTATGTAAGCACCAGTCGTTTTATTACACTCGATTCTCAAAGAGTTAACTTTAAGAATTTTAACTGGTAAATCAGAGGTGTGTTCGATGTTAGCAGGAAGTTTTCTTTGAGTAAAACCTTGTAATCGACCTACAGAATCCTTAGATTTCAAAATGACCTCTTCACTACACTTGATCACGCTTGTTAAAGTGTTATTGTTAGGTTTCAAACTGAATGTTATGTCATCAGTAAGGTGATTTTTTATATATTTTTCAATATCTTCAATTTCGTAGCTGCCTGTAGGTATTTTTATCACTTTATTACCAACTTTGATTTTATTATTTTTTTCATCAATATTAGGTATTGAATGAAATGACAAAAATTCTACCAAACCAAGCACGTAGTTTTTGTTTGATGAAAGTTCCAAAGGAGGAAAGTAATGAGCTTCAAGTGAAGAAGTATTACCTGATAAAGTTAAGGTTATTGACTCCATAATAGCTCAAAGTAGACTGAGGTCTTAAGCTTAAACTTTCTCTTTATATACCTATGAGCTTGTTGGATAAAAATTGTAGACATAGGTGACCACAATTGTATGTTCCAAAGTCTTGGAATCTTTGAGGATTATATTTGACTTTGTCCACACCTAAATATAAAATCAAATCAAGAGGTGGTCTAAGGTCTCCAAAACTATCAAAGTAGATCACTTCTTTTCTTATTTTACGATAAGCCACCCAATGAGTTCCAGGACCTTTATCGTCATCAAGATTTACTATCGCTGATTCACGATAAAGAGGACCATTTGATGGCAAAGAATTTCTCATGAATACACCACGAAAATAAGGTATTTTTAATTTTTTAGCATATTTAATCAAATCAAAGTTAGACAACGCTCTTTTGGGTAAACTTTTTTCGAGCTTTTTTTTTTAAGCTCCCACCCATATAAGGTTTGAGGTACAGACCATAACCCGTTTTATATGGTTTCAAGTATAATCCTTTCCCGAGAGCTATAGCTTCCATGGTTTGATTATGTCTACGATTTTCTTCCAATTGTTCTTTCGATGACTTTGCTTGATTGATTGCCTTGGCTACTCCAGCTGCTCCATCAGCAAGGGCACCTGTTGCACTTAATCCAGCAAAAAGAGGAATCAGATACGGCAAAACCACACCGATTTTCTTAGAAACTGGAAGAATTCTTGGAATTATAACATTTTTCTTGCCACCAGCTTTTTTGATGGCCTCCCGTGCATTCGTTATTGCTGAGCTTATAGCTTTTTAAGCACATTTTCCTGAAACATTTGGTTTTGCAGCCTTGATTATTTGTTTCAAAGTTGTCTTTTTTGTTTTACTTTTCATTGTTTTTCTTTTCTTGATTCTTCTTCTTTTGGTCTTTTTCAGACCCTGTGTGAGTTTGGTTTTTAAATTCATAGCGTTAGTAACAGCGTACGCTGCAGCTCTTTCACCGATACTTGCGTCTTTTGAATGTATTCTACCCCAAGCTTTATTCGCAAGGTCTCTATCTGCTGCGTATCTAGCTTGTAAATCTTCTCGATTCTGAGAATAAGCTATGTCGTGGTCCTTGCAAGCTGAGTCTAATAAATTTATTCCTGGATCACCACGTGCTAAACGTTTACCCAATTTAGTTCCAGGTCCACAATACTGATATCCTAGGATATGGACTTCAATTGGGATTTTATTGATTAGCTTGTTTACCAGACCACGACCTTTCTTCTCGTGAATGATCATTACTGTTCAGAAGTTCATGAATGAATGAGTTGAACACTATATAAACCCTGTATTTATACCTCCTCAGACCAGTCTTTGTTCAGAATTTAAACGCTCAACATGGATTTCCTACCGAGTTCCAAGAAACTTCCCGTGATGAATTTCGACACAATAGTCGAAGAGGAGAAAAAGATCAAGAGACATGGTGATTTACTTCCGGATACGATAAGAGCAGTATTCTGCGGACCTTCCAACTGTGGAAAGGCCAATAGTTTATTGGCTCTCATTACGCAAGAAAATGGTCTCAGATTCGAGAATGTGTATGTTTATTCGAAATCTCTCAACCAACCGAAATATAAATTTCTGAAAGATCTTTTAGAACCCATGGATGGTGTAAAATATTTTCCATTTAGTGAGCACGAAGATGTAATATCACCAAAAGACGCTCTCCCGAATTCATTGATGATTTTTGATGACGTTGCTTGCGAAAAACAAGATAACGTGAAAGCATTTATCTGCATGGGTAGACATGCTAAAGTGGATTCTTTCTATCTTTGTCAGTCATATGCTCAAGTGCCAAAACATCTTGTACGAGATAACGTTAATCTACTCGTACTCTTCAGACAAGATGATATAAATTTGAAACATGTGTACGACGATCATGTCAACACTGACATGCCTTACACGAGTTTCAGGAATTTCTGTTCGGAATGTAGGAAAGATAATCATACATTTGTTGTCATAGATAAGGGCAGACCGATAAACTCTGGTCGATATCGCAAATGCTTTGATAATTTTGCTATAAATATAACCAACTAAATGACTGTGTCATCAGTCTAAAGTTAGATTTAAAGAGGTCAACATGTCTCATATAGAAAGAGAAAAAAATATGCTGGAGCAGCTTGTCAAAGCACGTCAAGCTGTAAAGCAGGAATACAATTTGGTTAAATCTCAAAAAGATGGTACAGAAAAAGTCTTGAATGAAACGTTCAAACCCATCATTACTCCCCTCCAAGAACTCGTGAATCATAAAAAATTTGATTCTATGAAAAAAGAAGAAAAATTTGAGGATCTAAAGAGTGATTTGATTAAATTTGAGGATCGAAAGAGTGATTTGATTAAATTTGAGGATAATTTTCAGAGTGACGAAGACTCTATTAAAGAAGACTCTTTTGGAGAAGAAATCAAACTCGTTGCAGCAGAGCAAGATAAACTATATGGAAATAAAAAGAAAACAAACCATGGGTATGAGCTTGGGAATGCAATTTTACGATTTTCGAAAGATAAGATTTTCGTAAACAATAAGTCATTTCCAAGAACTCAAGGGTTGCAAGATCTTATTGTAAAAAAGAATCCTGAAAAATTTTCTATGAAGGATGAATCAAACTATCTAAAAATTCTTGAGGAATCAAATGCTCATAAAAATACCAACGGTCAATTAAAAAAACATATTTCCAGTTGGAAATACAATAATATAATTAAACGCATGTTCGAATCGACCGGTAGTGGACTCTTACCTCGATACAAAGTTGCCAAGCGTAATACCTGTATGGATCTTGTTTACTGGGATAATCCTAATGAGCTCGTGGAACGTCTTCAACTTTTGGTTGCCAAAAGATCAGCTAGTAATTATAATCATGAGAACAAAATTCACTCAATCATCGAAGAACTCCGAGAAGCTGGCTATATATATTGATTTGATTTCGATAATTCTTCATCATTATCAAAATGAGTGTCGACGTGTTCGGACGTGCTTTAAAAAAGAATACAGAGGGCGTTCGAGGTGCTCCGGGTATGGGTTATAAATTAACCGAAACCGGTCAGTTTGATGCAAAAGGCAGACGACTTTGCAACCTAGCTGCACCTGTGGAATTTAACGACGCCGTTAATTTAGAAACTATCAAAAACCTGATTGGATTGGAACTTCAAAGTCTGTACGAGATTACGAAAAAATTGAGAAGTGACGTGGATGATTTAAGTGCTATTCTAAGCAATCACAAAACTGAGATAAACGACAACGTTCAGAAAAAAGTTGATGAACTATTTGAATTAATTGAAGGTCACAGAGACGACATTGACAAGAGTATCCTGCAAATAAACGCTAAAATTGTTTAAAAAGATGAATAAAAAAGAGGCGGTGGTCGAAGAACTTCACAAGCCTGCTCGTAATTATCCTCGAAGAAAATTTGATGTTCGGGGTATTGATGGAACCTGGCAAGCTGATCTCGTAGAGATGCAACCCTACTCAAGGGAGAACAAAGGATTCAGATACTTGCTTACCGCGATAAATGTTTTTTCAAAGTATGCCTGGGGTGTGCCTGTAAAATTAAAATCTGGTAAGGACGTTACCGAAGCCATGAATTCTATTCTTAATGAGAAGCGAATTCCAAAGATCCTTCATGTTGATCGTGGAAAGGAATTTACAACAAAGACTTTCAAGGTCTAATGAAAAATCATAAAATCAACATGTATTCAACTTACAGTAATCTCAAAGCATCCATTGTTGAGCGATTTAATCGAACTTTAAAAAACAAGATGTGGAAGCAATTCAGTTTACAAGGGAGTTATCAGTGGCTCGATCTATTACCTGAGTTAATTGAAAAATACAACAATACCAAACATAGGACAATTGGCATGAAACCCAAGGACGTCACTGCTACCAACGAAGCTGAAGTTCTCAAGCGCTTTATGGACAATAGAAAGCTTTCAATTAAGATAAAATTTAAAGTTAATGATAAAGTTCAAACACTTGTTTGAAAAAGGTTATACACCTAATTGGACAACGGAAATTTTCACGGTTACCAGAGTACTTAAAACTAAACCAGTTACCTATCATTTGAAGGATCACAAAGGCGAACCAATTTCTGGCTGTTTTTATGAACAAAAACTTTTAAGGGTTAAACATCCGGATGTTTTTTTAGTTGAAAAAGTAATTAAAAAACAAGGTGATAAATTATATGTTAAATGATTAGGTTTTGACAAAAGTCAAAACAGCTGGATACACAAGAATGATTTATAATTTGTATTATATTTGAATAAATAAATTTGTATTATATTTCAATAAATAAAAACACAATTAATTAAAATGAATTTGTTGGTTTATTAACTAATATTTACATGAATTTGAATTTACTATCACCCAAATTCAAAATGAATAATTCTAATTTATTCGCTTTAGCTGCTAAATTATTATACATGTCGTCGTTCTTGTAGAGGGCATCAGAGATGCGGGTAGGAGCAAAAATTTGGAATTGACTGGAACCTTCGGTGATGACGAAGACCACCTTTGGTCCGTAGCGTGTGGTGACCTTTTTGATCTCGGTGACCATGTAGCTCTCATTCAGGGCCAGGTCGTTCCAGGACTTCCTAGCGAGGTAGGAGTTGGAGGCCAGGTTGTTGAGGCTGTTTAAATCCATTTTTCTGGAAAATAAATAAGATTTATAATTAATTTTTGAAAATCTCATTAAAGAATAAAAGTTTCATGGAAAAGTGAAAACCATACTTACTCAGGATAGACAGGGTCTCTTGGCTGGTGGCGAGTCTTCGTAAAAGTCAAGGTCCAACGGGATGTCCAGAAAGTCGTCGTTTGGATACTCTGCAGCGTCGTCTTGTGGAAGTCGGCTATCTGCTGCTGGAAGTAGTGGAGCTGCTCCGTCGTCGTCTGGAAGTGCTGGAGATCTGCTGTCTGCTGCTGGAAGTCTGCTGTTTGGCTTGTTCACAACTGGAATGACTTCGAGAGCCTGGGGTGCCTCTATAAGTACAGCTGTCCCCACTCCTTCTGCCACCTCCATTGGCTCTGTCACTTGGAATTCTTCCTCCAATTCCTGGTACCTCTCAATGTTCTTGTGGCCCCATGGTAAAGTATCGGTACTTCCAGGAATTAAGTACCGCTTGTCGTCGTAAGGGCTCAAAGCCACTTTCTCTTGATACTCCGTAGTGACCTGATGTTTCTTGGAACGGATCAAGTGTTGCTGGCATTTGGCAATGGTTTTCTTGAAAAAGCACTCCCTGTAATCCTCAAAAGTTAGTCTTCTGAGTGCTGTTGACTTGACCCCTTTAGCTTTCATCACAGGTGCCTCATTTTCTACCAGAAAGCTGTATAATTTACTGCGTAATCCGATGAAGTGAGTCATGATTTCGCCGTTGCACTCGTCTTTCATGAGGCCCACCTTCTTCTCGTTATCAGGTTTTATCCTGAAACGATTGTCTGGAGGGTAAGCGGAAGTGTCGAAGTACTCAGGATGCTCTCTCATGACCTTGTATACGTCGGTTCCTTCGATCTCGTAGATGAAACTGTCTGTATCTGTGTAGAGCAATTTGCACTTGGAACCGACCCACTTTTTCATTTTGTTGTAGTGGAAGTCGTACATCAGGGTCTTGGAGATGTCAAGCACGCTTAAACCTATGTAGAGTGGTTTGTCGATCTTAATTTTGCTCTGCTTCATCTAAACCAGCACAGCGTCTTCAGCAAGTTCCACGAGGCTACGAAAATTGGGATCTGCAATGCAAGCCTCAGCACCATACCGACTGGGCCAGACGGTAACCACTCTTGCGTCCACGTGATCCCACTGTGACTCCATATATTATGTTATTCAATAATTTGAAGAAGTCACGTTCAAACTTGTTTCTCGCCAGTCTTCTTTTCTCAGTGTTGAAATCGATGTATTTCTTCAACCACTGAGACTAGTTAAATTGAACTGCTCGATGAATTTTCTTGACCGTGAGACCGTGTTTTTGTGCTTGAATCAGAGCCCTGTAATGGATCACGTACTTGTTCTTGTATAACATGGTCGTGAGTAACTTCTTGTGCTTGGAGTTAGGTGGCGCCATATGTTCCGGACAGAAGGGGAGATCCTTTTGCTCCAGATGAAGATCTTCCGGATACTCGATGTCCACTTCCAGAAAGTAGCCGATGTCATTCTCCTCTGGAACGACGTAGAAGTCAGGATCGCTCAAATCCTCCACCCACTTGAGCCCACCGTGCGGAAGATACTGGGACATGTCCCAACTGTAAATAAAAACATAAGCAATTTAAAAAATAGATAAATAATTGATAATGACGTCATATTTACCCATATAAGTTGTTGGCATCTAGGTATACGAGGTATTTCTCATCCTTGTCAGGGTCATAACCTTCTTTCATGTAGGGGTTTTTTGCTTCCGAGTATCGGTTGGAGCACTGGCTGATACCACTCCGGATCCCCTTCTCAATGAAAAGAAGCATATCGATGTCCGTTATCAGTTCCAACTCAATCTCTGTTTGTTTAAGCATGGCATCCCACGATAGGCCAGCTGTGGTGTAGTAGCAGGCAGGATCCAGGCTGTAGGCTTCCAAACACATCGAACGAAAGTTTTCAAAAACGTTGCAGAGTAACAAGACATCTTACCTTAGATAGATGTAGTACTCTCCAAGAGTTTGCACGTTGAGTTTGGACCATACATCCTTGGCGTGGGTGTACTCATCTTCTCCAATGAAGGTGTCAGTCAAACTGCTGTAGAATTTTTCCCTTTCGGGAAGCTCCGTCTCATTGAGTTTCTCAAAAGAGTCAGTGTACTCGTAAGGGTAATGACCTTTCACGGAGAGCAACTCAATTTGATCATCTTCCAAACCAGCTTGACGGAGATTTCCAACGGCAATGTCCTTGTCGGGGAGGTTTTTGACCAGCTGGTCCAAGGATGACGCCATAAACCGGAACGAGTCCAAGAATCGGAAGTTGATCACACAATTCTTGATGTATTTCGTGAATGAAATGTAATGGTCTTTATTTTGAGCAATTACAGTCATATCACCATCAAGGATTTTCTTCGAAGCAATTTCCTTGATCAAAAAGTGAGCGTCATATCCAGAAAGGTTGTGGAAAATCACAGGAACAAATTTAGCTGCTTTAAACTTCAAATTACACGACCTGAAAGAAAAATTTTATTTAAAATTCGAAAACTGTTTTACCGACCCAAAATTATTTTAAACTTACCTGTGGGCTGCAACTCTGTATTTGCCTGTAAAATGGCAGTGGTCCTTCACTTTAAGGTCTGACCTATTGAAAAACCCTCTGTTACACAAATAACATGACGCGGCTTGATTGAAGTTATTCCAATCACGTTCAGTGAGAATAATTTCTCTGGGATTTTTATGCAACTGCTCATTCTCAGACGCAATCCTCTTCAGCTCCTTTGCAAACCATTCCGCAGGTGTCTGCTGACCGTCTTCAGATTGCCGGTAACTTCTGTAGTACGATTGGCTATCGTCGTAGCTATTTTTCAAGTAGTAACCAACGCTGAAGGCTTGATGTTGTTGTGGGCTGCGAGGATTGCCTGTGGGCTTCAGCAAACTTTCGAAATCGGCATAAATCACATGACTCACTTTGTCCATATTTTTAAAATTTTTAAATTTAAGTTTATTGTCTTTTTCACTGGGTAGTTCAATTTTACAAGTGTTAAACTGTTGACAGATGACTCTGTGATCAACCAGTTTTGGTTCAGTGTCATAGTAATGTAAGCAGCGGTCACAAAAGTACTTCTTACCGTTGTGGTCTACTAACGTTGTGGCTTACTAACCAATCGACTCAAATCTTTGATCCAGACATAATGACTCTTCGGGATGTTGTTCACGAGTTCATTGAGTTCTTCATTCCCATCAGCATAGTGGTCTTGAACATGAAGCAAATGGACGTGAGTGGGTTTGTAACAGTCAGTTACATGAGCCGTGCACACTTCAAACTGGTTACCACGCTTCTTCAGAAAAAAGATGTTTACAGAGACATATTTCTGTCTCTCAAACTGTTTCACTTGTTTCATTTTTACTGGAAACGATATACCAGAAAAATTTAGTTCATTGGAATATGGAGTATAATTACCAACACGATTAGGATTTCTTTTAGCTGGATGTGAAGCGGAAAGAATTGCCCAACGGAAACACTCATCATCTTTGTTGTCAACATTAACACATGCTTGTTTCTTTTGTATGGGAGGTGGTAACGGAATGTGAGAGCCTGCATGCATTGGTTGGTAGTGCTTCATGCTGACCACCATGCTTAGAATCTGTGGCAAGGTTCAACCTGATCCACAGCCTTCAAATTCTTCAATTTGGTGCAGCACAGGATCGATAACGTTTTGATCGTACCACTCACGCAAATCGGTCGTCTCAAATATAGGTTGACTCGCAGTGTTGAAATGTTTCACTTCATTGGTCTCAATGTCACTTTTCAAAATCACATACTCCGATGAGAGTTCAACACTAACCATCAAAGCATTATGAATTTTTAAAGTATCACTAACCTTTTCCTCGAACAATGCCCTAGAGTCCTGGAGGATAGATTTCACATCTTTATGCATTAAGTTTATTATGATTCCAGATTTTATATGATTCTGGAAAACACTTGGCATTTCTTCCTACTTCACCGTGTCCTTAGGTAACTCAGCAGGTTGTACTTCATCAGGAACCCCTGGCTCTCCTTCAGCAACAGGTTGAACTTTGTCAGGAACCACTAGCTCTCCTTCGGCAACAGGTTCCACTTCACCAGGAACCACTAGCTCTCCTTCAGTTACCAACAACAAATTTTCAAGTCTTTTTTTAATGTTGGCAAGTTGAAAGACGTAGGCTGCACACTTTCGCTTCTGATGAACGGTTAAATCCCTAGAAACAAGCAAATTCTGGAGAATCCCTTTCATTTCCCCTGATTTATCCAACCATTGCTGCAGCTCGCTGTTGTCCGCCGAATCAGCATGTTGTTGAAGAGAATTCAGGAGAGCCTTAATGTTGACCCCGAAGTAATCCAGCGAAGACATGATGACAAACTGGAACACTGACTGATGAAAGGCACTGGCTGACTTGAAGTACTGTGAACAAAAAACACTAAAAATCGTAAGAGTACTACTCTAGTACTACTTGACTCGGAGCAGTGAAATGGAATGAGTGAGGAGAGCCTAGAGAGCTCAGTTTTATACACTCCAGGCCAAGGGAGGGGGAGCTAGGTACACGAATTTTTCCTGAAATTTCAAGAATCAACAATGATGAGAATTGGAGTCAAATTTCTAGGAATCCTAGTGCAGCTGTGACTCGTCCCTACAGAAACTCTTGCTATATAAGCTGCGACCCTCTTTGCTGCAGCCATCATTTCGACTTGGACATTCGACATGGCTGAATACGTGGTAGACATCCAGGGCTTCAGGAGATCATCCAACCTGTTTGAGGTGAAGGAGTTGGCCATCATCCCCGTGGACGACCTGAGGCTCCCGACCATCTGTTTGTTCCAACCATCGTGAGCTTTGGGGAAACTCCTGGAGGAGGAGCAGAGGACGAACCGTTGATTGGAGAGGCATTACCATGGCATCCCTTGGAGTTCCAGCTTCGTCCCGTACACAGCCTCCTCCAGGGTAATCCAGGGTGCCCTTCGAGATGCCACCCGGGTCTACACTAAGGGCTCCGAGAAGAAGAAGATCCTTGAGTCCCTCCTTCCCGGAATGTTAGTTCTTTTAACATAACTTATCTGACCTAATTGAAACTTACCTTAACTTACCTAACCTAATCTTAACTTACCTTTACTTACCTTCACCTTATTTTCTTTTACAGCTTGGTGGTTGATATGGATGAAATTCGGTGTCCTTCGTTGAAGACCCTGGAGAAGACGTGTCCATTCTTCTGCGAGTACCACCCTCTTCGACCTGGTGCAGTCTGCGCTGTGGCAAATGGTTACGCCTTGAAGAGATGGTTGGTGTGACGTCGGGCCTGGCTGATCGAAGAAGGTCAAGACGAAGTGGACATGATTGATCGAGAAATTATGGATGATTCGCAAAAGACTAGCAGATCTTTAAAGTTAATTAAAATAACTAAATTAGATTATGAAATACATTGTATTAGTATTATGATTATAATATATTTATTTTAATTCAAAAAGAGTTTTCTTTTTTTTCCCCCAAAATACTAATAATAATCATAAAAATAATAATAAAACAATAAAAAAATAAAATAAATCCCTTTATAAAAGAGAGCTATCACCATCTTGCGTAAACAATTTATTCGTGAGCTGATTGGTGAAGAAGTTTTAAAATATTCGAAAATTTGAGGTTACTATTATGATTGTTTTCCTATGCACGCTTGCGCGCTTAAAACTGATGGAGTTAGCATTTTTATTTTATTTAACAAAAATTTTTTTTGCAAAGCAATAAAGAAAGGTCCGTGCGCGCTGAGTAATTTCTAGTAAAAATAAAAAAAGATTGGAAAAAGGTTTTACTCATAAAGTTTTAAGTTTCATATATTTTTTTTTTTTTTTTTTATTTTTTTTCTACATTTTATATTTACAAGTTAATTTTTAAACTATATACGCTTAAACTAATTTGAACTTATTTTTAACTTAATTTATTTAATATAAAAATACAAAAAAAAAAAAAGTACAAAAATTAAAATTAAAATTTTTAAAAAATTTTGGCTCTGGGGCGCACCGAACTTGTTGGCAAAGGTCTCCCTCCGCAGATAGAACGGTCAGGAACCCTTACCCATGGCTCATAGGCGCGGTTTCTCGCCCACTCCTCCACCTCCTCATCTGACATTTTTCCTCGGGTAGGAGTGGGCATCTCTTGATTATTTGGCTTCTCCCAGCTCAAAATGACCCCCAAAGACAAATTTCGGTTGCATCCCACCGTCGTTTGGGTCGAGGTGCAACAGGAGAACTCAAAGGAGCCAATGAGGGCGCCGATGGATCTGGGAGAATCAAATATCAAGAGTCACACTCCGTACCTTCTAAAATTTCTTGATAAGGAGGAAGAGGAGGGGGAGGAACCAGGGGCGGCGCCAGCCCTCTGGATGGTATGGAAGGACCCAGACCCAGATTGAAAGTGGGTATGGAATTCCAGACCCTGAAATTTTAAGTGAAGTTTTTGACCAAATAAAATATTTATTCAAATTTATGTAAGACGTGAAAGTAGGAAAACCATTTTTTTTAAAACCAATAATTTAAATTTGGCGGACGAAAAAACTGGTCAGCTATCCCCCAAGCTCTAAACCCCCAAATACCCTGGGCGCCCGAGGTCAACGAAAAAACTGGTCAGCTATCCCCCAAGCTCTAAACCCCCAAATACCCTGGGCGACCAAGGTCAACAAAAAAACTGGTCGGCTATCCCCCAAGTTCTGAACCCCCGAATACCCTGGGTGCCCGAGTTCCCCTGTGGGGGATAGCTGACCAGTTTTTTTTGAACTCGGGTGCCCTGGGTTTGGAGAGTTTAGAGCTTGGGGGATAGCCCACCAGTTTTTTTGTTGAACTCGGGCGCCCAGGGTATTTGGGGGTTTAGAGCTTGGGGGATAGCTTACCAGTTTTTTTTTTTTTTTAGACGTCAGTTTCAAAAAAAAGCTCATCTTTAGGAGCGATAAGCTTTTTTTTTTTTTTTTAAGAATTCCACACTCAGAAAATCGGGTAGCGCCGCCCCTGGGAGGAACTATCAGAGCCAAGGGTAGGGCATCCTGGGCCTTTTGCGAGGTTTCGGTCAGCTTCAGCAGCCCCTCAACTGCGGCGGCGATGTCAGCCAACGTGGTATCATATGATGGTGGCTCGTCCGCAGCTTCAGCGAGCCCACATAGCGCTGATGCTGCTGCAGCCACCTCGTATGGTGGTGGTGGTGATGCCAATTGCATCAGTCCTGCTGCTGCTGCTGCTTCCGGTGACGGCGGTGGTGACGGCGCAAATTTGGTGAGTGGTCCTGGCATCCAACACATGTACTCCACAATCTCCTCAGTTGAATGAGGAGTCGGGACCACTCCTAACTCGACCGCTGAAGCAGGTTCCACCACCACTGGAGCGGACCGCTGCTTCAAATGGTAGTTGTGGCCCACCTTCGCAATCACCAAATTTAATTTTTGAACTAAAACAGAAAAAAAAAAAAATAAATAAATAAATAAATAAAATAAAAAAAAATAAAATAAAATAAAATAAAATAAAATAAAATAAAAAAACTTACCATTTTTAATTTTAGGTTTGGACTTTAAGTCCTTACCCAAAACCTTCTTTCTGCGAAGCAGGGAAGCTGGCGGTGGGGGAGGAAGCAGAGGGGCCGGTGGAGCTGATGGTGAAGGAGACAGTCGCAACTAGAAATCGAAAAAAAAAAAAAAAAAAAAAAAAATTTTGAAATTAAACACTCATTCCTATCATACATGAAAATTTTTTATCTTCAACACAGGCAACCAGTCATACATACACTAATTCGCACACACAGACACGCACAAATTTAAATTTCACATTCACACTCTACGCAGGCAACCAGTCATGCATACGCTCATTCACTCAATTTATACTAAAAAATCTGACACAATGAAAAAAAAAAAAAAAAAAAAAAAACTCACGTCATCCAAAAGCCGTCGATTACGACTTTCCTCTTGCTGCAACAGCACAGGTGGGGATGGCATATCCCGACTCTGCAGCTCTCCCACGAAGCTTCTGAGGAAGAGGTCCGTGTCCTTCAGGAAAGAAGCTACTGTGTCGAGGTGGAAGCCCTCGACCCAAAGCTCCTCACGGAGGTGCTGCAGATCATGATGCAGCACCTCGTCTTCTTGCGGCAGCATGGTTTCGTCCTCCTCTGGCTGCTGCATGGGGATGTCCCGGGGCTGCTGCAGGGCATCGAAGACCAGAAGGGTGTCGTCGTCGACGTCGTCATCCTCCATGGGCGTCACTTCCTCCAGCTGCTGCAGGTCTTCGAGACAGCGCGCCTCGATCGAAGGATCGTACCCTGCAGCAGCTTCGAAGAGTAGAAACTCCTAGAGCTCGGCTTGTACCACGTCAACCTGCGTAGTTCATCTTATCGCTTCAAGGGTCACTCAAAAACTGATGAACTCGCAGAGTTCGACGTGTACTTACATGGTTTTTACAGTCGGTTAGAATATTGTTGTCAAAACAAAAATATTCTAACCGACTGTAAACCCAAGAGAGCCGAAGAGTTTCTTGGAACCGTGTTGCACCGTGCGCGTGGTGGATCAAAAAGGGATTAGCGACAGCGGTGTAAATCAAAGGGCGGCAAGGTGCAAGCTGCGGCCTGATTACAAACAGGCCGCCGCCGCGTATGATCTCGCCTTTTAAGATCACGCGAACTCCGGTAGCGTGAAATCAATATATTATTTAATATTATTTCACTGCCGAAGTTTTTATATTCGAAGAATCGTCACAGTTTGAAGAATCGTGACAGTTCTAAAACCATGACATCATGGAGGTAGCGATCAGCATTGCATATCAAAGGGTGGCAAGGTACAAGCGGGAGCCTAATTACAAACAGGCCGCCGCCGCGTATGATGTAGTTTAACTAAAGTACATGAGTAAGCTAGCTTAATAGCTCAGGTGGTAGAGTGTCTGCCTGCCATGGCTGGGATCGTCGGTTCGAATCCCACTACACCAAAATTTTTTTCTTTCGTAATTTAATTAAAAATATTATTATTGATATATATAAAACCAATGAAGAGTAAAAATATCAATAAATATTTAAATACACAATTTATTACTAAATTATTTAAAAGTAATATAAAATAGTTGGAAAAGTAGTGTCAGTAAAATTCTGTTTCATGTCAGCTTAATGGTTCAGGTGGAAGAGTGTCTGCCTGTTATGCCTGGGATCGTCGGTTCGAACCCCGGTTGAACTAAAATTTTCTTTTTTTTTTCTTTGATGATATAATTAAAAAAATAGTTTTTAAATTGAAATGTCGTCAATGAATTGAACAAATGTAAAAAATTGATGAATTAAAATTAAAATATTTTTAAAAATGAGTGAAGCTACCGGCTAGCCAGCAGCGGCTAGCCCCTAGAACGACCCCAGGGACCTGCCCTCAAAAAGGTACGGGCCCAAAACAGTACGAGAGAGCGGGCACAGTACTGTACGAGAGAGCGAAACCAAAAAAGTACGAGAGAGCGGGCACAGCTCTAAAACATACGAGAGAGCAGGCACTTGTGGAGGTACTCTCTTAGCTATACAACTACAACCAAAACCCTGGGTGTCAAGTTCAATGAATAAACTAATCAGCTATCCCCCAAGCTCTAAACCCCCAAATAAACTGGGTGCGCGAGTTCAATAAAAAAACTGATCAGCTGTTCCCCAAGCTCTAAGCCCCCAAATACCCTGGGAACCGAGATCAACAAAAAAACTGATCAGCTATCCCCCAAGCTCTAAACCCCCAAAACCCTGGGCGTCAAGTTCAATGAATAAACTGAACAGCTATCCCCCAAGCTCTAAACCCCCAAGTACCCTCGTCGCCGAGATCAACGAAAAAACGGATCAGCTATCCCCCAAGCACTAAACCCCAAAAACTCTGGGCGTCAAGTTCAAGGAATAAACTGATCAGCTATCCCCCAAGCTCTAAACCCGCAAATACGCTGGGCACTCGATTCTAACAAAAAACTGATCAGCTATCCCCCAAGCTCTAAACCCCCAAAACCCTGGGCGTCAAGTTCAATGAATAAACTGAACAGCTATCCCCCAAGCTCTAAACCCCCAAGTACCCTCGTCGCCGAGATCAACAAAAAAACTGATCAGCTAACCCCAAGCACTAAACCCCCAAAACTCTGGGCGTCAGAATCAAGGAATAAACTGATCAGCTATCCCCCAAGCTCTAAACCCGCAAATACGCTGGGCGCTCGATTCTAACAAAAAAAATTATCAGATATCCCCAAAGCTCTAAACCCCCAAAACCCTGGGCGTCAAGTTCAATAAATAAACTGAACAGCTATCCCCCAAGCTGTAAACCCCCAAAACCCTGGGTGTCAAGTTCAATATATAAACTGATCAGCTATCCCCCAAGATCTAAGCCCCAAAATACCCTGGGCACCGAGATCAACAAAAAAACTGATCAGCTATCCCCAAAGCTCTAAACCCCCCAAACCCTGGGCGTCAAGTTCAAAAAATAAACTTATCAGCTATCCCCCAAGCTCTAAACCCCCAAGGCCCTGGGCGTCAAGTTCAATGAATAAACTGATCAGCTATCCCCCAAGCTCTAAGCTCCCAAAACCCTGGGCGTCCAGTCCAATGAATAAACTGATCAGCTATCCCCCAAACTCCGAACCCCCAAAACCCTGGTAGTCAAGGTCAATGAATTAACTGGGCAGCTATCCCCCAAGCTCTAAACCCCCAAATACCCTGGGCACTCGAATTCACCGAAAAACTAATCAGCTATCCCCCAAGTTCTAAGACCCTAAACCCGGGCGTCAAGTGCAATGAATAAACTGATCAGCTATCTCCAAAGCTCTAAACCCCAAAAACCCTGGGCATCAAGTTCAATGAATAAACTGATCAGCTATCCCCCAAGCTCTAAACTCCAAAAACCCTGGGCTTCAAGTTTAATGAATAAACTTATCAAATATCCCCCAAGCTCTAAACCTCCAAATTCCTGGGAATCAAGTTTAATGAATAAACTTATCAGCTTTCCCCCAAGCTCTGATCCCCCAAAACCCTGGGCGTCAAGTTCAATGAATTAACTGATCAGCTATCCCCCAATCTCTAAACCCCCATGTACCCTGGGCACCAAGATCAACAAAAAAACTGATCAGCTATCTCCTAAGCTTTAAACCCCCAAATACCCTGGGCACCCGAGTTCAACAAAAAAACTTATCAGCTATCCCCCAAGGGGGATTCGGGCTTGGATGATAGCTGATCAGTTTATTCATTGAACTTGACGCCCAGGGTTTTGGGGGTTTGCAGCTTGGGGGATAGCCGATAAGTTTTTTTGTTGAACTCGGGTTCCCAGGGTATTCGGGGGTTTAAAGCTTGGGGGATAGCTCATCAGTTCATTCCTTGAACTTGACGCCCAGGGTTTTGGGGGTTTGGAGCTTGGGGGATAGCCGATTAGTTTTTTTGTTGAACTAGGGTGCCGAGGGTATTTGGGGGTTTAAAGCTTGCGGGATAGCTGATCAGTTTTTTTGTTGATTTCGGCAACCAGGGTACTTGAGGATTCAGAGCTTGGAGGATAGCTGATCAGTTTATTCATTGAACTTGACGCTCAGGGTTTAATAATGAGAGCTTGGGGGATAGCCGATAATTTTTTTGGTTTAACTCGGGTGCCCAGGGTATTTCGGAGCTTACAGATTGGAGAACAGCTGATCAGTTAAAACATTGGACTTGACGCCCAGGGTTTTGGGTGTTTTCAGCTTAGAGGATCGCTCATCAATTTATTCATTAAACTTGACGCCCGGGGTTTTAGGGGTTTAGAGCTTGCGGGATGGCCGATAAGTTTTTTTGTCGAATTCGAATGCCCAGGGTATTTGGAGGTCTACAGCTTGGGGAACAGCTGATATGTTTATTAGTTGAACACGGGCGCCCAGGGTATTTGGGGGCTTACAGCTTAGGAAACAGCTGATCAGTTTCTTTGTTGATCTCGTCGACCAGGGTACTTTGGGGTTTAGAGCTTGGGGGATAGCAAATAAGTTTTTCGTTGAACTCGAGCGCCGAGGGTACTTGAGAGTTGAGAGCTTAAGGGATAGCTGATCAGTTTATTCATTGAACTTGACGCCCAGGGTTTTGGGGGTTTAGAGCTTGGGGGATAGCTGATATGTTTTTTGTTGATTTCGAGCGCCCAGGGTACTTGAGAGTTTAGAGCTTGGGGTAAAGCTGATCAGTTTCTTAATTAAACTTGACGCCCAGGGTTTTGGGGGTTTAGAGCTTGGGGGAAAGCTGATTAGTTTTTTTATTGAACTTGACTTCCAGAGTTTTTGGGGTTTAGAGCTTGGGGGATCGCTGATAAGTTTTTGTTGAACTCGAGCACCCAGGATTTTGGTAGTCTAGAGCTTGGAAGATAGCTGATCAGTTTATTCATTTAACTTGGGGGAAAGCTCATAAGTTTTTGTTGAACTCGATACCCTGGGCGTCAAGTCCAATGAATAAACTGATCAGCTATCCCCCAAGCTCTGAGCTCCCAAAACCCTGGGCGTCAAGACCAATGAATAAACTTGACGCCAAGGGCTTTGGTAGTTTAGAGCTTGGAGGATAGCTGATCAGTTTATTCATTGAACTTGATGCCCAGGGTTTTGGAGGTTTAGAGCTCGGAGGATAGCTGATCAGTTTATTAATTAAACTTGACGTCCAGAGTTTTTGGAGTTTAGAGCTTTGAGGATAACTGATCAGTTTATTCATTGAACGTGACGCCCAGGGATTTTGGGGTTTAGAGCTTGGGGGATCGCTGATAAGTTTTTGTTGAACTCGAGCGCCCAGGATTTCGGGGGTCTAGAGCTTGAAAGATAGCTGATCAGTTTATTCATTTAACTTGGGGGAAAGCTCATAAGTTTTTGTTGAACTCGAGCGCCCAAGGTATTGGGTGTTTTGAGCTTAGGGGATAGCTGATCAGTTTATTCATCGAACTTGACGCCCAGGGTTTTGGAGGTTAAGAGCTTGGGGGATAGCTGATCAGTTTATTCATTGAACTTGACGCCCAGGGCTTTGGTAGTTTAGAGCTTGGAGGATAGCTGATCAGTTTATTCATTGAACTTGATGCCCAAGGTTTGAATGAATAAACTTATCAGCTATCCCCCAAGCTCTAAACTTCCAAGACCCTGGGCATCAAGTTAAATGAATAAACTGATCAGCTATCCCCCAAGCTCTAAGCTCCCAAAACCCTGGGAGTCAAGTTCAATGAATTATCTGATCAGCTGTCCCCGAAGCTCTAAACCTCCAAAACCTTGGGCATCAAGTTCAATGAATAAACTGATCAGCTATCCCCCAAGCTCTAAGCTCCCAAAACCCTGGGAGTCAAGTTCAATGAATTAACTGATCAGCTATCCCCCAAGCTCTGAACTCCCAAAACCCTGGGCGTCAAGACCAATGAATAAACTGATCAGCTTTACCCCAAGCTCTGAACCCCCAAAACCCTGGGAGTCAAATTCAATGAATTAACTGATCAGCTATCCCCCAAGCTCTAAGCCCCAAAGTATCCTGGGCGCCGAGATCAACAGAAAAACGGATCAGCTATCCCCAATGTTTTTAACCCCCGAATACCCTGGGCGTCAAGTCCAATGAATAAACTGATCAGCTATCCCCCAAGCTCTGAGCTCCCAAAACCCTGGGCGTCAAGACCAATGAATAAACTTGACGCCAAGGGCTTTGGTAGTTTAGAGCTTGGGGGATAGCTGATCAGTTTATTCATTGAACTTAATGCCCAGGGTTTTTGGGGTTTAGAGCTTGGAAGATAGCTCATCAGTTTATTCATTTAACTTGATGCCCAGGGTTTTGAGGGTTTAGAGCTTGGGGGAAAGATGATAAGTTTTTTTGTTGAACTCGGTGCCCAGGGTACTTGGGGGTTTAGAACTTAGTAGATAGCTGATTAGTTTATTATTTGAACTTGACGCACGGGTTTGGGGTCTTAGAGTTTGGGGGATAGCAAATAAGTTTTTCGTTGAACTCGAGTGCCCAGGGTACTTGAGAGTTTACAGCCTAAGGGATAGCTGATCAGTTTATTCATTGAACTTGACGCCCAGAATTTTTTGGGTTTAGAGCTTGGGGGAAAGCTAATAAGTTTTTTTGTTGAATTCGGTGCCCAGGGTACTTGGGGGTTTAGAAATTGGGAGATAGCTGATTAGTTTATTCTTTGAACTTGACGCACGGGTTTGGGGTCTTAGAGCTTGGGGGATAGCAAATAAGTTTTTCGTTGAACTCGTGTGCCCAGGGTATTTGGGGGTTTGGAGCTTGGGGGATAGCTGATCAGATTATTCATTGAACTTGATGCCCAGGGTTTTGGAGGTTTAGAGCTTGGAGGATAGCTGATAAGTTTTTGTTGAACTCGAGCGCCCAGGATTTTGGGGGTCTAGAGCTTGGAAGATAGCTTATCAGTTTATTCATTTAACTTGGGGGAAAGCTCATAAGTTTTTGTTGAACTCGATACCCTGGGCGTCAAGTCCAATGAATAAACTGATCAGCTATCCCCCAAGCTCTGAGCTCCCAAAACCCTGGGCGTCAAGACCAATGAATAAACTTGACGCCAAGGGCTTTGGTAGTTTAGAGCTTGGAGGATAGCTGATCAGTTTATTCATTGAACTTGATGCCCAGGGTTTTGGAGGTTTAGAGCTCGGAGGATAGCTGATCAGTTTATTAATTAAACTTGACGCCCAGAGTTTTTGGAGTTTAGAGCTTTGAGGATAACTGATCGGTTTATTCATTGAACGTGACGCCCAGGGATTTTGGGGTTTAGAGCTTGGGGGATCGCTGATAAGTTTTTGTTGAACTCGAGCGTCAAGGATTTTGGGGGTCTAGAGCTTGAAAGATAGCTGATCAGTTTATTCATTTAACTTGGGGGAAAGCTCATAAGTTTTTGTTGAACTCGAGCGCCCAAGGTTTTGGGTGTTTTGAGCTTGGGGGATAGCTGATCAGTTTATTCATCGAACTTGACGCCCAGGGTTTTGGAGGTTAAGAGCTTGGGGGATAGCTGATCAGTTTATTCATTGAACTTGACGCCCAGGGCTTTGGTAGTTTAGAGCTTGGAGGATAGCTGATCAGTTTATTCATTGAACTTGATGCCCAAGGTTTGAATGAATAAACTTATCAGCTGTCCCCCAAGCTCTAAGCTCCCAAAACTCTGGGAGTCAAGTTCAATGAATTAACTGATCAGCTATCCCCCAAGCTCTGAACTCCCAAAACCCTGGGCGTCAAGACCAATGAATAAACTGATCAGCTATACCCCAAGCTCTGAACCCCCAAAACCCTGGGAGTCAAGTTCAATGAATTAACTGATCAGCTATCCCCAAAGTTTTTAACCCCCGAATACCCTGGGCGTTAAGTCCAATGAATAAACTGATCAGCTATCCCCCAAGCTCTGAGCTCCCAAAACCCTGGGCGTCAAGACCAATGAATAAACTTGACGCCAAGGGCTTTGGTAGTTTAGAGCTTGGAGGATAGCTGATCAGTTTATTAATTAAACTTGACGCCCAGAGTTTTTGGAGTTTAGAGCTTGGGGGATAGCTGATCAGTTTATTCATTGAACTTAATGCCCAGGGTTTTTGGGGTTTAGAGCTTGGAAGATAGCTCATCAGTTTATTCATTTAACTTGATGCCCAGGGTTTTTAGGGTTTAGAGCTTGGGGGAAAGCTGATAAGTTTTTTTGTTGAACTCGGTGCCCAGGGTACTTGAGAGTTTACAGCCTAAGGGATAGCTGATCAGTTTATTCATTGAACTTGACGCCCAGAATTTTGGGGGTTTAGAACTTGGGGGAAAGCTAATAATTTTTTTTGTTGAACTCGAGCGCCAAAGGTACTTGGGGGTTTAGAGCTTGGGGGATTGCTGATGAGTTAATTCATTGAACTTGACTCCCAGGTTTTGGGGGTTCAGAGCTTGGGGGATAGCTGATCAGTTTATTCATTGAACTTGACGCCCAGGGCTTTGGTAGTTTAGAGCTTGGAGGATAGCTGATCAGTTTATTCATTGAACTTGATGCCCAAGGTTTGAATGAATAAACTTATCAGCTGTCCCCCAAGCTCTAAGCTCCCAAAACTCTGGGAGTCAAGTTCAATGAATTAACTGATCAGCTATCCCCCAAGCTCTGAACTCCCAAAACCCTGGGCGTCAAGACCAATGAATAAACTGATCAGCTATACCCCAAGCTCTGAACCCCCAAAACCCTGGGAGTCAAGTTCAATGAATTAACTGATCAGCTATCCCCAAAGTTTTTAACCCCCGAATACCCTGGGCGTTAAGTCCAATGAATAAACTGATCAGCTATCCCCCAAGCTCTGAGCTCCCAAAACCCTGGGCGTCAAGACCAATGAATAAACTTGACGCCAAGGGCTTTGGTAGTTTAGAGCTTGGAGGATAGCTGATCAGTTTATTAATTAAACTTGACGCCCAGAGTTTTTGGAGTTTAGAGCTTGGGGGATAGCTGATCAGTTTATTCATTGAACTTAATGCCCAGGGTTTTTGGGGTTTAGAGCTTGGAAGATAGCTCATCAGTTTATTCATTTAACTTGATGCCCAGGGTTTTTAGGGTTTAGAGCTTGGGGGAAAGCTGATAAGTTTTTTTGTTGAACTCGGTGCCCAGGGTACTTGAGAGTTTACAGCCTAAGGGATAGCTGATCAGTTTATTCATTGAACTTGACGCCCAGAATTTTGGGGGTTTAGAACTTGGGGGAAAGCTAATAATTTTTTTTGTTGAACTCGAGCGCCAAAGGTACTTGGGGGTTTAGAGCTTGGGGGATTGCTGATGAGTTAATTCATTGAACTTGACTCCCAGGTTTTGGGGGTTCAGAGCTTGGGGGATAGCTGATCAGTTTATTCATTGAACTTGACGCCCAGGGCTTTGGTAGTTTAGCGCTTGGAGGATAGCTGATCAGTTTATTCATTGAACTTGATGCCCAAGGTTTGAATAAATAAACTTATCAGCTATCCCCCAAGGGTTAAACTTCCAAGACCCTAGGCATCAAGTTAAATGAATAAACTGATCAGCTATCCCCCAAGCTCTAAGCTCCCAAAACCCTGGGAGTCAAGTTCAATGAAATATCTGATCAGCTATCCCCCAAGCTCTGAACCCCCAAAACCCTGGGAGTCAAGTTGAATGAATAAACTGATCAGCTATCCTCCAAACTTTAAACTACCAAAGCCCTGGGCGTCAAGTTCAATGAATAAACTGATCAGCTATCCCCCAAGCTCTGAACCCCCAAAACCTGGGAGTCAAGTTCAATGAATTAACTCATCAGCAATCCCCCAAGCTCTAAACCCCCAAGTACCTTTGGCGCTCGAGTTCAACGAAAAACTTATTTGCTATCCCCCAAGCTCTAAGACCCCAAACGCGTGCGTCAAGTTCAAAGAATAAACTAATCAGCTATCTCCCAAGTTCTAAACCACCAAGTACCCTGGGCACCGAGTTCAACAAAAAAACTTATCAGCTTTCCCCCAAGCTCTAAACCCCCAAAATTCTGGGCATCAAGTTCAATGAATAAACTGATCAGCTATCCCCCAAGCTCTAAGCTCCCAAAACCCTGGGAGTCAAGTTCAATAAAAAAACTGATCAGCTATCCCCCAAGCTCTAAAGCCCCAAAAGCCTGGGCGTCAAGTTCAATGAATAAACTGATAAGCTGTCCCCCAAGCTCTGAGCTCCCAAAACCCTGGGCGTCAAGACCAATGAATAAACTGATCAGCTATACCCCAAGCTCTAAGCTCCCAAAACCCTGGGAGTCAAGTTCAATGAATTAACTGATCAGCTATCCCCCAAGCTCTGAACCCCTAAAACCCTGGGAGTCTAGTTCAATGAATTAACTGATCAGCTATACCCCAAGCTCTGAACCCCCAAAACCCTGGGAGTCAAGTTTAATGAATAAACTGATCAGCTGTCCCCCAAGCTCTAAACCTCCAAAACCCTGGGCATCAAGTTCAATGAATAAACTGATCAGCTATCCCCCAAGCTCTAAGCTCCCAAAACCCTGGGCGTCAAGTTCAATGAATAAACTGATCAGCTATCCCCCAAGCTCTGAACCCCCAAAACCTGGGAGTCAAGTTCAATGAATTAACTCATCAGCAATCCCCCAAGCTCTAAACCCCCAAGTACCTTTGGCGCTCGAGTTCAACGAAAAACTTATTTGCTATCCCCCAAGCTCTAAGACCCCAAACGCGTGCGTCAAGTTCAAAGAATAAACTAATCAGCTATCTCCCAAGTTCTAAACCACCAAGTACCCTTGGCACCGAGTTCAACAAAAAAACTTATCAGCTTTCCCCCAAGCTCTAAACCCCCAAAATTCTGGGCATCAAGTTCAATGAATAAACTGATCAGCTATCCCCCAAGCTCTAAGCTCCCAAAACCCTGGGAGTCAAGTTCAATAAAAAAACTGATCAGCTATCCCCCAAGCTCTAAACCCCCAAAAGCCTGGGCGTCAAGTTCAATGAATAAACTGATCAGCTGTCCCCCAAGCTCTGAGCTCCCAAAACCCTGGGCGTCAAGACCAATGAATAAACTGATCAGCTATACCCCAAGCTCTAAGCTCCCAAAACCCTGGGAGTCAAGTTCAATGAATTAACTGATCAGCTATCCCCCAAGCTCTGAACCCCTAAAACCCTGGGAGTCTAGTTCAATGAATTAACTGATCAGCTATACCCCAAGCTCTGAACCCCCAAAACCCTGGGAGTCAAGTTTAATGAATAAACTGATCAGCTGTCCCCCAAGCTCTAAACCTCCAAAACCCTGGGCATCAAGTTCAATGAATAAACTGATCAGCTATCCTCCAAGCTTTAAACTACCAAAGCCCTGGGCGTCAAGTTCAATGAATAAACTGATCAGCTATCCCCCAAGCTCTGAACCCCCAAAACCTGGGAGTCAAGTTCAATGAATTAACTCATCAGCAATCCCCCAAGCTCTAAACCCCCAAGTACCTTTGGCGCTCGAGTTCAACGAAAAACTTATTTGCTATCCCCCAAGCTCTAAGACCCCAAACGCGTGCGTCAAGTTCAAAGAATAAACTAATCAGCTATCTCCCAAGTTCTAAACCACCAAGTACCCTGGGCACCGAGTTCAACAAAAAAACTTATCAGCTTTCCCCCAAGCTCTAAACCCCCAAAATTCTGGGCATCAAGTTCAATGAATAAACTGATCAGCTATCCCCCAAGCTCTAAGCTCCCAAAACCCTGGGAGTCAAGTTCAATAAAAAAACTGATCAGCTATCCCCCAAGCTCTAAACCCCCAAAAGCCTGGGCGTCAAGTTCAATGAATAAACTGATCAGCTGTCCCCCAAGCTCTGAGCTCCCAAAACCCTGGGCGTCAAGACCAATGAATAAACTTGACGCCAAGGGCTTTGGTAGTTTGGAGCTTGGAGGATTGCTGATCAGTTTATTTATTGAACTTGATGCCAAGGGTTTTGGAGGTTTAGAGCTTGCTGGATAGCTGATCAGTTTATTAATTAAACTTGACGCCCAGAGTTTTTGGAGTTTAGAGCTTGGGGCATAGCTGATCAGTTTATTCATTGAACTTAATGCCCAGGGTTTTTGGGGTTTAGAGCTTGGAAGATAGCTCATCAGTTTATTCATTTAACTTGATGCCCAGGGTTTTGAGGGTTTAGAGCTTGGGGGAAAGCTGATAAGTTTTTTTGTTGAACTCGGTGCCCAGGGTACTTGAGGGTTTAGATCTTGGAAGATAGCTGATTAGTTTATTCTTTGAACTTGACGCACGCGTTTGGGGTCTTAGAGCTTGGGGGATAGCAAATAAGTTTTTCGTTGAACTCGAGCGCCAAAGGTACTTGGGGGTTTAGAGCTTGGGGGATTGCTGATGTGTTAATTCATTGAACTTGACTCCCAGGTTTTGGGGGTTCAGAGCTTAGGGGATAGCTGATCAGTTTATTCATTGGTCTTGACGTTCAGGGTTTTGGGAGCCTAGAGCTTGGGGGATAACTGATCAGTTTATACATTTAACTTGACGCCCAGGGAATTCGGGGGTTAAAAGCTTAGGAGGTAGCTGATCAGTTTTTTTGTTGATCTTGGTGCCCAGGGTACATGGGGGTTTAGAGCTTGGGGGATAGCTGATCAGTTCATTCATTGAACTTGATGCCCAGGGTATTTCGGGATTGAGAGCTTGGGGGATAGCTGATCAGTTCATTCATTTAACTTGATGCCCAGGGTTTTGAGGGTTTATAGCTTGGGGGATAGCTGATATGTTTTTTTGTTGAACTCAGTGCCCAGGGTACTTGGGGGTTTAGAGCTTGGGAGATAGCTGATTAGTTTATTCTTTGAACTTGACGGAAGGGTTTGGGGTCTTAGAGCTTGGGGGATAGCAAATAAGTTTTTCGTTGAACTCGAGCGCCCAGGGTACTTGAGAGTAAAGAGCTTAAGGGATAGCTGATCAGTTTATTCATTGAACTTGACGCCCAGGGTTTTGGGGGCTTAGAGCTTGGGGGAAAGCTGATAAAATTTTTTGTTGAACTCAGTGCCCAGGGTACTTGGGGGTTTAGAGCTTGGGGGATTGCTGATTAGTTAATTCATTGAACTTGACTCCCAGGTTTTGGGGGTTCAGAGCTTGGGGGATAGCTGATAGTTTTTTGTTGAAATCGAGCGCCCAGTGTACTTGAGAGTTTAGAGTTTGGGGGAAAGCTGATCAGTTTATTTATTGAACTTGACGCCCAGGGTTTTGGGGGTTCAGAGCTTGGGGGAAAGCTGATAAGTTTTTTTGTTAAACTCGGGTGCCCAGAGTAGTTGGGGGTTTCAAGCTTTTGAAATAGCTGATCAGTTTTTTTGTTGATCTCGGCACCCAATATACTTTGGGGCTTGGAGCTTTGGAGATAGCTGATCAGTTTATTCATTGAATTTGACGCCCGGGTTTAGGGGCTTAGAGGTTGGGGGATTGATGATAAGTTTTTCGTTGAACTCGAGCGCCCAGGGTACTTGGGGGCTTAGAGTTTGGGGGATGGCTGATCAGTTAATTCATTGAACTTGACTCCCAGGGTTTTGGGGGTTCAGAGCTTGGGGGATAGCTGATCAGTTTATTCTTGGTCTTGACACCCAGGGTTTTGGGAGCTTAGAGCTTGGGGGATAGCTGATCAGTTTTTCTGTTGATCTCGGTGCCCAGGATACTTTGGGGCTTAGAGCTTTGGAGATAGCTGATCAGTTTAATCATTGAACTTGACGCCCGGGTTTGGAGTCTTAGAGCTTGGGGGATAGCTGATAAGTTTTTCGTTGAACTCGAGTACCCAGGGTACTTGGGGGCTTGGAGCTTATGGGATGGCTGATCAGTGAATTCATTGAACTTGACTCCCAGGGTTTTGGGGGTTCAGAGCTTGGGGGATAGCTGATCAGTTTATTCATTGAACTTGACGCCCAGGGTTTTGGGGGTTTAGAGCTTCTTGATTGGACACATGCACTCAGGGTATTTAAGAGTTTAGAGCTTAGGGGGTAGCCGATCAGCATTTTATTGAACTCGGGCGCCTAGGGTTTCTTTGGGTTTACAGTTTGGGGGTTAGCTGTCTAGTTCTTTTGTTGAACACGGTGCCCAGGCTATTTAGAGGTTCAGAGCTTGGGAGACAGCTTATCAGTTTATTCGTTGAACTTGACGCCCAGTATTTTGGGGGTTTAGAGCTTAGGGGATAGCCGACTAGTTGTTTTGGTTGAACTCGGGCACCTAGGGTATCTGGGAGTTTAAAGCTTGGGACATAGCCATACAGTTTTTCTGTTGAACTTAATCACCCAGGTTACTTGGGGGTTCAGAGCTTGGGGGATAGCTAATTAGTTTATTAATTGAGCTCGACGCCCAGGGTTTTAGGAATTTCGAATTTGGGGGAAGGCTGATCAGTTTTTTTGTTGAACTAGGGCATCCTGGGTTGTGGGAGGTTCAAGGTTTGAGTTTTTTTTTTTTATAAATTAGGTACTGAACTGTTGAGAGTTGAAAAATATTAAGATAAGTTGGGGGGGGGGGGTTTATCAGCTATCCCCCAAGCTCTCAACCCGAAAACTTTGGGCGTCAAGTTCAATTAAAAAACTTATCAGCTATCCCCCAAGCTCTAAGCCCCCAAATACCCTGGGCTTCAAGTTCAATCAAAAAACTGATCAGCTATCCCCCAAGCTCGAAACCCCTCAAACCCTGGGCGTTAAGTTCAATGAATAAACTGATGAGCTATCCCCCAAGCTCTAGACCCCCAAATACCCTGGCCGCCCGGGTTCAATAAAAAACCTGATCAGCTATCCCCCAAGCTCCAAACCACCAAAACCCTGGGCGTTAAGTTCAATGAATAAACTGATCAGCTATCTCCCAAGCTCTCAACCCCAAAGTACCCTGGTCGACAAGATCAACAAAGAAACTGATCAGCTGTTCCCCAAGCTGTAAGCCCCCAAATACCCTGGGCGTCAAAGTCAATGAATAAATTGATCAGCTATCCCCCAAGCTCTAAGCCCCCAAAACACTCGGCGTTAAGTTCAATGAATAAACTGATCAGCTATCCCCCAAGCTCTCAGCCTACAAATACCCCGGGCACCCTAGTTCAATAAAAAAACTGGTCAGCTATCCCCCAAGCTCTAAACCCCAAAGTACCCTGGTCGACGAGATCAACAAAGAAACCGATCAGCTGTTCCCCAAGCTGTAAGCCCCCAAATACCCTGGGCGCCCGTGTTCAACTAAAAAACATATCAGCTGTTCCCCAAGCTGTAGACCCCAAAATACCCTGGGCACTCGAGTTCGACAAAAAAACTTATCGGCCATCCCGCAAGCTCTAAACCCCTAAAATCCTGGGCATCAAGTTCAATGAATAAATTGATGAGCGATCCCACAAGCTGAAAAGCCCCAAAACCCTGGGCGTCAAGTTCAATGTTTTAACTGATCAGCTATCCCCCAAGCTGTAAACCCTCAACTACCCTGGGCACCCGAGTTCAACAAAAAAACTTATAGGCTATCCCCCAAGCTATAAACCCTCAAAACCCTGGGCTCCCGAATTCAACAAAAAAAACTTATCAGCTATCCTGCAAGCAATCAGCCACCAAATACCCTGGGCACCCGAATTCCACAAAAAAACTTATCCCCTATCCCCAATGCTCTATACCCTCAAACTCTGGGCGTCAAGTTCAATAAAAAAAACTGATCTGCTATCCCCCAAGCTCTAAGCCCCAAAGTACCCTGAAAGCTCGAGTTTAACAAAAAAAATATATCAGATACCCCCAAGCTCTTATCCCCCAAACCTCTGGGCGTCAAGTTCAATGAATAAAATGATGAGCGATCCCCCAAGCTGTTAACCCCCAAAACCCTGGGCGTCAAGTTCAATGTTTTGACTGATCAGCTATCCCCCAAGCTCTAAACCCTCAAAACCCTGGGCTCCCGAGTTCAACAAAAAAAACTTATCAGCTATCCTGCAAGCAATCAGCCTTCAAATACCCTGGGCACCGGAGTTCAACAAAAAAACTTATCCGCTATCCCCCGAGCTCTAAACCCTCAAACTTTGGACGTCAAGTTCGATAAATAAACTTATCAGCTATCTCCCAAGCTCTAGACTCCCACGTACCCTGGTCACCGAGATCAACAATGAAACTAATCAGCTGTTCTCCAAGCTGTAAGCCCCCAAATACCCTGGGCAGCCGAGTTCAACAAAAAAACTTATTAGATATCCCCCAAACTCTAAACCCCCTAAATTCTGGGCGTCAAACTCAATCTATAAGTTGATCAGCTATCCCCCAAGCTCTAATCCCCAAAAAACCCTAGGCGTCCAGTTCAATATATAAACTGATCAGCTATCCCCCAAGCTCTATGCCCCTAAAACCCTGGGCGTCAAAGTCAATGAATAAACTAATCAGCTATCTCCCAAGCTCTAAACTTCCAAAACCCTGGGTGTTCAGTTCAATGAATAAACTGATGAGCTATCCTCCAAGCTCTAAACCCCCAAGTGTCCTGGTCACCGAGATCAACAAAAAAACTTATCGGCTATTTCCCAAGCTCTAAGCCCCCAAATACGCTGGGCGCCCGATTTCAATAAAAAAACTGATCAGATATCCCCCAAACTCTAAACCCCCAAAATCCTGGGCGTCAAGTTCAATATATAAACTGATCAGCTATTCCCCAAGCTCTAATCCCCGAAAACCCTTAGCGTTAAGTTCAATGAATAAACTGATCAGGCATCCCTTAAGCTCTAAACCCCAAAGTACCCTGGGCGCCCGTGTTCACCAAAAAAACATATCAGCCGTTCCCTAAGCTAAAAACTCCCAAATACCTTGGGCACTCGAGTTCGACAAAAAAACTTATCGGCCATCACGCAAGTTTTAAACCTCCAAGACCCTGGGCGTCAAGTTCAATGAATAAAATGATGAGCGATCCTCCAAGCTATAAAACCCCAAAACCCTGGGCGTCAAGTTCAATGTATAAACTGATCAGCTATCCCCCAAGCTCTAATCCCCCAAGTACCCTGGGTGCCGTAATCAACAAAAAAACTGATCAGCTATCCTCCAAACTTTAAACCCCCAAATACCCTGGGCACCCGAGTTCACCAAAAAACTTATCGGCTATCCCCCAAGCTCTCATTACAAAACTCTGAGCGTCAAGTTCAATGAATAAACTGATCAGCTATCCTCCAAGCTCTGAACCCTCAAGTACCCTGGTTGCCGAGATCAACAAAAAAACTGATCAGCTATCCCGCAAGCTTTAAACCCCCAAATACCCTTGGCACCCTAGTTCAACAAGGAAACTAATCGGCTATCTCCCAAGCTCCAAACCCCTAAAACCCTGGGCGTCAAGTTCAAGGAATGAACTGATGAGCTATCCCCCAAGCTTTAAACCCCCGAATACCCTGGGAACCCGAGTTCAACAAAAAAACTTATCGGCTATCCCCCAAGCTGTAAATCTCCAAAACCCTGGGCGTCAAGTTCAATGAATAAACTGTTCAGCTATCATCCAAGCCCGAATCCCCTTTGGGGGATAGCTGATAAGTTTTTTTATTGAACTTGGGCGCCCAGGGTATTTGGGGGTTCAGAGCTTGGGGAATAGCTGATCTGTTAACTCATTGAACTCAATGCCCAGGGTATTTGGGGGTTGAGAGCTTGGGGGATAGCTGATCAGTTAATTCATTGAACTTGACGCCCAGGGTTTTGGGGGAAAGCAGATAAGTTTATTCATTAAACTTGACGCCCAGGGTTTTTGGAGTTTAGAGCTTGGGGAAAAGCTGATCAGTTTATTCATTGAACTTGATGCTCAGGGTTTTTAAGGGTTTAGAGCTTTGGAGATAGCTGATCAGTTTATTCATTGCACTTGACGCCCGGGTTTGGGGTCTTAGAGCTTGGGTGATAGCTGATAAGTTTTTCGTTGAATTCGGGTGCCCAGGGTACTTGGGGGTTTAGAGCTTGGGGGATAGCTGCCCAGTTAATTCATTGAACTTGACGCCCAGGGCTTTGAGAGTTTAGAGCTTTGAAGATAGCTGATCAATTTATTCATTTAACTCCGCGCCCAGAGTTTTGGAGATTTATAGCTTGGGGAAAAGCTGATAAGTTCTTTTGTTTAACTCGGTTGCCCAGGGTATTTGGGGCTTTGAAGCCTTTGAGATAGCTGTAAGTTTATTCATTTAACTTGACGCCAAGTGTTTTGGGAGTTTATAGCTTGGAGAAAGCTGATAAAGTTTTTTGTTGAACTCGGGTGCCCAGGGTATTTGGGGGTTTAAAGCTTTGGGGATAGCTGATCAGTTTTTTTGTTGATCTCGGTGCCCAGGGCACTTGGGTGTCTAGAGCTTAAAGAATAGCTGATCAATTATTTCATTGAACTTGACTCCCAAGGTTTTGGTGTTTCAGAGCTTGGGGGATAGCTGATCAGATTATTCGTTGAACTTGACTACCAGGGTTTTGGGAGTTCAGAGCTTGGGGGATAGCTGATCAGTTTATTCATTGGACTTGATGCCCAGGGTTTTTTGGGTTTAGAGCTTGGGGGATAGCTGATATGTTTTTTGTTGAACTCGAGCGCCCAGGGTAGTTGAGAGTTTAGAGCTTGGGAGAAAGCTGATCAGTTTCTTAATTGAACTTGACGCCCAGGGTTTTGGGGGTTTAGAGCTTGGGGGAAAGCTGATAAGTTTTTTTGTTGAACTCGGGTGCCCAGAGTAATTGGGGGTTTCAAGCTTTTGGGATAGCTGATAAGTTTTTTTGTTGATCTTGTAGCCCAGGGTACTTAGGGGTTTAGAGCTTGGGAGATAGCTAATCAGTTTATTCTTTGAACTTGGAGCCCGGGTTTGGGGTTTGAGAGCTCGGGGGATAGCTGATAAGTTTTTCGTTGAACTCGAGCGCCCAGGGTACTTGGGGGTTTAGAGCTTGGGGGATGGCTGATCAGTTAATTCATTGAACTTGACTCCCAGGGTTTTGGGGGTTCAGAGCTTGGGGGATAGCTGATCAGTTTATTCATTGGTCTTGTCACCCAGGGTTTTTGGAGCTTAGGGCTTGGGGGATAGCTGATCAGTTTTTCTGTTGATCCCGGCGCCCAGGATACTTTGGGGCTTAGAGCTTTGGAGATAGCTGATCAGTTTATTCATTGAACTTGACGCCCGGGTTTGGAGTCTTAGAGCTTGGGGGATAGCTGATAAGTTTTTCGTTGAACTCGAGTACCCAGGGTACTTGGGGGTTTAGAGCTTATGTGATGGCTGATCATTGAATTTATTGAACTTGACTCCCAGGGTTTTGGGGGTTCAGAGCTTGGGATATAGCTGATCAGTTAATTCATTGAACTTGACTCCCAGGGTTTTGGGAGCTTAAAGCTTTTGGGATAGCTGATCAGTCTATTCATTGAACTTGACGCCCAGGGTCTTGGAAGTTTAGAGCTTGGGGGTAGCTGATAAGTTTATTCATTGAACTTGACGCCCAGGGTTTTGGGGGTTTAGAGCTTGGGGGATAGCTGATCAGTTTTTTTATTGCTCTTGACTTCCAGAGTTTTTAGGGTTTAGAGCTTGGGCGATAGCTTATCAGTTTTTTTATTGTACTCGTGTGCCCAGGGTGTTTGGACGTTAAGGTCTTGGTGGATAGCTGATCAGTTAATTTATTGAGCTTGACGTCAAGGGCTTTGGTGGTTTAGAGCTTGGAGGATAGCTGATCAGTTTATTCATTGAACTTGACGCCCAGGGATTTTGGGGTTTAGAGCTTGGGGGATAGCTGATCGGTTTTTTGATTGAACTTGACGCCCGGCTTTGGGAGTTTAGAGCTTAGGGGATCGCTGATAAGTTAATTCATTGAGCTTGACGCCCAGGGTTTTGGGGGTCTAGAGCTTGGAAGATAGCTGATCAGTTTATTCATTTAACTTGACGCCCAGTGTTTTGGGAGTTTATAGCTTAGAGAAAGCTGATAAGTTTTTTTTTTGAACTCGGGTGCCCAGGTTATTTGGGGGTGTAGAGCTTTGGAGATAGCTGATCAGTTTATTCTTTGAACTTGACGCCCGGGTTTTGGGTCTTAGAGCCTCGGGGATGGCTGATCAGTTTTTTTGTTGATCTCGGCGTACAGAATACTTGGGGTTTTGGAGCTTGGGGGATAGTTGATGAGTTTTTTTTGTTGAATTTGGGCGCCCAGGAAATTTTGGGGTACAGAGCTTGGGGAACAGCTGGTTAGTTTTTTTATTGAACTCGGGCGCCCAGGCTATTTGGTGGCTGTATACCCTGGCCGCCCGAGTTCAATAAAAAACCTGATCAGCTATCCCCTAAGCTCCAAACTCCCGAAACCCTGGGCGTCAAGTTCAATGAATAAACTGATCAGCTATCTCCCAAGCTCCAAACCCTCAAGTACCCTGGGGGCCGAGATAAAAAAAAAAACTGATCAGCTATTCCCCAATCTTTAAACCCCTATATACCCTAGGCACCCGAGTTCAACAAAAAAACTTATCGGCTATCCTCCAAGCTCTCAGCCACCGAATACCCCGGGTGCCTAAGTTCAATAAAAAAACTAATCAGCTGTTCCCCAAGCTGTAAGCGTCCAAATACCCAGGGCACCGAGATCAACAAAAAAAACTGATCAGCTATCCCCCAAGCTTTAAACCCCCAAATACCCTAGGCGCCCGAGTTCTATAAAAGAACTGATAGGCTATCCCCCAAGCCCTAAACCTTCAAAACCCTTGTTGCCCGATTTCAACAAAAAAAGCTACCAACGAATTTTTTATTTTTTTTATAACTATAAAATAAAATCCACAACCTTATTGTGGAACAAAAAACAAAAAAAAAACACTTCTCATGGACTTGATATTTTAAATACGATATAACGTACGTTTAACTTCTAAAATTATTCTACTCGATAACCAGAGTTTTTAGAGGTTTAGAGCTTGGGGGATAGCTGATAAGTTTTTTGTTGATCTCGGGCGCCTAGGGTATTTGGGGGCTTGGAGCTTGGGGAATACCCTACTAGTTTTTTTTGTTGAACTCGGACGCCCAGTTTATTTGGGCGTTTAAATTTTGGGGGATAGCTGACCACTTGTTTTTTTGAACTCGGGCACCCAGGCTCTTTGGAGTTTACAGCTTGGGGGATACCTAATTAGTTTATTTATTGAGCTTGACGCCCAGGGTTTTGGGGGATTAGAGCTTGGGAGATAGCTGATCAGTTTTTTTTCAACTCGGGCGCCCAGGGTATTTGGGGGCTTAGAGCTTGGGGGATAGCTCATTAGTTTTTTTATTGAACTCGGGCGCCCAGGGTATTTGGTGGCTAAGTGCTTGTAAGATAGCAAATTAGTTTTTTTGTTGAACTTGGGTGCTCAGGGTACTTTGGGGTTTAGAATTTGGAGGATAGCTGATCGGTTCATTCATTTAACTTGACGCTCAGGGTTTCGTGATCTTAGAGCTTTTGAAATAGCCGATCAGTTTTTTTGTTGATTTTGAGTGCCCTGGGTACTTGAGGGTTTAGAATTTGGAGGATAGCTGATCGGTTCATTCATTTAACTTGACGCTCAGGGTTTTGTGGGCTTAGAGCTTTTGGAATAGCCGATCAGTTTTTTTATTGAACTCAGGCGCATAGTGTTTTCGGGGGTATACAGCCTGCGGGATAGTCGATCAATTTTTTCGTTAAACTTAGCGCCAAGGGAACTTGGGGTTTAAAGCTAGGAGGATTGCTGATCAGTTTTTTTGTTGATCTCGGCGCCCAGGGTATTTGAGTGTTTAGAGCTTTGGGGATAGCCGATAAGTTTTTTTTGTTGAATGCGGGCGCCCAGGATATTTGGGGGCTTACAGCTTGGGGAACAGCTGATTAGTTTTTTTATTGAACTCGGGCGCCCAGGGTTTTTGGTCGCTGAGAGCTTGGAGGATAGCCGATAAGTTTTTTTGTTGATCTTGGCGTCCAGGGTACTTGGGGGCTTAGAGCTTGGGGGATAGCTGATCAGTTTATTCATTGAACTTTAGGCTCAGGGTTTTGGGGGTTTTGAGCATGAGGGAAAGCCGACCAGTTGTTTTGGTTGAACTCGGGCACCTAGGGTATCTGGGAGTGTAAAGCTTGGGGCATAGCCGTCCAGTTTTTCTGTTGAACTTAATCACCCAGGTTACTTGGGGGTTCACAGCTTGGGGGATAGCTAATTAGTTTATTAATTGAGCTCGACGCCCAGGATCTTAGGGGTTTCGAACTTGGAGGATGGCTGATCAGTTTTTTTGTTGAACTAGGGCATCCTGGGTTGTGTGAGGTTCAAGGTTTGAGTTTTTTTTTTATAAATTAGGTACTGAACTGTTTAGAGTTGAAAAATATTAAGATTAGTTGGGGGGGGGGGGGTTATCAGCTATCCCTCTAGCTCGAAACCCCCAACTACCCTGTGAGCCAAGATAACAAAAAAACTGATAAGCTATCCCTCAAGCTTTAAACCTCCAAATACCCTGGGCACCCGAGTTTAACAAAAAAACTTTTCGACTATCCTCCAAGCTCTAAGCCCCCAAATACCCTGAGGCCCAAATTCAATGAATTAACTGATCAGCTACCCCCCAAGCTCTAAACACCCAAATACCCTGGTCACCCGAGTTTAATTAGTAAACCGATTAGCTATCACCCAAGCTCTAAACCCCAAAACTTTCGGCGTCAAGTTCAATAAAAAATCTAATCAGCTATCCCCCAAGCTCTGAGCCCCCAAAACCCTGGGGTTCAAGTTCAATGAATAAACTGATCAGCTATCCTCCAAGCTCTAAACCCTCAAATACCCCGGGCGCCCGGGTTCATTAAAAAAACTGATCAGCTATCCCCCAAGCTCGAAACTCCCAAAACCCTGGGCGTCAAGTTCAATGAATAAATTGATCAGCTATCCCCCAAGCTTTAAACTCCCAAAACCCTGGGCGTCAAGTTCAATGAATTAACTGATCAGCTATCGCCCAAGCTCTAAACTCCAAATACCCTGGGCACCCGAGTTCAATAAAAAAACTGACAAGCTATCCCCCAAGCTCTAAACCCTTGAAACCCTGGGCGTCAAGTTCAATGTATAAACTGATGAGCTATCCCCCAAGCTCTAAACCCCCAAATAACCTGGCCGCCCGAGTTCAATAAAAAACCTGATCAGCTATCCCCCAAGCTCCAAACTCCCAAGACCCTGGGCTTCGAGTTCAATCAAAAAACTGATCAGCTATCCCCCAAGCTTAAAAATCCTCAAACCCTGGGCGTCAAGTTCAATGAATAAACTGATGAGCTATCCCCCAAGCTCTAAACCCCCAAATACCCTGGCCACCCGAGTTCAATAAAAAACCTGATCAGCTATCCCCTAAGCTCCAAACTCCAAAAACCCTGGGCGTCAAGTTCAATGAATAAACTGATCAGCTATCTCCCAAGCTCCAAACCCTCAAGTACCCTGGGGGCCGAGATCAACAAAAAAACTGATCAGCTATCCCCCAATCTTTAAACCCCCATATACCCTGGGCACCCGAGTTCAACAAAAAAACTTATCGGCTATCCTCCAAGCTCTCAGCCACCGAATACCCCGGTTGCCTAAGTTCAATAAAAAAACTAATCAGCTGTTCCCCAAGCTGTAAGCGTCCAAATACCCAGGGCGCTGAGATCAACAAAAAAAACTGATCAGCTATCCCCCAAGCTTTAAACCCCCAAATACCCTAGGCGCCCGAGTTCTACAAAAGAACTGATTGGCTATCCCCCAAGCCCTAAACCTTCAAAACCCTGGTTGCCCGATTTCAACAAAAAAAGCTACCAACGAATTTTTTATTTTTTTTATAACTATAAAATAAAATCCACAACCTTATTGTGGAACAAAAAACAAAAAAAAAACACTTCTCATGGGCTTGATATTTTAAATACGATAAAACGTACGTTTAACTTCTAAAATTATTCTACTCGATAACCAGAGTTTTTAGAGGTTTAGAGCTTGGGGGATAACTGATAAGTTTTTTGTTGATCTCGGGCGCCTAGGGTATTTGGGGGTTTGGAGCTTGGGGAATACCCTACTAGTTTTTTATGTTGAACTCGGACGCCCAGTTTATTTGGGCGTTTAAATTTTGGGGGATAGCTGACCATTTGTTTTTTTTTGAACTCGGGCACCCAGGCTCTTTGGAGTTTACAGCTTGGGGGATAACTAATTAGTTTATTTATTGAGCTTGACGCCCAGGGTTTTGGGGTTTAGAGCTTTGGAGATAGCTGATCAGTTTTTTTTCAACTCGGGCGCCCAGGGTATTTGGGGGCTTAGAGCTTGGGGGCTAGCTGATCAGTTTATTCATTGAACTTGACGCCCAGGGTTTTGGAGGTTTAGAGCTTGAGGGATAGCTAATCAGTTTCTTTGTTGAACTCGGGCACCTAGGGTATTTCGGGGCTTAGAGCTTGGGGGATAGCTCATTAGTTTTTTTGTTGATCTCGGCGCCCAGGGTATTTGAGTGTTTAGAGCTTTGGGGATAGCCGATAAGTTTTTTTTGTTGAATGCGGGCGCCCAGGATATTTGGGGGCTTACAGCTTGGGGAACAGCTGATTAGTTTTTTTATTGAACTCGGGCGCCCAGGGTTTTTGGTCGCTGAGAGCTTGGAGGATAGCCGATAAGTTTTTTTGTTGATCTTGGCGTCCAGGGTACTTGGGGGCTTAGAGCTTGGGGGATAGCTGATCAGTTTATTCATTGAACTTTAGGCTCAGGGTTTTGGGGGTTTTGAGCATGAGGGAAAGCCGACCAGTCATTTTGGTTGAACTCGGGCACCTAGGGTATCTGGGAGTGTAAAGCTTGGGGCATAGCCGTCCAGTTTTTCTGTTGAACTTAATCACCCAGGTTACTTGGGGGTTCACAGCTTGGGGGATAGCTAATTAGTTTATTAATTGAGCTCGACGCCCAGGATCTTAGGGGTTTCGAACTTGGAGGATGGCTGATCAGTTTTTTTGTTGAACTAGGGCATCCTGGGTTGTGTGAGGTTCAAGGTTTGAGTTTTTTTTTTATAAATTAGGTACTGAACTGTTTAGAGTTGAAAAATATTAAGATTAGTTGGGGGGGGGGGGGTTATCAGCTATCCCTCTAGCTCGAAACCCCCAACTACCCTGTGAGCCAAGATAACAAAAAAACTGATAAGCTATCCCTCAAGCTTTAAACCTCCAAATACCCTGGGCACCCGAGTTTAACAAAAAAACTTTTCGACTATCCTCCAAGCTCTAAGCCCCCAAATACCCTGAGGCCCAAATTCAATGAATTAACTGATCAGCTACCCCCCAAGCTCTAAACACCCAAATACCCTGGTCACCCGAGTTTAATTAGTAAACCGATTAGCTATCACCCAAGCTCTAAACCCCAAAACTTTCGGCGTCAAGTTCAATAAAAAATCTAATCAGCTATCCCCCAAGCTCTGAGCCCCCAAAACCCTGGGGTTCAAGTTCAATGAATAAACTGATCAGCTATCCTCCAAGCTCTAAACCCTCAAATACCCCGGGCGCCCGGGTTCATTAAAAAAACTGATCAGCTATCCCCCAAGCTCGAAACTCCCAAAACCCTGGGCGTCAAGTTCAATGAATAAATTGATCAGCTATCCCCCAAGCTTTAAACTCCCAAAACCCTGGGCGTCAAGTTCAATGAATTAACTGATCAGCTATCGCCCAAGCTCTAAACTCCAAATACCCTGGGCACCCGAGTTCAATAAAAAAACTGACAAGCTATCCCCCAAGCTCTAAATCCTTGAAACCCTGGGCGTCAAGTTCAATGTATAAACTGATGAGCTACCCCCCAAGCTCTAAACCCCCAAATAACCTGGCCGCCCGAGTTCAATAAAAAACCTGATCAGCTATCCCCCAAGCTCCAAACTCCCAAGACCCTGGGCTTCGAGTTCAATCAAAAAACTGATCAGCTATCCCCCAAGCTTAAAAATCCTCAAACCCTGGGCGTCAAGTTCAATGAATAAACTGATGAGCTATCCCCCAAGCTCTAAACCCCCAAATACCCTGGCCACCCGAGTTCAATAAAAAACCTGATCAGCTATCCCCTAAGCTCCAAACTCCAAAAACCCTGGGCGTCAAGTTCAATGAATAAACTGATCAGCTATCTCCCAAGCTCCAAACCCTCAAGTACCCTGGGGGCCGAGATCAACAAAAAAACTGATCAGCTATCCCCCAATCTTTAAACCCCCATATACCCTGGGCACCCGAGTTCAACAAAAAAACTTATCGGCTATCCTCCAAGCTCTCAGCCACCGAATACCCCGGTTGCCTAAGTTCAATAAAAAAACTAATCAGCTGTTCCCCAAGCTGTAAGCGTCCAAATACCCAGGGCGCTGAGATCAACAAAAAAAACTGATCAGCTATCCCCCAAGCTTTAAACCCCCAAATACCCTAGGCGCCCGAGTTCTACAAAAGAACTGATTGGCTATCCCCCAAGCCCTAAACCTTCAAAACCCTGGTTGCCCGATTTCAACAAAAAAAGCTACCAACGAATTTTTTATTTTTTTTATAACTATAAAATAAAATCCACAACCTTATTGTGGAACAAAAAACAAAAAAAAAACACTTCTCATGGGCTTGATATTTTAAATACGATAAAACGTACGTTTAACTTCTAAAATTATTCTACTCGATAACCAGAGTTTTTAGAGGTTTAGAGCTTGGGGGATAACTGATAAGTTTTTTGTTGATCTCGGGCGCCTAGGGTATTTGGGGGTTTGGAGCTTGGGGAATACCCTACTAGTTTTTTATGTTGAACTCGGACGCCCAGTTTATTTGGGCGTTTAAATTTTGGGGGATAGCTGACCACTTGTTTTTTTTGAACTCGGGCACCCAGGCTCTTTAGAGTTTACAGCTTGGGGGATAACTAATTAGTTTATTTATTGAGCTTGACGCCCAGGGTTTTGGGGGTTTAGAGCTTTGGAGATAGCTGATCAGTTTTTTTTCAACTCGGGCGCCCAGGGTATTTGGGGGCTTAGAGCTTGGGGGCTAGCTGATCAGTTTATTCATTGAACTTGACGCCCAGGGTTTTGGAGGTTTAGAGCTTGAGGGATAGCTAATCAGTTTCTTTGTTGAACTCGGGCACCTAGGGTATTTCGGGGCTTAGAGCTTGGGGGATAGCTCATTAGTTTTTTTGTTGAACTCGGGCGCCCAGGGTATTTAGGTGTTTAGAGCTTGGGATATAGCTGATAAATTTGTTTTTTGAACTTGGGCACCCAGGGCTTAGTGGGTTTAGAGCTTGGGGGATAGCCAACCAGTTTTTTTGTTGAACTCGGACGCCCAGGGTATTTGGGGGTTTAGAGCTTGGGGGATAGCCGACCACTTGTTTTGTTGAACTCGGGCTCCCAGGGTCTTGGGGGTTTACAGCTTGGGGGCAAGCTTATCAGTTTATTCATTGAAATTGACGCCCAGGGTTTTGGAGGTGTAGAGCTTGGGGGATAGCTGATCAGTTTTTTTGTTGAACTCGGGCACCTAGGGTATTTCGGGGCTTAGAGCTTGTGGGATAGCTGATTAGTTTTTTTGTTGAACTCGGGCGCCCAGGGTATTTAGGTGTTTAGAGCTTGGGGGATAGCTGATCAGTTTTTTTGTTGAACTCGGGCACCTAGGGTATTTCGGGGCTTAGAGCTTGTGGGATAGCTGATTAGTTTTTTTGTTGAACTCGGGCGCCCAGGGTATTTAGGTGTTTAGAGCTTGGGGGATAGCTTATAATTTTTTTTTTTGAACTTGGGCTTCCAGGGCTTAGTGGGTTTAGAGCTTGGGGGATAGCCAACCAGTTTTTTTGTTGAACTCGGACGCCCAGGGTTTTTGGGGAGTTTAGAGCTTGGGAGATAGCTTATCAGTTTTTTTGTTGAACTTGGGCGCCCAGGATATTTGGGGGCTTAGAGCTTGGGGCATAGCTGATCAGTTTATTCATTGAACTTGACGCCCAGGGTTTTGGAGGTCTAGAGCTTGTGGGATAGCTGCTTAGTTTTTTTGTTGAACTCGGGCGCCCAGGGTATTTGGGTGTTTAGAGCTTGGGGGATAGCTGATAAGTTTTTTTGTTGAACTTGGGCACTCAGGGCTTAGTGGGTTGAGAGCTTGGGAGATAGCCAACCAGTTTTTTTGTTGAACTCGGACGCCCAGGGTATTTGGGGGTTTAGAGCTTGGGGGATAGCCGACCACTTGTTTTGTTGAACTCGGGCACCTAGGGTATTTGGGGGTTTAGAGCTTGGGGGATAGCCAACCAGTTTTATTGTTGAACTCGGACGCCCAGGGTTTTTTGGGGGTTTAGAGCTTGGGAGATAGCTTATCAGTTTTTTTGTTGAACTTGGGCGCCCAGGGTATTTGGGGGCTTAGAGCTTGGGGCATAGCTGACCAGTTTATTCATTGAACTTGACGCCCAGGGTTTTGGAGGTTTAGAGCTTGTGGGATAGCTGATTAGTTTTTTTGTTGAACTCGGGCGCCCAGGGTATTTGGGAGTTTAGATCTTGAGGGTTAGCTGATAAGTTTTTTTGTTGAACTTGGGCACCCAGGGCTTAGTGGGTTTAGAGCTTGGGAGATAGCCAACCAGTTTTTTTGTTGAACCCGGACGCCCAGGGTATTTGGGGGTTTATAGCTTGGGAGATAGCTCATCAGTTTTTTTTGTTGAACTCGGGCGCCTAGGGTATTTGAGGGCTTAGAGCTTGGGGGATAGCTGATCAGTTTTTTGTTGAACTCGGGCGCCCAGGGTTGGGGGGGGGGGTTCAAGTTTTGAGTTTTTTTTTTTCATAAATTAGGTACTGAAGTGTTCAGAGTTGAAAAATATTAAGATTAGTTGGGAGGGGGGGGGGGATGGGTGGTCGAACTTTATCCTGACCCGGGCCCGAAATGTTTTAACGCCTCTGCCTTCATCTTTTCATATTCCAAAAAAATATCAGCAGAATCAGAGTAGAATTTCAAATAATTTGATTAAAAATTAATTAAAGAAATAAAATTTAAAAGAATTTATGTAAAACTCGCCCGGAAAATGATTTTTGATTTCATTTCATTTATCTGTTCGTATCTCCGAAAACATAATATCAAAATCAGAGTAGATACTCGAATTTATTTATAATTAAAGTTAAAAAAAATAAACAGAATTCACTGTAACTCTACTGAAATATGCTTTTTAATTTTTTTTCAATTTTATTCATCTGTTCGTATCTTTTGGGATAAAATGAATAATATTAACATGGATCTGAAAGTAACAACATATATACTTTTGTTTTAGTTCTGTCCAAAAAAAACCACTCGCCGTAAATTCTTACCTTTTTAGAGGTCTTTCTTTTTAAAGATTTCATTTCTTTCGCTAGTTATAAGGTGAAACTAAAAAAAAAATGGTAAAATTTATCAATTGATACCTGAGTAGAACAAACAACTTATGACTCTATTGAGATGAATGATTTTATCGATATTGAAGGACAATTAAAATGAATTGATTTTATTGTGTTCTTTTTTTTACTGATTCTTAAACATCAAGTATAAAAAAAAGTTTTTATTTTGATAATTCTGTTATAGCAACTATAGCATTAAAAACCCAAATCGCCGTTGGTATCTTACATTTTTAAATGTTTTTTTTTTTTTTTTTAATTTTATTTATCTCCAGGCTTTAACAAAAAAAAATGATATTTTAATAACTATTAATTTTTCATTTTTCAAACTATTTAATAATTATTAACTTAAGTTTATTTTGATTAGCTAATTTTTTATTTTTCAGCTCTCAATTAAAATGAGGGTAAAATAAATTGAAAAGATTTTTTTTTTCTTAGTTATGTGTTGTTGTTGCTCTGCAAAAGGAGTTTTGGCGTAAGAACCAAACTATGCTTAAATGAATTTTTTGAGATTTTTTTTTTTTTTATTACGCAGTCAAAAATATTATCTCAAATCTCTGATCTTACTAGATTGTTTTATATTTATTTCATCATTTTATTTACTCTAAATCTTAACTTTTCAGGCTTGAAGCATAATAGTTTGATTCAAAATATTATCTATTTGTAAAAAAAAAAAATATTACTTAAAACACATCACTATGACTAAACTGACTTAAATCCCACACAATTTGAAGGTTTCACAAAAATATTGTGATTTGTAGTTATGTAACAGATACTGTACCGATGAAATTTTTGGTGATTAAATTTATTGTATTAACAATTTTTGCAACATGTCTGACAATTTGAATAACCTTATAAGACATTGATCACAATCACATTTAAATGCAGCAAATGTCAATGACCCAGTTGAGGTAGTTGGTATACAGTGGATAAAACTAAAATTAAACTTGATAGTCAGACAAATTCATCTTGGAAAATAAACTGAGAACAATAAACCTTATCCGTGTTAGTGTATTGACTCAGAATTTGTAAATTCCAGTGATGATTTAATATATTTACTTGTCTGACAATTTGAATAATAAAGTAATAACAAAATAAACCTTATCAGCTCAGAACCGTACACTTCAAAGATGATTCCTACTTAGTGACATCTATTAATAATTCAAAGGATGTGCTTTTATTATCAAAAAGTGCATTCAACTTAAACCTGTATATACAATACATAGACTTCATATCAAGAATAATCATTCATTCACTCAAAAAAAACTTCTCTCATTCAAAAAAAAACTTCATTTTTCACTGGATGAATAAACCTCTACAGCTCCAACAGAAGATTTCACAATTTTTCAACTCACTCTAACTCATAGATGATTATCATATGGCGACTTTAGATATTTTCTTTTGAAAAATTATAGTTAAATTATTGATTATTAAGGTTAACGGTCATAATAGTTATTGATTCAATTATGTTAATTGTGAATTTAGCGTGATACCGCTGTATATTTTATTGTATATTACTTTCTTAATTACTTAATTATTTCTAAATCATGTAATAAAATAATAACAATTATGACCACTGTCTTCTACTCAGCTGCTTGCCTGAGCTATGTGGCCTGAGCTGTCTGCTCAGAGGCCGCCTGGCCCTTTGCTTACGCGCACCTCCTCTGCGCAGCCTACTCGCATGCCTTGCTGCAGGCTGCAAGAGTGAGACAGCGTTACGTAAGATCCGGCTTAAGCCACATGCAGCGCATGTAGAGAACCGGATGCTCAGGGACTGGAAACGAAAAAATCTAAAGGAAATCAGCACTTCGAATTTTGAGACGGTCATAACTTTTTAACGCAGAACTTTTTCAGGATGATTTTTTTTTAATCTTCTCAGGGGATCATAAGCTACGCGTAGAATGTATGGTCAAGGAAAAATATCCATCCTAATAGTGTTTTTTTCATGAGCGACCTAACCTAAAACTGAAATTCAAAGTATATGAAGCGGTACGCTTTCATGGTAGTCGGTTTTAAAAACTCACTCGCCGTCAAGAGCTACCGCCCTTCAGGATGAATACGCTTATATTTCTTTGAGGGAGTAAGATTTTTTGTTGCTTGTTCTGATGCTTGTTTTGTATTGACTTGGGAAGGTCAATGTACGAACTCCCTCTCATCGGTTGATGCTTGTTTATGTTGATCGTGAGGCTGAAGATTTGTCGAACAGTCCAACCTGAATCTCAAGATTGAAAATCTTCTACCTCTTGCGAGAGTGGTATACAGATTTTATTCTCATAGAATTTCTCCAGGTTCGTTAATCCAAAGATAACATCATTCTCTGCTGAGAAATATTTAACCTCCAAAGTTGAAGAATCGCTTTTTTGATGTATAAACTCAGCGGACAACATCGCGTTGGACTTGACTGAGTTGAACTCTCGCAGTGATTCTTTGCAGTGATTTTCTTTTCAAAGTGTCCATATGAGTCATTTAAAAACGAACCAAGATCCTTGCGTTCAAGGTTACTAATTCCTACTCAAAAAAAACACGTGTGTATCCAAGTGAAAATCCATCTGACCCATCCAACCTATAAATCCACTTGACCAAATTAAAAAAAAATCAAAGTTCGCTATTGCAAAAATTTTATCTTAGATTTTTTTTTTTTTTTAATTTTTTGATTGAATTGATTGGTTAAAAAGGCATTAAAACAAAAAAATTTTAAAAATTTTTTCAACATACAGCAGCGAAAATGCAAACTTTTCTTTTGTTCCAAGCAGGGAGTACGCACTTTTCTTGCCTCCAGTTGAAAAATATGTTACACACGAGAGAGTGCAAAAATGAGCTAACTCTTAGCAAACCCATGACATTAATTTGATTTAGGGCGTTGATTGAGGTTTACTATGGGCTACCTCATTTTTGAACCCCTCAAGTTTGTGAAATATTATTGGGAGCAGAATGAAGATGAAAATGATTATCATTTATATAAAATGTTGAAATTGTCTGATCAGTTTATAGCCCCTCTCACCTCTCTAGTTTTTTGGATCAATTTTTAGGCCTTCCGGGGGGGGGGGGCGGGGGGTATACACCGGAAAATACAGTAAATTCTTAAAGTTTATTACATGAAATCTGTATGAAATTTGACGCAACTTGTTCATGCAAACTTCCAAGTTAATTTTATTTGTGAAACTTCTCGTTAGTCATAATTCTACCATTTCTGATCAGTCATGAAACCTTACGTGTACTTTTTCGTTTCTTATCCACGTATACTTTCACATATCTTATCCACGTGAAATGTTACGTTGATCTTCACATGATTCAACTATCCATCCATCCATCCATCCATCCATCCATCTATCTATCTATCGATTTTTTCATCCATATCAACAGTTCAGATTTCTAATAAATAAAAAAAGTGTAAAAATAGATCAGAAGAATGCCAAAGTGTTGTTTTTTCATTGAAATAAAGGGATGTTATGGAAATTAAATTAAATTTAGTCTTTACTTTGAGAACAAAATAAAGATTAATATTAGTATTGGTTTTGAATCGGTTTTTTTTACGTTACTTCTTCATACAGACTTCCACGTGAATTTTATTTATAAAACTTCACGAAACTCATTATTTTAACATTCCTGATTAGTCATTGAAACTCACGTGTAATTTTCCGTTTCCTATCCACGTGTTCTTTCACATATCTCATCCACGTAAAATTTTACGTAGATCTTCACATGATTCAACCATTCATTCTTTCATTCATTCATTTATTTACACTTTTATTCATTCATCCATCCATCCATCCATCCATCTATCTATCTATCTATCGATTTTTTCATCCATATCAACAGTTCAGATTTCTATTAAATAAAAAAAGTGTAAAAATAGATCAGAAGAAGGCCAAAGTGTTGTTTTATCATTGAAATAAAGGGATGTTATTAAAATTAAATTAATTTTACTCTTTTCTTTGAGAACAAAATGAAGATTAACATTAGTCTTGGTTTTGAAGTGGTTTTTTTTACGTTACTTCTTCATACAGACTTCCACGTGAATTTTATTTATAAAACTTCACGAAACTCATTATTATAACATTCCTGATTAGTCATTGAAACTCACATGTAATTTTCCGTTTCTTATCAACGTATACTTTCACATATCTTATCCACGTGAAATGTTACGTTGATCTTCACATGATTCAACTGTCCATTCGTCCATCCATTCATTCTTTCAATCATCCATTTATTTACCCATCCATTCATCCGTCCATCTATCGATTTTTTTATACATATCAACAGTTCAGATTTCTATTGAATAAAAAAAGTGTAAAAATATATCAGAAGAAGGCCAAAGTGTTGTTTTTTCATTGAAATAAAGGGATGTTATTAAAATTAAATTAATTTTAGTCTTTACTTTGAGAACAAAATGAAGATTAATATTACTATTGGTTTTGAAGCGGTTTTTTTACGTTACTTCTTCATACAGACTTCCACGTGAATTTTATTAATAAAACTTCACGAAACTCATTATTTTACCATTCCTGATTAGTCATTGAAACTCACGTGTAATTTTCCGTTTCTTATACACGTGTTCTTTCACATATCTCATCCACGTAAAATTTTACGTAGATCTTTACATAATTCAACCATTCATTCTTTCATTCATCCATCCATCCATCCATCCATCTATCTATCTATCTATCGATTTTTTCATCCACATCAACAGTTCAGATATCTATTAAATAAAAAAAGTGTAAAAATAGATCAGAAGAATGCCAAAGTGTTGTTTTTTCATTGAAATAAAGGGATGTTATTAAAATTAAATTAATTTTAGTCTTTACTTTGAGAACAAAATGAAGATTAATATTAGTATTGGTTTTGAATCGGATTTTTTTACGTTACTTTTTCATACAGACTTCCACGTGAATTTTATTTATAAAACTTCACGAAACTCATTATTTTACCATTCCTGATAAGTCATTGAAATTTACGTGTGATTTTCCGTTTCTTATCCACGTGTTCTTTCACATATCTCATCCACGTAAAATTTTATGTAGATCTTCACATGATTCAACCATTCATTCATCCATCTATTCATTCTTTCATTCATCCATTTATTTACCCATCCATCCATCCATCCATCTATCCATCCATCTATCGAACTTTTTTCCATATCAACAATTCAGATTTCTATTAAATAAAAAAAGATTTAAAATATATCAGATGAAGGCCAAAGTGTTGTTTTTTCATTAGAATAAAGGGATGTTATTATAATTTAATTAATTTTAGTCTGTGCTTTGAGAACAAAATAAAGATTAATGTTAGGATTGGATTTGAATTGGTTTTTGCTCCAAGAGCAAAACAAAGATCGAAATTAATTTTGATTTTTATTTTTTTGCCAATTAAAGATCGAGAATAATTTATGTTTTACAATCTGGGAAACTTAATTAAAATTTCAATTTGATTTTGGGACCTTTGCTTTTTGCGATGATAAGACAAAAAATTATAGTTAGTTTTGATTTTGGCCAACCAGGTCATTGATGAAGAAGAATACCTCGAGGTCACTCCTAGAAATCATGTTAAATTTTTTCAATAAGTACTAGTGAGTTAAAAAAATTTTTTTTTGTTTATCTATCAAATCAATAGAACCAGATTGCCGATCTGGAAAAATTTTTTAGTGATGTAAGATTGTCTTAATTAACTTGACTATCTTAATTCTTAAAACTTGGTTCGTGAAATGTCCCACAGAATTCCACGTGAATTTTATTTATAAAACTTCACGCAACTCATTATTTTACCATTCCCGATTAGTCATTGATACTCACGTGTAATTTTCCGTTTCGTATCCACGTGTACTTTCATATATCTCATCCACGTAAAATTTTACGTAGATCTTCACATTATTCAACCATCTATTCGTCCATCTATTCATTCTTTCATTCATTCATTTATTTACTCATCCATCCATCCATCGATCTATCTATCGATTTTTTAGCCATATCAACAGTTCAGATTTCTATTGAATAAAAAAAGTGTAAAAATATATCAGAAGAAGGCCAAAGTGTTGTTTTTTCATTGAAATAAAGGGATGTTATTAAAACTAAATTAATTTTAGTCTTTACTTTGAGAACAAAATGAAGATTAATATTAGTATTGGTTTTGAATCGGGTTTTTTTTTTACGTTACTTCTTCATACAGACTTCCACGTGAATTTTATTTATAAAACTTCACGAAACTCATTATTTTAACATTCCTGATTAGTCATTGAAACTCACATGTAATTTTCCGTTTCTTATCCACGTGTACTTTCATATATCTCAGCCACGTAAAATTTTACGTTGATCTTCACATGATTTAACCATTCATTCGTCCATTTATTCATTCTTACATTCATCCATTTATTTGTCCATATTTATAGTTTAGATTTTTATTCGTTAAAAAAATTCTAAAAAATAGATCAGTAGGAGGCCGTTTTGTTATATATGACTAGTAAAATTTTTTTAAATATATTTTCAAAGACAATTGGAGAAATTTTTCTTGTCTTTTGAAGGCCGTTTTGTTATATATTATTTTTAAAATTTCTTCAATATATTTTTGAACACAATGATTCGAGATATTTTTCTTGTGTTTTTTATTTTATCTAATACGTATATCATTTTAGCGTCTTGAAATAAATAGGTGAATTTTTTTCCAGTTCAAAGATAACAGGGAGAACCCAAAAAGAATGTCAGCATTTTATTCGTGATGTGATTGGTTAAAGAACAAAATTTAAAATTTAAATTTTTATTAATTTTTATATTGCCATTCAATTTAATCATTAAGAAAATGGATAAGATAAAAAATAATTATTTAATCAAGTGTTCGAAATCATCCGATTAAAATTATGAAAATAATAATTATTAGTATAGAACAAAGGCAATGAATTTATCACCACGAAAGTTTAAATGAACTCTGAACGTAGCAGCAAATGTAAAGGGTATATACAACTTATTGAAGGTTAATTTAGATGAAGCTTCAACAAAATTTGTTTAAGATGATGATTAATGTAATACAATTGCGTGCGCTTGCGCGCTGAGAGAGACTAGTACTATAAATATTTGTATTTTTGTTACTATGTTTGAACACAATGATTCAACTGAACTTTATGATAACTGACTTATATGTAGTATGCACGTTTTGTTAAAATTATTGTAATCGTACATTAGCTATTTGTAAAATCTATTCTAGGAAAATTTCACATTTATTTTTTAAAATATACAAATGTACATCAAATCTATATTTAGTAAGATATAATATATATAATAAGGTATAATACAAGCAGCAGATACTGGCCTTGAGAAGACAAAGAAAAGAAAATGTCCTCGTGCATGGACACTTTTAAAACAAAGAGAGAAAGAGGCATGCACAGTAAATTCAATTACTGTGCCCTTATTAAGATGAGAGGCTCAAGTAAATTATTGTTACTTGAGCCACAAGAATACCAGGAGATGTCCTATGGGGGTGTCCTGCAGATGAGATCTCCAATCCACCAAAATGAACTTGCCCTTGAATCCCGCTGCAAGGATAATGAAGTGGCTGCAATATTATTGATTGCGGTCACTGAGATAAAAAGGATGACAGCACTCCTCACCAGGAACACTTTCGAAAAAATTAGAATTTAGAACACTTTCCACTAAAATAACCCAAGATGAGCTCATAGGATCATACACAAGATGGAAAAAAAAATTTAAGGTGAAACGAAAAATTCTCTGCTGCCTGCTACGAGAGTGCCAAAAGGAGAAGTGAACAAAGAGCAGCTGTCCCGGTGGCGTCAGCGATAGCAGCAGCGACAGCTGCCCCAATCTGCGCAGACGGCGGCGAGAGAGCACCAGCACCACTCAGTTCTGCGTGGTCCTAAAGATGGCGCTGTGTAGTCTACAAATTATTGATTTTATTGCTCAACGATGTGTACGGAGTGAAATTATTATTCTCTCCCTAAAACATAAATTAACCTGTCAATTGAAGAATCATCTACCAGTCACCTGGAACAAGTTCTGATTTAAGTAACTGCATTTTTTAATATATTTTTGAAGACAAATCGAGAAATTTTGCTTGTCTTTTGAAGGCTGTTTTGTTATATGTTATGAATTGAAAATATTAATTAAAGGATAAAATCAATTAAAAAAGGGGTCAAAGAAAATTATTTTTTAAAAGATTTAATGCATTTTATTAAAAGGATATAGAAATATATCGTTCAGAAATTATAGAAAAATCAAAAATCAGTAAGCATTCAAGGTAAGTGAACCTTAGATTTGATGAAATTAACTTTCCATTTTTTAATAAATTTTTATTACCTATTTTCAATAAAGTTTATTTAGTTTATTGTTTTTTACATATTTTCTTGATTAATTGTAGTTTTTTTTTTGTGGATTTTGTCATCGTGCTTTCTTTTATGGAATGTTTTTTTATAAATACACTGATACGACCCAATTATATTTTTATACTTACATTCTTTAATTTTTCTTTAAAACTTGCGGTATTAGTTACTTCAAACAACATATTTTATTTAATTTGTCGTTATATATTTCCCTTCTATAGGATTGTTTACTTTTAAAATTATGTTATGTTTACATGCGCACATTGATCGAAGGATAACGGAACATAAAGTATTCTTTTTTAACATGCGTATTTTTCCTGTAATAAGGTCTATTGATAAAATTTGGATACTATTTTTTAATTTTTATGTACAATAAATAAACTTACAATGATTTTCATGAATGTAATTAAGAATTTCAACTGAAGTTTTTTGATAATTCACCTATTTTTATATGATTTGTATTTATTTATTTATTTATTTATTTATTTATTATGTACAGGCCGAGGCCCAAAAATACATTTTATTATAACAACTTAAATTTAAGGTGGTGTACGGGTAGCTCTCGCACATCATAGAGTTCTATAGACTCAACTACGATCATTTATAGTGCATAGTATCTCAATATATAACGAATAGATTTTCAACAAAATATAATTCATAAATCGTAAATTATCAGTACTTAAAAAACAACTCTCTCGCTTTTGGTTTAAAACTAGATATAGAATAACTAACAAAGTCGTATATGCTTAATTCAGAGTTATTTAGGGTACGAACTGCTCTATCAAGGACTGACCTATTCGAAATGGTAACCCGATTCAACCTGGCGACTGCCAAAATTCCTGAAGGTCTCAGAACTCTCGGTGGCACCTTAAAACGTACCAAGGCAAGGAGATCAGGAGAATCAATATAACCCCTCGTAACTTTAAAAAGATACAAGATGTCCTGATAATCATAAAACGACATCAAAGTACAGATATCGAATCTACGTGAAATCGCCTCAAAATCATGATCATAAATACTCATCGGGTTACCAGCACGAAAGGCCAAAACACGCAACAATTTATGTTGGACACTCTCGAGCATGGAACGAGAGTTTACATTCAGAGGTGCCCATATAACAGACGCATACAGTAACACTGGTCTTACCAGAGTAAGATACAGAGTCCACAGAGTGTTTACATTTCTAAAATTACGTGATTGTCGAAGAATATAAGATAGTAATCTCATTGACTTATTTCGAGTAAATTTAACATGATATGCAAAAGACATTCACTCATCAAAATAAACTCCCAAATCCTTCACTATTGCTTGTCTTAGCAAATATTGATTGCACAGTAAATAATTATAATATATCGGACTAGATGAATAGAATGAGATCACCGAACATTTTGGAATACTAAATTCAAGACAATTTTTCGCACACCAGAGCTCAATCGCATGTAGATCTTCCTGTAACAAGAAAGAGTCATACGCTGACTTTATACTAATAAAGATCTTAAAATCATCCGCATATAACAAATAGAAACAGTATTTAATAACTAATATCAGGTCATTTATAAACACATTAAAAAATAACGGACCACAGTGTGATCCTTGAGGAGCACCTGATGTTGCAAAAAAAGCATGGGATATAAAGCCATTATAATTAACAAACAGCCTGCGATCACGCAAGTAGGACTCGATCCAACGGAGTAGTGCACCATTTAACCCATATCCGGATAATTTATCAATCAACAGACGATGATTCACGGAATCAAATGCCGCACTGAAATCCGTGTAAACCGAATCCACCTGATATCCAAGATCTATCTGACTTAGAATAAATTCAGTATATTGCGAAAGGTTTGACACCGTAGAACGCCGAGGCATAAAGCCATGTTGGTAAGGTGAAATATAACGATTCAAGTACGATGATAGCTCACGATGTACAATACTGTCGAATATCTTGGCGAACAAAGATAATTTAGCAATTGGTCGATAATTATTCACGTCGGATTTATTACCGCGCTTATGAATAGGTGTTATGAAAGTGTCTTTCCAAGCATCTGGAAACTTGCCAGTGGATAACGACTTGTTAAAGATAAGATACAAGGGCTCGACAAGGCATGGAGCCAGGGTCTTTATAAACGCTACAGGAATACCATCCGGGCCTGGGGCGAGATTGTCACTCATCATATTCAGTTCAGCCTTTATAACGGCCCTGGTCACAGACAAGCAGGACAATGGCGGGGATGTCATCGACCCAGTATTACAATCAACAGGGGAAGCAATAAAATCATCAACCCTAAATACTGACCCAAAGTGATCGGCAAAGAGATCAACGACAGCCTGGCCACCATCCGCAGTACTATGACCACTGAACACCGAGAGAGGAACACCAGAGGCCTTGGATTTTCCATTGACAAATCTCCAGAAACTTTTACAATTTTTCTTTATATTAGTCTCAATTTTTGATATATAAACTAAGTAGGCAGACTTAGCTAATCTCTTACACTTGGCACGCTGTTTACTGAATAAGTCATAAAGTCGTATTTATATATTTATATTTTTATTTTAAATTACTTCTTCTAGACGATAAAATAAAGTACACTCGATTAAAACTTTTAGCTTATTGGTTTACTCGACGTATATCTTTTATGAACGTATTTTAATATTTTTTTTAAATCTTGTGCTTCCATTTTTTATGCTTGATTACTTCACTCTGTTGGAAAAAAAAAAAATTTGAATAAATAATTCCTCACAATTATTTCTATTTGAAAAAAAAAGTATTATTTATGAATACCTTGTCAATCCAATTATCATATACTGTTGCTTACTAATGCACACTTGTATAATTTTTTTTTCAATCTTTCGGTGCATTAAGTTTTTTTTATATGGTCTGATTGGGTAAGAAAGAATGGTCTCTGTAGTTCTAACAACATTAATTAGTTTTTTACATTCTGATCTCATTTTGAACTATAAAGTTGAAATCTAGTTACAAAAAGATTGAATAACTAAATTCTATTTTCTTGAGATATATCAATAATCTGATCTAATAGTCTAATTCTATGAAGTTATGCCAATAAACGCGGATTGATGACTGAAAATATTATTGGCCTCCTGAAAGAAGTTGGCAAGCTTCTGGAGTTCTAAAGCTTTAGGAAACATATGGATTACAAAAACCTAAGGGTTACTCAAAAGATTACAGGTACCTTTAGTGTAAGTTCAGTAACTTGCTTCTCATGGTTTTGAATTTATATTGGCTGTCCTGAAAGTTGTAATTTTTGTAACATTTGTAGTAGCATGAAACAAAACATCCGAGTGAGATTAAGTAAAGTGGTGTTCTTCGCAATTATGAATAACTTGGTTTAGTGTCAACAAAAAATTGACAGCTTGATTTCTTATCTATGACACTAAGGTGTGTGGCGCTTCAAGTCATCACGTCACCAAGTCGTTCTCGAAAGAAGCAGCTCTTGGTTCCACGCAACGAACCCTAGCTTGTGCGGCCAAGAGGTTGCCTGCGCTTGGGCACTGGGACCTGTAAGACCCGAAGACAGTTTGACTTTAGCAGCCATCGTGTACACATGTGTTCTTATACATTAAAATCGACTCAATAAAAACTTGTTATTTGCTAACTTCCATGCGTGATTATTTTAACAACTCTCTCTACCGCTCTCCATCCTCGTTTCCATAGTAGTAATTTCGCAGTTTTCGGTACGAAGGGAGTTTTTCTAGTAATCCAAAGAGGGTAACAAGTGGTCATGTTTAATTCTCCGAACACGTCAGCTGGGTTGAACCTGTTTCTTTCGTCCATGATGACAAACCTTCACAACCACCATTTTATTGACCAACTCGTCAATATCAACACACATCGCTAGCAGCGCAGGTAGAAATTTGTTTGGGAGTTCAGACTTCTTCATCACCGTCGATTTAGTGTCTAAGTTTAACCTGCTGCCATTTTGGTGCTCACAGCTCCAGCTTTGGTTTCTGCAAGTGGAAGACATTTTCCAGCATTATCCACTGCATACTTGGAAAATTGAATTTAGTAATCTGGGTGTTTGTCCCGAGTACGATTGGGACATCGCTGACATAAATAGCACGCTGCTGGCAAACAACAAGTATAAGTCACTCAAGGTGGAATTTTTGAAGGAAATAACGGTTTTGGACGACAAGCCGGTTTTGTGGTTGCTTACTCAGTGCGAGCTAGGCGATTCAAAGCCATGTAAACTCTAGCATGCGATGAAGTCCCTCGTATGAGGACGCCTGACAAACGACGTCCAAAAAATCAAGTGGCTGGACCATATGTCATATTCATCCACGCTATTCTTGCGAATTTGAAAATTGACGAGCTACCGACGAAACCGAGTCAGTAGTCAAGGCCGTTGACTCGTGATAGCGCCGATGTGTGCAGTCATTGCTTACCCTGAATAGTCACGCAAAAGAAGTAGCAGAACTGAAGCATGGCAAGATGGTGCTCAGATCGCTCAGTCGGTAAGCTACAGACAACTCTTCCCGCCAAGAACGCAGTCAGTCGCGTGGGTGTTCACGCAACCAGAATAAGAGCTAAGACCACTCAGCATCACCAGCTTGTCGGTGCAACAACCCCTTCAGCTACAAGGCCGTCCTATCCTCAGAGCAGGGAAATGCTTACCATCACATCCGGCTTGGGCAGCGGAGTTGGACGTCAACACCACTGAAAACCACCTTCATTTGCGCAATCTTTGAACGTCAATTTGTTTTCTCAACGGTACAAGTTCTGTGGCGACCTTGTTTCTAAGATCAGCTGTAGTCTCCAAGTTATCATGACAACAGCTCATGTTTTATAATAATCACGCGCCAATCAGCATGTACGATCAAAGGAAGCTCCTTCTCAACCTTGGTTGCCAGAGAGATTTTGTCTGCAACTTCATAGTTGCCGGCTTTCAGCACACTATTCTTAGAGCAGACTTTCTGTCCAAGTATGGCCTACTTATTGATATGAAAGCCTCACCTACCCATTGTCAGGCACTAACATAAAGGGCAAGTTTGCAAGGACACCAATTCAGAAAATCAGCCCACCTGACGGACCCTTGGCTCAACAATATGCCGCCTTGCTAGAAAAGTTTTCAGAAGTTTTCGAGATTAGCACAGAATCATCAAGTCTTTCGGATTTGTCTGTGCACCCCTACATCATAACCACTGGGCTACTCATCATTGAGCTCCATAGCCACCTGTTTGGCAAACGGCTTGAAGCAGCCAAGAAGACCTTCACCGATCTTCTGGATCGCGGCATCGACAGGCCCTCAGCAAGCTATTGAGCCAGTCCTTTTCACTTGGTTTTCATGGAGAACATTAAATGAGGTACTACAAGCAGGTAAATTCTCACACCATGCAGGACCAATAACTCTTCTTCATGTTAGATTACTTATTGTAGGAACGCAATGGCAACGTTTTATCAATTTTGAATTGGCAGATCGTAATCTGTTAGTAGGCTGATAACTACGAGATTTTGATCACCGAAGAGTACATCGAGAATACTGCTTTGACTATATTCTTTGGTTTGTTTGAGTTCTTGGGAACTTCACTCACCCTGCACAATGCTGAAAAAACGATGCAACGCACAATGAAGCACCTGCTACACAAGCTGCAATTTGCTAAGGCGTTATTGGTCGATATGTTCATGACGTCCAAGGTCCACAAAGAGTACTTGCTACACCTATGTAAGCTGTTTAAAGTCCTTCATGAGACTCAATTCTAGGACAACATGAGCATTTCGGGCATTTCGAGTGCGTTTCGGGTAGCCACAGGTTAGATTGAGGCCGTCAAAGCCATTCCAGCAGCACGAAATGTGCACGAGCTTCGTCGATTAACGACCTTTTAAAGGGAAGAACAAAGAAAGAAAAAATTCTCTGTCCACCGTAATCTGAAAAGGCGTTTAAGCATTGCAAGGCAGCTTGCACCACCTTCCTGGATCCAGACACACCACTGGCCCTCAAATTTGACGCGTCAGACTTGGCGACCGGAGCCACCCTGGATTAGCAACAGCTTGACGGATTCTGGCTTCCATTAGGTTTCTTCTCTTAGAAGCTTAACTAAACTCAAGCTTGGTACCACACTTATGATCACAAGCTGCTGGCCATTTACCAGACCGTCTAACACTTCAAGAGAATTTTCGAAGGCCTACAAGGATCATAAGATTCTCGAGTATGTTGCCAAACAATGCTCGGTCAAAATGTCCCTCAGGCAAGCTCGTCAGCTTGAGTATACTCTTCAGTTCAACGTTAAATCAAGCACATTAGCAGAACTGATAACGTCACGCTTTCTAGGATCTGCACCATTTCAATGTACACTATCCTAATCGGTGCTTCCATCATAGCAGCTCAAGATGACAAGATATTTTGGCCTTATGAATAACTATAGCCTAAAGCTACAGATGCTCGCAAACGATAGTTGCAAGATCTTCTACGACGTTTTCAAAAGGACCGTTCGGCTGAATCATCCAGCTTCATTTCTGGGTGTAGCCTTTTACGTAGTAGATGATTTCTTCTAACCAGGCGTTAGATCAATAACCCAGGCGTTCGCAGAGAAGTTTGTCTTGCCAGGTGTACGCAAAGATGCGTTCCACTGGGCGCACATCTGTGAGCACTGTCTGCGACTCAAGGTCAGTCGGCTTAACTGCTCGGTGCTTGAAAGTTCTCAACAGCCAGATAACCGTTTCAATCACATTCACGTGAGAATAATCAAGCTTCCTTTCGTCCAAGGTATGTAGTAATGTCTTGGTCTGCGTTCTGCCTTCAAGCTCGACCTTGGGGCCTCGTTTGCAGAGATACTCTATGATACATCGTTACGCATTTTCTGGAGCTTTACGTAGCCTCTACCCCAAAATCTGGCCACTCAACCTTTGTCTAGAGCCTCCACCACCTGTTTCAGGTAATTAGGCCTGTTTCAGCTGCTATACACACGCTTTGACATCAATTTTTTCCAAACATAACTTGATAATCTGCTCACACATCTGAAGGCTCTAAGATAGCTCGGATATCACAGCCATTGTATGCACACGCATTCTTATACGTTAAGATCGACCAAATAAAGATTTGTTATTTGATAACAGGCAATAGTTTTACTATTTCACCACCTCTATCTGTCCATAGGTGAAAAATGGGTCTGGCCCAAAGCATCATTGTTTTGGAGGATGCGCTTTAGGAGGGAAATTTACAGCGATCACGAGGGAGTGGGAAAAGTGAAAAGCCGAGGGTATTAGAAAGCACAACACTTGTCGATTTTATGCTGCACTTAAACTATTTATTTAACAACTATGTACAAGTGAGGAGAGAGAGCTCACCGTTTTAGCCGGGAGTCTCTCTACCTCGCGAATAAGCGGGCGATCTCGCGACGGTGGGTTCGAGTCCCGTGACTCGTGGTTGCGGCATCACGGTTGAAAATACTCGATGATTGAATTCAAGGTTGGGTGGACCACCAGGATGTATAATGAGCTGACTGAAGGTTGCATGAACTACTAGGATTATTAGGACGACTCAAACAATCATTAAATAAAATAATTACTTTTGAGTACATTACACCAACTTATCTATTATGTGATTGATTTGGAATAGGACATAAAAACTTTATTTCCAGTTCTTCGGTGAAAACACAAATTCTTTCAATCATCTCAGTTTCTATAATGTCTAATTTATTTTCAATGTAAGTTATTTCTTGAAATACTGGATGAATTTTTGTAAACTTACTTCTTGTGTGGACAAAGTATCCAACAGTCAACTCGTGTCGATATCTCTCATCCAAAATAAAATAAAGTATTTTGAAGAAACGTCCGTTTTTTAATTTACAAATTGAGTTGTCCGAGCGTTCCTTTTCTCTAAAATATGAGTCGTATAAACAACCATTTTTAACAATTTTGTAGTATATTTTAGAGTCTTTTGATATATGTTTAGGGTATTCTTTTTTTAAAATTTTTATTAGAGAGTGATCGAAGTCATCGTAAACGCCAAAATATGTTATTTCATTCATTTTGTCTATACTTTTGGCTTTTCGAGCAAGACTCTCATCATAGAACTGCAGCACGGATCGGTTGGCGGTTGGTTTTATTTTTTCTTCGATTATCAACACATGGTGTCTAAAATTAACATAACGTGCTATTTGCAAATTGACGCCTCTAGCGCTGTGAATAGCCTGCAATAAGTATCTATTGGCAGTCTCAAAAGCGAAAGTAGATGTAGCCCACAAAGGGCCCCAGTTAAGTACTGCTTTGGGGATATGCATCAGTAAATGAATATTAATTGTCATGCAAGCTTTATTACTACAAATATCTTCAAGCTGGCCAGCAAACATCAGGAGCTTTTTTTCTGCAGAGTTAAGTTCGCTTATACGTATTTTATCTTTCAACAGAATGTATAAGCTTCCAACTAGTAAGATCCAGTGTTCTAACTCTGTTTTTGTCAAAAATGTTGACAAGATCGGTATACTATAGTAAAGGCACCAATTTTCTAAATCTGCAGCAGACCAATCTCGCCATTCACTTAACTTTTTGCTCCGACGACCGATTTGTTTTAGTACTTTTATTTTCAATATCATTTCATCGAGTTTTCTTAATTGCTCCTCGCTGCGTGACTGTAGTTGGTGTTTAAGCATTTGACGAATAGCCCCTTCTAAAATTGCATGCAGATAATCAGTCATAAACCCTTCTACCATATCGAACATTGGCAAGTTTATCATAGGAGAAGGGTATTTGATTCCCAAGTAGTTTGAGCCCGGAGTATAGTTTATCATTGCTTCAACTGTTTCCTCGTGATTTCGCAATGGAATATCTTCCTCCATTAGAGGATATCGCATGCTTCCTTCTGCATATAATCCAGGATGCAAACACCAACTACAGCCATACGAGCCATTAAATTGCGTGGTTCCTTGAAGTGGTGCTCTTGCTACACTATCAACGCAGGCTGTAATTATGTATAGTTTTATCATTTCTTCTTTTCCTCCGATTTCCAATTTGATTCCTTCTGTTTCCAATCTGTTTATAATATCTACAAATTTATCTATAAACGTTGCCATTTCTGGTTTTTTTTTTTATTATACCACAATCCACAAGTTATAAGTTTTTTTGTTTGAATGTGAGGGGGTAGCTCATTAATCATAATGTAGATAGGGTCAATTGAAGATCCCGACGAATCAAATTTTTTTGCTCCATCATACATCCTGATGCATATCTGTACCTTACTTCCGGAGGAAGTGATTTTTGAAATTTTCGGTATAATTTACCATCAAAGATGTCTTCAAGGTATTCATCAGACGGTTTTCTATCTCTAATTATAGCCAGATACTCGTTTTGATAGATATTTAAGAGATCGCTTATTTGTTTAGACGGATCAGTCAGCCAGTAAAAACTTGTTTCACATATTTTAGTTAAATTAGTTTTTTTTTCACAATTTGCACAATCATATACCTTTGGAATTTGTCCAAATCGACCAGTATAAAGAGTGCAGCCCAGACAAACTGCGTGGAATTCATTTCCCTCATTTGGATTGACTAACTTGTCATGGGTATACTGTGAATCAGGTAATATTTTTATTGGAAACATTGAATTTATAAGTTTGTACGTATTTATTTTAGCCGTTTCTGAAATACTGTTGCTACTGGCAAATTCTGAAATCATTAAGAATATGTCTCCTCTATTAACAGTAAGAGGTAAAGATATTGGCTCTAACAGAATTGGGTTCTCTAAGAAGTCTTTCAAATTTTTAGGATTTAGAAACTTTTTATATTCATCCAAGCCATCAATTTTATGATTGTTGTAATATTTTTCTAATGAAATATTTTCTAATAACTCATTGTCATTAACATCCTAGAAATTGAAAAAATTATTCTAATGAATTTTTATTTTCGAAATTTTTATCTCAAAATAATGTAAAAAAGAATAAATAATAAATGTGCAATTTAACTTAATGCATAAATGGAAAAATAGTATATTATTCACCGAGGGACTAAAATGTGCCGTGGAGGCCCGCTGTCATTCCAGCTCAAGACGAAGTCGAGAGCTACAAATAAGAGGGCCGCCTCAGTACACTTGAGTCTTAAGTGAAGTACAGTCTTGTTTAATTTCGTTATCATAAGATTTAAATTGATTTCCTCCGATCAAAGTTAAAAAAAACGGTGAGGTTACTCGTTGCGCAATCGACTAGCGCGCATTCCTAGCAGTCCTTTGCTTGTGGCTCGTGGAGACAGCTGTTCTGCTATGCACGCCCGTCGAGGGTGCAGGAACCCCCTGCCATTCTTTCGACTTCTACGGAAGGACTCAAATTATTACTCATGATGCACTAAGTTAATAGTAAGTTACGATACGAGTGGTCTATTTATACCACTAGCAGACAACTCAAAGTTAGTCCACGAGCGGAGCAAATGGGATAACAGTGCCAGCTACTGGTGGTATAAATACCGACCTATGTCACGTTATTTCATGTCTTGGGTACAAATTTAGAGCACGCAGTGCTATAAAAAATAACAAGCTTTTGGCCTTCAAGCAGCCGAATCAGCTTTAAAACTACTGTTTTTTTACACTTTTACTTTGTGCTCAGTGATCATCAAGCAACCATTACATACTATAAAATCGTGACGTAAAAAATTAGTGTTCGCGAGTATGATAAATAAATATCACGAACATACTACTTTACGCTCTAGATACGAAAAATACTATTATAGCACTGGTGCATAAGAGTTTTTAAATTTTGAGGCGTGCGTAAAATCGAGTATCCACGCACTAGTGGTATAAATTATGTTTTTAGCATAATAAAAATTAGTATTTTTCTTAATATTCATACAGTTTTATGAAATTTTTCATTTTTTTCACGTTTCTTTATTATAACTTGGATTTTTACTTTTACATTTACTTGAATCAATGATAAAGCACTTTATTATTTTTTCTTTATTATGAATTCTTCATTTTTATCATGAAAATTAACAAAAACACTTACAGCATTCTCTGTGGAATTTTCAAAAGAGTAAGACAAGGATTCAGAATTGATATTATTTTCAATTGTAATATCTTGGCCCTGAAATAATAACATACATGATCAATATTAAAAAAAAAAAAAAATTATATAATTTATACAGTGAATGAAGTAGTATAGTTTATAAATTTTTTTTTATTAAAAGTTGATTAATTGTAGTAATGTACACAATTATATGTATTTCTACCCATCTCATTACCAAAATTATAGAACTCCTTCAGAAAATATTATATGTAATTATTAATCACTTTAAGTTACTACAGTAGCCAATTTAATAATTTATAAGCAACTATCACGTTCGACAAAGTCTCCACCATAAGCGTCACCCGTAAGCTGCACAGATTACAATAAGTACAAAGCTTCTGTATCTCCGTTAGACTGACCGATCTACCTAAATGTTATAAAGACATGCTAAGAAAAACACGACCAATATGTCTGTGGGTTGGGTGGATAATTCTCAGGGATCGAACGGAGGGAACACTGGTCTTTAAATAAGTAATATTAACTTTATTTTTTTATTTATTAAGTGTAAAACCGATAAAATTTGAGAATTTGATAAATGAACATACATAGAGATTTAATATCGAAAAGCGGCGATGTCTCCTTAGTTAGCATGCTTGCCTTAGAAACATCGTCGTTCTAGGGGTCTCGGGATCGAATTCCGGTGCAACCAACTAATAATTAGTTTCTTCGTTTGTTTCGTCAGTAATATCAATCCGTGCGTTCACTCGGACTGCTTTGAGGCTGGTTTTATCAAGGGACCTACCGAACAGCACTGATCAATTTGATTATCTCGACTGGGGACAATGTTTGGGATGTGATACCCCATGAGTCTGTCGGTTCGGCTATGTAAAATCTATGTTGAGGAGGGCTATGTAAAACTCTGGGTTCTCCGTAGAAATTCAGAATCTTGTCTGATGCTCAACATGAACTATTTGATACATGGGTGAATACGAAACAGTGTAGGGATTCATTTCGAATGCGAAAAAGTCGCTGTTTAGTCCTTAAAGGAGTATAAAAATTGCGACTATAAATAAGATAAAAAAAAATGATCTTCATCACGTTCACTATATTCGCACTGCGAGATTACAAAATTTACAACCAGGTTGTAACTGTCATCATCAATGTAAATTTAATAACTACGTAGTCCTTCCTCTATCTTAACTGCGCAAATCTGTATGTCCGAAGCAACGTAGTTATTCGAAAAATAGTGTTTCAAACAGAGATAAGTGGACTCTATAAATTAACTTAAAAATAATTGATTTTAAGTGTGCGAGGGAAGTGGAGAAGGGAATTTTAGGGACTTTTCAAGCACAATACAAGTTGGTTTTATGCTGCACTTAAACTATTTATTATACACTTTATTTACAAATAAGGAGAGAGAGCACGTCGTTTTGGCCGAGAGTCTCTCAATCTCAGGGAAATCAGGTAAACTCGTCGTAAATAATCTGGCGATCTACGACGATGGCTATGAGTCCCGTGACGCGTGTTTGTGGCCTCACGGTTGCAACACGACTGGTGCGGGCGTTAACTAGCTCTCCGGGCAGCTCTAGCGTCGGTTGCTCAAATGATCAATTTGGTGTGAAAAAGAGGCGGTCAATTTTGAACAAATAGAAAATTTAATTTTTTCACAAACATCTTTTTTTTGTGTACCAAAATTTTTCGCATATTGGTGAAATTATTAACAATTTTTTCCATGAGGTTTTTGTAACTGACAAAGTCAGTCATGCAAGAAATAATGTCTCGACAAATTAGCAACTTTACTTTCATTTACATTTATTTAAACAAAATTAAAGATACAAACGTCTCAAGAGAAAACATAAATAATTTTACGATACGCCTGGTTTATTATAACAAAAAAGAATGAATAGCAAAAAGCTATCTCGCTCATAACCAAACAAAAAAAACTTGTTCGCAACGTGAGTCTCCTTGGAAACCATCTTATTCGAATTCACTTAAATCTAAACAGAGAAGACAATAAAGAAGACACAAGTGCTCGAGCTAATTCTTAGCCCCCCACTGTAAAGAGCCATTCCCTCATTTCGTAATAAAGAGCGATTTCCTCTTTACAGGTATTCACAATCGAACAACAATTCCATAACAATAAATCCGATCCAGACGATCGACAAAAGGGCATTCAAAGAATAGCTCGGCTCAACTAAAATTCAATTAAAATAATTTCAACTTTTAGTAAATTAAAATACGAGCGAGATACTTCACAGTATTGCTACTTTACAGTTTTGGTCTGCGGCAAATGTCTATGGTAGTTACAGGAATATTTTATTTTTCGCTTCTGGTAGATTCGGAGTTTAGAGGCCACTTTGTTGATATGGAAATTTCCATATGCATTTTAAAAGTATATCAATGGATCACAGTAATCAAGACCTTTCCAACGATATGTTATTATGAGGATCTTTAGAAATGAACGGCACTGGGAGAGAGGGGGTGCTACTGGCAATAGCATCCTTTTCCAGCAGTTTGGCGCGTAGAACATGTTTGTTTCTGTTCTAATGCGTGAGACAACACACACACCCAAGCATCTGCTCCAAGCCAAACGGTTGGCAAAGGAAGCTATTGCCAGTGGCAACCCTCAGTGCTGTTCATTTCTAAAAGTCCCCGTAAGTAGAAATATTTGCTAGATTCAAAGTTATGACCCTTTGAATATAAATTGTGAAAGTCGATACTCGCAACTCGTCTCACAGCTATTTTGCACTTATCAGCTGGTTCCAGTGCCAAGTTAAGGTCATATTAAAAATTTTATTCAAGCTTGAATCGGCCACTTACAATAAATTTACTAAACAGTAAAATTAGCTAAATATTTAACGCGTAAATATATTGCATTACGTTACTAGAGAGGCTTTGCAGCGATTAACTTTGAAAAGCCATATTAATGTAAGTCGAGTGCGAACGAGAAATTTGTCGTATAAAAGTCATATATTCATAATAAAATATGAGATTTTGAAATTTTCCTTCTTGAAAATGACGTAAAATGAAACTTCAAGAGCTACATCCTAGCTGATGTCATTTAAAAAACTAAGTATTATAAGGTTTTTTATTTAGAGTTCTTTTCAATGATCTTGGTGAATCAGATGGTTGAGAAATACATCAGTATTGAATTTACGAAGTTCAGAATTTTATTGTAAATATATATGCATGTGTGTAATGTACCGAAGATGACGGAGATCAAACATTCTCAACTTAAACTATCTCTAGGAAGTACCGGTTATTAATATTTGTAAGTAGTTAAAGTTGAACAATTCGAGGTAATTTTTTGTATGTAAGAAAATATATTTTTAATTTTTATAAATAGAAAATAATTATCTTTAGGTACAGTACCTGTGGACAATAATTTTTTGTAGCCACACTACCTAGACATCTTTACATTTTGCTTTTTTTATTCAAGGTTATGTAAAAAACGTTATGATAGGATGTCTAGGAAGGGTATAACTATTCAGACTTTTTTAATAAATCAAAACTTACACCTGCTTTTTTGCAATAATGTTTGTACTTCTGATTGTAAACGGAGATCTGAAAAGCTTAGTACGAAGCTCTGGCTGGATATCTCCTTCTAAGATTTAGATATATTTTTTCAGATATCACTCCAGTGGTCGTACATTTGACACAAAATATCATTGGTGACTCTCACAATTCAACCTTAACGACTCTGGGTGAAATGAATTTTACGAATTTCTATTGGTGTAGATATAATATTGAGATGTGGCTATTTTAAAATCTTACTGACAAAAGTGACTGACAACCCATTGATGATAAAGATTTCAGTCTTCAATATTTTTCTAAAGTATTTTAAAATGTGAAACGTCATTTCGTCGCTTAAGTGTGGAAAGATAACATCTCAGAAAATCGGGTTGGAAACGTATCATCTCAAGATTTTGTGTTAGAAAAGTATCATCTCGTGAGATAACTTATTTCCTCAAAAAATAATCCCTTTATAAAAGAGAGCTTTCGCCATCTTGCGTAAACAATTTATTCGTGAGCTGATTGATGAAGAAGTTTTTAAAATATTCAAAAAGTACATTAGAGGTTACTATTTTTGTTTTTTTCCTATGCGCGCTTGCGCACTAAACAACTGATGAAGTAAGAAATTTTTATTTTATTTAATAAAAATTTCTTTTGCAAAAGCAATAAATAAGGGTCCGTGCGCGATGAGTTATTTCTAATTTATTAAAAATTAAATATAAATTCGATAAAAAGTTTTTGAACATTTAAATTTGATTACTGATATAATTATCAATCCAGATATCAGCAATCATAATTTGGGTGTTCAAAAACTTTTTATCGAATTTATATTCAGTTATTATTAAACTTATTTTTTGAGAAAATAAGTTATATCCCGAGATGATACGTTTCTAACACCAAATTATGAGATGATACGTTTCTAACCCAATTTTCTGAGATGTTGTTTTTCCACACTTAAGCGACGATTTGATTTGTTTAAGTCATCAGTAATATTCTGGGTTATGTATTAAAATTGCAATTATTATTATTTTTTTTAATTTAATAAAAATCTTATCATATGATCCTAAGGTTTAGCTTCAGCATTGATCTGAGTTTTTCAGGTTTCTGTATGAATCGGAGGTTCATTCATTATCGTCTTTTTTCTATCATACAAAGTTGAATAGTTGTATTTACAAATAACGTTTAGACTATAGATACCAAAACTATGAATAATGTGATTCTATTTTACTTTATTTTGAATAAATATAGAATTTAGTTGTATATTTATTTTGTATTGAATTTGTTTAAATAAAAACCAACCTATACCTATACACACACAAACATGACATTGTTACTTTAAGTAGGCTAATAAAATAAAAATAACATAATATCTTCTTATAAGATCCTTATAAGAAAATTACATACCTCGTTAAGAACAACATTGTTCACAGCTTCTTTATGTTACGACATGATTTGGCCTTTAATACATCATCCCCATAGAGCAAATGTCTCTTACGAGTCTCCATGATAATTAATCATAGAATTACCTGCATTTTACGTAATTGATTTTAATTAACGAAAATATCGTATATTATTTACGGAAGTACTAAATTTTGCAATGGACACCGGCTGTCATTGCATTTGAAGATGAACTCGAGGGCTGTAAAAAGAGAGCCTCCATGGTTTACTTTAGTCCTGAGTGGAAACATATTCTTTTTCAATATTGTTTAACACAAGATCAGCTTGATTTCCTACTATTAAAACTGAACGGTGTAGGGACTGTGATGCACACACGATCAATTCTCACATTGTGGCGGCTCAAGCGTAGCGAGGATATTGTAGCTGAGCACTGATCGATTGCACAGGTAGACCTTTTAATTTTTTCAGTCTTTATCACATGAGCTCAAGTTATAACTTGCGAAAAATAAGTTAGAACAAATATTATTCGTTTACAGTAGAGCCTTGCGAATAGTGTTTCTTTACAACCTTGAGCATTATTTACAAGACTAGGTTGCTGTGCTAATCAATTGATTAAATGTTCGGTATTGGCTTCATTTCAGAAATGATTAAGTAGATGACCAAATTGAGTAAATCATATCAGCATCTGTGAGACAGAATCCATCTCAATTTTCAAAATCTTCACTTGGAATCTCAGATTTTTCTTATAAAAGTGATATGTTACTCAAAATACCATAAAAAAAACCTCTCCAGAAACAATTTTGTAAAAAAATAAAAATTTCTTAGACCTATGCTGATACAAAGTTTGAAGATCAAAATATTCATTTAAAAAAAAAAGATTTTTTTTTTCAAATAACCACTATTTTGTTAAAATTAATATTTTTCAATTTCAGAGGGAAATCAGATGTTCTTTCAAACGCTACTTAAATTTTTTGAATTCTCTGAAAATTAACAAAATAGTAGTCATTTTTTAAATAAACTAAAAACTTAATTATTTCAAAAAGAGATTTTTTTTGCACAAAAATTTTTCACAAGTAGGTGGACAACATTTTCTAAGTAAAGTTGGCGCTAAAAAGCTTGAGAGATTCACAGATATTTTTTATTTACTCAGCATTAGTAGCTTCCGTATATTGATGCCATTCTGTTTAGGGCTATTCTGTGTTGAAAAAAAAGACGTGCAACTTGATCAATCGTCATGCTGAGCAAAAATAAATTATAAATTATCTTCAAACGCTTACAACTATGGTTCTTCTAGTGTATGTGTGTGAGCGCATAGCGCTTAGTGTGCAGAATACTGCATCGCAGGTGTATTATAACGAATAAAGAATTAGTCATAATTAAACCACGTTATGTATCCCTCTCCTGTCCTACATATAGTACAGTGGTGACGAGGATAAACTAAATTAAAAAGAAAAAAAAGTAAACGTAAACGTAATTGTTATAATCGAAATAAAAGACACGCATTAAAGGAAGTATTCGGTAAAAGTGTGACAGTGTGAGGGGAAGTTTTCGGGTATATATTTATATATTATATATTTTCTTGTATATCAGGTTTTTTACCTTGGGCTATGGCTTCTATCGCATTATTACTTCTTTTGATTTCATCAATTTTTTCTCGATCAATTTTTGTATCGTTAATAACCTTGTAAACTCCAGAAGCACCACTTACCAATGCACTTGCTGCACTCAACCCAGCTAACAAAGGTGTAAGTGGTAAAGCTCCACCAGTTTTCGAAGGTACACTTGATTTAATACCCATTCCTAGTTTCGATTTCAGGTTCGTTGAAGTAATTTTTCCAATAGAACTTGAGTGTTTTGGAAGTGTCCGAGCATGGCTTTTTCTGGTGGAATGTAAGCTCCCGTACATTTCAGTTTGTCTCATAACTGTTTTAAAGTAATTGTTTTCTGACAAGTTTAGTTCGAAGGGGAGTTTGTTGATGATAGTATCCATCAATCTGGAACTCCCCTTCTTCTTTTTATTGTAAATGATCATTCCTCTATGAAGGTTAATTTATAACTGAAATCAATAGTAATAAATGTACTGTATTTATAGTAAAACTAGTAATTTGAAGCTTAACTACAAAATTAAATGTTGGATATAGTTAATATCATCATCATAGACTACCGGGAAAAATTTAAATACATCTATTTTAGTATTAAATGATGTGAGTTTATTAAGGATCATTATAAAAGAAAGAAATGAAGTTAGGTACAAGTGGACTCTTAACTTTTAGTTCTAAATATAATAGAGGAATTAGGAATTAGGTTGACACCGAACTTTATGAGCATGAGTAGTTTCCATGATCTGCCTATAATTTCCTTTATCATTTTTATTATAATGAACTGGATCTATTTCAAACAATAATTCAAGCGACCCAGGAGTTTTTTGGTAAGTTTTATCGTTTACTTTTATAAGACTATTTAAAAAACTTATTGGAGTTTTTTCAAGTAAGAGTTTTCCTTTGTCCATTTTAACTCCATAAATTTTATCTAAGCTTCCTTGATTTTGAATTGTATTGAATAATTGATACACATCTTCATCTTTATCATCTTCAGCTGCAGTTTCATAATCAGTACTTGTAACTGAATTATCGCTTTCATCAAGACAAAACTTTTCACTTGGAGTAGGGCTTTCATTCTGACTACTGTTATTTTCAAAAGTTTCTTCTGGTTCTGCGATAGTTTCATCTTGGAATAATTCTCTATCTTCTGAGTCAGATGATTCTTTGACAGTCATTAATGGTCTTTCATTATTGTCTATCAATGTTTCAGAAAATAATACTTCAAGATCGTTATCAGTTTTAACTGGGTGCACTCCTTTTGTTTTTAATTGTTTTTTCAAATGACTATTTTCTTCATTAAAATTTTGATTACTATATTTCTCATCTATACTATTAAATTTTCTTCGTTTGTAAGCGCTTAGATCAACTAACTTTTGAATAGGATCGACAATGGGTTTAAATGTTTGATGTAAAATTCGCTCAGTATCATCTCTTCGAGAACGCATAACATTATACTTGCGTTTTGCTGCTTTTTGAGCTTTAACTAGCTCTTCAAGGATTTTTTTCTGCCAGATAAAATTATCCATATTGGCTCTTCGATGTCTAAATTAAGACTGAACACTTTTTTTTTCGTTCTCATATTGCTAGCAAAATGTGTAGAATCCACTCGTACCTTACTTCATTCTCTATTATATTTAGAACTAAAAGTTAAGAGTCCACTTGTACCTAACTTCATTTCTTTCTTTTATAATGATCCTTAATAAACTCACATCATTTAATACTAAAATAGATGTATTTAAATTTTTCCCGGTAGTCTATGATGATGATATTAACTATATCCAACATTTAATTTTGTAGTTAAGCTTCAAATTACTAGTTTTACTATAAATACAGTACATTTATTACTATTGATTTCAGTTATAAATTAACCTTCATAGAGGAATGATCATTTACAATAAAAAGAAGAAGGGGAGTTCCAGATTGATGGATACTATCATCAACAAACTCCCCTTCGAACTAAACTTGTCAGAAAACAATTACTTTAAAACAGTTATGAGACAAACTGAAATGTACGGGAGCTTACATTCCACCAGAAAAAGCCATGCTCGGACACTTCCAAAACACTCAAGTTCTATTGGAAAAATTACTTCAACGAACCTGAAATCGAAACTAGGAATGGGTATTAAATCAAGTGTACCTTCGAAAACTGGTGGAGCTTTACCACTTACACCTTTGTTAGCTGGGTTGAGTGCAGCAAGTGCATTGGTAAGTGGTGCTTCTGGAGTTTACAAGGCTATTAACGATACAAAAATTGATCGAGAAAAAATTGATGAAATCAAAAGAAGTAATAATGCGATAGAAGCCATAGCCCAAGGTAAAAAACCTGATATACAAGGCCAGGGTTTAATCTTTAAACCATACAAACAACTAAGGGTAAAAGAAGTAAGGCGACAGAACAATGATTCAACTATCATAAAAAATAAGCTATTGGTTTCAAAGTCCAAGCATTCCAAACCACTAAAACGACAAAACCAAAATTTTTTAAAATGTCTTGGATACAACATAATAAACCCTGTTGACAAATAATCATCCTAAGATAAAAGAGAGAACCCAAAAAGAATGTCAGCATTTTATTCGTGATGTGATTGGTTGAAGAACAAAATTTAAAATTTGAATTTTTATTTTTTATTTTTATATTACAATTAAATTAAAACATTTGGAGATAGAGTAGATTTGATGAAAAAAAATTATTTAATCAAGTGTTCGAAATTATCCGATTAAAATCATGAAAATAATAATTATTAGTATATAAACAAAACCAATGAGTTTATAACCATGAAAGTTCAAATGAACTCTGAACGTAGCGGCAAAAGTAAAAGGTATATACATAGAACTTATTGTAAGTTAATTTAAATGAAGCTTCGACAAAATTTGTTTTAGATAATGTAAAACAATTGCGCGCTGAGAGGAACTAGTGTTTTAAGAAAACGTGTCTCTAAAAAGTAAGTTTGAATTTTCAAGTAAAAGCATAAAAAGTCATCTTGAAAGTTTAACATTTAGAGTAAAAGTTTAAACTTTGGAACGTGAAGTTCAAACTCATAGGTCTGAAGTTTGAATTTTGAAGTAAAAGTATAAAGTATCTTACTGAAAGTTTAAACATTTTAACTAAAAGTATAGATTTTTATATTGAAAGTTTGAACACTTAAAGTTTAAACTTTTGTAGTAAAAGTATAGGGTTTCACATTAAAAGTTTAAACTTTTAAACGTAAAGTTTAAACTTATAGGTCTAAAGTTTGAACTTTTGAAGTAAAAGTATAAATTTCATAATGTAAGTTCAAACATTTGAACTTCAAGTTTAAACTTTTAAGGGGCCATGGGAAAAAATTTTCAGTTGTTTAGGGTTTACGGTTAAGTGTATTACACTGGTGTAGTATACGCGATAGGTTAATACTTATATATATAAGACGTAAGCGCAAAAATTATATCGCTCATTTTAAATTAAAATAAGCGACCTAATTATTAATTAATAAAAAATTTTTAAATATGTAGATTAGAATTATTTATTGATTTTTTTTTTCTAAGCACAAAACAGGTTTGCATTTTTTTTTTTTTTTTTGAAATTTTTAAATAAAATATAGTACTTTTTTCAGTACTATATCTTTTACTAGCAAGCATTACTTTTTCAGCAAATTTTCGCACTTTTTTAGTATAAAATTGTGCTTTTTTCAGCACATGACTATTTGATAACTTTTTTAACTTGGATATATGTTGGAAAAAATGTTCTGTCAAATGAGAGCTTTTTTCAAGTCATATTTTTTAGTAGTAGTTTTAAATCAATTCGTATATTGAAAAAAAAATGTGAGTACTTATATTCAAATGATTTAAAAGTTATTTACAATGCAGTATAAAAACAATCACTATTATAGTAATATTATTTATTTTTTCAACTGAATAAAACAGCAATAAGTGACAGATTTGAGTAAATCCGCCAAACTCTGTTTTTTTTCAGTAATTTTGAAACTTTTTTAATTTTTGAAGCACACTCTTGAAATTTTGGCAATAATTCTTTAAAATAATAAGAAATAAAAAAATGTAGCGTGGATGGTCATAACAAGTTGCCTGAAAAAATTATTCAAACAATTAAATTATTATTTAAAAAAAATGAAAATCTGAGTATGCCAATCGATTTTTTATTAAAAAAATAAAAGGAAAGATAGTATTTGTTCAATTAAAAGTTAAGTTTTTTCATGATAATCATCTAAACAACTTTAATTTTTTATAATAGTCATCATACGGCACTTTATGAATAGGTTAGGGTCTTTTTTTTTAATGTATTTTAATGTTGGCAATAATAATATATAGGCGATAATATCCACCTACTGATCTTTTTACACTAATCTACTAAGTAAATTATAAGTAAAGAGCAAAAAAAATTGATAAATATAAGTTCATAACTACGTCGTTGACCTGCCTGCTGTTGAAAGACATTAGTAAGTGTCGTCTGCTACAGGTTGAGTTCGAAGGTGCGAATAATAAAAAAACTCTTTTTTTTTAACTAAATTAAGATTTTTGGCTTCAGGCTGCTAAACTTAGTTAAAAAAAGTTATGTTTTATTGATCACACTTAAATTTGGAGACTTTTTTTTTAATCTGTGGATGTGCCAGCTGAAAAAAACATTTTTTACAACGATTCACGCTCGAACTTTTCAGAATAAAATGATGTAAACAATAGCTTATTTTGAAAGCACATTATTCGGATTGGTCTTAAATTATTCGTTAAAGTATGTAGTTTTAGACGAATACACATTTGTGGCGTTTGAATAATGCCTGAACCTGCAAAAACTTGAATAAATAGGTTATTCATTTTTATCAAAAACGTGTGGACACGTTTTTAAAGTAATGTCATCTCTCGAAAAATATAGGCACAATATTTTTATGGGTCGTAAAACATTCCTTGAACCCAGTATTAATACCTCCATCAGTTGTAAATATGTAAAAAGATTGCCTGAAAAGGTTACAGCAGATAATATTTTCAAAACTTAGTTCCGGACACAGCGTTTTCTTGCGTTTTACAGGGTAAAACCTAATTTTTTAAACATTTGCATAAACTTTTCAGCATTTATATTCGTTTCCACAATCTCTAAAAGTGTAAATCTAAATAATTATTCAATTAAATATAAAAAAAATATTGTCTTAAACTTTTTTACTATGCCCGGACAGTGAAAATAAGAGTTTGGCGGATTTACTCATTTATATTTTTTTCCAAACTATATTAACCCATTACCGCCCATGGAAAAATCAAAAGTGATATAAAAAAACCAACTGTTGGAAAACCTGTCTCATGAAAAAATAGTAGATACGTGTTTTTTCTTTTTTCAATTTTCATTGTTTAAACATTATTTATTTAAACAAATTCGGAAAAAAATTTAAATTTTTATAAACTAATGACTGCATTCGATTTTTTGACCAAAAATAAGGCGAAAGTCATCTAAGTAATTTTTTGATCAGACGCCTAGATCTTTTGCTCCGAGCGCTCAAACATGTAAAAATATGGTTTTATAGTGGTGAGCTCCGAGGCTCCGCACCGAAGATACACTTTTACGAGTCAGAGCTCTCCACTATAAAACCATATTTTTACATGTTTGAGCGCTCGTAGCAAAAGATCTAGGCGTCTGATCAAAAAATTACTTTGATGACTTTCGCCTTATTTTTGGTCAAAAAATCGAAGGCCGTTATTAGTTTATAAAAATTTAAAATTTTTTCCGAATTTGTTTAAATAAATAATGTTTAAACAATGAAAATTGAAAAAAGAAAAAATACGTCTCTACTATTTTTTCATGAGACAGGTTTTCCAACAGTTAGTTTTTTTATATCACTTTTGACTTTTCCATGGGCGGTAATGGGTTAATGAACAAAAAAATTTTGAAAAGAAATGATTCTGTTTTTTTACATTATGAGCTTTTTTAGTATTTATTGCCAGTTATCATTTTTTTTACTGTTATAGTCAGTTATTATTAGAATAATTATTATTCACCTGATTGAATCCCAACATACCATCTAAGTGCCATCTGAATTTTATTAAAATAAGAAAGTGATTGCGATTTGCAAAAATAAAAATAAGATATACCACAAAGAAATAGCTCTTATTTTATAAATACATATTATAAAATTTTGGTCACAATATTTATCTGAAACTTAGGAATGATGATCTCTGACGACAAAAAAATTTTTCATTTTCATTTTCTATTGCAAGTTTTGACTCAGACAAACTGTCTTTGAAATTTCTTAATTTTGTAGGTCAAGTAAAAAATAAAAATCCAAGATTTTTTAACACGCATGCACAAATAGAAGTTTGAAGAAATCTAAGAAAATAAATAAAAATGAAAAATAATTCATTTTTAATATTTTAAAAGACTAAGTAACATTTTTTCATACCTTATTTGTGGCCATAAAAATATAACCTCTTTATCAACTACTCATTCATGGGGATACTCACGGGAGCGAAGCACTCTTGGATTTGATCCAAGCGAAAAATATCGAAACGAACGTGCGTTCGATTCGCATTCGAGTTGCTAAAGCACTTAACGTGAGTACACAAAAACGGTAGCTGCTCTCACAGTTGAATCGAATTATACTATTATCAAGTAAACTAATCTTTTCAATGAAAGTTTATGTTTTTACAATCAATGCAAATTTATTTACCTTAATTTGTAAAAGCACAAGTAGCTGACTTAACAGAAACAGTGTAATAAAGACTGTCTACGATCAACAATCAAACTGACGGTGCAGACGCGATGGGCCGATGGCTTTCACACTTGCACTGTATATATTCGTGTAGTGCAGTGTACTACACCTGTTTTTAGATTTATAACCGAAAGATTAGATTTTTTTTTTTTAAATTTAATAAGTAAACAATTGCTACTTTTTACATAAAATAACGAGCACCAGTGTGAGGAAATTAATTGAAGTTTCGTTTGAATTCACTCACAATTCATATAATTCTACAAGAAGGTAGAAAAATTGGAACCACGGCACAACACTACCCACGGAAAATAGTTTTATGATTCGTAGTTCCAATTTTTCTGTTTTGCTTTTTATTTATGTGATTTCTGAATGGACTCAATTGAAACTTCGATTAATTTTCGAGTCACTGGTGCTGTTCGCTTTTCAAAAATATTAATATTTTTATTTTTATTTTATAATTGAAAAAAAAAAATGTGGTTACTCCAATTTTTCTCCCATGGCCCCTTAAAAGTATATATTGAAAGTTTTACATTTTAAACATATATACACGGAGAGAAAAAATACAGAAATTTACTGTGTTAAGCTAACACGTAAATTTTCTGCGAGCGCCACACATAAAAATCGTGTGTTAGCTTTACGCAGAAAAAATCTTAAGCGGCACTGTAGCGGAACCAATCAGGTGCGACCGGAGTGATTTTGATTGGCTCCAATACAGTGCGCTTAAGATTTTTTCTGCGTAAAGCTAACACACGATTTTTATGTGAGGCGCTCGCATAAAATTTACGTGCTTTAGCAGCACACAAGTTTTTCGTGTCCTCCACAGTAAATTTCTGTATTTTTTCTCTCCGTGTAAGAATTATTATTTTAATTAGCTCAATGGCTCAGGTGGTAGAGTGTCTGCCTGGCATGCCTGGGGTCGTGGGTTCGAATCCCGGTTGAACCGATTTTTTTTCTTTAAAAATTTTATTCAAAATAATTTTCAAATATCATCAATAAATTGTAAAAGTAATTAAAATATTATTAATATGAGTAGAGCTACCGGCTAGTCAGCAGCGGCTACCCGCTAGCACCAGCTGTACCACGCAAAAAGGGGTCCAAAACAGCACAGCGGGGAGGGGGGCAAAGGACGAGAGAGCGGTGTCGAAAAGTATGAGAGAGTGACGCCACCTCCAAAAGTATGAGAGTTAGGCGCGACCTCAAAAAGTATGGGAGTTTCGCGCCACCTCAAAAAGTATGAGAGTCTCGCGCCACCTCAAAAAAGTATGAGAGTCTCGCGCCATGGCGCGAAACTCTCTTAGCCATACTACTTACGTTTTTTTGCAGTGAGGAATGCCATTTTGTTCCAGATCATTTAAAATCAATTTTTAAGGAAGATTCTGTTAGAAGACAAGTTTATCTTGGTAATAACACGAGGATTTTTTTTTTTTTAAATTTTTGACGATTTTGCAGTGATTTGAAACAAAAAGTCGTTTTTTCGGCAAAAAAATCCGCCATTTTGTCGGTGTCACGACCATAAAAATAGAAATTTTCAAAAATCCTCGTGTTATTACGTGGAAAAATATATAATAAAGATGTGGTTAAAATTTTAGAAAGATCGGTGCAGAGGTTGCGAATATATTTTCCTCACCGACTTTGAAAATACTAGTTTTGAGAAAAACGCGTTTAAAGTTTCGTGCAGCCGCTCAGGGCAGGCTAAAAGACGTCGCACGAGAAAGGCTGTAACTTATGAGATCAACTCAGAATGATTCAAAATTTCAACACAACATTCTTAAGATGTTGTACTATCAGAAAAAACAAAAAAAAATAGATTTTTTGAAACTGTTTAGGGTAGACCCCCCCCCCCCTTAACGTAGTTTACTGACATATATAATTTATTGTTTACAATTTTAAGGCTTTACTATTCATAATATAAACTATTGATTGAAATAAAATCAGACAATAATAACGATCAGTTACATACAGGCAATTTGTATACCTATATATATGCCCCGTATACCTGCCTGGATGCCTGGCGACGCACTCGCACTCGCAATCGCAAAGTTTCTGTGATCGACCTAAGTGGGAACGTGCTTTCTCGAGCTAGCAAATGAGCTGCATCCACGAGGCGTAAGCTTTGTCGTCGATAGCTGAGAGAAACAACAGAGAGCTTGACTTGTCTAATCTCTATGTTATTTCTGTTTTTTGTCTTCTTCAATTCTTTTTTTCTTTCATTGTCAGAACCATCTATCACCCTCGCCACTGAAGGTCCACACTGAAGTGTAGAAAACACATCAATTAACCCATCTTCAACGACATTTTTCGAATTGGTTACGAAGATAGATTAAAAATTATACCGATGTTATAGTCATTAAAAGAAAATTCAGTGAAAATTTGATTTATTTGTTGTAGATATGAACAAAAGTTTTTAAAAAAGGTGTTCAACATCGAGTCTACATGTAAGAATAATTTAAAAAATTTTTATTCAAACAAAAATTCATAATTAAATTAGTTTTGCAGGCAATTTTTCAATAATTAAAACGTGGGGCGCTAAAAAAGTATAGTTTTATTATTGTTTTTTATCTTTCGGTTTGGTTTCTATTTGTGGTCCATACTATTTTACTTCGTTTATGGGGCCAAATTCTCCGCCAAAAAGTAGTAGTAAGTTTATATGCTTGAGATATGAAAAAAAAAAAATATGAATAATTTCATGCTTTTACCATGAATTATGTCAACGCAGCGAGCGGAAGAAAATCCTTTATGGAGCTATTTCTATATAGACTACAGCTAAAAATACTTATTTTGACTAAGCAAATCGCCGATAAAGTTTTCAGTAAACCCATGCTATTGCAGGCATGCTGTCCATGCCTGAATATAAAGACACTTCACTCCACACAAACTTGCACTTTAAAGTAACGGACTTAACTTGTAACTCAGAATCTTGAGCTAAACAATCAGATTATTCTTTTCATTTCTCGATGATAATTTATCAATTTAATGTTTCAATTGACTTTTGGAACAGTGATATCAAAATGGACAGTTTTTACGCCCTCTTTGGGACTTTTGGATGGGAAAATCTGCCACTATTGGGAGCTCTGTTTTTGAATGAGATAAATATAAAGATTAGGTTCGCAAAGTTTAAATTTCACCATCACTTCTGTCTTTTCATCTACGTTTACAAATACATCTTCCTCGTCTGAGTCCAGTTTTGTCATGAAACAACGTTACTTACTTTTGTTGTTATTGTTGTTTTCACAATTGAATAGAAATAATAATCGAATTCAGGAAAATTTAAGCGTCACTTTTTTGAGCTAGTTACTACACACCGGCCACCACCGTCCAAGTCAAATGTATACATACTAGTGGGACGGTGCATGAAACTCAACAAGAGACCAGTCCAGTTGTCTTTGGGGCCAGGTTTCAGAATGATTGTCTAGGCCTTTGTCCAGTTCTTTCATCCAATTCATTTTCTAAGTGGCCTGATAAGTTTCAGGCTCCAGAGGGATTGGACAGTCTGTCCAAACATTTCTTTAAGTTGAAATGACGGTGACTGCTCGTGTCTGCCGGAGATCCTCTAGGTGGGCATGGGCATCGTCCAATTTTCGAGACTCATTGAAATGAATTGGGCCACGACACTCTTCCGTGAATCTCTTGACGTGCTGCGTCATCACACTCTGTACTTGTTTGCACAGAGGTTGTGTTGAAATGTGTGAGTTACCGAACACAATAACAAGAGTGTGTGTGAGCCGAACGAGCTCACGTCTGCGAGATGCGCAAGGTGTGTGCGCGTGCAGTGCCGATGCGAAGGTTCGCGACATGCTCTTACTACTCTCTGCTGCTATCGCTTGTCAGGAACGCATGCTGTGAATATGCAGTGTAATTACAATATTAGTTTGTCTTTATGAAATAAATATACAATAAATATGAAATCCTAAAGCGCGGTAGCCCTTTGACGGCGAGTTGGTTTTTTACAACGGACTGCCGTTAAAGCATACGCTTTATATACTTTGATTTTTGGTTTTAGGTTAGGTTGTATATCAAAAAAATAATATAGGAAGATTATCTCTTTCATAATATTACGTCTCATATGTAGCCGATGATCCCCTGATTTATTAAAAAAAAAATGTCCTGAAACAATCCCGAATTAAAAAGTTATCAACGTTTCAATTTTCGAAGCGCTGATTTCTTTTCGCTGAGAATTCGGGCGACATCCGATCTCAGTCTCGAACATCCGGTTTTCTATGCATGCTGCCTTGCAAGACGCTGCGGCCTAAGCCAGACATGACGTAACGCTGGACTCGCTGTCTCACTCTCGCACATGGGATAGCTGCAGCCGGCAGCGCCTAGCAAGGCAGTTGCGAGCAGCAGAAAACGCGACCACGCGACCGGCGGCTCGTCGAGACACAATCTACAACTGCAGCAAATCACATTATGATCTGTACAAGTAGGTAAAACAGAGCGGGTAATGCGTTCGGCGGGTACTGCGCATTACGGTACTGTGCCCTCGAGCTATTCTGCCGCTCGCCTCGTTCCCCTACTAGTTTCTGCCACGAGCATGCTGCAGCCGCTACGGTTACTGCGCCCTCGAGCTATTCTGCCGCTCACCTCGTCCCCCTACTAGTTTCTGCCACGAGCATGCTGCAGCCGCTACAATTACTGCGCCCTCGAGCTATTCTGCCGCTCGCCTCGTCCCCCTACTAGTTTCTGCCGCTCGCATGCTGCAACCACTAACAGCGCCTATCTTATGGCAGCTGGATCAGAGTATCTTATATTCTTATTGGCATTCGATGAGAGATTTTGAAAGTTATTTAAAAAGTTAATTTTATCTGTCCCGATCCTTTTAAGGACCAACAATATTTCAAACGTATAATAAATTTATTGAATTATTTCGAATGAAATAAATTAAGAAAAACAGTTCATTGGTAAAAAAATAATTTATTAAAAATTACTTAAAACTATGGTACATTATTAGTAACTCAAGACTATGGTACATTACAATTCAATTAAATTTTTTTCTTTTTCTTTAATTTTTTTAATTTTGATCTTTTTTCATTTTTCTTTTCATATGCTTTTTGTTCTTCTTGAAGTTTTTGAAAGCTTTTATATAGATCATCTTGTCGATTTTTTTCCTTGGAATAACTTTTAAAACCTGAGGATTTTTCATCTTTCATTCTTTCGTAGCCAGAGGAGCTCTGCTTTTGACCCATGTTGAATGTGAAGTGAATGAAATTGAGAAAACCAAATGTATTTATACCCATTCCATGGGTGTTATCGATTTTTGCGCTTCTTTTTCTACCATAAGTTTTTTAAAAGTCTGACGTTGTGCAGCGCGCAACACGTTTTGAACTTTCCATTATGAATTTCACAAATTGTCACTAATTTAATTTCATTCAACGGAGGATACAAGTACGCAGCCACATCCTTTACGTTATACCTGCAGCGCTCTAACCATTTTTTCTTCATCGAACCTGCAACGTAAATCTCAGTGGCGTCTTCGAACGAATCGCGAATAAGTTTTCCTATCGATGTGTAGGGAAGAGAACCAGTGTTCCAATCTAATCCGTGATAGTTACGCTGCAAGTCGGAATTAATATTTTTATAATTTTTTGTTGGATGATTCCATGAGTAGGGTGCATTGAAAAAAAGTACTACGGGGTCTGCATCTTCATCGAGTGGTACGAATGAAAACTCTTTGATGATGTAGTCGTGTTCTCTCCGAATATTACATCCTTCTTTTATGGTACTTCCAGGCTGCACGAAGCAAGCCATATCCACCACGTAGCGCATCTTGACGATTAATGCGTGATGAAAAAACTTATGCCTTTCTTTTATACTAATTTTTTTACATCCCCGCTAACCGAATTGTAGTGTACGATTCGATCGTGTAAAATTAGACAGTAAGCAGCAGTCTGTGCAGGAAAATTTTCTCTTGAATCGAGTTCTATTCGTACATCGATCGGTGCACTTTTCAAAGATTCGTTTTGTTTGGAGCAATCGATTACAATGAGAGGAATTTTTTCGATGAAGTCTGTTTTAGTTAACATTGGTTCGGCATCTTTTCCATAATAAGAGATTTGAAAGTTGGCGTACATATGGTAAAGTATCGCGTACTCATTCTGATTGATGTTGAAATTTAAATTATTGTAAGGATAGTATTGAGAGTTGAAAAAAAGTTTTACGTTACTCAAATTACCGTGATCGAAAAGACTATAGTTTTCACTATTTACTGATTTTTTGTTGGTCTGGAAACCTATGATGACAAAGCGAGGTTTTTCTAATTGATTTGAAGTTTTTACAGTCCAAACGTGTTTAGTTGTTGTGGGTAGCTATGAATACTCGAAAAATTCTTTAGAATTGAAACTCATGGTAATTGCACGATCTTTTCCAAGAAATTTGAGCGAACTTATTCTGTGTGAATCTGATATTAAAACGTAAGGCATTAACCATTCAATCTTTGAGATATTAATATCGACATCTTCAAATGCTTCATTACCTGCTTTTATTTGTATTATAGCATTCAAGTCATTTCTCGATCGAGTGATGATGAACTCAAGCTTCACGTTAACTATAATCTTACGATAATCTTCTGCAAAACCTAATATATAACTGAGAGGAATGAACACGTCAAAGTATCCATCCTCGTTGAGTATGTTTTTTTTCTTATCTTCCGAAAGACCATACCATCCTAAATTTTCAGCAATCAAACTTTGATTAAGATTAAAAGATAACCAATTTTTCATCAACGTAGTTAAACCCACGTTTTTACACCGACCTATTTCAATTCCATTTAACTCTAATCAAACATCGTCGAATAAATGACAAATACCGTTATTAACAAAAAATGTATTTTTTGGTGTTTTTCCGTAGCGGTATCAGTGAGTTGACCGCAAATATGAAGAATGCTCCGCGATGGTAAAAGGTACAGATCTTGATGTTGTATAGCGATATGAATTTCATCACTGTTGCCATAATTTGCTGCTGTATACGGTTGGTGAGCGTGTATCTCGTAATGAGAGATACTTTCATCAAACGCTACAGGATTTTGAATGCTTAGAATGTCTTCCATTTTTTTAAAAACAGCAAAAGAATATGCAAATTACTTTCCACCAGGAACTACTTTTAAGCTCAGACTTTTGAGAAACTGGATATTCGCTCGGGTTAACACTTTGAAGGGCCGATTTCATGATGGCAAGTATTCGCTAACGAATGAAAATCTGAGGTCACGTGACTAACAAAAAGTCGCTGAAACGGCCAGAGCAGCGAGTGATTTTCATTCGCTTCATTAGTTGGATTTTTTTACCTAATAGCGAGTAGAGAAAGCGAGTAGCAAAAATTGAGGTTATTAACCCGCTAATTATATTAAAATGGAATTTTCATATAAAAGAACTATTTTCATTTTAAGAAATTTTAGGAACTTTAAATTGTTAATAATTTTTTAGTTCACTGTTAAATATTACTAAGATACGATTGTATATTATGATAATATCTTATAATTTCTACTATTTTATAGTATTAATGTATAAAATAAGATTACATCTGATATAGAATATTTTACCAAGAGTTATGTTTTTATTTTAAAATTATTTACAAAATGCACTTAAATGCATTGGCAAAAGAAGGTTTAATTGTTTATCACTTTTAGTGAAATAAAAAAGATTCAATTTAAATGAAAAATAATTTTTTGTATACTGACCAATTGATTTTTTTATTTCAGAAGTAGTTTTTACAAAATCAAGCCTAAATAGTATATTGCTACAATCTTAAATTTAACATGGAAAATTTATTAATTCGACTGCTTATGAAAAATTCAATATTTATTTTCCGTTTTATTACTATTTTTTTTTAGATTTAAAAGAACACATATTTCACACAAGTTTTTCGCTTTGGAACTTTTTTTTTTTGAGTTATAAATACTGAATAAATATTGGCACTATGTAAATTTAAAATTGATCAAATTTACAATATTAATTATAATTAAAGTAAACAACATTTAACCAATACTCTGTCGATACTTATTTTTCTCAACCATTTGATTATTACTTTTTCGTTTTTATTGCTGCTCCACTATAATAACTTCTAAATGTAAATAACCAAACTTTGAAAAGATACTGTCAATTATATAAACATAAAGATTTATTTTTTATTATAAGTCCGACAGTTTTTTTTTACTAAAAAAAGTTTTAAGGTTAATCTATAGGTTGAATGCATTGAAATTCATTCGCACACAACGCAGCGAGTACTCGCTGCCATGAAAACCCAGGGGGCGAATATATTCGCTGCGAATTATTTTTTATGGTATTTTAAGGTCTTGTCACCTTCAGGGTTTATTCGCTAGCGAATACTCGCTATCATGAAATCGGCCCTTAAGATATTATCATAATATACAATCGTATATTCGTAATTATTGACAGGGAACTAAATAATTATTAACAATTTGAATTTCCTAACATTTCTTAGAATGAAATAGTTTTTTTATATGAAAATTCCATTTTAATATAATTAATAGGTTAATAACTTCAATTTTTGCTACTCGCGTTCTCTACTCGCTATTAGTTAAAAAAATCCAACTAATGAAGCGAATGAAAATCACTCGCTGCTCTGGCCGTTTCAGCAACTTTTTGTTAGTCACGTGACCTCAGATTTTCATTCGCTAGCGAATACTCGCCATCATGAAATCGGCCCTTGAGAGTTCATTGGCAACTGATCGAAGAAGTGCATTTTGTGTTATTTTTATATGTTTTGGTTTGGAATTCTCCACCGTGAAAGACAATACCCATTATGAAGCTTTTATATGAAGTTGAATCGTTATATTTTCTTCGAGAAAATTAACTAACTCACCGTCTTGATCGACCACGCGCAACTGAATGTAATCAATACAGGGTACTGTTATAGGTAAGTGAATTACTTGCGAAGGAATTTCGATTATTTTAAAACCAGGATCGGCCTCTGGATAAAATTCGTGAATTGTGTGAACTTTTTTGTTACTAACGTACGCACCCCCTGTGATGTTGCACTCGACTCTTATTGAATTTACTGTAAATATATTTACGTGTGTATCGGAAATGTGATGATTATTTGCGGAAAGCAGACGGTGACTAAATCCTAATATTCTAGCGATTGAATCTCGCGGTTGGAAATCAATTTCTGCAGTTCACTTGATTTCACAGTGTAACGTAGTTTCGTTAGGTTAGGTTTTAAAGAGAGTCCAGTATTTATTTTTCTCTGTTTAAGAGTTTCTTGAATGTGTTTTTCTATGTTATTAATTTCGTAACAACCGATTGGAAATTCAATCACTTGATCGCCGATATAAAATTTGTTGCACCCAACGTCAATGTTTGGAGTAGAATTGAAAGTTAAAAATTCAACTAATCCCAAAGAGTAATTTTTATGTGGTGACAATTCAATCGGAGGGTAATACTGAGCTTCTAAAACTGAAGAAGATGCTGACAAAGTAAGCGTAAAAGAGTCCATGATAGTTTGACAGCGGGTAAGTCCACATTTAAATAATTCATTAATTCAATCGGTGGGCTTAAATCACCAAAGCTATTGAAGTAAACGACATCTTTTCCTCGCTTACGGTATGCACACCAATGTGTACCAGATCCGCTATCGTTATCAAGGTTTATAATACCAGATTCGTGATAACGAGAACTTGATAAAGGTAATTTATATTTCATAAACACACCTCGAAAATGAGGAATTTTTAATTTATTAGCGTACTTGATTAAATCAAAATTTGTCAGCGGACGATAGGGTAATTTTATTTCCGGCCTTTTTTTTAACCCCTTTCCACTATATCGTTTTAAATATAAACCAAGACCTGTCTTGTAATGTTTTAGGTATAATCTTTTTCCTCCATTCTTCCTATTGCTTCCATGGATTCATTATGTCTTTTACTTTCAATTAAATTTTGACGAGCTGGTTTTGCTTCGTTAATCGCTTTGTAAACCCCTGCAGCTCCTCCTGCGAGAGCCCCAGTGGCACTAAGTCCGGCGAATAAAGGTACAAGAGGCAAAAAAACCTCCTATTTTTAACGACACCGGGAGAATACGTGGAAATTTTTTTTTTTTTTTACTTCCCGATTTTTTTATGGCGGTTCTAGCAGCTTTGAGTGCTGCAGTGATTACACTTTTCGGCGACTTACCTTCAACTCTTGATTTAGAAGCTGTTTTTATTATACTACTAAATGACGTCATTTTTTTACATCTTTTTTTATATTTCTTTATAGATTTCTTTCTGGATTTTTTCAAACCCATGCCCAATTTTGACTTTGCTTTCATGATATTGGTAACCGCGTACGCGGACGCTTTTTCTCCCAATGACGCGTCGTTGGAAATGACTCTTCCCCAAGCTTCATCAGCTAAAACTCCGTCTGCCGCGTTTCTGGTAGAGATACTTTTTTTATTTTTCGAGTAAGCGATGTCGTGCTCTTTACACGCAGAATCGACTTGGTTAATCGGTTGATCACTGCGAGCTAGTCTAGCGGATAATTTTGTGCCGGGTCCGCAATAATTATATCCAGGTAAGTGAAGCTCGAACGGAAGTTCGTTAATCATTTTATTTATCAACTCGTAACCTCGCTTCTTTTTCTTTTTACTGTATAAGATCATTCCTTTACGAAGGTCGATTTACGACTAAACTATAATCTATAAAAACAAAATATTTATACCAATCACGTCATTCTCATTCACAATCTTGCACGATCAACATGGAATTTATTCAAAATAACGTTTAATTACCAGTGGGAAATTTTGACGTCTACGCAGAACGGGAAAAAAAAGAAAATCGTCACGGAGATTTACTTCCGAGCAGCATCAGAGCGGTCATTTCTGGTCCGTCGGGATATGGAAAAACGAACAACATGCTAACGCTGCTGGTACATCCCAATGGATTAAAGTTTGAAAACGTATACGTATATTCAAAATCGTTGAATCAACCAAAGTATCAATTTTTAAAGAAACTTTTGGAACCTATCGAAGGTCTTCAATATTTTCCGTTCTCGGATAGCGAACAAGTCATTGCACCATCCGAAGCTTTACCAAACTTGGTAGTCATTTTCGATGATATTTCTAGCTGTTCGAAAGCCAACGTAAAAGCGTTCTCTTGCATGGGACGTCAAAAAAACGTAGACTGCTTTTATCTTTTTCAATATTACGCCACTGTTTCAAAGCATCTCGTGAGAGATAACGTAAACTTTTTAATTTTATTTCGTCAACATGAAATGAACTTGAAGCACATTTACGACGATTACGTCAACAGCGATATGAAATTTGATAAATTTAAAGAAATAAGTTCAAAGTGTTGGAGCGATAAACATAGTTTTTTAGTCATAGACAAAGAAAAAGATATTAATAAAGGACGTTACAGAAAAGGATTCGATTGTTTTATAATAAATATAACGTAACTTGAAATTCATCAGTCTGCAGCGAGACGTCATAGCGATAGCATGGCTGACTTTATTCGCGAGAAAAATATTCTCAAAGAGCTTGTAAAAGCTCGCGAAGCAGTTAAACGAAAGTACGCCTTGATTAAATTTCAAAAGGATAACACCGATCGTGTTTTACAGGAAACGTTTAAACCTATTACCGATCCGCTCTATGAATTAGCTGAAAACAAAAAACGTATAAAATTAGATGATAGTTTTGATCGAAGCTCAGTATCGGATCAAAATTTTTCAACGGTAGATTCATCGGTAATTGAAAAATCAATTATTGATGAAAATGAAGATCGCGACTCGATCAACTTATTTAATCACCCTGAAAATACGAATAGCGCTGGGGAAGTAATACAAATCAAAGCTGCCTAGCAAGATAATTTATATGGCTTGAAGAAAAGAACAAAAAATGGATATCAATTGGGAAATGCGATTGTGAAATTTGAAAAAGGTAATATAATTGTTAATAACAAAACTTATCCCAGAACTCAAGGTTTGTTCGAACTCATTGTTTATAAAAACCCGCAAAATTATGACATTTCTGATACTACTTACTATAAACAAATTCTCGAGCAAACTAGCGCGCATAAAAAAGGAAACAATCCAGGTGGTGAGTTAAAAAAGCAGCTAGTAATAAATATAGAAATATAATTGCGGATCTCTTTTAAGCGAGTCCTATAAAATCACTAACACCTTTTAAAAAATATAAAACTGTAATGTTGAGTCGAAAATCGTCGACTCCAGTGAAAAGAGGAGGAGCTATAATACCTAGATTTAAAGTTGCCAAACGCGATAATAAATTTCAGTACGTTTTTTGGGATGATACAAACGAGCTCGTTGATAGACTCCGATTATTAATAGCCGAGCAAGCTGCAGGTAATTTGAGTCATACGAATGAAGTGCATTCGATTCTAGAAGAGCTCAGGGAGGGTGGGTATATATACTGAACACGCAAGAGGCTTTCATCATTATCGCAATGCCTACCGACGTATTCAGAAGAAAAAGTGAAAAAATAGCAAGCAGACAAGGTCCTCCTGGCAACGGATTTAAGCTTACTCGAGACGGAAATTACGACGTTGTAAATAAAAGAATTTGTAACTTGGCCGAGCCTGCTAACGCGGGTGACGCGGTTAACTTAAATAAGCTTCAACGATCCATAAAAGAAGATCATCTTCAGTTAAAAAAAGAAATATCCGATTGGTTGGTTACATTTAAAACGGAAATCAAGCAAATTTTAGAAAATGGAAAGAGTCATGAATGAAATCCATCGCCCTGCACGCAGAAACTTTCTTCTTAGAAAAGTTAAAATGGTACGTCTTTTGGACACGCTTCAAGCCGATTTGATAAAGATGCAACCATATTCTAGAGAAAATAAAGGTTTGCGTTATTGACTTACAGTGATCGATTCATTTTTAAAAATGGCGTGGGGGCGCGCGGTTGAAACCCAAAGGACGTGTCAAACGCCATGGAATCGGTGTTGAAAGAAATTAATTCTCCGGTGCGTAATCTTCACGTTGACATGTGTAACGGGGTATTTCTTATGAAAAGGGCCTCCCTTAAATAATTAACGGAGTTTCCTGGGCCCTCCCGTTACAAGAAAATTTCTCACAAAAACTCTCGGGGAAAACTCCTTAATCTGGGGTCAGGGTTTCCACGGAGAGAAAACCTCCGGGAACGGTTGGTGAGCTAGAGAGAGAAGAAATAAATTATTACAAAAATTTTAGGTTTAATTTGATTTTATTCTTGTCTACTAAAAAAAAATCAAGTCTACAATTACAAAAAACAAATAAAATTTGATTTGAGAACAAAGGAAATGAACAGAACTATAAATAGTCTACAAAATGGCGGGTAACGACGTCACGCCAAGAAAAATCTCGTTCGAATTTATATAAGACACTTCCAAATATATATAACAATTTTTTTATTTATTTAGCGTACCAATACCCAATTTAAAAAAAAAAAACAAGCATGCTTTATAAAATTTTAAATAGAATAATGTGAAACCTTACTTTCACCCAAAATTTCTGTTTCACAATGGCCACTTCAATTACTCTCTTTTGTTCCTTTTTATTTGCTCCAACTCTCAAATTTGCAGTGGACTAACCCAAGTTTTTATTATCTGGTATCAACCTAGCTAAAAAAAAATTAAAAAAAAAATATCTACAACTCAAAAAAAAACTCTTAAAACAAGTCTACAGAAAGAAGAAGAACTTAGAAATTTTAAAGCACACTCTCAAAAACACTACCTCACACTGTGGCTACTGAGAACAGAGTGACGCTCCCCGCGTCTCTCTGACTCGACTTCCTTCTTCACCATCCCCTCCAAACACTCTCCGCCAATCCACACAAATTAATCTAATTAAGCCTCATTCATACTCGAGGAACAGTCATTTGTCCACCAATCAGACACATTCACGCCACAACACCCAATCACGCTCCCGTCTACAATCTTCCGGTGGCGATCGCCACGCCACCTATAATACGCGCGAAAATCCAAAATAAAGAATAAAAAAAAATAATGCACACGAGGCACTCACTGCGTTACCCTATCCCTCGCGCACATACTCTCTTTCTCGCTCTCCCCCATACGCACCCATTGTTCGCGCAACGTACACAATAAAAAAAAAATAAAATCTCACTCACACCCGTGTCTACTGTGGTGAGTGTGCGCGCACGCGCTTGGCGACGCAGTTGCGTCGTCTGCCGATACGCGCCGCGCACCTCCTCCGTCGCCGAAAACTCCCCGACGGAGAAATCGAACCCGTGTGTGGTGTATGTGTGTGTACGTGCGCGCACTGGGCTGGGAGAGCCTTCCCGGTTGGTGAACATGTGTGTGTGTGTATGTGTCGTGCGCGCGCCGGTTGCTCGTGCTGCTGCAACAGCAGCGTCCAGCCGACGGCGATCGTCGCCACGTGGTCGGCCTCTGCTGCGCGAGAAAGTGGCATGGTTATCACCTGGGAAAGTAAACAAACAAATAAATAATTTCATTGTTTCCCAGGTGACCTGACACTGCCAGGTAAGAAAAATAATTTACGAGGGATTCACTCCCTCGCACATTGGAAAAGAATTTTACAATAAACATTTTCAAGTATAAAATAAATATGTTCTCCACCTACACGGGTCTGAAAGCATCGATCTGCGAAAGGTTCAATCGCACGCTCAAAAGCGAGATGTGGCGTCGTTTCAGTCTCAATGATAATTACAAATATTTAGATACTCTACAGGATTTAATAGATTCTTATAATTATCGCAAGCATCGTACTATAGGTATGAAACCAGAAGAAGTTAACGCTAAAAATGTACCTTTAATTTTGAAAAGATTGAATAAAATAAAAGTTAAAAAAAGACCAAAGTTTAAAATCAACGATAAAGTTAGAATCAGCAAAGTAAAAAAAATTTTCGAAAAAGGATTCTTTCCCAACTTGAGTAATGAAATATATACCGTAACTGATATAAATAAAACGTATCCTCCCACCTACAAATTGAAAGACGCCAGTGATCAACCTATCGTTGGCTGTTTTTACGAGGAAGAAATGATGAAAACCGATTGTCCTGATATTTATTTGATTGAAAAGGTTCTCAAAACAAAAAATGATATGGTTTATGTAAAATGGCATGGTATTAATGAGAATACTTGATACATAAAAATGATTTGTTAAAATAAAAAGAATTGTAGCATTTAGATCAATGAAAAAATTTTATTTTTAAATATTCATACGTTTTACATTTTCTTATCTATAATTTTATTTTACCATCACCTAGATAGAACAAAAAAAAGTTTAGAACTTTCAGCAGCAGTTTTCATATCTTCGGTTCTTGCTCGAAAAGGGTTTGAAATCTGGACGGAAGAAACACTTGAAACTCTTTATCCAGCGATACGACCACTTTAGGTCCAAATCTTGTTTTTACTTCTCTAAAAGCGGTCACTTTGTACTGCGTTGAAACGTTCCAGTCCGTTAACTTTTTCTTGGGTAAAAAAGTCATTCCACCAACGAGATTTGCACGAAAGAAATCCATTTTTATGTAACAAAAAATTCAAACTTTATTAAAAATCACTGCGCACTATTCGATATATGATTATTAAATATATATAATTATCAAACTATTCGATAGATGATTATGAAATAGCTTACCTTTTAAGTTGTTACTATGGGTATCTTATATACAACATCTCTTCGGAGGAGGTTCGTATCTGTCGAGGTCTATGATGAGCTACGGGTCACGAGTCGTCGTACACATCAACAACGATTTCCAAGTGTTTTTGCCTACCCGTTTTCACTGCTTCTTCGATCAGGAACGCGAACAGCTAGCGAGTCTACAAAGCGAAGTGAATAACGAGAGATTGTACTTGAAGTACTTGGGTAATCGTCGTTTAGAGTTCTCAAACGAGTCCTGAAATGGATTTATCACACATAAACTTTATTGCCAATAACTTGTACTTCCGCGAAGGTCATACGTTGAAAATGTATCTGGATAAAGTATACAAAGTGATCGCGATTAATCGTCGTAAATCAATGTTTGGTTCTGTAATTGAAGTGACGCTAGAAGATAATTTTGAACTTTATGTACCTTGTTTTCGATTTCAACGTCTTTTTGAATACGACCATTCGTTGTACATACAGCTAGCGGCTGAGATGAGTAATGTAAGAGTTTAATATTAAGGTTTAGGTAAATTTAAGTTTATCGATGTAAATAGTGAAGAAATAAATTAGTATACATTTCAAACATCTTTTTTTTTTATTAACAATAACATCCATAATTTACAAATTTAATAGTCTGAAGTAAAATGTTTAAGAAAGCTTAGGCTGAGTATAAATATCTCAAGGTAGCTCAAAGCAAGCTTAAGGTAAGCTTGAAGCAGGCTTAAAGCAAGCTTAAAGGTAGCTTAAAGGTAAGCTTAAATCAAGCTAAAGGTAGCTTAAGTTAATTACAAATCATTTTTATGAATATAACTATTATGACTATCATCAAATCCTAACCGCTTGACCAACAGTCTATCACCACGTTTCTTAATTACATTTTCAACTAAATATACATCTGGACACTCGGTTTTCAACAACTCTTCGGTGTAAAATCCCCCATCTACAGGGTCACCTTTATAACCTTTCAAATAGTACATAGGTAGATTACTCTTCTTAACTCTTGTAATTGTATAAACCTCAACCGACCAGTTGGGGGTGTAGCCTTTTTCAAACAGTCCTTTTACTTTACTCACGCGAACTATATCTCCAACTTTAAATTGAAGAGGTTAACTGAATTTTTACTTCTACTTAATCTTCGTAGAACTTCGAGAGCGTTTTTTTCGTTGACGTCCTTTGGCTTCATGCCTATAGTTTGATGCTTTCGGTTGTTGTACGCTTTAACTAAATCAGGTAGGATATCCAATTAATTATAGCTACCTTGCATACTGAATTTTTTCAACATCTGCTCTTTTAGAGTTCGATTGAAGCGTTTGCATATCGAAGCCTTGAGTCCGCTGTACGTGGAGTACATGTTGATCTTGTATTTATTCATAAGATTTTGAAATTATTATTGTAGAATTATTTTCCTTTATCTACATGAATATTGCGTGGAGGTGCTATTGTTTTCAAAACAGATCTCATTGCTGCTGTAACTTCTATTCCAGACTTTGTTTTTAATGGAACAGCCCAAGCGTACTTGGAAAATATATTTATTATAGTAATCATGTATTTGTAGTTCTCGTTTTCCTCAGCATACGGAATCATCTCCACCAAGTCACACTGCAGTGTCGTTGATACCTCTCATTTCAACTTTCCTTAGAGTATAATAACGTCGAGCTGGTTTATGGATCTCGTTAACAACTATATATTTTTTATTCATTTTCCTCAATTTTATATCTATAATAATTATCGAGATCCGACAGCTTTTTAATTTTGTTATCGATCTCTGCTCTCAGGGATTGCAGATGGGAATTCAAGGTTTCCAAATTAACTGCGTTTTTCGGTTTTACCGGTGAACCTACGTTCGATAATCTCTTGTTTTCGATGTCAAAGTTACCCTCGCGAGTAAATCTAAAACCGTTGCCAGGAGGACCTCTTTTGTCTTTTTGCTTTTTATCGCGTCTACGTCCAAACACGTCGACACCCATAATGACTCGAAACTCTATTGACATCAGTATATATACCCTCCTTCTCTCAGGTCCTCTATGATCGAATGGATTTCGTTCGTGTGACTGAGATTAGCTGCAGCTTGTTCCGCAACTAGCAGCCACAGACGGTCGACCAACTCGTTTGGATCGTCCCAGTAGATGTAGTCAAGGCGAGAGTTTCCTCGAGCAATTTTGTATCGAGGAATCAAACCTTTACCGAATCTCTTGGGCGTTGATTCGTAGTTTTTTCTATTGATAATGGCTTTTTTCAAAACTTTCAAAGGAGTTTTGGGAGTTGCGTTAGGTGGGTCTTCTCCGAACAAAGGTGCAATAATACTATTATATTTATTGCTGAATTCATGTTTTTTTATCTGAGCGTTGGGCTTGAAACTTTTTCTGTGTACGTTCGAAATTTCTAGAATCGCTTTGTATGGATTTAAATCTTTAAATTCGCATTTTAGAGGATTCCTGAGAACGATGAGTTCGAAAAGTCCTTTGGTTCTAGGAAAAGGAACATTATTAACAACGATGTTATCTCTTTCAAATCTTATCGATGCGTTTCCAAGTCTATATCCATCATCAGTTTTTTCAATTCCATATATTTTATCTCGATCAAGGTGGGATACTCCTCATGTCATGTTCATCTTCGCGTTGAATTGTTTTGTCAATTTCATGGTATGACTCATCATTTGCTTCAAAGTCAGCTTGCGATTTCTTAGTTGATTGAAAATTTTCTATTTTATTATCATTTTCTTCTTCTTCCTCTTGTTCATCTTCTTCTTGTACAATACTTTTCTCTTTTTCTTCTTCATTTTTCTTAAAAATCTTTAATCGTTTTTTCATTTTCAACAAGTTGTCGAAGAGGATCAGTGATGGGTTTGAATGTTTCATTCAAGATGCGATCGGTATCATATTTTTGTAATTTTATAAAATTATACTTTCGTTTAACAGCGTTGCGAGCTTTAACCAGCTGTTCCAAAACTCTCTTCTGTTTAATATAGTCTGCCACGTTGACAGTTAGATGTCACACTATAGACAGAGATAAAAACAATCCACGTCTTTGTGTCTGCCCATGCAAAAAAAAGCTCACACGTGCTTCTGCTTTTCACAGGTAATTTCATCGAAGATCATGATTGAATTAGGAAGGGCTTCCGAGGGTGTGATAACTTCTTCGTTGCCGTTGAATTCGAAGTACTGAATACCATCGATGAGTTCAAAAAGTTGTTTTAAAAACTGGTACTTGGGTTGATTGAGTGATTTTGAGTACACGTAAACGTTCTCGAATCTTAAACCGTTTGGGTGTGTCAGGAGAGTAAGTATACTGTTGGTTTTTCCGCAATTCGATGGTCCGGAAATGACTGCTCTAATACTGTTGGGTAATAAGTCACCCTGCCGCTTCTCTTTTTGATCCTTTTCATTCGTACCACTCGATGAAGATACAGACCCCGTAGTACTTTTTTTCAATGCACCCTACTCGTGGAATCATCTAACAAAAAATTATAAAAATATTAATTCCGACTTGCAGCGTAACTATCACGGATTAGATTGGAATACTGGTTCTCTTCCCTACACATCGATAGGAAAACTTATCCGTGATTCGTTCAAAGACGCCACTGAGATTTACGTTGCAGGTACGATGAAGAAAAAATGGTTAGAGCGCTTCAGGTATAACGTAAAGGATGTGGCTGCGTACTCGTATCCTCCATTGAATGAAATTAAATTAGTGATAATTTGTGAAAATCATAATGGAAAGTTCAAAACTTGTTTCGTGCTGCACAACGTGAGATTTTAAACAAAATTTACTATAGAAAAAGAATCACAAGATTCGGAAAAACCCATGGAGTGGGTATAAATACATTTGGTTTTCTCAATTTTATTCACTTCTCATTGAACATGGGTCAAAAGCAGAGCTCCTCCGGCTACGAAAAAATGAAAGATGAAAAATCCTCAGGTTTTGAAAGTTATTCCGAGAAAAAAAATCGACAAGATGATCAATATAATAGCTTTCAAAAACTTCAAGAAGAACAAAAAGCTTATGAAAAAAAAATGAAAAAAGGATTAAATTTGAAAAAATTAAAGAAAAAAATTTAATTGAATTGAATGTACCATAGTCTTAAGTTACTAATAATGTACCATCGTTTTAAGTTATTTTTAATAAATGATTTTTTTAACAATGAACTGTTTTTCTTAATTAATTTCAACCGAAATAATTCAATAAATTGGTTGTACGTTTGAAATTTTGTTGGTCCTTAAAAGGGCTGGGAATTAACTTTTCAAATAACTTTAAAAATCTCTCATCTAATACTAATCGAATACTCTGATCCAGTTGCCATAAGATAGGCGCTGGTTAGCGGCTGCAGCACGCGTGCGGCAGAAACTAGTAGGGGGACGAGGCGAGTGGCAGAATAGCTCGAGGGCGCAGTAACCGTAGCGGCTGCAGCATGCTCGCGGCAGAAACTAGTAGGGAACGAGGCGAGCGGCAGAATAGCTCAAGGGCACAGTAACCGTAGTGCGCAGCACCCGCTCTGTTTTACCTACTTTTTGGATACTTTTCTTTTTTTGAAAAAGTTTTTCAGGATACTTTTTAAATTTGAAAAATATCCAAAAAAACTATCTATGGATACTTCTTAAATTTCAAAAAGTAATTTTTTTTTGTTTTGCAAAAAATTAGATGCCGTTAGAGTACTTTTAATTCTTTTATAATCCTTAGCATCCGTGCGAGCATCCCCAACAATTTCCGATCACGTTTTTAATAATTTTTTTTTTAATTTGACTTTTGCTTTAGCACTCATTGGTAGAAAAGTAATATTTTTTAACTGTATCAATTGATAACATTTTTATGACAAAAAGCATGTTCGGATACATTTTGATTATAAAATTATCCGAAACTGCTTTTTTCGGATACTTTACAAATTTAAGAAGTATCCAAAGATACTTTTTCATAACAAGAAAAGTATCTAAAGATACTTTTTTCGGATACTTTTTGAAATCCCAAAAGTATCCGAAACTTCAACTTCAGATACTTGGTCAACTCTGGTAATGTGGCTTGGATTAAAATATGTTGGATGGTTAAAGATGAAAAATGAAGTAAGGTTGGTAGGGTTATGAATCTAATTATGATAAGTAAGTAAAGTTGAAACTGAACTCTCGTATCTGATTTTTATTGATTTTGAGCCCTTAAGTCTTTTTATTACTTTATCAAACATAGAGCTTACATATTGTTTCGATTAATTTTTATAGTCATCAATTATAATTAGGGGGTTGGCGAGCGCAGCGAGCAGGTTGGTACCCCCGTAGTCTATATATACTTGAATTTACCGTATTTGTATTAGAAAAATATATAGTTTTTTATCAAGAAAAACTTATGGTTTTAAAAAAAAAATTATATTTAAAAAAATTTTTAAAACTAATTTTCCACTTTTATTAAGTAGACCTTATGTAGATGAAATTCAAAAAGTAAGCTCGGATTTGTAATCAGCAACCTACAAAACCTCCGACAGCGAAATTTCAAACAGAACCGATAAAGCAAAATAACTTTTTCAAATTTGACCAAAAACCAGTATCATGAAACTTAAATATAATACTTATTTTAGGTCAAATTCAAAAATGAATGTATTGTGCCAAGTCTGTAACGACCACTGGAAGTTGTGAACGGTTACAAATACAGAAATTCATAATAACTGAAAAAAAAAATAAAAAAAACAAACAAAACCCATCGATGAAGATGCTATCAGTATCAAGCGTAAATCAGTTAACCAGATGTCCATGAAACTAATCATATTGATCAGACGTAAACTCTAAGTGACATCAAAGCACATAAGACAGTAGTTAGTAGTGCAAGATTTAAAATGTATTTTACACAACATTTACTAATTATAAAGAAACATCTCGCTGATGTGTTTAATAAATACAAGATCCTTTCACATTCACGTTGAGAAAACAACGCATCGAAGTATTGGATCAATACTATATCCAACCATACTTGCGTCGAAGAAAAAACACATAAATGTGTTGAAGCAATACTAGATCCAATGACATTCGAGAATACAACGCATCCATACATTAGATCAACACTTAATTTAGCCACAGTCACGATAAAGAAACAAAACACCTATGATTTTAAAAGTCAAAAAGTAGACCAGAATAAAAATTAATCAGGAGTTAAAATTTGTGCAGTACGAGAAATTTTTTAGGGTAATCAAGGGACACATAAGTAGGCATATTTGCGCAATCGTAACCTAGCTGGTTAGATAAGCGAAATACGTTAGTTTAGTGAGAACTAATCATTTAAGTCGGTTCAGGTTGGTAAAGGTGATGGCACGAACTCACGGGATGTGGGAAATACTGCGTCCCACGTCTTGCGTCTTTGGTATGAAAGCAAAACGCTGGACACGGGACGCAGGATTTCCCGCATCCCGCGAGTTCGTGTTATCGCCTTAAGGTAGATGAGGTTTGTTAGGCAGAGGTTTTGAGGGAGGAGGGTAGGAGGGTTTGTTATTGCACTTAAAAATTTTAATAGAGCTTTTTCAAAATTTAAAGTACTTTAACAAAACTTTAAAGTTAGTGACTGAGTTGATGAATAAGGCGAGTAGGATTTGTTGGTAGATTGGGTGAGATTAGTTTAGGGGATAGAATACGGTATTTGAAGTAAATCAAATTTGTGAGGTCAGTAATGTAGCTAAGATTAAACTAGGTCAGGCAGTTGAAGATAAAAAAGAGGAACACGGGACGTACTTACACGTACCGTAGGCCGGGACTCAGATACTCCATCTTCTATGTTACATTTGCATCGGCAAAGCTCATGCCAAAGATGAGGGGTTGGCGGGTGACTGAGCGTTACACGGGTAGCGATCACCAGTACATCCTCTTTTCTGTCGGCGAGCCTTCGAAGCAAAATGACAGGATAGCCGAAAAACCCCCACGCTGGAACCTGAGGAAGCTGGGTAGGGAAGCGTTCGTGCGAAAGTTGCGGGAGGCGCCAGCACCCACCGAATTGATGCCAGATGTCATACTGGTGGGTAGGGTAAGAGCAAACCATGCGGGTAAAACGAGCGAACTCCTAGTTGGTCTTTGCGAACATTAAATGCCACGTAAAGGAAGAACGATCACGTCGACCTCCCGCATACTGGTGGACGACAGAGATTGCGGAACTGCGTCGACGGTGCATACGGACCCGTAGAAGGAAGGACCCGTGGCATGAAAAACCCTGATGAGCGGGTGCGGGAGACCCTTCGGCGGGAGCACAGACTAGCAAGGAAGGCCTTAGTCAGCGCGATCAGGGCCAGTAAACACCGCTGCTGGAGGCAATTTTGTGCGGAGGTGGTTAGCGACCCGTCGGGCACTAGATACAAGTTGGTAACTGGCAAACTACGGGGGCGGAGTCCACCAGAGGTTCGGCACGCCGAGTCGATGCAAAGGATAGTCGACGAACTGTTCCCGACGCACGAGGAGAGAGCGGATACGCGTTACGAGGGCATTCTGCCCGACGTGCCGGGCTTTACGGAGAAAGAGTTGCAGAGAGCAGTCTCCTCCCTGAGGCCCTACGACCAGACGGAATACCCGGGAAGATTGTTCGGTTCGCGGTGCACGAGAGACCAGGGATTTTCCTCGATCTCTTCAACGAGTACCTGGGAAGTGGCGCATTTTGTGTCAGCTGGAAGATTGCAAGGCTCGTTCTCCTCCCGAAGAACAAGGGAGGCGACCCAGACTCACCGTCATCCTACAGGCCCTTGAAACTGCTAGACACACCAGCAAAGGTTCACGAGCTTCTGCTTAAGGCACGGCTAGCTGAGAGCGTTGCGGTGGCAGGCGATTTCTCACCGATGCAGAAAGGCTTTCGGCTGGGCCTCTCGAAGATCGAAGCGATTGGTGAAGTTATGGAAGCTTTTGAGAGAGCCCAACTACATTGACACGTGGTTAGACCGATCGTCGTTCTGGTGACCCTCGACGTTAGAAACGCGTTTAACTCCGCCCGGTGGTCGGACATCCTGGGCTCTTTGAAAGACGAGTTCGAGGTTCAAGACGCCAGACTACCTGATGCGGGTTTTCGAGGACTACTTCACGGACAGGACCCTGATTTGAGACACAAGGGATGGTAGTAGGACCAGGAGGATTACGGCATGCGTTGCGCAAGGCTCGATCATGGGCCCGATCTTCTGGATCGCAGTGTATAACTCTCTGATGGGACTGAAACGCCAGATGTTTTCATTGTTGCCTACGCGGATGACGCCACAATCGTCATAGAGGCACAGGATGTCGACAGAATCAGAGCCATTTTGCGGGAAGTGATGGCGATGGTGTGTGAATGGATGCGGTCTCACAGTTTGGAGCTAGCGTTGCAGAAGACTGAGATAGTGGTTTTGACGAGGTGCTCGAAGATCAACACTATCGTCCCGATGGACGTAGGGCTGGTTCAGGCCGATACCAGGGAGGCAGCGAAGTATTTGTGGGTGACTTTGGACCCGACACTGTTCTATTGGAGGCATATCAGCGAGGTCACGAACCGAGCTATAGAGCGTATTGGAATGCTCAGTCACCTGATGGCCAACGTTAACGAGTCCGAGCAAGCGGAGGCTCTTGATGGCTACCACGCATTCCATCATGCTTTACGGCGCAGAGATATGGGCACCAGCCCAGGAGAAACGGAAGTATCGGGTACTCAAAGGTTTTGAGGAGGCACTCCTCGTCATTGCCCCCCCCCCCCCCATTGACCGGCTGGCTGACGAAACGAGGAGGATATACTACAGGGACCCTCTTAATCACCACACCAATCTTAATCACCAAGCTGTTGGTTTTGCTGACATTCTTCCTTTTGTTCTCCTTTTTCTTCTTCCTTCTTTCTTCTTTCTTCCTTCCTTGTTCCCGGTGTGCGGTATTTTTAGGAGAGGCGTTTCCGTCGTTCTTTTTTTTCTTCTTTACTCGGTGATGCGAGGAGTCCTCCTCCTTGCTATCTTTCCTCAAGTTTCGAGCTGAGAGAACCACATTCCTCATCAACTGTCCTTGAATTTTTCGACGTATCTTCGCCCTCTCTTGCCTAGCCTCTTCAATCCAAACGAGACCTTCAATGTATTTCTCTCCCTCTTCGGCACCTGCGTCGTGCTTTTTCAAAATGGCCTCAGTCAGTTTTGCCACTGCCTTCCAACCATCCTTTATTGTCATGTTGACGTTGTTCTGCCATCCATAAGACTCCAGCATCCGTCACACCTGTTTTTTCATTTCCTCCAATATTTTCCTTTCTTGCTGCCTGTTATCGAGGGTTTTCCTCCAATCTTTCTCATTTATTTCCTGACCTTCGACTGTGTCATTGCGAAAGGCGCTCGCGGCGCTGGCATTTCTAGATGCACTTCCTCTTCTTTCCTTCGTTGCTGGTACTTGAAAGAACACATCTTTGTTTAGATCTTTCACTTGAACAAGTTCTTGTCCCCCCCTGGAGAATCCATGGGGACTATGCCGGCTACCCGGGCTTGCACCGGATCGGAACCACTGGAGAGATTGGTTACTCCCTGGGGTAGTCTTGTTTTGAACTTCGTTTCTTCCATGACTGGTTTTCATTCGGGGTATCCTTCCCCTAGATTGGTTTTTCTGTCCACCCCAGGTATTTTCTTTCCCTGGTACCCTCTACGGAGTAGCGAGCGTTCTCTTTTCCGTAACCCAGGGAGGCGCTGGATGGGAGAAATCAACCAAAAACTCCGCACCAGATTATTACTATTATTATTATTATTATTAATATTATTTTTTTTTTATGGAGTTGGTGAATGCACTTACTCACCTTCAGGTGTCAAAGAAATCCGGTGTGTGGGGTTCCTTGATACCCACTAAACACCCATCTCCTTTATCCCCGCCCAGCCCGGAACTGATTCTTCAGCATTACTTCTTGGCTGTGCGGCGTGTCCGGTCCTCCCTTACGAGGGCGTCCGTGTCAGTTCCCTTTCCCGCCATGCGGTCGTCATCCATACCAAAACAATACGCAGTCACAATCGTCACTAGCACTCGCCCAACATTCACTCATGCAAGTCGAGTCCTGCCACCATCATGCACAGATACCGCCAGGCTGTCTATTTGAGACAGCCGTCTAACCGATTCGCGGTCAGGATCTTCCATGCGTTCCACCAGTCCTTCCCGCAGAGCATCAAACTGATTATATTGTCTGCGTTGATTCTTCCTAAATGATTCATTGGATATAAATTGGGCTAGAATTAACCACGGTGGATCATTGAATTCTAATTTATATAACTAAGTCAGTTACTCTGTAAGTCAGTCACACGGTCAGTCAGGTAATCAAATTCGGAATTTTGGTGCCTGACGATCTTGTCAAACCAGTAATTAATTGAAAGTGTTTAATTGGAAAGTAAAGTCACAAAAGATTTGACTATCGAGTAACTCTTCAAAGTAAAGTCAATAGACAGTAAACAACGAAATGCAACCAATAAGAGGCTTAAAACTATAATGAAGCGTAGTTATAAGGAGAAAAAAGGGTCAGTACTTTTTGCAATATCTGCTAATGAGTAATATAACACTGAATCATTGTAAAATCGTAGCATAATAAATTCACTCTGTATTTTGTAAAAGAAAACAGAAGGTAAAAAAAAAAAAATTTTAATGTGTAGTGTTTGACATGACTCTTTGCTAACAGTCTGTTGATACACGAGGGTGAAAAGAATTTTTTCGACACACCAGCCGCAAATAAAAAGTCTCTAAGTATCAGCTCATAAAAATCACAAGGGTTTTTTCATTCGCGACTGTTGTATCGAAAAAATTCTTTTCAATCCCGTGTGTCAACGGATTGATAGCAAAGCTAATTTTCTTCCAATCTTAAAAAGTAAAAATCATGAATGAATCGACTTGGAGACACTTTCGTTATTGAAAGTCGTCTCATTGTTATGTATATTGATTGCAGACTTGAGGTAAGGTTTTTAGCTGAAACATTTTAGCTGTTTCCGTGATGCCCAGAAAGAAACGCCGAAAGGTTATCCATAGTTGTTTTTTTTTTTTTTTTTTTTTTTTTTAAGGCGAAACCACAGTTTAGAATCACCGACATGTTCGCTCAAGTCATGTATCCGCCTCTTGAAAGGGGGTTGCTGCGAGAAATCATGTCTTCGCCATACAAGAATACCAGCTACGGCTTACTTTTATAGTAACTAGCTCCTCCAGCATACCTTTTCCAAAATTTATGCTCCATCACGCCAAATGTACGCTGACTTTGCTAAAGATACTCCTACCCTTATATTCAAGATTTCTCAAAAATTAAAATTAAAATAAAGTTAATACAACGTTAAAGGTATAATTTGCTAATGGATTTGAAAAAAAGAAAAAGAAATTTTTCGCTTCATTCTTTATTTTTTCATTTCAACATTATAAACTGTATGTGTACCATCGCCACGATTTTGAATAACTGATTTTACTAGTTCTTCTGAAGGATGTTTTAAGTCATAGGCCCAGCCAATTTTAGCGAAAAATTCTATTAAACATGAAGTTAAATTTAGTGTTGTTATGTAATTTCCAAGTTCAGCTGTTTTGTAGTCCCAAGGAAAAGTATGATGATAGTTATGCCAACCTTCCCCTCCAGTCATCATTGTCATCATCAAATTCTCTGCTGGAGCAATGGATCTAAAGAAAAAAACAAAAAAACAAATTTACTGTCAAAACCTTTGATAATCTCTAGTTCGTAATCTTCAAATTCGTTCAAACAGTTTTTCATTCATCATTAAAGTAATTTGAAAATCTACTGGTTTAAGTGTGATTTCGAACTCAAGTATCTTTAAATTGTTTTTTTCTTTCAAAGTTTATTTGTTGAACTAAGATCGGAGTGTTACCGAGACTGATCAGCAAATCTGAGGCATCAAAGTGAAAAAAAAAAATCATTAAAGTATTGTTAGCATTTTTTGTGTAGGACTGCCACTAGATTCTTTAATAGCTATTGTTGGGATTTTCGTATCAGAGGATTAATAATTCTTAGATCGTTATATTAACTATTATTTATTAATAAGTACAATTGTAGTTTAGTTTACACATTAATAACGTGCGTCCCGATGCACGTGGTGTCTCTTACGGACGACTCTTTGCGACTGCTACAAGCAGCGCCGTTCACGCATGTGTCACTCACGCATACTCGTACTGCACACACATACATACGTACGTGCCGCTCTCCCGTTAAAGCGGAGATTTACCTTATTTCTCAACAGCTATGCTCAAATCTGACATTCTGTAAAAGAGTTTCGCTGAAGGTGCACGTCCATGCATCTGTCAACATTGTGACCACGGGTGAAGAAGGGTTGTTGTCTTTACAAAAAAAAACAGAAATATAAAAATTTCATTTAGGCTTTGTATAGTTGTTCGATTACACTGCTTTTAAAATATGACAACCAGATATATGTTGTTCTCGTAATACTTAAGAAATTATCTTGAAATAAAGTTGAGTTAAGCTATTTAAAAGTGCCATATGAAATTAATGTTTTTTGCCAAGTCAAGTATATTTTTGTCAATATCAAATTATAATGTAGTTCGAAATTTTATTCGTTTAAACTTTATTTTTTTAACTTTATTTAACTTTATTTCTGAAAATTATTTCCAGTTTCTGGATGTTAACATTTTCGGTGCCATAAAGCCGATGGCTACATGGATGTGTATCCCCAGCCAGAATGCACCGAATAAAATAAACAAATAATTAATTTTAACCCTTTTACAGGCCGAAGGTTTTGGGAAGTCAGGAGAAGAAACGAATTGCATTTTTGGTGTTTCCGATAATTTCTGAACACGGTATTACGATTAGTTTAAAAAAATTCATGTTGACAGCCGAGATATGACAGCTGTCAACACTTGAATGTCAAAATTTCGAACCAAAAAAAATACTACCATCATCTACGTTCAATTTTATGATGAAAGTATGGATATGATTTTTTTTGCTAAAGCCCTCCCTTTTTGAGTAAATCATCAACTAAGATTGAAACTTTGGATCCTACTGAAGTAAAACTTTGTACTCCAGGCCGATAAATAGGGATGACTTTCTCAAAATTGTAATGAGGTTTTTTGAAGTTTTTTTTCTCGCTGATCATGAATCTGTCATTAGTTTTGAAAAATACTTATTGACAGCCGAGATATGACAGCTGTCAATACTTGAATGTCGAAATTTCGAACCAAAAAAAATACTACCATCACCTACGTTCAATTTCATGATGAAAGTATGGAAACGGTTTTTTGCTGAATCACTCCTTTTTCGAGTCAAACAACAACAAAGATTGAAACTTCGGACCTACTCAAGTAAAGCTTCGTACTCCAGGCCGATGAATTTTCAGTTCTATACATTTATTGTTCACAAAGTAGTATTTTTTTTGGTTCGAAATTTTGACATTCAAGTGTTGACAGCTATCATATCTTGGCTGTCAATGAGTATTTTTCAAAACTAATGACAGATTCATGATCAGCGATCAAAAAAACTTCAAAAAATCTCATTACAATTTAAAAAAAGTCATCCCTCTTCATCGGCCTGGAGTACGAAGCTTTACTTCAGGAAGATCCTAAGTTTCAATCTTTGTTGATGATTTGTTTCTCAAAAAGACAGGGTTTCAGCAAAAAAACCATTTCTGTATACACTGAGAGAAAAATGACCGTATTTTACGGGCGTGAAGTCGCCCCGAGAAACACTGGCGAAAAGTGCCCGAAAAAACGGGCGTAGAGACCGACCAAAATCGGATGATCATATCTGAGCGCCATCATCGGATAAATTTATAACTAATCTAGCCTGTTAAGTTCGGTCTCATGTTCATTTTTTACGGGTGCTCTTCGCCTGTGTTTCCGGGACGTCTTCACGCCCGTAAAATACGGTCATTTTTCTCTCCGTGTATACTTTCATCATGAAATTGAACGTAGATGATGGTAGTATTTTTTTTGGTTCGAAATTTTGATATTCAAGTGTTGACAGCTGTCGTATCTCGGCTGTCAATGAGTATTCTACAAAACTAATGACAGATTCATGATCAGCGAGCAAACAAAATTTAAAAAATCTTATTACAATTTGAGAAAGTCATCCCTCTTCATTGGCCTGGAGCAGGGTTACAGAATTTCAATTCAATTTAGTTGAAAATTCGCATTTAATTCAAAGATTCAAATTAGTTTTGAATTAAAAAAAATTTAATTCAACGATTCAAATGAATTTTGAATTGAGATATATTTAATTCAACGATTCAACTTAATTTTGAATTGCAACATATTTAATTCAACGATTCAAATGAATTTTGAATTAAAATATATTTAATTCAACGATTCAATTTAATTTTGAATCGAAATATATTTAATTCAACAATTTAAATTTTTTGGGAATTAAAATATCCTTAAATATAAAATTGATTTTATTGTTTTGGTTTAAATTTTGGTAATAAAATTTTATTTATCTTTTTATTAGTTTTATTTTTATATAATCGTAATCTGGAGATTTTTTCGAAAGAATAAATTCATTTTGAATTTGAAAAAAAAGGATTACAGAAACATAGAATTTATTTTTAAATTTTAATTTGTTAGTTTAAACTTGTTTTTTAACGTAAAAATGAGATTAAAAACATTTACAAATATAAAGATCGACAGAAATAAAATCTCGCGCCTTATTTGCCAAAATTGCGCGAGCATCACTATTTGTTATAAGAGATAGTGGGGCGGCCTATACGAACAAGTGAGTGAGTGATTTCCAAAGCTCGTTAATAATGTATCAACCGGTGTCTAGCTACAATGTTAAATATCACAGTTTGAGTATTGCAAAAAAGTATAAGAAACAGTTAAAAATAATAAATAAGTGTGAGAAATCTTGTAAAGAATGTAATATCAAACAAAGCCATATTACCTTTAAGAAATTTATACCTAGTGATACTTTTCGAAATTTAAGAATTATCAGTCGCTCACCGGTCGAAGTAACAAAGAAATTTTTCAAGCATGTTTATTATGCAGTAAATGAAATTGGTGTGAAGTTTAGAGTTATCAGTTTTAATAGAAATATCAAAATACGTCAAAATTTTGAAGTAAGTGAACAAATGAGTTTATATATTACTGTATTTAGTTTGTTATTATGCTTATGTTGAAAGTATTCATTATTTTTATTAATTTATTATGTATTTTTTTTTTAAATTTAATTAACTTTTAGTACAAATTTTAGATTGATAAAATTTATTTAATTTACAATTATCAATCGTTGAATCGAATATATTTCGATTCAAAATTAAATTGAATCGTTGAATTAAATATATTTTAGTTCAAAATTCTTTTGAATCGTTGAATTAAATTTTTTTTAATTCAAAACTAATTTGAATCGTTGAATTAAATATATTTCTATTCAAAATTCGTTTGAATCGTTGAATTAAATTTTTTCTAATTCAAAATTAATTTGAATCGTTGAATTAAATTTTTTTTAATTGAAATAAAAATTTTGAATTTGAATTGTTAATTCTAAAATTCACAAATTCTGTAACCCTGGCCTGGAGTACGAAGCTTTACTTCAGGAAGATCCTAAGTTTCAATCTTTGTTGATGATTTGTTACTCAAAAAGACAGGGTGAAAGCAAAAAAACTATTTGTATACTTTCATCATGAAATTGAACGTAGATGGTGGTAGTATTTTTTTTTGTTCGAAATTATGACATTCAAGTGTTGACAGCTGTCATATCTTGGCTTTTAATGAGTATTTTTCAAAACTAATGACAGATTCATGATCAGCGATAAAAAAAACTTCAAAAAACCCCATTACAATTTAAAAAAAGTCATCACTCTTCATCGGCCTGGAGTACAAAGTTTTACTTCAGTAAGATCCTAAGTTTCAATCTTTGTTGATGACTTACTCAAAAAAAAGGGTTTTAGCAAAAAAACCATTTCCATACTTTCATCATGAAATCGAACCTAGATGGTGGTAGTATTTTTTTTGGTTCAAAAATTTGACATTCAAGTATTGACAGCTGTCATCTCTCGGCTGTCAATGAGTATTTTTCCAAACTAATGACAGATTCATGATCAGCGATCAAAAAAACTTCAAAAAACCTCATTACAATTTAAAAAAAGTCATCCCTCTTCATCGGCCTGGAGTACGAAGTTTTACTTCAGTAAGATCCTAAGTTTCAATCTTTGTTGATGATTTATTACTCAAAAAGGAAGGGTTTTAGCAAAAAAACCATTTCTGTATACACTGAGAGAAAAATGACCGTATTTTACGGGCGTGAAGTCGCCCCGAGAAACACGGGCGAAAAGTGCCCGAAAAAACGGGCGTAGAGACCGACCAAAATCGGATGATCATATCTGAGCGCCACCATCGGATGAATTTATAACTAATCTAGCCTGTTAAGTTCGGCCTCATGTCCGTTTTTTACGGGTGCTCTTCGCCTGTGTTTCCGGGGCGTCTTCACGCCCGTAAAATACGGTCATTTTTCTCTTTGTGTATACTTTCATCATGAAATTGAACGAAGATGATGGTAGTATTTTTTTTTGTTTGAAATTTTGACATTCAAGTGTTGACAGCTTTCATATCTCGGCTGCCAATGAGTATTTTTCAAGAGTCTGTCTGGACGGCACCTTCTGCGTACGCGCAAACTGACCCTTTCAAACAAAAATTTGCGCGTACGCGCAACTTAGGTGTTCCGCGTACGTGCGAACTAAATTATCCCGCGTGCGCGCAAACTTAGGTACTCCGCATGCGCGCAAAATTAAGTGCTCCGCGTGCGCGCAAAAACTTATGATGTTCCGCGTTCGCGCAAAATCTAAAGATCTCCGCGTGCGCGCAAAAACTTTCGATCTCCGCATGTGCGCAAAACTTATGATGTTCCGCGTGCGCGCTAAAACTTTGATTACGTTGCGATAAATGCATCAATTATTGTCCTTCTAAACATTAAAATCGTGATTAAAAAAACTTATTAATTCTATAAAAGGGTATATAGCTGGGTAAGATAGTTGAATCGGCCCCCAGCGCAAACCCCTACAATATATATATCATTCGAAAGGGCATGAAAAAAGAAGATTTTTGACGCCAACCAAAATTTTTAATCCCACTACTGCGCATGCGCGGTCCAAAATAGTGATTTTTCAACTTTGATTTTTTCAACTCAAAATCCAAGAGGACTAGAAAAACGCGGTTTGCGGCAAAATTTTGTTTACAAAAAATGTAGTTCAGCCATATTTTTTTAAATCATTTTTTGTGCCAAATTCAAATTATTAAGGCTGTTTTTCGAATTTTTTTCCCTAAAAAATGCGATTAAAAAAAAACGGTGATACAATATATGTTATGTATTTTAAGAAAAAATAGCTTTACAAAATTACCACCTAGCGGCTGCATACTGTATTAAAATATAACAACATTTATATCACCGAACTACATTTTTTGTAAACAAAATTTTGCCGCAATCCTCGTTTTTTATCCCTCTTAGATCTCGAGATAAAAATTGTAGTTGTAAAATCACTATTTTTCCCCGCGCATGCGCAGTTTAGGGAATAAAAAATTGGCGGTTTACGCCAAAAGCTTCCTTTTTTTCAAGACCTTTCAAAGATATATATATATATATATATATGTTGTGGGGGTTTCTGCATAAAAAAATTTTGCCTACCTGACCTAGATTATAAATAACTTATTTATACAATTTTTGAGTGATGAACATGGTTGAACTAGTCTCGTTAGAGGTATTAAAAATTTTTTTTGCAAAAACCCCCACAATATATATATATCATTTAAAAGGTCTTGAAAAAAAGGAAGCTTTTGGCGCAAACCGCAATAATTGCATATTGTAGGGGTTTCTGCATAAAAAAATTTCGCCTACCTGACCTAGATTGAAAATAACTAATTTATAACATTTTTTAGTGATGAACATGGTTGAAATGGTCTCGTTAGAGGTATTAAAATTTTTTTATGCAGAAACCCCTACAATATATAATTCATTTCAAAGGTCTTGAAAAAAGGAAGCTTTTGACGCAAACCGCAATTTTTTATTCCCTAAACTGCGCATGCGTGGGGCAAAATAGTGATTTTTCAATTACAATTTTTATCTCGAGATCTAAGAGGGATAGAAAACGTGGTTGAAGGCAAAATTTTGTTTACAAAAAATGTAGTTCAGCGATATAAGTGTTGTTATATTTTAATGCAGTATGCAGCCGCTAGGTGGTAATTTAGATAAAAAATTTCAATAATTTGGCCTAAAAAGTGTCTGCCACCACTTCAAAAAATTTGAAAAATTTGTAAAGCTATTTTTTCTTAAAATACATAATACATTTTTTTCAAGAGAGGTATGTATCACCGTTTTTTTTTTAATCGCATTTTTTAGGGAAAAACATTCGAAAAACAGCCTTAACAATTTCAATTGGGCGCCAAAAATGATTTTAAAAAATATGGTTGAACCACATTTTTTGTAAACAAAATTTTGCCGCAAACCGCGTTTTTCTAGTCCTCTTAGATTTTGAGATAAAAATCAAAGTTGAAAAATTACTATTTTGCACCACGCATGCGCAGTAGTGGGTATAAAAAATTCTTGTTGGGGAGCGTACACAAACTTCATAGCCTAATTTTAGGAGTATTTCGACCCCCCCCTACCCCCATGTGACTCAATGAAGATTTTTCGTCGACCCCCCCCCCCCCCCCAGTAGAACGTAGATTTTTTTCTCAAAAAATTTTTACTGTTTCTCATAGAATTAAAAACTTTTGATAATGGTACTTACATTATTTTATTTATAATATTATATCTAACATTTTGTTGGTTATAGGCAAAAATTAATTATAAAATCTCTAATATGATAGGATTGAATGACGACGCACACTTACACTCATGTAGCGGCTGAACTTTTGTACTCTGGCGAGCGGGATTGAGTTTCGGAGTTTTATTGCTTTTTGAGGAATTACTATATCGCTAGGGCTAAAGCTAAACAGGATGATGATAACATTCCTGAGTACGTTAGTCAGGGTATGAATGGTTTAGCCTGCTGCATGTGTCGCCGTTAGTCGATGCCCGACACTCTTACGAGGAGGACGTGCTCTATTTTTAATTGAGTAATAAATGTATCTTAATTTTTCAAACTCAATTCTTTCTTTTATTTCTCATCACCTGCTTCTAAATATTCTTAAATATTAATAGGTTATGGGCCCAGGCACAATTTGAGAGATAATTAGTAAGGAAAAGAAAAACTGTGAATATTAAGTGTTATAAGTGTTCGTGTGCTAGTGTTTTGAAATTTTACTGTGACTAAAGAAGGTGAAATAAAACTTTCAACATGAGTGACGAAAAGAATACAAATAACGTTAAGCCATTTGATGGCACTAAGTACAGTATTTGGAAATTTCGCACTCGTGAACTTATCACTGAGGCTGATGCTTTGTGCGTCCTTGATGAAGACCCTCCGGAGGAGTTGACTGAAATATGGTTGAAACAAGAACGCACAGCAAAAGGTATAGTTGTTAAACATTTGGCTGACAATATGGTTAATTTTTTAGCTTCTCAAATAGCTATGGAATATAAAATTATGGGCCTGAAATTCAGAGATGACACTCCTCTGGCTACTCACTTTGTTATTTTTGAAGACATGGTTTCAGAACTGCAAGCTGCAGGGTCTGAATTAAATGAAGCGAATCAAATAGCACGTTTGTTGATGTCTTTACCTGCTTCATACGACAATATTGTTACCGCAATTAAAACTTTATCAGATGATCAGCTGAACCTTGCTTTTGTGAAGACACGTCTCCTCGATTATGAAATCAAATTAAATAATGATAAAGTAAATACCGCTACAAAAGTTCTGGTTGCTGAGACAAAGAAAAATGATCTGCCTAAGCAAAACAATAATGGTAAAAAGAAAAACCGGAAAGCAAAAAATAAATTCTTCAAAAATAGAAAGCAGCCTTATTTCAATAAAAATAATTTTCAACATCACAATCACCAGCAGCGACAGAATGAGCAATAACAACAGTATAAAAAAATTAAGTGTTCCCACTGTGAAAGGAATAACCATGAGATTCAGGATTGTTATTATTATAAAAATTCTGAATCAAACTTGAAGTCAATACAAACTGTGCAAGTGCAGGATAATAATCATTTTGCATTTGTGAGTGAAGTTGCATCATCAAGTAAATTGTTTTTAAGTGAGAAAGATCAAATCGTTTTCTATCTTGACTCTGGTGCAACTGACCACTTGACTAACGATTTGAACATGTTTGATTCAGTGAGAGACTTGAATACGCCGATCGAAATTAACATCGCTAAAAAGGGTGAAAAATTGATAGCTACAAAGATTGGAACAATCTCGGTTATCACCAACGTTGGAACCACAGTGTTTTTAGAAAATGTGTTGTATGCACCGGATCTTCCGAACAACCTGCTCTCAGTGCGCCGCATCCAACAAGCTGGACTTCGTGTAATTTTCTGCGAGTCAGGAGAAGTGAAAGTAGAAAGGAATGAAAAAGTAATTTTAACAGGTAAGCCATTTAATAATATAATAAGTGTGGTTTTCAATTTGAATAAAAATGTATACAATAAAATACATAACGGGAAGACCGCGCTTTTGTGTACTTATAAAATATGGCATGAACGTCTAGGGCATATTGGCAAATCTAAATTTTTGGAAATTAAAATGAATAACTTGTCAATAAATTCAGATTTAATAAATAAAATAAATCCCACGGACGATCTCTGTGAAGCTTGTATTTACGGAAAACAAGCCCGCCTCCCATTCGCTCAAGTTAAAGATAAAAGTCACGTCACGAGACCGTTATTTATTGTTCACACTGATGTGTGTAAAGTTACTCCTGCAAGTATTGATAATAAAAATTACTTTCTATCTTTTATCGATGAGTTCACTCATTACACGGTCGTGTATTTAATGACTTATAAGGCAGAAGTTTTTAAACTTTTTCAGGATTTTGCTGCCAAAAGTGAAAATCATTTTAATTTAAAAATTGCTTATCTATACTGTGATAATGGAAATGAATACCTTTCAAATGAGTATAAAGCTTTTTGTGTACAAAGGGGAACTCAATATCATTTGACTGTCCCTCATACTCCTCAGCAGAACGGCGTGGCTGAACGAATGAATCGGACTTTACTAGAAAAAGGACGAGCTATGGTTCATGGCGCCGCTTTGCCGAAGGAGCTATGGGGAGAGGCAATTTTGACTGCTACTTATTTGATAAATATTTCTCCCACAAAAGCTTTAACGAATAAAATAACACCTTTTGAACTTTGGCATAATAAAAAGCCAAGATTAGATCATTTGAAAATTTTCGGTAGTACAGTATACGTGCACGATAAAAATCGTAAGACTAAATTTGATGAAAAATCATTTAAGGGTATCCTCGTAGGATACGAACCAAACGGTTATAAAATATTTCATCCACAGTCTAATAAATTTATCTTAGCTCGTGATGTTATTTTTGATGAAATTGATTATTTGAAATCGAGACCTTCATTATTTTCTGAGTCAGATGGAGATGCTTGTACTAAAAAATTTAGAATTGATGAAACTTTAAAAATCAATGAAAATAATGGGAATGATGAAATGAATGAAAGTAATCAAAATAAAATCAAAGAATCTATTACTGAGGCAGAAAAGATTGATAAATCTCAAAGTGACTCAGATAATAATAAACTACGGCGAAGTGAGAGAATTATGAACAAACCTTCCATTTCTTACAATGAAGAGTATTGTTATAATACTTACGCGCTACCTGTAGTCAGTGAAATTCCAGGGTCTTACGGGGAAATAAAGAACCGTCCTGATAAACTTGAGTGGGAGCAAGCAATTAAAAATGAGATTGACTCATTGCTAGAGAATAAAACGTGGGAGATTGTGCCATGCCCGAATGAAAAAAATGTAGTTGATTGTAAATGGGTATTTACGATCAAAACAGACGTTCATGGTAAACCATATAAATTTAAAGCGAGATTAGTAGCAAGAGGTTTTAGTCAAGTATATATGTTAGATTATAACGAAACTTTTGCTCCTGTAGCTCGCATTAGTACATTTAGATTTATTATTGCATTTGCAAATCAATATAAATTGCTGATCCACCAAATGGATGTGAAAACAGCATTTTTAAATGGCGAATTGAGAGATGAAATTTACATGAAAATTCCTGAAGGAATTAAGGCAAAACCAAATTATGTTTGTAAATTAAGAAAGGCAATTTATGGTTTAAAACAATCTGCCAGACTTTGGTTTGAGCGTTTTGACACTGTATTAAAGAAACATGGTTTTAAAAGTGCCTCTGTCGATTATTGTCTTTATATTTTAAATAGAAACCATATTGCTAAAAATATTTATGTCTTACTTTATGTAGATGACGTAGTGATAGTCACTTATGATGATAACACTATGAAAAATTTTAAAAGCTATTTAATGAGGCAATTTTCTATGGTTGATATGTACGAATTGAAATTTTTCTTGGGTATAAAAGTTGAAAGATCGGAGGACACGATCATGCTAAGTCAGGGTGCTTATTTGCAAAAGATTCTTGATAAATTTAACATGACAGATTGTAATAATATAAGTACACCGTTGCCTTTAAAATTAAATTACGAGGAGTTGAATTCAGATGAATATTATGATGCTCCTTGCAGGAATCTGATTGGCTGTCTTATGTATGCTATGCTTTGCACCCGCCCTGACTTATGCATATCGATTAATTTATTAAGTAGATATCAGGTCAAAAATAATAAAGGACTCTGGTCGCTTTTGAAAAGAGTATTAAGATACTTAAAGGGTACTTTGGATTTAAAATTAACTTATAAAAGAACTGATTATAAGAATGTGCTTGTTGGTTTTGTGGACTCAGATTGGGCAAACGATGAAAAAGATCGTAAAAGTACAAGTGGCTATTTATTTAAATGTTTTGATAATTGTACAATTAGCTGGAATAGCAGGAAACAGAAAACTGTCGCAACTTCATCAACAGAAGCTGAATATATGGCTCTGTATGAAGGTGTCAGAGAAGCTTGTTGGTTAAAACAGTTAGTTTCCGAGATAAAAATTTTAAAAAATGAACCAGTTATTATTTTTGAAGATAATAATGGTTGTATTGCAATAGCGAATAACCCAACTGACCACAAGAGAACCAAGCACATCGATATAAAATATCATTTTTCTAGAGAAAAGGTAGAGGAGAAAGTTATAATTATTAATTATATTCCAACAGGTGAACAACTGGCGGATGGTTTTACAAAATCATTGCCTGCAACGCAGTTTGAATACATCCGCAAACAGATTGGCCTATTTTGAATCAAACTATCTCAAATTGATGATATTTCAATATATATTTAAAATTTCAAAACTTGTAAATGAAAGGAAAGAAAGGATAATAATAAAGATAAATAAATAAAAATCATTATTCAATGTATTAATGAAATCATGACAATTCACAATATTGGTCTGATTGAGTTTAACGGGTTTCCTCAATCCACAGCAACAGATGTTGGACCAAAATGTACTTCCCGATTGGAGCACGTTTTTCTTTCGAATGAAACAAATTAATTTTTGAGTGGGAGTGTTGGTTATAGGCAAAAATTAATTATAAAATCTCTAATATGATAGGATTGAATGACGACGCACACTTACACTCATGTAGCGGCTGAACTTTTGTACTCTGGCGAGCGGGATTGAGTTTCGGAGTTTTATTGCTTTTTGAGGAATTACTATATCGCTAGGGCTAAAGCTAAACAGGATGATGATAACATTCCTGAGTACGTTAGTCAGGGTATGAATGGTTTAGCCTGCTGCATGTGTCGCCGTTAGTCGATGCCCGACACTCTTACGAGGAGGACGTGCTCTATTTTTAATTGAGTAATAAATGTATCTTAATTTTTCAAACTCAATTCTTTCTTTTATTTCTCATCACCTGCTTCTAAATATTCTTAAATATTAATACATTTACTTACATTTTTTGAAGGACAAGCTTTTTTCAACTAATTATAAATAATTGTAATGAGATCACAAACTTTAATTCAGAAATAAGTTCAATCTAGTCTATGTCTTCCGTGAATATCACCATGACTCAGGGGCGTTATTTCCCATATAGTGGGTATGGATGCATCAAGAGCCGAAAAATTTCCGGTCTGGAAATCCAGAACCAAAAGTCGCGCTAGGATCCAAGAATAATCAATCAAGTATTCACCAAGCTTTAAACCCCAAAAACACTGAGCGCTGAGTTCAATAAATGATTGATCAGCTATCCCTCAAGCTCTAAGCCCCCAAACACCCTGGGCGTCGAGTTCAACAAAAAAACTTATCAGCTATCCCCCAAGCTCTAAGCCCCCAAAATCCTGGGCGCCCGAGTTCAACTAAATACTGATAGGCTACCCCCAAAGCTCTAAACCCCCAAAACCCTGGGCGTCGAGTTCAATAAATAAACTTATCAGCCAACCCCCAAACTGTAAACCCCTAAATACCCTGGGCCCCCGAGTTCAACAAAAAAACTGATCAGCTATCCCCCAAGCTCTAAGCCCCCAAAACCCTAAGCGTCGAGTTCAACAAAAAAACTGATCAGCTATTCCTCAAGCTCTATACCCCCAAATACCCTGGGCGCCCGAGATCAACAAAAAAACTGATTAGCCATCCTCCAAGCTCTAGACCTCTGAAACCCTGGGCGCCCGAGTTCAACAAAAGAGCTGATGAGCTATCCCCCAAGCTCTAAACCCCCAAAAACCTTGGGAGCCCGAGTTGAATTATTCCAAAAATATGACTGCATTTTAGTTAACTTAAGCATGAAATGAATAATTTATAACAATACCTAATTACGACGCACTGGTGCTATTATATCATAAAGTTTTAAATCTGAAATTTTTAACTCCAAAATGGCGTGGTTCACTAGAAAACGCTATAAGTTTTTACTTATTGTTTAACTCTTTGTTTGCAACATTATTAACAAATTTTTTTTTTTTTTTTAACTATAAATTGAATGTTTCTACGAATCAGACACTTTTCGAGAAAAGCGCAAAAATTTTTGTTTGTTTAATGGTCATTTATTTTTTTTATTTTATACTGATTTTGTATCATTTTGTAATATTTTCACTCGGTAACCAGAGTTTTGGGAGGTTTAGAGCTTCAAGGGGAACTGATCAGTTTTTTTATTGCACTCTAGCTTCCATCGTTTTGGAAATTCAAGGCTTGGGGGATAATTAACCAGTCTATTTATTGACTTAACGCCCAGGGTTTTGAAGGCTTAGAGCTTGGGGGATAGCTGATAAGTTTTTTAGTTGAACTCTGGCGCCCAGGGTTTTGGAGGTTTAGAGCTTGGGGGATTATTGACCAGTCTATTTATTGAACTCGGCGCCCAGGGTTTTGGGAGCTTAGAGCTTGGGGGATAGCTAATCAGATTATTTATTGAACTCGTCGCCCAGGGTTTTGGGGGCTTAGAGCTTGGGGGATAGCTGATAAGTTTTTTAGTTGAACTCTGGCGCCCAGGGTTTTGGAGGTTTAGAGCTTGGGGGATAATTGACCAGTCTATTTATTGAACTTGGCGCCCAGGGTTTTGGGGGCTTAGAGCTTGGGGGATAGGTGATACGTTTTTTAGTTGAGCTTTGGCGCCCAGGGTTTTGGAGGTTTAGAGCTTGGGGGATAATTGACCAGTCTATTTATTGAACTCGGCGCCCAGGGTTTTGGGGGCTTAGAGCTTGGGGGGTAGCTAATCAGATTATTTATTGAACTCGATGCCCAGGGTTTTGGAGGCTTAGAGCTTGAGGGATAGCTGATCAGATTATTTATTGAACTCGTGGCGCGTCATTGAAATTTTATAGTAAAAATTTTTTTTTTCCAACAGCAGCTCCCTAAAAAAAAGGCACGTGATATAAGCTCTGCCCCCCCCCCCCCACGTGGCCCAGCGTAGACATTCATGAAACCCCCCCCCCCCTCCCCTAAATAAGGCAACGTAGTTTGTGTACGCTCCGTTGGCGCCAAAAATTTTCTTTTTTCATGCCCGTTCGAATGATATATATATATTGCAGGGGTTCGCGCTGGGGGCCGATTCGACTATCTTAGCCGGCTATACCCTTTATTTTCCACACATGGTGCAAAAAGTTCAAACTTTCTGATATTTCCCAAACAGGAAGTTTGAACTTTCCTTGCCTTCTGTTGAAAAAAACATTAAACTCGACGCTGGAAAAGTATGAGCTAACCCTTAGCAAACCTTTGACACTCTCGCCTTTAGCTCAGGTTTTGAACACAAATTGTTTGAAAATTAGCTAAAAACCCAAAAAAGTGACCCAAATGTCTAGTCCTCGCGGGTCATCCTCGAAAGCCCTAGTTCATCGGCTTACCATCGATGTTAACGCTGTTGCTAAATGGTGAATGGTCCGAACAAAAAGGCTTCAGGCTCAACCCCGCCAAGACCGTGGCTATTTTTTTGGCAGCTCCGCTTTCTTTGAACTGTTAGCAAAGACCCCAGTCTTTCAGCTACCCAACATCATGGTCGCTGGCATATCTATTCCCTTCACCTCGGAAATCAAATTGCTAGGGGTAGTTAATCACATCTACCCTTAGTTGGAACAAGCATATCAGCTCCATATCGGCGCGTGTATCTGCATCCTTGCACAGCCTCAGGCATAACAAACATGCCCTCACCCGTGCGCTCAAAAAACACCTCGTTGAATCACTGATCTTCCCTCATTTCGACTAGGCCAGCGCTGTGTACCATCATCTCACCGACCAGCAAAACCTGAAACTTCACCTTCTGCTAAAAGCTTGTGTCCGATATGTCTTTGGCAACATCCCTTGGACTGCGCATGTCACCCACTACATAATAGCAGTCGGTTGGCTCTCAGTGAGTCGTCGTCAGGAATTTTTTTTATAGGCAACCTCGCCTTCAGGGTTTTCCAGCTACATAAGCCCTCTTACCTAGCTAGTCACCTCGTACCTCTGCCGTCTGCACATCCTCTGCCCTCTACTATTCCTCAATTTCGTTCTAAATCTCCCACTTTCCCTGCTCTATGCGCTGTACAAATTGTTTTCCGACGACCTTAAGAGATCTACCTTCAAGCTGCAGCCACCCCCGAAGGCCTTGCATCCCTCATTCGCAAGCTCTCCTACGATGCCTCCTCGATTGCTAAATGGGCCGAAGTCAACGGCCTCACGCTCAACGCTGGCAAGACTATCGCCACGCTTTTCTGTAGCCATCACTACCTCAAATCCCCCAGCACTCTACCCACCCCCCTCATCTCTGTCGCTGGTACCACCGTCCCCTTCGCCGACAAGTCGAAGAGCCTCGGAGTAATCAACACCCCCTCGCTAAACTGGACCGAACATCTCTCTTCGATCGCCGCGCGAGCTTATGCCTCCCTCCACAGCCTCCGCTTCTACAGGCATACACTCGCGCGATCCTTCCGGTAAGAACTCATTAAATCCCTTATTCTTCCTCACTTCGATTACGCGTGTGCCGTTTACCACGACCTCACTGTCGCGCAAGACCTGAAAATGCAGCGCCTCCTCAATGCCTGCGTTCGCTACGTCTATGAAATTATCCATTGGATGGCCCACGTCACGCCCTACCATCTCGCCCTCAGTTAGCTCTCCGTCAAACGCCGCCACGAGTACTTTATTGGTACACTCGCCCACCGAGTCTTAACCTACCACCAACTTTCTTATTTGTACGACCAGCTCCCCCGATCTGACGATTTGCCGGCAGTGGCACCGGTTACTTCATCGTCCTCCCCACTCGCACTAATACCCTGCGAAACTCCTTCTCTGGTTGTGCAGTCCGCACCCTCAACTCCCTTGACCACCACGACCTTGACAAGATCTCACCTGAGACCTTCAAGTCTCTGCTCCACGATACGCTACTTGAACGCGACCGTAGCGACTGGACCGACCGCTCCCTTCGTGAGCGCCTCGCTATCGTCCCTCCTCGCCTACCTTCATTCCTCATTCTACCCCGCTCTTTACACGCCCGCTTCTAACTCCACTCTCATCACGGCACAAGCCCATATATCCACTGTAAAGCGACCCATATAACTACCTTGCACATGGACATGGCCTTCATTATTATAAATTATGTATTATTGTAAACTGCTACCTTTTATCTAATTTTATGTATTACTTCGAACTTAGATATTCTCTGTTAACACTATTTTTTTATAATCTCATTGTATCTCATTGTATCTCATTGTATGGTCTCGGTCTCGGTTTCAATCTCAATAATTTGACAAAGGATGGGTTGCAATTTAACCGAAATTTGTCCTACGCCAAATCGGCTGAAACTGCAGGATAAGGTGTCTTTTTGGATCCGAAAAAAACATCCCGTAATTGTTTTTTCGATAAATTCATTAGCCGTGCATGCACAGAAACATTTGTGTCCCATTTAAAATACATGGGAAACCACAATTTTAGGTAGTTTTTCGTTTATTTCTCGAAAACCAGACTGGATCCATCTCTGAAATTTTAGTATGTTTCGAAGACATGAAAAACTCAACTTTTCAGGGTGATTCCGTGAAGGGGCCAGATGGGCCACCCACTTTTTAAAGCCTCTGAAAGACCCGAAATTTTTTTTTTTTTTAAATTCATAACTTGGTCTCTAGTTATCCGATCTGAACCAGGTTTAGCGCAATATTTTTGTCTTTAATTCTATTTCTTAGAAAAATTAGTGTCTCTATAGTTTTAAAAAGTTTTACCGCACGCAAATCGTCCATCACTGCCGGATTAACTCTGATGGGGGCTTATAGGCACAATTTTGGTGGGGACCTATGCAAGGAAATTTTTTTTTACTATTTCAGTTAAAACGCATAAAAATTGAGGTCAGGGGAGCAGCAACTCCTTCCAGCTAGAGGTTAACCTGAGGACCACCGCGCCACCCCTCTCCCGCCCCTAATAAAATTGACGTCTAAAAAAAAAAAAATGAGCCCAAAACCCTGGAAGCCCAAGTTCAACGAAAAAACTGATCAGCTATCCCCCAAGCTCTAAACCCCCAAAACCCTGTGCGCCTGAGCTCAACAAAAACACTTATCGGCTATCCCTCAAACTCGAAGCCCCTAAATACCCTGGGCGCCCGAGTTCAACGAAAAAAAAACTGATCGGCTATCCCCCGAGCTCTAAACACCCAAAACCCTGGAAGACCGAGTTCTATAAAAAAAAAAAAAACTTATCAACTATCTCCTAAGCTTTAAACCCCCAAAACCCTGGGCACCGGAGTTCAACAAAAAAATTTATCGGCTATGCCCCAAACTCTAAACCCCCAAAACCCTGGGCGCCCGAGTTCAACGAAAAAACTGATCAGCTATCTCCCAAGCTTTAAACCCCTAAAACCCTGGGCGTCAAGTTAAATAAATAAACTGATCAGCTATCCTCCAAGCTCTCCCTCTAAGCAAGTTTTGGGAGGTTTAGAGCTTGGGGGATAGCTGATCAGTTTTTTCGTTGACCTCGGGCGCCCAGGGTTTTGGGGGTTTAAAGTTTGGGGCATAGCCGATAAATTTTTTTGTTGAACTCGGGTGCCCAGGGTTTTAAGGGGTTTAGAGCTTGGATTAGACAAAATTCAGCGTAAAAAAGATCATCACTTTTAAAAAAATGTATCTAGTAGTATCAAATAATTGATTAGTGCTGATCAGAATAAATTCAATAAAAAAAAAAATTGGTACTTTGTTTGAATTATATTTATTATGTTTTCTAATATTAAATTGAAAAAAAAAAAAAAAAAAAATTCGTACATACATGTGGTGGGGGCTTATTGGGCCTATAGGCATGTGCCTGTTCTGCCTACCCGTTTATCCGGCACTTTCGTCCATAACCTAACGTCGTTCGAGTGGTCTTGGGTTCGATCCTCGGCACAGCCAACTTTAAATTTTTTAACTTCATTAGTTGCGTCGGTAACATTGATCCCTACATTCACCCCGACGGCTTTGGAGTCGGTTTTACCGGGGGCTTTAATTTCAGCTCTGGTCGGAGATTATTTCGACCGGGGGCATAATTTCCCAATGAGCTCAACCTGGTTCAGCGCTGGTCTAATCCAAGACCATCTGATTGGGGGCAATATTTGGGAAAGTTCCCCATGAGCCTCCGGTTTTTTTAGCTTATCCTTATTATGTCGGTTATATATGTGCAAAAATATGTTATTTCACTGGTGATACGTCCTTTGCTTTACAAGTCTTTCGAGTCTTGAGATTGTCCTAAAGTAAAAATAGCACTATTTCAACAATTTATGAAAACATCACGCTAATCGGTCGTTGACGCAAAGTTTCTGTGGGGATCGTGATTCCCGCATATGGGTTTCGCTGTGCGTCGTGTATCCCCATGCGCGACACGTGAGGAGAGTCGTCCCCAATTTCTTCCCAGTGCAGTCAGTATTTTGTTGAACTCGGGAGCCCAGGGTTTTTGGGGCTTAGAGCTTGAGCGGTAGCCAATCAGTATTTTGTTGAGCTCGGGCGCCCAGGGTTTTGGGAGATTAGAGTTTGAGGGATAGCCGATAAGTGTTTTTGTTGAGCTCAGGCGCACAGAGTTTTGGGGGCTTAGAGAATTGCAACCCTTTTTTTTTTAATTTTACAATTTTATGTAACGTTTTATCCCCCTGTCTGCAGCTCGTTGGGGTTGTTCCCGATGATAAAACGACCCAGCTAATTTTGTGCGACTTAAATGCTTGATAATCAATATCTTGACGTAAAAAAATCCGGGAGAATAGCACTACTTGTTTTTAGACGATTTTTTCATGTACTTCATCGTTCACTTTTAAAAGTTTTTTTGCTATTACAATTGTTTTTAATAATTTTTTACAACAAAGCGGGACTTTTTCTCAAAGTACTCCACCAAACGAAGAAAACGGCTCCCGGATGTTTACTCTACTCCTAAAACTCTAGGGGATATTAATTTTTGAAAATGAACCTTCGATTTGGCCCTCTGTGACCGTCCACTACGAGTAAAACTTCCTGAGCTAACAGATCTGGTTACCTGGTAGTCAACCTGGTGCTACCTGGGGTAAGATCCACTATCTCAACATCAACTGCGAGCTAAATTTCCTGGGGAAATCATCTCCGAGGCGTACGTATCACCAGGGGCACCCTGGGCGCCCGAGTTCAACGAAAAAACTGATCAGCTATCCTCCAAGCTCTAAATCCCTAAAACCCTGGGCGCCTAAGTTCAACAAAAAAGCTTATCGGCTATTCCCCAAGCTCTAAACCCCCAAAACCCTGCGCGCCCGAGTTCAACAAACAACTTATCGGCTTTCCCCCAAGCTTTAAACTCCCTAAAAACTTTAGGAGCCCGAGTTGAATTATTCCAAAAATATGAGTGCATTTTAGTTAACTTAAGCATGAAATAAATAATTTTGTAACTATATCTTTGCACTTTGATTGCGCTGCACTGGTGCAATTTTATCATAAAGTTGTAAGTCTGAAATTTTTAACTCTAAAATGGCGTGGTTGAGTAGGAAATCACAACAAGTTTTTACTTATCATTTGACTCTTTGTTTGCAACATAATCAACAAATTTTTTTTTTTTAACTATCAATTAAATGCTTTTACAAATAAGACACATTTCAAGAAAAGTGTAAATTTTGTTTTTTATTATTTAGTAATATTTTCAAGTGATGTAAATAAAAGTACACCACAACCTTTTTGTGGAACAAAAAAAAAAAAAAAAAAAAAAAAAACAACACTGTTTTATTGACTTGATATACAAATATAAAGTACGCTTAACTTGTAAAATTATTCAACTCGGTAACCAGAGTTTTGGGAGGTTTAGAGCTTGGGGGATAGCTGATCAGTTTTTTTTTATTGAACTCGGTCTTCCAGGGTTTTGGGGGTTTAGAGCTGATCAATTTTTTTTATTGATCATGAGCGCCCAGGGTATTTGGTGGCTTAGAGCTTGAGGGATAGCCGATAAGTGTTTTTGTTGAACTCGGGCGCCCAGGATTTTGGGGGCTTAGAGCTTAGGGGATAGCTGATCAGTTTTTTCGTTGAACTTGGGCTTCTAGGGTTTTGGGCTCGTTTTTTTTTTTGTTTTAGACGTCAATTTTATTAGGATCGGGAGGGTGGAGGTCCTCAGGACACCCTCCAGCTGGAACTTCCAGTGCTTGCCGAGACTCGAGATTTTTTCTCGATCTTGTCTTGATTTCAAGACGAGACCAAGACGAGACCAACACAAGATTTGTATTCTCACAGTTTTTCAAGACCAAGACGAAGCCCACTCTCATCTTGATGATCTTGAAAATCTTAAAAATTAAAAATTTAAACACAAGACATTTTAAAAAATATTGGCTTTATTTCATTATTCATGTTTTATTAAACTTTGTTTAAACAAATTAAAAAAAAAAACAAAATCAAAAGCGTTTAAAAATCTTTGACTGTTTTTATTATTTTAATAAAAACATTCGATTCGTAAACTCAACTAGTAAATGATATATTCTCAGAGACTTTTTAGATTTATAAATTTAGAAGTAGTTTGAAAGTAAGCATGAATTTTCAATCTATTATCGTTTACAATTTGGAAGTAGTGTAACTATGCATTCATAGTTTTATTTGATTTTTACTCAAATGAAAAAGAACAAAAATAAGATGAATATTTTTATATAAAAATTATAAACGAAAAAATTAGTCAAAAGTTATGTCCACTCGCTAATTTTAAGTACGTACAATTCATAAACCATGAAAAAAAACCTTAGCCGGAAATCTGCCGATTTAAAATTATTAATAAAGGGCTGCGAAAAATTAGAAAATTAGAAAAAATCGAGAATCTTCATAACTTGGTACCTAATAAACCGAATTTATCTATCAAAACCGACTTTTTAATTCATTTTAGCCTCTTGCGAGTAATTTTAAATCAACTGATTTTCGGCTAAGGTTTTTCTTCGCACGGGCCGTCGATTTATGAAAATTGGCATTCTCGTGAGATTTGCCTATATATTTGATATTGATTTATTTTAATATTTTGTGAATGTTTTTTATAGTAAAATTATTGTAAATTTTAAGTAAGCAGTAATAAATTCAAGTATTTTTTCGTTTATTCTTAACCTGAATTCAAATTTTGTATACAATTCGCTACACAGAGTGAAATTCGAGATTTTGTCTTGTTCTTGTCTTGAAATCAAGACAAGACCAAGACAAAACCAAGACAAAACCAAGACAAGACCAAGACAAGACTTTAAATTTCCTTTTTTTTCAAGATCAAGATAAGACTATGCCAAATCTTGGTCTTGTCTTGGTCTCGGCAAGCACTAGCTGGAAGGAGTTGTTGCGCCCCTGACCTCAATTTTTATGCGTTTTAACTGAAATAGTAAACAAAAATTTCTTGCATAGGCCCCCACCAAAATTGTGCCTATAGGCCCCCATCAGGGTTAATCCGGCACTGAGCCACTGGTTGCGATATTAGTAATGATATAATACCTTAGTTTATAGCTCTCTTACTTATACTTTTATCAATGTAGAGGTCTCGGTGATTCATTTGAATGTCTTTCTTGCTGGTGGGGTCTTGGACCTTTTCATTAGGATCAATATTTATTTGAATACAATAATAACAAATTCAACCTTTAATTTTTTTTATTATTTTATTTATTTATTTCAAAAGAAAAGATAAAATACTTTTTATCTATTACAACCAAGATTTAAGGACCTTTAGTGGTACTATTAAGGGAGCATACGCGTGAGTTTGGGCTTAACCCTCTTGACGGTTCTCCTGGAGGGCATGCGGGACGAGGTGCTCCCACCACCTGCTAACAAGACAGCTCTGCTATCGATCTAAGAACTGATTAGTACTCGCAGGTGCCGCTTTTTATAACGCTGTTTTATATCCATACGTATATCACGTTGTGAGTAATTGTACTTTTGAAAATTAGGAAATGGAAGGTGTTTAAAGATGTTGTGTCGCTCTAATTGGGTGCTCGAGTTTACACTGCTGCTCGAGGCTTGAGCTGCCGCTGTCTCCGTGAGTAGCGGACAGCGTGTTGGATCTAGCCTCAAAAACGTCAGCGTAATCGTAAAAACGAAGTTTATTGGATTTAATTATTCCAATATGGTTAATGTTTAAACAACCAAAGTAAAAATGGGTAAAGTTTTTGATGATGAAATTTAGTTCTTAGCGCAAGCACCATTGGGATTTGCCAAGCTGTGGCTGTTTTCAAAACCTCAAATTTTTTGCTGCTCAACCGGCAATTTTGAAGTATTAGTATAACTTCACCTGCATAGTAAGACAAATTTTGTTTGGGTTTGTTGGACTGGCTTGCGGAATTAACTACGCTTTGGACCTTTTCAAAGACTTCTTTTTATTAACTGTAATTTTTAAAATATTAATTAAATTTTATCTGCATGGTTAGACAAATCTCTTTTGATTTTGTCGGATTGGCTTGCGGAGTTTGCTTCGGCCATTTTCAGAGCCTTTTTTATTATACTGCTTATTTATTTTATTATAGTTAGACAATTCTCTTGAGAATTGTCAGACTGGCTTGCAGAGTTTGCTAAGAATCGGCCCTTTTAGGAGCCTTAAAATATTTTTATTGTAATTACAACTACTTTTTTTGCATTGCACTCTGGTTGCAAATTTGAATTTTTTTTAATGATAGTTAGTTTCCGTTCAAAAATAAAATTCAAGTAAATCTTGATTTAATTTGCAATGTCGAGAGATCCAAGAGCAAGTGTTGGGAGAAGAACTTCAAATCCAACCTGGACGTTTAATTTTAGACGTGAACAAACTTCTGCGTTCACGTTTTCAATTACTGCAAGGGCAGGATTCGCGTTGACTAAATGCTACAGCTTTAAATTAATATTCTGCTTTTAATTATCGGTCAGAAATTGATTACTTAAATTAACCACTTATACAAATAGGTCGTATGTTAAAAAAATTTACCAAATGCGGTGCTCTAAAATGGGATGTAGAGGCTCCAGGACTTTGCTGTTCTGGAGGAAAAGTCGTTCTTGAACAGTACGAAGAGCCTTCAGACTTGGTTCGAAGCTTGATTTTAGATGCACATCCTCAATCTAAGCATTTTCTTGATAACTCGAGAGCTTATAATACTCTTTTTCAGATGACATCTTTTGGTGCCAATGAAATTAGAGAAGGAAATTTTATGCCAACTTTTAAAATTCAGGGCCAGGTTTATCATTTGATCGGAAGTTTAGTTCCTCAACCTGAAGAAACTTCTAAGTTTTTGCGAATTTACTTTATGTCTGAGTCTGATCAAATATCAGCTCAATCTAATATCAATCCTACTTTAAACACAAATCTTATCAGATCTTTACAAACAGTTTTACAAGAAAATAATTCCCTTTTACGCATTTTTAGTGTAACGTTGAATCTCGATTCATCGATGAGTTACAAAATTTGAAACTGTTCATTCATGTTGATCGAGTTCCTCAAGGAGAAAACAGAGGGCGATATAATGCCCCAACGATCGATGAAGTGGCAGTTCTATTAGTCGATGAAGATAAAGGTGCTAGAGATATTGTATTGCATAGACGCAATGGACAGTTACAACGATTTAATGAGCTTAATCGATCTTATGATGCGTTACAATATCCATTACTGTTCATCAATGGTCAAGAGGGATATTGTACCTATATTTTGCAATATAATGAAACGAGCAAAACTGTATCTTGCATGCAATTTTAATCATATCGATTCATGATTAGAGAAAATTGTTTAAATCACCTTCATTTCTTCAAAAAATTATTTAGTCAGTTTGCGGTAGACATGATGGCTAAAATGATTACAGAAAGATTACTTTTTTAAGATTGAATAAAAAAAAAACTACGAGCAGAAGAATACATTCATCTTCAAGATGCTGTTAATGCTGATGCTAATCTTAACCTGGCTAACGTTAGGCAAACAGTTATTCTTCCCTCTACATTCACTGGTGGACCACGTTAAATGCACGAAAAAACGCAAGATGCTATGGCATGTGTTCGAAAATTTGTCAGGCCTGATTTATTCATTACTTTCACCTGTAACCCCGATTGGCCTGAAATAAAAAATGAGCTACTAGGAGACCCGCAGCCTTATAACAGACAAGATTTAATTTCTCGAGTATTTCACTTGAAACAAAAGAAATTAATAGATCTGCTCACTTCTAAGAAACACCAAGTGTTTGGAGAAGTTAATGCACATCTTTTGAGCGTTGAGTGGCAAAAACAGGGTTTGTCTCACTGCCACATTCTTTTGTGGCTTAAAAGAAGAATACAGCCGAATGATATTGATAAAATTATATCTGCAGAGTTGCCTAATAAAGACCAAGATCCTTTGCTGTTTGATATCGTTACTAAAAACATGATTCATGGCCCTTGCGGGGAATTCAATTTAAGGTCTCCGTGCATGAACAATGGAAGATGCACTAAAAATACCCTCATCAGTTTGTTAAAGAAACTCAAAGTGAAGATAATGGTTACCCAACTTATCGAAGAAGGTCGCCAGCTGATGGAGGATATGTCTCTACTTTGAAGATTCGAGGTACTGAAATGCAAGTTGATAATCGTTGTGTAGTACCACATTCTCCTTTTCTCTCTCGATGCTTCAATGCTCACATTAATGTTGAGTATTGTCATTCAGTGCACGCAATAAAATATGTTTGCAACTATGTAAATAAATGATCTGATAGAGCGACGTTTATGTAAATAGTGATAACGATGAAATTTCAAACTATCTCAACGGTTTTTATATCTGTACTTCAGAAGCATTCTGGCGATTTTTCAATTTTAATATACACGAAAGAGCTCCAACTGTGCAACACTTAGCCATCCATCTTGAAAGCCATCAAAGAGTTTACTTTAATGAGGACAACATTAATCTTGAGCAGATCCTTGTAAATCCCAGAAATACCACGTTGACAGCGTTTTTTGAACTCTGTTCAACAGATGAATTTGCTAGAACACTATCATACTTTGAAGTAACTTCTTATTTTACTTGGTCAGATTCAACTCGAAAATTTTCTAGGAAAAAACTGGGTGAAAACGTTCCAGGTCATCCTGGAGTAAAAAAAGCCGAAGCAATCGGTCGAATTTATACAATTCACCCTTATCAAAGCGAGTGTTTTCATTTGAGAATGTTACTGCATCACATTCGAGGTCCGACTTCTTGGAACGACTTAAAAACCGTTAATGGCGTTACTTTTTATACTTTTAAACACACATGTCTAGCACTTCGTCTTCTGGAAAATGACGATCAACGGAAAAACACTCTCTCACATGCTGTTTTATCAATTTTGGTTTTTTGTCAACCTTCTGATCCCCGATCTTTATGGGCACAGTTTCCAAATGATCTTTGCGAAGATATACTTCACAGAGAACGCGTTCGACAAAATAATTTTGAATGAGCTTTTTATGATGAAATATTTAATAGCGGTTTAATCGAAGTCGAAGATAAAGTTGTTTGTCTTTCGGAAAAATATTTGACTGAGTTTGGATCCAGTTCACCGTAGAGATAATCAACACTGTTATAATTCATTTGATTTTACCATTCGCAATTCTCACGATGTCAATCAATAATGTGAATATGTTACAATCAATGTTCCAAAGCTGGTTGGTGATCAATGTCTCGCATATAACGTCATTGTTAATAGTGTTTCAAATAACCTTGGAAAAAGCTTTTTTTTAGACGCTCCAGGTGGTACTGGAAAAACATTTTTACTTAACTTAATGTTATCCTTTGTACGATCTAAAGGAAAAATTGCTCTAGCAATTGCATCTTCAGGAATTGCAGCAACTCTTCTCAGTGGAGGAAAAACTGCTCATTCTACCTTTAAATTGCCGCTTAACATTCTTCTAATGCAGAGTATGTGTGTCCCATTCGTAAAAATGGTCCTCTTGGGAAAATTCTGCAAGAAGTTTCATTTGTTGTATGGGACAAATAAACAATGACCCATAGAGCTCACCTTGAAGCTCTTGATCGTACTTTACGAGACCTTCGATGTAATAATCAACTGATGGGAGGGATTACATTTGTTTTTGCTGGAGATTTCAGAAAACTTTGCCTGTAATTTCAAAGGGCATCCGAGCTGATGTTATCAACTCATGTTTAAAGGCTTCAATTATTTGGAGATCTGTCGAAAAACTTAGTTTGAGAACAAATATGAGAGCTCATCTGGGTGGTGAGAATTTGATTTTTCCTGAGAAAGTACTAAAAATTGGCGATGGAACATTCGAAAATGATAATGGATCCATAATCATAGATCAAACCATTGTTAGAGTAGTTAATACTGTCGATGAATTAATTTCAGAGATTTACCCGGATATTGCTAATTTAGCAAACAAACCTGATTAATGGCTTTGTGAAAGAGCTATACTTTCACCAAGAAATGAAACTGCAAAGGAAATAAATAACTTAATACTTGAGAAATTTGAAGCTGAATCTCGTGATTTTCTCTCTATTGACACAGTCCTTAACGTCGACGACGTAGTCCAGTATCCACAAGAATTTCTCAACTCTCTCACTCCATCAGGATCTCCCAGATATCAATTAAAATTGAAAATTGGAGCTTCAATCATGACGCTAAGAAATCTTCAACCTCCAAATCTTTATAATGGCACTAGACTTCGAGTTAAAAGTCCACGCAACAATATTTAAGGCTGTTATTCTCAATGGACCAGGAGCTGGGGAAGTTGCTTTTATTCCTCGCATACCCATGATTCCTTCAGATTCACCATTTGAATTCAAACGCCTTCAATTTCCAGTAAAAATTACTTTTGCTATCTTTATTAACGAGGGACAAGGTCAAACAATTACATTCGTTGGTGTTGATTTACGAGAAGAGTGCTTTTCTCACCGTCAACTGTACGTTGCAGTTACTCGAACTGGAAACCCCAATAATCAAATAATTTTGATTCCACAAGGCAAAAAAACTAAAAATATTGTTTACACTGAAATTTTATAAATATAATATCTTGAACAATATTGAAAGTATTAATACTAGAAAAAATTCACGAGCAAGAATAAAATATTAAACCTGTCTATGGAGTGGAGGTGAGCTTGACCCGGATATGCCAAAAGAAGATAATACAACTTCGCAGAGAAGCAAAACCACGCTAACTACGTGAGAAGTCTATAGCAAATAGTGTGGTTTTTATTCCCGTAAGGCAAAATAAGGATAACAATTACATTTTTTTAAACTACTATTTATGATACAAATAAATGGAGAAATAATTTTATCAAAGATTTTTTTGTATTATTCTTCATAATGATGTTAGTCAAACTTCAGAATTATATAAGCCAAACAGCAAAGCTAAATCAAAAAGAAGTCTAAATTATCAAAAAAGTTATACTTTGAATGATCTGTAACATATAAAAACCTGCGCATGGTAGCTTGGGCGAAGCCGAGACTAGTTTTTTGGTGCTAGTTTTTTATAAACCTATTTATTTTAGATTTATGGTTATAAATGGGAGAATTAGCGAGCGGATCAAGAAGGTGACACGCCCTAGTATATATGTTATGGGTAAACCCCGTCCAGCGGTTAAAGCTAGATTTAACCGGGTAAAGCTGGCTTTAACTGTCCTTTTTGGCTAAAGCTAGCTTTAGCCGCCTAAAACTAGCTTTAGCCGGCTAAAACTAGCTTTAGCCGGCTAAAACTGTCTGTTTCCGAACTTTGACCGGTTGAAGCTAGCTTTAACCAAAGGGGATTGATTAAACCTGGTATCGCGTGGATATTCTTACCCGATGCAACGATATTGAAGTTTTTTTACAAAATTGCAGTGTTTGATGAAAAATTATGAATATAGCTGAGTAAACGAGGTTGAGAATGAAAAGATATCAATCTTAACTTTGATAATAAAAACTTCATTAAAAGAATGTACAAAGTACTTCTAGTCATTTTTTAAATAAATTTTAAACAAAAGAATGATTAATATCATTGCTGCAATTATATCATTTAATTAAAAATTAAATTAAAAAATCTATTTATTAATACAGGATAAACTGTGATGACATTTTGAGTTACAAAGAACTCCGTCTGCTTTGCATTTACAAGTTCGCCTTGTGCACCCTGTCTTGCAATTGCATCTATAAAATCCCTGACCTCCAGACATTGACTGTTTATTTTCTAACTGACGCAAAGTCACTTTTTCTTCGGAGATCTTGGAAAAATCCAAAAGCTGAGCATTGCAATTCGTGAATTGGTTCCTTGAAAATTTTTCAGCAATCATGCAATATTCATTTTCGACTTTGTAAAATCCATAATCATCTACTTCAGTAGCCAACACTATAATATTTCTGAAGTCACCTCAACCTTTGTCAACATCTGGAATGGGGACTCTCACGGAAACTCCTACTTTGCAAGGTGCTAATTTTGCATCTGAGCGTTTAAGCATTTTTGTTGCTTGTTCCAGATTTTTTTTAGCATCAGCTCTGTTGTTTTGAATGTCTTGCTGTCTGGTGCACAAATTACATCTTTCATTTGTTTCTTTCTTCGAAATTCTACAAGCATCACATCGATCTTCCAAGAAAGACATTTGCTGACTACTTGGCTCTTCACTGTAAGCTCGCTGATCATTCAAGTCTTCGCTTAAGGTTTGCTGACTGCTTGGCTCTTCACTGTTAGCTTGCTGATCATTCAAGTCTTCGCTTAAGGTTTGCTGACTGCTTGACTCTTCACTGTTAGCTTGCTGATTGCTGATTTCTTGATCACTCGAATTCTCGGTGCTGTACAACTCTACCATTTTCTGTAACTCTTTTTAAGTTGTAATTATTTTACAAATCTGCTTTGAAATTGAAGTTGACGCTAATCCAAACTTAGCATCTGAGCCAAACTTAACTGCATAAGGCTATCTATTAATCTCAGAGCGGAGAGCTCGATTTTTCATAAATTGAACAAATCTTAACCCTTCTGACCACTTTTGACATCTACTGGTTGAGCGCCAAGTAGCTAGCATATTTTGCACATCGTCATTTGCACGCTCAACGTTTCCTTGGGATTGACTGTGTCGAGGCTTTCCATACACGATGTTTAGTCCTGGCCACATAACTCGCAACTCCTCGACTACGGCATTAGCAAATTTCCGGCCATTATCAGATTGCAAAAGACAACAAGCACCAAAAACGCAGTCTTAAATTGCAGTAGTGGTAAGTGTACAAACTTTGTCAAGTGATCCTGATAGTTCAAAATAAATTTGTAAGGCCCGTCCGGATTTGTTTGCATATCTATTAGATCGACTTGACACCTATTATTCATGTCGGATGAGATGATTGGTTTTACTTCCAAACCTTTTCTCACAGACTTTTATTTTTTTTTGGCAGTCATGACAATGCTTTAAAGATAGTAATATGACCTAAAACATAAATTTAAAGAAGATTTTTACTTTTATCCGGAAAATATTTAAAAGTTCAATAAAAAAAGAAAGCATGATTGCATTTTTATGTACCTCCTAAATGGCGTTTTTGTGCTTCTTACTGAGTTCAGCCACCATTCTATTTCTTCCACCATGCCCAATAGAAAGATGGGTCTCACACAAGACATCAAACATCTCGTCATTATCAATGTAATAAGCTATTCTAGTCTCCTTCTTTCGCTGGTACGATTAATTTTTCTATCCCCTAGATTGTTAAAATATCGTATCGCTGCAATCGACGCTGCTGCAATTTCTACAGCTTTGTTTTCTTAGCTTTTGCTTCTTTAACAGTATTTACAATTTCTAAATACCGAGCTTGCGTTAAAAAAAAAGTACTTGCTCCTTTCAAAGCAACTAACTTTGAAAATTCTAAATTGAATATTTTTCTAAACTCTTCAGCCATTGTAAAAATACCCATTTGTGGCTCCAATGCAAGACTAAACTCAACTGCTTGAGGTTCTAAATCGATGCTTTGAAGTTTTAAAATTTGCCCATCCTTCCTCTTCCAGTAAGTTATGAGGGCGGGGACGATATTAGCCGGCTAAGGCTAGCTTTAACGAATACCACTCGACTAAAGTTAGGTTTAACCGAACCATCCGGCTAAAGCTAGCTTTAGCCAAAAAGGACGGTTAAAGCTAGCTTTGCCCGGTTACACCTACCTTTAACCACTGGACGGGGTTCACCCGCAACACACGCACGCACGCACGCACGCACACACACACACACGCACACACACACACACACACACGCGCGCGCGCGCGCGCACGCACACGCACACACACACGCACACACACACACACACACACACACACACAGAGAGAGAGAGAGAGAGAGAGAGGCTAGGGGGTACCCCCTGCTCGCTTCGCTTTTCAACCCCCCCTATATATACATGGAGAGAAGGTCCACTCTTCTTTCGTAGCGCCCCCTGCACGAGAAAAGACAGTGCAGCACGCGCACTCGTTTTTTGAGGTGCGTGGTTCACTGTAAAATCCAGTGCACCCGTTCAACTCAAAACGAGCTGGTGATGCTGATTCGAGCACGATGCGGTCTCTAAAAAAATCGCTGGCATTTTCCACCTGATACGAATATTATACTGCAACTTTAGTAAAACTTTCTTTCAAACCTAATAAAAACTTCCTCGTTTGAAGTTTTTCCAGCTCTTAATTTGTATACATACTTTTTTAATCCAAAGTTTGAGGTTAAAAACTATTAATTTTCGATTTTTAATAGTTAATTACTTGGCATTAAAACACTTTAAAAATATCTGGACTATTTCATTAGCAGCGGAAAGAATTCAAAAATATGTTGCTAAAATTGATTACATGAAAAAATCCACGCGAAAAACTCTACGAAACATAAATCCACGATCGAATAAATCCGCGGCGAAAAAATATATGAAAATAAATAATATTAGATAACAGAGAAAAAAAAAAAAGAAAAAATTTATTCAAACTAGATTTTGGTTGGAACTGAATATTATGACGAGCCTCTGCGAGGGCCCTTCGGGCCCCACGGTGCGCATAGTTTTAAAAAATAACCCGTAGGTGTTTTTATATTGTTTATTTCAGTAATAAGTACATGATATTATTAATTACATAATAGTACAACTTTATAACAAAAAGTAAACAATCTTATTCTATCAAAACGATCATTAAAACACAATTATAGATGCTATTCTTCTCAAATATTCTACAATGTCATCACGTGCATAATCTTAAACTATGTTTTTTAAACGGGAGTCGTGTTCGATAGCGAATGGACTGTATATACGATGATGCTCGTGCGTGTATGAAATAAATTAAAGAATCGAGATTAATTATATGAAAAGTCAAAGTAATACGTTTATTCAATTAAAGCAACAGAAATTAGTAGTTGATCGCTACGATCTTTTGGAAGAGGATCGTCCCAATCACTCTTCGATAGCTACAGACTTGAATAAAAATCTTAGCACAGACTACGACAGGGGCTAACCAACCCATAGGATCAAAAATCCTGGCAATTTGCGACATGACTACTCTTTTTGTCAATACAGCTGCATTGACAGAGCAATCAATTTTGAAAACAAAACAATCCTCACGATTTCTCAACCCAATTCCAAGAACTGTGGAGGGATTGCTCGATTCTAACCAAGAATCTGGGTCAGTTGCAAGAATATCAGATGGTAACCATTCTAATAATCGTGGATCGTTAGCTTGCCATTTACTCAAGGGGAAACCGCCCACCATGAGCAAATCTATCAAAGATTTTTGTTTCGTCAAGGCTCCATCAATCGTGTGAGCACCAGACAAGAAGTCATCCATGTAGGTCTCTTTTTCAATAATCGTGACCACCAAAGGATACTGATCACAGTAATCCTTGGCTAGCTGTCGTAGAACAGCTGTTGCGATAAAAGGCGAACAACTCATGCCATAAGTGGCGGTTGACAAATGATAAGTGTGGATGTGTTTCTGATCCGAATCACGCCACAAAATTGAATGAAAGGGCTGATCTTCGACGGCAACCTTGATTTGTCTGTACATTTTGACAATGTCAGCGATGAAAACAAATTTGTAAATTCGCCAACAGCAAATGAGATCAGGCAACTCGGGCAATAAGTTTGGACCTGAGTGAAGAATGTCATTCAATGAATTACCAGAGGAGGTTTTGCACGATGCATTAAAAACAGTCCGAAGCTTGGTCGAAATACTTCTCTCTCTGAGAACACCATGATGAGGTAAGTAATACCTGGTTGAATGCAAGGTATCGGTGTCAGTGGACAATATACGATGCATGTGACCAAGGTCTTCATACTCTCCCATGAATTTAACATAAAGATCCTTGAAACGAGAATCTTTATCAAATCTCTTCTCCATTCTATACAACATCTGAGTAGCAGAATTCAATGAAGACCCTAACTAATCAAGGGTATGCTGAGCAGAATTTTTAAACGGAAGCTTGATGACGTAACGACCAGAAGAATCCCGTGAGTGAGTGGTATTGAAATGATTCACACACTCCTCTTCCTCGGGAGTATACAAACATTTCTTTGGCAATTCTTCCTGTCGCCAAAAATTCTGCACAGCTTTGTTCAAATCGTCCTCTACTGCACAATGCAACGAAACGAGGTTTGAGGTTAAAGGCTGATCGACTGATGGAATTGCACCCATCAGTATCCATCCCAAAGTCGATTTGATAGCCACAGGCTGACCAATATCACCCTTAACGATTTCACCGAGCTGAATTTGAGCATAAACGTTTGCGTCTAAAAGAACGTCGATCTGAGAGTTATCCAAAAAATTTGGATCAGCTAGCTCTAAATTCTGAAGGTACGAGAATGAAACAGCCCTACTTACTTTAGGAGGCGAGTAAGCAGCGACTTTGGGAGCAACTAAGGCTTCGACCTCGTACGAGTAGCTCGATTGAAAATGTGGCTGAATTCTGAACCGAGTTGATTTCTTGGCAGTGAAAACTGCTTGTCCACCTGCACCAGTCACTGGTAAGTTCACAGTTTTACTCTGCAACCTTAACTGTTGATAAACAAATTCCGAAACGATAGAAGTCTCAGAGCAGTTATCAAGCAAAGCTCGAGCTAAGAATCTAAAGCCGTTAGGTGCCACGATAATTACACGTGCGGTAGCGAGTAAAACACCTTTTTTACAGGACTGATTGCCTGATACTGGAGTCACGAGACAATTATTAGTCTGATTTCCTGGAAATAGATACTCAGATTTGTCAGTTGATGTCGATGACGAAGGCTCTGTTTGTACAAAGGAAGCAGGAGGTTTCTCATCGAAATGCAAAAGACTGTGATGCCTGCCTTTGCACTGTAAGTATAAGTGAAGGAAACTTTTTCAAGAAGTATCTCCTAAACAATTAAAACAAAGTTTCCTTGATTCAACAAAACTCTTCCGATCGACAGTTGTTTTATTCTTAAAAGAATCGCATCTTGAAAGGTAATGTGATTGACCACACAATGGACAAGGGGGTACCTTGTTACCCTTTGATGAATTCTTGTTTGATTGAGTCTGAGTCAAATTAACAGAGGAGTTAATTCTCTCTTTGTTACCTTTGCTTGTGTGACTAGCTGATGACTACTTGTCAGCCACACTAGAACTGATGCTACCTTCAATTGACTCTAAAGTCATGATCTGAGTACGGAGAAACTCTTTGATTTTGGCCACAGTAGGCATGGTAGCTGCATTGCCTTGGAATTTCTCCCAATCTTTACGAGTGTTACCGTCGAAACGACTCGCTGTAATAAAAACTAAGAGATCGTCCCATTGATCAGTATGTCGACCTAAGGATTGAAGTGAATCGATAGGGTCGAAAGTCTCTCGCAAAATCCGCTTGAGCTCTGATGACGACTCTGACTTAGCGGGTTTGTCTGCGAAGAGCTCAGCCAAATACAGATTAATAACCCTACGTTCGTTCTCATACTTCTCTGTCAGCTTTTTCCAAGCTTTCGGATAGTTATCATCCGTCAATGGTAAGTTTTTTACCATGGCAAGAGCTTCATCTTTGAGATGAGTCCTAAGGTAATAAAACTTGACCACATTAGGAGCATCGTCTTTTCGATGAATCATAGCCCTATACACATCACGAAAATTTTCCCACTCCGAATATTTCCCTGAAAAGCTGGGAATATTGATCTTTGAAAGGGATTGAGAAAAACTATGAATGCCCTGATTGACAGTGTGATCATGATTACCTTGAGTGGCATTGAGAGCTCGAGTGACTTGATTCTCATTCAAAGTAAGAAAGAAATCTTTGTAATCACCTTTCCTGTCGTAATAAGAATCGGTGATTGCATCAAACAATCTTGAGGAGAAATAGTTGTGATTTGGAGGAGGTTTCAATCCGAGAATTTTCGAATGAATTGATGAAGCTTGAGCGTACAGCGTCTCTAGCTCCTCTAAACGAGATAGACCCTTACCTTGAGTCATTTTATCTTGGCCTTTCTTTCTGAAATTCTCAAAGGAATTGGCAATCCTTGAGTGGAGAGTTTGCTGAGCAGCAACGTAATCTTCCATGTTGAATAAATGAGATTATTCAATCAACGATCAAAAAAACATAAAAAAAAAAAAAAGAAATAATTGTCGAACGAGGGCGACTTTGAAAAACGTAACACAACCTTAAATGAAGAGTGTCAGGATAGTGGGTTAAAAATAATATTTTGTCAAATACTTAGCAGCGTGGAACAGCAAGGGCCCACTAACAACTCAGAAAAACTGTGAGGTTAGCTTATTATTTAACCTGACCGCTAACCTAGTGAGAGTTAGATCTCAAAATTTTAACTTGAAAACGATTAGTTCAAGTTGAAAATTGCGTAAAAGAGGTACTTTTAACGATTGAGAAAAAAAAAGACTAAACATCAAAAGAAAGTAACTAGGTTAATAAAAAGAATTTTTTCACCAACTGAATCAAGAGTTTCGAAGATCCTTGTCCCGTGTGGCATGAGATACTCCGGAAACGGCCGATTTTAGCAGCTGCAGAAAAAAAAAAAAAAAAAAAACGTAGGACGACGCTAACAGCTGAAATCGAACCGTAGGCTGGATGACGATGATGATCCAAAACCAAGTAACCTGAGTTTTGTTCCACGGATTTTTAAGAGCGCTCGCAGATGACGACTTCGAAGCTCTTTCCGCTTGTAGGAACGATGACTCGAACGGCAGATCTCTCGAAGAATGCAGAGTAGATAATTCACCAAACCACCAAAGAATTGATTTTTCAATTAATCTCGATGACACCAGTAGATCCAACGAGGAAGGACCAAAATGTTCGATAGCAAATGGACTGTATATACGATGATGCTCATACGTGTATGAAATAAATTAAAGAATCGAGATTAATTATATAAAAAATCAAAGTAATACGTTTATTCAATTAAAGCAACAAAAATTAGTAGTTTTAACAACAAAAAGTCGGTTTTTAGGTTTTTGGTTCAATTTCAAGTTATTAGCAGTTTGACAGCTGCGACGAGAGTGAAGTCGTCTTCGCTGGTGTCGGACGTTGGCGACGAAGAACAATGGAATCTTGCAGTCGAATTTCGAACAAGTCGTAATCTCCATAGGAGTCTGGGTGCATACTTGGTGCACTTGGTAATAGTTAGGCCTTGGAGATGATTCCCCAGGATGATTTGACTCCAGAGGGGTCAGGACAGACACCTGGTGCACTTGGTAGTAGTTACGCCTTTGAGATGATTTCCCTAGGAAGGTTTGACTCCAGAGGGGTCAGGACAGACACCTGGCGCATTTGTTAATAGTAACGCCATGGGGATGATTTTCTCAGGATGTTTTGACTCCAGAGGGGTCAGGACAGACACCTAGTGCACTTGGTAATAGTAACGCCTTGGAGATAATTTTCCCAGGAAGTTTTGACTCCAAAGGAGTCAGGGTGTATACCTGGTGCACTTGGTGTTAGTTACGCCTTCAAGATGATTTTCTCAGGAAGTTTTGACTCCAGAGAGGTCAGGAGAGATACCTGGTACATTTGGTAATAGTAACGCCTTGGAGATGATTTTCTCAGGATGTTTTGAGTCAAGAGGGGTCAGTACAGACACCTGGTGCACTTGGTAATAGTAAGGCCTTGGAGATAATTTTTCCAGGATGTTTTGACTCCATAGGAGTCGGGGTGCATACTTGGTGCACTTGGTAATAGTAAGGCCTTGGAGATGATTCCTCAGGATGTTTTAATTTCAGAGGGGTCAGGACAGATACCTAGTGCACTTGGTAATAGTAACGCCTTGGAGATGATTTTCTCAGGAAGTTTTGACTCCATAGGAGTCAGGGTGTGTACCTGGTGCCCTCGGTGACAGTTACGCCTTGAAGATGATTTACCCAGGATGTTTTAATTTCAGAGGGGTCAGGACAGACACCTGGTACACTTGGTAGTAGTAACTCCTTGAAGATGATTCCCCCAGGAAGTTTTGAGTCCAGAGAATTCGATTTTTGACAACTTTTACTCATGTAGAGTAAATTTTTACAAATGAGGAGGGTACAAAAAAGAGTGGGGGTCGGAGCGGAATGGGAGCGGGTCGGGAGAGGGTGGGAGCGGGGTGGGAGCGGAATGGGGTGAGAAAAAAAAGGGCGAGAAAAGGCGTTGGTGGTAGTGGGATGGGAGCGGAATAAAAGGACAATTTTTGACCTATGTTACGGTATAAAATGAAGAATTAAGGGTGGGAGTGGAATGGGAGCGGGCTGGGAGTGAAGAGCAAATTACAACTATATAATATAGTAAGATATATATATATATATATATAGGGTCAGCCGTCACACGTGGGAGGGGCGTAGCGCTGCCGCGTCTGGTCGAAGGGGAGAATTAGAATGAGTTTCAAAAGTAATAAAATAGATCCTTGGCCGCACGTCTTGCGCTTATTTAATCAGCTCGGCGCTCGAAAGGAGAGAATTAAGTGAAACGCCGATAAACGGACAGCGGTACAAAGAAGAGACGGCTTAGGGTGCTGCGGCTCGGCAGTGGGGACTGCACGGCGGGGGAATACGAACGAGGAGAGAATGAAGTGAAACGGCGATTACCTGCGCGCACTCCTTCTTTCGGTCACTTGGGTCTCCTCAATTTCAGCTTTTTACTTAATTTTTCTTTCTCTTTCTTTTTTTTAAAATTCAAATTTGGAAATTCCAACTTGAAAAATTAAAACTCCTAAAAAAATTAAAACCTTTCGGAAATTGAAATTAACTTAAAAATTAAGAAGTTCTCAAAAATTATAACCATTCGGAAAATCGAAAAATCAAAAACTTTAAAAATTGAAAATTTTGAAAAAATTAATCAATTGGAAAAATTGAAATTTTGAAGATCTTAAAAACTTAAAAAGGTTGAAAAAATTAAAATTTGAAAAATTCTACTCTTAACACTGAAATTTTACTCTTAAAATTGAAACCCTTTTGAAAATTTAAACTTTGGAGAAATTGACAATTTAAAAATCGGGAAAAAATTGAAACTCTCGAAAGTTGAAAAAATTTTGAAAAATTGAAAATCTCGAAAAATTTCAACTTAAAAAAAAAATTGAAAACTCAAAATTAATACTTTGGAAATTTTTAGTACTTTGTGTGAGCCGCTGCGTCAGCAGTGGTTCCCACAGACTAAAATACAACTCCGCGTTGCAAATGGATACCACCCGAGTTCTCTCCCCTTCCGATTTTATATTTTTATTTCTATGCTATGTATTTTACAACTACTCCAACTCACTCGATATTTTGCAAAAATTACCAAAAGTTCACGTTAAGTTAACTATAATAGTTCTAACTAACATTCAACTTAAAGCTCCTGTAAGTTATAACAAGATAGCGCTTTAATGATGAAAAAAAAAAATTTTTATTCCACCCTTTTATCAATTTCTAAAACCTTTTTATGCTTTTTGAAAAATTTGTAGAAAAAATTCTTCAATAACGGATACAATAATTGCTTGACAACAAAAGATTTATAAATAATTGAAGAAAAAAAAAAAAAAAAAAAAAACTGTCAAGTAATCACTGTCTCTCTTACCATTTGTTAACAATAATTACCAAGAGATACTATGTGTTAATTTTTATATTTACTGTGACTTGGTTACCCAATTCTCTCCTGCTCTTGAAATCTTTTGTACAAATAAATAAAACAAAATTTTGTAAGTAAATGTTATAAGCAATAAGTATACTTAAAATAATAATAATGATAACCGTATTAATAAAATAACTCGTTTGGAAAAAAAACTTTTTGAAAAAGACAACGTGAATAAAAATAACTTAGTCTCTAAAAACTGCAAAAGAACCGCATGGGCTACACTGTCCGTAGATAAGAAAAAACTTTCAGTCACCGGATGGAAATCTGAGACTTTTTGTGCTTTGGAAGATTTACGTCCCTTTTTTTTCTCGCTTTTATAGTCCGCGCACTAAATTATTTACCCTGTTTTATTCTTAGCTACTAAATTGTCTTATTTTTACCTAGCTACTGAAACTTAGACTACAGAACAGTGTAAGTTTTCCTTGGGGGGCCCGAACTACGCTTTCTGCTACCATTGATAGGTTTCCGTTAGGATACCCACCCGCTCCTATTTTTAGCAGGCCCGAGAAGGAGGGGAAAATTACCTGGGGAATCAGCCCTTCCAACGTGTGACGACGGGAAAACTCTTAATCTCTAATCTTGGTCGTTATTATTCAGGGGTTAAGCTAAAATCCTTTTCTTTTCTTACCTTGTATCCGGTCTTACTTACTGCAGGCTGCAAAACTGCTGGGGCCAGGGGAGAAAAGAAAAAGGTCGAAGATATTTTCTCTTCTTAAGTCAACTCTTTATTCGGGTTATTTATCTTTTTGGTCACAATTCTTTTATATAATATCCTTTTTGGTAAAACAATGAACGCACTATATTTATTTTTTTCGGTCATAATTATTTTATATTATCCTTTTGGTCAAACAATGGTATCACTATAGCTACAATTTAATCAAATATTCAATCTATGGTACTTAGGCAACGATAAACAAATTTTAGCATGCCATGCTCTGAATTGAATTCAAAATCTTACTGACTGCTCACTCCTGCACTCGTTCCTCACAGAGGCCCGCTGTCCCTCCCCACCTTGACTTTTTAAGTCAAGACGCTGATTAGACAGCTAGGCTCCGTGGGAACGGATGCTGAGCGTGCACTTTTATACATTCATCCACACATTCTACTTTATTTAACTATCCTAACTTAGTTATGTGTATTTGTCACAAAGCATTGTTAGAGTACCTCAAGTTTTGAGAAAAAGTAAATAAGATGACAAAGCTTAATTGTAAATTTTGTTAAGGTATAATTATAACAGCTATAGAGTCTTAGTGAACATTAAAATAATCAATGCAAGACATATTAAAGTAATTGAGGAAGGTACAGATTTGGTTTGTTTACAGAAAATAAATGATTTTGAGATTGATGATTATGATGAAAATATTGTAAATTTAAGGTTAGAAATCGAGAAAAATAATGAGATTGAAAATGTTAATAATGAAATTAATGACTATGAATATGAACCAAATCAATGTAATTTGAGCGAGCATGATAATTCTAAAAATATTGTTCAAGATTATAATGATGCGATCGAAAATGAAAGTGATGATCAAAATGAAAATATTGATGGGGATCAAAAGTTAGCAATACCCAAAAGATCAAATCGAAAAAAAAGTTTTATACAAAGATATGGTAATCCTGTAACACATTGTATTTATGTAAATTATGTTGATGCGAATGTACCAAATACATTAGAGGAGGCGTTGAACTCCAGAGAATCTAAAGAATGGCAGAAAGCTATGAATTCTGAGATTAAAAGTTTAAATATAAATAAAACATGTGTAATTGTTGATAAGCCTGAAAGCAAGAAATTTATTGATGTTAAATGGATTTTTAAGAAAAAGAGTGATGATACTTATAAAGCTAGATTAGTAGTTAGAGGGTTTCAGCAAAAAGAGTATTTAGAAAATGTTTATTCACGTGTTGGCAAAATGCAAACATTAAAAATAGTAAGCTTTTGTAGTGCAAATAATTTATATACTGAACAGATGGACGTTGAAACAGCATTTCTAAATGGTGAAGTAAGATCCGAAGTTTATATTTATGAACCGAAAGGTCATGAGAAAGGTAAAAATAAAGTTTGTAAACTATTAAAAGCTCTTTACGGTTTGCGAGAAATTTCTAGAGCTTGATATGATTGTTTTCATGCGTACATTGAATAGTTAAGTTTTGAAAGGAGTAATTATGATTATTGTTAATATGGGAATAACAAAGGCGAAGATCCAATATATATTTTAGTTTTTGTTGATAATTTATTGTCAAGTCGATCTAATAGATATGCAAACAAATCCGGACGGGCCTCACAAATTTATTGTGAACTATCAGGATCACTTGAGAAAATTTGTACAGTTACCACTACTGCAATTTAAGACTGCGTTTTTGGTGCTTGTTGTCTTTTACAATCTGATAATGGCCGGGAATTTGCTAATGCCGTAGTCGAGGAGTTGCGAGTTATGTGGCCAGGACTAAACATCGTGTATGGAAAGCCTCGACACAGTCAATCCCAAGGAAGCGTTGAGCGTGCAAATGACGATGTGCAAAATATGCTAGCTATTTGGCGCTCAACCAGTAGATGTCAAAAGTGGTCTGAAGGGTTAAGATTTGTTCAATTTATGAAAAATCGAGCTCTCCACTCTGAGATTAATAGATCGCCTTATGCAGCTATGTTTGGCTCAGATGCTAAGTTTGGATTAGCGACAACTTCAATTTCAAAGCAGATTTGTAAAATAATTACAACTTAAAAAGAGTTACAGAAAATGGTAGAGTTGTACAGCACCGAGAATTCAAGTGATCAAGAAATCAGCAAGCTTACAGTGAAGAGCCAAGCGGTCAGCAAATGTCTTTCTTGGAAGATCGATGTGATGCTTGTAGAATTTCGAAGAAAGTAACAAATAAAAGATGTTATTTATGCACCAGACAGCAAGACATTCAAAACAACGGAGCTGATGCTAAAAAAAATCTGGAAAGACAAGCAACAAAAATGCTTTAACGGTCGAATGCAAAATTTGCACCTTGCAAAGTAGGAGACTCCGTGAGAGTCCCCATTCCAGATGTCAACAAAGGTCGAGGTGACTTTAGAAATATTATAATGTTGGCTACTGAAGTTGATGATTATGGATTTTACAAACTCGGAAATGAATATGGCACGATTGCTGAAAAATGTTCAAGGAACCAATTCATGAATTGCAATGCTCAGCTTTTGGATTAGTCCAAGATCTCCAAAGAAAAAGTGACTTTGCGTCAGTTAGAAAATAAACAGTCAATGTCTGGACGTCAAGGATTTTATAGATGCAATTGCAAGACAGGGTGCACAAGGCGAACTTGTAAATGCAAAGCAGCCGGAGTTCTTTGTAACTCAAAATGTCATCACAGTTTATCCTGTATTAATAAATAGATTTTTTAATTTAATTTTCAATTTAATGATATAATTGCAGCAATGATATTAATTATACTTTTGTTTAAAATTTATTTAAAAAATACCAGAAGTACTTTGTACATTCTTTTAATGAAGTTTTTATTATCAAAGTTAAGATTGATATCTTTTCATTCTATATTCATAATTTTTCATCAAACACTGCAATTTTGTAAAAAAACTTCAATATCGTTACATCAGGTAAGAATACCCACGCGAGACCAGATTTAATCAATCCCCTTTGGGCTAGCTTCAACCGGTTAAAGTTCAGAAACAGAAAGTTTTAGCCGGCTCAAGCTAGCTTTAGCCAAAAAGGACAGTTAAAGCCAGCTTTACCTGGTTGAATCTAGCTTTAACCGCTGGACGGGGTTTACCCGTAACATATATATGTATATAACGTGCGTATAGCTATAAGTATACATGTATGCATTCTATTTACTTGCTTTAAAACACCTGACATTATAATTATTTCCTTTACCCGCCTGCTTTCCGCGGCTCACCAAAAATCTGATCTAGACCACTTGTCTACCTGGCTTGACCAGAATTTAAATTTAATTGCCTAGCCTCAGGTACTTTTTCCTCTTTATATACCTTTTTTATCATTATTATTATTCTTATTATCCCCTCCCCTTTTCATCGAATTGTACCCAGCCTAAGACCGACGAAGAAAGAAAACATCTTTTATTCGACCCATGCAGTCAAGAGCGCTGCTGAGTTATAGCCAAGAGGGTCTGGCAATTGCTTTTTTGACATTCCTGCACTGAGCCGAGCAATTACCAATTATCAAGGTTGAATTGACTCTTTATATGAATGACCTAATAATCTACCACCGATAGATTCTGACCAAACTCAGAATATTATTCTGGGGTATTGACCCTCCCCCCCCTCTCTCTCTCTCTCAGAACAAGTGGCCTTCTTGTCTTGGGCGAGATACGAGTCGCGTTTAGGGTGTTTTCCCCGCAGGGACTCCTGCGAACCCCTGGACCGTGGAGTGGGAGCTAGGCTGGTGTCTATTGGAGCCACAGGGAACGATAGACAAGATGCCAGGGACCGAGCAGGATCAGTTGGATCTGACCTGAATGATGGGCACAACTCTGACAGCCTTGACAAATAGCCTCTGTTTGCAGAACGCCATTGCAGGCTCAAGTACTTACGATGGCAGTAATATACCCCTTAAGGACTTCCTTCAGGATATCCGAAACGGGGAGGCAAGCGTGTCCGAGCGACAGAAGCAAGGGTATAAAAGGGTTGTTGTCCTGGGGAAGTTGAGGGGTGCCGCAAAAGACTGTACTTATGGACAGGGCTTCGCCAATATAGAGGTCCTGTGCAGCCATCTCAAGCAGCGCTTCGCCCCTGGCAAGGGATTCCCGTACTACAATAACAAACTCCACACCCTGTGCATGAAGCAGAGTGAGATGATAGGAGGATTTAAGGACCAAATCAGCATCCTTCTGCAGTGCACCCGCTCTGCCCTCAAGGAGGAAAAGAAGGAGGAGTACCACGATCAGATGATGGTCCCCCTGACCGAGGCGGCCGTGGACATTTTCATCAAGGGGCTCCCGGCGAGTCTCAGCCAGTGGGTGGATGCTAGCAAACCCACTACTCTGGGGCAGCATACGTGGAGGCTGTGAGATTGGAGGCAAGGATGGATGCGCGCATCATCACCGACGCTCGCCAAAGGTCTAATTACCGACCACCTGGTGGATGGCGACAAGATCCTCGTTCCACATCCGAGACCCCAGCCGCTTATGTAGGTTGGGTTCAAGAGGGGAATGAAACGACCGAGTGGCACCAATTGCCCTAACAAGTGGTGCCGCAAGAGCAGGAAACCCAGTGGCAGAAAATATCTCCGCCTCTAGTCGAGCCAGCCTGGGAAGTGTATTATCAACAACCCCTACAGGCGTACTTTAATCAGCAATCGGGATACGCTGCCTTGAAGCCTGCACAATACCAAATGCCATAGAGACCCGCCCCACAACGGCCCCCCTACCCACGGGCTCCGGCGCCCAATATGCCAGTGCTACATAGATACTGGCAACCACGACAGAGATGTAACCCAAATTATATTGCCCCCTGGCCGAATTACCAACTGGCTGCACCATCCCAGCCTAGAACATACGACCTTGATAGAAGTGCATCGTATAAGCCCCCTACCTATCAATACCTTCGATACTAAGGACCCCCTCAAGGGCCCTCTATGAATGCTCCAGTAAGCCAGGCCGGGAGAATGTTACCCCCACCGGTAGCAAGTAATCCAACCATGCCTCCCGTGCAGTGTCAACCCGTAACCATGGAAGACGTGAATCTCCGACCAACCCCTCCGTACCAACAGATTTTAAACTGGAAGGAGGCTCACCCGATTGGAGTTGCGAGCCAGCCTCACGGAAGCCAAGGTCCACAGGCGAACCCAGAAGCCCCCACGCAGGCAGACCAGACCTTGAAAAAGCCGCCCTACGATCCACTTTGCTGTCTGCCCGAACTCTGCAGAACTTGCAATTGACCCAGATCCCGCAACACATATCAGGGTGTATCTCCCTCACGAGCGACGCCACATAGTGCTTATGTTGGACACTGGCTCTGCAGTCAATCTAATCAAGCTGCAAGCATTACACCCCGATTCCCAAGTGGAGACCGCGGCTGCGATTCCTTTGATAGGGATCGTAGCCCAAGAGGTTATGACTCTAGGTATAACCTGGATACCTATCGGAGACCAAAATACCCTGCTTCATGTCGTGCTCGACCAGTTCCCTATACGGTATGACGGTATACTGGGCCGAGTATTCCTTAAGCAGAATGAAGCAGTTATATCTTATTATAAAAATAAAATAATGATCAGTGAAGACCTTATGAACCCCATACCTTTCCTGGACGCCAAGGGGAATGAGGTGGTGGACCAAGAACGAGGGCTGGAGCCCCGGGAAACCCCGCAAGAAAGGATTCACGAAGTCGAGGTTGGCGAAACCCCTCCGCCCGCGCCTCCGTCAGCACAGCCCCTAAAAGGGAGCGACATGAAAACCCTCTTGAGGCCAATAGGTCGACTAATAGAGCCCGAGGTCGGTCCTGCTCGAATGACCGAGTTAGCAACTAGCCAATGGACCCTTAAGAAAAGATGTCGGCAAGTTATTAGTGTCAACATGATCAATTCGACCACAGGAGTGGGTTACTTGTCGGCCCTCAGCAAAACTCCAGGAGTGTTCATTGGGAATGCACTCGTAACTAATGAAAATGGAAGCTGCAAGGTCTTGGCAGTAAATACGACAAAAGAGGATGTGACTATCCAGGTCAACCCCCATGAACTTATGCCCTGTGCTTATGGGACATCATCTTTTGACCACGACTCCGACACCGAACCTGAGTGTGCAAAAATCATGGATGAGAACGAAAGAATACGCAAAGTTCTAGAGGTTCTAAACACTGAACAACTAAACGAGGAAGAAAGGGATCAAGTTACGCAAATTGTTCAGGAGTATCATGATCTATTTCTACTACCCGAAGATAAATTGTCCTGCACTGACATGGTGGAATACGAGATTCCTACCGAGGACAACATCCTGGTCCACACTAAGCAGTACCGTCACCCCCCCATCCATCAGGAGGTGATGCGAGAGGACATCGCCAAGAAGCTTCAGGATGACATTATCGAACCCTCCAGGTTCCCGTACCAATCCCCCGTTTGGATTTTTCTAAAAAAGAGAGATAGCCAAGGACGTCCAAGATGGCGGATGGTGGTAGACTTCAGAAACCTTCCCAGACAGCACCATTATTTGTATAGAATTTCCGAAGAATTAACTTTTGAGATTCATAAAGAATTCGTTTCAAAGTATTCAAAAAGTATTCTAAAAATATTCCATATGAATTCAAAACGAATAATTTCAGAACTAACCAAATTAATTTAAAAAGAATTCAAAAAGAATTCCCAAACTGTTCACGTAATGTCCCCTGATAAGAATTCATTCAAAATTCAAAAATAGTTCATTATTTTTTAAAAGTAGTTCATTAAGTATTCTTTTTGCATTCTTAAAAAATAGAATTTATTCAGTAAATTTTGATTACTGCTAGATCAAAGAGTTCATTTTTAATTCAGTTTGTCTACCTCAAAAAAGTTCAAAAAGAGTTCAAATCTAATTCATTGCAGATAATGCACCCAGGGCTTCGAACATGCACGACTTTCGGTGCATGCGCGGTACGCTCCTCGCCGAGTTCTAAGCGACATTTATGTAATTAATGTACATAATTAAGCTTTTATAATCAAGCCCCGAAGGGTCACAATTTAAATACAAGTTCCAAGTTAATTATAATATTTAAAACACATGGTCTGGTGGCTATAGTCCTCGCCTATTATTTTGCCGATGTTGGTTCGATTCCCGGCACTTTTTTTTTCTTTTTTTTTTTAAGATTTTTGTTAAACTTTGAGATATTTTAAGGAAAATTCGACATTTTTTCAATATTTTTTTTAATAATAAATGTATTAGTACACGGTAGAGAAATGATAAAATAAGCTTTGTACGTTTGCATTATCATTTTTATTAAGCAGTAACTGTGAAAAAAAATTTATGAAATAAAAAACAAAATATAGAAGTCTTTTTACATGATTTGTTAATAATCGTTAGGAACGATAAATTCATTAATAATGTATGAATCTTTAGAGTACTTTTTTTTTTTTAAATAAAGAATATGGTACTGTAAAACCTATTCTTTAACTGTGAAAACAGTTAAATTGGCAGTCAAAATAAATACCTAAACAACATTCCGACATAATTAAGCCCTGGAAGGGCGCAATTTGAATATAAATTCAAAGTTTGTAATTTTAAAACAATTGCGTGCACGGTGGTCTTGAACCAACTTTAAATGAAAAGTCGTGGGGCACTTAAATTTCTTGTAGAATTTGATAATTTGGACTTTCCTGAGTATTTTCCAAAAAAAATTAAAATCATCTACAAGGCCATTTTTAAGAAAAGTCGATTTAAAGGTTATAATCACGAAAAACAGTGGTCTTGTACATTTTTTTTTTTTTCTCTTTCTATTAATTATTTTTTATATTATTTGGCTTATTTTCAAACAAAATTAAAATATTGTTTGACATTTTAAAAGGTTTGGATCAAATCATCTAAAAAAATCATGGCTCAAAAAAAAATTACAAAGTTATTTTCACTTTGAAAAGCAGGCGAACTTTCAATCCTTCAGTAAGTGCACGAGTATAGTTACTATGGTTACTTCCAGAAATTATTTTAATAGTTAAAATTAATTTTGATTACATTCAGTTAACCTCAAGATGGTACACAAAATACCCAAAAAAGATCACGCCTTGACACACGATAAAAATCGTAGCAAGATTTGTTTGTTTTGCTTAAAAAAGAGAGGCCGTAATGGTTGTCACGAAGTAAGAAAAATAATTAAAAATGGAAACGTTGAAACTTTAGTTCAGTATATTTTTAACCCATCAACTTACGACGCTGATGATCCATCTCTACCGAATGGAGTATGTAAGACTTGTTTAAAGAAGCTGTACGTTTAAAATAGTAAGAAAAAGAAGTTACTGGAAAAACCAACCGTATCATTTAACTATAAGAGTATTGAAACTCGGCAATCTGAAAAGTTATTGGCATGTAGCTGTCTCATTTGTCCCAATTAGCTAAAGAGCGTCCTGGCACTTCGATCAAAAAGAATTTACCTACCAAAATTCTCGAAGTTACTAATAATAAATTGAAAGGTACATCAGTGGTAAACTTAATATTTGTTTTTGTTATTGAATGAGTAAATTTTTACTCGATTGCACAATTTCATTTTATTTTAAACAGGGGAAGCCAGTATTGAGTCTCATGAATCTAAAAGAAGTAACCGGTGTGATGATTGCTTTTCTAAAATTGCTAGATGCAAACCTCATACATGCAACACTACAACACGTATTAAAAATGTTCAATCATTGATATCAGAATCCACACCAACAGTGCAAAATCAAATAATTTCATCAACTTTAAAAAATGAAATGATTTTAACAGATAAGAATACGCTATCAGTTACCCAAGTTCGGGGAAAACCATTAAAAATTTATGTTAACCCGAAAAACTCCAACTCAGTAGAAAAGAGTAGAACAATTATTACGGCAGCTGGCATGCAAAATATTCAAACAAAATACGGGCTTTCTCTAAATGTGACAACTGGAATTGCATCAGATTTGCGTGTTGCGACTAAAAATAGAAAATTAATTGAACCAAAACTAGAAAAAAATCTTTCAGCTAATATTCACGCACTAGATGATTTTTTTGACACAAAAGTTTACAAATTCAAAAAATCTGTAAAAATAGGAAAAAAAAGATGACAAAATCACTACAACTGAAGAAGCTTCCACAAATTCCGAAAAAACTAACAATTTAGAATGTTCGAAAGTTAAAGAAATATGTGAAGCTGAACAAACAAGTAGTACTTCCAAAAAATATATCAAATCAAAAACAAAACAAAATAAACAAACAACTAGTACGTCGAAAAAATCTATTAAATCAAAACCTAAAAAAACTAAAGTGAGTCCAAAAGTTGTTAAAAAAGTTAAAAAAGTCAAGAAAAATGTCAGATCAAAAACAAAAAAAAGTGTTTTAAATTCTGACGTAGAAAAAACAGAAAAAAAAATCAAAAAAATCTGAAGAGTCAAAAATTAAGAAAAAATATGAAATAATTGAAACCGAGCAAATTCAAACAGCTGTGTATTGCAAGGATTTGCATGGTTTAATAGAATACGTAAGAAAAAAACGCAACTTTTCTAATATGCGTTTGAAATTCGGCATCGATGGTGGAGGAGGATCTTTAAAAGTCTGCTTATCGATACAGTCAATCGACAATGAATTTGAACCACCACCAACAAAGCGACGAAAATATTCAGACGACGTCCCTTCTAAATTGTTTCAAGATTCTGGCGTGAAAAAATTGTTCATAATTGGTTTGGTTCAAAACGTCCAAGAGAATTATGACAATGTTAAACAATTATGGTCAGACATAAAAATCGATGAAATTGATGGAAAAGTTTCCGCTGATTTAAAACTATGCAATATTATGGTCGGCATTATGCCTTGCAGTAGCTCTTATCCATGCACATGGTGTGAGGTAAGTAAAGAAAATCTTGAAAATTCTTCTACTTTGCGGACGATAAAAAATATCACAGACAACTACATTCAATGGATTAATGCTGGAGGAGAAAAAGAATCAGCTAAGAACTTTAAATGTTGCATTTCGAAACCGATATTCGACTGTGATGAAGAAAAACCGATACTCGATATTTTGGCGCTACCTGAACTTCATTTGTACTTAGGGGTAATAAACGGTTTTTTTACTAATATGTCTAAAAAATTTGAGAGTGCAGCCTTGTCCTGGGCAAAAGCTTGCAATGTTGAGTTTCTTTTGGCTTCAACGGTAACAATTGCAAGCAGTTACTGAAAAAATTAGATGTTCTGCGCCAATCATGTCCAGATGCGTGCCAAAAATACGTTCAAGCTTTTAGTGATTTTAAAATAGTAGTTGACTCTTGATTCAGCAAAACTTTAAACTTTGAATTCGAAAAACACATTGAAAATTTAAAAAAAAGTTATTTGGCTTTGGGAATCACTGTTACACCTAAAGTACACTGTATCTTTGTTCATGTCAAAGAGTTTTGCAAAAAACATGGAGTAGGATTAGGTAGATTCAGTGAACAAGCTTTCGAATCTGTTCATCATGAATTCAAATCAACATGGAATAAATATTTAGTAAAAGTAAATCATCCAGACTACGATAAAAAACTATTCCGAGCAGTATGTGAATTCAATGGTCTTCACGTTTGATACCACTATTAAAATGAAAAGTATTTATTATTTGTACATTTTTTATTTGTTGTACTGTTATAAAATTATGTAAATACACTATATAAATACTGTAAAAAACTTAAAAATTTCTCCATATTCTATTAAATTGAATTGATCATTACATTTTCAGAAAAGCTTTAAATAAATAATTTCATGATATTAAAAGAATTTTCTTTACAAAGTGATCAAAACCTTCTAAAATGTCAAACAATATTTTAATTTTGTTTGAAAATAAGCAAAATAATATAAAAAATACTTAATAGAAAGAGAAAAAAAAAAAAAATGTACAAGACCACTGTTTTTCGTGATTATAACCTTTAAATCGACTTTTCTTAAAAACGGCCTTGTAGGTGATTTTAATTTTTTTTGGAAAATACTCAGGAAAGTCCAAATTATCAAATTCTACAAGAAATTTAAGTGTCCCACGACTTTTCATTTAAAGTTGGTTCAAGACCACCGTGCGTGGTCTGGTGACTATTTTACCGTCGTCGGTTCGAATCTCTGCACCTTTTTTTTTTTTTTTTTTTTTTTTTTTTCAAGCCTTTGAGTTGATTTAAAATTTTTAGGCATTTATTATTAAATAATGAAAAACTGTTTTCGTAATAAATATATATAAGTAAAATTGAAATTATTATTTAAAGTAGTAACTATGTAAAAAAGAATTTGTTAAACAAAAACAAGATCTTAAAAAACAAAAATTAATAATAATTAATCCCTGAAGCATGAAAATTAAAAAAATCTCTGAGTTTCATTTCTGATTAAAAACTAAATTGTTGCAATAAATTTTTTATTGATTCCAAAGTCCAGGGTTTCTTACTTTCAATACTAGGGAGATGAGCAATTTAGTTTTTCAATAGTTCCGAAGTATGCAGCTTTTTAGTCTCAACGCATGAGGGATCAACAATTTTTGTATTGTTTGGAGTTGTTAAGTTTAAATGATTGAATAGTAAATATACAATTTTTTTATTAGTAGCGAAGCCCGGAATTTTTTAATTTCAATGTTTGGAGGATAAAAAATTTATTTTTGATTGGAAATAAAGCTCAAGGTTTTTTAATTTTAATGCTTGAGGGATTATATACATATGAATATGAATGCCTAAAAATTTTAAATAAACTCAAAGGCTTTAACAAAAAAAAAAAAGTGCCGAGATTCGAACTGACGACGGCAAAATAATTTGCGGTGACTATAGCCACCAGATCACGCGTTTCTATTAAATTAGTAAACTTAGAACTTATATTTAAATTGCGCCCTTCCAAGGCTTAATTATTAAAATTTAATTATGTCGGAATGTTGTTTAGGTATTTATTTTGACTACCTATTTAACTGTGCGAGGGAGTGAATCCCTCGTAAATTTTTTTTCTTACCTGGCAGTGTCAGGTCACCTGGGAAGCAATGAAATTATTTATTTGTTTGTTTACTTTCCCAGGTGATAACCATGCCACTTTCTCGCGCAGCAGAAGCCGACCACGTGGCGACGATCGCCGTCGGCTGGACGCTGCTGTTGCAGCAGCACGAGCACCCGGCGCGCGCACGACACATACACACACACACATGTTCACCACCCGGGAAGGCTCTCCCGGCCCAGGGCGCGCACGTACACACACATACACCACACACGGGTTCGATTTCTCCGTCGGGGAGTTTTCGGCGACGGAGGAGATGCGCGGCGCGTGTCGGCAGACGACGCAACTGCGTCGCCAAGCGCGTGCGCGCACACTCACCACAGTAGACACGGGCGTGAGTGAGATTTTTTTTTTTTTTTTATTGTGTACGTTGCGCGAACAATGGGTGCGTATGGGGGAGAGCGAGAGAGAGAGAGTATGTGCGCGAGGGATAGGGTAACGCAGTGAGTGCCTCATGTGCATTATTTTTTTTTATTCATTATTTTGGATTTTCGCGCGTATTATAGGTGGCGTGGCGATCGCCACCGGAAGATTGTAGACGGGAGCGTGATTGGGTGTTGTGGCGTGAATGTGTCTGATTGGTGGACAAATGACTGTTCCTCGAGTATGAATGAGGCTTAATTAGATTAATTTGTGTGGATTGGCGGCGAGTGTTTGGAGGGGATGGTGAAGAAGGAAGTCGAGTCAGAGAGACGCGGAGAGCGTCACTCTGTTCTCAGTAGCCATAGTGTGAGGTAGTGTTTTCGAGAGTGTGATTTAAAAATTTCTAAGTTCTTTCCGTAGACTTGTTTAAGAGTTTTTCTTTTTTTTTCTTTTTGAGTTGTAGACATTTTTTTTATTTTATTTACAGCTAGGTTGATACCAGATTATAGAAAAAAAGGAAACTTGGGTTAATCCACTGCACGTTGAGAGTTGGAAAACAAATAAAAAAAAAGAGAGTGATTGAAGTGGCCATTTTGGAAATAGGAATTTTGGGTAAAAGTAAGGTTTTCTATATTATTTATTGGAAAGTTAAAAAGCATGTTTTTTTTTGTTGCGGTTCTTATAAATAAAATTTTATTCGCGTACACTTAAACAATAAATAAATGCAAATTTCCCTTTTCGTGGCATCCCGCCATTTTGTAGACAAAATCTTCAATTATATTCCTTTGTTCTCAAATTAAATTTTGTTTGTAAATGTAGACAATGATTTTTCGTAGACAAGAATAAAATGAAAATAACCTAAATTTCGTATTATAATTTATTTCTTCTCTCTCTAGCTCACCAACAATTCCCGGAGGTTTCCTCTCCATGGAAACCCTGACCCCAGATTAAGGAGTTTTCCCCGAGAGTTTTTGTGAGAAATTTTCTTGTAACGGGAGGGCCCGGGAAACTCCGTTAATTATTTAAGGGAGGCCCTTTTCTTAAGAAATACCCCGTTACAACTGTTTTTACAGTTAAAGAATAGGTCTTACAGTACTCTTTTCTTTAAAAAAAAAAAAAAAAAAAGTACTCTATAAATTAATTCATACTTCATTAATAAATTTATCTTTCCGTTAGATTATTTAAAATTTAAAAAATTATGTGAGAAGACTTCTATATTTTTTTTATTACAAAATTTTTTTTTACATTTACTGCTTAATAAAAATTATAATGCAAACGTACAAAGATTATTTTATCATTTCTCTACTGTGTACTAATACATTTATTATTAAAAAAAATAGTGAAAAAATGTCAAATTTTCCTTAAAATATCTCAAAGTTTAACAAAAATCTTAAAAAAAAACAAAAAAAAAGTGCCGGGAATCGAACCAACATCGGCAAAATATTAGGCGAGGACTATAGTCACCAGACCACATGTTTCAATCGTTATCATTAACTTGGAACTTACATTTAAATTAAGACCCTCCGGAGCTTCATTATACAAGCTTAATTATGAACATTATATTAAATAATTGTTCTTTTTATATTTTTATTTGTTAATTCTTAAGTACATTTATAATTTTTTTCAATTATTTTGACATCGCTAGGAGGGGAGTTCTGTAGGGTACTACATCACACCGCCAGGTGGCGCCTGGCTTCCCGCTAGTATACTGGCCTTATCCAGATACTTAGCTACGGCAGGGCCAGCTCATTAAGCCTTAGGGATGAATCAGTGAGCTGGCCTGGGACGAATCATGAATAGCCCGCACTGTCATCCTACATTGGTATATCTTGTAGTCCTATTTTTTTGGCTTTAAAAATTGCGATTTCAATTCTTAAAGCATGACTTCAGGCTAAAATAAATGATAAATTTGTAAATTCTTTAAGAACTTGTTAGGAACTGTTTTTGCTATTGAAAATGAATTTTAATTTTAATTTTTTATCATTTGACTGTATAAATCACGAATTCATATTGTATTATTTTCCAATTCATTATGAATTCATTTTGAGCTCATCGGAGAACCAACTTTTTTTGCAAATTTACCCTTTAAATACCAATTCTTAAAGAATTAATTCAGGTTAAAATCACTGACAAACTTGAGAATTCTTTAAGAACTTATTAGGACCTGTTTTTGCTATTGAAAATGAATTTTATATCATTTAACTGTATAAATAACGAATTCATATTGTATTATTTTCCAATTCATTATGAATTCATTTTGAGCTCATCGGAGAACCAACTTTTTTTTTGCAAATTTACCCTTTACTTACCAACTTCAGTTTGAATTCCAAAATAATTCTTTTAAGGGGACATTCACTGACTTATTCAAGAACTCATTATGAATTTATTAGGAACACTTTTTATAACTCGTAATGAACTTTTTTTTTTCCATGGATTTGAATTTTTCGTGCTGTCTGGGCTTAATTCTAAGACAATTGGAGACGCCTATCCTCTTCCGTGTATTGCGAACATCCTTGACCAATTGAGAGACTCGGTGTACTTCTCCACGTTCGATTTGGCAAGTGGATTTCACCAGATCCCGATGAAACCGAGTGACAAACCAAAAACGGCGTTCTCCACAATAACGGGGCATTGGCAATTCAAAAAGATGCCCATGGGACTCAGAAATGCCTTTACCACGTTCCAGCGCCTCATGGACCGAATACTCCTGGGCCTCCAGAACGCAGAGATGCTAGTGTACCTAGATGACATTATCATCTACATAAAAATCCTTAGAGACCATCTTCGTAAAGTCCATTTACTGTTCAGCCGATTAAGGGGTGCCAATCTGGTGCTTCAGCCCGATAAAATCCTCTTCCTCTGGAGAGAAGTAGCGTTTTTAGGACATGTCGTGTCCGAAAACGGCTGCGAGCCAGACCTAGACAAAATCATTGCGATGACAAATTTCGCCCGGCCTCGTAACGTAACTCATGTTCGATCGTTTACAGCCTTAACGGGCTACTACCGACGATTCATAAAAGACTTCAGCAAAACTGCAAAACCCTTTTACGACCTGTTGAAGAAAGATATCAAGTTCAAATGGACCCAGGATCAAGAGGAAAGTTTCAATCAATTGAAGCAAACGCTCTGTGAAGCCCCACTCCTCCAATTTCCTGACTTCAACAAAAAATTCACCCTCACCACAAACGCCTGTGATTATGCGGTCGGAGCAGTACTTAGAAAAGGATGGATTTGATCATCCCATTGCTTATCTGTCCCCAAGCTTGACGGGAGCGGAACTTAACTACAGTACTACGGAGAAGAAATGCGCCACAGTACTACACGCTTTCCACAAGTTTAGAACTTATTTGTTGGGTAGACGCTCCACCCTGATAAGCGACCATGAGCCTCTAAGTTGGATGCACAACCAAAAGGACCCTGGTAAAAGAATGCTTCGTTGGATGTTAAGATTTACTGACTTCAAGTACGATTTTAAATACAAGTCCGGCAAACTCAACAGTAATGCTAATGCCCTATCTCGAAATCCGATAGACCAACCAGTCCCGGAGGACGAAATTAATGCGACCGTATCCATTATTGAGGTTTTTGTCATAGAAGACAAGAAGGACAGAGACAGACAAGAAGCTTAACTACCAAGGCAAATACCTAGGAGGGAACCAGCCGGCCGTATGGTCAATAACACACCGCCTGGTACGCCAGAAACGAGGCCAGAACAATTGGCCAAAGGCCAACCGAAATTTGGTTACCGAATACGTCAAGTTCGGCCCCTCCCCTACAACAACGCGTGAGAGCGAGATCTGTAAGCGAGGAGGTAAAATGGCAGATCGTTGGGAGCTAAAACTAATAAAAATCCACCCGCAATGGACCATAGTACAGTGGCTCATCGTACGAGATCCAAACAGCCTCTTCCGCCCGGTAGGGCTAGTTCACTACCTCCCCCTCCGAGGCTGATACCGATACCTCCAAATCTGAAAGAATTTCTCAGCCCTACCGAGAGTGGAGCGCCCAAACGTAAGGCCACGAACAGCAGTGTAACAACCACTTAAAAAGAGGACGAGCTAACTCAAGGTGATACGACCATAGACTCGTTGAAGACATGGACACGTCGGATGTGGGAATTCCGATTGTTGACCTGAAAAATAGCGGGTTGAGAGATGAGACTACGGAGGAATCCCCCTCCAAGAAAGATGAATATCAAACCAATCGAGATTTGCACACAAAAACCGTCGTGGTAGATGTTAGTTTCGATACGCCTAGTGAGACGGAGACCATCGAAGACACCGACACCCCGGAAGAGACCGTTGAAAACTCGCAAGCGTCTATTATTCTGCAGGACATACAGGAGAGCAGTGATAAGTTTAACCAAAGTTTAGTGAACCACTATGAACGCACCAGCAACTGGTACGGCCTACCTAATCTCGAGGATGACCAATGGCCGAAACACTTCTCGGATAGGGATGAGAAGATGAGGCCTAATGAAGAAGGTGATAAAAGCTGCTTATCCGAGGGGGAGGAAATCAGCGAAGAACTGCGAGACAGTCTAAATCAGGCCGACCCCTATGATGATAACACTTTGGATGACAGGGTTATGAGTGAAAGAGTGCAAAAGTTGATCAGTTGCGCCCAAGCAAGCACAGATCGTGGGTTGGACCACCGAGCCTCCGCCCCCTCTGGTACAGACAGTGATGGCAAAGAGAGTGAGGACGGCGACGAAGAAGGAAAAGCAGACAAACTCTCGGCAAAATGGCCTGTCAGGACCGGAGTGTCGGTAGAGCCTCACTTCAAACCGGAAACTCCAAAAGGAAGTAGCACACCTCAACCCGCCACGTCTAAGGTACGATGGTCGAAGGCGCCCGAGTTGGACACAATTCAAGAAGGGGCTATGGACTCCGTCAACCTCGAATTCAGCAAGCCAGTCCAGGAGAATTCACCCTTTTTCCTCCCAGAGATGACGTGGGCACCGAGACCCCCCTGATCATAGTAAGTGCTGGGATCCAAATGGTCACGAATCCACATCAAAAAAGACTGTCATGGATTCAGGAACTAACCAAGGAAACCATCTGGTTGGTACAATTATAAGGAGTAGGAACTACTTAACCAACAAGAGAGATAACCTCGTTCACTTCTTATCAAAGGACTGTGTACCTGTTGGGCCTATTAGTAGATTGCTCGTAGACCTTGAAGCAATCAACCTCGGAGCGCTAAGACAGAAACGCCCCAGGAGGGGCCAGATCATGATCACACCGTATAAGAACCACAACATCCTATCCATAATAGTAAATAATCATTACTATGACCCATTAGATATCAGTACGGTGAGAAGATGTCTGGAAGGTCTCAAGAGCGTGTTGCAAAAGCGAAACCTCAGTGGATTCCGCATTGCCCAGAAAGGGGATTTGGCTAGCCAGTTGGAGCCCGGATTGCTGGAGGAATCACTGCGTGACATTTTTGGTAATAGCCCTGTTGACATAACCCTCTGTTTTGGCACCGTTGTGATGCCCGACGCTACACAGCGCTCTGGAATAATCAAGCTCTTACACGACAGCCTCTCTGGCCGGCACAAAGGTATCAACCAGACGTATCAGAAGATCCGTGAGAGGTACTACTGGAAAGTTATGCGAAACGATGTACTTAATTACATTTGTCGATGTAGTGTTTTTCGAAAAATGAAGATAAACAGGTGCAAAACCAGAGAAGAGTTGATACTTACCGATACGCCCATTGAAGCCTTCGACAAGGTGTCAATCAACGCAGTCTGAAAGTTACGGACGACTCCGTCAGGCAACCAACATGTGCTGCCAATGCAGTGCAACCTCACCAAATACGTCATCGCGGTACCCATCCCCGACATATGGGCCAGCACGATAGCCGATGTATAGGTAAGATACCTAATCTGTCAGTTTGGAGCGCCGAAAGCGCTTTTATCCGACCGAGGGAAAAGTTTTCTCTCTCCACTGATTGATGAACTTTTGAGACTATTTAATGTGCACCACCTTACCACTTCAGGTTATAGGCAGCAGACGAACGGAAGCTTAGAAAGAAGCCATGCGCCACTTATGGACTTCATCCGGTCCTATTCAGAAAAATATAACGACTGGGACCGTTTGATTCCTTTCGCTACGTTCACGTACAATACAAGTGTGCGTTCTGCCACTAATTTTACCTCATTTGAATTGGTATACGGAAAAGTGGCAAAGTTTCCCATTAAAATACCAAACGAAGAGAAGTTACGGACTTATAATCTTGATCTGCGTGACCTAATTGTCAGGTTGGACGAAATGAAGCTGGCAGCAGGAGAGAGAGAGATAATAGGAAAAATAAAGACCAAAGACCGATATGATCAAAGGACCAAGAAATTCTGTGGTAAACCGAACGGATACGCATGGGTTTTGTCTGAACTTCGCATCTTGAAACTTGATAGCTACTATAAAAAGCCGTTAAAAATTGTTGAGACGTGGGGAAGAATAATGTTATTCTGGAACTGCCTAACGGTAAAAGGATCAGAAAGTATGCTGACAAACTCATGGGTGTTCCGTCAGACTACGAAGGAATCCGCGAGATTGACTAACATTTAATACTCTGATTATAGGAAATGTAGAAGTTGCTTTGCATTATAACGGGCCTTACCAGGGTTCTAGGAGAAGAAACCTATAACATCACATCCCTACAGACCAATCCAGGGCTGTATTACGAAAGGGTGGGGGTAGCCTTCCGACGAGCTGATTGGAAAATAATCGTATCGATGGAGGTGGACAAACTACTGCATGATCATGAAGCAGGTGAACATATAATTGCTCTCACCCATAGATGTCAACAGCAAGGCGGAAACCTCCTCTGTGGAGGGGTGGTTGATGAAAACACTTTGCGGATGACCTATCAAGCCTTAAAGAATTTAAAGCAAGAGATAAACGACCGAATGAAAAACCTAAAATTTGAACGACCTGATCGAATCGACGAAAAAACATCGAATCGAAATAAACGTATGGCGCCGTTTGGAATTGTTAGAACCCTAGGCCAAAGCTTGTTTGGACTCGCCACAGTGGATAGCGTAGACCAAACGCAACAATAGATTGACCAAAAGCAATTAATAGGGTTGCAAAAACACCAAGCTCATATTGTTATAGGAGCATTAGCAGAACTACATAATTTCACCTTGCTGCAACAACAAAAAATCAGGAAGCTCCAAGAAGGCTTAAAATACACCCAAGAGACTCGTGTGGAAACGATATTAGCTATCGAGTCCCAGCACCTCCTGAGCCATCTACATCAATTAACCGAAATCAAAAGTTGCTGCAAATCATAGTATTAGGGCAGAAGGGAGAACTCGCCCCAGGGTTAATACCCCCAGAATTTCCGACGCAAATTCGTAACGAGATTAAGCAGAACACCAAAAATTTAGAGTTGCCAAAAGCTGAAAAACACTGACAACTCAACGAAATTTCCAAGATCTCGTGTGTAGAATTAGTAAATGATCAGCAACGCCTATTGGTGGCCCTACACGTACCACTAACTGACCAGGTGACATACGTTCTCCAACGACTACATCCGTTAGCAGCTCCGCAGATGATAAGTTCAACCTTCAAAGGTACCGAGTATGTAAATCCCAGCCATCGGTACCTGGGTACGAGCGAAGACCTATTACAATATTTCATGTTCCATCAAGACAATTTCAACAAATGCTAAAATTTAAAATCGGGGTATCTGTGCAATACCGAAATGGGAATTTAGGAAACCTCCTATGCCTCCAGTTGCGAGGCCACCTTGTACGCCTGACCTACGACGAAAGCGCTAAAATTGTGTGATGTGGGGTTTCATCCTCATGTCCATGATCAGTGGAGTTATTTGACAGCCGAAGGGTTCTGGCTATTCTCGCTGACTAAAGAGGAAACGGTACAGCTTCTTTGTCCACAGGAAGTTAAGACTATCCACCTAGAAGGTTTGAGAATCCTCAAAATGGCGCCGCAATGCGTGGGAAAAGCCGAAGGAATTACCCTGCCGAATCCCAAAAGGTATATACAAGGGAGAAAATATTTTTTCAGACTTCGAGTCAACCTCACCCTAAACACTCTATACCCTGCATTGGTCAATCATGCCGATACGTTGGAGCAGTTACCCTGGGACAAAAAGATAACGTAGATCGAGGATTGGCAGTCTCGACCCGGACGATCATTGCATGAAATTCTTGCTCAGCTAGAGGAACTAGGGAAACATCAGAAAACCACCCACTGGCACGCTGGGCTCGGAATAAGCAGTCTCCTTCTAACGGCACTAGTTACAACTGTGATCGGGCTAGTATTATATATAAGTGCCACTCAAGCCCGAAAACCCCACGACCACTTGGGAACTCAAGAAAACATTCTTCTCGAAGTACAGAAGAAATCACGAGGCGTCCTCAACAAGATCACGCGAAAACCCCACGACCCAAAAGAAAAGAAAGCCGCCAGCACCCCGAATCAACATGCTGAAATCGACAATTGATCCCTATCAAACCAATGTCGAGAATTGATGTTGAAACGCACGAAACCTCAACCACCACTCTGGCAGCCGCATCTAGATGCAATTAAATATCTGAAACAATACCAGACCCTCGAATTTTTTTTCCCCTCCTTCTTCTTCTCTCCCCCTTTCATTCGCTTCCACTGGGGATCTATCTGACCACTAACCCAGGAGTGGGAAAATAAGAATCTGATTAGTTTACTCTTGATTCCAGCATCATGAATCAAAAAGAAAAGAAAACACGTTCCAGATCTTAAAAGGAAAACCGGGTCAGGATCCACGCGTGGTCCGAGTTAAGCATCCCAACAACGTCGAGTTGTGGGAAGTATTAAAGGGACTGCGCCGATACGGTCCCATCCAGGGAGGATACTTGGAGGCGTCTGAACCTACAGGGACCATCAGTCAGATTACCTTCAAGAGAGGAGAGGATGCCAATTTGGTTCGACAAACTCAAAGAAAATATGACCAAGATAAAGCCCAAGTGTCAGCTGTTCACCACGTTTCACCAGCGCTGCGTACGCCCGAACGAAGACCGATGAAGTTGGTAGTGCTTAAAATCCCTACCGTGAATAAAACGAGACTCAGTAAAGAAAAAACCGATAGCACCCAGCGTGAACGATCGGGAAGGATGGCCAGCAACGTTGTTTCCAGAAAGGCCCTGTCTTTGGAGCGATTACCCCCTGGACCCAGAATTCGCCGGAGCTGCCACAAAGAACATTAAGGTGGCAAACAGGCACTATAACAGGCTGTTTCGTTTGTTACCCGAATCGATACCTCGCGAATACCAGTACGACCTGTTTTTCCAAGAATACGCTAAGTTCGGCCCCTTGGAATATTGCTACACAGACTGTAATCGCCAAGGCCAACAAGTATGGGGCTACGTACGGTATCTCTACCAAGAAGGCGCCGGTCAGGCCTTATCCCAGAGTGACCAACGGTATCGACCTCGACATGCGTCACACCACCGCAAAACATCTGATAGTGCCCCTCAAAATCTTAAAGATGACTCTACCCATTATACGTCGCAATCGCCAAATACCGAGACCAAATCACAGCGAGCTTTGCTCTACACACGCTCGCTGCAAAATACAAACCGAGGCTGCTGCCACCATGGCCAATACCTCGTACAATAGTATTAAATGAACTAAGGGAGACGCATCAACAAAGAGAGTGCACCAAATGTTCTCTCAGGGTGCACTAAACGGATCTAAGTTGGCACTTGGAGATCGACCAATAATCTCTCCTTGGGACCACGAAAAACAGGCATGGCGACCCGAACCTCGCTGGGAAAAGCCTCCTATGAGTCCGACAGAAATGGATACAGAAGATACAGAGAGCATCGTCACCACCTCCGGATAATCGTTTCGGGAGGACATTGACCGATTACTCAAAGAGGAAGACTAAAAAGGAAAAAAAAAAAAAAAAAAAGGGAAATCTAAACGCTCAAGACCGCGACTTGCAGCCTATCATAGCCCCAATCACTGGCACTCTGTGTCTGGTGGTTGAGGTGTGAGTGGGTTGACACGGGACCTTGAGTAACCTTATTTGGAGGATGTTCATCCCCGAAATAAGGTGTAGCGTCAACCTCTACCGAGATAACGCCAAGCCGACCCAATAAACTCCTATCCTGACCAGGGTTAGGTGGTGTGGCTCACCATGGTAAGCCACCAGGTGTATTGGTGTATTAGGCGCATTATACCCAGCGTTCGAAATAAATAATTTTTTATAAACATTTAAATAATTCGACAAGCTCTAAACCCGCACAACGGTGAGGAGAGTGATAAATAAATAATTTTTTATAAACAATTAAATAAACCTACAAGCTCTAAGCCCCCATAACGCTGGGGAGAGCGATAAATAAATAATTTTTTATAAACAATTAAATAAACCGACAAGCTCCAAAACCTCCATAACAATGGGGAGAGTGATAAAAAAATAATTTTTTATAAACAATTAAATAAACCGACAAGCTTTAAGCCCCCACAACGCTAGAGATGGAGATAAATAAATAATTTTTTATAAACAACAGAATAAACCAACAAGCTCTAAACCCACATAACGCTGGGGAGAGCGATAAAAAAATAATTTTTTATAAACATTTGAATATACCGACAAGCTCTAAACCCACATAACGCTGGGGAGAGCGATAAATAAATAATTTTTTATAAACAACTGAATAAACCAACAAGCTCTAAATCCCCATAACGCTGGGGATAGCGAAAAATAAATAATTTTTTATAAACGACTGAATAAACCAACAAACTCTCAACCAACATAACGCTGGGGAGAGCGATAAATAAATAATTTTTTAAAAACATTTAAATGATTCGACAAGCTCTAAATCCGCATAACGCTGGGGATAGCGATAAAAAAATGATATTTTATAAACATTTAAATAAATCGACGAGCTCTAAGCCCCCATAAGCTGGGGATAGCGATACATAAATAATTTTTTTTAAACAACTGAATAAACCAACAAGCTCTCAACCCACATAACGCTAGGGAAAGCGATAAATGAATAATTTTTTATGAACAATTAAATAAACCGACAAGCTCTAAACCCCCATAATGCTGGGGAGAGCGATAAATAAATAATTTTTAATAAACATTGGAATAATTCAACAAGCTCGTAACCCCCATAACGCTGGGAATAACGATAAAAAAATAATTTTTTTAAAACATTTGAATTTATCGACAAGTTCTAAACCCACATAACGCTGGGGAGAGCGATAAATAAATAATTTTTTATAAACAACTGAATAAACCAACAAGCTCTCAACCCACATAACGCTAGGGAAAGCGATGAATAAATAATTTTTTATGAACAACTGAATAAACCAACAAGCTCTCAACCCACATAACGCTAGGGAAAGCGATAAATAAATAATTTTTTATGAACAACTGAATAAACCAACAAACTCTCAACCAACATAATGCTGGGGAGAGCGATAAATAAACAATTTTTTATAAACATTTGAATGATTCGACAAGCTCTCAACCCACATAACGCTAGGGAAAGCGATAAATAAATAATTTTTTATGAACAATTAAATAAACCGACAAGCTCCAAACCCCCATAATGCTGAGGAGAGCGATAAATAAATAATTTTTTATAAACGACTGAATAAACCAACATCCTCTCAACCAACATAACGCTGGGGAGAGCGATAAATAAATAATTTTTTAAAAACATTTAAATGATTCGACAAGCTCTAAACCCGCATAACGCTGGGGATAGCGATAAATAAATAATTTTTAATAAACATTGGAATAATTCAACAAGCTCGTAACCCCCATAACGCTGGGGAGAGCGATAAATAAATAATTTTTTTTAAACAACTGAATAAACCAACAAGCTCTAAACCCCCATAACGCTGGGAATAGCGATAAAAAAATAATTTTTTTAAAACATTTGAATTTATCGACAAGCTCTAAACCCGCACAACGGTGAGGAGAGTGATAAATAAATAATTTTTTATAAACAATCAAATAAACCTACAAGCTCTAAGCCCCCATAACGCTGGGGAGAGCGATAAATAAATAATTTTTTATAAACAATTAAATAAACCGACAAGCTCCAAAACCTCCATAACAATGGGGAGAGTGATAAAAAAATAATTTTTTATAAACAATTAAATAAACCGACAAGCTTTAAGCCCCCACAACGCTGGGGATGGAGATAAATAAATAATTTTTCATAAACAACAGAATAAACCAACAAGCTCTAAACCCACATAACGCTGGGGAGAGCGATAAAAAAATAATTTTTTATAAACATTTGAATATACCGACAAGCTCTAAACCCACATAACGCTGGGGAGAGCGATAAATAAATAATTTTTTATAAACAACTGAATAAACCAACAAGCACTAAATCCCCATAACGCTGGGGATAGCGAAAAATAAATAATTTTTTATAAACAACTGAATAAACCAACAAGCTCTCAACCCACATAACGCTGGGGAGAGCGATAAATAAATAATTTTTTATAAAAATTTAAATAATTCGACATGCTCACAACCCCCATAACGCTGGAGATAGCTATAAATAAAAAATTTTTTATAAACAACTGAATAAACAACAAGCTCACAACCCACATAACGCTGGGGAGAGCGATAAATAAATAATTTTTTATAAACAATTGAATAAACCAACAAGCTCTAAGCCCACATAACGGGAGGAGTGAGAGATAAATAAATAATTTTTTATAAACAATTGAATAAATCGACAAGCTCGAAGCCCCCATAACGCTGGGCACCCGAGTTCAACAAAAAAGCTGATTGGCTACCCCGTAAGCTCTAAACCCCTAAGTTGGGGATCAGTTAGGGGTTTAGAGCTTTGGGGACAGCCGATCAGTTCATTTGTTGAACTCGGGCGCCCGGGGTTTTCGGGGCTTAGAGCTGGGGGGTAGCCAATCAGCTTTTTTGTTGAACTCGCGTTTCCAGGGATTTGGGGGCTTAGACCTTGGGGGGTAGTCAATCAGTTTTTTTGTTGTACTTGGGTGCTCCGGGTTTTGGGGGTTTAAAGCTTGCAAAATAGCCGATTAGTTTTTTCGTTGAACTTGGGTACCCAGCGTTATGTGGGCTTAGAGCTTGTTGGTTTATTCAGTTGTTTATAAAAAATTATTTATTTATCGCTCTCCCCAGCGTTATGGGGGTTACGAGCTTGTTGAATTATTTAAATGCTTATAAAAAATTATTTATTTATCACTCTCCCCAGCGTTATGTGGGTTAGGAGCTTGGTGGTTTTTTTAATTGTTCATAAAAAATTATTTATTTATCGCTATCCCCAGCGTTATGGGGGTTTAGATTTTGTCGGTTTATTTAATTGTTTATAAAAAATTATTTATTTATCACTCTCCCCAGCGTTATGGGGGTTTTGGAGCTTGTCGGTTTATTTAATTGTTTATAAAAAATTATTTATTTATCGCTCTCACCAGCGTTATGGGGGTTTAGAACTTGTCGGTTTACTTAATTGTTTATAAAAAATTATTTATTTATCACTCTCCCGAGCGTTATGGGGGTTTTGGAGCTTGTCGGTTTATTTAACAGTTTAAAAAAAAATTATTTATTTCGAACACTGGGTATAATGAGCCTAATACACCAATCCACCAGGTGGCTTACCATGGTGAGTCACCAAAGTTGCACATCACCCAACCCTGATCCTGATTCACCTGTATCGACTATTTGAGTTACTCAAACTTGAACTGACCAAAAATCCCGACCCAGACCCGCCCGCACTAACCTAGCATTTCCCAGGACGGCAATTGCTAAGAGGGGGATGCTGTTATGTGACAAATATACATAACTAAGTTAGGATAGTTAAATTAAGTAGAATGTGTGGATGATTGTATAAAAGTGCATGCTCAGCATCCGTTCCTACGGAGCCTAATCATAGCTGTCTAATCAGCGTCTTGACTTAAAAAGTCAAGGTGGGGAGGGACAGCGGGCCTCCGTGAGGAACGAGTGCAGGAGCGAGCAGTCAGTAAGATTTTGAATTTAATTAAGAGCACGGCGTGCTAAAATTTGTTTATCTTGGCCTTAGTACCGTAGATTGAATATTTGATTAAATTGTAGCTATAGCAATACCATTGTTTGACCAAAAGGATGTCATATAAAAATAATTGTGACTGAAAAGATAAATATAGTGAGTTCATTGTTTCACCAAAAGGATATAATATAAAATAATTGTGACCGAAAAAAATAAATATAGTGCGTTCATTGTTTGACCAAAAAGGACATAATATAAAAGAATTGTGACCGAAAAGATAAATAACCCGAATAAAGAGTTGACTTAAGAAGAGAAAATATCTTCGTCCTTATTCTTTTCTCCCCTGGCCCCAGCAGCTTTGCAGCCTGCAGTAAGGAAGACCGGATAGAAGGTAACAAAAGAAAAGGATTTTAGCTTAACCCCTTAATAATAACGACCAAGATTAGAGATTAAGAGTTTTCCCGTCGTCACACGTTGGGAGGGCCGGTCCCCCGGGTAATTTTCCCATCCTTCCCGGGCCTGCTAAAAATAGGAGCGGGCGGGTATCCTAACGGAAACCTATCAAACAGAAACTTTTCTACCATAAATTTTCAAATGTTTTACACTAGGCTTTTTGCCAAAAAATATTTCAAATGGTGTTTTGTTTTCTTTCGTGTTGGCTATTGTACGGTTTTTTCAATAGGCTACAGTTTTAATCAATTCAGGCCAATAATGCCTGTTCACTTTAGATTCTCTCTCCAAGCATCTACCAATATCCATTGCGGATCTATTATACCTTTCTGCCACGCCATTTAATTCATGGACATAGGATGGGCCAGGTAATAATTCAATACCTTTATTATGAATAAATCTCTCCAAAAATTCTTTTTGACAAGTGCTTGCAGTAATCAAATGAGGTGATAAATAAACCAATACTATTAATTATCAAGCAAATAATTTTATTGAATTGTCAATGTTTCGACCTTACTTACAAGGAGAGGTCACACTCTCCGGGTCACCGATCTTGACGAAACTTTGGGGATCGTTTTCTTATACCAAAAGATGAAGAAATCTACCAATCATCCCGTCTAATGGGCCTTTTATACCTAGTTCCTACATAGCTTATATCGTATTTTTAGCTCTTTTTGGGTTTTTTTGCGAATTTTCAAAAAATTCCTGTTCGAAGCCTATTACACTTACAAAATTCTGCAACCCTGCATTCTCTTTATTTTTTCATCTTCTTTTGAGAAAAAATATTTTTAAATCTATTTTTGAAGAAATAGTCCATGTAAAATTAAGGTGATCAAAAGCATTTTTTTACTGTTTTTTTTGGTATTATGAACTTAAACTGTAAGTCGTCAGCCTTATCAAAATTATGTCTAAAAATATTTTTTCTAAAAAATTCATATAAAAACAAAGAAAATGCGGGGTTGCAGAATTGTGTAAGTGCAATAGGCTTTGAGCAGGAATTTTTTGAAAATTGTTACAATTAAACACAAAAGTCGCACAAAAGTGTTAAAAGTGTCAAAACAAGCTGATTTTCAAAAAATTCCTGCTCAAAGCCTATTGCACTTACAGAATTCTGCAACCCCGAATTTTCTTTGTTTTTATATGAATTTAAAAAAAAAAATATTTTTAGACATAATTTTGATAAGGCTGACGACATACAGTTTAAGTTCATAAAACCAAAAAAACAGTAAAAAATGCTTTTGATTACTTTAATTTTACATGGACTATTTCTTCAAAATTAGATTTTAAAATATTTTTTCTCAAAAGAAGATGAAAAAATAAAGAGAATGCGGGGTTGCAGAATTTTGTAAGTGTAATAGGCTTCGAACAGGAATTTTTTGAAAATTCGCAAAAAAACCCAAAAAGAGCTAAAAATACGATATAAGCTATGTAGGAACTAGGTATAAAAGGCCCATTAGACGGGATGATTGGTAGATTTCTTCATCTTTTGGTATAAGAAAACGATTCCCAAAGTTTCGTCAAGATCGGTGACCCGGAGGGTGTGACCTCTCCTTGTTAGCGGTCATCATCAGGAACCTACAATTTAAAGAGTAACAAAAAATTTTTCTTACTAAAATGCATATTTGGCGCAAATAATATTTTTACAGCGATATTTAAAAAAATTGTTTACAAAACTTAAGAAATTACAAAGATTAGCAAGTTTTTACAAAAATTTAAAATTGTTTACAAAACCAAGACTTTACAATGATAAGCGAGTTTTTACAGTTTATACAATACTTAAAATTACTTACATATAAAAAGTAGTAATCAACCTCCGACATGTAGGTCGGTCAAGGAGCTTCGTCAAACGATTAATTGTACAATGTGCGAATTGGTCAGTTTCTATATGCTCATGTCACAGAGAAGGGGGGGAATAGTGAGTACGAAGGCTCGGTGAAGAGAAAAGGTGATCTGGGGAACATGTGTAGCCAGGAGGTGTGGTTTAAGATGTGCGTTGTGCTGGAACGCGCGCCCAGGTGACTCCGCCTGCTACCGTAGAAGGTGACGGCACTAGGCGCGTTGATCTAGTCCGTTGCGGGCCAAGGGAGGGAGGGGCCTGTTCAGTCAGCCAATCAATGAGTAGAGGAGTGGTGGCCGTCTCATGGCTCCCAACTAACACATGATGTGCTCCTAATACGCACGGCCCTTCGTCAGTATTGCTACGGGTGGAAGTAATGCAATTTCTATCTGCATTTTTGCAATTGTGCCGAATAAAAGTTCTGATTTTTTATAGGACTGCAATTATTTGCAATTTATTAATAAATATCATAAGCAAATTATGGGCACGCCCATGGGCTTTTGTAGTAGCCCTTGTTTTTCGAATTTTGCTTTGGAAATGTTGGAAGATAGAATCCTCAGACAGACACTTTATGGTATTCTCTACTACAGAAGGTATGTTGATGATTGCTTTTTAATTATTGGAAATGATAAAATAGATTTAACCTTGAACGCTTTTAATAATTTAGACAGAGATCTTAAGTTTGCTTGCGAACGTGAGGATAATGGCGTCTTACGATTTTTAGACATGTCTAAATTGAGCGTAGGGATGGTGCATTGGTCACTAATTGGTAGCAGAAGCCGACAGCTTCTAACAAGTTGATTAATTACTTCTCACACCACCCTCACTATCAAAAGATTGCCATTGTTTACAATCTAATCGACCGTGTGATTCGCCTATCGAGCGCTTGTTACCACGAGACTAATATTGAAAAATCCAAGAGTATCCTGAGGTTGAATGATTATCCCGATGACTTTATTGACAAATATATTGATAGGTTATCCCGAAACGTCACGGTTTGTGACGGGATCTGTCGCCAAAGTTGCAATAGCTAGAGATTGAAGTAGATTCCGGCTTGCTAAGAGAGTGGACGGCCATGTATGTCCAACTGCAAGGCTTGTCAAACGTAAGGTATAATTTAATAAGCCATGCTGGCTAGTAGAAAGGAATTTTTGCCTCAAAGCTGCAACTGTTATCAATTTGAATTGACATGAGTGTCAATGGTTGGCTGACGTTTGTTTTGTGGCAGAGAAAGAAGACGATTGTCGGAATGGAGGATCTCGACCACCGAGGGAGGAAACTCTGAGGTCAGCGGACATCAGATGGCGTGCGGTTCCGAGTGCACAGTCGTGACCCATCCTTTCAAATCAACAAAGTTGTTTTTTTTTTTTTTTGCGGAGTAGCTTTATGGTTACAAGTTACTTAAAAATCAAAAGGGCACATAAAATATGGCCCACGTAAAATAAAAAATTAAGTTCTCAAATTTTACTGAAAACTAAAAATTTCGTTAAACTTTGTAGGGCCACCATTTTGACAGAAAAATCGTGGAGTGACGATTCAAAAAAAAGAATCAAAATTCGAAGTCTAAAAACATGTTTAGTATAATACTAAATAAAAACAAAAATTTTTTCACACTTACATCGAAATTTGAAAAAAAATTATTGCTAATTTTTAATTTTTTTTTTATGATTTGCTAATTAACAATAGAAAATAAATTTTTCCATTAATTTAAACGATGTCATCATGTAAAGCATACTTAAAAAAAGTCGACCAAGGTATTTATTATTTAATTTTTAATATTTTCAGTTAAGTTCTTGAGCTTTAAATTCAGAAAGCAATTTGTATTGTAGGAGGTTAAATGGTTAACACAATTTTTAGAACTAATTTGAAAAAGATAAACTTCTATCCAACTTCAGATTCCTCTAACAAACGATATCAGGAAATTAAAACTAATGATAATCCTGTTTCTTCCTTCTTGTGACAGCCATCAAATAATTTAAATTCGTTACAATTGCCTGTTTTTTTATTAAGTCATTATTTATTATAAATTCTAAAAATGGTACTTACTTATCGTAAGGGTGCGATCCAAACATATGAGCAAAGCTGTTGACACCCCAAGTACAATTCAATGAGTAGGAATACCGCATGAAAACTTGTGACATAATGGCCCAATACCATGTTTCATTCCACAAAAAAATAGGAATTAGAGTTGGTAAAACAAATGCTAAAATTATTCTTAAGATTTCAAAGTACCTAAAAATGATTAGATGAATATTAAAAAATTTAAAAATGTTATTGTTTTGATTTGAAGAATATGGACTGATTTTTCTTTTATCTTGTCTACAGGTGCATTTTATATCAAAATGGTAAACATTAATAGTGACCTCTGAGATCGTTTCTAAAAGTTAACTACTTGCTTCTTTACTAAAAAGAATTAGTCAATTCATTTATAAGGAACTTAACACACAGTGTTCAACACTTTGTATAGTCCATAAAACTAGAGAAAACATGCTAATGAAATCAACTTAAATGAGTAATATGTAAGAAAAAAAATACAGAGTGTGGATTATGTACTAAACGGTGTGAGTAACTCGAAAAAAAGTAATTTTCGTATAGCACATGCAACACAAAAGTTTTTGGAAACAAAATGTTTCAACAGATTGGCCAGATGAAATTGGGCCCAGGCTCTTATCTTGGATCCTAAGGGTCTCAACTCCAGTTTTTTTAATGGAAACCTCTAATTTGACTTTGAATTCGGAAAGAGCGAAAACTTTGATGTTCTCATATGAGTTTGAAAAATTTTTTTGGACTTTTTCGGAGCCTGGAAAAGAGCCTAAAATGTCTTATATCCTGTTATCATGACTAACTCGAAGGAAAAGCTTTTTTTTTCATTATCACTCGAGGAAAAAAAGATTTTTAAAACGTCATTCTCAAACAGATGAGCCAGATAAAATTGGACCCACGCCCTTATGTTGAGCCCTAAAAGCCTTAAGTCTAGTTTTTTCAATGGAAACCCCTATTTTCGACTTGGATTTGGAAAGTTGTATCTAAAAAGCCACTCTGACAGAAGAGTAAACAATAATCCTTTCAGATAATTTTTTTAGCCACGGTGGTCAACTAAGCATTTTTAAACTCGTCCCAGTTTAAAGGGCAAATAGTCAACCTAGATTTAAAAAAACTGGTAAATGGTCTCAAAAGCTGATAAGGGCAATCGAGAAGAAGTCAGGCCCAAAGATCATACCCAAAAAGCTTTGCTAGCAGAAAAGATAAGAACATTCCTTCGAAGTACTTTCTAGACTTTAGGTGGCAGCTTCTCATTCAAAAAAGCAATACAGTCTTAAAGGTAAATAGTCAAAACCAAAACTTTAAAGAAAACATCGAGTCAACAGTCTCGAAAACTGTAAAGGGCAATCCAAAAAAGGAAGGCCTAAATCTTGTACCCAAAAAGCCACACTGGAAAAGAAAAGAGAAAAATTAACCTTCGAAGTACTTTCTGGGGCGCGGGGGGGGGGGGGGCAACTTATCCATTTAAACACATAGCAGATTAAAGAATAAGTATTAAGAACAGACTGGTTGTGTGTAGCCTCCTGTAGCCTGTTTCACTCCTTGTAGACATTTTTATTTTTTTTTCTCAAGGATTCTAGGATGAAGTCGACTGTGATCTAAGAATACCGAAAGAGATTCCTTGATGTTCCTGATAGTAAGTTACTTCTCCTCCTGTGCCCAAAAAACAAATAAGTAGTCGCAAGTTGTAGGAATATGGTTTGTTATAGTTGATTTGGATTGGGTTTGTGAGAGGCTGTAGAAGTATACTTTCGTTTATTATTTGTGTGAGTGAGATAATTGTTATGAAAATCTGATTTATGGGTGATCATAGTTAATGTGTGGGTGAATGATTTTACATAGCGATTATGTTGAAAATCATCGATAAACTCGAAGCGTTCTTCCGACGCCATTTTGTTTTTCTTAAGTTTTCTAGGCAAATTATGTATAGCTATAGCCTTCATTAATTCATTTTATTTTACATTAGACAAGAATCAACGTGTAAACGTGATTTTTTGAGTTTCGCTTTTCTACCTTTTTCATCTGAATTGCAGTTTTCCTGACGACTCTCTCCCGTGAGAATCTCCCCTGAGTTTGGTTTTGTGAGGTTTTGAGTTAAAGGAGGAATTTTCCCAAAGTTGTTACAATTTTACTTTTGTAATCGGGGCCTGGGAAAACTTCTTTTCTATAATTTACCGAGTCAAAATTTTCTCTTTCGAAAGTGATAATAAAAAAAGACTTTTTCTTTAAGTTATTTAAGATAAAATAACGATAGATATTCTAGGCCTTCTTCAAGGCCCCGAAAAAGTCTGAAAATTTTTTTTCAAACACCTATGAGAACGTAAAATTTTCTGCTCTTTCCGAATCTGAGGTCAAAAATCGGGGTTTTATTGAAAAACTGGAGTTGTGACCCTTAGGACCCAAGATAAGAGCCTAGGCCCAATTTTACCTGGCTGATCTTTTGGAAAATTTCATTTAAAAAAACTATTGTGTTGAATGTGCTTCGAGTTACTCGCCTCGTTCCATACATAATCCACACCCTGTATAAGAAGTAATGTTTTTCTGAAAATTTTATGAAACATTTATTCTCAATTCGTAGAATTGTTTTTATTTCGCAATCAAATATGATTATGAAATTGCATCCTCTTAGCTCTCTATAATACAACTCATTTTTTTCTATAACTATTCATTTTTTGTTGAAATATTGAAACCTGTAAGTACCCAGATAGCACAAAATGTTTTCCGAACGTTGTGAGAACGTTTCAAAGCAACCATTGCTATTTTTAGAAGAAAGGTTGCTGAACGGTTGCAGAAAACCGTGGTAGCAATAATAATTGTTTAAATCTCCGTTTTTGTTTCGAAAGAATCTTTCAAAGGTGATCACATATTCTTCTAGCAAAGATTCTAGAACCTTTTTGTAAAACATAGCTTTAAAGTGAGTGTGTTCACAAGGTTCCAAATTATCAATTGAATCGTTTAAGTAAGCACCTTTGATTTGAGTAATTAATTCAAAACTGCCTAAAATATGAGATGAGAAGATTTTATGTTCTTAGAGTATTAATTTTTCAATTGGATCAAAATCAGAAATAATCACTTTCTTACTTTGGTCGAAAAAATTGAAAAATTATTTGTGCAACTATTTGTCACGTTACCGGAGTCGGGATACATCCTTAGAGCGTGTTACTTTGATTACAGTTCAGTTCAAACGGTAAGCCACCTGGTGGATAAGATAAACAACTACCAATTTTGCGTTAGCTATCGTTGTATCTTGAAAGACGTTTGAAATTTTTAAATTGCGAAAAAACATTCAATGTCGAACCGGTGCCATAGCTTTATAGACTATCTCACTTTTTCAAAATCTGCTAATTGGATTCTCGGATTTCGCTATAAACGTAATATTGTACTTGAAAAAGCATAAGAACATATCTCCCTATAATGATTTTGTAAAAAAAATTTTTTCTTCAGAATTATGCTTGTGCAAAGTTTGAGGATCAAAAGAGTCATTTTTTAAAAACGAAAAAAAGTTTTTTCCAAGCAACCGCGATTTGGTTAAAAAATAATATTTTTAATTCAGTTTTCCAATTTTAGTAAAAAATTAGATGCTCTTTAAAATCCCGTTTGAATCTTACAATTATTCTAAAAATTAACAAAATAGCGGCCATTTTTCGAAAAAAAAAGTAACTCTTTCAAAAACTTAATTTTTTTTTCCACAAAAATTTTCATAAGTAGGTGGGCTAAAAAATAACACCTTCCAAGTAGTGTAGTTGGCGCTAAAAGCCTGAGAGATTATAGGAATTATTTTCTCAGCGTCTGTAGATTCATATTGACGCTATTTTGTTTGAATATAAAGCTCGATATACATTTTTAATGAACATCAAATTACCCCCCCCCCCCCTTAATGGAATCCCAACGATATATGATTTCATACAGAAACTCATAATAGAACCAAAGTTATAAGCATTTGAAAATATTTTCCTAATTTTTTGGCTCAGACTAACCCCTGATCAAAGTGCACGTCTGTTTTCAAAAATAAATATCCCTTTTTACTTATAATAAAATGAATCAAATTATTTGCAATTAATTAATCATTAATTTGAATTTCTGTATCATATATTGTTGGAAAGAACTTAACTTAAGCTTTAATTTGATGTGTATTAAAAATTTATTTGGAACCTTCCATACAAACAAAATGGCGCCAATATGCGGAAGCTACTCACGATGACAAATTTCTGTAAACCTCTCAGGCTTTGAGCGCTAACTACACTACTTGAAAAAGTATCTTTTCATACATCCTAGTACCTTGCAGATTTTGAAAATTTGAAATAAAGTCAGTCTACTCTAATATCTAGCGGATGTGCCTTGCTGAGCCAGCGTCTGCACCGGGGGTGAGTTATATATCACTCAGACGGTAGACGTTCAGCGCAGTGATGCCATCTTAGTGTTTACTATGCGTCTTAAAGGCGTGACAGTAGAGACTAGGTGATGATCTTACACCATCGTTAGAGTGCCAGCAAGAGCACCGAGTAGAAAAAAAGTAAAGATAAGTCACACAGAGCGTATGAGTCTCACGTTACGCTCGCGCAGACCGGACAACGCTCGAGGATCGTTAAGTTACAAAGCTCTTAATTAAAAAACGGTTTGGGTAAATTTCATACGAATTCATGTGTGGACGTCATAATTTTGAAACGAGGATGTATAGTTGGAGATACATCCTTTAATGCTGATAAGATAGTCGTAATAAGAGATATTACGCTCGGCGAATGTTTATCAATGGAAAGTTTAAGAATGAATTTAAGAGGTTTGATATGCGAAGTCTATATAGTGTCGGATGATTTTCCGTTGGATACGGATGGACTATTAAGACGGCAATTTTTTGAAGAAAAAAATTTAAGTTTGAAAATAAACAAAGAAAGATGAAAATTCTTTCAAAGTGTATTTCTTGATGTTAGAGTTTATTCAACAAAATTCTTCAACTCACACAACTTAAACCACAACATGGCTGTTGATGATAGGTTAATGCAACGCACTTTCACTATTTAAAAAAACAAATTATTAACAATATCCAGTGACCGGTTTCACTATGTTTGCAACTCATCAGGCTGGAGTAAAAGTTATACTGAAATAAAACTCAGAAAGCCAAAACTTATATCGAGTATACTAACTCTTAAGTGTCGGCGAGGACACTAACAAGGAGAGGACCAGGCCTTTGGGTCAGGGATTTGGCTCAAACTTGGTATATGGGCCCAAATATGCCAAAAAAAACCTCAAAGTGTCAGTTTCTCTGAATGGGCCTTTTAAAGTCATATTCCCTCTACACCCCATGCTAAAAAATCAGCATTTTATCAGCATTTTTCAATAAAAAGCTGTTTTTGACCTGATTTTCAAAAAAATATTGCTCAGACCCTATTACACTTGTAGAATTCCAGAACCTTGCATTTTTTTGTCTTTCTAAGTACTTTCTGGAAAAAACTATTTGAGATTTTTTTTTATGTATTAGACCATGTAAAATTGAGATATTTAAAATGAAAAAATGACGAATAACATTTTAATTTTACAAGGTCTAATACATAAAAAAAATTTTCAATAATTTTTTCCAGAAAGTACTTAGAAAGACAAAAAAATGCGAGGTTTCGGAATTCTGTAAGTGTAATAGGGTCTGAGCAATATTTTTTTGAAAATCAGGTCAAAAACAGCTTTTTATTGAAAAATGCTGATTTTTTAGCATGGGGTGTAGAGGGAACATGACTTGAAAAGGCCCATTCAGAGAAACTGACACTTGGAGGTTTCTTTTTGGCATATTTGGAGCCCATATTCCAAGTTTGAGCCAGTCACCATAATTAAGCCCCGACGAAGAAATCCCCGAAGTAAAAATCCCCGGAAAAAATCACCGAACGAAAAAATCCCCAAAATTCTCAAAGAAAAAATTTCCAAAAACACTAAAAATAATACACGCAATAATATTAAACTTTGCTAATACCTTTCGGGCCCCACGCGTGCATTGTTTAAAAAATAACCTGTTAGGATTTAATAATTTATCGTTTTTGAACAAACACATCATCTCTACCAGTTTTTATTTGATAATAATAGTTTCTACATGATTTTGTTCAGATTTCAAACAATCATAAGTACAATAATAAAAGGTTGAACTATAGAGCTAGGTTTCGCTCGGAACTAAATTTTATACTCTTCAAAATCAGAATAGTTAAAATCGAATGTAAGCAAACTATAAGTACTTATACACTCTGTTAGGTGTATACGAACACCTATTGTTTTCCCTATTTTTGCAGCCCAGAGGGGAATGTTACCGGGGGATCGCGGTCCCCACTCGTGTGTCGACGGATGGGAAGGAATTATTATTTACTATCACCTACGTTATTTCTGAATTTTAGATGTTGTAACGGGTAACTCCGGTACATCTCCCCTGGGCCTCACATAAATAAAATTGTAGTTAGCATTAATGCTAACCCCTTGTCAACACCGGCAAGCAGCAGCTCGAGCGAGTGCCGAGCACGAGAGTAAGAGAGACAGAGAGGGGAAGCTACGCGCCCGCTGACTGGCAGCAGGCTCGGGAGTTGAGTAGCAGCAGCGCCCACGTTGAGATCGCGACCGTCAAATATTGTACGCGTCGTTAATGAGTGCATGGTTAACGTGGAAATATTGCGACATTTTGCTGCCTCAACCTCCAACTCTGCGCCAGGGTGCCGACAACGTCGTCGAGCATCATTGTACACCTGGAACCGCCGCTAAGAACTTCAGGAGCCAACTTGTAAGGCTTCGAACTCTCTCTCTCTCGCTCACTGGGTTAAACTCCTGCTCGCTTGCAGGGTCCTTTAAGCGTTTATAATTAATTAATAAATTACAAGTGTTACAAAAGGTAACTACTCCAGTGGCTTTTCTTCACAACTTCCTTATGAACCCGTTCATTATTATTGTATCAATTGTTTTATTAATTTTCCGGTCCTTCCAACCGCAGTGTAACAAAAGGTTACAATGTATTCGTTCAACTGTACCTTATCTGCTGGATGCTTCTGGGGTCTCTGTTTCACGTCGGCCTGTAAGGTAGAAGGTGGAATAATAACACGATGATTCACGGTTGACGCGTTATTTATTGGGTCCTTGTTCAGATCGTACACAATTAAGACACCTTAACTGACGAATTACACTATACGCACATAAACTACAAGACTCTTTAACTATTATACAATTTCTCTGGCAAGGAGTAAACTGATACGCGCTTACTTATACGTAAATAATTATTAAGAATTACGAGACGATTGATCCGACAAAGGATTAATTCGTCCGTACTCAACTAAACTGTAATTAAGACTCCCAGCGCTACTGTAGTCTTGCCCGGGCGTTGCCTCGCTGGCAAGAATGCAGCGCGTGCATGTTCTGTGTCCTACTTTCGGCGACCTATTCTGCTTGCCTTTATCTTGCTGTATGTGCATTATAAATGTCACATAACAATACCCCCTTCCTAAAATATTCACCGTGCCTGGTGAATTTAGGTATAATGTAGGGATAGTTTGCCTGGAGGATGGGTGGTCATGAAGTCTAGGTTGAGGTAGTATAAGGTAGGTTGTGATTGGTTTGGGTCAGGTAAGATCAGGTTGGTATTGTGTGTATAAGTATATAAATGAAGTTGTGGTTGTTGCGTTATGTTTAGTCATTTTGATTATTAGGTCATTAAGTATCAGATATGCTTCAAGCATACAACATTATTTGCAGAATCCTGTAAATCCTGCATATGTATCCTCTTTTTTCTAACAAAGAACGTTTGTTATCTCGACAAACGTTCCAGAGGTAGAGGTAGAGGTTCTTTCTTTCAGTCAGATTAAGGCGCTATGTCTTATCCATTGGACTTTGATCTAATGAGTAAGTAATCTACTGCAAGGTCCCATGCTAACCCACTCGCACCTTAGCCCCCGGACACTGGGTGCCAGTGACTAGGGCTACGATGAGTCGCAAGTCACGGTCTTGAGTGCATTTTAACCAAATTCTCCCATTGAGGACTTGGTTTACTATTGAAACAGATCGAGTTTCAAAAATAGCAGTCTAACTGGGTTACCCTTGGGTCTTTCCCATCTCTGTATTTTCCAATGACCTTTCTTTTTTTTTTTTTTTTCAGTAACAACGAGAGCTATATTGGTTGTTGTATGTTTTTGTTTTAGGTGTAGTTTTACTTAGTTAGTAGTGAAACAGAGGAAAGAAAATATTTAGGGAGTTATCTAGGTATGGATTTGATAGGTAAGCAGGGTTGGTGAATGTTGGTAAATTTTTTTGTCTAGATGCCTTCATTCTCGGGCCTTGTAAGTAATGGTTGCATAGTAAAAATTAATTAACACATCATCTTACATTTTCACAAAAATATAAATTCATCCACTTAATTAAACATTCTTTTATACCTTATGTGTACGCGTTACTGCACTATCAGTTATCCTGTTCGATTTCAGGATCTATTGCAATAGGAGGTAATAGGTCCGACTAAGTCTCACTCATTTGCGAGTCGCGGTGTTGTATGTTATCACACTCATTTTTCCATCCTAACGGTCCTTCATAGAAAATACAACACAAAATCACGCACACATTCATGCACACGTATTAGATTTTTGCAGTTTCTCGCACAAATTATCTGAATCTACTTTTAGTCGTTGGTTCAAGATTACACTCTAACATTTACTCACACAGTATATTATATAAATTGATTCATAACTCCTAGATGATTTTCACTCTTTTCACTACATAGGGCACTCTTTTCTTCAAATACCCAACAGTCTCTAAAATAGTTCTAACTTGAATTGAACTTGTACATTAGAGTAAATTCTTCTCGTTTGTCTGGAAATGGTTGATTTCGTTTTGGTCCTAAGTTGTTTTTTTTTTTTCGATTCGAGATTGTAGACTCCTTTTGATTTATTTCGATCGTTTATTCGGTCAGTTATTTCTTGGTCCAACCCTTTCAGGGTTTCGTAAGTATTGGCAAAAAATTCTAGGTAATTTACCCCTTCACAAGGTTGGTCTCCTCCATGGTCATGGCAGCTTTGTGTAAAGGTAATTATTCGGTCACATACTACAAGGTCCAGAAGCAGTATTTTGTGTTCTCTACGGTGACGCTCAACTTCCAGTTGGTCCTTTGAAGATGAAATACTCCACCCTCTCGTAGTAAAGACCTGTAATAGGGTTGGCAACTTTTTGAAATTCATAATATTTTTTGCTTATTTAGTTAAAATATCGAAAAATAATCGACACTTTTTTTTTTTTTTTTTTTTAGCTTAATTTGGATTTAAAAATTTCAAAAAAATTTTAAAATTCATTCAAAATCAAGTACTTTTAAAAAAATATATTTTTAAAGTACTGGTTGCCAACCCTATTGGATAAGGTTATAGGTCCGCTCCCCAGATTCCGGAGTAAGTTCCAACTGATAGGTATTCTCTGCATTCCTGTAAACATACAAAAGAGTATTAGTCATTTTCGCTGGTTCCTGCGGGGTCGAACGGTAAGCTCATGAGTTGTGTCCATGTGATTTTGAAGTTTATTACCATTGGTAATTTCAAAACCACATAGTTTTCATTCTATTTTTGATAACTTCGAGATATACGGCTCGGATAAAACTCATTTGCCTTTGTCCGGCTTGCCACATAATATTCATAGTCATTACTTTAATCGCAGTTTCCCTCTATCTCTTATGAGGATAGGTCTTGTATAAATTAAAGATTTATAAAAGACTCAAACAAGAGTTTCTGCGATAAAATTTCCGTTTCCGATGATATTTAAGACCTTGATACTTTGTCTTCCAATTTGACCAATTTGTGGCTAAATCCTTTTCCATCAGTCCAAACTGATCTTGGTCCATGTGTGTGTTGTCCCCTCTTCCTGCTGATTTTGATTTTTTTGATTTCCACTTTTCAAATTTAACTTCTTCAAAGTTTGGCAATATTTTCAGCACTACGAGACCTGCGCTGTCTCTATTGCGATTTGGTTGAGTCACTTTAACGAGGTCACTCAGTGGTTCAGGCACGTTTCCAGCCACCACATCCTCCTGAGGGTTCGTTGCCTTTAACGTTTCCATTTTACTGAAACTGGCTCCACAAACATCGATCTTTGTAGGTAAGGTTTCTTTTTCCAAAATCAATGCGGTGTCGTCTCAATGCTCTAGCGGATTTTCGATTGACAACTCCCGTAGTTTGTCCGTTTTTACATCCGGGATTGCCGTTGATGCCCGCAGTTTGACTGTTTTTCTTGTCGATCTCCTTACCTTACATATAGGTACTGGAAAACGAATCTTTCTAACTGTCTTTGGCTCCCTTTTTGGAACCATCTTGATAGATTTCTTTTTTTTCATAATTTTCTTGTTTTGCAAAGGCATGAGCGGTGACGGACCAGGTTGTTAACAAAAATCCTGCAGTGATACCTTATTTTCAGTAATGCATGGAGATGCCTCTTTAGAAGTAATAATCTCGTGCTCTTCCACAAACGTTCGATCAACTTGTTGGTCTATAAACGTATTTACTCCTGGAGGTGCTGTGTATTCCACAGAATATGTGGTTAGTTCAGGAGAAGGGATCAAGCTTGCACTCTCAGGTTGCAGCTCTTTCCTCTCAGGACTTTTTTCTACTATTTCTTGGTCAAGTACTCGTCCATCGTCACTTGCATCTGCTTCCTGAGATTTTGGGATAGTTTTTGAATTAAAAGGGCTCGCAGGTGTCATCTGTTGCTCCAAGCCACCTGACCCCAGTTTAAAGTGGGTGAAGTACTTGTTAACTTTGAAATGATTACTTAGCAGATGTAATAATTCTTCATAGGAGTGAAAGTAGCATCCCTGGATTACTTCCTGCGCCTCGCCATACAGATTACATTGAGCTTGCTAGAAGAAATAACCATAGTTTTGAGCCGAAATGGTTCTTGCGAGGCCGTCCAAAATTTCAGTATATTCTTGAAAAGTCATATTATATCCATCATACCATTGTATTTCTACCGTATAGTCAGATGCAATATGGCCTGGGCTATCATATTGATAACACTCTTGAGGTGGCCAGTACTTTGATGCAGGGTAAGCTCTCCAAGGGTATACATTGGAAGGTGCAGAATTTGGACCATATGTGGTAGGTTCATCATCTCGGTCTGGGTCATAGGTCAAATTATTGATGCGTGTGGGTCCATAGTCCCCAACTGCATCCACATAGTCATAGCTCCAACTGGGTTTGATAACTCCGACGATGGGTCTGGGCTCGCTCCAGTAGTATTGAGGCAAACCCCTGGGTCATTTAAAGGCAGACTATCCCGAAAAGGGTGTTTGCCTTGGGGTATCCCTCGGTGACCCCTGCTGTCAGGAATAATTCCTGCATCCATTCTTGATTCTAATCACACTGCCTCTTTATACGCTTCATCAAGAGTCTGGGGCCTCGGGATGTCCACTAGCTGACCGAGGTCTCCAGGCAGACCTCCGATAAAAATGTCTATTGCCGCATCCATGAGAGAAACCAATATTTGGTCACTAAAATTATCTTTCTTTTCTTCCTCCAGGGCCTCCCAGGCACAACTGAGGAGTATATTAATTTTGTTCTGGAAGCTGCCGATGGTATCTCCTTGCTTCATTTGCAAGGCGTGCAGCCGAGCGTTGTAATATGCGAATCCCCTTCCCAGGGTAAATCTTTGCTTTAAATAGGTGCAAAGATCCTTGAGTGTGGTGAAGGTCTTGTCGTAAGTGCAATCTTTCGCCGGCTCTTCTAGCCGACCAAGCACTGCACGCAAGTAATTTTTCTTTTGGTCATTTCCGACACTAGCCTCACCGTTTTTTACATCTTGTAGGAAGTCCTTCAACGGGATGTTGCTCCCGTCATAGGTACTAAGACCCGCGATCGAATTCTGTAAGCTGAGGTTATTGGCCATGCAGAGCAGAGTGGTGCTCATAGCCGCCTCTATTGTCCCTGAATTCCTCGGTTGTGACGTAGTACCGTTGGTCAAGTTTCCGCCACCTGTCATTTGACGTTTCACCGCTTACTGTATATAATGAGCAGCCACATTCTAAGTCTGTTTTAGAGCCGATTTAGGTCTTTGATAGTAGATTTTGGTCAAGTGAATTAGGTCCTCTAATAATTTTAATATTTAGATTAATACTTATAAGTATAGGTTTGTACGCACATATTAATATCTATTTATAGAAATAGTTACCGTCGGGTGATTTTTAGACCTCACGAGTTTTATATATATCGATATTTGGGTGATTAATACATTTAATAATACATGACGGCTGTCAAAATTTTCCGGGCCCAATTAATAAGATCACGCAAAAATCTTGTTGGTTAACTCAACAATAATATAATAAATAAATCCAAACAATCAATTATTCACTCTCCCGAATACAAATGTATTTATATATATATATACTAGGGGGGTGCCCGCTTGCTCACTTCGCTCGCCAACCCCCCAGGATTTTATAATTGAATTTACACTTGTACCTACACTTACACACATACTCTTGTGTCTACATCTGTAGCTACTGTGATACATACCGTTGTTTCTACTCTTATAGCTTGTGACTACACCTGCACCTTATTTTATGCCTACCTTTGTTCCTACCTTTCATCTTACTCCAAACCCTTGTAACTACCCTTGTTCTTACCGTTGCACTTACTGCTTTTTATAACTAAGCTCTTACCCAGGAATATGCTCATGTTTATATATCTGTTTCTATCATGGTGATAACTGTAGTTTGAATTTTTTTCATGCTTTTATTTCTAACTCTAAGACTTCTTTGTTCTTATCTTTGATCATACTTTCATTTCTATCCCTAGTTAAACATCTGTTTCTATGCTTTTACCGATTTATTTTCGTCTTTTTATTTATTAACTTTCCCTACTACATAACCTTGCTACTATCCACGTTTCTTAAGTTTTTTTTTCTAACTCTCTTTAGTACGTCTGTTGACTTTTTCTTCTTCCTACATATGTTAATGATCTTGTGCTTACTACCTTTTTTTTACTTAAGCTTCTAGCGCTGAACCTTCTACACATGCATTTGTTTCTACATCTGTTTCTATTTCTATGCTAACTCTAGTTCTTTAATTTTTTTATTTAAATTTTCAACACTGAATCTGGTCTTGTGCATAATCTTTTTTAATCCTCTTGTGTTTACTATTGTAAATAACCTCATAACAAACCTTTTTCATAACATTGTTTCAAACTGGATAACTAATCTGGTAACTATATTGTACTTACTCCCGAACCTGAACTTGTCATTACGTTTGTAACTTTGAACCTACGGATATACGTACATTTTTGCTTAATATTGTTCCTTTCTCTTTCACATGAATCTACTTGCTTTAATTTTGGTGTTTGCCGTTGTTTTTTCTTTTTTTCATGCATTGGTCTCTAACTCTGAATCTTTGTGAAAACTATCTTTTCTATTGTTCTTCTCCAATTTTTTTGTAGTTACAATCGTGAAATTAATCATCTTCATACAATTTTGCCCACACAGCTCTTTAACTTTTTTGACAAATATTTCCTACATCCTTTTACATTTATTATCAACATTTTTTCTACCTAGGTTTCTTCCAATTAACCTATCCTGATAAATATCGAAGTTTACCATACGACACCAGTTTCCAGCCATGTGCAGCCTCTTTTACTTTGTTATTATTTTCATACTTCAATTTGTAACTTTGAACGTATGTTGTTCTTTTTTTTTTTTTTTCTCAACATCTTACCCTGAAACTATCATCTTTTATACTATTGTTTTCGATCCTGTACAAACCTTTGTAGGTAAACACTTATTCACTTTTGAATCTACCCATGTAGCTACCCTCTAGCAAAACCTTGAAGCTCTCTCTTACGCGCAATTGTATTATATTATCTAAAACAAATTTTGTCGAAGCTTCATCTAAATTAATCTACAATTATTTATATATACCCTATACCTTTGATCTACGTTCAGAGTTCATATTCATTTAAACTGTTATGGTTATAAATTCGTTGGTTTTGTTTCAGATTGTATACTAATAATTATTATTTTCATGATTTTAATCGGATAATTTCAGACACTTGATTACATAATTATTTTTTTATCAAATCTCTTCTCTAGATTTTTTAATTGAATTGTTCTATAAAAATTAAAAATTCAAATTCAAGTTTTAAATTTTGTTCTTCAAACAATCACATTACCAATAAAATGATGACATTTTTTGGGTTCTCTCTTTTATCTTAGGATATTAGTTTATTTTTTAATGTTTCATAGTTACTTTTTAAATTTCTATAGTTACATAGCTGATAACATGTATCTTAAATTGACAGTGTGGTTAGAATCTGATAACATATATCAAAAATAGGGGGCGTTAGTAAAAAAGGGCATGGGGGGGGCTGATTAGAAAAGGGTGTGATTTATTAGCACGCAAAAAAAAGCAAACGCATGGGAAATTTATGGTCAAACTCACGGGAAAAAAGCCATTTGCATGGGAAAATAAGTCATTCAACGGAAACGAAAATAAATGCAAGAGGAAAAAAACTTGAGTGGAAAATAATTGAGAGCAAAACTCAACAAAAATCAAGCAAAAAATTTGTTTTATTGAAAATTATACAACTGTAATTGAAATTAACGATATTTATTATAAAAGATTATTGCATTAGTAAAGCTTTTTTTTAATTTGTAGATAAGGTTGTAGGTCCCATCTGTTGTGCACTAATCTCATGAATTTTCTGGCCAATGATAACAATCCAAGCATTGATAAAATTATTTTCAAATCCTGTTCTTCTTAATCAAAAGATTCTGCAAAAATGTGGAAATCAACCACGTATGGTACATCTTCATCATCCAGAACTTGAGGGCGCTCATTGCACCAAGCTCTAAGATCTGTGACCAATACGGAAGGAGTGCCTTTATGCACTTCGGATTGTTCCAAGAAATGCAAGAAGTTTTTCTTTTGCAGGTTCTATCATCTGATTTTTACGAATGAGATTTTGTAGTGCATTTGGCTTAAGGGGGGGGTAGGGTCTGAGCGGTCAAAAAATGATGATTTTTCGATGATTTATAGTGAAGCTCCTGTTTATTATAATTTAATAAGAATTTATATACATATCATAAAACATTCAAAGAACATTCTGTCAAAATTTCAGATCAAAATATTAAAAATTGAGGCAATGGGAGCCAACCAAACAAGGCTCTTCGAAAAAAAGATGAGTTGCGGTGAAGGCTGTAACTCGCGAACGGTTCATCTGAAATCAAAAAATAAAGTAGATTTAGTTAATATATTAGTTTTTCTCGCCCCCTAGTAGGATCAATTTCATTTTTTTTTCAATTTTGAAGTTTTGGCGACGTTTTGAAGCCAAAACACTGTTTTTTGGTCACCAAAACCGGCCATTTTATGGCTAAAACTCGGCCAAAAAAAAAAAAAAAAAAAAAGTAACTCACTAGGGGGCGCACAGTGAACGGATCCGAAAATCGTTGGAAAGAATCTATTTAAATGAAGGAAAATAAAGCTAGAGAGATGTGGTCAACGACAATCAAAAGCTAATTTAATAACAATCATAGAAAAAATATAAAAATTATAGGTTTTCCATTCCTAACCTGAAAAAAATGCAAAAAAAAAAAATCACGAATGTGTAATTTTCGTCCAAAATCTGAAAAGAACGAATACGATTGTAAAATCAATTTTTTTTTAGTTTATGGCAAAAATAAATGATTTTATAAACATTTCTTCTACTGTTTTTAATTAAACATGTTTAAATCGTAATAATCGATAAAACAAACTATTTTTTAAACATAAAATTCATGTAACTTCATAAAATATACTATGTAATTAAAATATATTACGTGAAAAATGTAAAAAATCATACAACCCCATAACTGAATTCGTCAGACTTCTACAACCCAATAATCGAAATTATCAGGCTCTTACAACCCTATAACTGAATTCGTCAGACTTCTACAACCCAATAACCGAATTCATCAGGCTCTTACAACCCTATAACTGAATTCTTCAGACTTCTACAACCCAATAACCGAATTAATCAGGCTCTTCCAACTCCATAACGAAATTCGTCAATTTCCTACAACCCTATAACTTAACTCATCAACCTTCAATCCTTCAAACATACAACTCCATAACCAAATTGATCAGATTCTTACAACTCCATAACCAAATTGATCAGACTCCTACAACCTATAACTGAGTTCGTCAAATACCCACAATCCTATAACCATGTTCGTCAAACTCCTACACAACCTCATAATAGAATTTGTCATACTTCTACAACCCTAACTTCGAAATCATCAGACTTCTATAACCTATAAAAGAATTCATTAGACTTCTACAACCCCATAACCGAATAAATAAAGCTTCTGAAACCAATAAGCAAACTTGTTAGACTTCTACACACTCATAACTAAATTCTTTTGACTTCTATTTATTCTTCAAGCCTACAACTCCTTAACCGAATTCGTGAGACTTTTACAACCCATAATTAAATTCATGAGACTTCTGCATATTCCTTAAGCCTAAGACCCCATAACCAGGACTTCTAAAACTCCATATCTTTATTCGTTAGATTTCTCAAGTCTACAACCTCGTTAACTGAAATAGTTTTAATTTTACAACCATATTCATCAAGCTCCTACAATCTTGCAATCAAATTTATCAGACTTCTACAACCCCATACTTGAACTTGTCGTATTTGTAGAACCTAATGGATTTCCCTTTACTTCTACAACCCCATAACCGAACTCATCTGACAAAAAAAATTGATTAAAATCAACAAAATTCGTAAAGAATTATCAATGATCCAAATCATTGGTTTTTGGACTTATGGTAAAAAAAAAAAAAAAAAAAAAAAAAAAAAAATGATAAAAATGAGCCTTATGATCATTTTATGAATCTTTGGGATCTTTAAAAATGATTATAAGGATCATTTTGTGATACTCACAAATTCATCGGATCATTCCAAAAATTTCACAATCTTTTAAAATAATTCGTACAATTATCAACTAGGATCAAAACTTTGTTTTCCATGTATTATCTTTCTAAAATAATTGTTCATTGCTATTATCTTTTAAATACATTTTTACTGCGTAAACTTTATAATTAGAATCGGCAATTAATGGAAGTTTTCTATCATTGGAATTTTTTTTGTCTACCGAAAGAAAATTTATTTTCTCTCTATGTAAAATATATTCGGCAATTGAAATTTCGATTGTTGGAAGTTTTCAATACTTGGAAACATTTCAAAAATTCTTAAGGACAATTTTTAACCACTTTAATTCGAAGTGATTTAGCTTGTTCTTACCATCTTTTGTTACGAAAAGTATGGCATACTCGGAAATTATTGAACTTGTGGACGCGTTAAATCTGATAAAGAAGATGATTGTAAAAATATAATCGAAATAAATTGTAGAAATAAAACGAATTAGGTTATAGAGTTTTTAGCTTGAGGAATAGAAGGTTGGTGAATTCAGGCATGTAATTGGAGTTTGCTGAGTCGAGTTATAAAGTTGTTGAAGTCTGATCAATTCGGTTAGGGGCCATCCATTAATGATGTCACGTTTTTATGATATAGTCTGCTAACACTGTAGCGCTACGAGACTATACCAAATTAGTGTGACATCATTAATGGATGACTATACCAAATTAGTGTGACATCATTAATGGATACTCCTGCAACTCTATAATATAGAGTTGCAGGAGTATAAAAAATTCAATTATGAGGTTGTAGGCTTGAAGAATGGATTGTTGTTGGATTTGCGATCACTTATAGGGTTGTAGAATATTGACGGACTCAGTTATGGGGTTGTAGAATTCTGACGAATTTGGTTATGGGTTTGCAGACTTTAGGAATAGAAGTCTGAATAGGACTTCTAAAACCCCATAGCTTAATTCGTCAGACTTCTATGTATTCCTCAATCCTACAACCCTGTTGAATGGATTTGTCATAATTTTACAACCCTATAGAAATTTTTGATATGCTCCTACAACCCCGCAATCAAATTCATCAGACTTTGATAACCCTATACTTGATTTTGTAATACTTCTACAACCAAGCAGAATTAGTTGAACTTCTGCAACCCCATGACCGAATTCTTTGATTTCTAACAACCCTATAGCCGAATTTATCAGACTCTTAAAACCCGTCTAGCTCCTGCAATCTCATAATTAACTTTATATGCCTTTGCAACCCCATAACTAGATTCGTTAGACCGTTACAACTACATATCCAAATTCATCAAGCTCCTATAACTCCATAACTGAAATCGTCAAACACCCACAACCCTATAATCATATTCATCAGATTCCTACACAACCCCATCATAGAATTTGTCTGACTTCTTCAACCCTATACTCAAACTTATCTAACTTCTACAACCTATATAAGAATTCGTCAGACTTCTACAACCCCATAACTGAATTAGCCGAATTCCTTTAACTCCATAACCGAATTCATCAGCTTTTTATTCCTCAAACTTGCAATCCCATTACCATTTTGATCAGGCTCTTACAACCTCATAACTTAATTGATCAGATTCCTACAACTACATAACTGAATTTGTTAAACGCTCAAAATCTTATAACCAAATACGTCCTTTATATGTAATTCTCAAGCCTATAATCCCATAAATGAATTCGTCAGAACTATATAACCCTAGAAGTATATTTGTCACATTTTCATTAAGTCTAAAAATCTATGATTTGGTGGATCATTGATAATTCTTGTTACACAGCAAATAATTATAAAAAAAAAGTTGAATGAATTCCACGATAAAGTGCAAAAAGAATGCAATAGTAATACAAAGTGCACAACAATCAAAATGACATGAGACATCGTTGTTTTACGAATTTTGTTGATTTCAATCAATTTTTTTTTTGTCAGATGAGTTCGGTTATGGGGTTGTAGAAATAAAAGGAATTCTGTTAGGTTCTACAAGTACGATAAGTACAAGTATAGGGTTGTAAAAGTCTGATAAATTTGGTTGCAGGGTTGTAGGAGCTTGATGAATATGGTTGTAGAATTTAAACGATTTCAGTTAACGGGGTTGTAGACTTGAGGAATACTTAGAAATCTAACGAATTAAGATATGGAGTTTTAGAAGTCCTGGTTATAGGGTTTTAGGCTTAAGGAATATGCAGAAGTCTCATGAATTTAATTATGGGTTGTAAAAGTCTGACGAATTCGGTTAAGGAGTTGTAGGCTTGAAGAATAAATAGAAGTCTAAAGAATTTAGTTATGAGTGTGTAGAAGTCTAACAAGTTTGCTTATTGGTTTCAGAAGCTTTATTTATTCGGTTATGGGGTTGTAGAAGTCTAATGAATTCTTTTATAGGTTATGGAAGTCTGATGATTTCGAAGTTAGGGTTGTAGAAGTATGACAAATTCTATTATGGAGTAGTGTAGGAGTTTGACGAATATGGTTATAGGATTGTAAGTATTTGACGAATTCAGTTATGGATTGTAGGAGTCTGATCAATTCGGTTATGGGGTTGTAAGAATCTGATCAATTTGGTTATGGAGTTGTATGTTTAAAGGATAGAAGGTTGATGAATTAAGTTATAGGGTTGTAGGAAATTGACGAATTTGGTAATGAAGTTGGAAGAGCCTGATGAATTCGGTTATTGGGTTGTAGAAGTCTGACGAATTCAGTTATAGGGTTGTAAGAGCCTGATGATTTCGGTTATTGGGTTGTAGAAGTCTGACGAATTCAGTTATGGGGTTGTATGATTTTTTATCATTTTTTACATAGTATATTTTAATTACATAGTATATTTTATGAAGTTACATGAATTTTATGTTTAAAAAATATTTTGTTTTATCGATAATTACGATTTAAACATGTTTAATTAAAATCAGTAGAAGAAATGTTTATAAAATCATTTATTTTTGCCATAAACTAAAAAAAAATTGATTTTACAATCGTATTCGTTCTTTTCAGATTTTGGACGAAAATTACACATTAGTGATTTTTTTTTCTGCATTTTTTTCAGGTTAGGAATGGAAAACCTATAACTTTTATATTTTTCCGATGATTGTTATTAAATTAGCTTTTGATTGTCGTTGACCGCTTCTCTCTAGCTTTATTTTCCTTCATTTAAATAGATTCTTTCCAACGATTTTCGGATCCGTTCACTGTGGGGCGGGTTTTTTATGCATTAAAGACGTATGTTTAATTCTAGAAAGGTCGGTGCAGTAGTTTTCAAATGAGAACTTTCACCGACTTTGAAAAATAGTGTTTCGAGAAAAACGCGTTTGAAGTTTTCGGTACGAAAAAAGTGAAGAAAAACTATTTGATTTACAACTTACACTGAATCATCTATTCCAGCTCCATAAAGTAAGTCACCAGCAGCTTCAGCAATGTCCAGGGCATCTTTTTGTCCTTGTCTTCGCCGAATTCTACCTTCTTTGGTTTGAGCGGCAATAATGTATTTCGGTATCTACTGGCACAGACGATTGAGAACTTAGCCGAATTTTTTTAGCTGACGCACTTTTTGTCTGTACGTCATTATTTTTAAACGGATTGGGTCTTTTTTTTGGTTTTCCAAGTATTTTTCCTTCAGTTTTACGCGTTTCTCTCGACACTTTACTTGTTCTAACCATTTTAAAACCAAAAAAACCGAATCGGAATTATAAGAAGAAAAATAATCGGACCGCTCTGGTGAACGAACACCGTCAAACTGACACGTCTTTTTTTCCACACAGACCTTTAGAACCGCCTTATACTCTACCTGGGTTCACTGCCCCTCCCTTTTTACAAAAGGGTCTTAGGGGATTACAAAGACCGACTTAGCAAGGGCCTTCAGCGTAGAGCATGCGGGGAGGGGCAGCTGCCTCGACCTGCTCCGCTCGAAGGCCCCAGACTTAAAACTCTGTAACTTTGTGAGTTTTGCTCCAAACCCTTAGAAATTTTAACACAGCATTCTTGAAATGTTTTACTATAAGAAAAAAAAAAAAAAAAAAATTCGATTTTTCAAAAATTGCCAGACCCTACCCCCCCTTAATATCATCTGCATATTTATCTTTTACAAAAGCCTTAATTTCTGATGGTAAGCCGCGTGTAGAATCAATATTTTTATGTTCATGCTCCTCTTCTGTTTCCTACAAGGACACACAAGTATCCGAAGAATGATATAGTAGGTACAAGCACGATGGACACTCAGACACTCTATAAATTTCCTTTGTGCACCGATATTTAACTCATTTTCCTTCTGCCACCATTTTCGTTGAAGATATTTTCCAAACTTCTTTTAACTTTACAGCACTTTTTGCCTCTGTTGCTGATGGGTATTTGTGACGTCAAAGCGACACTCAACGTTGTCGCCTGCATATTTTTTTAGTCTGCTGTATCACTTCAGATGAATTATCTTCTTCAGATGAGTCCTCAGAGGTTTCAAAATACGTTAACTCACCAGCCATCTTTTGGCTCTTCGCTTTACTCGTCGACTGAAGCGACACTGTGAAATGAACTGAGCTCAATAATAAAATAAGTGGAGAGATGCTTAGTGAAAGAGCACGTGGTCTTTTGTTTCTAGGCTTGATAGGTAAACACGTTTTAACTAAATCGTGTCAAAGTATTTATTTTCCCGCGCAAAAGTATTTATTTTTCCGTACAAATGTCTTTTATTTTCTCGTGGAAAAGTATTTATTTTCCTGTGCGACCCACATCCCATGCAAATGATTTTATTTCCCTCGCATTTTAATACTTCCCATTAGAAAATTATAGGAAAAATTAAAACACAAAGAAATAAGCATATTTCGGTACACTTTTACGGTTAGTTAAGCACTTTTTGGGGGGCGTGAGGAGAGCGTGGGAGAAGAGTAGGGGGGAACCTCCTTGCTCGCTCCACTCGCCAACCCCCCCCCCTCCCAGATTTTTATGCTAGTGCTTACCATTGTGTCTGCAATTGTGGCTACCCTCGTAGTTACTATTGTTTTGTGCTTTTGTAGTTATCCTTGTATTTACTCTTGTGCATATCTTTGTTTTTTTGTTTGTTAAAGTCGTGTACATACCCTCGTCACTCTATGACTACCACTGTACCTACTCACGTGCATACAATTACTCAGATCCTTGTACTTAGCCTAGAAGGACAAAACCTTTTTCGGCAGGTTTTCAGCAATTTTTTGCGAATTTCGTCAAGAGGTTGACGTTAAAACTAATGCACCGATTTTTATAAAACTTAGAATGGGAGAATGGGAGAACAGAGATGTATAAATTCTGTTACTATAACTATTGTTCTTATACTTGTGCCTACCTTATACTTGTTCATACTGTTGAACCTTCTATAGATGCAATGGTTTCTTTCCTTATTACTTCTCTTTTTTCTACTTAATTTTCTACTGATTCATTTTTTATTGTTCTTATATTTTTTGTACTACTGTGCTTACTCTGTTCTTAACTTTTTTTCTACTTAAAGTTCTAATCCTGAACCTACCTACGTGCTTACTTTTGTGTCTACTCCTGCACATATCCTTGTACCTACTCTCTTCCCCGCCCTTGTGTATATCCGTGTACCTAGCCTAATTTCTACTGCTGTGCTTGTTCTTGTAAGTACTTTCTCTACCTCTCTTGTGCCAAATCCGTACCTACTCTCACGTCTACTCCTGTGCTTACCCTCTTGCCTAAACTTGTATCAATCCGTGTGCGTATCCGTGTACTTACATTTGTTCATACCTTTGTACGTATCATTGTGCCTACTGCAAGACTGACGTATTGAATGCACTTTTTAAGTATTGTGCAATAATAGTGAATTTTTACTGACTTGAAAAAATTATAAAAATATTTCTTTTAAATTGTTTTATATATTTCGATTACTGCTATTATTTTGTTATTTTTATTTTATAAAATATAAGTTTTTTTTAGTATTTCATAGTAACTTTTTAAATTTCTATAATTACATAAGTAATAACATATATCAAAAATAGGAGGTGTAGGTAAAAGTGATAACATATATCAAAAATGGGGGGCGTGGGTAAAAAAAGGGCGTGTGGGGGGCGTGATTAGACAATTATAGGAAAAATTAAAATACATAGAAACAAGCATATTTCGGTACACTTTTACGGTTAGTTAAGCACTTTTTTGAGGGGCCTGTGGGGGGCGTGGGAGAATATATCTTACTTTATAATATAGTAAGATATATTCATACATACATGTGCAGGGATTGGGCTTAATAACTAACAGGGTTTTATCCGCTTCCCGAGCTGCTAGCCTTGATGTAGTACGCTTACCTAGTGCCGGAAATAACTATGTCGTTGCCGAACATCAATAGGTTGATCTCAATTTTTCCCAAAAGCCCTTCTGAGCCACAAAAATTAGGCAAATTTTAAGTACGGGTGGCCCGTATTTCGTCTGGGGAACCACTTGCATCACCTACCGGTCCTACAGTTTCCTTACCCAGGAAATAGCCACAAATATTTTTCAATAAATTAGAATGAATTTAAATAAATAAAATTGGTCCTCTGGCATACGCCTTTTACGCCTCTGGTCGACTTGGCGCTTGGAAGAAGGAGAATAAAGTGAAGCGCCGATTAGAGGACAGCAGCACAAAAGGAGACGGCGCTTAGTTGGCTGCCACTCTTCATGCACTGCAGCCGTATAACTGCTCTTCAGCTTCGCTCTCGCTCCTGTCTCCGCAGTCACTAGACTCTTCTCAATTTCAGCTATTCAAACTTTCAAAATTTAAAGTTGAAAACTTGGAAAATTAACAATCCCAAAAAATTTGATAACTTCGTAAAATTGAATCCGTAAAATTGAAATTTGAAAAATTAAGATTTAAAAAATGGAGTTCTCGAAAATGAAACCTTTTGAAAAATTAAAATTTATTGAAAATAAGGAAGTTTTGAAAATTAACACATTCGAAAAATTGAAATTTTGAAGCTTCAGAAAATTAAAAATTTTGAAAATTGACCAATTGGAAAATTTACCATATAGTTTAAAAGTTACAGCAAATTAAAGATTGAATTTTTTTCATTACGCGTACGGACGCTACGCTGAAAAAGTGTACTAAATTATTGATATTTGTCTTCTTACAATAGAGATCCTTTTGAAAAACCACATACATATAGTTTCACTATCGAAGAATTCATTCCTTGAAACTGCAAAAAATTGACCTTTTAAGAATTTTACAATAATTTTACGAAAATAATTTTCACGTGAATAACCTCCAAAACTGCGGTATTCAAAGGTGAGGTTAAAAATTTTAAAAAATGTTTTGTTGTGATTGTCAATGTTTTTTGGTAGAAAATAATTTCAGAAGCCATAAAAAGTTAAAAATTAAATTTTAATAAACAATTTTTACTAATTTGGTGAAATAATTTTTTTTTAGTCTTGAACTTGACTAGCTCTGGTAGAAAACCACCTTAATCACGAATACTTAATTATATTAAGTTTTCACAATTAGTAAAATAATTCTACATTCGGTTCTTTTCTGAAAAATTGAAAAATTGGCAACTTAACCTTTTGGAAAGTAAAATAATTTGAAAAATAGAAAATCTGAAAAATTGAATTCAAAAATTGAAATTTTGAAAACTAAAATTTTGAAAGTCAATACTCTGAAAAATCCAAAGACGCCGCGTCAGCAGTGGCCGCCGCCTAAAATTGCGACGCCACGTTGCAAAATAACGGATGTCACTCGAATTCCCGTAAAATTTCTTTATTATTCCAAAACTAAATAATTACCTAATTTATTCTTCACCCTTAAAGTACATCCAAAATACCCCACATAACTGTCAGTGGGACAGTTCTGGATTTGGGTGTGTACTTTAAGGGTTAATATCTTCCTTTTACCTACGGCCGTTTATAATTAAGTCTAAATTAAAGAAATGGTCCTTAATCTAACTTCTTAAACTATAAGACAGTGGGTAAGCACTGTGTTGGCAAAAATTACGCCAACTAAACTATTAAAATTTTAATAAATTTAACTATACCTTAATAATATAATTAAAATTAGATCTACTTTCTAACTTACTATCCTATCTTGCCCCGGACCTGAACTACGAACTCTGCTACCATTTTTTGTTAAGTGTGTTCGACACTTAACATTCTTCCCGATTTTAACAGCCCGGACGGAAGACTACCGGGTATCGCGGTCCACACTCGTTTGTGGACGGGAGAAAGAAATAAGTTACTATCACCTACGTTATTTCTAAATTTTAGATGTATTCGTTCAACTGTACCTTATCTGCTGGATGCTTCTGGGGTCCCGGTTCCACGTCGGACTGTAAGGTAGAAGGTGGAATAATAACACGATGATTCATGGTTGACGCGTTATTTATTGGGTCCTTGTTCAGATCGTACACAATTAAGACACCTTAACTGACGAATTATACTATACGCACATAAACTACAAGACTCTTAAGGTTAACTATTATACAATTTCTCCAGCAAAGGAGTAAGCTGATACGCGCTTACTTATACGTAAATAATTATTAAGAATTACGGGACGATTGATCCGGCAAAGAATTAATTCGTCCGTACTCAACTAAACTCTAACTAAGACTCCCAGCGCTGCTGCAGTCTTGTCCGGGCGTTGCCTCGCTGGCAAGAATGCAGTGCATGCATTTTCTGTTTCCTACTTCGGGCGACCTATTCCGCTTGCCTTTATCTTGCTGTATGTGCATTATAAATGTCACATAACATCCTGTATGAATTGACTTACACAGGCGCGTAAGCTCTTTCCTTTCGCTATTGTTGCGTCCAAATGTCAAAAATCCATATGAAAAAATAAATTTAACAAAATATTCTTCAAAACGTCGAACGTGTGTATCCCGTATAACCAGCACAACGAACCATATATATCTCGTTGCCATTGCGAAATATCTTGTTGACCATCTTATTTTTTTTTTTTAAACAAAAATCTTGAAGTTAATAAAAACCAACCTTCATCTGTTTCCAAATCAATACTTCTAATAAAGTTATCACCTTCCTCATCAGCCATCATTTCTGCGATCACTAAAAAAGTTTTCACATATTTAGTAAAAAATTTATATTTATTATATATAATACATTGACAAATTAAATTAACTTACGTTGACCCTGTTCCAAATATGTACATGACTTGAAAAAATTATTCAAAAATGAATAAATTAAAAAATTTTCAAACCCCACTCTTCTTACGTATACAGAGAGTAAAAAAAAATTTTAAAAAACTTAAATGTCGCAACATAAAAGATACACACCCACACGACACACTAACACCATCGCCAACACCTTCCGTGGCTAGAGCTGCGAGATCCAAGGTGAAACGAGCACATAACCCACGCCAGGGGAGAGGGGTAGGAGGAGAGAGGTAGAGGCACTCGCGCATCACCCACGGGGACTAGGGAGAGGGGGAAAGGTGCCAGGGAGGCGTGGTGGGGGTTTGTTTTGACGGCCCCAACCGCGTCTTATTCTACTGATATATTTTAAATACTAACTCGAAAATAATAAAATGAACAATATTCATTAAATATAAACTAACAGAAATATGAAGCAACAGTAAAAACGAATATTTACCTTCTAATTTATTTTTAATCTTTTGGAGGGTTCTCGATGTATTTCGTTTCAGAATACAAGTACGTTATTGAGCCAATTGGCAAATCAAACAATTGCAAATTAAGTTATTACCAGATAATCTATTTGTTATGGTTTAACAATTGTTATAAATTTTTGGGATTGCCAGTAGTTTTTTTGTTTTATCCTTCGAAGCATATAACTTTTTTTTAAAATTCAATTTGGTAACTGCTGGTTACTAGCATCATTCTCAAAAATACCATTGATTAATATTTCGACTTTTCCATTTTTAGTTATTTTTCTAATTTCATGAGCACAACCTCTCTTTTTCAAACAAAACAAAAAAATTTTACCATGCATTTCATCATGCGTGTAAGCATGATCTTTAGAAAAAGATATTATTAAATTTACAAAAAGACTCTTTGTTAAGGTTACACTATTATTTCTAAATATTTTTTTCTAGCTAATACACAATTTATTTTACGCACGTTGCCTTTTCAAACAGCTGAAGCTCGTCTTTTTTTGAGGATTGTTGGTAGTACCTACCTGTCATGTATCAACCCTTTAATCCTCTTTGATTCCCAAACCGCGCTTTAAAGTACACCACCAAAAGTAAGGGAGAGGACGCGTAATTAGGCGTAGAATGATTGATGTCCACCTTTGCGTTTGATAGTCCAGGTGGGAGAAGTCGAGCTTTCATCGTTCGCGCCTGAACTTCAAACTTTCTTTTGGTCCCCGACACCCGAACGCGTTGGAAATTTGGACGCAAACGAAAAAGAGCGTTCCTGGTATCACCTTAGGCCAGAGCGGAGAGATCTCCGACAGTGTGAAAACGCTCTTTCAACATAGGTTAAGTATAGCTGGAACGAACTTAGAAAACTCATCTAGTAAACAATCTAGTGAATATCGCCCAGAGCTCCCCGGTAGTTGTAAGTCATTATTGTATATTCTCTATTTCGTCGGAGGACACTAAACTTAATTTAAGACTTTTAATCATAACCAAATTTGTAAATTACTAACTTCAATCCAACCAAATAAAAATAAAAATTTATTTTAACTTTTTCTTTTTCTTTTGTTTATAACTAATAATTTATTGAATCATCGTCACGGGGGAATAACCACAGAGAGGATGATGGGATACTTATGTTGTCAAGTATCTCGGAAGTCTCGAAACTTTAATAAAATATGAATACAATACGAGTATCAATAGATAATCGACATTAATGGCCACCCCCTTGTGGGGACTTCTAGCCAATTCTCTGTGTTTCTTCCTGTGTGATTTTTAATTTAAAATTGATAATTTTTCAAAATTAAAAGTTTTGTCCTTCACACGAAAATTACAATTTTAATTTATTATAAAATTCATTTTGCTTGGTTAAGAAATTTGTGTGAGTAGTGATCAAAAATGAATTCCCTGTGAGAAAGTTTTCTCTTAAAGTTTTGGCTAATAATTTCTGGTGACCTGAAACCGAAATCATTAAAAATTTTATTCCATATAGATTCTGCTGACTCGCGCAGTAAAGTACTCGTACATCTTTCTTGTTCTCTTTCCAAAACACTTACGCTAAACTCGTTCATTAACCTCGGTATTCTGCTTACCCAACACATTTTGACAATTTCAAAAATTTATCCATATTTATTCACGTGTCTGATTTCGTAAATTAGTAAATCTTGTGAGTGAGGATTATTGTCATTATTTCAATATGTCTCATCTAACTAATCTCACCCTCGATGAGATCGAAGCCCTTACTGATAGTGACAAAAAGAAAGTGGCACAACTTCATCATGCCCGTCGTATGGCAGAAAATATGTCCGTCATGACTGTGACGATCATGGATTGCATTCGCGAACGTACAAGCATCAGCATTAATGCAAAGCACTCTTGCCAAAATTTCTTTATACGCAGAATCTACACCACTACGTCCATGGTTGCAAGATGTAGAAAGTTACGACCAAAGAATCACAGATCCAACCCTCAAAGAACTTTTCCTTCAAGGAGTTATTTCTTGCTTGACCGGTAGGCTAAAACAAGTCTTGACGGAAAAATCTTTGACACTTTAGACCAACTCCGAAAACATATTCAGGATCGTTTTTCTGGAAAACAATCTCTATCTTATTACCTCAACCTTATTTCAGACTCTTATATGAAACAGAACGATAGACTCTCAACTATAGTACGAGCTGCTATAAAACTTAAAGATGAGGGAGTCGACGACGATAACATCAAAAAGCACAATCAAACTCTTTTTGAAGACCTCGCTACCGAATATTTTATTCGCGGTCTACCTTCTGTTATTCGTAACCAAATGTCAAACCACACTCTGGCTAACTTTGCTGAAGTCCTAAGTGACGCACGTTCTGCAGAAGAATGGGTCATCATTACACTCAGCCCTGAACCCCCGATCATCAATTTTCTTGTGAAAAATCTGAATGCCCTAAAGGTCAACACCCTTATAGAACAATGAGCTCTTCTTCACAAATGCATTATCTAAATTTTCACCCTTATATGCCCTATTATTATCCGTAAGTGCCAATGCCTCATTATCAATCACTTAACCCGAACTCAACAAATGTTCCTGCGGACATTTCTTCTAGTGGGGATTTAAACTGGAAGCAAGCTCGTTGAGACGGCACGCCAGCAAGCTACCTCCGCTCTCAACCTTGGAGCTCAAAGCGCCACTCAATGATAGTATTCCAAAAGTTCGAAAATTAAAAGAATCCAAACTTAGACCAAAAATGACCTCGTTTCAAATACGAATGTAAAATTTTCTGCTCTTTCTGAACCTCACACACACGCACACGCACACACACGCACACGCGCGCTCACACACACACACACACACACGCACACGCACACGCACACACACACGCGCGCGCACACGCACACACACACGCGCACGCACGCGCACGCAGACCACGGGTCCTGAGTCTCCGGCGACGGAGGGGGTGCATTACGCATTTTCGGCAGACAACGCAACATGGACTGCGTCGGCAGGTGCGTGTGCACTCACATAAGATGATAGACGCAGGTGTGGGTGTAGTTTTATTTTTTTTTTAGCTGCGCGGACTAAACGTGCGTGTAGGGAAAAGAGAGAGAGAGAGAGAAAGTATGTGCGCGAGGAATGGAAATAGAACTGTGAGTGCCTATTGTGGGTCGATTTTATTTTTTTGTGTTTTCGCGCGTGGTATAGGTGGCGTGGCGATCGCCACCGGAACAATTGTCAACGCGAGCGTGATTTGATTGTGTGGTGTGAATGAATGTGATTGGTGGAATTTTTGTTGTTCTACCGGTGTGCATGGATATTTAAGGTATTAATTGTTTTGATTGGCTGAGAGAAATTGGAGAAAACGAAGAAGAAGGAAGTGAGGGTGGCTCGATGCGAGGAGCGTCACTCCATCTTGAGTAGCCGTAGTGAGAGGTAGTGTGTTGAGAGTGCTGTATTTTTCCTAAGTTCTTTCTCTCGTTTTTCTTGAAAGTTTTCTTTGTAGACAGTTTTCTGCAGTTTTTTTTTCTTTTTTTTTTTTCTTTCATTTTTCAGCTAGCAAAACCGACCAGAAAAATTTTGAGCTTGGGTTATTCGTGATTACTGGCAAGTTTGGAAAATTGTAAAATAAAAAAAAAGAGCATTTTAGAAAGTGGCCATTTCTAATCAAGTACGAGTTGGGTAATATTAGGTATTGTTTTTTTTTTTTTTTTTTTTTTTTTTTTTTTTTTTTTTTTTTTTTTTAATTACATGTAAGAAGATTTTAAATTGTTTTTCTCAAGCATTTTTCTTTATTGTTGGTTGTGGATGACTAACGGAAGTGCGTGAGATTAATTCTTTCTTGTGTATACATAAATTTTAGAATTTGCGCGTGGCGTCGTTCTCCGCCATTTTCTTACCTTTGTAAGCTATTTTCTTTGTTTCTTTGTTAAGAAAATCATATTTTTTTTTGTAAATTGTAAACTCAGTTAAATTGATATTTTTTTTTTTGTAGACAAAAATAAATCTTAAGGAGGTTCCCTACCATCTACGTAAGTCAAATGTGTATTTGACTACAGTAGTCGTTAGTAAATTTCCCATTAGAACCCATGCAAATTTGTGAAATTTGAAATGTTTGTAACTTTTTTCACAAGCTTCTCAGGGCTTTGAAATTTTAGCTGAGCTATTTTTACACTAAAAACTATGTGTTTATTTAATTTAGACAAAATCTGTGGGTTGGATCTATTTGGCAGGGAACCTCCTTAAACTAATTTCTACAGAAAAGATAATTTATTTATTACTTCTTCCAGCATTCAACCGCCAGCCCCGGATGGTTTCTTTTCCGTGGGAACCCTACACCCCCAGAAAATTTAAAGAGTTTCCCTTAAATTTTCGAGAATAATTCTATTGTAATGGGAGGGCCCGGGAAACTCCTTTAAATACCGAAGGGAGGCCCTTCTACGAAATTACCTTATTACACATTGATCAGGAAAGGTCGATGTGAATAAGGAAGCATTAAAGATTTTGCAAAGGAAAGGACCAATGGATGGGAAAGCTGATTGAATGAAGCTCTGATGAAGAGAGTCAATGCCCACTGTCTGGGATGTTGACTGACTGATAGTACGTGCTATGTCGTCTGTTGTCACATCTACAAACACAAAGCTTCTATAATCTTCCTCTTTTCCCAAATCATTCAGAAAGAGAGAAAGATCTGGCGCATATCATCAAAAGAAACGGAGGCGAAGTGAGCATTGAGATCTTCCACCGAGAAACAGCCCAGCTCGGAGTCAGCCTTGGAGGAGATACCACGATGCCTTAGTTCCTTCCAAAGCTGTTGGGGATCAATGATGTCCTTAAGCCTATGCCAATAGAAGTCAAGTCTTGCAGATTAAATTTTCTCATGAGCAAATTCACGGATTTGTCTGTATGAAAACAGTTCAATTTCGAGTCTCGAGAGTCGGTAACGTCTGTAGAGTCTGTCTCTTTCAGTCACTAGTTCACGATGGTATGGAGTAAACCACAGATGGCGATTTCTCTTTGTTTGAGGGTTTTTAGAGGGGTAAAAATATCAAGAGCAGTGTTAAGGTTAGCGTATAAACTATCCACCCTCTTGCTAAGGGAACTCGACTCATCCGTGAGTACTAACCAGTCACATTTGAGTAAAAATTCATTCAAAGCCTCAGAGTCAACAGATTTAAAATCCCTGTAAGTAAAGTCATTTACTGAAGGTTGTGGGGTTTGTATGTCAAGGGTAACAGTCAATAGGTCATGTCCTGCAATGAAAAATGTTTCTATCTTCCAGTAACTATTCACGACAAGAACCAGATCAAGCCAGGTATCCGAGTGAGAGGTGTGGTGTATAGCTCCAAAGGGTACTGAAAACCAGTTATTCTCTTCAATAATCCAACGAACGAAGCCCACGTCAGCGTCTGTTTCCGACAGTTAGTCAGCGTTGAAATCGCCCAGAATAATCTTGGTGCCATAGTTGTGCATGTTATCGCGCAGTTCAGGGATAAAATCAGTGCCGGCGAGAAAAAGAGCTTTCGAGGGTCTCTACACTACACCAACAAAAATAGGGTCACTTCCTCTCAGAGAAACCTCTGCAAAAAGATACTTAGGATTTCCTGGCTTGCCAGTCCAAATTGTAGTAGACGAGTAGAGGTGTTTAACTGAGAGCGACTTATGAACGAAAAGTGCCAAACCGCCTCCCTGGGTATGACGGTTGCGTCTAAGGATAGTGTAACCATCCAAAGTCACAAGCGAGTCCTCAATCGGGGGACCCAGCCAAGATTCCGAAACGGATATAACATGCACCAGCTGTTGCACCACAACATCCGTTGAGGTGGAGGTTGCCGGTTTGGGGGTAGTGACTTGCAAGAGGCGCGTAGACAGGTCAGCATTTTTCTTCTCCAGGACTTTTTCCAGAAGCTCTGGGTTGTTGTTTTGGGCTGACTCAGGAGGTGCAGTTTCGAGTCCCTGCTTAATCACTGTTAGTTCACGTTTGACTTCAGCCAGTTCAATCTCAGCATTATTTACACGGGTAACAAGCCCGGGAATGACATCAAGTCCAAGTAACTTACAAGGAGAGGTCACACCCTCCGGGTCACCGATCTTGACGAAACTTTGGGGATCGTTTTCTTATACCAAAAGATGAAGAAATCTACCAATCATCCCGTCTAATGGGCCTTTTATACCTAGTTCCTACATAGCTTATATCGTATTTTTAGCTCTTTTTGGGTTTTTTTGCGAATTTTCAAAAAATTCCTGTTCGAAGCCTATTACACTTACAAAATTCTGCAACCCCGCATTCTCTTTATTTTTTCATCTTCTTTTGAGAAAAAATATTTTTAAATCTAATTTTGAAGAAATAGTCCATGTAAAATTAAAGTAATCAAAAGCATTTTTTACTGTTTTTTTGGTTTTATGAACTTAAACTGTATGTCGTCAGCCTTATCAAAATTATGTCTAAAAATATTTTTTCTAAAAAATTCATATAAAAACAAAGAAAATTCGGGGTTGCAGAATTCTGTAAGTGCAATAGGCTTTGAGCAGGAATTTTTTGAAAATTGTTACAAATAAACACAAAAGTCGCACAAAAGTGTTAAAAGTGTCAAAACAAGCTGATTTTCAAAAAATTCCTGCTCAAAGCCTATTGCACTTACACAATTCTGCAACCCCGCATTTTCTTTGTTTTTATATGAATTTTTTAGAAAAAATATTTTTAGACATAATTTTGATAAGGCTGACGACTTACAGTTTAAGTTCATAAAACCAAAAAAACAGTAAAAAATGCTTTTGATTACTTTAATTTTACATGGACTATTTCTTCAAAAATAGATTTAAAAATATTTTTTCTCAAAAGAAGATGAAAAAATAAAGAGAATGCGAGGTTGCAGAATTTTGTAAGTGTAATAGGCTTCGAACAGGAATTTTTTGAAAATTCGCAAAAAAACCCAAAAAGAGCTAAAAATACGATATAAGCTATGTAGGAACTAGGTATAAAAGGCCCATTAGACGGGATGATTGGTAGATTTCTTCATCTTTTGGTATAAGAAAACGATCCCCAAAGTTTCGTCAAGATCGGTGACCCGGAGGGTGTGACCTCTCCTTGTTAGTGTCAATGCCATCAAGACGTCCATTGACAGAGGACTTGAGGTCCTTCATCTCCTTCAAGAGCAGCAGGAGAGTATTTTCGGTGGTGGCAGAAGGTTGTTCAGACATGGCGGATGATGTAGAAGCTGATGTAGATGTGGAGGAGCTTGAAGTTGTAGTTAGCGGTAGCGATGGCACAAGGGTAACCAGGTTATCAATCTTGGACGCGTAAAACTGGCAGATCTTTGAGGGCACACCTCCCACATTGATTATAGAAAACTTGGTGCACTGTGTATGAAAAAGTTCCTTGCATTCAGAGCAAAGATGAGTAAGATTTTTAGAACGTTTGGGACCTTTGCAGTGTGAACAGACGTCATCTCCCATCATCATAGTAACAGCACCGGTAGAGAAGTCAATCAGGTAAAAACAATTTATGAAAACTAGGTTCAAGACAGGCAAGTAGTGTAGCTCGAATTCAGTGCGGCAGGATGTTAGGATTCAAATTTTCGCGACAGAGCAGGCGAGTAGTATGTATAAAGGTAAGGTTAGACACTACTCGGTTGGTAAAAGTGAGAGTGATGCCACCTAGTGGTAAAAAATCGACTCAACGGACGTGCGACGTTACCGTGGGCGTGCGATCAAGCTAACCTCAAAAATTTGCACTAAAAAGATGAGCACTCAGATCGATTAAATAAACAAAATTGCACCACCGCACAATAGTCTTTACAAAAACAAAGAGTTCCGTCAAAATGATGCACCAATATATGATAACGGATAAGGTTGAAAAACTTTGGCAGGGTTAAAACAGCCAACCGCACCTCGAGCAGACACTTTTCCGCTTCCCAGAGCCTAGTAGACGAAGTTAACGAGTTTACTAGCTCGTACATGTAATTTTTGATGATCGTGATACCCCTGGGTATTCGATCAGCAGCACATGGTCTTAGTGCGTCCGGGAAAGGAGGTTTCCACGCACACTTCGTGCTTACTTTCTCCCATCCATGCACTCAATTCTAGCGCATCCATGTTAAGGAAAAAAATTTTTGTAATTTTTTTTTTTTTTTTTTTTTAACAGGAGGAATACTTGTGCATTTACAGAAACTTGCTCAACGAGCGTAGAAAAATCAAAGTTATTAAAAAAAGATCTAAGTTAAATCCACACTTCATCAACAATAGTTCAATACACATTCAGATTTACAGCATTCCATTCAAAACAATAAGTGATTTACAGACACGCACAGGCAATCGCTCGAAATTTGGTCCGTTATAGACAGGTTACCAGACCTCTTGACCGGTCTCTTCACACAACCGGGCTTTCATCGATTTTCTTCACCTCGTGCATTCATATAATGAGCTATCTCAGTTCGCTCATAATTAATGACAGGCTCACCTTCACCCTGCACTCGTCTTTCAGCTTCATGCTGCAGCTCTACCTGTAAAACTGAATTCACACTAAAATGTTTTTGCGCAGCCCCGACAAATGCGCATAAGTCAGTCATTCGTGTCGATGCTATCGTGTCCAGTATAAAGCCACCCCCAACATTAATTCAGAAAGGGCTGCCAATACATCACGGTCACTCAGCGATCCAGCAGACGACACTCCTCCACTCTTTGTAGAAACTCGTAAAAGTTCTCTGTTGGGTCTCCGGAGAAGTTTATTTTTCATCCACGCACGATTTTCCTACACTAAAACTCACGGGTACTAACGGTGCATATGAGCAGTGTGGCGCAAACTGCTGTATACCACCGGTATTTGGAATAAAATTTTCCTGGGGCTACTGACCCCACCTGCTAAAAGACTGTGTGTTTTGCGGGACTGATTCAATTTCAAACACATAGACGGACACGCAGATAACTGACAAACCAATAACTTTTGAACAGTTTTTGAACAAATGAATATATTTTATTGCAGTTAACGTTATTTTTTTTGTTTTGTTTTCCAAGTTGTCATAGGCCACATAAGAATGCGCATAAATTTGACATAGTTTGACAGACTTGAAAATTAAAAAAATAATAATTGTATGATTTTCTTATTAGGTGTTGAAATACTTTTGAACAAATGAATATATTTTCATACGGTTTGTGTTATTTTTTATAATTTTTCTTTAGAATTAAAATGTAAAAAAAATTTTAGAAAAAATACCTCACTCAACGATGTATAAATCGAGAATATCGTTCAATGGTGTAAATTTAAGGAAACATGCGCAGACACCGATGAGAAACCAACCTTAATCTCCATTAATATCATCGGTGTTCTTATTTTTAAATCATTAATCGGTGTAGATTTATCAATTTCAATAAAATTACATACTCAACGATGTAAATTTACGATCACTTGTTAATGTACATCGATCAACATGGTTATATTACTGCAACTATTTTTTACAGTGTATAAGATAAGTCAAAAAAGTTGATAGACTTAAAAAACTTTAGAAAACTCGAAATTCAAAACTGAATATTTAATCATAAAATTTTTAATAAACTTTGAACGTATAATTTTTTTTTCGGTAAGCATTTTTTTCAGTTTTTTTTTTCACAATTAAAATAATTTTTTTATAGTTAAATAGTTTACGCATGCCCTCAAAATTCAATAAAAAACACGAATACATAGCGCCCGACTAGATGATTTTACTTTCAACTCATCAGTACTCAGACCCTAATCAATGAATCATTTTGAAAATTTTACACAGCATAGTTGAAAGTCTTAAGTTTGATTTATTATTAGTTTTATTTTTAAAAATTATTTTGAAAAATCAGAAACAATCACGAAAACATAATCCAATTTTTAATCACATTAAAAACCAAGACCTCAAGATACTGTGTACAAATTTTTAGATCGAAAGATACAGTAGAAAAAAAGTTAGAGCATTTTTTGTTCAGACATGCATTGAATTTAACCACTGCGCACTTGTTTTTCTTTGTTCTCTTTTTCAAATGGTCGGAAAGTTATTATCAAAAAAATCTTAATAGGCCCAATAATTCTTTTAACGATCTCTGTATTTTTGGAAGAGTGACATACGATCAAAGAAAAAAATCGCTTGATTTCCATAAGAGTCTGAGCTAAATTATTTTAAAAAATAATTAGATTTAAAAAAAACTAATTCGAACAAAAAAGCCAAAAAATTATGTCAAGTAATTATTTTGATATTGATCATAAATCGATCCGATCAAAATTTACAGAACGGCTACATTTTTTTTTTTTTCGAAAGTACCAAACATCCTTAATTTTTTTATTCTGATTATAATCAGACTATTGGAGTTTTATAATAGCACATAATAGCATGGGTGTTGCATCATCACCGAGGCTTATTTAAAAGAACAAGTGCGAAGCCAAGTGATGCACGAGCTACTTTAAGATCCCCGGTGACGAGCTTCAACAGAATGAACAAATAACAGTGGGTACCTAATAAACAAACTTTGTAACGGTTGAAAGGGTTGTATTCGGACCAATTTATTTGATTGACAATTTCGTATTGGCGCCGAGCCGTCGGTAATTTACCTACCAGATGGTTGGTGGGGGGAAGACCCCGCGCCAAGGCTAGCAGAACTTACTGTATTGTGAGACGCCACACGGGGAAGATGATCGATTTTTGATCGCTTAAAATCAATAATAAAACTAGTTTACCGAGCCAGAATACGCGCGATTAATTTCTTTGTAATAGTTAGATCCACGGGTGCGTGAACTGAGTGGTGTCGTGCTTCAACAACTCAGCGACGAGCGGAGGACAAAGCCTTGTCCAGGATCCTAAATTCTGAAATTGGCCATCGAGAGTGTGTTTGTGTGTGTGAGGTAATCACCCGGCTGGAACAGGTTAGTTTATGCGTGCGTTGACTCGCGATCGAGTCGTTGAAAGCGGGTATGTGTGTTAAAGTAATCGCTCGATAACTGTCTCTTTCTCGGGTACGAGTCCTTGTCCACCGTGTCAAGGCCGTATAGGCAGATCTTTGTTACGAGCGATGGTCAAAACCGTTTAGCTCTCGCACCGCGTCTTCGCGAGCAAGGCATAAGCCGCGTAAATTGGAGATTTCGTAATTCCCGGAAGAAAAAGACACTCAAGTCGTGTTATTGTTTTTATTTCCTTATCTTTTCTTGTAATAGTATTTAAGGTTTGTTATTGTAATAAATTTAATTTATCTGAAACCTTTTTTTTTATTGTCCGGAAAAACCTCGGTCAACTCGTTCGTTCCCTGAAAGGACTTCACCCCACCAACCGAAAATCTAGCAAGCTGAGTCGCGACCCTTGGGATTAAATTGTGGGCAATTAGACCGCGATCGTGTAATCCCAAGCATGTCTAGATTTTGATTTTCAGGTACAGAATTAAGTAAGGAGTGCGCAGGTCACACTTCTTTGTCCACAAGTGTTCGACGGACAACGGGGGTGTTCTCGTAGCTGACGAGATTCGTTGTTGAGGAATAAATCGAGCACTGTGACAACTTAAGCAACAGTTGATAATTTCTTGATTGTTGTAAAAAGATATGTTAAAAGTTTCTCATGGTGAGCGGACAAGTTTGCTAATTTTTTTTTTTTCTAAAAGTTTTTTTTTGCTAAAAATAATGTTATTTAAAATAGTACATTTCAATACAAGGGCAGAAAGTTGAACATTGCTGCACTGCGCGATAAATGTCCGAGGCGAAGCCGAGGGCATATATCGTGCAGTACAGCAGTGTTCAACTATCTGTTCGTGTGTTGCATACTATTTTTCTCCATTTAAGGTCGAAAGTACGTTAATTTAATAAAATGAACAGTTTGACTAAACTTCAGCTGATCGAGATAAGCGCAGCCATGTTTTTATTTCTGCATCGCTTAAGAGCTGATGCTTTTGTTTATTTTCATAGTTTGATATGGCTGCTGCCGTATTTATGGAACGAGCCAAGTGAGTGCTGTAGGACGGTGCAGCAGCCATCAAAACATGATATAAAAATTATAAGTATTACGAGTCCTATGACACACGCATGCTGACTTAGATTTATTGCTTATAATCTCAACTACTCGCCAAGGCATGAGGTTCGGGATCAAAGCATCATCATCGGTACCATTTAACACGCACGTATTCATACGGACACACGCATTTCTTTCTATCGACCCCAGATCTTGTTTTGATTTGTTGCAAGAAAATTATTTTGGATTTTGCTAAGGTCCGGAGATACGAGCAACAAAAGTCGAAGCATCAGTATCGGCACCAGGCCTCTCGAAAGTGGCAGAATTCCGAATGGCGGGAATGGAACAAAAATTGAAATTTCGGGGCAGTAGTGGCACAGAAAAATTAAATTAAAAAAAACTCACAAGCCTACAACCCCATAACGCTGGGTATAAATAATATAAAATAATTTATAAATAAACAAACAAGCCTATACAACCTCATAACTTTAGGCGTGTAAAAATAAATAAATAAATTTAAAAATAAACAAATAAACCAACAAGCCTACAACCCCATAACGCTGGGGGAAAAAATTAATATATAAATTTATAAATAAACAAATAAACCAACAAGCCTACAACTAGTATCCACGTCAACTGAGGAGTTTTATTTGCGTTTTTGGATTTATGGTAAAAACAAGTGTCTCTGTAAAACTAGAAGGGTTATTAAAACAACCCCATAAAGCTGGGCGGAAAAATTAATAAATAAACAAAAATTTCCAACAAGCCTACAACCCCATAACTCTGGGCGAAAAAAATTAATAAATAAATTTATAAGTAAACCATTAAACCAACAAGCCTACAACCCCATAACGCTGGGCGTAAATATGAATAAAAAAATTTATAAATAAACAAATAAATCAACAAGCCAGCAAACCCATAACGCTGGGCAAAAAATTATTGAATAAATTCAAAAATAAACAAACAAACCAACAAGCCTACAACCCCATAACGCTGGGTGAAAAAATTAATAAATAAATTTATAAATAAACAAATAAACCAAGAAGCCTACAACCCCATAACGCTGGGCGAAAAAGTTTATAAATAGATTTATAAATAAACAAATCAACCAACAAGCCTACAACCCCATAACACTGGACGAAAGAATTAATAAATAAATTTATAAATAAACAAATAAACCAACAAGCCTACAACCCCATAACGCTGGGCGTAAATATGAATAAAATAATTTATAAATAAACAAATAAATCAACAAGTCAACAAACCCATAACGCTGGGCAAAAAATTATTAAATAAATTCAAAAATAAACGAACAAACCAACAAGCCTACAACCCCATAACGCTGGGCATAAATATTAATAAAATAATTTACAACTAAACAAACAAGCCTATAAAACCACATAACCTTACGCGTGTAAAAATTAAAAAATAAATTTATAAAAAAACAAATAAACCAACAAACCTACAACCCCATAACGCTAAGCGAAGAAATTAATAAATAAATTAATAAACCAACAAGCCTACAACCCCATAACGCTGGGTGAAAAAATTAATAAATAAATTAATAAATAAACAAATAAACCAAGAAGCCTACAACCCCATAACGCTGGTCGAAAAAATTATTAAATAAATTCATAAATAAACAAATAAACCAACAAGCCTACAACCCCATAACGCTGGGCGAAAAAATTTATAAATAGATTTATAAATAAACAAATCAACCAACAAGCCTACAACCCCATAACGCTGGGCGGAAAAATTAATAAATAAATTTATTTATAAACAAATAAACCAACAAGCCTACAACCCCATAACGCTGGGCGAAAGAATTAATAAATAAATTTATAAATAAACAAATAAACCAACAAGCCTACAACTAGTATCCACGTCAACTGAGGAGTTTTATTTGGAATGGGTTTTTGGTATGGGTTTTTGGGATTTATGGTAAAAACAAGTGTCTCTGTAAAACTAGAAGGGTTAATAAAACAACCCCATAATGCTGGGCGGAAAAATTAATAAATAAACTTATAAATAAACAAAAATTTCCAACAAACCTATAACCCCATAACGCTGGGCGTAAATATGAATAAAATAATTTATAAATAAACACATAATTCAACAAGCCTACAACCCCATAACGCTGGGCGAAAAAAATTAAGAAAAAAATTTATAAATAAACAAATAAGCCAACAAGCCTACAACCCCATAACGCTGGGCGAAAAAAATTAATAAATAAATTTATAAATAAACCATTAAACCAACAAGCCTACAACCCCATAACGCTGGGCGTAAATATGAATAAAATAATTTATAGATAAACAAACAATCCTATACAACCACATAACCCTAGGCGTGTAAAAATTAATTCATAAATTTATAAATAAACAAATAAACCAACAAGCCTACAACCCCATAACGCTGGGGGAAACAATGAATAAATAAATTCTTAAATAAACAAATAAACCAACAAGCCTACAACCCCATAACTCTGGGCGAAAAAATTATTAAATAAATTCATAAATAAACAAATAAACCAACAAGCCTACAACCCCATAACGCTGGGCGAAAAAATTAATAAATAAGTTTATAAATAAACCAATAAACCAACAAGCCTACAACCCCATAACCCTGGGCATAAATATGAATAAAATAATTTATAAATAAACAAATAAATCAACAAGCCTATAACCCCATAACGCTGGGCATAAATTTTAATAAAATAATTTATAAATAAACAAACAAGCCTATACAACCACATGATCTTAGGCGTGTAAAAATTAATAAATAAATTTATAAATAAACAAATCAACCAAGAAACCTACAACCCCATAACGCTGGGCGAAAAAATTAATAAATAAATTCATAAATAAACAAATAAACCAACAAGCCTACAACCCCATTACGCTGAGCGTGAATACTAATAAACTAGTTTTTAACTAAAATAGTTTTTAACTATCCTCCAAGCGCTATACCCCCAAAAGTCTGGGCGTAGAGTTCAATGAAGAAACTGATAAGCTACCCCCAAAAAACCTGGGCGTCGAGTGCAATAAATGAACTGATCAGCTATCCCCCAAAACCCTACGTGCCCGAGTTCTACAAAAAAACTGGCCAGCTACCCCCCCCCCCCAGCTTTAAGCCCCCAAAACCTTGGATCCCCGAGTTCCACAAAAAAACTTATCGGCTGTCCCCAAAGCTCGAAACCCCCAAGACCCCGGGCGTCCGAGTTCAACATAGAATGGGGGCTCAAGGCTTGGGGAATAGCCGACCAGTTTTTTTGTTAAACTCGGGTGCCCAGGGTATTTGGAAGTTGAGAGCTTGGGGGTAGGAACCAGTTATTCGTTAAACTCGGGCATCCAGGGTTTTGGGAGTTTAGAGCTTGAGGGGTAGCCAATCAGCTTCTTTGTTGAGCTCCGGTACCCAGGGTTTTGAGGGTTTAGTTTTTTCTTGAAATCAGGCACCCAGGGGGTTTGAAAGCTGAGTGGATAGCCAACCAGTTTTTTTGGAGAGTTCGGGCACCCAGGGTTTCGGGGGATAGCTGATCAGTTAGTTTATTGAACTCGACGCCTAGGGTTTCGGGTGGTAGCACATCAGTTTCTTTATTGAACTCTACGCCCAACTTTTGGGGGTGTAGAGCTCAGAGGATAGTGAAAAACTATTTTAGTTAAAAACTAGTTTATTAGTATTTACGCCCAGCGTTATACGGTGGTAGGCTTGTTGGTTTATTTGTTTATTTATAAATTTATTTATTTTTGGGCAGCGTTATGGGTTTGTAGGCTTGTTGGTTTGTTTGTTTATTTATGAATTTATTTAATAATTTTTTGCCCAGCGTTATGTGGTTGTTGGCTTGTTGGTTTATTTGTTTATTTATAAATTTATTTATAAATTTTTTCGTCCAGCGTTATGGGGTTGTAGGCTTGTTGGTTTATTTGTTTATTCATAAATTTATTTATTCATATTTACGCCCAGCGTTATGGGTTTGTAGGCTTGTTGGTTTGTTTGTTTATTTATGAATTTATTTAATAATTTTTTGCCCAGCGTTATGTGGTTGTTGGCTTGTTGGTTTATTTGTTTATTTATAAATTTATTTATAAATTTTTTCGTCCAGCGTTATGGGGTTGTAGGCTTGTTGGTTTATTTGTTTATTCATAAATTTATTTATTCATATTTACGCCCAGCGTTATGTGGTTGTTGGCTTGTTGGTTTATTTGTTTATTTATAAATTTATTTATAAATTTTTTCGTCCAGCGTTATGGGGTTGTAGGCTTGTTGATTTATCTGTTTATTTATAAATTTATTTATTCATATTTACGCCCAGCGTTATGGGGTTGTAGGCTTGTTGGTTTATTTGTTTATTTATGAATTTATTTATTAATTTTTTCGCCCAGCGTTATGGGGTTGTTGGCTTGTTGGTTTATTTGTTTATTTATTAATTTTTACACGCCTAAGGTTATGTGGTTGCATAGGCTTGTTTGTTTATTTATAAATTATTTTATTAATATTTATGCCCAGCGTTATGGGGTTGTAGGCTTGTTGATTTATCTGTTTATTTATAAATTTATTTATTCATATTTACGCCCAGCGTTATGGGGTTGTAGGCTTGTTGGTTTATTTGTTTATTTATGAGTTTATTTATTAATTTTTTCGCCCAGCGTTATGGGGTTGTAGGCTTGTTGATTTATCTGTTTATTTATAAATTTATTTATTCATATTTACGCCCAGCGTTATGGGGTTGTAGGCTTGTTGGTTTATTTGTTTATTTATAAATTATTTTATTAATATTTATTCCCAGCGTTATGGGGTTGTAGGCTTGTGGGTTTTTTAATTTAATTTTTCTGTGCCACTACTGCCCTGAAATTTCAAATTTTTGTTCCATTCCCGCCATTTGGAATTCTGCCACTTTCGAGAGGCCTAATCGGCACCCGTCACGTACACGCACACGCACACACACACATTATTCGTGATATACTGTGGAAATTTTATTTTGATGGTCGCCAAATATATTTTTTCTATAAAATTATCAATTTCAGCTTTAAATATTTACAAAAAGTTAAACGTTACAGCACAGCTGCTTTGCTCTGTACCCCACGTGGCAGCGGCGGCACGCGCTGCTGCATGAGGTTAGCCGTGTGATTTCTTTCTGCACCGTTGTTTTGCATCGGTATAGTAGAGAGCGTTGATGCAGCAAAGTGGAACTTTCGACTGAGAAATCGAATCAGAAGGTGCGTATTTTCGACCATCGGATGGAGAAAAAATATTTTCTTAAAGTTTTGCAAAGGTTTCCTCAAATTTATTTTGGAGTGAGTCATAGAACATTAACGTTTTCAAATAAAAAGCAGCTGTTTTCACGTTCCAGGCCTTAAGTATTCGGCGAACAAAATTTTAGGTTATGTAACGGTCGACAAGGTTATTCCTAGGTCAATTTAATTAATTGACGGTTTTGTATTCTGGCGCCAAGCCGTCGATAATTTACCGACCGGACGTTGACCGACGGGTAGTTGGGGAGAGACTTCGCACCAAGAGTGACAGCTGTTACTATATCGTGAGGCAGTGCACGGAAAGGAAGCCGATTGGTAAATTGTAGATCCTAACAATCGGGAAAAAAGCTAGCCTACCGAGTTAGAGTACGTGAAATCAATTTGGTTGTAAAAATCCGGTCCACGGGTGCGCAAGTTGAGTGTTGACGTGTTCCAACAGATCAACTTCGAGCGGAGGACAAAGCCTTGTCCAGAATTCTTGTCTACGAGATTGGCCATCGAGCGTTTGTGTGTGTGAGGTGATCACCCGGCGTCAAAAGGTTAGTTGTGCGTGCGTTGACTTACGATCGAGTCAGTGAGAGTGTGTATGTATGATCGGGTTGGTGCCCGATAACTGTCTTTTTCTCGGGTACGAGTCCTTGTCCACCGGGTCAAGGCCGTACAAGCGAATCATTGCAACGGGAGATAATTAAATTGTTTAACTCTCGTATCGCGTCGGTGCGAGCTAGGCATAAGCCTGTGTGAATCAGGGATTTCCGATTCTCGGAAAGACGACTTTTGTGTCGTGTTATTATTTACATTTTCTTTTCTTGTAATAGTTTCAAGGTATTAGTGTAATAAATTTAGTTTGATTAAAATCTTTTTTTCTTGTTATTAAGATAACCTCCGGTCCACTCGTTCGTTACCTAGAAGGACTTCACCCCACCGACCGAAAATCTGGCAAGCTGAGTCGCGACCTTGGTAATTAATTTGTGGGTAATTAGTTCGCGATCGCGTTATCCCAAGCATGTCTCGAGACTGATTTTCAGGTACGAAGTTGAGTAAGGAGTGCACGAGACACACTCCGTGGTCTACGAGTGTTCGACGGACAACGAGGGTGTTCTCGCAGCCGGTGAGATTCGTTGTCAGAGAATAAATCGAGCACTGTGACAGTTACTATCATATTTTCAGTTCATAAACTTTCAAAATTTTAAGTTTAAAAATGGCTGAGTTAATTAAATCTAAAAGTAAAAAAGATATATATTTTTAGAACATTGCTAGTTTTTCGTATTAAAAAAACGGGGTTAAACTTGGTGCGACTGCTTACTGGAAATGCCACCGTTGTCCGCAATGCAGCGCTCATCTTTCAACTACTGGAGATAATTTAACAATCAAAAAGGGTTTAGTAGATGATCATTGTCATGCTCCTGATCTGGATAAAGTTCAGGCTGAAAAAATAGTTGGTATGATTATTTTGGAAAAACTTATGTACTTGGTAGTCACACAGCTCCAAAAGGCCGAGGTAGAGCACGAGTCCGAGCTATTCCTCCTCATTATAGCCCCACATTATGGATCTACTACCATTCAGTGTTGCAAGGCACTGCTTGAGCAAATAATATTTCCGAAGGGTGGCATAACCGCTTGCAGGTCGTTATGGGGAAAGACCATCCAAGTTTTTATGCATTCATTGTGAAGCTTAAAAAGGAACAGGCTGATTCTGAAATAATTTTACGCCATCTGAAACTCGGTCAAAAAGTGAGAAAAGGCCAGGATCCAAAACAAAAAAAGAAGGAAGATAAAATTTCAAAAAATTGTTTCTAAATATAGCGAGTATCAAAGTAATAATGATGCAATTACTTATTTAAAATCACTGAATTACAATATATACTTGCAATTTCAAATAAACATTTACTTTTAAGAAAAATATATTTTAGAAAATTTGTACCTTTGCCGCTACGTTAAGAGTTCATTTAAACTCTCGCGGTTTTAAATAATTTGATTTTGTTTATATACTAATAATTACTAGCTTCTATACCTCGCTGCGCTAACACTTGCTCGGTTGAGAATTCAATTATTTTTATTTAATTTTTAAATCAAAACAAAAAGTTTTAAAATATAGTTATTTAAATCATCTAAAACAAAACACGAAAGTAAAATACTTACTCAGAATAGTTTATGCAGAAATATATTTAATTTTAAAATTTTCACAAGAAATATTGTATAACTTATTGCCCTTGTATAGGTCAATTTAGAAAATGAAGGTTGGATTAGTAATCAGGAACCCTAAACACTCCCGTACACGAAGTTTAAAAAAAATGCTATTAAAAATCAGTTTTTACCTTAATTAACTAGCCCATAGGTAGGTCAATTTTAAAAATTAATATCAGATTTATAATAAGAAACCCCGAAATTCCTAGTAGACGATGTTTCAAAAAAATGCTATCATTAAATAAATTTTAATCTTACGTAAGTAGCCCTTTACATAGGTCAATTTTGAAAATAAAGGTCAAATTCGTAATCAGCAACCCCAAAAACCTTCGTATACGAAGTTTCAAATAAATGCTATTGAAAATGAATTTTTACCTTAAGTAAGTAGCCCTTACATAGGCAAAATAAAAAAATAAAGGTCAGTTTCGTAATCAACAACCCCAAAAACAACTCAATTTCTAATTAATCATAGAGGTAAAAGTCTGAAAAGAGCCTGTGAAAAATAAATTTCAACCTTGAATAAGTCGACTTTACGTAGGTCAAATTTAAAAATGGATTGATGATCAGTTGGATTCATGATCAGTTTCCCCAAAAACCCCCGAGTACCAAATTTCTAATTGATCTGAGACGTCTAAGTCACTTTTATAAAAAGGAAGTTGACGACGAAGATGATGACGACGTCGACTAAGAAAATAAACATCTTAATACATAAATAAATAAAAAAGTTTTAAAAAAACATGCTTTTCTTTAAAAAGTTTTGAGAAATTATTTAAAAAACGTACTAAAAAGTAAAAAATAAAATTTTAATACTGCTAAATTCTTTCAAAATACTTCAAAAGATTGAATATAAATAGAACAAACAAAATTTCGTGATGACTCTAAACAAAAGCATGGGGCACCCGATGAAACACAGTCATACGCCTTAAATTTAAGTCATCTATTGTGCCCCATGCTTTTGTTTAGAGTCATCACGAAATTTTGTTTGTTCTATTTATATTCAATCTTTTGAAGTACTTTGAAAGAATTTGGCAGCATTAAAAACCCCAAAAAAAAACCTTGTCAAGGTAAACAAGCTTGGGAGGGTTTTTGCAATGCTGGTATTTGAAAAAATTAAGATTTTTTAAACGACTTATTTAACAAAAATAAGTGATATCATTTTAAAGATTTTACGATGAATGATTTATAATATATTAATCAAATATCTTATCCCATTATTAAAAAAAAAATGTAAAAAATGTTGATGTTGACAAATTTATCTTATTATATTTTTTAAGGACTAACAAAATAAATTGCTTTTGACAGTTGAATTTCACTTCTGCTTCATAAACCCTGCCCACGGAGTTGATAATGTAGAGCAGATATTTTCTTTCATTCATTATTAAATTAATAATAATGTATTGAGCAGTAATTTGATTCTTGGTTAAAAGGTATAAAACAATGTATAAAATAGTAGTAATTTTCTACTATTAAAGTTAGCTTCTTTTAAGTAATCACATTCCTATCTAAATAAAAATGACGTGGGCAGGGTTAATAAAGCAGACGTGAAATTCAACTGTCAAAAGCAATTTTTTTTGTTAGTCCTTAAAAAATATAATTAGATAAATTTGTCAACATCAACATTTTTTACATTTTTTTTAATTAATAGGATAAGACATTTGATTAATATATTATAAATCATTCATCGTAAAATCTTTCAAATGATATCACTTATTTTTGTTAAATGAGTCGTTTAAAAAATCTTAATTTTTTAAAATACCACCATGGCAAAAACCCTTCCAAGCTTGTTTACCTTGGCAAGGTTTTTTTTTGGGGGGTATCACTCTTTTTTGTTATAAAACATATAAAAATCAATTTCTAATAGTTTTAATAAATTTTTAATAAGATAAAAAATTTCTATACTAAATTTTCATTTTTTAACATACATTTCTTTATTTTTTTCAATAAATATAAATAATAACTGTTGTTATTAATTAATCATCCCCTCGCTGGGGGCCACATGACCTTGCCGTGGTGCGAGGGCTGAGCCGTGGGCCCTCCCTGTCGGCCCGGCTGGGCGTCTAAGGGGGGGGGGGTGAATGAGTGAGGATGAGTGGAGGATCCCTATACACGGGCTCTCCTCATGGATGATTGTGATCCCTATAAACGGGCTCTCCCCTAAGTGGGATGGATGATACGGCCCTTAGACTTCCGGCTTGGTCTGACTCGAGGGCTCACGGGGACCAAGAAGTGGCCTACCCAATCTAAGGTGTGAGATTACCGTGCCGAGGGATGCGTGGCACAGGGGGTGCTGTGTCTCGAACGGTTCCTCCGGGTCATGAGCCAAATCCCGGAGTACCTGAGGCCTTACTCGTCATTGGCGGTCCATGGCGGGTGGACACCGTAAATCTGCCCTACTCGTGGGATCAAAATTGAGACTACGATGAACAAACAAAACGAGTCGATGGATACAGACTCTGAACCGACCATCGACTCGGAGACAAACAACCCTGGGGACTCTGACCCCAAGGTCACCGAAACCCACTCCGGGACTTTCACTAGACCGAAACCATTGAGTGAAGCACAGCGAAGGAAAATCCTTTGGCAAAAGGCTAAGGAGGAGGGAAAAGCACCTCCCAAGTTTCACAAGGGGACGAGGCAATGGAGGGGTCAGGAAGAGAAGCGGGCTAGCACTACGTCCACTGACTCCGTCTTTGTATCGACACCCAGCATGGCTAAGAGGATGGCCTCCTCTAGCCTGGAGATACCCGAGAAGCAGGGGCTGCTGAAGCGACCTAAAGTGGACCGCAGATATGCTGCAGCTGCATCTAACTCTCCCAGAGTGGCCCTCACTTGTGGGGACTACCTAGGAAGGGAGATGCCTGCCGCTGTCTGCACGAAACTGCAGGAAGCAGTAGTCAGCAAGGTACTTGCTATCGAGGGGGAGGGGGCCTTTGTACCCCGGTTTCTAGACTCGTTCCCAAGAAAGGGCACGTTTGTTTTCGTCTGTGCAGACGAAGCCAGCAAGACCTGGCTGGAGAGCGAGGCCACGCTACTCGACTTAGGGCAACCAGACCTAAAGGCGAGGAAAGTCTCACCAGAGGAGACTAGGATCACTAAGGTGATCACCTGGCTCCCTCCAAGGGGGAAGACTGCCGAGGACCTCATCAAACTGGTCCAAAGGCAGAACGAGTCGGTTGACACGACTAGGTGGGCAATCCTGAGTAGGGCTCCTGTTGGATGCCTAATTCTGGCTCTAGACGAACCATCGGTCGCGGTACTCCAGAGCCAAAACTTCCAGCTTTGGGCAGGGGTCGGCAAAGCAACCTTCTGCTAAACCGCCCCTCCAACAAGGTGGGAAGTAGCGGCTCTACGGAGAAAGCAAAAATGGAGTAGCTCTCATGGCTACTTCCATACTGCGATTCTCCCAAATAAACTTGCACCATTGCAGAAGCGCCTCTGCTGTTCTAGCAAGGCGCATGGCAATGGTGCATACACACATAGCCCTTACACAGGAACCCTAGTTGTACAGGGGCAAAGTGAAGGGCTTGAACAGCTGTTGGGAACTGCTCGTGGGCTCCAGCAATGGAGACGCCCGGGCTTGCATCTTCATGAAGGGTGTTAACGGTATTTTGTTACAGGAGCTGAGTTCCCGGGACTGCACGACCGTAAGGATAGAGATCGCGGACAAGGAGGGCCAACAGAGGGAACACGCCAACCTTCGTTACTGCCAACAGAAGCGAGGTCCTGGACCTCACGCTGGCTTCAATGAACATCAAGAACTGCATAGGTGGATGGAGGGTCGTCAGCGAACCATCCATGTTGGACCATAGGACAATAACTTTTGGGATCGAGATAACGAGACTGTGGATCGAGCCTAATAGGCGACCCAAAGACACTAACTGGGGCGCATACAGTAAGGAGCTGGAGGAAGCCTTGGCCCTGGTCAAAGGGAGATACGGCAATGATCTTGAGCTTGACTGGGCCCTTTTCCAGGTCTATAAGGCTATGATCAGGGCCTACGAGAACAACTGCCCACTAAAGCCTGGCAAACCACTCAATGGCACTCCCTGGTGGAATAAGACACTGGAGGAGCTAAGAGTGGGAGTTAGACGGGCGTTTAACAGGGCAAAGAAGAGGAAATCCACTGAATGCTTGAAAACGTAAAAAGACACGCTGAAGGCCTTCAAGAAGGAAATTGCGAAGGCAAAGAGAGAAGAATGGCGGGAATTCTGCACAGGCATGGAAAACCTGGCAGCCACTGCGAGGCTCGCTCGAATCCTGACCAGAGATAACAGCGCCCGTCTTCAATGTCTGAGAGACAGATCGGGCACCTACACTGAATCGGAGGAGGACACATTGGAACTTCTCCTCAGCAGCAACTACCCCGACTTCGTCAGGGTAGATGATGATACCCTGCCCACCATATCTGGAAGGAGGGGGACAGAGAATAAAGATTGGGACATGGCTGCCAAAGTCGTGACCATGAAAAAGCTTAAATGGGCGATTGACTCCTTTGAACCGTATAAATCTGCGGGCCCTGACGGTATCTTTCCTAAGATGCTACAGGAAGGAGGTGACAAGACCCTCAGGCTACTGTTAGGTATTCTGAGGGGCTGCATCGCCACAGGGCATGTGCCAGCTTGTTGGAAGGAAACGCGGGTCTCATTTAAACCAAAACCTGGTAGGAGAAGCTAGAACTTGGTGAAGGACTTCAGACCTATCAGTCTGACCTCTTTCCTAATGAAGACCTTGGAAAGATTGCTGGACAACTACATCAGGCAGAATATACTGATAAACAGTCCCCTTCACCGAGCGCAGCATGCATATACCTGTGGCAAATTTACGGAATCTGCACTGCACTCAGTGGTCAATTACATTGAGGAGGATTTTGATGCGAAGGAAACCGTAATCGGGGCCTTCGTTGATATCGAGGTTGCCTTTAACAGCACCAACAGAGCAATTATAAACAAAGCCTTGTCCAAGCATGGTGTACCTTATACCATCAGAAGATGGATCAGGGAAATGCTTAGTGATAGGTGCATCTTTAGTGAGTGGAATGGCAAGACGATTATGGGAACCATCAGCGAGGGATGCCCGCAGGGTGGGATCCTCTCACCACTCCTGTGGATCCTGGTAGCAGACGAACTACTGCGCTTGCTAGACGAACTCGGATTCTTTACCATCGCTTATGCAGACGACTTCGCTATACTTGTCAGGGGCAAGTTCGAAGAAGTCCTACCCGATCTTATTTGGAGGGCGTTGGAGAGGATCTGCGAATGGTGCGAGGCTAAAACTCTGGCTGTCAACACTGATAAGACGGAGATAGTCACGTTCACGAGGAAATACAAATGTAAGGTCAGTAAGAAAGTCTCCGTCAACGGGAAACAAATACCGTACGCGGAGGGTGTGAAATATCTGAGTGTATTCCTAGATAAGAAACTAAAGATGGGACAACATCTGCAGACTCAATGCAGCAAAGTCCTAAACATATTCATGCAGTGTAGGTCAGCAATCGGAACTTACTGGGGGCTAGAACCCCAGGTCGCCTTGTGGTTACACGAGACGATTCTAAAACCGAAGCTTACCTATGCCGCGGTGGTATGGTGGAAAGTGACCGAAAATAAGACCTCAAGGCGTGTACTGGACCATGTTCAGGCTGTCGTCTTGAGGGGTATCTACGGGCTTAAGCGAAGCACACCCACAGCCGCCATCAGGATGTTGCTGGATGTCAAAAGCCTAGACCTGGACATCAAACTGGTTGCGGCCAGAATAGCCTGCAGACTGAAGTGCAGCGGGGAGTGGGTTGGAAATAATAATGGGCATGCAACCATCCGAGGGAAAATGTTGAAGGGCGAGGTCTTTAACTTGACCCACAGAATGGATAAGCCTCTACTGTTTGGGCAACGTTTCAAAACGAGGATGCCAAACAGGGAGGAATGGAGCAACAACCAAGTGCTTGGGCACGGAGGCATCTGGTTTACCGATGGATCCAAGACCAATGAAGGCAGTGGCTATGGAATTTATGGACCTAGCCTTAGGGAATCCTACGGGCTCAGGGAATTCAACACGGTGTTCCAGGCCGAGATGGCTGCGATAAATACGTGCGCTAACAACCTCTCTCTGGGGAACGTCAGTAAGAGACGCATCTGCATCTGCACTGACAGCCAAGCCACCATAAAGGCCTTGGAAAACCCAGTTACAACCTCACGGTTGGTTAGGGAGGCTAAGAATACCCTTAACGCGCTGGCAAGATCTAACCAAGTAGTTATTACCCGGATACCCGGACACTCCGGGTTCAAGGGAAACGAAAGGGCAGATGAGCCTGCGAGGAGAGGGGCCTGGACAGATACACGGCCGGAGCATGGGGTGGGTGTACCGTTCTCGGAAGGCTGCAGTATCTTGGAGAAGTACTCGAAGAGGCAAAGATGGGAACTCTGGGAAGAGTCCCAGAGCTACAGGTGTATCAAGGAACTACTGGGAAGTTATATTACCGGTTGGGCCAAACTGATCACCAGGCTAGACAAACGAAGGGCTAGAGAGGTCATGGGCATTATGACCGGACACTGCAACCTTCGGTGCTACACACACAAAACGCAGGGGCATAGTAACTTGTGTAGATGGTGTGAATCAGAGGAAGAGACCCCGTGCCAGTTCCTGTGCAAATGCTCTAACCTGATAGGCCACCGCCTGAAATGGTTGAGAACCGGGATCCTGGATCCTGAGAGCTTTTACGAAGTGAGTGTGGACAACATACTCGCATATTGCAGGGTGTTAGAACTCATGAACACTCCAGAGGTATAGCAAGGAGGACAGGGATACAATGGTGAAAACTCAGTGTCCCTAAGCTTAGCACCCGTATGCAGTGATATAATAATAATAATAATAATAATAATAATTAATTATCACAAAATTCTTTTTCTGACAATTATTTTATAATGAATTATTTACTCTTCAATCAATCTTCAACCTCCGCGGGTTCTGAGGTAGAGGTGGCTCCCCTGCGGGTTCTGGAGCAGGGGTCGCTCCCCCACGGGTTCCTGCGGAAGCCGGCCCCCCCTTTGCTTACCTACTGAGACAATTCGTTGGTGATAAATATTCTGAACAACTTCAACAAGATGCAGCAGAGTTTATGGAAGATCTGATTAATAGAATTCCAAATTTTAAAAATACTTTCACTTTTAACATCACATACAAAACTAGTTGTTGCAACCACAAATGTAATTACACAATTACAGAAATGCAGCCTAATTTAGTTTTATGCTTACCAGTAATTAGTGCTACGAAAAAATCGATCACGATTCAACAACTTTTTGACGAAGAATTTGGAAAAAGAGAAGATTTCGATTCAAAATGTAATAAGTGTTTAAACAATAAGAAAACTCAGAAGCGAGACATAACATTATATTCCCCATTATTATTGCAACTTAAATTATTTGAATATCAAGATGGAAAACCTTTGAAGATAAAAAAATGTCTCATAAAAAGTATCACTTCGTCTAATCTTAAGATATTAGATAATTCATACAAAGTAATAAGTGCAATCGTTCACATAGGGGACACTGTAAGCTCAGGACATTATATAAGTATTTTACGAGAAAAGAAAGGTTGGGTTCAAATAAATGACGAAAAAATAATGAAAAAACCGTGGCCAAAAAATTCTAAAGGTGTATACATATTCATCTTAGACAAACAGACTGAATATTAAAAGAATAAAACAAACTCTTGGGGCCGTCCACGTTAAAAAAGCAGGATTTTCTCCGACTTTTTTTAAATTTTCTGAAATTTTTTCTACCGGTTCTAGACACCAAAAAAGAAAGATTTCCAAATTTGTAAGTCCTAAAAAATTTTTTTGCGTCTTCTATGAATAAAGTTGTTTTGAATGTAAACCAACTAATTGAACAAAAATTAGTCGCTCATTTTCACTATTTTTGCTGCCATTTCTAAACGAATGAGCTGATTCAAACGGGGTTTGTTGCGTTCGAAAGTAGAGTCAAAAACCTATCCAAAAACGTCCTAGTTTTTTAATGTTTATGTCTTGGTACCGATATAGCAGACAAACAATACAGGACACACTTAATAAGCTGTTCCCAAAAAAGCTATATTTTTTTTTTACATTTTTTACTTTGTTTTGGTGTATACTTTAATTGTATATACATAACATTTGACGGTTTTGCGTTTAAAGCCGATTTTATTGCGTATTTGTTAAAAATTTAACCTTAAAAAAATCCAAAAATTATGGTTTATCGATGTTTTGGCTCATTTATTCAACACAGAATGCTTCATACACAGTTTTAAACTACGTCAAGTTGTAGCTGAAGTTAAGAGCTGTTCAATGGTATAAGATTTTATACGGAAATTTTTATTTTAAGTAAAGTTACGGGCTTTTAAAGCAAGAAAAAATATCCACCCTATAATCTGCGAATCTCTAAAATTATATTTTGAAGTAAAAATTTTAATTGTTTCTCACTGCGATAAATGAAGATATCTTTTAATTGCTGAAACTAAAGAAACTGAACTTGATTTGAAGACGATACCCATGTTTGTTGCGGAATTTATCAAATTTAAATATTCGCGCCTATGTCCGCAGTTGATGTCGTCGCCACGGCGTCTCTCGAAAATTAGCGCTGTTAATCGTTAGCGGTTCAAAACCGCTGACTCACCTGCGCAGAGTATTCATTTTTCGCTCTGTCTCTCTCTCTCACGTGCCTTCAAGCTACGCGCTGTTGCTGCTGTCGCTGACGCTGCTGGGCCTGCGGCGTCTCTCCAGTTCTCTTCTCGGCAACGCTCGTGAATAGACGTTTCTTTCGCCATTTTGTGTTATCTCTTGGGTTCTTTTCACTTGGCATTTCTCTCGACTCTTTCTCGTCATCATGAGACGATTATCAAAGGACGAAGATTACAAAAAATTGTATTTTGAGTTCATGGAGGAATATCTCAAATTGGGACACATGGTTCAAGTGCCAACCGATTCAATCAACGTTACCCCTTGTTACTACCTACCTCATCATGGTGTTCTCAAACTGGATAGCCTCACTACAAAACTGAGGGTAGTATTCAATGGTTCGGCTGCTACTTTATCTGGTTACTCTCTCAATGACATCATGCATACTGGGCAAAATTTGCTTCTCAACATATTGGTCGTTATCCATTGGCTCAGGGTCTACAAATTTTTGTTCGTTACTGATGTCACAAAGATGTACAGGCAGATCTTGGTCCACCAAGATGATCAAGATTTACAAAGAATCATTTGGGTCGACAAACTTTTCAGGGAAATTCATTACAAATTGACAACAGTGACGTATGGTACTCGAGCAGCTCAATTCTTGGCTATCCGAGTGTTGTTACAACTCATAAAGGACGAAGGTGCCCGTTTTCCATTGGCAATCGACTCTCTCACATTTGGAAGGTATGCGGATGACATCTTTGGTGGCGCTGACTCTTTATCTCTTCTCAATGAAAAGGCTGCTCAATTAGAAGGATTGTGCATGGCGGGCGGGTTTCCACTAGCCAAATGGAATTCAAACAATCGGAAATTCTCAAAATTGGACTGCTCGACTCCACAATCAAATAGCTCAATCTCATTTAGTGATTGCACTGCCAAAATCCTCGGATTAACTTGGTCTCCTCAACGGGATATTATCATTGTGAAGCTCTGCTTACCAGAGGTGAGTAAAGTTATCTCTAAAAGAAACATCTTGTCGGAGGTGGCTCAAATCTTCGACCCAATTGGGATGGTCTCACCAGTCGTTATCAAGGCCAAAATTCTACTGCAGGAATTGTGGTTACAGAAATTGAATTGGGATGAAGCAGTGCCAGCTTCAACCCAGAAAAAGTGGTTAGAAATCAGAGAAGATTTCAAAAATTTGGAAAAAATCTCACTACCCCGTTGGCTTGGAATACTTTCAAACTCAATGGTCCATATTCATGGTTTCTCGGATGCTTCTCAATTCGCTATGGCTGCAGTTATCTATACGAGAGTTCAATCAACTAAGGGCATAACAGTTTCTTGGTTATGCTCAAAAACAAAGGTGGCCCCTCTCAAACCAGTTTCAATTCCAAGATTGGAATTAGTAGCTGCCCACATTCTCAGCAAACTGGTGCATCATTTCTTATCGACCACGAAATTGGACATAAACTCTGTGATTCTTTGGACTGACTCCAAGACTGCTCTCGCATGGATTAGCTCTCACCCATCACGCTGGAAAGAGTTCGTGCGCAACAGGGTACACTCAATTCAAGAGTTGGTCCCTCAAGCGCACTGGAGGCATGTACCTGGTCACATCCAGCTGACTGTACCTCTCGTGGTATTCTCACCTCTCAACTTGTTGGTCATCAGCTTTGGTGGAATGGACCACCGTGGCTTTCTCAACCAGAGGAATATTGGCCAGCCCCCGCTGCTCCCCTGGATCTACACGCTCTTCCAGAACAAAGAAAGTCTACACCAGTAGTGGCTGTTGCTCTTGCCAAGGAACAGTGGAATCTCATACGCAGGTATTCATCTCTCACCAAATTATTAAGAATCACAGCTCTCTGTATGGTTGCAGTACAACGATTCAAGAGAAATTTCCAGCAGTCGTCAGTCATCTCGTCTGAGTTGCTTAACAAAGCAAAACAATTTTGGATTGGCTTCTCTCAACAACAAGATCTCTCTGATGAGATAAAAATGGTTTCGAGCTCAACGCTTCCAAAATCTCACCCTCTCAATAAATTGACACCATTTGTGGATGCTTACGGTATTTTGAGGCTTGGTGGTCGGTTAAATCAAACGAATTTGAGTCATTCGACCAAGCATCCAGCAATTCTCACTAGAAACGCACCTCTCACAGCACTCATCATTGGTCAAGCTCACCTGGATACTTTGCATGGAGGCACTCAACTTACTCTGTCAAAAGTTCGTCAGGAATATTGGATCATTGGTGGCCGAGCTACTGTCAAGTCTCACATAGTGCACTGTGTGGTTTGCGCAAGACAGAGGGGTTCTCTAGCTCGGCAACTCATGGGACAACTACCCTTGGCCAGGGTAACTCCCTCTCGTCCTTTTTCCCATTCTGGTGTAGATTACGCTGGCTCTCTCAACATCACTTCTTGGAAAGGACGAGGTTCAAAAGTTTACAAAGGTTGGCTGTGCGTGTTTGTTTGCTTTTCATCATCGGCTGTACACTTGGAGATAGTCAGTGATTACTCAACAGACGGTTTTCTCGCTGCCTATAGAAGGTTTACATCAAGGAGGGGCTTGCCTTCTCACATGTACTCGGATTGTGGTACCAATTTTCAGGGTGCAGACAAAGAGTTGAGGACTCTATTCAGGCAAGCTCAATCTCAAGACTCAACTTTGGCTAGGGTTTTGGCTCAAGATGGGACAAAATGGAATTTCAATCCACCTGCTGCCCCTCACATGGGTGGAAAATGGGAATCAGTTGTGAAATTAATAAAATTTCACCTGAAAAGGACAATTGGCGATACCGTACTTACCTTTGAGGAACTCACCACACTGCTCACTCAAATAGAAGGTATTCTCAACTCGCGTCCATTGGAACCTCTCAGTGATGACCCTGAAGATCTTCAGTTTCTCACCCCTGGACACTTTCTCATTGGAACAGCTCTCAATGCGGTCCCAGAACCAAGCCTTCTGGATCTCAACTCGTCCAGGCTCTCTCGATGGCAACTTATACAGCAAAAAATTCAACGGTTTTGGAAGCAATGGTCTTCTCAATACATTCATCACTTGCAAACTGTGTCTAAGTGGAAACATCCATTTTTTAACATCAATGTTGGTTCGATGGTCTTACTCACCAATGAGAATTCACCGCCTAGTAAGTGGCCCATGGCACGGGTCATTCAACTTCACCCTGGTAATGATGGACTTACTCGAGTGGTGACTCTCAAGACATCCTGTGCAACTCTCAAAAGACCGGTGACAAAACTGGTGGTTCTTCCAGTTTATTCGACTGATGGTGATCAACGCATTGGTTGATGGCGGGCGGAATGTTGCGGAATTTATCAAATTTAAATATTCGCGCCCATGTCCGCAGTTGATGTCGTCGCCGCGGCGTCTCTCGAAAATTAGCGCTGCTAATCGTTAGCGGTTCAAAACCGCTGACTCACCTGCGCAGAGTATTGATTTTTCGCTCTGTCTCTCTCTCTCACGAGCCTTCAAGCTACGCGCTGTTGCTGCTGTCGCTGACGCTGCTGGGCCTGCGGCGTCTCTCCAGTTCTCTTCTCGGCAACGCTCGTGAATAGACGTTTCTTTCGCCATTTTGTGTTATCTCTTGGGTTCTTTTCACTTGGCATTTCTCTCGACTCTTTCTCGTCATCAACGCAGTGGTCTCATCTGCACAGTCATCTCAACAAATAATTCACCTGGTGGTAGTCAACTCTGGAGACATCTCATCTTGAATTCGATCGGCTTGATTCACTTCAATTCTTGGGTTAGCAGCTCAGCAAGGAGATCATCCTAGGCATCCTCAGGTATTTTTGCACAGTACCGGTAACAATAATTTACCGGTGCTTCTCATTGTCATTTCGCAGCCAGAAAATCAATAAAATTTACTTTGCATTCTCTTGCTCTCTCTCGCCTTTCTTTGTGCTGTCTTACAAGCAGCCATTTTCTTTTCTATTCTGTTCAAGGTCATTCTCTGCTGCTGCTTTAATTTCTCTTGGGCATCTCTCTCTCTCTCTCTTTTCAAGGCCATTTCTGTTGCCTTGTTTATCTCAACTATACTCAAACAAAACTTGTGTTTATGGCTTGAATTAATATAATCAAGTCCATAAAGAGTTTTGACTAGGTGTTTCTCAAATTAATTAATTAATTTTCTTTACATGAAAATTAAGAGTGGAAATTCTCTACTCAAATTATAATATTCTCACCTCTCAGTTTTTTTGCATTAAAATAATTTTTATTAACCTGTATAAACTCACTTATTGTAATTTTTGAATTATTGGAATATTGTTGTAAATAGAGTGCTGTGTTAAAATAAATAAATTAACACTGTTTGTATTAAATTAAGTCTGTCTCAGCATTTATTTGACAACCCTCCCCTACCAGCTTTTAATCCGGCAACAAAATAAAATTAATAAAGCAGTAAATCTGCAACAATGTTCTTTACCTATAATTTAAGTCACCGAAATTACAGTTTTTTATTTTTTTTTTTTTTAAATAAAATTAATACCTTATTTAATTGTTTTATTACATATTTTTACCAGTGATTGAACATACGTATGCATGTTTTTGAATCATTTAAATAATATTTAAAGCATTTTCAAAAATTAACTCACTCTTCCAAAATTTTGTAAGTGTTATTGAATATTGCTATTTGCTATCTTTTCACAAAGGTGGCGCGCGCGCATCGCGCTTAATCCATCACTTTGAAAAAAATTTGCTCTGATTGTATGTACAAAAAACTTTCCTCATGGCTAGTAGAGAATCCCCAACCTGAATCACAGGAATCTGATTCAACTCACTCCTCGCAACCAGCGGAAAGTCTACCTAATTCACGATCAGTAGAAATGAAAAAAACGGAAGCTGATATCGTTAATGATGAAGCAAAAAATACTATTAATTCTGTACTTGTAACTTTGAAATTAGATAAGACGATAGAGGCAAGGAACATATCTAAGGTACAGTTTATTCAAAAATAATAAGTTATAATTTTTTGTTAATTAGTACTTCTATAATTAGGCACGTCTATTTAATTTTTAGAGAAACTTAGAAGATATATATTCTTGTATAACAGAACCGTTACAAAAAAAACTGAAAACTTTGGATACTTATTTCGAAATATCTCACGAAAATGATTCTAATTATCTAAAAGAAATCATAAATCAATTAAAAGAACGTTTGACCTTATGTCAAAATTTTGATCAAAAGTGTTTTGTGATATCAGTATTACCCAAAAGTTGGACTGTTCCACAAATAATGAATTATGCAGGCGTTACATGTACGCTTGCGGAGGCAACAAAAAAATTAGTTACTGAAAAAGGAATATTACAAACACCCCCGCCAAGGGTTCGAGCATCTTTAATTGATTCAAGCATCATCAAAAAAATCGATGAATTTTACAACTCTGACGAGGTCAGTCGCATGATGCCAGGAATAAAGGATTGTATTACTGTGAAAAAGGATAATGAAAAAAAAACTGTAAGAAACTCTACAGTAAAAACAACTTTTTTTACAAACTTTATATCTATATTTAAATCAGTTAATAAAGAAATTGCTATAAAATTACTGATACAATTAAAAAAAATTTTTAGTCGACCCACCTTATCAAAATTTTTTTTTACATTTGATACTATTTTGTGATCGATTCAATCTGATTTTATGTATTTTTTTAGGTACAAAAAAGGCTACTGTTAAACAATCTAAAAGAAACTTTTAAATTATTTAAAGACATCTACCCAAATATTTCTGTTGGAATCTCGAGATTCGCAATGAAGAGACCTCAACATTGTATATTTGCCCGAGCAGCTGGGGCCCACACCGATTGTGTGTGTCGAACTCATCAAAATATGAAACTGCTATTACTAACCTTAGATTTAAAAAGTGCTGATGGTCAGCTTTGGTCTTACAAAGATTTGTTCAAAAAAATGACTTGCGAAAATTCTACGGAAAAATGCTTTTTCGGTACATTTTTTATATTTTTCTCGATATTTTAATGAATTTTTTTTCTCTCTGGTACACCAGGGGTGTTAACAAACCCGACCTACCTGAACCGGACCTAAGTGGACCAGGTCCGATTGGTCCGTTTGGTAGGTCCGATAGGAATTTTGTTGACTGCTCGTCTGCGCGGTCGTGCTGTGAAACAAGAGTAAAGTTTAGTTAACTGTTTAATTAAGTTGATCGTTATTAAAATAATCTGTACAAAGTAAGTAAAAAAAAAGATAAAAAATTTAAATATTATTTTAAAATGACAATAAAGAAAAAATTACATTTTTTAAATCAATTCTGTGTACTATCAGTGTTTTTGAGGTTAAATTTTTAAATTTCATGCTAATTTTTATGGTGACTTATTAATAATTAGAATAAGTAACTGTGTAATTACGATTGAGTTTTATGTGTCGTTGTTGAGTATTTTTTTTAGATGTATCAAGAAAAAAACCATTTTTTCAGCGTATTAAAACTCCATTGATTTTAACTTTTTCAGATGCCTCCAAAGTATCACCAAGGTTGGCAAAAGTATAGATTTATCAAAATATACGATGAAGAACGTCCAACGGTCGTTATTAAAGCAAAGTGTCCAGTATGTGGCTTTATTTCTGTTAAAAAAACAGAAGAATTCATGCGTAAGCACATGTAAGTGGCAATTGACAAATCTTTAAAAAAATTATTCATTGATAAATTTTTTTAAAATCATATAGAGCCAATCATAATTTTGAGGCTGGTCTGAGATTTAAAAATAATACTTCTCAAGGCATGAATGAGCGAGAAGTTTTGGGTGAGATAAATGAAAATAACCAGCAGCAAGAAGCAGTGGTTTCCAATTCTCCACCGCAAGTTACAACATCAAAGGTACTGTATTTTTATGTCATGTTAGTTTCTATTGGTAAAAATATTAAAATGCATTAAATTTATTATTTACAGACAAAGAAACGCAGCTTAGAAGAAGGTAGTGAGGAAGACGGATACAATGAGAAAGTAATTGAAGTTAACACTCTTCTAATCAAGTTTTTTCTCAGCAATGGTTTGGATATTAAAGCTGTTGAGTCTGTTTACTTGAAAAATCTGTTTAGAACACTAACTTCTATAGATAATAAATTTCTTATGCAGAACCTAATACTTTCTCCTAATGAAATTAAAGTTAATATTCTTCCAAATATATATAAGGATATGGTTTCAAAAACCAAAAAAAAAGGATAGTTAAAGGTGCTCTTTATTGAAAAAAATCAAAACTTCTGTTTAGGTTATAGTGCAACAAAAACAGAACAAAGTTCAGATAAAAAAGAATATGTTTACCTCTATTGTAATAAACAAGATGATATTGTTTGTTTTGAAAGTTTTTGCAAGGAGTCAATTGATATAGCTTTTAAATTGTATGGTGCTAGCTTTTATTTTATCATGAAAAACACAGATGATCATACTTCAGAGAGCAAATTATTTTACAATGGTCAGCATTATTATATTATAACCTGTTTTTCAGGGTTGCTTAAAAAACTTAAAGATGATGTAGATGCTTCCACATTAACTAGTTTCTCTGAGTCGCATAAAGTAACTAGTGAATATTTGAAAAGTTTGAGTGAATTAGAGCATGCAATAGTGAACTATTCTGTAAGTGAGGCAACCAAATTGTTTTTTGATCTCAAAAACAAAGATGAGTTTTCATCAAACTCCAGTATTTCAGAAATTATAAATCAATTTGTTACTCCACCTCAATTAGCATCCGTATTTTTTAACCATAAATATCAAATGGATGTTTTTTGTAACTCTGAGCAAAAGTTAGTTTTGGATTTCCTCGATGAGACTATGAACCAGTCCGTTGAGGATACAACTAGTATTTCAGATTATTTACTGAAAACAAAAAACTTCAGAAGATTATTTGAGAAGTCTGAGCATATGGATTCACATACATTTTGGGTTAGAGCTGCTCAAAATTATCAGAAGTTAGCGTCATTTGCTTTAGAGCTGTTAGCTATTCCTGCTGTGTTACCTAAACTAGGTTCAATTGAAATTAACACTGTATTAGTTAATTATCCAAATGATGACAAAATGAAAAATTTGTTGCTAGCTTTAATATTAGAGGACTCACAATAATGAAAAGTTTTTTCTTTAGTTATTGTAAAATATATTCGTTGAAATATCCCTGTGATATTAAACTAAATTAGAAGTCATTTAATTTTTTTAAAAACATGACTACCTTTAAATGTGTTTAAAATATTTGAATTTTAATTGTGTTTAAACCCAAGTTAAAAGTGAGTGTCAAGTGTTCTGATGCAGTTAAGTATAACTGTTTACGTATCAAGTATTTATTGTTTTGACAGCAACAATAATCTCAAGATTGATAAAAAAATATATATATTGTTTTAGTCATAATATTATAAATGTAAATTTAAAAAGTATTTATGTTCGCGTATTGTTAATACTCGGAAATTCTAATTGTTTCTAAAACAAAGTTTTTATTAAATAATCTATGCTGTAATGTCGATGCGAATGAGTATATTTAAGAAAAAAATTACAAATAATTGTTTGTATAAGAAGTCATTGTTTATAAAGGTAAAATAATTGTTTTATTTGCTTGGTTAAAAGTTCATGTGATGTAGTGATCTAATAAAAAGATTCATATTACAATTCAATTACAATGAGTAATGCAAAATATTTTGAAGATATTTTTGTAGCATACATTTCATATCTACGATTAATTACCAGTGCATTAAAAGGAAACAGTATTATTGATATAAAAATTAATTTAAACTTAACCTTAAAATTAAAATTAACCTTTGAACTAATAATTATTTAACTTAACCTTTAATTTAAAATTAACCTTTAAACTAATAATTATTGTTTGATGGAGTTTGATGTGAATATTGAGGATAAAAAACTCTTTATTTATTTATAAGAAGCTTATTTACAAGTATAGAAATACTAATTATTAACTTCCATTTTAAATGGATCTAATTCATACAATTTTAAATCTAATGCTCTTAAAGAATGTTATGTCTAACAAATGACTAGACTTTTCTTCACCTAAACTGTTTCGGTAAACATTATGGACGTATGTCCATTGCGAGAATAGACTCTCAATTAATGCCGTAGACGCTGGAATTAAAAATAGTCTTTTCGCAAATTTGGCTAAATTAGGGAATCTTAATTTAAGTATAGACCAGTAATGAATAGGATTCTCTGCATTTTCAGCAAAGCCTTGAAAGGTATAAATATTTTGTTTGTATACAATTAACTCGTTTTTCGCTTCTTCAGAAAATCTTGTTTGAATGAAATTTTCACCGACAGCAGTTTGTACACTATTTAACGAAAATCCTCTGTATTTGTGATGTAGCATATTTGCTGCCAAACCTACTGGTGAAACAGCTTTTTCAATCCTTTCAGTAAGCAAATTTTTAAACTTTTCAGGTACTGTTAAAGACAGCCAATACTCAGTCGCGTCTGCGATATTTTTCTTTGGGTCCTGGCATTTCGTGATTAATTTACATACTGAGTCAATGTCCGTAAGAGTGGAACTAAGTTGCTGTTCAAATTCGTCATCATGCAGGATTTCGTAAACATTGTCATCGAGCTTGATACTCGGATCATTAGCTATCTCTCAAAGCTTCAGTAAATTCGATTTGATGCTCCTACAGGTTATTTGAATGTAGCCGAACCTGGTTTCCGGAAAGCTTTGAATTTTTGTTCCTTTATAGTTAGCTGATCAGAGTAAAGTATCAAAAAATGGTGTACTAAAAGTGTCCACAACTATTTTTATTTTCAAAACAAAATCAGCATCGACCATACGTTGAAGGAAAAGATTTCCACTATGACTGGAGCATGTAGCTTGCCATAAAAATGCGTCCTCAACGTTCACAGAAAGCCTGGCTCCACATGTTATTTTACTATCATTATCTGTAATTATGCCATGGACATCAGTGCTGTACTTTTCTTTGGCATAGTCAATAGCATTCGTTATATGCAGGGCTAAATTAAGTCCATCCTCTGATTCCATAGAAAAATCTCTATATGTTAGAAAAATTTGATCAGCGTGAATATTTCTAATAGTAAATACTAACAGCTTTTTATTTGAGCTTTTGTTTTTCCAGCCGTCAACTAAAAGTATGCTGTCAGTATTGACAGTAAGTTTTTTTTTTTTCTACCGTAATTAAATCTTGAATTAAATCCAAAAATGAAGATTCTAGTGTTTGCCTGCATGGTGGTTTGTAAGAAACATTCATGTTGCTTAAAGTTACGATGAAATCTTTGACGAAAGGATTGTCAATAACTTTGAAAGTAATGCTTGCAGAAAAAAAAGCAAGAGCTAATTTTTGGTTTAAAACATTTATGATAGTTGATCTCTCTTGATTATTTAAACTGGCAAATCTTGGTTCCATCCTTCAGTATGCGTAAAACAACCAATCTAAAATTAATGCCATATGTTAGTGCTGATAATTCCAGGTTATAAAATTTTTATTGACTTTAACGTAAAATATTAATTTTAATTTTTGAATAATATTAACTTTTTTTTTTTAAATCTCTATTTATTCTCATTTTTTTGCATTTATTCTTATAATTGCCAAAATTAGCTTATTAATATAGTGCTATAAAGTTCCAACAACATATCGTCTTATATAATATGATAATTATATAAAAGTTTAACTTTGAAAAAAAAAATTTCGAATAGTGTTAGGTAAATTCTTCATTTACTGCATACTTAAGTTATATTACTTGATAAATACAAATTATTTTTATTCGGTTACGTTAGATATCATTCTGATTTTATTTTAAAAATCACTTACTGTTTATTCAATTGGGTTTTAATTGTAAAATCCCAAGATTTTATAAACATTCATTATTTTCATCATTAATTAATTATTCACATGCAATAAACAAGTCAGCTTGAACTTAAAAAAAAAAATAACCTCAAAAATACTTATGGTACACAGAATTGATTTGAAAAATGTAATTTTTTCTTTATTGTTTCATTTTAAAACAATATTTAAATTTTTTATCTTTTTTTTTACTTACTTTGTACAGATTATTTTAATGACAATTAACTTAATTAAACTTTACTCTTGTTTCACAGCACGACCGCGCAGACGAGTAGTCAACAAAATTCCTATCGGACCTACCAAACGGACCAATCGGACCTGGTCCACTTAGGTCCGGTTCAGGTAGGTCGGGTTTGTTAACACCCCTGTGGTACACTTTAAAAGTAAAATTTTTTATAATCATGAATTTATCAAAAAAATATTTTTGAATAATCATTAATTTCTTTAAAAATAATTTTTTAGGAACTTGTAATCAATGCCCGCTTATGGATAATTTAATCAATGAAATTAAAAATTAGTTAGAAAAAAATGATCAAACTTAAATCATTTATAAACAATGGTTCCAAACTGATACGTTATTTTAATTTTTTTAATTTAAAAATTGAGTTGACATACTTATTCAAAAAACAAAAAATAACAATCGAATTCATTAATTTTTTGACCACTTAAACATTTATTTTGAAAAATTTTCGTACTGTAATTAGTTATTCAATTATTTTTAGATGCCAATTATTAACAGTCATAAGTACTCTCTCAGAAAATTTTGGACTATTTCATTGAAAATTTACCAAAACTATTATGCATGACTTTTTAGCTAAACAGCAGTCGCAATATCTTAAAAATCTTAAGAACACTTTGCCTGATGGCCACGTCTTAGTAATTAGGGATTTTGCAGAAAATTACTCATGCATTGTACAAGATGCTGTACAAGCATATCACTGGTCGAAGAGGCAGGTTACTATTCATCCGTGGGTAGCTTATTACAAAGACGAGCAGGGTATTTTACAACATTTAAGCGTGGCTATGATTTCAGACTGCGAAAATCATGATATAAATACCGTTTATACGTTTCAAGAGAGACTCGTTTGTGAATTAAAAAAAAGTTACCAAAAATTCAGAAATTGATATATTTTAGTGATGGGGCAGGTATGCCCATACAAAAATAAATACAATTTCTTAGATTTGGTTTATCACAAAAAAGATTTTAATATCGATGGGGAGTGGCATTTTTTGCCACTTCCAATGGCAAGGGCCCATGTGACGGCATTGGAAGAACGATCAAACGTGCAGCAGCCAGAGCAAGCCTTCAAAGACCTCACGATAATCAAATCGTTACGCCTGAGGATTTTTTCGATTGGTTAAAAGATCGGAAATCAGTTATAACTAGTATCTATGTATCTAAAAACGAAATCGAACAAATGAAAAAAAAAAATTGGATTCTCGTTTCGAAGGGGCTAAAACCATAAAAGGAACAAGAAGTTATCACTGCTTTATTCCGAAATCTTCAAATACGTTAGATGTTAAGACTCATTCGGCGTCATCAAAGTATCGAAAAATTATGATTAAACAAGCCAAGAAATAAAATAATCGAAAAAACTAACTAATTTAATCAGAAATATTAAATTATTTAACTCATATAATAAAAATATTGAATTTATTTCTTGGATCACAATCTTATTCCTAGAATCTTTAATCTTAGATAAACTTATACGATATTTCATATGCAATAGATAATTTTTATAAGATCAAATCTCTGTTATTATAGAAAAATTTACGAGTAAATCAATGATTTTTGAAAATTCTTTAAATATTATTTAAACGATTCAAAAACATGCATACGTATTTTCAATCATCGGTAAAATTATGCAATAAGACAATTAAATAAGGTATTAATTTTATTTAAAAAAAATAAAAATAAAAAACTGTAATTTCAGTGACTTAAATTATAAGTAAAGAACATGGGTATCGTCTTAGAATCATAAAAGATGTCTTCATTTATCGCAGTGAGAAACAATTAAAATTTTTACTTCAAAATATGTTTTTAGAGATTCGCAGATTATAGGGCAGATATTTTTTCTTACTTTAAAAGCCCGTAACTTTACTTAAAATAAAAATTTCCGTATAAAATCTTATACCATTGAACAGTTCTTGACTTCAGCTACAACTTGACGTAGTTTAAAATTGTGTATGAAGCATTCTGTGTTGGATAAATGAGCCAAAACATCGATTAACCCTAATTTTTGAATTTTTTTAAGAATAAGTTTTTAACAATCACGCAATAAAAACGCAAAACCGTCAAATTTAATGTATATACAATCAAAGTATACACCAAAACAAAGTAAAAAATGTCAACAAAAAAAAATATAGCTTTTTTGGGAACAGCTTATTAAGTGTGTTCTGTATTGTTTGTCTGCTATATCGCTACCAAGGCATAAAAATTAAAAAACCAAGACTTTTTGGATAGGTTTTTTACTCTACTTTCGAACGCAATAAACCTCGTTTAAATCGGCCCATTCGTTTAGAAATGGCAGCAAAAATAGTGAAAATGAGCGATCAATTTTTGTTCAATTCGTTGGTTTACATTCAAAACAACTTTATTCATAGAAGACGCAAAAAAATTTTTTGGGACCTAAAAATTTGGGAATCTTTCTTTTTTGGTGTCCAGAACCGGTAGAAAAAATTTCAGAAAATTTAAAAAAAGTCGAAGAAAATCCTGTTTTTTTAACGTGGACGGCCCCAAGAGTTTGTTTTATTCTTTTAATATTAAGTCTGTTTGTCTAAGATGAATATGTATACACCTTTAGAATTTTTTGGCCACGGTTTTTTCATTATTTTTTCGTCATTTATTTGAACCCAACCTTTCTTTTCTCGTAAAATACTTATATAATGTCCTGAGCTTACAGTGTCCCCTATGTGAACGATTGCACTTATTACTTTATATGAATTATCTAATATCTTAAGATTAGACGAAGTGATACTTTTTATGAGACATTTTTTTATCTTCAAAGGTTTTCCATCTTGATATTCAAATAATTTAAGTTGCAATAATAATGGGGAATATAATTTTATGTCTCGCTTCTGAGTTTTCTTATTGTTTAAACACTTATTACATTTTGAATCGAAATCTTCTCTTTTTCCAAATTCTTCGTCAAAAAGTTGTTGAATCGTGATCGATTTTTTCGTAGCACTAATTACTGGTAAGCGTAAAACTAAATAAGGCTGCATTTCTGTAGTTGTGTAATTACATTTGTGGTTGCAACAACTAGTTTTGTATGTGATGTTAAAAGTGAAAGTATTTTTAAAATTTGGAATTCTATTAATCAGATCTTCCATAAACTCTGCTGCATCTTGTTGAAGTTGTTCAGAATATTTATCACCTACGAATTGTCTCAGTAGGTAAGCAAAGGGGGGCCGGCTTCCGCTGGAACCCGTGGGGGAGCGACCTCTGCTCCAGAACCCGCAGGGGCGCCACCTCTACCTCAGAACCCGCGGGGGTTCCAGAGCAGCCTCGAGCCCCTACACGGTTTTGTAAGCCTACTGAACCCCCATAGGGTTTGGTGAACCTTTGCGAACCCTCAGAAGTATTAGGATTGAAAATTCTTATACTTTTACAACAATTCAATTTATTTCTTAAAATTCAGTTAAATTTTTTTCTTTTTGCTTAATTTTTTCATATTTAATTTTTTTTTTCATTTTTCTTTTCATAAGTTTTTTGTTCTTCTTGAAGCTTTTGAAAGCTTTTATATTGCTCATCTTGACGCTTTTTTACCTCAGAATAACTTTTAAAACCTGTGGAATTTTCATCTTTTATTCTTTCATCTTTTATTCTTTCATAGCCAGAGGACCTCTGTTTTTGACCCATCTTACCGGTAGGTTGGCTAAAGAATGAATCTCTTCCCAATCCATGTCCAGCCACTCCAAATTTTCCAAAATTACTTTTTTCATGATTCGAGCATTTTGCAGTGCGCATGTAGTTTTTCTGAGAAATTTATGATTCAAGCAAATCGTGGCAACTTTAGTTGGTGTCTCGGAGTAATCAATGGACTTAACTTCACAAACAGGTAAGTTGAATCTTTCTAACCAGTTCTTTTTCATTTCACCTCTTACATAAATTTTTTTGGCATCTGATAAGTATTCCTTGAGCACGTTAACCAATAGTGTGTAGGGTACTTTTCCGGAACTCCACGACAAACCATGCTTGGTGGTTTCTAGTAAACGATTGATATTTCTATATTTATTCGATAATCTCTGCCAAGGGAACGGTTCTTGAAACATGAATACCTTTGCGTCAGAATCATCATGCAATGAAATTATTTCAAGTTCTTTGACAACAAAGTCATTTCCTAGTTGCAAAAATCCTTGCATATCCACGGCGTACTCCATCATATATTTAGTTGACTGTACATACAAGTTGAATCGTGTGTCAACTTGCCTAAACCACTCAATGAAAATGTTTTGTTATGACTCAATATTTGTACACTATAATGTTTTTGACAGCGGGTGTCGTAATTTGAGAAACAAGGATCTCTCAAATGTTTATTAGATGTACCAAATCTAATATTGTAAACTCTATATTGGAAGATTATGTCGAGGAGTTCTGTTGCTGTTATATCCACAAAAACTTTTTCATCATAATGATCACCAAATTCAAGATGAGTATTTGAACATTTCAATTCGAAACAATTTTTCCAACTGCTTAGAAGGCGGCAATAATAAGCATACATACATTCACGTCTTTGAAAACGACCATATATTGCCACATAAAATTTTAAACTATTTTTATCCTTGAATGAATTAACAATCTCCAGAACTTCTTTGATTTCTTGCTGAACTCCAGCGGTTTGACTTTGTAGCTTCAAGTGCACTAATCTTTGTATTATTCTATGCAATGCTAAACCCTCCAATGATTTTTTGTACTCTGGATAATATTCACAAGTAGGATTATTGCAACTGGTTTCCCTGCAGCACTTGGAGACTACTAGACTTTTGGACATCTTGAGGTACACTAAGCGATCTTTCTGACGTCTCCACTGACTGGATTGTACTCGACTATTCGATCATGTATGATCAAGCAGTAAGCAGTTGTGATTCCTGGAAAATTATCACTAGATTCAAATTCCAAACGGACGTTAACTGGAGCGTTTTTCAGAGATTCGTTCTGTTTAGAGCAGTCCAGAACAATGAGTGGAATATTCTTGATAAAATTCTCTTTGCTCAACAGTGGTTCTGACTCTTTACCATAGTACGAATTCTGAAAATTGAAATACATGTCAGAAAGTATTGCATACTGGTTCTAACCGATATCCAAATTCAGATTACTGTAAGGATAATACTGAGAATTAAGAAACAGCTTTGCATTCCTGAGATCGCAATGATCAAATTGACTCAAGTTTTTATCTTTTTGATTTTTGCGATTGGTCTGAAATGCTAGAATAACAAAGCGAGGTTTTTCCAGTTGATTGGATGTTTTCACAGTCCACACGTGTTTCGAAGCACTAGGAAGCATAGGATACTCAAATAATTCCCAAGAATGAAAACTCATAACCACTGGTCTACCCTTTTGCAGGTGATTGATTCGAATGTTTTCGTTGGAGAGAAATACATACGGCATGAGCCATTCAATTTTATATAACACAATTTTCCAATTTTCCCATTTATCTTCTGTCCCATCTTTATAGGATGATGATTTGATCGCATTGACATCTGTATTGGATCTTCGAAGAATCAATTCATGTTTTGTGTTAACAAAAATTTTTCGCATGCTGAGTGGGATGAAAATGTCAAAGTAACCATTATCAGTGATCTTGGTTTTTTCGTCAACATCCACCCATCCAGCATTTTCCGAATTTTGTCTAGGATTAAAGGACAACCAACCTTTGATGAGGGACGCAAGTCCAACATTTTTGCATCGATCGATTTCGATTGCATTAATCTCGTATCTAATTTCATCAAACAAATGACAAATTCCATTGTCGACAAAATTAGTGTGCAATAATGCACTATTGTCATCTTTTACTAATTTTCCACTAATATGCAGTGAACTTTTAGAGGGTAATAAAGACAAGTCTTGATGTTGAATTGATATGTGGATTTCATCACTATTGTTTAAATTATTATCTGTATGAGCGTGTATTTCGTTATGTGAAATACTATCATCGAACGCTACAGGTGTCTGAATACTTAGAATTTCGTCTATTTTTCTTGTAACAGCAGAAAAATATGCACGTTATTTTCCACCAGGGTTCACTCGGAAGCCGAGACTTCTCAGAAATTTTATGTTTTGCCGTGTTAACGCTTTGAAAGCTCGACGACGACTGAGGGTCGAGGACCATGATGCAGTACTTTTACATCCTCGACCGTGATAAACAATACCCATTATGAAACTGATTTTATATGTAATCTCACGGTAATAGTTTCTCCACGAAAATTAACCAAGTCTCCGTCTTGATCAAGTACACGTACTTGAATGTGATCAATGTACTTGGTTGAAATTGGTAAGTAAATTACTTGGGATGGAAATTCGATAATTTTATACCCCGGAGGTACTGCGGGAAAAAATTGATGAATTGTGTGACCGCTTTGATTGTTTATGTATGCACCAGTGATTATATTCCAATCGATTCTCAAAGAGTTTACTTTTAGAATTTTAACAGATTGATCAGAATGATGTTCTATATTAGCTTCAAGTTTTCGATTTGTAAAACCGAGTAATGGTCCTGTCGAATCTTTTACTGATAGATCAATTTCTTCGCTGGATTTTATCAAAGTTGAGAGAGTATTGTTGTTTGGTTTTAGACTAAATTTTATTTTTTTGGTAAGCTGAGTTTGAATATATTGTTTAATATCTTCAATTTTGTAACTGCCTGTTGGTATAGATGTTATTTTACCACCGACGCCAAATTTATTATTATTTTCGTCAACGTTGGGGATTGAATGGAATGTGAGAAACTCTATTAAACCAAGAACGTAATTTGTATTCGACGATAGTTCCAAAGGTGGAAAATAATATGCTTCAAGCGAAGAAGTTTTCCCTGATAGAGTTAGAGTTATTGACTCCATGACAGTTCAGAGTAGAATGAATAACGAGCATAAATTTCAACCTTTATATATCTTTTGACAGAAATTGTAAACATTAGTGTCCACAATTATAGGATCCAAAATCTTGAAATCTATTAGGATTATACTTTATTTTGTCAACCCCCAAGTATAATATTAAGTCGAGGGGAGGCTGAAGATCACCAAAACTGTCGAAGTATATGACGTCATTACCTGTTTTCCGGTAAGCTACCCAATGAGTTTCAGGAGCTTCATCATAGTCAAGATTGACTATCGCTGATTCTCGGTAGCGAGGCCCGTTCGATGGTCATGAATTTCTCATAAATACTCCACGAAAGTTGGGAATTTTTATTCTTTTTAGCAAACTCCAACAAATCAAAGTTTGACAATGCTCTTTCGGGTAAACTTATTTTGGGCTTTTTTTTTTAATTTCCCACCCATGTATGGTTTGAGGTACAGGCCATAACCTGTTTTATAGGGTTTCAAGTCCAAACCTTTACCAAGTGCTATATCTTCCATGGTTTTTTTATGTCTACGATTCTCTTCCAACTGTTCTTTCGATGCCTTAGCTTGATTGATTGCTTTGGCTACTCCAGCGGCTCCTCCAGCAAGAGCACCTGTTGCACTCAAGCCTGCGAATAGGGTAATTAAATACGGTAAGAAACCTCCAATTTTTGCAGGTACTGGTAAAATTCTGGGAATTCTTATGGAACTTTTGCCATCTGCCTTTTTGATTGCTTCTCGAGCGTTTTTGATAGCAGAATTAATAGTTTTTTTGGCACAGTTTCCTGTACCAATGGGTTTCGCGGCCTTGATTATTTTACTCAAGGGAGTGTTTGCTTTCTTCTTTTTCTTTTTTACAGACTTCTTCCTGACGGGCTTTTTCTTCATTGTCCTTTTCTTTCTCAATCCACTTTTCTTAGATGATTTTCTTTTAGTTGACTTTTTTCTAGTCTTCCTCAGACCCTGTCCAAGTTTAGTTTTTAGCTTCATTGCGTTAGTGACAGCGTACGGTGCAACTCTTTCGCCAATACCCGAGTCTTTGGAAATTACTCTCTCCCAAGCTTTATTCGCGAGAACTTGGTCTGCAGCGTGTCTAGCCTCTAAATTTTCTCGATTCTGAGAATATGCAATGTCGTGACCCTTACAAGCTGAATCTAATTTATTTATGCCAGGATCCCCTCGACTCAATCGTTTAGCTAATTTGGTTCCTGGTCCACAATACTGATACCCTGGTATATGAAGCTCTACCGGGAGTTTATTGATTAGCTTGTTAATCAGACCGTGACCTCTCTTTTTCTTGTGAATGATCATCACTCTTCAGAAGTTCATGAACGACTGATTTTAAAAGCTATATAAGCACCCTATTTATACACAACGAGTCAGTCTTAAGTCAGAGTTTGAATCATCAACATGGATTTTCAACAATGTTCCAAGAAACTCCCAGTAACGAATTTTGATACCATAGTTGAAGATGAGAAAAAGGTGAAAAGGCATGGTGACTCACTTCCTGATTGTATAAGAGCTGTATTTTGCGGTCCATCCAATTGTGGTAAGACCAACAGTCCACTAGCTCTTATCACACAAGAGAATGGTCTCAGATTTGAGAATGTTTATGTATATTCAAAGTCCCTGAATCAACCCAAGTATAAATTTCTCAAAGATCTTTTGGAGCCCATAGACGGTGTAAAATATTTTGCTTTTAGTGAACACGAAGATGTAATATCACCGAAAGATGCTCTACCAAATTCGGTGATAATTTTCGATGATGTCGCCTGTGAAAAAATGGATAACTTGAGAGCCTTTTTCTGTATGGGAAGATATGCCAAAGAAGACCCCTTTTATCTGTGTCAGTCGTACGCTCAAGTACTAAATCATCTTGTACGAGATAATGTTAATCTGCTCGTACCATTCAGACAAGACGAAGGCAATTTGAAACATGTGTACGATGATCACGTAAACACGGACATGCCTTACACGAATTTCAGAAATTTTTGCTCGGAATGTTGGAAAGATAATCATACATTGATAGATAAAGACAGGCCAATAAATCATGGTCGCTATCGCAAATGTTTCGACAACGTGCTATAAATATAGCGAATTAGACCGATGAATCACCAGTCGACCTCTAAATTTTACAGAGTTAACATAGCTCATATGGAAAAAGAAAAAAATATTCTTGAACAGCTCGTTAAAGCTCGAAAAGCTGTCAAACGTAAATATAACTTACTCAAATCTGAAAGAGATCAAACTGAAGAGGCTTTGAATCAAACATTCAAACCAATCATAGATCCTCTTAAACAGCTTGTTAAAAAGAAAGAAAAGAATTTAGTGTCTTTAAAAAGCATTAAAAGAGAAGAAAAATTTGACGACTTCCCTAATAATGTATCTATATAAGAAGAAGTAGAAGAAGATAATTCACATGTAAGAGACCTTGTTCGCCCGTCTGCAATAAAATCAAGTAACAAAAAGTCATCAAGTTTCAATCAGTCTGTAGAAGAAGAAGAAAATTCTTTCGGAGAAGAAATTGAATTAGTTGCTGCAGAGTGTGACGGACTCTATGTAATTAAAAAAAAGACAAAAAATGGTTACCAATTGAGAAATTCAACTTTACAATTTTTAAGAGATAAAATTTTCGTAAACGATAAATCATTTCCTCGAACTCAAGGTTTACAAGATTTGATTGTAAAAAAACATCCCATAAATTATTCAATAAAGAATTAAACAATTATGAAAAAATTCTTAAGGAATCCGAAGCTCACATGAATACCAACGGCGAATTAAAAAAACATACAAGCAGTTGGAAGTATACTAACGTAATCAAACCATTGTTCGAATCGCAAACTCAAGTCAGTTCAGGTCTCTTACCCTGGTATAAAATTGATCAAAGAAATATTCGAAAGGACTATGTGTATTGGGATGATGCTAATGAACTTGTGGAACGTCTTAGGCTATTGATTGCTGCGAGATCAGCCGGAAATTATAATCATCAAAACGAGATACATTCAATCATCGAGGAACTCCGGGAAGCAGGATATATATTAAACTGATTCCAGATATTCCCCATCAGTCTCAAAATGAGTGTTGACATATTCGGACGTACTTTGAAAAATAAAGAGGCTACTCGAGGACCTCGGGGCAATGGGTATAAATTGACTGAAAACGGTCAGTTTGACGTAGAAGGCAAAAGACTTTGCAACCTATCGGCACCTGTAGACCTCAACGACGCCGTTAACCTTCAAACTCTTAAAAATTTAATAGGATTGGAACTTCAAAGTCTGTACGAGATTACGAAAAAATTGAGAAGTGACGTAGATAATTTGAGATCTATTTTAAACAATCACAAAACTGAGATAAACTACAACGTTCAGAAAAAAGTTGATGAACTAATTGAAGGTCGCAGAGACAACATTGACAAAAGTATCCTGCAAATAAACGCTAAAATTGGTGATAAAGATGAATAAAAAAGAGGTGGTGGTTGAAGAACTTCACAAGCCTGCTCATCGTAACTATCCTCGGAGAAAATTCGATGTTCGAGGCTTGGATGAAACCTGGGAATCCGACCTAGTGGAGATGCAACCGTATTCAAGAGAGAACAAAGGTTTTCGATATCTGCTTACTACAGTAGACGTATTTTCAAAATACGCTTGGGCTGTACCTGTAAAAACAAAGTCGGGTAAGGATGTATCAGCTGCCATGCGATCCATTCTTGTAAAGGGTCGAGCTCCTAAGAATTTACACGTTGACCAGGGAAAAGAATTTTATGATGAAAATTTTGAAGGCCTCATGAAAAAGTATAAAATTAACTTTTACTCGACTTACAGCAATGTCAAAGCTTCAATGTGCGAACGCTTCAATCGTACTCTAAAAACCAAGATATGGGCTAAATTTAGTTTGCAAGGAAGTTACAAGTGGCTCGATTTATTACCCAAATTAGTTGAAGCTTACAACAATACGAGACATAGAACAACCGCCATGAAACCAAAAGATGTCACTGCCGCCAACGAAGCTGAAGTTCTCCAAAGTTTCAAGGATAAAAGACAATTTTCGAATAAGATAAAATTTAAAGTTAATTACAAAGTTAGAATAAGTAAAATAAAACAATTGTTTGAAAAAGGTTATACTCCTAACTGGTCCACAGAAATTTTTGCAATTACCAAAGTACTTAAGACTAAACCTGTTACTTATCATTTAAAGGATCATAAAAATGAAGTTGTTTCTAGTTGTTTCTACGAACAGGAACTTTTGAAAGTTAAACATCCCGATGTATTTCTAGTTGAAAAAGTAATCAGAAAAAAGGGAAATAAATTGTTTGTAAAATGGTTAGGTTTCGATAAGAGTCAAAACAGTTGGATTAATAAGGATGATTTATAATTTATGCAATTAATTTTTTTTTTTTGAGAAATAAAAAGACTGTCAATTAAAATAAATTTTTGCTGTTTATTCATTTATAATTACATGAATTTGAATTTTCCATCACCTAATTTAACAAGAAATAGTTCTAGTTTATTCGCTTTAGCAGATAATTTATCAAATAATTCATCATTTTTATACAGAGCATCTGAGACACGTGCTCTCAGGAGTATCTGGAACCTGCTGCCCTGTTAGTCGATGACGAAGACCATCCGCTTTCCGTATCGGGTGTGCACCTTCCGGATCTCTGCGACCAGGTAGCTAACGTCCTTGACCAAGTCAGGCCAAGATTTTCTGGGAAGGAAGGAGGTTGAGGCGAGGTCGTTGAGTTCGCTGATGTCCATTTTCTATAGAAAATAAAGAGAACATGTTAAAAAAAATTGTCGGGGAAATTCTAGGGAAACTTATAGAAAACTAATACTTACACTAATTATAGCTAGTTTCCTTGGCCGGGGGTAAATCCTCGATGTAGTGCTCAAGGCTATCAAGCTCTCTGAAGAAGTCCTCGTCAAGAGAGAGGTCAGCTTGCTCAGGTCTGATGTCTAGCTCGTCGGGTGCTGGCAGTGGAGATCCGCTAGCTGGTGGCTCGTCGGCTGCTGGTAGTTGAACTGGCTGGTTGGCTACTGGCAATGGAGATTCACTAGCTGGTGGCTCGTCGGTTGCTGGTAGTTGAGATCTGCTCTCTGGCTGGTCGGCCGATGGAATGATTTCAGCTGGCTGAGGCGGCCGTATGAGTACCGTTTCTACACCAACATTCCCTGGAACTTCCTCCCCATCTTTTTCCTGACATTTCGGGATGTCCTTGTGGCCCCAAATAAGGGTTTTGGTGCTTCCAGGTATTATGAATCGTTTGTTGTTGAAAGGGTTCAGCGAGGACTTCTCGTAAGTCTCGGTACAGACCTTGTGTTTCCTGAAACGTATGGTGGTTTGTTGACACTTCATGATGGTTTCTTTGAAAAGGCACTCCTTGTAGTTTTCGAAAGTGATGGTTCTGACTGCTGCCGCTTTGACACCTTTGGCCTTCATCACAGGGGGCTCGTTTTCGATTAATAAAGAGTACATCTTGCTCCTCAACCCAATGAAGTGAGTCAGAATATTCGAGGAAGTCTCGTTCTTGAATTTGCCAACCAATTTTGCATTTTTAGGTTCGATTCTAAATTGATTGTCTTCTGGGAAGTTTGAAGTGTCAAAACAGTCCGACTGCTCTTTCATGACCTCGTAGATGTCGGTCCCTTTGATCACATAGATAAAGGAATCTGTGTCCATATAACATAGATGAGTCGACCCACTGCTTCATTTTCGAGTAGTGAAAATTTGGCATCAATTTTTTACTGATTTCCAAGATGCTCGCTCCTATGTAAATTGGTTTATTGATTTCAATCTCGGTCCGTTTCTTCTGAATGATGGCGAAATTTTCACTTATCTCGACCATGCTGTGGAAATCAGGACTGGCGATACAAGCCTCTGCACCGTAACGACCATCCCAGCCTGTCACGGGCCTTACATCGGCCTCTTTCCTCTGGTTTTGAATCGTTTTACCATAAATAGAGTTCACAAGAAGCTTGTGAAAGTTACGTTGAAAGTCGTTGGTTGCAACAGCCCGCTGCACAGTGTTGAAATTCAAGTAAACTTCGAGCCAGTTTTATTGATTGAATTGGAGCACCCGATGGATTTTCGTGACCTTGATTCCATGCTCTCGAGCCTGAATGAGCGCCCTGTAATGTATGACGTAGCGTTCTTTGTTTTCCAGGGTGAGGAGCAACTTCTTTTGCTTGGAGTTTGGAGAGCATTTGGTTTCGGCGCAAAAAGGTAGGTCCTGAAACTTCTCATGAAGAGACTCGTCGATCTCCAGGTCCACCTCCAAAAAGTAGCCAATGTCGTTGTCGTCGGGAACTACGTAGAAATCTGGGTCACTCAAATCTTGAACCCACTTGAGCCCTCCATAAGGCAGGAACTGTGTCATGGCCCAGCTGCAAAGGAACAATTGATTAGACAAAAATAAAAAAATGTATAAATTATTTAATTAAATAAATACCCGTATAAATTATTGGAATCTACGTAGATAAGGTAGGTTTCTTCTTTATCGGCATCATAACCATCTTGCATATAGCGATTATTAGATTCCCCGACAACTCGTCAAAACGACGATTCGTCAACGACAACTCGTCAAAACGACCATTCGTCAACGCGACAACTCGTCAAACGACAATTCGTCAACGCCACAACTCGTCAAACGACAATTCATCAACGCGACGACTTGTCAAATGAATAAAATGCATAAAATAATATATTTTGACTTAATAGAACTAGCTTTTGCTTGGAACTAAATTTTATGGCACGCCTCTTCAAGGACCCTTCGGGCCTGACGGCGCGCATTTTTTTAAAAAATAACCCTCAGTGATTTTTATTTTATTAACCCTGGTCTTTTCCGTAATCATAGGAATGCATAAAATCATATATTTTGACTAAATAGAACTAGCTTTTGCTTGGAACTAAATTTTATGGCGCGCCTCTTCGGGGACCCTTCGGGCCCCACGGCGCGCATTTTTTTTAAAAATAACCCTTAGTGTTTTTTATTTTATTAACCCTGGTCTTTTCCGTAATCATAGGAACGCATAAAATAATATATTTTGACGAGTTGTCGCGTTGACGAATTGTCGTTGACGAAATGTCGTTTGACGAGTTGTCGTTTGACGAACAGTCGCGGTACCCGATTATTAGACTCGGCGTACCGGTTCGAACACTGGGAGATCCCTCCCCGGATGCCTCGTTCAACAAAGAGCAGCATGTCAATGTTGGTAATCAGTTCCAAATCGACATTGGTCAGTTTAAGCATAGAGTCCCAGGACAAGCCGGGACTTGTGTAGTAGTAGCAAGGGTGATCAATTGGATTAATAAGCCTCCATACACGTGGACCTGAAGTTCTCAATTATATCGGCCAACAATAGGACGTCTGTTTTGAGATAAACCATTGCGTACTCTCCAAGAGTTGGAATGCGGAGTTTGTTCCAAACCTCGTGGGCGTGGGCGTACTCGTCATCGCTGATATCGCACCCAGTCAACTGACTTCTAAAAGCATCTTTTTCAGGCAAGCTGGTCTCCTCTAACTTTGAAAAATCGCTGATGTACTCGTACGGGAACGTACCCTTTATCGTCAACAAGTTGACTTGACCATCGTTGTAACCAGCTCCTGTGAAAACTCTGGTGGTATTGTCCTTGGTTGGGAGGTAACTGGCCAGCTTGTCCAAAAACGACGGCATAAAACGGATCGAGTCCAAGAACCTGAATGTGATTTCACTGCCATCTATGTGCTTCGTGAAACTGATGTACTTGTCCTTATTCTCAGGTATCAAGGATATGCGACCTTTGAGAATTTCATTAGAAGCCAACTCTTCGATTAAAAAGTGAGCATCGTAGCCCAAAAGGTTGTGACAGAAAATTGGAACGAATTTGGCTAATTGATGATTAATATTACACTGATTGTGAATAGCAGGTTTATTCTCAGTAGGTTTGAGTAAATTTTCATGGTCAGCGTAGATGGTGTAATTTACCATCTCGCTGTTTCCAAAGTTTTTGAATTTAACCTTGTTGTTTTCCTCTGTAGGTAAGGTGATTTGGCATCGGTTGAGACGCCTATATTCGAGGTAATGAGTTTCGAGTTTCAAGGGGGTGGAAAAGTAGTGTAAACATCGGTTACACAGGTGGAGTTTGCAATTCTGCTTCGTGACTTGGCTTCTAACAAGACGAGAAAGGTCCTTGATTAAAACGAAATGGTATTTGGGAGTAACCTGTAAAATACCATTAGGTTCTTTTTGTTCGTCAATGTATTGATCTTGAATCTATAGCAGATTGACATGTTTGTCTTTACAGTCATCGGTAAGATGAGCTGTACAAACTTTATACTTATTACCAAATTTTCGAAGAATAAATACATTTACCGATACGTTATTTTGTTTTTCAAATTTTTTAACTGACTTTAAAGTGATTGGAAATGTCAAGTTAGAAAAATTCAACAAATCAGCGTAAGGTAGGTACGTGCTAACATAATTTTCATGGTATTTTGCTGGGTACAATTGACTATTTAAATTGACCATTTAAAACAAAATTCATCTTTCTTTTCAACATTAACACAAGCGTTTTTATTTTGAATGAATTTAGGTAGGGGGATAAAGGAACCAGCGTGCAAGGGTTGATAGTGTTTTATACTAACAGACATGCTCGGAAATTGCCTCAGAGCCCAGCCAGAACCACTGGCTTCGAATTCGTCGATCTGAGTCAGCAACGGTTCGATAACGCGTTCGTGGTACCATTCCCGCAACTCTGTGGTCTTAAAAATGGCGAAACTGGCTGTGTTGAAGTGTTTGACCTCGATTTCTTCGATGTCATTTTTAATTATCATGAATTCACCGGAAACCTCCGTGCTGACCATCAAGGAGTCCAAAGTCTCCAGAGCCAAGCTTTTTTTTTCCTCGAATAGCGTCCGAGCGTCTTCGAGGAAAGATTTGTGGCCCAGGTTAGTTATAACACCAGAACTAACCCGGTTCTTGAAAATGGAGGGCATGTCATCCCAGTGAATCTTCTCTTTGGGAACTTCCGGAACCACCACGTCAGCTGCCGCAGCCTGCAATCTGCCACCAGTTCTCAGTAGAAGAGTTTGAAGTCGATTCTTGATATTAATGATCTGGGAGATGTACGCCTGACACAGCTGCTTCTGGTGATCGTTCAAGCCACCAGCAACCACCAGATTCTCCAGAATCTCCAAAATCCCCAGGGTGTGGTCCAACCATCGTTGAAGGTCAGAAGGTTCCGCGGAATCCTCGTAAAGCCTCAGGGAAGACTGCAGCTGCTCGATGTTGGCACCAAAGGTCTCGAGCGAAGCCATCCTTCCAACTTGAAGCACCAGAATGATGGCTGGATGAGCTAAGACCCCGCTTTATTTACCGTAGAGTCCCCCGCTACTAAGAAAAAGTACGAATTATCTGTAAGTGCAGGGTTCGGAAATTCGAACCCCAGTTCCTAGGAAAAATCTAAACTGTAGGGTATATAAAGCGGCTCAAAGGACGAGGAGCCATCACTTTGCATCGAGCAACCATGGCTGAATACTTCCTTGACATTCAAGGGTTCAGAAGGAGCTCCAACATCTTCCAGATCAAGGAGCTGGCCATCATCCCCAGGGACAACATGAAGCTTCCGACTATTTGCGTGTTCAAACCTGCCTGCAGATCCTCAAAACTCCTGCCGAAAGAGAGACAGACGAACGAGTGGTTGGAGAGACACTTATACGGAATCCCTTGGAATTCTGGTGGAGTCCTGTACAGCTGGCACGTCAAGATTCTTCAGGACGCCTTGAAAGACACAACCAAAATTTACCTGAAAGGTAGCGAGAAAAAGAAGAGACTGGAGGAGATACTACCAGGAAAGTAAGTAAAACCTTGATTTTAGATCAAAACTTCTTAAAATCACATTTTTTCTAATTATTTTAAACTTCTTAAAAATTGCACATTTTTCTACTAAACTTATTTTAACTTTGCATGAATTAAAAAAAAATTTCCAATAGAACAATTTCCATTATCACAACTTTCACTAAAAAAAACCGTTTTTTTAATGTGACAGGTTCCTCATCATCGACATGGACGAATTGGGATGCCTGAGTCTCAAGACACTTGAAAAAAAGTGTAGCTGGTCATGCCACTACCAGACGCTTCGCGCTGGCGCAATCTGTGGGGTTGAGAATGCCTATGCTCTCAAAGGTTGGCTACTCGACCGACAAGAGAAGCACACCGATGGAGAAGACGTGGTGGATCAATGGGAAAAACCTGAACTTATAAATTAAAATTTTATGTACATAGTGTTGAATAAAAAATTTTTTAATCATACTTATCGAATTTTTTAAACTTATTTATATCCCTTATAATTTTAAATAAAATTTTATTAAAACTTCATTAGATACATAAAGATTGAATTGAATAGATTTTATGAAATGGTTTAAAACTTTAAATTTTGATATTTAGTTTATTCAATTAGAATTTTCTTAAGAATATTAACTTGTAAACAGAATTTTAAATTTAATATCGATTAAAATTATTTTTAATTAAATATTCCTTCACAAATGAATGATACCAAAAAGAATGTCAGCATTTTAAAATGAATGTGATTGGTTGAGAACATAAGATTCAAAATTTTGAAACATTAAATCGGAGTTTTTGTTGATAAAATGAAAATGTAGGTAACGCTGTTAAGTTATAATTTTCATAATTAATTAAAATTTCATAAAACTTTAAAATAATAATTTACAACAGGTTTTACAAAAAGCAAGTGAATAAATAGTTAAATTTTTATCAACCTTAAAAGTTGCTAGTGTTGAAATAAATTTAAATCAGCAACGAGTAGAGACGAAAACTTGATGAGAGAAATCTTTTGGTCTTAATAGTATAAAAAATTATTAAACTACAGCGGAACCTCGATAATTAAGTCAAGCCATGTTGTTAAAAAATTAATTTTTCTTGTGAATAAAAACCAGTTTATAATAAAATTTTAACTATTACTAATAAATTATAATTGATGCATGCATATAGAAATTCACCACTTATCACAAGAATATTTGTAGTTTGTTTTTAAAAATAAATCAGTTTTAATAGAATACTTTAAGTATAAATGGATATTTTTTATACATTACCTTCAAAATAAAATTATAAAGTTGTTTCTTTTTTTTTTTTTACAATATAAAAAATTGACTTTCTAATATGTAGGTAAGAGGTTTAGATAGAATATGCTTTTATTACATTTAATTGGGTTAATAAAAATTAGTGGTACCTTTTAAGTTTGATCTTACGTTATGATCTTACGTCAAATAATTGGTAAACCACATAAGTGATATAAAATATTAAATGATATTCTGTTTTTAATTAATTAGGAGGAGGTTAATATAAATTGGTGGTACCTTTAAGTTTGATCTTACGTTATGATCTTACGTCAAATAATTGGTAAACCACATAAAAGATATAAAAATATTAAATGATATTCTGTTTTTTTTTTTCAATATGAATTACATGTTAATTTACTAATATGTAGGTAAGGGGTTTAGATAGAATATGCTTTATTTAATTTTACATAGTTTGAACATTGTGAAATCTGATACATCAAATATTTATAAAAAAAACTCGAATTCTTACAAAATCTATTTTGTAATTTCAGAGTCTTAGCTCTAAAGAATAATCCTTATATTATAATAAAAATCTTTTTAAAATAAACTATTCAAATTGTATTATAAAGAAACTTTATTCGTATAAATTAAGTGTTTTAGAAATAAAAGTATCGTATATAAGTAAATACATTACATAAATGATTAAATTATTAACAGGTTGATTTTTTTTTAGTTTATAAAAAAGTCATGATTTAAAAGTCATGGCTACAATAGACAGTAATAAATTAATAGTAAAAAAAATAAAAATTAAGCTTTAAATGTAAACACTTTACATAAATGATTAAATTATTAACATGATGATTTTTTTAGTTTATAAAAAGTCATAATTTAAAAGTCATGGCTACAATAGACAGTAATAAAATAAAAAAAATAAATAAAAAAATTAAGCTTTAAATTATACGAAAAATTTTCTTAAATTTACTTTTGATTTTTGTGCGACCTTCAGCGACCTGTGGCTATTTTCTTTTCAAATGTCCGGTAAGGATAATATAGGTAAAAATGTTACAACCCATTCTGGCACCGTTTTAGTAATGGTCATGTCAACTATTGAATTTATTTTACAGTAACCCTTGAACCAATAATCAGATTGACTCAGTACAACCTCAATGCCTTTCTAAAATAGAATAACAAATTTGATAAAAAAAATAAATAAAAATTAATGAAAAAGTCTAGAAAAATTCAAACTTTCTAGACTTCCCACTTCTTCTTGGACCTGAGTGCTCGAGACGCTTGAAGTTGGTAAGTTTGAAGTTGATTGAGAATCTTCGAAAATCTCAGAAAGTTTTGGTTTACATATTTTTTCATCTTTGAAAAATTCCACACCAGGACAGTTATACCAAACAGCAGATCTCATGGGTTTATCCTTTGTTATAGAGCGTTGTTTAAACAAGCAGACTCGGGAGTACAACCCACGTTGATCTGTCGAGTTTGTTATACAGCCTCTATAAGCTCTGTCGCAGTCGACCACACGCCGACGAGTTTCCTGAAAAAGGAGAAAAGTCCGACCACGATTATATATCCCTAAACGGTTTATTAATCGGGGAGGGTGCGACAGCTCGTTGATTTCGGTAGGTGGGCGCGGGCTAGAGGATTCGAGCGCGTGGAACACCGGTCAGAAAAATAATTGTAACTCGTCAAGTTAATTTTGAATATTTAATGCCAAAAAGTACCTAGGACCGCTCAGGTTAATGAAAAGAGTATCCAAGAGATGGTAGAGGGGGGTGAGGTGGAGTAAACCCCTTTAGGCTCGGAAAACCAGACTACGTTGTAACGAGTGTCTCGGGTAGGGGTGTAAATTATAATTACTCCCCACTTGTTGCAACGGGGTGTCTAGGTAATAACGAGATTGTTAGGACTTATAATAATCATAGTACTATAGATTTAGATATAAATTTAGTAGTTAAGGTCAATAAAAAGTCAGACAGCAGTCAAAGCTTTGTGGATCCTTGTGTAATTTCTATTTTTGATTGTCCGCGCGATTTTTTATCTAGAGGAGGAAGATAATATTGATAGAAAACAGTTAGGTATCGAACCGGAAGTGCCTATTTTTATAAATAATGTAGAGATAATGGCTTACATAGATTCCGGAAGTAGTATTAGTTGCATTAGTGAGAAACTATATTTAAAGCATAAAAGTAGTTGGGAAAACTTGCCCACCCTCCCAGTAATAAATCTCCAAGCCACGGGGTTTGTCGCGGAAAAAACGGTTAAGCTAAAAAAGCAGTTTTTCGCACCGGTCCGGTTGGGAGAGGTCGAGCAAGACGGGGTATTGATTATTATTCCTAAATTAATTAGGCCGTGTATTATTGGTCGGGACATTATTCGTCTTTTTGAATTTAAGATAGATATAGCTAATAACTGTTTGAATTTAGAGGGTAAGAATTTCGAGTTTTCAAAGAAAGATTTGATTGGGGGAGAGAATTTTATCGGGATAATTTATGATTACTCACTGGGAGGAAAGAGTCTATCGGAAGGAAGAACTATTTCAGATCGGGACATCTGGGATAAAATTAATCCCATACATGAGTTAACTGAAGAGCAGAAAAGTAAGCTTTTCAATTTATTAGATATGCATAGGGAAATCTTTAGTAATACGCCGGGGCGTTTTAATGATTTCGTGTATAAGTTCGAAGTTAACGATAAATCATCATATTTGCGTAAGTCATATCCTATTCCACTACAGCACCAGGAAGCTGTGGCCAAGGAGATCCAAAGGATGTTGAACTTTGACGTCATTGAACGATGCCAAAGCCCGTACATCAATACCTTGGTCGTGGTAATGAAGAAAGATGGAAGCTTAAGGTTATGTTTAGATGCTAGGGAGTTAAACGAGAGATTAGTCGATGATTTCGACAATCCGGTTGGGGTAGATGAAGCTCTATCTCGTCTCGGAGGAGCTAAGGTGCTGTCGTCGATTGATCTTACAGCCGCTTTTTGGCAATGTGATCTCGACGAGAGCTCGCGAAAATATACGGCGTTTCAGTGGGAGGGAAAAACCTACTGCTTTAAGAGAGTACCTTTTGGTACTAAAGTATCCATGGCTGCGCTATCAAGGGCTGCCGAGACGGTATTAAAGGGACTTAAATTTGTGATTGATTTTGTAGATGACTGGCTACAATTTTCCAAATCAATCGATGAACATTTTGCACATCTTGAAAAACTGATTTCGTTGATTTTGAAACATGGTATAACCATAAAATTCGCAAAAGTCGAACTGTTTCGCAAACAGATGAAATTTTTAGGGCATATTTTAACCCCAGAGGGAATTGTGATTGATCCCAGTAAAGTACAGGGAGTTAACGATTTCCAGCAACCGCGAAATATTAAACAATTAAGGGCTTTTTGAGGTCTAATAAATTTTTGTGCAAAATTTACTAATAGGATAGCTTACGAAGCTATACCACTGTTCGATCTTTTGAAGACTGGTCAGAAGTGGCAATGGACCGAGCAGCATCAGCTAGCCTTGGACAAAACCAAAAAGCTCTTCTGTGAGGAAGCTTGCCTATACTACCCAGTCAAAGATCGGGAGCTTGTGTTGTATACAGACGAGTAAGACCCTTAACTTGGCTGAACAATAATATTTTTTGACCGAAAAGGAATTAAACGTGATTAAATGGGCTTTAATGAAATATCGTACGTATATTCTTGGGGCTTGAGTCACGGTCAAATGCGATCACAAGAGTTTCAAGTTTCTTTTTACGTGTTAACATTTAACGGGGCGGTTATATCGTTGGGCGTTGGCAATCAGTGACTTTGAGGTAAAGATAGCGTACATAAAGGGGGTTGAGAGCGAGATAGCGGACTTATTATCGCGAATCGGGCATCCGGAAGTGGACAGGGGAACGAATGCGTTAGTGGTGGCCGCATTTTTGAAAGAACCGAATGCTACGGTGAGGAAACTGTTAAAATTTTTCAAAGAATCTCAAGTAAGAGACCAGGAATTGGGGTTGGTCCTCGAGAGATTGGGGAGGGGGGAGATTGTCTCCGGGTACGAGGTGATTGGGGGGTTGTTGTGCAAAATCCAACCTAACCTCGATCTTAAGATCGTCCCGCCTAAGTCCATTGTAAAGGATTTTGTGAAGGCCGCTCACGAAATTTATAGCCACCCGGGGGCTAAGAAAATGGTGAGATTACTTTGTCCTGATTTTTACCACCCTCATTTTAAGAAAATTATTTCTGGCTTCGTTAGATGCTGCGATTCCTGTCAAAGGAATAAAGCATATCACCCAGAGTACCGCTGCAGTTTCAAGACCTATTTTACCAACTACGATCAACGAATTAACCTCCATAGATTTCATGGGGATGTTACCTATTTCAAGAGGGGGTTGCAGATACATTTTGGTGGTGCATGACGCGTTCTATAAGATTTTTAAATTATATCCGTTGAAAAAAGCAATCACCCAGATAGTAATTAAGAAAATTTTTAATAATTACATCTCCACTCATGGAAAAATGAGTAAACTTATGTCTGAGTCAGATGGATCCCAATTTAACACCCCAGTTTGGGTAAAGAGGGTGGAAGGTGAGGGTATTCAGGTTATTTTCTCCAGTATTCGCCATCCACAAAGTAACATGGTGGAGAGGGTGAATAAAGAGATAGGACGCTATATGCGCACCCTAACCTCCCATAATCATAAGAATTGGGCTTCTTTTATTGACCAGATCGAACTATGTTTGAATGAGATACCGCACGGAGTCACCGGGTTTATGCCTAAGGAACTCTACTTTAATACAGAGCCTTTACGCTCTTGGGCAAAATTAATTCCGGAAGGGAGGAGTCGGAAGTTAACCCATGGGGAGAAAATAAAATTGGCAAGTGAAAGACTGGAGAAGATCGGGAAAGCGCGTGCGGAAAAATATAACGCTAGCCGACAACTAGTCGTTTACAACCCTGCAGATAGGGTGTTAGTCAAAGCGTGTAATGTTTCTAAGGCTTATGACGCTACTATAGCTAAATTTCTACCTTTTTTTAATGGCCCATATATAATAGCGGAAAGACATCAGGGGTGTACATATAAGCTCACCGATAAAGAGGGTAAAAAAGTAAAAGGAATTTTTCACAGCACTGCACTGCGACCTTATTATGAGGCACCGACGGAATAAACAACAGGCAGCTGGACAACAAGCGGACGAGGAGTGGCTCCCACAGGACACAACAACAAGGTGGTACATCAAAACACCAACACCAAACAAACGAAGAGAAAGGCAACGGTTGGCTGGTAAAATTAGAAAGCTCAAACAACAAATCCACAACCTAAAGATGGAGCACGAACGTAAACAAGAAGACAAACAACGATGACAACAACAACGAGATGGCAAGCTGAAGCAGCTCATGCATGGGTTGATAACCACTCATAGCCAAGTACACGAGTACAGGAAGACGCAGGCGTGGTGGCGAAGCTTGTCCAAGGACCAGAAGGGTGAATGGACGAAGCTCCAGGCCAGCAACATCATGGGCGCCGAAGGGGAATGGAAAACGCTTAAGGACCTTCGAGCCGAGGTCATGGCTCAGAAAATCCGAGATCGTTTTCGCGATAAAATTAAAAAGAGAGTCCTTCCACGTCAGGATCCACGCCTAGTCAAGAGAGCGGAGGAAGAGCCAGATCCTGAAGCCTGGGAAAAAGATTGGATCGAAATCATGCCCTCTGAGCACGAGACAGCTTGGATTGCCGAGATGGAGTCCATTATCAAACAGCGGGCTGTAGAAAGGGCAGAGCAAGCCCTAGTAAAGCGAAAAACCCAGCACAAGGAGGCGATACAGGCCCGGTTCCAGCAGTGTTTTTGGTGACTATTTACTCGTTCTTGTAGAATAGGAGAAATGTTCTTGTCTGGTATTTTGCAAGTTACATATTTCAGAATAAAATCTGCGACATCGTCTGGTGAAGATTCGCCAAGAGTTGGAGCATTTTCAACCCATAGCATCATATGAAAGTGCTGAGTACCTCTACCTTGGTATTCTCGACGCCAAAAATGATGGGTTACTTTCCCTAATGGCTTCTCATCTGAGCATATGAATTCAAGCATTGTATGAAATTTATTATCAATAAATCTTGATGCTGATACCGGATCAACTGCAACTTATTCTTGTGATGGAACTTTCTCCAAAAAAGGGGCATTGACATCTCTAATGTACTTAAACATATCTGACCACAACCACTCAGAAGGACTCAAGGTAAGAAACCAAGTCGCTGGTCCGTAGTTATCGATCATACAATTGAGGTTGTTAGCCGGTATTTTCCAAAACTGCTGAGTATTGCGAAGTCTCCCAAAAATAGTGTTCAAGTTTTAATCTACTTGTTGCTCATTAACAAGATTTACCATTGATTTTGCAGTAATTTTTAATCGTGGATCAGGCACATTCATTTTGTGGAAGATTCCTGCTTTTAGTTGACAAATATTTCTATCATTTAGCGCTGAGAATAAGTATTGATAATTAAGCCTGAATCGTGGATCAATTGGCTTTAAACGAACTTTGAAATATTCATAGTCGCTCAATGGTATTTCTCTATTAGCGTGTTGACCATTTTTTCCATCGGGATATAAATCAGGAAAGTAGAGAAGATCTAATGATTTCTCTCTAATATCTATTGGAGCCTCGTGAATTTTTTTCATTTGAAAAAGCTTTGTGGAAGTTTCATTTATTCTATCCTCGTTTATAGGATAAATAGTGTAGTATTCGTAAAATTTATCTGATTTTTGTTTTTGCGTTAACAAAGCTTCTCTTGGAAATAACCATTTATATTTTTTTCTTGTTCAACTTTTCCTACATCTTTGCTTTGACTTGATATATTTTTAATAAATTCATCATCTCTTTCTTCTGTAATATCTTCCTTTAAAAACTCTGCTGAGCAAAAATCATTCAACAACTCTTGTGCGTTTTCTGGAAGTTTTATTTGTTCGTACAAATGATTGTTTTTTTTTAACCACTTTAACGCTGTGAAAATTTTATTTACATCTACTAAATTTTCCCAGATAATCTTGGTTTTTTCGTTTGGTAAACTACGAACTAATATAAAGAAATTGTGGTTTTTATTTAATGGATCTGTGCTTAGACATATTTTTCTCAGCGTTTCTTCTAATGGTTGAGGTAAATGAAAAGTTCGCCCCTTTACTTTCTTAAGCATACACTTATTAGGTAATTTTTTATTTGCAACTGTTCCCATTGTTTGAACAACTTGAAAAGCTTTGGCTCTTTGTATCAATATGTCGTTCAAAGCCAATATCTCTTGCGGCTGGTCATGAACTTCTAAGTTATTTAGAACACAAATAGGAGGCATCTGATTGTTCCTTATTTTAGTAACACAATAAGTACAAACATAATCCTTACTTTGGCCTTTTTCATCTGCATATTTCAACAAGTGAATCCACAAGTCGCTTGTAATTGGCCTTATAAATCTTACAATAGAAATGACTTCTTTTCTAGTGCAAAGCTTCAAACATGATACGCAAGGATAAATTGGATTATCCATCGCTCTACTTGTCATACTTTTGAATGCGTTTTGTAATTATTTATTATTTTAGTTTAATTTAACTCAATATACTGATCATCATGCTCATGTGACTTAATATATTTTATTGCCTCAGCACGTTTTTTACATAAAAAGTCCAAGTCAGAGTTTCCTAAAGCTTCATCCAAAAGACAAATTTCTTCAACTAGTTTAGCTATCTTATAGATGTACGATTTAATAGTTCTGACTGCAGGAAAATGAGGAGATAAAATCAAAGTTGGGATACACAACGATTTGCACGAATCATGATCGATATAACAACTTGAAGAAAGACCTTTCCTCGAGATATTATTATGAGGAACTTCACATTTCATCACATTATCCACAAAAATATGAATGTTTAAAACTGAGTATGCAGTCAAATTTAAAAAAAAATCATGATGCTTATCTAATAATCCAACATCTTGAATTTTACACATTGATTCTTCACAACTCCAGGTTTTTTTTTTTTTTTTTATTTGCATGTTATGGTAATAGATTCACTATTTGTCCTTCGTTGTTCAGTATAAGTGTATGTTTCGATTTCTGAGATGTTATGTTACTATCTGCTAATTGATTATATCAGCGAAAAAAGCTTCTGTTGTGGAATTATGTTTAGATACACCACATAAAGCTTGAATCTTAGATTTCAAATCATTAGCAGTCGAATATTCTTCTAATCTATTTTTAATCTTTGATTTTAAGTTCTTTAAAATTTTTTCCATTTGAGAAATTTGATTCTTTCTACTTGTTAAACAATACTTAACAATAGCTTCGGCCTCCATTCGATGAAGAGCATTTGGGTTGTAATTTATTTTTTTTTGTTAAATTTTGTACATAATACTCCCTCCCCTGGGGGCTGTAGGACCTTGTCGCGTGCTGTCGGGGGCATGACCTCGACAGCCTGGTGGGGAGGCTTAGTCGGCCGACTGACAGCGGGAGGGGCGAGACTGCATGAATGTTGTGGCTCCCTATAAACGGGATGTCCAGGCGTATGGAAGGCCCCCTATAAACGGGGGACCGAGGAATGAGTGATAGGCAACCCGAGAAGGGTTCGTCCTGGTGAATGTAGGGCAGGTTAAGTCCCGGTCTTCGCCCCCCTCGCTCGCAGGAAAGCTGGCGACCAACAAACAGCCCCCCCGTCCAGGGTGGTGGTCTGGCTGGGTATACACACCTCACATCCTGTTAACGCGGTAGACAGGATGTGATACACATACACACATACACTCACACTTACACACATACACTGCAGCGTAGGGTGCCCCCCCGGTTTGCGACCCCAGAAGATGGGAGTGAAGAGTTCGAGGGTTAGCGAGACGAGGAGGGTACAGAGGTCAAACTGGGACTGGCGCGCCTGGGCCGATGGATAGTACAGGGGCCCGGGTAGGTCACTAACCAGACCGCCCGACTGCCCCACCAGCCATCGTAAAATCCCTGGTGCAGTGATGCTGCCGGATGGTGACCGGACTGGGACCGCACCACTGAGGACGGGGGGAACCTCCGGGGCCACCGAGTCAAACAGACCCTCGAACATCACCCCCGTCGGAAGGGCAAGCTAACGGGAGACACCTGAAACTGACCACAACACGATACACCCGCTCTATATATATAAAAAACAAAATGGATAAGGAAGGAAAAAAAAGAAAATACGCAAAAAGCGCCACCACAAGAGGTTAAGGGGGTTCCCACCCCCATGGAAGTTGAGGCACGGGACTCCGTCCCCACGGGGGCTGGGGATACCGACCCACGAAAGGCCATAGTCACCGGACCGCTACGGGACTCCGCCCTCAAGGGGGCTGGGGATACCGGGCACAAGATGGCTGGTAACAACGGGCGGGACACCACCTCATCTACGGATAAGGACGGTGATACCGCCACCTACAACAAGGAAACTCGACCGAGGGACCTCGCCTCAAAAGGGGCAGGGGGCACCTCGATCGAAGGTAAAAAGAAGAAGAAAAGGGTGAGGCGTAGAACTGGCCAGGAGAGGAGGACCCAGAAGAAGGGTGGGGAGCAGGAGGGGACCACTTTTCAGTCGACACCGGCTGCGAAGAGGACCCACTCCGAAGGCTCGACACCCAGGGAAATCAAGCGCTCGGCCAGGGAAAAGAAAGAAGATGGGGCGTGCTACAGTCGAGCAGTGGCTACCAAGCTTCGGTGGGCCATAGTTCCTGAAGGCTACCCCATCACACGACTCACCCAAAAACAGGTCGATCTGGTCAGATCTGCTCTTGAAGCAGAAATCGACCAAACTAAGGAGGGCCACTTCCCACAGTTCTTGGCCAACTGGGAGACGCGAGGTGCACTAGTGTACGACTGCAACACCCAGGGGGACGTGGAGTGGTTAAAGGCGAAGGTGCCTAAATGGTGCCCATGGGAGAACGCCAAGCTCACCGTCGTTGAGCAGGGCGATCTCCTAAAGGTAAAAAGGATCGCCTTGTACGTTCCGGGGAACATTGTTCCCCAGACCGCACTCACACGCTTGAGGCGACAGAATCCCACTCTCAAGGTGGAGTCCTGGAACCTCGTAAGCAATAAGGCGATCCCTGCAAAGGAGAGACAACCGGTGGAGACTCTGCTAAACATCACCGTGGAGGAGTCGGAGGTGGAGGCCCTAAAGGCCCTGAACTACCGACCCTTCTGTGGGGGTGGCAGGGCCCACGCCGTCCTTGTCTCTGACAAAGGTAAAGGTGACAAGGGAGGGAACTAGGGGGTGGGAGAAGCGCTAAGCACAATCCTACCCCTACCCCCACACCCAAAGGCTAGCTCCTAACTTCGCCCCATGGCGAACTCAAGGAGGCTGGGTCGGGGTGGACGAAACCTAGGGCCTGCCAGTATGGCAACGTCCACTATTTCGTGCACCCAGATCAACTTGCACCATTGCAAAAGCGCTTCGGCTGTCTTAGTCAAACGCATAGCAGAGGTGCATACAGGCATAGCCTTTATTCAGGAACCCTGGATAAGGGCGGGTAAAATCACAGGTCTAAACGGTTGCGGCAACCGTTTTAGTTGGAACGGAGACTCAGCCAGGGCGGCCCTGATAATTAAAGGGCTTGCTGCTGAAGCCTGGAGATCCTTCTGTGACAGAGACATTGCGACAGCGACCGTGAAATACAAGGATGAGAAAGGCACTGAAAGGCAACTCGTAGTTGCCTCGGCCTATTTTCCATACGATGAGGAGGATCCACCCCCACAAAGGGTTAGGGATCTTGTCAGGACCTGCGAACTGAAAGGCTTGGACCTCTTACTTGCGTGCGACGCCAACTCACATCACACGGTGTGGGGCAGCTCGGACTGCAATAACAGAGGGGACGCACTTTTGAGCTTCCTGGCGGGTACCAATTTGGAGATCCTGAATAAAGGTGGCAAGCCAACCTTTCGGGATATAAGGCGTGAGGAGGTCATCGATATCACTCCGGCCACGATCGATCTGGCAGCGTCCGTGGGGGACTGGAGAGTCTCGGACGAGCCCTCCATGTCAGACCACGAACACATCACCTTTTCGTTGGTGGGCAGAACTACCGATAGGCCTTACTGGAGAAATCCCAGAAACACAAACTGGGAAGGGTACAGGGCCGATCTTGCCAGGAGAATTTCCAATTTTCCTGGGAGATACGGCACCCCGGTGGAGATCGAACACTGCGCAGAGTCCCTGCAGGAGACTCTGGTGACGGCTTTCGAGAACAACTGCCGGGTTAGTAAGAAAGGTAAGAGCCAGGGATGTCCGTGGTGGACACCCGAACTTACAGCCTTGAGGAAGGAAGTAAGGAGACTCTACAACAGGTCGTACAAGACTAAAAAGAGGGAGGACGAAGACGCCTACCGACAGGCGCAACGACTATACAAGAAGGAGCTGGAGAGGGCGCCCACTCTGGGCTGGCAGAACTACTGCACAGAGCAAAAGGATGTCGCAGCGACATCCAGGCTCAGTCGCATTCTGCGCAGTGGCCCAAACCAGACGCCAGGTGTAATGAAGCTGAACTCGGGGCAATGGGCTGAAAATGGTGCGGACTGCCTCAACGCACTACTGGAGACTCACTTCCCCGACTTCAGGGAAGGCGAAGTACACCAAGGCACGCAAGAAGCGACAGTTGGCAGACAGGACTGGGAACTGGCCAGGACCATAACGACACCGGAGAGAGTCAGATGGGCAATCGGCACCTTTGACCCGTTCAAAGCTGCCGGACCGGACGGTATCTTCCCAGCCCTCATGCAAAAAGGGCTGGAGGTACTGTTAAGCCCTCTGGTCAAACTCTTTAGGGCGTGCTTGGCCCTGGGATATGTCCCGACCTGCTGGAGGACGGCGAAAGTGGTATTTATACCGAAGCCAGGCAGAGTGGTTACCAGCGCGAAGGACCACAGACCTATATGTCTGTCGTCCTTCGTACTGAAAACACTTGAAAGGCTCGTGGATAAGTATATCAAGGAGACGTCCTTGGTCGACAGACCGCTGCACTGCAGACAGCATGCCTACCAGGCAGGGAAGTCTGTAGATACAGCCCTTATAGAGGCGGAATCCTGGATCAGAAACGGGATGAAGAATAAAGGTTATGTACTAGCAGCCCTGCTTGACATAGAAGGCGCATTCAATCACACCCGGGTGGATAGCATCCGCAAGGGTGCAGAGAATCATGCCATTCCACCCACCCTGGTGAGATGGATGTGCCACATGTTAAGCACCAGGAGCCTGCTGGCCACATGGGGCGACCGCATCCGCAAGGGTAGGATCGGTAAGGGATGCCCACAGGGGGGAGTTTTGTCTCCCACTATGTGGTGCCTGGTAGTCGATACCCTACTGAGATTGTTGGATGAAGCCGGCATTTTTGCCTTGGCATATGCTGACGACGTCTTCATTCTCGTTAGGGCCGACGATCTGGATGTGGCGACGGGCCTAATGCAACTAGCACTGGGAATCGTCGAAAAATGGTGTAAGGGGGTCCACTTGACGGTGAACCCGAGCAAAGTTGGAGTCACGTGCTTTACAACCAGATACAAGGTGGGCCCTGTCAAGGGCCTACATCTCATGGGAAGGACACTAGACCTGACCAGTGAGATTAAGTATCTGGGAGTCACATTCGACTCCAAACTCAGTTGGAAAAGGCATCTCGATATCACCTCCGCAAAGGTGATTCAGTCCTTCTGGGCATGCAGAAGAGCTTTTGGCAGGACATGGGGACTGGAGCCCGAAAAGATACACTGGCTATACACAGCGGTGTTGAAACCCAAGCTACTACACGGGGCAGTCATATGGGCTCCCCGGGTGGCGACGGTAAAGGGCGCCAAGTCAATTTTGGATCGCGTACAGGCCCTCGTCTTGAGAGGCCTTACGGGATGCATGAGCACCACACCACTGGTTGCGATGGAACGTCTGACGGGAACCCTTCCGCTCGACCTCGTGGTTAGAAGTGCGGCCTTCAAGGCCGTGTGTCGCTACGATGGCAAAGCGAAGGTTGACCACCTGGCAGACCGGCCGATAACCAGAGAACTAAATCTGGAGAAGCTGCCCAAGCTCGATCATACGGCAAGGAACATCAGTTTCAACAAGCCGTTTAGGGTCGAAACGGGCAGCCGGGCCGACTGGCCGGGAGGACGGCACAAGTATACAGGTCAGGGAGTTGTCTGGTTCACAGATGGCTCGAAAAGAAAGGAAGGCGTGGGCGCCGGAGCCTGGAGACAGGGCTGTTCCAGGGAGATAACGCTACACCTTGACGACTTTGCCACAGTCTTTCAGGCTGAGGTAAGGGCGATCACGGAGTGTGCACGGGCCACGCTGAGAGAGGTTAACAGGAGATGCCCAGTCACGATTTGCTCCGACAGCAAAGCGGCGCTTTCGGCGCTCAAGGGCTGGGCCACAAGCTCGAGGGAAGTGGCTCTCTGCAAAGAGGCACTGACTGACATGGCGTTGAACCACTGTGTCACCCTATTATGGGTGCCAGGACACTCGATGATCCTAGGCAACGAAAAGGCAGACAGGCTGGCGAACCGGGGCGCCTTGGGCATCAGGGTGGACCAATGCAACGTTGGAATGCCCGATTGCTCAATGCAAGAAGCCATGGAACGCTGGATGACAGGTGTAGCTGACCGAAGATGGAATGATCACCAGGGGCTGAGGCAGGCAAAGAGCCTCATCGGTGACAAGCCGCCTGAAACATGGCTCCTAGACCTGAGAAGAACTAGCAGAAAAAAACTCAGGATGATCATCGGCTGGCTTACGGGCCACTGGATGGTGAGACATCACCTATCAAGGATAGGACTCAGCGATGTCTCAAACTGCAGGTGGTGCGGAGAATCGGCCGAAACGACGGGACATCTTCTCTGTGAATGTCCCGCTTGGGCCACACTCAGGACCAGAAGGCTTGGCGGACCCATTATAGATCCATTGGATCTAAGGGAGGCAAGTGTGTCGGCAATCACGACGGCAATAGGCCACATCGAAGTGGCCTTGAACAGGGATTGAGTAAGGCAGGGAAATCAGCACAATGGGTGTATACCTGAGTGCTGGGGTCGCATGTTCCCGGGTAGGGACCGCGTACCCCTCCCACAAATACCATACCATACCATACATAATACTCAGCATTTTCTTTAGATTTTTTTGTAGAACGTAATATGGAATATTTTTTTACGAATTTATAATGAAGTTAAATTTTTTTGAACAGCTTCCATTACTTCCTGTTTTCTTGTAATGTCACCTTGTGATTTTTAATTTCTGTAATGCATATTTTTTTTTCTAAAATTTTAGGTTGAGTCTTCCAGTAGTACACTTTCTTTTTTTCCAGAATAGTTATTTTGTTTAACTCCCGATATTCGTGTTGTTGGCTCAATATTTCAATTTTATTTTCTTTAAATTTTTCACTTTTTTTTAAAAGAATATCTTCCTTATTTAATTTGTAGTAAATCTTACATTTCAATTTATTTTTTTCAGATTTTTCTGATAAAAAATTATTCTTACAAGGCTTTTTATTGATATTGTTACATTGTTCGTAATTAACCAAATTATATTTTCTTTTATTATTTATTGATTCAAAAGTTAGCGAATCACTGTCAAATGAGTAATTTGAAGATTTTAATGTTTGTTCAGAAGAATTTTCCAACGGAAAATGTGTTATTTCATGATTTGTGAGCATCGTTAGTAAATGAGTACGTATATGATCAATATCATAATTTACTTCGTCAGGTTTTGATCCGAGAAGCAAAGTAACAAAATTTGCGATAGCGTGAACACCACAACTCTTGCAGTCCGCTTGCATTTGAACTTTGGGAAACTTAATATCTTTAAGATTTATATGCGGAAACAACCTTTTTAAAAACATTTCATGTTCTTTACAAATAAATCTTTTATTTAACGAGTCGTAGATGTACAGTGAGTTGCTGCGTGATTCGTAAAAACTAACTACCCAATGGTCAGATCCAGGTAGTATTTGAATGTGATCAATTCCTTTTGGTACAGCTTTTATTCTTTCTGGTTTTTGCAAATAAACTGTATCGTATGGCATGTAAGTGGTCTTATTTTGAACTATTGAAATGAATACACACATGTAGTAATCTGTTAATTTTTCATTATTTATAATAGCCTCTTTATCTTTTTCTTCCGAAAAAATTAGTTGCATTTTTTTCATTCCTTGCCAAGTTTGATTATTGTTCAAACAGTCGTGACTCATTTTTTTTTTTTTTTCTTCTATGACTATTTTATCGTCTGCTACTGTATCAGAAATTTTTCTTTTTTTCATTCTTTCAAATTTATCAAATGTAGTTTCGTAATCAGTATTACTGATTTTCAAAGGTTGAGATTCACGTAAGTTAATTTTATTTTTTGTAATAATTTTTTCGTTTGGTACAAGATTGATGTTATCAGTTGATTCATTTATTGATTTATTATCTTCTTTAAATATCATAGTTTCTGAAAACTCTCTCTTGTTTATGACACTTGTTTCGTTTTTTAAATTATCTTAAGCAGTACTAGATTTGCTTATATTACATTGTTTATTTTTATTTTTCTTTTATTCAAAACCATAGCACTCTTGTCGATAACGCTTGTCTAGAGCTTGTGCTATTGTTGGAATAATTTTTTGCTTAGTGCGAGATCTTTGTGGAAAATGTGAAAGTGTCTTTGTATCATAAATATATAGCAAATGTTTTCTCATTGATCTGCGTTCGTATTTAATTGATTTAGGTGATATTCGGAAAAAACGCGAGACAGCATAAGCAATTGCAAACAGGCCACAATCAACACCGTTGGGTTGTTTTTGAACTGTAGGAATTTTAACATTTTTAAGATCTATGAAAGGAAAAAGTTTTCTTAGAATCAATTTTAGTTTTTCTGATAAAACTTTTAATTGTAATGAATCATAAATAAATACAGTTTTTCTGTCATAATAACACCATATCCAATGACCATCGACCTCTATTATTTAAATGAGTTCTTGGTCAACCTGAGCTGGAGTTATCAAATGATAATATTCAAATAACACTCTTTGAGGATGATAATTGTATTTTTTTAGCATGGTATGAAAGACAATCATTACTTCGACTCCTCTGTCTCAAGTAAAACTTCTCTGTCGTACTCAGAAAGATGACAAATATGAAAATTTTCCATTTTTTTCAAAGAAAATAAATTATTATAGTTTTATTTAATATTATGCTTTCAAATTAGCGTTTCAAACGCTGAATGTAGCATTAACTGCTTAAGAATGCGTTTTAAACGCAAAAAGCGAAATTCGCTAGCGATTAATTCGCTAAAATGTATTATCGAATTATATAAAATAAATAAATAACAACAATTTAGTTACTATTTAAAATTTCCACTTTTTTTTTTTTAAAATTATGACGATTGTTTCGACACACAGTGTCTTCATCAGATATTGAGTATAAACTGATTCGATACAAATTAGAAATCTAAAGAGTTAGTTACAAAAACAAATTCATAAGTATGAGTAATATGTATGTACTCTTTGGATCTGTATACATTACTCATACTTATGAATTTGTTTTTGTAACTAACTCTTTAGATTTCTAATTTGTATCGAATCAGTTTATACTCAATATCTGATGAAAACACTGTGTGTCGAAACGATCGTCATAATTTTTTAAAATAAAAGTGGAAATTTTAAATAGTAACTAAATTGTTGTTATTTATTTATTTTATCTAATTCTATGATGAATTTCCATTAAGTAGACAAAAATTCAATTAAATTTTTAAAAATGTATTATGTTGAAAGCGGATGACAAAATTTTTTTTTTTTATAAATTAAAAATCAATTAAAAAAAAAAAAAACTTACATAAACGAAAACTTTAATCCGAGAGATAACTATTATGTCTAGTCTAATAACTATCCCTCATTCAATAATGTACCCTGTCGTGTCAATAATTATTATTAACAAATTTATCTATTAATTTGTTTAATAAACATTTATTCATAGTTAAATATAAAATAACCTCCACCGACTCTGTCATATGTTCGTTCTATTGGTGAATGATTTATTATGTTCTTTTTTTATTTTCAAAATATGAAAATGATTTTATCTTTAGTATTAATTAAATTTAATAATTATCATGTAATAATAGTTTACAATTTTTTAATGATTCAAAAATTAATTTTTACATTTTATCAGTATACATTATGATCTGGTGCATTGTTGAATTTTTATTTCTGATTACATGATAAAAAGTTCAGATTTGTGAACTTCGAATTGTATATCTCAGCCTCTTTGATTTTTGTAAAATGTCCAAGGTTTTTTGGGAACAATTCGTGAGTTTAAACAATGCGCGAGGTCCTACTGTATATTGTTCGTTAAATTTTGGTTTTTTACTTAATTTTCATTTATAAAATATGAAATTGATTTTTTTATGAGTATGCATTTCTTTTTTATTATTATTTTCATTATATTTTGTTAACATTGTATTTTAATTTACTGTTTAAGTTATTTTTATTATTTATTCTTGAACTTTTTTTCAAAATTTCAATTTTCGAATAGATAAGAAGATACATAATATATTTTGTCAAATAGGTTATATTAATTAAAAAAAAAATTTTCACGTTTGTAAAGTTATTTTTTGAAAAAGTTAGAAGTTCGAATTGAAAAACAAGAATAATAATTATGGATCATGAAATCAAAGATGCAATTAGTAAATAATTTTATAGAACTTGTTTTTAAAAAAATTGATTTAGAACATATAAAATAAAATTAGCTCTGTATATGGATATAAATACTCATCCAAGTAATTTAATGATTACAGATTTTGACAGCGATCCACTTTATCAACAGTTTGTTTTTAATCTCCAGCAGCTAGCCGACTTAGACAAGGATCAAGAACATGATCAGATACAGGGTGAACTGCAGCGGAATAACCAGCTGGATGATCAGCAGCATCAGTCAAATGATGGTTTGAAAATTATTATTTTAGACAGTGTTACATTAAAAAAATAAGCAGCCACATGACTTGGCTGGCTACGGTGTTTTTTTTCCAAAATTTGGGCAAAGACACCTCCACCCTTGCATTGCTACGCTCCGCTATCGCTTTGTGCAATGCATGAAAGTCACGTCCGACCAACACTCGTGCTTCACGCTTGACAATTTTTTTTTTTTTTTTTTTTTTTTTTATTCCTTGTCCAAAACTATAACATATCGTTTCAATCATTGATTTGACTCCGGCGTGCAATCCTCACTTTGCCCGTCTGTTTTCAGTCGAACAAAGTACTACTTTGCCCGACTGCTAAAATGCACGAGCAATCCTTAGTTTGCCCGCTCCATACTGAAAACACACGGGCAAAGTTCAAATTGCCCGTTCGTCTTGAACGGACAATCTGAACTAAAGCTTTTTTGTTTCACTTCATTTCCCGTCTACCCCGTTTAATTTTGTCCATTTTGTCGTGAAAAATTCTGTGCACAACTTGGGGTTGCAGTTTTAAGTTAATGCCTCCCGGACCCCTTCGAGGTCGGTCGTGCCTAATTAACTACCACGGTGTCTTTTGAAGCATAATTAGATTTTTGACAAACATTTTTAACTCTGAACTTATTTTACTATTTATTACTACTTTAAACTATATACTAATTAAAAAAATAGAAAATTATATGATTTAACTAATTTGTATATATTTATAAAGCATGTTCCTGATCGAGTTCAGAAACTTATAGATTCTACAATTATAAGAAGAGAGTCAAATTTTAGGTGAAAAGAGCATAGAAAGTGGCCTTACCATGCTGGTTTTTGCGTTGACGTTTCATTGGAAATTCTAGATTTATTATTTGAACAAGAAAATGAACTCATGATGAAGAACAAGCTAAATATTGCTATAAATGGTAATTTTTCTTTTTTTTTTCATTCTATTCTTCTTGCGTTGTACAACGTACGATCGTTTTTCTAAAAATATCTTTAATGTGTATAAATTATTTATCTTTATTTTGATAAAAACAGCAGATAAGACAAAATTTTGAGAAAAGCCAAATTTTTTTTTATTTTTAATAATAATTATTTACGGCTTTTTTTAGCAGACTACGTTGCTGGGAGATTGGAAGTTCTCCAATGGGAGTTCGATGAAGCAATCAATAAATTTGAGCTGGGCATGCCTTTGTCATCTCATGAAAGAGAAATATTTTTGGACATGTGTTTTATAAAATCAACAACTACAAAAATATTTACAAATTGTTTATTTCCAATTTAAAAAATGGATAACAACGAAAATAATGAAATAATAGATGATAATGAGGTTGCATTGAAGATGGCTCGATTAGGTAGTTAAAAAATATTGCATTTGTAACTTTTTTTAACAATAAATATTTCAATTAATTTTTAACAATTTTTGAGGTTATTTTTTTAAAAATTGAAAACTTTTTTTTAAGTTATTGAAAATAATCATCTACCTCCGCAGCAACTAGCAAAAGAAGATCAAAAGGAAGAGATTAATCTTCTGTGAGAAAAAATTGAGTTATTAAGACAACAAAATAATCAATTGCAACAAATGATGAAAAACCAAGGACATCTGCACCCACATCTTCCTGACCCTCCGCCACCTCTAGCACAACACCAGCAGCTGCCGTATGTTGTTCCACGAACATCCCCCCCCCCCTCTTCCGCCTCAGCAACAGCAGCAATATGCAGCACAAATTCTGCCACCACCACCTGCTCCACCTCCTCAATAGCAGCAACATTCTGCACAAGTTTTTCCCCCACTACCACCGCCACCACTACCCCCACAACCTATTCATCCTCAGCCAAATGCAGCGCAAGCTCCACTAGCAACACCTTCACAGCAGCAGCAACATGCTGCACAAATTCCATCACCGTCTCAGCATCAGCAGCAAAATCAAATGCTTTATTTAACCCCGCAACTTCTATCGTCACCGCTTTTATCAGAACAATATCAACTTGGAAATTTAGATGTTTTGAGTAAATATAAAATTTGATTTATTTTTTTATTTATTTCCACAATTTTTTTTCAATCTTACATTATCATTTAAGTTAATTAAATTAATCTCATTTTTTAATCTCTTAGTTTAAAAAAATAATTTTCTTCTTCTAAGGTTACAAGCAAAAAACAAGAGGAGGGAGAAACAAATTTTACTGGATTAATTTTTATCATCCGGTAAACCGTGCACATCAAAGAATGACCGGATTTATGTGGAACTTTTCTGATGAGGGATCAAAAAGGTGCGAAGCTGAATTTAAATCCCATCAACGAAAACGACAACAGTACCGTGACCATTATTCTCATTATCTAGCCCATTTGCAACTTCAACACCAGATGCCCTATCAAAGCCAACCGCATTATCAAGTTAATCCTGCGATTATTCCGCAGCAGCAGCCGTTTGCACAAAATCAACCAAATGTTGAAATTTATTGTCAAGAACAACCTCAACAAGCACAGAACCATGTGTTTAATATGCTGTATCCTACTGCGCCGCATCAACAGTAGTCATCAAGTGCTACCTTATTGTTATTACTATTATTACTGCTATTATTGTTGTTTTTATTTTACTATTTCTATTATTTATCATCCTATATTTTTTAATGCAATTGAGCCTTTTTTTACACACGTTCAAACAGTTCGACTAGAGAAATTTTTTTTCTCTAGTCATTATTGAATTATTTAATTGAATTTATAACTTTTGTTGTAACTTAATAAAAGATAAAATTCAACACTTATTTCTTTTTATTTAGATTAATACTCAAATCTATGTAATTTTAAACTTTCAGTTGAAAATTTTTACTTTACTGAATGATTTGATTTATAAAAAACTCATTTTTTTTAATGATCATCATGGAAATTTAATAATGTTATTAAATTATTTATAGGTGATTCATAAACCTCTCATTTAAAATAAAATTTAAATACGAGATTAAATAAAATTTAACATCGTTTACATTCATAAAATAACGTCACATTTAATATCTTGCAATAAGAGTTTTCTCTCCAGATGCAAAACTTTGCGGCATCGATGGCCACGCATCAACACGTTTGCTCTGGATGGACCGATTTTACGAAAAAAAAAATTCTCTTAGCCATAATATATATTACGAAAATTTATATTCAAATTTCTGTTTACAATTTTTTTCTTTAATGAAATTATTATTATTTTCTTAATGATTTAAATTTTATTTAAATTTTAGCGACGCTAGCGCTCTCAAGCCATCTGTCGGAATCCATCTGAAATGCCGAAAATTTTTAAAAAATCGAACGTTGAAGGGTGGAAAGTGCGGAGAATTTTTTCGGCTGTTTTCGAGAACGCGTAATTTTAACTATTGTTATACAAGAAGTGAGGCCATAAAAATGAACAGCACAATAAATGTCATGCATAAGTAAATGTTTTTAAAAGATTTTAAATTGTAAACAGTTCAAAATATTTCAGAAAACCTATAACAAAAGTCTTAAGTGAGGTTACGGGAACTTCTGTTCCTGTAAATAAAGCGCGGTAGCACTGGCTAGTCTAAAAACCCTCCCTTAGCCAGCCACTGGCTTTGATTTTATTTTTTACTTTTTAGTACCTTTTTAAATAATTTCTCAAAACTTTGTGGAAAAAAGCATGTTTCTTAAAAACTTTTTTTTTTTTTTTTCTACTTTTTAGTCTTAGCTTAATTTATGTAATTTATATAAATTGACAGAAAAATGGAAAGAATATTTTTAGCGTAAAATTTTAAATCTAATTGTTCAAAATTTGGTTATTATTGAAATTTTCATAATCATCCTTTTTACAATTATAATATTTGAAATATTTTTTTTTATTCAATATATTGATAACTACCAAATTAGAACCCCCACAGAACTCTTATATCATCCCAGCAGAATTTTGCCCAAAACTCTCGAAGATGACTTCCAGGTTCCTCAGGTACACCCGTCATCAGCGACCTGGGTACCTAGGTTTAAATTGCCTAGATAAATACTCTATAACATTTCTTAAAGTCATCCCCGCAGAAGTTGGCCCAAATTCTCGAAGATGACCTCCAGGTTCCCCAGGTACACCCGTCATCAGTGATCTAGCTGACTAGGTTCAAACTTCTTGCTCATAAACTCTTAAACACCCCCAAACTCTATCCCAAGTCATACCCCAAGAATTCGATCCAAACTCTCGGAGATAACCCCCAGGTGTCCCGGGTACCCCCATCATCGGCGAACTGGGTACCTAGGTTCAAATCGCCTCGATAATTACTCTAGAACTTCCCTCAAAGTCATCCCCGAAGAATTTAGCCCAAATTCTTGGAGATGACCTCCCAGGTACCCCCGTCATCGGCGACCTGGAGGTCTAGGTCGAGAACTGACTATGGATTCATGTATTGTCATCTGAACCTAGATCCTCTGCAAATTTTCAGACCTCTAGGTCTTATAGGCTCCAAGTTATAGAGCTTGGCAGTTTTGAACGTACGACGACGACGACGACGACGAAACATAGTGAGTTAAAGAAAAACATGTAAAAAGAGGATTATTTTCATGATTTTAATCAGATAATTCCAAACCCCCGATTAAATAATTATTTTTTATCAAATCTGTTCTCTAAATGTTTTAATAGAATTGTAATATAAAAATTAAAAATTAAAATTCAAATTTTAAATTTTGTTCTTCAACCAACCATATTACGAATAAAATGCTGACATTCTTTTTGGGTTCTGTCTATTATCTTGAGATAAGTTATGGTAATAGTTTCTCATAATCATTCATCAACCTTTATTCATTTAGTAAATATAGTACAAACGGTCAAAGGTAAAAGTCATAATACTAACAACTCTAAAAATGGTGTAGGTTCACCATCTTTACGAACGAATACTTACATAAGTACAACTATTTGGACGTCACAACTTGTAGAGCGGCCTCTGACGGAGCTTGGACATGAATGAGCTTGGACGTGAATATCGCTCAATACACGCGGAATGACATTGAGATCATAGAGCAAGAAAAATCCGCGCAAATTTCATAGGCAAGACATGAAGTGGGGATAACTACATGAAGAAGAAACCAGTCATGTCTGGACTTTAATGTCTAGTTAATAAGTATATTACCTATGTATTGGTAATAAGTAATAAAATAATAAACTAAGTATTAAATATTTGTACTTACTTTTCACCAAACCTAATGACTGGATCAGCATAAACATCACTCATATCAAGTTGTCGTCCTTTTTTTAACACTTCTGGGTGTCTCTTCATAATCAGCCATCCTAAATGACTAAACCAAAAACCTCGTTTTGAATTTACAGGATCCGCATCTGTTTCGGAAAACTTATGATGTACCCTATGATCACGTATCCAGTAAACGGCTGAATACTTCAATCATAAAAATTTAATTAGAACAAGTCTGTAAATAAATCAATATAATAATTGCTTTAAAAAGATAAACGAGGTTATCGATTCACAAAAATCATAATCCGAGTATAGTGGTTGCATTTTATTTTTTTCGTTTTAAGTTGGATATAATTAAATCAATTCATGTGTAAGCTGCAAAATTAATATAAACTGGGAACATAACGGGCTATGCCCGTCAAATTATTAAAGCATAAAAAAAAAAAAAAAAAAAAAAAAAAAAATCAACAAAGAGACTTACGAAAGACTTATTACTCGAAATAAAAATGTGAACCAGGAATATCTCCCTGATACTTAATAAATTTCACTCAGCTTTTAAAAAATTATTTAATTTCTTTGAAAAATGAAGTAATAAATTCCGGGATAGTCTCTAACAGCACAAGAACTTATTTTAGAAAAAATTATTCATAAAATGTACTGTCTCAATATTTTCCAAAAAAAATTTATTCTACTCAAGAATTGTTTAGATAAAAAACTAATTCAACTATTATTTACTCAATCAATAAACGTAAATTCAGCTTACTCAATCAGCTGATATGTTTGAGTATAGATGCGCGGCAGCGAGGCGTGCAGAATCAAAATGCGTGTATATTTCAAGTCTGATGAAGTCAAAATCGAGCATGCTCTCTTAGTATAAAGAACGATGTTTATGTTCTCCATAGTCATAAGAGTTAACATAGGTATGTGAAAAAGCAGGTAACTCTCAGCTTTACTAGATTAAGCTTGACAAGCATTGAGACGATAAAATAACATAAACTAGCAGATACCCACGTCTTCAACTGCAATTCTTAGAAAAAAGTATATTTTTGAAAAGATGCATTCAAATGATAATTCAAATGAAAAAATAAGAGAAAAAATTTCTGAAGAGGGCCACTAAAAATCAACTATTTGATTTAAAAACTTTTGTTTACATGAAGTCAAATCTTTATATGTGAAAAATGATTCCCTGAAATATTTTTTAAAAATTTCAAGGTCCTTTTTTCCAGTAGAATATAATTTTTAGAATAATTGATAAAAGTTTACGAAATTTAGATGATAAGTCAAAAAATAATCAAAGAACAAAAAAAAATTCACATTTCATAAAAAAAATTTCGTTTCTTTATAAAAATTGAGTTTTGCAATAAACAATTGAAAAATTTAAGTCACTTCTCATATGGGTAGAATAAAAATTTTTTCGGCGTATTGAACCTTACCGTTATGATATAAATAAAAACCAATAAAAAATTAGAGCACTCTATAATCAAAAAAGTTTATAACTTTTTTAAAAAGTGAAATTTTCAACAAATATTTTAGAGAGTTATTTTTTACATATAAAGCTGCAACTTCACGTAAAAAAAAAAACTTTTAAAATCGAATAGTTAATTTTTAGTGCCCCACTTCAGAAATTTTGGCTCATAAGCATTTCTAAAAAAATTCAAAGTTTAAATGGAGTCCTTTGCTTTTATTTTGCTCATAATAGAGATTCTTGTCTTCAAATCGCCCTATGTGGATACAGTGCCGTATTCTTTTATTTAAGTTTTTAAAATTTTTCCACTTGTTTAAATATATCTCATACATTATGGTTATATTCTTGTTGCATGACGAAAAAGCCGACTACGCACAGCAGTCATTATTCTTCTTTTTCTTCCTCTACTACAGCATTACAAATTCCATCTTCACCGCTATGCGGTGACTCAACCTTCAACCTTCCTAAAGCAAAACAGGTAACGACTCTTGCGTTCTTTCGGTGTCGCGGAGCGCTTCACGCTTTATAACGCGCTCTTTAAGCACTTACCAGGAGTTCTTCCTCGGTGTCCATCTGTTCGTTGAAATTTATTATTTGTTTATTATATAAACGTCAAGTGTAAAATGTAATGAACTATAAGTATATAAAAGGAAACATAGGTATTATTTAACGACTTAATTTAATTTGGAAAATTAAATATAATAAATCACATTTCAAATTTGCTCTAGAGACAACATGGAATTTCAAATAGTTAAAATATAAATATTCTGTTGAAATTCCTCTTTAATTGAGTTTAAAAAAAATCGAGCGATTTTTTTTTTTTTATAAAAAATTTAAGAACAAAACTCTATTTGCTTGATTTATAATATTAATGCTTGGGGAATGGGTAATGAAATAAGGCCATTAAACATAAATCGTTTACGTATTTCCTTTCTATATTTCTTTATTTACAATTAAATTAGAACGCAAGCTCTAGCCCATTCGGGCTGGTCGTAATTATTATAATTATTGTTACATCAAGCAAAGGTGCACCTGCTAGAAAAGTAAGTCCGCGCAGGGGTTAATCATTGTATGTTTGCTCGTGTGATGGTTAGAGTCAAAATATGTGTGAAGTACAGTAAGTACTTAGATTTTTGTCTCTGAGTCTTTGTCTGGGTTTTGGAGCGCTTCAGCTAGTAGCTGAGTGTACGAGTGTATGCATGTTGGTGTGCGCGCCGACCGGTGAATTATCGCGCGAGGAGAGAATCGCCATAATTCGATTTGTTTTGATATGTGATATCGGGCTTATCGCCGTTCTAATATTATTTGTTTGTAAACAATACGGGTTGTAATTTGATTGTATTATTTAGTAGTTTTATTTTTGTTATTAAAATTAATTAAACTGATTGAATTTATTTGATTTATCAAACCCGTGTTCCTGCGTTCGATCCAAAATTAAATTCACGCCACTACCGACAAGAGAGCAGCCGCGCCACGTAACAAGTGAGTTAGTTCGCGTACGCGTTTTTCCCCTCACATTCAGGTATTGAAGTAACAGACAAGTTGTCGTGTGCAGCCGCTGGTGGAACATTATCAGAGTAAAAAAAAACTAAGACACATGCTAAAGGCTTTACCAAGCAATTATAGCTATATTGGTGATTATCCGGATTTATTGCCAGAACAACAAAGAACTATGGACTATGTAAAATCAAAAATAAAAGAAAAAAGTTTAAAATCAAGTGAACAAAGTGAAAATAAAACAAATGTGAGTACCTTTAATACAAAGGTAAAAGGAGTTTGCTACAACTGCAACAAACCTGGACATTTGCAAATACATTGCAAACAAAATAAATATGGACAATTTGGTCAACTACAGAGGCAACAACTTCAGAGGCCAAAGCAGAGGCAGAAGCAACAATCAACATAGAGCTGAGTCAACGGATAATCAGAGCGACGACAACTCTTTTGCAGCATGGTTTACAGAATTCAATATAAACAAGATAAATGAGGAAGAGGTAAACAATTGTGAAAATCTTAATGATAATTATAATAAATTAAATTGGTTGTTAGATAGTGGTTGTACACATCATGTTGTAAATTCTGATAAATATTTTAGTCATTCTGTAAATTTAGATAACCCGATCCAAGTAAACTTGCCAAATGGTGATTGTATTAAAGCAACGAAGAAAGGTAATATGAAAGTTTATTTTGAAAGCTGTTATGGTAAAGAATTAATTGAATTAAAAAATGTATTTTATGTGGAAGGTATTAAAAAAAATTTGTTAAGTTATCATCAAATTGCTAAAAATTCGATTCTTTATTCTAGTGATAATTATATTGAAATATATACTAAAAAACAACAATTAATTACAGTTGCATATGCTATTAATGATCTTTACTATTTAGAGAGTTTTATAAAGAATGAATTTATTAATGGAGGCATTTACACTAATGCAGTAAAATTAACTCAAAAGGAAAAATGGCATAGAGCCTTAGGGCATGTAAATTTCCATTATTTAAATAAATTAGTAAATTTTAAATTATTAGATGGGTTACCAGAAAATTTAGAAAAAATTGATATGAAATGTGCTAATTGCATAAAAAGTAAAATGGCAAATGTTCCTTTCGAAAATGATGCAACAAGTTCCTCTGAAATTCTTGAATTAATCCATACAGATTTGAATGAACCCTATAAAACTTTAGGTTATAATGGGGAGAAATATTTTTTAACATTTGTTGATGATTACAGTAAATGTACCAAAATTTTTTGTATAAAGAGTAAGTCAGAGACATTCATTATTTTATAGAATATGCCAATCTTGTTGAAAATCAGCTGAATAAAAAAATTAAAAAATTTAAATGTGATAATGGCAAAGAATATTTAAATAAAGAAATTTTTAATTTTATTAAATATAAAGGGATTTTATTAAATATAATATATTAAATATAAAGGGATTAAATTAATAACTTGTCCACCCTACGTCCACGAATTGAATGGAGTAGCGGAAAGGTACAATAGATCTGCAATGGATATTGGTAGATATTTAATGAGAGAAGCTAAAATAAATTTGAGATATTGGCCAGAGATTTATAAATACAGTTGCTTATTTAAAGAATCGAAGATTGGCCAACACTATTGAAAACAAATCACCTTATCAGATATTTTTTGGGAAAAAGCCTAATGTTAAACATTTGAAAATTTATGGGAGTAGAGTATTTATGAAAACTCCGGAAGTTTTAAGAAAAAATAAGTGGCAAGATAAAAGCCAATTAGGAGTTTGAGTGGGGTATAATGATAATTGTTATAGAGTTTTAATTAAAGGCAGAATTATAAATGCCAGACATGTACAAGTTATTGAAGAAAGGACAGAATTAATTTGTTTAGAAAGGAAGGATGATAATGTTGATGAAAATTTAAATTCTAGAGGAAATTTTATAAATTTTGATTTAGAGAGTGAAAATAATGATATTGAAAGTAACGATAGCGAAATTGAGATTGAAAATGATAACGGGAATGAAATTAATAATGAAAATAGAATTGAAATTGATGAAAACAGTGAAATAAATAAGAACGAAAGTAGACAAAGTCCGAATGAAATTAAAGATAAACAATATGAAAATTGAATGCCAGTTAGGAAATCAAATCGTAAAAAAAATCCTATTGAAAGATATAGAAATCCTGTAACTAATTTTATATATGTAAATTATGCAGATGCAAATGTACCTAGTACAGTTGAGGAGGCGTTGAACTCCATAGAATCTTTAGAATGGCAAAAAGCTATGGAAAATGAAATAAAAAAATTGAATAAAAATGAAACTTGGACTATTGTAAAAAAGCCAAAAGATAAGAAAATTATTGATGTAAAATGGATTTTCACGAAGAAAAATAATAATATATATTGTCACGGTCGGTGAAAATATTAATCCACACGATCGAGATTTTTCGTGTGGGCGCGGGCCAGCAGCAGACGAACAGCTGCTGGCGGACCATTCCGGAACGGACCGACCGTTGGCGGTCGGACCGGCGGGAACGAGGCGTAAGCGCGCCAGTCTACTTTGTTAGTTTAGGCTAGACACTCCGTCTCTCTCTCGTTCTTTTTTTCTCGTAAAGAAATTTGTAATCGCGGCTCGCGGAGAGTTTGTTTGATTAATCACGACTCGCAAAGTCGCTGAGAGTGAGTGTGTTGGAGTGTACGAGTTTGTGGCGTACAAACTAGAAGTCCCGGAACCCCTGCTTCACGGAGATCTCCACCCGCGCGGCGTCAAGGTTTGTGACCCCCGAAAACGAGTGCAAGCGTGTGTGTGCAGGAGTGCTGGGTGATAAGGGAGAGAATCCGTAGATTGTTCTCTCCCCGTCAGGATTTATTTCCTGAAGGTTCTACGTGTGAATCCTCGATAGAATTCACACGTAGAAACTTGCGAGCCGGCGCGCGTAGCCGCCCGGCAGATTACTTTGTTTACTTTCAGTTTTCTTTGTTCAGCCACTCGCGCGATCGGCCGAACTTTAAATTTTAAATTCTAGGATCGCGGTAATTAATTTTTGTAATAATATTTTCTTTTTGTTATCTTTTTGGGAATAAATTATAGAATTAAAATTAATTGTCGTTTCAGAGTTTTTTTTATTAAGAAAGAACGAACCTTCTTCCTCCGCTCGATTTTTCCTCGTTTAGGGAATTCGTTAATTCCGGGAGATTTGTTTTATTTTGATTTTAGCTTGGGGAATAACCCCGCCCACTGCCAGTATTCGACAGCTAGTCCGCGTACGCGTCTCCCCAAGCATGTCTGCGTAATTATTTGCAGGTACTGGCAACGGCTGCAGGAGTACTCAGGAGCGAGTACTCAGGAGTTTCATTATTTGTACAGTTGCTAGTCCGACAACGCAGATTGCCGTTGTTTTTCCCCGGACGAGCACTGTAACAATATAAAGCGCGTTTAGTTGCTAGAGGCTTTCAACAGAAAGATTATATTGAGAATGTTTATTCGCCGGTAGGCAAAATTCAAATCTTGAAAATTTTGTTAAGTTATTCTTGCGCTAATAATTTATTAATTGATCAGATGGATGTAGAAACAGCCTTTCTAATTGGCAATGTAAAGTCAGAAGTTTATATTCGCGAACCACAAGGTTTTGAAATGGGAGAAGATAGAGCATGCAAACTGAAAAAGGCACTTCTTAGAGAAAGTTCTAGAGTTTGGTACGATCGTTTTAATGATTATGTTGAAAAACTGAATTTTACTAGAAGTAATTATGATCTATGCTTATATGTTAACAAAACAGGGAAAGATCCTATATATATATATATATTAGTTTTTGTTGATGATTTGTTGATATGTTGTAAAGATAAATCTAGAATTGAATATATTAAATTAAAACTAATGAATAAATTTATTATGAAAGACATGGGTAAAATTATTAATTATATAGGGATTGATGTGAATTATAATGATGAGAGAAATTTAATGACATTGAGTCAAACAAAATATATAGAATCTTTGTCTGTAAAATACAGGTTAGAAAATGCAAAATTATACGACACTCCTATGGAGAATCGTCTTAAGCTAGAGCAAGCTTCTGAAATCGACGAAAGAATAAAATATAGAAATTTGATTGGTGAATTATTGTACATTAGCTCAGGTACAAGACCTGATATTTCTTTTGCCGTAAATTATCTTAGTTTATTCCAGAACTGCTACAATGAAACACATTTTAAATACGCTATGAGAATTTTTAAATATCTTATTAAAACTAACGATTTCAAATTAACTTACACCAATAAAGAAAAAAATGCAAATTTAGATTGTATGGTAGATTCAGACTATGCAGGCGATAGCATAGATAGAAGATCGACTACCGGATTTGTAATACGTTTGTTTAACAATGTTGTATTTTGGAAATCGAGAAAACAAAACTGCGTAACGAAATGTTCAACCTTTGCGGAGTATACTGCTATGTCCGAAGAAGTGACTGAAATTTTATTTATAAGAAATCTTTTAAGTGAATCATTTGTTATTAAATTTATTAAACCGATAAAAATGTTTGAAGATAATTCAGGTGCTTTGTTAATCGCGAAATTTGGAAATTTTACAAATAACTCTAAACACATAGAGGTTCAATACCATTTTGTTAACGAAAATTATGAAAAGAAAGTTATATATATTTTGAAGGTAGAGCCACAGAATAATATTGCTGATATCCGGACTAAAAGTCTTGATAAAAAAAAATTTATTAAAAATCGCAAAGCCCTGAAATTATTGTAAATTTTTTGAAACTGATTAAATTTAAAATATTATGAAATAATGAAATAAATTTAGAAAGAAAACAAATATTATAAATTTAAGGAGGCGTGTTGAAATATAGCTAAATATTATAATATTAGAATCGTGTCACCATCTATTGTCTCGACGCCCGATGGTGAACACGAATAGAATATGTGTATGTGTGAGCGAGAGCACATCACGTAACTACGTCACGCGACACGACGCGACCAGTCGAGTACTGTACTAGCAGCTGACCGGTGCGGAGCACGATGCTCGCATGCGGAAAATTTGTAATCTTACTATTAAATAATAATTAAATACTATTAATTAACCACAAAGTGTTTCACTAATCTGATCTACCTCTACAATAATCCCAACAGTATCTTCGCTTAGTATATCGAAGCACCAGTTGCTTTTTCGTGAGAGGCAACGAACTCAGGGATGAAGTGTGTGAATTAAGGCATAATTAATATGATGCACTTTAAAATTAAATACTATCACTACATTATAAGTAATTTATATACAAAGAGAGTCGAGAACCTCGCCAATTTGACCGGAAGCACTCGAGTTCTCGGAAAGATTTGTTACAATCGTTGGAGGTTTTGGGGATCTCGCGACAAGTGACGGTGAGTCCTGTGATGAGTGGTAGTGGCTCGACGGTAGCAGCATGACTGGTGTGCGGGCGGAAACTGGCTCTCCGTGTAGCTCTGGAGTCAGTTGCTCGAATGACCAGTACGGCGTGAAAAAGAGGCGGCTAATTTTGAACCCTTTTATATACCTGTTACTTTCTATCCCTCAGGCACTCTTTCCGGGGCCGATCTTGAACTGTTCTTGATTGAATTTAAATTGAATTTCCTTTTAACTCTTCGAGGCCAGGCAGCGGAATCAACGTCAGCTCCAGCTCTTTATAAAACTCGGCGTCATTACACATCCTACCTTTACCTGCTGCACTTTCTTTTCAAAAAATTCTGAATCAAAAAAATAAATTACTCGTATGATATGAAAAAATGTGACTTCAATCATGAATCACTCAGAAATAGGCTTATATTCGCATCTTTCACTGTGTTATGGAGCGAACAATAATTTCACTCCATAAACATCATCAAATCAATAGTTTGTTGACTGCGTGGCGCCATCTCTTGGACCACGCAGAACTACAGGGTGCTGGTGCTCTCGCTCCGGCATCTGCGCAGCTTGGGGTAGCTGTCGCTGCTGCTGTCGCTGACGCCACCGGGCCAGCTGCTCTTTGTTCACTTCTCGTTTGGCGCTCTCGTAGTATATAGCAGAGAATTTTCTGTCTAATTTTAAGTTGGTATAATACTGCTCTAAATGTGATAAACCTCTTGGTGACTCTATTGTAGTTTGTTGCAAAGCATGCCATGAACTTTTTATGCTAATATTGATTGCACTAATTTGACTGCTACTGAGTTAAAAGTCATCAATACTAAATCTGCAAAATCTTTGATTTTCAAATGTGTTTCTTGTCTTGAGGACAATCATGCTGGCGATTTAACTGATTTGAAAAATTTGATTGCAGAACTCTGCTTCCAAACTTGATAAGATCTTGGAGAATATTGATAAACTAAAAGAAGATATTCATAATGAAATAATTGAGCACAATACTAATAATTCTAAAATATTTTCTACTAAAGTTGAAGTACAAAAAGTTAGAGTTCATTTTAATGATAAATTAGCAGAAATAAAAGCTGAGTGTGGTGTCAACAGTGATAATCTGAGAGAAGATAGCAAGAGTTATATTATTTTAGTTGTATATATTCCTCTAAATAGTTTAAATTTTAATTATAAGTATCACAAGAAAATTGTAAGTAAATCATACTCTGAATTTAGTAATCATGAATTTTTGATTATTGGTGATTTCAATCTCCCTAATGCTGATTGGACTTATCAAGAATATTTAATTTCAAACTACAGTGGTTCTAGTAATCTAAATCTTTCTAATGTCAAAATAATTACTAAACTTTATTTAAATCTTAACTTTCACCAATTTTATCCACCTCATCCACAAAAAGGTCATATTCTTGATTTATTGTTTACCTCTTGCTCAAAACTTAATTTTTTTGAATTCTGTGATTCACTGGTTAACATTGAAAAAAAACGTAATCATATTCCAGTATTTTTTCAGCTTACTGAAAGACCAGTCGTAAAAGTTAAGTATTTCTATCTAATTCCTGATTACAGTAAGGCTAATTATGGTGTTATTAACAAATTGATTTCTGCTACTGACTGGCATTCTTTACTTGATAATTTAGATATTTCTATTGCTGCAGATAAATTTTATGAGATTTTGAGTCTTATTTGTGAACACAATGTTCCTGTCATAAAAAAATTCTTCCCACACCTATCTTGTCTGGCATTCATACAAACTCATTGCTAACATTATTAACATGAATAAAATTCATAAAATGGCTTTACAATCAGCCTCCTTTAATGATTAGATTTCGTTCAAAAAACTGAGAGCTCCATGCATTAGACAATCAAGAATTGATTGTGATGTATTTAATAGAAAATCTGAGCAAAAATCTTCTTAAAATATCAAAAACTTTTGGAGTTATGTGAATGGTCTTAATAAATCAAATTAGATGCCCGAAAGTATGTATTTACACGATGAAAATGTTAATAATCCTCAAGATGCTTCTAATTTATTTGCTAATTTCTTCAAGTCTACTTATACTGGGATCCGTGGGAGCGATTAAGTTGATATAACTGATCTAGCTATTACTGAAAATACTGATAATCATTGGTTAGTGAGTGAAGACGATATTAACCTTGCAATCAAAAATATTAAAAATTCATTATCAATTTCTCCTGACAACTATTTCACTGTATTTTGAAGAATTGTAGTAATGTTATTGTTAAACCTCTGTCAATCCTTTTTAATATATCATTGAGAGAAGGTAAAGTTCCTGATATTTGGAAAGTTTCTCACATAACACCAATACACAAATCTAATGATAAAAGTGATATTATTATAGACCCATCTCCATGCTTGGGTCTATAGCTAAATTATTTGATGCCATATTGACTAAAAAATTATCTGATCCACTTTTACATTTGATTATTCCAGCTCAACCGTCTGTTCTATTCCTTCTGCCCGTTTCGAGCCATCTGTAAACCAGACGACCCCCTGTCCAATGTACCCACGCTGTCTTCCCTACCAGTCGGCCCTGCTGCCCGTTTCGACTCTAAAAGGCTTGTCAAAGTTGGTGCTCTGAGCCGCGTGGTCTAGTTTGGGCGGCTTCTCCAGATTCAATCTTCAGGTTATCTGCCGATCTACCAGATAGTTGACTCCCGCATTACCCTCGTATCGACAAATAGCCTAGAAGGCCACACATCTTACCACCAGATCAAGTGGGTGGGTTCCTGTCAGGCATTCATCGCTGCCAGCGGTGTAATGCCCATGCATTACGTGATTGTGGAAGACAATACTCCCCCCTGTGAGCATCCTTTTCTAACCCTACCCTTCCGGGCACGGTCTCCCTATGTAACGAGCTTGCTCCTAGTGCTAAACACGTGGTGCTAAACATCTCACCAGTGTGAACGAGATGGCATGATCCTCCACACCCTTGCGGATGCTTTCCACCCTGGTGTAGTTAAACGCACCATCCATGTCTAGCAAGGCTGCTAGCATATACCATTGTCTTCCATACCTTTCCTTATCCATGATTCTACTTCTATGAGGGCTGTATCTACGTACTTGCCTGCCTGGTAGGCGTGCTGCTTGCAGTGCAGCGGGCGGTTTTCCAAGAACATTTCCTTTATGTACCTCTCTACCAGCTTTTCGAGTATTTTCAGTACGAAGGATGTCAGACAAATGGGTCTGTGGTCTTTCGCCACTTATGGCCACTCTACCTGGTTTTGGTATATATACCACTTTTGCTGTTCTCCAAAAAGTCGGGATTGTACCCAAGGGCCATGGGCACGCCCTGAAGAGTTTGACAAGTGAGTTTAGCCATTCCTCCAGCCCTCTTTGAAGAAGGGCCGGGAAGACACCGTCTGGTCCAACAGTTTTGAACGGTGTCGACAGCCCATCTGACTCTCTACGGAGCCGTGATGGTCCTGGACAGTTTTTAATCTGGCTTACCACTGGTTACTTGGTGTGCCCTCCGGTATGCCGTGCCTTTCCTGAAGTCAGGGAACTGGGTCTCTAGAAGCGTGTTGAGGCAGTCCACGCCACTTTCAGCCCACTGTCCCGATTCCAGTTTTATCAAACCTGGTGTCTGATTCGGGTTGCTCCACTCAGTGGACACGACAGCATAGACATGAGTGGCCTATGTAGATCACTTTTTCATGGCTGCGAGAAAAAATTTTAGTGCGAATTCAGTTTTACAGGTAGCGCTGCAGCATGAAGCTGAGAGATGAATGTAGGGTAAAGTTGAGCCTGTTACTAATTATGTGACGTGTATTTGGGGTATTTTGAATAGAATTAGGCCACGAATGACTCCTACTGAGGAGATAGATTTGATATATAACTTCACCCTAACATCGGTCGTTCATTGTGGCGTGGGTGCGGGACAAAATATCATGGCGACAAAATATCCGCGACAAAATATCCACGAGAAAATATCCAGGCTACAAAATTTCCAACGACAAATCATCCAAATGACAAAATAACCGCGACATTTTATCCGAATGACAAAATACCCACGACAAAATATCCTAACGACAAAATAACTGCAGCAAAAAATCAAAAAATATCTACTTATTTACCTATTTAAAATTTTCAAAAATTCCCGCTTCTTTTTCTCTATACTATTTCCAAAATACTCCCACTCCTTTTCATATTTAAAATTTAGTTCGGGGGGAAATAGTTATTATGAAGTTTCTTTTGATTAGAATATGGTTAGTATGTATTTAATGTTTGTACCGTTCAGTTCATAATATTGACATTAAAAATAATGAGTCTAGAATTTATATTAAGCCAAAAAGGCCAACGTCAACTACTATATAATAATTTTATTTATGGTGTGCATTCAAGAACAGAGCATGTAGTTAATTGGCGGTGCAATTCTTACTCTAAATTAAAGTGCAAAGTGAAAGTTCAAACTGATTCTGAAAAGAGGAATGGTAAAATTTTGAGGTTAAATTACCATTGGGTTGTTGTAAAATATAAAATTTATTATTTTTCCTGCTTTCCTACTACGTAAAAAAATTAATTTTTAATAAAACACTAATGGGTTATTTTTTAAAACAATGCGCGCCGTGGGGCCCGAAGGGCCCCCGCAGAGGCGCGCCATAAAATTTAGTTCCAATCAAAATCTAGTTCGAATAAATTTTTTTTTGTTTTCTCTGTTATAAGGGATGTTTGTAAGGGTTATTTTGTCGCGGATTGGGTCGTTGGATTTTTTGTCGCGGGTATTTCGTCGTTGGATGTTTTGTCGCGGGTATTTCGTCGTTGGGTATTTTGTCGTTGGACATTTTGTCGCCTGGATATTTTGTCGTGGATATTTTGTCGCGGATATTTTGTCACCATGATATTTTGTCGTAGACCCTTGTGGCGTACGATAATTGTAAATTTGAAAACATTGATTGAGCAAGCTTAAATGGCTAAAAGCTCAATGATGTTCAATCGTTACTACCAGCCTCCCCCGTTGCCGGAAGACTCAGTTTTGCCAAAGTTGGCTTTTGATCGAATGTTAGGACCCTTAAAAGAAAAAGAGTCAGATAAGTCCGGAAGACCAACGGCGGCCCCTCCATCGAGCGAGTTAGAGCAAGGGTCTAGGCAGGGGACTGATATAGAAAAAGCTTCCGATTGTGAAGATGAGAATGAATTATTCTGCTGCAGTTGTGAGTCACTGGATTACACTGATCGAATATGTCAATTGTGTAACTCGGGAAACGACAAAGGGAGCGAGAACTAGACGGTCCGTTCCACCCCAACATCGGGACAAGGACCTCGTGGAAAAGGACATAAACGATATTCCAGTTCAGGTAAGCGAGCGAACTGAGGTAGCTGCGATCGATGTATTCAAGATCGGTATTATGACGCCGATTGGATGGTACGACTTGAAGTTGGATGAACATGGGTTCCCGGGAAACACTGTGGTCAGAATAATTCAAACAACCGATACGATGGTTGTTTCTTTTATAGTGAAGTACTATAGTAACTGGAACAAACACGCAAAGATCAATAATGAAAACACGATTGTGAAGGAAATTCATGAGTGTGGTAAGAGCGTGACTCTTGGAAAAACCCTGCAGGCAATGTTGATTCCACGCCGGAAGCCTGATCGTTCGAAGAGATCGGTGAAGAGGAAGAATGGTCTGGTAACTCTGTCCACGAAGGTCGAAAATTTCGAGCGATTACCTGTGCGTGTTTGTAAATTATTCATGTGTATGAATGGAAGACTGATTTTAATTAATGTGTATGGAAATATTGTCAATGTAGTGTGCCTCTAGCTTAGATTTTTTTACTTTGATGAATTTACGCACGTTGAGAAAAGTTTCTGCAAATGCACAAGTATTCCTTCTGTCAATCCTTGGATTTATTTTTACATAAAAATTTTTGCACAGAAACTGAGTGCATGGATGAAACGAGTGAGCATTAAGTGTGCGTGGAAACCTCCTTTCCTGGACGCACTGATACTTGGTGCCATGGATCAGATTCCCTAATAGTCACGATCTTCAGAAATTAAAACTGAGTTCTAAACTCTAAGGTTTTGTCTTGAAGACCTAATGCAAAACAGAGTGTCGTTTGCGGAAAAAGCCTTTAAGATCCGCAGATATCCAAAAGGATGTAGAGAAACACAAATTCCTCTGACACTTAGAAGGAGATAATTTGTTCTTTGGGACTTGGATTTTCATAAAACTTTGCACACAGCTTTCATTCATCATGAAAAAGCCCTTCAGTGTTCTTTTTCCAGAATGGGATCTTTTTCACCTACTTCTCATAAAGTCCCTGTGTTAAAAAGTAGACATTTTTTTCGTTTTTTCAAGCTCTTTTTGAAAAAAATTATTACAAATTTTTTTGAATGATTTTTTCTGTGTATATTGCAACCCAAACAGACTAAAAACTGGCTTAAGAAACCCTGATTTTTACATGGGCAAAACCATTTATAAAAAATTTGTAATAATTTTTTCTTAAAAGTACTTGAAAAACCGAAAAAAATGCAAGATTCCAGATTTTTTTTAAGTACAGTACGGTCCAAGTAGGAATTTTTTGAAAATGAGGTCAAAAACGACGTTCTATTGGTATCAGTCCACTTTTTAACAGAGCGGCTATATAGGAAGTGAGTGAAAAAGGGCCCAATCCGTAAAAAGAACACTGAGGGGCTTTTTTATGATGAATAAAAGCTGTGTGCAAAGTTTCATGAAAATCCAGGTCCCAAAGGACAAATTATCTCCATGTTAGTGAGATGGTGAGGACTATCATTAAGGTCCTAACTAAATTCCATCATGACTAAGCATAGATCCACATGCAGTCTTAAAGGATGCGGAGAAAGCGAAATTTTTAAAAGGATCGAGCCACGCGTAAATAAGACCCGTTGCAAGCCTGGAAACGTAAACCAAATCATTTGGGTTGCTGGTAATTTGAAAGCGGAAAAAGAGTTCGAGCAAGAAACTAATGTTCGACCTATGTCTTCGATAACGTCTGGTACATTGTGTTTCATTCTGAAGGATCACTCTGAAAGTAGCCGTGGTGTAAGCCGGACAATACTTTTATTTTGCTCGCAATTTTCGTTATTGATCACTGTCATTAATCGGAAAAATTGCACCGAACTTATTGGTTAGAAATAAGTCGCGTGTGTGTGTTGTGTGCGAACGATTGTCATCGTTCGGTGAGTGGACGAGACGAGCTGATTTGGCAACATGGGTTTTCAGCGAAAGATGGACATTTTGCTGTATGCGCGGCTTGTTGGGAGAAACCTGACGACCTTTAAACAGTCTGCGGATTGTTGTATTACGTTCCAGGTGCACCTGCGGTAAAGTAAGTTTATTAAAAAGCAGACAAGAGCGAGAGTCATTGTATGAGTGAAATATTGTTTATGTTTGTGTGATAAACAAGAGAGAGTCGCACCGTGCCCGCTCTCTGATATAACATATTCGTTTCTCGGTATTCTAGGACCAGCAGCACAGAAAAATCGGATTATTGATTTTTCATTATTGACACAGGTCGATGACTAGTTGCTTTTATATTGTTTACTGATTTGAACGACACCGAGTCGTAATTCAGAATTTGTATTTTAGATTTAGATTTGTTATAATAAATTGTTTGGTTGTTAATTTAATCTTTATTGACTAAGCCTAGTGTTCCTACGAATCGATCCTGATTTAACTCTCACACCCGCTATCGATAAACGAACTAGCTGACCAAGTTGCGAAGTATGATAATTTTCGTGGACGCGATTTCCTCATTTTATTATTTCAGATCGATGAGTTGCAGTTCAACGAGTGCTTGTATCAGCACTAAGTACAGGCTGTAAGGATTCAGTACACACCGTGGTAATTTGTATCGGCTCATACAAATCCTTAAATCCACCCGTGTTACATAGCGCCTAACGTGGGGCGCCATTTGTCAAAGGCCTCGTTTTCCAAGGATTTTATCTGTAAAGAATTATGACTGACTCACGAATACCCATGACGACCCGTCGTCTGCAATCCTCGGCCTCGTAGACAAAATGCACATACAGTACACACTACAAGTTGTCGGTTTCTTAAATACCTGAAATTGGGGAAAAAACGCGTACGTAAACTAATTTACCTGTTACGCGGTGCGGCTGCTCTCTTGTTGATAGCGGCGTGATTTTATACAGGATCGATCGCAGGAACATGGGCTAAGTAAATCAAATAACTTCCGTAAATTGAATTAATATTAATACAAAAATAAAATAAGGAATGATACAATTTAATTCTAACCCGTGTTGCTGTCAAGCAAATAAATACGAATGACTTCTTGTCTGATTGTATCAAAAATAGATTTAATAATAACGATTCCATATCTGACAGTGATATAGCGGTTGGCAAGCACACTAATATATACTCACACTCATGCACTCAGCTGCTAGCTACAGCGCGCCAAAAAAAAGAACAAAGGCGAAGATTTTTAACAAGTACTTTTATACTTCTTACAAACGCTCACACTCGCATTACATTGAATATAATTTGTACATTTAACCACTACGCGGACTTATTATTACGATTTAGTTGCACCTTTGCTCGGAGAACAATAAACGGCACTCTCCTGGTATGCCTAGCTGAGGCCAAGAATGCCTTCGAAATCGAACGCCGCTCCTTGTGAGATTTTCACTAATTATTCTCACCCACTGATCGAATGGCAACTGATCACGTGAGAATTCACTAAATCACTCATTGATTAACTAACAAAAATCGCTATGACAATCTTGCCAACTAATAGTAAGATTGAAACAAATTTTATTCAAAGCTAGCGTGTGTCTAACTTAACGGACAAGACTAGAATGACGCAGCTCGGCCGGTGGCGCTGTTGCCTCAGTTACCGACTCTGCGTCCGAGCGTTTCGATAATGGTCGCGCGCTGAAATTCAAATTATAATTTTGAATTCCAGCTTAATTTTCTCATTCGCCGTTACAATGTACAATTCACAGCATAAAATTCTGGGAGTTCGGTGAACGGAGCGAGCGAGGGGTACTCTCTCTTTTGAGTATATATAGTATGGTGTCTGCTATTTATCAAATGCATCCGGGACACGATTCCCTGCTTTAAATATTCACTTTTATATTAAAAACAAATATTAAAATTGTTTTCAGGTGCTAATTCATTAAGAATCCTATTGCTCAAGGCAGCTTTAGTTTACCATATGTTAAGCATGTTAAAAGTGCTTTATCCTTTGAAAATAATTCAAAATCAGTAAAAAAATTTCCAAATACGTTTCTCTATGTAGTTTTTTTGCTCGAATCCAATGCAATCATTTGTTTTTGTCAATTCGGTCATTATAAAATTTTATTAGCTAAAAAATGTCAAAAAGTGCTAAAAACTAAATAAAAAGGTGCTTTAGGTATTTAAAATTCATCAAAATTATTAGAATTTTTTTCGCAAATACGTTTTTTCATATAACAAGGAGTCGAGTGGGCGCGCGTACGCGCGCCGCGCAGAATTTGACAAAATTACAACCTCTAAAACTGATTGTTGATTAATAACCAAGTTCACGATGAAGAACTCGACAGATGACGACATGCTTAACCAATACGATCAAAAATAAAAGTCTTAAACTCAAAAATCGGTATCGCTTACTCAATTTTGAGAGTGGATTTATTTTCCCAAATCTAATGTAATCGTTAGTTTTTATTAATTTGATCGCTAAAAATTTTTATTTTAATTATAATAAAATATGTTTTAATTATTCAAAGTTAATGAAATCAATAGGAATTTTTTAAAGAAATATTTAGTACTACATAATTTTTCCTTTAGAATCCGATAAATCCATTGGTTTTCACAAACACAATGTTTGAAGAATATTATTTTTTAAACAGTGCAAATAAGCTCAACAAAAAATAAAGCTTTTATTTCAAATTTAGAGCATAAATGGTTTTTCCTGATACAATTTATTAATTTAATAAGGCGAAATGACGTCTTATAAGTTTCAATGTGACAATTAATTCATGAAAAATCATAATGACAATGTATTGTAAAAGTTAAGTTCTTTGTTTTATACAAAAAAAAACTCTTAAAAAATTAAATACTTAGTGTCTAATGACAGTTTCAATTTTTTTCCTACTGTCAAAACAAAGGGTATTGCTGGGTAAGATAGTCGAGTCTCCCCCTCCCCCCTCAAAAGTGCTTAGCTAACCGTAAAAGTGTATCGAAATATGCTTATTTCTATGTGTTTTGAATTATCCTATAATTTTCCAATCACGCCCCCCCACTCCCTTTTTTACCCATGCCCTCAATTTTTGATATATGTTATCACTTTTACCTATACCTCCTATTTTTGATATATGTTATTACTATGTAATTATAGAAATTTATTAAGTAACTATTGAAATACTAAAAAAAACTTATATTTAATAAAATAAAAATAACAAAATAATCGCAGGAATCAAAATATATAAAACAGTTTACAAAAAATATTTTTATAATTTTTTCAAGTAAGTAAAAATTTACTATAATTGCACAATACTTAAAAAGTGCATTCAATACTTCACTCCTGAAGTAGGCACAATGATACGTACAAAAGTATGCGTTAATGTAAGTACACGGATACGCACACGGGTTGATACAAGTTTAGGCAAGAGAGTTTTCTTATAAAACCAGATTAAATGCATATGTGTGTAATACATAAATTTTAACTGCTTGTCTTTTTAAAGAATAATTATCATATTTTTCTTGAAACTTGTTTCTGTCACCCCAGGCTTTTATTATTTCTTTGACTCCTTCATCAATTAAATTTAAAAAAGCACACTGGTCATGATTTTAATGGATGACCTATATAAAAATAAACAAAAACTTTCTATAAAGTATTTGGGAAGTGAGGTTATATTACGCACCGCCCCGAGCTGGCGAGAATCACAATAAAAAATTGGAGAAACTCCAATAACCGTATGGAGAATCTCCAATCGAGTAAGGTTCAGGGCGCCTCCAATCGGAAATTAGAGAAACTCCATGTATGCACAGTATAAAACTCTGGGGGGGGGGTGAGCGAAGCGAGCAGGGGGGTACCCTGAAAAGAGCTCCTCCTGGATATGACTATATAATATAGGAAGATAGTAACCTAAAACATATAAAAAATATATATATATTTAAAAAAATATTTTTACAATGTTTTCAAGCAAGAATAAAAATTATATTCACTATATATATTTTACTATATTATATAGTTGTTTTTTTCTCCCACAGATTCAAGTGAAAGAGATAGGAACAATATTAAGAAAAAATGTACATAAAAGCGTAGATTCAAAGTTACAAACGTAATGACAAGTCCAGGTAAGGGAGTAGGTACAATTTAGTAACAAGAGTAGTTATCAAATTTGTAACAATGTTATGAACAAGGTTTATAAAGTTATTTACAATAGAAAGCACAAGAAGATAAAAAAAGATTATGCTCAAGGCCAGAATCAGTGTTAAAAATTAAAAAAAAAAAATAAATAAATAAATAAAGAACTAGAGCATAGGAGTAGAAGCAGATGTAGAAACAAATGCATGTGTAGAAGGTTCAACAATAGAAGCTTAAGTAAAAAAAAGGTACTAAGCACAAGATTATTAACATATGTAGGAAGAAGAAAAAGTCAACAGACGTAGTAAAGAGAGTCAGAAAAAAATATTCAAGAGACGTGAATAGTAGCAAGGTTATGAAACAGGAAAAGTTAATAAATAAAAAGACAAAAATAAGTCGGTAAAAGCATAAAAACAGATTTTAAACTAAGGATAGAAATGAAAGTATGATCAAAGATAAGAACAAAGTAGTCTTAGAGTTAGAAATAAAAGCATGAAAAAAATTCAAAGTACAGTTATCACCGTGATAGTAACAGATACATAAACATGAGCATATTCTTGGGTAAGAGCCTAGTTATAAAAAGCAGTAAGTGCAACGGTAATAACAAGGGTAGTTACAAGGGTTTGGAGTAAGATGAAAGGTAGGAACAAAGGTAGGCACAAAATGAGGTGCAGGTGTAGTCACAATCTATAAGAGTAGAAACAATGGTATGTATCACAGTAGATTCAAGCATAAAATTCTTGGGGTTGGCGAGCGAAGCGAGCAGGGGTACCCCCCAGTATATATATATATATATATATATCCACTAGGCTTCGGCGCGGCCCGGAAATTGGTTAAATTTTCAGCGACTGCCTATATATGTTTTTTCAAAAAGCTACATAACCCTATTTTTAATCAAACTTGATAACTACTCTAGTAACTACATTGTACCTACTCCGGTACCTGGACTTGTCTCAGGGCACACCTGCACGTCGGCTTTCTCCCAATCAACCTACTCTGATTGATATCGAAGTTAACCTTAGGACACCAGTTTTCAGCCATGAGCACCCTCTTTCACTTTGTTATTATTTTCATACTTCAATTTATAACTTTGAACGTATGTTGTTCTTTTTTTTTTTTTTTTTTTTTTTCTTAACATCTAACCCCGGGGTGGGATTCTGAAATCACATTACGGTAAGGTAAGGCAATCTAGAAAAAGTTATGGTATGTTAAGGTAAGGAGTAAAATACGTCAACCAAAAAGTATAATACGGCACGAAATTGAAATTCAAATGTTATTAATTTTAATTAGAAATATATAAATATTTGAAATTAAAACATGAAAATAATCACATTTAGTAATAAACAATCGAAGCAATTTTAAAAGTGAGTGAAATGCATAACCTACAATTTGTGTGGTCAGTTTTACAATTAATCGTAACGATAGGTACCAATGTGTTTTACTCATATTTTTTGAAGATATTTGATAAATAGAAACAATTAAGTCTTTTTTACAAATCAGCTTAGAAAAAATTTATATTGTAACCATAAAAAAAAATGTTGTTATTCAGTAATGAACTGTAAGACCTATAAAATTGTATACAAGTACTATGAATAAAAATATTACTTTATTAATAATGTGTATGAAAAAAAAACTGTACATAACATTTTTTGTAGATAAAATTTTTAAAAGATATATTAAAAATAAATATCTAAAATAAAGAATAAAAAAGTTTTGTTTTTAAAATTTTAATAAATTACTATGAGAATAATTTGAATATAAAAATATATGGTATAATTCAAATTACAAATGAAAATTTTATTAGCACATGAAAAATAAATATGTTTATTTTATAAGGCTTTTTTATAGCAGACGATAATCCGTAAACTAATTTTTGACGATTATAAAAAATTCCCGATTCTGTCGGCTTTACAGCGTGAATGGTAAAAAAATTGTTTCCAAATTAATCTAAAAAATCATAGAAACATAAATAATATTGGTAAAAATGAGTATGGAAAGTTTAAAACTGACAACCCGTACGTATCTTTTTCGCTTGGGGTATTATTCGTGGTGAACAACAAGGCTTTTTCATCAGCTCTGAAATAAAAACTGTAATAAAGTTGTCAGAATTATAGAGTAATTAACAGAATTTGATACTAACGTGTTCAAAAAGCTAAAAAATTCGTAAAAAATTAAATAAAACTACAAAATATTGTTTTGGTTTCACCACGATAAAAGTAAGTCGTCTGTTATGAAAAAGCCTTATACAGTATTAGATATTAACGTATGAATAAAAAAATTATTACATTCATGAACATATGAGTATTTTTAAACATAAATTCTGTAATTTCTTCAATTTAAAATACTTTGTTCTACGCGCTTTAAGAGCGAACGCTTATAAATTAAGATTTTTTTTTGTTTTATCAAAATATTATTTATTTTGTTGCCAACATGTAATTAACTAAACAAATTGTAGGTTCTACATTTCAATCACTTTTAAAAATTTTTAGATATTTGCTTTGATTGTTTATTACAACATTTTTTATATGGTTACAATATAAATTTTTTCTAATCTAATCTGTAAAAAAGACTTAATTATTTCTATTTATCAAATATCTTCAAAAAATATGAGTAAAATACAATGGTATCACTACGATTATTTGTGAAACTGACCACACAAATTGTAGGTTATACATTTCACTCACTTTTAAAATTGCTTCTATTGTTTATTACTAAATGCCATTATTTTCATGTTTTCATTTCAAATATTTATATATTTCAAATTAAAATTAATATAATTTGAATTTCAATTTCGCGCCGTATTATACTTTCTGGTTGACGTATTTTACTCCTTACCTTATAACAGCTAGCGCGTTGATTAAATTCGAATTCGGCGAAGAGGCAGATGTCGTGTCAGAGGCTTTGAATGAGCTTGAGCTCAAGCCTGAAGGTACGCTGATCGATAAAAGCGGTAGGCTGCTGAAATGGCTGTTAGGCAATTATTCAGCGGAAGACTTTCTCGCAACAGAGTCTGAGAAGGCGGACGAGGTTAAAGTTAAGCGTGAAAATCTAAGAGCCACCTTCATAGCGACGACAATGTGGGAGAAGTCTGGATCGACAATAATCGATCCAAACTACACCACAAGCGGCACACACCCCTTTGCTGTCCTCATGGACGAAGAAATAGTCCGAGAGATGGCTTCAAGACTCCAGGAGGAATACTCGAGCATTCAGGAGTATGATCGAAACCCGGGACGGGGGAATTCGGCTGAGCATGAAAAACCGGACTGGGAGGACAACATTAACGCCGAGGTGCTCAAAGCCATAACATCGGTGGCGGAAGAGCTTCAGGCGTTGAAAAGGTCAAGTGAGGACACCAGGGCAAGATTGGCACCAGTGGAGGCTGATAGGTACCGTCAGCCAGATCGGAACCGGGGACCGGGGGGCCCGGTTTCCTCGACAATAAGGCCAAAAATGCAGAACTCGTTGAACGACTGCAGTATTTCGACCGACGGCCATGTACCGCACACTGGGGTCAATTTTTGCGAGACGACAGTGCGGGAAGCGAGGAATAGTTCCAGTCCTCTAGTTGTGAGGCAAGACAGAGAACAAAAGCTGGAACAACAGATTAAGGCCTTGCAAGCCGAGCTCGAACAATTAAGAAGCCATGGGCAGACGGCTGATTTAGCCACTCAGGAGTCGATCCAGGCTCAAGGCAATCCGATGAAGCCAATCGACGTTGGCATTATTGTTCGAAGATGGAATATTAGATTCAGCGGCGATAGCGAATCTAGTATTGAACAATTTTTATTGCAAATAGAGGAATACAATAGACTCGCTGGTTTGACCGGTTCTCAATTGTTGGATGCATTACCAATGATTCTAACCGGTATAGCAGCTACGTGGTTCCGTAACGTGCGGGACACGATCAACTCATGAGAGAACTTTTGTCAAGAAGCCCGTGAGTGGTACGGAGTTGGACACTACCAGCAGACCGCAAGGATGGAAGCAACAACCCGGACTCAAGGTGAAAACGAGCCGGTGCGGACCTATTTGACATGCTTGCAGTCTTATTTGCTAAAAATTATACCGATACCGACTGAGAAAGAACCAATTGACTTCATGTTAACGAACATGTTACCTCGATTACGCAGGCAGATCAGGCGTGAAGAGGTTAAGTCAATTAAAGGCTTATTGAGCCAAGCGGTCGAGATCGAAAGAATTACCAATATGGAATTGGTGTATAAGCCACCTCCATCACCGTCTACGTCAGTATGGCCTAATCTGGCTTATAGAGATGATTGAGCTAATAGAATACCGAAAGTTAACATAGCCGCAACGGCTGCGGAAGGCAGGTCTGCCGAGACTTCGGTTATTAGCCGTCTCGAGACTGTGCTTAGCAAACTCGAGACTAATTGTATGTCGTTTGGAAAGCCTACGGATCCAAGACACCAAGGTTCATACAAGTCTAGAAGGACCAAAGCAAGACGTAAGTCGACGGATGACGAAGAGGCTAGAAGCTCATCTCCAGGATCGAGTAAGAGTGATGAAAGTAAGGGAAGTCCTGGCAAAGGTTCTCTAGTTAAGTGCTTGGAATGCGGGCAAAGAGGGCACATAAGGTTTAGTTATCCTGAACGGCCGGAAAACGAACAACCGGCGGAGTAGAAAGTCATAAATTCTACTCCGCCAAAGTTGCGGCCGAGCCATCACTCGGAGATGGCACCCAAGCTTGTCCAGTTGGTCAGATAAATACTGAGCAAGCTAGTAAACATAAGATGGCAGCAGGTATCTGGAAAATTCAATTGTGGGTTATTAAGAAATTTAATCTCAAAGATACAGCTGTGGTTATGACCGAATTAACGAAGTCAAGGTTAACCGGTCAGGCCGACAAGTGTTTGCTGAGGAAGAATCTGACTGATGCAGCCATCAGCTATCTGGTCAGAGAGCTGGACGGCTGGAGATTGAAAGAGGTTTTAAGTCAAGAAAAACCTAGAAAATTTTGAAGGTTAGGAGTCGTGGATGACGGGCTTGGCGATTGTAAGCCCAACGACTTGATTAACCAGACAGTCGGTAATTACAATATCTGGCTAGAAACTTGGATCGCAAAACTGGAGCAAGAACCGTCGGAAGAATAAATTCAACCACCGAGGGATGCGTCCGAAAATCCTGACACTCACAAGTGTCAAGCAGCGTGCACTCGGGTGTTATGGAGATTGTTTTAATCTGGGCCATGTGACGATATGGGAATTGATGTAATCCCTACTTAAGTAAGCTGCGTTCTTGGGATTTTCGAGGTAACGAATCCCGGATACGTCACCTCTGGGAGGGGACTGTAAAAGCTAGTGAGTTGATTAAATTCGAATTCGGCGCTAACTGTTATGGAACGCAGATGCGGATCGGTAAGTCAGGTGATGACGAGATCTACCGATCAGCATTACTCTAATTTCAGCGCTTGGCGCGATCACACGTGTGTCAGAGAGCGAATATACTTATTTACTTTTTTGTGTTGTTAGATAACTTTATCGAGGTTGTGTTAGATAAAGTTATCAGTGAGAAGTTGTGTAGATTTTCCAGTGATCCAGTTGTCATTGGATCGGAGCGGGGAAGGCGAACATCCCACGGAAAGTCAGCGTGCGGCCTTGGAAGGCATTGTCGTCTTGTGTGAAGCCAATCGGGCTGGTAGTAATTATCATTATTATTGTTTAATCAAGCGAAGGTGCACCTGCTAGAAAAGTAAGCCCGCGTAGCGGTTGATCATTGAGTATTTGTTCGTGTGATAGTTAGAGTCGGAGTGTGTGTGTGAAGTACAGTAAGTACTTAGATTTTGTATCGGAGTTAGTCCACGCCTTTGTTCTTTTGGCGCGCTGCAGCAAGCAGACGAGCGCGAGTGTGTGTGTGTGTGCGTCGGTGTGTTAGTAGCGACCACAACACAGACGACGAACTTTATTTTTGTAAAATCAATTTTCGTCGACTTAAGACTTTGAGTCATTCGGGTTTACTTGTTTGTAAACAATCGGGTAGACTTAATTTGAGATACCATGTAACTTTGGAGACAAGAACATTGCCAACCGTAGGGTTCAGTTCTTTGAGTTCGCTTTTTGAAATTAGCTCTAACTCGGCAAGAAGTTGGTTGTTAGGTGTGTTTAGGTTCAAATTCGTAGGTATAAAATGTATTATGTTATCTTTATTTCCCGTGAGGGCGTCTCGGGTGAGTCTCACTGCCAGTTGTTCAGGGGGTTTCGATCGGAGTGCTAAAAGGATTTAGGATTGGGGGTATAATTGGCGGAATGGTTTTAACGCTTGTGAAAATATCATTGTTAATATTTGCCGTAGTACTTTTCGAACTCAGAGGTATCAAATTTGAATTTGATTGTTTTGTAGGAGATTCTAGCTGCGAGGATTGAAGGGTCGTTTTGGCCATATCTCGAGGGCGAGTAACTTTCTCTTGATCTAGTGTCATAGTCTTTGCGGAATTTCTTGAAGAGCCGGAATCTTCGCTAGACATGATTTTGGTGTTTTCGAGATTAAAAGTGTCATCAAAAGTTGTTGGGGGTATTTTAGGTGTGATGAGAGTGGATGATAAGGGAGGATTTTTGAATTCTGAGTCATCGGTCAGTTACCATATATCTAAGTCTAACAAAGATTGTGTATTGTTCAAAATTTGTCTATTGTCTGTGTCAATAAGGTCATTTTTCAAATAGCCTGGATCACTGTGGACTTCAGAGTGATCCGCTTCGTGATAGTTAGCTCCTAGGTCGAAATTTTCGAGGAGTTTTTCCCGTTTTCCAGAGTCCCACCACAAAGAATTAAATTCTTCGATAAACTCTTCTTTCTCCTCAGAGTTGAAGTTGGAAGGTTTGAGCTGAGCTTAGAGTTCCAAATTTGATTTTTCAGGGGTAGTCTCGTAGAGTTCTTCTTCATCAGAAGATGAGGAGTCATCATCATTTGCTGGAGGTTTCACTCTTTTTGATGAAAAATCAAAGAATGCTTTTCTTGATGCGGGTTTTTGGAAATGGGTGACTACATCTTCAAAACTATCTGATGGTACTATTGTTTCATCGAACTCGCTTATGCCAGAAATCTCATCTTGTTCTTGGTTTCTGACTTCAGACTCGGTGGCAGGCGATGTGGTTGTTGTGTTGAGTGGTTCTACCAAACTAGGTATTAAGGATCGGCTTTGCAAGGGTACAGGCGCATCGGAGGCGCTTTCGGTTTCGTCTGAAGTTTCTATCTCTGAGGTAGAGCTGTCGGCGTTTGCTTGATCGATGGGTGTAGTATTTTTCAGCTTTACCTGTTGATTTCGTTTGAGTCTTAGACGAGAGGCGATAGTATTACCTGGAAGATTTCCCTGACCAGATACGTTCGGCGATACATGAGTTTTATTTTTGGACCCTTTTGGTCTACCTCTTCGCGAAGGGCAGGCTTGCGCGGTGTCAGAGAAGTTTTCTTCTTTGCTTTTATTGTGGGCTTGTTGAGCAAGGGATGTTTTTGTTGGTTTGGGTTTCTGAATAGGTAGTATGGTTTTTGTTTTGTTTTTCTTCAAAGATTGAGAAGCTATGTTTGTCGACTTTTCGTTTTCTACCTCTTTCTGGTCCATCAGATTTCTTGAAAGCCAGTCGGCGTTAGTGTTAAGCCTTCCAGGCTTGTAACGGAATATGTATCTATAGCCACGCAGTCGGGCTCTCCAGCGGTTTTATCTTGACATTGGATTTTTTATTGAATCAATCTATTGTAAAGGTTCATGGTCGGCGTATACATAGAAAGTGCGACCGTAAAGGTAGTGTCTGAAGTACATGATGCCTAGGACTACAGCTAAACACTCTCGCTCAGTGGCAGAGTAGTTTCTTTGATGTTTATTGAGCGTTTTTGACATATATGCAATAGGTTGATCATTATTTGGTTTGCCTTGACTCAAAACGGCCCCGACTGCATGTGTACTAGCATCGGTTGTTAGGATGAAAGGTTTAGAGAAGTCTGGGCAAATAAGAACTAATGCCGTGCATAGAGCTGTCTTTAGTTTTTCAAAACTGGCTTTTTGGCTCTCTTCCCAGCGGAATTTACAATTTTTCTTGAGAAGGTCGTTTAGAGGTTTTGCAATTTCAGAGAAATAGTGGATAAATCGGCAATAATAAGAACAGAGTCCAAGAAAAGAACGGACGTCCGAAGTACTCTTTAAGACGGGAAAATATTGAATATCTTTGATTTTTCCCCGGTCAGGTTTGACTCCAAATTGATCGATATGGTGTCCCAAGTATTTTACTTCGGGGGTTAAAAATTCGCATTTTTCGATTTTTAATCTGAATCTGGCATTAAAAAATCTTTGAAAAGCTTCATTAACCTTTCTTTCGTGATCTTCAACAGAGTTGGGGAAGATGATTAAGTCATCTAGGTAACTGAACAATTCGATTGCTTGTAATCCGGTCATGATGGCGTCCATCAATCTTTGGAATGTCGGGGGAGCACAGCAAAGTCCAAAAGGCATGGCTGTAAATTCAAAATGCCCGTAAGGCGTTGAGAAAGTGGTTTTAGCTCTGTCATCCGGGTGCATAGGTATTTGGTGGAATCCGTTAACGAGATCAAAAACTGAAAAGTATTTGGACTTGCCTAAGGACTCCAGTATTTCTTGAACGTTGGGAAGTGGATAGGCGTCTGGAATTGATAATTCGTTGAGCTTTCTGTAATCAATAACAAGACGATGTTGATTTTTACCGTCGGGGCCAGGACGCTTTGGAACTATCCATAGAGGCGAGTTCCAAGGGCTAGAGGAGGGTTCGATGATTCCTTTCTTCAGCGAGTCGTCTACTTGCCTTCTAATTTCTTCGTGCAATTTTGGAGGATAACGATATTAATGTGTATATATTGGTTTGTCACTGGCTAACGGAATGGTATGTTGTACTCGATGTGTGCGAGGAGGGTCGTCGCCAGGTATATGAAGAGATATGGAGAGCGTTCAACCACTCTCTTCAATTGAGCTAGGGATGCCTTGTCGTGATGTTTTCTTTTCAGAAGGTCAAATATTCGAGGTACTCTCTGTTCAGGAGGACAAGGCGTTCCCTCGACCTCAGAATGGAAGAAGTCGTCAGAACTATCGAGTTCAAAGGGATACAGATCTTGCACCGGTATTTCGACTTCTTGAGGTTCGTTTTTCATGTTAATGGCTAACACGTAACATGAACCTTTTTCATGGGTGGTAACGGCTGACTCGCCGATAAATATTCCGGTAGGGGTTTGTATTCGGAGAAGATACGCCTCCTCTTTTGGAGAGCTTTCCAACACAAGAATTTCTATCGCACCTTTACAACGTGCTGGCAACGTGTATCTTGTGGACAGAGCTTTACCTTGTTTTCGACGAGCTTTATGATGGAAAATAGTCGAAGGTATTTTGCTGGACATAGGTTGAGTGTCGGGAAAGGTGTTTTGACTTTGAAGTGTTCGTCGAGTGTCAGAAAATTCTGTAGGGGATTCGGAAGATTCAGAATCGCTGTTGTCTGTAGCGCTGGAGAAATAAATGTCTTGAGTGCCATTCTGAGTGATTAATTGATTATTGGCCAAGTCAATTTGACCCTTTTCAATTTGGAGATAACGAGAGCCGAGAATGGCATCTTCTTCAAGCGAAGAACTTTCAGGGAGGACGTGAATGTGATGTTTCCTACCGTCCCTTTCTTTGAAAGTAACAGTACCAAGAGTGTAGACAAGTTCTGCTCCGATCCTGGTCAGTTGAAGAGTACGATTTTTATTGATTTTATACGTGGGATTTAGAGATTGAATTTTAATTACACTCTGCGCCGGTGTCAATTAAAACGCGCCCTTTTCCGACTTTAAATATGTCATTAATAATTTTGATCTTAGTTGAGCCATAGGAAATTTTCTTTCTTTCTCAATGGTTTCTAGGATTGTAAATTTGAGGTGAATACGTATCGAAATCGTTAGTAGGTTTGTCTATATTAGGGGTGTCGCTACTCTGGGCGGTTGAATTTCCGGAAAAGGTTTCTGAACCAGAGGATTCTGATTCAGAGCAATCTGAGTCTGAGGATAGGCCTTCAAGAAAAGAATCAGGAAGAATTTTCATCTTCCCTGCTTACTTAAGTCTCCGGAGTTTCTTCAAAGTTCTTTTGCTGATAACACCATCTTGTAAAAAAGGGGCATCATCGTGAATTAGATGGAATATATGTTTTTGTTTACAAATACGAATTGTAATTTTACTATGAGCGTCGACTTGATTATTATCTTCTCCCTGGATTGTAATGGGAGGGTGAGGATAGTAGAAAACCAAGTCTTTAAAAACAGAAGCTTTGATAACATTCGCTTCATTGGTTTGTGCAGCGGAACATGTTACGACGCCCTTTTTGAATAGGTAATTTTAAATTTTTATGGTTGGTGCAATTTTCTCGCCGCAGACTTTCCGTAATCCCGCGTTTTGAATGTTTTCACCGATCGGCGCTCGGGGCTCTGAGAGCGCGGGAAGCTCGCCGTCCGGACGAGCTTGTCTCCAGTTTAAATTCTCGCTATGAGAGATATTTGTGAGAATATTCGTTGAAGTCGGGGCTCGTGGAGTAGGGGTGTAAGGACCTGGGGATCCGGGTCTACCAGGCTGCTTTTCGTAATAGTTATTAGGAAAGTAAGCTGATGTTGCGGAATTAGAATAGGGCGAGTGAAAAGGAGGCATAGGCACTGGGGGGTAGTAGTGAGGCATAGGAGCATAATAGGGCATATAAGGGTGAAAATTTGGATAAGAGAAGGGAGAGGAAAAGGGGCTTGTCGACCTATTAGGGTATCGACCTCTAGGGCTCTCAGACCTAGGGCGGGAGTAACGATCTGATGATCCGGATTGATTGGATTGGCTCTGTCTTTCTGGGTTTTTCAGGATACTCGAAGGTTTTTCGTAATGCAGAGAAGGGTGAGCATCCAGTTTACCTTCTGCTGTGTAGGTCATTGTTCTAGGCATTTTTATATCGTTATGGTCATAAGAATATGAGATGTTTCTATCGAAGTTTCGGGGGTCGTTAAAATCAGAGTATTTAACATTATGGCGGTCGTGAGATGATTCTCTTTCGGGTGTCCCAGGTCATCCATAAGGGCTAGGAGATCGCGATCGTGGAGGCGGTTTTTAGGTGGAGGAATACTCTACGTTAGCATGGTTAGGTGCTCCGATGTTAACCCATTCCTCTACATACAGAGCTGCGTTTAAGGTTTCGGAAAAATTAACAGGATTATAGTTAGACATTTGATTACGGATAACAGAAGGTAATCCGCGAATGAAATATTGAGTAGCAAGGTCTTCGAAAAGGGCCTTATTATGTCTCTTGATGTCATTGTCATCTACTCCCTTGTTTTTTAGTTTCGTGGCAGCACGGACTATAGCTGAGAGTCTATAGTGAAAATTTAAAACAGATTCGTTCTGTCTCATATAAGAGTCTGAAATAAGGTTAAGGTAATAAGATAGGGATCGTTTTTGAGAAAAACGGTCCTGAAGATATTTCCGGAGCTGGTCTAAAGTGTCAAAAACTTTTCCGTCAAGACTTGTTTTAGCCTTGCCGGTCAAGCGAGAAATAACTCCTTGAAGGAAAAGTTCTTTTGGGTTGCGTCTGTAACTCGTTGGTCGTAACTTTCCACATCCTGCAACCATGGGCGCAGGGGTGTGGAACCAGTGTAAAAAGGGATTGCAGCAAGAGCGCTTTGCATCATTGCTGATGATTGAACGTTTGCGAACGCGGTTCGTGACTAGTTTAATGTAGCTGCCATTGTAGACATATTTTTGGCCATCCGGCGGGCGTGATGTAATTCAGCCGCCTTCTTTTGGTCATTGTCTGCAAGGGCTTCAATCTCGTCCAAAGTTAGATTCGCGAGATTAGCCATATTGAATACTTATAAATTAAAAGAAAAACGTCGTTGAATAGAAGTAAAAATTTTTATACTGGAAGAAGAGAAAAAAAAATCTAACGTCACGATTATTCGCGAAACTCCAGGTAATAAAGTGTGAAATGTATACACTTTAAGTGGGTCAAATTCAGCGCGATGAGCGGGTCAGATTCCGAAAGCGTTTGTGTGTGTAAGTGTGTCGTTAAATTAGCCAAAAATGTCGAGGTCGGCAAAAAAAAGTGTCACATTTTATCTTGAAAAAGAAATTTTCTTTCAACCATTCGTCAAAAGTGACCAGTATCAGATAATAAAAGCTTTTTCCTGTCTTTTTTTTTTTTTTAATTTTTAGTATTATAAAGAAAAGGAATCTAAATAAAAAATTATACGCTAAGTATGATTTAAAAAAAATACTTTTAAAAAAGTAATATTTACGGTGATTGGTTTTTTTATAAGAAGTCTAAATAAAAAGTTATACGCTAAATATAATAATCTTTTTCTGAAAATGAATTAATGAAAGAAGTGAAATCAAAAAATTTATTACGAATGACTTGAGGCCGAATTACTTATTATTTGAAAATAATTTCTCTTCTAAAAGATGATCATATTATGTTGAATCACCTTCAATATACGTAAAGTTAACAATTTTTCAATTATAGCACATACATGGGATAACACATGCAAATTGCACACAATTCAAACACTTTTTGAAATGAAAATAAAAACAAAGAAAATAAATTCTTTGCGATGTGTATACTTGATTAGAGTTCTTAAACCAATAAATTAAATAAAGAAAGTGTCTAGGTACCATCGCCGTGTACCGTATTCGGTGCACGGTGCACGGTACACGGTACCAAATAAGAGTTACTTTAGACACTCTGTGAATTTAAGTGGGTTATTTAGGATGGGTAATTAGATTTAAAGTAAAAACTAGTAGTTTTTTAAACTTAAGTGGGTTATTTGGAATAAATTATAGGATCTAAAGTAAAAAGCTACCGTGTACCGTGTACCGTGTACGGTACACGGCGATGGTACCTAGACACAACCTTAAATAAAACTGAGTTATATACTCAAAACTCCCACAATTTTTACCACACTGTGGATATTCAAAGATAACTATGAGCACTGCACTATTAGTTATAAAAATAAAAAAATAAAAATCTAAGTAATAAAATTTAAATTAAATAATGTATCCAGTGACCGGTTTCGTTGTTATTGCAACTCATCAGACTGGAGTAAAATTTGAAACTAAATGAAAAACTCAAAAAGCAGAAGCTTATATAGAGTATACTACCACTACACACCTAGCCACTCAGACTAGCTTTCAAACGAAAATCAAAACAAAGAAAATAAATTCTTTGTGATGTGTATACTTGATGAGAGTTCTTAAACGAGAGTATATAACTCAGTTTTATTTAATTTATTGGTTTAAGAACTCTCATCAAGTATACACATCACAAAGAATTTATTTTCTTTGTTTTGATTTTCGTTTGAAAGCTAGTCTGAGTGGCTAGGTGTGTAGTGGTAGTATACTTTATATAAGCTTCTGCTTTTTGAGTTTTTCATTTAGTTTCAAATTTTACTCTAGTCTGATGAGTTGCAATAACAACGAAACCAGTCACTGGACAAATTATTTAATTTAAATTTTATTACTTAGATTTTTATTTTTTTATTTTGATAACTAATAGTGCAGTGCACATAGTTATCTTTGAATATCCACAGTGTGGTAAAAATTGTGGGAGTTGTGAGTATACGGGGTGGGCAACTTTAATCAATCCAGCTGAATAACTTGCTTGGAAAGGCCCAAATCGAAAAAAATGTGGAGACCAAAGTTTCATGATTTTTTGGGGCTAATAAAATGGCCCAGCCGAAATAGGGCCTATACCTTTATTTTAGGCCCTACGAGCCTCAACTTCGTTTTTTTCAATAGGAACCCCTATTTTTGACCCCAGATTCGGAAAGAGCGAAAAATTTTACGATGTTGAGGTATTTTATGAAATTTTTTTTGGGCCTATCTGAGCCGAGATAGGGCTTTTATCTTTATTTTGGGCCTTACGGACTCTATCCCTGAGTTTTCAATGGGAAAACCCTACTGTTGGCCCCAGATTCGGAAAGAGCGGGAAATTTTACGATTTTTGGGTATTTTTCGAAATTTTTTTGGGCCTATCTGAGCCGAGATCGGGCCTTTATCTTTATTTTGGGCCTTACGGACTCTATCCCCGAGTTTTCAGTGAGAAAACCCTACTTTTGGCCCCAGATTTGGAAAGAGCGGAAAATTTTACGATTTTTAGGTATTTTTTTGAATTTTTTATGGGCCTTATTGAGGCCCTGCAGGACCCGTTTATTAAGAACCTCTGGTAACGCTCACACCTAGGGCCTCAGGTTGGGCCCTACGGAATTAAAGTCCGTTTTTTTAAATGCGAACTCCTATTTTTGACCCCAGATTCGGAAAGAGAGGGAAATTTTACGAATTTTAGGTATTTTTTGAAATTTTTCATGGGCATATCTGAGCCGAGATAGGGCTTTTATCTTTATTTTGGGCCTTACGGACTCTATCCCCGAGTTTTCAGTGGGAAAACCCTACTGTTTGCCCCAGATTCGGAAAGAGCGGGAAATTTCACGATTTTTAGGTATTTTTCGAAATTTTCTTGGGCCTATCTGAGCCGAGATAGGGCCTTTATCTTTATTTCGAGCCTTACGGATTCTATCTCCGAGTTTTCAGTGGGAAAACCCTACTTTTGGCCCCGGATTCGGAAAGAGAGGGAAATTTTACGAATCTCAGGTATTTTTTGAAATTTTTCATGGGCCTTGTTGGGGTGCTTGTTTAGCGTGAGTCCCCTTGCCACCCACGATGGGGTGCTTGCTTAACGTCAGTCCCCTTGCCACTCACGATGGGGTGCTTGTTTAGCGTGAGTCCCCTTGCCTCTCACGATTGAGAGATTTTCTGTTTCATTAACCACGACGCAAGTGTTCAAAATTTCCACCTTGCGGTTGAAGGCATAAATTTATTCGCCTTTGAAAATTTTGAACAGTCTTTAGCAATGTTGCTCTTGGAATGGCGTTACATGCTTGACGTATGCGCTGTATCATATCCTCTCTTGTAGTCGGACGTTGAGCGTATACTACGTTTTTTACGTAACCCCACAAATAAAAGTCAGGTGACGTCAAATCAGGTGAACGAGCAGGCCAGTTAAAGGGACCTCCCCGTCCAATCCATCTCCCGTGGTAGTTTTGATTCAAAAACTACCTTACAATTTGTGAATAATGGGGTGGGGCCTCATCTTGTTGTATCCACATTCTTTGTCTGGTAGCAAGATCAACATCTTCTAACATCTCTGATAATCGATCTCTCAGTAGTTCTAAATACGTGTGTCTGTTGACATTCGCATCAAAAAAATACGGACCTACTAAATAGCCATTTACTATGCCACACCAAACCATGACGCTCAACGATTTTGTCTATTCACAGTCCTGTACCAGTGGGGGTTTTCATTGAACCAGTAGTGGCAGTTATGTCTATTCAATGTTCCGTCATTTTTAAATGTAGCTTTTTCGGAGAAAAGCACGTACTTAAAAAAGTCAGCATCTTGTGCAATTCTAGCTAAAGCCCAGTTGCAGAACTGGACTCTCATTTGAAGATGCACTGGCTGCAACTCACGAACCAATGTTATATGGTACGCATGATATTTAAGTTTCTTCAAAATGTGTAACACAGTTCGTCGTGGAATCCCAGTTTGAGGACGACTAACCTGAGGGTCGAGATGAGTAGCAGCTAAGATTGTTAGAACGCGAACGTCATTTTCGTCGTACTCACGACGTCTGCGTTGACGAGTAAGATGTCCACCACGAGCTCTGTTAGTTAAGGTGCGTATTGTCCCATTATTTGGGTGACGCCTGTGAGGAAAACGTTCAGCATATCGACGTGCTGCTGCTCAAAAGTTATTTTGACACTTACCAAGGATAGGTAGTAAATCAACGATCTCGTTAGCTGGATAATCAGCCATTTTTCGGTTGAAATTTATACAAACACGAAAACAATAAGTGAATTGAAAGAAATCTTAGTGAGGTAAATTAAGCACATGCACGCTCTGTTTGTTATTCAATTGTACAAAAAAGCATGAATATTAAAAAAAATTGAATTTTTATCTACGAAATTCAGAGGGCGCTAAACTCGCTCATAAAAAAATAGAAAAGTTTATTGAATTTCAAGAATTTTTAAGAATTTATGAGGAATCGATTTCCGTTGCTAACATTTCTAAAAAACTAGTTTATTATTTACTTTTTACAAGATTCAGGCATTTCTGATTTTGCTTCGAACTTTATATCCAATGTACTTTATGAATAAATGGGACCTACGGGGCCTTGGTAAGGCCCAAAAATTTCTAAAAACATGAAAAAACCAAAAAAGTTTTCTACTTTTTCCGAAACCTAGTAAAAAGTAGTCGTTACCACTTAAAAAATAAATTTTGGGTCCGTAGGACCCGATCTAATGCCCTGTTCCCGATTCCGACCATCTAAGCTGACCCAAAGATACTTTTTCATTGCATGTACTCAAAAAAAAATTCGTCTACTCGATAAAGTTCGAAGCAAAATCTGAATTGCCTGAATCTTGTAAAAAGTAAATAATAATCTAGTTTTTTAGAAATGTTATTAACGGAAATCGATTCCTCATAAATTCTTAAAAATCCTTGAAATTCAATAAACTTTTCTATTTTTTTATGAGCGAGTTTAGCGCCTTCTGAATTTCGTAGATAAAAATTTAATTTTTTTTAATATTCATGCTTTTTTGTACAATTAAATAACAAACAGAGCGTGCATGTGCTTAGTTTACCTCACTAAGATTTCTTTCAATTCACTTATTGTTTTCGTGTTTGTATAAATTTCAACCGAAAAATGGCTGATTATCCAGCTAACGAGATCGTTGATTTGCTACTTATCCTTCGTGAGTGTCAAAATAACTTTCGAGCAGCAGCACGTCGATATGCTGAACGTTTTCCTAACAGGCGTCACCCAAATAATGGGACAATACGCACCTTAACTAACAGAGCTCGTGGTGGACATCTTACTCGTCAACGCAGACGTCGTGAGTACGACGAAAATGACGTTCGCGTTCTAACAATCTTAGCTGCTACTCATCTCGACCCTCAGGTTAGTCGTCCTCAAACTGGGATTCCACGACGAACTGTGTTACACATTTTGAAGAAACTTAAATATCATGCGTACCATATAACATTGGTTCGTGAGTTGTAGCCAGTGCATCTTCAAATGAAAGTCCAGTTCTGCAACTGGGCTTTAGCTAGAATTGCACAAGATGCTGACTTTTTTAAGTACGTGCTTTTCTCCGAAGAAGCTACATTTAAAAATGACGGAACATTAAATAGACATAACTGCCAATACTGGTTCAATGAAAACCCCCACTGGTACAGGACTGTAAATAGACAAAATCGTTGGAGCGTCATGGTTTAGTGTGGCATAGTAAATGGCTATTTAGTAGGTCCGTATTTTTTTGATGCGAATGTCAACAGACACACGTATTTAGAACTACTGAGAGATCGATTACCAGGGATGTTAGAAGATGTTGATCTTGCTACCAGACAAAGAATGTGGATACAACAAGATAGGGCCCCTCCCCATTATTCACAAATTGTAAGGCAGTTTTTGAATCAAAACTACCACGAGAGATGGATTGGACGGGGAGGTCCCTTCAACTGGCCTGCTTGCTCACCTGATTTGACGTCACCTGACTTTTATTTGTGGGGTTACGTAAAAAACGTAGTATACGCTCAATGTCCGACTACAAGAGAGGATATGATACAGCGCATACGTCAAGCTTGTAACGCCATTCCAAGAGCAACATTGCTAAAGACTGTTCAAAATATTCAAAGGCGAATAAATTTATGCCTTCAAGCGCAAGGTGGAAATTTTGAACACTTGCGTCGTGGTTAATGAAACAGAAAATCTCTCAATCGTGAGAGGCAAGGGGACTCACGCTAAACAAGCACCCCATCGTGAGTGGCAAGGGGACTCACGTTAAGCAAGCACCCCATCGTGAGTGGCAAGGGGACTCACGCTAAACAAGCACCCCATCGTGAGTGGCAAGGGGACTCACGTTAAGCAAGCACCCCATCGTGAGTGGCAAGGGGACTCACGCTAAACAAGCACCCCATCGTGAGTGGCAAGGGGACTCACGTTAAGCAAGCACCCCATCGTGAGTGGCAAGAGGACTCACGCTAAACAAGCACCCCATCGTGAGTGGCAAGGGGACTCACGTTAAGCAAGCACCCCATCGTGAGTGGCAAGGGGACTCACGCTAAGAAAGCACCCCATCGTGAGTGGCAAGGGGACTCACGCTAAACAAGCACCCCAACAAGGCCCATGAAAAATTTCAAAAAATACCTAAAATTCGTAAAATTTCCCTCTCTTTCTGAATCCGGGGCCAAAAGTAGGGTTTTCCCACTGAAAACTCGGAGATAGAGTCCGTAAGGCCCAAAATAAAGATTAAGGCCCTATCTCGGCTCAGTTAAACCCAAAAAAATTTCAAAAAATACCTAACAATTGTAAAATTTCCCGCTCTTTCCGAATCTGGGGCCAACAGTAGGGTTTTCCCACTGAAAACTCGGGAATAGAGTCCGTAAGGCCACAAATAAAGATTAAGGCCCTATCTCGGCTCAGATAAACCCAAAAAAATTTCAAAAAATACCTAACAATTGTAAAATTTCCCGCTCTTTCCGAATCTGGGGCCAACAGTAGGGTTTTCCCACTGAAAACTCGGGAATAGAGTCCGTAAGGCCCAAAATAAAGATAAAAGCCCTATCTCGGCTCAGATAGGCCCATAAAAAATTTCAAAAAATACCTAAAATTCGTAAAATTTTCCGCTCTTTCCGAATCTGGGGTCAAAAATAGGGGTTCCTATTGAAAAAAACGAAGTTGAGGCTCGTTGGGCCTAAAATAAAGGTAAAGGCCCTATTTCGGCTGGGCCATTTTATTAGCCCTAAAAAATCATGAAACCTTGGTGTCTTCATTTTTTTCGATTTGGGCCTTTCCAAGCAAGTTATTCAGCTGGATTGATTAAAATTGCCCACCCTGTACATACCAGGCCAAAAATACTCTTGGGCAACTCTCTTCAGAGTTTTATCTCGGCCCAAGTGTCCTCCAAGGGGTGCGTCATGTTTTTCTTTAAGGATATCATTCCTCGAAAACACAGGTGCCACCAGTTTCCAAGCGGAGTCGTCACCGACTGTTTCTTCAATTAAGTCGTCAGACTTGTAAAAATAAAGCTTGCCACCCACGACTTTCTATCTAAGGAACTTGCCTGAATTTCTCTGCACGGCTTTCATTTTATTTACATACCAGTCGTCCAGCTCTCCGTCAGGATAGCCTAGGGCTGCAACAGTCGTCTCGTCCTCCTCATACATACATGACAAGGCGTCGGGGACCACATTTAAGGAACCTTTCCGGTATTCCGTCGAAAATGTGTAGCTTTGCAGTTCTAGCGACCATCTTGCTAACCTGCCCGTCGCATTCGACAGTTTGTTTAGCCACTTCAGCGAATTGTGGTCCGTAATTACGGGGAATTCAAAACCTTCGACGTAACATCGAAACTTCCTCATCGCCTCGACTACTGCCAAACATTCACGTTCTGTCACCGTATAATTGCGTTGTGCTGGATTCCGAACTCGGCAAAAATACTCAATGACTCTTTCCTCGCCATCAATGGTTTGAGTCAAACATGCCCCGATACCAGTGTCTGAAGCATCGATCTGAATCACGAACGGCTGGGTAAAATCCGGCCTTGCCAGCACTGGGGCTGAGGCTAGCAGCACTAGGATTTTCTCAAACTACTGTTGTTGCTCACAAGGAGAGGTCACACCCTCCGGGTCACCGATCTTGACGAAACTTTGGGGATCGTTTTCTTATACCAAAAGATGAAGAAATCTACCAATCATCCCGTCTAATGGGCCTTTCATACCTAGTTCCTACATAGCTTATATCGTATTTTTAGCTCTTTTTGGGTTTTTTTGCAAATTTTCAAAAAATTCCTGCTCAAAGCCTATTGCACTTACAAAATTCTGCAACCCCGCATTTTTTTTGTTTTTTCATCTTCTTTTGAGAAAAAATATTTTTAAATCTAATTTTGAAGAAATAGTCCTTGTAAAATTAAGGTAATCAAAAACATTTTTTTACTGTTTTTTTGGTTTTATGAACTTAAACTGTACGTCGTCAGCCTTATCAAAATTATGTCTAAAAATATTTTTTTCTAAAAAATTCATAAAAAAACAAAGAAAATGTGGGGTTGCAAAATTCTGTAAGTGCAATAGGCTTTGAGCAGGAATTTTTTGAAAATTGGCACGAATAACCACAAAAGTCGCACAAAGGTTTAAAAGTGTCAAAACAAGTTGATTTTCAAAAAATTCCTGCTCAAAGCCTATTGCACTTACAGAATTCTGCAACCTCACATTTTCTTTGTTTTTTTATGAATTTTTTAGAAAAAATATTTTTAGACATAATTTTGATAAGGCTGACGACGTACAATTTAAGTTCATAAAACTAAAAAAACAGTAAAAAAATGCTTTTGATTACCTTAATTTTACATTGACTATTTCTTCAAAATTAGATTTGAAAATATTTTTTCTCAAAAGAAGATGAAAAAATAAAGAGAATGCGGGGTTGCAGAATTTTGTAAGTGTAATAGGCTTCGAACAGGAATTTTTTGAAAATTCGTAAAAAAACCCAAAAAGAGCTAAAAATACGATATGAGCTATGTAGGAACTAGGTATAAAAGGCCCATTAGACGGGATGATTGGTAGATTTCTTCATCTTGTGGTATAAGAAAACGATCCCCAAAGTTTCGTCAAGATCGGTGACCCGGAGAGTGTGACCTCTCCTTGTCAGTCGGCTACCGTACCGAAATTTTTCAAAAATTTCCTGTACCAGGAAGCCATTCCCAGGAACCTCTTCAATTTCTTGCGGTTGTTTGGGATAGTATAATTCAAGATGGCCTCGACTTTTCCTAGACATGGTCGAATTCCATCTCTGCTGACGATTACGCCTAGATATTTCACTTCAGACTGGCAAAATTTACTTTTACTGCGGTTTACCGTCAGTCCAACCTCTCTCAATCTAGCCAGTATGGCTTCGAGAATCCGCATATGCGTCTCGAAGTCTTCCGTAACAATTATGATATCATCGAGGTATTTATAGGCTCACGGGCCAAACTCTCGAATTATCATATCTATCAGGCGTTGGAAAGTCGATCCAGCCTGATCTAATCCAAACGGCATTCTTTTAAATTGGAACTGGCCTAAGCCTGGTACCATAAAAGCCATTATGGGCCTCGACTCTTTTTTTAGTGGTACCTGATGGTACGCCGATGACAGATCTAGAGTCGATATGTATTTGGCCGTTTTAAACTTTCTCAGTATATCATCCATATAAGGTAAAGGATATGCCTCGGTTTGTCTGAAGACTGAGTTAACCTTACGGAAATCTATACAAAATCTCCTAGTGCCATCTGCCTTTTTCACCATAACCACCGGCGACGACCAGCCGCTCCTCGGAGCAGGCTCAATAATGTCGTCGTCTAGCATCTTTACTACATGCTTGTACATCTCCAGCTGTACTACTGGTGAAACTGGATAATACATTTGCTTGATAGGCCTTGCGTCACCTACGTCGATCTCATGTTCGATCCACGTAGTGCAGCCTCAAGGCTTGTCTTGTGGCTGGAAAACTCTATCTAGCAAGTCGTTTATACGTTCTTGCTCTTCAGAACCAATGTCGGCTAGACCTATTGAGGCCAGGCTATTTACTTCAGCCCCAGTCATGGCTGCAACCTCTAGGTCTACCACTTTATTAGCAATCCGGATGTTCAACTTATTTGTGGCTGGATCTAGTATCGTATCAAATGCACGTACGAAGTTTGTCTCCAGATAATAATCTGAGTCAAGATCCAACATGATAGCCACTTTAATTTCTAGCGTCGCTCCTGCAACTTCAAACGGTAGGACCACATGTCCTACAATTGGGCATCTACGGCCATCAGCAACTTTGGCTCCTGTGCCGTGGTAGATCTCAATTTTCCACCTGAGCACTGACGCCATCTGGATAGCTGAAGATCCCATTACTGTGAGCGACGCTCCGGGATCATACAGAGCTCTGACTCGGAATTCACCAATGTCAACGGGTAGCCACCATCTTCCTTCCGACTCAGCCTCCTGTGTAGCCGACTTCCTTCCTGCTCGCTCAGTACCCTTCGGGTCTACTGAGCATGCATGAGTACCATCTCCGAGTGATGGTTGGTCTGTGACCTTGGCGGAGTAAGATCGACGTCGCCTTACTCAACCTTTTTCCCGTTTTCCGACCTCTGAGGATATTCTGGACGCTTGTGTCCTTCTTTGTCACAGTGTTAACACCGAACTGTCTTATCATCATCCCGAGGTTTTTTCTTCCTCTCCCCACTCCTGTCACGCTTTGGAGAAGGGCTTCTAGACTTTCCCCCGTCCCCCGATTTACGTCTCTGTTTGGTCTGTTTGGCTTTGTTCGAACCCTGAGGCTTCGGGCCCGATGGCTTATCAGAGTTCTTATACTTAACCTGGATTTGAGACATCAATTTTTCCAGGCGGCTCATGACCGAGGCGTCGTCAGACTTGCCTCCTATAGCCGTTGCGGCTACGTTAATTTTCGGTTTCTTTGCCTTGCTTTCTCTATATGCCAGATTTGGCTAAAGAGACGTTGATGGTGACGGTGGTGGTCTATATGACATTTCACTAACCGTTGTTTTCTCGACCTCTACCGCTTGGCTCAATAAGCCCTTAATCGACTTCACTTCGTCTCGCCTAATTTGTCTACGCAAATTTGGTTGCATATTCGTCAACATGAAGTTGACTCTCTCCATTTCGGTAGGTACAGGCCTCATTTTCAGTAACAACGACTGTAGGCATGTCAGGTAATCTCGCACTGACTCTTCTGCCCCTTGTGTACGATTGGTAGCCTCTACGCGTAGGCTTTGTTGATAATCACCAATGCCGTACCAATCACGGGCTTCTTGATAGAACTTTGCCCAGGTATCGATAACTGATTTATTATCCCAGTACCATGTCGACGCCAAACCGGTCAAGAGTATGGATAATGCATCTAGCAATTGTTTCTCTGTCAGTCCGGCTAGTTTATTAGCCTCGCCGACTTGAATCAAAAGTTGCTCGATGCTTGACTCGTTACTACCGTCGAACTTAATGTTCCACCTTCAGACAATCGAGCCCATGTCGATAGGCTTTTCTATCCTGTGCGAATCAAAACTATCCTGTCGTAGCGTAGGTAATTCGGCTTGTCGGAGTTCTCGCATACGCTCCAACTCAGCCGTCAGGGCTTTTATTTGGTCTTGGATTTTCCGTTCTGCACGAGACATCGAAGCTCTGTTAATAGGGCTCAAACTGTCACTCTCGTGTATCGACGTATCACCAAAATTCACCCTAGGTCCCTGGGCATTGTTAGTATTTTCCGTAGAAATACTACACTCATCCATAGAGTGTTGCAAAATGCCGGGCCTTATTGTACTGGACACCGGTCCATTTGTTTGCCGGTTACGGTCAGCTAAACCATGTCGGTCGTCCTTTTCCTCGATAACCCTTATCCTCTCTTGCAGTTTCTTAAATTCTCCCATAAACTCCTGCATTGTTCTGAGGAAGTCTTCAATCATACCGCCATCATGGTTGTTTGTTTCTTCAGCCGCAGCCCTGTCGGCTACCTCGCAGCTTCTGGTAGTCGCTTGCACAGACTGAATGTGCGCCGCCGCCTTCATCACGTTTTCGTCCATCAAGACGGCTAGGGGGTGTTCCCCACTTGTGGTAAAATTCGGGTCTGAAATTGTCAAGCCCGATTTTTCCCACATGGTAGTGGCTATAAATTCGGCCCGCATCTCTTCGCGCTTGACTTTGACTTCGTCATGGTCGTCAGACTCATCTTCAATAAAGTCCTCAGCCGAATAATTGCCGACCAGCCATTTTATCAGTCTGTCATGCCTTTGACGTGTCGAATCGTCTGGCTTTAGCTGTAAGTCGCGTAAAGCCTCGTCGACTACGTCTTCATCCTCAGCGATTACCCATGAATATTACCCATGAATATCCCATAATATTATTCTATAAGATTAGGTCTTCCTTCACTTGCTGATCCATCCTAAAAATAACAAAAAAAAATCTTATCCCTCGTGACAGTACACACACTCTAACTTAATTCAAATTTACAATCGCAATATGAAATAAAATATATTTCTCAATCTCGAACAATCCTGAAAGAAAGAAAAACAAAGGAAAATTTTATATTTCTGATTCTTCTATGAAACGCCTCAAACGGCTCAACAAATAAAAAATAAAATTTATTAGGCCTATTAGTTTGTCGACTCGCGATTGGCTTTGACAAAAACCAAGGTCGACCCGAAAAGCCAAAATTAAATTATAATAAAAAAATCCGTTTATTCTAACCCGTGTCAGAACACCGATTTTTATTTTCAAAAATATAAAATACAGTTGCTACTGAACACTTGTCAGTAGCACGCTGTTATGTAAACAATCAAAAATAATAATAGCAAAAAACATATATCCAAAAAAAATTTCAATAACGATCAAATAAATTTAAATCAATAATTGCGTTTCGCTCTCCTCGCATTAACTGTCACGAATTACGGGAATTTTACAAAGTGGAATATAAAACCAATCAAAACAATAACAAATTGATAAAAGAAAGTTCCACTTTGTTAGAACACGCTATATCGCGTACATACACACCCGCGTTGACTTGGTTTTTCTCTAAACGCCGCGACCGGCCTTGAACCGATCGACTACGGTATTTTGCCACCGCGCTCGTCTTCACACACGTATACACACTATCGAGCACTGTGACGTAGGTACTCGAATTTATAAACCCACCACTACGTTGGGCGCCATGTTATAGGGCGTTGTTTAAACAAGCAGACTCAGGAGTACAACCCACGTTGATCTGTCGAGTTTGTTATACAGCCTCTATAAGCTCTGTCGCAGTCGACTACACGCCGACGAGTTTCCTGCAAAAGGAGAAAAGTCCGACCACGATTATATATCCCTAAATGGTTTATTAATCGGGGAGGGCGCAACAGCTCGTTGATTTCGGTAGGTGGGCGCGGGCTAGAGGATTCGAGCGCGTGGAACACCGGTCTGAAAAATAATTGTAACTCGTAAAGTTAATTTTGAATATTTAATGGCAAAAAAATTAACTTAAAAAAACTAATACAAAAATTCATGCTCAACAGGGTAATAATTTAAAAATAAATACTCATACGGTCGAGTCTTTCAATTGACAACAAAGAGTTATCGGTACTCTTTAAATTGAGCTGCGCGCGCACACAACAACCTGCTGCTATCGGCAGCCTACGCGCGTTCGAGAAAAACAAAGTCTTTTACGACTGATTTCAATCACTCACTCTCTTACACGATAACGATTATGGTCGCTTGATAAACAACAACTCACGAGGACGCCGCAGGTGCACCTGTTACAAGCCGTCAGGCTGAAACTCTAGCGTCCAAGCTAGACGCCCAAAACGTAGACTGCTGTTTCTTGATGCCGGCGTACGGTCCAGTGTCGTCGTCTCGTTGTCGCAGGTAAACAAGTTGTCCGAGGATGACAATACTGTCGAGGGCTTGTTTTCGTTGCGATGATAACTCCCGAGCACGCGTGACACAATAAAATTGATCTTTCACTCGTAGTTTTCACAATCTCGTGCAGCTTCGAATCGTAACGATCTGTACTCAAACGCGTGCGGTGATTAGAATGGCTCCAGTCATCCTTCTACCCGGCCCGATATTCTACTGATTCCCGCGCGTTCCATTCCCACTCGTGCTGTGCTCTAACGGTCGCGCGGTGAACATGAAATTAATTCAATGTCGTCGCGATTAATTAACTCGACCGTTACACAGTATAGGAACAATATTAAGCAAAAGTGTACATATAAGCGTAAGTCCAAAGTTACAAACGTAATGACAAGTGTAGGTACGGGAGTAGGTACAATGTAGTTACAAGAGTAGTTATCAAGTTTGAAACAATATTATGAACAAGGTTTGTTATAAGGGTATTTACAGTAGTAAGCACAAGAGGATGAAAAAAGATAATGCATAAGGCTAGATTCAGTGTTAAAAATTTAAATAAAAAAATAAAAAACTAGAGTTAGCATGGGAGTAGAAACAGATGAAGAAACAAATACATGTGGAGAAGGTTTAGAGTTAGTAGCTTAAGTTTAAAAAAAGGTAGTAAGCACAAGATTATTAACATCTGTAGGAAGAAAAAAAGTCAGCATACGGAGTAAAAAGAGTTAGAAAAAAAAAAAGTGGAACTCGGGTTCGGCGGAAGGAACGAAGTTCCTGACGCTTTTCCCCTTCAGTTACGCGAGTGGATCTCAGATGAAGTGTAGTTATCTGTATTTTTACGTAAATTGAATCCTTATATCTCACTTGAAATTCACCCGCATTACTGGAGGGGTAAAGCGTCGGTAACGTCATTCCTTTCGCGGAACCCGAGTTCTGCTTTTTTTTTCTTCAGTGAAACTCTTTTTTATTAATTTTTGTGTTTTAGGTACTATTTCAATGAACTTGGCGAAACACAATCATACGTCTTGGATTTAAAGCTGATTGGGCTGCTCGAACTGCGGAGCAGCGCCTACAAGACCTTCAAGTGGTCCCAAAACTACTATTTTTTACATTTTTTAATTTTTCCTCAGTGTTCGTCAAGCGATCATTCAACACTAAAATCGTTACGTAAAAGATGACTGTTCACAAACTATAAAAAAAAATAATGTTCGTATTGCGAGCGTAACGTCTCGTGTGATCGCCGACCCTCGGGCGCTACGATCACACTCGAGCATATAGTAGCATTTCACGCTCTAGATACGAAAAATACTATTATATTACTGGTGCCCTAAAGTGCTGATTTTATGAACGCAAAAGAAATGTTTTGAGTGCATAAAATCACCTATTACATTTCTGCTCGAGCAGCGTGCGTTTAGGTTTTAGCTGCGAAAAATAATCATAATAGTATGTCTGAGTAAGCAGCTGCAGGGAGCCCATTGATTAAAATTATAAACGGATTTCCTTGTGCAAACTAAAAAAAGTGAAATAATACAAGACTTTGAAAATTTGTGAGGATTATAAAAAAAATAATCTCCATAAGCACAGAATTTTTAAAAGTTTGTTTTCGAGTTGATTTCTACCGGCGAGTAAGGTAACTCTTGATCCGCCATGCTCGGCTCTTCTTTACCTACAGAACCAGATTGACCGAGTCTTGATCATCGTGAATTTTAAACTGGCTCTTGCATCAGTTACTTAATTTAATATTGTAAGTTATTATTCGATATAAAATTAATATTTCATAATCTCAACATATTTTTAAAGTTTTTTATCACCTCACTTATTTTATTTGCAACTGCTCACAACAATCTTTTAAATTATAATCACCTAGCTGGCTGCTCGTATGCAGCAGTATGGCGAAAATCAAGTTCAAATTGCAATTTTTTGGAAGGTATTTGCTAATAAACTTTATTTTTTAAATAATCTTAACAGGTTTTTTATCACTTCACTTTTTTTATTTACACTTGCAGAACACTTTTTTTTATTCAAATCACTTAGCTCACTATACTGCTGCCCGTACTCAGCTGCAGCTGCAGCATCTAGCAGACTCGAAAATGTTACTAGATTATTTTTCCCGGCTAAAACCAAACATGCATGTTGATATATATATATATCGAAACTAATCTCTATACTTATCACGCCTATTCTAACCTACCAAAATTAAAATCTAGCATAGTTTATCATAAATTTATGTTTTTTAAGCAATTTTGGGCACTCGTAATATAAAATAGTATACATAATACGTGCGTGAATTGCATGGTTCACACACTTGTGCTATAGGCATCGGCAAAGCCAACGCCAGCACCCGTGCGTGAATGTTGCAATTTACGCACTTATTATATTATTTCAAGTTATTTTAAGGTAAAACGATTAATCCATTACTTATTTAATTGTCATATTTCGATCTTTGACCTATTGAAATTTTTTTTTTAATTTTCAACCTTTGCCATGTATTTTGAATTTAAAAGTTCTATATATTTTTTTCTTAAATTAACGTTTTTAATGATCATTCGTTGTTATAGTGATATAATATTCTTGTCCTTTTCTTTTTTTTTCCCTTTTCCTTAAAAATCTTTTACTACGAATAACCTTTTACACATTTAGTTAGATCCACGAGGATACGAAACAGGAGGGGCGGAGTCAATGGTGATCCAGGAGGCACCACATCCGTGGGTGTGACGGCCACCGACGAAATTTGAGGAGAGCTGACCGTGGTGGCAATAGCAATGTTAAGCCAGTCACCCAAGACCACGCTGGTCCCAAGGAGGTCCCTGATTTAAATAGAATGTTGTGGGCAAGGAGAACGACTCGCATCCAGACTCTCTATCGATCGAATTGCAAGAAAGCGGTCTAGGAAGTGCTCGGTGGTCCTTCCCGGCACTGCAAGATTGCAACTCAGGAGGTTGAGGAGAACTTCTAGGTGGTATATTCTACCAGAAATCCTGGAGACGAGTTGCTTCCTTTATTCAACGCTGATGAGCCCAACGCCAAAAGCTGTGCCAGCCTATGCGCCCATACAGACCCATCGAGGTGGCCGAAAAGCTCCAGGTTGTGAGTAACTCATCACCGGTGCCAGATGGCATTTTGTACACGGATCTGAGGAAAGCTGACCCAGGCTGTCACGTGCTGACAGTACTTTTCAACGTGTGCCTTCGATTAGGCGCAGTATTGCCCTGTTGGAAGAACTCCAACACTGTACTACTGTTCAAAACGGTTGAAAAGAAATTTTCTGACATTGGCATTTGATAATATGCCTATTGTAAATCTATGGTGGTCATAAAATTTGCTTTTCGGGCTTTATTCAAAATAAAATCTTTATTTAGAATAAGATACATATTTTCAGAAGTAACTGCGTTAGTATATTTAAAGTCTATACAAAAACGATAAGTACCATTCGATTTTCTCACCATCACCAGTGCACTCGAGTATTCACTATGTTCTTCTCTAATAATACCTTCAGCTTGGAATCTGTCAATTCCTTCAGAAGCTGCTTTTTCAATTACAGGTGACATCTGTCGAGGCTTCTGTAAAATCTTTTTTTGAGACAACACTTCAATAGTATGCTCCATTAAATTCGTTAATCCTTCTTTATGCTTAGATAAAACTTCTTCAACCAATTTACCTACCATCTGTCTATAATCTACATTCAACTCCGAAATTCCAGCAAACTCCGCATGAATAACCACTTTTCCCTATTTATTATCACTCACAAAAATATACCATTCACCTTCTATTGCAAGCCACTGTCGGAAAAATTAAATATTTTTATTAAATCACTTCCCCCCAAAAGGGGGTACATAGGTGTATAAATATATATAGTTTAGTTAAAATCATACAACAGCTGCTTGAGTTCAATAGATTACTTGATTTATATCACTTTATCACGTCATATGTTTAATTCTTTATTACAATTTTGCTTCATCGTTGATTCACTCCAGTCATAAATATTAGTTTCTCGCGTGATTACGTCAATGTAGAACATTATTATCTTAACAGTTGCTAGGATACTACATAGTACTAATCATATACATATTTCAATCATTCACAATTCATGAGTGATCACAGTCAGTTTTCGCTAAGTGCTAAGTCATCTTACACAGAAAAAAAGAATAATAATAAAAAAATAAAATACAACACATCAAAATAAAATAAATAAATAAGTAAAAATCAATCTCACCACACTCTGGCCGGTTACCTCGAGCACCTTGCCTTGATCTGGTTTGGCAAGAACTCTTTCCTCGTAGTGCCCCACTAGTGCGGCCCTCAGCCTCCGTCCGATCGGTCCGCGAGCCATGGGTGGGATGATGATGATGTCATTGTCGTCCCTGTTGCCTGGGCGACGGCACTCCAATGAGAGTTCAGCATGCTCGGCAGTCCGCCTCCATTTTAGATCCAAGGCAGAGGACATCCGTTTGGTTGCATTTCTGGCTCTCAACCAAAGTGAGGAACCTCTTGATGGTCGAGCAAATTCCCCTTCTAGGGAGCCCGACAGATAGTTTGCCATGTCATGCTCGTCGGTGGAGTGGCCCACTCGGATAGCTACGGTCTCCTGCAACATAGACATGGCTACATTAGCCACGCTTGTGTCTTTAAAGCTCCAGAGCTTAAAGGCATGAACGATGGCAAGAATGTTGGCCATGTCTGCAAGAGGCAAGAGCCCTTGCTTTCTTGCGGTTGGAACGGTAGAGAGCCTGAATGTGCTCCGCACTAAGACCCCTCCATCCCCGCCATCCTGTCATGACCTGGGATCTTCTCGGGAGCCGGCTGGACTTGTGTGGCTGGCGTTACATCACACCCATCGTCACTGTATCCGGATCTCCTAAGCCTCCGTCGACGACCACCACGACTGCGGGCGAGGCACCTCCGGTGGTGGGTATGTCACCCCTCCCGACTCGTCATCCTGGACAGAAATACAGCAGCTTGAAGGACAGCCTCCTCCAGCTGAAGGGCATCCCACGCTAGATTTGCCAGTTCAACGAACGCTCCCTGGTCCTCTGATGGACCACGATTACGACCCCTGCGCCGGCTACGTTGGCGAGGGGCATTCTGGGTCAGAATTAGACGTTCAACTGGGATTTCCAGAGTTAATGCGGTGAGAGAGTCAGGAAGAGCAGGGCTCCCGCCCCATGAGGTATGGGAAAAAAAAAGTTGGTGATGGGACTCCGTCCACAGGGAGTTCTGGTCCAAGAGCAGCACCCAGTGCAGGAGCCGATTCTATTCCGGCGCCACCCTCCGTGTCATGAGAGCCAGTAGGGGGGGGGGGGTCTCCTGGAACATCAACGCTGGATTGTGATACGTCCCTGAAATGGTAAGAGATGTCAGTGTCACGGTCGCAGACTCCGAGACAGTCAAAAATATTATGTGATAAAAAATTGGGAGATACGGTGTTGCTGATATTATTGCTGCTACCTACTCCCCTGCTAGAGCGCCTCGACGTCGTGCTCTACTTCGGTGATGATGGTGGGCTACCAGGAGTATTTCTTCTTGTGCCCCCGGCCACCGATGTGCCCTCAGGTGTTGCCACCTGTGAAGTTGGTGGTAGCTTGGTGGCGAACTGCGGTGTCGGTGGCAAGTAGAGGGTCACCGACATCACCAGGCTCGTGTTAGTCGTCGTCGTCGTCGTCGTGCACGTCGTGACCATGTTGGTGGTGGCCGTTGACGGCAGTGTGAGACACCAAAGGGATGGCGATGCAGTGTGGCCGGTCTTTTTTTTTTCATTATCACTAACAGAAGAAAAGATTTTTGAAATAAAAATTTCCAACAGATAGACCAGATGAAAAAAGCCTAGGCCCTTATCATGGGCCCTTAGGGTCTCCAGCCAGTTTTCTTTTTAGAAACTACTATTTTTGACCTCGAATTCAAAAAGAGCGGAATGTCGAATAGCTCCGATCGTCCTACCGGCGGGAGTTGCTTTATGTTGCTGTGACTACACGGACGCGTTGCTCCCGGTTGTTGTAAAACTGATTAAGTAATAGTTCAACCGCCTTTTTCGGAGTCGTACATCTTGCGATCACGACACAACCTTTTTTTAAATCTTTGGCCCGCATCGCCCTCGATCGTGCATGTAAATAGTAGGTTTGACTCACATAAACATGTCTTTTAAGAGCAACCAGAGTGTTTTTTCTCGCATTCTCACTTTTTCCCTTCCTCTTTTTAGATGCATCAAGCCATTCTTCAGCTCTAAGACGAGATGATAGAGAACGTGCGAATATGGTTTTTTGAGCACCCAATTTGTTCCAGTGAACAGGAAAAAAATCAAGGAAATAAGTGCGCGAGTGCAATTTTAAACAATATCCGATCTGTGTAACTTGCACTTTTATGTGTACGAATACCTCTCGTACAATTTCTCGTGCCTTGCCGATTAAGGAAGACCGTGGACACGCACGCATTAAATAAACAATTAATCATGCAATAATTAATAAATAGATATCACCTGGCTTAACTAGCCAATGCAAATCTTTGAATCGTGCGTAGGGGGAAACGGGGGAACAAAAGGGGTTGTTTATATATAATAATCTTTATTACTCTAATATAGAATAATAAAAGATTATGGGGTATTTTTTTGAAACAAAAACTCCGTTGGGTTTCTGTAATAAAAATAGATAAATTTATTTCATCCTATTTACACTATTTACATAATTTAATTGATATAACATTACCTGTAGTAAAAACAGAAAAAAACATTAAAAGATTTTACTTCAGGTAGGTATATTTCAATTTATTTATTAATCACTTGAGTTTTTAACACAAGTGTATTCTTTATTTCACAATCATGCTTCTTCTTTAAAGCGTATACGTCGTCTGCACAACAATCATCTCAGCCTATAAATCTGCTGGTAACGTGGCAGATTCAAATTAAGAAAGTGATGACTCGAGTAAATGAGTGTCACCATTTTCTTTATATAAATAGACTATAAATTAACACTTAATTAACAACTAAAATGTAGTACAGTTAAATTAACAAATAACAATATTTTAAGAGCTAGAGTATGCTCCTTACTAACTACCGACGACAACAGAAGAATTGAGTTTTCGAACTTAAAAATCAATAAGAGGAAAGATGGGATATGTAGAGTATAGTTTTGCCAACTACACTCCACATTTAATAATAAAAATTCGACTTACTTACCACCACTCGAACAAAGTACAGTCTGTTGTTTGTTATGGAACAACAATCCTAAGTTGACGCTGACGAAATTTCAGAAAAAAGAAGACGCTGCCACTTATCTAGCAGTAAGTAGAAGTTTTCTTTACAGTTTCTCCCGTGTTTCTTAGTCGAGAAAGCTGCTCGATCGGTAACCTAGCTGGTTGCCTTGCGTAATGCATTTACAACGATATTTGGATTAATAATTCAAACCTCGGTTATACAGTTATAAATATGTAATAACTCGCTCAATCAAATTCATCCTAAAATTTTGTTATCCGAAGAAAGAGCAAAAAACACAATGAAGCTTAAATATCTTTTACTATCAAAACAACGCTTCGATGTGGGCTTTTGCATGAGCCCCCAGATTGGTGAGATTTGATTTGATTTTGATGAGTTTATTAATTGTACATTATGTTGTACAAAACACATCAGGTGAAAAAGTTATATATCAGATTAAATTACAAAATAAAATAAAATTAAATAAAATAAAATAAAATAAAATAAAGGTATATAAAAGGTATGTAAATATAGATAATATAAAATAACAATAACAGTAATAACAACAATAATCATAATAATAATAGCAATAGTAATAGTAAGATGAATGTGAAGGAATAGATCAGTTCACAGATTCACTAAATCACTATATAATATTGCAACAGGTACACAATTTAACCATGGCGTACCAGACTCAGTCTTCTCCCTCAGCAGTAAAGATATGTGATTTGACGAGATGTTTGAAACTGGACAGGGATGATGATTGGCGTATATGAGGGGGTAGTGTGTTACATGAGTAAGTAGCCAGTATATGAAAAGATCGTTTCAGACAGTCCGTGCGAGCAAAGGGGATAATTAACGAATCAAGTGCATGCGGGTTCACCATTCTCAAGGGACGTGAGCTGAGCTTCTCAACAAACAAATTCGCCAAATAGGAGGGAGTACCTGTGAGAAGGATTCTATAGAGCAAGCAGGCAGCAAAATAATCCCTGCTGGCCCGCTCCTCGAAGCCAGCCAAGCTCACGTCGGTAGGGTGTAACGTGATCACTCTTTCTAATCCCAAAGATGTACCTGATCCCACGATTGAGCAAACGCTGTAGTATGAGATCCTGCCCACCCGAGATATTACCGTACACCAGTGATCAATAGTCAATAATAGGAAAAAGCAAGGTCTGCACGAGGTGTTTACGCAGTTCAAAGGTGGTGCTGCGTCTGAAATGGTTAAGACGGTACAAAAGAGAGTTGGCTCTACGACAAACATACCGAACATGGTCTTTCCAGTTCGGTTTAGAGTCCAGCACCACTCCCAAACTACGCGCAGAGGGGACAAACGGGACTGTGCAGCTACCAAACCGCAGGTCTCGAATACCCAAATCGTTATAGGCATTGACATAGGACGGGGTCCCAAAAATCATTGCCTTGGTCTTACCAGCATTCAACACCAGCTGATTAGTGGCAGCCCAGTCAGCAATGTGTTCAGCACCCCGGCTCAGTCTTCCAAGAGTGGCATGAATGTCCTCAAGTCGGCCCCGCACGTAAATCTGCAGGTCATCCGCATAAATCACATGAAAGACACCAGGGCCAAGGCCTAAAGCAATGTCAACAACAAACAGAAGGAAGAGCAGAGGACCCAACACGGAGCCCTGGGGCACGCCCTTATTAAGGGGGCGGAAAGAAGTAAAACTGCCGTCCTCTGCCCTTACTGCTTGCGAGCAGCCAACCAGATAAGAGGCAACCCATCTCAAAACCCCATGCGAAAAACCCAAGGACTGTAGCTTCCTGAGCAACGTTACGTGCGAGACCGAATCGAAGGCTTTACTAAAATCAAAAAGCAACAGCGCGGTCATTTGTCTTCTGTGCATACCCACCCGAATGTCGTCCGTGAGTTTTAATAGTGCTGTCTGTGTGCTCTGTCCTGCTCTGAAGCCCACCTGATAATCGTCCATCAAACCCTGCGATTCAACAAAGGCAGTAATCTGGTCATGGACCAGTCTCTCAAGGATCTTCGACATAAAACTGAGCAGGGAGATAGGACGAAAATCATTCAGACAAGACGGAGAGGGTGTCTTATTGAGAGGGATCACTATTGACTTCTTCGACTGCTCAGGAAAGGTCGATGTGGATAGGGAAGTATTAAAAATATTGCAGATCAAAGGACCAATGGAAGGAAAGGCTGACTGAATAAAGCTCTGCGGTAGGGAGTCAATGCCCACCGCCTAGGATGTCGACTGGCACATAACGCGTACTATCTCGCCCACCGTCACATCCACAAACGCAAAGTCACCATGATCTGTCTCTTTTTCCAAGATATTCAGAAAAAGAGAGAGATCTGGTGCCATATTATCAAAAGAGACAGAGGCAAAGTGAGCATTGAGATCCTCCACCGAGAAGCTACCCAGATTAGAGTCTGCTTTGGAAGAGATACCAAGATGCCTTAGTTCCTTCCAAAGCTGTTGAGGATCAGTGATATTCTTAAGCCTTTGCCAATAGAAGTTGAGTCTCGCAGACCCAATCCTCTCATGTGCAAAATCACGCGCTTGCCTGTATAAAAGTAGTTTAATATCGAGTCTCGAGCATCGGTAACGTCTGTAGAGTCTGTCTCTTTCAGTCAATAGGTCACGGTGGTATGCAGTAAACCACGGATGACAATTCTTTCTTTGTTTGAGGGTTTTCAGAGGAGCAAAAATATCAAGAGCAGCGTTGAGGTTAGAGTACAAGCAACACACCCTCTCACTAAGCGAATGCGTTTCATCCGTGAATACTGACCAATCACACCCAAGCACAAATTCATTCAAAGCTCGAGCATCAACAGATTTAAGGTCCCTGAAAGTAAAGTCATTCGTCAAAACTTGGGGGTTTGAATGTCAAGGGTGACTGTCATCAGGTCATGTCCTGCAATAAAAGGTGTCTCTGTCTTCCAGTAGCTAATCACAGTGTCCAGTGCGTCAACGAGAACCAGGTCAAGCCAAGTATCCGAGTGGGAGATGTGATGTGTAGACTAAAATAAGACCGACAACAGAGAATTCTCATCAATAAAATCACGCACAAAAATCGCATCAGGCGAGTCCGAGAGCTGGTCTGCATTAAAATCACCAAGGATGACCTTAGTGCCATAATCATGCATATTATCACGCAGGTCGGACTCAAAGTCAGACCCGAGGACAAATGGGGCATGCGGGGGCCTATACACCACAACTACAAATATGGGGTCAGTGAGAGAGAGAGAGAGAGAGAGAGAGAACGAACGTTTGTAGTGTTCACAACGCTAGCTGCGTCAAGCCGAGCGAACCACTCAGTGTGAACCGCGCCTCTGCGCCGAGCATACCAGCCAAACGCCCGTGCATTGTACCTAACTAAGTACCAATAAATATACTGATCATAATTACACGCCCAGTTTTATTTATTACTATCATCCGACTTGCACCAGGAGTGTGGGGCTCCTGAACAAAATCAAGACCTCCAGTCGACCCTACATCGACGCAATCGATAGTGTCTTCTTCGGATGTTCAAAATTTTATTTATTGATTAATCTAACTCCAGTATCAGTGTTGAAACTTTGTATTTATAATAAAAACTCGGTTATACGGGTTCAAAAAGTTCTTAGCACTTTCTAATCTAATCAAAATATTTATTTTACTGAAAATGATCTTTTTTTACGAATTTTTCGAGTAGAATCTTACCTGTCCTGATGTTAAGTAGCAAATTAAAAGAATTATTCTAAGTTGAAGTTTTGCTTTATATGCACGGTGAGACCACAATCGATGTACACCTCCAGCAACTCCAAAATTTGCTACTACTGCCAAAAACCAAGCTAAAAGAATTAGTTTATTTATTTAAACTTTTTTTTTATTGGTAGAATAAATTTTTTTAAAAACTTATGAAAAAACATATGTATGGGTCACAATAATTCTTTTCGACAAATCGGCTCGCACGAGGTTCACCGATTTTTTTCCAATTTAAAAAAATATAAAAGTACTATTCAATCGAAGACTTTTACCGCGAACCAGAGGTCTCCTTTTTTGTATGGGTCACAATAATTCTTTTCAACAAATCGGCTCGCACGAGGTTCACCGATTTTTTTCCAATTTAAAAAAATATAAAAGTACTATTCAATCGAAGACTTTTACCGCGAACCAGAGGTCTCCATCTCATTTCCGCTTGGCGCTGGATTTTTTCAAAGATTAAAAAATAGCCTACTAATTTCAGCTATTTTATGGTATTTTTTGAAGAATTCAAACTTTTGATCAAAATGAGATAGAGATCTCTAGTTTACGGCAAAATTTTTTTCAGAGCAACTCCTATTTAAGAAAAATATTCAAACTCATCATTATCAAATTTTTCCAAATCTGATACAAGAAACAACCCGATTCCAATTGCTGCGTTCCACCCAATTGCTGCGTGTGAAGTGAGGTCAAGAAAATACTTTCTTGAATCTGATGAATTTTCTTGTTAAATATATATTTTTGTCTTGAATTCATCATTTTTTTTAATTGCACTGCGTGTATAGGCTTGTCACTATGCGTCAGCAGCTATGTCAGCGTTGAGTACAGTTATATACATAGTTCATGTATATAGATTGTAAGGATGCTCGAAGAATAATTTAGGGAGTTATACGCGATTGTACCGACTGTGCGATCGACAGAATAGGCGCGAATTATTGGGCAGACGATTATTTATTCGATTCGTACTATCCGTAACCGTCAAGCACGGATTTGAGAGCTCTCGCTGGATTTGTTATTTATCGGTCTTTGAAGTCACAACTTGTTCCCGTGACCAAAACCACATTTGACAGATGCTACGGTGAAAATGGAAGTGTTCGGTGCTTAGTGTCATTGCTGGATTTTAGCAGGATATGCCTAGGAAACTCCAGCAAGTGTAACCAGCATCCAGGCCATTGCCTTAGGCCAGGTAGCATTGAGCGAGAAAGCAAGCCCGGTGCTTTGAACTTGTGTGTTGCGTGGCGATCACCGAAAATTAAGGTTTGTTAACTAATTGTATGTGGTGTGTAGGATGGTGGATGTAGATCGAGTGTGTGGTGAGTGAGAAAAGTCATCACTCGCAATCTGTCTTTTTCTCGCGTGAACATTTTTTCTAGTGTAGAGACACTGTGCGCAGGTATTTAAATCGAGGCAGACTAGAAACCGTTAGGATTTTGTAATTTCGTTTACCATCCTATGGTCTAAGATTGTTATTAAAATTATCTTGCAAGCAACATGGTGGTTGCTAATTCATGTATAAGGTTTCAGTTGTTTTTATTTATTGAATATTGAAAATCAACTTTAATTGTTTTGATTTAAACTACCGTGTTTCTTCGTTCGCTTTTCCCATAGGTAAAACCCCGCCCACTATCGATATAAACGGGTTAGTCAGATCGCGGGAATTGAGGGTATTATATTCGTGAACGCAATACTTCCCAAGCATGTCTTGATTATTATTTTCAGGTATCAAAGATAATTGGAAAGTACACAGGTTAGTGTACTTTCATTGTTCATAGCTGAACGATGAGCTACGAAGGTTTTCACGTTCAGGTCGAACGTGATCCTGATTGTTTGAATTAATTCGGCCAATGTAACAAGATATACATCAAACGTTACTGTTAGCTGAAGTTTATAATCTTTGTTGATTTTACAGATTTCAATTAATATGTACAATAAACCTAATTATAACTTCTTGCCAAATCAATGAATAAAATTGAAAACATATTTTAACGATTTTTGGACGATAAATCTCATATTTTTTATTATAATTTTCGAGGTGAATAGAGCGTTAGTAAAACAGTGCGTAGTAGACACAAGCAAAGTATAGTATTTCTTCCATTGCTTCAATTCTATATTTCTCAAAACTAACGAAGAAACGCGATTCTTTGTTGCTTCAATTCTATACTCTTCAAAACTAAAAAAGAAACGCGTTTCTTCGTGAGTTTAATTTTTCATTCGGAGCCAATGAGAACAAAGGCGGTTCTCGTATAAGAAATAGTCAAGAAAACACTATTTATACGCAAGCAGTTCAATGATGAAGTTACTATTTTTGATTATTTAAAAGTATTTTTTGACGAGTGTAGCTGCGACTGGATTCATTTTTTTCACATATTAAAAAATTGTAAAATTTTCTACAGACAGAATTCCGGCTCCCAAACACTTTTAGTTTACCAAAATCTCTCTAAATGAAGGAATAAGTATCTATTTTAAAAAAATTTAAACGGAAAAACAGTTGAGAAACACAAGTACACCGTGATTCATCAGGAACTGCCAGCCGGGAAATTTCAAATTTATTATTTTTCGCTGATTCCTAATTTTAATGATAGTATGGTTCTTAAGAAATTATATTTTACGTAATTGACGATTAAAAGTAAGAACAATATTTAAAAATATAAGAATGGAAAAGCTACAGTGCATATATATTGAACCGATCGAACATAAACATAACCGTGAATTTTTAAACGAAGATGGGTGGCATGGTAGGCTTAATCGTGGAGTATCATTGACTCACTCATTCAAAACGGGAATTCAAAAGATTAATTTAATTAATGTAAATTAAATTAGGAACAATGAAAAAAAAAAAAAAAAAAAAAGTAGCATCAGATTTTTTACCGCAAAACTAACTGGCATAAAATAATCAGTAAAATACGAGGTAAAATGCTTCTTGCGAGAACCAGCTGGAAATCAGAAAGTTTGACTGACTCTTTTTAGATAGGCAAAAGATTTTTAACCGTCAAACTATCGAAAATTGAATAAAAAACGATGTTCATATTAGGACCAGCTGGAAGTCGGCAAATCAATTTTACCTTTAAGTAAAGAGATCGAACCATCCTTATGAGAGTTCTTTTTTAAAAATAAAAGATTTTTGACAGTCACAGTATCGAAAATTTAATGAAAAATAAAGTTCTAATTACAAAGCCCAGCTGGAAATCGGCAAATCAATTTTAACCTTAAGTAAAGAGATCAAACCTTCCTTAGGACAGTCTTTTTTAAATTCAAAGATTTTTGACCGTCAAAGTATCGAAAATTGATTAAAAAACGATGTTATTATTACGAGGGCGTGCTGGAAGTCGGCAGATAAATTTAAACCCAAACTAAAGGCATCAAGCCTTCCTTAGGGTGGTCCTATTGAAAGTAAAAGACTTTTGACCGTCAAATAATCGAAAATTGATTAAAAAATGACGTTCTTTTTACGAGGGCCACCTGGAGCTCGGCAAATGAATTTGAACCCTAATTAAACGGATCAAGCCTTCCTTAGGACAGTCCTTTTTTAAAAGTCAAAGATTTTTGACTGTCAAATTATCGAAAATTGATTCAAAAATGACATTCTTTTTACGAAAGCCACCTGGAGCTTGGCAAATGAATTTGAACCCTAAGTAAACGGATCAAGCCTTCCTTAGGACAGTCCTTTTTTAAAAGTCAAAGATTTTTGACCGTCAAATTATCAAAAATTGATTAAAAAACGATGTTCTTATTACGAAGGCGAGCTGGTACGCGACGAATTACTTTGAACCTGAACTAAACGGATCAAGTCTTCCTAAGGACAGTCTTTTTAGATAGGCAAAAAATTTTTAACCGCCAAACCATCAAAAATGTAATGAAACATAAAGTTCTTATTACAAAGCCGGCTGGAAGTCGGCAAATCAATTAAAACCTTAAGTCAAGAGATTAAACCTTCTTTATGAGAGTCCTTTTTTAAAGGACTGTCCTAAGGAAGGCTTTATCCGTTTAGTTGGGGTTCAAATTTATTTGCCAACTTCCAGCTTGCCCTCGTGATAAGAACATCGTTTTTTATTCAATTTTCGATACTTTGACGGTAAAAAATTTTTAACTTTTAATAAAGAACTCTCATAAGGAAGTTTCGATCTCTATACTTAAAGGTAAAATTGATTTGCCGACTTCCAGCTGGCCCTTGTAATTAGAACTTTATTGTTAATTGAATTTTCGAAAGTTTGACGGTTGAAAATCTTTTGCCTATCTGAAAAGACTGTCCTAAGGAAGGCTTGGTTCCTTTAATTCGGGTTCAAATTCATTTGCTGACCTCCACGTGGCCATCGTAATATGAACATCGTTTTTCAGTTAATTTTTGATACTTTGACGCCAAAAATCTTTGAATTTCAACAAAGGACTGTCCTAAGGAAAGCTTGATCCGTTTAATTAGGGTTCAAATTCATTTGCCGACCTTCAGCATGCCCTCGTAATGAGAACATTTTTTTTTATTCAATTTTTGATACTTTGACGGTCTTAGATCTTTTTCTTTAAAAAAAGGACCGTCTTAAGGAAGGTTTGATCCCTTTAGTTAGGGTTCCAATTTAATTGCCAACTTCCAGTTTTCCCTCGTAATAAGATCATCGTTTTTTCATCAATTCTGGTTTTCAAGTGGATTCGATCTACACTGACTTTAGGGGCGCTTTTGATACCATGAACCATTCTCTCCTGTTGAAAAAACTTAGTTGTTACGGTATTTGTGGCCCCCTGCTCAGATGGATCGAGTCCTACTTACAAGAACGAAAATTAGCTGTTAAAATTAACGATTTTGTATCGAATGAATTCGTCGCGTCTTCTTGTGTTCCACAGGGTTCCCATTGTGACCCCCTCTTATTTAACGTCTTTATTAATGATATCATGAGAGTTGATCGTTTTATTATATGCTGATGATCTGAAAATTTTCTCGGCCATAAGTAACCAGAAAGATGCAGACAAAGTTCAGCATGATTTATTTAATATTGAACGTTGGTGTAATTTGAATTGCCTAAATTTCTCCTTGAATAATTGTAATATTATTACTTTCTACAAAAAAGTCTACACCCACCACAACTACACTCTCTGTGGACAAGTTCTTGAACGTGTGAACATTGTAAAGGATCTTAGTGTTTGTTCGATAATCATCTGGAATTCAAAGCTCACTTAAATTAAATCTAGGATTTATTTTTCGCCAATCAAGAGAGTTTAGTAATTCAAACACCTTTCTTTCATTATACATCTGTCTTGCTAGACCAATTCTTTTGTATGCTGTTCATATTTGGTCTCCTCATAGAAGATATTTAACCCATTTGGGACCAACGGAAAACCAGAATAGATATTAAAAAACTAATTTTCAGAAAACCTGTGTTTAAAAAAAATTAAGGTATCGTGTTTTTTCTTTTTTTAATTTTTATTGTTTATTGTAAACATTATTTGTTCAAACAAATTAGGAAAAAAGTTGTAATTTTTATAAACTAATAGTTGCATTCGATTCTTTGACAAAAAATACGATGAAAATCATACATCCAATTTTTTGATCAGACGCTTAGATCGTTTGCTACGAGCGCTCAAACATGTGAAAATCATGGTTTTATAGTGGTGAGCTCTGCCGCGCCGCACCAAAGATCCACTTTCGCGATTCAGAGCTCACCACTATAAAACCATGATTTTCACATGTTTGAGCGCTCGTAGCAAGAGATCTGAGCGTCCGATCAAAAAATCGGATAGATGATTTTCGTCTTATTTTTTGTCAAAAAATCGAATGCAATTATTAGTTTATAAAAATTATAACTTTTTTCCTAAATTATTTAAACAAAGAATGTTTTAAACAACAAAAATTAAAAAAAGAAAAAATACGTAACCTTAATTTTTTTTAAATACAGGTTTTCTTATAATTAGTTTTTTAATATTTATTCTGGTTTTCCGTTGGTCCCAAATGGGTTAATCAAAACCATAGAATCAGTTCAACATAGATTTCTTAGATTACTCTCATATAAAACCGACACACCAATGCATTTGAGTGAGCATGACTTCCAGAGAATTATGAACAATTTTAAAGTATCTTCACTTGAGTTTTCAGAAAATATCAAGACGCTCTGTTTCTATTTTGCATTATGAATAACCTGATTGACTCCCTCAAACAGCTTGAAATGATACAATTTAATATTATACCTCGAATCCTACGGCCTAGAAAAAATTCCCTTTTCCTGAATTATATTGATGACTTCGCTTCAAATCGATCAGTAATTAATAGATCTAGTCGTTTGTTTAATGAACATATGTCAGTTTATGATGTTATTGGCATATCACTGCCCTTATTTAAAATCAAAATGCGAGAATCTTTTTTTGTATTCAACTAAAAATAATATTATTATAATGTTTATTCTTTTTTTAAATTTTATAATTGTTACTTTCCTTATATATTAAATAAGGTACCTGTACCTAATATGGCCCCCCTAAGCGAGAATCGACGTTGTGGCAAATCAAATCACTATTTTTTGACGGGTAAGGTCTCATTTTAAAGCTTAATTCAAGAGCTTTAAAATGAGACCTTACACGTTTGATTTTGATTAATGAGCTTCAAATGCCAGAGGATTTACCAAAACACGGTTTTTTAAGACACATAAAATTTGTGTCCTAATATGGCCCCCCTCTCCCCCCTGAATTATTTTATTCATTGCGATTTTTTAAATCAATCAGAATATGAGATTAAAAAAAACTTCAAAATTTTTAACATTTTAAAAATAATTTATTTAAAAATTGAGCCTTTTTTACAATTTTTTTGAAAGCCTTGCAACCAGTAGAAAAATTACAACTTTAAATTTTTATCAAAGTTTGATTTTTGAGCTAGAATGCTTTTTTAGTTATAAAATGAAAAAAAGCTTTGAAACAATTAAATTTATTTTTCTTAAATAATATTAGGATAGGATTTTCTAAAAAGTAAACATGAAACTAAGGACTCTTAATATCGGTATTTCTACTAATTCGCGGGGGGCCATGAATGAATGAATGAATGAATGAATGAATGAATGAATGAATGAATGAATGAATGAATGAATGAATGAATGAATGAATGAATGAATGAATGAATGAATGAATGAATGAATGAATGAATGAATGAATGAATGAATGAATGAATGAATGAATGAATGAATGAATGAATGAATGAATGAATGAATGAATGAATGAATGAATGAATGAATGAATGAATGAATGAATGAATGAATGAATGAATGAATGAATGAATGAATGAATGAATGAATGAATGAATGAATGAATGAATGAATGAATGAATGAATGAATGAATGAATGAATGAATGAATGAATGAATGAATGAATGAATGAATGAATGAATGAATGAATGAATGAATGAATGAATGAATGAATGAATGAATGAATGAATGAATGAATGAATGAATGAATGAATGAATGAATGAATGAATGAATGAATGAATGAATGAATGAATGAATGAATGAATGAATGAATGAATGAATGAATGAATGAATGAATGAATGAATGAATGAATGAATGAATGAATGAATGAATGAATGAATGAATGAATGAATGAATGAATGAATGAATGAATGAATGAATGAATGAATGAATGAATGAATGAATGAACGAATGAATGAACGAATGAACGAATGAACGAATGAATGAATGAATGAATGAACGAATGAACGAACGAATGAACGAATGAACGAATGAATGAATGAATGAATGAACGAATGAACGAATGAATGAATGAATGAACGAATGAATGAATGAATGAATGAACGAATGAACGAATGAATGAATGAATGAATGAATGAATGAATGAATGAATGAATGAACGAATGAATGAATGAATGAATGAATGAATGAATGAATGAATGAATGAATGAATGAATGAATGAATGAATGAATGAATGAATGAATGAATGAATGAATGAATGAATGAATGAATGAATGAATGAATGAATGAATGAATGAATGAATGAATGAATGAATGAATGAATGAATGAATGAATGAATGAATGAATGAATGAATGAATGAATGAATGAATGAATGAATGAATGAATGAACGAACGAACGAATGGATGAATGAATGAATGAATGAATGAATGAATGAATGAATGAATGAATGAACGAACGAACGAATGGATGAATGAATGAATGAATGAATGAATGAATGAATGAATGAATGAATGAATGAATGAATGAATGAATGAATGAATGAATGAATGAATGAATGAATGAATGAATGAATGAATGAATGAATGAATGAATGAATGAATGAATGAATGAATGAATGAATGAATGAATGAATGAATGAATGAATGAATGAATGAATGAATGAATAGAATTTTTTAGATCCTAAAATTATTGCGGCCGCTTCTTTATTGATGATTGAGCGATGTCTTTCGCTTTCCAGAATTATTTTAGAGGCAAAGGCTATTGGCCTTTCCGCACCGTCGTCGTACCTGCGCGACAAAATTGCTGACTTGCCTATATCGCTCGCGTCGTATGCTAAAACGAGCTGTATATTTGGATCAAATAACGCTAAAATGTTTTCTGATGTGATTTGACTTTTTATCCAATTGAATTCTTTTTCACACCGATCCAACCAACTTCATTTTTTCTCTTTAATTAATTCATACAGTTTCCAGACGTGTTCTGCCCTGTCTTTCAAAAATCTTTCATAGAAATTGACTAATCTCATGAGTGCTTCTAACTCTTTATGATTTCCGGGCTTTCGCGCCTCTGATAGCTTTAATTTGAGATGGACTCAGATTTAACCCGTTTTTATCTATCACAAACCCTAAAATATATATACTGTCTTTAAAAAAATCACATTTATCTAAATTTACTCATAAGCCTGCCTTTTCTAGCTTAGCGAAAATCTCTGACAAAATTTTAATATGCTCACTTCTGGTACTAAGGTTTGATAATGTCTTAGTACTTTCTTTCGACTTTTTGTCAAATCTTCTATACTGACTAAACTCAGAAGTTTGCGCTCTACTTTTTTTGTAGTCAAACTTTTGTCTTAAGTGTAATATTTCCATCTGGCTAATTCGTTTACCAGTGTTTGTATTTCTCGTTCTTTCAGTATTTATGTTATTTCTTTCACCAAGATTTTTTTGCTAACTTTATCAGATCTTCTGCTGTTAGAGTGTTCAGTACGATTTTGAAATTGAATTTTTCCAAGAAATCTATTAGTTCTTATTTGTTTAACGAATGTACCCACGTTGCTATTTTACCCCTGATTAAATTTTTTATTTTTTTTGTAATTCATTAATTCATTAATTTCTACTACGCTCGTTGCATTTATATAATACTCTTTTAACAATTTGTATGTACTCGTCACGCCAGTAAAACTGAATTTTTTCAATTGTAAAACAATATCAATGTTCCATGTAAATGCTGATTGTAATTTTTAACCCCTCGTCGGATCTTTTTTATTTTTATTCTCGTCGCCAATTGTAATAGTTTGGGGTTGGGAAGAGTGGGGATGAGTAGTCCTCATGAATATTAAAATAGGAGTTTATTTAACGAAGGTTACATTGTGACTGAGGCACCGCTTGGCTGTCGACCGCATCCTTTAAGGCTCGCATGACGCCTTGTCAGCGCGATACACACCTGTGCCATTTCGTACATTCTTTGTAAGTCACGTTGTGCTTACCACACGTTTACTTTGCGCTTGTTGATACTTTAGACTTACAAGCTGCATACGTTACAGTCTCCATCTCATTTTTGCTTGGCTCTAGATTTAAAATGGCCTATTCTTAAGCTTTTTGAAGGTATTCTTCAAAAAATTCTAACTTTTGATCAACATAAGATAAAAACCTCTAGTTTTCAGAAAAATTTTGTTTAAAACAAGTTTTGTTTTGAAAAAAATTATTTTTTTTTTTTATTTACAATGTTATCCTAAAACGTGGTAGCGCGCGACGGCGAGTTAGGGGTTTTTTACACACCTACTGCCGAGAAAGCGTACGTAATTAAGTTGGACTAATATTTATATGCTTATTATCCATCCTACGCGTAGCTTATGATCCCCCGAGTAATTTAAAAAAAAATTGTCCCGAAAAGTTCCCGCATTAAAAAGTTATAAGCATTTCAATTTTTGAAGCACTGATTTCGACTGGTTTCGGATTCATCATGATTTCTTCTTTCAGTCTCGAGCATCCGGTTTATCTGTATGGGCTGTATGTGGCCTAAGCTGGATTTAATTTGACCGTACGCTATCCTCTGCAGCAAGCTGCAGGCACGCAGCAGATCTTTCCATCTCTCTCACTCTTGTGTAACTTAAGCCGTTCTCGCACCGCTAATTCCGTCTCGCACCATAAAAATCTCACTGCACGAGTTGAGATTTAGCAAGTTTGGCATAGTAAAAGTACCTAATGACGCGTTTTGGGGTGTAAACATAAACAAAATAATAGCAACCAAACAAAAAAGTATGACTAAAAAGCAACATATAATAGTAAAATAACTGTCTCAAATAAATCTTCTTAGAGGTTACAGCAGAAGTTTGTTTACTACCTGAAGTTAACTCATAGAGTTGATGAGCACCGTAGACGTAGGCACGAGTTTTCAAAAACTTAATGAAGATTCATTAGAACAAACTTACAATCAATTGAACAATTCACAAAGTTTGTTTAAATGAATAATTTATTAAATTCGAATTTATTTATTTTTTGTTACTCTGTTTTTTTGTTTATTTTTTTAATATGTTTTAAAAATTTTCTTTTCACATTAATTAATGAAATTTTTTAAATTATTTACCTAGTTGAAATAAATTTTTTTTTTACTTAATTTATTATCCATAAATAAAAATGTTCATGTAACATTTTTTTTTTTTTAAGATTTTTTGATACAAAAAGTTTCTATTTTATCGAAAGTTTAAATTGTAGATTGTTAAATAATTAATTTTATAATCAATCACTATAAAATTCAAAATTTTATTTTTTTTAAATTTTTCGAGTATTTTTTTTTTTCTTTCTTTTTTTGAAACTAAAAGTAAAAAATATCGTTTATTTAGTTTTATGATTGAAAATTTCTCGGAAAATTTGATGGTGCAAATTAAAAGTAACGAATAAGATTTTTATACCAAAAAATATTTTATATCTAATTCAGAAACAAAATCATCCTGTGAATTATGTTATCTTGGAAAACTCTTTGTACATATAATTAGTATTCAACATAGAAATCTAGCAAAATTTTTGAAATGATAAATTTACAACTACATATAATTAGAAGCAATAAGTTAAACTTATTAATTAAAAGCTCGTCAAAAGAAATGAGATCTTTAAAAAACGCACATTTAAAAATGTATCTTTTAAACGGTGAGTTGGTTTTTGGTTGAATACTACCTGAAATATAAGTTCCGATTATTTAAAAAAATATGAACTCTTTGATTTTAACTCACTTACTAAAAAGTTACATTCTTAATTCCACAAACAATTTTTTAAATATGAACAGTTGAAAGTAATGAAATAAAAAAAAAAAATCCGACGGTCGAGTTTTAAGAGATTTAAGCATATTTATTTATTATTAGATCGATCTTATTTCTCGAAAATAAAATTTACAATTTATTGAAGTCATTCGTCATTCACTATCGATATAATCATATAACTATTTGTTCTCCACGAAGCCACGACTTTTTAAGAAAAAAATCTAATCAAATTGAAACTGAAATCCAAATTTAAAAAATCAATTCATGTTTGGCTTATATTCTTTGACGTCGGATTGTTACTTTTTTGGAAAATCAAAAATTAGTAATTATTTAAAAATTTAAAGTCGTAAACAAAGTGGCTTCGACGAGAACGAATAGTTATATCGATTTGAATGACGAATGACTTAAATAAGTTGTAAATTTTATTTTCAAGAAAAAAGATCGCTCTAATAATAAATAAATACGCTTGAATCTCGTAAAACTCGACCGTCGGATTTTTTTTGATTTCATTACTTTCAACTGTTCATATTTAAAAATTTTAATACACTTTGCTACAGGGCTTCAATTAGCGAATGTAGACCCGGGAATACAACCCACGTTGGCCCGTTGAGTCTGCCATTCAGCCTCTATAATCTCTGCTGCAGTCGACGACACGCCAACAAGCTTCCTGAAAAGGGGAAAAAAGTCCGACCACGTTAATAAATCCCTATCCGATTTATTGAATCGAGGAGAGCGCGACAGCTTGTTCAGTTTGGGAGGTGGGCGCGAGCTAGAGGATTCGAGCACAAGGAACACCAGTAAGAAAGAAATTATAAGATCGAAGAGTTAATTTTCAATATTTATTAAAACAAAAATCAACTTAAAAAATAATACAAAACCAGAAACTAACACGGTAATAAATCTCAAATAATCTCTCATGCGATCGAGCATTTAAATCGACAACAAAGAATCGTCAATGCTCTTTAAATCGAGCTGCGCGCGCACACAACAACATGCCACTGTCAGCAGCTTACGCGCGTGCGAGAAAAACAAAGATTATTACAATAACAGTGTATTAAATATAGTCACACGCATTCACACTTACTTGCACTTATACAATCAACTTACGGAATCGCTTAGGTGCACCTCATACCAAGCCGTCAGGCTAAACAAAATGTCAGGCTATGCCACGACTTTTTAAGAAAAAAATCTAATCAAATTGAAACTGAAATTCAAATTTAAAAAATTAATTCATGTTTGGCTTATATTCTTTGACGTGGGATTATTACTTTTTTGGAAAATCAAAAATTAGTAATTATTTAAATCGTAAACAAAGTGGCTTTGACGAGAACGAATAGTTATATCGATATTGAATGACGAATGACTTAAATAAATTGTAAATTTTATTTTCGAGAAAAAAGATCGCTCCAATAATAAATAAATATGCTTTGTTTGAGATTTACCGCTTTTTATTGCCACGGGATTGGTCATGCGAGTGACCCACGCCAGAGCTGCCCGGAGTGACCAGTTTCCGCCCTCACCAGTCTTGCTGCAACCGTGATGCCGTAATCACGCGTCACGGGACTCAACGCCGTCGTCGTAGATCGCCCGCTTATCTACGACGATTCCACCTAGTTTACCTGAGGTTGAGAGACTCCCGGCCAAAACAGCGAGCTCTCTCTCCTCATTTGTATATATAGTTTAAATAAATAGCTTAAGTGCAGCATAAAAACTACAAGTGTTGTGCTTTCCAATACCCTCGGCTTTTCACTTTTACCACTCCCTCGCGAACGTGGTAATTATTCCTTCAACCTTAAGCGCATCCTCCACGAATCCCAAACACGCTTGAATCTCGTAAAACTCGACCGTCGGATTTTTTTTGATTTCATTACTTTCAACTGTTCATATTTAAAAATTTTAATTTACTTTGTTATAGGGCTTTAATTAGCGAATGTAGACCCAGGAATACAACTCACGTTGGCCCGTTGAGTCTGACGTTCAGCCTCTATAATCTCTGTCGCAGTTGGCGACACGCCGACAAGCTTCCAGAAAAGGGGAAAAAAGTCCGACCACGTTAATAAATCCCTACCCGATTTATTAAACCGAGGAGGGTGCGACAGCTCGTTAAGTTCGGTAGGTAGGCGCGGGATAGAAGATTCGAGCGCAAGGAACACCGGGTAGAAAGAAATTGTAAGATCAAAAAGTTAATTTTGAATATTTAATAAAACAAAAATCAACTTAAAAACTAATACAAAATCAATAACTTACACAGTAATAAATCTCAAATAATCGCTCATGCGATCGAGCATTTAAATCGACAACAAAAAATCGGCAATGCTCTTTAAATCGAGCTGCGTGCGCACACAACAACATGCCACTATCAGCAGCTTACGCGCGCGCGAGAAAAACAAAGATTATTACAATAACAGTGTACTAAATACAGTCACACGCATTCACACTTACTCGCACATATACAATTAACTTACGGAATCGCTTATGTGCACCTCATACCAAGCCGTCAGGCTAAACAAAAAGCCAGGCTCCGATGCCTACCAGCCGCAGTAGCTACCATACTCCAGTCGCCTTGTAGCCGTCGTCAAGGTCCAGGCATGAATTGACATTTTCACAAATAAACACCACACTCTCACACTACAACAACGTGCGACACGAATGACAATAATTGCTTCGACTTCCGTATACGAATTAGCTTCTTCAAGATCTGCCATAAATCGATTCCCAGATCTTCGCGTGTCTGCCGGACGTCGGTCTAGTTCCCCGTCGTCTGCGGGGTCCAAAAGCCGGTTGACTCGTACTGACTGAAAAATACTTCCTGGGTCATAACAATCGATCCCGCACTTTCGGTCACCTTCAACACTCTCTTCGACGTATTTAGCTACACCAAAACTATGATACTCCGTCGAACCGAGACGAGTTGATTTTCATGAAGGTGTGTATGGACGGACATGAAAATCGCCACATTGGGGGGCATTTCTCCGACGCCAATTCTCTGACGGACATTTGTCTGACTCCACTTCTCCGATAAAAATATATCCGACGTATTATTTCTCAGACAAAAAAAATTCCAACAGGTGTTTCTCTGACAAAAAAAAGTTATAGGCGGTTGCCTATGGCCACTGTTTGTATCTCCAACCACTTATTTGTTTTGAACGAACTGGTGGCTTCTACGGCCATTGTTTATATTTTTTATCTCAGTTTTATATCATCAGTGCTGTGAATTTACTGTCAAATTTTGTTGCAAAAGTAAACAGTGTAAAATTATAAGTGCTAAAATTGTCGACGACAAATTAATCATCTGTAGTTATACTTATTATCGTGGCGCAAGAAGAGGAGTTAAGCAGCACTTGGCGGAAGAGTATCGCATTTCCAATTTCGGACCACAGAAGATCATGACGGATTTTGAAAAAGGATTAAATAATGCATCCTCTAATACTTTTCCCGATTCTACTCTAAAATGTTGTTTTTTCTATTTGAAGCAATCCCTGCACCAAAAAATTCAAGCCAGTGGTCTCCAAAGCCAGTATTACGACGAAGATGACGAAACAATCAGAGTCCAGGTGAACATGATTGTGGCATTGACGTTCATCCCAACGAAGGATATGGCTCGCGTCTACAGATTCCAGCACGATGAGGTAGAGAAGGACTTGTTGGAGGTGGTGCAATACTACGGCGAAACGTATGTCATCGGAAGGCCTGCAAGAGGAATGTAGGAAAGCCGTCGAACTACGCTATCCATCGGCTGTCTAGAATCAATACGACGCTGCGTTGGAAGGAGAGCATAAGACGAACAACTTGAGCGAGGGTTGGCATAATCGTTTCAACGTGGTAGTTGGTAAAGCACACCCGGACCTTTACTCAACAATCAAGGAGTTTCAGAAAGAGCAAGCGAGCGCTGAAAGCATGATCGCAGAACTGAGCGCAGAAAAACGAGTAAGTTACAACCATGAATGAGTATTTGCGATTATTTACAACTGTTTATAACTATTAACAGTAATTAACAACTTCATTTGAAAAGGTAAAGGCTGCTCCTCAGAAGAAATGGGTGGAAACCATGCGGCGCCTGAAATGAGTAGTTGGGCCATACGAGTATTACGTCGAAGAAGGAACGGAGCTGGAATATTTAACAAATTTGGCACAGAACATATATTTGTAAAATTTATAGTTTCAAAATAAAAAGAAATAAAAAGTTTAGAAATTTTGTCGGAGTGTAGGGTTATCGGAGAAATGTCCATCAGAGAATCGGCGTCGGAGAAATGTATGGGAGCCCGAGTGGCTTCCCAATTCCCGCTCTACCACCTTAGAGGTCCGCTTTGATCTGAATTCGACAGTCACGTGACTTGCGCCAAATTCTAAATCGCAACCGACGATTTAATTGGTCACTGGACTGTCACAACTTAAAGCCTCAAATGTAAATGATACTTTTACCCTATTTTCGGCTATCTTTGAACGACTGTAGCCTACTCTAGTTCAAATTTTCTTACACATTGAAAATTACTTTACTTTTTTCATGGAAAAACAAAAATTTTGCGACCAGAATTCTTTACGGTCTTCCGTTTCTAAGATACAGCTCTTTAAAGTTGCAAAGAAAATGCAAAGTATGCGTTTTTTGCTATTTATGTAAGCTAGATTGCAAGTGTTCGACTCTCTCCTTTTGGCTAAAAATTGATGAAAACACTCTTTGATTGTCACTGATCAAGACTCATAACATTATTTTATCACACATTGGGTATATTTTTTTTGCAGAGAAGTTACATTTTACGCACTTTTCCAATAAATTACACTTTTCCAAGCTAATTTAATGGCTTTTCAGATTTTTTTTACTTCTACTTGTGTTTTTCAGCTGTTCTATCTTTTAAATTTTTAAAATAGATAACAATACTTTCATTTGGAGAGATTTTGGTGATCTAAAAGTGTTTAGGAGCCGTAATTCTGTCTGTTTGAAGTTAAATTAATTATTCAAGTATTCTACTAGTAGTCATATGTAAAGGGTTAAACTTCAAGTTTTTAAAATTCAGTTTTCAGAATCTCAAAAGAATAAAAGATTTTTGAATAAAAATACGATTAGAAACATTTTAAGTAAAAAATGTAAATTTAGTAAATTTGAATAATTTTTTTAGTTAATTTTTTTTTTTTTTTTTATGTTTTGAAGGTCCTGCAACTGCAGATGTGGTATATACGAGAGCCTCTTTTTTTGAAGCAGAAAAAGAAGCAGGGCCTGCTTGTTGCTCCGAAATTATAGCTAGGTTCTCGCAGGGTTAACAAGAAATGTAATGCAACGTTAGCGGGGACCCAACAGGGCAGACTGGCTTTAGAAAGGAAATGAATTTTTTGAAGGTTATGTTATTTTCTCATTAAATTAATTTGCATAAATTATATGATATTGAGATTATGTTTATTGTGAAGTATATAAAATCATCATAATACAAAAATGCACTTTTCAAGTTTTAATATGCTTGTTTCAGTTTGGAAAAAAAAACATAATTACACAATTGAACGAACTTCAGTGAAGTTCAATTAAAATTGTATGAGCGCTTCCTCCGAAAGATCTAATACGTAGTACCCCTCCCCTGTGCCCTAGATACCACACATTCAAAGTAAAAAAATGAAATAACAGGCCTACCACTACATCGCGTCTCTCGTGACTAGGGGTACTTGGCTTCATTCTTCAAAGTTCTGCCGTAGATTATGGGGAATAATTTGCCAAAATTATGGGTTCACCTTTGGGTGGGTGACTGATCTTTCAGAGGAAGCGCTCATACAATTGTAATTGAACTTTACTGAAGTTCGTTCAATTGTATAATTGTATTTCGCGCTTCCTCCTTCAAGATCAAATACGTAGACGTTCAAAGCGATCTACGGCATATACAAAGGACAGGTGTGAATCATTAATCAAAATATATATTCAAACAACGACTTTATTCAGACTCTTACATTACATGTCTTACTGATTTAGAATCGCTAATGCAAACTCCGGCTCGTTGCCAATCACCAGTCTATCATAAAAACCTCGCAAACGTCGATTCAGACGACCATTGAGTGGTCTTCAAAATAGATTTAATATTGACTCCCAGCCGCTTAACAGCTGAGTTAGAGGCGTGTCTGGTACTGTGTGCAGAAAAAATCACCGTATCAACGCCTGCAGCTGACAACGTCTGTCTAACCCAGTTGCTTAGCGTCTGTTTACAAACCTTCTTACATCTTTTATTACCTATCGATATTCTCCGCATCTAATAAACACCTTTTTACGATTGCAGAGTCCAATAGTGTCGTTACAAATTTTGTACATGCCTAGAAAGTCGATTTTTTCACTCATTTTGACCGTTTTTTAACAATTTTTGATGAATTTTTGAAAAATTGAAGAAACGATCTTTCAGAGTCTAGTAAGCAGGATTTTCTTTCTCAAACATTATATTTTTGAAAAACAATTTTTGCACAGCTCCATTAAACCCTGAAAAAAATTGGTTGGCCTAAATAATAACAGTGTTTTGTGATAATACAATTACTTAACAAGTATTTAATTAGTTATACCTGCCGCTCTCAAGTGAACGGGAAAATTTTTTTTTTGCATTTTTTACCATACAAATACCACAGATGAACTTAAAAACTTGCAACCAAACAAAAAAGCCAATTAATTTTCATTAGTAATACCATTACAAGCGTTCTATGATTTAAAAAATTTGCTAACCTATAAAATAGAGACTTTTTAAAGAACTTTTGGACCATCGAAGAGAGTAGTTTGGGAACTAAAAAATTATAGTTTCAAACCAAGTTTGCATTGTTTTTTTTATAAAAATAATGCTTTTCTGCTTCATTTACAAAAAAAAAAAAATTATAACTAAATTAAAATTTGTTTTGCCACGTTTGAATAAAATTAAAACAAGGAATCAAGCAATTTTAAGTAACTTAGAACAATGAAAAAAGTAAAATACTTAAAACTAAATTAAATTACTTAAAATATAAATAATTTGAATAATAATAAACATTTTTATCGATCTCTAAGAAAACTGTCAACTTTAAAGCATACTCATGTGCACAAAAACTATTAAACAATTTTGAGAGTTCATTATTTGTGAAACAGATTTGGTAAATATTTAATACTAGCTTACTAGAGTTTGAGGATATTTTTTATTTACAATCTAATTATTCGTACATAAAATTAATTTATATTCAAGTTGTTTTTCTAAGATTAAACTGTTTTTTTGTATCAAATTTTGAGAAGCTTTTTTGCGATAAAGAGACCGCTTCAATAAATCCATTTCTGTTTTCTTCGCCACAAGTTTTTCTAGATGCTTCAGTTACTAGTTTGACGAGTCACTTAACTGCTACGGTGTGACATGGAAATTTGGAAAATTCCCATTCTACAAGACCCTTGCTGGATAAATTATTTATCAATTCTATATTTGATATACTTTTTAGTTCTTTAGATAATTTTTTAGTTCTTAAACTACTCTCTTCAATAGTCCAAAAGTTCTTTAAAAAGTCTCTATTTTATAGGTTAGAAACTTTTTTGAATCATTGAACGCTTGTAACTGTATTACTAACAGAAAATTTCAACCAACCGCGTCCGGACTTCGCGAACTTTCAAGTTAGGTATAAAGTCAAACTTCTATTGCTATTAGAAGTCGATATTCGAAAATGACCCAAAAACGCCTCACCCTAATTCACACTAAAGATACTTAAAAACGTGCGTTACCTCTGACACTAAGGAAACGAATGAAGCCAAGTACCCCTAGTCACGAGAGACGCGATGTGGTGGTAGGCCTGTCATTTTTGTACTTTGAACGTGTGGTATCTAGGGCACAGGGGAGGGGTACTACGGATTTGATCTTGAAGGAGGAAGCGCGAAATACAATTTTTAACGTATCCTTAAATATCTAAGCGACATTTTTTTAAGTCGTCAGTTACAAATACATACAGCATTTAAATCACAATCAATATTTTTTAATGTGTTCGAACAAATTATCAAAATTTGAAATTTTAATTGCTCTATTAACTTTTTTATTTTGTAGGTTCCGTTCTTTATTTATGGCCCTGTCAATTCCTGAAAGATTTTTTTCAACTGAATCTGCAGTAACATCTAGGCACAATTTTTTAAGTTTATTTTCTTCTTCTCTTTTTTGGTTTTGTATTGTTTTTTTATCAATTAATTTGTCCATTGTATTTTAAAAATAAAAAAATTAAACTCTAAAAATTCATATTACATAAATAGTAAATTTCCGTTTATTTATTTAAAAAATTTATTTATCATTTATTGATAAAATTAAACAAACACAATAGCAGTACATTTGTCATAAAAAATTAAAATCATTATCAATAGAAAACACTAGAAACAACAAATATTTATTAAGAGTGCTGCTGTGGGCTTGGTCTCGCCGAGCCAAGCGAGAGCAAGTGAGATAGAGTGCGAGAGAGTGTGTGAATCAGAAAAGCTGCCAGCGCTGCTCGCTGCGTCGAGCCTGCCGCGTACTTCAGTATGCCTCGAGCCGCCGGACAAGCAGCACGCTCTGTGCCTTGTCGGCTCGTAGCTGATAACCAATAAAGATTATATTAACTTGTACCTTCTTGTCTACTCATTAATTCACACTACTTGGAGTGTAGGGCTCCTCTAATTAACCAAGACCTCCGGTTGACCCTACATTGCCTACCCTCCTCGCGCCATCTGGTGATCATGCATTACTCTGGATGGCAAATCGTATTTTTCGTTTTACGGCTTTAATAATTATCCAATTAAATAAAAAAAAATCTTTGAAAATTATTAGAATCGCACACTACGTGTAGTTTTATTTTAAGTTGAATCATGACTTGATATTAGCCTTACCACCCCCAAAATTAATTTTTTAGGGGTAGTTTTTCGAAATTTAAAATGAAAAAAAAACTTGAAAAATTCTGTCAAATCATTATTTTTTATATTAATTTTTCAAACATCTAATAGTTTTATTTAAGGTTTAATTCTGGCTTCATGTTAGGAAAAAACACCCTTAATAAGGGTTGTTAATTGCGAAAAAACACTTGTAAAACTTTTAGTAGACAAGTTCGCGTAATATAATTTCGAGTAAAACGTTAATTAATTTTTCAAAAATTTTCAATGACTGCAAGTGATTAGTTATAAAATTAACCCTCTTCCCACCCCCAAAATCACTTTTTAGGGGTTGTTTTTAGAAAATAATGTAAAATTACACTAGAACAATTGATTTAAATAATAAAAAGTAGCAAGGAATAATTTTTTCCATCCAATAATTCATGAAAATCGTCGTAAAACATGATTTTACGGGTTTTTACCATTTCAGCCCCCTAAAACCCCCTGGAACAACCCTACAATCGTTAATCTGATACACGGGGAAACGGATCTCGACTATTCTCGACCTAAGGAAGAAAAATCAACTGAAATGATAACTCATCGATCAACTATGTGCTATCGCACATTTTTGAGAGTTGGTACCTTTTCTCAGAACAGTGTGAATCGGCCCTCAAGTGTAGTACTTTCCAGTTTTTCGATTAGGTCGAAGGAAAAATTATAAAAAATGTTTTAATGATCCCAGGTTAGAAGGCGGGCGTCTGCCGTCTATCGCTGCGGCTTAGCAGACTGAAATCAAGATTCTCGATATATCGATAGCATATATCGAGAGCCGTCAGCCGCTCGACGTTAGAAGAAAAAAAAAAAATAAAACAAATAAGTACTTGAAAAGACATACTTATGTTTTTGAGTTCTTAGTTGTAATTTTATTATTTTCTTTGGATTTAACTTGATCATATTTGGAAGACAAATTTGTATAACATGTCGTGAACCACGGTAGTGGTTGAATGGCGAGTTTAATTATAAAAAGTTTTTTCATGCAAATGTATGTGAATAAAAATATACTTATGCTTAGAAATTAATGATAAAAATATTAAATGAAGATAATTATACCTAAACAATTATTCAATTTAATTGAGCTTTTATAATCAAGCCCCGAAGGGGCACAATTTCAATATAAGTTTCAAACGATTTATGGTTATTTAAAGTGTTGGTCTGGTGGCTTCGCGTCGTTGCTATTCATTTTGCCAACGTCGGTTCGAATCTCGGCACGAAATTTTTTTTTTTCGCCGCTCAACGAAAAATACAATTTTCCATCCAGAGTAGTGCATCACCAGATGGCACGAGGGGGTAGGCAACAGGAGTCTAATAACAAAGACATCAATAATTATTGTTTTGACCCATTAACACAGTGTCATATGGGAAATCGAACTTTTTCGTGCTACTTAACAAAGTCTCTCAATAATGGATAATGACACCAAGCACAGTTTTTTTAGGTGTTAAAAAAGCATTTGAGGATTATTTTAAGATGTTTACAGAGATGATTAGGAGAATATTAATAATGGAAAAGAATAGTCAAAGAAAAAAAAAAGTACTTTTAGGTTAGTTAGACTCGAGCAACCAATCAGCGTATTTCTATATCGGAAAAATAGTCATACGAGAAGACTTAACTTAAGTAGTCAAAGTTGAACGCCCTTAAGCATGCTTAAACTAGGTCATAAAGTCTGCCCTGCGAGGCTCCTGCTAGCGCCGCATTATATTGCCACCCCGTACCTAGCTAGACCCCTGCCGGGTGACAAAGTTTCGGCTAGCTAGGCCCTAGTTAGCTGACGGAGTGCTGGCTGGGTAGCATCTGTTCGTGTATCTTTTTCAAAATTTTTCTAGCAAAACTGTAGCAGTGGATTTGTTTACAAGCTTTAAATGATGTTTTCTTATCAATGGCACGCTTGTTGAACTGACCAGAAGATTATTAATTAAACTCTCTTGAATATCAATTAAAGGTTCTGAAATTTATGTTAGAAAGATTCTTTGAGTTGTATTTTCTTCAAGTTCTATTTGAGCAATTTAGACAAGTGTTTGACATGCAATATCGATTATGTATTGAGCAAACTGCAGATGCAAGCAGATCTTTATAATAAAGATCTGGCCTTACAGCAGATAATTTTAATTTAAATTTCTGATGAAGAGCACAGGTTATCCTGTTGAAAAGATATTTAATTCGCTCTTTTTATATAAAAAGCTTCTAACAGGCAGTAGCAAAGCAAGTAAAAGTAGAGCTATGCTTTTAAAAAATTATCTAACTCTAAAACTTTCGATCGTAGGCCATGTTTAACATAAGTGCAATAGGGACGAAGTACTCTCTGTCTTACTTAAACGATATTGACGTTCTCTTTCACAGGTCAACGAAAATCTAGTGATTTTCATATTAAAAACACTAGAAAATTTTCGTTGACGAAAAAACTTTAAAGAAAACTGGTACTTTTGGTTTTTTGTCGAGAAAAAAAATTTTCCTGTCAGAAATATTGTCAACGAAAACAAAATCTATAACCATCCCAAATAACTCTTCTAGGTTTATCTAGACATATGTTTGTAACATGAATCTAATATTTTTTCTAAATAACCCATCTTGATTTATATAGACTCTAGTTTTCATCTGAAATCCAACTTTCCCAAATAACCCTCCTAGGTTTATGTGGACACTAGTTTTCACCTTATATCCAATAACCCTGCCATCAAAGCCCATATGGAATGCCATAAATGATCCCACAAGAGTAATCATGTAGTTTCCCAAGTGGGCTTTTTTGGCTGAGTTATTGGATATCAGGCAGAAACTAGCGTCCATACAAATCTAAGTAGATTATTTTAAGAGGGTTAATGGATTCAACGGTTTACTAGTGTCCACCCAAACTGAGAGGGTTATTGGATTAAAAGAAAAAACAAGTTTCTTCATAAACCTGGGAGGGTTTTTTGGGAAAGGTTAGTACGTTCAATATTTGAATCATTTCCTCACCCAAAAAAATTTCTAGTAAAATTTTTATCGACGAAAAATATATTTTCCTTCTATGAAAAGTTCAATCTTTTGATCAACAACATTCTAATACGAGACTCGAGTACATTCTTTTTAGATTTTGAAAAAACTGTGATCGAATTAAAAAGTGCTGGTGTAAATGTGAGTGAGCCAGAAAAATTAAATCATATGCTCAAGACTCTACCTGACTCTTTGAGTTATATTGGTGATTTAATTGATGTGCTTAAAGAAGAAGACAAAAAGATAAAAAGAAAGATAAAAGAAGATAAAAAGAAAAAAAGTGATATGGGAAACTAAGAATAATAGTATTTTGTTCGAACTCTCGTCCGAGTAGGACGTGTTTGTCAACAGCACAAGTAATTGGCGTGTCGTGTGAGAAAGCTCGATTCTCGGAGCTTCGGGGTTTAGCTTCCCGATAAAGAGGACAAAGAACACCCTCGAGTCGTCACCAGGAAGCTGATACAACACACCAAGAGTTATTGACTGAGTCCTGTTACTTCTGATAGCACAATCCAAGTACAGCGCTGTCTGGTTCAACCCAAAGCTCACGTTCGAAGTAGCTCCGGCCTCGATCAGCATTTCTTCTCATGTTTAACTCGTATTTTTCTAAGCAACAAACAAGGCGTTTTGATAATCTACTTCATTGTGAACCAATTCAAAATATTTTTGATTAGCCAACACGGGATCGTCGTAAAACCACTTGGAGATGTCGTCAAGCAGGCGTTCAAAATACCCGGATTCGGTCAAGCTGGAACTACGCCGCCAGGGTCGCAAAGGCTCAGAAATAAGCAGCGAGCTGGAGCCCCCCGCCCCAACCATCTGGTCATGGATCAGGGTCTCCAAGGGTAGCAATACAAGTCACGACACAACAACCTTCGTGGTAGCAGCAACAACATCAGCGCCAAGGCCCACACCAGTTGGTCGCAGAGGAGTCCCCATCATCGACAGAAGCCCCAGTAGCAGCGAGACCAGCTTCGCCGCCCGGACTCCGTCCTCTGCCAAACTACCAACTTCACTAGTACGGCTGACAAGGGCCGAGCATCTCAGACAAGAGGCCACCAAATCCAAGGTCTCGTCAGCCTATAAGAAGGCTACACCACCATCCAGGGGTCAGCAGGGGCCACGGAGGATAATACTCCGGGACATGGGGACACGCGTCAGTGAGAAGCAGCAACTACCACCACCAACACTGCAAAAGTCGTCGCCATCGACGCCCGCAACCACCAGCCCAACCAGCGCCACCTTGAGACTCCCGATAACACCCGTGGGGGTGGTGCTGGACACTCAGACCAGCCACACTGCATCGCCATCCCTTTGGTGTCTCACACTGCCGTCGGCGGCCACCACCAACACGGTTACGTCGTGCATGACGACGACGACGACCAACACGAGTCCGGTGATGTCAGCGACCCTCTACTTGCCACCAACACCGCAGTTCGCCACCAAGCTACCACCACCTTCACAGGAGGCAACACCTGAGGGCACATTGGTGGCCGGGGGCACAAGGGAATACTCCCGGTAGCCCACCATCTAGTGGTATCACAGTGGCGTGACAGCTAGTAGAATTTTAAAAATATATCTAACTGGATCGCAGCGTATTGCATTTTAAAAATTACATTGTGCCGTATTGCTTTGGATCATGATGCATCGAATTAGACTGCGTTGTCTTATTTTGGATTTGCTTGGATCACCTGAATACTGTTGAACCGGATTGGGCTTTAGTTCATCACTTTTTATTGATTGCATTGAATTCGATGTATTTGAATCGCATTGAGCTTGAGAGAATCACTTTTTTAAATTACACTTCACTGAATGTTGACTTTGAATTATAATGAATCGTATCCGATGACGCCGTACCATATTGAATTGTATTGAATTCGATCGCATCGGATCGGATTGAATCGCATTGGATTGAATCACATCGGATCGCATTGGATTGGATCGCATTGGATCGGATTGAATCGCATCGGATCGCATCGCGTCGGATCGCATCGGATCGCATCGGATTGGATTGGATCACATCGGATCGGATTAAATCGCGTTGCATCGCATCGGATCGCATCGGATCGGATTGGATTGGATTGGATCGCATTGGATCGCATCGGGTCGGATTGAATCGCATTGGATTGCATTAGGATCGGATCGTATCGGATTGGATTGCATTAGGATCAGATTGTATCGCATTGGATTGCATTACGATCGGATTGGATTGGATTTGTATTAAATCAATTAACTTTCAACTGGAAAATAATAAGGAGTCTGAAAGGGAACTTAATTTTTTCACCCTGTAGCAAAATAAATAAAAGACAAATTTGAGATAATCACCGGCAGTATATTGATATTTAAAATACCAAAAAAAAAGTGAAAGCATTCTGGCAGTGAGGTATTAATATATTTTCAGGATCTTGAAAATGTAATACCAAGATATTTGATTATGAGTACTTAATTTCATAAACGACTTCATGATAAAATTATTCAGTAATATAAGACATTTTTTAAAGTGTAATTCAAATTTTAGGGATTGATATTGAAAAAGTAACAAAAATGAAGACAAATTTATTTTTATTTCTTAATTTCTTATATCAGGTTATTAAACAACTTATTCTGGGACCTTTCAAAATCAAATTTTATAAATCAAATTTTATAAATCAAATGATTATTTCTGGGACGTACTTCCTAATTCTGGGAATCCCAGAAATTGTACTATACCAGATTACTATTTCTGAGACGTTTTTAAAAATGGGTTATTTTGGAATATTTTAGAGTTACGTGGGTACAAAAGGGTGATTTTTACTTTGGGCAGGGGTTGGAGGGAGGATAATTACTTTAGGAAAGCGAAAGGGGATGATTATTACTTTAGTAGGGCGTAAAAGGGTTATTTTGGAAAGAGCAGAAAATTTTAGGCTCCTTCAGGACTTTAAAATATTTTTTCTAGTCCATTCTGAGGCCCCGTAGAGGGCCTAAAGAGCCCATTAACGTTAACACCTAAATAACTGGGAACGTTGCATGTTCTATAGAAAAAATGCATATTTTTCAAGTTTTTTAGCCCATCCACTATTTAATAGCCACCGTGTATGTACATGCAAATGTATATATTTTTAAAAACCAAAAATAATTCTTTCTAATACCAAATAAGCCTTATATAACCCTTCTAAAATTCAAAATAACCCATTTTTTAATCCAAAATAAACCTTTTCTGGCCTACTAAAGTAATAATCATCCCCTTTCGCTTTCCTAAAGTAATAATCCTCCCTCCAACCCCTGCCCAAAGTAAAAATCACCCTTTTGTACCCACGTAACTCTAAAATATTCCAAAATAACCCATTTTTAAAAACATCTCAGAAATAGTAATCTGGTATAGTACAATTTCTGGGATTCCCAGAGTTAGGAAGTACGTCCCAGAAATAATCATTTGATTTATAAAAGGTCCCAGAATAAGTTTTTTAATATCCTGATATAAGGAATTAAGAAATAAAAATAAATTTGTCACTTAAAAAAAAAATTTTCTACTTTCTTGGGCCTCAATTAAAAATTTTTTAACCTGGTTGATCACAAGTAATAACTTGTGTCCCTCCGACGCAAGCCAAAAGAACGAAATGTACTCCCTGCGCCATCGACCAACGCGCACCCGGCCTACTGCACCTCGCTAGCGCTCGGGCCGCAACATGGCGGCCGGCTACGTGTCGGCCGCTGGCGCTTCGGGAGTACATATTGTTCTTTTGGCTTTAATCGGAGGAAATCAAGTTATTTTTTGTGATCAACGGACTTTAAAAAAGTGCATATATCCCTCAAGACTAAAGTTTGCTGAGGAGGCCCACGTATTTGCAGCCCTCGACTTCGTCTCGGGCTGCAATAACAGCGGGCCTCCACTGCAAACTTTAGTCCCTCTGGGAATACTATTCATTTTATCAATTCTTCATTTTTGTTCCTTTTTAAATATCAATCCCTAAAATTTGAATTAAACTTTGAAAAATGTCTTATATTACTGAATAATTTTATCATGAGGTCGTTTATGAAATTAAGTACTTAAATCGAATATCTTGGTATTCCATTTTTAAGATCCTGAAAATATATTAATACCTCACTGCTAGAATACTTGAAAGTTTTTTTTCGGTATTTTAAATATCAATATTATGTCGGTGATCATCTCAAATTTATCTTTTATTTATTTTGCTACTGGGTGAAAAAATTAGGTTCCCTTTCAGACTCTTTATTATTTTCCAGTTGAAAGTTAATTGATTTAATACAAATCCGATCCAATCCGGTCGTAATGCAATCCAATCCAATCCGATCCGATCCTAATGCAATCCAATGCGATTCAATCCGATCCGATGCGATCTAATGCGATTTAATCCAATCCAATCCGATCCGATGCGATCCAGTGCGATTCAATCTGATCCCATGCGATCCAATGCGATTCAATCCAATCCAATGCGATCCAAACCAATTCAATGCGATCCGATGCGATCCGATGCGATGCGGTGCAATGCGATGCGATGCAATGCGACTCGATCCGATCCAATGCGATCGAGTCCAATCCAATTCAATGTGATCCAATGCGTTCTGATTCAATCCAATCCAATCCTATCCAATCCAATCGAATTCACTACAATTCAAAATGGTATGGCGTCATTGGATACGATTCATTATAATCCAAAGTCAACATTCAGTCAAGTGTAATTAAAAAAAGTGATTCTCTCAAGCTCAATGCAATTCAAATACATCGAATTCAATGCAATCAATAAAAAGTGATGAACTAAAGTCCAATCCGATTCAACAGTATTCAGGTGATCCAAGCAAATCCAAATAAAACAACGCAGTCTAATTCGATGCATCATGATCCAAAGCAATACGGCACAATGTAAATTTTAAAATGCAATACGCTGCGATCCAGTTAGATATATTTTTAAACAATGCAATGCAAGGTCCTTCTGTAATTCTATGGTGTTAAATGTGATCGACTGTAATCTTATGCGATCCAACTCCATATGACGCATTGATTATCACGATAAATCATGCATTAAGATGCGTTTTATATCAAGATGTTTCCTGTGGAGATGCATAATATGCAATTGTACATTTTAGAAACATACTAGCAAAGTTATATTCTTTTTTTATAATTCACCATACTTTTTTTTTTCTTTTTAGATATTTTTGCTCGAGGCTACCGACACACTTTTTGGAGCATATTGTTTTTCGTATTAGACGTTTAGGGTAAAATCTGCATTGTGCGTCTGTACAATGCAACAATTAGTTTCAATTCTGTAATATATAATTTTTTCATCGAATTTTGTGATGAGTCGGCAGGGGTGACATACCCACCACCGGAGGCGCCTCGTGGTGGTCGTCAACGGAGGCAAAGGAGATCCGGATACTGCGACGATGGATGCGATGTAACGCCAGCCACACAAGACCAGCTGGCTTCCGAGGAGATCCCAGGTCATGACAAGATGGCGTAGGTGGAGGAGTCTAAGCGCATCCAGGCTCTCTACCGTTCTAACCGCAAGAAAGCGGTCCAGGAAGTGCTAGGTGGTCCTTCCCGGCACTGTGAAATACCAGTTGATACATTCCGCGAGAGAGCCTGGTGGCGAATTGCCCCCTCTGTTCAACGCCGATGAGCCTAGTGCCGAAAGCTGTGCCAGCCTGTGTCACCCATTCAGATCAGACGAAGTCGCAAAAATGCTCCGAGGTATGAGTAACTCATCCCTGGGGCTCGACGGCGTTACGTACGCGGATCTAAGGAAAGCTGACCGGGGCTGTCACGTGCTAATGGCTCTTTTAAATGCTTGCCTTAGATTGGACGCAGTACCACAGTGCTGGAAAAACTCCAACCCTGTATCGCTTTTTAAGAAAGGCGAGAGGGACCAAATAGGGAACTTGCGATGGGGGATACTACTCCTCAAATCCTCTCCTCACTTGTCGTCGACCGCCTCACCTGCTGGGTTATGGCTAACAAGAGAATAAGCGCGTCCCAGAAAGGCTTCCTCCCGTTTGAGAGATGCCATGAAAACAATTTTATTTTCCAAGAAATTCTGCGTGACGCGAAGTCCAAAAGGAGGGAAGTTGTGGTCACGGGGCTGGACTTTACCAATGCATTTGGCTTGGTCCTCCACGCATCTATCTTCAGTGCCCTCGAGCAGCATCGGGTCCCGGAGCCGATCAGGAAGCTGATCGCATCAGCGTGTGATGGTGCGACCACCTGCGTCAGAACAGCGGACGGCATCACCAGGCCCACTCCATTGACTCGGGCATGAAGCAAGGATGTTCCATGAGCCTGATAGTTTTTAACCTCGCTCTGGATCCTGTTATTAGGGCAGTTGCGGCTTAGGGTGGGGGCTACAAATTTGCGGGAGAGGTTTTCACAGACCTCGAGTATGCAGATGACATGGGTCTCATTGCGGACACGCCCGAGGCGATGATAATCCTCCTGAGATCTGCGGAGGACGCTGCTGCGGCTGTTTGCCTCATCTTCAACCCAGCGAAATCTGCCACCAACACCCGAAAGGCAGGTTTGTCGATGCGGTCAAGAGAACGCAGTTCAGCATACAGGGTGAAGTGATGTGCGCCCTAGACCGTGGTGAAGCTTACGAACATTTGGGCACCCCAACGGGATTTCAAGTCAAGCAGACGACGTAAACAACCATAGAAGAGCTGTCGGTGGACATCAGTTCGGTCGACGGTTCACTGCTGGCCCCTTGGCAGAAAATTGAGACCGTGGCTACCTTTATCCTGCCACGAATGGACTTTGGTCTGAGGGGGTCGGATGTGAGAAAAAGTCGTCTCGGGGAGGCTGACAGGGAGTTGAAAAGGATTGCCAAGAGATGGATGAATCTCCCCTGACGTGCGAGTGACGAATTGGTCTTTCTCCCTTCATACATGGGGGGCAGAGGGCTTTTGCCTCTCACAGACATGGCCGATATTCTTACCATCGTTCATGCTTTTAAGCTCTTGAGCTCTAAGGACACAAGCGTGGCATTTATACGTTGTGGAAGACCGTAGATAAATGAGTGGGCCACCCCACCGACGAGCATGACATGGCAAACTATCTGTTGGGCTCCCTAGAGGGGGAATTCGCTCGATCATCAAGAGGTTCCTCACTTTGGTCGAGAGCCAGAAATGCAACCTGACGGATTTCCTCTGCCTTGGGTCTAAAATGGAGGTGGACTGCCGAGCGTGCTGAACTCTCATTGGAGTGCCGTCGCCCAGGCAACAAGGACGACAATGGCATCATAATCATCCCACCCATGGTTCGCGGACAGGTTGTACGGAGGCTGAGGGCCGCACTGGTGGGGCACTACGAGGAAAAAGTTCTTGCCAAGCCAGATCAAGGCAAGGTGCTCGAGGTAACCAGCTGGAGTGCGGTAAGCAATAACCTCCTCCGCACCGGCAGTTTCACCTGCTTCGCTGACTGGCGTTTTGTCCACTGAGCTTGCCTGGGGGTAGTGTGTTTAAACGCCACCTTGCGATGGAAAGCTCCTGGGGTGGGCAGGCAATGCAGGAAATGCGGTGACCTTGAGACACTGCTACATGTGCTCCAGCACTGCGGCGTACACTCAGACGCTCGCACCAAACGCCACGACGCTATCCTGGACAGGCACGTCAAGGCAAGTAATGTCCCTGGGGGAATCAGAGTGAATCGAGCTATCAGAGAAAATTATAATACTCAAACAAATTTGAATTGAATGAACAGGAAAGAAAAGCTTCACCGAATGCTTGGTCACTTAAATTTTAAATATTTAAATTACATGTGCAAAAAGATCTTGAGCCAGTGAAATTTTAGAGTTGGTAAATTCAGATTTAAATGGTCCTCACAGGACAATCGGTTTTGATGGATCAAAATATTTTTTAAGTTCGATTGATGATTATAGTAAACTTGCCGTTATTTATACTATTAAATCTAAAAATGAAGTTTATGAGTGTTTTGAGAATTATATGAATAAAGTACAAAATTTAACCGGTAGAAAGATTAAGAAATTCAGATGTGATAACGGGCAAGAGTATTTAAATAAACATATATATGCTTTGGCTAATGAGAATGGCATATCTATTGAACCATGTCCACCGAACGTGCATGAATTAAATGGTGTGACTGAGAAATTTAATCAAACAATTATGAAGTCCACGAGATGTTTGATGTATGAAGCTGACGTGAATAATAGATATTGGCCAGAAGTTGTAAAAACAGCTGTTTATTTAAAAAATATAACTGAAATTAATCAATAAACAAAATAAAAGTCCGAAAATTAAAAGTAAGAAATCACCCCCGAATATTTTGAGAAGGTCTACTAGAGACAAAAAGAGACCAGATTTTGATGGCGCGAATTTGGCTGATACGAAAGTAATTGATGTGAATTTAGTTAACGCGAAAAGTCCATTAAGTTATTACGAAGCTATTGAATGCGATTAACGCGATTTGTAGAAAGAAGCGATGGAAAAAGAAATGGATTGTTTGTTGAAAAATGAAACGTGGAAATTAGTAGAAAAACCAAAAAAACGCCAAAGTCTTAGACTTTAAATGGGTTTTCACAAATAAATCTGATAATCGGAAAAAGGCGAGATTAGTGGTGAGAGGTTTCCAGCAAAGAGAAGTGCTTGAGGACATATACTCACCAGTTGCTCGGGTGCTGATAATACAGGTAGAGTAGGAAAACTGATAAAGTCATTATACGGTCTGAGAGAAAGTCTGAGAGATTGGTATGAATGTCTCGATGATTATTTAACAAAATTGGGATTCAAAAGAAGCGAGAGTGATTATTGTTTATACACTAAACGCGAAGGAAATTACGATATGTACATAATTTTGTTTGTAGATGATTTATTGATTTATTGTCAAAATATTGAAATGCTAGAGGAAATAAAAAATAAAATATCTGATCAATTTAGTATGAAAGATATGGGTAAAATGAATACATATTTGGGGATTGTCACAGGGCTCGAATTAAAGAAATTCGTTCTACAGAGGATCGTGATTATTCACGAGAACCCACGGCGATCATCGTCCGCACTCCTCTGTCCTGCTGACAAAATGCACATTCAGTGCATACGACAATCTGTCGATTTTCCTCCAGTACCTGAAAATTGGGGGAAAACGCGTACACGAACTAAGATAATTAATACGCGGCACGGTTGCTCTCCTTCATCGGTAGTCGCGTGAGTTTACTAGGACGATCGCAGGAACACGGGTGAACAAAATTAAGAAACATTCAATAATTTTAATGATTATAATCAACAACAAAAAAAAGAATGTTACAAACTAAGTTAAATTATCTCTACCCAATTGTCTACCAAAATAAACATAAAATAATTCGTAGTCTTAAATCGACGAAAAGTTGATTTTACAAAAACAAAGTTCGTCGTCAGTGTCGCGGTTGTTTCGAAAACACTGACACACACACACACACGCTCTCGAGCTCGTCTGCCAGCTGCAGCGCGCCAAAATAACAAAGGCGAAGATATAACCAGGTACTTCTGTACCTAGAGAATGCACACACTCACACTCTCGCACGCGTAACAATAGTTCTTAATAATTAACCGCTACGTGGACTTACTTTAGCTATCCAGGTGCACCTGCGCTCGGAACAAACAGATTCACCAGTATGCCTCACTGGGGCCACGAATGCCTACGAAGGCCGAACGCCGGTCTCTGTGAGGTTTTTTCCACGACTAATTTCACGTCCCGATCGAGTGACAACTCGATGACGTAAAAATTTTCAACCTCACTCACAGCACCACTATCAACGATCGTGATGTCGATCTTATTGTTTAACTACACAATTACAACAAATTCAGCTAATGCTCGCGTGTGAATTCTCTCAAGGTCACGACTAGAGTGACGCAGCTCGGTTGGTGGCGCCGTCGCCTCGTTACCGACCCTGCGTCCTCGCGTTTCCAAAGGACGCACGCTGTAATTCAAATAAAATTGGAATTCAGCTTATTTCCTTACGTGCCTGTTACAGTATAAAAATAAATTATAGTCGCAAAAACGGTAAGCTGACTTTAGATCAGACTGGTTATATAAATTCGTTAGCGAGAAAATATAATGTAAACAATGCGGAATTATTTCGAACGCCGATGGAGCAGAACTTAAGTTTGCAACCCGCACAATCAGCTCCAACAGATTTGAGATCAAAGCCAGCGGTAGCTGGCTTGGGAGAATTTTTCGCGCCAAAATAGTAGCCAGCTGCCGTGATTTTTTTACAGCTGCTGGAGCTACCTTAAACCTACTAACCATAATTAATTTATTATTTAAAAATTAAAACAAGTTACCTGCATCAATAAACCTCTAGAGTACGCCTATTTTTCAGTATCGAAGAGATGAGGATTGTTTTCGCCTCGTATATTTTTTTAATTTCCTTATTTATTAACTCGCGTTTTTAGATTCAGACATTCCACAGTGTTCAAAAAACATTCAAACGCCGATCGACATTCGGCACTTCACAGAATTTTCACCAGATGGCGCGGTAGCGACTTTTATTAAAAAAATAAATTTAAATTTGTTTCTTTAATTTCTTTTTAAAAATAAACTTAAAAATATATTCGATTTGATTAAAACATTTCTTTAATGATAAAAAAAAATTGATTATATAACCTATCGATAGATTGATAAAACTTAAAAAGCTAAGTTGATCAATCGTTTTAAAAAAATTTTTACCGCTAACTCTCTAGGCTTGACCTTAAATTGAGCCTACTTCCCTATTTCATTAGAACCTAAATTTATTTTTAGTACCTCATAAATAAGCATAAAAAGTTCTTAAAGCAGGAACAATGGTTGCGTTTGATTATACAGCGAACTATTCGGTTTGCGGTTCGGTTCGGTTTTCCCAGCGTTCCACTTATTCCAACTTCGAGCAAAAAATAAATTGCAATTCTCATCTTTAATCGACAACTTATAGGCTGGCGCTTCATTCAGTTTGAATTTCGTAAACAGTGCTCTGGAAACCCGTTAATTTTAGTATGTAAATAATAGCAACGGTAAATATTAGTCTATACACTAGCCCGAAGTATTAAATAAATTAGAAAAAAGTGTAATAAAAGACACGTAAAAGATTCAAGATCAGAAATGAAAATCAAATGTACATATTTCAATTTATAACAGTTGTTAGTGTGCTACTGGCTTGTAATTTGTAAATAATAATATTCTTGCAACCTTATCTCAACAGTTAGCTTTAATTTATCCACTGAGATTATTTAGGTAAATTTTTCAATACATAATAATAGTTTAGGAAAAAAAAAATTATTAAAACATAATTTTTTTCAGACTAGATAATAGCAGCAGCTGTTCATTTTTCATGATTATTTTGATGTAGTAGATATAATGTCTGATCGTCAATTCTACAGAGATTTTCGGATGTCTAAGGGGCGTTTTCACTTACTTCATGAAAAGTTAGCCACAACAGAATCTTTTACTTGCACCTCTAGAGGTAAACCAATGGTCAACTTAGAAAAATATTTGTGTATTAGACTGTGGGTGCTTGCAAATCAAGACTCATATCGCAGTGTTGCCTCTAGATTTGCTGTTGCGGAGTCCACTGTGGTTGAGTGTACGAAAAGGGTTATATCTGATCTTTTAAAAGAAGTTTGCTCAAATGCAATTCGACTGCCTGCCACTGAAGAAGAAAAGATTGAGATTTCTTCAGAATTTGAAGAGATTGCTGGTTTTTCTAAAGTTCTTGGGGCTATCGATAGATGCCATGTAGATATACCAGCACCTTCAAGAATTGATAAAAGTGCATTTTTTTATAGAAAGAAGAACTACTCAATTCTCGTTCAAGGTGTATGTGTGATGCTCAGTGTTTTTTAACCAATGTGGATATTCGATGACCTGGTAGTGTCCATGATTCCAGGGCTTTTTCAACTTCAGATCTACGTCCTTTGTGTGAGAATCTTTGTGCAGGTGATTATCATTTGATAGGAGATGCAGCTTATTCCCTTGAAACTTTTCTTTTGAGGCCGAATCGTAAGTCTCATCGGCTGACACTCAGGCAAAAATTGTTCAGTAAAGTTTTAAGTAAAAGTAGACAAGTGATTGAAAGAGCATTTGGGTTTTTAAAAAATAAATGGCGAAGGCTATACCGTTTAAATAGATTAAATGTCGAAGACACAATTTCAACTATTTTAGCTTGCTGTGTACTCCATAATATATGTCTTACTAGTGAAGAGTACGCCAGAGAATTAATTTTTGGAGAAGAAGATGATGAACAGATGATGGGAGAAAATGGAGCTGATATTAATCATCCACACAATGAGAATCCAAATGCAAAAAGAATAAGAATAACAACTGAAATATGGAATTTTTATCACTAATCGTTTGAATTGTAATATATTGTTAAATCTATTTCCAATTTTTTTTTGCACTAATTTTAATTTTTTCATACCTCCGGGACGAAAACACCAAATTCCCTCCCCGGCTCGGAGCGGGACTTTGGGTTTTCCTCCCGTCGTTATGAAAAAAACATTACACAAGACACTGGAAAAGTATTAGCAAATCCCTACCAAACCCTTAACACCCTCGCCTTCGGCTCAGGCGTCAATTTGGGTTTGCTAGGGCTTGCTAATACTTTCCAGCGCCCGGTGTGTAATATACTATTTCGACTTGAAAAATATTTTAGATATACAGGGTGATCGAAAAAGGTTGAATATAGCAAATAACTCGAAAAATATGCACTTCTTGTACAGCACATGCATCAGGAAAGTTTCCTGAAAAAAAGTTTTCCACCAGATGGGCCCAAATAATTTGGGCCCGGAGCCTTAGTTTGGGCCCTACGGACCCTAACTTTGTTTTTTTAAATGGGAATCCCCATTTTTGACCCCAAATTCTGAAAGAGCGGAAAATTTTATGCTTTTTTAGTATTTTTTGAAAAAATTTTTCGGGCCTTATGAAGCCCTGCAAAGCTTGCAAAGTTTTCATAAGGCCCATTTCTTTTAAACGCGAATTAATGCGGAAATAACGCATTTTTTGTATTGCTCATGCATCGGGAAAGATTCTTAGTTTGAAATTTCCAACAAAATGGGCCAAAAGAAACTGAACCCAGGGCCTTATTTTGGGCCCTACGGACCCGAAGTCTGGTTTTTTAAATGGTAACCTCTATTTGCTTAGAGAAAACTGAGCTCTCAGGGCCTCATAGGGCCCGAAATTTTTTTTTCATAAAATACCTAAAAATCGTAAAATTTTCCGCTCTTCCGAATCCAGGTTCAAAAATGGGGGTTGCCATTTAAAAAACCAGACTTTGGGTCCGTAGGGCCCAAAATAAGGCCCCGGGCTCAGTTTCTTTAGGCCCATTTTGTTGGAAATTTCAAACTAAGAAACTTTCCCGATGCATGTGCAATACAAAAAATGCGTTATTTCCGCATTAATTCACGTTTAAAAGAAATGGGCCTTATGAAAATCTTGTAAGCTCTGCACGGACCCATAGGGCCCGAAATTTTTTTTCAAAAATACCTAAAAAACGTGAAATTTTCCGCTCTTTCCGATTCTGGGGTCAAAAATAGGGGTTACCATTTAAAAAACCAGACTTCAGGTCCGTAGGGCCCAAAATAAGGTCTTGGGTTCAGTTTCTTTAGGCCCATTTTGTTGGAAATTTCAAACTAAGAAACTTTCCTGATGCATGTGCATAAAAAAATGCGTTTTTTCCGCATTAATTCGCGTTTAAAAGAAATGGGCCTCATAAAAACTTTGTAAGCTCTGCAGGGCCTCATAGGGCCCGAAATTTTTTTTCAAAAAATACTAAAAAATCATAAAATTTTCCGCTTTTTCAGAATTTGGGGTCAAAAATAGGGGTTCCCATTTAAAAAAACAAAATTAGGGTCCGTAGGGCCCAAAGTAAGGCCCCGCCCCAAATTTTTTGGACTCATCTGGTAGAAAATTTTTTTTCAGGAAACTTTCCTGATGCATGTGCTGTAGAAAAAGTGCATATTTTTCGAATTATTTGCTATATCTAACCTTTTTCGATCACCCTGTATGTATTTGGTGTATACTTAAAATTTCATTTCTAATTGTTATATAGTACAAAATGAAAATGCGATGGTACATCCGTATGGTTGAGTACAAAAATTAATTTTGAGAATAAAATATCTGTAATAAAAAGCAATGTATTATTTTTTTGTTATCTACCTAACTTTAGAGAAAAGAATTGAAATTTTTTTCATCTTTATTAGTAACACTATATCAATACGTCAATTGATTTTAATGAATGATTAAAGCGATTATTAATAACTGCTTTTGATTGTTGGAGGACTATTAACATTTAAACCTTGTAGGTAAGAATGAAAAACATGAAAAAAGAACATGGAATTTACTCACAAGTAGTTACAATGAAGATTTTATTCAGAATTATATTTGATACATAAACAAAAGTTTGGTTACTGTACCTTGTACATTTATTTACGTTCAATATTTTAATTATTTTAGTCTAGTACATTACAATCAAAAGGGCCATCCACAAATTACGTCAAACTCTTTTTAGGAATTTTTGAACCCCTCCTTCCTCCCTGACACGATTTTAAATAAAAAAAGTGTTTGAAGCACACAGAGCGTCACAAAAACCGAAAAAAAAATTTATCTTGAGTGTTATGTAATGTATGAATGGACCCTAAATACACATTCCTATGCTGTTTCAAACAAGCAGACAAATGTAAGAAAGTAAAATTGTTTTATTATAGCTTACTCTTTTATAAATTATTAATATTATTAAATTGTTCTACTTGTCAATATACATAGATGTAATATTCAACTTAACAGTCTTTTTTAAAGAACACAGTTATTTTACACTTGTAAAAACAAACATTAAGAATTATGTTTGGACCACTGAAAGCTTTTAAATTTAATAACTTAGTAAAAATATTGATCGCAGACAAGTTTCATCAATAAAGCTTACAGAAGAATAAATACTTTTTATTTTTTTAAATGTTAACAACTTTGCAATGACATCATAAAGTCGACATAAAAATAATAGTTTTAAAACTAGTGACTGAAGCTTACAAGGTTACAACTTATCCTATGTTTAATAATCTTTGTACTTTAAATTACAAACTTTTAATCTAAATAATAGCATGCAATGAAAATAGAAATTTAAAATATCAAGTTAATGAAAAGAAATATTTCAAAATAAAAAATTTCATTTGCCTCCAAATCAAGCTGTTTCATCGGGTTTACCTGAAAATATAATTTGTTTACATTAATTTTTTTTAAAACAATTTACAAATTTTAACATAGTAACACTAGAAAGCTACTTTTCTATTATTTATTTCTTTAATTTGAATTTATTTATATTTTAGGTTGTTTGAGAAAAAATGTACAAAACTATGAATATATAAGAACTACTCACCATCAGACTTATTTGTCATTGCTTGATTGAGCAATTGCGCCACGTCGCGCACAGTATCCCTCATCATGCAGCCGGACTCAATTATAATGTCCTGGCTTTTTCTAAATAAGTATAATATTTCTTCTTAATCTGTTTTAGTCTTGCAAACTCGAAGATTCTTTTTTCAGGATCAGTGCTAACATCTTCTGTTGCGTAATTGGTTTTTTTTTTTTCAAACGATTTATCAGATACGTTTTTTATTTTTCTTTCTGCAGCGTCGTCTTTTGAGTTTGTTGAGGTGCTTGGTCCATTTGAAGGGATGGGGTTAATTGAAGATATTGCTTTGACAGGGACAATGTTTGCATCGTTTCCATGTATTTCGTTTAGTGTAAATTTTTTGTTATTTTTTAATTTATTTTCACTGTATTTAAGCTAAATTTCACTACTTGGAACAGTTCAAAATTAAAAATATTAAATTTAAAGAAAAATATAATTACAGTTTGTTTTTTGTTGTTTTGATGCACTTAGAACAGCCTGTTCAGAGCTTGATTTGTTAGCTGGCTTATCTGAAACAAAAAATGGAGCAACTATTTAGGTAAATAAAAATAATATTATTTAACGTATAAGGGCTGATTTTTAAATTTTACTAGAATTCATTTTTTTAAATTTAATTTCTCCTTTGAAAATAGTTATGTTAATATATTAATTAGTTGTTACCATCTTCAATTCTTTTTTTTTTCAATATTTTCTTTACTAGTAGATTATTGGAACTGAATATTGACATTGGATTCTGCTTCAGGCGCAGAGCTTCCATCGTAACTTTTTGGAGTTTCTTCATCAGCATCAGGAACAAACACATTGTTAAATTCGGGGCTTTGTAGTACAACAGGATCATTTCTAGTATGAGCATACGCATCAGTTGGGTTAAATCCATAATTAAAAGATGTGTCATTGGGGTTTTTGTACAAAGTTAGGTTTGTAATCTGTAATAAAAGTAGCTATGAAATACAACTTTTTTCAACTATACCTGCTATTTTGTCATGGGTTTATAATCCTTGACGTAGTTTTTTTTAAAAGGGGTGAGATCCTCGTCTTTTTAGAACAACTACTTACTTAGTTGCCCCGTCTCCTTGTTATCTGACTTTTAATGGGAGAACAAAATAAAGTAGAGTAAAAGATAATAGAATGATTTAGAAGTATTGTTCATTAGAAGGAGTGAAAGTTTACAATTTAATGATGAGTTTAATGTCCTCCGACAGAGTTAAAGATTACAATAAAATACCTTATAAACTACCGGAGTTGCCCGGGCTGTTCGATGTTCTCGGAAGGTTCTCTGGGCCTTCCGAGACCTTAACCTACTGCGATGGCGAAGTCGATCTTGCACTAACGGATCCTTGCCGGCTCCGGCTCTACTTGCCCAGGTGTGCTTTACGTGGCTTAAATCGCTTGGCTACTCGCGATCAAACCACTCGAGTGTCGGGGACGAGAGTAGTTTGGGAGCGTGGCTAAGTAGCGGAAGGAAGCTACTTTGCCCCACCTGTTCAAGCAGAGCGGAGGCGTCAGCTAACAAAGTGCTTAATTGCAGTTTACGCGGCCCCTTCCCTAACTCCTTTTAGGCGGATTATAAGTAAGTCTGTTGCAACTTGGAAATGTGGGATTTTTATGGAGATCGATACATGACAATTTAGTAACTTTTCTACGGATACAATACCATCAACTGGATAAATAAAGCCATTTTCATCGTTGACACTTTTGTATTTATCAAAGCAAGGATGAGTGCTCATTTTTTGAATTGTTTTCTTGCACCAACCACATTTATACACCTCCATCATTATTAATGTACAGAAATTAAACATTTTAAAATAAAAAATTTAATGACTGATGCTAGCTGCATGACAAAGTAGAGTGGTAAAATTTTGTTTAGTAACAAGAAAAAATTTACAGTCACAAAATTAGTTTTGAGCCACAGTATTCGGTTGATTTTCAAAACTTTTTTTGCTGTAACCAAAATAATGATATCGGACTAAACGCAATTATTATTTTTTTGTTGCATGCGACTACTATAATATTCATTTTGGTGTTGTAAAAATGTTAAAATTAGATTATTAAGCAATTTCATTTATCCTAACCTATATGATCGTTCAACTACCTAATATTTTAACCACATACAATTTTCGATGCATAATTTGTCTTACCTTCTTCTCATTTTTCTTTTTGGAACTCATTGTTACAAATTGGAACTAACTTATTACTTTTTGCAAATTAAATACTTAAATTTATCGAAAAAGACGGGTAGAAAAACTTTGCCACGATCGTTGACTTTTCCTGGTTTTTTTTTGTATGATACTTTCCTCGATTCACAGAATTCACCGTAGCCTTCGATCTGAGCACGTGCACGGTGCAGGTCTCTGTGGATGGCAAACTGCCTATGATTTTTTTTACTCGAAGTTGGAATGAGTGGAACGCTAGGGAAAACGAGCCAAACCGCGAACCGAACAGTTCTCTGTATAATCAAACGCAACCAATGGCAAAATTTTGTAAATTTTTTACACTTATTTTTAAATTTAAATTAGTTTGAAAGAAAATTGATATCAATATTTTATGACAAAAAAGTTAAATAAAAAATTTTCGTATCTTATTTTAAATTTTGATTTTACTTCAATTAGTAAAATTGAAGGAGAGGCAAAAAATACGTATTAAATAAAACATTATACCAAACAAAAAATAGTAATACCCCTTAAAAAAACCTCAAAGAAGTAAGCAAATTTAGGGAGGGTTTTAGCACCAAAACATTAGTTAAAGGATTTTTAACAAAAATTTGTGATATCAAACTATAAGAATTTTTGGATTTTAAAAATACGACATTTATCTGTTAATTCAACTAAACTCTACCGAATCTTACAGAAGTCAAAAAAGTATCTTCAAGAAGAGTTTGTTCACCTCTTCGAGGTTTTTTTGGGGGTATAGAAATTCAATTGGTGCTTTGTTATATATAAGTTTGAGTACTAGATTGGATATAAGCTATAGTGTGAATGACCTTAGTCGTTTTCAGAATTGTTATGATGAAACACACTATAAGTATGATTTGAGAATTTTGAAATATTTATACTTAATTAAAGATTTGAGATTGACTTTTCGTAGGGATTCTAATGCTGATTTAATTGATTGTTGCGTTGATGCTGATTGGGCAGGTGATAAAGTAGATAGAAAATCTACAACTGGATATGTTATAAGAATTTTTGGAAATGTTATTTATTGAAAATTGAGAAAACAGGGTGGTGTAACTAAATCTTTGACAGCTGCTGAATATGTAGCTTTATCTGAAGTGAAAGTGATTCTGAATTTGTCGAAAGATTTCGGAATTAAAGTGAAAAATTCAGTCAAAATTTACGAAGATAATTCGGGAGCTATTGCTATTGCGAAATATGGGAATATGAAAAAAAAAACTCTAAGTACATTGAAGTACATTATCATTTTATGAATGAATGTTACGAAAAGGGAATAATTAATATTGTTCAAGTAGAGTCAGATAAAAATATGGCCGATATGTTAACAAAAGCGTTGAGTAGAATTAAGTTTGAAAAATTCCACGAAAATTTGCGAATCGTTTAAAGTAAGATTGAAAAGAAAATTATTATTGTATACGAATAAAATATTACTATGTGCGAACTGAAATAATTATTATAATGATACGGTGAATGAACGAATAAAATAATGAAATTGTTTAAATTTTTGAAACAAAAATTTAAACAATTTTTGAAACAAAAATTTAAACAATTTTTGAAACAAAAATTTAAGGAGGTGTGGTGAGAAATAAGGTAAGTCTCTGCTTCAACGGGAGAGTGGCACGTATGTATGTGTGTGTGTGCAGTACGAGTATGAATGAGTGGCACATGCGTGAATGGTGCTGTTGTGGCAGTTGCAAAGAGTCATCCGTAAAGGCGATGGCACGAACTCGTGGGATGCGGGAAATCCTGCGTCCCACGTCCTGCGTCTCGTATCTTGCAATCATCGGTCATGCGCACGGGGGCCGGCCAGCGAGTCCTTACCTTAAAATTTCATGTCAGCTTAAAATTCTGTATTTTTTAATAGACTTATTAATATATAAAAGTTAGAGTTCCAGAAAAATTTTAAAAAATACAGAATTTTAAGCTGACATAAAATTTTAAGGTTAGGACTCTCAACTCTGAACTCACTGCCCGGCCGCCGTGCGCATGATTGATGATTGCAAGACGTGGGAGCAGGACGGAGTTCGTGCCATCGCCTTAAAAGACACCACGTGCATCGGGACGAACGATTTTAACTTGAACTAAACTACACTAATACTTATTAATAAATAATAGTTAATATAAAGATCTACAAATTCTTAATCCTCTGATACGAAAATCCCAACATTTTCTTTGATGGACAAATTTTTATTAGTAAAAAGTTAAATGAAAAAATATCTTATTTCAAGATCATAAGATAGTGTATGCCAATATTCTATTTTATTATCAAAAGAATAGCCTAACATTTGAAATTTGCGTTTTTGTTGGAAATAGAGAGTTTAATAAAAACTGTTATAACTTTATAATGACTGCATAAATCGACTTGAAACTTTCACAGCTACACCCTCTGAATCTCTAGAATGCACCATTCAAAGTTTTATAAAAATCAGTACATTAGTTTTAACGCCAACCTCTTGACAAAATTCGAAAAAATTGTTGAAAGTACTCCAAAAAGGGCTTCGCTCAACAAGGCTAAGCACAAGGATATGAGTAATTGTATGCATGTGAGTAGGTACAGTGGTAGTCATAATATTACGAGGGTATGTACACGAGTGTGAACAAACATATTAATAAAGATAGGCACAAGAGTTAATGCAAGGATAACTATAGGAGCAGAAACAATAGTAGCAACAAATATAGAAACAGGGGTACATTTTATGCATAAGAATTTTATGCTTGTGCATAAAATCCTGGGGGGTTGACGACCGGAGCGAGCAAGGGAGTACCCTCTACTCGCTCTGCTCATCAACCCCCAACTGACGGTTTTGATAAAAAAATTTCTACGTGAGGTAACCGATACTGCCTGTTCTAGTATGGTATTTTTAATATTCAAAAAATATTTTTCTGTTTATGTGCATAAACCAATTTTGATTACAGAGTCCATACCAAGTACAATGTTTGATTTATTTTTGATCAAATTTAAAATCAAATGGAGTACAAAATAGAAAATCTTAAATCAGAATCTTTTAGGCGGCTGTTTGAAGTCAAAGGTCGTTTTTTCGACTAAAAATGTCACTTGCCGAATCGTCAAAAAGTGAAAAAAAAAAAAAAATCCTCGAGTTATTACCAGGAAAAACTTATCTTCGTAAGCTTAATTGTAAGCTTCTTTCAGTCATCCGCACCATACACACACGGTCATGATCTCATTTCAATCACGTATGACATTTCAACCCCCTCGCCCCAGCCTAAATTCATCAAAGCTAGGAAGCTTAAATACGTTGACTTGAATCAACTTTCTGATCTCGTTACTGCTAGTTGCGCTCACCTTTTGCCCCTTTCCGCGAACCTGATCACTGAATCACACTTGTTAAGGCCCACCTCGGCTTTACCCCTTACTGGTTTTCCACCCTTTGACACAATTACCTCGTGCAGCACAGACATTCTGTCACGCCATGTTACAGAGATCACCCAGATCACAACTGGCGTTTTTGACCGGCTAGCTCCCCTTAAACTAATCAAACTTGCCGACAAATCTCTACCTTGGCTCACTAATTAGCTTCGTGAGTGAATGAAAGAGCCCAAGAGACTTCATCAACGTGCAGAAAAGTCAGAGAAAACCAAGCATTGGGAACAATACCGGAACTGACGCAACATGGTTACACGAGAGCTCAAACTCGCTCAAAGCCGGTTCATAGAGGTTACGATTGAAACTCAACCAGACCAAGCATCCACTTGGCGAGCCATACGCCAAGCTGGTATAATCGCACCCAAGAACCAATCACTTTTACTCGCTTTCTCGGCTGACAGGCTCAACCGTCATTTTTCAGCAGTGACTCAAGTCACCTCCCCCCTCAGTTGGGACGACATCATCAGCGTGACAAGCATACCATTGAATGGAGCAGAGCCTCAGTTTGACTTTGAACCTGTTATCGAATCCAGTTTAGTCAACCTTTTTAACACCAACGCCAAAGGCATGGGGTATGACAATATATCGTCCACAATGCTCAAGATGTCCTTCCAGGCCTTAATGCCGCAGTTTGTAGACACTATCAACTACTCGTTGAGTTCCGGTACATTCCAGGAGCCTTGGAAGTATGCATCTATTACCCCCATTGTCAAAATCACCAACCTTCAGTCACCATCAGATACCAGGCCCATTGCCCAGCTTCCACAGACTATTGGAACGAGTAATAAATGACCAACTTCGCCGCTTCATTACCACTAACAAGATGCTGAATCCTTGCCAGTTCGCATACAGGAGCACCACTCGACGCAAACTGCCCTCCTTTGCATACTAGAGGATTGCAGAGAAGCGCGTGACCAAGACCAGTTCTCAGTCATTATTTCCTTTGACTTCAGCGAGGCATTCGACAGCATCTCCCATGTCAAACTCCTTAGCAAGCTTAGGAAGCCGGGATGCTCGGACAGAGTCATTCAATGGCTCTCCAGGTACCTTAAGGACAGAAGGCAAGCTGTGAGAAGGCAAGATGGCTCTCATGAGGAATAGCTTGAAATCTTCTCTGGAGTTCCCCAGGGAATCACGCATGGCCCACTACTTTTTGTTATCTTCATCAATGACCTACTTGACTACATCAGAAATGCAATCATGTCACTCTTTGCTCTCCATATCAGTGCATTTCTAAACCAACTGTACGATGCCATTAGTAGGCTGTTCATAGATGTGCAAGCAGTGGCCAAATGGGCTGCTGACAATGGGTTGGAACTCAATGCTGTTAAGACCACACTGATGATAGTTGGCACCACAAACCAACTCAAGAGTATCAACGTCCACCAGCTCCTTAAGTTCTACCTTAATGGCACAGTCGTACCATACCCCCACCCAATCAAACTACTAGGAGTACACCTGGATGAGACACTTGACTGGGACAGACAGGTGAATAATATCTCAAGGAAAGTGCATTACTCGCTGTATTCACTAAGGCATTTTTACAAATCGCTTGCTCGAAATCTCAGAGTCAGACTCACGAAAATCTTGGTGTTATCGATCTTTGAATACAGTGCCCCTCTCCTTACCACACTCACACAAAGACAAAAGGATAGGCTCTAGGTACTACACAATGCTTGTGTTAGGCTTGCATACGGGGGCATCCCTAAGATGTCTCCAGTAACGCCCTACATACAAGCATTAGGATGGCTTGCTCCAGAAACACGAAGGGAGAATCTTACCACTAACCTGGCTTCGAATGTCTTGAGGACCGAACTTCCAACCTATTTGTATCACAAATTGACATTGGACCCTAGTGAAGAAGCGCTCAGGCATTCACCTAGGTTCCCAAGACCACCCCTGGTCTGTCCTCCCTTCAGTAAGCCCATCTACGAGCATTCGTTTATTGTTCAGACCTCACAGGCTATAAACAAATGAGTCCACATTTTCTTGGAAAACAACACTCCAAATACGTTCAAATCCGCTCTAATAAATGCTCTTTTTTCGCGGGACTGCAACGAATGGATTGCTAGAGCTTACATACAGGGCCTCGATCTCATGCCACCACCCAAACGCAAAATTCTCAGCCAACTTCTTCATACTTAATCATCCCACGCTAACTACAATATGGTTTACTCTTCACTCATTGCACACCTTATGAAGTTGAGAATTAGCGTACGCAGACAAGCACACATACTCGGTGACCCTGTTTAACTCAACCATTAGAGAACAACTAGCCGTCATCATATCTGAAGATACAGTCAAGAACACAATTATCCACTATTTTAACCTGCTACATCTAATAAGATCAATGTATATACTTGTTAATGATTATTATTAAATTTTTCAATACTATTGCAATATGTTAACTATTATATTTGTTATATATATTATTATCCACGTTGTAACTACTCTGTAACCTGACGAGTATAGTAGGGCTTGCCCTACACTCAATATTTATTAATAAACTAAACTAAACTAATTGTTACTTCATTTAATTCAGTTTTTTCTAATATTCTAAATTCTAATTTTCTCAAAAAAATACCAACACTATTGATATACCAGATTTTAGGATAAAAACTTATCAATTATTTTTGAGCTTTATCTATACTGGTAAAATTGATTGCATTGACAATATTGGATTCTTAAATTTGATTAAATTTGTCATCTATACGTAGTAAATAATTTAGTCAATGTTAGCGCTTATTATCTTTTTCAAAATTTTTCAGTTGATTACATGATTTCTGTACTTATACTTGCTGATCAGTATAAATTAAACTATACTGATTCAAAATTTATAGCCTAACTTATTAAAAAAACTTTTTCATTTCAAAAATTCAAATATTTATTTTAATCTAAGTTGGGGGTTGAAGAGCGGAGCGACTAGGGGGTACCCCTTAATATCTTACTATATTATATAGTTTTTATTCTTCTCCCACGCCTATATAAAACAGTTTAAAAAAAACATTTTTATAATTTTTTCAAGTCAGTAAAAATTCACTATTATTGCATAATACTTAAAAAGTGCATTCAATACGTCACTCCTGCAGTAGGCACAATGATACGTACAAAGGTATGAACTAATGTAAGAACACGGATGCGCACACGGGTTGATACAAGTTTAGGCAAGAAGGTAAGCACATGAGTGGACATGAGAGTAGGTACGGATTTGGTATGATCTTATACAGTAATTTTTCTTCAGTCCAGCAGTAGGCACAATGATAGTTACAAAGGTATGCACTAATGTAAGTACACGGATACGCACACGGGTTGATACAAGTTTAGGCAAGAGGGTAAGCACAAGAGTGGACGCGAGAGTAGGTACGGATTTGGTACAAGAGAGGTAGAGATAGTACTTACAAGAATAGGCACAGCAGTAGAAATAAGGCTAGGTACACGGATATACACAAGGGCGGGGAAGAGAGTAGATACAAGGGTATGTGCAGGAGTAAACACAAAATTAAGCACGTTGGTAGGTTCAGGATTAGAAAATTAAGTAGAGAAGTAATAAGGAAAGAAACTAATGCATCTATAGAAGGTTCAACAGTATGAACAAGTATAAGGTAGGCACAAGTATAAGAACAATAGTTATACTACCAGAATTTATACATCTCTATTCTCTCATTCTCCCATTCAAAGTTATATAGAAATCGGTGCATTAGTTTTAATGCCAACCTCTTGACGAAATTCGCAAAAAATTGCTGAAAATCTGCCGAAAAGGGTTTTGTACGACTGGCTAAGTACAAGAATATGAGTATTTGTATGCACGTGAGTAGGTACAGTGGTAGCCATAGAGTTATGAGGGTATGTACACGAGTTAACAAACATGAAAACAAAGATATGCACAAGAGTAAATACAAGGATAACTGCAAAAGCACAAAACAATAGTAGCTACGAGGGTAGCCATAATTGTAGACACATTGGTAAGCACTAGCATAAAAATCTGGAGGGGGGGGGGTGGCGAGCGGAGCGAGCAGGGGGGTACCCTCCCCGACTCTTCTCCCACGCTCTCCCCATGCCCTCCAAAAAAGTGCTTAACTAACCGTAAAAGTGTACCGAAATATGCTTATTTCTATGTGTTTTAATTTTTCCTATAATTTTCTAATGGGAAGTATCAAAATGCACGGGAAATAAAATCATTTGCACGGGATGTGGCTCGCACAGGAAAATAAATACTTTTGCACGGGAAAATAAATACTTTTGCACGGTATAATTGAAGAATGTTTACCTATCAAGCCTAGAAACAAAAGGCCACGTGCTCTTTAACTAAGCATCTCTCCACCGATTTTATTATGGAGCTCAGTTCAACTTACAATGTTACCTCAGTTGACGAGTAAAGCAAAGAGCCAAAAGATGGTTGGTGAGTGAACGTATTTTGAAACTTCTGAGGACTCATCTGAAGAAGAAAATTCATCCGAAGTGATCCAGCAGACTAAAAAAATATGCAGGCGACCAACACGAGTGTCGCTTTTACTTCACAAATACCCATCAGCAACAGAGGCAAAAAGTGCTGTAAAGTTAAAAGATATTCGGAAATTAAAACATTTAGGGAATAGATTTGATAAAAAAATGATTATATGATCAAGTGTTCGAAATCATCCGATTAAAATCATGAAAATAATAGTTATTAGTATACGAACTGAAACAAAACCAATGAATCTATAACCACAGATGTTTAAATAAATATGAACTCTGAACGTAGCGCAAAGGTAAAGGGTATGTTTAACTAATTGCAGATTAATTTAGATGAAGCTTCGACAAAATTTGTTTTAGATAATAAAATACAATAGCGCGTGCGCTTCGCTTAGAGAGCTTCAAGGTTTGGCAAGAGGGTAGGTACATGGGTAGATTCAAAAGTAGATAAGTACTTACCTACAAAGGTTTGTACAAGATCGAAAACAATAGTATAAAAGATGATAGTTTCAGGGTTAGATGTTGAGAAAAAAAAAAAAAAAAAAAGAACAGCATACGTTCAAAGTTACTAATTGAAGTATGAAAATAATAAGAAAGTAAAAGAGGCTGCACATGGCTGGAAACTGGTGTCGTAAGGTTAACTTCGATATTAATCAGGATAGGTTAATTGGGAGAAACCTAGGTAGAAAAAATGTTGATAAAAAATGTAAAAGGATGTAGGAAATATTTGTCAAAAAAGTTAAAGAACTGTGTAGGCAAAATTGTATGAAAATGATTAGTTTCACGATTGTAATTAAAAAAAATAATTAAGAAGAACAATAGAAAAGATAGTTTTCACAAAGATGAGAACAAAGATTCAGAGTTAGAGACCAAAGCATGAAAAAAAGAAAAAACAACAGAAAACACCAAAATTAAAGCAAGTTGATTCATGTGAAAGAGATAAAAACAATATTAAGAAAAAATGTACATATAAGCGTAGGTTCAAAGTTACACACGTAATGACAAGTCCAGGTACGAAAGAGAATGCAATGTAGTTACCAGAGTAGTCATCAAGTTTGAAACAATGTGATGAACAGATTTGTTATAAGGTTATTTACAATAGTAAACACAAGAGGATTAAAAAAGATTATGCACAAGGCTAGATTCAGTGTTAAAAATTTAAATAAAAAAAAAAAAGAACTAGAGTTAGCATTGGAGTAGAAACAGATGTAGAAACAAATCTATGTATAGAAGGTTCAACGTTAGAAGCTTCAGTAAAAAAAAGGTGGTAAGCACAAGATCATTAACATATGTAGGAAGAAGAAAAAGTCAACAGCCATAGTAAAGAGAGTTGGAAAAAAAACTCAAGAAACATGGATGGTAGCAAGGTTATGAAGCAGGGAAGGTTAATAAATAAAAAGACTAAAATAAGTCGGTAAAAGCATAGAAACAGATGTTTAACTAAGGACAGAAATGAAAGTATGATCAAAGGTAAGAACAAAGAAGTCTTAGAGTTAGAAATAAAAGCATGGAAAAAAAAACTACAGTTATCATTATGATAGAAACAGATATATAAACATGAGCATATTCGTGGGGAAGAGCTTAGTTATAAAAAGCAGTAAGTGCAACGGCAAGAACAAGGATAGTTACAAGGGTTTGGAAAAAGATGAAAGGTAGGAACAGAGGTAGGCATAAAATAAGGTGCAGGTGTAGTCACAAGCTATAGGAGTAGAAACAATGGTATGTATCACAGTAGGTACAAAGGTAGTCACAAGGGTATGTGTATAAGTGTAGGTGAGCAATTCCATTTGTGACGTACGTTACATCTTGACACTTTAAAAATGTTTTTTCTCAAATATTAATATCCCAAATGATTATTTTTTAACTCGGAGATGAACTTTATTGTCAACAGATTTATCACCTAAAATTTCAAGTCAATTGCATGATTCGTAAAAAAATGAGGATTAAAAAAGTGGCAGTGACGTACGATACAAAAATTGGAACACACTTTTGAAGAGCTATGGTCTGTGAAAATTTTAAGGAAAACCGGTTGTTTTATAGAATCGCAACTTCGCAGGCTCATTTTATGCATATTTAGCTAGATGCATGTCAAATTCTAGGTAAAAATAATCTATTATTTTCAAATTGTTTAAAATTTACTAGCGTCGCGTACACACTTTCGTGACGTACGTTTCACAATCAGAGATCGATTTCGAAATTTAATCTAGTTTGACATAATTCTTAATATAAAGATGAAGAAAATGATAAGTGAGGTACTTTTAAGATGTGAAATTCTGAAAAGATTATATTAGAATATAATCTCATCAGAATCTTATAAATATATTAGAAAAGAAACGATTATTTAACCTAAATTAAGTCATATATTTATACACACTTTTTTTAAACTTGATTGCTTGGGAAAGTCTTAGTAATGATTTAATTAATAATGATCAATGAAAGTAATATTTGAGATCAAAAATTTATTTATTCATCAATTATCTACTAGCTTGACAGATAAAATGAACAAATCACTTTAAACTGAAATAAAACTTGCACGAAATTAACGTTTTACAATATAATACTTTCCATTGCTTTTTCGTCTTTAAATTTAAGGAATTAAAATTTAAAAGCAATCTGTACTAAATTTAAACAAAAAATTATGACAAAAAAGTGTACAATTTTATTTCCTTCTTTCTTTGTACTTGGTTCAGGAAGCACTCGAAAAATTTCACCGAAATTGTATTATTTTGTTTTGTTGCAATTAACACCAAAAAAAGAAAAAAAACAAACATCAAAACATTAAAAATCAGATTTCAATATTTAATACTTTCACTTTTTGACCAAATCTTCATTAAAAAGTTGATTGACTTGTGTGATTGATTGGCTCACTTTTTCGTGACGTACGTTACACATTAAAAGTTTAAAAATAAAATTAAAAAAAATTTTTTTTTCGTAGGGTAAATTATGTGATCATCTTAAGCACTTATTTGAGGTTACTTTTATCTCATTCAGAAGTTTCAAAAAAATTCTGGTAATAAATTATTTTCATTTCTAAACTTTTACGTGACGTACGTTACACAAATGTACAGTTCGATTGAGAGTGGTGTAAAATTGTAAAAAATACTTACTTTAAAGTCTTAAACTAGTATAGTCGATAGTTAACTATTCGAACAAAAGTCTTTTCACACATTCCGTAATCAGCTGATCAAACTATGTATTTTTTCCGTCTTGCCAACTTAGAACGTTAGGATCACCTCATCGCGGGGGTTGCATAAATTGCATAAAAGGGAATAAAATAAAAAGATTTAAAAAGATATTGGTTTCATTTAATATACGAGATGTACTATCTAAAAGTTATTTTATAATAATTTTTTAGTAAAGTTTAATTTTTTTAGCACGTTCCTCTTTATCGTGGAATTGCTCAGGTACAAGTGTAGATTCAAGCATAAAATTATAAAATTCTGGGGGATTGGCGAGCGAAGCGAGCAGGGGGGTACCCCCCTAGTATATATACAGGGTGATATTATAAGCTTATAAGCCCCATTTCTTTTTAACCCGAATTAACTCGAAAATAACGCATTTTTTGCATAGCATATGCATTGAGAAAGTTTCTTGGTTAAAAATTTCCAACCAAATGGGCCCAAAAAATTTGGGCCCGGGGCCTTATTTTAGGCCCTACGGGTCCTAACTTCGTTTTTTAAAAGTGGAACACATACTATTTTTGACCCCGAATTTTTAAAGAACGGAAAATTTTATGATTTTAAGGTATTCTTTGAGACCTCGTTTTTTCTGAACCCTCACAGGGCCCATTTATGAGTTTTATTCAAATTTTGAATACCATTGCTTGCGTTAAGTCATCGAGAACTTCGATATCCAGGACCTACGACGAGGACGTAGCAAGATGGATTTTCAGGTCCCACTAGGTCCTATCAATTAAGATAAGACCCGAAAAATATTATTTGTATGCAATCAAAAAATCGCAATTTTTTGTTCAGCGAATCAAGTGTTCGAAGATTCCTCAGTTATTAACAATGCAGAGATCAATTCTTCGCTCAAAACTTCGAATAGTTGATAAAAGAACTTCTCTTGATATGTTCTGGCAAGCATTTCTGATTCGCTCTTTCATATTTTCTCTCGTAGTCGGAGATTCGGCATAGACGACATTTTTAACGTAGCCCCATAAAAAAAAGTCTGGATTCGTTAGATCCGGGGACCTAGGTGGCCACTCAACGTGATCAAATTTGGCACGCCCAATACCAATCCATTGATTAGGATATTGTTCAGCCAGAAATTGTTGAACGGCAACAGTCATGTGACCCGGTGCACCGTTATGCTGAAACCACAAGTGTTCCCTTGTCTGTTCATCAACATTGACTAAAAGGTTGGGGAGTTCATTTGTTAGAAACTGCAGGTAATTTTGCCCATTGGCATGATTGTCAAAAAAAAATGGCCCTATTAAATGACCATTGATAATTCCACACCATGTCGTTAAACTCCATCGATTTTGATGATCGATGGATCTTCTCCAGTGTGGATTCTCTGGAGACCAATAGTGGCAGTTATGGCGATTGAGTTCCCCCGTATTATGGAAAGTAGCCTCATCAGAAAACATAACATTATAAAAGAAGTTAGGATTTTCTTCTAATCTTTCTCTTACCCACAAACAAAATTGTAGTCGTCTCTGAAAGTCAGGTGGCATTAGTTGCTGAGTCAATGTAATGTGATACGGGTGAAAATGATGTTTTTCCAACAATCTTCTTGCAGTCTCTCTTGGAATACCCGTTTGCAATTGGATTTGACGAAGTGATATATTCGGATTTGCTGTAATTAAAGCAAGCACTACCAATATCCTAGGGTCATCATTTTCAATTGTTATAAATCTTCGACGCTGCCGAGGTCTTTGAGGTCCTTGTCTTTCTCGCTGTTCAATTCTCGCTATGACCCGGTGATTTGGATGCTGATTTCTGTTCGGATAGCGCTGCTGATACAAACGGGCCGCATGACGATAGTTTTTAGCACATTCTCCTAAGATAAGTAAAATATCCACTATTTCAGATCGAGTGTAATCCGGCATTTTCACTACAAATTTTATTAAGGTAAAAAATTTATCGATTTCAGCCCGTGACGTTTGAACGTAAGCTAATTCTTTTTTTAAATATGTATTCTTCGAATGTAGATTGTGCTGTCTTCGATACTAAAACTTTATAATTTAATACTTTTCTAATTTGTATTCATTAAATGTAGATAGCGCTGTTTTCGATACTGAAACTTTACAATTAAATACTATTTTAATTTTTATTCTTCAAATGTAAATATCGCTATTTTCGATACTGAAACTTTATAAATTCGAGAATAATAAAAAACAAAATGTTTTCGATTTTCACAATTTATTTATTAACATTAGTTAATACATTAGCCTCATGACAGCCGTTTCGACATACAAATGTCATCTTCAGATGAGTATATACAATACTAAACTTAATTACAAACATCTATTCACTTAAAGAGTTATCCTTATTTACAAAGTATACAAATTTAAAAGTGGGGAGTTATTTATGTCTACCTGATCGTTTAGTAATCTATTCGTGTTTCTATATCGGTTAATCTCTAGAGATTCTAACAAATTTCATTTTCCTGACTTATTCATAAAGTGTAAAATTTCGAATTTCTCATCAAATTTATGGTTTTCTTCTATCAAATGTTTAGCGTAATTAGATTTTTCTACATTTTTATTATTGTAATGGCTAATGTGTTCTTTGATTCTTTTATCAAAAGTTCTTCCTGTCTGTCCAACATAGACTTTATCACAATCTAAACAATTGAATTTGTAAACTCCTGACTTGAGTACTTCATTTGTTTTACTTTTATTATTTTTGATATTTTTTGCTATCGTATTATTTGTTTTATATGCAAATTTTATTTTACAATTAAAATTATCATTCAAAATATTAAAATTATCTAAAACTTTTCTGCTTTGTTAACCGTTATATGTAAAAGTGAAATAATTATTATTTGTTTTATTTACTATACTTGGATATATTTGATTCATTAATTTCACTTTCAACTTTTTTAATTTGTATTCATTAAATGTAGATAGCGCTGTTTTCGATACTGAAACTTTACAATTAAATACTATTTTAATTTTTATTCTTCAAATGTAAATATCGCTATTTTCGATACTGAAACTTTATAATTTAATACTTTTTTAATTTGTATTCATTAAATGTAGATAGCGCTGTTTCCGATACTGAAACTTTACAATTAAATATTATTTTAATTTTTATTCTTCAAATGTAAATATCGCTATTTTCGATACTGAAACTTTCTAATTTAATACTTTTTAAATTTGTATTCATTAAATGTAGATAGCGCTGTTTCCGATACTGAAACTTTACAATTAAATACTATTTTAATTTTTATTCTTCAAATGTAAATATCGCTATTTTCGATACTAAAACTTTATAATTTAATACTTTTTTAATTTGTTTTCATTAAATGTAGATAGCGCTGTTTTCGACACTGAAACTTGATAATTAAATACTTTTTCAATTTTTATTCTTCAAATTTAAATATCGCTGTTTTTTAAACCTAAACTTTACATTTCGATACTATTTTAAAATTGTAGTTTTTAAATGTTCATTGAGTACCTCGAATAACATTGAGACTTTCAAAATATTTTATTTTTCAAAAGAACTGTTAAAGAATTAATGAATTGAAATTTTTAAATTAATTGTAAACTGCTTGAAGCTTCGAGCGAAAACTTGATCTGTGCATTTTAAAACAATAAAAAAATCCCCCCTCCCACTTTTTTAATTGTACCACTAATATTTTTCGGGTTTTATTTTAATTGATAGGACCCAGTAGGACCTAAAAATCCATCTTGCTACGTCCTCGTCGTAGGTCCTAGACATTCAAAACAAGAAACTTTTCCATTGCATGTGGTTCACTAAAAATGCACTAATCTCGAAAATAACGCTACCAAACACAATTGGGCCTTACCTAGGCTTACCGGGCCCCAAGAGGATTCTAAAAAATTGTCAAAAAATACCTAAAAATCGTGGGGCCCAAAATAAGGCTCCGGGCCCATTTGGTTGGAAATTTTTAACCAAGAAACTTTCCCAATGCATATGCTATGCAAAAAATGCGTTATTTTCGAGTTTATTCGGGTTAAAAAGAAATGGGGCTTGTAAAAGTCTTATAAGCCCTGCAGGGCCTCATGTAAAGCCCAAAAAAATTTTCAAAAAATACCTAAAAATCGTAAAACTTCCCGCTCTTTCCGAATCCGAGGTCAAAAATAGGGGTTCCCATTTAAAAAAAACGGACTTAGGGTCCATGGGGCCCAAAATAAGGCTCCGGGCCCAAATTTTTTGGGCCCATTTGGTTGGAAATTTTTAACCAAGAAACTTTCTCAATGCATATGCTATGCAAAAAATGCGTTATTTTCGAGTTAATTCGGGTTAAAAAGAAATGGGGCTTATAAAAGTCTTATAAGCCCTGCAGGGCCTCATGTGGGGCCCAAAAAAATTTTCAAAAAATACCAAAAAATCGTAAAATTTCCCGCTCTTTCCGAATCCGAGCTCAAAAATAGGGGTTCCCATTTAAAAAAACGGACTTAGGGTCCGTGGGGCCCAAAATAAGGCCCTGGGCCCAAATTTTTTGGGCCCATCAAATTAGCCCCAAAAAATAATGAAACTTTGCTCCCTACATTTTTTTCGATTTGGGCCTTTCCAAGCGAGTTATTTTGGTGGGTCTTTTAAAATGGGTCACCCTGTATATATTCATAAATTTTTTTTTATTTAATATATTAAGCAACCAACGAGAATAAAACAATATTGTATACTATACAATTACTATAGTATAAAGGAGATATCGCCAGCTTGAAAAAGTTTTTATTAGTGGTTTGTTTGGTGCAAAAATTTTTTTGAGGAAAAATTGAAATTTATTATTCTAAAAAGAAATTGACAGTGGATCATCTTGAGCCGAAGTGTTTTTTAAATAGTTTATTTTTATTCTGTGTATAATTGCTTTTATAATGACTGAAAAATTTTTGGCAATTGTTAATTAAGATTTATTTATTATTATTTTAATGTTGATCCCGTACAAGTTTATGAGGGGAGTTAGAAAAAAATCTGCAAGGGGCGCTACTGTCAAGACCCTTCGAAATTCAATAAATATAAGAAAGTGCGTTTGGTACCAGCATACCGTTGCTCCTATTTTTAATTTATTTAAAAATTAATAAAAAAATTATCTCCCAAGCTGTAAATTCACAAAACTCTTTACAGTTGAGTTTAAATAAATAAATGTATGTACTATGTTTTTTTTTTTTGTTATTTATATATTAAAATATTGTTAATTAAGAAAATGAAAAGATGCCTCAGGTTGTGTGATCTCAGTATTAGAAAAATGATTTGTTTATAATTATTTATTTTCAATAAATTAGACTCGGAGTCCGGATTTTCCTAGTTTTAGAGTTGAAGAGATAATTCATTTATTCATTTCTATAAATTAAACTCGGACAGCGTGGCATGGGTATTGTGGTTTTTTAGAAAGAAAGATAATTTTTTTAATGAATTTGCAATAATATTAAGTCAGTTAACCAAAATTTTTTAAGATTAATTTTTTTATTAATATTAACAAACTAATACTTTGAATTGGGGTAGTCAGAGTTTCACCGTTTCATAGCTAAAAGGACAATTTATTTATTTAATTATTATTAAATTGAGCTCAAGCGGCCACGGTTTTGTGGTTTTACAATTTGTGGGATAGTTTTTTTTTATAAATTTATAAACGGCCGCAACGGTGTGCTGAGTCCAAACGCACTTTCTTATATTTACCGAATTTCGAAAGGAGGGTGTAGGGATTGAGGTATTTTGGTTGAATGATTTCAGGAGCCCTAATCTCCTGGTACAAGTCCGGGTGACTAAATAAATTGGCACACACGTTTTTATATAATAAGTAATTTATTGTGCTTAGAATACAATTTCAGTAGCTCTGGAAGATAGCAGCGGGTCTGTGCCGATCGGTGGCTAGGCACGCACTGGCGGGACGGCAGGCTTGGCTCGACGCAGCGAGCGGCGCGGCGTCATGAACATACCTACTCTCTCTCTCACTCGCTTTCTCTCTCACTCCGGTGTAGTCTCGCAGCGCGGAGCCTACAAGGGACTTGACAGTAGCGCCCCTTGCAGATTTTTTTTCTAACCACCCTCATTAGTTTCACCGGCATTTTATTTTTTCTGTAAGCAGGGGCCGTCCACGTTAAAAAAGCTGGATTTTCTCCGACTTTTTTTAAATTTTCTGAAATTTTTTCTACCGATTCTAGACACCAAAAAAAAAGATTCACAAATTTTTAGGTCCTAAAAATTTTTTTTGTGTCTTCTATGAATAAAGTTGTTTTTAATGTAAACCAACGAATTGAACAAAAATTGATCGCTCATTTTCACTATTTTTGCTGCCATTTCTAAACGAATGGGCCGATTTCAACGGGATCTGTTGCGTTTAAAAGAAGAGTCAAAAAACTGTTCAAAATTGTCCTGTTTTTTAATTTTCATGCCTTGGTACCGATATAAAAGACAAACAATACAGAACACACTTAATAAGCTGTTCCCAAAAAAGCTATACATATATATATTTTTTACTTTGTTTTGGTATATACTTTGATTGTATATACATAAAATTTGACGGTTTTTTCGTTTAAAGCCGTTTTTATTGCGTGATTGTTAAAAACTTATTCTTAAAAAAAATCTCAAGATTAGGGTTAATCGATGTTTTGGCTTATTAATTTAACACTGAATGCTTCATACACCATTTTAAACTACGTCAAATTGTAGCTGAAGTCGAGAGCTGTTCAATGGTACAAGATTTCATACGGAAATTTTTATTTTAAGTAAAGTTATGAGCTTTTAAGGGGATAGTATGGTCAAACGAGCGAAAAAAAATGCTTTTTTGGACGATTTTTAAAATGAAATCAAGCAAACCAAGTTTATTGTAAAATAAAGTACTTTATTAAGTAACATTTAAAGAAGACTTTGTCCAATTTTGGGGTAAAAATATTAACCCATTAAGTCCCAGGATTTTTTAAATTTTTCTTGTACTTTGAGCTCTGGAATTTTGATAAAAACGATAAAAAATATTTTCAAAAAGACCATATACTACTATTTTCGGGTATGCTCTACACGATGGTGTAGTTTAAAAAAGTCAAAAATGTCATTTTCAATTGTTAATTAACAAATTTAAAAAAAAACTCAATTTTTTGCTGCATTTTTTTTTTTATGAATTTTTTCAGTTGGATTTTTTTTTTTTTCAAAAATGTGATCAAAGGTGATCCCGATACTTGAAATTTACAGTAGGATTTTTTTTTTATTTTATAAAAATCTTTTTTAACAAAATGGCGGCTATAAAACGAAGTCGAAAATCTCGAATTTTTCGTTTTATTCACTTGATTCAAAAAATGGTTTTTTACTGTCAAAATTTTTTCAATTGTTTAAATAAATAATGTTTAAACAATTAATATCAACAATAAATATATCCACATTAGTTCTTTTTTTGAAACATTTCGTTTTTCAGTTGGAAGTTTCCGAATAACTCTGTTTGGGTCACCGCGGACCCTACTGAAATCGTGTAAAAATCACCTCTCATAACCTAACAATGAATATTTTATAAGTATTACAATTTTTATGCTTCTTTGTACAATTATTTTGACTTTTCCAACAAAAAATAGCAGTAAACGTTAAATACTCGTGCGATTTCAAGGAATAAACATAAAAAAAGTGAATAAAACGAAAAATTCGAGATTTTCGACTTCGTTTAATGGCCGCCATTTTGTTAAAAAAGATTTTTATAAATGTTAAAATGAGGTGTGAAATAAATAGCAGGCATGGGATAAATAATCGGGTTTACTCACTTTTAATTTATAAAGAAAAACAACAATAATTTATTATGTAAGTGTATAAATTAATTAGCTTAACAATACTTATGTTTAACGAGGTAGGACTAATGACGCGGCGCGTGACATTTGATCGACCGATACGCTCGGCTTCGCATCGTAGAAGAAGGAGAGAACAGCGGTTAGCTTCCAGCGGTGCTGCGCTCAGCTGTTCACTAAATTTCCAACAGTTCATAACGCCAATGCCCAATAGATGGCGATGCGTGTACTGTTTCATCAATGTGTAAAGATTATCACACTTGATATTTCAACACGCCATCTCAGTGTTATAATCTTTACACTCACATTTGTATATATATATTTCTTTCTTTTTTATAATTGATTCATTCTATTAATCTTTTACAATTTCATACTTATATTAATCTTAATCTATCTCTATTTTTTACAAACTTTTCTTTACATAGTGATTTAGTTAATATGTCGGCAATATTCTCTTCAGATTTTATTTTAATAATATCAATTATTCCATTTTGATAATTTTCATTGATATAGTGGTACTGTATTTCAATATGCTTTGAGTTCTTAGTAAAATTTCCGAATTTTGCAATGGATACAGCACCACTATTATCTTCGTAGCATTTCATTGGATTATTTTCATCGACTTCAAACATTTCACTGCATAAATTTCTGATAAACAATAATTCGGTTATTGCTTCAGAAAGCGCTACATATTCAGCAAATGTTGAACATTTAGTTACTAAATTTTGTTTTCGCGATTCCCAAAAAATTACGTTACCATTAAATCTGATGACGTAACCACTTGTAGACTTTCGATCAATATTGTCACCTGCAAAATCCGAGTCTACAAAACAGTCCAATTTACCGAACCATCTATTTTGCGAAAAATAAAGTTTTTTGTCTTTAGTTTTATATAAATATTTTAAAATACGCAATGCATATTTAAAATGCGTAATGTCGTAGCAATTTTGGAAACGACTTAGGTAATTTACACTGAATGCAATATCAGGTCTGGTACCTGAACTTATATATAATAATTCGCCTATTAAATTTCTATATTTTATTCTCTCATCAGTAAATCGAGCTTGATCAAGTTTTAAGTTTTGCTCCATTGGTGTTTCATACATTTTGGAGTCATGTATTTTATATTTATTAGCTAATGATTGTATATAATTAGTTTGATACAGAAAAATTTTACCTTTTACTTGATCATAATCGATTTGAATTCCGATATAATTCGTAATCATCCCCAGATCCTTCATTGTAAATTTTCGCATTAATTCAGATTTTATCTCTTTCAAATTCTCTAAAAATTTTGAGCTTATTACTATATCATCCACGAATATTAATAAATATATACAATCATTAGGTAATAATTTTTTGTATAAACAATTATCGTATGCGCTTCTTTCAAATCCTAAACTTTTTAAGTAAGTATCTAATGATCATACCATATTAATGAACTTTCGCGAAGTCCATATAACGCTTTATTTAATTTACCTACAATTCCATCTTTTTCTTCGTATCCCTCTGGTAGTCGAATGTAAACATTTGATTTTATTTCACCATTCAAGAAAGCTGATTCTACGTCAAGCTGCTGTATAAAATTCCTATTATTGACTGAATAACTCAATAATATTTTCAATGTCTGCATTCGGCTAACAGGAGAGTATTTATTTTCTAGATTGTCAGGTTGTTGAAAACCCTTAGCGACTAATCTAGCTTTGTATCTACCGTCGGACTTCTTTGCAAATACCCATTTTAAGTCAATCAATTTTTCATTCTCTGGTCTAGCAACTAAGTCCCACGTACAATTTTTCTTATGACATTCTTTTTCTTTTTCTATCGCTTTCATCCAATTTTTTGATTCATAAGAATTCATAGCTTCGTGATAATTATTTGGTACGTTCGCGTTTATAAAATTTATATAAATAAAATTTGCTCCAGGATATCCTAATCGATTTGGTTTTTTACCTTTTGTCTCGCGCATAGAGACACGCCTTTCTTTATTTACATTTTTGTTAATTATATTTTGACTCTGCTTTTCGCTCTCAACTACATTTTCATCATCACTCATGTCATTTATCTGACTTTCCTGATCCGAATTATTATCAACATTATAATTATCTTGAACATCATTTAAACAATAGTTACGATATTTATTATCATCCGATTTTTGTTTTTCTAAACAAATTATTTCTGTGTCATTTTCGACTACTCTTACGTGACGTGCTTCGATTATCTTGTTGTTTATTAAAATTTTATATCCAAAATGCGTATATCCGATTAAGATTCCGATTTGCGATTTGTCATCCCAATCGCGTCTTTTCTTTTCACTAACTCTTACAAAAACTTTCGAACCGTAAATTTTTAAATTTCTTACGTCCGGCTTTTTACCAAAAACTAGCTCTTCTGAGCGCGCTTCAAGCGCGCATAGGAAAAAACAATAAGAGTAACCTCAAAATGTACTTTTCGAATATTTTAAAAACTTCTTCACCAATCAGCTCACGAATAAAAATCTTACGCAAGATGGCGATAGCTCTCTTTTATAAAGGGAAATAATTCGTACGGACTTTTTATCTCATTCGTGTTAGCCAACGTTCGGTTTTTTAAGTATGCTGCGGTTAATATGATTTCGGGCCAATAAATTTTACTTATTCGCGCTTCTTTACATAAACACCTACCGATGTCCATGATTGAACGGTTATAGCGCTCAGTCACCCCATTCAACTCATGCACATCAGTTGGGCACGGCATTAACTCAATCCCCTCCTCGCGAATAAAGTTATAAATTTCATTATTTAGGTACTCGGTACCTTTATCGCATTGTAATTTTTTAATAGATTTTCCGAATTGATTTTTTATAAAATTTATATAATCTTTGAACGATTTAGCAGTTTCGTTTTTTGATTTAAGAGTATATATACGTGCGCATTTACTAAAGTCATCTATAAAGGTTAAAAAATATTTTTCTCCTCGGTACCCTCGTATCGAGTGAGGACCTCTTAAATCAGTGTGAATTATTTGCAACGGCTCAGTTGCCCGTTCGCGATTATTTTCAAATTTTAAATTTGCCATTTTTGATTCGAAGCACGTCGCGCATTTCATTGTTTGTTTTTCAATCTGTTTAGGTATTCCGAAAAGTGTTTGATTTTTTATTATTTTGTCGAGATATTCAAAATTTACGTGGCCAAGTGCGCGGTGCCACCTTTCTTTCTTCGTTAATAAAGTCGCGTTTGTGTAAACATTATTTTTCTCAGAATTCATTTTATCCACATCTTCATTCAAAATATAGCTAGTCATAAAATATAAATTGTTTTGCTCTTTGGCAATAGCTAAAATATTATTATTTAATTTATCCAAAATTTCAATCCTATCGTCATAAACTTCCATATTTGCTACTTTTGCTATATTAGCAAAACATAAAATATTGTGTCGCAAGTCTTTCACGTAGTATACATTTTTTAAAGATACTTTATTGAATTTGTTTCCGATTTTAAAATTTACAAACATCTTACCTACTTTCGTAGCTTGCGATACGTTGTAGTCCGGTAGATTTACCTCAATTGGCTTTTTCAGATTTTCGTAACTAGAAAAATACGTTTCGTCGTTAATTAGATGTGCGGTACATCCACTGTCGAGTAGCCACTTAATCGAATTATTTTGATCACAAAAAACTTCACTTTTGATTTCACTCGCGTTCACATTGATGTTCCACGTTGAAATATTAAAGTTGTCATGATGATCTCGTTGTTGTTGGTGTTGAAGTTGTTGTCGTCCTCTTCCTCGTGCGCCACCTCGACCTCGTTGGTTGTGTTGTCCGCCACCTTGGTTGTTGAAGTTTTTTTGCTGATTAACAAATTTCTTTTTTGATGAATTTTCTTCGTTGTACCAACAGTTTTTTTGTTGGTGCCCTTTTTTGTTGCAGATGTAACAAGTTCCACTGAATTTGTTTTTGTTTAATTTTGTGTGAAAAGTGCTCACGTTGTTTTTGTCACTCGTTGATTCTTTTGTCATATAGAATTCTTGAATTTTTTCTTTCATATAATCGACGTTTTGTTTTTCAGCTGGAGCTATATCGATGAACATTCCTATTTGATTGTATTCAGCAGGCAAAGCTTTTAGCATATATTTCAATTTTTCTTGTTCAGTCATACTACCACCTGCACTGGTATATTTATTACACAATATCTCGAACTCAATAAAAAAGTCTTCATTGGATTTAAAATTTTTTAATTTGAGATCATCTAGCTTACTAATGCACACAATTTGCATTGTTGTTGATTTTGCCAAATAGATTTTATCTAATTTTTTTATCATCTGGTAAGGCGTTTCAGCATTCTTGATGTATTCCATTTGTTTATTATCTATTGATGTCAGGATGAATACTGTTGCTTTGTTTTGTAAGTTTTGCCAGTCTTCTGCGCTGATCGCTGTAGGCCTTGTTTCGTTTTCTATTGTAATATTACATTGTTTGTACTTAAGAATTGCTTTAAGTCTGCACTTCCAATTTTCATAATTTGTGCCGTCAAATATTTGCACTTTTACGTCGTCCATTTTAGTTCTATTGATATAATTTTCTTCGATTTTTAATTTTAAATTTAGCACTTGTTTTAGTATTATATGTACTCGTTTTAATAAATAATTTTTATCTTCGTTTTTTAGACTGAAGAATTTGTTATTCACTAATTTTTCTAAATCCGTAGGATTTAATTTTTTTATTACTTTATATTGAACGATATTCTTATAGTTTATTTTGTGCACAGATCCAGGTTTAGAGTATTCAGTTTTAATTAGGTTTTTTATATAATCAAACATTCGACTGTCGTTCAATTTTTTTTACACATGTGCTTTTAATCACTTAACCTCAATTTTTATTTTTATTTTTAATTTCTTTCCATCGGTTATTTCACATTTATTTTGTCAATTATTTTTGCACAAATTCGTTTATTATATCTTTAATTATGTTTTATAATCAATCGTTTTTAAATTTACTCTTTATTTAAGTTTTTTTTTAATTTATATCGCCATGTGCTTTCACGTGGTCTGCTACCATGTTAAAATGAGGTGTGAAATAAATAGCAGGCATGGGATAAATAATCGGGTTTACTCACTTTTAATTTATAAAGAAAAACAACAATAATTTATTATGTAAGTGTATAAATTAATTAGCTTAACAATACTTATGTTTAACGAGGTAGGACTAATGACGCGGCGCGTGACATTTGATCGACCGATACGCTCGGCTTCGCATCGTAGAAGAAGGAGAGAACAGCGGTTAGCTTCCAGCGGTGCTGCGCTCAGCTGTTCACTAAATTTCCAACAGTTCATAACGCCAATGCCCAATAGATGGCGATGCGTGTACTGTTTCATCAATGTGTAAAGATTATCACACTTGATATTTCAACAATAAAAAAAAAAAAATCCTACCGTAAATTTCAAGTATCGTGATCACCTCTGATCACATTTTTGAAAAAAAAAAAAATCCAACTGAAAAAATTCATAAAAAAAAAAAAAATGCAGCAAAAAATTGAGTTTTTTTTTTTTAATTTGTTAATTAACAATTGAAAATGACATTTTTGACTTTTTTAAACTACACTATCGTAGAACATACCCGAAAATACTGGTATATGGTCTTTTTGAAAATATTTTTTAACGTTTTCATCAAAATTCCAGAGCTCAAAGTACAAGAAAAATTTAAAAAATCCTGGGACTTAATGGGTTAAGATTTGAGTCTCTGGCAGGCAATTTTCGGCGAGACCTTTCGAAGTTTTTCGCGGTGGCCACTCGTACTTGGCACTGGCTTATCTGACACAATTTGAAAGAAGATTTAGATAAAGGATAAGTTTTTCTAGGTACTGTTGGGGTGTTTTTTTTTTCTTCAATTTTTACATTTTTTCCAGCAGTTTGAAAATTTTTACCTCAAAATGACACCATTTTAGGGCCGCCATTTTGTTAAAAATAAAAAATTTTAAAAAGTGGCTCGACAGTACCTAAAAAAACTTATCCTTTAACTAAATCTTCTTTCAAATTGTGTTTCAGTAAGCCAGTGCCAAGTACGAGTTGCCACCGCAAAAAACTTTTTTCGAAAGGTCTCGCCGAAAATTGCCTGCCAGAGACTCAAATCTTAATATTTTTACCTCAAAATTGGACAAAAGTTTCTTTAAATGTTACTTAACAAAGTACTATATTTGACAATAAACTTGGTTTGCTTGATTTCATTTTAAAAATCATGAAAAAAGCATTTTTTTTAGCTCGTTTGACCATACTATCCCCTTAAAGCAAGAAAAAATATCTACCCTATAATCTGCGAATCTCTAATAACATGTTTTGAAGCAAGAATTTTAATTGTTTCCCAGTGCGATAAATGAAGACATCTTTTAATTGCTGAAACTAAAGAAACTGAACTTGACTTTAAGATGATACCTATGTTCTTTACCTATAATTTAAGTCTCTGAAATGCCAGTTTTATTTTTTTATTTTTTTTAATAAAATTACTACCTTATTTAATTGTTTTATAACATAATTCAACCGCTGATTAAAAATACGTATGCATGTTTTTGAACCGTTCGAATAATATTTAAAGAATTTTCAGCCAAAAAATAAAATAATCGAAAAAACTAACTAATTTAATCAGAAATATTAAATAAATTATTTAACTCATATAATAAAAATATTGAGTTGAATTCTTGGATCACAATCTTATTCTTAGAATCTTTAATCTTAGATAAACTTATACGATATTTCATATGTAATAGATGATTTTTATAAGATCAAATCTCAGTTATTATCGAAAAATTTCTGAATAAATCAATGATTTTTGAAAATTCTTTAAATATCATTTGAACGATTCAAAAACATGCATACATATTTTTTATCAGCGGTTAAATTATGTAATAAAACAATTAAATAAGGTATTAATTTTATTAAAAAAAATAAAAATAAAAAACTGTAATTTCAGTGACTTAAATTATTGGTAAACAGCATGGGTATCGTCTTAAAATCAAGTTCAGTTTATGAATCTGAAGCTGGCACCGACGAAAAGTAGCACCGATATATACAGGGTGTTAGACAAAAATTCATAGCACAAATTTTTTTTTTTTTTTAATGCAACAATAAACATGCAATAATACTGAAGTAGATGCAACATAAATTTCTTTAAAGGCATGAAAATTAACAAATAACTTGAAAAGCCAACTTTATCCCTTTATCAGAGGGTATAAAATATGACTTTCTTTAACAAAGTAGTCGAAAACAGACCCCTGAAACTTTTCAGCTGATTTAATTAATTGATATGGTCGCGAAGGCTTTGAGGTGAATAAAAAAAATTATAGCGAGTCAATCGTCAATGCCGCTCATCCCTTAATCGGGGGGTAAGTTTTAGACGAGTTGAGTATACGAAAATTAGGTTTTAAAAAATTATCAAACAGACCCTTGGAATTTTTCAACCGATTTAAATAATGGAAATGGTCACGAAGGCTTTAAGGTGAACAAAAAAAATTATAGCGAGTCAATCGTCAATGCCGCTCATCCCTCAATCGGGGGGTAAGTTTTAGACGAGTTGAGTATACGAAAATTTGGTTGAAAAAATTATCAAACAGACCCTTGGGACTTTTCAGCCAATTTAATCATTGGGAATGATTTCAGAGGCTTTGAGGTGAATAAAAAAAATGATAGCGAGTCAATCCCCAGATAGCACAAAAAGTTTTCAGAACGTTCTGGCAACGTTGCACAGAAACCATTGCAACCTTTCGTAGAAAGGTTGCTGAATGGTTTTAGAAACGTTGTGACAATCGTGTAGATCTCCGTTATTAGTTGTAAAGAAAACCATCAATCAACGTTATGGCAACAAAGTTTGTCAACCATTTTTTTTCAAAAGGTGACCACAAATTGTTCTGGCAACGTTTCTAGAACCTTATGGTAAAACGTTCCTTCAAAGTTGCTACAGAGTGTTGAAAAGGTTCCAAATCACCGATTTGAATTTAAAATGTTTAAGCGAGAATCTCAAGTTTGAGTAATTTAATTAAAAATACCTATGAATTTGAGGTAGAAAAATTTTATGTTTTTAATTTTTTTTGTAAATAATTCGACCAAAATTGGTAAGAACAGCTCTCAGACTAGTCAAATCATTCAAAAATTATTGAAACGACTTTCAGTCGCTCGGCCAGAGTAACAAAATTTGGTAGGTAATATAACCAGAGCTTGTTACTTTGCTGAGAGCTCAGTTCTAACGGTAAGCCACCTAGCGGATGGGACCCAAAACTACTCATTTCGCGTTAGCAGTCGTTAGATCTTCAAAAGCATTTAAAGTATTTATATATACATGTTAAAAACATACTTAGTTTTTAGCTCTTAATTAAAATTTTAATTTTTAGCTAGTAATAAATTGACGATATTAAAAAAATAAATAAATAAAAAAAAAGGGAGGTTTAATTTTTTTTTTTTTTCATGAAAATGTAAACTAAAAAATTTTTAAATATTCATAAATAAATAAATAAACAAATAAATATGTGAAAATATTTGTTTAAGTTTATTATAGTTAAATAAATGAAATTTTATAATCAAGCCCCGAAGGGGTACAAATTAAATATTAGTTCTAATCCATCATCTCTAACGTTAATGTGTGGTTTGGTGACTAAAGTCACCGCTCTCTATTTTGCCGTCTCAGGTTCGATTCTATGTGCTTTTTTTTTTTTTTTAAATATATTATACGCTCTTGAGGTGTTTTTAAGGACATTTTCTAACTTTCAAAAATTTTTACTAATAAATGCATTGAAACACTTATTTTTAAAATTTTTAATTTTTTAATAACTTTATGGAGGATAAATGAATGAAAAAAATAATTTTTTCAGGGGAATATTTTTATTTTGGTAATAAATTTTAATAAATATAAGAAAATATTTGATCAAGTTTATTATAGTTAAATAAATAAAATTTCATAATCAAGCCCCGAAGGGGCATAACTTAAATATTAGTTCTAATCCATTATCTCTAACGATTATGTGTGGTTTGGTGGCTAGAGTCACAACTCTCTATTTTGCCGTCACAGGTTCGAATCTTTGTGCTTTTTTTTTTTTAACAAATCATATTCATACGCTCTTAAGGTGTTTATAAGGACATTTTCTAACTTAAAATTGTTATTAATAAATGCATCAGTACACTTATTTTTTAAAATTTTAAGTTTTTAATAACCTTGTGGAGGATAAATGAATGAAAAAAAATAATTTTTTCAGGGGCATTTTTTTATTTTGGTAATAAATTTTCCTAACAATAAATGAACAGATTCATTATGTTTCTTCATAATGATCAACAAATAACTTTTCTAATCAAGCAATTAGTAATCCATTTTCATTGAAATAAAAGAAAATGTTTATTCAAAAATAAAGTGACTGTACTTAAAATGCCCCCGCTCTCCTTGGTATGTTGAATGTATAGACTCTGTGACCAGTATGTCCGATCCCGGCCCAGGGGCGGCATTATGTAAAGCGTAGGAGCGTAGGAGCGTAGGGAGGAGCGTAAGGAAGGTGTAAGTTTACATTACGGGTAATATACGTATAAAACGACAATGGCGCAAATTTAAAAATGATTGGCAGAAAATAGTTTTAAAATAAAGAGTTGATAAAAATTCAATTAAAAAATGCGTTGCTCCCAAAAAATTAAATTTTTAAAATTGCTATTATTATCAACATTTATTGAATTTGTTAATATATAGTACATATAAAAACTTCACAACTTTTTCAAAACTGTTTCTGGGAAAAGTAATTTCGGCACATTTTTAGACAATTTATTAAAAATGGAGGGCTTCAACAACAACAATTATTTTTAAAAAATGTTTTTATTTTAATAATATATAATAATTACTATACTAATAACTCAAAACATTAACATTTTAATCATTTTTTAAGATCTGTCAAAAGTTTTTCAATTTTTTGGTACAATTTTATAGTATACAAACTTATTTTACATATTTTTTTTAATTTTTCCACAAATTTAATGAAATTGGCAATAGCCGTACATATCTATAGTTTTTAGGATATTGTCTTAATGTTCTTTGTATTGCATTTGAAAAGCAGTTACTGTATGTTGATCTTTTTGAGCTGGATCACTCGATGCAGCGAAATGTTGATTATTACTTGTATATAGTAACTGTGGAAATTACGTATTTTATATACAATTACAAAATAAAACGATTTAATTTTATAAGTTATTGTAATTGCAAATTAAAAAAAAATTAATTTTTGGATCCACATGATGTTAGTGATTGTAGAATGCTAAACTTTTCAAATATTTTGTGCATTTTTCAGTTAATAATTAACATTTATACATTAATATTTATACATTAATATTCTATTTCAACCAATTACTATTAATTTTTTAGATATAAACTATCAATAGTATTTTTTGTAATATTAATGCAGTAAATAAAACAGTAAACATCACAGAATTTTCGCAGATTATTAATAACAGCATTGGGGTCTTCAAAACAAAATTGTACCAAAAAATTGAAAAACTTTTGACAGATCTTACAAAATGATTAAAATGTTAATGTTTTGAGTTATTAGTATGGTAATTATTATATATTATTAAAATAAAAACATTTTTTAAAAATAATTGTTGTTGTTGAAGCCCTCCATTTTTAATAAATTGTCTAAAAATGTGCCGAAATTACTTTTCCCAGAAACAGTTTTGAAAAAGTTGTGAAGTTTTTATATGTACTATATATTAACAAATTCAATAAATGTTGATAATAATAGCAATTTTAAAAATTTAATTTTTTGGGAGCAACGCATTTTTTAATTGAATTTTTATCAACTCTTTATTTTAAAACTATTTTCTGCCAATCATTTTTAAATTTGCGCCATTGTCGTTTTATACGTATATTACCCGTAACGTAAACTTACACCTTCCTTACGCTTCTCCCTACGCTCCTACGCTCCTACGCTTTACATAATGCCGCCCCAGGGGGTACTGAGAAATTTGAAAAACTTCCGGCGAAGATCAGGCAAACAAAAAACAGACAAAACCTTGGGCGGCTGGGTTCAATAAATAAATAAATGAATAAATAAGTGAATAAATAATCCCCCAAACTTAACAACCCAAAAACCCTGGGAATTGAGATTAAAATAATCAATAATTAAATGAATAAATGAACCCCAAGCAAGACAACCCAACAACGCTGGTCATTCGTGTTTTCGTTTTTTTTTAATTTTTATTTATTTTTTTTTTATTTCTAAATAAATAAATAAATAAACCAAAAAAAAACCAAATCAATAACGCAGGGAGTTAAAGTTTTTTATGAACAATCCAAAATTATATAAACAAACAAACAAAACTAGACGACCCAGCAGCGCTGGGCGTACTGGTTTTATTGTGAAAAAATGAATAAATAAATAAATAATCCCTGAAGCATCTACAACCTAATAACGCTGGGCATCCGGGTTTTTTAAAATAAATAAATTAATGGACCGCCAAGCGCTTTAACCCCATTACGCTCGGCGTCCGAGTTTTTTTTATTACATAATTTAATAAATAAATTAATGAACCGCCAAGCTCTACAACCACATAATGCTAGGCATCCAAGTTTTTTAATAAATGAACTCATAAATGAATTAACAAAACGCCAAGCACTACAACTCCATAATGCTGGGCGTCCGAGTTTTTCTAATAAATAAATTAAAAAAAAATTAACAAACTGCCAAGCTCTACAACCACATAACGCTAGGCATCCAAGTTTTTTAAATAAATGAACTCATAAATAAATAAACAAAACGCCAAGCACTACAACCCCATAACGCTGAACGTCCAATTTTTTTTAAATAAATGAACAAATATATCAATGAACCATCGAACAATACAACCCCCGACACTGGGCTTCCGAATTTTTCTAATAAATAAATTAATAAATCGCCAAGCGCTGCAACCCCATAACGCTGGACGTCCGTGCTTTTTTTTTAAAATAAATTAACTATCTGCCAAGCAATAAAACCCCATAACGCTGGAAGAACGAGTTTTTTTTTTTTTTTTTTATAAACTAACTAACCACCAAGCAATAAAACCCCATAACGCAGGACGTCCGAGTTTTTCTAATGAATAAGTAAATAAATAAACTAACGAACCACAGGGCATATCACCCCCATAACACTGGGTGTCCGAGTTTTTCTAATAAATAAATTAATATATAAATTATCATACTGACAAGCTCTACAACCACATAACGCTAGGCATCCAAGTTTTTTAAATAAATGAACTAATAAATAAATTAACGAAACGTCAAGCACTACAACCCCATAACGCTGGGCGACCAAGTTTTTTTAATAAATAAATAAATATATAAATGAACCACCAAACAATACAACTCCATAACACTGGGCATCCAAGTTTTACTAATAAATAAATTAATAAACTGCAATGCGCTACAACCCCATAACACTGGGCGTCCGAGCTTTTCAAACAAATAAATTGATAAACCGCCAACCGCTACAGCCCCATAACGTTGGACATCCGAGTTTTCTAAAAAAAAAAATAATAAATAAATTAACAAACATCCATGCCCTATAATCCCATTACGCTCAGCGTCCGAGTTTTTTTCATTACATAATTTAATAAATTAATTAATAAACTGCCAACCGCTACAACCTCATAAAGCTGGACGTCTGAGTTGTTTTTTTTTAAGTAAATTAACTAACCACCAAGCACTAAAACCCCATGAAGCTGGGCGTCCGAGTTTTTTTAAATAAATAAATTAATGTATTAATGAACCACCAAACAATACAACCCCATAACACTGGGCATCCGAGTTTTTCAAATAAATAAATTGATAAACCACCAAGCGCTACAACCCCATAACGCTGGACGTCCGAGTTTTTTTTATAAATAAATTAACTAACCGTCAAGCACTAAAATCCCATAACGCTGTGCGTCCGAGTTTTTCAAATAAATAAATTGATATACCGCCAAGCGCTACTACCCCACAACGTTGGACGACCGAGTTTTTTTTTTTTTTAAATAAATTAACTAACCGCCAAGCACTAAAACCCCATAACATTGTGCGTCCGAGTTTTTCTAATAAATAAATATTAATTGATTCATTAAAAAAAACTCAGACGTCCAGCGTTATGGAGTTGCAGTGCCTGGCAGTTTGTTAGTTAATTTATTATTTAATATATTTAAAAAAATCTGACGTCCAGCGTTTTGGAGTTGTAGCGCTTGGCGGTTTATTCATTTATTTATTCGAAAAATTTGGAAGCACAGCGTTATGGGGTTTAAGTGCCAGGTGGATAAGTAATTTATTTAAAAAAAAAAAAAAAAAAAAAACTCGAACGTCCTGCGTTATGGGGTTGTATTGTTTGGCGGTTCATTCATATATTTATGTACTTATTCAAAAAAACTCGGACGCCCAGCTTCATGGGGTTTTAGTGCTTGGTGGTTAGCTAATTTATTAATAAAAAAACTCGGACACCCAGCGTTATGGGGTTGTGGCGCTTGGCAGTTTATTAATTTATTTATTAATTTATTCATTGAAAAAACACTTGAACGCCCTGCGTTATGGAGTCGTACTGCTTGACAGTTTGTTAATTTATTTATTGATTTATTTATCAAAAAAAAACTCGGACGTCCAGCGTTATGGGGTTTCAGTGCTTGGCGATTGATTAATTTATTTATTAGAAAAATTCGGATGCCCAGTGTCGGGGGTTGTATTGTTCGGTGGTTCATTGATATATTTGTTCATTTATTTTAAAAAAATCGGATGCCCAGCGTTATGGAGTTGTAGTGCTTGGCGTTTTGTTAATTTATTTATGAGTTCATTTATTTAAAAAACTTGGATGCCTAGCGTTATGTGGTTGTAGAGCTTGGCAGTTTGTTAATTTTTTTTTAATTTATTTATTAGAAAAACTCGGACGCCCAGCGTTATGGAGTTGTAGTGCTTGGGGTTTTGTTAATTTATTTATGAGTTCATTTATTTAAAAAACTTGGATGCCTAGCATTATGTGGTTGTAGAGCTTGGCGGTTCATTAATTTATTTATTAAATTATGTAATAAAAAAAACTCGGACGCCGAGCGTAATGGGGTTGAAGCGCTTGGCGGTCCATTAATTTATTTATTTTGAAAAACCCGGACGCCCAGCGTTATTAGGTTGTAGATGCTTCAGGGATTATTTATTTATTTATTCATTTTTTCACAATAAAACCAGTACGCCCAGCGCTGCTGGGTCGTCTAGCTTTGTTTGTTTGTTTATATAATTTTGGATTGTTCGTAAAAAACTTTAACTCCCTGCGTTATCGATTTGGTTTTTTTTTGGTTTATTATTTTATTTATTTGCAAATAAAAAAAATAAATAAAAAATAAAAAAAACGAAAACACGAATGACCAGCGTTGTTGGGTTGTCTTGCTTGGGGTTCATTTATTCATTTAATTATGGATTATTTTAATCTCAATTCCCAGGGTTTTTGGGTTGTTAAGTTTGGGGGATTCTTTATTTACTTATTTATTCATTTATTGATTTATTGAACCGAGCCGCCCAAGGTTTTGTGTGTTTTTTGTTTGCCTGATCTTCGCCGGAAGATTTTTAAATTTCTCGGTACCCCCTGGGCCGGGATGGGACACACTGGTCACAGAGTCTATACATTCAACATATCAAGGAGAGCGGGGGCATTTTAAGTACAGTCACTTTATTTTTGAATAAACATTTTCTTTTATTTCAATGAAAATGGATTACTAATTGCTTGATTAGAAATGTTATTTGTTGATCATCATGAAGAATCATAATGAATCTGTTCATTCATTGTTAGGAAAATTTATTACCAAAATAAAAAAATGCCCCTGAAAAAATTATTTTTTTTCATTCATTTATCTTTCACAAGGTTATTAAAAACTTAAAATTTAAAAAAATAAGTGTACTGATGCATTTATTAATAACAATTTTAATAGTTAGAAAATGTCCTTAAAAACACCTTAAGAGCGTATGAATATGATTTGTTAAAAAAAAAAAAAAGCACAAAGATTCGAACCTGTGACGGCAAGATAGAGAGTAGTGACTCTAGCCACCTAACCACACATAATCGTTAGAGATAATGGATTAGAACTAATATTCAAGTTATGCCCCTTCGGGGCTAGTAGTATGTCAACGAGAGCGCACTCGTACCTTCTGAGGGGGTACGAGTGCGCACTCGTACCTTTTAGAAGGGGCCGGTGCACACTCGTACCTTTGGAAGGACGGTGCTCTCTCGTGATTTTTGGAACGCTCTCCCCCGCTGCGCACTCCTTGGACGCTCTCTTCCTCCCTGGCGACCACCGCTGTACGCTCCCCCGCAAAGCGCTCCTTGCTGATGAACGCACCCCGCTGCGGCGCTGACGCCTCCGGGTGGACTTGAACCATCAACCTTTCGGTTGGCGCGCTAGCCAATTACACCATGGAGCAAAATTTACTTATTACAAATATTTTTACGAATTTGTGTTTTTAATAAAAAATAGGTGAGTCTAAAAGAACTGAATTCAGTTAAAACAGATTATTTGTCAAAAATTAATTATTTATAATGAGATAAGGGTTTGAAATAACAACATGAATCTTTTATTATAAAAAAGTTTATTGCTTCACACATATATTGTATTACAAAAGATACTTAAACTATTTTTCTTACATCGCCTGTCATTGGATTATATTGAATTATACGATCATGAATAATTAAACAATATGCAGCTGTTCCATTAAGAAAAATATCTCGTGATTCTATTTCAAGTCAAACATCAACAGGAGCGTTTTTAATTATATCATTTTGCTTTGAGCAATCAATAACTATTAATGGAATCTTATCAATAAAGTCTTTCTTAGTTAAAATAGGTTCAGGATCTTTGCTGTAATATTCACCTTGAAAATTAGCATACATATCATAAAGAAGCGCATATTGATTTTGATCTACGTTTATATTTAAATTGTTATATGGATAATATTGGGAGTTTAAAAAAAGTTTAATATTACTAATATTACAATGACCGAATAAACTAGCATCTGCACTTTTCTCTGATTTTCTATTGGTTTGAAGACCAACGATGACAAAACGTGGTTTTTCCAATTGATTTGAAGTTTTCACAGTCCAGATATGTTTAGATGTTTGAGGAAGCATAGGATACTCAAAAAATTCTCTTGATCTAAAACTCATTGTTATAGGACGATCTTTTTCAATGATTTTCAATAAATTAATTCTATAAGAATCAGAAACTGATACGTAAGGCATGAGCCACTCAATTTTTGTAATATCAATCTTGAATTCTTCATAGTTGAGAATATTGTTTTCTCTGGTACCTTCTTGCTTAACTGAATTTATATCATTTCTTGATCTAGTAAGAATTAATTCATGTTTGACGTTGACGATAATTTTACGATAGTCTTCACCAAATCCAAAAAAACATGCTCAATGGAGTAGCTACATCAAAGTATCCAGCATCATTAGTTATTTTACAGCTTTCTGAGAGACCAAACCATCCAGCATTTTCTATTGATTTAAGTTGATTGGGATTTAAAGAAACCCAATTTTTCATTAGAGTTGATAAACCAATATTTTTGCAGCGATCAATCTCAATACCATTTAATTCATAGCGAATATCTTCAAACATATGACAAATGGCATTATTAACGAATTCAGTTTTTTTGGTCAAGGCTGGTTTATCAGGTGGGTTTATCAATCGACCACAGATGCGAATAGAACTGCGAGATAGTAAAAGACACAAGTCTTGATGCTGTATGGCTATACGAATTTCATCACTATTATTATATGAAGAAGTATAGGGTTGATGAGCATGAATCTCATAATGAGAAATGCTATCGTCGAAAGCGACGGGGGTTTGAATGCTCAGTAGGTCAGCCATTTTTTTCTTGATTGCAACAAAAAAATGTGCAAGTTATTTTCCACCACCAACGATTTTTAATCCTAGAGTCTTGAGAAACTGGATGTTCCGTCGTGTTAGCGCTTTGGGAGCTCGACGATGACTGACTGATGGAGTACATGATGAGTTGCTTTTATATCCTCTGCTATAAAAGTTTGTTTGAATTCTCCTTCCATGATACACGATACCCATTATGATGGTTTTATGTGCAGTCTGATTGTGATGGTTTCACCACGAAAATTAACAATATTTCCGTCTTGATCGATTAGTCGCAATTGTAAATTATCAATACACTTTACTGAAACAGGCAAGTAAATAACTTCAGATGGAATTTCAATAATTTTATATCCTGGATCTGCAAATGGGTAAAATTCATGAATAGTATGAACTTTTATTTATATAAGCTCCAGTAGTTATATCACATTCAACTCTTATTGAATTAATTTGATTAATGTTCACAGGAAAATCTGAAGTATGTTTTAATCCTGGTTGTATCAAACGATTACTGAATCCCAGAAGTTTTCCAATTGAATCTGAAGGTTCAAAGTCTATGAACTCAGAGCTTTCGATTTCACTGCGTAAAGTGTTCTCGTTAGGTTGAATTGAAAGTTTAATATTTTCTTTACTGATGATTTCTTGAAGATATTTATTAATGTCTATTATATCGGAACTTCCAGTTGGAATAGTTATTGTATGATTACCAATATAAACTTTATTGCAACCAATATCAATATTAGGAATTGCGTTAAAGGTTAAAAGTTGTACTAAACCAAGAGTATAATTTTTATCTGGTGAAAGTTCAATTGGAGGATAATACTGTGCTTCAAGAGTAGAAGATGTGCCAGACAAGGTAAGAGTTATTGACTCCATGACACATTATAGTAAACTGAACAATCCTTATAGAAAACATTATTTATATACCTTTTAGCTCTCCACTTAAAAATTGTTAACATAGATGGCCACAGTTGTAAGAGTTAAAATCTTGAAATCTTTTTGAGTTATACTTCACAGTATCAACGTTAAGATATCTCATTAATTCAGGTGGCGGTTGTAAATTACCAAAACTGTCGAAGTAGACTACTTCATTGCCACGTTTTCGATAAGCCACCCAATGAGTTCCTGATCCACTTTCTTCATCAAGATTAACTATAGCTGATTCATGATTATTAGGACTTGACAATGGAAGCATATCTCTCATGAAAACTCCTCTAAAATATGGAATTTTTAATATTTTTGCATGTTTAATTAGATCAAAATTTGTAAGAGCTCGATTGGGTAAAATTAAATTGACTTTTTTTTTTTTTTTTAATTTTTGACATCTTTTTTTTTGGGTGCACGTTTTTTTTTTAATTTCTTGCAATTTTTTTTTTTTTTTTTTAAACCTTTGCCTTTAAGGACGTTGCCTCGTGAAATAAAATCCATAAGAATCGTTTGAAAATTGTTGCAATCTTTAAGTTTAGGCTTAAGGAATAACTTGTCAAAATTTCAAGAGGATTTACAATACAGTTGTTGAAAAATTTTAATTCAAAGTTGGGCTAAAATCGCTCTAAATCGGGTGATTTAACATAGGCTCTTATGGGAAAACCATGCTGTTTTCATTTTGCTGTAGTTTTCGAACCAGGTTGGGAATCATCTTGAAATTTGGATATGTTATTCCTAGAACCTTAAAGAACGAATTGCTATGTTTTTGGAAAACTTCTTATGGATTTTTAAACAATTTCGGCATCGTTTTGTTATTAAAAAATCAGTAAAAAGTTTGCTGAATATGATTTTTCCTTATTTTTAAAAAAGTTTTCTAGACTTTTGATTCACCCTGCTAAAAACTAGAAGTCTTCAGTAATACTATGTCAGAAAGTTTTATTAATTCAGTCTTGAGTACCAACGAGATGAAAATAAAATAATTTTGTTAATCGACCGGGTAGACTCGAGGCGAATGTCAGCTGTTCCCATGCCTAACCTATGGGCGGCTTCCCCCACTACTTCCGCGACGAGGCAACATCCTTAAATGACTTTAAGAATAATCCAAGACCACGCTTTTGAGATTTGAGGTAAAGTCTTTTTCCTAAAGCTATGGCTTCCATAGTTTTATTATGTCTTTTACTCTCTTCCAGCTCTTGTTTAGCTGATTTAGCTTCATTAATAGCTTTATAAATACCAGCAGCACCACCTGCTAATGCACCTGTAGCACTTAAACCAGCAAATAAAGGTACTTATGGTAAAAATCCACCAATTTTAGAGGCTACTGGTAAAATCCTAGGAACTTTAATTTTACTCTTTTCACCTGCTTCTTTGACTGCAAGTTTGGATGCTCTAAGCGCTGCACTTATTATACTTTTAGGCGTTTTACCAGGATTAACTATTGACTTTGATGATGGTATTCAAAGTTGTCTTGGATTGAGGTTTATTCTTATTTTAAGATTCAAGACCCATTCCTTACTTTCTTTTCAATTTCATAGCATTGGTAACAGCATAGGCTGCAGCTTTTTCACTAAATTTAGCGTCTTTTGATTTAACTCTTTCCCATGCTTTTTCAGCTAAAATTTTGTCAGCAACATGTCTTGCACTCATATTATCTTTATTTTGAGAATATGCAATATCATGGTCTCGACAAGTGGCGTCAAGTCCATTAATTGGAGGATCACCACGTGCTAATCGAGCTTCTAACTTAGTACCAGATCCGCAATAACTGTAGCCAGGTAAGTGCATTTCAAAAGGAAGCTTGTTGATGATTTTATTAATCAAACCACCCCCTCGCTTCCTTTGATTCTTTTTCTCGTGAATAATCATCTTGCTTCGGCGATTCAACTACGATTGAGCTCTAGAGTATAAAAGCACGCTATTTATACTTTTTTTCTTATTCCAGTCTGAGATTTTGAAAGATCAACATGGATTTCACACAAAATTCGGTTAAGCTTCCGGTGCCTAACTTTGACGTCATTGCTGAGCAAGAGAAGAAGCCAAAGCGTCATGGTGATTTACTTCCAAGCAGTATCCGAGCTGTTATATCAGGTCCATCAAATTGTGGAAAAACAAATACTCTATTAGCACTTTTAACAGATCCAAATGGGTTACATTTTGAAAATATTTACGTTTATTCAAAGTCGCTCAATCAACCAAAGTATAAATTTTTGCAAGAGCTTTTAGATCCTATTGATGGAATGCAGTATCTAGCATTTATTGATCATGAAGAAGTAATATCTCCAGACAACGCCTTACCTAACTCCATCATGATTTTTGATGATGTCTTAACTGAGAAGCAAGAGCATATAAAAGCTTATTTTTGCATGGGTATACATAAAAACGTAGATTGTTTTTATCTTTGTCAATCATATGCAGCGGTACCTAAATATCTGGTAAGAGATAATGTCAATTTAATGATTTTATTTCGTCAAGATGAGGTTAATTTGAAGCATATTTATGATGATCATGTGAATAGTGATATGTCTTACAATCAATTCAAAAGTTTATGCTCTAAATGTTGGATAGAAGGTAAACATAGTTTTATAGTCATAGATAAAGACAGAGGTATTAATGAAGGTAGATATCGCAAGGGTTTCGATTGTTTCGCTATAAATATAGGTTAAACCTTTAAAAGTCATTAGTTGAGTGTGAACCTCTGTTGTATAAACATGGCTAACTATTGTCGAGAGAAAAAAATACTCGAAGAGCTAGTGAAAGCTCGAGAAGAAGTAAAACGAAAATATATACTGACGAGATCAGTCAACCTCTTTTTTGGGAGATATTGGGTTTTTGCCATAGCATTCATCTTAGTGAAATCCATTTTTAATCTATAATAGAAAAATACTTGTTAATAATATTTAATTAATTTAAGACTAGTTTTTTTTTTTTTTAAGTATTGATGCTTACCTTATTTGAATAACTCGTTTCGTCAAATAGTCGTTCAAAATTGAGTCTAGCTTTTTCTGTAGAGTTCCGTCGTCTAAAAATTTTGAGCAGCAAGTGAGCTTTCGTCTTCGACTGTCGCCCTTAAATACTCGACCGATATCGTCTGCTAGGGACCCGACTGCATCATCTAAATCCATTGTTTCACTATGACTATTCAGCTCACTCTTTCTCGCACCGCACGGTGCTCCCTCCCATCCCCCGCTATGCGCTCTTCGGACGCTCTCGCCTGCCCCCTCCCCTGCCGCTGCATGCTTCTCACCGCGCGAGCAGCTCTCTCCTTTTTATGGCCCCCAACCGAATATTCTGCTAACTCTCACTGTTTAACCACCATCGAGCAAAGACGCTTTCTCCTGCAACATCTAAAAAAAAATCTCTGAAGGACAAGCAAGTAGTTAGTTTTTTTTGTTTACTGAAAAATTATAACCCTGGCACATTCCGATCTAGAAACTCTCAAAGTTTACTGTACAACAATTTAAAAGGATAATAAATTAACAATGTCCTTGAGCAGTTAAAACATCTTAAATATTTGACTCAAAAAAAACTTGGCTCAATAAATCTGCAGAGAGAAATATTCGGCTTAATAAAAAACTTACGTGACACAGTCGCCGTGACTGACTTACCTCTAATTAATAATTCAGGGCGAGATTCATGGTGAAAAATACTAGGAGCTAGAGTAACTAAAAAAACTGCCTGGACATGGTCCACCAATAACTCATAAACCACGGTGATATATCAAATCTTTTCATAAAATTAGAAATCAGATGGATACAATTGGATTCATGTTCGAACAGGTTAACTCCATGTTTCCAACAAAACTATTACTCACGCTTTTCAGAAAGCATTGATTTTTAGTCGTTAAATTTTCCAAGAACTGCACTGTAAAATCTCAATCTATTGTTATATTTGAAGAGATCAACATTTTTTGAAATTATCTTCTGAAACATTGTTCTAAATTTGTTCTAAATTTGTTCTAAATTTTTCTAATATCTTTGAATATGAGTTGAATTTTTTTTTTCAAGAACATTCAATCTGGCGTAACATCCGTTAATAACAATTGATATTCATTCTAGATGCTTCTGCATGATTAAATTTACTTGCAAGGGTTAGTTGAATTTCTTCTAGAATATTCTATCTGACGTTATTTCCGTTACAATGTTATAGAAGTAAGATGGAAGAGGAAAATCGTATATAAGTAACAAAATGTTTGAACCGAGATTATTTAACTCGGAAAGTTTACAGGGACAACATCTTTCAAAATGGTAAAGAAAATTACTACATCAAAGAAAAAAAAACTAGTTAATTTTTTGACTTGATTCTTGAAATAATTCTCATTGATTAAAAAATAATAATTTTTATTCATTTAACATTGCAGAAAATATTCAATTTTTCACTCTAAACACCGTTAATGGTAAAGTTTTCGTTCCTAAAGAATGGAATGCAGAAGAGATGTACAAAGTGACTTCTGTACAAAATCTAAAAACAATTAACGGTTTAAGAGTAACGATTACGATTAACAGAAGCCAACAAGTCTTAATGCCTCAAGAATTTCAAAATATATTCAATGTAAAACGAGGTCTGTATACATACCTAAAAATTGAAGCTGCTAAATCAAAACTATTCATCAAGTATTTAGGTAATGGAAAAATTGAATTTATAAATAAAAATTAAACTTCGAATTTAACATCCAAGTATCTAAAAAAGTGTTTTAAATTTGTTGAGGTTAAAAACATGATACTGAAAGCATTTACCATCTTGTAAGTTATGTCATAAGTAGTATAAATAAAGGTATAGCCGCATAATGTAAAGTTGCAATTTTCATTTAATATCATCCTATATCTGGAGACGTAAGAAAAATGGTATGAGTACTCATTGTATAAAAATAAAAGTTATGCAATACCATATCCCTGGTAGAAAAGCGAACATTTCTGATGTGTAAGAATAAAATTATACAACTATAATTTATGCTACAAGAATGTTGGAAAAAAAATTACCCAAAAATGGTCCTTTGTTAAAAATGTTTTTAACTCAATAATTTTTTTATTCACAGACAATCTTTGTTTGATTTAAATTCAAGCCTCTTAACTTAATCTAACTCCTACTCCAAATTAGAGAACCTATTTTCAGCTTAAGTACCGAACATTTTTCATGGTTCTACAAAATGTTGGAAAAATGCCGAAAAAAAGTTTCACCCGAGATGCAAAAAATAGATACGTCTATTATGGAATTTTATGCCCATGAAGTTGTTATGTCTTTAAAAGAACATAACTATTTCAAATATTATTAGTCTGGTTGTTTAAAATTAAAGACTATTAAGTATGGATTAAACAAGGTATACTTGAGAAGTTAGTTTACAAATTACTTTTTATATTTAAAGAGATGTAACTCTTTGTAGGAGTTGTCGAGATATGACTCTTACAAATTACTTTTTATATTTAAAGAGATGTAACTCTTTGTTATAGTTGTCGAGATATGACTCTTTTTATGTTTAGTGAGATATGACTATAAAAATTACCTTTTTCGGGTCGCCGACTCCGGAGCTGGTTCGTTAAACACAGGCTGACTTATTTCGATAATCAAGCGTTTGACACAACAAAGTCACGAAATGTGACATTAAAATACTATAAAAATGTTTAGGTTTTCCACCACAGGGGTACGTCTGTATTAATAAAATTTCTGTACTCCAACATAACTGTTTTTATTTTTAAAATCCTTACTTTGATTCAATCAATATTTAATTAAAATAACAAGTATCAATTACTTTATATTTTTTATAAAATGAATTTTTTCGTAAAAAACTTCCAAGTTCTATATTAAAGCTGATCAAAGTCACTTTTCTAAAAAACTAACTTTATTAACTTCTAACTATTTCATCAATGACATTTACGAAATCATGACTGTTTCATGAAACACATTCATAAAATCATGACTCATTCATGAATGACATCTATGAATTCATGATTCAGATCCATGAAATCATGAGTGTTTCATGAACTATAACTATGAGATCATGAATTGCATTCATGAAATCACGACTTTTTCATGAATTACAACTTAGAAATCATGAATTGCATCCATGAAATCATAAATTACAACTATGAAATCATGACTGTTTCATGAAGTACAACTATGAAATCATGAATTGCATCCATGAAATCATAAATGACACCTATGAAATCATGAATTGCATTCATGAAATCATGACTGTTTCATGAACAACAACTATGAAATCAAGAATTGCATCCATGAAATCATAAATTACAACTATGAAATCATGAATTGCACTCATGAAATCATGACTGTTTCATGAAGTACAATTATGAAATCATGAATTGCATCCATGAAATCATAAATTACAACTATGAAATCATGAATTGCATTCATGAAATCATGACTGTTTCATGAACTACAACTATGAAATCATGAATTGCATCCATGAAATCATAAATTACAACTATGAAATCATGAATTGCATTCATGAAATCATGACTGTTTCATGAACTACAACTATGAAATCATGAATTGCATCCATGAAATCATAAATTACAACTATGAAATCATGAATTGCACTCATGAAATCATGACTGTTTCATGAAGTACAACTATGAAATCATGAATTGCATCCATGAAATCATAAATTACAACTATGAAATCATGAATTGCATCCATGAAATCATGAATTACGATTATAAAATCATGACTGTTCTATGAATTACAACTATGAAATTATGAGTGTTGATAAATTTTGCTATAAGCCTCCGTGGCGTTATTGGCTTGCACGCTAACCGAAAGGTTGGTGGTTCAAGCCCACCCGGAGCCACTTTTTTTCCAGCGCTGCAGCAGGATGCGTTCGGCAGCGGGGACAACGCGGGCAAAGGTTGGTGGTTCAGGCACACCCGGAGGCATCAGCGCCACAACAGGGTGCGTTCGCAAGCAAGGAACGCGCAGCTGCATGGCTGGAGGACACAGCGCAGGAAGAGCTTCCAAGGAGCGCGTAGCGGGGGAGCGTACAGCTGCGGAAGAGAGCGTCCATGGAGCGCGTAGCGGGGGAGCGTACAGCAGCGGGAGAAAGCGTCCAAGGAGCGCGTAGCGGGGGGGGGGGAAGCGGTGGTCGCCAGCAAGGAGTGCGCAACAGTGGGGGAAGAGAGCGTCCAAGGAGTGCGCAGCGGGGGAGAGCGTTCCAAAAATCACGAGAGAGCAGCAGTTTCCAAAATCACGAGAGAGCACCGTCCTTCCAAAGGTACGAGTGTGCACCGGCCCCTTCTAAAAGGTACGAGTGCGCACTCGTACCCCCTCAGAGGGTACGAGTGCGCACTCGTTTACATACTACTGGGGCTTGATTATGAAATTTTATTTATTTAACTATAATAAACTTGATCAAATATTTTCTTATATTTATTAAAATTTATTACCAAAATAAAAATATTCCCCTGAAAACATTATTTTTTTCATTCATTTAACCTCCATAAAGTTATTAAAAATTAAAAATTTTAAAAATAAGTGTACCAATGCATTTATTAGTAAAAATTTTTAAAAGTTAGAAAATGTCCTTAAAAACACCTAAAGAGCGTATAATTTATAAAAAAAAAAAAAAAAATAGCACATAGAATCGAACCTGAGACGGCAAAATAGAGAGCGGTGACTTTAGTCACCAAACCACACATTAACGTTAGAGATGATGGATTAGAACTAATATTTAATTTGTACCCCTTCGGGGCTTGATTATAAAATTTCATTTATTTAACTATAATAAACTTAAACAAATATTTTTACATATTTATTTGTTTATTTATTTATTTATGAATATTTAAAAATTTTTTAGTTTACATTTTCATGAAAAAAAAAAAAATTAAACCTCCCTTTTATTTTATTTTTTTTTTTTTTAATATCTTCAATTTATTACTAGCTAAAAATTAAAATTATAATTAAGAGCTAAAAACTAAGTATGTTTTTAACATTTTTATTTAAATACTTTAAATACTTTTGAAGATCTAACGACTGCTAACGCGAAATGAGTAGTTTTGGGTCCCATCCGCTAGGTGGCTTACCGTTAGAACTGAGCTCTCAGCAAAGTAACAAGCTCTGGATATATAACCCACCAAATTTTGTTACTCTGGCCGAGCGACTGAAAGTCGTTTCAATAATTTTTGAATGATTTGACTAGTCTGAGAGCTGTTCTTACCAATTTTGGTCGAATTATTTACAAAAAAAATTAAAAACATAAAATTTTTCTACCTCAAATTCAAAGGTATTTTTAATTAAATTACTCAAACTTGAGATTCTCGCTTAAACATTTTAAATTCAAATCGGTGATTTGGAACCTTTTCAACACTCTGTAGCAATTTTGAAGGAACGTTTTACCATAAGGTTCTAGAAACGTTGCCAGAACAATTTGTGGTCACCTTTTGAAAAAATATGGTTGACAAACTTCGTTGCCATAACGTTGATTGAAGGTTTTCTTTAAAACTAATAACGGAGATCTACACGATTGTCACAACGTTTCTAAAACCGTTCAGCAATCTTTCAACGAAAGGTTGCAATGGTTTCTGTGCAACGTTGCCAGAACGTTCTGAAAACTTTTTGTGCTATCTGGGTCGTCAATGCCGCTCATCCCTTAATCGGGGGGTAAATTTTAGACGAGTTGAGTATACGAAAATTCGGTTTTAAAAAATTATCAAACAGACCTTTGGGACTTTTCAGCCAATTTAATCATTGGGAATGATTTCAGAGGCTTTGAGGTGAATAAAAAAAATTATAGTGAGTCAATCGTCAATGCCGCTCATCCCTCAATCGGGGGGTGAGTTTTAGACGAGTTGAGTATACGAAAATTTGGTTTTCAAAAATTATCTAACGGACCCTTGGAATTTTTCAGCACATTTAAATAATGGAAATGGTCACGAAGGCTTTAAGGTAAATGAAAAAAATTATAGCGAGTCAATCGTCAATGCCGCTCATCCCCTAACCGAGGGTGAGTTCTACTTAAGATTAGTAAGAAAAAAGGAAAAAAAAAAAACATTTCAGCCAGTTTGATACTGGAATTTGGTTCAATTGACTCCTTAGAGATCAAAAAATCAACACGCGAGTCCATCGTCACCGCCGGTCATCCCTCAATCGGTTTTGAGTTTTACTTAAGGTAGTTCACCCATAATACCAAAAGTCTCAAATTTTTATAAATTTGATAAATTTACATTCTTTATGACTTGTTAAATCAAACTCTGCAAAAAAAAAAGTAAGCGGGGCTAATTTTCGAGATATTGTTGTTCAAACAAGGCACTTTTTCACGATTGCAGGGAAAATGCGGAAAAACTTAAGATTTTTGAAGACTGTAAAGTGAATAATACTGATGAAGGTCTGAAAAAACAATATGTTATACTTCGAATCATGAGAAACAACTTGAAAATTAAAAAAATAGGGCAAGCAGTGCTCACTTTTGAGGAAAATAGAAATCACTCCGAAAAATAAGCCAAAAATGGTTGAGTTCCCATACTTTAATTTTTCTAATTTTTTCATTTCGAATATATTTTTGTGATAGATAGTTGATTTTAATAAATAATATTTAGATCTTATTGGATATAAAATCCTTATAAAAAGCAGAATCCAATTCTAATTAGAAATAAAACAATAACACTAGTTTAATTAATAAATTTATTTTAATATGAACTCAAAAATCTAAATACAAATCGTAAGGAGTTTAGGTAAAGCTTGTAAACTCTATGAAATCACACCGAGAAGTGAAGTCGCTGTCGTCAACTGACAAACAGCTGTAGCAACTTCAGGCTGTTCGAATTTTATATTCCTTCACTCCCTCCAAAATTCGAAAACAAAATCTTAATTGTAATATATAAATAAAAAAAATGTATCATATTAACATTAAATCAGATTAAAATTTATGTTCATTTAGCTTTAAGAGATTCTTTTAAAGTTATAAGATAGGATTCAATAGGCTCCTCATCGTCCCAGTTCTCAGAATTCATCTTGTCAGAAGAAAAGATCAATCTTTGGACTGTCGTTGTGGTAGTTTCTGTAATGACAAATCTGACATCTGCGTCTCCTGTCTTTTCTCTAAAAATGAAAAACATGAAAAATTCATAAATAATACAATCAGTTACAAAAGATAATCTGATTAAAAAGATATATATATAAAATCAAATTAAATCTGATTCAAAATTTCAAGGGTAAATTTTCTATGTAAATTGGCATCAAGTGGCTTTGTAAAAATATCAGCTGCATTCAGTTTTGTTGGTATCCAGTTAACTATGACTTTTCTCTGTTTAACCAAAAATTTAACATAGTCACCATGTACATCTGATAACTCTTTTCTAACACCGTATTTTTCTCGAAATTTCAAATTCTCATTTATAGCATTCAAATCATAATCAAAATCATTAATCTTATGACAGCCTTCCATTTGAGTATAATTGACAGCTGCCAAATTATCACACCAAATTTTTACTGGAAAGAGTGTTTTTCCCAGAATTTCTCTGGTTGCTATATCCATAGAAACAAGTTCTTGACAAGCTTCACTCATGCTTTTAGTTTCTGATTTACAAGTAGATTTGAAAACTTCACTTTGTTTATGGCTACGCAATGCAACAGTATCACCAAAAAGAGTGATATAATAACCACTTGTAGAAGTGGAATCATTCCAATCATTATAACTAGAATCGGATTTTGCTTCAAGAAAATCAGTTTGGGCTTTAAATTTCAAACCTAATTTTACAGTACCACGAAGGTATCGAAGCAATTCTTTCACATCTTCCCAATCGTCTAAAGTTGGAGCCACTTGACGTCTGGCTAAAATATTTACAACATATGAAATGTCAGGTCTTGTACCTCCAGCCAAATAAAGTAGACTTCCAATAGCTTCACGATAAGGTACTTTTTCTTTCATTCCTTGAACTGGATTCTGATTAAATTTTTCTGTCAGTAATCTTGATTTTCTTCTTTGTACTTGACTTGTTTCCATAGGAGCATTTCTTGGAACACAATTTTTCATATTAAATCTTTCAAGAATTTTCTCTGTGTACTCTGATTGATCAATCTGAATTAATTTCTTTTCTTTGTCTCTTGTGATTTTTAAACCAAGGAATTGTTTTGGTTCACCCAAATCTTTCATTTCAAAAACTTCACTTAGTTTTAATCTGATTTCATTCAATTTAACAGGATCATTTGAAGCTATTATCATGTCATCAACATAAAGTACAATAAGTGCCATTTCATCTTCATGTCTCCAAGTATAAAGACAAGGTTCATGTTCAGTATTAGTCAGTTTCAATTTTTCAGCTTCACTAGTAAATTTTTCATTCCACTTTTTGGAACTAACTCTTAGTCCATACAATGCTTTTAATAATTTACAAATCTTTCTTATTCTATCATTTTTACTGACCACCATGCCCTTTGGAATTTCCGTATAAATATCTTCGTTAAGAACTCCATTTAAAAATGCAGTCTTCACATCCATCTGAATCATTTTAAGACCAAATTTATTTGCAATAGCCAGCACTGCTCTGATTAACGGCATACCAAAAACAGGTGCATAAGTCTCTCGGAGTTCATATTCTTTGCGATCTTTGAAACCCCTAATACTAATCTTGCTTTGTAAACGGTAGTAACATTTTCCAAAATTTTCTTTTTGAAAACCCATTTAGAATCAATCACATTCAATTTCTTTACTTCTTTGCTGGAAACAGGTTTATCAATCAGATTCCAAACTTTATTTTTATACATTGAATTTAATTCTTCCTCCACTGCGCACTGCCAAAATTCTTTCTCTGGAGACGCCATGGCTTCTTCGTATGAAGTGGGATCTTTATTTATTGAGGCTAACAAACAATATTTTAATTCATCTTCCTCAATATCATCTTTATCTTTGCCCTCAATTTCCAACTCTTTGAAAATCACCTTACTTTTATCAAGCTTTTCAGAAGTGAAAAATGCGAAACTCGAATCTTCAATCATATTTTCAGGTAATGCAGTTTTAGCATATTTTGTAAAATCTCTACCCTCCTTCTGTTTTCTCATTGGTTGTACTCTGATTTTTGTTTGTAAATCTTCAGGTTTATTTTGATTATCAGCTTTTCTTTTTCTACTACTTTTAGACTTTTGATTAATCGGTTCAATTACAGTCTCACTCAAAATTGAATCAGAATTCACATTAGAATTCAAATTTTCCACAACTTGTGGAATTTTTGAATATCCAATTTTAGTATTTTCAAGAAAATTTATTTCAGAACCTGATTCTGAGTCCGATTCAATTAATTCATGGTCTAATTGAGGAATATAATCAGATTCATTTTCAAAACTATCTTTATAAAAAATTTTCTCATTGAATTTAACATTACATGAATTCATAAATTTTCGAGTTGTAGGTTGCCATAAAATGTAACCGGTTTTGGAGTATCCAACAAAAACAGCTTTGATTGCTCTGGCAGCAAACTTTGTTTTTGGATCTTGATCAAGTACATAAGCAATACACCCAAATCTTCTCAGTTTTTCCAAATATAGTTTCCTGTTTGGAGCAAAAAGTTCAATCGGAATTTTGAATTCATTCGATTTGTGAGGAGTACGATTATAAACACGAATTGCCATTTCAGCTGCAAAACTCCAAAAATATTCAGGCAAACCAGAATCAACTAGCTTAGCTCTTATTTTATCTTCCAAAGTTCTATTGATTCTTTCAGCTACACCATTCAATTGAGGTGTTCTTGGTGGAGCAAAATCCTGATCTATTTTTTCTTTCTCCATAATCTTATAAAATTTACCACCAAGATTTTCTTTGGCATTGTCAGCTCGAATATAACAAACTTTTGCATTAAAGCCAATCAGATTTCTAGATTTTTGAAGAAAACTCTCCAAACCATCACCAGCTTAACTTTTTCTTTTCATTATTTTAATGTCTGCATATCTTGTATAATCATCAACAAAAGTAATAATGTACTTAGATAAATCAGGATAAGACAAAGGCTTTATGGGTCCCATTATGTCAGAAAGCCATCTACCCAAAGCTTTGTCTGATCTATCTCTAACCTCATCAAAAGGTTTCTTAGTCATTTTAGATAATTTACAAGATTCACAATCCATTATAGAATCATCAAATTTCACATCTTTAAACAATGGCAATAATTTTTTCAAAAATCTCAAATAACCAACTGACGCATGATTAAATCTACGATGCCACATCATACCTATACTCGGTTTTTCTAACTCACATTTACTGTACTCTGATTTTTCTTTCTGAGTAAATTTTTGTTGTTTTTCATTAAACTTATTTAAATCAATTTTTCTCTTATTCAATCTAATTGAATTAAAATCAGAATCACCAAAAAAATCAGATTCAGTTTTATCGTTACCATTAAATTCATGCAAATTCTCCCTCCCAACCTCAGACAAGTGTCTTTCTAAAATCCCAGACTCTGATTCTCCCTCCGAACTGGAGAGCTTTTTATCACTAGTTTGAGGTTGAGTCATAGAATTTTCAACTGAAACTATTTTTGCAGTACAATTATAACCCTCATAAACAGATTCATCAGAATTTTCAGGTGTTATTTTAAAAGAAATTAGCCAATTTGGCTTAATATAATCACCCACAATATAATCATAATCTGATTCTTTATCAAATATTCTGATTTTCTGATCATCTAAGTAAATACTCAGACCCAAATCTACAAATTTTCTCAGTGAAATCAGATTATTTGATATATCACCAGCAGCTAAAACATTATACAATTTAATCATTTCACCTGTTTTGGATTTAAGAATTAAATCACCTTTCCCATCAATTTTAATATCTGCTTTAGAATTCTTATTTGCGCTTTTTATAACCCCATTTTTACATTTTCTAAAATCTGATAATATCAAAGCTCTAGTTATTATGTGCTCAGTAGCACCTGAATCCGCAATAAAAATTAAATTGTTTTTATCATAATCATCAATACAATAATTCTTACCTGCTACATTTGCTCTTGGGATACCTTCCGAAGAATACGGCTTCCGTTTTTTTCGGTAAAACTTCTTTTTACTCTGATTTGCCATTTTACCACCCCTTCCACTATTATTATCATTATTAGGAACCCATTTTGAATCAGATTTAAAATTCATATTTTTATTATTATGATTTTGATTAACTGACCTTTTCTTAGGACAATTGAATTGTATGTGTTTTGCATATTCTCTGCAAAACTCACAAAATGAGTAGCCAAATTTATTAAGTAGACAATCCTCTCGCTTATGATCCCGACGATAACACGTGAAGCACTTATAGTTGCGTAAATCAGGGTCATGCACCGCTTTGAAATCAAAGAACGGAAGAGATGGATTAATCCGTCTTTTCTGCTCGTGTACCTGCCAAGCTGGTGGTCCTCTCTCATTCCTATTTGCTTGCCTATTTACAGTTTGATTAAAACTGCCCAATTGTAAGGCTTGGCCTTGATTTTGCTTATTGAGCTGGTTTAGTTCATTTTGACTTGACTCAATCTGTAAAAGAGCAAATCTTAATTTTTCCATGGACATCAGTTTGTCATGTTGGATTCTATAGCTCAAGTCTTGAGTTTTTATTTCAGGAAAAGCCCCTACAATACTATTATAAAAGGCACTCCTTAAATCAGATTCAGTAATTTCAGGTGCATCGTCAATTGATTCATATTCTCTAATAATTGAGTCAAATCTTTCAAAAAAATCACAAACCTTTTCTTTAGTTTTCATTCTGATGGCAAAAAGTTTAGACATAATGTAGTATGAGTCAGATTTGCTTGAATTTTTCTTTGCTTCATTAAAAATTGTAAAATTCTTTTTGGATCTTTAATGTTAAAAATTTGTTTGTGATAATAATCATCTAAATGACTGATTATCAGACCCCTAACCTAATTTTCGCGGTCAATTTTTTCCGAAGCTGAAAAATCTTGTGGCACAATTACATTTGAATCTATCACATCCAATAAATTATTTAACGACAAATCAATCTTTAAATCATCAAGCCAAATTTTAAACTCTATGTTTTTCGTTAGCAAGTAATTTTTATTGAAGTTAATTTTACTTTTATTCTTGTGACTCAAAGTGTCATTTAGTTTAAGTAAAGTTGAATTTAAATTGAAACTCGGATTAAGTCTATCGTGTAAATCATAATTTTTAAGTAAATCTGATTCGACATTATCAAGATCTAACCTCAAATTATTACTCTGATTTAAGGGTTCAATAATAGTGGAATTGGTTTTGTTTTGAGATAATCTTTTTAATACCTGTCGTCGCTGTATCTCGTGCTGGTAGTGTTGTTGAAGGACTAGGTTCTCCCTCTTCCTTCTTGCTGTATAAGTTGCTAATTGAGGAGAGAGCCCAGCCCTCCCCAACGACGATGACTCAGCTGGAACAAAACCAACAGGTCAAGAATCAGATTTTGAAGTTCTTATTCCTCTTCCACGACCTTGACCCATCACTTGCCCTTGTGGAACTTCCGAAAAACGTAGCTTTTGGATCTCGTCAGGACAGAGAAATCCCCTTCCACGACTTTTGCCAGTCAAAGATCTTGACTGGACCATTCCATGAACGGATTTTTGTTCCTCCACCGTTGTCGGTCTGTCCTCAATAATCCTTGGACCTTTTTGAGACATTAGGACCGGAATCGACGGTGACAAAACTTGTGGATTAGGGGATGAAAAATCCAAAGGTTTATCTTGGTCAGATAACATTTCTTCAGACTGTATCTGATCCAAGTCCCGATTAATGTTCTGGTTTTCAATCTCGAGAACATCTTCATCATCTTCTGGTATTCAGATGTATCTAAAAAGTTAATCAGATTAAATTATATTATGATTAATCAGAATTTGTGTTTTGGATTTTAAAATTTAATTTAGAGATCTCATTCATTATTTTAAATCGGAATTTAAATCAATAATAATCAGATTAAAAAAACTTTAGATACCTTCTCTATTACCATGAATATTCAAAAGAGCGTCATCTAGTTCTGCCAATTCTCTAAGAGTTGAGATATCAGGCTCAGATGATGTTTTATTTTTCAGACGACTTTTTAAAATTCTTCTTTGCTGCCCCTTTAAATCAAAATTCTCTTCTTGTTCTGCCATTTTCCAGCGTGGCGTAAATCTTGAAAAAAACAAAATCTGATTTAATACCAAAACACATTATTTGCTGAAGGAAATTTTAGGTTTAAATAATTCTCTCTCATACTATGAAACAGAATAAACCAAAATTTTTGAATGAGTTAACCGTATACATCCATCCAGGACGCACGCACCTGGTAAAACAGTGGCCATGCACATACGACCCTTTAAACATATACACAGCTAATCACTCAAGTGCTTAAAATTGATGAAACTGTACTACAGTCACCACTGCACTTGGCTGAACATTCATAATTTATGTGATTGTTAGATCATATTTCATTAAAAGGTTTAAAAATCTGATTAAAAAAAATTTTTATAAAATCTGATTGCAATAAGGAAAATTTAAAATCTGATTAAAAAAATTTAATCAAAAATTGATTGCAAAAAAATTGCAAATTAACAATCACAAATAATCTTACGCCACATTCTTATATGCATGCCGCGGTCATGCTAAAAAAAATCTCATTAATGACATCAGAGGTCAAAAGAAAGGAAGAGAGAAAAAAAATGCATGCTGTTCCAAAAAAAATTCATAAATTCGCGCGTCTAAATTCACGTCAAACACGCATGCGTCGTCACAGTTACGAAAAACGAGAGAAACACAACAACAAACATGTCCGCCGTTGCCACGCGATTTTTTTCCTGACTTCGGTAACCAAGGAAAAGAAATAATACTCCATCCCGACTGCAAATCTTTCTCTCCTTCCCCTACCAACATGATGTCAATAAAATAATCCACCATTTTGACAAAACTGATTATTCTTATTCATTCATATAAATCTGATTTTTTTTTTTTTTTTTTTTTTTTTTTTTTAAACAAACTTACCTTTTCACTTCCACATCAAATAGAAACAACAGATATTTTCTGTTGTGCAGCTACTGCACTCTCGCCGGCCGGCCAAATCAGATTTTATTTTCCGTGAATAAAAACTCACTCACTTCCCGGTTTCACAAAACAACAAAAAAAATAGAAAAAAAACTCAACAAGATCAACAAGAAACAACGCAATTAGCGTGCTGGGCACCAAAACCTATTGGATATAAAATCCTTATAAAAAGCAGAATCCAATTCTAATTAGAAATAAAACAATAACACTAGTTTAATTAATAAATTTATTTTAATATGAACTCAAAAATCTAAATACAAATCGTAAGGAGTTTAGGTTAAGCTTGTGAACTCTATGAAATCACACCGAGAAGTGAAGTCGCTGTCGTCAACTGACAAACAGCTGTAGCAACTTTAGGCTGTTCGAATTTTATATTCCTTCAGATCTCGATACTATTTTAATGTAGAGATATTAGTTTTATCAGTAAACAGCAATAAAATGCTATAAATATTTGTAGGTTAGTTTGAGAACCACTGTCACGGGTGAACTACCTTAAGTTAAGTTTTCTTCGCTAAAACAAAAAAAAAAATTTCAGCCAGTTTAATACTGGAATTAATTTGAGAGAACTCAAAAGTGGTTAAAAAATAAAGTGCAAGATGATTGTCTATGCCGTTCATCCCCTAATCGGGGGTGAGTTTTACTTAGGTTTAGATTACTAAATTAAGATTGAAAGTGAAAAATAGTCAGTCCCCACAAACTTTATAGCAAGTTTAATATTGGAAATCGGTTGGCTGGACTCGCGATTAAAAAAGCTGACCGAGAGTTCATCGTCACCGTCGCTCATCACCCAATCCAGGGTGATTTTTACTTAAGTATATTTTACTTCATCCAAATAAAAACAAAAAAACGGAATTAGACCCCTCAAATTTTTCAGCCAGTTTAATACTAGGATGCTATTGGGAGGACTTAAAAGCGATCAAAAAAACCTAACGCGAGACGATCGTAGTCATTGCCACTGATTCAAAAATCAAGGGCGAGCTCTAGCTGTGTTTAGTTCAAATTACAAGAGTCGAATTTATAACTATGAATTGTAACGATCTAATTAGCATAAGAATGGCAGGACGAAATCGATAATCCTTTACACTAAGAGAGCCCACCCGATTTTGCCGTCATCAGGCTTGAAATGCGCGCGCATTTCGACCCCGCGCGCCTCGCCTTAACTGGCGGGGGTTCAAAACCTCACTCCTCGGTGTATTATTTTTTATTTTATTTTTATTAGTGTATTTTCCTATTAAAAATAATTTTTATTTAAATGTAGTATTTTTTTTTATAATTTCAGGGAGATTTTTCTGCAAAAAAATTTTGTTTTGAGTTAAAAATCGTTGTTTTAAATCTATTTATTAAATTTTATTAATTTTTTTTATACCCCCCAAATTCACCGGGCGCAGCCCGTTCACGGTAAGACGGTCACTCGGTAAAAATCGTTCCTTGCATCGAAAAATCAGTACACAACATCAAAAAATCAGTGCTTGGCACTGAAAGGATAGTGACGGTCGCTAATATTTTTTATTCTATTAAATTACTAATATAGCGTCTGCTAGTAATATAAAAGTTGGCTCGTTGAAGTTATTTTTTGATTTTGTTTACTGGTGATTGTTTTCAATGTTCCTTTCATTTCAGTTAAAAATTTTTAAAAACCATTTAAAAAATTGAAAAAATAATAAAAAAAAGTCTGGTTTGCGACCTCAACAAGGGTCAACTTCTTTACCGGCGGCGCTCATCGCATGAACTTGGAAAAATTTCGAATTTTCATCCCAAAATCGATGCACAGCATCAAAAAATCGGTGCTTGGCACTGAAAAAAAAGTGACGGTCACACATATTCTTTGCGCTATCTGAAGCACTATTATTTTGCTACCACCGTCTTTCCGTGAGCTTAAACGACGGTGAAGCAGAACTCATTTTATACAATGCTACAGCAGCGCTCTCTTGTGGGCCCTAGCGAAACATACTCATTAAAAACAACTGAGAATCTTCAAAGTAGTAGTTTTTTGTTTTAACTTTAAGTTGACTCTTAGGCAGTCGCTCTTCCAGATCGCATGCGTTATTTATTCAGTACTTTGTTATCGTAAATATTTAAAGTGTTATTGTACTGTTATTGTTAATCGTTATTTGATATTATTGTTACTTAGCTTCTACTGTAGAGATATATTTTCAACAACATAGTCATTTTGTTTGATCTACGCTTAAAAAATGGTGAAACCAAAAAAAAACCTGTAACAGCTGCATTTCGAAAAAGATTTCTTGAAGCTGTTAAAAAGGAAAATATCAAAAGTGTTGATGATGTTGTAATTTCAAAAGTTAATGGCGTGTTTCTTCGGGTGGGTAAAAAATAAAATAATCTTTGTTGAACTTACAAAAAAATTCTAAAAAGTGTTTCCATGCGTTTACACAAATAACTTTCAAAGTATTATAGCAAGGCCCTACAATGACAATATTACGGTGATTTCTATTTCCGAAACTGGTGTTGGCCGCAAGTATTATTGCACGATGAAAAAAAAAATATATATATATTTTCAAGTCTAAAAATTTGTGAGTGTATTAAATAACAGTAAATAGTTATAGGTCATATCGGCTTACACGTAAGTTGACACATAGTTGACATCAGCTCCACGCGGTGTGCCTTTTTTTTGTAAGTCAGCGAACACTGCGATTTGTCATTAATTTTTCTAAACTCGAAAATTCGGTAGGCTTTATATGGGAGCTATTTTTGAAATTTGAAAAGAAATTTTTTGGGATTATTTAAATTTTTATTTTGAGGTTTGTATAATGTCTAATTTAACCGTAACTATAGTGAAATTAAAAAGTCCTCTGGTACCCCGTACACAAACTTTTTATTAAAATTTCCTAAAATTTGTATAAAAATGTTACTGTAAAAAGAACTTTTCGTTCGAGACAGAGTGAAAGTATCTAAAAAAATGTAACAACACATCGACAATAGCAAACAACTGACAATGGAGCAGTATGAAAATTTGCCCAGAAATTTGAGTAACTCGATTGCCCGTGCGAAGAAAAACCTTCGCTCAAAATCTGCCACACGGAAAAATTAAATCAACGCAGGATCATACAATTTGACGATGCGAGCATCGCAAAATTTGCGATGGCTCGCGGGTCGGTGGCTGGCGGTGCCTACTCTACTGACACTCGCGCGGCCCCTAGCCTAACCGCGAGCCATCACAAACTTCACGATGCTTGCATCGCCAGCCGCTCGCTGGGCCCCATCGTCAAATCGTACCATCCTGCATTGATTTAATTTTTTTGGTGCACAAAAAAAGAAACAACGGGGAAACTTTTAACCAACTTAATGTCTCTAATAGACTTTATTTATTATTTTAGACACGGAAAAAAATTTAATAAATGATCTTTGGTAACAATCCGTTGATATATTGAAATAAAAAAAATATATCTCAACAAGCCATCCGTGAATAAAATTACTGTAAGTTGTCAGCTTTTAAAAATCGCAAAAAGTCATTTAATCACAGTTGGCTTGTTGAAAAATATATATATTTTTTTCAAACTATCAACGGATTGGTACCAAAAATTATTTTAAAATTTTTTCCTCGCGACTAAAATAATAAATATAATATTTTATAAACATTTTATTACCTTGAAGTAACCTCGTTTTTACTTTTATCGTCGCAGATTTTTGGGCTAAGTTTCTTTTTTGCACGAGCAATCGAACTATGTAGTAAAGTCTGAAATTATTGACATTTTATTTCCTATCAGTTGAGAGAGAATAACTATCCTTACCAGTAAGACTAATATTTATTACTTAAAATCATTACTTCGAAATATTTTTTAGAATATTTTGATCTCTACTTTATGACCATTGAAAATTGCAACTGTAAAAATACCAGCTTTAAAAACAGATGTGTACAACATGCTTAAAAAAAATAACATTGGTAAAATTATGTGACCAATTTTTTGAAAGATAAAATATTCTTCCATGTTACAAATTTTTAAAATTTTAAATAATTTAGAATTATAGCTATGATTTTCGCTTTGAAGTTCAAAAAATTATATTGATATTTAATTTTTATAAATTTTCGTAAGTAGAATAAAGTTCGTAAGTATCTTCAGATTCTGTGATACGATGGAAACACTTTTTACTTCAAGTCAAATTATACGTATAAAATTTCATCAAAAACTTTGACATTAAAGGTTAAAATTTAACTTAAACAATATTTTCTTGTAATTGGCTAGCAATGCAGGGCTAATATCATCAAAATCTTACTTGGATCGAGTAAGATATTGGTGGTTGCACGATACCATTCTGAGGAACCAGGTCCAAAATTATCTGACGGCCAATGAAAATAATATAATAAGTACAGATGTTTCTCAAAAAAGTACCAAAGAAAATGATGAGTTTTACTCAACTTCTAACGATTTAAATTTTAATTTGGAACACGAGTGCCACACAAGTGACTCAATCGATTCGGATTCAAATGAATTTGTTGGTGCAAAAGATTATTCAAGTGATGGTAACTCGAATGAATGGTTTGAGTTTAAACATTCAAATAAAATTCAAGAGAAAAGAATTAACGGTATGTTGGCAAATTTGTCTATAATATTAAAGTAAAATTCTTTTAAGGTGAAGACGTAACCACGTTTTCATAAAATTTGTCGATTGCAATTTAAAAAAAAATAAAAGAGAAAATGTAAAAAAACGCTCTGTAGCGCGCTAGATAATATTTTTAGCTATTTTTTGAGCCTTATTTGATAAAAATCGGTTAACAAATAACTTGAGGAAACTTGGAAAATCGGTTTTCTTCTTATTCAGCAAAATTGTAGTAGTGTATGTCGTCTGCTAGTTGCTGCTAGTGAGCGAAGGATGCAGTACTGCCAAATATAACCAATAATTTTATATGCATCAAGCAACAATTAGTAGTGAAAACTAAAAACAAAAACTACTTTTTAATATAAAGTGTTAATTCATGACAATAGGATAAATAAAAATAGTAAAAAAATCAATCATTTTCTTGTGAGCTATCTGTTCATAACTATAGTAGATGTAAATAAACTAATGCTTTTAAATAAATTTATCTTAAATATGTTTTTGTTGACTCCTCCATCCAATTTGACTGTTGCTGCGTTCTCTTTAATACTTGGGGTGCAATAAGAGAAATCAAACTAAATTTTAACAACTATTACAGTTTATCAAAACTAAAATTGTTCCCTCACTTTTATTTAGTAAAAGATTTTTAATCAAACATTACTTTTAAATAAAAAGTGGAAATTCATAACTAACAGATATCTAAAAAAGAAAAAAACTCATTTTTATGGTGAACTCTCTTGTGTTCATGAATCATAGGTGTAAATGTATAACGGCTGTTTTTAAATAAATTTTGCTAATATAAATTTTTGTTGTTTTCTCCAATTTGAGTGTGGCTTTTTGAATTTGATGAAGTTTTGTGGAAACCAACGCTTAGATAAAATAATTGTGTACTTAAGGGCACAATAAGTATAAAAAAATTTCTAAATTTATTTAAAATAACAAGAAAGCAGGGTCCAGAGTTTCAAGTCAATAGGTCCATTGGTTTTTTCATAAAAATTATACCCTCAAAAAAAGAATGATACTTGGTTTTATCAGATTTTAAGTTTTGACCTTAACTGCTTTAGTAATTGATTAGAAGTGTAAAACAAAATTTCCAAATTTATTTAAAATAACAAGAAAGCAGGGTCCAGAGTTTCAAGTCAATAGGTCCATTGGTTTTTTCATAAAAATTATACCCTCAAAAAAAGAATGATACTTGTTTTTATCAGATTTTAAGTTTTGACCTTATCTGCTTTAGTAATTGATTAGAAGTGTAAAAAAAAATTTCCAAATTTATTTAAAATAACAAGAAAGCAGGGTCCAGAGTTTCAAGTCAATAGGTCCATTGGTTTTTTCATAAAAATTATACCCTCAAAAAAACAACGATACTTGGTTTTATCAGATTTTAAGTTTTGACCTTATCTGCTTTAGTAATTGATTAGAAGTGTAAAAAAAAATTTCCAAATTTATTTAAAATAACAAGAAAGCAGGGTCCAGAGTTTCAAGTCAATAGGTCCATTGGTTTTTTCATAAAAATTATACCCTCAAAAAAACAACGATACTTGGTTTTATCAGATTTTAAGTTTTGACCTTATCTGCTTTAGTAATTGATTAGAAGTGTAAAAAACAATTTCTAAATTTATTTAAAATAACAAGAAAGCAAGGTCCAAAGTTTCAAGTCAATAGGTCCATTGGTTTTTTCATAAGAATTATACCCTCAAAAAAACAACAATACTTGGTTTTATCAGATTTTAAGTTTTTACCTTATCTGCTTTAGTAATTAAGTTTATTAAACAACTTTAGTAATTGATTAGAAGTGTAAAAATAAATTTCTAAATTTATTTAAAATAACAAGAAAGCAGGGTCCAGAGTTTCAAGTCAATAGGTCCATTGGTTTTTTCATAAAAATTATACCCTCAAAAAAAGAATGATACTTGTTTTTATCAGATTTTAAGTTTTGACCTTATCTGCTTTAGTAATTGATTAGAAGTGTAAAAAAAAATTTCTAAATTTATTTAAAATAACAAGAAAGCAGGGTCCAGAGTTTCAAGTCAATAGGTCCATTGGTTTTTTCATAAAAATTATACCCTCAAAAAAACAACGATACTTGGTTTTATCAGATTTTAAGTTTTGACCTTATCTGCTTTAGTAATTGATTAGAAGTGTAAAAATAAATTTCTAAATTTATTTAAAATAACAAGAAAGCAGGGTCCAGAGTTTCAAGTCAATAGGTCCATTGGTTTTTTCATAAAAATTATACCCTCAAAAAAACAACGATACTTGGTTTTATCAGATTTTAAGTTTTGACCTTATCTGCTTTAGTAATTGATTAGAAGTGTAGAAAAAAATTTCTAAATTTATTTAAAATAACTAGAAAGCAGGGTCCAGAGTTTCAAGTCAATAGGTCCATTGGTTTTTTCATAAAAATTATACCCTCAAAAAATGAACGATACTTGGTTTTATCAGATTTTAAGTTTTGACCTTATCTGGGCGTCCTGGTTTTTTTATCAAAAAAAAAACAAATAAAAAAATTATCTCCTAAACTATACAAACCAATAACGCTAGGCATCCGAGTTTTTTATAAGCAAAAAAATTTATAAACAAATTATCCTCCAAGCTTTACAACCCAATAACGCTGGGCGTCCTGGTTTTTCTATCAATAAAAAAACTAATAAACAAATTATCCCCCAAACTATACAACCCAATAACGCTGGGCATCCGAGTTTTTGATAAGCAAAAAAATTAATAAATAATAAACCCCTTCGCAGTAAAACTAAATACGCTGGGCATCCTAATTTTTTATAAATAAAAAAATTAGTAAACAAATTATCTTCCAAGCTGTACAACCCAAAAATGCTAGGCGTCCGAGTTTTTTGTAAATAAAAAATTATTAAACAAGTTACTCCTTATCTGTAAAACTCAATAACGCTGGGCATCCTAACTTTTTTGTCTAGATAACAAAACTAATAAACAAATCATCCCCTAAACTATACAACCCAATAACGCTAGGCGTCCTAGTTATTTTATGAATAAAAATACTAATAAACAAATTATCCCTCAAGCTTTACAAGCCAATAACGTTGGGAGTACGGGACTTTTTAAAATTAATTTAACAATTCAATAAATGAACATTCTTAATCGTTAAACCTAGTGAAAAATTTGGGGCTCTTAATAAACAAATAAATGATTTAATAGACTATCACGAGGCACTTATCTTTGATATTCAGAAAAACTGCAGTTGATATATCCAGGATTAAATTACCGTTGACAACAACAAAAAAACAGACGCCCAGCGTTATGGTTGTATAGCTTGGATATAATTTGTTTATTAGATTTTTTTATTGTTTAAATAACTAAGATGCCCAGCGTTATTGGGTTGTTTAACTTATGGGTTAATAGTTAGTTAATTTTTTTTTTCGTAAAAAATTCGGACGCCCACCGTTATTGGGTTGTATAGGTTGGGGGATAATCTTATAATTAGTTTTTATCCATAAAAAAACTAGAATGCCCAACTTTATTGGGTTGTATAGTTTGGGGGTTAATTTGTTTATTAATTTTTTTGTTTATCAAAAACTCATACGCCCAGCGATATTGGGTTGTTTAACTTGGGGGATAATTTGTTGATTAATTTTTTTATCGATAAAAAAACGAGGATGCCCAGCGTTATTGGGTTGTATAGTTTGGGGGATAATTTGTTTATTCATTTTTTTTTTTTATAAAAAACTCAGACGCCCACCGATATTGGGTTGTTTAACTTGGGGGATAATTTGTAACGGGGTATTTCTAATGAAAAGGGCCTCCCTTAAATAATTAACGGAGTTTCCCGGGCCCTCCCGTTACAAGAAAAAATTCTCACACAACTCTCGGGGAAAACTCCTTAATCTGGGGTCAGGGTTTCCACGGAGAGAAAACCTCCGGGAACGGTTGGTGAGCTAGAGAGAGAGAAAATAAATTATTACAAAAATTTTAGGTTAAATTTGATTTCTATTCTTGTCTACAAAATTTAAAAAAATCAAGTCTACAATTACAAAAAAATAAAATTTTAATTTGAGAACAAAGAAATTAAACAAACTATAAATAGTCTACAAAATGGCGGGTAACGACGCCGCGCCAAGACAAAAAAAAAACTCTATCGAATTTAATAAACTTTTAATAATAGCCAAACAGAATTCTCATTTAGCGTGCAATATACACAATTTCCGGAAAAACATGCTTTATAAAGTTTTTCAATAATTAAAACAAAAACCTTACGTTACAAAAATTTCAACCAAAATTCTCTGATGCCCCAAAATGGCTACTCTCGGGTTTTTCAACTCTCGGTATTGCAAGAAGGAAATAACCCAAGTCTTCGATTTCTTCTTGTACCTAGCTGTAAATAATAAAAAAAAAAATGTCTACAACTCAACTAAAGAAAATTAAGAAAAGGGAACTTAGGAAAAAGTCTACTCAAAGAAACAAAAAAAATCACACTCTCAAACACTACCTCACGCTGTGGCTACTGAGAACAGAGTGACGCTCCCCGCGTCTCTCTGACTCGACTTCCTTCCTCACCATCCCCTCCAAACACTCTCCACCAATCAACAAAAATCAATCCAATTAAGCCTCATTCATACTCGAGGAACAGTCATTTGTCCACCAATCAGACACATTCACGCCACAACACCCAATCACGCTCCCGTCTACAATCTTCCGGTGGCGATCGCCACGCCACCTATAGTACGCGCGAAAATCCAAAATAAAGAATAAAAATAATGTATACGAGGCACTCACTGCGTTAACCTATCCCTCGCGCACATACTCTCTCTCTCGCTCTCCCCCATACGCACACATTGTTCGCGCAACGTACACAATACAAAAGAAAAAATAATATCTCACTCACGCCCGCGTCTACTGTGGTGAGCGTGCGCGCACGCGCTTGGCGACGCAGTTGCGTCGTCTGCCGACACGCGCCGCGCACCTCCTCCGTCGTCGAAAACTCCCCGACGGAGAATCGGAACCCGTGTGTGGTGTATGTGTGTGTACGTGCGCGCCCTGGGCTGGGAGAGCCTTCCCGGGTGGTGAACATGTGTGTGTGTATATGTGTTGTGCGCGCGCCGGGTGCTCGTGCTGCTGCAACAGCAGCGTCCAGCCGACGGCGATCGTCGCCACGTGGTCGGCTTCTGCTGCGCGAGAAAGTGGCATGGTTATCACCTGGGAAAGTAAACAAACAAACCAATTATTTCATTGATTCCCAGGTGACACGACACTGCCAGGTAAGAAAAATAATTTACGAGGGATTCACTCCCTCGCAAATTTGTTTATTAGTTTTTTTATTCATAAAAAACCAGGACGCCCAGCGATATTGGGTAGTATTACTGGGGGAATAATTTGTTTATTAATTTTTTTAATTATAAAAAACTCGGACGCCCAGCGTTATTGGGTTGTATAGCTTGGGGGTTAATTTGTTTATTATTTTTTTTACTTATTAAAAACTCGTACCCCCAGCGTTATTGGGTTGTAAAATTAGGGGGTATTTTATTTATTGAATTATTAGTTTATAAAAAAAGCTGGGCGCCCAGCGTTATTGAGTTTTTTGTTTGCCTGATCTGTGCCGGAAGATTTTCAAATTTCGCGGTACTACCTGGGCCGGGATCGGTCACTCTGGTGCAGACGGGTGCACTGCACACTGCACACAGGTGTAAACCAAGTGTAAACTGTAAGTTCTGTGATTACTTTGGTTCATTTAGTTTTGATATATTCTTCTGCTTTTTATTAATACTTGACTAAAATGCATGAAAACTACTATTTTTTAAAATATATTCATCAGTCTAAGCATGTAATTTTTCTTTTATTGATAATTAATTATCTTACTGGGTGACGGCAAGAGAGAAGCTTCCAGTGTTGGTAAAAAAAGGAAGATGATTATAAGAAGAAAAGTAATCGACACGGTTGCTACAAAAACAGGATCTAATAAAGTACCCATATCAAGATAATTATTCAAGAAATTTCAGACAGTTGGGGAAATAATTTATTAATATTGAAGAAAGAAGAATTATTTATCACTGCCTGCTGCTTGTATGATTGCTTACTAAAATTTTTTTTTTCTTTGCATGTGCTGCATGAAATAAATAATTTAAAAAATTTAGAATTTCATTGAGGGAAATAAATTTTAAAGGTTATGAGAACGGGTGCATCGTGCATGTGCGGTTCGTGCATTTACTACGCCTGCGGTAGCAGACGACGCAAGGATCTGCTACACATGGTTAACGTGAGGAAAACGATTTTCCAAGTTTCCTGAAGTTATTTTTTAACCGATTTTCATCAAACAAGGCTTGAAAAATAGCTAAAATTATTATCTAGCGCGCTACAGAGCGTTTTTTTACATTTTCCCTTTTATTTTTTTTTTTATAACCACTTTTTACTTTCAGCGCTGGTTACGTCTTCACCTTAACATTTTAAAAATCTTTTAGGTAATGAAAATTTTCAATGTGACGATGTCAGAGATATCAAACTCGATACCGTTCCAATGGACGATTCATTCGAGGTTTCATCCATAATAGCTTCATGTCAGATTAAAAACAGTACTTTTTTTGAGAATAATAATTCCTCTACTAGGATTCAAGACGACCAAAAAATTAGAAGTAGTAACGGTACTAAGGAACCAAATTTGAAAAAAGATTTATCGAATGAGATAATAATTGATCTGAATTCTCCTAAAAACGCTGAAAAAATTTTAATAAATAGATTTATAGTACCAAAAAGTTTTTTCCAAAAATATTGGGTTGAAAATGCTCTACAGTTTAGTAAAGGTTGGTCACAAGAATTCGTTTCATACTTTGAAACAGTTAATTGTTTGTGCGTCTGTGTATTTAAAAATCACGTTTTAAAATACACACCTAAAGGTAAAAAAGCAATTACTTCATTCATTGCAAAAGGCAGGTGTAAAATGAAAGATTGTCATACTTTTAAATTTTATATCAAAGAACCTCTAAGTTTTGATGATCACGAAGTTATTCTTGAATCTTTTGGGACTTTCAATCACGAACCAAATGACTCTCAAAGGCGTGACATTACTGGAAAAAATCGAGAAGTGTATGCAAAAATGACTGAAACGAAGCACACTTCGGTTTTAGTGGGCGATCTGCTTCGTTCCTACAGAAATTTTACAAGCTGGAAACCGTAATAAAGCTCCATCGGCAATACTTCTATATAAAATGACAAGCGAACAAAAAACAAAAAATGATCTTGACAGATATTTTCATACATTCCTAATAAAGTTGATTTATCTGTACAATAAAACTATAATCGGTGAAAAAACAAATGGATTTGTGCAGGGCTACGCGACACACCCATCTTTTACCTTAACTTTATTCATGGAGTCGCAAATTAACGAAGTTTTAAAAATAAAAAAAGATAATTTTGTTGTATTCTACTTTGATGCGACGGGAAAAATATTCGCTCTACCTCCCTTTGACGACAAGCGAGTTTTTTACTATTGCATCGTTTTACCAAAAGACAATTGGAGGCCACCGATTCCAGCAATGGAATTTATCACTACTGGCCACAGCGTGCGGAATATTTGTTCAGCTCTTGATATTTTTTCTGAAAAGCTAAAATTGCATTCTACAAAATGGCCACTTGTTAATCTTATTGAAGTAGATTTCTCGAAAGCGATGATCCAAGCTGCGTGCAAATCGTTTAATAATTTCGACTTGCCTGTATATTTAGACAAATGTTACGACGAACTAACAAAACCTGAATGTGATTTTGGTGAACACACTTCGATACACGTGTGTTCCAGCCATTTGATCAAATCAACGATCAAAAGAATCAAAACCTTCACATCAGATGAAAAGCAGCAGATATCGATGCGAAAAGCAGTAGGTCTGCTGATACATTCAACAGATTTTCAACATGCTCAACAATTATTCATGATTTTCGTTATTATTTTTGGACTCGATAAAAAGTACACAGAAGAGCACCAAATTTATTTGGAACAAATCTCTGACATTAATAACTTAGACAATAATTTGAAAGATCCAATAAAAAATTACGACGACACGAACATTGATTCCGACTCAGACGACGAAAATATAAGTACGGATTTTATTTTTAAAAATACCCAACGAGAACAATCCAAGTTTTATCAATGCTTTTATAAAGTAAAAGAAAATGTCGAGCAAACCTCTAATCGTAAAGAGGAAAACAGTTATTTCAATCCTAATTTTATCAACTACCTTTTGAATGAATTATTACCTTATTATCCGATATGGTCTGGATGTGTGATTAAAAAATTCAACCTCAGAAGAAATTCTAACGCCTCAGTCGAAGCTTGGAACAAATACATTAAGCAGTATCTGTTTGATGGAGAAATGAGACAAATGATACCCCGAGCCACCATGACACTCAAAAAAAACGTTTGCAATAGAGTCAAAGAAAGAGAATTTGATTTGCGCACCACAAGACAAAAAAATGCTTTAATTAAGAAACAGCGTGAAAAAACACCGGATGATCTCATGAACTCAACGCCAAATTTAGATAAATCAATATCGGATAGAAATAAAACAGAAGAATCTGATCAGCCTAGTAATCATGAGACATCAGCAAATAGTTTAGAGAAAACTTTAACTGACATCGAAAAATCATTCGATGACGGTGTGACCATTGATGAAATCGTGGCGTCAGTGGTAAAACTTGAATTAAATAAGAAAAAAACAAAAAAAAGAAAATCTGATGAAATTGAAGTCGAAGCTTTGCAAGAAAAAAATATTAAATTGAAAAAAGTAACAGTTACTAATGAGGAAAAAGAAGAAAAAAGCAAGCAACAATTATATGAACGAAACAAAAAAAGAAAGACGGCCATTAAAGCGTCTAAAAAAATTAAAGAGACTGCCGAATGTGTGACGGACGAAGAATGCGATCGAGAAGAACTCAAATCCACAAAAAATGAAAATAATGTAAAAGAAGAAGCTTCAGAAGAAGTACTGTATGATCTTTACTCTGAAGCGTGTGACGGAGGAAAAGAAACTATATTTATACAAGGTAGATTTGAGAAATATGAAAAAAAGTATGATAAATGGTTAAGTCAATCTTCAAAATCTGGAAAACCACCCATGGAATATGATCCTATCATTAAAACTAATAAAATATCTAGCGTTGAAATGGATACTAAAAAATGTGACCAACCGTGGTACAATGTCAATACAAATTTTGATGAATTAGACTGGAGAAAAAAAATATTTTATGTATTCGGAGCTTTGATCGACGAGAAATGTTTGCGTACCTTACTGCCAGAGCAATGCCTGGACGACAACGTTATACACGCATTTGCGGAAATAATTAAACATGAGAGTAATAACCAAGGCATGCTTTTATTCGATATTCACTTTTTTTCTTCTTTACGGAGAACCCCAGAAAGTGAAAAAAACACTCGAAGTGGTTACTATCGATGGGCGCAAAAACAAAAAGCTTGAAAATTTGATGTATGGATTACACCTTATGGTGACGGCGTACATTGGAATTTAATTGTTTTAATTTTTTCGCTAAGAGTAATAATCAACTTGGATTCGTTGCACTGGAAGATGAGAAGAAACACCAAACAATTATTATGTAACTTCAAAGAGACCGTTTTTTTCCAAGGAGGAGTGAACATCTTCGAATGGGAAAACTGGACAGTTCACGATGTGACCGACACTCCACTTCAGGGACCCTTCAACAACTGTGGGGTTCACCAGTGCGTCTACGTACATATTATTTTAACAGGAGCCATTTATAATTTTACTGATGAATTGAATGCAGCACGCAAATGGATATTTGACAAAATCATAGCCTATGAGGATAAAGAAACCACATTGAATTTTATTCAAGTTAGTGTTAGATCAAGTTTAAGGTTAAGAAAAGCAAATATCAAATTTTTAAAAGTCAGTAATAATCCACCTGCTGGAGCACTCAGTACGAAAGAATTTATTCAAAATTTGAAACATATGTGCACATAGTAACTTGTTAAAAAAAATGATTTATAACTTCATCTTGTATATACTTGTAGAATGAATACAAAAAGGTAAAAATATTTCTGTTTTTTAGATCTTATGCTATGTTACGTGTAAAGAATTGAAAAAAATTAAAAAATAAATTGATAGCTTGTATAAAATGACTAAATTTTGATGATACCTTATAAATTCATAATTTTATCATATAAAGATCGACATATTGAATAAACATTATATTTACTTGTACTTTTTGTATAATTTTGAAAAAATAAAACGTTTCAAAATACTAAACCAGTAAAACCATTCGTAGAATCAGATCAATTTTTTTATCCATTCAATACAGCACACCAAACCCGGCTACGTGTAATTTATTTACCCAGAAAATTTAATGGAGAATGATTATTTTTCAATTTCAATCTTAATTGAGTGAGCTAAACTTGAGTAGAACTCGCCCCAGGTTAGGGGATAAGCAGCAGTGACGATGGACTCGCGTGTGGATTTTTTGATCTCCGAAGAGTCCTTCGAACCAAATCCCAGTATCAAACTGGCTGAAATGTTTTTTTTTATTTTTTACAAGTTAAACTCAACTTAATTAGAACTCACTCCTAGTGGGGGGATGAGCGGCAGTGACGATGGACTCGCGTGTTGATTTTTTGATCTCTAAGGAGTCTTCCGAACCTGATTCCAGTATCAAACTGGCGGAAATGTTTTTATTTCATTTTTTACAAGTAAATCTATACTTATGTAGAACTCACCCCTGGTTAGGGGATGAGCGGCAGTGACGATGGACTCGCTATAATTGTTTTCATTTACCTTAAAGCCTTCGTGACCATTTCCATTATTTAAATTGGCTGAAAAATTTCAAGGGTCCGTTAGATAATTTTTGAAAACCAAATTTTTGTATACTCAAATCGTCTAAAACTTACCCCCCGATTGAGGGATGAGCGGCATTGACGATTGACTCGCTATAATTTTTTTCATTTACCTTAAAGCCTTCGAGACCATTTCCATCATTTAAATGTGCTGAAAAATTCCAAGGGTCCGTCAGATAATTTTTTAAAACAAAATTTTCGTATACTCACCTCGTCTAAAACTTACCCCCCGATTAAGGGATGAGCGGCATTGACGATTGACTCGCTATAATTTTTTCCATTTACCTTAAAGCCTTCGTGACCATTTTCATTAATTTAATCAGCTGAAAAATTTCAAGGGTCCGTTAGATAATTTTTTCAACCAAATTTTCGTATACTCAACTCGTCTAAAACTTACCCCCCGATTGAGGGATGAGCGGCATTAACGATTTACTCGCTATAATTTTTTTCATTTACCTTAAAGCCTTCGTGACCATTTCCATTATTTAAATGTGCTGAAAAATTCCAAGGGTCCGTTAGATAATTTTTTAAAACCTAATTTTCGTATACTCAACTCGTCTAAAACTTACCCCCCGATTGAGGGATGAGCGGCATTGACGATTGACTCGCAATAATTTTTTTTATTCACCTCAAAGCCTTCGCGACCATATCCATTAATTAAATCAGCTGAAAAGTTCCAGGGGTCTGTTTTCGACTATTTTGTTAAAGGAAGTCATATTTTATACCCTCTGATAAAGGGATAAAGTTGGCTTTTCAAGTTATTTGTTAATTTTCATGCCTTCAAAAAAATTTATGTTGCATCTACTTCAGTATTATTGTATGTTTATTGTTGCATTAAAAAAAAAAAAATTTTGTGCTATGAATTTTTGTTGAACACCCTGTATATATCGGTGCTACTTTTCGTCGGTGCCAGCTTCAGATTCATGTTCAGTTTTTTTTAGTTTCAGCAATTAAAAGATGTCTTCATTTATCGCAGTGGGAATCAATTAAAATTTCTACTTCAAAATAAGTTTTTAGAGATTCGCAGATTATAGGGTCGATATTTTTTCTTGCTTTAAAAGCTCATAACTTTACTTAAAATAAAAATTTCCGTATGAAATCTTGTACCATTGAACAGCTCTTGACTTCAGCTATAACTTGACGTAGTTTAAAATTGTATATGAAGCATTCTGTGTTGATTAAATAAGCCAAAACATCTATTAACCCTAATTTTGGAATTTTTTTAAGGATGAATTTTCAACAATTACGCAATAAAAACGGCTTTAAACGCAAAACCGTCAAATGCTATGTATATAAAATCAAAGTATACACCAAAACAAAGTAAAAAAAAGTATATATATATCTTATATATATATATATATAGCTTTTTTGGGAACAGCTTATTAAGTGTGTTCTGTATTGTTTGTCTGCTATATCGGTACCAAGGCATGAAAATAAAAAAACCAGGACATTTTTGAATAGGTTTTTTACTCTACTATCGAACGCATCAAACCCCGTTGAAATCGGCCCATTCGTTTAGAAATGGCAGCAAAAATAGTGAAAATGAGCGATCAATTTTTGTTCAATTCGTTGGTTTACATTAAAAACAACTTTATTCATAGAAGATGCAAAACAATTTTGTAGGACCCAAAAATTTGGGAATCTTTTTTTTTTGGTGTCTAGAATCGGTAGAAAAAATTTCAGAAAATTTAAAAAAAGTCGGAGAAAATCCTGCTTTTTTAACGTGGATGGCCCCAGCAACAGTTAACAATTATAATGTTATTTGAAGAAATGCCTAATGTAAGTGTTGTAAAATCACGATTTATAGGTTAATTTGTGCAGAGGACACTCTCTATTTTTTAGAATTTCATATATATTTTCTTTTTGTTAACATTTTTTTTATCATGGCAAAAAATTATTAAGCTAATTTTAAAGAAATGTGCAAAATGGTAATTATTATTGTAAACTGCCGTGAGTTTACTATCATTTACAGACAGCTTTTTGGATGCGTTTGAAAATGAAATCATTTTAATAAAGCATAAATTATTCATTTATATCAAGATTTTTGAATTATATTTTGTTCTGGATTGACCGGTCTATTAATTTATTTATTTTTATGCCGGAGTAATCTGGTAGGGGAGGATTATTTCAGAAGAGAGAGAACACACCAGATAAAAAACAATAACAATTTTATTCATAGATTACAATAAATTTCATCCTTTACAAAATAACAGTGGCTTTCATACAGATTAATTTATACAAAAAAAAAAAAATGATCAAAAATTTAATTTAAATATGTGATTAAAGTTGAATAATAATTCAAGTGTAAATGAAATTACTGAATTGGAGAAATACCACTCTGTACAAAACTACTTACAAATTGAATTCTATCGTTGGACCGGACAAAAAAAAAACCACCTGAGACCAAGAATCCATGAAAAAAGTACCATTACATGATTTTCCTGGGAAAGAATAACAAAAAAAAATTTTACGCGATAAATGTAACGTTAAAATTTTTTCCAAGAAAACTGTCATGTTAAACTTGCTGTAGGTCGGAAGACAACATTCCCAGAGGAAAGTGTAACCAGTGTGTGTTTATCCGGGAAAAAAATTACATTCACTCAAGACGAAAATGTATCCCGGGGAAAAAGTAATCTGCACAACTTATTCCGGGTAAAGTGTAACGTTTAGGTGATTAACGATTCAAAAATATTTTTCTAAGTGATAATCTACAATATCAATGCTAAATTATTTGAAGCAGACTAAGGGAGCTTTTCCCGAGGAAATCGTAACGTTGAGAACTTTTTTCCGAGTAAAGTGTAACGTTGAGGTAATCATCGAATATAAAAACGTTTTTTAAAGAAAAATCAGCAATACCCATGCCAACTTAATGAAATCAGAGAAGGGAGATTTTTCCGAGGAAATCATAACGTTGGGACTTTTTTCAGAGTGAAATATAACGTTAAGGTGATTAACGATAAAAATACGGTATTTTATGAAAGAAAAAATTTCAGTACTTTTATACAAGATAGAATTGATCTTGTTGCTGGTTTGATAGAGTTGTCCAAGGTGGTTGTTACAATATTCCCGAGAAAAGATAAATACGTTATTTTTTCCATGGAAAAAAACTCCAGTAGGGTTTTTTTCACTAGTTTTCTTGAATAATAATACTGGTTTCTCGGATAAAGTATTTCAAAGGAGTGAGGTTACATTTTACCTGGAAAAATTTGACTCGTAAACCCCATAAATTACTTGAATGTTGCTTCAACCAATTCTCGGGGTCTAATCGAGCATTGATATGATCCTCAAGTTGTTCGGATTAACCTAAAGTCTTCGTTGGAACTCTACAACCAACAAATCAGTATCGTATAGCCAATTCAATTTGTTTTTCATCTTTAACATTTGAATTTTTTGTTTAGTTACAAAATTTGACTCACTATTTTTTTTACAAACATTCTGAAATTTTGTTTTTTCTTGCAGTTTGGCTTTCAAGACAAACTTATTGAGCCCAAATCTCCCCCATAAAAAATTAGAATTGAAAATTAGTTTACTGCAATTGGATTACTTTTGCAAAGCTTCTTTCAGTAAATTAACCTACAATAAACTATTGCACCGATTGCAGTAAACTAATTTTCAATTCTAATTTTGTATTGGCCAGACTAGAAACGGTTTTGAAAAAGATATATTTTTAGCAGGAAACCGACCACGGGAGAATTTATATTCTTTTCGCCAATATTTTTTTTTCCGAAATTCCAAGTAGTTTGTGAAATATTTCATTTTTTTTCTTTTTAAGTTATGTGTTCGAGCAAAAAGTTATAGGGTAAAATTTTCGATATTTGAAAAAAATCAGTGGTTTTCAGAATTGTTGAAAAGTTTACTTTTATATAAAAATATAAAAAAGTAGGTTTGAAATGCAAAATCATGCCTAAAATCGAGAAAAACCAAAAAAGTCCTTTTTTTTTAATCGATTTTTCGCTATTTGTTAGAAACTACACAATTTTGGTTTATAAAATTGTTCAAAATTCATGTATTTTCACTTTTTTTAATAAATCTCAAATTTATAAAACTACCTCTATTTACTTATTTAATAAAAGTATGTAATGACTTTGTTTCATTGATAAAAAGTTTAAAAAAAAGTAACGATCTTTGCGCAAAACAATTTGTTTTTTCTTTCTCAGTTACAAATAAACTTGAAAAATATTTTTTTATTCTTATTTTTTATCTTAATAAAATAAATATAAGTTTTTGCATAATTTTAAGCAAGTTCTTTTGCTATACAACAGTCTTACGGACCTACATACGCTTTTTTATGTCTTTCGATAGCTTTAATTTAATAAAAATTCATGCACTAAAGTTGTAAAACTTTTATAATATAAAGTTTAGTCCAAAATATAATTACTGTTTTAAAATATATTAATATTCTACACATTTAAACAATGTAAGCCTCAGAAGAAGCATGGGTGGGGAAGAGCTTGTCAGCTTAAGAGGTAACGGCGAAAAAAGACTACCAGTGTACCCGCATTCGAGTATCAAAGTAACAAAGATTCCATTTTCTCAAGAAAAGTTTTTATCAAATATAAAAAATAAAAACAAGTTAATAAAAACGTTGTCAGAAACACTCAAATTAAAAAATTATATTTGTAAACAAACAGAAGAAGATGCTGACGCCAACATCGTTTACAAGGCACTAGAAATAGCTGAAAAAGATGCAAGCAAGATGGTGATTATTGTTGTTACTGATATACAGGGGCGGCGCCAGCCCTCTGGATGGTATGGAAGGACCCAGACCCAGATTGAAAGTGGGTATGGAATTCCAGACCCTGAAATTATAAGTTGAAGTTTTTGACCAAATAAAATATTTATTCAAATTTATGTAAGACGTGAAAGTAGGAAAACAATTTTTTTTAAAACAAATAATTTAAATTTGGCGGACGAAAGAACTGGTCGGATATCCCCCAAGCTCTTAACCCCCAAATACCCTGGGCGCCCGAGGTCAACGAAAAAACTGGTCGGCTATTCCCCAAGCTATAAACCCCCAAATACCCTGGGCGCCCAAGGTCGACAAAAAAACTGGTCAGCTATCCCCCAAGTTCTGAACCCCCGAATACCCTGGGTACCCGAGTTCCCCTGTAAGGGATAGCTGACCAGTTTTTTTGTTGAACTCGGGCACCCAGGGTATTTTGGGGTTTAGAGCTTGGGGGATAGCTGATCAGTTTTTTCGTTGAACTAGGGCTCCCAGGGTCTGGGGGGTTCAGAGCTTGGGGCATAGCTGATCAGTTTATCCATTGAACTCGACGCCCAGGGTTTTGGGGGCTTGGAGCTTGGAGTATAGCTAATCAGATTTTTCGTTGACCTTGGGCGCCCAGGGTATTTGGGAGTTTAGTGCTTGGGGGCTAGCCCACCAGTTTTTTTGTTGAACTCGGGCGCCCAGGGTATTTGGGGGTTTAGAGCTTAGGGGATAGCTGATCAGTTTTTTCGTTGACCTTGGGCGCCCAGGGTATTTGGGAGTTTAGTGCTTGGGGGCTAGCCCACCAGTTTTTTTGTTGAACTCGGGCGCCCAGGGTATTTGGGGGTTTAGAGCTTAGGGGATAGCTGATCAGTTTTTTCGTTGACTTTGGGCGCCCACGATATTTGGGAGTTTAGAGCTTCAGGACTAGCCCACCAGTTTTTTTGTTGAACTCGGGCGCCCAGGGTCTGGGGGGTTCAGAGCTTGGGGCATAGCTGATCAGTTTATCCATTGAACTCTACGCCCTGGGTTTGTAGAGTTTAGAGCTTGCGGGATAGCTGATCAGATTATTTATTGAACTCGATGCCCAGGGTTTTGGGGGCTTAGAGCTTGGAGTATAGCTGATCAGATTTTTCGTTGACCTTGGGCGCCCAGGGTATTTGGAGGTTTAACTGGTAAGCTTGGGGGCTAGCCCACCAGTTTTTTTGTTGAACTCGGGCGTCCAGGGTATTTGGGGGTTTAAAGCTTGGGGGATAGCTGACCAGTTTTTTTGTTGAACTCGGGCGCCCTGGGTATTTGGGGGTTTAGAGCTTGGGGCATAGCTGATCAGTTTTTATGTAGAACTCGGGCGCCCAGGGTATTTGGGGGTTTAAAGCTTGGGGGATAGCTGACCAGTTTTTTTGTTGAACTTGGGCGCCCTGGGTCTGGGGGGTTCAGAGCTTGGGGCATAGCTGATCAGTTTATCCATTGAACTCTACGCCCTGGGTTTGTAGAGTTTAGAGCTTGGGGGATAGCTGATCAGATTATTTATTGAACTCGATGCCCAGGGTTTTGGGGGCTTAGAGCTTGGAGTATAGCTGATCAGATTTTTCGTTGACCTTGGGCGACCAGGGTATTTGGAGGTTTAACTGGTAAGCTTGGGGGATAGCTTACCAGTTTTTTTTTTTTTTTTAGTCGTCAGTTTCAAAAAAAAGCTCATCTTTAGGAGCGATAAGCTTTTTTTTTTTTTTTTAAGAATTCCACACCCAGAAAATCGGGTAGCGCCGCCCCTGCTGATATAGATCTCTTGGTCCTTCTTACTCAATTTAATGAAAAAGACTTAAACGTTTTCTTTTTTAAGCCTGGCTCTGATAACGTTGAAGATTCATTCTTTTCTTCAAATAGTTTTAATCATAAATCGGAAAAAAAATACATCGCTCTTCTCCACTGTTTGTCAGGGTGTGATACTACGTCTGGTTTTACTGGAAAAGGAAAGTTGAAAACTGTAAGATCTTTACTGAAAAATCCAAATTAATCAAGTTTAGCAGATCCTTTTTATGAAAGTGGTACAAAACACGACGTCATAGCCGAAAATGAAAAAAATTTGATTGCTTCGATTTATAAAATTAAGAATAACTCTGAAACGCCTTCAAATGACTTAAGATTTCAACACTAGCTGCAAGTGACCAAGAAAACCTTATGTAGTTTAGAAAAACTACCACCGACTGAAGGAGCGGCAGAACAACATTGCTACAGAGTTTATTTTCAAATTCAAACCTGGAAGAAACACCTAGATCAAGAAAAACTAGAAGCAACTCAGTGGGGATGGAAAAATTATTTAGACGGACTTATGCCAAGCCTTACTTAAGCAGAATTAATTCCAGAAAATTTACTAAATACTATCTGTTGCAGCTGCAAAACGGGTTGTAAAAAGGGAAGTAGGTGTAGCTGCGTTAAACACGGTTTAGAGTGTACAAACTTGTGTAGAAACTGTCACGGATCTGATGATTGCAGTAACGCAGAAATTCAATCTTTCGATGACTGCAGTGATTCACAAGATTTACCAGATGAGCCAGGAAGAAACACTGGAGGTTGTTCTGAAAGTGAAGACGAAGATGAACTTGAAAGCCTCGTAAATTCTGAAGATGAAGAGGAAGTTGCAAGAGAAGAAAATCCCTTTCAGATGGACATTGCAGAATCTGATGACGACTCACCTTACACAAACTTAATAAGAAGACCTAGATTATATGCAGATAACTGATTTTTGTAAATAAATATTTGACTTCGATAAATTTATAAAATGTACTATATTTTAACGTTAGCTTTAAAAATATTTTACATTGCTTTGTATACAGCTAAACTGAACAAAATAAAGTTAGACTTTTTTATTAGAAACTACTTTTTCTACTAAATTTATTGAAATACCTTCAACTTAACTCAATAACAAAAAAAAAAATTATTTTTAAGTTTATTTGTAGCAAAGAAAAAAAAAAAAAAATTTCATGCAAAAATCGTTACTTTTTTTCAATTTTTTATCAACAAAACCATTTTATCACATACTTTTATTAAATAAATAAATAGGGGTGGTTTTATAAATTTGAGATTTATTTAAAAAAATGAAAATATATGAATTTTGAACAATTTTATAAACCAAAATTGTGTAGTTTCTAACAAATATCGAAAAATCGATTAAAAAAAAAGGACTTTTTTGGTTTTTCTCGATTTTAGGCATGATTTTGCATTTCAAACCTACTTTTTTAAATTTTTATCTTTTATCTTTTAAATTTTTTTCAAATATCGAAAATTTTACCCTATAACTTTTTGCTCGAACACATAACCTTAAAAAGAGAAAAAATGAAATATTTCACAAACCACTTGGAATTTCGGGAAAAAAAATGGGCGGATTTGGCGTAAGAAATACTACATCTCACTAAAATTTCATAATTATGTATCAATTTTTCTAAGAAAGAAAAATCAAAAACTAAAAATATGGTTTTTAGCGTTTATATCCTCAATTTTGAGGTTATAGTAAAAAATGTATAGATGAAAAGTCTTAGATTCTTATATTATCTACAACTTTTGTGGATGACTTTTTTATCAAAAATGCATACTTTCGTTGAAAAACGCCAAAAACCGCTTTCAACCCCTAAAACTCACCCCTCAACCCTTTCCGGGATTTTATCGAGTTGGGATCTTACGCCTTTTCATTTAACGCGATTTTAACTAAATTCTCCCGTGGTCGGTTTCCTGCTAAGAATATATCTTTTTCAAAACCGTTTCTAGTCTGGCCTACCTCCCCCATACAAAATTAGAATTGAAAATTTGTTTACTGCAATTGGATTACTTTTGCAAAGCTTCTTTTAGTAAATTAACCTAAAATAAACTAACAATGAAATATAACTGAAGGTTTTAGGTTAGTTTATTGTAGGTTAATTTACTAAAAGAAGCTTTGCAAAAGTAATTCAATTGCAGTAAACTAATTTTCAATTCTAATTTTTTATGGGGGAGATTTGGGCTCAATAAGTTTGTCTTGAAAGCCAAACCTGCAAGAAAAAACAAAATTTCAGAATGTTTGTAAAAAAAATAGTGAGTCAAATTTTGTAACTAAACAAAAAATTCAAATGTTAAAGATGAAAAACAAATTGGATTTGCTATACGATACTAATTTGTTGGTTGTAGAGTTCCAACGAAGACTTTAGGTTAATCCGAACAACTTGAGGATCACATCAATGCTCGAGTAGACCCCAAGAATTGGTTGAAGCAACATTCAAGTAATTTATGAATTGCTTGAAGGTCAGCTGGGTACTCGATGAGCAGGTGTGATTGAATTGGAGGCTTGTCCGAAAAACTAACTGAGTGTTGGTTGGAGCACCTGAGCGTTGGACTACGAATGGGTGGTGAAGAAAGTCCAGTGTGGGTGTACGCTGAAGTTACCTTGAGTCCAAAACCAAGCCAAATAGTTGAACAGGGTGTAAACCTATAAATTTAATTGGTATTATTTATTTGTTTACTTAAAAGGTGAATTTTAAGTTGTAATAAACTTTAAAAATTAAGTGTTTTCAAAACTTGATAAACTATGGATAAAATTTATAAGCTTTGATTGAAATGCAAACAAGAGCATTGCACACTTGACTGACAACAATAATCTCTAATTCAAAAGTAAAAGTTTCAGCAAGAATATTAAACTTTAAATTAAATTAAAATAAACAAGTAATACAAAAAGTTAACAAATTGTGAGCTTAGAGTAAGTCGAAAAATGTAAACAAATACTTTACTCTGCTGCATATAGGCTAAACAGATAATAAACAAAGGTTAGTTTTGTGACGAAAAACTAAGAAAAACAAATATGGAACAAACACACCAGAATAATTATCCATCGACGCCAGAGTGCTGCTGGTGGTGAGCTCCTGTTGTGATCACGTGACGGGAACGTGTACTGGTTGCTGTGCTGTGATTTGGGCGCGAACAGCTGATGTGGTTGGCCGCTGCTTGTTCGGGCTGTCCAGGTGTTTCAGGTTGACTCGCCGAGCGAAGGCAGTTGTCCAGGTTTAGCTGCAGGCGGTGTGCTGCAGGGTTGAAGGGGCCTACAAGATAATTGCTCTTATCAGCTGATGTACTCGCTGCTTGCGTGCGGCGAGGCTAGCTGCGTGCGAAGCGATCGATCGGCTCCTAATGGTGCCAGCTGTGTGCTTGTTGCTGAAGTGCGAGCCGCCGCGATGACGGGAAGGCACCGCGTGGCATGAAGTGCCAACAACATGGTCGCTCTTGTTGGCCGATGAGTGCTCGCTGGACAGGCCGTCTTGGGCCAGCTTTGAGCACTGCTTTCGGTGTGGAGAAGAGAGTCGCGGAGCACGATCGTCTGTCTCTCTTACTCCCACGATGACTGTGCGGCGTTGATGCATCCGCCGCTGGTTAGTCGTCGCTGGCGTCTTCTTTATGCGAAGAATGAAAATGGCCGTAGCGCAAAGTGACGGCGTGGCTATTATCAGGTTTTTTCACTTTTTCACCTTTTACAGCATTTTTATTAAGTATTTTAATTTTACTTATATAAAGTCTCAATACCTTATTAAACTATAATTTTCAAATTAGATTATTATTTTGTTAATAACATTTATCATTAATCAAAAAGTGCAACCAACTCTTGTAATCAAACAAGTTAAAGATTATAAATTTTATCAATAATTTATCAAGCTTCGAAAAGCCATGAGTTTCAAACTCATTTTGTAAAAATTTATTATAACATTAAAATCATTTTTGTAAACAAACGCCTTACACCACTTGAATTTTACAGATTTACAACCTGCATTATTCATCACACCATTACCTTGGCTTGGTTGGACTCCAGGTACCCTCATCGCATAACCATCATGGACTTTCTTCACCATGTACTGGTAGTCCTGCATCTATAGTGGTTCATGCAACAACCAGTCAGCTCATCGAGCACCCTGGTGGCCCATCCAGTCTTTAATTCAACCATCGAGTAACCTCCACAGCTTCATATTCTTCAAGGGTTGTCTCCACGAGCATTAATCTGAGCAAATTTCATCAAGCGACTAACACGCAGGCTTCGTTGAAGAAATTTGAGCTATACCTAATCTTTCTTATCACCCAATTTACTTTTTGAAAATACTCAAATTAAATTTCATCAAGTTTACCAATACCCACAACTACACCCTTCTTTTGACTTTCCCCATTACTTTTATTGATTTTTTAGATTTGCTAGAATCATCAGCTGATTTTCTCGCCACAGAGTGAAAAATATTAGTTATTTTGCTAGTATCATTACAGTAAGCCATCAACGTGGCACAGCAGTTGTTAGTACGCCCTTTACACCCTATTATCAACTTGCGTTGCCCAAGACAACTCAACTTAACTCAACAAATTCAAACCAAATCTAATCCAGTGTGTCTCACAGCCTAGCCCAGTTGAACAATCATTGTTCAACGACTCCAGCCATAAAATTGCCTTTATAATTTTATAAAATTGAATTTGTTAAATTACCTCATCGATCAGATCAAACAGTTACCTCCAGCCAACTGCATCACTGCAAGACCTGGATTTCTGTTTAGATCAACGCCAGTAACTTGTCAAAAACCCTTGTAAATATTTGTTACGGAGTGGACCAATATTCGCTCGTAAATATTTCGGCTCATTCGCTCAACTTTAAATTGATAGACTACATGGCTCCATCTATGAGTCTAGGCGGGGACTTTAGTCCCAATTCTCACTCCCGCGCGCCGTAGTGCTGGGCAGTACCGCTGTCGCCGTTGCTGCTGCCACAGGCCTCGCGTGCTGGCTTCTGGTTTTGGTGCTCAAGTGTGTGTGTGTGTGCAGCAGAGAGTTCTCCCGGCTTTTTCACGGTTCGTCTCAACGGCTCTTCTCATCGCCTTTTTCACCAGGTAGTCCTGGAACCTGCCTTTTCACCGTGCACCAGCTCATCCGGACGATCACAGACAGTAATTCTGTGATCATCAACAACCTCGGAGCCACGCCATTACCACGTGTATCAGCTACTCTTCACCGGTGGTCTACGGAGAATTTGTCTGGTTCAAGGACAATCCTCACTCATCGAACATCTCCAAGTATTCAGGTGCAAGGAACAGTCATTTCCTTGCCCCTTCTCACTTTTCATTTTCTCTAGCACAGAATTTACGACTCTGTGCTGATTTCGTCTATCTCAATGTGCACAAGCACGTAGCCATTTCGGTCATTCTCTCTCTCTCTCTCTCTCTATCGGGCTATCTCTCTCTATTTTCAAGGCCACTCTCTGCTGCTACTCGACCAACGCTCACACCTTTTAATGTAAATAAGAAAACTCTCATAATTTAAGTTCAAATCAATATCGGTGTTTACATTTACTTATGACTTGACTGTTACGCTCGGGCCTCTCTCTCTCTCTCTCTCTTCAAGACAACGCTCGTGAATAGACGGTTTCACTCGCCATTTTGTGAAACTTCTCTGGTTTCTTTTGGTTCTTTCTCGTGACTATTTCTCATCATCCTCAACGTAGTCATCTCATCAGTACAGTCAACTCGACGAATCATCTACTTAGTGTTGGCTCAACTCGGAAGACATTTGATCTTCAATTAACTCAAACGGCTCGGCTCAATTCAATTCTTGGGTTAATTGCTCAGCAAGGAGAGCTTTCACGGCGTGGCATCTTCAGGTATCTCGCTCAGAACCGGTAACAATAATTTATCGGTGCTTTTACATTGCCCTTCTCACAGCTAGAAAATCAATAAAATTACTGTGCATTCTCTTGCTCTCTCTCTCTTTTCTTTGTGCTGTCTTACACGCAGCGATTTTCTTTTCTACTCTTTTCAAGGCCATTCTCTGTTGCTTTGTTTACCTCAACTGTACTCAAGCAAGACTCGTATTTATGGTTTGAATTAATATAATCAAATTCGTCAAGAGTTTTGACTAGGCGATTTCTCAAATTAGTTAAGTTTCTTTACACGGAAATTAATGCTGGCAATTCTCAATTCAACATATTCTCATATCTCAGTTTCTCTCTTTAATCAGTTATTATTCTCTCTCTCAAGCTCATTCTCAGCTCATTTACATTAATTCATTAAATTCAACTTAACCTTCTGGATAGTTCTCTTAAGTATACTACACTGATTTATTTTATCTCATTTTACATTTCAACTGGACCTAGCTCAATAGTGATTCTCCATAATTTATAATTAAATTATTTTATACTTTGATGATTTGTCTTATTCTATTTTAGAGTAATGAGCTCATGTTATCAACATTAAACTGATTAATCTGTCAATACACATTAACTACTTAAATTTCATACTTGTTGATTAATTATTAAGAGATTTAATAAAAGTTATTAAATTTGAACTTTTTTTTGTAAATAACAATATATTTTTAGAAAATAAAATCCAAATAAACTTAACTAATGGTCTACTCAATTTATTTGACAACCCTCCCCTACCAGCTTTTAATCCGGCAAATAAAAATAAAATTAATGAAGCAGTAAAACCGCAACAATATTGTAATATAGTAGTTTTAAGATTGCGTCAAACAAACCTGAGTCCTGCCTCATAATTTGTTGTATTACCTTTCACAAGCAGGCACCCAGCTTGCAGCCCTTCGATTTCCTCGAAAATAGGTTCACTACACCTATTTTCAGTCTCCAAACTGAGTTGTACACACCAACTCAACCCAATGTTTTGATTTGTTCTCCGCGCCTCAATTAAATTAAACGCTTGCCTTTTAACTAATTCGACCTGGAAACACCTTCAAACCCAAATAGTATATTACACATCTAGGGGCGAAGGTGCACTAATGCCGCCCGCGCGTGGTTGCAGTCCGAGGTAAAGCCGAGGGCAGCGGTAGAATGCTGTTTCTTTTACCTTTTTTATTTACCTTTCACTCTCTAGTAAAAGATATTGGTTTAGCCAATTGGACGATCGCTTTTCAATTGCACATCTATATATCTCAGGATTATCATCTATAATTCTTATTTAGTATAAATCGATTAAAAGGGGCGGAAATATCCAGTTTTACAAGCTTATTCGCGCCACCCACTGAACTATCCACTCTATAATTCTACCCGATCGAATTCATTTTAAAAAATTACACCAGGTTGAATGCTCGCTTTTCAACCACCTACCTCAAATGCGCTAATTCAGTCAAACACTCACCTCAACTAATTAGCCAGAACCAAATCTAACTTCACCCAGCTAAATTCTCGCTTTTAAACTGTCCAAATAAAAAGTTGTTTATAACTTTAACCATTGATTTATCTATAAAATATCAATTCAAGCTGCAACATCAACACCTCAACTTCGTTTGCACACTTCATAACCCTTCAAAACAAAATCCAAACTCGGATTGATATCCATTTTGTAGTTTTCGAAGCCAAAGTAACCAGGATGACTCGCGAGTTGGCTGAAACTCGCATCCTGCGCCTTAAACAACTTTGGCAAGAATTTTCAACCAATGATAAAGCCTTAAGAAACTGCAAAGATGTCGATCGTGGCCACGTTTACTTCGTCAAAGACCTGTACTACTACACGCAGGACACCTTTGACGACGTGCACCACTCGTACATCCAGTTTCTTAAAACTCAGCCACCTGCGACACCTTTAGCCCAGGCTTCGTCTAAAAACCTCGAAATCCTGCCGCCTGTGACATCCAAAGTCCAGGCAACGGCGAACTTTCTCAGAAACTTGCGGCCACCTGCGATGACATTAGTCCTGGCTGCGGTCACTATTTCTGATATCCAGCCACCTGAACTAATCCAAGTTCAGGCTCCGGCCCCACTTTTCAAAACTCAGGCACTTGCGGCAGCCAAATCCCGGGCGCCGGTCACGTCTTTTGAAAATCAGCCACCTGAATTAGTTCAAATTCAGGCTCCGGCTACAACTCTCCAAATTCAGCCACCTGCGACAGTTCAAGTCCAGGCTTCGGCTAATAATCTCAGAACTCAGCCACCTGCAACACCTCCGGTCCAGACTCAGGCTACGCTTTTCAAAATTCAGGCACCTGCAGCAGTCAAAGCCCACTCGCCGGCTACGTTTTTTGAAAACCAGCCACCTGAACCATCTCTAGTTTAGGCTTCGGCTGTAAGTTTAAAAGTTCGGCCACCTGAGCCATCCGAGTCCCAGGCACCGGCTAGAAGTAACCAAATCCTCTTTTCAAAGCCACCTGAACAACCTTTAGTCCAGGTAATGGCAACACCTTTCAATGCTCAGCCCCCTGCGACGATTTCAGTCCAGGCTCCGGCTATACTTTTCAAAATTCAGCCCCCTGCGACGATCTAGGTCCCCGAACCAGCGGCAATCCCAGAAACTCAGGTACTTGAACAGATTCAAGTTCTTGCACCAGATAAGACCCCAAAAAAGCAGCCACCTGAGCTATTCAAAGTTCAGGCTCTGGCAATAGATACATCGATCAAATCACCTGAACCTTGCTGGGTCCAGACGTTGACTAGATTTTTAAAACTTCAGCCACCTGAGCTGCTCCAGCTTCAGTTTCTGGCTTCACCCTTTTTCAACCACTGGGTTTTCGACCCAGGGATTTTTGTTGGACAGAGCACAAGCTCTAACTACTCTCACTTAGTAAACCTCTGCGTTCCTTCGTACGTTTACAAGCTACTTGAAACCTATTACCTTTTTATTCCACTTTATATCTTTTTATCTTTTACTTAATATTACCTTTTATTTAATATATTACAGATAATTATTAATCGACCACAGTCGATTAAAGGGGGCGGAATGTTCAAAGTTCACCGCCTTCTTTTTCACCACTACGTTGGTCAGATGAGCGACAGACACACGACTCGTCCCAGCTGCCGACATCCGCCCGAACCAATCAAGCTGCAACCGTGATGCCGCAACTACGCGTCACGGGACTCGAACCCACCGTCGCGAGATCGCCTGCTTAAGGCGATGGCACGAACTCGCGGGATGCGGGAAATCCTGCGTCCTGCGTCCCGCACTCCCGTGTCTTGCGTCTCTGGTATGAAAGCAAAACGCGGGACACGGGACGCAGGATTTCCCACATCCCGCGAGTTCGTGCCATCGCCTTTATCCGCGACCTTTCACCGAAGTAGAGAGACTCCCGGCCAAAACAACGAGCTCTCTCTCTCCTCGTATGTATATAGTGTTAATAAATTAATAAAGTATAGTTTAAGTGCAGCATAAAACTACACAGTGTTGTGCTTCAAACACCTAACACTTTCCCTTTTCCCACTCCCTCGCGATCGCGGTAATATTATCCTTATTTTTATACAGTCCACTACGCTCTAATCCCAAACACTTTTTCTTTGGAAAAAAGCACCCTATTCTATTGTCAATAAGTTTACACAAAACTTTCAATTTTTTACCTGGAAAAATACTATCTCAACCGTTGGACGACTCAACGTTATGTTTTACCTGAAAAAAGTCCTAAAGTTACGATTACCTCAGGAAAAGCTCCCTGGCCTGCTTTAAACGAATAAGCATTGATATTGTAGATTCTCACATAGAAAAATTTTATTTTAGTCGTTAATCACCTAAATGTTACATCTCACCAGGAAAAAGTCCCAACGTTACGATTTCCTCGGGAAAATCTCCTTTCTCTGGTTTAAATAAGTTGGCATGGATATTGTAAATTTTCTTTTAATGTGAAGTTCTGTGTCACGGGACACACGACTTCCTCCCTTTACTTCTAGCAGCCCGGGGAAAGGGAAATTTAATTAAACCCGGGGTAGACGATCCACCCTCGTATGATGACGTTAGGCACTAGAATATAAAAACTTAGGTCTAGTAATATGAGAATTTACCTTGTTCTGCTTCCTGGTGACTGGACGACTCGGTCTCGACTGGCAGCTGCAAGGCTAGGTGAAGAAGGAATTCAGAAGACACAGATTTTCACTAGTAATGATTTATTCAGGATTTGGTCGTAATACACAATTGTTTATTGCTCGCGGTCGCTAATTCACTTCTTTTAAGAATATTGTTCGCGCAACACTAGTTAAACTTATTTGGTCACTACAATGCGGTCACTATAAATTATATTTTTTTGTTATACTTTAATAAGGCTTTTAGTTGTGGAAATTTAATTAATATAATAAAGAAATATTCGGAATACAAAGAAAAATATTTTAAGGCGCGATACAATGCTAATTAGAGTTAATTCGGTACTGCTCTCTTTTGCTGCACGCGCTCCTCGCGAAGCCGAGCTTGCGTCCCCCACCTTTTCCTCAGGTGATGACGATCAGCTCGACTCGTGGGAACGAGTGCTGACTCAGAAGAACTTTCTTGGTAAAAATTCTTAATTACGATTGAAATAACATTAATAAAATTAATAATGATTAATTATTATTTTACGGACCTTGTCACGTAACAGGATCCCCCTCTTAAATTGTTCACCGTCCCTGGTGGACTTAGGTATAAGGTAGGTTTAACGGTTGATATACGGATCAGGTTAGATTTTCTTTTGTTCTATAAGAGATGTTCTTAGGGTTCGCCTTTTTCCCTTCTTTTCATAATCGGTCTTTTTTTTTTTTTTTTTTTTTTTTTTTTTTTTTTTTTTTTTTTTTTTTTGGAATCATTCAATGGATATGGCTACTTCAAGTCTCCATGCAACTCACTCGCACCTTACCCGCCGGTAATGTATACCAGTGACTAGGGCTACGATGAGTTCCATGCAATCCACTCGCACCTTAACCACCGGTAATGTTTACCAGTGATTAGGGCTACGATGAGTCGCAAGTTGCGGTTTTGAGTGCCTATTGTCAAGTTGTTCCATTGAGAATTTGATATATGACAAATATAATTTGCTAATGATTTTTTTTTTTTTTTTTTTTTTTTTTTCAAAATGACCGTTCAGTGGTCTTTAGACAAAAATTTTTCTTATTCTCGCCGACATAAAGAAAGAGAGGAAAAAATAGACGTTCCCTGCTCTTTGCATTGGTTAGTAGTCAACAGAAGATTTAGAGAGTGAAATGGTTTTGGTAGGATTTAGGGTCAATGAACAATATACTTAGGTAGCCTTATTACCAATAGTAAAATAAAAATATAATTATTAGGTAGCGCCATTTTAACTTCATTCATTCTGTTTTTATTCGTTCCCTGTTCATTCATTCAAACATACTAGATTAGCACACTATGTCAACATTTTTTCACTCTACACTTCGTTATATTTTCTTTTCATTTCAGTTACACTAAAGTCCCTAAGGTTTCCATTTCCGCCTGAATTTCGCCTTCTTCCAGTTCTTCCGCGTTGTCTTTTAACCCTTGTAATTTTTTTCTTCAGATTTTGTAGAATATTCGGTCTCGGTCAATATGGGTAAGGTCACTACGTTTGGCATCACATTTTCTGTTTCGTTCCCTTTTATTAGGGGTTGTTCAGTAGGTTGTTGATTCAACATTTGTAAGATGTGTTCGGCCAATTGATTCATCTGTATTGGGTCGAGGTTGAGCAGCGTATTTATGTAGGTTTACTTATGGTTGGCGTAGGTTCGACAGAGTTACCCGTGTTTGAAGATTCTGCTTTACATTGGAATTTCTTTGATTGTAGCTGTTTTAGTCTTGTCCATTCAATCGGGTCTCTTTGTTGAAGTCAAGTTTTAGTAATGATGGTTCCAGTGTTTTTGTTTCAAAGTTATTTATGTTAATGCTCTTCGTTGAAATTCTGCTCTCGTTCGTGTTTTGGTCCTTAACGGTTATTAGTGAGGTTAAATGGGGTTCGCGGGGTTTATTTATAATCGGTCCCGTCGCATTCTTTCATTCGCATGCAAACATTCCTACATGTGGTTTCATTCATACGTAATTAATCTTATCAATTCGTATCACATTCATTTTTACTTGAATTTAATAGTATGTCTCTCCATTACTCGCACATTCATTCTTGCATACATTTATTCATTCCATTAACATTTCATACAAGATTTTACAGTCTGCTCGGTTATCACTTTTACACTAGAGTCTCTAAGGGTTCTATCTCCATTGGTATTATTCTTCGGTCGTCGATGCTGGATTCGGTATTGACCCCTGAGCAGGATGTTCCGGGTTCCTGGGGGTATTTGGTCTCGGTCATATTTGGTAAAGCGGCATCGCTTTCGGTTATTGTTTTTTGCGGGTCATTAGCGTTGTCATTGATTCGCTGACCCAAGCTTGGTGTAAGGATTTTCAGCCCATTATTGGCTATTTGGTCGGTTGTCCTCGGATTTACTCCGGTAGGCGAGTATGTTATGTATGCCACGTCTTCTTCGAAGTCGAGGTCAAGTAGGTCTCTCGTCTCTTCCATCATTGGTGGTGGGTAGTTTTGCCCACGGATAATTTGAGACAGATATGCATTTTGTCTTGTACATATTTGGTCGTGATATTTATGAGTGCGGGATCCGATCCAACGCCCGCAGCTGTGTTGTATCATTTTCGTGTTTCTACTTGACTTAAAGTGAAATGTCGCGTATCTCGCTTTATACTGTTTTTGACTTTGGTGAACGGCCCGTTCTGCGTCGATCTGATCTAGGTAACGTACGTATCCCCATTTCAGTCGCCCTTGACGGTCGTGGATTGTTTGGTAGTACTCCAATGGTCCGAATTGCGCGAATTCCTTGAAAAATAACTCGTCTCGATATTCAATCGGTATTTCTTCCGGCAACATACAGAAGAGCCTATTGTAATCGATGTTATCTTTCGCACCGGTATTATTTATGGTGGTTATTTCTGGTTCTGGGAGCTGTTCGCTCCAGAGGTGGGGCACTTCTTGCGGTCTTTTATAGAGTGGTTTTCCGTAGTGATCGACGTTAGGTGTCTTCGGTTTTTCTTGCCGCCCTTCCTTTTGACCGGTGGCTTGGGCCTTTCGTATGACTGATTGAACTGATCTCGTGGGCTGTTTTGGTGGGGAGGCCGTATCGTTATGCTGCCTCTTAGCTTTGTTTTCATTATGTCTTTTATGGTTGTGTCGAATTCGGTCTGCATCACGCACTTTTTGAAATGTTATTCGACTTACGTTTTCCGTGGAATTGGTGGTTTCTAAATATCCACCTACGATTGGTCCGTAACGACCTAATCCCCGTAGTACCTCCCACAATTCTACTTCTCGAGGATGTTTTACTCGTATGGTGGATGGGTCTTGGCCCGGTTTCTCCTTCAACAATTGGTGGATGGAATCTTCATTCTTTCTATCCATCGTTCTGTAATAAATAAGGATAGGGTTACATTTGGACTTTGGTCATTGGTAGTATACATTCTATCACATTTAAGGTTGGGATGAGGTTGTAGGATCTAGGAATCGGCCACGGGCTCTTGGATTGTACTGTTTGCCTTGGGTGGTGTGATACAGGGTATCCGCTCTTCCCCTGTGCTCTCGAGATTTCCTACAACCTGGGGTTGTGACGGTCCAGGGCTCGTCGGAGGTGTCATCCGTGGTTTTAATACTCGTATATATATAATCAACCCGATTACTAGGATTACTAACATCTGTACTAGCAATCCACCTAGGTTTAGTCCTGTGTGGACGGTTTGGTCGTTTTGTCTCTGTTCCAACGTTTTAAGTTGGGTTAATAATTCTTGCAAGGGCAACCCATGTCGAGTTTGCCAGTTATCGCTTAGGGCACCCCCTTTGTTCCAGTTGACTCTTGGAAGATTTTGAGCCTTATCAGACAGTTCAGGGTACAGTTGTAATAAGGTGAGGTTTATTTTGGGTCTGTAGAGGTATTCCCCTTTTTGCACGTGAATTTTCGGGTTTGGTAATGTGATCCCTATTGAGGTTCCCACACATTGGTGTGCCATTCGTAGGATTCCCAGCCCTTTAACGTTGAGCATCGTTGTGTTATGGGGGCATAGAATTTGCAGGGTTTCTTCATGGGCTAACGAGAACAGCCACGATCCGGTAGCCTTTAGGTAACTCCATTGATCTAGAACTTGTGGATGGAACCTTAAATCGCATAGTTTAAGCGCTTCCAATGATGGCCTTAGAAATAGAGTTATTTCACAGTTTGGTGCGTAAGAACTTTTCCAAATTCCCAATTTTGCATCGCATAGGTACCCGTAGGCTAAGTTTAGACATTCCTTGAAGTCCGTTTGGCTAAATTTAAAGTATTGGAGTTGATCTTCGCTTACCCCAATGAACTCATGAGAGGGCTCGACGTAGGCGGTTCCATTGACTCCCGTACTGAGGGATTGGGGAACTCCAAGCGAGTGCATTCGATGCAGTTCATAGTTGGTATGGTCTACTAATGGTAAGTGGATATACACTAGCAGCCGGCTTCGGTGATGAACTAAATCTACCTTTGATATCTTTGCTACTTCGTCTATCCGCCAATGTTTTTCTGGGATTGGGAGGACAAGGTTTTTGGTGGCTTGTCCTATTTCATTCCGAATTTGGATTAGGAAGTCATTGGATATTAGTCCAGGGGCGAGTTCGTTTTTCTGTCCCATGGCAATGATTCTTAACAGTCCTTTGCGCATTTCTATTAATTGATTTAGTTGACGGCATAAATATTGATATTGCACGTACAGCTTCTGGAGGTCTGGTGATGACTGCAATTGCGATAACATTGTTTCCATTTTGTCGATTTTCTGCTTTTGCATCATGGTCTCATTGTGGAGTTCTGTCAGAGCACCAGTTACAATATGGACTTGTTCTTTCTGTAGACTGAGTAATTGTTTCTGGTTCTGTTGCATTCGGTCGATTTCGCGATGGGCTCTTTCTACTCCGTCTACGGTAGCTAATCCAAACAAGCTCTCGCCTACGGAGCCCACAATCCCAAACGGGGCCATTCGCGGGACACGTCCTTTTCTTGATTGGTTTCCTGATGTTGTCGTTTCTTCAATTTTTAAATCCTCTATTCGGTCTTTGATTTCTCGGTCTAACTCTTGTAGAGTTTTGTAGGTAACGGTCAGAAAATTTAGGTCTACGAACTCTTCACAAAGTTCGTCGTTTTTTCGACACCTTATGGAGAGTGCGTCTATTCGGTCTTTCACTTCATGAGTTAGAAGTATTTGGTCGGTCTCTACGGAGACGATCACCTTCCAGTCTGCTCTTCTAAGATGGACTACCCCTACTTTCTCGTAGTAGAGGCCTGGGTTGCTTTGGAATGTTGTAAGGTTATAGGTCATTTCTCCCGTACTTAAGGATATTCCCACAAAGATAAGCAAGAGATAGGTTAACATCTGTAATCATATAAAAAAAATTAGTTGCTTTGGTCAGGTCTTTCGGGGCCAGATGGGACTCCTATGAGTTTATCCATGTGTTTCCGAATTCTTTTCCCATTCGGGAGTTCGAGAATCACATTGTTCTTTCCCACGATCTCGACAATTTTCAATGGTTTTTTATAATAACTGTCGAACTTCGAGATACGTGGTTCGGACAAAACCCAGGCGTACCCTTCTGGTCTGCCACAGAACTTTTTGGTATTTTGGTCATAGCGAGCTTTGGTCTTTTTCTTTGTCGTGATCTCTCTCTCTCCAGCGATCACTTTCATTTCGTCTAGTCGGACGATCAGATCGCGTAGATAGAGGTTATAGGTCCGCAATTTCTCCTCATTCGGAATCTTAATTGGGAATCGGGCAACCTTTCCGTACACCAATTCGAAAGGTGTGAAGTTTGTGGCAGAGTGCACACTCGTGTTGTAGGTGAAAGTTGCGAAGGGAATGAGTCGGTCCCAATCGTTGTATTTTTCTGAATATGATCGAACAAAATCCATGAGTGGGGCATGTGATCTTTCCAGGCTTCCGTTTGTTTGCGGCCTATAACCGGAAGTAGTGAGTCGATGGACTTTAAATAACTTTAGAAGTTCATCAATGAGTGTGGAGAGGAAACTTTTCCCTCGGTCTGACAGGAGAGCTCTCGGGGCTCCGAACTGACATATTAGGTTCTTCACTAAAGCATCTGCTATCGTGCTAGCTCTTAAGTCAGGAATAGGTATCGCAATCACATATTTTGTAAGATTGCACTGCATCGTAAGAACATGCTGGTTACCTGACGGGGTTGTTCTTAATTTTCCGACGGTGTCGATAGATACTTTGTCGAATGCTTCTATTGGAGTGTCAGTGAGTATTAATTCTTCTCTGGTTTTACATCGATTGATCTTCATTTCCCGACAAGTCCCACATCGACGGATATAATCGAGTACGTCATTTCGCATGCCTTTCCAATAGTACCTTTCACGAATTTTCTGGTACGTTTGGTTAATTCCTTTATGTCCTCCGGAAAGGCTGTTATGTAACAATTTGATAATTTCGGCGCGTTGATCGGGGTCAGGCATTACCACCGTGCCGAAGCAAAGGGTTACATCCACAGGACTTTTCCCAAAAATTTCTTGCAGAAGCTCTTCCAACAAACCTTGTTCCAGCTGGTCCGCTAGGTCACCTTTACGGGCTATGCGAAAACTGTTGAGGTTTCGTTTATTTAGGACGCTTTCAAGACCTTCTAAACACTTCTTGACGGTGTTCACTTCTATTGGATCGTAATAGTGGTTCTTCACTATTAGGGACAAAACATTATGATTTTTGTACGGTGTGATCATAATCTGTCCCTTTCGGGGGCGTTTTTGTCTGAGAGCCGTTTGATTTATGGCTTCTAGGTCTATTAGCAATCTGCTGACAGGTCCATTTGGAATGCAATCTTTTGACAGGAAATGGACAAGGTTGTCTCTTTTGTAAGTCAGACAATTTCTACTCCTTATAAATTTACCTTTCTCTCCTTGTTGGCTTCTCACCGATGGGAGTTCGCTGTTTACTGCTACGGACTCTTGTTTATCGGGGTCCCAACACCTGCTATGGTCCGGGGGCTCTCTCGGTGCCCATGTAAATTCCGGTAAGAAGAAAGGAAGACTTATTTGAGCTGGCTGGCTGAATTCTAACTCCACCGGGGAGTCTTGGTGATCTTCTCGTATCGTCTCGAGTTCCGGCGGTTTTGACCACCGCACTTTGGATGCCGCATGCTGAGGCGTACTACTACCTTTCGGAGTTTCTGGTTTGTATCCGGCACTGACGGATACTCCTGTTTGTCGGGGCCATTTTGCAGAGGTTTCTTTGGTTTTTGTTTCTTCATCCTCTTCTTCTCCGGATTCGTCGTCCGAGTCGGTCCCAGAAGGCGCTGAAGCTCGCCGGTCTAACTCACTATCCGTACTAGCCCGTGCTTTGGCTATCAGGCGTTGTACGCGTTCGCTCATGATGCTATCATCGAGGGTGTTGTCATCATAGGGGTCTGCTTGGTTTAGTTCATCTTGAAGTTCTTCGCTAACTTCTTCCCCTTCTGAAAAATGGGTTATGTCCTTGGTTTTATCGGGTCCTGTCTTCTCGTCGCCGTCCGAGAAGTGCCTTGGCCATTGGCCATCCTCGGGGCTGGCCAATCCATACCAATTGTTAGTACGCTCATAGTGGTCCAACAGGCTCTGGTTCAGTTTGTCACTACTAGCTTGTAGGTCTTGTAGACTGATTGAGGCTCGAGAATCTTCAAAAATCTCCTCCACCGTATCCGACAGGTCGATGGATTCTGTTTCGGTAGGAGTAACCGCACTGACGTCCGTATCGCCGGCTTCGGTACGTGGGTTCCGGTCAGGTTGGGATTCGTCTTCTTCCGAAAAAGAGTCTTCCGTGGTTTCATCTCGCAGTCCACTGTTTTTTAAATCAACAATAGGTCTTTTTTTTCGGATGGGCTTTCATTACTGGAGCTGCTTGCTGTTTTATCGCTAGAGGTAGAATCCTCATCATTTGACTGCCTTGTTACCTTTTGATGTTCCTGTTGTCGTTTCGGTTCTTCACCTCTCTTGGGGCTGAGACAGTCTCTCAAATGCTGAGGTATCGGTATTAATTTCGGTGGGGGTGGAAGTGACGTGGCCCTTGTGTGAGTCAAGGGATTCTTGGATCGTGTGCGCTGGGCTACGCCGCTATGGTCCAGCGTTGGCGGAGTCTTATTAGATTTGGCTCCTGGGGGTCTTCCACGACGCGGTTTTACTTCTTCATCCACCGATTTGGCTCGCACCCTTTGTGCGGGTGGAAGTAAACAGGAGGAATTTGGTATTCCTTTCAGTGGTTCATTTCCAGCCGTCTGTTTTGTCTTTGTTCCTGAGGTGCTGGGAACAGGGTTGTTGACCATACGTCCCGTAGGCATCCTTTTTCCTTCGAAGTTATTCTTTTTAGATTTTCTTTCCTCTTTTCCTTCAATCACTAGTACTCGTAGCATTGGCAAAGTGGTGTTAATCTCATCCTCTGGCAATGGTCGGTCCGAAGGGTTCCTGGAGAGGGCATCGGCATTGCTATTGAGTTTACCCGGCTTATACTTGAAATCGTACTCATAGTCGGTGAATTTCAACATCCAACGCAGCATCCTTTTGCCAGGGTCCTTTTGATTATGCATCCAGCTCAAGGGTTCGTGGTCGCTTATGAGCAGGAAGCGTTTTCCCAGCAAATAGGTTCTAAACTTGCGGAATGCGTGTAATACAGCAACGCATTCCTTTTCTGTGGTGCTATAATTAAGTTCGGCCCCCGTAAGACTTCGGGATAGGTACGCAACCGGATGATCGAACCCATCCTTCTCTTGGCTAAGTACCGCTCCAACAGCATAGTCACAAGCGTCCGTTGTGAGCGTAAATTTTTTATTGAAGTCGGGAAATTGTAATATGGGGGCCTCGCAGAGCCTTTTCTTCAATGTTTTAAAGCTTTCTTCTTGGGCTTCGGTCCACTCAAATTTAGTATCTTTTTTTGTAAGGTCATAAAGAGGTTTTGCAATTTTGCTGAAATCTTTTATAAACCTCCTGTAGTACCCGGCTAGAGCAGTGAATGAACGTATGTGTGTAACATTGCGGGGCCGGGGGTAGTTTTGCATCGCAATGATTTTGTCGGGGTTGGGCTCGCATCCCTTCTCAGACACTATATGCCCCAGAAATGCGACTTCTCGTCTAAGGAACAGCACTTTATCCGGCTGTAGGACGAGTTTTGCTTGCCTAAGGCGACCGAGTAGTAGGTGTACTTTTCGCAAGTGGTCTATAAGATCGCTGGCGTAGATTATGATGTCGTCTAAATATACGAGCATTTCGACGTTCTGAAGACCTAACAGTATTCGATCCATAAGACGTTGGAACGTGGCAGGTGCATTCTTGAGTCCCATGGGCATTTTCTTGAATTGCCAATGTCCTGTGATTGTTGAAAACGCGGTCTTGGGTCTATCACTCAATTTCATGGGGATCTGATGAAATCCACTGGCTAAATCGAACGTGGAGAAGTATACCGAGTCTCCTAATTGGTCCAGGATGTCCGAAATGCACGGAAGAGGATACGAGTCCCCGATCGTTTTGGAATTCAAGGATCTGAAGTCTACCACCATCCTCCAACGGGATCTGCCCTGACTGTCTTTTTTCTTGGGCAAAATCCAAACCGGACTTTGGTAGGGGCTCGTAGAGGGTTCGATAATGTCGTCATGAAGTTTCTTTTCGATATCTTCCAACATTGCCTGTTTATGTACAGGGGGATGTCGGTATTGCTTGGTGTGAACGGGGACGTTGTCTTCGGTCGGAATTTCATGCTCCACCATGTCGGTGCATGACAATTTATCTCCTGGGAGAAGAAATACGTCGTGATAATCTCGAACTATTTGGTTAACTTGGTCCTTCTCCTCCTGATTTAACTCCTCGGTGTCCAACAGCTCTAGAACACGATGCACTCTTTCCTTTTCATCCGTTATCTCTTCACATTCCGGTCCGTGTCGGAATCAGGATCAAAAGGCGGCGCGTCATATTCGCAAGGAATCAATTCCTGAGGGTTAATTTCTATTACTACATCTTCTTCATTCGTATTTACTGCTAAAACCTTGCAGCTTCCATTTTCACTGGTAACAAGAGCATTTCCGATGAACACTCCAGGGGTCTTGCTAATTATAGGCAGGTATCCGGTTTTCATGTTGGGATTAATTAAGTTAACACTAATAACCTGTCGACACCGTTTCTTTAAGGTCTATGAGGCGTTATTGGTTTCGGTCTTCCCCGCGGGGGCAGGTTCAGGGTCGTTTATTGGTTCAACCGGTTCCAACGGTTTCTTTAATTTCACTTCTATCGGCGGCCTGTTTTCGACCTTAACCGCATGAACTTCTTCTTGCACTGGTGCTCGGGGTTCGAGTCCACGCTCTTGGTCAACTACTTCATACCCTTCAGCATCCAAAAAGGGAATGGGGTTCATTAGATCTCCACTGATCATAATTTTATTCTTATAATATGATATGACAGCTTCATTCTGCTTCAGAAATACTCGCCCTAGTATTCCGTCATAACGTATTGGGAATTGGTCGGGAACCACGTGGAAAAGTACACTTTGGTCCCCTATGGGTACCCAAGTAATGCCCAGGGTCATTACTTCTTGTGCCGCGATCCCTACAAGGGGTATCACGACTGCGGTCTCCACTTGGGCATCTGGGTGCAAGGCTTGAAGTTTGATTAGGTTGACTGCTGAGCCAGTGTCTAACATAAGCACAAGGTGTCGTTGCTCGTGCGGGAGATACACCCTGATGTGTGTACCTGGGTCTGGGTCTATTGCGAGTTCTGCAGAGTACGCGCAGACAGCAAAGTTGATCGCGGCGTTCCTGCCGTCTGAATCTGCATCGTTTGAGCTGCTTGGCTCGTTACGGGTTGGTTTATCATTGGTACGGGTGTCCCTTGAGGCTGGCCCGCCACCATGACTGGGCGGGCCTCCATCCAGTTTAAAGGATGTTGGTACTGCGGAGTGGGCCGTAAATTCATATCCTCCATAGCTACATGCTGGCATTGCGCCGGGGGCATGGCAGGATTGGTGGCCATTTGCGGTGGTCCTACTGCTCTGGGAGGGTTTGCTGGCATATTCATCCGTGGTCCTTGTGGTGGTCCGTATCTCGGGTACTGATAATTTGGTGCCTTATTGTTCTGACTTCTGTCTGGATCCCAAGTTCTAGGCCTTGGTGGTGCCACTGGTCGGAAGGTTGGTCTGGGAACTCCATAATAAGGGTTGTAGCCCTGTGGTGGTGGCGGCCAATAACCTTGTGGAGGTGCCCAATATCCTTGTGGAGCCATGTTTGGGTTTGGCGCTCTAGGATAGGGTGGTCGCTGCGGGGGTGTTGGCATCTGCATTTGGGGTTGCGTGGGTTTTGTATTCGCATACCCTGATTGCTGGTTTTGGTAGGTCTGGGGTACCTGTTGATAGTATACCTCGCTAGGTTGTTCGCCCATGTAAGGGACCAGTTCTTGCCACTGCTCCCCTTGGTCCATTTGTTCACCCGTTCCAGGCCATGGATACCATTCGTTCGATTCATCCCCCTCTTGAATCCAACCTACGTAGGCTGCTCGGTCGTCAGGTTTCCTGTTATCAGGGAGACGATAATTCGAGCGTTGGCGGGCATCCGGAATGATGCGCGCATCCATTCGGGATTCAAGCCTTACCGCTTCCTCATATGCCTTTTCCAGGGAGTCTGGTTTAGTAGCATCTACCCACTGACTAAGACTTGCTGGAAGGCCTTTGATAAAAACGTCTACGGCTGCTTCAAGTAGGGGAACCATCATTTTCTCATGAAATTCCCCGGCTTTTTCTTCTTTTAAGGCAGTGCGTGCACATCTAATGAGGATATTAATTTGATCTTTAAATCCTCCCACTGTGTCACCTTGTCTCATCTGCAAGGTATGAAGCTTATTGTTGTAGTAAGCAAATCCTTTCCCTGGGGCAAACCTCTTCTTAAGATGACTACATAGGGCTTCTAGGTTATCGAAGTTTTGGCCCCACGTGCAATCTTTAGCTGCACCCCTCAACTTGCTCAGTACTGCCCGTTTGTAGCCATCCTTTTGTTCAGCGGAGACACTTTCTTCTCCATTTCTAACATCTTGCAAAAAGTCCTTAAGTGGTATGTTGCTTCCATCGTAAGTGCTCAGACCCGCGATGGCATTCTGTAGGCATAGGCTGTTCGCGAGTGCACTGAGTGTAGTGCTCATCGCTTGCGTTAAATTGCCCTGCACAGGCGCGTCTGTATTGGCTTCATTCACCATTTCGCCGGAGTTTAACTGGCACCAGCCTAACTGCCAATCCACTGTCAATGGGTTTGTTTGCAGGATTCACCGGGAATCAGCGTGGTCTTGTTTGATCAAATTAAATGGGGCGTCTGGAGAGAGGGTATTATTTTTTTTTTTTCAGAAAAATTTTATTGGTCGATCGCAATTTTTGGTCAAGCTTATCTTGCGATAGGCTATTAGGTCCACGAATACGAGGGTTCTCTCTTTTGGTCGTAATTAGGTCAGAGGCGGAGGAATTGGCCAGCCACGGTGGACTTTGGTCAGGGAAATTTTGGTCTTAGGAATAATTATTTTGAATAATATTAATAAACTATGGCATGCAATATTTTATAAGTGTTCCCAGTCTTCGCACGAGGGCAGTCGCCGAGAGGTCTATCGTTATTCGGTTCGAGGAACCTTAGCGTAGATGACCGTTAATATTTAACGCCCCCAAACTAGCAAATCGTCTAAGTAATAAAAATCGGACACTACTTTAATTGGATGTTTTTGAAACAACCTTTTTAAAGTTATCGACAAAGACGAATGAACTTGCCCGTAAATTACTATATTGCTGGATTTTATGCTTGACATGTGCAATTTCACTAGGTCATCAGTATAAATAAAAATTTCTGTTTTCTTTCTTTTCTACTTATACAAGATATTGTCAATTGCTGGTACGGTCTATTTTTCCGGTAGGGATTATTTACGTTAATAAATTTCCAAAAAAAATCTTCTTTTTCTAAACTTGGGTGGAAGAAATTTTTTTTTTTCAAAATGTGTTCGCTGCTAATAAATATTGACTTGGAAAGATTGAAAAAAATGCAAAAAAAAAAGGAAAAAATTCACTGATTATTATCGATGGTACTTTAACTGCGAATAAACACACTGTAAAAAAAAATCTCTTTGATTTGCCCAATGTGCTCATTTAATGTTAATCAAATATTTATTTAATTTTAATTAATGCAATTAATAACAAAAATTTTGTATGCCTGTAAGCAATTATGTAAGGTTTAAATTTAATAATTATTTATACTTTAAGTAAAAATTGTTCCTTCAAAAAAAATTAAAAAATTATTATTTTTATTTATACTTTTCTATTTTCTTCTATTATTCTCGAAAAAATACTCAACATGTATTTAATTCGTTACATTTAATTGCCTCCAAAAAAAAATCAAATTTAGGTGTAAAAAAAAATTTTTTTCGCTCAACTATCGGATTAAAAATATGAATCTATGGATTAATAATATCCCTAAGTCACGAAAAGAAACTTTTTTTTATTTAGTAATTATTGTCTTGAACAATAAATGTTAGGTCAAAATTAGCTTAGGCGTTAATTAGTCGGCCATGAATACGCTAATTTATGCTGCAGCTCACGCTTGGTCGATTGGTTAGCGGTAGCCAATGGGAGAAGGTGGTGGGCGGGGCTCCGCCTACTCTTGGTACAGAGGCCGCACCTCTGTTTCGCGCCGCGTCCAATAAGAGCCGCGCCGGCCGGTGAAATTACTTCACCCGACAAGTGCTGCCGGGATGCCGGTCAGTCACTTTGTTGAACTATTTCTGTTGCTCTGCGACCGAGCAACCGAAATTGTAAGGTGTGGTGGCGGACTAACAACAAAAAAAAATTTTGAAGTGTGACGCTGCAATAAGCGCGTTCTTCTTCTTTTTTTTTCTGTCGTTATTTTAACTCGACTATTTCCCTACACAAAGAGCGTATGCTCTGTGTCAGCGATAAATAAATTCCTCGCTACCGGATGTAACTCGATATATTTTTTTTTTTTTTTCGAATGGAATTTTTCTGACGCAAAATTTTCTTTTGCGCTGATTAATAAAAATTTTTGTGCACTAATCCTAAACTATTCTCGATTTAAGCTAGTAAAAAATTATGAAGAAAGGAAAAAATTTTCGAAAAGAAAAAAAATCTTTTCTTTTTCGTTAAAGCTAACTTCTATCGGGATTTAATAATTAAACTTAAATTTAAGAAAAAAAATAATTGATGAATTACTTATTTTTAATAACCTTAACTTACAAGACTGTTGCGTGCGCGACGAGTCTTGGCGAATTTTATTTTTTCAAAAAAACTAAAGTTAAACAATGCTAAATTAAAACTATGATATTTTTTTTTCTTTAAAAAATTAAAATTTTAACTAAATTAGACTAGTCCTACTCGCGGGTGGTCTGAACTACGCTCCAGCTACCATTTGTGAAGTTCTGTGTCACGGGACACACGACTTCCTCCCTTTACTTCTAGCAGCCCGGGGAAAGGGAAATTTAATTAAACCCGGGGTAGACGATCCACCCTCGTATGATGACGTTAGGCACTAGAATATAAAAACTTAGGTCTAGTAATATGAGAATTTACCTTGTTCTGCTTCCTGGTGACTGGACGACTCGGTCTCGACTGGCAGCTGCAAGGCTAGGTGAAGAAGGAATTCAGAAGACACAGATTTTCACTAGTAATGATTTATTCAGGATTTGGTCGTAATACACAATTGTTTATTGCTCGCGGTCGCTAATTCACTTCTTTTAAGAATATTGTTCGCGCAACACTAGTTAAACTTATTTGGTCACTACAATGCGGTCACTATAAATTATATTTTTTTGTTATACTTTAATAAGGCTTTTAGTTGTGGAAATTTAATTAATATAATAAAGAAATATTCGGAATACAAAGAAAAATATTTTAAGGCGCGATACAATGCTAATTAGAGTTAATTCGGTACTGCTCTCTTTTGCTGCACGCGCTCCTCGCGAAGCCGAGCTTGCGTCCCCCACCTTTTCCTCAGGTGATGACGATCAGCTCGACTCGTGGGAACGAGTGCTGACTCAGAAGAACTTTCTTGGTAAAAATTCTTAATTACGATTGAAATAACATTAATAAAATTAATAATGATTAATTATTATTTTACGGACCTTGTCACGTAACATTTAAATAATATTTTTATGTTCGATGATTTACTCAACGTTACACTTTACTCGGAAAAAAGTTCTCAACGTTACGATTACCTCGGAAAAAGCTCTTTAACCTGCTTCAAATAAATTGACATTGAAATTGTAGATTCTCACATAGAAAAATATTATTGGGTTATTGAGTTATTGGTAGATTCTCACATAGAAAAATATTTTTTTAGTCGTTAATCACCTAAACGTTACATTTTACCCGGAAAAAGTCCCAACGTTACGATTTCCTCGGAAAAATCTCCTTTCTCTAGTTTAAGTAAGTTGGCATGGATATTGTAAATTTTTCTTTAAAAAATATCTTTGTATTCGATGATTTCCTCAACGTTACACTTTACTCGGAAAGAAGTTCTCAACGTTACGATTTCCTCGGGAAAAGCTCCCTTAGTCTGCTTCAAATAAGTTGGCAATGGTCTTGTTACTTTTTACCTAAAAAAACAATACCTTAATCTTCAATTACCTCAAAGTTACACTTTACCCGTGAAAAGTGCACCCGTTACTTAACTCTTGGAAATTTACCCGTTTTATTGATCGTAATTGTTATCATGGAAAAAATATACTAAAATATTACTCTTTTCTCGGAAAAATGTGGCTCATATATTGGCCGATTTTGTTGTTGTTGCAGTTCTCTCAGAAAATTGTTAACTCTTTACGGTTTTCTGGTAAAAAAAAACTTGTTACGTTTTTTTTGAAAAACTGGTACGGTTACTGTTTTACCGGATTTTTTGGATGGTGTTTTTTTTCGTCCGGCCCAACGATATTAATTCGACTTGTAAATATGAGTTAGTCAGAATATAAATGAGATAAACAAACAACAGAGAATGGCTTTGAAAGGAGAGAGAGAGAGAGAGAGAGAGCGATAGCCGAGAGAAATGCTAATAGCATCAGCAGCAGAGAGAGAGATGACCGAGAGAAATTCAAGTAGCAGCAGAGAATGGCCTTGAGAGAAAGAGAAGAGAAAATGGCCGCGTGCATAAAACACATGCACACAACGAAAAGAATTTACAGTAAATTAATTACTGCACGTACACAAGGTTGAGTGGTTCAAGTAAATTATTGTTACTTGAACCAAAATACCTGGAGATGTCCGCTGAAGGTGTTTCACGAGAGTGTCCTGAGATGAGCTTGAAAAAGAACCCAAGAAAAAGCTTAACTGTAAGTCAAGAGAAACTCTCTGCTGTGTGCTGAGTAAGCGCCAAAACGAAAAGTGAACAGGGAGCAGCTGGCCCGGCGGCGTCAGCGACAGCAGCAGCGCCAGCCGTCCCAAGCTGCGCAGATGGCGGCACGAGAGCACCAGCACCTGGTAGTTTTGCGTGGTCCAAGAGATGGCGCCACGCAGTCTACAAACTATTGATTTTTGCTTGATGATGTTTAGGGAGTGAGATTATTGTTCGTTCTGTAACATATTTTTTAAATTTTTTCATACATTATAACTTTTAGTGTTACTTCATCCGAATGTGTATTGAGTATCTGTAAAAATAAGTCATATTTATGGATCGGAGTTTTCCGTTAAAAAAAATGTATAAATCTGAACAAAAACTTAAATGGAAAATTATAAAAGAAATTATGAAGAACTTTTATTTTTATAATGCTAGGTAACTTGCATAAAAATTTAAAATCAAAACATTATTTAAAATAGTTTAAACCATTAAAAAATGTCAAAAGTTTTCTTCCTTGTTTATGTACGCTAAAATTTTTTTTAAATTGTCTACTTATATGAATAATCTATTCTTTTGACTTCATTGAATTCATTGAAGGAAAACTCATCCTTTTTCTTGGTCTAAAGCAGAAGTACAGTACTTAGTAAAAAAACTCCCTGCAATTTACTACAAGTTAAATCAAAAAATTGTGTCAATTGTTTATAATTTTAAAATTAAGAAATTGAAACTAAAATTTAATTAAATTTTAAATTTTGAAATTAGTTTTACTGAGATCGTTTTGATTTTTCTGATTTTTTTATTCACTAAAGAAAAAATTTTTAACCATTTTTTCAATAAAACTGACAAAAATAACAGTTTCATTACAAGAAAATGAAAGGCTATCAAAAATCATCATTATTAACAAGCATTACTCTATAGAAGTCCTAACTATGACTTTCTTGGTTTCAATGTATTTTATTACATGAAAAAAAAAAATTATTAACTATAAAATTTTCACACTTATAGAACTCTAAGCAATAAAAAATATTATTAATGTTACCACTATCTTTTTTTTTACAAAATTGAGGCAATGAAAACTGTTCTTTTTTATCACCAGCAAACGGATTCTGAATCTATTAAGTATTACTTTACCAGTTTTGACTTCAACTTCTGATGCAACTGTCAATTTTTTTTGAAAAATAATGATATTGAGGATTTTCAAAGATCATTGTTAGCGGAATGCTGATTTTGACGAGATTTTAGGAATCATTTTCTGGGTCCAAATAATGCACCTAACCATAAATATGTCTTGCTAATAGGCCTATTGTTAAAAAAATAGTCTACTCTGTATTATTATTAAAAAAAAAAAAGGTTTTTAGCTAATTTTCAAAAGATTTGAATGAGAAATTTTTAGCTTTCAAGAAGGTCTGCAACCCCGCATTATCTTTATTTTTTGGTGAATTTTCATGAAAATATAAAGAGAATGCAGATTTTCTTAAGAGCTAAAAACTTTGAATACAAATCTTTTGAAAATAAACTAAAAAATGTTTATTTTTTGTTTTTTATCCTTTTTTATTTTTATTTTTTTGAAAAATAATAGATTTCTTTAAAAAGCCCATTAGCAAAACATATTATATGGTCATGTTCATTATTTGGACTCAGAAAATGATTCCTAAAATTTCGTTAAAATCAGCGTTCCACAAATTGAGGGCCTGGATTCACAAACTGCCTTAGCGCTCGAGGCGCTCGAGATCAGGCTCAGGCAGGCTGATCCGTAACAACAAAAATGCTGTCATTTTTTACCTATTTAAGATATCGATTTGAAACTTTCCAGAAAACTTCTTCAAAATATAATGAAAAACTTCCTCGCTTAAAGTTTTTTCAGCTCTTTTGTTTTATGCTTACCTTTTTAATTCAAAGTTTTAGGTTAGAATTAGTCTATTTTTTATTTTTAAAAGTTAATTATAAACCTCTCAAGCACTTTAAAAAAATCTGGACTGGACTAAAAGCAGCAAAAAGGGTTCAATATTGTTGTGCTAAAATTTGATGAAAAAATATTCAGTAGTTTACGAGTTCTTGCGAGTTGAACTCAAAATACGTATATCGAGAAAAATTTGAAGTTTTTGTTCAACTCTCAAGAACTCGTAAACTACTAAATATCTTTCATCAAATTTTAGCGCAACAATATTGAACCCTTTTCGCTGCTTTTAGTCCAGTCCAGATATTTTTAAAGTGCTTGAGAGGTTTATAATTAACTTTTAAAAATAAAAAATAGCTCATTCTTACCTAAAACTTTGAATTAAAAAAGTAAGCATAAAACAAAAGAGCTGAAAAAATTTAAGCGAGGAAGTTTTTTATTAGGTTTTGAAGAAGTTTTCTGGAAAGTTTCAAATCGATATCTTGAATAGGTAAAAAATGACAGCATTTTTGTTGTTACGGATCAGCCTGCCTGAGCGCGATCTCGAGCGCCTCGAGCGCTAAGGCAGTTTGTGAATCCAGGCCCTCAATTGCAAGCTAAAAGAAAATTTAAGCTTTTTCATTTGTATATAAATTATGGCAATGATAAAAAAAAAAAGATTTATTAGAGTTTTAAAACAGAATATATGTTTTCAACCAAAAAAAAAATTCATTGACATAATGAACTATGTTTTCATTTCATCATTAAATGATGAAATAGTTATTATTCAAATTTTGAATAATAATAATGATGTACAATCATCGAAATCTTTCTGAAAATAAAAAGTGACTCCAGAATTGGTCCATTTGCCGCCCCTCAATTTTCGAAAAATATTCGGTGCATACAGTTGCTTATGGTATATGAAGCCCTGCTAAGTTAAAAATAGAGAGAATTTGTTGTTGCAGTGATATGACCAGTTAAAGTAGTATCTTTATACAGACATTCAAAGGGGCAATTCTAAAAAGTTTAATATTTAGAAAAACAATACCATCGTATTCTTAATGAAATTCTAAGAAGAAAATCTATTTACTAGGTGTTTTTTTGATTGATATCACCGATTTTGCATGAAATTTCATCAAAAATCACGATTTCGTCAAATAGGCTAAAATTCGTCGATTTTTGGGGTAACTCTTTAAAACAACAAGAATCGGAAAACCGCTTAAATGAAGCTTTAAGGTATAAAACTGATCATAACCTACGCAAAAAGGTAGGTAACTGCAATCTGCGTCACTTTTCAAGTACTTTGAATTCCAAGTCTAATCTTTATTCTCATGAATGTTTTGATTGAATAAATCATTACAGAAAAAAAACGAAGAAAATAAATACGTCAAATTGAAAAAAATTCAGAACATTATATATAACAGTCTTCAAAATATTTGTCAAGAAATTACGTAAAATTGAGTTATAGTAGAATAATTTGAAATTTTTGATTCATATGTTAGTAGGTTAACTTTTACAAACCATCAATTTAAAAAAAAATAAAATTCATTATAATTTTGGAGTTAATAAAATTCAAAAATGAAGATAAAATCTTATTCAATAAATTTAAAATCTCGATTTTGAACAATAATGCAGTTTGCAGTTACCTACTCTTTTACTTATGGCCACAGTATAGTAGTTAAAAAATCTAATTATTTTCATTTGAAAATTTAATACTAATTTATTTTTATTTATGTTATAAGTCGTACCTAAGTAATAACTTGAAGTATTAAATTGAATTTTTCTAATTAAAACAAAATCATTATTTCAAATTTTCTTTAATTAATCAAAGCTTAAGCTTTCTTTACAAAAGTAATAAAAAAAGAGTTATGCGTGCTTGCGCGCAGAGAAATTTCTAGTACTGTCTAAATTATGAATAAAATTTATTAAAATATCTGTTCTCAGTTTGCCTATTGAAAAAAAAAAATGTTAATTTTATTTTTGAATAATGTCTAATTTTTCATTTTTTATAAAATGTAAAAAATAAAAGTTTGAATTGTTACTAAAAATTGAAAAGAGTATACAAAACACGGATTTTTAAATATGCTATATTGTTTAAAACACATATTTGATCCATTGTGTCATTAATTCTATACAAAAAAGTACTATCAATTTATTTCGACAATCACAAAGAGTGATTTTGGACTGTTGTGACCTTGTAACATGTAATCTTCGTTAAAAATAAAACATTTTAATTTTAATTTAAGTCTTCTTTATTTTACTTTTTTTGTGAGTAAATTTTAAAGAAGAAAAGGATCGAGGGTAAATCCATACCTAGGTCCACAACATGGGCTAGTCAAAAAAATTTGACTTTACTGTAATAATTTTTTGGGAGAGGTAACAAAACCGGGGTTAATATAATGATTTTTTGGGAGAGGTAACAAAAAACGGGGTTAAATACGATCGGATAAAGTATTCCTATAAATAAATAAATAAAAACTTCCCTGATATTGTTTGTAAAATACCTGTTTATTATGTAATTACGTAACGACAGTTTGTAGCACGTATGTGATTGCCGAGTCTTCCGCTCAAATCTCGTGCCTTACTCACAAAGACACCAGTATTTGACATAAAGTCCAGCGCATTTGAGCCAAAATCTATTCCGTCGTCTTTGTGGGTAAGACGCGGCATTTGTTCCTGAGAAATTCGTCTCTCGGAGTAGAATCAGGAGACCTATTACTGCAAGAATCTGATTACTACGGGTTTTTTAAAACGAATCCTAAGATAATACTGAAAAAATAAGAATTTTAGTTTGATTTTGTATTATTAAAGACGTTTGTCATCTCAGAATAACAAAAATCGATTGCTTATTCAGTCTTTGTTGCTTAAAAACATGTGATGCGGAATATTTTTTAGATATTTTTTTTTTACTTTGGAATCTTCTAAAAAAATAAGCGAGGGCCGTAATTCGACCGCAGTAATGTAAAGATTCCACCGTAATGCGTTTTTTAACATTTTTTTTTTCAATTTGGAATTTTTCAATTTGAAAATGATAATTTTTGTATAAATTATGGTTCCGACATTAGAGCTAAGAGTTTAAACTTCAATTTTATACCAAAATAATAATGATCTGAATGAATCTGAATCTTACTTATATAAGCAAAAAATTGTAATACAGCCACATTACTCTACATTGAAATTTTCAAGTTTTAAATTTTTAAATGCGCTTTGTTGATTTTAATTTTTAACTGATCACACAAGAGAAAGAGAGTACAACTGTCAAGAACTTCAAAAGAGATTCTAAAAAGAGAACCGGGCTAGCGCCTGTTCCGTTTATATTGGCATCGTGTTAACCGTGCATTTACTTCATCTCAGACAATTTTGAGGGGTATCTAAATTCGTGGTCATGTTGCCAGAGGTGTGAATTAATGTTTCCATCTATGCAATTCTGATCATTCTTATAAATGAGTGATACTTCTGCTGATCACACAACGTTTTCACGTGTTTTACACTTAGAAGGTTTTTCTAACAGATTTATTTAATTAGTTTGTAAGTATTTTGTACCTGATTGAATCAGACCCGTTTATAGTTAACGGAGCAGACGCCAGGGCATAAGAGCGAGAGAGTCGCGCCCGACGGAGCAGAGAAACAAAGACACGATGCGTGCCGGCCAGCGAATTGTCGCCGCGGCATGTGGGCCTAGTTAGTCTTGCCCGAGCAGTAGCTGACGACTAATCTTCGTCTCGATTCACGTGGGTCAGCGTGCTGCCAAGCAAGCAACTTCCGCCAATACTTTGTCACTATTGATAATTGTCGCGTATGATCTTGTTGCTGTGCACGCCAGCTAATTTTGTAAGCGTCTTTGATTGTCAGCTGGGCCAAGGCTTCCTCGACTCCTAAGGCAGTGCATGTGGATATTAGTAATAAAGATCGTTGTTGCAAAGAGCAACCCATTGTGTTATAGTTCCATTTCACCATCAAATCCACTTCCTTTTGGATTTTTACAAACGAGGAGTTGCGCCTCGGTTGTCAAACAGTTTACCTGGTAAATTATCCCTGACAAATTTTCGATTTTTATGATTTTGTAAAAAAATTTTGAATTATTTTCATTAAATTATTGCAAAAACTAACATTTTTTATGATGTCATTGATATATCTGATAAAAACACTCCGTAATTTCAACTAAAAATGATTTTTCTTGTTTATTTTTCGTATTTGTATGCTGTGCTAAAAATTGTTTAAATAATAATTATTTAAACCGTTTAAAAATATTATTAGCTGTGATCATAATTAATTGATTAATTATGATCACGGCTAATAATATTTTTTACAAGCAGTAAGTAGTAATAAAAAAAAATACTTTCGTTCATATTTTAAATATTTTTTTTTAATATTCTAATATTCTAGCGTACCAAATTGACTTTTACCCACATTTAAATTAGGGATTTTCCATGAGGCCCGATTCAACTATCTTATTCTTCATTTAAATTCAATGCAACTAACGTTTAAAATATAAATTTTCTTACCCCATAAAAATGTACGTTTTTTATTTAAATAAGGGAACGTCAGAAATCCATACAAAGCTACTATGTGCAAACCAGATAATATAAATAAATTGAACCATTTGATGTCCTTTCTCCATAAAAAAGGCTGATTAATCATCATTTCATATTTCTTGGAAGTCATGTTTTTTTCTTCTGATACTTTAGAATTTTTTTGAGAATGATTGAGTGAAGCAAACAGTTGTTCATAAGGTTCGTTTGAAATTTCATCGGCAAAATTTCGACATGGTCTCATCTTAACTATTTAATCTGAAATTTTATTAAAGACAGTGTAAAAAAAGTTTTTAAACAGGTATGTGTACAACAAACGTGTATATATTCAAATACTTTGTTTTTTCAAAATTCTTATCTAAATTTTTTTACAAATTGAGTAAATATATTCTTTTTCTTTTTTATATTTTATTCGAGAAAAGATACAGGTGTCGCTACAAAACTATTACATGAGTAGCAATAAGTTTATTAAGGGGAAGTCAGGCGAGGGTCCAATGGTAGTTGGTTGAAATTAAAAAAAAAAATCGGGGGTGTAAATTCAAAAAAAGGTTCTGTAGCAGGGTAGCCACATTGAAAAGCTACATTTTAAAAAAAACTGCATCAAAATTCGTTGAAAATTGGCCGAGAAAAACGCAGAACGGTTATTTGGTATTTTTTTTCGTCAGCCGCATCAGCCGTGACAGCAGACGCCACTGCTGCTACAGTGCGTTGCTGTGCGTGAGACCGCGCGTACGTAATTCTAACCAACAAATTTCTAATCATGCAATAAAAAAGTAACAAATTTGTGGTAACCCACGTTTTTGTTGTATTTATGTTTTTACAAGTAATTTCAAACAGTTGCAAAGTGAGAGCCAAGAGCTTAGAATCTTCAAAGCTGGTAGGACAAGATTTCAATAATCCTTAGTCAGGTTTGAAATGTATGAACTAAGCCAGCCAATTACATACTTGAGGTGATAAACACTGATAAAGTTTTTTATTGACACAGTCTCTGAGGGTATATTAGAGTCAAGATCTTAGAAACTTCAAAGCAAGTAACAAGTTTTAAACAATTTTTAGTCATTTTAGAAATTCTAAATTTTATAAATAGTTTAAAAATATTTTTTTTCTACTTTTTCAATTGATTTATTTATTTTTTATTTTATTTTTTATTTTATTTAAATATACGAGCTTGTGGGCTCATTACAATTTATCAAGAATTCTTTTTTAGTTTTAAAATTTTATAACTATTGAATACTTGTTTTACTTCAATACTTATAATTATTGAAAACTTGTCTTACTCACTTGAAGATTTTAATCTTTTGACTCTTAGCACAGAGACTAAATTAAAAATATCTTGAAAGGTTTGTTATTAAATTTATTTTTAAGAACCCTAATCGCACAAAGTTTATTATAAACTTTTGATTCTTGTATATGACTTATAGAGACAAAATTAAACAGATCTTGAAAAAATTTAATCTGGTTCATTTTTATGAGCTACATACAAAGTTTATTATTGTCATAAAATCTTAAGATTTTCTTGGCTGATAATAAAGGTGTACTATGATTTTTTTTGTGCAAGGCAACCATGCTTGTGAGCATTGACATTTGCTCTTGCTGGGAGACCTACAACTTACCTTACATTTGAACTGTTCCAAAGCGTCAAGTCAATTCATTTGATAAGATCTCATTAGTTCAAGAAAGTTCTGATTGCATGAGTGATTGCAGCTACTGTTCCAATTTTTAGTTATCAAGTAGGCTAAAGTAAGTGGTCTCCCAGCAAGAGCAAATGTCAATGTTCACAGGCATGGTTGACTTTACACAAAAACAATCATAGTTCAGCTTTATTGTCAGCCAAGTAAATCTTAAAGAATTTGTAGCAATAATAAACTTTGTGTGAGTAAAACTTATAAAAATAAACCTGATACAACTCTTTCAAGATTTGTTTAATTTTATGATTTTATGATTTTTTTTTTTTTTTTTGTTTACACAGATATTGATAAAACAACTATTTTATTGAAATATTACTCGTATTTGAAATTTTTATAATTCAAGAGACCTACTTTACTTGAAGAAAATTATTGAAATTTTTACGTACTGAAGCAAATCAAGAGTAAATATTGAAGAAATAATTGAAGAAACATGAATTGTTTATAATGCAACTGAAGAGTTTTATTTGAGAAGAAAATTTTTTCATAAAATTAGTGATTTTGCTAATTTTATTTAAGAAATGATGTATGATTCTTTTTTTCAATTGACACATTTTCAGCCTTGTATTGAGTGTAATGAATAAGTAATTATGAGTTTCAGCTTATTTCATTATTTTGATTTTTCATCACATATTTATTTGATTTTGCAAGAAAATTTTTACTACGAATTTGATTTATTGAGAAGAGGTAGCTGAGGAGTAAACCGTAAGGCAGTCATAAAGTTTGACAAACTTATAGGTTAGACGCGCATAGCCACGCACAGCAACAGCGGCAGACGACGACATGGCTGCCGCGATTGACGAAAAAAAATCCTTCAACTGCCGTTCTGCGTTTTACTCAGTAAATTTTTAATCAATTTTCATGATTTTTTTTTTAATTACAGCTTTTTAATTTCTCTACCCTGCTACAGAGCCCTTTTTAAAAAATACTTTCTTAATTAAAATCTATTCATCAAAAAAACTCGCCTGACTTCCCCTTAATAAGAGTAAACGAAAGGGAGAGTATCCACAAAGGTTCTATATGAAGGTATATAGAGAAGTAGCTACAAATTAGGTATAAAGGTTTTGAGGTGCTCCTCCGGGAGGAGCCTTAATTTTCTAAGCTCCTCCCGAAGGAGCACCCCAAACCATCAAATAACCTTATATTAAACATGTTTAAAGAGGCTCCTCCTGAAGGAGCCGTAATTTTGTGAAACATGAACAATAGAAGCAGCACCTAAGTAGAAAAGGGGGAACGTATAAGAAAAGAAACCCGTGCATGTACAAAAGTAGGTTCAACAGTAGGTACAAGTATAAGATAGGCATTAGTGTAGGAAAAATAGTTATGGTACGAGGATAAGCACTTGAATACGTAAGAAAAAAAAAGAACAAAGGTAGGAATAAGAGTAAGTACAGGTGCAGCGACAAAAGTATTACAAGGGTATGAATAAGGGTAGCCACGAGGGTAGCCACAAAGGTACGAGGGTAGGCAGAGGAGTAGCTACAAAAGTAGAAACAAGGTTAAGAACGATAGTAAGCACAATGATACGTACTGAGGTATGTACTGTCACAAGGCTGGAATTAATAGAATTATTCCACAAAGGATCGTGCTCACTCACGAAAAACCACGGCGATTGTCGTCCGTTCTTCTCTGTCCTGTTGACAAAATGCACATGCAGTGCATACGACAATTTGTCGGTTTTTCCAATACCTGAAATTCTGGGGGAAAGACGCGTACGCGAACTGATACAATTGTTACGCGGCGCAGCAGCTCTCTCTCATCGGTGGTGGCGTGAGTTTAACTAGGACCGATCGCAGGAAGACGGGTTAGTTGCATTAATCAACATTCATAAATTTTAATAACTTTAATCAAAAATAAAAATAAAAATGTCACAAAATAATTCAAACTATCTCTACCCGATTGTTTATTACCAAATAAACATAAATGACTCGTAGTCTTAATTCGCCGAAAATTGATTCTACAACAACAAAGTCCGTCGTTCGGTGTCGCGGCTGTTAAACACACCAACACACACACGCTCTCGCGAGCTCGGCTGCTAGCTGCAGCGCGCCAAAAAGAACAAAGGCGAAGATTCTATCAAATACTTCAGTACTTCATTAATACGCACACTCACTCTTGCATACAATACATTTAGTTTTAACAATTAACCGCTTCGCGGACTTATGCTAGCTTCAGGGTTTTCGCACGCATCCCTCGGTGTCTGACTTTCTTCGACAGAAGTTTCCGGTTCTTCTCTTCCGACCCACCTCTTCAATTATTGGCCGAGGCCGAGAATTCCTTCAAAAGCCGAATGCTGGTTTCTGTAAGGTTTTCTCTATCGTTTATTCTCACGTCCCGATCGAGTGACAACTCGATGACGTGAGAATTTACAAATCTGCACGCTGCACACATGCTCACAATTGCGATGTTGATCTCGCAAATTAATATTAAGTTATAACAAATTATACCTGCTGCTCGCATGCGTTTGAATCCACGGTCAAGACTAGAGTGGCGCAGCTCGGCCGGTGGCGCTGACGCTTCGGCTACCGACCCTACGTCCACGCGCTTCTAACGGTCGCGCGCTGCAATTCAAATTATAATTCAGCTTAATTTTCCTATGCGCCCGTTACAGTACTAAAATAGGTAGATGGGTACGCACAGTGATAGACATAAGATTAGGCAAGAGGGTAGGCACAGGAGTAGAGACCAGAGTAGTTGAAGAGTCTGCACAATTATAATAACAATAGTTTTGTTACGATGGTAAGCGCATGCATAGGAGCGAAGACAACAACAAAGGAAGTCACTAGAGTAGGTACAAGTGTAGCTGCAAGAGTGGCCACAAGGGTAGGTAGAAAATTGATTGCTGTTGGAAATCGAATTAAAATCGTTTAAGGCCCACCATTATGTAGAAGTAAGAGTAAGTGCATACGTATAACCCTAAGTAAGTAAAGGTGTATATACCAGGTCAACAACAAGGATAGAAACAATGGTAGGCACAAGAGTACGTGCAGTAGTAACTACAAGTGTAGATATAAATGTAGATCAAAGTTTAGGAACAAGGGTAGGCACAAGCGTGTGTACGGGGGTATGCATGAGGGTAGGTACGGAAGTTAGGCACAGTGGTAGACTCAAGGTTAGGCAAGAGGACAGGTACAAAAGTCGTTACAGGATTGAAAGCAATGGTAGAAAAGATGATAGTTTCATGGTTAGATGTTAAGTAGAAAAAAAGGTAGCAGCACAGTAAGCATAGAAGAATAAACAGATGTAAAAATAAGAAAAAGTGAATTGGTAAGAACCTACGTAAAAAAAGTAGAAAATACAAGGATAGAAACCAGGGAAGCCACAGAGATAGGTAATAAATAAGAGCAAAATTAAAAGAACGGTAGTTATGTTAGAAGGCTAAGCACAAGGATAGGAGTAATTGTATGCATGGAAGTTGCTATAGTGATGATCATAAAGTTGCGAGGGTATGCACACGAGTATGAACAAACATAAAAACAAAGATAGGCAGTAAAGTAATTACAAGGATAGCTATAAGAGTAGAAACAATGGTAGATACGAGGGTAGCCACAAATAGAGACACAGGGGTAAGTGCAAGCATTAAATTCTGGAAAGCTGGTGAGCGGAGCGAGAAGATGGGTATCTCCTCTAATATACGGGGTAAGTCATTTTAATCGATCCACTTAAATAACTCACTTGGAAAGTGCCAAATTGAAAAAAATGTGGAGACCAAAGTTTCATGATTTTTTGGGGCTGATTTTTTGTAGTAGCTTGGGAGATTATGTATTCATTCATTTATAATAAATGAATGAATATATAATCACCCAAGCTACTACAACCCCATAACGCCGAGCTCACGAGTTTTTTTTATAAATAAATAAATGAAAAAAAACATCTTCCGAGCTCTTGCGGGTTTTGAAGAGATGAATAAATTTATAAAAATGCCCCAAGCTGCTACAACCCCATAACGCCGAACTGGCGAGATACTTTTATAAATAAATAACTAAATATACAATCCCCCAAGCTGCTACAACCCTATAACGCCAACCTCGTGAGTTTTTTTTATAAATAAATAAATGGAAAAAAAATCTCCCGAGCTCTTGCGAGTTTTTAAGAGATAAATATATTTAATAAAATCCCCCAAGCTGCTACAACCCCATAACGCCGAGCTCGCAAGATTCTTTTAAGAATAAATGAATAAATACGCAATACCCAAAGCTGCTACAACCCCATAACGCCGAGCGCACGAGTTTTGTTTAGGAATCAATGAATATATACACAATCCCCCAAGCAGCTACAACCCCTTAACGCCAAACTCGCAAGATACTTTTATGAATAAATGAATAAATACATAATCCCCCACGCTGCTACAACCCCATAACGCCGAGCTCACGAGATACTTTTATGAATAAATATATAAATACACAATGCTCCAAGCTGCTACAACCTCATAACGCCGAGCTTGCAAATTTTTTTCATAATTATGTAAACAGAAAAAAAATCTCCCGTGGTCTTGCGAGTTTTGAAGTGATTAATGAATTTGGAAAAATCCCCCAAGCTCTTACCACCACATGACGCGAGGCTAACGAGTTTTTTTTTTATGAATAAATGAATAAATGCATAATCCTCCCTCAGTGTTGCGGGGTGGTAAGAGCTTCAGAGATTTTTCAAATTTATTTATCTCTTAAAAACTCGCAAGAGCTCGGGAGATTTTTTTCCATTTATTTTTTTTTTATACAAAACGCGCAAGCTCGGTGTTATGGAATTAAAGCAGCTTTGGGGGTTATGTATTTATTCATATATTCATGATAAAACTCGCGAGCTCGGTGTTATGGAGTTGTAGCAGCTTGGAGGATCGTGTATTTATTCATTTGTTTTTAAAAGTATCTCGCGAGCTCGGCGTTATGGGATTGTAGCTGCTTGGGGGGTCAAATATTTATTAATATATTTATAAAAAAAACTCGCCAGCTCAGCGTCGTGGGGTTGAAGCAGCTTGGGGATTGTGTATTTATTCATTTATTTATAGAAGTATTTCGTGAGCTTGGCATTATGGGGTTGTAGCAGCCTGGGGGATTTTTTAAAATTCATTGATCTCTTAAAAACTCGCAAGAGCTCGTAAGATTTTTTTTCCATTTATTTATTCATAAAAAAAAACTTGTGAGCTCGGCGTTATGGGGTTGTAGTAGCTTTGGGGATTATGTGTTTAATCATTTATTTATTAAAGTATTTCGCGAGCTCGGCGTTATGGGGTTGTAGCAGATAAGGGGATTATATATTTATTTAAGGTAAGTGTGCCTAATATGCCCCCCCCCCCTGTTATTTTGAATATGCTAGGTATGCGGCATCTCTGCAAGGTAGGAAGAAGTCAAAAACACTGAATTATGAAGTTTTCAGTTGTTTAGAACATTTTAAAATTATTTTTGCGCACGCCTAATAGCTAAAACTCGTTTCGTATATCTCCGTTATTATTTTACGTTGTAATTAAGTGGTCTGCCAAAATATTTAGACGCAGCTGATCAAAATTTGAATAAGTAGCTTCGATTCGTTATTGTTTCAGCCTTAAAACGGGACCTTAGTTTTTTTTTCTAACGGGTTTTATTCTTAAATAACTTTTTATTATGCAGTGTACCTAATATGGCCCCCCACGAATTAGTATAAATACCGATATTAAGAGTCCTTAGTTTCATGTTTACTTTTTAGAAAATCCTATCCTAATGTTATTTAAGAAAAATAAATTTAATTGTTTCAAAGCTTTTTTCATTTTATAACTAAAAAAGCATTCTAGCTCAAAAAAAAACTTTGACCAAAATTTAAAGTTGAAATTTTTCTACTGGTTGCAAAGCTTTCAAAAACATTGTAAAAAAGGCTCAATTTTTAAATAAATCATTTTTAAAATAATAACAATTTTGAAGTTTTTAAAATCTTATATCCTGATTGATTTAAAAAGTAGGAACAAATTGCAATTAATTAATTACTTCAAGGGGGGCCATATTAGGACACAAATTTTAGGTGTCTTAGAAAACCGTGTTTTGGTAAATCCTCTGGCATTTGAAGCTCATTGATCAAAATCGAACGTGCAATGTCTCATTTTTAATGCTCTTGAATTAAGCTTTAAAATGAGACCTTACCCGTCAAAAAATATTGATTTGATTCGCCACAACGTCGATTCTCGCTTAGGGGGGCCATATAAGGTACAGGAACCTTATATATTTTTTTTTAAAAATCCTCAGCTCGGCGTCATGGGGTTGCAGCAGATTGGGAGATTGTGTATTTATTCATTTATTTAGAGGAGTATTTCTTGAGCTTGGCGTTATGGGGTTGTAGCAGCCTGGGGGATTTTTTAAGTTCATTGATCTCTTCAAAACTCGCAAGAGCTTGGGATATTTCTTTCCATTTATTTATTTTTTATACAAAACTCGCAAGCTCGGTGTTATGGGATTAAAGCAGCTTTGGGGGTTATGTATTTATTCATATATTCATGATAAAACTCGCGAGCTCGGTGTTATGGAGTTGTTGCAGCTTGGAGGATCGTGTATTTATTCATTTGTTTATAAAAGTATCTCGCGAGCTCGGCGTTATGGGATTGTAGCTGCTTAAGGGGTCAAATATTGATTAATATATTTATAAAAAAAACTCGCCTGCTCGGCGTCATTGGGTTGTGGCAGCTTGGGGATTGTGTATTTATTCATTTGTTCATGAAATTATTTCGCAAGTTCCGCGTTATGGGATTGTAGCTGCTTGGAAGATCATATATTTATTAATAAATTTATAACAAAAACTCGCCAGCTCGACGTCATAGGATGGCAGCAGCTTGGTGATTGTATATTTATTCATTTGTTTATAAAAGTATTTCGCAAGCTCGACATAATGGGAATGCAGCAGCTTCGGGGATTGTGTACTTATTTATTTATTCATAAATGTATCTCGCGAGTTCTGCGTTATGGGAATGTAGCTGCTAGGGGGATCATATATTTATTAATATATTTATAAAAAAAACCCACCAGCTTAGCATCATGGGGTTGTAGCAGCTTGGAAATTGTGTATTTATTCATGTGTTCATAAAAGTATTTTGCGAGTTCCGCGTTATGGGATTGTAGCTGCTTAGGGGATCATATATTTATTAATATATTTATAAAAATAACCGGCCAGCTCAGCGTCGTGGGGTTGTAGCAGCTTGGATATTGTGTATTTATTCATTTATTTCCTATATCAAACACTTTTGAGAAAAAAGACAACTCTGTTATTGTTAAATGTAGCAATAAAAGTGATATTGAAATTGTAAAAGATTCATTGGAAAGCAAACTCAAAAATGATGATTTTGAGGTTAAAATACAATCTTTAAAATACCCAATTATTAAAATTGTGGGCATAGAATCTAAGTATGAATTGCAGGAACTTGAAGATGACTTAAATAACAGAAATTTTAATAGTTTACCTGATAAGTGTTCTGTTTTGAATATTTATAAAACTAAAAAAGAAAAATTTGGTGCCTTAGTTCAAGTTAGTCCTAATTTATATTTAAATTTGAGAAATAATTATAACAAAATTTTTTTAGGACATCAAAATTGTAAATTCTATGATGAATTTGGAGTTAGACCCTGTCTAAAATGTGGTAAATTTGGACATAATAGTAGAAAATGTGAGTATGAGATAACATGTCTCTTATGCTCTGGTAAACATGAAACTAATAAATGTGATCAACAGAATATTAAGAAATGTGCAAACTGTGATTTTGCAAACAAATTTCTAACAGAAAAAAGAGATATTAATCACACAATGATTGATTTTGATAAATGTACAACTTATAAATACAGACTGAAAAAAACCATAAATAGCATAGATTATCCTATCCAACCTATTTGGCCAAAAAATAAAATAAATATAATGAGTACATCATATGACATCAAGAACAGTATTGATCTAAACTCTGCTTCAAACCACAGTCAAAAAAGTAAGTAAAATTTTAGATCTTGATTCTATTCTAGAAGACGATTTCAAAATTGAAGAACAGATTGTTCCTGATATACTTGCTCTAAACGATATACTCAATTGTGATCATTTCACAGTTTTAATGTTTAATATTAGAAGTTTAAATGCAAATTTTGAATACTTACATATTTTTATTGAAAGAATGAAAAAAAGCCATATATTATCATATGTACTGAAACTTGGACTCCTGAACAAATTAATTTTTATAAAATTCCTAATTATAAGATACTTTCAAATAATAGCACTATTAACAAAGCAGATGGTGTTATAGTTTACATAAAAGAAGATTTATCACATTCTACTGAAATAGAAGTAATAGAAGATCTTAAAATTATTAGTACTAATTTTGATATGAAATCTAAAGTTAAATTAAAAATATCAGCTTTATATAAATCTCACCAAACAAAAAATGAAAAATTTTTTAAACTGTTAAATGATTATCTATCTAGAAATAAAAATTGTATTAATCATTGTCTCCTAGGTGATTACAATATAGATATGCTAAAGACTTCAAAACACGCTTTAGATTTATTAAACAATTTTACCAATGCAGAATACCTTCCTTATTTTAATGGAATAACTAGACCAAGTAATAATCAAATTGGACAAGGATCTTGCATTGATAATGCATTTATAAAAACTAACCATTTTGCTATAAAATCTTTCAAAATAATAGAAGGTTTTACTGACCATTATCCTCTATTGCTTCAATTTGAAGATCAAGTACTTAATAAAACAAATTCTTTAAAAACAACTTTTGAATACATAGATTTTAATAAATTACAAGAAAAAGCTTCAGAACATAACTGGAACAAATATAACACAGTCTTAAACGTAAATACAGCAATTGACAATTTGATAACTGACATTAAAAATATGATTACTGCTTCTAAAAAATGTTGTAAAAAGAAAAAGAGAAAGTACATTCCTAGGAAAAATTGGATAACTTCAGGTATAATAGTTTCGTGGGTCAATAAAGAAAAATTACATAAATTTTGCTTAAATAATCCTAAAGATATAAATGCAAAAATGCATTATAAAAAATATATTAGTATATTAAAAATTTTAATAAAAAAAGCAAAACAAAAACAAGATACGGAAGAAGTTAAAGAAATTTCTCATGATAGTAAAAAATTGTGGTCTTTTATAAATAATAAAATAAATAAAAATAAAACCAAACAAAAGAAAGTTATAAATGAAATTAATCTAAATGGTGAGAAAATTAACGATATAAATATTATTACTAATGAACTAAATAAACATTTTTGCACAGTTGGTGAGAAGTTAGCAACTAAAATTCAAAAGTCATACAATAATGATGAAATCAAAATGACTGAACCTAATAAAAACTCCTTCTTTCTCAATCCAACTGACTTTATGGAGATCATCGGAACTATCAATAATCTAAAAAATAAAAGTGGAGGTGTTGATGGAATAAGCGTAAAAATTCTAAAAAAATTAAATTGTTTTATTGCTAATCCTCTAGTAAATATTTTCAACAAATGTATAGAAACAAAGACATGGCCTCGCGCATTGAAAATTGCTGAGGTTATTCCAATTTTTAAATCTGGTGATAAATGTGATATGAATAATTACCGACCAATCTCTCTAATCTCTAATCTGGCAAAAGTGTTTGAAAAGATCATATATATTAGGCTGGAAAATATTTTCAAAAAAAATAAGATAATATCAGAGATGCAATTCGGTTTTATGAAAAAAAGAAGCACTCAAGATGCCCTTGAATACATATCAAATTACATATATAATACTACGAATTTAAATAGACATGCAATTGCCACTTTCATTGATCTTAGTAAGGCATTTGATACAGTGGATCATGATATTTTACTAGATAAACTAGAAAAATATGGTATTAGAGATCATCCACTACAACTTATTCGCAGTTACCTAAGTGATAGAGAACAATGCGTCAAAATTGATGGAATCAATAGTGAAATGAGATATTTAAATATGGGTGTTCCTCAGGGAACTATTCTTGGTCCCCTATTTTTTATTGTCTATATGGATGATCTATTAACCCAATATACAGATGGTACAATTATATCTTATGCTGATGATACTGTTATCTTAAGTGAAGGAGATTCTTGGTTTTCATCAAGTGATAATATGAACTCTAAGTTGGATATAGTTAATAATTGGTTATGTGCAAATAGGCTATCACTAAATATTAAAAAGACAGTTTTTATGACATTTGGTGCTTATAAAAATAGTGTTCCCAGTGATATAGATATAAACATAAATATTAATAATGTAAGCATAAAAAGAGTATTAGAAACTAAATATTTAGGAATCACAATTGATTATAAATTAACTTGGGAAAAACATTTGAAAAATGTAGTTAACAAAACTAAATATTTGCTTTATGTATTCTCTAAACTCAGAAAAATTATGAACTTTGATTCATTAATGATGATTTACCATGCACTATTTAATTGTTTTTGTTCATACGGTATTTTAGCTTGGGGAGAGTGCTATAAAAATGCTAAATATTTACTTTCTAATATACAGAAAAAAATCTTAAAAAGAATTTCACTTAAATATAGTAAAAATATATTGAGAATTAATCAGATGTATTATTTAAATTCACTTGTTTTTCATTATGACAAACTCTGTTATATTTATAAAAACTCAAATAGTATTACTAAGAATAAATTAATAACATTGCCAACTATAAAAAAATCTATATTAAAAAAAAGTAGTCATTATAATGCGATAAAAACTTTCAACATGTTACCTAATGATTTGAAAAATATTACTTCTAACAAGAAGTCTATAAAATTAAATTTAAAAAGATGGATTATTGATAATTGTTAAATATTTTTGAATTATAAAAGATGATGATAATCACATAACAAATACTTTCGTTTTAAGCTCTTTTAGATAATCTGAAAATTTGTAATGCTTATATCTATTGTAAGTAATTTTAAGTGTAAATTTAAATTAAAATTTTTTATTAATTATAAGTTATTATATTCAGGCCACGCGCTGACTTATTAAAGTCATAGTGGCGATTTTTGCATTCATGCAAAATTATGTATTTACGGTTTTATGTATACATATCACTTATACATCTGAATAAAGTTATTATTATTATTATTATTATTATTATTATTTATAGAAGTATTTCATGAGCTTGGCGTTATGGGGTTGTAGCAGCCTGGGGGTTTTTTTCAAATTCATTGATCTCTTAAAAACTCGGAAGAGCTCGGGAGATTTTTTTTCCATTTATTTATTCATAAAAAAAACTCGTGAGCTCAGCGTTATAGGGTTGTAGTAGCTTTAGGGATTATGTGTTTATTCATTTATTTATTATATTATTTCACGAGCTCGGCGTTATGGGGTTGTAGCAGATTAGGGGATAATATATTTATTTATATATTTTAAAAAAAAAATCGCCAGCTTGGCATCATGGGGTTGTAGCAGCTTGGAGATTTTGTATTTATTCATGTGTTTATAAAAGTATTTCGCGAGTTCCGCGTTATGGGATTGTAGCTGCTTAGGGGATCATATATTTATTAATATATTTATAAAAAAAACCTGCCAGCTCAGTGTCGTGGAGTTGTAGCAGCTTGGGGATTGTGTATTTATTCATTCGTTTATAAAAGTATCTCGCGAGCTCGCCGTTACGGGGTTGCAGCAGGTTAGGGGATCATATATTTATTAATATATTTATAAAAAAAACTGGCATGCTCAGCGTCGTGGGGTTGTAGCAGCTTGGAGATTGTGTATTTATTCATTTGTTTATAAAAGTACCTCGCGAGCTCGCCGTTATGGGGTTGCAGCAGCTTGGGGCATTGTGTATTTATTCATTTGGTTATAAAAGTATCTCGTGAGCTCGGTGTTATGGGGTTGCAGCAGCTTCGGGGATTGTGTATTTATTCATTTATTTATAGAAGTATTTAGTGAGCTTGGCGTTATGGGGTTGTAGCGGCCTGGGGGATTTTTTAAAATTCATTGATCTCTTAAAAACTCGCAAGAGCTAGGGAGATTTTTTTTTCATTTATTTATTCATAAAAAAAAACTCGTGAGCCCAGCGTTATAGGGTTGTAGTAGCTTTGGGGATTATGTGTTTATTCATTTATTTATTAAAGTATTTCACGAGCTCGGCGTTATGGGGTTGTAGCAGATTAGGGGATTATATATTTATTTATATATTTTTTAAAAAAAATCGCCAGCTTGGCATCATGGGATTGTAGCAGCTTGGAGATTTTGTATTTAATCATGTGTTTATAAAAGTATTTCGCGAGTTCCGCGTTATGGGATTGTAGCTGCTTAGGGGATCATATATTTATTAATATATTTATAAAAAAAACCTGCCAGCACAGTGTCGTGGGGTTGTAGCAGCTTGGGGATTGTGTATTTATTCATTCGTTTATAAAAGTATCTCGCGAGCTCGCCGTTACGGGGTTGCAGCAGGTTAGGGGATCATATATTTATTAATATATTTATAAAAAAAACTGGCATGCTCAGCGTCGTGGGGTTGTAGCAGCTTGGAGATTGTGTATTTATTCATTTGTTTATAAAAGTATCTCGAGAGCTCGCCGTTATGGGGTTGCAGCAGCTTGGGGCATTGTGTATTTATTCATTTGGTTATAAAAGTATCTCGCGAGCTCGGCGTTATGGGGTTGCAGCAGCTTACGGGATTGTGTATTTATTAATATATTTATAAAAAAAACCTGCCAGCTCAGTGTCGTGGGGTTGTAGCTGCTTGGGGATTGTGTATTTATTCATTTGTTTATTAAAGTATCCCACGAGCTCGGCGTTATGGGGTTGCAGCAGCTTACGGGATTGTGTATTTATTCATCTATTCATAAAAATATCTCGCGAGCTCGGCGTAATGGGGTTGTAGCAGCTTTGAGGATTTCTTTTAATTTATCTTCCACTTAAAAACTCGCAATAGCTCGGGCGGTTTTTTTTTCATTTATTTATTCATAAAAATTACTCACGAGCTCGGCGTTATGACGTTGTAGCAGCTTGGGGGATTGTGTATTTATTCATTTGTTTATAAAAGTATCTCGCGAGCTCGTCGTTATTGGATTGTAGCTGCTTGGGGGATCATATATTTATTAATATATTTAAAAAAGAAAACTCGCCAGCTGGATGTCATGGAATTGTAGCAGTTTGGGGATTGTGTATTTATTTACTTGTTTATTAAAGTATCTCGCGAGCTCGTCGTTATGGGGTTGCAGCAGCTTGGATGATCATATATTTATTAATATATTTATAAAAAAAACTGGCCAGCTCAGCGTCATGGGATTATAGCAGCTTGGGGATTGTGTATTCATTCATTTGTTTATAAAAGTATCTCGCGAGCTCGTCGTTATGGGGTTGCAGCAGCTTAGGGGATCATATATTTATTAATATATTTATAAAAAAAACCTGCCAGCTCAGTGTCGTGGGGTTGTAGCTGCTTGGGGATTGTGTATTTTTTCATTTGTTTATTAAAGTATCTTGCGAGCTTGGCGTGATGGGGTTGAAGCAGCTTTGGGGGTTATGTATTTATTGATAAATTCATAAAAATAACTTGTGAGCTCGGCGTTATGGGATTGTAGCTGCTTCGGGTATTATATATTTATAAATATTTTTATAAAAAAAACTTACCAGCTCGGCGTCATGGGGTTGTCGCAGATTCGGGGATTGTGTATTTATTTATTTATTCATAAATTTATCTCGCGAGTTCTGCGATATGGGATTGTAGCGGCTTGGGGGATCATATATTTATTAATATATTTTTAAAAAAAGCTCACCAGCTCGTTGTCATAGGGTTGTAGCAGCTTGGGGAATGTGTATTTATTTATTTATTCATAAATGTATCTCGCGAGTTCCGCGTTATGGGATTGTAGCTGCTTGAGGGATTATATATTTATTCATATATTTAAAAAAAAACTCGCCAGCTCGGCGTCATAGGGTTGTGGCTGCTCGGGGGATTGTGTTTTTATTCATTTATTCATAAAAGTATCTTGCGAGTTCAGCGTTATGGGGTTGTAGCTGCTCGGGGGACTATATATTTATTTATTCATAAAAAAAACTCGTCAGCTCGGCGTCATGAAGTTGAAGCAGCTTTGGGGATTATGTATTAATTCATTTATTCATAAAAGCATCTCGTGAGTTCGGCGTTATGGGATTGTAGCAGCTTTGGAGGATTATGTATTCATTTATTTATTATAAAAATAACTCGCGAGCTTGGCGTTACGGAGTTGTAGCAGCTTGGGAGATTATGTGTTTATTCATTTTTATTTAAAAAAAACTCGCGAGCTCGGCGTTATGGGGATGTATTAGCTTGGGGGATTACGTATTTATTCATTTATTTATAAAAGTATCTTGCGAGCTTGGCGTTATGGGGTTGTAGCAGCTTTGGGGATTATGTATTTATTCATTTATTCATAAAAAAATTTCGCGTGCTTGACGTGTTTTGAGTGTAAAGCTCGTTGGGTAGTTGTTTGTTTATTTAAAATATTATGGATCACTCAGCTCAGGGTTTTTGGGGCTCGAATTTTATCGGTTGGTTTTTTTTATGACTCCACAGTGGAACTAGATTTTAAATTTCAAATTGCAGCGCGACCGATGACCGCCCCACTGGTGTAGAGTTCCAACTACTTTCGGCATCCCTGCAGTCTGTATTACTTAACCGCACTGAAGTTTACTGATGTTGACTGATTTTTTGGCTGAACTGCAGTGCTCAACGCTTGTGTATTGTCGTGTGATTTGGGTGACGCCTTTGAGCAAAACGCTCTGCATACCGACGTGCTGCTGTTCGGTAGTTATTTTGACATTCGCCAAGGATTAGCAGTACATCTACAATTTCATTAGCTGGATAATCAGCCATCTTTAAATTAAATTTAATGAAAACGATTACAATCACTTAATAGTCGAGAGAAATCTTTGTAAACAGAGCACAACTTACTAGTCTGGTCGCTAGTAAGGTTTTCGTGAGAATTTTTCCCCTCCCCCGGGTAGAAGAAGGCTTGTTAAGCTAATTTCGATGCGCTGATTACGAAAATCATGGTTAAAAAGTATGAAAATGATGCGTTTAATAGTTAGCAATAATCAACTTAGCAGTTCCGAGGTTAGTGTAAATGTAGGACCCAACTTACCCGTCTGTACGGCGGGTTGCTCTCTTACAGGTTGCTCTAACGAAGCACGTGTGAAGCGTTTGTAAGCAAGATAGTCAAGTAGGTAAACGTATCATGGATAATGAAGGGTCTCAAGTTTCTGAATTTAATAAAGCTTCATGTATCATATGCCAGAAAAGGAAAATAGAAAATGAAGAATTATGTAATGAAAACGAGTTACAACGTATCCGAAACGTTGCAGAAACAAAAAACGATATTGGTTATCGTAGGTTATGTTTACTCGCGCCTGATGGTAATAATAGTTTACAATTGTTTGTTTTATTTCGCACCAATTGTGATTATTCAAATATAAAGTTATATTCAATTCGAACAAGTAAATATAAAGTTCGGGCAGTAAAATTTTTAATACATATATTTCAGATAAATTTTATTATCATGGAGCTAATGGTGACGATTGCTTGCACAATTTTGATAAATCATCTTATGATGCAAGAAAATGTTTTGTATGTGGTTGCAATAAATTAAAAAATAAACGATTTAGTTTATCTACTATTGAAAATCTTGAACGTGCAGATATTTTATATCAAATCAGTCGACATAAATACGACGATGAGAATTGTACCAGAGTGCACGAAATCGCTTCACACTTCACAAGGGGAGAAGATTTTATAAATAATGAATTATGTTACCGTAAACCTTGTTTACGTAATTATGAAAGTAAAGCAAAGTACAAAAAAATCAAGACTGATAATTTAACCAAAGAAGAAGAAATGATTACTGATATCTTAGTCAATTGAGAAATTTCATTGAAAGACGGAGTCATATACTCTTTGACAGACGTCTCGGAAAAAGTTTCCGAAAAATTTCATTTAGATTATAGTATATATAAAAAAAAACTAAAAACTGTGATGACAAAACATTTTGGATCAGCTGTGGCTTTTGTTTTGCCCGTGCAAAAAAATAAATCTGAGCAATTTTTTTTTTAACGACTCTTTAAAATTCATTGTTCAAAACAGTTATAAGCATGACTGTGTTAAAGAGAGTGCAAGTATTTTGCAAAATAGTTTGAAAGAAGTCGATTTTAAATTAAAAGACAAGTTTTGCGATGAACACGATTTACGAAATTCTTGGGAGAATGTTGCAGTTCCAGAACCTTTTAAAAAGTTTTTACGCTTACTTTGTAATATTGAGCTTAAAGAAGAAAAAGATATTGACAGTCAAATGCCTACACTAGAAGAACTAGAAAAAGATAGTTCAAGACATAATATTCATTTACTTAGGTTGAAAGCTGTGTTTCAAATTTTGTATTGTATTCGATACAAAGGAATGAAAAAAACTCCTTTGCATGTACTTTTGGGTGTACATATTTGGGCTAGAACTAAATCAAAAACTGTGACAACCATACTTAATCATTTAGGGCTTTCCATTTGTTATGACAATAATTTAATTATTAGAACTCGTCTAGCAGAGTACGCAAAATTTTGCAGCACAAATAGTGTTATTTTACCTAGTCATTTAAATCCCGATTTATTCGTTACTGCTGCATTTGACAATCTCGATTTTAAAGATTCAGGTATCTCTGGATTAAAATCAGTACACGATACAAAGATTGTCGTTTTTCAAGATTACGACCCTAAAAATGAAAAAAGTAAGCCTCTGATTTCTGAAGTTGACATTGTATCGAATGCCAGATCATTTCAGTCTTTTTTGAAATGCCAAGAACTGCAAAACTACTAAAATCAAAAACAATGAAAATTGCTGAAGATCATGCTTTTAATTGTGATATATCTAGTATTGTTGACAACGATTACTGTAAAGTAAATAATAAAATTGATTTTGCTTGGCTAATGTCGCGGATGAACATCTCTGAGTCAGATGTTTCAGAAATCAATCGAAATCAAACGATGCCATCTTGGAGTGCATTTAACTCTCTAATACTTGAAGATAACCGCGCAAGACAAATAGTTGGTTACCTCCCTGTAATACCCCATCCTATCACTGAATATGCAACCGTATATACCTGTATGTGTATTTTTTTAGATTTGTTGGCACAACTTAAGCAGGACCATTATTAATAACTTGCGATTATGGTGTATTTCACATAGCTATGCACATAAATCTAGAAAATCCAAAAAAATTTGAAAATTTATTCTTTCATCTTCTCGGAGGATTTCACACGATCAAAATTCTCGAAAGTTGCACGGGCAAATACATGATCGGTAGTGGTGCTGATGACATTTTGATACAAACGGGATTATTCGGAGTAAATACCATAGAGCAAGTTTTTAGTGGCTCGCATTATGATCGATCTATGAAAGATCTAAGTTATTTATGTGAAGCTTTGGCTCGATTGCAACTAAAATCTTTTAGACAAAAGAAAATGTAAATAAATATTCAAATGATTTAGCTGCACTGGTTGCTTTAAAAGACTGTATATTAGAGGAGAGTATACAAGAAGCCAAAACTTCTCTCAAGACTTTTATTAGGAATTGCGATTCTATGTTATCAGCATTTAACGATTTCGTTGAAACCGGATGTAAAATATCACCATTATTCAAATATTGGAATAATGTATTGGTTATCTTTTCCATTATATGAGAACTTGTTCGTGCTGACCGAACTGGCGCTGGATTATTGCACATTAAGGCTTTTAAAAAAGCCCTGCCTGTATTCCATATAATGGATAAAGTTAACTACATTAGATGGGGACCATTATATTTAAATGAAATAGAAGTAATGAAAAACAACGCTCAAGCTGCTTATCAGCAATTTTTAAATGGTAGATTTACCGTGAAACAAACAGACTTTACCTTTACTTCTGTTAATGCGAATCAAGCTCTGGAGCAAACAATCAACAAAAGCTCTAAAAGTATTGCAGGAATAAAAAGTATTAACTTACATTACAAACTTTTTTAAATAATTTAGCAAAAATTTCATTATTAGCTATTAACAAAATAGAATTTTTTTATCTACTTTCTTAAGTAATGTTTTTTTTTTAACGATGTATTTTCAAAAGTTAGAATGCACCGTTGTGTAGTTAATTTCTTATTATTGAAGAAATTTTACAATATTATAAATAAAAAACTTACTACCTACTCTAAAAAAAAAAATCGTACACAATAAAACTATTAAAAAAAAAATAAAAAAATAAAGAAGTGCACAAACACATAAAAAATTATTTTTTGTTAATATGCACGCTTATCTAAATGATTATTTCTGTATTCCGACCGAGAAGTAGCATTTCCTGGCCGCTGCGCGCCCCGGCCTTTGCTACTTCCCGGCTCCGTCGCGCAGAAAAATAGTATACACACCTTGGCCACGAATAAGAAATGTCTCAAATCACATGTTTCTCGACCTTGGCTACGCCTCGGCCGAAAAATACATGTGATTTGAGACATTTCTACTTTCGTGGCCTAGGTATGTAATTTACTAAGATTTCATATTTCATTTTACAGAAGTCTTAAAATTTTTGAATTAACAAAAACGTATGTAAAATACTCTTTTTTTACAGCGCTTCTAATCATTTAATTTAAAAACAATAATTAATATAATGATTATGCACTGCAGTTATGTACACTTTTTAATTTTTATTAATACTTTTTAGCGCTACTTACTCCAAAACAAAATTTTAAAATTAATTAGCATAATTAAAAATAGCTTTGATACAAATTTTATTTTCATTTATTTTGTAATTTTCACAGGCATGATTAATAATAAGGAGAGTACTGCAGCCTGGGAACTTACGTATCACGAGTTTCTAGGGATTTCTAAACTTTTGAAAGAGATAACGTATACCGCAGAAGAGAACCAGGAATTCTCTGTACACCATGAGTATACAAAAACGGGTACATTAAACTCTGAAGAACCGGTAAAAAAAATTTTAGTTTTTCTCGATGACAGAGAAATTAATCTATTCCTTTTAGAATCGCAGCCTTTAAAAAACTTAATAACAGGTGAATTGGTTCATCCCGAGATTGGCAACGACATTCTCAACATTTTTGATAACGCAAAAGTTACTTCCCAAAATTTATTCATGGCTAGATTTATAGACAAAACTGAAACTCTTACAGCAACAATACCAAGAAACAATATTCCTTCTTTCAAATCGCTTCCACCTGGAGAGAAACCTAAGCCACTTAGCGATGCGGCTAAAAAAGCAAACGTTAAATGCATTGAACGTAACGTTACATTGGCACAAGAACGAAAATATCCAATAAAAAAGTTGTTGACGTACAAATTGGTTTCCAGTAATTTATTATTTGACGATGAGGGATTTATGAAGAAAGAAACTAACAAGAGTTCCTTGATTCGTGAAATTGAAACTTTAGTTTGGCCGGCTCACTTGATTAATTCAGACGCAGTTACATTTGCGAACAATAATGAAAATACTTGCCTGGTTTTGGATGTTATGCTAATTTTAAGGAAAATTCCGTGGACAGGCCTGACTACGTTTGGAGATTTGGCTAAATCTTTTTGTAGTAATGTTTTGCATTTTTGTAATGTGCAAAAAATCATTAGAATTGATTTTATTTTTGATTCGTATTTTGATAATTCTCCTAAGACATCGGAGCATATTCGAAGATCCAAGACCCGGAGTATCACTCGATAACAGCAGAAACTGCGCTGCCGAAAATTTACAAACTAAAAACGACCGACAAAACAGAGAAAAAAATTGATAAATTTTGGGGGTCATCAAATAACAAAATCTTGTTACAACTTTTTTTAAGGAATTACGTTTCAGAAAATTCCAGCTTCAATGAAATTGACCTGATATTTAGTACAATAAATGATAATTTATGTATTGCGTCGAAAAAAAGTAGAAAAATCGAGTCACTAGATTCTTTGCAACGACTTGATGTTGAAGAAGTGGATGTAAAAGTCATGGTACATATTAATCATGCAGTTTTCGAAGGCTATAAAAACGTCTTTCTAATTTCTTCAGACACAGATGTAATAGTTCTTACAATTTTTTTTGGAAAAATTGGAAGCAGCAAGGGCTAGAGGTTTGATTACTAAATATATACTAAATACATTAATTCTGCTGCTATGTATATCACATACACTTTACTTGTACATCATCTGTATTATTATCACTATTTTATTAGACATTATGGATCAGAGCTGGTTCAGGAAAAGACATAAGAAATATACCGATTCATTTTGTGGCTGAGGAACTTGGTGATCAATTTTGCTCTACTTTACCTGCGCTCTACTATCTAACAGGTGCTGATTACACAAGCAAGGTGGGAACAAAATTATCTGCATTACAAGTTCACCCTTTAAATTACTTAATTGGTTTTGGATCAAGTAAGTTTTAGTTTTAAAATACAAACTTGATTTTATCATGTATGTAAATGTTATTTTATTATTTTAGGTTATTCCGAAGAAACCATAAACGACTTTGTTCGTAATGCTGAAATGTTTTTAGTAAAAGTACTAAAAAAAACATCAAATTTTAAAACTTTTGAGGACCTCCGCATTTGGTACTATAAATTTGGAGGCAAGAGTAAGATTGAGAATCTACCACCTATAAGTCATGAAATTCATTTGCATATTTTACGAGCTTTTTTCATTGTGTATACGCACACGCACTGCTTAAATCCGAACACACTAAAATTAGATCCACTTTCATTTGGATATGAAGCAGAAGACTTACTCATGCCAGAAAAAGTGAAAATTTTTTTCCCACCCATTACTGAACTTGTACCTAGCTGCACATGTACAACATGTACAATAAATTGTATTTGCGTGACTAGTGGAGTAGGATGTTGTAAGTTTTGTAACTGCCAGGATAAGAAAAAGTGCCGCAACAAATACAATGATAATGAATATTGATTACTCTACTTAAAAATTTTTTTAAATAATATCATTATTTAGTTTCAATTTTTTTTTTCAAGCTTGATTTGGAAATTTTTAAATATTAGAAATCATTAAGTTTATTATTGTTCAGAAACATTTTACTCAAGTCTTGTGTATTGTTGTGTAAAGTTATGAAAAATACAAATTAATTGCTTATTTATTAATATAATAGAATATTATAGTACGAGTCCAGTGAGGTCACCAGGGCTTTTTAAAGTGTGAACCAACGCACGAGTTTCTTTGAGAGCCCTGCGGGCCAGTTGCACCCGTCCCATAAACTTTTTTATAGAACCACAGCCGAAAAAGTCGATTGAAAATCGATTTTGAGGCTACAGTAGTATAAAAACACATCCCATGCTATTTGAATGCTTCAGTGCCTCGTTAGAGCAACCTGTAAGAGTGCAACCCGCCGTACAGACGGGGAAGTAGGGTCCTACATTTACACTAACCTCGGAACTGCTAAGTTAATTATTGCTAACTATTAAACGCTTAATTTTCATACTTTCAACCATGATTTTCGTGATCAGCGGATCGAAATTAGCAAAAATAGCCTTCTTCTTCCCGGGGGGGAGAAATTCTCACGAAAACCTTATTAGCGACCAGACTATACTCACTAAAGGCCATCACAGGAACTCGCGCGATGCGAGAATTCGCGCATCTCGCATCGCGCGAGTTCCTGTGATGGCCTTAACTCTTTGTTATTTTGTTATGCAAAAAAGTCGAAAATGTTTAAAAAAATATAATTTTTATGTATGAAACGAGAGGGCGCAAAACTCGCTAATATTAAAATGGAAAAGTTTGTTAAATTTTTTTAGATTTTATGAAAATATTTGAAAAAATTAAATTTTTATGTGCGAAACGAGAGGGCGAAAAACTCGCTTATATTAAAATGAAAAGTTTGTTAAATTTGTTTAGATTTTATGAAAGTATTTGAAAAAATTTAGCTTTTATGTAAAACGAGAGGGCGCAAATCTTGCTCGAAAAGTTAGAACTGCACGGACTTTTTTTAAGTAGCTTAAAAAATTTATAAAAATACTAAAATTTATTTCAAACTTTGATTAATTATTCACGATGATTAATTCACTAATCCCAATGTTTTTGTAAGAAAAAAATTTATTTAAAAATTTTAAAAAGCTTTTTAAACTTGGTTCTGAATCTCAAAAAATCCAAAAATTAGTTTTTTGATTCTATCCAAACTTAAACTTACCGGCTTTTTCTGAATCTAGGATATTGAATTGATGTTTCCTTTTAAAAACATGAGAGGAGAGAGATTCTTAGGGCCCAAAATAAGGCCCATCTTTTTGGGCCCATTTTTTTCCAAAATTTCAAACCAAAAAACTTTCTCAATACGCGTGCTACAAAAAATGCATTTTTTTCCACGAATAATCCTGTCAAAACTGAGCGGACTTTAAGGGGGCTTAGTGGGTCTCAATAAGACCCAAAAGTTTTTTTCGAAAAATACCTAAAAATCGTAAAATTTTCCGCTCTTTCCGAACCCATGGTCTAAAATAAGGGTTCCCGTTTGAAAAAATGGACTTTGGTTCCATAGGGCCCAAAATAAGACCCCGGGCTCCATTATTTAGGGCCTATTTTTTCAAAAATTTTGAACCAAAAAACTTTCCCAATGCATGTACAATACAAAAAATGCGTTATTTTCGAGTTAATTTTTGTTTAAAAGAAATGGGCCTCATGAAGGCCTTGTAAGCCCTGCATGCTTCATAGAGCCCCTAAAAAATTTTCAAAAAACCTCAAAATCGTAAAATTTTCTACTCTTTCCGAATCCGGGGTCAAGAATAGGAATTCTTATTAAAGGGGGGGGGTATACCCTAAGCAACTTTAAAAAATCCATTTTTTTTTTTTTTTTTTTTCTTAAAGTACAACATCTCAAGAATGTTATGTCAAAATTTCAAGTCATTCTGAGTCGATCTCAGAAAGTTACAGCAGTTTTCGTGCAATGATCGAGGATGAAAGCCGTATAGACAAAGCTGAGAAAGAAGCTACCAAAGAGAGTAAAGATGCCAGGGTTAAGCGTAGGAGGAAAGAAAAACAAGCTGAAGACGAAACAGAAGCAGCAGAAGAAGTGCTTTATGGTGCAGGAATCGATGATTCCTTTTAAGGTAAAAAAAAAAAAATTTCATTACTTTTATCTTGTTCAAAACTTTAAACGCGTTTTTCTCAAAACTAGTCTTTTTAAAGCCGGTGAGGAAAATATCTCGGCGACAGCTGCACCGATCGTTCTGAAATTTTGAGGATTTCTTTAATATATATTTTTCCAGGTATTAACACGAGGATTTTAAAAAATTTTCATTTTTACGGCTGTGGCGTCAACAAAATGGCGGATTTTTTAGCCGAAAAAACGGTTTTTCACTTTAAACAACCACCAAATCGTCAAAAATGAAAAAAAAAAAATCCTCGAGTTATTTCCAAGATAAACTTGTCTTCTAACAGAATCTTTTTTCAAAATTGATTTTAGGTGATCCTGAACAAAATGGCGTTCCTACCGTAAAAAATCGAAAAGCGAAGGCGTCGCCGAAAAAGTACTGGCATCGGCTTATTTATTAATATTTTTACTTGAAAAAATTATGGAAGGTAGTTGAAATGTATAATTATATGGTGAATAAATGACTTAAATAATATTAACCGTTTTTTCAATATAAATTCCCAAAAATTACCTTTTTTTTAGCCTCTTAGGGTATACCCCCCCCCCCCCTTAAAAAAACAAAGTAAGGACCCGTAGGGCCCAAACTAAGCCATCAGGCCCAATGTTTTTGGGCCCATTTGATCAGTTCCAAAAAATCATGAAACTTTGGTCTCTACATTTTTTTCAATTTGGGCCTTTCCAAGCGAGTTATTCGAGTGGATCGATTAAAATGACTCACCCTGCATATGGGTCAAACTAATACTTTTTTAAAAAACCGTCCGCACGAGGTTGATAGATCTTTCTGAAATCTTTCTGAAGTACCATTCAAAACAAGACTTTTTCCGCAAACTAGAGGTCGCTATCACATTTCTACTTGTAGGGTCGACCGGAGGTCTTGCTTAATTAGAGGAGCCCTACACTCCAAGTAGTATGAATCAATGAGTAGACAAGTAGATACTGGTAAATATAATCTTTATTATCAATCGGCTACAAGCCGACAAGGCACAGAGCGTGGTGCTTGTCGGGCGGCTCGAGGCATACTGAAGTGCACGGCAGGCTCGACGCAGCGAGCAGCGCAGGTAGCTTGGCTGCTTCATACACTCTCTCGCAATCTATCTCACTCGCTCGCGCTCGGCTCGGCGAGGCCGAGCCCACATACTGCGTGCGGCGTCGTTGTGAAATACGAAAAAAGACCTATTTTAGTGGTATTTTGAAGCTTTCTTTGGAAAATCATAAGTTTAGTTTAAAACAAGATAATGACATGTGGTTTGCGTCAAAATTTTGTCTGAGACAAGTTATTTTAGTAAAAAATATAATAATATATTTTCACGCTTGTTTTCCTATGTACAGAATACCTTGATCAAATGTTATTTTTACTCGTTTTTGTCCTATCTTCAATTGAACGTAGCTTCATTTAGGTAATAATTTTTGGTATATCTAAAAATTGCAAAAAATTTTTCATAAAAAGACCAAAATTTTGCGATTCTTTAGGACTCTGTGGGATCTTCCATTACCAAGATACAGCCGTTTGAAAATTTTAAAAAACTCAAAAAACGCGTTTTTTGCGAGTTTTAAGGGCTGTTTTGCTCTGATTCCCCGATGATTTTTTTTTTTAACTGTATGGAGAGATACTTCAAAGGATCTTCAACAAGAACACAGCAGTTTTTTTTTGACATATTTTTTTTTATTGGGGAGCAATTCTCTCTCGCACTTGTATAAAATATGGCGGTTAACCTAATATTTTAGTGTTTGTTGATTTTTTTAACTATCTTACGCGGTCTACGAAAGATTCATTCTGGTCGAAAAACGTGTATTGAATATTTTACTATGTCTTGTTCGAACTCTCGTCCGGGTAGGAAATGTTTGTCAACAGCACAAGTAGTGGGCGTGTCATGTGAGAAAGCTCGATTCTCGGAGCTTCGAGGTTATGGATGGAGAGGACCAAGAACACCCTCGAGTCATCACCAGGAAGCTGATATAATACACCAAGAGGCAGCGACTGAGTCCTGTCGCTTCTGATAGCACAATCCAAGTACAGCGCTGTCCGGTTCAACCCAACGCTCACGCTCAAATCAGCTCAGCCTCGATCAGCATTTCTTCTCATGTTTACCTCGTACTTTTCTAAGCGACAAATAAGGTGGCTTGATAATCTACCTCATTGTGAACAAATTCAAAACAGTTTTGATTAGCCGAGAAGGGATCATCATAAAATCACTTGGAGACGTCGTCAAGCAGGCGTTCAAAATACCCGGACTCGGTCAAGCGCCAAGCGCTTGAACTACACCGCCAAGGCCGCAAAAGCGCAGAAATAAGCCGCGAGCTTGGGCCCCCCGCCCCAAACATCTGGTCATGGATCAGGGCCTCCAAGGGTAGCAATACAAGTCACGACACAACAAACGTCGTGGTGGCAGCAACAACATCAGCCCAGACAAATGCTCAGACCAGTTGGTCGCAGACGAGTCCCCGTCATCGACAGCAGCCCCAGTAGCAGCGAGACCAGCTTCGCCGCCCGGACATCATCCTCGGCCAAACTAGCACTCCACTGGCAGGGCTGACGAGGACCAAGCGTCTCAGTCAAGAGGCCACCAGATCCAAGGTCTCGTCAGCCCATAAGGAGGCTACATCACCATCCAGGGGTCAGCAGAGGGCGCGGAGGACAATACTCCGGGACATGGGGACACGCGTCACCGGGAAGCAACGAGCACCACCAACGCTGCCAAAGTCGTCGTCATTGACGCCCGCAACCACCAGCACAGCTAGCGCCACCATGAGACTCTTCATAACACCTGTGGGGGTGATGCTGGACACTCAGACCAGCCACACTGCATCGCCATCCCTTTGGTGTCTCAAACTGCCGTCGACGGCCACCACAAACACGGTCACGTCGTGCACGACAACGACGACCAACACGAGCCCGGTGATGTCAGCGACCCTCTACTTGCCACCGACACCGCAGTTCGCCGCCAAGCTACCACTATCTTCACAGGCGGCAACACCTGAGGGCACATTGGTCGCCGGGGGCACAAGAAGGAATACTCCTGGTAGCCCACCATCATCATCGAAGTGGAGCACGACGTTGAGGCGCTCTAGCAGGGGAGGAGGTAGCAGCAATAACATCAGCAACGCCGTATCTCTCAATTTTTTGTCACATAATACTTTTGACTGTCTCGGCGTCTGCGACCGTGACACTGATGTTTCTTACGATTTCAAGGACGTGTCACAATCCAGGGTTGATTTTCGGGAGACCCCCCTACTGTCTCTCCTGACGCGGAGGGTGGCGCCGGAAGAGAATCGGCTCCTGCACCGGGTGCTGCTCTTGGACCAGAACTCCCTGTAGCCGGAGTCCCACCACCAGCTTTTTTTTTCTCATACCCCGCGGGGCGGAAGCCCCACTCCTCCTGACTTTCTTACCACATTAACTCTGAAGGACCCAGTTGAACGCCCAATTCGGACCCACAATGCCCCTCGCCAACGTAGCCGGCGCAGGGGTCGTAATCATGGTCCATCAGAGGACCAGGGAGCGTTCATTGAACTTGCAAATCTAGCGTGGGATGCCCTTTAGCTGGAGGAGGCTGCCCTTCAAGCTGTTGTATTTCTGTCCAGGATGACGAGTCAGAAGGGGCGACATACCCACCACCGGAGGTGCCTCGTCCGCAGTCGTGGTGGTTGTCGACGGAGGCTAAGGAGATCCGGATGCCGTGACCACCTGCATCAGGACAGCGGATGGCATCATCAAGCCCATCTCCATTGACTCGGGCGTGAAGCAAGGATGTCACATGAGCCCGATAGTTTTTAACCTCACTCTGGAGCCTGTTATTAGGGCAGTTGCGGCTTCAGGTGGGGGCTACGAACTTGCGGGAGAGGTTTTCACCGATCTCGACTATGCAGATGACATGGGTCTCATTGTAGACTCGCCTGAGGCGATGAGAATCCTCCTGAGATCTGCGGAGGACGCTGCTGTGGCTGTAGGCCTCACCTTCAACCCTGCAAAATCTGCCACCCTACACCTGAAAGGCAGGGGTGTCGATGCGGTCAAGAGAACGCAGTTCAGCATACACCCCAATGGAATTTAAAGTCAAGCAGACGCCGTATACCATCATAGAAGAGCTGTCAGTGGACATCCATGCGGTCGACGGTTCACTGCTGCCCCTTGGCAGAAACTTAAGACCGTGGCTACCTTTATCCTGCCACGAATGGACTTTTGTCTGAGAGGGTTGGATGTGAGAAAAGGTCCTCTCGGGGAGGCCGACAGGGAGTTGAAAAGGATTGCCAAGAGATGGATAAATCTGCCCCGAAGTGCGAGCGCCAAATTGGTCTTCCTCCCTCCATACATGGGGGGTGGAGGGCTTTTGCCCGCAGACACGGCCGAAATTCTTACCATCTTTCATGCCTTCAAGCCCTTGAGCTCTAAGGACACAAGCATGGCTAATGTGGCCATGTTTACGTTGCGGGAGACCGTAGCTAAACGAGTGGGTGACCCCGCCGACGAGCATGACATGGCAAACTATCTGTTGGGCTCGCTAGAGGGGGAATTCGCTTGACCATTAAGAGGTTCCTCACTTTGGTTGAGGGCCAGAAACGCGACCAGAAGGATGTCCTCTGCCTTGGGTCTGAAATGGAGGTCGACTGCCGAGCGTGCTGAACTCTCATTGGAGTTCTACCGCCCAGGCAACAGGGACGACAATGTCATCATCATCCTACCCATGGCTCGCGGAAAGGTCGTACGGAGACTGAGGGCCCCACTGGTGGAGCACTACGAGGAAAGAGTTCTTGGCAAGCCAGATCAAGGCAAGGTCCTCGAGGTAACTGGCCGGAGTGCGGTGAGCAATCACTTCCTCCGCACCGGCAGTTTCACCCGCTTCGCTGACTGGCGTTTTGTCCACCGAGCTCACCTGGGGGTAGTGTGTTTTAACGCCACCATGCGATGGAAAGCTCCTGGGGTTGGCAGGCAATACAGGAAATGCGGTAACCTTGAGACACTGCCTCATGTGCTCCAGCACTGCGGCGTACACTCTGACGCTCGCACCAAACGCCATGATGCCATCCTGGACAAGCTCACCAAGGCCAGTAATGTACCCGGGGGAATCAGGGTAAATCGAGCCATCAGGGGTGTTGACGGGGAGTTTGCCAGAGGCCTGATCTGGTGATCTGGAACGAGATCGAGAGAAAGATCACGATCGTTGATGTAGCCATGCCGTTTGAAAACCGGATGGAGGGATTCTGTGAAGCGAGAGCAGGGAAGCTTACTAAGTACCGCCCGCTCGCTGAGAACTTGCAACGGCAGGACTACACGGTCGTAGTGGAAGCGTTCGTCGTCGGCGCGCTTGGGGGCTGGGACCCAGGCAACAAGCGGGTCATGGAACTTCTCAGCATCAGCGCATTTTATGCACGGATGATGAGAAGGCTCATGATCAGCGAAACTGTTAAATGGTCCCGGAACATTTATGTAGACACCTAACGGGGGTCAAGCAATATTGACTTTGTTCTTTCATAGTTTGTTTTATTATTTGTTATGTTGCTGCTTTGTGTGATTTAGCCTGGCCCCACCAAAGCGCGTACTTTATTCTTTTGTTGTACGTAGCGTTTTTGTCCTATTCTGCATTGTATTGTTACTGATTGATATTTATTTTATGCTGTGTATACGAATATACTCTAAGTATGATCTTTAAAAAATACTTTTAAAAAAGTAAGATTTACGGCGATTTGGTTTTTTTCAAAGGAGTCTAAATAAAAAGTTATACGCTTAATATAATAATCTTTTTTTAAAAATGAATTAATGAAAGAAGTGAAATCAAAAAATTTATTACGGACGACTTGAGGCTGAATAACTTATTATTTAAAAATAATTTTCTCTTCTAAAAGATGATTATATTATGTTGAATCACCTTCAATATACGTAAAGTTAACATTTTTCAATTATAGCACATACATGGGAAAACACATGCAAATTGCACACAACTCAAACAATTTTTAAAATTTAAAATTAAAATATGTTGTTAAGAAGCACACTGAGCATTCAAAATATAATTTAAAAAACACAGGTATCAATGCTTTTTTTCGAGATAATTTAGTTTCAAGAATATTAAATTTTTACAGGTCGAGTATAGCCACACATTGTGATTTAGTTGATTTCCAACTCAATTACAACATATTTTAATTCCAAAAATTGTTTGAGTTGTGTGCAATTTGCATGTGATTTCTCATGTATGCGCTGTAATTGAAAAATTGTTAACTTTACGTATATTGAAGGTGATTCAACATAATATAATCATCTTTCAGAAGAGAAAATTATTTTTAAATAATAAGTAATTCAGCCTCAAGTTGTCCGTAATAAATGATTTGATTTCACTTCTTCCATTAATTCATTTTCAAAAAAAGATAACTATATTTAGCGTATAACTTTTTATTTAGACTCCTTTTTAAAAAACCAATCGCCGTAAATATTACTTTTTTAAAAGTATTTTTTAAAGATTCTATTGCGTGAATTCGGTAAATATCTAAATGTATTTCCTTTTTGTCCACAAGATCAAAAAAACCAAACTCCATAAATACATCATTAATATTGTTGAAATATGTCTGAATAAATGATTTCACGATCTTAACAAATCCTAAATAATTTAACAATAACTAAGATATATTCAATTATTCTGATGTAAAACCATGACATAAACCAGAACCCATAAAAGTCCTAGGTAAATCAATTTCATATATAAAAAAAAAATTCAATTTAGTATTTACCTATTTTTTAAACGTACATTGCATAACTTTATTTTAATGTAAATTTACATTGAAATGTAGCAAATACTCATTTGTAACCATAAAATGATTTAAAAAAGATTAAAATTTTCAATGATTGGTTCATGTTAACTTAGATAAATCTAGTTCTTTTGTTTAAAATTTCTTTCATATAATTTTATCATTAGCAGGAACATATAAAAATTATAGACATAATTTATTGTTATGAACTACTTTTGAATTCGTTTTGCATACATAATAGATAGACAAACTTAATCCTTTTTAAAAATAATGGAGCAAATGCTCATCCGTACTTTAAAAATCCATGCCAAATAGAATTCATAAGTTTTGGTCCACTGGATACCTAGACCCAAAACTATCTATTTCTATTGTACTTTTTAATTCTTGTAAAAAAAAAACTAACCAATTTTAAAATTTAAAATCACTTTGGCCTCATAACTTAAGCTTGCTTACAGAAAACAAAAAAGATAACAATTTTTAATCATTGATTCATGTTGACTTGGATATATCTAGTTCTTTAGGTTTAAATTTCTTTCATATAATTTTATCATTAGCCAGAACACATAAAAATCATAGACATAATTTACTATTATGAAGTACTTTTGAATTCATTTTGCATACATAATTGATGGACAAACTAAATCCACTTTGAAAATAATGGAGCAAATGCTCATCCGTACTTTAAAAATCCATGCCAAATAGAATTCATAATTTTTGGTCCACTGGATACCTAGACCCAAAACTATCTATTTCTATTGTACTTTTTAATTCTTGTAAAAAAAATTAACCAATTTTAAAATGTAAAATTACTTTGGCAGCATAACTTAAGCTTGCATACAGAAAACAAAAAAGATAAAAATTTTTTATAATTGATTCATGTTGACTTGAATATACTTATCATTAACACTCTGAGTTAATGCAACAGTTACAATCAAACTAAAATTCATCGTCAGACATCAAGTTTATTTTAGAAAAAAGGTGGGACTACAAAACTTTCAGACATCAAGTTTATTTTTGAAAAAGGGTAGGATTACAAAACTTTAACAGTTCAAGTGTATTGGCTCAGAGCATATACATTTTTATGATGATTAAAATTAAGCGATAATGCGAATAACAATGACATTATGTCCTGCAATTGCACTTTTTGCAATTTGCAAGTTGGGTGGATTATAAAAGAGTCATTTGCAAGTTCAACCTGACACACACACAAACACACTCATTCAGAAAAAACTTTATTTTTAATATTGCCAATAGGCACCTCCAGCCATCAGGTCCCCAACACAACCACAGCACAATTATTATCAACTCACAGGGCACACCACAATAATTGAAAAATCTTTGATGATGAAGATCATAGAAAGACTGTAGAGATTATTTATTTCATACTCTTTTATTGAAATTAAACAAATTAATAATCATAAATTCTACCACTTATTTAATACATAATTAAAATAAGGGACTTCAGTACTGTTTTTTCTATAACAATCAATTATTTATAAAAAAATTATTGCTCATAACACATTACAAGCTGCTCTGCTCAGCGGCTCCGACGTCAGCTGTAGTCAGCTGTAAGTAGGGGCTGCTTGATACAGCGCCACCAGTAGCCTCATGGCTACAGGCCCAGGCCTACATGCTACCCAGCTGAAAAAATCCATATGGAAATCCGTAAGGAAACCCGTACGGGGAGCCATAAGGGTTCCTGTAAAGGATCCCATACGGGTTTCTGATACTGATATTTGGTCAGGGTTTCCGTACGGGTTTCCATATGGGTGTTTTTTTTTCATTTAATTTTATTTTCACATTATTTTTTTATTTATTTAATTTAATATTATTATTAGATATTGATATATTATTCTTTATAAGATTTAATTATTAATAATAAAATTATTTTGAATAAAATTATCGAAGAAAAAAATTTTGTTCGACTGAGATTCGAACCCACGACCCCAGGCATGGCAGGCAGACACTCTACCAACTGAGCCATTGAGCTAGCTTGCTCGAAGACTTTAATTAAACTACTTTAACAACTGTTTTATATTTGATTTTTAACTAGTCTCTCTCAGCGCGCAAACACGAGCAATTGTATTACATTATCTAAATCTAAAACAAATTTTGTCGAAGCTTCATCTAAATTAAAGGGCTTAACCGACAATAAGTTGTATATTGAAGGAGTTTAATTGAGGTCTTGATGCATGCTAGCTCAATGGCTCGGGTGGAAGAGTGTCTGCCTGTGATGCCTGGGGTCATGGGTTCGAATCTCAGTCGAACAAAATTTTTTTCTTCGATAATTTTATTCAAAATAATTTTATTATTAATAATTAAATCTCATAAAGAATAATATATCAATATCTAATAATAATATTAAATAAATAAAAAAATAGTGTGAAAATAAAATGAAAAGAAAAAAAAAAAAAAAAAAAAAAAAAAAAAAATCCGTATGGAAACCCGTGCGGAAACCCTGACCAAATATCAGTATCGGAAACCCGTATGGGATCCTTTACAGGAACCCTTATGGGTCCCCGTACGGGTTTCCTTACGGATTTCCATATGGATTTTTTCAGCTGGGTACCGTCTGCCGCTGTAGTAGTCTAGCCGCCATATAGAAGGTTTTACGTGCAAGTTCGCGCCACGACGGCAACCCTGGTTTAAAAGACGTATTTCGATATCCTCTTTCGAATTAACCAGGGTTGCCGTGCTCAAAATTACAATGACAACAATTAAACATCAATTTGTATATTTTTATCATACTTTATATACACGCAAGACCCCATCATATGTCATATGCGTCTTGGTGGAATGGTTAGAGGTCTTACCTCTGACCCGGGAGACCGGGGTTCCATTCCCAATACGATTGATTTTATTTTTTTTTTATTTTTGATTTAGGTTCGTTAAATAAAAAAAATTTTTATTTTTATTTAATAAATTTCTTTTTTATTTTATACCGTTGAACATATATACAATAATTATAATTCTTGAAAATCAGTATTTAAAAGCAAATAACTCTCAATTTAACTTAAATTACGTAAACAATGAAAATCTCTGTATCTGACAAAAATAAACGATAATTTTTAATCCGACATTGATTCTTCTAGGATGGATTCAGAATCGCAATCGTTAAATCCGCAGTCGTTGTATTTATTTTTGCACTTATCAGTCTTTTTGCAATAACAAAATGAACAGCCCGGTATACTAGCTGCAACTCAAAAGCTTTTTATAAAAAATTGATTAATTTTTTGAATATTTTATTTAAATTTTTAATGCAGATTTTCAAGAATTTTTTTTTATATATTTATATATGTTCAACGGTATAAAATAAAAAAAGAAAATTATTAAATAAAAATTAAAATTTTTTTTTATTTAACGAACCTAAAAAAAAAAAATCAATCGTGGTGGGAGTGGAACCCCGGTCTCCCGGGTCAGAGGTAAGACCTCTAACCATTCCACCAAGACACATATGCCATATGATGGGGTCTTGCGTATATATAAAGTATGATAAAAATATACAAATTGTTGTTTAATTGTTGTCATTGTAATTTTGAGCACGGCAACCCTGGTTAATTCGAAAGAGGACATCGAAATACGTCTTTTAAACCAGGGTTGCCGTCGTGGCGCGAACTTGCACGTAAAACCTTCTATATGGCGGCTAGACTATAGGTAAGCAGTAAGAGTGAGACAGCAAAAATAGACACGCCCGCCGCATACGTCACGTCTGGTTAAGTCTACAGAGAGCACAGGCAGAGAGACCGGATGCTCGAAACTGAAATCGAATTCCCCTGACTACCGTGAGCCAAAGGAAAATCAGCGTTTCGAAAAATGAAACGTTCATAACTTTTCAATGTGGGTTTTGTTCGAAATAATTTTTTTTTTTAATTACTCAGGGGATCATCAGCTACGCGCTGGATGTATAATATAAATGAAATAATCATCTTAAAATAGTTTTTCTTTGAAGCGTCCTAACCTAAAACCAAAAATCAAAGTATATAAAGCCCTGCAGGCTTTCGCGGCAGTCGGTTTAAAAAAAACCAAATCGCCGTTAAAGCCCGATTGGGCTTTAGGATTTTAGGCTTATTACCTGTTATGTTTCTTATAGCAGAACAGTCTTATTTATTTACCAATTTTTTTAGTGTGACTCAGTTGCTTAGCAATTACCTGCTTGTGATCCCCGATATTGACTGTGATCACTTTATAGTAAATATTTGACTGAGAATATATATGTAATATATTTGTATATGTAGGTAGTTATGGCAATTGTAAGATTGACATTATTTTGTTGACGTATTGCCAAATATATAGAACAATGGTCTGAGTGATGAGACTGAAAGAGATTTGACAGCAACTTATCTGTGATGCAAAAATTGTAAGATCTAACTACTGCCTAGTGCGAATGAACTATTTAAATCTTGAGAGAATACATTAGCAACATACCCACGCATGTACATAATTTGTACCCTCCTTCGGAGGGGAAGTTTTCTTTAATAAATTAATTAATAAACTAATTTATCTAATTTTACTATGACTCAAATATTTTTTAGTAATTTCCAGTCTTTCTTTCAAGTTTAAATTCGACGTTGTGTATGATAAGTTATGGTTTCTCCATAAGAGCACGTGTTAAACCGTGCAAAATTAAAATTGGTCAGCTCTTTTTTATTAGGGTCTATCATGCTCTAAAGTTTAAGGGCATCAAAATTACACTACTAGCAATATTTTGACCAAGTTTCGTGCCATTTTGATCTTTTATTCAAGGACTATATCTACGACCATAAATCAAAGTTAGGCTAACATCCAATTTTAATCAACTACTATAAAATTCATAGTTTTGTATTAAAAAAAACTTAAAAAGTTTTTTTTTATTAAAAATTCTTTGATAAAATATCTTTAAAATGAACAGTACGTCTAGTAAAAAAAGGTGAGTCCAAACAGTTAGGAACAGTATTTGAAGCTAACATAAAAATTTATCTTCAGTTAACTGAAACCACAAAAACAAATTTTTACTACTCATCATTGAATCATTGAAAATGTTGTGTAAAAACATAAAAATAAATAAATATTTTCTCAAATACTGAAGAATTTCTCAAATAACGGAACCATAACTTCATTAATTGCCGTTATAATCTATTATTGCAGCTGCTAATTGAGTAGAAAAACTTGTATTTGAAGAAAATAAAATAAAATAGGATTGCTCCCTAAGAAAAAAAAGACCCAATGTGTCCAAAAAAAAACTGCTGGTTCTTGTTTGGAGTCCTTTGAAGTATCTCTCCAGTAAAAAAATCAGGGCAAAACAGCCCTTAAAAAGCGCAGAAAACGCGTTTTTTGAGTTTTTTAAAATTTTCAAACGGTTGTATGTTGGAAGTGGAAGATCCCACAGAGTCCTGTAGATTCGCAAAATTTTGGTCTTTTTATGAAAAATTTTTTGCAATTTTGAGATATACCAAAAATTATTACCTAAATGAAGCTACATTCTATTGAAGATAGGACAAAAACGAGTAAAAATAACATTTGATAAAGGTATTCTGTACATAGAAAAACAAGTGTAAAAATTTGTTATTATTATTGTTTTAAACTAAAGTTATGATTTTTCAAAGAAAGCTTTAAAATACCACTAAAATAGGACTTTTTTCGTATTTCAAAACGACGCCCCACGCAGTAGAAATGTGATAGCAACCTCTAGTTTGCGGAAAAAGTCTTGTTTTGAATGGTACTTTACCGTCAGAAAGATCCATCAACCTCGTGTGGACGGTTTAAGAAAAAAGTATTAATTTGACCCATATATATTAGAGGGAATATCCCTCTTCTCGCTCCGCTCGCCAACCCCCCAGAATTATATGCTTGAATCTACGCTTGTACCTACACTTATACATTTACCCTTGTGTCTACCTCTGTGCCTACTCTAATAAATACCATTGTTTCTACTCTTATAGCTTGTGACTACGCCTGCGCCTTATTTTATGGGGGAAGAAAAACAACTATATAATATAGTTATATATATATACTAGGGGGGTACCCCCCTGCTCGCTTCGCTCGCCAACCCCCCAGAATTAAATGCTTGAATCTACACTATATATCTTTTCTAATAAAATAGTAATAAGTATACTTGAATTACAAATGAATTTATTTTCAACTTATTAATTTTAAATTACTTAATGCAGTTTTCCACACCACCCAGGAGGCACTTGCAAGGCGCGTTGGGTTTTTTTTTCAACAATTTTGAAAATTTTTTCATATTTAATTAAGAACAAAAAGAAACTATATGTGGAATCCTTTGCCAGTAGCCGTACAAACCACATATAATTCATTTTAAAAAACTTTTCTCTTTAATAATTTTCAATTCTATATTTATGAAAAAAAATAAATATTTATAATTATATTCTTCCGTTAAAATTTTTAATTTTTTTATTTAATAATTTTTAAATCTATTTTCTTGAAAAAAATATCTGTAATATCAAAAAATCTTCCGTTTTAATAATTCAATTATTTTTCATATATTATATAAATAGATTAAGCGGTCACTATCGTGACAAAAAATCCAAAAAGTGGTCACTATCCTGACTATAATTATAATATATTAATAAAATTATTTTTTAATGATAATTTTATGATTGTATTATTAAATTAAAAATTAATGTTATTTATTATAACATTATATTAAAAAAAATTATTTATCTCATGTGAGAGTTATTAACAATTTAATTTTAAGGCAAATATAAATTAATTACTATGTTACTATATTACTATATTACTTTTTTTTTTTTTATTAATCTATATCCTTTCATTAAATCTTCTAATTCCATAAGTTCGTTTTGATTTATTTGTTTTATATCATCTAATGTCTTAATTTTAATGTAATATGTAATTTCTGAAATACAAATTAAAATTTTATTTATGAATAAATTTTTATATAACTCATTCAAAGTATCCTCGATGAAATCAGTAATAAATTCGTTGTTGAAATCCTCGCCTTCATATTACTTTATATAAAATAAAAAAGAAGATATTGGCATTAACCTTGTCACAGGGCTCGAATTAAGGAATTTAATTCCTCGGAGGATCGTGATTGAACACGAGAACCCGCGGCGATCGTCGTCCGCACTCCTCCGGCCTGATGACAAAATGCACTTTCTGTGCACACGACAATCCGTCGATTTTTCTTCAATACCTGAAAAGAGGGGGGAAGACGCGTACGCGAACTAATGTTTTTATTACGCGGCGCGGCTGCTCTCCTTCGTCGGTAGTGGCGTGAGTTTACGTGGACCGATCGCAGGAACACGGGTTAATTAAATTAATGATAAAATGTAAATTTTAATAATTTTAATTAACAAGAAAAATAAATGAATCAAAAATTTACATAATATTCCAAATTAATTCTATCTGATTGTTTACAAACAATCCAACCCGAATGACTCGAAATCTTAAGTCGACGAAAATTGATTCTACAAAAATAAAGTTCGTCGTCTGTGTTGTGGTCGCTATCAACACACCGACACACACACACTCACTCGCGCTCGTCTGCTTGCTGCAGCGCGCCAAAAGAACAAAGGCTTGGACTAACTCCGATACAAAAATCTAAGTACTTCCTGTACTTCGCACACACTCTGACTCTAACCATCACACAAGCAAACATACAATGTCTAACCACTACGCGGACTTACTTTTCTAGCAGGTGCACCTTCGCTTGATGTAACAATAATTATAATAATTACAACTAGCCCGAATGGCTTCACACAAGACGACAATGCCTTCCAAGGCCGCACGCTGACTTTCCGTGAGATGTTCGCCTTCCCCGCTCCGATCCAATGACAACTGGATCACAGGAAAATCTACACAACTTCTCACTGATAACTTTATCTAACACACTCCAATAAAGTTATCTAACAACACAAAAAAGTAAATTCTATATTTGCTCTCGGATACACGTGTGATCGCGCCAAGCGCTAAACTTAGAGTAATGCTGATCGGTAGATCTCGTCATCACCTGACTTACCGATCCGCATCTGCGTTCCATAACAGTTAGCGCCGAATTCGAATTTAATCGACGCGGTAGCTGTTACAACCTAAGCTACTTATTTCTTTCTTAGCGACTATAGCGCTTAAAATAGTTATTTTTAAACTTTAATTCATATTTCATAACCTATAACAGCCAGAGACATGCTGATTGCAAAATAAAGGCATATACTGTATACATTGATTAACTTTGATTTTGACTACCGTCTGTAAAAACTATTTATTTGCATTTTATTCATTATGTTAAGGTAATTACCGCAAAAATTGAGTTTCTTAAAAAATCTCTATAACTTTGCACAGAGTTAGTTTCTTTGCGTCCGCAACATGTTAGTATTTTGCAAATAATTCCAAGCGGGGATAAATTTTGAGATATTAAGCTCAGAAGTTTCAACTTTTCACGTGTGATTCCTATGCTAAGCGCGTAAAATGGATCAAATTTAGAGGTTATTCTTCGATTGCAAATTCAATTTTCTTAAAATATTTAAAAAAAACAGATCTTCTTCAGCAACAGCTTTCAATTTTCCCTCCTGCTAGATTCTAATAACTATATTCTATGTTACCTATATATACATGAGTTGTAACTACCTTAACCGACCCCATAAGATCAATTCTAAATTTGTTGCAGATACAATTTCGATGTATGGCCGGAGGAATTTAAATTAGATGATTGATTATCGGAAGCACTAAAAATTGATTTTAATTATTTACACTAAAGCATGCAAAGCACTAAAAATTGATTTTAACTATTTTAATAATATTAATTTAAGGATGAAATTTTTATAATATTTATTTAAGTATGAAAATAAAATTTGAAATTTTTACCATTTGCAGTATTTTAACAAAAAATTTTGAGTTCCAACTTCAAAAATTGAGTTTAAATGTTGAGAACAAATTTTGCCAAAACCACACATGTCAGTGCTGTTAAAAAAAAATTAAATAATAAGAAATTAAAAAAAAATAAAAATAAAAAAAAAACTTAAATGTAAAAAATAAATTACTCAATTAGTTTTCCGCAATCAGGACAAACTTTTTTAAAAAAATCTTCAACACGAAATCTGCAACTCATTTTTACTTTTTAACACTTCAATATAAAGTTAATAATACAATTTTGTATAGATAGGTTATTGAAATAATTTTCAACGATAAAATAAAGAACCAGTGTCGAAAGCGATTATTTTTATGGCCCGGCGGATGGCTAAGTTCAGGTTATTGAAGTGAAAATTACCGGCGAGTGGTGAGATTCACGTTGAACTTGAAAAGATCGAACGTTATCGATGTTTGATCATTCAGCATTAAGAAAGTAATAAACTAAAAAAGATATAACTTTAAAAACCTGAAAAATGAAACATAAAAAAATTTTAAACCATCGCACCATAGGCGCAAGATTTAGTTGTTAAGAACTATACTGAAGTATAAGTTATAAAGAATATTTAAAAAAATTTTTAAAAAAGAACAGATCGATGAAGATGTTAAATTTTTTATTTCAATATTGTCAATTGAATATTGTTTATTTTAATATTGTTTGTTGAATATATTTTTATGGCCCGGCGGATGGCTAAGTTCAGGTTATTGAAGTGAAAATTACCGGCGAGTGGTGAGATTCACGTTGAACTTGAAAAGATCGAACGTTATCGATGTTTGATCATTCAGCATTAAGAAAGTAATAAACTAAAAAAGATATAACTTTAAAAACCTGAAAAATGAAACATAAAAAAATTTTAAACCATCTCACCATAGGCGCAAGATTTAGTTGTTAAGAACTATACTAAAGTATAATTTATAAAGAATATTTAAAAAAATTTTTAAAAAAGAACAGATCGATGAAGATGTTAAATTTTTTATTTAAATATTGTCAATTGAATATTGTTTATTTTAATATTGTTTGTTGAATATTAATGTAGTAATAGATTTAATTCGAGAAAGATAGGAAGAACGCTTAAAATTTATTTTTAAATTTGTAATTTATAATATGAATCCGATGAAGATTATTAGTCCAGAAAAAATTATTTTCAGTTTGTATTTATAGCTAAATTTATTTTATGGATTTAATTTAAAATATTTAAAATTTAAAATATTAACTTTTATGGATCTTCCTAACCTAACGAAATCCTTAACTGATCTTTAATTGGGTCGTTTACCTTAAATAACATTTTTACAAATGAGGAGGTTGTAAAAAAGAGAGAGGGTGGGAGCGGGGTGGGAGCGGGGTGGAAGCGGAATAAAAGTGCAGTTTTTGACCTATTTTACGGTATAAAATGAAGAATTAAGGGTGGGAGCGGGGTGGGAGCGGGGTGGAAGCGGGGTGGGAGAGGGTGGGAGCGGAATGGAGTGAGAAAAAAAAGGGCGAGAAAGGGCGGGGGTGGGAGCGGGGTGGGAGCGGAATAAAAATGCAGTTTTTGACCTATTTTACGGTCTAAAATGAAAAATTAAGGGTGGGAGCGGGGTGGGAGCGGGGTGGGAGCGAAGAGCAAATTACAACTATATAATATAGTAAGATATATATATGTTGCGGTCACTATCCGGACATTTCATATATACAGCGGTTACTATCCGGACATTTCAACACTATCCGGACAGTCAGGATAGTGTTTGGTCCCATTTTTTCCGAGACCAAATAAAAATGAGTTCCAGAAATTGGGTGATGGGTTATTTTGGTTGAACCGCGCAAACCTAGAAAATTTTTTTATTGATGGGTTATTTTGGAAAAAAAAATAAAAAAAAGATGGGTTATTTTGGTTTTTTTTAATACGTGGGTGGATTGCGCGTGATTTGCGCTTTAAGAGGGTGTATTATTGCTTTAGTAATTTATCATGCGGTATGTACAGTGGTCACTGTCCATATATATATATATATATATTATATATATATATGTTGCGATCACTATCCGGACATTTCATATATACAGCGGTTACTATCCGGACATTTCAACACTATCCGGACAGTCAGGATAGTGTTTAGTCCCATTTTTTCCGAGACCAAATAAAAATGAGTTCCAGGAATTGGGTGATGGGTTATTTTGGTTGAACCGCGCAAACCTAGAAAATTTTTTTATTAATGGGTTATTTTGGAAAAAAAAATAAAAAAAAGATGGGTTATTTTGGTTTTTTGAATACGTGGGTGGATTGCGCGTGATTTGCGCTTTAAGAGGGTGTATTATTGCTTTAGTAATTTATCGTGCGGTATGTACAGTGGTCACTGTCCGGCCTTCGCCTGTACATATAATATTATATATATACATATATACTAGGGGGTACCACCCTGATCGATTTGCTCGCCAACCCCCAGAAAAATTTTAAAAATATAAAAATAAGAAAAAAATAAACAAAAGTTAAAAAAAAAAAAAATTATGTAACATTTTCTCTCTGTGTTTGAAGGGCTTGAGACATAACTAAAGGAATTTTAAAGTGGATTTTTTGGAAATGAGGGAGGAGCACTTCAAAACAGTCGAAAAAACTTATATTTAACACTATTTGTAGCTCCTCTGGAAGGAGCACCTGAAAATTATGTGAAATATAAGGTTTTTTGACGCTTTTGAGGTGCTCCTCCCGGAGAAGCAATAATTTTAAAAAGCTCCTTCCTTTTAGAAATTATTGCTCCTCCGCGAGGAGCACCTCAAAACGTTTAAAAAAACCTTATATTTCACATAATTATAGGGCGCTCCTCCCAGCTCCTCCCAGATGAGCAAATTTTATTTAATCAAGGAATTTACATTTTTTTGAAATATGGAGAAGCAACAGAAGGGCTGAGCTGAATGGGAGGAGCACCATTTAACTATGTTAAACAAAAGGTTTTTTAAACGTTTTGAGGTGCTCCTCTGAGAGGAGCAATGAATAATTTGGGAGTAGCACGGGAGGAGGGCCCTAGAACTAAATAACTAGAAGGAATTTCTTTATAATTATGCTCGGTTAAGGAAGGAGGAGCAAAATGCCTTCAAAAACCCGTAAAAAAATAGTGCTCATCCCAGATTTAACTATATAATATAGGAATATGTACAGGGTTGGCCATTTTAAACGATACACCTTGATAACTCGCTTGGGAAGGCCCAAATCGAAAAAATGTAGAGACCAAAGTGTCATTTTTTTTTAGAACTAGTAAGATGGTCCCAAAAAAATTGGGCCCGGGGCCTCATTTTGAGCCTGACGGACCCAAACTTCGGTTTTTCAAATGGGAACTCCTATTTTTTACCTCGGATTCGAAAAAAGCGGGAAATTTTACGATTTTTAAGTATTTTTTGGAATTTTTTATTGGCCTTATTATTGGGCCATTTATCAATAACCTTAGATAACAGGAAAGAAATACAATTTAGTAAAACACATGCAACGGGGAGTTTATTTACACAAAATTATTGACCAGATGAGCCTAAAAATAGTGGGTTTCAAGCTTTATTTTGGGCCCCATGGGCCTTAAGTCCGTCTTTTAAACTGGTACTCCTTCGGAAAGTGTGAAAAATTTTACGATTCTTGAGTATTTTTCGGAAATTTCTTTTTTGGGCCTTATTAATGCCCATTTATCATTGAAATGGGGCTTATAAAAGTCTTATAAGCCCTGTCGGGCCTCTTGGGGGCCCAAAAAAATTCCAAAAAATACCTACAAATCGTAAAATTTTCCGCTCTTTTTGAATCCGAGGTCAAAAAAAGGGGTTCCCATTTGAAAAACCGGAGTTTGAGTCCATGGGGCCCAAAATAAGACCCCAGGCCCAATTTTTTTCTGCCCATCTTACTAGCCCCAAATAAAATGATACTTTGGTCCCTACATTTTTTTCGATTTGGGCCTTCCCAAGCGGTACCGCGACAATTCGTCAAGTGACAACTCGTCAAGCGACAATTCGTCAACGACAATTCGTCAACACGACAACTTGTCAAAATATATTATTTTATGCGTTCCTATGATTATGGCAAAGACCACGTTTAAGAAAATAAAAATCACTAAGTATTATTTGAAAAAAAAATACGTGGCGTGGGGCCCGAAGGGTCCCCGAAGAGGCGCGCCATAAAATTTAGTTCCAAGCAAAAACTAGTTCTATTTTGGTTATTTATGTATTGGGTTAATTTGTCAAAATATTTAGAGTATTTCAAACGTTTTTAGAAATGTTAATAGAATATCTACTATGTTGTTCAGTAAGATTTTGAATTTTAATAGAACACCTTTTATGTTTATAAACATTGTTATTATAAATATGAATTTAAATATTTTTCTTTGAAATTAAATCTTCTATAGTGAAATTTTATTTATATTTATTTAAAATATTAAATACCTAAATATTTTACTTTATAATTTGATGTTTTAGGAATTTTCAATTGACGAGTTGTCGCTTGATGAATTGTCGTTTGACGAGTTGTCGTGTTGACAAATTGTTGTTGTTGAGTTGTCGTTTTGATGAGTTGTCGGGGAATCTTCCCAAGCGAGTTATAAAGGTGGATCGATGAAAATTGCCCACCCTGTATATATATTGTTATAGTGCTTGAATTAATATAAGCAGAATGAGGATTACAGCTCAAGATGCTCGTTACTATATAAATTTGCCTATAAGCCAACTGCAGCAATCGGTTACCAGCCGATAATCTTCCTGAAAAAGGAAAAATCCCGATTGCATAAACAAATCCCTAAATGATTTGTTTAGTCGACAGGAGACAAGCTGCTCATCTATTTCAATAGTGGTCGCGGGCTATAGGATCGAACGCAGGAAAACACCGATTATCAAAACACATCTAAATGTATTTGATTTTATCTCTAGAAATTTAATAGAAAAGAACCTTAAAACTAATACAAATCATTTACTTAAATTAAATGTCGTCGTGACAGAATAAAAGCTGAGATCGAGAATAAAACGAATAAGTCCAACCCGAAATGTAAACAAGCCGCTCGGCTTTGTGCTGGTTAACGATTTTCTCGATCTCAATAGTACGCGCGAATACAAGCACTCAATTGGCAACGAGAAAGCGCGCGACAACAAAGAAAATCAGAGTATGAATTTCAACTCACAATTCGCTTGACAACGATTACTCTTCCACTCGCACACTCCATAATAAATCCTACTTACCTATTATTGAGGTGCACCTCTGCAATTCTTTGTCGCTAGGCTGTACGTAGCCGTCAGACACTAATCTGCTGCGGGTGTGTTCTAAAATGGCTGCTCAACCGTGGTGTCAGCCAGTTGTGTTGTGCCGCACGTAAAAGAAAACCCGCTGCAAGTGATCACAATCAGCAGGATGTTATTTGATTATCACAATACACTCCTCTGCACACTCACACACTTTTTAAATACCAGTAATTGCCAGAGAAATAATAATTTCATGGCGTTAATTCCAACGCGCGTGCACACGGTAGCTAGTTGAAATCAAGAGTGTCCTTTCTCTTTCCCTCTCTCCCTTCTCCGGCCTCCCGTCGTTCCTCCTCCTCTCGCTAGTGCTGCGTTCTAACGGTCGCATGATGATAGCGCGTGATTTCAATTTGACGGTTACAATATATATCTTACTATATTGTTATGAATGTGTACGAATTTGAAACGTATCTGAATGTCACGTCGTTGTCATGTATATATTCGAATGTTTATGTTGTTGTTCGTCCGTAAGCTTAGAGGTTCGGTCGCGATGTTGTTGAATGATTGAGTTGTAAATAAAGTTGAGTTTGTGTTTATAAAGTTGAAGTAGTTGTTTTATTTAATAATAACCTGCGTGGTTATTACAATATTATATAGTTGTTTTTCTTCTCCCACGCCCCCCCCCCCCATGCCCTCCTCACGCCCCCCACACGCCTTCCAAAAAAGTGCTTAACCAACCGTAAAAGTGTACCAAAATATGCTTATTACTATGTGTTTTAATTTTTCCTTTAATTGTATAATCACGCCCCCCGCACGCCCTTTTTTTACCCACGCCTTCCATTTTTGATATATGTTACCAGCTATGATAGAAATGTAAAAAGTAACTAGAAGTAAAATAGGGTTAGTCGGCAGTACTCAAAAAAGGAATTCAAAGGTAAAGTAACGGCAGAGGTCAGTAGCATATAAAAAATATTATAATACTATATTAGTATGCACCTCATCTCACCTCATGCACTAGTTAATGAAACAGATTTTTACAATGGCAAAAACCAAGATATGAACAATGATAGGCATGATTATTGTTAAAAGGATGGGTTCAAAGTTGCAAAGTGATCACAGTATTAGAAACAATTACAACTCTAAGAGTAATCAGGAGACACCATAAAAGGGTATCCACAAGAGTATGTTTGAAGGTATAAATAATTTTATGAACAAGAGAAAGTATTCAAAAATACACAATAGTAGGCAGAAGGGTAGGCACAATTGTAAGTAAAGGGTTGCGTATCTGTTATGTAAATGATGAGAAAGCTCGTCAATTGGAAGGTTTGTGCAAGGCGGGTGGATTTCCTTTGGTAAAATTGAACTCCAATCACCCTGAATCCTCAAAGACTGCCTACACAGACACCCAAGTTGACGGCACCATCTCATTTAGTGACTGTACTGCCAAAATTCTCGGACTAACTTGGACCCCTTAGCAGGACAATCAATTTCTCTCTGGCATTACCTTCAATCAAGAACACATTCATGGAATATACACATTCACTCGAATATATACATGACAACGACGTGACATTCATTTATACTCTCAGAAGTGACTCAAATCTTCGACCCCATCGGCATCATTTCACCTGTGATCATCTAGACAAAAATCTGCATACAAGAGCTATGACTACTCAAGTTGGCTTAGGACGAACCCGTGTCAGATACAATCAAAGCTAAGTGGCTCAAGATCAGGGATGATCTTCAGAACTTGGAAAAGGTCTCACTTCCTCGGTGGCTTGGAACCTTGTCACACTGCACCATCGAAATTCATGGTTTTTCGGATGCTTCTCAATATGCCATGGCTGCTGTTTAATATGTGCGCACTCACAGACCAACAGGTATCTCAATTTCATTTCTTTGTTCCAAGACACTGATGGCCCCACTCAAGTCTGTCTCAATCCCTCAACTGAAGTTAATTGCTGCTCACTTGCTCAGTAAATTGGTTAATCACTTTGTTGGTTCACTCAAATTGGAAATACGCTCTGTGACACTTTGGGCAGACTCAATGGTAGCGCTCACTTGGATCAACTCGCACCCATCACGCTGGAAGGAGTTTGTGCGTAACAAGGTACATTCCATTCAGGAATTGACATCATCTGCTCAGTGGAAGCATGTACCTCGAAAATTCTACCCAGCTGATTGTGTTTCTCGAGGATTGCTAACATCACAACTCATCGATCACAATCTCTGGTGAAATAGCCCTGAATGGCTAAAGCAATCAGAAGAACTCTGGCCTGCCAAACAAGAATTTCTTGATGAGCACACCCTTCCAGATCTCAAGAAAATTGCTCCAACAACAGCTGTTACCACTATGAGAGAGCATTGGGATCTTCTCTACAGGTATTCATCGCTCAAAAAATTATTCTTTGTGCATGGTGGCTTGCCAACAATTCAAAGGAGTCTTCATCGCTCACTCTCCGGTTATCTCGGCAGAAATTCTCAACAAAGCCAAGTCATTTTGAATCAAACATATTCAAGAAGTGGATTTCAAGGATGAGATTCTCATGGTTTCCAGCTCGACACTACCAAGGTCTCACGCTCTCAACAGGCTAATGCCATTTGTGGATGCACAGGGAATTCTCTGAGTAGGAGGTCATCTCAACGAGACGAATCTGAGTTATTCAATTAAACATCCAGCAATTCTTAATCAAAACACACCATTCACGAAACTCATCATAGGTCCGGCCTATCTGGACACACTCCATGGTGGAAGTCAGATCACTCTTGCCAAGATATGGCAGGAATACTGGATCCTTGGTGGCCGAGCTTCTGTCAAGTCTCACATAGTGTACTGTGTGATTTGTGCTAGACAGCGGGGGACTCGAGCTCGTCAACTTATGGGACAACTTGGAAAGGACGAGGTTTGAAAACCTACAAAGTTTGGATATGTGTTTTCGTCTGTTTTGTATCATCAGCTACTCACTTGAAAGCAGTCAGTGACTACTCTGCAGCGTACCGACGCTTCACATCTCGTCGTGGACCCCCCTCTCACTTGTACTCAGATTGTGGAACTAATCTTCAAGGAGCGGACAAGACGCACAAAAATTTCTGGCTTCAAGCTCAAAATAGAAGCTCAACTATGGGAACATTATTGGTTAACAACAAGACTCAGAGGGAGTTCAATCCACCAGCTTCCCCAGGTGGTAAGTGGAAATCGGTGGTAAAATTGGTAAAATTCCATCTCAACAGGACAGTTGGTGAAGCCTTCGTGACGTTCGAGGAGATTTCTTTGCTTCTAGCTCAGATCGAAGGTATCCTCAACTCACGCCCATTAGAACCTCTCAGCGACGATTCTGATGACTTGCAAGTAGTCACTCCTGGACACTTTCTCGTTGGCACAGCTCTCAACGCGATGCCAGAACCCAGTCTGTTGAACTTGTCAACTTCTCGATTGGATCGCTGGCAGTTGCTCCAGCAGATGATTCAGAGCTTTTGGAAGCAATGGTCTACTAGCTATCTGCATCATCTACAAACAGTCTCAAAATGGCAACACCCTTTTCATGAGCTCGGGTTGGCTCATTGGTTTTACTCACTAATGAAAATATGCCACCAAGCAAATGGCCTCTGGAAAAAGTAATTCAACTCCATCCAGGGCCAGATGGATTGGTTCGCGTGATTACACTCAAAACATCTACAACCACACTTAAAAGTCCAGTGGCAAAGTTGGTGATATTACCGGTCTACACAGCTCAGAATTAATCAACCCTCGGTTGATGGCGGGTGGCAATGTTACGAAGTGAAATTATTGTTCGCTCCGATCATGATCATGAGTTTGTGTGGGGACAAGCCCTATGTAAGCGAGTACTACCTATATATTGATTAAATAGTGCGTATACGTATGTTGTGTGAACAAGTGAGAGAGAAGATCCAAGTGAGCGGCCACGGAGTATAGAGTGTACTATACTCCGTGCGTACTACACAGTGACATTGGCTGCCATGGCAGCAGTTGAGTCACTTCCATATACTCAAGCGGATGGTATATTCACGCAGTGGCGTGAGAATATTGTCAAGTCTTTTACTATAAAACTCTGATTAACTTTATTCAGGTTTCTCATTTAACACCTGGTTCATTTCACCTCACCAGTCTGGGTCCATTTCCCCACATCCCCGACGTGATCGTTTTAAAAATTGGCGGGATCAACCTGGATGCTTGGATGAGGTGACAACAACAACAAACAACTGGTTCACCGGCTCGAGGAGCAATGGCACGCTTCCTCGCCGGGACAGGACTGTTCCTGGAACCTAGGTGACATCCAGCACAACTCTCTAGTTGAGCTCTGCAGCTCCTGGACCAACAGCACCACCGCAGCCTCCACACAACTCCATCGTCGTTTAGTGTATCAAACTCTAAGTGCGAAAGGTATTTGTATTTTGCGAGTGCAGTGCGAACTTTATTCGGTGTTAGCATCTATTTTTTTATAAACTTAGACACTTTGAGAGTGTGAATGACGTGACTTAGTTTAAAAATCGTGCGCCACGACCGAGAGCGGACGAAAGTCTGGCCCCCGTCTTGCAAGGTCTGCAAAACTGTTTAGATGTTGGATTTCGCTGCGAACTTATTACCCACCTCTCCACAGTTTCTCCACCTCTCGGATCACAAAGAATTATAGGGTACTGGTACTCGCACGCAGCTTGGGGCGCTCGTTTTTGGTGCTGCTGCTGTCGCTGACACCGCCGGCCTCGCGTGGGCCTTCTGTTTCTTCTTCACTTCTCCTTTTGGCGCTCTCATAGAAAGCACCAGAAAATTTTCCTCTGACCTTAAGTTGATTTTCTTTTTGTGTGTGATAACTTGGGCACATTTTTTTTTTTTTTCTTTTATTGTGCTGTGTTCCTGTTAAGGAGTGCTGTAATCCTGTTCATCTCAGTGAGCGCAATCAGTAATATTGCAGCCACTTCATCAACCTTGCAGCCGGCGTGTTCGCCGGCAATTTCATCTTTAGCGGATTGGAGAGCTCATCTTGCAAGACACCCCCATAAGACATCTCCAGATATTCTTCTGGCTCAAGTAACAATAACTTACTTGAGCCGCTCATTTTAGTTCGTGCCCAGTAATTGAATTTACTGTGCATTCTTCTCCTTTTTTTTGAATGTGCCAACTTGCACGCGGCCATTTTCCTTTTCTTTCTCTCAAGGCCATTCTCTGCTGCTACTTGGATTTCTCTTGGCCATCGCTCTCTCTCTCTCTTTCTCTTTTCAAGGCCGTACTCAGTGGTTTGTTAACATAATTACTATTCTACTTAACTCTTGTTTACCTTAAGAATTAATAGAATCAAAATTGTAAGGAGTTTTACTCAAATGATATTTCTCAAATTTGTTGGTTTCTTTTACACGGAAATCAATCTTAAAAACTCTTATTTCTGATATAAAACATTTCACTTTAATTTTTCCTTGGATTAATTTTAATTTAAACTGTATGAAACTCACCGAGTGTAATTTTATGATTATTTGAATTTTTTTTGTAAAATTAAGTGCTGTGTTTAAAATAAAATTAATTATCATTGTTTTTATTAAATTGTATCTTTCGTAAATTTTTCTTAACAACCCTCCTCTAATAGATTAATCCGGTAAATAAAAAATAAATTTGATAGACCTGTCAGTCCAGAACACTTATCAAAATCAAAATTAAATCAAATCAATATGAAAACGTCATCGTAACACTCGACCAAAATGTGAACATGTCAACCATCAGTTTTTCATCAACTTTCCTTACCTTACCAATCTTATAAAAGAATACTACCCTACCTTTGTAAATAGTTAACAAACCCATCACCTTTTTATGGCATGATGGCTCCACCCATTACACTTGTTAAGACCTCTTCATCACTCGCTCAATAGACAAAATACTACTCACAATCATCCACCCCTTTCGACCTAGGCCATGATATTATCTCTTTAAAACTCAATGTTAAACCTTCTTCCTGCCCTACTCACAAAATATCTGTACACATCCTTAAATTCATTGACCCTCATACCCTTCAAAACTTACTCATGACCGAACTATCCGCAGCTTTCCCTTCTCCACTCCATCTTGCAAATTGCTCGTACAATTTCACCCCTACTCACCTCCATCTGCTTGACGCACAAGCATCTGAAATAACTGGGATCATTTTTGCAGCTGTCTATACTCTTGCCCCACCCAAACTCCTTATGAAAAAACCCCCATAAAATCCTACAACACACTAGAAATTTATATAAAATAGAAATCCGTGATAGTCTATACAAACCTGCCATTAGATCAAAATCTATCTACTTATTCACCCAATATCATTCCCTCCAAAACAAAATAAATGATGACCTTGACCGACTTGAAAATACCAGTTTTGAGAACATCATTAAAAAACCCCCAATAACGCTGCCAAATGGCATGAAATTCGAAAAACCTACATTATGCATTTATTTTCCAATCTTCCTCACTCCTTTCACCTCATGATCTCATTGACATTCTATCTATTTAACCGTACCACCTTACTGTCTTTTGATTTCTACAAAACAATTTTGCTACAAAACTACATAAAACTATTTATTTTAAACCCCAAACCTTCAATAAAAACCGATCCAGGGCAGTGGGTCCTGACCATCTTTCGTCCTCAATGTTTAAACTCTCCCTCCCCTTGATTCTTCCCTACATTATCAAATTCATAAGCTTATCTCTCAAAACTGGCTACTTCCCCTCCAAATGGAAAAAATCCTCTATCGTACCTCTCGCTAAAATCTCTCATCCTAGTTTTATTCTTATCTTGCTGGCAGAAGCCAGTAAGAAAAAACGACCACCTGCAGAGGACTTCAACATTCTTGGTTTACTCTTTACATCCGCACTCTTACAACTGAAAGAGACCGACTCTATAGACGATACAAGCGCTCAAAACTTGACATTGAGCTCTACCTGTATAGACAGGCCCGTAACTTAGTTCATGAGCAGATTGAAGCAGTGAGACTCCATTTTTACTGAAACCAAATCAAGGAGCTGAGTGATCCTCAGCAGATCTGGAAAGAGCTCCGACATCTGGGTATCTCTCTCTCTCTCTCTCTCTTCTTCGAGAGCTTCTCAAGCTCTCGGCTACTCGGCTGGACGTACGTACACACGCTCTCGGTTTTTTTTTCCTAGTGTTTGAGTCTCGTTCCCGTGTTCGCTGAGAGATTTTTTCTTGTGTAGCGGTTCTCGTGCTACTTTAAGTGGATTGATCGACTTTTGTTTACTGTGGTGTTGCTCATAGTAATTTAACTTTGAAAAAACTTATTAAATTACACCAGTGCAAAGTGAGGTTAGTGCAAAATTTTGGCGGCATCAGTGTTTAGCCGCGCAAAGTGCCTTAAGTTCTATCTACAATAGTGAGCTCATAGCCATAGCAAATCCGCGCGAATTTTTGAATTATAGATAGGCTGCGCAATTGATACCTGGCAACCCGGCATACCTTGGAGCCTGTACGGTGTACTATAACCTTACACTGGTTGACTGTTTTGGCAACTGTCACCCCTTGTCTGCGGTTTTACGGCCTGACTATTCATAGTCTTCTACTACTTGCTAGCCTCTTTAGGTGGTCTATACCACACAGTGGTCTAACCAATTCTTGGCCTTTTCACTTACCTGTGGCCTGACCACTGGTTGACTAGTACTTCTTGTCCGTCATCTCGCTAGCTCTTTGTGCAGTACTGCGTGCTTGAGAGGTTAAGAGTAGCCAGTGATACTTAAAACTTCAGTCATGAACGGGAAAGATACTCCTCTCTGCGGCTCTTGTCACGGGCCCACGCGCACAAATGCGAAACTACACTGTTGCGACAATTGCAGCAAGCTCTACCATTCGCAGTGTGCTAAATTAGCAACTGTTATGCTGCATGGTAAGCAAGCGAAAGCCTGCACGTTCTGCATCACCCAGGTCGCGCCTGACAGGACTAGGTTGAACGACGCACCGAACACTCGTCTGCGCACAAACTCAGCCTCATCTGGTTCATCTAATACCTCGAATGCCGTAACTTCGGAGAATGTTGAGCCAGTAGCTAATGAGACACTTTTGAGAAGTATCCTGAATGAGCTTGGAAACCTGAAGACTTCCTTCAAGGAGCGCTTCGATGGAATTGACAACAAACTTGCTGATCTGGATGTCATCCCGAAGTTGGTAGCTCGAGTTGACACTGTTGAGGACCAGCTGGAAGATATAAAAGGTGAACTGGCTGAGCTGAAGGAGAAGTTTGAAAATCCGGAACTGTCTGCCACCCTCCACTGTGATACTGAGCTGTTAAATAAAATTCAACAAATTGAGAAAAAGAATGCCGCTCTCAGCTCTGATCTTGCTCGACTGAACGCGACGACACGTGCTACAAATTCCTCGGAGCTGGTAATTGGAGGTCTTGCTACTCCTCCTGGTGCCAACGTGAAATCACTTGTTCTCTCAGTACTCAAGACTCTGCGTCCGGATACTGAAGCCCGTGATATAGTGGGTGCAAGGATGCTCATCAGCAAGGCCACCACAAGGTCAACAACGTCAACTTCCACTTCAAACGCTGCAACGTCCTCAACTCAACTTCCAACCACAACCTCGCCTACGAATCGTCAGCAAAGTCGCCCACCATCGATTCTGGTTACACTTCACTCCAGAGCACTCATGCTAGAAATTATCCAGAGCAAAATTAAGTTGGGTAAGCTGCACACCTCTGCATTGTCATCGAATTTACCCCCTGAGATTGATCCCAACTCAATCTTGCCTGGACTGCTGAACCTGAACGAATTCCTTCCAAAGGAAGTTTTTGATTTGCATCGTGCTGTACGTGAGAAGGCGAGACAATCTGACTCTGGATTCATCAGCTTCATCCGCAGTGGCCGAATCTACGTTCGCAGGAAGAAGGGAGACACCCCTACACTCATCTCCAGCATTGAAGATTTGAATCGTTTTTTGTAATAACAGGTATGCTGACACATCTTCTCTCTCGCGGTAATATTACATTTTCATATTATCACTTCAGTATTCTTCACAGTATGCATCTTTCATCTCTCACCTCACATGTAACTACTTCTTCCTCTACTACATCCTATTTCAACCCGCTACTCTTTAGTTCTTCTTCATCTCATCCTCAATCATTCTCCCAGCCTCCTACACACTCTTTACACCAGAGGTCCGTGCGTGGCGGGGGCATGATGCTGCGTGTCTGCCATTTCAATGCTAACTCCCTTAAGGGACATATCGAGCCGGTTAGGCTGTTTCTTTTATCACAGCCCATGATACACGTGATCGCTGTTACTGAATCCCATTTGGGTCCTTCGATTGAGGATGCGCTTGTTGCTTTGGAGGGTTATACTCTTCTAAGGCATGACCGTAATAACCAGGGGGGCGGGGTGGCGCTTTATGTTCATCAATCTCTGTCAGTCAAACACCTCTGCTCGTCTTCCACTGAGTGGAACGGTAGGCCTGGTCATCCTGAGTATCTTCTAGCTGAGGTCTCTCTTGGAGGCACTGACCCCATATTTGTAGGTGTGGTGTATAGGCCCCCGCATGCCCCATTTGTCCTCGGGTCTGACTTTGTGTCCGACCTGCGTGATAGTATGCATGATTACGGCACCAAGGTCATACTCGGGGACTTTAACGCGGACCAGCTTTCAGACTCCCCTGATGCGAATTTTGTGCGTAATTTTATTGAGGAGAACTCTCTGTTCTCGGTTCCATTTGGGCCTACACACCACACCTCTCACTCGGATACTTGGCTTGACCTGGTTCTCGTTGACGCACTTGACACTGTGACTGACTATTGGAAGACAGAGACCCCTTTCGTTGCAGGACATGACCTACAGACTGTTACCCTTGACATTCAAACCCCACAACTTTTGGCTAATGATTTTACTTACAGGGACTTTAAATCTGTAGATGCTGGGGCTTTGAATAAATTTTTGCTTGACTGTGACTGGTCAGTATTCACGGATGAGTCGTATTCACTTAGTGAGAGGGTTGATTGCTTGTATTTTAATCTCAATGCTGCTCTTGATATCTTCGCTCCCCTAAAAACCCTCAAACAAAAGAAGAATCGCCATCCGTGGTTTACTAAGTACCACCGGGACCTATTGACTGAAAGAGACAGACTCTACAGACGTTACCGACGCTCAAGACTCGATATTGAACTGTTTTTATACAGACAGGCGCGAGATTTTGCACATGAAAGGATCGAGTCTGCGAGACTTGATTACTATTGGTGTAGGCTCAAGGACATCACTGATCCTCAGCAGCTCTGGAAGGAACTAAGGCGACTTGGTATCTCTTCCGGAGCGGATTCTAATTTGGGCGGGTTTTCAGTGGAAGATCTTAATGCTCACTTTGCCTCTGTTTCTTTTGATAGTATGGCGCCGGATCTCTCTCTCTTTCTGAATGACTTGGCAAGAGAGGAAGATCATGGTGGCTTCGCGTTTGTGGATGTGGCGTTGGACGAGATAGCACGTGCTATCAGTCAGTCGACATCCCAGGCAGTGGGCATTGACTCTCTTCTACAGAGCTTTATTCAGTCAGCTTTTCCATCTATTGGTCCTTTCATCTGCAAGATCTTTAATGCTTCCCTATCGACTTCGACTTTCCCTGAGCAGTGGAAGAGGTCGATGGTGATCGCACTGAATAAGACTCCCTCTCCGTCTTGCCTGAATGATTTTCGTCCCATCTCCCTGCTCAGTTTCATGTCGAAGATACTTGAGAGGCTTGTCCATAACCAGATTTCTACTTTTGTTGAATCGCAGGGTTTGATGGACGATAATCAGGCGGGTTTCAGGGCGGGACATAGTACACAGACAGCACTGCTTAAACTCACGGACGACATTCGAATCGGTATGGACAGGAGACAAATGACTGCGCTGCTACTTTTTGATTTTAGTAAAGCCTTCGATTCGGTCTCGCACGTAACATTGCTCAGGAAGCTGCAATCTCTGGGTTTTTCGCATGAGGTTTTGAGGTGGGTTGCCTCTTATCTGACTGGCCGCTCGCAGGCGGTAAGAGCGGAGGACGGCACTTTTACTTCTTTCCGTCTCCTTAATAAGGGTGTGCCTCAGGGCTCGGTGCTGGGTCCTCTGCTCTTCCTTCTGTTCATCGTTGATATTGCCCATGGCCTTGGCCCTGATGTCTGCTATGTGGTTTATGCGGATGATTTGCAGATTTACGTGCGGGGCCGACTTGAGGACATACATGCCACACTGGGAAGACTGAGCCGGGGTGCTGAGCACGTTGCTGACTGGGCTGCCGCCAATCAGCTGGTACTGAATGCTGGTAAGACCAAGGCAATGGTTTTTGGGACTCCGTCGTATGTCAATAGCTTTAATGAATTGGGAATTCATGACCTGCAGTTTGGCAGCTGCACTGGCCGTTTGTCCCCTCAGCGCGTAGTCTGGGGGTGGTGCTGGATTCTAAGCTGAGCTGGAAGGACCATGTTCGTTATGTCTCTCGGAGAGCCAATTCTCTTTTGTACCGTCTTAACCACTTCAGACGCAGCACCACCTTTCAACTGCGCAAGCACCTTATACAGACCCTGCTCTTTCCTATAATTGACTATTGTTCGCTTGTCTACTGTTATATCTCGGGTGAGCAGGATCTCGTATTACAGCGCTTGCTCAATCGCGAGATCAGGTACATCTTTGGGATCAGGAAGAGCGATCATGTCACACCTTATAGACGTGAGCTCGGCTGGCTTCGGGTGGCGGGCCGCAGAGTTTATTTTGCTGCCTGCTTGCTCTATAGAATCCTGCACACAGGTACTCCGTCTTATCTGGCGAATTTTTTTGTTGAAAAGCTCAGCTCACGTCCATTAAGGTTGGCTAATCCGCATGCACTTGATGCCTTGATTGTCCCCTCTTTCCGCACTAGATCTCTGGAGCGATCCTTCCATGTATCAACTACCTACTCCTGGAATACCATACCCTCAAATATTCGCCAATCTACATCCTTCACTTCATTCAAACACCTCATCAAATCGCACATCTTTACTACCGAGGGAGAAGATTAAGTTTTTCTACACTGTTGAACTCAAGATCTGTATGGAATAAATGTTAGTTTGTGATTCTCGGAGTGAATTCTAATACTGTTGAGACTGATAATGTTACCCTTGTTACTTTAATTTATAGATTGTATAGTATACCATTATATTCATTTATTACTTTTATTACTTTCATTGTTTTTCATTTTCATTGTTATTATTATTACTTATATTATTGTTATTTTATTCTATCTTATTTTATTTTATTATATTTTATTTCATTTTCATTTTCATTTTTATTTTATTTTATATTTATATTGAAATTATATCCTAATGTTGAACTTTGTGTATAATCTTATGTATTTTGTACAACATAATGTACATTTAATAAACGCATCAAAATCAAAAAAAAAAAATCTCTCTCTCTCAATGAAGAACTTAATACTCACTTTGCATCAGTGTCATTTGATCCTAGTGCTCCTGAGCTCTCTCAGTTTTTACAGGTTCTGTGTGGAGAGGAAAATGATTATGGCTGCTTTGAATTTTTAGCGGTAAATGTACAGGATGTTGCGAACGATATCAATAGGTCAAAATCACAGGCAGTGGGCGCTGATCGTCTCCCACAATGTTTCATCAAATCTGCGCTACCTACCATAGCTCTTTTCATCAGATCCATTTTTAACCAGTCACTATCACCATCCAGTTTTCCAAATCAATGAAAGAAATTGCCCGTTCTTTCACTTACAATTAATAAAACTCCATCATCGACAACCCTGAGTGATTTTCGGCCGATCTCACTTCTATGTTTCTTGTCCAAAGTCCTTGAAAAACTGGTCTTCGACAAAATTTTAACATTTGTGGAGGCTGAGAGTCTAATGGATATTCTACAGACTGGTTTTATGGTTTGATTTTATATTTCTGTATCGATGTATATATACAATACATTGACTTCACATCAAGAATAATCATTCACTCACACAAATTCAGAGAAAACTTCAATTTAAATGAGGACAAATAAACCTCCAAAGCTCCAACAGAAGATTTCACAATTTTATTGTAATCATGTATTAGTTAATTCAAAAATAACGCCTAGCTCAAGTAGTCAGTACGAGTTTCTGAATCGTGCGTAAGGAGTAATGGAGGAACAGTAAGGTTGTTTCAATAAAAGAGTTATTTTAGTACAGTTAAATTAATAAATTACAACAGTTCGCAATTCAGATTAAGCTTACTAATGACAACTGACAACAACAAAATAAATAAATTTTTGAACTGAAAAGAGAAAGTCATAAGACAGTTATGTTGAGTGTAGTTTTGTCAACTACACTCCGCGTTTGAAAAAAAAAACAGTTTGACTTACTATCACTTCTTGCACTCCGATGTTCGTTATGGAACAACAATCCTGCATTGACGCCACCGAGATCTGAGTTGGATTTTTGAAATTAAACTTAAATTTAGAGAAGTTGAGGATTGTTTAACTCCCGATTAGTGAGAAGATACAAACAAATTTTTTTTTTTTTTTTTTCTGTTTCAGGATAGAGGAGCGAGATAAGTATGAAATTAAGTTAGTACGTACGTACCGTCACTCATGAAATTTATATAGTAATGGCTTTAAAAGCGGATAGGCTTTGGCTGAAGATGTCGACCAAGATAGACGATACACTGGTGAGGTGGCACACGTTTTCAAGTCTTGGGACGATGGAAAATACGATGGTTAATAGGTTGAATCGCGCTTTCATTTCGTGGTCGTACATCAAACTTGCCAGTGTTTTTTGCTTTGTGGAATGAGCCATGCTGCGATAGTCGACTGAGAACTTTCTTAGGGTTACACTTTCTCTCCCTTGAACGATTTTCTTTACTTTGTCCTGGAATGTGCTGACAAAATTTTTAGCGCCGTTGGTGGTGGAGTGGAACGGCAGGAAATAACTTTGCTTTACTTCGAAATATTTCAAAAACTTGTTAAATTAGTTTCCATAAACTTGTTTAGAATCGTTCGAAGAATTTTTTAACCCGGAAAAAAACTTCAACTGTTTGTTATTTGCTGGTTGTGGTGCTTGGTACAGTGCCTTAACTTGTGATTTTGTCTTGTGAAGCCCGTTTTTATCGATGATAAAACCCAAGACTTCAGTTCTATTTTTCATGAGCCCGCATTCGTCTTTATTTAGAGATAGATATGCATTCTTTAGCCATTCGCAGACCACGCGTAAATTTCTCAAGTGCTCTTTGTCTGTTTTGTCCATCACACATACATGTATACGGAGTTTAAAAAGTTGAGTTTCTCCCATTTAAAATAGGAGCTGCTATGAACCTCATTCGATTGGGGAATCTCCTAACAAAAATAGGAGTTTCTCTTTTTTTTTTTGGGAATTATCCGTTTTTAAAATTTATCCCTTCTGACTAGGTTAGAATTTTCGAAGATGGTTCTCGAGAAGGTGTAGGAACTAGAAAATAACCTTTCAAACCCGGGTTAGCATATTGGGATGGCTTAAATTCATACTATTAAAAAAAATATCAAAAAAAAAATCATTTAAAGTATGAAAATTCATAAACCAAGAATTCTTCAATCAATTGATGTAATTATTCTTGAATTAATGTTTGCGTTCAAAAAAAAATAATATTAAAACATTTAAATAGTCAAATAATGATGTTGCTAGAGACTTATCAATGGTTAGTATTGTTTACTGTTTTAAAAATAATAAAGTTGTTGTTAAAAAAAAATTTACTGAACGTTAACAGCACGTGCGTACGTTCATGCGTACGCATTTGTGTACGCATGTGAGTACGCATCATATATTTTCACTAGGGTGGTAATTATAATCATGAAAACGAAATTCACTCAATCATCGAAGAGCTCCGAAAAGCTGGCTATATATATTGATCTGATTTCGATAATTCTACATCATTATCAAAATGAGTGTCGACGTGTTCAGACGTGCTTTAAAAAAGAATACAGAGGGCATTCGAGGTGCTCCAGGTATAGGTTATAAATTAACCGAAACCAGCCAGTTTAATGCAGAAGGCAAACGACTTTGCAACCTTCTTCTTCTTCTTCTTCTTCTTCTTCTTCTTCTTCTTCTTCTTCTTCTTCTTCTTCTCTCCTCCTCCTCCATAAACGCAACCTACCACATCGTATAGATCGTGAATACCGAAAAAATTATTGAAATCCGGTGCCATTTTTGCTTCTTTTTCAAAATTTTTACAGGACTTGAATCACCCTTTATACATAAGTTTGTACATTTGAGTCCATGCTTTCAATATCCACATCTTTGTTTGTCACAACCAGTTTCACAACTACAGGAAATTTTCTTTAGTAAATCGTCTGGTATTAATTTTTCAGCACTGAATTTTGGAGTCAAATTATTGTCGGCATCGTATTTCCAGCCTCATTCTGTTGCAGATTTTTAAACTCCTAACCACTTTTGAACTTGGTGATAAATAATTGTGTTGAACTGCAGCTGCTTCAGTTGGTGGTAGTTTGTCAAGTTTGAATCCAGATTTAAATGTTTTGGTCGTATAATTCTATTATCCGAGTTCATTGAGTGGTACATTTTTTTTTTTTTTTTTTTCGCAGAGTACATCTAGGCAATAAGCTCGCATCCATTTTTTTCAATCATTTTTTGCAATTGACGATTTTCATTTTCATTTCCAGCAGACTTGTAAAAAACTTCGACCAAGCTTGCTAAATTTGGATTTGAGAGTAATGATTTGACTACAGTTAATTTTCCTTTGCTGGAAAGTCCTGAAGTCGAATCACACCCCGTAAATGCATGCAAAAAAGCTATAATCTCGCGTGTTGAGTAAAAACTTAAATTTTTCTCGATTTAAGCATTTTTTCGCATTTTAAGTTCAAATCGCATTGAACTCAAAAACCACTAAATATTTTTTGACGAAATTTTAGCTTTATATTCTTGAACCCTTACCGCTGCCAACGGAGTTGTTTAAATATTTTTAAAAATTTTCAGAACCGAGTAATAAACATTTAAAAATAAAAGTAAGCACTTTATAACCAAAAACTTTAGATTAAAAAAGTAAGCATAAAAGTTCATATTTGAAAAAACTTTCAGCGAAGAAGTTTTTCATTAGGTCTTAAAGAACATTTTTGAAAAGTTTGAAAGAAATTGTTCAAACAAATAAAAATTGACAGCGTTTTTGAAAAAGCGGATGGGTCTGCCTGCATCAAGCTCCAGCGCTACAGCGCTGCAGCTGCAGCACTCGGCCGCGGCATATACCTATATAGGCTTTGGAAAAAATCAGAAACCTTCCGCCGATTTTTCGGGCGTAACTTCACCCAACTTTTTTCTCAGTATGCTTACCGGCGGGTTCTTTCCGCCGAGTTCTATGCGTGTGAGCAATATATTTATTACTAGGCCAGGTATGTGATTGTATTCCTACTACTTGTATTCCTACTTCTTCTGCCAGTAGTTGGAACTACTGGCAGAAGAATTCTAAACAAGCACAATAACAAAGCTTTGGAGGAGGGATAAAACATTTTCGTAGAGAAGAGAATATCGCTAAAAACCTTGAAAACTTATTTCCTTTTATTGATAGCTGAGGTTTGTTGAGAGCAAATAATGTGCTAAAGTTATTTTGAATGTAAAATTAACACAATCCTATTGGATGGAATACCCCCGCAGTGAAACTTTTGATTCGAAAATTCATATTTATAATCTCACGTTATTATCATGCGAATACTAAGATAGTCATAAATAAAATTCACCATGAGTGTCATATTTTCGGTTTACGAGTTTCGTTATGTTCAATAATTTATAAATGTTTGGTGCGAAAAATTTGGTATAGGAAACCGGTAAATCCCTCTTAGTCTAGCCGCCATATAGAAGGTTTTACGTGCAAGTTCACGCCACGACGGCAACCCTGGTTTAAAAGACGCATTTCGATGTCCTCTTTCGAATTAACCAGGGTTGCCGTGCTCAAAATTAAAATAACAACAATTAAACAACAATTTGTATATTTTCATCATACTTTATATACACGCAAGACTCCATCTTATGTCATATGCGTCTTGGTGGAATGGTTAGAGGTCTTACCTCTGACCCGGGAGACCGGGGCTCCATTCCCACCACAATTAATTTTTTTTTTTTTTTTTTTCTTCAGGTTCGTTAAATAAAAAAAAATTTAATTTTTATTTAATAATTTTCTTTTTTATTTTATACCGTTGAATATATACAATAATAATTTTTAATCTATATATATATATATGATCCATCCCATCTCAAATCGCACACCGCTCTGCCCAAAATTGGTTTGCACGGATTGAAACGTGTAAGGGCTTAAATGAAAGATAATTATACTGCATGTAAGTCTCGTCCTCGAGATCAAAGTGTAGTCACGTCAGTGGCACGGTCCATCCACAACATTTTTAAAGCAAATGTTCTAAAATACATGTACGTAACCTTCATGGCAACCCTCCCGCTGCAACTTCATTATGTTTTGTTGTGCGGTCCAAGCACAAGGTTAAATTATACTAATTTTATTTAATTAATAAATAAGACTTAACTTATTATAAAATGACAAGATCTCGATCCAGAGATCGTCATCGCCATCCTCGAGATCGGAAAAGAAAGAAAAATCGCACCAGGAGAAGGTCACGAGAGAGTTTTCTTTCTTCACGATCGAGATCGAGACGCAGGTCGTATTCGACTTCCTCATCATCATCCAGGTCGAAGTATCATGCTTCGAAATACCGTAATAGGAGACACTCATCGTACTCAAGCTACTCTGATTCTTCTGGAAGAGCGTCGCCTTACTCTAGGAGAAGGATGAGAGAGCTATCTCGCGGTAGGCGTTACGACAACGAAATTCGTAAACGCCACAAATATAACGACGAGCGCCAACGCAGTCGCGCATCGCCGTCGATTTCCTCGAGATCGAGCCGCTCACAAACTCCACGCTCGCAAATATCGCGCAAAGATAGTGATGCACATGATAAAACAAGTATGCCATCACTATACGCGATAAGGAAAACATATTTTCCTATACATGCAATTGTTGCTTCCGTAAATACCAGGTAACTAAAACTGATATGTTTTATTTCGACAGTTAATTTAGGAAAAGAGGTGAGCGACAAGAACGAAAACGAAAGGGTTAAGGACCAGCAGGAACAGGTTAAGGACCAAAATGAACCAGCTCATCCATCTGAGACAACTGCGGACGATGAAAACTTAAAACTACTCGGCGAAGTTACTAAAAAACTCGAAGCGGGACCTGAAATTCACGCTGCACTCGCGACTAGATGGACTGAAATTTTGGAAAACGGCATGAATGCGGAAATGAAAGAAAATTTGATAAAAAAATATCCAGCACCAAAAAATAGCGAGTATCTTAATAGTCCTGAAAATAATCCCCAAATTAGAAATATTTTACCAAAATTTAATGATAATAAAGATAATTTTAGTAAAAGCAGACAACAGCAGCTTGGCAGCGGTATCACTGCAGTTGCTCAAGTACTGACAAGTATTTTAAACATGAAAAAAGATGAAATTAATCCTGACACACAAGCTTGTTTCATAGAAAAATTAGGTGATGGCACCAGGATTTTGACTGATCTTTTTAATGAATTAAGCAAGCGACGTCGTTCATCAATTTATCCTGCCCTGAATTCTACTGCCAAAAAAGTTGCAGAAAACAGCAAAATTGATTTGTTTTTATTTGGAAAGGATTATTCTGAAAAATTAAAAAATGCCATGGATGTTGAAAAAGAAGGTAAAAACATCGCCAAAACTCCTGCTAACCAGAAGAAGAACACGACCCGCTACGATGCTGATTACAACAAATCCGACGCCGGTGCTACATCAAATAATCGTCCTTTAAACTCAAAATTCCTTCCCAGGAAAAACACCACGAAACCATCAAAACCGTACAACCAGGGAAGGAAACATCGATCGTACGGGAATTTTCGACATCAACGGAATCGTCGATAAATGTAAGTATTCCTCGTGTTGCAGGAAGGTTGAGAAATTTTTTGAAAAATTGGAAAAATATAACAGACGATGAAATAATATTACAATATATAAAAGGTTATAAAATACCGATAAAATTTGATGTAAATCAATCAGAGGTTCTGGAAGAACCCAAATTTTCAAATGATGATTTTTTACACTGTAAAAATGCTATCAAAACTCTTTTGCAAAAAGGAGCAATTCAAAAATGTTCTTATTGTAAAAATCAATTTTTATCCTCTTATTTTTTACGAGACAAGCCCGATGGAAGCAAAAGATTCATTCTTAACCTTAAAAATTTAAATAAATTAATAAAAAATGAACTCTTTAAAATGGAAGATAGAAAAACAGTCATATTTCTTTTAGAAAAAAATGATTATCTTGCTTCTATAGATTTACAAGATGCTTTTTTCTTAATTCCAGTCGATACAGAAAGCAGAAAATATTTAAGATTTTCTTTTGAGAACACTTTGTATGAATTTTGTTGTCTTCCATTTGGTTTAAACGTTTCTCCTTATATTTTTACAAAAATACTAAAACCAGTTGCTCAATACTTGAGATTGAAAAAGTTCAGATCAGTTTTCTATTTAGACGATATATTATTGTTTGGTAGAACTAAAATCGAATGTTTAAATAATATCAATGAAACTAGAAAATTACTCGGATTACTTGGATTTGTGTTAAATTTAAAAAAGTGTAATTTAAATCCATCTCAAAAATGTGATTACCTTGGCTTTACATTTGATTGAATTGATTATTCAATAAGTTTAACAGTTAAAAAACGTGTAAAGCTTCTTAATTTAGCAAAAATGTATTACAAAAAATCTAAATGTGAAATTAGGGAATGGGCCCAGTTTGTTGGTAATTTAGTTGCTGCTTCCCCAGCAATAAATTATAGTAATTTGTATTTAAAAAATTTCGAAAGATGTAAATATTTAGCACTAATTAAATTCAATGGTAATTATAATAAAAACTTAACTTTTTCAAATGAAATTTATGAGGATTTGGAATGGTGGATAGAAAAAATACCTTTCAGTAAAAAAAAAATAAAAGACAAAAATTTTAAACTTACAATTTTTTCGGACGCATCCCTTACTGGTTGGGGTATTTGTTGTGATAACAAAAAATCACACGGGTTTTGGAATGCTCAGGAAAAACTTCACCATATAAATTATTTGGAATTGAAAGCTGTTCAATACGGATTAAAATGTTTTGCGGGAAATTTAGATAACTGTGACATTTTATTACGAATCGACAATACAACAGCTATAAGCTATATTAACAAAATGGGCAGCATTCAATTTCTGGAACTATCAAACTTAAGTAGAGAAATTTGGAAATGGTGTGAAAAAAGAAATTTATACGTTTTTGCTTCTTACATAAAGTCGTCAGATAATGTAATCGCTGATGAACAATCTAGAATTATGTCGGTAGAGACCGAATGGTCTATTGCAGAATATGCATTTGAAATAATTTTGAATGATTTTGGTCTATTTGATATGGACTTATTTGCTTCTAAAATTAATAATAAATGCTCGAAATTTGTTTCATGGTACCCTGATCCTGAAGCTTTTGCGATCGATGCTTTTACTTTATCATGGTCAAACATATATTTTTATATATTTCCACCTTTTTCATTAATTTTAAAAATTTTGAGAAAAATATGACATGATAAAGAAAAAGGTGTCTTAGTTGTGCCTTACTGGCCTACACAAGCATGGTTTCCAATATTTTCAGACTTACAAATTTCTAAAATGATTAGATTGGAACCAAATAGAAAATTAATTTCTTCTCCTTTTAGGAAGGAGTATCCAACGTGGAAATCCCTTTCGTTAGTAGCCGCGATTTTATCAGGAGAGCATACGTAAAGCGTGGAATGCCAGAAGCAGCTATTGACACCATGATTGCGTCTCTATCATCGGCCACTCTACGTCAATACAATAAACCTTTGAAACTTTGGTCTGATTTTTGTACAAAAGAAAAAATTTGCCCCTTTGACGCTGAAATAATTAAAATCATTGAATTTTTAAATTTATGTTTTGAAAATATAAATAGTTACAGTACATTAAACTCTTACAGATCAGCAATTTCTTTAGTGACGACTAAAGATGTAGGCTTTGATTCAAACGTGAAAAGATTTTGTAAAGGAGCTGCTAATCTCAAACCTTTAGAGCGTAAATTTGATTATATTTACGATCCCAGTGTTGTCATAACTTATTTAGAATCATTATTCCGAATGAAAGTTTGTCAATAGAAAATTTAAGTAAGAAACTTGTAACTCTTTTGGCTTTGATTACAGCTCAACGCGTTCAAACTCTATCGCTGATCAAAATTTCTAATATAATTTTTGAAGAAAATCGGGCTCAAATTTTTATTACTGATAAGATTAAGACATCAAATTTCAATAAAACACAACCAATTCTAATAATTCCTAAATATTGTCAAAATGAAAAGGTTTGTGTGCTGTCAATTCTTAAATTTTACATTCAATTTACATCAAAAATCAGACCAAAAAATTGCGATAATTTAATATTAACTATAAAGAAACCTCACCATGCTGCGTCATCTCAAACCATAAGTACATGGATAAAATTAACATTGAAAAATAGTGGCGTAAATACTGATATTTTTACTGCACATAGCACTAGACACTAGTCTACGTCAGCAGCTGCTCGTAAGGGCGCTACGATTGAAATAATTAGGAAAGCGGTGGTTTGGACAAAAAATTCTAATGTATTTTATAAATTTTATAATCTTCCATTATGTGATGAACAAAATTTTGCGGATTTGATTTTGTAATATGAATATAGAAAAACAAATAAATAAAATAAGCACTTAAAAAAAAAAAAAAAAAAAAGAATATTGCACCCACTCTTTAAACAACTACACTTTGATCTCGAGGACGAGACTTACATGCAGTATAATTAAACAACTAAACGAACTTACCTGTAAGTGAAGTTCGATTGTAATTATACTCATAGTCTCGTCCGAAGAGATCATAACCCACCACACCCTAACTTATTGAGTTAAATCCCGCATGAACTATTATAGTTCATGTATGGGTGCCATTTAGACTTTGAACAAATGAAGTTGCAGCGGAAGGGTTGCCATGAAAGTTACGTACATGTATTTTGGAACATTTGCTTTAAAAATGTTGTGGATGGACCGTGCCACTGACGTGACTACACTTTGATCTCTTCGGAAGAGACTATGAGTATAATTACAATCGAACTTCACTTACAGGTAAGTTCGTTTAATTGTTTAATTTTATGTAGAATCGAAAGGTGAGTGGAATTTCATGAAATTTTGAAAATGGCGGCCGTGCCCATGCCATATATGACGAAAAACGCTGATTAAGTTTTTAAAAAGTGTAATAAAAAAAGTAATAAGCAATATTTTTTTCTCGAAATCGATGGATGAGTAGCGTTTGAGTTTACAGTAATGGAACGCATACGATTTTTTTGGAAATTCAAAATGGCGGATTCAATATGGCGTCCAAACTCCAAAAACAGTACTTTTAGTGACTTCATATCATTGATTACTTTAGACAAAGCATTAGAAGTGAATATTATATTTCAAAATCACGAATTACATTAAAATTTTTAATTTCCAGTCACCCACCAGTCATTTTGAATACAAAATGGCGGGAAATAACTCAAAGAACCACATTTTCCGAACTTTTTCAATATATTCTGAATGTTACAGATTATATAAACCGATAGATGAGTAGTGATTAAGTTTATACTGATGAAATGCATCCTTTCTTTTGAAAATTCAAAATGGCGGATCCAACATGGCGTCCCAACTATCAAAAAAGTACTTTAGAAGACTTTTTACCACTTGTTCGTTTTTCCGAAGCTTTTACTTTTTGAACTATCACTTTAAATTTAAAATTACAATAAATTTATCGTTCCCAGTGACCCGCGAAATATTTTGGATTTGAAATGGCGAAGAATCATCCAAAAAATCACATTTTTGGATTTTTGTTTTTGTTTTAAGCGTTACATATAATAAAATAAATAAATTTATTGAATTATTTAGACATGAGATTGGCAGATCTTGCGTATACTCAAATATTATTCTTTAATTAGAGAGATGTCAGTTTAGCTCGGGTCGTGGAGACTCGGGCATGGCGTTCAAATCATTGTACAAAGTCTGTATAGATCACTGAGCAGTGACTAAACTGGACCATGAGTCTAAAGTCAATAAATAAATTCAATTCAGTTCAATTCATATTATATTCTTTCATAAAGGTGTACTTTAATGGAAGTAGAAAATTGTAATCAAATTATAATTAAGAAAAATTTGTTGAAACAGGTTTTTATTACAAACTAACAAACATATTAACAAATAACATTTTAGGAACTAAAATTTACATCAAACAAAATTCCGTTGTATTTAAGTTAATACAAAATGCCTTTCAGATTTCTACAGTGTAGCCATCAGTTGTCAAGGAGTACTTTTTTACTAGTAGTCTATTATCACTTAGCGGAATGAATGCATGGCTGGTTGATATCTCAGGAATAGCTACTGCATTTTTGTACCTTGTCTTTAAGCGATTATTTATAGTTTCGTAATGCTTTTTATCATAACTGTAAAAGTGAATATTATCAAAATAATTTTTTGCCCAATCATACAGTTGATTCAAGTTTAAAATACTTTTATTTGATGGAGCTTGCAGACTTGCTCGTTTTGCATTGAATTTTAAAGAATTCCCAATTCCATTATGTGGACCCCGACCATGTGCAGTAACATGATAGTACCATTCAGCTTTCAAGCCGAAGTCTTTATAATGATGCATTAAATTACTAATGTTGGATTTATTCTTGAAATGCTGCTTTGCTCCATCAGAACCGTAAATAATTTTACATACACGATGATTTTTTTTTTATATGCTGAACTACTAAACTATTGCAAATATAAACCTCTGTTGTATCATGCTTTACTGAATCAGACAGAATGATTATATTATTGTGATGCAGTGTGTCATTTTCTCTGTAATAATAATCTACAGTATAGACTGAACATTGACTATTATTGTAATGGAATGATTGGACGGCGTTTTGTACATGGTACGTATAGTTTTCAGAAAAATCAATAAGCAAAAAGAATTCTCCTTTTTTCAAACTATTCTTGAATTGTCGATGTTGTTGATTAAGGAAGTCGTGTTTTTTTAATACTAGTAACTTGCTTCCAAACTCTTCTAAAAATTCTTCTGGGCTTCGTGTTCTTGTTTGCATTGTTGTTCGATCAGTCGACACCCAAGTACTATATAATATTTCTTGCGTATCTGATTCTTGCAAAGCCCATTGAAGATCTGTTTTAAGATCATCAACTCCAGGGCAAAATCCGCATTCACTCAGAAAACAATCATTTCTTGGGTTTCGACACACAATACGTTTAATACAACCTTGGAGATCAATAAGAGGAAACTCAAAACTTAGAGTCAATTCTTTTAAATCCAAAACTTCCACCATAAGTTCACAGTTCTGATGAATAACGCAAAGGCACACATTATGAGTTCCACTTTGTCCAGCAAAAACACAATTTTTCGGTCTCAAAGTCATAAATTTTGATAAACCTATTTTTACGTCTGGGTATTTCTCGCAAAATTTTGAGTGTATATCTTCCAGATTAAAAAAAAGCATTCTTTCTTGTTTTTTTATTTTTTCTTCATTTTCTTTAACTGACCTATGACGATTCATTCCTTTCAAAACACATGAAATTTCATCCGTTTCATAGAAATCTATAACCTTCTGAACTACATCATTTGAAATAGGATGTCCTGCTCGAGGGGGAGGTTTTGTGAAAGAGCCGTGAACCGTTTTTAAATCTTTGGCTTTTCTTACAGAATAAGTGCTTGTCTTAAACATAGCAGAAATTTTTCTGATTGACCATTTTGTTGGAAGAATAGTTAAAATAGTTATTCTATCTGGATCATTTTCTGGGAGAGAAGCCAACTTTTGTTTAAGCCCTTCCAAAATATCTGCTAAATCTTCTTCAATAGATGAACTTAGAGAACTATTTGAAGAAATATTTAAGCTGTCTTCTACATCCATACTACTGTTGATACTTTCAAAACTATCGGAGATCGAATCTGATAAATTAGTAGCAGACGAGTCAAGAGAAATAGTTGGGCGTGATAAATCGACTTCAGACGAGTCAAAAGACATATTAGAGCTAGAAATAATTTTTTCTTTGTCTTTATACCAATGTTTCCGAAACTTTTCACATATTTTGGTATTTTGTGATAAAGAAGGAAATCTTTGCAACAAGGTTTTTGGAGCATTGCAGATGTTACTCCCTTTGTGACCAAGCAGTTGGAAAGGATTCGAACATCGATCTGCTTTTCCATCGCTCATAATAAACTGCAAATAATTGAACAAAAAGGATGAACGAGAAAGATCAATAAGTATTTACAAAAAAAAGTAAAATTTTATCATCAATGTCAGTGGAAGCGCAGTTTCACAACAGCTGAATGTCAAAAACATTACGCTTCCACTGCCATCGGATAAAAAGTTTCAAAAACTTGAAGTTAAAAAAAAACATAATGATGTTATAATTCTTTAAAAAGAATCTCGGTTAATCATAAAGTAAATTTATCTCTAAATTTTTAATTTCATTGTTATTAAAAAAAAGTCTTACTATGGTTCTCTAAAAATTTATCACTCACTGTTAACTTATAATTCTTTGAATTCCTAATTTTTCTTCAATACTGTGAAAATGGATAGAATATTTACAAGCTTATCAACATCAGTACATAGTTGGTGATGAAGAAACCAATTTTATAAAAATTTTTCAAAAATCCAGGATCATTGTGATTAACGCCACTACAATAATTAAATTTTTTTTGTTAATCGATTAACAGTCAAAAAATTCAAGACTAATCATTTAAAATAATATTTTTTACCTAAATACATTATTTTAAAAAAACTAAACTTACAAAATGATAAAGTTTTTATCAATAATGGAACGTCTTATTTCAAAATAAGAGTTTGATTGGCTATCTTCTAGTGTAATAGTAATATATAAGGTTATATTAATACTGTTTTATTCGATTGAAATGGATAACTCAATCAAAAATTCAGTTTTGATTACTTAAACACTCTTTGTTCATACAATAGTTTGAACTAATTTTAAACATTTACGAGGTTAGTAAAGATTTTATTTATGAAAAATAAACTAAAGGTCTACGCATCATATTGACACATGTTACATTTAAATGTATAGGCACAAACCGTTTACTTCAGGTCTTTTATAAGAGCTAAATTGATGCTTCGTCAAGAACATGCCTTAAGTACTTACATTAAAACAAATAAATATAATGAGCATATGGCTTGTTAATAATTAACTTTTTAATACTAATAATTAAATTATAAATTAAAAAAATTAATAAAATAATATTATTATTATTATAAATTTTATTAGATTGATCTGTCTTATAATATATATCGATCAAAACAAAAACAAAAATCCAAAAATGTGATTTTTTGGATGATTCTTCGCCATTTCAAATCCAAAATATTTCGCGGGTCACTGTAGACGATAAATTTATTGTAATTTTAAATTTAAAGTGATAGTTCAAAAAGTAAAAGCTTCGGAAAAACGAATAAGTGGTAAAAAGTCTTCTAAAGTACTTTTTTGATAGTTGGGACGCCATGTTGGATCCGCCATTTTGAATTTTCAAAAAAAAGGATGCATTTCATCAGTATAAACTTAATGGCTACTCATCTATCCATTTATTCCATTTATATAATATGAAACATTCAGAATATGGGAAAAGTTCCTAAAATTGAGTTTTTTGAGTAAGTTTCCGCCATTTGGTATCGAAAATGGTTTTCAGGTCACTAAGATTGAAAAATTTTAAAGTAATTTGTAATTTTGAAATAAAATATTAACATGAAATACTTTGCACAAAGGAATCAGTGATAATAAGTCACTAATAGTACTGTTTTTGAGAGTTAGGACGCCATATTGGATCCGCCATTTTGAATTTTCAAAAATAAGGATGCGTTTCATCAGTATAAACTTAATCACTACTCATCTATCGGTTTATATAATCTGTAACATTCAGAATATATTGAAAAAGTTCGGAAAATGTGGTTCTTTGAGTTATTTCCCGCCATTTTGTATTCAAAATGACTGGTGGGTGACTGGAAATTAAAAATTTTAATGTAATTCGTGATTTTGAAATATAATATTCACTTCTAATGCTTTGTCTAAAGTAATCAATGATATGAAGTCACTAAAAGTACTGTTTTTGGAGTTTGGACGCCATATTGAATCCGCCATTTTGAATTTCCAAAAAAATCGTATGCGTTCCATTAATGTAAACTCAAACGCTACTCATCCATCGATTTTGAGAAAAAAATATTGCTTATTACTTTTTTTATTACACTTTTTAAAAACTTAATCAGCGTTTTTCGTCATATATTTCATGGGCACGGCCGCCATTTTCAAAATTTCATGAAATTCCACTCACCTTTCGATTCTACATAAAATTAAACAATTAAACGAACTTACCTGTAAGTGAAGTTCGATTGTAATTATACTCATAGTCTCTTCCGAAGAGATCAAAGTGTAGTCACGTCAGTGGCACGGTCCATCCACAACATTTTTAAAGCAAATGTTCCAAAATACATGTACGTAACTTTCATGGCAACCCTTCCGCTGCAACTTCATTTGTTCAAAGTCTAAATGGCACCCATACATGAACTATAATAGTTCATGCGGGATTTAACTCAATAAGTTAGGGTGTGGTGGGTTATGATCTCTTCGGACGAGACTATGAGTATAATTACAATCGAACTTCACTTACAGGTAAGTTCGTTTAGTTGTTTAATTATACTGCATGTAAGTCTCGTCCTCGAGATCAAAGTGTAGTTGTTTAAAGAGTGGGTGCAATATTCTTTTTTTTTTTTTTTTTTTTAAGTGCTTATTTTATTTATTTGTTTTTCTATATTCATATTACAAAATCAAATCCGCAAAATTTTGTTCATCACATAATGGAAGATTATAAAATTTATAAAATACATTAGAATTTTTTGTCCAAACCACCGCTTTCCTAATTATTTCAATCGTAGCGCCCTTACGAGCAGCTGCTGACGTAGACTAGTGTCTAGTGCTATGTGCAGTAAAAATATCAGTATTTACGCCACTATTTTTCAATGTTAATTTTATCTATGTACTTATGGTTTGAGATGACGCAGCATGGTGAGGTTTCTTTATAGTTAATATTAAATTATCGCAATTTTTTGGTCTGATTTTTGATGTAAATTGAATGTAAAATTTAAGAATTGACAGCACACAAACCTTTTCATTTTGACAATATTTAGGAATTATTAGAATTGGTTGTGTTTTATTGAAATTTGATGTCTTAATCTTATCAGTAATAAAAATTTGAGCCCGATTTTCTTCAAAAATTATATTAGAAATTTTGATCAGCGATAGAGTTTGAACGCGTTGAGCTGTAATCAAAGCCAAAAGAGTTACAAGTTTCTTACTTAAATTTTCTATTGACAAACTTTCATTCGGAATAATGATTCTAAATAAGTTATGACAACACTGGGATCGTAAATATAATCAAATTTACGCTCTAAAGGTTTGAGATTAGCAGCTCCTTTACAAAATCTTTTCACGTTTGAATCAAAGCCTACATCTTTAGTCGTCACTAAAGAAATTGCTGATCTGTAAGAGTTTAATGTACTGTAACTATTTATATTTTCAAAACATAAATTTAAAAATTCAATGATTTTAATTATTTCAGCGTCAAAGGGGCAAATTTTTTCTTTTGTACAAAAATCAGACCAAAGTTTCAAAGGTTTATTGTATTGACGTAGAGTGGCCGATGATAGAGACGCAATCATGGTGTCAATAGCTGCTTCTGGCATTCCACGCTTTACGTATGCTCTCCTGATAAAATCGCGGCTACTAACGAAAGGGATTTCCACGTTGGATACTCCTTCCTAAAAGGAGAAGAAATTAATTTTCTATTTGGTTCCAATCTAATCATTTTAGAAATTTGTAAGTCTGAAAATATTGGAAACCATGCTTGTGTAGGCCAGTAAGGCACAACTAAGACACCTTTAGCTTTATCATGTCGTATTTTTCTCAAAATTTTTAAAATTAATGAAAAAGGTGGAAATATATAAAAATATATGTTTGACCATGATAAATTTAAAAGTAATTTGTAATTTTGAAATAAAATATTAACATGAAATACTTTGCACAAAAGAATCAGTGATAATAAGTCACTAATAGTACTATTTTTGAGAGTTAGGACGCCATGTTGGATCCGCCATTTGGAATTTTCAAAAATAAAGATGCATTTCATCAGTATAAACTTAATCACTACTCATCTATCGGTTTATATAATCTGTAACATTCAGAATATATTGAAAATGTTCTGAAAATGTGGTTCTTTGAGTTATTTCCCGCCATTTTGTATTCAAAATGACTTGTGGGTCGCTGGAAATTAAAAATTTTAATGTAATTCGTGTTTTTGAAATATAATATTCACTTCTAATGCTTTATCTAAAGTAATCAATGATATTAAGTCACTAAAAGTACTGTTTTTGGAGTTTGGACGCCATATTGAATCCGCCATTTTGAATTTCCAAAAAAATCGTATGCGTTCCATTAATGTAAACTCAAACTCTACTCATCCATCGATTTCGAGAAAAAAATATTGTTTATTACTTTTTTTATTACACTTTTTAAAAACTTAATCAGCTTTTTTCGTCATATATGGCATGGGCACGGCCGCCATTTTGAAAATTTCATAAAATTCCACTCACCTTTCGATTCTACATAAAATTATGTTTCATTTAAGCCCTTACACGTTTCAATCCGTGCAAACCAATTTTGGGCAGAACGGTGTGCGATTTGAGATGGGATGGATCATATATATATAATTTCTTAAAAATCAGTATTTAAAAGCAAATAACTCTTAATTTAACTTAAATTACGTAAACAATGAAAAACTCTGTATCTGACAAAAATAAACAATAATTTTTAATCCGACATTGATTCTTCTAGGATGGATTCAGAATCGCAATCGTTAAATCCACAGTCGTTGTATTTATTTTTGCACGTATCAGTCTTTTTGCAATAACAAAATGAACAGCACGGTATACTAGCTGCAGCGCAAAAGCTTTTTATAAAAAATTGATTAATTCTGTGAATATTTTATTTAAATTTTTAATACAGATTTTCAAGAAATTTTTTTATATATTTATATATATATGTTCAACGGTATAAAATAAAAAAGAAAATTATTAAATAAAAATAAAAATTTTTTTTTATTTAACGAACCTAAAAAAAAAAAAAAAAAATCAATCGTGGTGAGAACCCCGGCCTCCCGGGTCAGAGGTAAGACCTCTTACCATTTCACCAAGACGCATATGATATATGATGGGGTCTTGCGTGTATATAAAGTATGATGAAAATATACAAATTGTTGTTTAATTGTTGTTATTTTAATTTTGAGCACGGCAACCCTGGTTAATTCGAAAGAGGACATCGAAATACGTCTTTTAAACCAGGGTTGCCGTCGTGGCGCGAACTTGCACGTAAAACCTTCTATATGGCGGCTAGACTATCTATAGCTTCTATCCCACCAGAAAAGCTATTTTATATAGTGTCTTTTCCATTTAGCGAAAAATAAAATTTCTTTCCTCAACTTTTATTTCTCTTTCACTTTTCACAAACTACGATGTTAGAATACATTGTCTAACTCTGATAACTTCTTTTTTAGCTTACTTTCCCTACATGGTAAAGGACGGGGATGTTACCCATTAACAAAAAAAATACCAATCAAGTACGTCGTTTTGCAAGAGCCCATGACTAAATTTTCCATTTATTAATATAATTTTAGAATTGACAGATCTTGATCAAAGATTAAAAAGAAGGAATATTAAAAGTGCCTTTTCTGGAAATTTAAGACGAATTAATTCTTAGAGAAACGATTAGCAAGATTACTTAATAAGTTTGTTTTGAAAAAAAAGGTTCATATCAAACAGCCATTATTTAGTAGCGAATGGTTTTAAGAAGCACTGGATGGTCCAAGAATTTTTTTTCTTTTCATGCTGAAAATTTAAAAATTTTCAATGTATGGAAAGAGTGACGGCAAATATAGCCCATTTGAAAGTCAACGAAATTTAAGTCAAGTTTTTGTACAAACGACAGTTTTTAGTCTAAAATGACTCCTCGTAAAGTTTCAAGAAAATGATAGTATATTATGCAACGGGTTGCAGTATCGTCACCAGGGCGGTTTTAAAGGTACCGAGTGCGAAGCGAAGCGTAGCACGAATAACTTTAAGAAGCCCTGGTGACGTGCTGCACCCGTTGCATATTAGTATATCCACTATTAAATAAGAGCTAGCGCCATATTGCGTAAACTTTTTATTCGTGAGCTGATTGGTGGAGAAGGTTTTTTAAAATATTCGAAAAGTGCAATTTAAGGTTACAATTGTTGTTTTTTTCCTATGCGCGCTTGCAGCGCGCTGAATGGTCCTAGTTATATAATAAGTGCATAAAATGCATCATTCACGCACGCGTGCTGGCGTCGGCTTTGCCGTGTGAACAATGTAGTTTACGCACGCATGATGTATACTACTTTATATTACGAGTACTTGAAAATGCGTCAAAAGTGTGAATTTATTGACAGAATTTGGCTAAACTTTTAAATTTTTAGATTGATAGGTTAGATCCTGCTAGCAGACCGCCATAGTTGTTCTTGCTAGTATGGGTACTTTGGTTTTAGCTGTACACTATATAATATACATGGGTTTGCTATAGTGTACGTTTCACACCGCGGCCTCGAACTTGAACTCACAACAGCGCGTTGTAAACTTGTAAGGAGAAAAGATTTCACGATTTAGCGTCGCTTGATTTGTTTACTTAGGAATGCTAACGTTGAAACTGATGCACAAAAATGATCCCGAAATAATCATTCATATAAGTATAAGCTCGGTCATCAAAACACAGCTGCTGCCAGTGTCGTCTGCTTTCTCCACGCTGCCGCCGCCGGCCGCTGTCTCGGTGTAGTTTTTGTTGTTTATATAAGTATAAGTGTTTATATAAGTACCACTGTTTATATAAGTACCTACACCTAATTTTTCCCGACGTTAATTTTTTGAAGTCGTGGTCTCCACTGGTGCTCAAGCCAAAAACTGAGGTAGTTGCTCGTGTTTAAAAACATTTGATCCTTCGTAATATAGTCGAATGTGTTTTAAAATAAAATATATTTTTGAAATCAAACACACTGTTCTTCCTAAGTTAACTTCAACTTACAGTTTAAACACTTTTTATAACATTTGATACTATTATTATTACACTTTTAACTATAAGTAGATTTTTATTTAAGTAAATATATTTCAACTGCTGATTATTATTTTGTAAAATAATATTAGCAAAACCTACGTAGCCTCACCGCTGCACGCAACACAACTTGATGGACGAGGTTATGTACGTTTTCTTTTTAATTAAGTAGACTTTTTATAAAAAGAAAAAAAGAAAACTTTTAATAACTACCTATACTTGACGTTTAATTTTTATAAAAAAGTATTATTTTGTAAAATACACGAACGATTAATGATGAGAGCCGCAGGCCGCAGCAAGACACTTGCAACAAGCAAAAGCAACTAAAACCAAATGTGCCTGCTGCTCAGCTTTGAATTTAAATCAATAGATGGCAGCTCTATCAATATGAGCACAATCATAATGTGCGATTTTACACACTCAAAATAGCTCTTTTGAATGCATAAAATACGCATTTTAGAGTACGGGTAATATAAACTATTTTATACCACAGGTGCGTAGGGCGAGTTTTTAAATTTCGAAGCATGCGTAAAATCGAGTACCTACGCACTAGTGGTATAAACTTTTTTATTTCTAAGATATAACAAATCAAAGTAGTATTTTTATGTAGACGTTTAAGGGGATTATTCTAAAAAGTTCAATTTTCAGAAATCAAAAAAAAATATCGTATTCTGAGTGAAAATGTTGTCATAGTTTGGGAATTTTTATTTTACTTCAACAATAGTCAGAGTATATTAAATTTAAATTATTTGATACATTTTAAATTCAAGTTTTTAGAATGATTTCACCAACAACTTAAAGAAGTAGACTTGCTGTATTAAAAAATTTCGAGTAGACTTAGCAGAAATTTTTTTCGTAAAATCAATAAATTTAGCTGTTTTCAAAGTAGTTACGTTTCAAAAAATTTGTTTTCATGTTAAAGTTTTTTTACTTTATTTTTTCTACAGATTGTAGTTTACACATAAGCAAATATGAAAATACAAAAACCTCAATTTTAATTAATAGTTGACGTTCCTAATTTTGATTATATATGCTTGAGTAAACTTATAAAAAGCTTTATTTTTCACTTCGGATTTGTTATAGAAATTTATGTAGATAAATGTTACAGATAACGTTCTTACAATTTTAAAAAATATTAAATTTTTTTTTGTAATTGAACACAATTGAAAAAAAAAGTCTTTGACAATTTTTCTAATTTATATAAAACGAACTAAACATTGAGAATATTACCTGAATTGAAGATATAATTTTTCTTTTCGAATTCTAGAAAATTTTTATTTCTTTTTCTTACACTTTCTTATTTGCTAAATTTTATAGCTATTTGTACTTATTCCTGAAGTTTTTTGTTCAAAGGGCAGTTCAATAACAAAAACTCAAACTTTCTACTGAGCTTTTACAAATTCATTTTTTATTAACTCTTTATCTTTGATAGAAGCTGTGTACAAAATGGTATAATGTTTATAGCTTTGAAGCTGAGCAATACGGTCAACATGAAGGCTGCTCATGATCGGTATCGCTAATATTTGATCGTATGACCTTCAAGATAACCTTACTGTTTTTATTTTAGATAATACTCGTCAAGTTATCTAGAAGGCAATCGATTTTTATGAAAAGAACAATTTTATTGCAACAAACTATTTATGATCAAAGATTTTTTTCAAATTACAGAATACAATTTAAAAGTAGATTATGTTTCATTCATTTAAATATGCTGAAAAAACTGGTTAATTTTCTTAGGTAGTGCGTCTTTTGTTAAAAAAATTAAATAAATTTTACTCCCTTAAATACGTAATAGCTGGTGAAAAATCATTGTTTGTTGAATAAATATATTTACTGAAAGAGGATTTTATTTAAAAAAAATTAAGTTTTAAAATTTCGAATAGATTGAAATCAACAATATTTTAAATTATAAAACTTGAGTTGTGAAGGATCTTCGGTGGCGAATACAAACAAACAACACTTAATTCATGAGTTATTTATTAAAATTAGGTGCAGCGTTTCTTCCATCGATGTGTGGACCTTTTCAAGCACTCTTGAAGTATAGTTATTAATTAACAAAGATAATTTTGACGTTTGATTTTGGAATACAAAAAATATATAGTATATAAGATTATAAATTGATATATTTGATTCTCTCTACATAGTATAAATAATATGATTATTTTTTCAGAGATATTTTTATAAGTTGAACTATTAACTCAATGCAACTTTTTAATAATAAACCTGCATGTAAGACATGAGACGCAAAAAAAATGAACCCTGATTTCGCTGCTTCAAAAAGAATCGATTAAAAGTTTTAAATTTATTTATTAAATTTTATAAACGTTATTTGAAAGAAAAAGAAAATAGATTTCAATAGTATCACCATCCATAAAAATAGTTATCAAAAATAAATTAAATTTTTATTAGTACAATCTGTTTAAAGAACCATTAATAAACAACATTAATTAAGCTGTTTTTGCATGCGACGGGAGTTTAAAATGTTTTTTATTTCTTTTTTTTGATAAACCGGAAAAAAGTTTAATTTTTCTTAATTTAAAAAATATGATATAGAAATAGAAAAAGGAAAAAAAGTTTTTTTTAGAATGAGTATGATGTTTATTACTTTTCAGAAGAAATTTGTATGGCACATTACATTATTTTATAAACAGTTTTTAATTTTTAGCAATAGACCTTTTTTATGTTCAGAGATCTAAATTCTACTACTGGCTAGTGTTTCGATGTTTCATTAAAAACTTTTTTAAAACAAATAATTAAGTTAGAACCATCAAAATATCAATATTTGAACTGAAATACCACTCGTAACTACGCCAGCAAATTTGTTGTCTGAAACCAATGTAGTCTGTTGTGTATCAATGAAAATTTTTTTGCTTTGTTGGGAACCATTGGTTATCATAAAGAATTTTTTATCTTATTCGTGAATTGTTGATGCAGAATTATCAGAAACCAACAATAAAAAAAAAAAAAAAACGATAGTACCATCTCTGACGGCTACGTTTGAATTTGTTTACGGAAATGGGGTGAATTTTTTTTTTTGACGACAATAAATGTGCAATAAAGAGATCCTGTATGGTCTTATTAAATCATGAATATAGTTTTACTTATTTTGAGAAATACTACTGAGAGATAAAAGCAAAATAAAATAAAACAAGACAAAGTCATTTTTTCCGATTTTTTGAAAAAACTTTTAAATGAAGTGAAAACAAAACTTTTCTGTCAATCTTAAAACTAATGAAATCATTTTTTACAAAAAATAACATTATATTTTCTCGAGAGAAATCCATGAATTCTATAGTTTTTGAAACCACGATAATTTGAATTAGACTCTATAGCAATGATTTTTGCGACTTTTTGAAGGATTATTAAGACTTTTTAAGTATTAAAAATATTTAAAGTTTTCTGCACCATTAAATGAGGCGTTGGATGCAAAAACAATTTAACCCTAAAATTTTAGTTTCGATACTTAATCTTTCATTCGCTTCTTTTTATTAACAAAAACGTATTTTACATAGCTTTGAAGATGCATGCTTATAAATTAGGGTTTGCAGAAAAAAAAGAAGTTTGCGCAAAAATTACTTAACTTGACTAAAGTCGTTTTTGCATCTGACGCCTAAAATACGTAAATCGTATAAATTTTTTAAGCCAAGAAAATCAATTTTTACATTGCTGAAACAAAATTTGTAATTTTTCAAAAAATCTCAGGATAGCTGAGTGGATCTGTCATGTAAAATGTTTTGTTAGGTACAACTTATAGACATCTTAATATTTTGCTTTTTTCATGCGCCGTTATGAAAAAAACAAAAAGATAGAATGTACATTCATAATCCTGCAAAAAGTAGATTTATTTTATTAAATAAAATGATAAAATTTAAACTATTAAGATCAAAGTTATAATGGTGTATTTCGCTGATAAAGGGCTCTTAAATAATTAAAGGAGCTTTCCCGGCGCCTCCCATTACAAGATAATTTATTCTCCAAAATTTAGAGGAAAACTCTTTTAAATACTGGGGGTTAGGGTTCCCACGGAAATAACCATCTGGGACTGGCTGGTGAAAACTGAAAGAAGAAGTAAATGAATTTTTTTTTGCAGAATCTGGTTTGAATAGGTTATACTTGTCTACAAAATCAGAACTTTAATTTAGTCTACGAATTCACAAAAAAAACAATATTTTTTTTTCCTATAATAAAGAAAAAAAAAGAATTTAAAAAAAACAACAAAATGGCGAACAACGCCACGCGAAAGTTTTAATTTTATCTCAGTAATAAACAAAAAAATTAAGCACAATGAATTTTTCATTCGCAACACAGAAAAAAGAAAAAAAAAAACATGCATCGAAAAAAAAGAAATTAATATCTTATCAAATATGAAATTTAATACCTAAATCTTATAGTATCGGACTTTGATCAAAAATGGCCACTTTACTTTTTTTTGTGTAAGTATGATTTTCCAACTTGCTATCCAATGAAAAAAACCCAAGTCTCTTCCTAAATTATTATTTGATAATCTAGCTGAAAGAAAAGAAAGAAAAAAAAAAATAAGGAAAACGTCTACAAATTTTAAAGGATAAAATTTACAATTTATTTAAGTCATTAGTTATTCAATATCAATATAACTATTCCTTCTCGTTGAAACCACTTAGTTTACAATTGGATAGTTATTAATTTTTAAGATTCCAAAAAAGTAATAATGCCAAGTAAAAGAATATAAGCCAAAAATAAATCAATTTTTAAAATTTCAATTTCAGTTTTAATTTCATTTTTATTTTTTTCTTAAAAAGTCGTGGATAAATAAATCTCGTTTTTGCAGGATTAATGCAAATACTATACGTCAATCAAAATTTTCTGTCAATTCATAGTTCGTAAGAAATTTTAAGACATTGACTAAGTTGATCAACCAATAGATATAAAATTCATTACTTTTTTTTACTGTTTAATCAGTGACTCGATTAGTTTGATTACGTTTTAATCTAGATGCTAGTTCATTTTGGTTAATCATCTTCAAAACATAAGGGATTGGAGAGGATACATCTATGGTGCATGAAGACAAGAACAAAAAAAGCTGCAAAATATCTTTGATCATTAACATTGTTTTTTGTACTCGCACTTTCTAGCTATATGAATGGTAGTGGTTAACATGATAACCGAAGGTTGGTACCACAGTGCTACTTAAATTATTGTTCAGCTAAAAAAGTACATTCATCATATCTTGTGTGTGTTTGTGAAACAGTGAGATTTTTTGCAATGTGTATGTAGTTTGAATTTGTAATTCTATTCGGCATCAATACGCCATCACACACATCCAAATGCAGCAAATGCCAATGATTGGGCTGAAATTTTGCACAATGGAAGTTGATGGTCCAAGGATGGTTTCGGTAATGTATCCACGAACAAAAATAATGTATGTTGTTGATAAAAAGTTTATTAAAAATTTAAGCATTCGGGGATTCCCCGGGGTCTTTCTTTGAGGTCCACGGAATATTATAAAATATAGTTTTTCATCATTTACTTAATTGTTTATTTTTATGATTTTTATGATTTTTATGACTATCGAACGCCAAATACGGGGCACAGTCCTTGCCATAAGTGCCTATCAAAAGCTCATTAATCTGTATTTGCAGCGAAAGATCGAACTGCCACAATATTTGTTGCCACCTAGTAAAATTGGGATCCACTTTTATTTGGCAAAATATTTTGACGATGCCCGCAGTAAATGCGAATTGGTACGACTTTAATGATGTTAGAATGATCCAGGGTTCAGACTGCAACTTTGGACTGAACCAGACAGTTGTTCAGTGATTTATCCGAGGTTGTCTTAAATTGAACTTTAAAAACAACACGAAATTTCGGGGATGGAAGCACAGAATGTACACCATCATGAGGTATAAATGTACCAGGCGTTGAGTCAGACGGAATGACTTTCATATGATCCATTTTGATGTTATTAGACGTAAATTTTGCGTATTTAGCTTTAAAGACTGGGTTGGAAGCAGCCTTTTTCTCATTGAAGAGTAGCAATGAAGCTGCCGCCGATCTGTTTGATGGCAGATTTTTGTCTGGATCATGCCGAAATGGAAAACGTACTATAAAACGTTCAGGTTCATCGCGTGTATGAGTTTTGACAAATATTATTTCGCACTTCTTCTCTTCTTTCGACAAAGGTTTTACAGTCACAAGCTTTTCGATCTCTTAGAATAGCTGTCAATCGAACAGGTTACAATCATCATCATGTTGATGATTAGACTAAACTGAGCAGTGCAAAATATTTTATGAATCAATCGTAAAGGGGTTAAATGCAAAACCGTCAGATCAAAAATTCTAGAAAGAAAGTTCATTGATTGAACGCTTTATTGTAACGAGATGTGATTGAATGATATTAGGCTTATCAAAACCAGTGAGGCCAATTAAGACTCAACCAAAGGGTGTACGTCATGCTACAGGTGCATCCAGCAAGCTTGTTTATTCATCACCTGAGAAAGGATGACCGTACAATCAGCGCCAATATTGAGACCAATTTCACATGACGTTACAAAGTCATAGTCTACTAACGGTAGTCCGTTAATGTGAGCCCATGATTTTGTAACAGGTACGCTGGGAATAAAACCTGTAAGCTGGAGTAAAACTAAGTATGTATGTTTATCAAAAACTAAGATTCTGAGTGAATTTAATGTTAGGTTAATTTCGTGGTTAGAAGTACCTTATGCGCACGCTTGAATATTTACGCTCTCTAATTTACGTAGTAAATTAAGGGTTTGAGTGTCATTTTCCGAAACGAAAGTAGATTCAGCTCCGAGATCAAACAGAGCGTAAACTACTGATGTGGGATCATTCTTATCACAAATTTTAGTGCAAGCAGTTGCCAGAAAAACAGTTCAGCTTACGACCGATAGAAAGGTGCGATACGAAACTAGCTTAGTCTTAGTTACAGCAGTGAATATTAATTGCTAAAATCGTCGCAAGAATTATTAAAATTACAATTATTTACATGTGGTGAAAAAGTATGTCGCTGAAAAAAATCTTCCTTTATATTTCATAAAAATTTTTCATTAAGATTATCATGCTTTATCATCGAGTCCAATATTTTAAGTGAAAAATATAAAGCAAATTCGTTATCAAATGTCACCAGAATTTTTCTCCTATCTTCGGTTATTGTGTTGCACACCACTGTAGTTTTGTGTTTTTTATTGATTTTCAGCTACTTGAAATTTCTCCTTGGTAGCTACGGAGCTTGAGAAACGTGATTGAGTGAGGCGAATCAAATCCTTCTGATGCCATTGTTGAACTGTAACTAAAATTTTAAATTTGATTTTAACCAGAGAAATAAAAAAAAAAAAAAAAAAATTTTATATGAAAAGAATATTAATAAATTAAACAATGATTTTTTAGGTCAAGTGAACGATGTTTTATTGGTAATTAGGATATTTCCTGACGTTTTGTTATCTTTTTTAGGATGACCTCTTCATAGGCAGCAAAAATAACAAAATCACACCATAAAATTATTAAATTATAAATTGAGGTTTTAAGATATGGTTAAAATGTCTTGTAAAAGTATAATACCTACTCGGTACAATTATTTTATAATATAATTATTTTTCATACCGAAAATATTTTTCACATAAGTTGCTTGTATTAAACTAAATTATGACTTCTACCTAATTTTTTCATCTTATTTAAGTAATAAGCTAAAATTTTATAAAAACGACATCGAAATGGTTCTTTTTGCGCAGTTACTTATTAAGAGAATGTGTTTAAAAAATGATTATAAAATTTCTTTTACATGTTACTCTACTTTTACTCTAGTCTACTCATCTCACTAAAGATTACACATTGGACTTATTATTCTCTACTTCTGAGGTTTAATTTAAAATTATTGATTCTAAAGAGTTTCTTGTAAAGATTGAGGAAAGAAATCATCTTCCCATGTATGTACAATTGGAAGACTGTGGTACAAATTATATTAGTCATATAAATTATACTCTAGATTTTAAAAATGCTAATTATGATATTGTAGGTTCTGAGATGGGTAAGATTGATTGGAATTATTTATTGACTGATATAAATTGTACTGATTCTGTTGATAAATTTTATAGTGTTACAAATAATATCTGTGATATAAATATCCCTCAAGTTAAACTGACTGTAAGATCTTATCCTGAATGATACTCTAATGAATTGATTAGTCTTATTATTAGTAAGAAGAAAATATATAAAATCTGGCTTCAGTTGGGGCTGGAGACTGATCGTATTTATTTTAGTAAGTTGAGAGCTCAATGTATAAGAAAATCGAAACTTGATAAAAATTGTTATTTAGATAAAATTGAAAATAGGTTTATTGGTAACATTAAAAAATTCTGGAACTATATAGACAATTTGCATGAATCGAATGAAATTCCTGTTAAAATGTACTTTAAAGAGAAATCTGTATCTGCTCCTATTTTAATTTGTAATGTATTTGCTGAGTACTTTAGCTCTGTTCATGCACCAAGTTCGGTTGATATTTTATCTGAGGACATTGGTTTCATCAATACGATAGAACTGAATAGTGATGATGTTAAAATTGCTCTGGAAAACCTTAATGTTTCATCTACTATAGCCTCTGATGATTTACCAACTTTATTTTTGTATGAATGTATGGTTGTGACTCAAATGCGATGCAGGAAACTGGTTTCATCAATAAAATAGAACTGAATAGTGATGATGTCAAAATTGCTCTGGACAACCTTAATGTTTCATCTACTATAACCTCTGATGATTTACCAACTTTATTTTTGTATGAATGTAGATCTTCCCTTATTCAGCCATTGCTTACATTATTTTTTGAATCTATTGCGGAGGGTTATTTTCCAAAAAGTTGGAAGAAATCGTTTGTTACTCCAGTTTATAAGTCTGGTGATAAGAATTTGATTGTTAACTATAGACCTATTCCTATACTCGGTTCGGTGGCTAAACTGTTTGATTCTATTATACCTAAGAAACTGTCTGATGCATTTTGCCATCAAATTGTATGTCACCAACGTGGTTTTGTAAAAGGTAGATCTACTTTAAGTAATCTCCTTGTATTTAACGGTTATGTCTCTAATTTTTTGAATGAAAACATTCAAGTGGACTCTATTCATTTGGATTTTTCAAAGGCATTTGACAGGGTAAATAATGGGTAATTGTTGTCAAAATTAAATCAATATGGAGTTGGTGGAAACTTGTTATCTTGGTTACAGTCTTATCTCAGTGATAGAACACAAGTGGTCAGAATACATCTGATGAATTTAATATTACTTCAGGGGTTCCTCAGGGCTCGGCTTTGGGTCCACTTTTATTTATTATATTTATTAATGATGTTGGTCTAAATCTTAAATATTCTGAACTTCTTATATTTGCTGATGATGTTAAATTATTTTTTAAAATTAAAACTCTTTTAGATTGTAAAAAATTGCAGGAGTATTTAAATGTTATTATTCAGTGATCAATTGAGAATGATCTAGACTTAAATGTGGCTAAATGTAAGATGATATCGTTTTATAAGTCTAGACTTACTTTAAACTTTACATACTTAATCAATAATGCTCAATTAGATAAGCTTGACTCTATCACTGATCTTGGTGTGATCTATAATTCCAATTTTAAGTTCCAACTCCACATTTACTATGTTAGTGCGAAAGCTAGGAAGCTGTTAGGCTTCATTATTAGGTCTACAGCTGACTTTAAAAAGCCTGAATCTTTTATTTATTTGTATAAAACGATAGTTACTCCAAGCCTGTTGTATTGTTCTCAAATATGGTCACCTTGTTATGAGGTTGATATTACTAAATTGGAGAAAGTGAATCACAAATTTTTTAAGTATCTTGCTTACAAGGCTGGTAGACCAATGAATAAATTTGATCATGACTATACTGACATTGCCAAACGTTTTAACATTCCATCTATTCAATCACAGTATAATTCCTTAGATTCATTGTTGGTTTTCAAGATAGTCAGAAAATATATTGATGTTGAGACTTTGGGTAGATCATTTGTTGAGAGAGAACTTACATTGAATCTAAGAAATCCTAGACAGTTATTAGAAACATGCTCTGGAGATAATTTTGCTTTATATAATACCCTTAATAGACTGAAAAGGAGTTGGAACACTGCACCAGCCTCTTTACGAAATTGTAACGCTATTTCTTTGTTTAAAACTGAATGTCATAGACACTATTACATTTACAATTAATTTATTATTTTTTCAAGATATTTATGAAAATCTATTTTGATTGTATTTACTATACTCAAATTAACTCATGTATTTCTTACTCATTTGTAAAAAAAATGACTAGTTCCGTTCATGATAAATAAAAATAAAAATAAATAAAAAATGTTCTGAGAGAAATTTTTGTATAAAGTTTAACTGTCTATAATCTTTAAATCATTTTAATTCATAAAGATTACACACAACCCAGTTAACAAGCGCTATTTGAAGGAGAAATGGTGATTAAAATGACTAAGAAAGCCATAAAGACAAAACAAAATAAAAAATTCGTTAAAAATCAACGAAGAGTTAAAGCATGTTGTGATGAGGCTTAAAATTTAGTTTTTTTAAAGTACAAAAACATACTAAACTTTTAGAAAAATTGAACGTGCATTTATTAAGAAAACGTGGTTTGAAAAAATTCCGTACTTTTTAGTTTTTCAGAATACCGAAAAAATAAAGACTTAAATCTTAAAAAAAAAAAAAAATTTCGGAAAGTGGAGCAGAAGACAAAGAACTAAAAGAAAAGGTTCCATGAAGTTTGAAACAAGTCCAAGTTATGGACATTAAAAGATTGTAGTACCTTTTTTACTCGAAAAAAGCCTTTTTTTATCAATTACTTCCTAGATCAAGCAATCAAAAATAATATCCTGAAAAAATATTCCCAAGAAATGTGTTCATTAAATATGATATAAAATCTCGAAAAAAAATTTCAGGTCATTTGAACAAAACGTTTTGAGAGCGTTTTACGATTTGTAATGAAATGGGCCAGGTACAACAATTTTTCAGTATCTCTTACGTAGACTTAACGAGCCTTTTTTATAAATTCTCTCAAAGAGAATTTATAAATTTAAAATCATTTTGTGTTTACTTTTATTTTACTAAAAAATCGGTGTCTTTAGCCAACAATCTGTATGCGTACCGCGCTTACATAGAAACGTTGCTCAATTATAGGAAGTCACGAGAAATTCTCATTTTGAAGGTAGCGTATGGTATAAGGACACAGCAAGTAAAATATATGATATAGTCGATGACAATAAAAGCCTGATGTATCAACGTGATCTTTTAAGACAAAAAACTGTATATTCTTAAATATCTTTGCTGTAATGTTTTCAATCAAGAAAAATTACTCATGAATAGTGTTGAGTTTAGAATTGGTTTGGTTAAAGCGAGAGATATTTTTACAATCATGGATCCCACCGGTCATTTGAAAGTGTATAAAGAGGAGGCTAGTCTTCTCGTGAGACGTGTAAAAATCAGTCCAGCAGTGTTAATCTCTTATACAAAATGATTGTCAAAAACGACAGCTAAATATTTTTTTTTTAAAAATGAAGTAGAGGCTATAGCTGTGCACAGTGATGTGCACGGTGAAAGTTTAGACAACGTCATTCTCGGTCAGTTATCAGAAAGAATTATGATTGGGTTTGTAAACAACAAGGCTTTTAACTTTGTTAGAACATACAATCCTTTCAACTTTTCACATTTAGATATTAATTATCTTTATTTATTTGTGAATGGTGAACAAGCTCTGTCAAAGTCTTTTCAGAGCGATTTTTCTAATAAGAATTTGTATATTGACACCTATCATAGTTTACTTTCTGATTCCGGGAATTCATTTTCTAAACACGGGATTTCAAATATGCAGAGAAGAATATTTGTATGGATACTGTCTTTTTGCTTTTGATTTCATTTACGATCTTTCGGCACATAAGTGGGGCCACTGGGGTTTAATTAAACATGGTAACATAAGGGTGGACGTACAATTTAACACAGCCCTTAGGAGTATAATCAACTGAATTGTATACGTTGAATATAATAGTATCTTAGAAACTCAACTATCACGTCAAGTACTTGTTGATTTCAACAGTTAAAACGATGGATGTGTCTGAAAAAAAAAAAATAAAAAAAAATAAAAAATTAAACTCCTCGTTTGATATTTTGCTGTAAACTTTTTAGTTTCATTTCATTTTTCCTTGAGAGAGAGAGCATGAGCTGTTTAGACAAACCAAGACAAAAAGAAAGTATAAAATAAAATAATGGACGTGACTATTGAAAGACTGTTAATTTTATATGTAAAAAAATACAAGCCTATGTATTTTCCTGATTCGTACGTACTAGATGTATTTTTATTAGCTGTGGTTCAAAGGACTTTGAATCCTATATCAAATAGAATATTATTCTATTCTATTATATCATCTTTAGCAAGTCAAGACAAAAACAATTATAAAATAAAATAATGGATTTCATTATTTATATGCAGTTTAAAAAAAATCGTTAAAATATCCAAAGGAAGTTGCCATAGTGTCAATAAACAAAGATTTTCATTTTACTAGTTAATTTTAATATCATCGTCAGTAGATCACATAATCAAAAATACAAGACATCAAAACGAGTTGCTTAAGCGATTGGTTCATAGTCTTGATTACTTTAATGCAGAGGTATCTTTAAAAGTAATCTCTAATTTTATAAATTCTCTCAAAGAGAACTTATAAAATTAGAGATCACTTTTTATAAATTACTTTATAAACTCTCTCAAAGAGAATTTATAAAATTAGAGATTAATCTCTTTGAGAGAATTTGTAAACCATTACTATTAACTCCAAATGAAAAAATTATATGTAAAAGAGTTATAAAATTTAAAGTTATTTGGGATAAAGCTAATATTCCAAGCTTTCAAGAGCACAGTCTGGGGAGAGGGTTAAAGGGTTGATTAAGGGGTGTTTTTACTATGTTGTTTAAGGTCGATACATTATATGCATCCCCACTTAGTCCCTTGTTGTCTTCAATAATGTAAGACCTTACGATTTAAGAGAGAAGTCCGTATATCAAAGATATAAATGAATCAATCTGAATATGAATATTATTCGTAAATCTTTGTTCTTTAGTTAAGACACGTAGATTTTTATCGATCTTACTCTTTCGAATGACCTCCGCATGAAAAGAGTATCGACAGTATGCATCTTAGGACAGAATAGTTTGAATAAAACATAAATTATAATAATATTTCTTAAGAAAGCCGTGTGATATTATCAACTATACCGGGAGAAAGTTGAGCGTCTGCTGTCTTAAAAGTAGGGGAACGCTGCTCCTGACTGCCATGGGTAATATTTTGCCCAGCTACGGGAAAAACGCAACGAAAACAAGTTATTGAGTCTGCCGTAAGAGGCGCTAAACCCAAGTTAGAGAAAAATATTTCTCGTGGTGGGTAATATATTGCCCACGCGTGAAATACTTCTGCCGTACAGCAAACAGAATACTACCGTATGAATGGGGGCGCTGTTGTTTAACTATTTCCCAGTGTAGTCTCAACTAACGTTTTCGAAATCAGAATTTAGTAAATAAATCTGGGTGATGCTAATAGAAATTAAAAAAAAAATTTTGAAGGTTTCTTCATAGGTATGAGATGTACAATAAATCATATCATTGGTTTTTATTATTATTTCAACAGTAAAACTGTTGGATTGATAATATTGAAAGTGCTAACTTTCCGATGCTGAGGAAATTTGCGGGAAAAGATCTGCATGTTTTGACTGGTAGTATTAAGGAAAGTAAGTAGCTTGTATGGGAGAATATGCCAAAAAAAAAAAAAAAATTAATCTTTGTATAATGCCAAAAGTAAGAGTGGTTCACATATATTTCGTGGCAACGTTAAGTTTACATTTAAAGATTCGCACTTTATAGTACTCGCAGTAAAATAAAACGATCTGGCAAAAAATCTGCAAAGATAAAATAAAATCCTGCTGTTACTGATTTTGAGTGAAAAAATTGATAAATTTACAATGAACGCCAAAAATCAAAATTTTGATTATTAATTTGATTTTCAATCAAGAAAAGAAAAAAAAAAGGAGGAAGGGGCCTTCATGGTTATTGTTTGTATTAATCGGTCATAATCGAGCTCTTTTTGAACGCTGTCATGTCCCAAAATCGGGACAGATCTATTTACTTAATTTGAATCTACTTCACCCTTTTTTATAACCGGGTAGGTGATTCGAATAACTGAGAGGAGGATAATTAATAAAACTACAGAACCCGAAAGACTACTAAGAAAATCTATTTATTATCAAAACCAAACCATTACAAACGTTACACGATCTACTTCCTTAAAAATAATCTTACTTCTATTAAAGTTCTGGACACTGCACAGAGAGAGAGAGAGAGTGTGTTGAAAGCCGAAGATTCCCGCTGGGCTGCTTGAGGTGGTGAATCGGTGGTTCTACGCCATCCTGAAGGAAATTCCAGGCTCTTTTCTTTAGTCGGACACAATGCTGTTTCTTTAAAGTCTTTTAAAACCAAACTAGTCACTGCCAGAACTCTAATTTGTGTTAACCCTCGCACTTATTCGAAAACTCGCGAATTAGGTGCACTGATTCGAAAACTCAGAAATGCCCTTAAAAATAAGACTATAAATAGTCACTCTGGTTGATCTCGATATGTTTTTTTTTAAATATCGAGACTTGAAAATCTCTAACTCCCGTGAGTCAAGTCGGGGAGATCTTCCTCGTGGAACGATGTGCACGGGTCGAGTTCTGGATCGCGACTGAAAAACCAAGCTCCCGGGCTCGCGTTCACGGCCCTATTTATACCCCTACGCATGAGGACCCACCCCCGTAGAGGGGATCATGGACCCTCCCATGTGTGCCCGAATCTGGGGGAAAAACCAATGATTTGGCCTCTTTTCCACGAGGGCTTGGCCTTGTATAAGAAGGGTTGTTTTTGAAAGCGAGAGTGACGTTTGGTAGGAAACTTCGGCAGTTATTGATAAGACTAAGGCATTATTAAAACTAAGCAATATGGGGGAATCTAATATAGCTCGCCTATACCTTGATGAATATTATCACTTAGCTCAAGCAGCGAGAGAAGCATATAGATTGATGATAGAACATCTGGATAATTTGAAATTGATGATTTCTGCTTTTCAAAAGGTTACTTCTCTCCCTAGACGCCTCCTAGTTTCTTCCCTGGTAATAGTTATTTTTGATTTGTTAAAGTAATTAATTACGGTTTCATGTTTACTCAAAATATCATCGTAATTTTTTATAATTTCGTCGAATTTTTCAAAAACAGTTTTATTTTGGTCATTGCTCATAGGTGGTATGCAAATTTTTAACTTAATTAAATCTTCACGCACCTCTTTAATATAATATTGTCCTATATCAAAATTAAAAATTGATCTTATAACACAAAAATCTTCCGCGAAGCGAATTTCAGGTAACTCTGTAAATATTAATCCAGGATTATCTAAGGCTTCGATTTCTATTAACTTGTCAGCTTTAATATATAACTCGCCCAAAGAACAAGGAGCAATAGCGACGTTTTCTGCATTCTCCTTTTTTTTCTGTAATTTAAAAATTACTCTAATTTAATTTAGACTTAATCGTATTTTTCCCTTCAACCTTCTACCCTACTTCATGCATTAACTATTCTAATTTTTTTTGTCTTTTTTTATTATTATTTATGTGTCAATTATAAACTATCGTGTAAGTTATTAACTTTCTTGCTCAACATACGAAACTCTCAGTCTATTCGCGTGCACCGTTTTTACATTATTGTTTCTCATTCTTATGGTCACATTTCCCTTTTTATTTGGAATATCAACAACCGTGAAAGGGCCAGTATACTGGTCCTCGAAATTATGTATCTCCCCACCTTTTAACAAATACACGGACATGCCGATTCTGAATTCTTGTGGGTTGATTTTTTTATCATAGTAATATTTAGCACGAATTTTTGAATTTATCAATTTTTCCCTAGCTATTCCTTGCACGCTATTTAATCGTTTGCAGAGACCTTCAATGTATTGGTCGTAGGTCAATACCTTTTTGCTAAGGTCGCCACGGGGATTCTCTGCGGGAGTTGTCGCTACCCGACCAAAAACAAGTTCGTGCGGCGAAAAAGAATGTGACGAGTGGTACGTCGTGTTGTACGAGAAACAAGCTAATTCTAACATATCGCTCCAAGAATTATTTTTGTCAACGATTGTTTTAATGTATTCGCACAAACTATGATGCATTTTCTCTATACTGCCACTCGAGCTTGGCCTATACGGCGTAGTAAATTTTTGATTAAACCGAAATATTTTAGCGACTTCTTTCATCAATTTGCTGCAAAAATTTGTTCCTAGGTCCGATAATTTAACCGAGGGTGCTCCAAATACACAGATAAACCTTTTTACTAGCGTTTCTGCTACTGTTGCTGCGGTCACGTCGCGTAGAGGCAGTGCTAAACTATATTTAGTGAAAGTACATTGAATCGTTAATATATTATTATAATTATCCGGCGTAGGCTTAAAAGGTCCTACTATATCTATTGCGGTACAAAAAAAAGGTTCAGGAACTGACGGTGTAAGAACTAGTTCCTGTTTTGTTTTTACTCTTCTCAATTTTTTTAAATTACACGTTAAACAACCTCGTATAAACTCTTGTACAGACTCCTTCAAATTTTCCCAGTAATAATTTTGTTTTAATTTTTGATAACACTTTTGTACACCTCGGTGTCCCGACATAACCGTACCATGATTTTCGCGCAATATTCGCTCTCTTTCGCTTACCGGGACGTATTCTATCAGCCCTTTACATATAATAAATTTTGTTGAACACTCTTTGAAGGTATCTGTAAAAATATTAAGTACCTCTCCCCACAATACATTTTCAATTTCGCTACTTTCTGCTAAACTAAATGAAGCTATTTCGTACTTCGTTAATAAATCTTTCAACACATTAAGTGCATTCTTTAAATTATTTTTAATCTCTTCTGTACTCAAGAGTTCCTTTCCTCGTACTACTACCGCGAAACTGTATCTGTGTTTGCGTAAGCACGACTGCGCTCTTACTTCATGAACTTTTATTTCGCCTACATTTAAATCTTTGAAATAAGGTAACTTCTTACATTCAAATAATTGTTTAGAGCCTTCCTCACATGGTTTACCTTCCGTGGTAATGAAATATAAATAATTATCTTTTCGCATAAACAATTTTTCTCTACACTTTGCAAATAATTCCCCCTGCGCTTGGTCGCACTCGCTGTTATTAGTCGCTGGTAAGGTCTCACTCAGTCCTTCCCCAATATCTCCCGCTGTGGGACTTTCCGTTCGGAGGGGTTCTATTGTTAGGTTGTTTTCCTCGTTTCTACTGACGCGCTTTTTAGTATCTATTATGGGTTTGGTTACCACAGCAGGCTTTCCCGATTTATTCACCCGCCTTTCGTACGATTTTCTACAGCGTGCTATTTTGTAATTTTTCCTCTGAGTTTTTCCTGTGGCAGATCTTGTTATTATACTTATATCCCGCATCTCCGTTTCTTTAGCATCTACGGGGTAACGACTAAGGCAATCCGCCTGTACATTTGACCTCCCTGGGAGATAAACAACTTTATAATCATAACAGCTTAATTTTATCAACCATTTGCTAATTCTTGCCGTCGGATCATCATATTTGGTAAGATACGTTAACGGAAGGTGGTCCGTATAGACCGTAAACGTTCTGCCGAGAAAATAGCATTTAAAACTGGCAACTGTATACACAATTGCCAAAAATTCTCGCTCATATGTTGAATATCCTAATTCACTGCCGCGTAATACTCTGCTTACATACCCGATTGGTCTCTCGTATCCTTGAGCACCCTACGCGAGCAATCCTCCAATCGATGCTTGAGCCGCATCGCAATAAACGTGTAAGGGCAAGTTCTCATCGAAAAACTGCAAAACCGGTTTTTCACATAATTTATTTTTAAGTGTTTCAAAAGCTTCATTAGCTATGTCTGTCCATTCGAATTTCTATTCTTTCTTTAACAGGTTGGTAAGTGGTTTTGTGATTTTAGAAAAATTTGGAATAAATCTATGGTAATAATTACACAACCCAAGAAAACTGCGAGTTGAGCGAATGTTATTTAGTTTCGGAAAATTTCGGACCGCTATTAATTTTGAACTGTCTGGTTGTATTCCGATTTCACTTAAATGATGACCCAAAAATATTATTTCGGTTTTAAAAAACTCACATTTTTCTGGTTTTAACTTTAAGCCCACCTCTCGGACTCTTTGTAGAAATTTTTCAATTTTTAAAATATGTTCTTCAATTGAATCTGAATAAATAATGCAGTCATCAATATATATAAAAAGTGTTTTTTTCTGCATATCGAAAAAGGCTTTATCAATAATTCTTTGAAAAGTTGCTGGTGCGTTTGATAACCCGAAAGGAGTTCTACACCACTGGAAAAATCCCGCAGAAGTCGCAAAAGCCGTTTTGTGTCTATCGTCGGGGTGTAAAGGCACTTGCCAAAAACCCTGCGCTAAATCAAATTTACTATAATATTTTGCGCCCTTCATTGCATCAAAACAGTCTAATATCGAGGGCAGTCTATATTGGTCCCTCAAAGTGACCTTGTTTAACAATCTATAATCAGATACACAGCGATAAGCTTTCTTATTAGTCCCGTCTGATGGCTTAGCCACAAGAAAAATATTATTTAAATAGTTACTATTACTTGGTTCAATAATTCCATCATCTAGCATTTCTTGAACTTGGCGTTCAATTTCGCCCTTCAACGCGTGTGGTAAACGAAAAGGTTTTGAAACAATAGGTCTGTCATCTGTAGTATTAATACGATGACTCAATATTTCAATAGCGCTTAATTTTTCATCTTTCAAGTGAAAACAATCAGAATATTTTTCGATCATCCCCTCCATTTTTATTTTCTCTGGCTCATTTAAGTGATCTAATTTTATTAAATTTTTAATTTTGACTGCCCGTTCATTTTCGTCTAAAATAAAGGTACTTGCGTTTTCTTCTTCCCTCCGAGAATTTTCGAAAGTGAACAAATTTTTGATTTGATGATTGATAAACGGATTTTTGCTTTCATTTTTAAAAATTTCAAACGTGTTTATTTCTCCTAGACCTTCAAAATCGTCAAAAATTTCTGACTCGCTTTTTTCCCAGAGATCAATCTGCCCCACTCGTAAATTTGTCAGATCAACGCGCCGTGGTTGTTCTTCGAACTCTGCCGTCTTTTTGTCTACTGGGTCGTCTTTAAAAACCCCCTGCTTGGCCTTTTCATTTAGTTCTAAAGGTAACTCGCATTCTACTCGGTTATTGCAAGCCATCACCGGGCTTTCCGTGTTGCGTAAGAAAAATTTTGCTTTTCCTATGATCAGACTCCCATTGTTACATGATTTTTGTGGCCCTTCACTACCCTGAACGTCTTCCCTTTTTTCTTCATCATCGTTTTCTCTTTTTTCTTTGGTCGTCTCGCTTTCGACCGCATTGGTTTTCAAGTTAAACGATAAATTTTCGTCTAAATTGCACTTATTATAACCGACACCAGTACCTAGATTTTTTACAAAATTTTCTTGCTGCGTACTTTTCTCGTTTTTGAATTTATTCTCGAAATAGCTTTTTACCTTACCACTGAATTTATCCGTTTTCTCATTCCTGCCTTCACAGACTTTTCTAATTGGTGTAAATGATTTTTCATTCTTTAAATCGATCTCATTTAGATAATTATTATTCATAAAGTTTTTATTTCGCGCATACCTATTTTTTGAATTAAATTCTTGATCAAATTGTCTTTCATTTTTAGATTGGATTTGATTCTCGAAAAATAATATTTTCCCATCGCAGTTTAAACAATTATTTCCGTAATCAATTTTTGCAGAGCTTTCTCTAAAAAAATCTGTCCCCAAGACTCCTACCGGAAGATTAAAATCATCATCAACTAAATGTAATTCAATTTTTCTACCATTAAAATAAAAAGTTATTTTTCCTAGTGTTTGCACTAGCTGAGATGTTATCCCCTTTAAATAAATTATATGTGTAAAATCAATTTCAACATTCTCATTGATTTCGCTTTTCTTTACTATGCTTACCGATGCCCCCGTATCTAACAGAAAAATAATTGGATTTTTAAACTCTTCTGCGAATAATTTAACTATGGGGCTTGTAAGAGCTTGCGTTATGTTTATAGTCTCGATTTTGGTATTGTGCCAGTCTCTCGCCATGGAGCTGGGTTCTGGTTGGTATTTTCGCGCGTCCTCGCCTGTTCGGCGGGGGAGTGCAGGTTTTTTGAAAAGTTTTGAGCGCCTCCGCTACCTGCGTTTGTCTGATTAGTATCGCGTAGCCATTTCATACAGGTTTTAATTCCGTGGCCTTGTTTATTACAGTAAAAACACGTCATTGAGTTTGAGTTAGTGTTATAATAGGATGCCCCCCTATTTTGTGTTTGATCAAATCTTTGATTATTGTTTTCACGATTAAAATATTCTGACCTATTAAAATTTTGATTGCTTGAGGTGTTACGCCCATCTCTATAATAATTATTTTGATTATTTCGCCAGGCTGACGAGTGGTTATTATAATAATTGTTTGAATACCGATTCCTAGGTCTTTCATTGGGAGTTCCCCTTGAAGTAAAATACCACGGGTGGTCTCGCCTGCTGTATTCTCTTTCATATACCTCGTCTCGCTTCCAAGTACCGAAAGATTCTGGATAGAGTTCAGCCACTAGTTTATCTCTTAAGTTCGTATTTTCAAACATAAATTTTGCGTATCGCCAGCAGTTCATTAAATAGTGATTCACTCCGTTACAAAAACTACAAGTAGCATTATTTGTTTCTTTCTCCATTATATGTACTCTTCTTATTTCACGAGGGTTTTCGCTCCTACTTCTATTTGTATCATCGAACTGATCTAGTTCTACTAATGTTCCCGCGATTTCGCGTTCCGCTTGCAGCGCTTGCTCTCGCGCTTCTTCCCAATTTTTGGGACTATTTAATCGTGATCGTAACTCCCATGAAAGGTTTTTAACAAAATACTGCAAACAGTCAGTTCTAATTTCGATTTCTGCTAAATCTTCCCCCAAATCTTTCCTTTCGCGACAAATCCCTTTTATCAACTCCCTTTCTAATGCTCTAATTTTGTTTAAAAATTGCATAACCGGTTCCCCCCTTTTGTGTTTCATATTTGCCAATTCCCCTGCAAGTTCAAAATACGTTCTAGTGTTCCCGTAGATCGGCATGAAAAAGTCCTCAATTTCGCAAACTGTCTTAAAATTATGATCACGCGCACATCTGAGTGCGTCGCCAAATAATCTTATGCGTATTAATTTAGCTAATTCACCTTCGGCTTCAGGGGCAACTAAATTTCTTGCTTCATAACATCCCTCTAAAAATTGTTCAATCTGAACATTTGACCCTGACCAACGCGGTACTAGCTCTATAATATCCCGCAAGGATAGACCCCTCATTTGCATTATTACTGACTCCATTCCGACGGAGGTTTTATTTTCGACCTTAACTTTTTCGTTGCTCATATTTGATAAATTTTCAATGCAACTATTAAATTCAATTGACGAAGTTGAATCAATCTCTTCAATTTTGCTATTACTATTGTTTTTATTTAATTTCTCACTAAAAGCTATTATTTTATCTTTCAAAAACTGCAGTACGTTTGGGAATTTAAAATCTTTGACTAAAGATTTTTCAAGTTCGTTCAACCCTTCCTTTTCCTTGAAGAACGAATTAATTACCGTGGGTGGTAATTCTTCTGACAGACTTTCTTTAATGATTTGAACAATTAATTTTTCAGGTAAAGCCTCTTCCTCTACCTGTATTGTTTGAAAATTTAAGTTTAGTTCGAACTTCTTTAATAGTAAATCGCTTGAATTTTCCGTATAGGGTGTGCTTGCGGCTATATTTCTTATTACGGGGCTTGACTCTATTTCTAAAAGCTCGCTAATTATTTCAGAATTATCTAATTTTTCTATCAAATTTAATACAGCTGGCTTAAGGATAGGCCTCTTGGGTGTTATTTGGCGCTCGAAAACAGTGTTCAGTTCAGATTTATCTGAAATTTCACAAAGTGTTGAAACCGACTCGACTACTTTCTCACGGTACTGTAAAAATTTATCTTTATTGTCTAAATTATCATTTTGATTTTGGGGGTGTAAAAATGAATTTACCGGAATGTCAATATTGTATTTATCCACGGATTTAGTTAATAGCTTTTTTAAATTTTTAATTTCTCTACGTAATTGTAATATTTTAATGTCTTCCTGACCTTTCGAACTTTCTTGCTTTAATTCTTTATATTTTTGGGCTATTATCTCTTCAAGTTTATTTTTATTATTTTGTATAGTAATCCCGGATTTACTTAGACTACAGTCATTAGAAGCTGCATCCATAATTCGTCATTTTCATCAAGAAATTAAATTGTTTAATCGGTTTATATAAAATTTTATATATATATATATATTATTTTTTTTTTTATTTATAATTTATACTGCTTTAAAAATTTCACCGAATCAGAGATTATAAAACTCTGTATTTTCTGGACTCATCAGACAAAATTTATTTATTTATTGTTTTATTTTATTTATTTTTTTTTTATCGCCTCGACTGTATGTAGGTTAGACCCTGTCAGCGCTTTGGCATATAGGTCTGAACCTCAGTCAAGTTGCAAGAGTATTGTGCCCTTCAGAATTATTTCTCTAGCTCTTTGTGCATCGATACTTTCAATTCGTCGTAAGGGTTACTCTCTATCAGCGGACTGAAACCAAAAATTGTACAGAGTATACTAGTTTTTTTTTTTTCCTTTTTTTTAAAGAAAAATTTGATCTCTCACTTCAAAAATTTCTATACTAAAATCTTTACTAATTTGTTTATTATTATTATTTGAACACAATTTAATTTCTCGTAATGACCCCTTTTTTTTGTATATTTATACTTATTTATTTTTTATTTATTATTGAACTTGGAAAAATTTTTTTTTTTCTCTACTTTTCTCTATTTTAGTACCGGGGAACTTTTTTTTTTTTTAAACTTCAACGAAAATCGGACCGACTGAAGAAAAACCCTCGTCTCTCTATTTTTATTTTTATTTTTTTTAAATATTACCTCTCTTATTTATTTAATCTCTCAGTTATTTAAATAAAACGGCCGATGCACCAGTGTCATGTCCCAAAATCGGGACAGATCTATTTACTTAATTTGAATCTACTTCACCCTTTTTTTATAACCGGGTAGGTGATTAGAATAACTGAGAGGAGGATAATTAATAAAACTACAGAACCCGAAAGACTACTAAGAAAATCTATTTATTATCAAAACCAAACCATTACAAACGTTACACGATCTACTTCCTTAAAAATAATCTTACTTCTATTAAAGTTCTGGACACTGCACAGAGAGAGAGAGAGAGTGTTGAAAGCCGAAGATTCCCGCTGGGCTGCTTGAGGTGGTGAATCGGTGGTTCTACGCCGTCCTGAAGGAAATTCCAGGCTCTTTTCTTTAGTCGGACACAATGCTGTTTCTTTAAAGTCTTTTAAAACCAGACTAGTCACTGCCAGAACTCTAATTTGTGTTAACCCTCGCACTTATTCGAAAACTCGCGAATTAGGTGCACTGATTCGAAAACTCAGAAATGCCCTTAAAAATAAGACTATAAATTGAGTCAAGTCGGGGAGATCTTCCTCGTGGAACGATGTGCACGGGTCGAGTTCTGGATCGCGACTGAAAAACCAAGCTCCCGGGCTCGCGTTCGCGGCCCTATTTATACCCCTACGCATGAGGACCCACCTCCGTAGAGGGGATCATGGACCCTCCCATGTGTGCCCGAATCTGGGGGAAAAACCAATGATTTGGCCTCTTTTCCACGAGGGCTTGGCCTTGGCCTAATTTATTATAATATTCCTCATGTGTGGACTCCCTCTCCTACAAGAAAAGTCCGCCTAAAATATTATGGGACCCGATTCCTTGAGGCCTCATTGGGTCAGTGTCACTGACCGGTGGTCGCGGGGGATTGTTTATGGCCTCCCGCCTCCTTGCCGTGACGCTCTATTGTTGGGGTCCGCTGCTGGCTTTTCCTTCACTCAGCCAGGCGTCCCGTGCTGACACGTTTCTTTTGTCCTCTCCCTCTCTTCTTTTTCCCAGCTCCTGTTCGCTTTTCCTCTCTCTCTCTCTTTTTCTTTTTTTTATTCTGTCTCTCTCTCTTATTTATACTTACTAATTTATCTTATTTAACTAATAATTGAATTATTTGTAAATAACTTAAGAATTAGCTTAAAATTATTTTAATTTTATCTATTAAATAAATAAATTACATTATTTAAATGGAAAGGTATTATTCTTGTTTCGTTTCTTATATGGTTCCTGCCCATTATCCCGAATGATGTTTCCCGAACGGTCATTTTCCCGAACTAACTTTCTCCCGATAACCTTTTTCCCAAACATGATTTCCCGAATGACCTTGTTCCCGAATATTTATTTACCCGAATGACATGTAGCTATATATTTAATTTTAATCTTTCGACGTATTACTTCAAAAATAACCTAATTTATTTTAAAAACGGATCGACCAAAAATAATAGGAGAAACTAAATTATTACTTAGAGGTTTCATTTACTTGAGAAATAAAAAGCCTACGCAAGATAATCCAAACACCCATCGGGCCCGTCAAAGAATGCTCCTTCGTGCGAATGAATGTTCAGCGAGGGCAACCATAACCGTAGCCGGAGGCGAGATAGTGGTTATAAAAGGTTAAAGGTTAACATGGTTGATTAGTTTGATATTTTTCATTAGTAAAATCGTGCTCATTATTTTATCATTGCAAACTTTTTCGCTCGAAGGTCCAAATGAATCTCAGCACAGTCATCCGTCGAATAGGGATTTAGTCCATGTGGTTGAGGTGCGTCCAAATTTGAAACGGCGGCCAGAAGAACATCCGGATCGACCACCTTCGGACATGGTATGTACGGAGCTAAATCAGGTAGAACCAGGAGTTCTCGCGATCCTTCCAGAAAGAACTAATTTAACAAAATCAATAAGAAGAGTTCGTTCCCGTAATCTCGCCCCCAACCCTACGTTGATCTCCGAGTTACAAGATGTTCCTGAACAATTTCAAATAGCGTTAACTAAGGATCGATTTTTAGTTTATGATTCTCGCGATGACAAAAACTCGGAAATTGGTGACGGTAGAGTTCTTGTTTTTGCCACAAGACGAAATTTTAAGGTTCTATCAACTAGTGACGTTTGGTTCCTTGATGGAACCTTCAATGTTACTTTTTATTACCGATTTCAATTTTTCATCTATATTTGTGCACTTACGACTGAAACTTTCTTCTTTGGTTAGGTTTTGCTCCGACGATTTTTACCCAAGTATTCACAATACTTTGGAGTCAAGAGGGAAATAGCCACATACGTGGAGGACCGACCAAAAGAAGTTGTTTCCCTTCCATTCGTTTACGCACTTCTGAGCTCCAAAGAAACTCTGCAATATGCTGCTGTTCTACGTGCAGTAAGCTCAGTAGCACAGTACTTTAGAATCCAAAATTTCAAGCCGCGACGAATAATGACTGACTTTGAAAAAAGAATTATCAATGCCTGTGCTGAGATTTATCCAGATGCAGTACTTCATGGTTGCTTCTTTCATTTAGAACAATCTATTTACAGAAAAGTGCAGAATCTAGGTTTGCAGGCTCTGTATAATTCTACCGATCGTGAAGTGAAAGTTGGAATGCACATGCTTACAGAGTTGGCATTTGTTCCAACAGCTGATATTGCGAAAACTTTTGTTTTATTAAAAAGTGACGCTCCAGATGAAATCAAAATGCTTGTTAACTATTTTGAAGAATACCATGTCTTAGGCCGATCCGCGACGGGATGAGGACGCGGGCGAGTTCGCGCTGTAGCACCGCGCTACCCTCCAGAGTTTTGAAATGTTTATGAGGCCAATTTAAACGATCAGCACCGCACTAATAATGTGAGTGAGGGCTGGCATAGTCATTTTCACATTCTGCTGGGCAAAAACCACCCTCACTTATATTCTGCGCTAAAGGAATTTCAAAAAGAGCAGAGTCACACCGAAATTAGTCTCATAGAGCTGGAACTAGGCAAGGTTTTAAGAACAGCGCCAATAAGGGTGGGTAGAAAATCAGAACCATCTCAGAAACATCGGGGAGCGCTATCATTCTTATCAGAACAAATTAGATTGTTTGCGAGCAATATCTCACACAATCATCCTTTAATATTATTTTCTTATACGCAGTTCTGTTTTATTTTTACTTTCGTTTTTTCTATGTTTTATGTTTTAAATTGCTCTTTGAAACGTGATTATCATTTTTATATATATTTTATGAAGTTTTTTATATGTTTTATACATTATTTAATATATATTATACGTTTTTTTATACAAACTTTTTTGATACTTACTTTATGTACTTACACATAATTTTTACTGGGTTATTATGTATTCAAATGTTGTTTAATAAAATGATTTTTATAACATTCTTGTCTATTAAATATTAACTCTGTTTTAACCTAAATCGGGAAATAATACATTCGGGAAACCGGTCTTTCGGGAAAACTGACGTTCGGGAAACGGCATTCAGGAAAATAACCGTGAATCTTCTTATATTTTCATTTACGAAGTTGAGTGATCAAGGAAGAAATTTCCCACAGTCATATGTACAATGAAATGAAAATATTTCTTTTCTATAAGTTCTAGGTTTTCTAAAACGCTTCCTGTTTTTCTGGGTTATGGATTTCTAAAATTTTTTTTGTTTCACCCAAACAGAATGCCAACAAGGAACGAGTAAGGCCCTCACTAGGCAGCCTTCCGAGGCCCTTGGCCGATTTGTATCGAGGCGTTAGTTAGGCCCTAATAAATGGTTCGGAAAAAAGTTTTTTTTGGTATAGTATTCATATAAATATTTTAATTCTTGCCAGTATAAGCAATTAATATGCAAAATAAAATTCAAAATAGAAACAAAAAGTATGTATATAAACTAAGGTTCCCTAGAAACTCTGACTCCAGAGGGGTTATGGTGAATACCTGGTGCACCTGGTATTAACTAGACCCATGAGATGATATTCCCAAAAAGTTCTCATTCTGCAGGGGTCAGCGCGGACACCTGGTGCGTAGGTAGGCTATACTTTATAGATGATTTCCCCAGGATATTTTAAATTCAAAGGGCGGACAGCTGGTGCATAGGTCGTCAGATTGCTCTTTGTAGATGATTTTTTCAAGAAGTTCTTACTCCGGAGAGTTTAGTCGTGGTCTTATATGCACCAGGTGTTCACCGTAACTCCTTCGAAGTCAAAACTTCCTGGAGATATCATCTGAAGATCATAATCCACATCCGTGTTACCAGGTCTTCCTGAGGAAATCATCTCCAGTTATCACTAGGTGTACTAGATGTTCACCATTACTCCTCCGGAGTCAGAATTTCTCGGGAATCTTAGTTAATAAACAAACTTTTTGTTTCTATTTTGAATGTTATTTTTCATATTAATTCTTTAAACTAGCAGTGATTTAAACATTTAAGATGATACTATACAAAAAAAAAGCGAGTCCTCTAGAGAGGGTTCCACTAAGCTCTCATGACATCTAAAGAGGACCTTATTAGTGCCCCTATAAAATTTCTGTTCAGGCAGTGCTTGGTTGAAGGAATTTGTTTTTCAGAACAGCTGTCTGCCGATAAATTTTGGCTTTAATGGCTCAGGGTTGAAGTATTTATGACTTTGTCAAAAAATAGTAGGAATGGAGTGATCAAAATCAATTAAGATATCTGTCTTAGTTTTAAACTTGAGAACTCTCACTTCCTTTTGCGGCGAGTCAACGCAATAAGAATAGTAGATTACATACCTAGGCCACGAAAGTAAGAAATGTCTCAAATCGCATGTATTTTTCGGCCGAGGCGTAGCTGAGGTCGAGAAACATGTGATTTGAGACATTTCTTATTCGTGGCCAAGGTGTGTATACTATTTTTCTGCACGACAGAGCAGGGAAGTAGCAAAGGCCGGGGCGCGCAGCGGCTAGGAAATGCTACTTCCCGGCCGGAGTACAGAAAAGGTTTTTGTAGGTGCTGAGCCAAAATTATATTAAAAATCTACGCTTTAACGAAAAAAGAGGAGTGGGCAGTCTAAGTTGTTTGCTGGACTTGAGATAAAAGAAAGAACGGGCAGCGTAGTGTAGAGCGCACGTGCTTAAAAACATAATACAGTTTTATTAAGTTAAAATAGAGGCAAAACTCTAATTTAACGAAATTTATTGAAAATTTTCACCTGATTTACGGGCGTCAAATGTCTAAAACAATAACCAAAATTATACAAATGTTTGAAATCGTGCGTCGTAGGATGAGATGGATCTTATCTACACGGCAACCCGAGCTGTTCTATCGGTAGCTACACTGACGTGGCGTCATGGCTTCAGTGAAAAGAATGATGGCACGCGCGCGCATGCTGAGAGTCGATTTCGTAGAATCTCATCTGAACATGGTTGAACGGCCCAAACGGTTTTCAAGAATACAGTCATATAATTCAGTAGAAGAATTTGTATGTAAGTCCTTACTGTAATACAAATGTGACTGTAAGAAACAACTGTTTTTGAATCGAAAGTCTTGTAAGCAAAATATGAAATTGGAGCTTAGCTGAGAAAGGATTTATTGCATTTCAAGGATTTTAAGGATGCTTTTTAAAGCATTTCCTTCCCTTGTCAGGGTTCGAGTTAATCTAAATTTAAATATTAACCGAATTAACGCAATAAAATCTTTAAAAAATACTTTAAAAAAAGTAATATTTACGGCGATTGGTTTTTTTAAAAGGAGTCTAAATAAAAAGTTATATGCTAAATATAATAATCGTTTTTTGAAAATGAATTAATGAAAGAAGTGAAATCAAAAAATTTGTTACGGACGACTTGAGGCCGAATTTTACTTATTATTTAAAAATAATTTCTCTTCTAAAAGATGATCATATTATGTTGAATCACCTTCAATATACGTAAAGTTAACAATTTTTCAATTATAGCACATACATGGGAAAACACATGCAAATTGCACACAACGCAAACACTTTTTAAAATTAAAAATTAAAATATGTTATTAAGAAACACACTGAGCATTCAAAATATAATTTAAAAAATACAGGTATCAATGATTTTTTTCGAGATAATTTAGTTCAAAGAATATTAAATTTTTACAGGTCAAGTTTAGCCATACATTGTGATTTCGTTGATTTCTAACTTAATTACAACATATTTTAATTTTAAAAAGTGTTTGCGTTGTGTGCAATTTGCATGTGTTTTCCCATGTATGTGCTATAATTGAAAAATTGTTAACTTTACGTATATTGAAGGTGATTCAACATAATATGATCATCTTTTAGAAGAGAAATTATTTTTAAATAATAAGTAAAATTCGGCCTCAAGTCGTCCGTAATAAATTTTTTGATTTCACTTCTTTCATTAATTCATTTTCAAAAAAAGAGTATTATATTTAGCATATAACTTTTTATTTAGACTCCTTTTAAAAAAACCAATCGCCGTAAATATTCCTTTTTTAAAAGAATTTTTTAAAGATTTCATTGCGTAAATTCGGTAAATATTTAAATGTATTTTCTTTTTGTCCACAAGTTCAAAAAACCAAACTCCATAAATAAATCATTAATATTGTTGAAATATGTCATCGTTGTTGAAATGTAGCAAATAGTCATTTGTAAACTTAAAATGATTAAAAAAAAGATAAAAATTTTCAATGATTGGTTCATGTTAACTTAGATATATCCAGTTCTTCTGTTTAAAATTACTTTTATATAATTTTATCATTATCCAGAACCCATAAAAATCATAGACATAATTTATTGTTATGAACTACTTTTGAATTCGTTTTGCATACATAATAGATGGACAAACTAAATCCACTTTAAAAATAATGGAGCGAATGCTCATCCGTACTTTAAAAATCCATGCCAAATAGAATTCAAAATTTTTGGTCCACTGGATACCTAGACCCAAAACTATCTATTTCTATTGTACTTCTTAATTAACCAATTTTAAAATGTAAAATCACTTTGGCCGCATAACTTTAGCTTGCATACAGACAACAAAAAAGATAAAAATTTTTAATAATTGATTCATGTTGACTTAAATATACTTATCATTAACACCCTGAGTGAATGTAACAGTTACAATCAAAATTAAAATTCATTGTCAGACATCAAGTTTATTTTAGAAAAAAGATGGGATTACAAAACTTTCAGATATCAAGTTTATTTTTGAAAAAGGGTAGGATTACAAAACTTTAACAGTTCAAGTGTATTGGCTCAGAGCATATACATTTCTATGATGATTCTATGAAATTAAGTGATAATGCGTATGACAATGACATTATGTGCTGCAATTGCACCTTTTGCAATTTGCAAGTTGGGTGGATTATAAAAAAAGTAATTTGCAAGTTCAACCTGACACACACACACACACACACACAAACACACTCATTCAGAAAAAACTTTATTTTTAATATTGCCATTATGCACCTCCAGCCATCAGGTCCCCAACACAACCACAGTACAATTATTATCAACTCACAGGGCACACCACAATAATTGAAAAATCTTTGATGATGATGATCATAGAAAGACTGTAGAGATTATTTATTTCATACTCTTTTATTGAAATTAAACAAATTAATAATTATAAATTCTACCACTTATTTAATATACAATGAAAATAAGGGTCTTCAGTACTGTTTTTCTATGACAATCAATTATTTATAAAAAAGTTATTGCTCATAACACATTACAAGCTGCTCTGCACAGCGGCTCCACAGTCAGCTGTAGTCAGCTCACGAGTCAGCTGTAGGGAGCTGCTTATTGATAAAGCGCCACCAGTCGCCTCATGGCTACAGGCTCGGGCCTACATGCCCCCGTCTGCCGCTGTAGGTAAGCAGTAATAAGAGTGAGACAGCAAAAATAGACACGCCCACCGCATACGTCACTCCCGGTTAAGTCTACAGAGAGCGCAGGCAGGGAGACCGGATGCTCTAAACTGAAATCGAACGTCCCCTGACTACCGTGAGCCAAAGGAAATCAGCGTTTCGAAAAATGAAACGTTCATAACTTTTCAATGCGGGCTTTGTTCGGGATAATTTTTTTTTTAAATTACTCAGGGGATCATCAGCTACGCGCGGGATGTATAATATAAATAAAATAATCATCCTAAAATAGTTTTTCTTTGAAGCGTCCTAACCTAAAACCAAAAATCAAAGTATATAAAGCCCTGCATGCTTTCACGGCAGTCAGTTTAAAAAAAACCAAATCGCCGTTAAAGCCCGATTGGGCTTTAGGATTGAGATTGTTGCCAATTTCGTTTTTCCTTGTTATTAGAAAACCAAAGTTTTCCTTCAGATGGAAATTCTGGGATTATTTCATGAGCGTTAAGAGTAGTCGATTAATTATTGTTGATTGATGCTGGCCGCCATACAGAGAGAATTTTTATTGGTTATTTCAAGAGATGATTTTGAGATGATTCTTTCATTAAAATCTTATCAGTCTCTTCAAATTCCGATAAGAAGTGAATATCAAAGTTCGGTTTTGAGCCGTATAATTTTGGAGTCCAGTGTGATTTCAGAAAAGCGTTTAGGGGAGAGATGATGATTTTCCTTGTGTATTGTTGGATCTAAAAAATGATGGGAATTTAGTTCCGTGTGACTGTCAGAAGAAATTAGCTGTAAGTCTGTTTGTTTCCGATCATTCTTTATTTGACTGTTGGTTGATGTTACGGACACATCGCCATGAATTCAAAATTGCAAACTTTGTAGACTAAGTGGCTCCATCTCGTGGATTACGATAAACTACAAGGTACTGACTACTGATGCCCACGTGCCGCGCCTGCGCAGCTGTGTCTGGGGCTTCTGCTGCGACTGTTGTCACTGCCACCGGCTTGGTAGTTTTTCTCTATTCATTGTTCTCTCATGTTTTGGCGCTATTAGTAGTTGGCAGCAGAGAATTTCTTCTGTTGAGTCAATTTTTTTGAGGTTTTCTCTTGAGTTTACCTTTGCTTTTTTGTGTGTTCCTGGTGAAGTGTAACTTGTGGTCCAGCGCAACTTCGTAATTGTAATCAATAACATTGCAGTCAATTTTTCTTGGTTTCTTGTATCAGCGTGCTCGCCGGTAATTAACTTAAAGAGGACCATATTTTTCTATTTTGCGGGACACCCACATCTCGGGACATCTCCAGATATTTTTTGGCTCAAGTAACAATAATTTACTTGAACCACTCACTGTAATTAATGTACAATAATTAATTACTGTGCATTATCTTTGTTCTTTAATTGTGCCTTGCACATGGTCATTTTCTTTTCTTTCTTTCTCAAGGCCATTCTCTGCTGCTACTATAGTTTCTCTTGGCCATCGCTCTCTCTCCTTTCATGGCCATTCTCAGTTATTTGTTGTCTCTTTAATATTAATAAGCTTACTCTTATTTACATTTGAATTAATACAATTGAATTTGTTAAGAGTTACGCCTAGCATGGTATTTTTCAAACTAATCGTTATTTTTCAACTCGTTCATTTCAATTATGCTGAAATTAATTCTTCAAACTCTTTGTTCAAAAAGTGTAACATCTTCACCTTTAATTTCTTTTGTTTTTGACCTGATAGATTAATTTTGAATAAATTTACTGATTATTACCTAGTGACTATTTTAGTTGAATGTACTTCAAATAATGATTTTTTTAAGGGGAGGGTACTATGAAAATGACATTTTTTCAAAGATTTTTTATTTGTACAAAAAAATTTTTTTTTTTTTTTTCATAGTTTCCAAAACATTGTACATTCTTTTCAAATTCATAAAATAAATTTTTGTACAAATAAAAAATCTTTGAAAAAAAAGTCATTTTCATAGTACCTTCCCCTTAATTTATTGTAATTTAAATCTGGTGTCTTATGAATAAAATTGTATCCGTTTTTAACTAAGTGTTTTCTATCTTTAATTTCTAAACAACCCTCCTCTATCAGACTCATCCGGCAAACAAAAAATAAAATCAATAGACCGGTCTTTCCGGAACAATTGATCTTTCTTCGGATGAAACATGCGTTTTTGTGAAATAAAATTTTTATCTGAGAGAAATCCTTGAAAAGTAGTTATTTTTAAATTAAGTTTGGATTCATTCAAATTTCGAGCTTTCAGATGATTTTGGTTGAGCGGTGCTTTGGGCTCTAAGGTTGAGAATTGAATTGAATTGAATTGAATGAGTTTATTAATTGTACATTATGTTGTACAAAAACAACAGCTTTTACATGGTTTGATAAATAACAAGTAGATCAAACTAATAAATATGATATAAATAATATAAATCATAATAAAAACAATAAATAATCATAATAAACATATTATTATTAACATAAAAAATAAAATAATAAAAAGTAAACAGTTTTTAATGGTATACTTAATCAGCACTGTAAGATAACTTACTATCAGACATGAAGATGCATCGTATTAATTAAGTCGTATTAATTAAAAGTCCATGTATCACAGATAGTGTATAAATATCTTCCTCACTACAATGATGGCTATTATCTCACTGTCCAGAAAAACTGATCCATACCCTCTGCGGCAAAAATATGAGCTTTGATGAGTCGTTTAATTACAGGGAGTGATGGCGAGAACGGAGGTAGCTCGCTGGCACGCTGACTCAACAAACTGGTTTCTAGTTTAAATCATTCGAAAAAATTGATGAGGTGGTTTTCATAAAAGGGTCATACCACACAAATTTCAACCAGAGCGAAAAATAATTTTTTTCAATATTTTGGCTCCCGGACATTTTTCCGACGCCGATACTCTGACGGACATTTCTCCGATAACCCTACACTCCGAAAAAATTTCTAAACTTTTTTTTTATTTTGAAACTATAAATTTTACAAATATATGTTCTGAAAAATTTCTTAAATATTCCAGCTCCGTTCCTTCTTCGACGTAATCCTCGTATGACCCAACTACTCGTTTCAGGCACCGCATGGTTTCCTCCCATTTCTTCAAAGGAGCAGCCTTTACCTTTACAAATTAAGTTGTTAATTACTGTTAATAGTTGTAAATAGTTATAAATAATCGTAAATACTCATTCATGGTTCTAAATTACTCGTTTTCCTGCGCTCAGTTCTGCGATCTTGCTAATAGCGCTCGCTTGCTCTTTCTGAAACTCTTTGATTGTTGAGTAAAGGCCCGGGTGTGCTTTACCAACCACAACGTTGAAACGATTATGCCAGCCCTCGCTCAAGTTGTTCGTCTTATGCTCTCCTTCCAACGCAGCGTCGTATTGATTCCAGACAGCCGGTGGATAGCGTGATTCGACGGCTTTCCTACGTCCTCTGGCAGGCCTTCCGATGACATACGTTTCGCCGAAGTATTGCACCACCTCCAGCAAGTCCTCCTCTACCTCATCGTGCAGTAACCTGTAGACGCGAGCCACATCCTTCGTTGGGACGAACGTTAATACTGCTATCATGTTCACCTGGACTCTGATTGTTTCGTTGTCTTCGTCGTTATACTGGCTTTGGAGACCACTGGCTTGAATTTTCTGGTAGAGGGATTGCTTCAAATGGAAAAAATAATATTTTAGAGTAGAATCGGGAAAAGTGTTGGAGGATGCATTAATTATTCCTTTTTCAAAATCCGTCATGATCTTCAGTGGTCCGAAATTTGGGATGCGAAACTCCTCCGCCGCTGCTTTGACTGCTTTCATTACTTCAGTATACTGCACTTCAGCTTTCGACGACAATAAGGCGTAAACGAACGGTATAGAAACTGTTTCTTCATCTGCCATGTCTCTTCGTCGCTCGCGAGTACCCAAGATAATAAATACTTGAGTAAAGATTGTAGGCGATACCTAATATTAACATTTTTTATACTTTGATAATTTATATTTTCATTCGGTATGCACTTACTTTGAACCTCCCATCAATAAACCATACTCTACTTTTGTTAAGTAGTTGCAGGTCCCGTTGCGTGGCGAATACTATAACCCGCTCAGAATCGGAAACTCCTGAATCAAAAATCAGGAATTTCTCATCCGCGAGCGTGCGTTGAAACCGTTCCGGCAGCACACTGACATCCGAAAGAGAAGTGGGGTTAGGGGGTAGGTTTTTGGTTTTTGTACGTCTTACTAATTTCGTTAAACTTTCGCGCGACGGAAGTTGACACAAAACACCCATCTCGAAGGGTTGAGTTACATCGGTTACACTACAAACTTATGCTACTATCTTTTTACCTTGAGAAAGACCGCCCTATTCCGTACGAAGGAGTTGAACAGGTAGCTGCTCAGAATGATCTTCTGCTTTCCTTTTTAACTTTGCTCTGACCCTCTCTGCTGCACACTCGTTGTGGTTGGGTGGGTGTTGGTGCACAGACTCATCGGGACCTCTGAGTACCACAATTTCTCCACCGGGTACGATGATGTTGCAGTTGGTCGTCGCGCGAGCCATGCAGTCTTTATTCAGGCTGTATCTTCTACGCTCCCAGTGCTGCTTAACTCCTCTTCTTGCGCCACGATAATAAGTATAACCACAGATGATTAACTTATCGATGTGTCTGGGGGCATAACGTCGCATACGCGAAAACGTTTTCGCGTACGCGAAATTTGTTGTAAAAATCACCATAATTAGGATACTTTTCGCGTACGCCAAAGATATTGATTTCGCGTACAGGAAAATTAAAATATAGTTCGCCATATATATTTTTTCAAAAAACCACGTAACCCTATTTTGAAATCATACAACACTTTTTCAATCCAAAATAACCCTCCCAGATTTATCTGAATACTAGTTTTAACCTTAAAACCATGCATAAAAATCTAGACAGGTTAATAAATGCTAATTAATAAAAAAAAAAAAAACCTTAAAACCAATAACCCATCCTAAATAACCCTCCCAGATTTATCTGAATGCTAGTTTTAATATTAAGAAAATTAATAAATAAAGTGTAAAAATAATAGAGGTCGCCAAATCTACTTATAAGTATTTTCAGGAAGATGACTTTCAAAAATCCGAGAGCTTGTTTATTGGCTTTTGTTCGGCTGGTAAAGAGTAGGTGGTCAGTTGAGTCGAGGGCTGTACACTTTGTGACTGATGGAAAGACTGACTTTCGTCGTGCAATTTGATTCCGTGAATAAACTCCCGAAAACAAAAACTTCCGACGAAAAAACTTCCGCGAAAAAACTCCCGAAGAAAAAAATCCCGCAAAAAAACATCCTTTAATAAAGTTTTTAAAAAATTTGTATTAAAAAAAAAACTTATTTTTCTACACAATAAAATCGATTATTTACAGTGAGTTACACTTTTCTCAACAATAACAATCAAACACATTATTATGAAATTAAACAGGAGAAAATTAAAAATGTAAATATATCGATGTAATATAACGTTGGATTTTAAATAACTATTAGAGCAGCAACATTCCGTAAATTAATCTATAACATCTTCTCTGTCATACTGTGCGACATCATTTTCTAATCTTTGGTCGTAATCTTTATATTTTTTTCTCTTCGGACCTGCTACATCAGCACCAATTTTTAATTGATTTATTATCAATTCAGTCGAACTTTGTTCACTTTTTAAACATTCAATAAATACACTCATTTCTGCATGATGTTTGCCTACGTGACCAGCAAATGCATTGTGCCTTAAATAAAGCGAATTCATATTATCCCTTTATAAAAGAGAGCTATCGCCATCTTGCGTAAAAAATTTATTCGTGAGCTGATTGGCAAACAAGTTTTTAAAATATTCGAAAAATGCATTTGAGATTACTATTTTTGTTTTTTTCCTATGTGCGCTTGCGTGCTAAAAAGCTGATGAAGTTAGAATTTTTTATTTTATTTAATAAAAATTTCTTTTGCAAAAGCAATAAATAAGGGTGCGCGCTGAGTAATTTCTAGTATCTTTAAATATCATAACATAAACAAAGCAAGTTTAGCCGAACTACATTTATTAGGAATTTATTTTGTCGAAATTCGGGACTTTTTTCGCGGAAGTTTATTTTTTAGGAAGTTTATACGTCGGGAGTTTTAATTCGGGAGTTTTTTCGCGGAAGTTTTAGTTCGGGAGTTTATTCTTGTCACCGTGCAATTTATAGGTATAAATTATTTAAAATAAATATTGCAAGCCCCGCAAATGCAGCATTGGCGTTTTACAAAGTCCTGACAACGTGATTTTACAATAAAGACATTTTCGCACTACTACTTTGTAAACAATGTATTACACAGCCGCCGTTACCCGTAAATTGATAATTATCACGTGATTTGTGTTTAATAAAAGATCTTACAATACAATCATTCTTTTTCAAGTCATCAGAAAAATTATTTAGAAAAGCTTCGAAACCCAATCCGTTAATCATATAATGTAAAAACATTAAACAATATTGACCACATACGTCGGATGTCTCACTCTGAAGTTGTTTAACATTCCATCTTAAGTGCTTACAATTTTTGCGCAAAGTATTAATATGATTGGGTATGAACGGGAGTATACCGTAGCTATCTAGATAATGCCCAAAACCGTGTGAATCTACATGTATAGCAACCTAATGCATACCAGGCTGAGTGTGATTATCAGTGTTGAATACAAAGGCCGTCAGTTTCATCCACACCCATGGAATCCGATCCGCAGGGAACATACCGATAGTATGTGAGGGCATCAGCGACAACTTGTTTAGAATCTGCAGGCTGTTTATTGTAAAATATTACAGGTGAACTTAAAGGGAAATCGTTATTTAAGCTTTGAGATTTAGATAGCAAGTATGCTTTAATTCGGTAGACGTTATTTAAAGCACAAGCAAATTTTAAATAATTATTTTTTACAGCATGATTTATACAGTACTTGTCACTCCACGGTAGGTTATTAAATGACGGACAGTTCGTATCGTACTCTAAATTAATAACTTCTCTAGTAGTCATTTTATGAAACATTAACCACTTTTCTTTACCCCTAACATAAGTTTTATCGGCACTTTTAAAAATATCGCTGAGCGTACGATTGACCGTTTTCAAAGTCACACTCCCTTCTTAATAATCTATGCCGTGTTGATTCCTTGTCAACCAATTATTCTCTTTACGAACTTCACAAGGTAGCGAATCTACTCGATGCACAGCGCTAACAATCCAATGCGCGACAAATTCATTTTTTAAAGATAACAAAGCTATTTCTTTAGGTACCAACTCGTTTGCAGATAAGTCAGGCGTTAAATCGAAAGCAAAAAGGCAGTAGCCATCAGGGTAAGACTCGCGAGGTATGTTATTACCTTCGTTAAGAAAATGAACACCGGTACCCGAAAATAGAGAGTGATAACAATCTATATACGCGCCGTTTTTTTTGAAATCAGGCTGCAAAGGTTTCGACGGGACCTACACACCGTCAACATATAGACATAGAAAATTAATGTTAAAATTTTTAAAGTTGAAGGTATTAAATTATGTGAATATTCCGACATTATAATATTATTTGAATACACGCGGTTTGAGTATCGTGTGCAAAACTGCTGTGCGCATGCGTGTGTTCTGAAGCTACTGACGAAAACCGACGGTGAAGCTACTCTCTCTCTCTCCGTTCTGTTGCTCGCGCGTACGGTCACGCGATGTAAGGCTTATCGAAGCCTAGTATATTTATTTTATCCAATAAACTGTATTAATTATTTTAACCCCACAGAACCTTTATTTAACGATCCTCGATCCTTTATTTACAACATGGTAGCCGCGAGCGTAGTTTAGTCAGTAAAAAGTGTATTTAAAAGTATAAAAAGTCAGTGAAAACATGTGCTCCAAAAAATTTTCTCTTTTCTATGCCACCTTTTTAAGGAGCATAAGAAAAATATTTTTGAAAATAATTAGCTTAGAAGCTAAGTAAGTGAGAGGCGTGAAAAGCCTGTAGAAAAATTCCGGGCAAAAGGTTGATGCACGAGGATTTAATTTTGTGAAACCGCATGGCGCGTCGCGATGTTAAGCGAGTGCATGGCGAAGAGTGAGGTTAAGCACATGTTGAGATTTTTTGAAAATCGAGTTTCGAATGGAATGAACATAGCAAATGTTTAATTGGATAAAAGACAAAATAAATAACAATGAAGAGTCGAAATTTACGGAAATTTCTATTAGTAAAGAGAATAGAAATTATTTAAGAAAAAGATTTCTAAGAGGTTTAATTAATGTTTTGAAAGTAAATTTATACATAGAAGAAAGTATAAAATTAAAACTAAAAATGGCTAAATATGCAAAAGTTGACGATATTTCAATTCCTATTTTTGATGGGATTGATGAGAACTGGAAGTTCAGATTAATGACTACATTGGATTATAAAGAGTGTTTAGAACCAGCAGAACGAGAAAAAGAAGCCAGTGAAAAAGCAGAAGATTGGAAAAAGAAGGATTCAAAAGCAAAAACAATTTTGATCAGCACAATTTCAAACAGACAGCTAGAGTACGTAAGTGAATGCAAGACGACTCTAGAGATGATGAATTTTTTGAAAAATATGTACTCAAAAGAATCTACAACTCTACAAATAATAAAAAAACACAAGCTGGAACAAGTGAAGTTAAAAAATTATGACACACCTGAAGAATTTTTTGTGGATTTTGAAAAGGCATGCATAATTTCAAAGCTGCCGGTGGTACAATAAGTGATGAAGAAGAAATGCGTTATATAATTAATGCTTTACCAATAAGTTATTGTTATATTGGTGATTTAATCGATTTAGTGCCAGCTTAGGACAGAACAGTGGATCTTGTGAAAGCAAAAATACAAGAAAAAAGTTTGTGCAAAAGTGGAATGAATAAAAAACCAAGTGTTAGTACTTTCAATGCAAAAATGAAAAGTAATTGTTTCCAATGCGGAAAATTCGGACACTACAAAAATGATTGTCCACAACAACAACAAAGCAGCAACGGCAGAGGTGCTCACTCTAATCGAGGTAGAGGAGCTCAATACTATCAGCGAGGTCAGCGAGACGACCAAGGAGACGGCAGAGGCGGTGTTCATCGAGGTCGAGGACGAAGAGGACATCGTGCAGCAGAGTCAAACGAGCAGCGCAGCGACACCAAGAGCTGGGTGACGGAAGTACACGTGAAAAGTTTAAGTGAAAATTTGAGTGAAAATAAAAATAAAATAAAGTGGTTACTAGATAGTGGTTCACAGACCACATAGTTAACAGTGAGGATTATTTCTGTGAGTACGTAAATTTAAAAAATCCAATTAATGTTAAGTTGCCAGAAGCAAAATTATAAAAGCAACTAAGTTAGGAAAAATTAAAATATATTTTAAAAATTATGATAGCATAGTTCATGTTAATTTAAAGAATGTTTATTTTGTTGATGGTATAAGAAAAAATATTTTGAGTATTTCTAGAATAAGTGAATCTAGCACTGTTGTGATTAAAAATAAAAATGACAAAATTTACAACAATAATAGAAAATTGATAGCTATTGCAAATAAAATTGATAATTTATACATTTTGGATAGTTTGATTGATAGAAATAAAGATGAAAATATTTATGCAAATACTTTGAAATTAACAGATAAAGAAAAATGGCATAAGGCTTTAAGGCCATGTAAATTTTCAATATTTAAATAAATTAGTTAAAGATAAACTGCTTGAGGGTTTGTCAGATAAATTAGAAAATGATATTTTGAAATGTGCGAACTTTATACAGAGTAAAATGGCAAATGTACCATTTGATAATGAGAGAACTGAATCGTCGGAGATTTTGGAATTAATTCATACTGATTTGAATGGTCCACATAAAACTACTGGTTATTGTGGAGAAAAATATTTTTTGACTTCTACAGATGATTACAGTAAATATACGAGAACTTACTGCATTAAAAGTAAAAGTGAAACAGCAGGTTGTTTCGTAGAATACGTGAATTAAGTCGAGAACCTTTTCGGTAAAAGAGTAGAGAAATTACGTTGTAATAACGGGAAAGAATATTTAAATCGCGAAATTTATAATTTTATTAAATATAAAGGCATTGAATTGTCACCATGCCTAAGCTACGTACACGAATTAAACGGTGTGGCAGAACGATACAACAGATCCGCAATGGATATCGGTCGTTGTTTAGCCCGGGAAGCCGGAATCGATAACAGGTATTGGCCTGAATTTATAAAAATAGTCTCGAATTTAAAAAATCGTACAGTTGCTAATACTCAGGAAAATAAAACTCCTTTTGAAATATTTTTTGGCAAAAAACCTAATGTGAAACATTTAAAAATTTATGGCAGTGAAGTTTTTGTCAGAATCTCTGAAGTTTTAAGGAAAGGTAAATGGGATGATAAAGCTAAAGTAGGTATTTTAGTGGGTTATAATAATGATAGTTATAGGGTTTTGCTAAATAAGAAAGTAATTAATGCCAGACACGTCAAAGTAATCGAGAATGAGAAAGAATTAATTTTCTTAAAAAGAATGAATATGAGTGAGAATGAGAATGTTGATGAGGAAAATTCTATTAATTTAAGGTTAGAGAATGAGGATGATTCTGAGAAAGATAATGATGATGAGTGTGAATGAAAATATTTCAAGCGAGCGCGATAGTGTTGATAATGTTGATGAAATGATTGATGAAAATTTGACTATTCCTAAAAGATCGAGTAGAAAAAGAAGTCCTATTCAAAGATACGGTAACCCTATAACACATTGTGTTTATGTCAATTAAGTAAATGCGAATGTACCGAATACATTCGAGGAGGCGTTAAACTCCAGCGAATCGAGAAATTAGCAAAAAGCAATGAACTCCGAGACTGAGAGCTTAAATAAAAACAAAACACGGGTTGTTGTTGACAAACCTAAAGGTAAGAAAATAATTGATGTTAAATGGGTTTACAGAAAGAAAAATGATAATACTTATATAGCTAGACTAGAAGTTAGAGGCTTTCAACAGAAAGAATGTTTAGAAAATGTTTATTCACCTGTCGGTAAAATGCAAACTTTAAAAATTCTATTAAGTTACAGTTGTGCAAATAATTTATTTGTTGAGCAAATGGACGTTGAGACAGCATTTTTAAATGGCAATATAAAATCCGAAGTTTACATTTATGAACCTAAAGGTTATGAAACTGGTAAAAATAAAGTTTGTAAATTATTGAAAGCTCTTTACGGTTTAAGAGAAAGCTCTAGAACTTGGTACGATATGTTTTAATGATTTTGTTGAAAAGTTAGGATTTAAAAGAAGTAATTATGACTATTGTTTGTACGTAAATAACAAAGGCAAAGATCCAATATATATTTTAGTTTTTTTGATGATTTATTGATTGCTTGCAAAGATCTTGATAAGATCAGAGAGATTAAAACTAGTTTAATGCAAAGATTTGTTATGAAAGATTTGGGTAAAATCAAGAGTCATATAGGTATTGATATAGATTATAGTAAAGATATGAAATTGATGACTTTAAGTCAAACAAAATATATTGAATCTTTGTCTGAAAAATATAAACTTGAAAATGCGAAATTATATGAAACTCCTATGGAGAGTAATTTGAAATCGAATCAAGCGACGGAAGTTGATGAAAGAATAAAATATCGAAATTTAATTGGTAAATTATTATGTGTCAGCACAGGCACTAGACCTGATATTACTTATAGTGTTAATTATTTAAGTAGATTTCAAAGTTGTTACGATCAAACACATTATAAATACGCTTTAAGAATTTTAAAATATCTGTATAAAACTAAGAACTTAAAATTAACATATAATGATAGGAATGTAAATAAAGTAAAATTAGATTATATGGTTGATTCAGATTTTGCGGGTGATAATATCGATAAAAAATCAACAACAGGTTTTGTAATTAGACTCTTTGGTAATTTGATTTATTAGAAACCGCGAAAACAGAATACGGTGACAAAATGTTCAACTTTTGCTGAATACACTGCTTTATCGAAGGCAGTAACTGAATTATTATTTATAAAAAATTTGTTGAATGAATCGTTTAATTTGAGGTTAGAAAAACCGATAAAAATTTATGAAGATAATTCTGGTGCGGTAGCAATTGCAAAATATGGTAACTTTACAAAAAATTCGAAGCACATTGAAGTGCAATATCATTATGTTAATGAGAATTATGAAAATGGCGTGATTGATATTGTAACGATAGATTCTAAATTTAATTTAGCTGATTTATTTACTAAAAGCTTAGATAAAACAAAATTTGTTAAAATCAGAAATGCGTTAAGATTAATTTGAAATAATTAGATTATGAGATGAGTTAGTAAAATTAAATTTTAAGAACAGTTATTAAAATGAAAGTAAAATGTCGTAAATTCAAGGAGGCGTGTTAAATTATGTGAATATTCCGTCATTATAATATTATTTGAATACACGCGGTATGAGTGTCGTGTGCAAAACTGCTGTGCGCATGCGTGTGTTCTGAAGCTACTGACGAGGACCGACGGCGAAGCTACTCTCTCTGTCCGTTATGTTGCTCGCGCGTACGGTCACGCGATGTAAGGCTTATTGAAGCCTAGTATATTTATTTTATCCAATAAACTATATTAATTATTTTAACCACACAGGACCTTTATTTAACGATCCTCGATCCTTTATTTATCACAGAAGGGATTAAAGCGACGATCACCGTTGAAGGCTTCATTATTAACAAAACCTAAAATTATTTTTTTGGAAGTGGCCCTAAAATGACTTTATCTAAGGTTTCACCGTGAATACCGCTGTGCATCGTAATAGATTTTGTTTCTACGCGCGTAAGGGGATACTTACTAGTTGACTTTGAAAGCGCTCTAGCATGAGCTAACAAAACACTAGGACTGATTTTTACACGGCGCACTAATAAAGACGCTTCTTCGATATGAACAGAGTACTATCCTACAGGATCCATAAGACTAAAAGCATCTCTCGATTTTACCAAGCGAACTCTCACTTCGACGCGATTTATTAATAATTTTTCTTGATTGAAGACATCTCCGTGTAAATGGCCAATTAGATCCACAGATTTTTTGTAGTTAAAAAGTTTTCTACGAGCTTGGAGGCCACTGTTTGCTGTTCCTAAGTCATTCTTTATTTTTAGCTGTATCGTCGTACCAAAGAACGCTTGTCAAATGAGATTTTTTGGCAACGGGACCGTAGTTGAGTAAAATTTCTATGTACGCTCTATAAGCGTGAGCATGATTGGGTGGCGAAACAGCTTTTTGATTGAAAAAGACATTCACTTGGTTAAACAGGGAGTGCATAAAATTGTTAACAGGTCCAACTTTTTTTGCTTCTTCCTCTGAAGATTCTTTTGGAACTGTACCTTTTAAAGCTACTCTCAAACTCAACATCGTGTTGGTTAAATCAAGATATTCGTCTCCTGTACCAGTGATAACAAACTCTATAGGTGAATCGTCACTGAGCGAAGATATTGGTTTATATTGAACGTACTTTGAACTTTCTATAGCTATTAAAATTGGATGAATATTGAATAACAAAAGCTCCGATTTCAAACCCTCGCACGATTAAGTATGTAGAAACGCCATTTTGCTGATTAATCATAAATATCTCTTGCACTTCTTTTCACAATTTTTTTCTTTGTTTTCTTTGTTTTATTATTTTTTTTTTTTGTACTTCTCTTAAGTGCTTTTTTTTATTTTTGATTTTCTCTTGCGCTTGCAAACAGTCTCAGAGTCGGCTAACAACTGCAAAGCGCTGATGCCGCGAGGCCTTTTATAACCTGATCCTTCCATCATCATTGCATCCAATTTATCTACGGCTTTACGCTTCAAGTTTATTCCAGACTCACGTATGCTTTTGCGCAGTGACTCTTTTACCGGAGTATTTTGAGTCACGTCGGTCACAACGTTCATACCAGCAAGAAAAGCTTCTTTGCCAACGGCTCGAGCACCACTCGATAGTAAAGGTAGAACTCGCCGAAAGATGCCCGTAAGAAAAGATCCTATGCCTCCATGACCTCTTTGATAGGGAGATCCGATAAAAATATGACCAACACCTTTTCCAACACCTCCGCCATTTTGAAGGATAAAAAATTCGTCGTAGCGGTCCATATCCATTTTTTTTTTTTTTTTTTTCAATAGTTTAATCCGGACGCTTGAAATGTAGTGTCACTGCCAACGTACCAAAATCAAATGGTATTGGTTCACCGTGTTCGTCTCTTATATCGATTTCGATAGTCTCAAAAGAATTAAATAGTAGATCTAAATACATGGGTGGGGAGAAACTTTTGATTCGGAGACCCCCGTAAGTGTACTCATTGGTACCCAGCGAGACAACGCGTAGCAGTCGAGTTTGCGCGTCACCTTTAAAATACGGCTCACAAATGTCTGTGTAAACCATCAACATCGATGGTAGACAATTTGAAAGATTAGCAGGACGAATTCCAACAATCGCCTCGTTTGATTCAAATATATTGACACTGTTGACGTCCAAGCCAAGAATAGTTTTTATTCGCGCAAAGAGATTGACTTTATGGTTGAAACCTGCACACTCTGCTTCAATGCAGAGATGTTTAACAGATACATAATCACCGCGTTCAATGCCAAACTCTAGATGATTTTTTGTACAAGCCAAATTATTGAGTTCGTGAATAAAAGTTTTTATATCTTTATAAACGCCCGGCGATACAGTTGAAGTCGAAGACGTAATTTCTTGATCTTCTTCACCTGTGTAAGAGGTTCAATTAGTTTCATAAGCAGCAGTCAAAGCCTGTGTTTTTTTTTCTGCGTCGAGTAACAAGTAATCTATCGTCGGTTTCTTTCGGTATCGTATTACAGAAATTAATCTCTCTTCGCGCTCAAGTGGAATGTGCTGAAAGGTCAATGGACTCCTTATCTCTGTTAAAGCGACTGCCCAGGTGCCGTGTAAGCGTAGCTGCGTGACGAAGCGAGTTGTAGTATTGTCAGGGTAATAATGCATGCTACTGTTACTGGGAAGAACAATATAAAATTGATCTTTTATTTTAGATTTTTCAATTGACTTGCTTTGATCCAATAGCAAAATTTTTCTGGATAACGGCGCCACCGAACAAAATATTCTTTCGAGCGACCACTGGTTCTAGTTTTCAAAATTTTTTCAACGTCAGAAAAAACCTTTTTTAAATCTTTTTTTACGTGGCTTAGCTCTTCTTCGTAGGAAAATCCATCGATTTCTTCATTGACCAAGTCTTTTATGTGATAAACAGGAGGATAACTAGTCAAGGATATCCGAGAAATCTTGAATAACTCCAAGGTCCAACCAACCTCGTAACCTTTCGCAAAAACGTTTCAAGCTCGACTGACGCGCACCAGGTCGTTCACGTTATATTTAGGAACTCCGACGATGGGGCTTTCGTAACGATGCTTGATGTTTCTACGAGCTTCGGCAGCCTTATTAAGGGTAACAGACGCCGGTGTCATTTTTGTGGCTGTGTGTTTATTATGATTATAAGCTTCTACAATGTTAGGCAAAACATCTAAATATCTATGCGTATTTGTATGCGTTAAATATCTGCAAATTCGCTCTTTTATCGATCTTATAAATCTCTCCACGATCGCTGCTTTAACATCGGGACTACGGACAACGCGGTAATATATATTTTTGTTTTTTAGGTAAAGTTGAAACTCGCGATTTACAAACTCTTTACCTTTGTCGAAGTGTATGGAAACGGGAACTCTGTTGTTAGCCTTTTTAAAAATATTATCGAAAGCAAGAATTACGCTTTGGCAGATTTGTGTTTTATCGGCTCAATCCATGAATATTTACTTACAACGTCTATAACGGTAAGAAGATCAGCGTAATTATTATTGTAAGATTTTAGGGACCTCATGTCCATCAAATCAATTTCCCATACATCACCCATGTTACGAACGTTGTAATGGCGTCGAGGAAACTGTCTTCGCACCTGCTTATGTAAGTTATAAGTATCTTGACCTTCTAGCCAACTTAAAACCTTCGGTTAAATATATTGCTTTCGTGTAGAGTGTAAAAGATTGTTTGCACCCGCGTATGCCGTGTCGCGAGGTAGGCCGTAATACAAGCTTTGCAGTCATCTATGCATTTTTTTTATCGCTCTTTTTATTCTTCTTCTTCTTCTGCATGGGTTAGCAGTTTACTGACTTTGTCTTCTTCTTGTCCTTCCTCTTGATAGCTTTTTTTATTCGATTGAAAAATTTTTCAAATGTAATCTTGCTGACCATGCAGCAGGCCGTCATCATTGCAATTGTTCTTTCATCGGGAGGGGTCTCACCAGCTAACAAACGAGAAAACGCTTTTTCGGCAAGCACGCGATCAGCTTGACAGCGGTTGGCCTTTTTATCGGCGTATGCTATATCGTGTTCACGACACGCTTCGTCTAGAGGATTGATGCCTACGTCACCACGATTCAAACGCTCGGACATTTTTGTACCTGGGCCGCAAAACTTATAACCTGGTACATGCATTTCAAAAAGCATCAGGTCTATGATAGCATCCAAAGCACTTTTTTCTTCTTCTTTGCTCTCAGCAAGAGAAGCGTTTTCTACAGAAACCTCCATCCTTCCTGGTTATTTAATTTTTGTTTTTTCGGAGTTCTGGTAGCTATTGAATTTTTTTCCAATGCCTTTTTAGCGTTTCTCTTTTGCCGTCTCAACAAATTTTTTTCAAAATTGTCACTTTTTTCGAAAGCACTGCTTCGGTCTTCGGTTATCAGCTGGGGAAATCAAATGAGGTCTTTCACCTCCTGAGTTGTAGCCGTGAGCCAAAATATCTGAGGAAGGAGAAAAAGTAGCACTGGATGACTGACAATGAGCACTGGAAACGATTTGATCCCACAGTTGATTATTTCCGATAAACTCGCGCGGTGTGTTAGCCTCTCGAAGAGCAGCAGCAAACTGTTTACGACCTGTAGGTGGAGCACGTTTTCTGTGTCTCAGAGCATCGCCAATCAAGTCAACGATATTAGCCCCCGCCACCAAATTCCCGTTTCAGTTACAGTCCACTCGGGGACCATGTGACGTTACTGGACCGTTTCAAATGACGCACAAGGTTAGTAGCAGCGCTTTTAAAAGTCTTGGGTACTCCTGCGGTGATGAAGCTGTCTTCCAAAAAAGTTTTTCTTTTTTTCTCTTCACTTTCATCGATTGAGTGATCTTGAGCTAAATTATCAGGGGCCGAGATAATTTTTTTTCCGTCTTATCGTTAAAAAGAAGAAATCTCTGCAACGCACGACTGTAATCGAGCCACTTTTCTCGATCGTCTTTTCCTCTTTCGGCTGAGTTTCAAATATCGTTCATGTGCGCGTCGAGCCTTTCACTTGGTGTGCCAGGAGTCTGGACTGTTTTGAGGAGGCCATCTTACCCTACCAGCTGTTGTATTCGCTGAAGACTGTCGTACGGTAGTAAAACTAATTTTCGGGCTTGGTCCATTATTTAGCTATGAGAGTTGATAAAACGGTACCGAGAAGAGGTGCCAACAGCGCCGGTAAAAATCCGCCTCCCCGCTGAACGATTAATTTTTTTTTTTCGAGCCAAACTAACCTTGGGCTTGGATAGCGTTCGTAAAGTATAGGCGTGGTGCCGAAGACGCGTCTTATGGTTTTTACCCAGTGGTACGTTCCCCACTAAGATATTCAAGGCGCACTCGCAAAAACGTTTAATCAATGAAGGATCAGCTTTGCGCAAAACTGCTTTCCTCGTTAAGGTGATACAAGGCCCGCAAAATATGTTTTTCTTTTTCGGAAAACGGCACTTTACGTTTACGAGCCATCGAGCCATCACAGTGACGCGACTGGTACGAGATTTTCTTTGTCACCACCTTTTATATTTTTACGTGGCACGTAAACGTACTGCCACTCGTCGTCGGGGAAAATAGATATCCGAAATCTGCAGTTTTCCGGAGTATCTTGTTTCAAATCCAGTGGCAGATAGCCACAGGGCTCAGAAGTCCCAGTATGCTTCCTGCAAAATATGCGGATCTTCGGGACACAGTTGACGCGAGAGATGCACAATCTGAGCGCGATCGCGGAGATTTCTAAAAACAACGATGTATTGCGCGTTCAGCGATATGTCACGTTGACCTCGGGCTTGATGAAAAATATTCGGAGTGATGAATATTATCGACAAGTTGTTGTGGTGACTCCCTTTTGTAAATAAATCGACAACTGCGCCCCCTGTGCTCGACTCGCGCATCAAGTCGTCAACAATTACGAGTTTTGGCCTAGGGTCGCTTGCGTAATCTCCGCTTTGAGGCAGCCCCTCGCGAAATTCAATCTCTTCACCGAGTTCGCAATAGCCGTTTTGCCGCTTGGCGTAATGCAATATTAATCGTTGAAAGCGAGTGTCGCACATACGATCGATGAATTTTAAAAAATTTTTCACAAACACAGTTTTTCCACATCCTGTGGGACCACTCAGAATTGACGTAAGGTCATCGTTACAACTGACGCGATTTACTCGATTGTCTAAATTTTACCGGCCAACCGGAGAGGGAGACGCCTGCTCGCCAACAGAGCGCAAGCGCCTGATACTCTTTTTGCTTGAGTTTGAGCTAGAGTTTGAGCTAGAGTTTGAGCTAGAGTTTGAGCTAAAGCTAGAGCAAGAGCTAGAACTAGAGCTTGAGCTAGAGCTTGAGCTAGAGCTAGAGCTTGAGCTAGAGCTTGAGCTTGAGCATAAGCTTTTGCTTGAGCTAGAAAAAAAAGCAAGTGCTAGCTCGCACTTTTTAACGAACAAAGTCTTCAGCTGACGCTCGTGAGCTCGTCAGTACCACCTTGCTCTCGCAGCTTTGAACACTCTTAACAGGCTAATGGAAGCCCCGAGGAAGCATTATTGGGAGAGTATCGAAATTACTTTTGAAATGCCTGTTTCCGTCATTAATCCATGGCATCCACGTAACATTGCAGATTACATTCCCAACCACCAAAAACTCAGCGAAATGGTGGCTAAGCCTCACGTCGATCACCATCAGCCATGCGATGATGATTTTTGCTACTATGATTATAAACCGGAAATTAATCGAAGAGTAACCGATCTGGTGTCATCGTGGACTGACTTTAACGTCCCTCTTGAGTGGATTAGTGTAATTCATAGTGCTTTTAAAAAAAGGCCAGCTCAGATTGTGCGTGATTTTCTTTTCAACGAAATCCCCCCATTTATCGATCTGCCCGAGGAAATCCTTTTCATCGATAAAAAAGTTTGCGAGCTCCAGCAGGAGCTGCATTTGGAAAATCTTAAAACCAACGCAGAGGCCGATGAGCAAAAACAATTTATTGGTGCGATAATGGATCTGAGGTTGCACAAAACAGACAATGATGTGCGTGAAGTGCTACTCAACCTGATTAACGAGAACAGTCTTACAACAGTGCAACCCAAACAATAATCTATATTGGCGGCCAAGCTAGTTAGCTTGGGCCAGGCTTGGCCACCAACCTTGGGCCAATCATTGGCGGTAACGCCGCGCTAGCTTGGGCCAATGTTCGCAAGCGTATATTATATATTAGGGTGGGCCAAAAATTTTAAGACCCAAACCGCGAGGGGCTTGACCCCTGGGCAGTTAGTTTATGATGCCCAGATACCCCAAAAAAATTTTTAAGACGATTGAAGAAAGTTTCAAGGTGGCACAAGAGCGAAATGTGATAAAAAACTCGAAACCAAGCTCCAACCAGCCCATAACCAATTTTTTATGGACTCAGACTCTTCCAATATCCAAATTTATTATGCTACTACCGATAATAACAGTATTTGCAAGCTCTTTCCACCCAATAACCCAGCCTGCCAAGCACTTACCCCCAAATAATCGAGTTTTTCAAGCTCCTACCCCCGAATAACCGAGCTTTTCAAGCTCCTACTCCAATAACCGAACTTGCAAGGCTACAACCAGTCAATAACCGAATTTGTAAAGCTCCTGTTCCCAATAATCCGATCTGTCAAACACTAACCACCCAATAACCCGATGCGCTAAGCTCCTACCCCCAATAACCGAGTTTCTCAAGCTCTACTTCCCAACAACCTCATTCATCAAGCTATTACTTTTTGATAACCGTACTGCAAGTTCTTTCTACTCAATAACCAAGTTGGCCAAGCTCTTACCCCTCCTAAACCGAGTTTTTTAAGCTCCTACCCCAAAAACCGAACTTGCAAGGCTACTACCACTCAATAACCGAATTTGATGAGCTGCTATTTCCAATAATCCGATTTGCTGAACATTAACCACACAATAACCCAATGCGCTAAGCTCGAGACCCCCAATAACCGAGTTTCTTAAGCTCTACCTTGCAACAATCTCATTCATCAAGCTATTACTTTTTGACAACCGTACTGCAAGCTCTTTCTACCCAATAACCAAGTCGGCCAAGCTCTTACCCCCTCCAATAACCGAGTTTTTCAAGTTCCTGCCCCAATAACACAACTTGCAAGGCTGCAACCACTCAATAACCGAATTTGATGAGCTGCTTTTCCCAATAATCCGATTTGTACAACATTAACCACACAATAATAGAGCCGCAGTGGCTCCGAGCTAGAGCGCGCGCCTTCCAATCTTGGGGTCGTGAGTTCGAGCCCAGGTCTCGGCGATTTTTTCGAGTGTTTTTTCACGCGTTAAAATTGTCGGGATTAAGTCCACTGTAGCTTAGGTGAGGTAAGGATGCCCTACATCACTTGTTCCAACTCGGACATCCTAATGGCCGACTAAATTCTCTCCGAAAACATTGACCAGCCGCGAGTCCGAATCGGAGGAATAAAGTCGACCGATGCCCGACCGGAAAAAGTGTGTAAGGCTGACTACTTAACCGGGTTGAGCTTGAGTATCCCGATGCGCTTGCGGCTAGTAGGGTCGACTGAGTCCCCAAAAACCAAAATGCAAGCATCGCTCGAGAGATTCGCTCAATCGGGGTTTCTTAAGGGGGTTATTAGAGTAGGGACACAGAAACGAGAATTGGGCAGAAACCACGTTAAAAAGCATGAGAAAGGCAATACAGAGACAACTGTATAAAACAACTTAGAGTAGGTGGCGTGGGTCCCTCACACATATGTGGTTGATACCCCCCTTGTAATGGGTCTTTACCCACAAGCGAGGTTGCCAGGAATACAACAACAACAACAACAACCACACAATAATCCAATGTACTAAGCTCTTAACCCCCAATAACCGAGTTTTCAAGTTTTACTTCCCAACAACCTCATTCATCAAGCTATTACTTTTTAATAACCGTACTGCAAGCTCTTTCTACTCAATAACCAAGTTGGCCAAGCTCTTACCCCTTCAATAACCGAGTTTTTCAAGCTCTTACCTCTATAACCGAACTTGCAAGGCTACAACCACTCAATAACCGAATTTGATGCGCTAAGCTCCTACCCTCCGATAACCGAGTTTTCAAGCTTTACTTCCGAACAAATTCATTCATCAAGCTATTACTTTTTGATAACCGTACAGCAAGCTCTTTCTACCCAATAACCAAGTCGGCCAAGCTCTAACCCATATTAACAATTTATAAGTTTTAATGAAATGTAATAAAACTTTTTTACGTTGAAAATCATGAAAGATTTATTCATTTACAACAATTGAAGACAATAACATTAATATAACAACTTAGTTCAAACATTCATTAACCATGGTTTTTTCAACAATAGTTTTAGTATCATTAAGGCTTATTAGTAGCTAAAGTTTGCTTTGTGATCAAATTTTGGTAATATTTTTCTACTCTTCAGTTTTATGTGGACATTTGCATTTCTACTTTTCTCGTTACAAGTTTGTTTGGACACCTCACTTACATCTTTTACCAAACGTTCGACGCTTTGCGTGTGACTAGGGAAGCAGAAAATTGGATCAGATTTTTCATTGTGATCGACATAATGTCTTAATTGCTCCGTTGATAAGTGGAAAGTCATTGGTGGCTCAAAAGTTTCGTCCCATGAGATCATTCTTGTGTAATTAGTCGCATCAAAGTTAAGAGCAGGAATGATGAATTTTCGAACATTGTTATGTGGCAGTTCCTCATTTCGTTGTCTTACCTCAATAATTTTTTCAAATGCCCTCATTCTTATCGACTTATTTTCATCTGCGAGCATTGACAGTAGTACATTTTCAGAATGAGCAAAAAACGCATTGTTTTGAAAAACGTTATCGACAACTTTACGCAACTTTTGATCAAGATACCGAGATTCTTTTATAAGAAAAAATAAATGTTTCGGGCCATCTGCAACGTACTTAAATTTTTTGATTCGGAACCAACATGGTCCGTAGACTCTCATAATAAAAATTACTAATATTTTAAGATTAACCGTTGGATTTTTTGTTGCGATGTATAATCTGAGAATTCTAGATGCTGTGTTGAGCCATCTGGATAATGACATAGGACCAGGCTTCATTACTGCCAATTTTTCAGAACAAGAGCCACTTGAAACTGCTTTTAACATTTTGTAAAAGTATTTTTGATCCGATCTCAAATCTGTAATATCATTGTTTGGGATATTGGATTTTATAGCTTCAAAGCTGTTTAAAACGGGCATCGTATCACATGATTGTAAAGACTTAGTAATAATTCCACAAAATGAAGTGGGTCCTGCTGCTGCACCATATAAGTATTGAATCAAATGCCTCAAAGGTAATTCATTTAGATGCAACAAGCAAACAAACCAATGTAGAGGTTCTTTTTTAATATTGTTTTCTACTAATGTCAATATTCCGCCACTGTTACCTGAATTAACGACTGTACCATCACATCCTAGGGCACGCAAAGTGTTTAAAGGAGCATCGAGTTCTTCAAATTTTTCAGAGATAGTAGCAGCAACATCAGCTGAACAGCCAGTTAATGGAGAAACATATGATATGAATTGAGAACCAGGTTCTCTGACTAAAGTAATATGTTCTTCAACAATTTCTCTGAGATGATAAGATTTTGTTTTTGTATTTTTTACATTAGTCAGCGTTTTATCTCTATTACCATCAAAGTAAAGAGCCCAAAGTTTAACATTTTCAAAAATGTCTGGCAGTTCCGTTTGTACTTTTTTTGTAATTTCTCTTGTCATTTTATTCTTGTATATTACAACACAGCCTTTGGGAATAACAATGTTGTGATGGTTAATAAAGTCAATAATAGCTGCTGATGCAACTGCACCGCCTTTTCTTGGAGTTACTTTATACCGAACACACATTTTAGCAACATTTGGCAACGGAGTTCTCATTTGAAGAGTATTAGGCATGATAACAATGTCACTCTCAGAACTTATAACTTCCGGGACTGGATCAAACTCATCTGCGCCTTCAGTAAGAGCATTATCATTATTTTCAACTGTCTGCTTATTTTTAAATTTTTGTGTACGTGCCTTCTTTTTGAGAGGTTGAAAACTTTGATTTACATTTATTTCTTCCAAATCTTGAATATATTGTATTCTTGCAGATCTTTGATCGATTATAAATTCGTTCAAAGCTTCAGGGACGCGAATTTCTTCTGAACACGAACAATCTTTTAAAGGAAGACATTTACAGACGGCTACATCAAACAAAGAAGCAACATTTTTTTGAAAATTTTTTATATCGTTTAAAAGAGTATCATTGGGATTCGGACAGGCACGAAAACATTTTCTTATTGATTTCAATTTGTCGTGCCAGTTATTTAAAAGTTTCTTCATTCTTTCATCACTTACAACAACTATTCCTATTTGTTGCCAGATTCCTTTCAATTTTTTTACAACATCATTTAAAAGTAATGAAGTCGATGGATCAAATAAGTTTTCTAACTTTTTTTGCTCCTTTAAATTTTCTAAGTATTCAAGAACATTTTTTATTGTTGGAAGCTGAGTTTCTGATAAATTATTAGCTACAATAGGAATAGGACAGGTTTTTTCATCAGTCAAATTCATCCTGAAATTGATTTCTTTTTTTATTTATCTACCGTATTTCCAATCAAAGATGAAAATGCAATAACTGTCTTTCAATTTAACCATTTTTAAAATTATTAAATGGTTTAAATTTAGCCTTTACAAAAATATGATAACGTAGAACATAATATTGATCTAAGTTCAATGTTTCTTATTTGTAGTCGTCTTGTTTAACACTAGTTAAAATTTTTAGAAAAATAAAAAATATATCAAATAGCACGGCTGAATAAAATTAAGTAAGCATCATCTGCGTATTCTCGACTGAATATGTTTTTACTTTATTTTTTTCATTTTTTAAACCTTTACTTGTCTGTGATTTATAGTTTATTCTATTTTTTCTTTTTTACAGAAAATTTTGAAACGAGCTTACGGCAACAAATTTTGAATCATCATTTTAGCTTATTCCGATGTAATCGTTTTATTTAATAACCTATAATAGAACTGGTGACACAGCTTTATTATCGCATTTTCATCAATTCTTTTTATGAGTAATTTTATTCCAAAACTTACGTCTGAAAAAGGAATTATACGAATTAAACCTATAAAGATGAAGTTGTGGCCTTGATTAAGCTTTCTCATTAAAATAACTGTTGCTATGAAAAATTTTTCGGAAGAAAAATATTTCCAACAAAAATTCAACTCTTTTTTCAATTAATATTAGTGGTACAGCAGCTCAAATTTTTGTTTGTTTGTTTGTTTTTTTTTTTATTAATAGTAGTTTACTTAATACTTATCATAAGTATGGTCGGCAAAAATTAATTACACTCTCAACTGATCAATATTTAATTTTCTTCTACGATTGGACAACTATTTACTAACCCAAGATTTTTATCTTTAACATGTTAAAAATTATTTAATTAGTTGAAAAAAAAAAGATACTTTAAACTGGTCTTAGTAATTGATTGATTACCTTTTCACAATTAAATGTGTGTGCGTCTAATTTAGAAAATTACTCATTCATTATTTTAATAAAATATTTTAAATTCAATTTTTCAATAATTTAATTTATTAGATTAATCACGAACTTAGTTATTACCGTAAAGTGTAATAACTTCTACAAAACTTACTAAGCTTCATCTAATGCGATTAGTCATCTAAACAGACTTAATAAACTTCTTTTAATAATAAGAATCTTTACGTAATAAAAAAACAAGAACAGAAATAAGCAACAGTGCTCGCACAGTATTTTTATAAGGGCTTAAGGATACTTTTGTCGACTAGCATTGGCATACTTCAATCGAAAAATATTACAACCCAAACGTAGCCATTTTCGTTATCAAAAACATTATTTGATACAAAATACTTATTAAGATACAAAAAAAAAATTTACAGTACTCAAAGTTTAAAACTGCCATGGGTTAAGTTACAAGTTGTAGAAGAAAAAAGATTGACAAATTCGATTATGGAGGAGTAACTGTTTAATGAATCCGGCAATAAGTTTGGTTATTGAGAAGTAGAAGCTAGGCAGATTAGGTTATTAAGATGGGGGAAAAATAGCTTTGCAGCTCGAGGATATTTTGGGAGGAGAGTAAAAGTTTGATTAATTTGAAGAAAGCAAAAGCTTACAAATACAGATAACAAAGAATTAGTATATTACACACCTGGGGGAGTCAAAAATTAGCAAGCCCCTAGCAAACCCAAATTGACGCCCGAGCCGAAGGCGAGGGTCCCAAGGGTTTGCTAGGGGTTTGCTAATTTTCGCACTCCCTCGTGTGTAATGTTTTTTTCATCACACGCTGCGGAAAGTGCATACTTTCCTCCCTGTCCCAGAGCGGGAGTTTGCACTTTCCTTGGCTCGTGATGAAAAAAACATTACACACGAGGGAGTGCAAAAATTAGCAAACCCCTAGCAAACCCTTGGCACCCACGCCTTCGGCTCGGGCGTCAATTTGGGTTTGCTAGGGGCTTGCTAATTTTTGACTCCCCCAGGTGTGTAATATACTGTTTCATCACGAGCAAAGGACAGTGCAAACTCCCGCTCTGCGACAGGGAGGAAAGTATGCACTTTCCGTAGCGTGTGATGAAAAAAAGCTTTATGCCCCGTCTACACTGGCAGTTTAACCGCGGTTGAACCGATACTCGGCTTAACTTCATTTAACGAATTTTGCTATGATGGCATGAGAATAATGGCTCAATTTGTAGTTTAAAAAATAATAACAATTCATATGAGTATTCTTGTTTAATTTTGCAACTTCATTTCCACGAAAACATTGCAAAATCCTTAAAAACAAAGTTAAGCCGAGAAGAGGTTAAGCCGCCAGTGTAGATGAGGCATTATGAATTAGGAAATAGGAGCTGGACAAATTTGGTCATCGAGTGGTTGAAGCCTTGCAAGTTCGATTGCTGGAGGGTAAAAGCTGGACAAGTAGTTATTTGAAATTAAGCTTGATAAACTCGGTCATTGAAGAAGCAAAGGCTTGAAAACAAAGTAATTGTGGGGTAGAAGCTTCAAAAACCCGGTTATTGGGAGGTGGGCTTGAGAAACTCGATTATCAAAGGTTAAGAGCTGCGCGTATCGGGTTATTGGCTGGTTAATATTTAACAAATCAGCTTATTGTGAACACCAGCTTAACAAATTCAGTCATAGAGTGATTGTAGCCTTGCAAGTTCGTTTATTGTGGTAGAAGCTTGAAAAACTCGGTTATTGAGGGAGTAAGAGCTTGGCCGACTTGGTTATTGAGTAGGAAGATCTTGCAGTACAGTTATCAAAAAGTAGAAGCTTGATGAATAAGGTTGTTGCAAGGTAGAGCTTGAGAAACTCGGTTATTGGGGATTAGGAGCTTAGCGCATCGGGTTGTTGTGTGGTTAATGTTCGACAAATCGGACTATTGGGAATAGCAGCTCATCAAATTCGGTTATTGAGTGGTTGTAGCCTTGCAAGTTGTGTTATTGGGGTAGGAGCTTAAAAAACTCGGTTATTGGAGGGGGTAAGAGCTTGGCCAACTTGGTCATTTGGTAGAAAAAGCTTGCAGTACGGTTATCAAAAAGTAAAAGCTTGATGAATGAGGTTGTTGCAAGGTAGAGCTTGAGAGACTCGGTTATTGGGGGGGGGGTAGGAGCTTAGCGTGTCGGGTTATTATGTGGTTAATGTTTGACAAATCAGATTATTGGGAATAGCAGCTCAACAAATTCGGTTATTGAGTGGTTGTAGCCTTGCAAGTTCGGTTATTGAGGTAAGAGCTTGAAAAACTCGGTTATTGAAGGGGTAAGAGCTTGGCCAACTTGGTTATTGAGTAGAAAGAGCTTGCAGTACGGTTATCAAAAAGTAATAGCTTGATGAATGAGGTTGTTGGGAAGTAAAACTTGAAAACTCGGTTATTGGGGGGTAGGAGCTTGAGAAACTCGGTTATTGGGGGTTAAGAGCTTAGCACATTGGATTATTGTGTGGTTAATGTTGCGAAAATCGGATTATTGGGAATAGCAGCTCATCAAATTCGGTTATTGAGTGGTTGTAGCCTTGCAAGTTGTGTTATTGGGGTAGGAGCTTAAAAAACTCGGTTATTGGAGGGGGTAAGAGCTTGGCCAACTTGGTTATTTGGTAGAAAAAGCTTGCAGTACGGTTATCAAAAAGTAAAAGCTTGATGAATGAGGTTGTTGCAAAGTAGAGCTTGAGAAACTCGGTTATTGGGGGGGGGGGGTAGGAGATTAGCACATTGGATTATTATGTGGTTAATGCTTGACAAATCGGATTATGGGAATAGCAGCTCAACAAATTCGGTTATTGAGTGGTTGTAGCCTTGCAAGTTCGGTTTTTGGGGTAGGAACTTGAAAAACTCGGTTATTGAGGGAGTACGAGCTTGGCCGACTTGGTTATTGAGTAGGAAGAGCTTGCAGTACGGTTATCAAAAAGTAGAAGCTTGATGAATGAGGTTGTTGGGAAGTAGAGCTTTTTCAGAGATATGCCTTTCGACTTTAATCAGGTACACTTTTCGAAACATCGAGGATACAATATTTTTTGAGGCTCACATTTTAGCAGTGACAGTGGTAGCATCAAAGCAGTCACGCGCGGCCGTGAGTAGCAGTGAGGTGCGGTCGCACAGTTCTATGACCACGAGCTCTTCGATACTCTCGTATCACAACTGTATGACAGTGCGCGTAATCGACCTAGTAAAAAATGCTGACGAGCAACTCTGCGGGGTGCTTACATTTTAAAACCGTAAGGATAACTCTCTTCTACGGATTTAAAATATCTTATTGTACACCGGCTTGCAAATCTTGGCCTCGCTTTATGTAATTACTTCGTGAAAAGCTGTTCTGCGTATATTAGAAGATTCTACAATGACATTTTCAATTTTTTCTGTTACCATGTCGTGTATAGACTCGAAATTAATTTTTTGTTTGTTTGCGAAATTAAGTTTGATGCCTTTTACTTTACACACGTAATCCTTGCTACAGTCGGGTTTCACGTACTCAAAAGCGTAAAATTTAGCGCCTCCTGATAAAAATTTGCTCACATATGTACCGACACCTTTATCAGCTAACTCGTCCGTCAGTTCGCCAAATATGGAGCCAGTAGGTAAGTCCTTCATATCCGGTTTGCTGATGTAAATTACTGAATCTAAAATAAAGGGCTCTGGGCCCTAAAAAGTGTGGACACTCAAAAAGTTTCAATCGTGCTTGCGCTGTAGTAAATGTGGCTACTACAACGTTCGTAGATGGTGAAGGTGTAACCGCTTCAGATTTGAAAGACCAACTTGTATACAGCAATTCGTCATTCACAGGTAAGATACTATTTGCATCTATTTCTTTACTGTGTAATAACTCGATCAATCTACTTGGTGAAGTAAGCACTTCAGTTTTTTGTTTATTTTGCGCTTGTGCAAATTTTCCCCATATAGAGTTGATTGCAAAGTTTCGAAACTAGACGCAAGCCTCGATTAAAATTTATAGCTTCTCTATCTAGTTTGATACCTTCAACTTTTTCAAATTCCGAAATACATCTTTCTTTATCTTCTTCGGTCGTGCACTCAGGAGGGTAACCTGAAGCTTGCGTTTTGAGTAAAAAAAGTGTCTATGTATTCGGCAAATATTCCTCCTTTTTTTGTTACAGTATCATACTGCGTTATATTGTACTGCCAAATTTCAAACATTTTAATGACTACGTCACCTACTTCTATCGCTTTTTTTAATTCTTCGGATACCCAAGTACCTATTAAATATCTATCTTTTGGATTTTCATGGCTGCATTCTCGTTGTATCATTTGCTCGTTACATGTTCGGAAAGTGGAAAAATCAATTTATCGTGCATTTTCACTGGCAATACAGGACTGTACAAATTTCTAGGAGGTAACACTTTGCATTTTACTAAACCGTTAACGTTTGAAAAATCGCTCTTATCGCGCACGAGTAGACTACACTCCTCTTCACCTACGTACAATTTAGGGTGACCTACGATATACTTCGATCGTTTACAAATTAGCGGATACAAACTGTTGAAATCAATGTACTTTATTTTTTCGTCCTGCTTACAAAAGTACTTCTTAACTGTATTATCCGTGCGCCCACCAAACAAAGCATCGCGAGGATTCAAGGGATTTTGATAAATCAAATCTATTTTTTCACTCAAATACCGTTTTAAATCTTCGTTTGTTTTTTTAAATTCGTCAAAGTCGTGCTCCCAGATTTCAATTAACCTGTACAACAAACTCTTTATCCTTTCTGATTGAGCATAAGTTCTTTCAAACTTCTCATCCATCAATTGCCCATTCGATAATTTTTCATCTCTATTAAAACGGTAACAACTCGGGCAGCTGTGCCAATCACAGCTAAAAAAGAGAGAAAAAAATTTAGGTGTCATCAGTGTTTGCGAAAAAAAAAAAAAATTCAAGTTACCCTTGAAACTGAAAAACCAATCCTCTGTGACTCTCCAGGTGTTTTGGAGCACTGTAACCATTGACTAGAATCCCTTCCAATAATCTTCTTTCTCGACAGCGACCTGCATGCTCGATGGGGCGCTTCAATGATTTCTCCATTCAAAACAGCCATTGAATAGCTTTCAAAGATTGTATGTTACGACCTCTGTATCCTCCTGCTGGTATTATACCAATTTGATTATTTTTCAAAAATTTTTTCTTGAACACTCTCATGCATGTGGAAGCAATAGTGGTGCACTCCAGAAACGGACCCACACCAAATTTCATAAATTTTTCTCGAAAATTCAAACAGGCCAGTCTAAAGATTTTTACATCTTGTTTGTAGTATTCAGTTAACTCATACTTCCTGATAAATCAACCAAATTAAATATAGGTTGAAAATGATTTAAAAAGGCATAATACATTATACGTAAAATATACTTGATGCTTTTGTACTTGTAAATAACTAAATTGAATATATATATATATCTTGCTATATTATATAGTTTTTTTTCCTCTCTCACGCCCCCCCCCCCACGCCCCTCGCCCGCCGCCCACAGGCCTCTCAAAACCGTGCTTAACTAACCGTAAAAGTGTACCGAAATACGCTTATTTCTATGAGTTTTGAATTATCCTATGATTTTCCAATCACGACCCCCCCCCCCCCCGCCTTTTTTTTCCCGCCCCCCATTTTTAATGTTTTGTTAAAAGTTTTGTATATTTTCTTAATTTAATAATTCTTCTTTTATGGTATAACTAAACTATATAAAATTTTAAAATTTGAATTCATTAATATTAAAAAATTTCATTATAAGATTAATTAGATGAATCCAAGTTTTTAATTTGAAAAAAATGAAAAAAAGATTTTATTTTCGGATAGATTAAATTTATAATGGAGTAATTTTTTCTTTTTAATAAATTGTAAAATTTTATTTAAAAAATTCTTTTTAAACTTTAAATCCTTATTTATTTATTTTTTATTTTTTTTATTCTGTAATTATCATCCAAATATATTCATGTATGTATTCATGTATGTACGCGTGCGCGTACGTGAAGGAGTCTCCGCGTCGGCGCAAACTTACCCTTTCAAACAAAAATTTGCGCGTACGCGCAACTTAGGTGTTACGCGTACGCGCAAACTAAATTATCCCGCGTGCGCGCAAACTTAGGTACTCCGCGTGTGCGCAAAAACTTTAGATCTCCGCGTGCACGCCAAACTAATGATGTCCCGAGTACGCGCAAAAACTTCCGATCTCCGCGTGCGCGCAAAAACTTTGATTCCGTTGCGATTAATGCATCAATTATTGTCCTTCTAAACATTAAAATTGTGATTAAAAAAACTTCCTAACTCTATAAAATTTATTTTTCACACACGGTGCAGGAAGTTCAAACTTTCTGATTTTTCCCAAACAGGAAGTTTGAACTCCTTGCTTTGAGTTGAAAAAAACATTACACTCGACGCTGGAAAAGTATGAGCTAACCCTTAGCAAACCCTTGACACTCTCGCCTTTTGCTCAGGTTTTGAACACGAATTGTTTGAAAATTAGCTAAAAACCCAAAGAAGTGACCCAAATGTCTAGTCCTAGCGGGTCCTCCTCTCAGGGTTGGATAAGTTTTTTTGGATCATCGATTGCAGAAACTTTGGAAATTGCTTTCTGGTACCGAATGATGAGCAAAATCATCAATAATTTTTCTAAATGGTCCTTTTTTCGATTATCCACACAAAATGTTTGAATTATTTTTGTTTTTTAAATAATTTTCAAACAATTTGTGTTCAAAGCCCATTGCACTCCTAGACATGTGTATCCTCGCATGTTTTTGTCTCTTTAAGAACTTTAAGAGAAAAATATTTTCAAATCTTAACTCAAAAAGTGTAAATCTGAATAATTTATATTTCAAACCTCGGAAAATGCTAAAAAGTACTTCTAGCAACAAATTATTCCTGTTCAAATTTTTGAGTTTGGATTTGAATTTAAGTTGGTTGAGATCTTCTTTATATTGAATATTGAATCAATTGGGATGTGTCTTCCAAAATTCAAAAAAACTTATCCAACCCTGACTGACTGACTGTATAAGGTTTTTTATTTCGGCCTTGGGGTATAACCCTATTTGGTCGCTTGACAAGTGCATCGAGTGATACAAGTATATGGTAACACGTTCGCAGTAATAGATAATTAAATGCACTTAAAATTAGATTACAACGAAGTAAATAACAAAGATATAATATATAATAGCACGTTCTCGTAGGTAGAATAATAAATGCACTTAAAATAGTATATTATAGTACAGGTGCAGCATCGTCACCGGGGCGGTTTTAAGGACCCAACTACGTAGTGAAGCACAGCACGAGGTTCTTGAAAAGCCCTGTTGACGTACTGTACTCGTACTATATACTATTTTATAGTACGAATCACCGAAAACACGCATCAAAGATTTGATTTTGTGGTTAGAGTGACAAGGGGTACTATAAATTAACTTACAACAAAGTGACTTATAGGGCAGGAAACAAAATTTATTAACTGGGTAAGTGTGGTAGGTGCAATAGTAAATCGAATCGAATCGTGGGATAATCCATTCACTAGAAAATACATGACGTTTTCCCGTGCGAGATCAATTCTATTGCCATTTAATACATTTTTTTCCCGTGCAATGTTAATTCTACTCCCATTCAATATATTTTTTTTCCCGTTTAATACATTTAACTTCCGCTCAAGTATTTTTAATTTTTATAGTACAATTCAATTAAAACATCTAGAGAATAGATTTGATGAAAAAATAATTACGTAATCAAGTGTTCGAAATTATCCGATTATAATCATGAAAATAATAATTATTAGTATACAAACTGAAACAAAACCAATGAATCTATAACCACAAAAGTTTAAATGAATATGAACTCTGAACGTAGCGCAAAGGTAAAGGGTATATATAACTTATTGTCGATTAATTTAGATGAAGCTTCGACAAAACTTGTTTTAGATAATATAATACAATTGTGCGTGCGCTTCGCTTAGAGAATTTCAAGGTTTGGCAAGAGGGTAGGTACATCGGTAGATTCAAAAGTGGGTAAGTGTTTACCTACAAAGGTTTGTACAGGATCGAAAACAATAGTATAAAAGATGTTAGTTTCAGGGTTAGATGTTGAGAAAAAAAAAAAAAAAAGTACAACATACGTTCAAAGTTAGAAATTGAAGTATGAAAATAATAACAAAGTGAAAGAGGCTACACATGGCTGGAAACTGGTGTCGTAAGATAAACTTCGATATTAATCAAGATAGGTGGATTGGGACAGACCTACGTAGAAAAAGCGTTGATAACAAATGTAAAGGATGTAGGAAATATTTGTCAAAAAAGTTAAAGAGCTGTGTAAGAGCCGCGGTGGCTCGACGGGTTAGTTACCGGACTCTCACGCCGAGGGCCCGGGATCGATTCCCGCTGCCGGCACCTCTGAAAAAAATTTTTTTCATGTGAATATTACCACGGTTCTGAATGGAGGACCACGGCTCGGTCCGAGACCTGTAAACGCTCTCTCGATTGAAGCGTGATCCCCACCGCAGGGTGACCGTTCCCGACCCCAGTGGTACCGCGAAATTTGAAAATCTTCCGGCACAAATCAGGCAAACAAAAAACTCAATAACGCTGGGCGCCCAGCTTTTTTTATAAACTAATAATTCAATAAATAAAATACCTCCTAAATTTACACCCCAATATAGCTGGGCGTCCAAGTTTTTTGTTAATAAAAAAATTAATAAACAAATTAACCCTCAAGCTATACAACCCAATAACGCTGGGCGTCCGAGTTTTTTATGTACAAAAAAATTAATAAACAATTAACCTGCAAGCTAAACAACCAAATAATGCTGGGCATCCGAGTTTTTTATAAACAAATGAATTAATAAATAAATGACCTTTAAATAACTTTAAATTACCTTTAAATAACCCATAAATTAACTAACCCCTTAGCTGTAAAACCCAATGACGCTGGGATCTTAATTTTTTTATCAATAAAAAAATTAATTAACAAATTATCCCCCAAACTTCACAACCCAATAACGCTGGGCGTCCGAGTTTATTATAAAAGAAAATTAATAAACAGATTAACCCCCAAGCTATACAACCCAATAACGCTGGGCGTCCGAGTTTTTTATAAACAAATAAATTAATAAACAAATTAACCGCCAAGCTATATAACCCAATGACGCTGGGCGTCCTGGTTTTTTATGAATAAAAAAACTAATAAACAAATTATCCCCCAAGTTAAAAAACCTAATTATCGCTGGGCGTATAAGTTTGTTGTAAACAAAAAAATTAAAAATCAAATTAACCCCCAAACTATACAAACCAATAACGCTGGGCATTCTAGTTTTTTTATCGATAAAAAAACTAATTATAAGATTATCCCCTAAGCTATACAACCCAATAACACTGGCGTCTGAGTTTTTTATAAACAAAAAAATTAATAAACAAATTATTCCCCAAGCTATACAACCCAATACACGCTGATCCGAGTTTTTTATAAACAAAAAAATTAGTAAACAATCAACCCCCAAGCTATACAACCCAATAACGCTGAGCGTCCGAGTTTTTTATGTACAAAAAATTAATAAACAATTAACCTCCAAGCTAAACAACCCCATAACGCTGAGCATCCGGGTTTTTTATAAATAAAAAAACTAATAAAAAAATTATCCCCCAAACTATACAACCCAATAACGCTGGGTCCGAGTTTTTTATAAATAAATAAATTAATGAACAATTAACCCCCAAGCTATACAACCCAATAACGCTGGGCGTCCGAGTTTTTTATAAGCAAATAAATTAATAAAAAAATTAACCCCCAAGCAAAACAACCCAATAACGCTGGACATCCTAGTTTTTTTATCAATAAAAAAACTAATTAAAAAATTATCCCCCAAACTTCACAACCAGGGGCGCTACAACCCATGTAAGCTAGGGGGTGTCCTGAAATTTTTTTCCTGACACCCCCTAGTATTTTCAGTGGGTGCTAACGAAATTGTACAATCCTAAATCAAGCCTTAAACCTCAATATGCCTAAGTGCCCTCGGCGCCTGAGTTCAACAAAAAAACTAATCAGTTATCTCCCAAGCTCTGAATCCCCAAATACCCTGGGCGACCGAGTTCAACAAAACAATGATCAGCTATCCCCCAAGCTCTAAATCCCCAAAACCCTGGGCGTCCGAGTTCAGCAAAAAAACTTATCGGCTTTCACCCAACACTGAAAAGGTTAAGGTAGAAATAGTTATGTTTTCGGCCGCAAGTCGCGACGGTGTCTTAGGAAGAACTGATTCTCTCTAAAAAACGACTGACTGCCTGCTGGAGGAGACTGAGTTGCGTGCGTGAAACCTTGCGTGAAACCGGCAATTCATACGGATGCAACTCAGTCTCCTCCAGCAGGCAATCAGTCGTTTCGCGGAGACAATTCAGTCCTTCCTTAAGACAGCGGCGCGACTTGCGGCCGAGAACGCAACTGATTCTAATTTAACCTTTTCAGTGAAGCTCTGAATCCCCAAATAGCCAGGGCACCCGAGTTAAACAAAAAAACTGATCAGTTATCCCCCAAGCTCTAAACCCCCAAAACCCTGGGCGTCCGAGTTCAGCAAAAAAACTTATTGGCTTTCCCCCAAGCTCTGAATCCCCAAATACCCAGGGCGCCCGTGTTCAATAAAAAAAACTGATCAGCTATACCCCAAGCTCCAAACCCCCCAGAATCCCTGGGCACCCGAGTTCAATTGAACGAAATTTTTTTTGTTGCAACAAAAAAAATTATGAAATTAGCAAATTTTTTTTTCAAACTAGAAAATAAAATCCACAACCTTAATGTGGAACAAAAAAAAAAAAAAAAACACTTTTTATGGACTTGATATTCAATTATATAATGTACGCTTAACTTCTAAAATTATTCCACTCGGTAACGAGAGTTTTAGGAGGTTTAGAGCTTGGGGGATAGCCGATCAGTTTTTTCGTTGACCTCGGGCGCCCAGGGTTTTGGGGGTTTAGAGCTTGGAGGATAAATGATTAGTTTTTTTTTTTGAACTCGATGCCCAGGGTTGTGCGGGTTTAGAGCTTGGGGGATAGCCGATCAGTTTTTTTTGTTGAACTCGGGCGCCCAGGGTATTTAGAGGTTTAGAGCTTGGGGGATAGCTGATTATTGTTTTGTTGAACTCGGTCGCCCAGGGTATTTGGGGGTTGAGAGCTTAGGGGAGAGCTGATTAGTTTTTTTGTTGAACTCAGGCGCCCAGGGTATTTGAGGGTTTAGAGCCTAGGGGATAGCTGATTTTTTTTTTTTTTTTTTGTTGAAATCGGGCGCCCAGGTTATTCGGGAATTCAGAGCTTGAGGGATAGCTGATTAGTTTTTTTGGTTGACTCGGGCGCCCAGGGTTTTGGAGGCTTAAGGCTTGAGATTTCAAATTCCATGGACACCCCCAAGAAACTGTAGAGGGTGTCGTCTACTAGCCCAGGGGGTGTCCTGACACCTCTGCCCCCCCCCCCCCCCGTTGTTGCGCGCCTGTTCACAACCTAATAACGCTGGGTGTCCATGTTTTTTGAAAACACAAAAATTAATAAAGAAATTATCCCGAAGCTTTACAGCCCAGTAACGCTGGGCGTCCTCGTTTGTTTATTAATAAAAAAACTATTAAACAAATCATCCCTCAAGCTTTACAAGCCAATAACGTTGGGAGTACGGAACTATTTAAAATTAATTTAATAATTCAATTAATGAACATGCTTAGTCGTTAAACTTAGTGAAAAATTTGGGGTTCTTTATAAACAAATTAATAATTTAATAAACTATCACGGGGCACTTATCCTTAACATTCAGAAAAACTGCAGTTGATATGTCCAGGATTAAATTACCGTAGACGATAAAAAAAAAAAACAGACGCTCAGCGTTATTGGGTTGTATAGATTGGGGGTTGATTTGTTTATTAACTTATTTGTTTATAAAAAACTCGGACGCCCAGCGTTATTGGGTTGTATAGCTTGGGGGTTAATCTGTTTATAAATTTTCTTTTATAATAAACTCGGACGCCCAGCGTTATTGGGTTGTGAAGTTTGGGGGATAATTTGTTAATTAATTTTTTTATTGATAAAAAAATTAAGATCCCAGCGTCATTGGGTTTTACAGCTAAGGGGTTAGTTGTTTATTAATTTATTTGTTTATAAAAAACTCGGACGCTCAGCGTTATTGGGTTGTATAGCTTGGGGGTTGATTGTTTACTAATTTTTTTGTTTATAAAAAACTCGGATGCCCAGCGTGGATTGGGTTGTATAGCTTGGGGAATAATTTGTTTATTAATTTTTTTGTTTATAAAAAACTCAGACGCCAGTGTTATTGGGTTGTATAGCTTGGGGGATAATCTTATAATTAGTATTTTTATCGATAAAAAAACTAGAATGACCAGCGTTATTGGGTTGTATAGTTTGGGGGTTAATTTGATTATTAATTTTTTTGTTTACAACAAACTTATACGCCCAGCGATAATTAGGTTGTTTAACTTGGGGGATAATTTGTTTATTAGTTTTTTTATTCATAAAAAACCAGGACGACCAGCGTCATTGGGTTGTATAGCTTGGGGGTTAATTTGTTTATTAATTTATTTGTTTGTAAAAAACTCGGACGCCCAGCGTTATTGGGTTGTATAGCTTGGGGGTTAATCTGTTTGTTATGTGACATATTTGTATTGTCACATAATAGACATAAGTTAAATTATTAGTTAAGTGAATTGTTTTAGAAACACGCGCTGATAGCCTCACCCGCCCAACGCCTTGGTGAGAAAAAGTCGTGCTGGCTGGGGAAGCTACCGGCCGGCCGGCGAGAGAGCTGCAGCGCGTGCAGCAGTTCGATATAAGTTATAATTGCGCGCGGACGAATTTTCGCGATTAGTTACTAAGTATTCTTGTGTGTAATATTCGTTATTAGTTTTGTATTAAAATAATTATAAATAGCTCGTGTAGTTAGGTGCTTTAAAATAAAGGACCCAGTGACCAAGATTGTGCTTCTCATTGACCTCACCTGTAGCTGACGTACCAGACACGCCGTTCTCCAGAGTTAAGGTAAAGTGAAGAATTTTAGTTATATTAAATTAAGACCCTGTTTTTCCTCCCGTCGACACACGTGCGGGGACCGCGAGCTCCGGTCCGTACTCCCTTCCCGGGCTGCTAAATTAGGGAGTTGTTAAGTGACTTCGTTGGCACTTAACAAACTGGTAGCAGATAGCGTAGTTAGGTCCCCCGGGGGAAAACATTAAGTTTAGGTAAAATAGAAAATTTTGCCAAGACTATTAATCGGCTTAATAGTCTTGTAGTATAGTAAGAACTGTAGAATATTTAAATTAGAATTTAGATTTAAATTTCGTAAGTAAATTTTAAATAAGATTAAAAAAAAAAAAAATTTATAATTTGAAATAGAATTATTAGTTAATTTTAGATTATAATTATAATTTAGTAAAAGTATCGGGTTACATCCGGTGCCGGGTTCTCGCTGACAAAGTTGCACGTGCAACATTGTCAGCGATAAACGGTGAGAATTGAGTTGGAAATTGTAGACTCAATTGCTGCTGTTTCAAAATTCATAATTATTAATAATTTATTATTAAAAATAATATTTTTCTCGCGTGTTTTAAAATTTAAGTTAAATTTTATACTATTGACTTTTCGGAGATATTTAGGATTATTTTCGAAGTTAGAATTTAATTTTCAAATTTTATTTGTTTTTATTTATCAGGGGCATAAGTGAGATAGCGTAGATTAAGACTAGGATAGGAAAAGTAGGGACCAACGAGCACTGGTACAACAGTAGCGCGTGCGAGAGTAGCATTAAGCGCTGTTCTTCTTTGTGCCGTTGTCCGCTTATCGCCGTTTCACTTCATTCTCTATCCGTCCGCCGTGTCGATCGGGTGGGAGAGTGTGGAGCGAATATATAGCATTAAGCGCTGTTCTTCTTTGTGCCGTTGTCCGCTTATCGCCGTTTCACTTCATTCTCTATCCGTCCGCTGTGCCGGTCGGCCGGCGTGTAAAGCGCATGCAACGGAGGACTAATTTAGTTTTGTATTGAATAATTTTATTTAAGGCAGGATATAGACCCCTGAATGAATAAATAATTAAATCGATTAATTTTAAAATATTAATTGTAATCAAAAAAAAGAAGAAAAGTGAGAATCAGCATCGATTAATCGGTTTAGTGAGGGTGAGGAGAAATATTAGCAGCCCGGAGGAGTTGTAGGACCGAATCTCTTGCTTTGTTTTAATTTGTAATTTTAATTGAGTTATATTCAACCCCTTATTAGACTTTAAGCTTGAATACCCATATATATATAGATATCAGAATACATATAAATCTTGACCTAAAACCCAAGTTGAATTGGACCCAATTGTCTTGACCTAGCCTTTTGACCAATCCGACCTAAGACCGAAACACCCTATCCTTGAGAGTGTGTGTGAGTCGGGCTCAAAAGCCACGAAATGACGGGTAAAACCAACGCCCAGTTTACAGAACCAACCAATGGTGGTGGAATTACTGCCCCCGAAGTGGAAGCGGCCACGATGTCAGCAGCCATGGGTAGTACTTTGCTCACCCTCGCTAGTAATCTCAGCTTACAGAATTCTATCGCAGGTTTAAGCACGTATGATGGGAGCAATATCCCCCTCAAAGATTTTCTTCAAGACGTCAAGAATGGCGAGGCCAGCGTTGGGGAGGATCAGAAGAAAAACTACTTGAGGGCTGTTTTAGGCCGATTGAGAGGACAGGCGAAGGATTGTACCTATGGGAAGGCCTTTACCTCCATTAAAGATCTTTGCACCCACCTCAAGCAAAGGTTCGCCCCAGGCAAGGGGTTTGCTTACTATAATTCTCGCTTACACTCACTGAGGATGAGGCAGGGTGACACTATCGGCAGTTTTCAAGACCAAATTAATATCCTGTTGAATTGCGCTCGATCAGCCCTTCAGGAGGAAAAAGGACCGCAGTTCGAAGAAGCCATGATGACGCCTCTGACCGAAGCCGCGGTAGACGTTTTTATCAGGGGGTTACCCGGTGATTTAGGGAGGTCAGTTGACGCTACACAGCCTGCGACCCTGGAGGCAGCCTATAAAGAGGCTGTGCGAATTGTGTCTCGTATAGAGGCCAACATCATACCCGATGGACGGGTTCGAGGTGTCAGCTATCGACAAGATCCTCGCACCGGCCAGGCCGAAAGACTCACGTACATCGGCTGGGTCCAGGAAGGACCTATCATGGAGGAGTGGACAGAGGAAAATGAAAATCAGGAAGAATGGCCAACTTATGAGGAGAAGTTCGAACCTGAGACTCCCGAAGTACAGGCCTGCGAAGTCTATTACCAATATCCTACCGATGGATACGGTGCTCCTCAACAAACACACTATTGGGCAAGAGCTCAACCATCGCAGGCGGCATACGGGGCACCCCCATTCGTTAACCCTTACAATCCCCGAATGTCGAACCCAAATGGCCAGATTCCGGCCGGGAATAATTTTTATAATTATGGGACCCCCCGACCAAGCCAACGGTCGGGACCGGCACCCAGGACCCGTACCTTCGACCCGGACCGTATTCCCCCAGTTCGAGGGGCCGCACCCAATTATAATTGGCCAAAATTCATGGGGCCTCCGCAGATGCCTCAACAAACCTGGCCTCGATACTCAGGACCACCTGTGGGACCTAATCAAGGTTGGGCACAACCTCCTGGCTCGACACCGGGACCACGACCCAACGGTCCCTCCATGCAGTCCCGCATGCCGGGACCATTGCCAATGTTGCCAGCGCAGCGCCATGCAGTCACCATGGAGGAGCACGAGTTACGCCCGACCCCACCATATCAACAGCCTTTAAACTACCAGATGGCTCGCCCCAATCAGGTGGCGAGCCAGCAGCAGGGAACGCCAAACTTAATGATGCATCAGGGGACTGCCCCTCCAGCAGCACAAACCATGAAGATCCAAGTTGGGTCTCTTCGGCCATCCACCTTGCGGACAGTCAGGGACTTACTAAACTCGGAATAGACCCAGATCCGGGAACGCATGTGAGGATATACCTCTCAAACGAGCAGCGGCATGTGGTGCTGATGCTCGACACAGGGTCTGCCGTGAATTTGATCAAACTGTCAGCCCTAGACCTAGATGCGGCAGCCGCCATACCATTGATAGGAATAGCTGCGCAGGAAGTCTCGACCCTTGGAATAACCTGGATGGATATAGGTAACCAAAAAGTGCTATTCCACGTAGTGTCCGAAAATTTTCCTATCCGTTATGACGGAATTTTGGGACATTCGTTTCTGAAAGAAAATGAGGCCGTGATCTCGTACTACAAAAACAAGGTTATGCTTAGCCAAGATGTTATGAACCCAATATCCTTTATTGATGAAGAAGGATACGCAGAATTGGACCAACAAAGAGGACTGGCACCTCGTCATCAAAACAGTGAAGAGATATACCAAACTAACTCGGGCGGAGTATGCCCCAATCCGGTGGAACCAAAATGTGACCGAGGAGCGGATAGGCCGGTGATAAAACAACCTTCTACAAGTGCCCCGGCAAAGCTGACATCGGACGCGAAGACGGACGTAAGTCCTGACCTCAACAAAAGGGCGAGTGACCCGGAAGTAAAACCCGGGCCATCTAATAGACCAACATCAGGAGATGCTGCAGTGAAAGCATCACCTGTTGAATGGATTATAAAAAAGCGAAACCGCCAAGTGATCAGTGTGAATCTGATTAACAGTGCCGTACGTACGGGTTATCTTCCGGCGTTGAGTGATACCCCAGGGGTATTCATTGGGAATGCCTTGGTCACCAACGAGGGAGGTAGCTGTAAGGTTTTTGCCGTTAACACCACTGAGGAAGATATTACCATTACAGTGAATCCTAGTGAACTTATACCTTGTGAGTACCAGGCAAATGGGTTTGACACCGAATCGAGTTCGAGTGAAGAATGCGAGCCAGTGGTCAACCCCGAACAGCGAGTAAAAGAAGTAATGGAGCTCTTGGATACGAGCTAACTGAGTGACGAAGAGCGAGACCAAGTGCAATTGATTGCTGAAAAATATCATGATGTCTTTTTGCTGCCTGGAGATAAGCTTTCCTGTACGGACAAGGTGGAGCACGAGATTATAACCGAGGACAACATCCCTGTACATGTGAAACAATATCGCCACCCTCCCGTACATCGAGAGGTGATGCGAGAGGACATAGAGAAAAAGCTGAAAGATGATATTATCGAGCCTTCCACGTCTCCCTATCAGTCTCCCGTCTGGATTTTACCAAAAAAGAGAGACAGTCAAGGCCGTCCAAGATGGCGGATGGTCGTAGACTTCAGAGAAGTCAATAAGAAGACAATCGGAGACTCCTATCCACTACCCAACATAGCAGACATTCTGGACCAATTAGGAGATGCTACCTACTTCTCCACGTTTGACCTAGCCTCCGGGTTTCACCAGATACCGTTGAAAAGGAAAGATAGACCTAAAACAGCGTTTTCAACGCTAAATGGGCATTGGCAATTCAAGAAAATGCCCATGGGGCTCAAAAATGCGCCCGCCACGTTTCAGAGGATGATGGATTTGATCCTCATGGGACTGCAAAATGTCGAAATGTTGGTCTATTTGGACGACATCATCATATACGCAAAAAATCTGATGGACCATCTGCGTAAAGTGCAGTTACTTTTTGTCCGACTCAGAGAAGCGAAGCTTGTGCTCCAACCAGATAAAGTACAATTCCTCAGAAGGGAAGTTCCGTTCTTGGGGCACATTGTGTCAGAAAGAGGATGTGAACCGAATCCAGATAAGATAGAGGCAATCAGGAATTTTCGAAGACCTCACACAGTTACCCACATCCGATCCTTTACTGCACTTGTGGGATACTACCGAAGATTTATAAAAGACTTCAGCAAGATAGCTAAACCCTTATTCGATTTGACCCGGAAAGACGTCAAGTTTGAGTGGGGCCCTGCTCAGGAGGAGAGTTTTGAAGCTCTGAAACAGAAGCTCTGTGAGGCTCCTATCCTCCAGTTCCCGGATTTCAACAAGAAATTCACCCTGACTACCGACGCTAGTGAATATGCAATAGGTGCAGTGCTGAGTCAGGAAAAAGATGGGTTCGACCATCCAATAGCCTACTTGTCACAAAGCTTGAGAAAAAACGAACTAAACTATAGCACGACGGAGAAAGAATGTGTCGCGGTGTTGCACGCGCTGCGGAAGTTCCGTACCTACCTTCTGGGACGAAGATTTACCTTAATCAGCGATCATGAGCCTCTCAGTTGGATGCATAACCAACGAGACCCTGGGAAGAAAATGCTCAGGTGGATGCTGAGATTTATTGATTTTGAATATGATTTTAAATATAAACCCGGAAGACTAAACATCAATGCGAATGTTTTGTCTCGGAACCCGACAGATCAACCTATCCCCGAGGAGGAAATTAACCTCACCCTACCCATGATCAAGGTGCTCGTCTTAGAAAAGAGCCAGCACGAACGGAACAAAATTCCTCCTCAGAAGAAAGAAAAAAAGCAATCTTCAAATCCAGGAACATCTAAGACTACACCTAAAGTGTCAGAACAGGGACAACCGAAAGCATCAACGAGTGGGGAAACCTCCGCCCCGAAGCGTCGAGGTCAACCGAAAAAGGAAGAAAATCCTCCCCGGCGGGGAAGGTCACCGGGATCCAAAAATAATAAGCAACCACCTGAATTAGATCACAGTGTAATAGCCCAACGCACTAGGGCTAAGAAAACCCTACCAACAACCTCACGTCCCGGCTTACTAACTATACCTCCCCATCTACGAGAATTGGTCAGTCCCCATAAAAAGAAACTGATCGATGACACGAAGTCGGACAATAGCACGACTTCAAAACCGACACCGGAAACCGAATCTTCAGAAAACCCATCTGAAAATAGCGGCTCAGATGAGACAAGCGACCTAGAAAGAGGGGTACCTATCCCTGACGCTAAGGAAAGTGGGTTGCGAGATGAGACCACGGTGGACGAGTCTCTTAGTGAAGAAGAAATCAGCGGCCATTACGACTCGATGATCGCTTCGTCCGAAGTTGAAGTTAGTGCCGTTACCCCTACTGAAACAGAAACAGTCAATGAGGACGATGATCAAGAAGAAATTTCTCAAATGGAATCACTGAAGCAGACCTTGCAAGAAGGAAAAGATAAGCTAAATCAAAGCTTACAGGAGCATTTCGATCGCACCCATGAATGGTGCGGCTTACCGGAAGTAGACCCGGGCGAGGCCCCTTCTCACTTTTCAGATGGTGATGCAAAATATGTCTCAAAGGAAACGGAAGACCGAGGACTCTATTCTGAAGGCGAGGAAGTCGATCCAGAAATCAGGGAAATGCTGCAAGAGGCAGACCCCTATGATGGAGAAAATCAGGACGACAGTATTATGACTCAACGGATCCAAGAATTAGTAAGAAGGGCCAACGTCAGTACGGAGCAGGAGATAGATCGTCGCTCTTCCGAACAGGCAGAAACTGATGATGAAAGAAACGAGGAAGCGGACAATGAACAGGAGCCCGAACAATCCGTTGTCAGTTGGCCAAAACGAACGGAAATTTCAATAGATCCCCGAGTGACATTGGAAAAGAATTTGGCAAGTAGCACTCCAGACATTCGAACCAACCGGCAGAGGCTATCCAAACCACCTGACCTGGAGACGATTGATGAGAGTAAAATCAACGCACCAGTTGTGTTGGAATTTAGTCAGCCTGCCCAAGAGGACTTACCCTTCTTCTTACCAGAAATCACTTGGCAACAAAATGATCCCCCGGACTATAGTCAATGTTGGGATCCTAACAGACAAAGCGCCTCAAGCCAAGAGGAGACACCCAAAGCTGAAGAAGCACGGGTAAAGGGTAAAATCTTGCGAAGCCTGAATTGCCTGACCTATAAACGAGACAACCTTGTACACTTTATGGCACGAGATTGTATACCCGATGGTTCCATAAGCCGATTGTTGGCAGATCTGAACGCCATTGACCCAGCTGAATTGAAGCGAAAACGCCCTCAAAAGGGACAAATTCTGATCACACCTTACAAAAATCATAATGTACTCTCCTTAATAATAAAGGACCATTATTATGACTCCATTGACCCAGCAGTGGTGCGCAAGACGATGCAAAGCCTAAAACATCTCCTGGGGCGACGAAATCTTAAAGGTTTTCGAATAGACCGAAAAGGGGAAATGTCAAGCCAACTGGAAACCGGTCTTCTCGAAGAACTCCTTCGAGATGTTTTTGACAAAACTCCTTATCAAATCACGATATGCTTCGGCACTGCTGTGCTGCCTGAGGAATCGGAAAGACCAAAAATCATAGAGTTGCTGCACAACAGTTTGGCTGGTGGACACAAAGGAATCAATCAAACTTATCAGAAAATCCGTGAGAGATATTATTGGAAAGGCATGAGAAACGATGTCCTGGACTACGTTCGGCGTTGTACGAGCTGTAGGGAAAAGAAAATCAACCGTTGCAAGACGAGACAAGAGTTGATTCTCACGGACACACCGATCGAAGCGTTCGACAAAATTTCCGTTGACACAGTCGGGAAACTGCGTACTACGCCGTCGGGGAACCAACATGTGCTGACCATGCAGTGCAACTTGACAAAATATTTGATAGCCGTGCCAATCCCGGATATACGAGCCAGCACCATTGCAGATGCATTGGTGAGACATTTGATATGTCAATTCGGAGCGCCGAAAGCTTTATTGTCAGACCGCGGAAAAAGTTTTCTAGCGGAACTCATAGACGAATTATTAAGGCTGTTTAAGGTCCATAGATTGAGTACCTCTGGATACAGGCCTCAGACTAATGGATCGCTTGAGCGGAGCCATGCTCCGTTAATGGACTTCGTCCGAGTATACTCCGAGAAGTACAATGATTGGGACCGGCTAATCCCTTTTGCAACATTTACCTATAATACCAGCGTACATGCAGCAACAAATTTCACACCGTTCGAATTGGTTTATGGAAAAGTAGCCAGATTTCCAATCAAAATTCCTACGGAGGAGAAATTGAGGACCTATAATTTGTATCTACAAGACCTAATACGCCGCCTGGACGAGATGCAAGTACAGGCGGGCGAGAGGGAGATTGCAACGAAAATCAAGACCAAAACCCGATATGACCAAAAGACCAGACAATTCTGTGGGAAGCCTGGCGGGTACGCATGGGTTCTGTCAGAGCCCCGTATTTCGAAATTTGATAGTTATTATAAGAAACCGCTGAAAATCGTCGAAATACTGGGACGGAATAATGTTGTCTTAGAACTGCCTAACGGCAAGAAGATAAGAAAACATGCCGACAAGCTCATGAGTGTCCCGTCAGACCACGAAAGAACCCATGAGACTAACTAATATTTGATATTATGATTATAGGAAATGTGGAAACTACTACTGATACTATCAAGCTTCACAAGGGTTTTGGGGGAAAAGACCTACAACCTCACCTCCCTCCAAACCAACCCAGGCCTATACTATGAAAAAGTGGGGGTGGTACATCTCCGGCGTGCTGATTGGAAAATAATCATATCAGTGGAAGTGGAAAAGTTGTTGCACAACCATGAAGTACAGGACCACATAGACGCCCTCATCCATAGATGCCAGCAACTAGGAGGAGAACCCCCTTGTGGAGGCGTGGTGGATGAGAGCAGTCTAGTTGCAACCTATCAAGCCTTAAGAAACTTAAGGAAAGAAATACTAGACCGAATGAACGACCTAGAATTTGACCGACCTAATGTGACCGAAATAAGTACATCAAAACGCAATAAACGAATGGCACCGTTTGGAATAATAGGCACCTTAGGCCAAAGCCTGTTCGGACTCGCTACGGTAGAGGGTGTAGAGTTGGCGCGACAACAAATTGACCAAGTGCAACATGACCAAAACCAATTGATCAAATTGCAAAAACAACAAGCACACATTTTTATTGGAACACTAGCTAAACTTCGAAATGACACGTTAGAAGAGAAACAAAAAATCGAGGAAATGCAACAAATGGTACTAAGAACGCACGAAACTCGATTGGAATGGGTTTTACACTTACAAGCCCAACGGATCATGCGCCATTTGAACAAACTCACCGAAATGCATCAGAAGTTGCTAACCATCATGATGCTAGGACAAAAGGGAGAACTTGCCCCTGGGTTGATACCGCCAGAATTTTTGAGCCAAATGCGAAACGAAATTCAGCAAACTACTAAAAATCTTGAATTACCCATAGACGAAAACCACTGGCGTCTAGATGAAATCTCTCGACTTTCACGAGTAGAGCTAGTGAAGGATCAACAACGTCTATTAGTAGCACTATATGTGCCACTGACGGATCATCTAACGTATAATCTGCATAGGGTACATCCATTGGCAGCACCGCAAGCAATCAGTCCGACTTTTAATGGCTCCGCCTATGTACAGCCCAGTCATCAATATTTAGGAACCAGCGAAGACCTGCTGCAATACTTTCAATTCGACCAACGCAATTTTGACAGCTGTCAAAAGTTACAACAAGGATATTTGTGTAATACGGATATGGGGATTTGGGAAACCTCCCAGGCTCCCAGTTGCGAGGCAAAACTGTATGTCCGACCTACTGCAGAAGCTCTTAAATTGTGTGATGTGAGATTTCACCCTTATGTGCAAAACCAATGGAGTTACTTGGCATCGGAAGGATCTTGGTTATTTTCATTAACCAAAGAAGAATCTATACGTCTGCTTTGTCCACAAGGGGCCTTCACTATCGGACTGAGAGGATTGGGAATCCTTCAAATGGCATCTCAATGCGTGGGGAAAGTCGAGGGAATTACACTACCAAATCCAGAACATTATAAAAAAAGAGAGAGATCCAAGAGTAAACCAGTTGAACTATCATTTTGAAACTCGATCTGTTTTGGTAGTAGAGCTTACCCTCATTGGGACAGTTCAGTCAAAATGCACTCAAGACCGTGACTTGCGATTCATCGTAGCCCTAATCATTGGACCAAGTTGTCCGGCGGTTAAGGTGCGAGTGAGTTAGCATGGGACCTTGCAGTAGCCTTACTCATTAGTCCGAAATTAAATGGGTAAAGCGTAGCGCCCGATCTGACGGAAAGAAAGTAGCTCTACCTCCGGTACATTGGTCGAGATAACAAACGTTCTCTGCTAGATACAAAAAGGGTCAGAATACGATGAATAATATTGGTGTTAAAAGCATATCTTGCACTAAATGACCTAATAATGCTTGAGACTAAACCTAACTATAACTTTACTATACACATGTACGAACACCTGAAACCAACCCGATTTTAATGAAGCCTACACCTAAGACATTAAACAAGCAACTTCTAACCAATTAATAATGACCCTAATACTAACTTAAACCTAACTAATAATGACTTTAACCTAAAAAAAAAAAAAAAAAAAAAAAAAAAAAACCCCACCATCTCTCTCCCAAATACTTTGAACCTACCATATACCTAAGTTCACCGAGGACGGTGAACACTTTGGGAAGGGGATGCTGTTATGTGACATATTTGTATTGTCACATAATAGACATAAGTTAAATTATTAGTTAAGTGAATTGTTTTAGAAACACGCGCTGATAGCCTCACCCGCCCAACGCCTTGGTGAGAAAAAGTCGTGCTGGCGGGGGAAGCTACCGGCCGGCCGGCGAGAGAGCTGCAGCGCGTGCAGCAGTTCGATATAAGTTATAATTGCGCGTGGACGAATTTTCGCGATTAGTTACTAAGTATTCTTGTGTGTAATATTCGTTATTAGTTTTGTATTAAAATAATTATAAATAGCTCGTGTAGTTAGGTGCTTTAAAATAAAGGACCCAGTGACCAAGATTGTGCTTCTCATTGACCTCACCTGTAGCTGACGTACCAGACACGCCGTTCTCCAGAGTTAAGGTAAAGTGAAGAATTTTAGTTATATTAAATTAAGACCCTGTTTTTCCTCCCGTCGACACACGTGCGGGGACCACGAGCCCCGGTCCGTACTCCCTTCCCGGGCTGCTAAATTAGGGAGTTGTTAAGTGACTTCGTTGGCACTTAACACTGTTTATAAATTTTCTTTTATAATAAACTCGGACGCCCAGCGTTATTGGGTTGTGAAGTTTGGGGGATAATTTGTTAATTAATTTTTTTATTGATAAAAAAATTAAGATCCCAGCGTCCTTGGGTTTTACAGCTAAGGGGTGAGTTGTTTATTAATTTATTTGTTTATAAAAAACTCGGACGCCCAGCGTTATTTGGTTGTATAGCTTGAGGGTTAATTGTTCATTAATTTATTTATTTGTAAAAAACTCGGACGCTCAGCGTTATCGGGTTGTATAGTTTGGGGGTTACTTGTTCATTAATTTATTTATTTATAAAAAACTCGGACCCATCGTTATTGGGTTGTATAGTTTGGGGGATAATTTTTTTATTAGTTTTTTTATTTATAAAAAACTCGGATGCTCAGCGTTATGGGGTTGTTTAGCTTGGAGGTTAATTGTTTATTAATTTTTTTGTACATAAAAAACTTGGACGCTCAGCGTTATTGGGTTGTATAGCTTGGGGGTTAATTTGTTTATTAATTTTCTTTTTAACAAAAAACTTGGACGCCCAGCTATCTTGGGTTGTAAATTTAGGAGGTATTTTATTTATTGAATTATTAGTTTATAAAAAAAGCTGGGCGCCCAGCGTTATTGAGTTTTTTGTTTGCCTGATTTGTGCCGGAAGATTTTCAAATTTCACGGTACCACTGGGGTCGGGAACGGTCACCCTGCCCCACAGAGGCCGGAAGATGAAAGTTCGATGTAAAGTAACGTACAACAGGGACAGGCGACTGATACCAACGGTGGTTCATGCATCGAAACTCTGTACTTACGGCCTCGGTCATCCAGGTATAGGTTTTTTCCCTACGATGTGGGTTTTTACTATATCCATAGTACGCTTAGCATTGCACCTACCGGCTTCCGTGCTATGTAAAGGAGACTGGGATTATAGGGGGGAAGAGGTCCCTTCTGGAGCAAAAATTAAAAGGCTCTAGAAGCATGGCCACTTAACCGGGGGGATAGGGATACAATGGCGAAAGCTCAGTGTCCCTGAGCCGAAAGGCACCCCGGTCAACTTTCATTACCAATAACCAATAACCAATAAAGAGCTGTGGGGGTAAAATTGTATGAAGATGATTAGTTTCACGATTGCAATTACAAAAAAAATTTGAGAAGAACAATAGAAAAGATAGTTTTTACAAAGATGAGAACAAAGATTCAAAGTTAGAGACCAAAGCATGAAAAAAAGAAAAAACAACAGAAAACACCAAAATTTAAGCAGGTAGATTCATGTGAAAGAGATAGAAACAATATTAAGCAAAAATGTACATACAAGCATAGGTTCAAAGTTACAAACGTAATGACAAGTCCAGGTACGGCAGTAGGTACAATGAAGTTACCACAGTAGTTATCAAGTTTGAAACAATGTTATGAACAAGGTTTGTTATAGGGTTATTTAGAATAGTAAGTACAAGAGGATAAAAAAGATTATGCACAAGCCTAGATTCAGTGTAGAAAATTAAAAAAATAAATAAATAAAGAACTAGAGTTAGCATGCGAGTAGAAACAGATGTAGAAACAAATGCATGTGTAGAAGATTCAGCGTTAGAAGCTTGAGTAAAAAATAGGTAGTAAGCACAAGATTATTAACATATGTAGGAAGTAAAAAAAATCAACAGACGTAGTAAAGAGAGTCGGAAAAAAATACTCAACAGACGTGGATAGTAGCAAGGTTATAAAGCAGGGAAGGTTAATAAATAAAAAGACGAAAATAAGTCGGTAAAAGCATAGAAACAGATGTTTAACAAAGGATTGAAATGAAAGTATGATCAAAGATTAGAACAAAGTAGTCTTAGAATAAGAAATAAAAGCATGAAAAAAATTCAAACTACAGTTATCACCATGATAGAAATATATATATAAACATGAGCATATTCCTGGGTAAGAGCTTAGTTATATAAAACAGTAAGTGCAACGGTAAGAACAAGGGTAGTTACAAGGGTTTGGAGTAAGATGAAAGGTGAGAACAAAGGTAGGCCCGAAATAAGGTGCAGGTGTAGTCACAAGCTATAAAAGTAGAAACAATGGTATGTATCAGAGTAGGTACAGAGGTAGACACAAGAGTAAGTGTACAAGCGTAGGTATAAGTGTAGATTCAAGCATAAAATTCTGGGGGGTTGGCGAGCGAAGCGAGCAGAGGGGGTACCCCCCCTAGTATATATATATAATAGGGGGTACCCCCGTGCTCGCTCCGCTCGCCAACCCCCTAATTATAATTGATGACTATAAAAATTAATCGAAACAATACGTAAGCTCTATGTTTGGTAAAATAATAAAAAGACTTAAGTGCTCAAAATCAATTAAAATTAGACTCGAGAGTTCAGTTTCTTTACTTACTCATCATAGTTTGATTCATAACCCTACTTACCCTACTTAATTTTTCATCTTTAGTAATATAACATATTTTAATCTTAGCCACATTACAGACCTTACTAATTTCACTTACTTCAAAAACCGCACTTAATCCCCAACTCATCTCTTACTCACTCTCCCAACAAACCCTACTCACCTTATTCATTCTGGACCTTCCTCATATTGGATCAATAGCTGAAACTGCCCACCCTGAAAACTAATCTAGTGATTAGCAAAATAGTAAAAAAAATCACGATTATTTTCAAATTTCGCAATCTCGTATAATAAAGCCTCGATTTTCAGTCGTAATACTCCTAGTGCTTCAAAATTGTCGATAATTTTCCGACTGTGTTTTGTTACACATGTGATTTTTTGTCAAACTTTTTTTTCAGATTCTTCATGAGATGAACTTATTTCCTGCGTAGTAACAGCTTGCGAAATTGCGTTTAAGCTGATTTATGATTTTGTAGGGGTAGAGTTGGATTCAAAATGATAAACGGCTTTGTTCAGCACCCTCTGATGACAATAAAAAGTATTTAATAAAAATTTCAATGACATAAAATGACATAATTAGAAAGCTGAGCCCAAGACCTTTTGATGATATATGATTTTATATGAAAATTCAAATTAGAGCCAAAGCTATAATTTTAATATCTGATCTACCAGCCCACAACCGCCTTACCTACACTCTACACTCCGCACACACTCGCCTTATCTAACACGATTTACTATTCTCACCCATATTCAGAACCCTACTAACTACACTTACTTTTTTATCTTCAACTACCTGACCTAATTCAATATTTTACTGACCTCACTAATTTGATTAACTTCAAATACCGTATTTTATCCTCCAAACTTATCTCACCCAATCTACGAACAAATCTTTCTCATTTTATCCATCAACTCAGTCACTAACTTTAAATATTGAGTAAGCTCTATTAATATTTTTAAATGCAATTACAAACCCTTCCCACCTCACCCCCCCCCCCCTCCACGCTCCTCCCCCATAACCTCCGCCTAACCAACCTCATCTACCTTACCAACCGTAACCGACTGAAATGATTAGCTCTCACTAAACTAATGTATTCCGCTTATCTAATCAGCTCGCTTGAGATTGCGCAAATCTGCCCACTTAAGTGTCCCTTGATTACCCGGAAAAATTTCTCGTACGGCACAAATTTTCATTTCTAAGTAAATGTTTTATATCAAAAAGTAAAAATTGGTATAAAGGTTAGGTTTAGATTTAAAAAAGTTCGTTTCAAATTGAAATAAAAAATTTTCAAATGAAATTCATTATTATTTATAAACTACTAAAATTAATTATTTATTTTTTTGATAATAAAAGATACTATATTTCAGTAAAAAATTTTGAAAAAAAGGGGATCCAATATTTTTGACGAAGATCCAATTTGGGGGATCAAAAAAGTGCTGTGTTTTGACCGTGTTTTTAAGAATTTCAGATTTTCGAAGATCCAATTTGGAGAATCCAATTTAAGGGATCAGAATAAAAAACGGAAATATAATATAGAGAGATCAGAATTTTTAGATGTTGATAGTGAAACGTTTCATTGTCCATGAAAAAAAAAATTCATACAAACCTACTTCATTAAAACTTTGTCCTTGAGATTTATTAACTGTCATTGCAAAATTTATAATAATTGGAAACTGTTTTCTGTGAATTATAAATGGATGATTTGAGTTTTCATTGGTACTTAAACTTATTTTTGTAATAAATACTACATTTCCTATTTTTTCTACCTGTAACTCCAATATTATGTTCATATAAATTTGTTATTTTCAATCTTGTTCCATTGCATAGACCATCTTTTTTACTTAGATTTCTAATTAACATTACCACTGCATTTTTTTAAAATTTTAGTTCATGAGTAGAAAGCCCGGCATTTACTGAATTTAAGTATTCAATTGGATAATCTAAACATATATTTGAATCAGTTTGATCTACTCCGTAAATATAATATGTCTATACTGTAATATGTTTTACTTGGACCATTTTATATGTTTAATTCTTTTCTGTTTAAAATTGCAACATTTTCATTTTTTGGAGCTAAAATAACTTTGTTTAAGTTATGATTTTCATTTATATCTCCAAAAATTGAATTGAAAACATCTTTACTTTTCCATTTCATAGGTATTTTAAAATTTTCAATTTCACCTTCTCCTATTTTTAGTAATAAATTAGAAAAATTTCTATCTTTACATCTCATATTTTCAGAGAGTTTAAGAATTTTGAAATTTTTCCACAATTTACTGTATTTAATTGTATCTTCTACAATAATTTTTTCATTGCCTCTTTTGACTACAGGGTGTACAGGACCTACACAAGGTGTAGGATTAATTACGTTTATTTATTATACTCTTAGTACAAGCTGTCGCACGAGGCGCGAGCAGCTTAGGTCTGTGCCGTTCGGTAGCTAGGCATGCACTGGTGGGCTGGCAGGCTAAGCTCGACGCGGCGAGCTGCAGGCGGCCATACTCGTTCACTCTCTCTCTCACCGCGGTCCCGCAGCGCGGAGCCCACAGTAGGGTGGGCCGAAAATGAAAAATTTTGGAATTTTGACATGCCTGAGGTCTCAAAAGTTGTCTTTTAACATGAAAATAAGAAAAAAAATTTTGTACACGCAAAAAAAAAAATTTTAGGTTTGCCCAAAGCCTTTAAGAGCTTTCTTTTCTTTTTTCATTCGTCTCTCTACGTTTTTTTTTCTCAAAGTTATTAATATTTTTAAAAAAAATCGCATTTCAGCGATTTTCAGGTTACAACCACTACAAACAAAGAAAAAAAAGAATGAAGTTTGTACTTGCGAAACAGTTTTTTTATGATGTTCTAATTTATAGAGGCTTAAACTACAACTAAAGAGCTTTATTTTCTTTTTTTATTCGCGTCTCTACGATTTTTTTTCGCTAAGTAATCGAGTATTGAAAAAAAAACATGTTTTTTCAAATTAGCTCATTTTAAACAAATTTTACTAAAACTTCAAGGACTTTGGGCAAACCAAAAATTTTTTTTTTTTGCGTGTACAAAAATTTTTTTCTTATTTTCTTGTTAAAAGACAACTTTTGAGACCTAAGGCGTGTCAAAATTCCAAAAATTTTCATTTTCGGCCCACCCTAGCCCACAGTACTCCCCCCCGAATGAAGTAAAAGCGCGAGCTTTTCTCCAAGTTCTCGCGAGATCGAATCGAGAGGCTTCACATAAGGGTGCTCGAAATGCACTCGCTTACGAGGGTAACCCTTCTCGCGGGTGGTGGGCACCGGAGATGGACCAATCGGAATGGTATGTGGGCTACGATACTCGGTGGTAAGCGTAGTTAGAGGCAATCAAGCCGAACGAACGGAATTGCCGCAAGACGCGCGCTTACCTTGATCGCAAACCGGAGCATGACTAACAGACGGAGCGGGGCTACCAGGCGGAAACGGAGTAGGTCCCGAAGGAAACATCGGCGAGGCTAGGGGTGAAATATCAGCCGGAGGAGGCTCGCGAGGTGGAGGTTGCTCCGAAAGGGGTGGGCTATCGAGCATCGGGCTCAGAGGAAGTCCGCTCGGGACAGGGTCCTCGATGGGCTGCGGGCTTTCGATCTCCGCATGAGCTATAGGGTTGACTGGCATAGGATCGAATGCCGGGCCGAGAATCTCGTCCGCGAAACCTTCCGGGATAAAGTGAGCCGGAATGAGGCGTTCGACATTCACGATTTCGTGCTCACCGCCCACGTCGATCAGAAAATCGAGGTTCGAGAGACGTTAAATGACTTTGTAGGGTTCGTGGCAGGGTCTTTCAAGGGAGCGTTTGACAGGCTTAGACCTCATGTGCACGTGGGTGCGTGTGACCATGTCCTTGAAGATGAACGGCTTGTAGTTATATTTCCGTGCAGAGGGAACGGGCTTTACCTCTCTCATAAAGCCACGGAATTCCTCGAGGAAAAATCTCCGGTTGGGCTCGTAGTTGCCAGGAATGCAAAATTCGCCTAGAATGCGCAAGACGGTGCCGAAGACAAATTCAGCCGGGCTCGCGTTTGAGTCTAAATGCACTCGGGTACGCAAGCCAAGAAGAACGGACAATAATAACCGGGCCCATTCTGGGTTGTCCCCGTTGCACATTATCGCCACCTTTAAGTCCTGGTGGGATCGCTCAACCAAACCGTTCGGTTGAGGTCGATAGGCCGTGGTGCGAATTCGTTCGCAGCCGATCAGCTGTAAAAGGGCCGAGAAGAGCTGCGACTCGAACTGCGAACTCTGGTCAGAGGTCAAGATCTCGGGCGCTCCGTAACGGGAAACCCACGTGTCGAAGAATGCCCGGGCGACAGTCGGGGCCTCCATGTCGGGTATAGGTACAGCCTCGGGCCACCGTGAATACCGGTCGACAATGGTGAGGGCGTACAGGTTGCCGTGGCTGTTGACAAGGGGATCGACCAGGTCGATATGGACATGAGCGAAACGGCCGTCGGGGACCGGGAATTCCTGGGGCAAGAGCCGGTTGTGGCGGGTCACCTTAACTTGCTGGCAAGGGATGCACGCCTTGGCCCAGAGAGAAATGTCACGGGACATGTCTGGCTAAATGTAGCTCCTACGTATGAGCCTCACGGAAACTTTGGCACTAGGGTGCGAGTTTGAGTGGAAAAGATCAAAAATCCCTCTGCGTAAAGGAGGTGGAACGTATCGACGGATGGAGTAGTCAAACTTGTCACAGTAGATTGGCGTGTGATTCTCGCCGAAAGTAAACCTGATCAATTTCAGAGGATGACCAGGGTCAGCGAGGATCTCACAAAGTTGCTAGTCGGCTGCTTGGCTAGCCGCAAGCTCAGCAAGGGAAAACGTCGTGGGGAGACGAAACGCGTCGATCCTTGCCATAATAGACTGAATTGCCGGAAGTTGAATCGCGTCAACGGATATGGCACTCCAGTCGAGGATGGCTGGGGATGTAAAGGTAGGGACGCGAGACGAGGCATCCACGACGACGTCTTACTCGCCAGGAAAGTAATTGATGGACATGTCAAACTCGGATATATAGGACAGCTGACGACGATAGAAGATAGTGGAAGTGCTTCAGGGACTCAAACACCACTGTCAGCTCGTGGTCGAAAGTCGAGTATTTTGCTTGAGCCGGAGTTAGTTTGCGGGAGAAAAAACTGATAGGCGCCCAGGGCGCTTCAGTTCTCCGCTGCTCGAGGGTACCACCCAGTGCGCCGTCAGAGGCATCTGTGACCAGGCGGATCTCAGCGCTTTTTTCGGGGTAGACCAAGAGAGCACAGTCCGCGAGGTTGGCCTTGCATTTCCTGAAAGCGAGCTCCGCCTCAGGAGTCCAGGGAACAGGTCGCTGATCCTTCTTGCACACGTCCTTGAGGAAGGCATTCAGGGGCGTCTGGACGGCAGCCGTGCGGTCCAGGAAAGGGCGGTAGAAGTTCAACAAACAAAGGAAACTACGTAGACCCTGGAGAGTCTTGGGCTTGGGATAATCGTGAATCGCGGCGACCTTCTCTGGGGATGGCTGCAAGCCCTGCTGGACAACGATGTGACCGAGAAAGGGAACCTCAGGGGCTCTAAATATGCACTCCTCGATGTTCAAGTGCAAGTGGAACTTATCCAACCTCTCGAGGACTGTGCGGAGATGGACCTCGTGCTCTTCCGGAGTGAAGGAAGCTATGATCATGTCGTCGAAATGAAAACACAAAATCGAGGTCACCGAAGGCTCTCGATAGATACCGGAGAACAGTCTGGCCCGCATTTTGGAGACCCTCCATCATTACCAAGAACTCCCGAGACCGAATGGAGTTATTACAGCCGTTTTGGGGACGTCGTCGGGGTTGATTGGTATTTGGCGATAAGCTCGCCGTAAGTCAAGCTTCGTGAAAATCTTCCTGCCGTGCAGGGAACCAGTATAATCCCGAAGGTTTGGCACGGGCATTCTGTCGGGAACTGTGATTTCATTAAGCCAGCGGAAGTCCCCGCAGATTCACTACCCATCGCCCTTAGGTACCATGTGGATGGGCAAGGCCCAGGGGCTTTTCGATCGGCGACAGATGCCGGCCTGGGCGAGACGATTGAATTCCTTGATGGCAAACTTCCGTTTCTCAGTAAAAAGAGGACGCGTACGTTGGGCCGCGGGGGGAGCCATTGGTTTTGATATGGTGAAACACACCACGCTCCTGAAGTGGAGTGGTTGGCTCAAGGCCAAGAAAGCGAAGAAACTTAGAGAGAATGGGTAGTACTTGTGGCCAGGATCTTATGAGCTCATGCCAAAAACTGAAGGCTCACAGAGAGTCCCAGAGGCGTGCAACTGGGTCACGTTATCTACCAGGCGTTTGCGTTTCAAATACGGGAGGAGATCGAAATGACTAAGGACATCGGCTCCAAGGATGGAGTATGGGATGTCTGTGACGTAGAAATTCCAGGCCATTACGAAAGCCTCTCTCTCACTCGCACTACTGTGGTCTCGCAGCGCGGAGCCCACACGGTGTTGAAACCCGAAGATTCCCGCTGGGCTGCTTGAGGTGGTGAATCGGTGGTTCTTACACAGTCCTGAAGGAGATTCCAGGCTCTTTTCTCTAGTCAGACACAAAGGCTGCTGTTTCTTTAAAAGTCTTTCAAAATCAAATAGTCACTGCCAGAACTCTAATTTTTTTATTAACCCTCGCACTTATTCGAAAACTCAGAAATGCCCTTAAAATAAGACTATAAATAGTCACTCAGATTGATCTCGATCTATTTTTAAAAATATCAAGTATTTGAAAATCTCAAACTCTCGTGAGACAAGTCGTGGAGATCTTCCTCGTGGAACGATGTACGTGGGCCGAGTTCTGGATCACGACTGAATAACCAAACTGCTGGGCCCGCGTTCGCGGCCCTATTTATACCCTGGCATATGAGGACCCACCCCCGTGGAGGGGATCATGGACCCTCCCATGTAAGTCCGAATCTGAGGGAAAAACCAATGATCTGGCCCCTTTTCCAAGATCCTTGGCCTAATTTATTATAATACTCCTCACGTGTGAATTCCCTCTCCTACAGGTACGGTCCGCCTAAACTATTATGGGACCCGTTTCTTCGATGCCTAATTGGGTCAATGTCACTGACCGATGATCATGGGGGTTTGTTTATGGCCTCCAGCCTCCTTGACGTGACGCTCTATTGTTTGGGTCCGCTGCTGGCTTTTCCTTCCCTCAGCCAGGCGTCCTGTGCTGACGCGTTTCTCTTGTCTTCTCCCTCTCTTCTTTTCCCAGCTCCTGTTCGCTTTTTCTCTCCTTCTCTGTTTTTCTTCTTTTTATTCTCTCTCTCTCTCTCTCTCTCTTACTCATACTTATTAATTCATCTTATTTAACTAATAATTAAATAATTTAAGAATTATCTGAAAACTATTTTAATATTAAAAAGGGGAGCTGGTGTCGACACGACAAAAAGGAAAAAATGTTTTACCTGTACCACCTGGTCCATCTATAAAGTACATATTATTTTTGCTTTTGTTATTGTATTAAATATATTTTTTTGATAATTATTAAATTTTTCAAACAACTCTTCTTTTCAGTTTATTTTGCATTTATAATTTTCAGAAATATTAGAAATATTTTCTAAGCTAAACCAAAAGGTAAACCAAAATATTTATAACTTAAATTAGAATCTTCGCTAGATAGAAATTTTTTTATTTCATTTAAGCCTGTATCTTCTGCATTATCTTTGAAATCTTTTATAAAATGTCATTTATATTTGTTCCAAATTAAATTACCAGGAATTTTTTCAGACAATCAAAAAAATCCAAAAATTTCTTGTAATTTTTTCAGAGATAAATAGTTTATAGCTTCTTCAAAAATGACATTACATTTTTATCATTTTCTATTAAACCAATTTAAATAGCTCCTTCTCTATATGTTTATAAATAATTTTCTCAAATATTCGTGAGAAGTATGACCTTTTACTTAATCTAATATCAGTTTTAAGTGAAAACTCTCTGAATCTTTAAAAGAAACAACGTTTATTCTACCTATAGTTTGAATTTTTTTTTATTTTTCTATCCAACAAAAGTTTTATCATCTTGAAATCTTTAGTAATTTGGTATATTGGCGTATTTAATATTTCTAACATATCAGTTTTATTCAATTCAAACCAAGCTGTTAAAGTTGTTTTCCAATTTTTTAACTTTTTTCTTCTTCATTTTCTTTATATATTATGTTTTGTTAATTTTCTGTATGAATTGCTCAACATTGTACTAAATAACTACATTTACACAATTCAAATCTTTCTATACACCAAGCTGCTTCTATAGAAAATATTATATGAGAATCTAAAAATCACCGTTTTGAGAAAAGGAGGACTCAACTTTCCCGTCGTAGACTCAACTTTGAGGACTCATAAGTATCTTTTTTACGTGTCTTTTGACCATGTCTTTATTGATTTTCAATTTTGAGGACTCAACTTTGAGGATCATAAAAAAAAACCAGATTATAATATAGGGAGATATACTAGGGGTTCAATATTAAATTAAATGGTTATGTTTATCTTTAATCTTTTTTTTGTTTTGCTTAACAACAAATGTCAAATAATTTTTAAATTAAAAGAATAAGAATAAGAATGAAAAAACGGCAAAAATGTAAAAATGTTTGAGAATCACCTAGCAGAAGATGGAATATAAAAAATTTTTTTAGATTTATTTAATTTAATGAAATTTTTAATTTTTTTTAATTGTTATTTTCTAACCATATTGTATTTTTCTATTATTTTTTCAAGTTCTTTTTACAAGCGATTAAAACTCTTCACCGTGGAGTGGGGAGGGTGGGGAGGATGGAGCGGGTGGGGCGGGTGAGGCCGAAAATGGATCAGCCAAAAAAGGGGAGGGGTGGGGAAGAATGGGGAGGAAATGAGGAGGTAATGAATAAAAAAAAAATATTAAAAAATTGATATGTTTTACAGTTAAAAAGTAAAGAATTTAGGGTGGGGAGAAATGGGGAGGTAGTGGGGAAGAATGGGGAGTTAATGGGGAAAAAATGAAAAAAGTGACTATATAATATAGTTAGATATACAGGGTGGTCCAAATTAATGTATCGGTGCATTTATCTCGAAATCAAAGCCTCGTGTGAAAAATTTTTTCAGGTAAAAGTTGTTTGGTTAGGAGGGGGAAGAAAAATGGGCCCAACAGAATTGGGCCCGGGGCCTTAGGTTGGGCCCTATGGACCCAAAGTCCGTTTTTTTAAATGGGAACCCCTATTTTTTACCCCGGATTCGGAAAGAGCGGAAAATTTTACGATTTTTAGGTATTTTTTGAAATTTTTTTGGGCCTTTTCTGAGGCCCCATAAGCCCCGATAAAGTCCCCGTATGTTTTGTGGCTTTATTACCGGGAAAAAAGCATTTTTAGTACAGCACATGCACGGGAAAAGTTATTTCATTTTTAATTTACAAGAAAATGGACCCGAAAAAATTGGGCCCGGGGCCTTAGGTTGGGCCCTACGGACCCAAAGTCCGTTTTTTTAAATGGGAACCCCTATTTTTTACCCCGGATTCGGAAAGAGCGGAAAATTTTACGATTTTTAGGTATTTTTTGAAATTTTTTTGGGCCTTTTCTGAGGCCCCATAAGCCCCGATAAAGTCCCCGTATGTTTTGTGGCTTTATTACCGGGAAAAAAGCATTTTTAGTACAGCACATGCACGGGAAAAGTTATTTCATTTTAAATTTACAAGAAAATGGACCCGAAAAAATTGGGCCCGGGGCCTTAGGTTGGGCCCTACGGACCCAAAGTCCGTTTTTTTAAATGGGAACCCTTATTTTTTACCCCAATTTTTTTGGGCCCTATGAAGACAATACGTGGGGCTTGTGACCCTGTTTCTGTGGCCTCGTTCAACACTGAAGCCTTTTCTACATTTTTTTCTGATAAATGAGTAATCAGAAGGTCAATTAATTTATTATGAAGAGTTTATTAAATTTAAAAAAAACAAAACATGTACATATGTACATGAATAAGCAATAAAAAATCTCAAACAAAGAATAAACAATAAACAATTATTAAATAATCTGAACTCTATGTACATGTTTTGTTTTTTTTTAAATTTAATAAACTCTTCATAATAAATTAATTGACCTTCTGATTACTCATTTATCAGAAAAAAATGTAGAAAAGGCTTCAGTGTTGAACGAGGCCACAGAAGCAGGGTCACAAGCCCCACGTGTTGTCTTCATAGGGCCCAAAAAAATTGGGGTAAAAAATAAGGGTTCCCATTTTAAAAAACGGACTTTGGGTCCGTAGGGCCCAACCTAAGGCCCCGGGCCCAATTTTTTCGGGTCCATTTTCTTGTAAATTTAAAATGAAATAACTTTTCCCGTGCATGTGCTGTACTAAAAATGCTTTTTTCCCGGTAATAAAGCCACAAAACATACGGGGACTTTATCGGGGCTTATGGGGCCTCAGAAAAGGCCCAAAAAAATTTCAAAAAATACCTAAAAATCGTAAAATTTTCCACTCTTTCCGAATCCGGGGTAAAAAATAGGGGTTCCCATTTAAAAAAACGGACTTTGGGTCCGTAGGGCCCAACCTAAGGCCCCGGGCCCAATTTTTTCGGGTCCATTTTCTTGTAAATTTAAAATGAAATAACTTTTCCCGTGCATGTGCTGTACTAAAAATGCTTTTTTCCCGGTAATAAAGCCACAAAACATACGGGGACTTTATCGGGGCTTATGGGGCCTCAGAAAAGGCCCAAAAAAATTTCAAAAAATACCTAAAAATCGTAAAATTTTCCGCTCTTTCCGAATCCGGGGTAAAAAATAGGGGTTCCCATTTAAAAAAACGGACTTTGGGTCCGTAGGGCCCAACCTAAGGCCCCGGGCCCAATTTTTTCGGGTCCATTTTCTTGTAAATTTAAAATGAAATAACTTTTCCCGTGCATGTGCTGTACTAAAAATGCTTTTTTCCCGGTAATAAAGCCACAAAACATACGGGGACTTTATCGGGGCTTATGGGGCCTCAGAAAAGGCCCAAAAAAATTTCAAAAAATACCTAAAAATCGTAAAATTTTCCGCTCTTTCCGAATCCGGGGTAAAAAATAGGGGTTCCCATTTAAAAAAACGGACTTTGGGTCCGTAGGGCCCAACCTAAGGCCCCGGGCCCAATTCTGTTGGGCCCATTTTTCTTCCCCCTCCTAACCAAACAACTTTTACCTGAAAAAATTTTTCACACGAGGCTTTGATTTCGAGATAAATGCACCGATACATTAATTTGGACCACCCTGTATTATATCTTATAAATATGATCTCAAATTATCTCTGTATCGATAGCTTACTTGTTGATTTATTTTTATTTAACTCCTTTTTTTTTTCTTACTATTGTATTACTCATGTGTTTGTTTTTTTTTGTTTGTATAACATAATGTACAATAAATAAACTTATTCAAATCAAATTAAAACCAAATCTGCACACCTCTGCTCTTGCTCCGAACCTCCCAGCTGGTATCGAACCTTCCTTTATAGTACCTGCTCTCATCAATGTGAACAAGTGGAGTAAACTCTGGAGGGCCAAAAAAATCAAATTTTTCATGATTTTCCTCGAGCAAACGGCAAAAGTTATTTAATTTATTAATTGTGTTTATAATAAAGTAACATTTGAACAACTTTCTGTAATTTTTTTGAATAAAAATATTAAAAAACAAGCTGATACCAGTGCTTTTTCGGAGACGCCTTCGCTCAAAGATTTTTTCCCGTGGTAAACGCCATTTTGTCCATAAACATCTGAAACAAAAATTTCAGGAAGATTCTGTTAGAAGATAAGTTTTTCCTGGTAATAACACGAGGATTTTTTTTTCCCTTTTTGACGATTTGGCGGCTGTTTGAAGTCAAAGGTCGTTTTTTCGACTAAAAATGTCACTTGCCACTTTTAGTTTGCCTCGACCTTTTATACTCAGTGTGACAAGGGGAGGGAGAAATTTTGTGGTAAATTTTAGGATAGGTGCGACAATGTTGAAAGAAGAGGTGATTGATGGGATGTGCGGCTACGAGATAAGTCACTGTACGTAGTGGTCTATCTCGTAGCGCTGGGAGTGGGTAAGAAATAGGCAGAGTTAATAGGTCGACATTTCGTATACAAGGCGCGAGGTACTAAGGTCGGCAGTTTCAGATACCTCCTCTCATCACCTGCAGTCCTGCTGGTCGCGTAGGCTCAACACTTGGTATTCGACTTTTGAGTGGGGGCAACGCGATTTTTTGCGCGCAAATGCTGCCTGATATTTGCTACACATTTTTGATTATCATTTTTAAGTATTGCTGTGTCAGCAACACACTTCATAGTATAATCATGAAAGTGAATATTAAGAGATTCACTGAAGGTGCGTCTATAGTAATTCATTTCTTTGTTGATTAATATCGCACAATCAAAATTGATACTATGTTACCTGTGTTACTGATGTGTACTGCAATGGCATTTTTTTTATTATTCTTTTTTATAGCGTACTCGTGCTCGTATGTCCTCTTCTTAAATTTATGGCTACTTTGGCCCATGTAGCAGCCTACGCGATCCTTACAATCTATTTTATATACAATATTATTCGTTTCCTTTTTAGCTATACTATCTTATCCTAGTTTAATAATAGAGTTAAATTTGTTTATGTTTTTGTTCACGAGACTAACGTTAAATTTGCGTAATTTGTTCTTAAAAATGTCATTCAGAGACTTCACGTACGGTAATATCACTAATGGTTTGTTACCATTGTTATTGTTTACATTCAAATTATTATTATTGTCATTCTCAGTGTTGATTACGTGGAGTCTCTGATTGACATTTTTATCGATGAATTTAGCAGAGTAATCATTTATCCTTAGGATTTTTTTCACTTTTTTAACGTTAGTCCTGTGACAACACGGGTTCGATAGTTTTATCGCCCTGTCTACCAGGTTATAAATGATTGCAATCTTTTGGTCGCATGGATAATGTGACAAGTAGCTCACCACTCTGTTGGAAGCTGTCAGTCTTTGATACCAATTAATTAATAGTTTATCATCTGTACGTTCAACAGTCACATCCAAGAAACTCAAACACTTATCGACCTCGGTTTCACAAGAAAACTGAATATTCTCATCTAACGAGTTAAATTTTCTTAAAGTAGATTTAATTTTATCTCTCTTTATAATTAAAAACAATCGTCGACATATCGTTTATAATATTAAATACCATGTAGCGTTTCAACAAGCACCTTTTGTTCTAAAATATTGAGTGCGAGATTTGCAAAGCATGGGCTGCTGCAGAAACCCATGGGCGCTCCCATGATTTGCTTATAGAATTTATTATTAAATTACAAGAACGTGCACTCCAGTAACATGCGAATACCCGTCATAAACCACGCCTATTTCTTACCCACTCCCATCGCTACGAGATAGACCACTACGTACAGTGACTTATCTCGTAGCCGCACATCGCATCAATCACCTCTTTCTTTGAGCCTGAGTGAGAGAGATTGGTCGCATTGAGAAAGATAAATAAATAGCGGTCCCATAGTCAGAGGCGAGTTGGTGAGCCCGGTAGGGTAATGGTTAACGCACCGACCGCAAAAGTAGGTGATCCAGGTTCGATTCCTGTCTGGGTAGACCAAAATTTTTTTATCTTTCTAAATTTAATTTTTGGGGGGTGGGTATCTATTTAAATTCATTTTTAACTAAATTTATCCTTTTAGAAATTTTCTCACTTTTGGGAGGCTATGCTTCTAAAGTGGGAATGTTTGCGTGAAATATACCTGGATGGTCAATACAAAGTCACACTGAACTGTTATTGTTATCCACTAGGCAATACAAAGTTGTTTTATAAACTTAATCACCTCTTTCTTTACCATAGTCGCACCTATCCTAAAATTTACCACAAAATTTCTCCCTCCCCCCGTCACACTGAGTATAAAAGGCCGAGGCAAACTACAATTTACGGATATTCTGCAACATAATATGACTGTAGTAACATGCCAGCGACGAATCTCTACGCTGAAAGGATCATGTAAGTCGATTTCTTTTATATAAGGTACCTGTACCTAATATGGCCCCCCTAAGCAAGAATCGACGTTGTGGCGAATCAAATCACTATTTTTTGACGGGTAAGGTCTCATTTTAAAGCTTAATTCAAGAGCTTTAAAATGAGACCTTACACGTTTGGTTTTGATCAATGAGCTTCAAATGCCAGAGGATTTACCAAAACACGGTTTTTTAAGACACATAAAATTTGTGTCCTAATATGGCCCCCCTCTCCCCCCTGAGGTATTTTATTCATTGCGATTTTTTAAATCAATCAGATTATGAGATTAAAAAAAACTTCAAAATTTTTAACATTTTAAAAATAATTTATTTAAAAATTGAGCCTTTTTTACAATTTTTTTGAAAGCTTTGCAACCAGTAGAAAAATTACAATTTTAAATTTTTATCAAAGTTTGATTTTTGAGCTAGAATGCTTTTTTAGTTATAAAATGAAAAAAAGCTTTGAAACAATTAAATTTATTTTTCTTAAATAGTATTAGGATAGGATTTTCTAAAAAGTAAACATGAAACTAAGGACTCTTAATATCGGTATTTCTACTAATTCGCGGGGGGCCATATTAGGTACACTGCATAATAAAAAGTTATTTAAGAATAAAACCCGATAGAAAACGAGTTGAACAAAAACTAAGGTCGCGTTTTAAAGCTGAAACAATAACGAATCGAAGCTACTTATTCAAATTTTGGTCAGATGCGTCTAAATCTTTTGGCAGACCATTTAATTACAACGTAAAATAATAACGGAGGTATACAAAACGAGTTTGAGCTATTAGGCGTGCGCAAAAATAATTTTAAAATGTTCTAAAGAACTGAAAACTTCATAATTCAGTGTTTTTGACTTCTTCCTACCTTGTAGAGATGCCACATATCGAGCATATTCAAAATAACAGGGGGGGCCATATTAGGCAAGGGGCCATATTAGGCACACTTACCTTATGATTTATAAACTATTGTAAATTATTGTAAATAAGCGATTTTTCTCCATGTCTTCACGGTCTCGGCCCCCCTCCCCAGAATCAATGGGGCATGCCACGGCCACCCGGGCTTGCATTGGATCGGAACCACTGGGAAGATTGGTTAGTCCCTGGGGTAGTCCTGTTTTAAGAGTCGTGCCTACCATGTTTAGATTTAGTTTCGGGGTATCCTTCACCTAGGTTGATTTTTCTGTCCGCCCCGAGTATTTTATTTTCCCGGTACCCTCTACAAAGTAGCGAGCGTTCCCTTACACAACCCAGGGAGGCGCTGGATTGGAGAAAACAACCAAAAACTCCACACTAGTGAATAACTTTAATAAGCCTAGCGTATTTTGCAAGCCTTGTTTAACGGGTTACCATTTAGCAACTAGAGGATTTTTCAACTTTTACCTATTAATTCTGATAATTAATCTAGCGCTTGCAGGCTGTCCTTAACCCCTTAAGTTGACTTAGAGGGTTTTTTCGGAGAACTCATAAATGAATAGAATAAGTTCTCAAAAGTTTGGCCACAAAATTTTATAAAAAAATATTGAAAATTGAAGTCATGGTGAACATTTGAATATGCCGTGTGGCGCGAGTATTAGAGTATGGTTCACCCGTGCATAGTGCAGCAGCTACCTCACCGCCTCGAGCAGTGTAGGGAGCATCCATAAATGACGTCATGCAGTTAGGGGGGGAAGGGGGAGGGCAAATGAAAACTATGACAGTTTGTGACATGGAGGGGTCCGCCCAACTTACATTTAAAAAGTTAAAAATGAAGAAGCGTTGTATATTCTAAAAGATGATACCGGAGAAGAATTCTCTGAGTAGATAGATGTAAAACAAATCGAAGATGACTGTGCTGAAGCTCCGATCGAAAAAGAAGCTGATGATTCTACCATGCATGCCAGTTATAGATAATATTGATGAATGGATTTCAAGTCCATGGGAAAACGAATGATAGAATGCATTATTTTTATTTTTACCTTTTATCTCGTGTCTTAAAATATAATTTATATAATCTTGCTTTAATTAGTATAATTTAATTTGTATCATCGTATAATTATCGCTCCAAAATTGAAATCCATACCAAAGTTGTATGCATAATTAAAAAAGGTAGGTGTACCTAATATGGCCCTGTACCTAATATGGCCTGTTATTTTGAATATGCTCGATATGCGGCATCTTTACAAGGTAGGAAGAAGTCAAAAACACTGAATGATGAAGTTTTGAGTTATTTAGAACATTTGAAAATTATTTTTGCGCACGCCTTATAGCTAAAACTCGTTTCGCAAACCTTCGTTATTATTTTACGTTGTAATTAAATGGTCATGCTTGGGAAGACGCGCACGCGAGCTAACTTTTAAATGCCGGTAGTGGGCGGGGTGAAATTCCCAAAGCTAAATTCAAAATAATAAAAAAAAAACAAACAAAGAGAATATGATTCTCTCGATAATTCCTAGCCGAGGAAAAGCCGAGTGGAGGATGATAGTTATTCATTAAATGACGAACACCAAAAAAATCAATTTTATACTTCAATTTATTAAATCAATCAAGACAAAGAAAAAGTCTACAATAAAATTAACGGTGTTCGGTGATCAAGTTAAGTTTAGCCAATCGCGCAGGTGACTGAACAAAGAACAAAAAAAAATAAACAAAAAAAGTTAACAAATAAATCTGCCGGGCGACTACGCCAGTCGGCTCGCAAGTTTGTACGCGTAAATTTTACCGAGAATTTGTGCGTAGAATCTTATTGAAAAAAAACCAGACAGGGAGAGAAAAATCTATCAGCGGTTTCTCTCCCTCTACATACAGCACTTGTACTATATGTGGGACAGGAGAGGATCGGGATAAGTAACAACTACCGTGGTTCCATTACGACTAATTCTTTATTCGTTATAATACACCTGCGATGCAGTATTCTGCACACTCAGTGCTATGCGCTCACACATATACACTACATCTTCCCCAGCTTATTTACTTCGCACACTCATGCTTCATACCGTACAATATTTGTCTTCTTCCGTTCCGATTTTCTTAACAGTTTCTCTTCGTTCACATTACACTTTTCACCATGACTTTCGTCATCACATTTATTTTTCACTTTCCGATGCTGTAGTTGATTAGGGTGTCGCTTATGTAGCTTTTCCCCATCGAACTTCACTAACACACTTCGCGGTGACACTTTCTTAACCACCTTCCCCTTACAGATGGATAATTTTTCCAAAAATCTTTTGCGATTACAGTATCACCCTCTTCGAATGACTCTACACGATTACCTTTATCATTTTTTACTTGATTTTCTTGCTTTAACAAAATTGACGTTTTTATATCAGGACGTAATAATTCTGATGTCGTCCTTAATTCACGCCCATACATCATTTTTGCTGGTGTTTCGCCCATCGTACTATGTTCAGTTGTTCGGTACGCAGAAAAAAATCTTTGCAACGGTGTTTTTACATTCACACCATCGCTTCTTATAATTGCTTTCATTTTATGCTTAAACGTTTTTACGAAATTTTCTGCCGCGCCATTGGTTGCTGGATGTTTAACAGCTGTATACGCACGCCGAATTCCTAACATTTCAAAATATTCTTGGCACTCTTCGCTTTTGAATTGAGCACCCGAATCTGGCACCATATGTATTGGCAACCCGTGTTTTGCAAAAATTCTCTTAAATAACTCAATTGTCGCTGTCACAGACATATTTTTTACAATGTAACCTTCCGGCCACTTTGAATGCGCGTCTACAAGTAATAAAAACACATGACCAAAAAATGGTTTCGCAAAATCCGCAAGTACCCGTTGCCATGGTCTCTCTGGCCACGGCCATGGTGATAAGACCACTTTTCTCGGTGCGTCTCTCACCTCAGCGCAATACTTACAATATTTTGCTTTATCTTCAAGCTGCTTATCTATACCCGACAACCAAACAATCGATCTTGCCAAATTTTTCATTTTTACAATCCCAAAATGATTTTCATGCGATTTTTCCAAAATTTTCGCTCGTAATTTACTCGGTATCACAACCCGTTGACCCCATACAACACGACCTTTTTCTAACGATACTTCATCTTTACATAATGAATACGGTTTTATTTCATCCGGAAAATTTTCGGTCTCCGGTCTGGCCATCCGTGGATTACCATTCGCTTTACTAATTCGAGTACTTTATCTTCCACGGTTTCTCGCGCTACAACTTTATAATCTAAACACATATTACAATTTTGCAACTGATCTAAAATTTCATTACCATCCTCGCTTTCGGTTGGTAATCTTGATAAAGTATCTGCCACGACATTTTCTTCAGTTCGAATACATTCAATTTTGTAATCAAAAGCTGTCAAAAAATATGCCCAATTTTGCAATCTACTCGTTGGCATCTTTGGAATACTTTTTTCAGGTCCGAAAATTCTATAAAGTGGTTTATTATCAGTTCTCAAAATTAAATGTACCTAATCATAAAATTTAGTTACCCCGAATATTATCGCGGCAGCTTCTTTATCAATCTGTGAATAATTTTCTTGCGCTTTACTCAATCTTTTCAAACACTACAAGTTTTTCACCGTCCTCATACGGTTGGCTCAAATAAGCGCTCAAGCCTTTTGGTCCTGCGTCACACGTCAAAATTAATGGTTTTGCTGGATTGTAATTTACAACAATTTGTTTTATAGCTTTCTTCGCATCCTTGAAAGCCTGTTTACATTCATTCGCCCATACCAAATTTTTCGCCTTATTGCAATCATATAATGGTGCTAACATTTTTGCTCGATCTTTAAACATTCTACAATAATAATTAATTTTCCCGATAAACAATTCTAACTCTTTTTTATTTTCCGGAGCTTTCATTTCATTTATAGCTTGAAATTTCTCCTCGTCTACGCTTATTTCGTGCTCGTTAATTTTAAACCCTAAGAACGGTATTTGTTTCTGAAAAAATTTATATTTATCCACGCGTACTTTCAACCCACTTTCTTTAATTTTTGCTAGAACTTTGTACAAATTTTCTTAACGTCCTTCATCAGTCATACCCGTTATAACTATATCATCGACTACGATTGCTACCCCTTTAATATCATTCAATAATTCTTCCATTTGCTGTTGGAAAAATCCTGGCCCCGAAATTATACCGTAAGCCATAATTAAATATCTATATAAACCCTTATGTGTGTTTATGGTTAATAATTTCTGCGAATCTTCGTCTACTGGCATTTGCAAATATGCCTCTTTCAAATCAATCTTTGAATATCGTTTACCACCCTGCAACTTCGCTATCGTGTGATCAAAATTTGGAGCGGGATGTCTCACTATTATTAATTGTGGATTTAACGTAACTTTAAAATCCGCGCAAATAAGAACTTCGCCGTTCGGCTTTATTACTGGTACAATCAGTGTTGCCCACTCACACGATTCAACTGGTACAATTATCCCGTCATTTTTCAATCTCTCCAACTCTTTCTCAACGCGATCTTTCAACGAAAATGGTACGGTCCATGCCAACATATATTTTGGCTTTGACCCCTCTTTCAATTCGGATTTTACTTTTGCTCGCTTGAACACCCCACATTTATTTTCAAAAACTTCCTTATGTTCGTTCAAAATATTCTTTAATTGCTCCGTTTCGCTGATACTAGGCTTTAACGCGTTTAATTTTAAATTTTCATACAACGACCATAGTCCGAATGCTTTTAACCACGGTCGTCCGATTACTGGTAAAATTGCCGATTTTGCTAAATCAATGTCTGAAACAATTTTTTTACCGTTTGCGATTGCTTCAACACGTTTCAACATACCTACGAACGTTGCTTCCGACTCATCATAATTTATCGCTTGAATATCCGCCTCGTGTACTTTTAAATTTCCAAAATACTTATCTTTAATCGTTACGGGCATTACCGACATCGCTGCCCCCCAGTTGATTTCCATCTGAATCGGTTCGTTATTTATTTTCAAAAATTGCGGATCAACTTTTTCTTTACCCGATACATACTTGCATTCCCTCAAGCTGTGGAATTCGCATCGCTTTTCGTTTTTACTCACGTGTACGTTTTTTGACTGACCTGCGGCAAACATGACACCTAAGCCATGTGTGATGCTCTCGGTATCGCTTTCATCATCGTCACGTGCGTCTATATATCCGACCTTCGCGTGTCCGTTATCGCTTTTTCGTTGTTGCGGCTTATCTCTACACATTCTTTCAAGATGTCCGCGTCGCTTACAATAGTTACAAGATTCTTTTCGATACTAACAATCTCGTGCATAATGATTCGTCTTACCACAACAATTACACACTACATTCTGTCCTTGACTTGATGCCTGTTGATATCGCTGCCTGAAGTTTCCTCTCGAAAATGAATGACCACTACCACGTTTCTTCCACGTAGAATTTTTTCGCTGCCGAATTGTCACTTCTGCTTTTTTCGCTGCTATCCAATTTATAAAATTTATCACTTTTTCATTGCTCGTTCGGATACAGTGTCTCTGTGCTTTTATTTGCTGCTTCTGCGGCTAATGCTTTTTTTATTCCCTTTTCAAATGTAGGATTTTCAATCTGTAATAATTCTTTCTTTATCGCTTTACTTTTAAGACCAGTTACCATTTGATCCAGCACTTGTTCTTCTAAATTCGAAAAATTGCAATTTTTAGCCATGTTCTTCAAAACTGCCATGTACTCACTGATGGATTCATCATCATATTTGATTCGATGACGAAAATTAGCACGATGTACTAAATTTCTGGCTTTAAATATTTTTCAACTAACTCAATAATTTCTTCGTATGTTTTGTCACCTGGTTTTCATTAACTTCCTTTTTTCATTAACTTTTGAAAATTTTTTATTAAATTCTTAGCCACTTTTCTTAATTCATCCAAAGTTATTCTCTCGTAGATGTCCTGGTAACTATAAGTAGACAAAACTTTGATCAATTCTTGCTTCGATACTCTATCTGAATGAACAGATTCTTCGGCATCTCGTCCAATATTATTCAATTGTTCATCTGGCACTAAGTTTAAAACTTCTTTTGATCAAACTTTCCCAAAAATTCAATTAAATCTTTCTTCGACTGCGCATGCACCCACGTTGCGTTCTTACCGTCAAAAAATGCGATTTTTCTTCTCTATTCATCTGATTAATTTTTTTGTCGTTTGTACTAGTCATCTTATGACTTTTCACAACAATTCCGATAACAGTAAGATTATTTTTCGATTACTTTAGATACTTTCGAATACTGACCACGCCTGAAAACTTCCTCTCGCACTGTCACACTTTTACCGCATACTTCCTTTAACGCGTGTCTTTTTCTTCGATTACAACGATTACGTTTACGTTTACTTATTTTTTCTTTTTAATTTAGTTAATCCTCGTCTCCACTGTACTATATGTGGGACAGGAGAGGATCGGGATAAGTAACAACTACCGCGGTTCCATTACGACTAATTCTTTATTCGTTATAATACACCTGCGATGCATTATTCTGCACATTCAGCGCTATGCGCTCACACACATACACTACAGCACCCCTGCTTGCTCGCTCGTACACGATCGCGGGGTTTACCAACCTTCCTCGCTGGTTTGGAGATCTCCGGGTTTCGCAGGGGTACTTGTCCGCAGTGACAACACACTCACACACTTTTTTCTTCGCACAACCCGCGACGTCGAATCTACCGCAAACGACATGACTCACGGCGTTACTAAACTTTCTTTTGAACAACGAAAAACGAGTAAAATCAATGAGTGTTCGACTCGGCGCCCTACACACGTCTGGCGCGTGTCGGTCCCATTCTCTCCGGTCCGGCCACTAACGGTCGGTCCGTTCCGGAAAGGTCCGCTAGCAACCGACCGTCAGCTGCTAGCCTGCGTCCACACGGAAAATCAATATCGATCGTGTGGACGGATATTTTCACCGACCGTGACAAATCTCATAGCCTGATTGATTTAAAAATTAGGAACAAATCGCAACTAATAAATTACTTTAAGGGGGCCATATTAGGTACAACAATTTTTGGTGTCTTAAAAAAACGTGTTTTGCTAAATCCTTTTGAATTTCAAGCTCATTGATCAAAATCGTACGCGCAAGGTCTCATTTTAAAGCTCTTGAATTAACCTTTAAAATGAGACCTAACACGTTAAAAAATATTGATTTGATTCGCCTCAACGTTGATTCTCACTTAGGGCGGCCATATTAGGTACACCTACCTTATAATGAGAATTGATATTTTAAAGTATTATTAACTGTTCTGAAAATTTTATAAATATTCACTATTAAAAAAGAAAATTATGAATTCAATATATTTTTGATTTAAAATCAGTCTTTTTTTACAACTTTTGGGGGGGTCCAATTGAGTATTTATGACGTCCTTCCTAGAAGGTAGGGGGTCTCTTAGTCATGACAAGTTAGGACTAAGGGAGGGAGGGGGTCAAAAATCATCATATTTAGCATGACGTCATTTATGGATGTTTCCTGTAGTGCGAACTGCAATGTGCATTCCTGCGCATCAGCTGATTGTCTAGTCAAAGGGTTGTTGGTTGTCAGATATTACCTCGGTAATTTATTAATATTTGTTCTAATTTGTGGTTTTATAAACATAAATGAATCTACATCACGAGTTGAGTTTATTTATCGCAAGAATCATTGAATGACGTATGTGTAAAATCGTGTTATTTTATTTGAATTATCTTTAAAAATGCTTATTTAAATAAAAAACACAATAAACCTGTTACTACAAAGATGAAGTAGTAAAACTTTTCTGATATTTTATTTCTGCGTTTATTTATTTATTAATTATACACGAATTTTATTCATTTTTAGTCGTTCTCCATAAAAGCCTCTTAAGTAAATTTTAATTTATAATGTTTATTCATTATTAAAATATTGACAGTTCAATAGTATAATTATTGATATTTATTTTTAAATAGTGATACTTAATACTCAGGAGTTTAGTTTTTAAATATCTATCTAGTACTTTAAATTAATACACTTTTTAAACTTCAACTCATGTTCACTCGAAACCACGATTTTATCCTCAAAGGGTTCTTACAGAGAACGGCTCATTTTTTGTAAAAAATGGTAACGAAATGTACGAATGATAAGGTAGGCGTGCATGAAAAAACGCATTTTAATTCAATTATTAATACAAAAACAAAATAGTGAGAAGATCGAATTAAAACATAAGATAAATTATATTGATGCCCTCCCTCACTCTTTGTGAACGTTAATATAAACGGGATAAAATTTTAATTTGAAATCGATATGGGCACATACTCGACGGTTTTTTTAAAGGATTTTATCGAAATAATTTTAATAACGTTCTAATGACGAAACAAAGAAAGAGTTGAGAGCCTACGAGGGACACAATTTGAAACCAATCGGTCAATTGACAGATTTGAAAGTTTTTTTTATGGTAAAATGCGCATTCTGAATTGTTTTGTGCTGACGGGCTCTGGGCCTCCGTTGATGGGACATGAAGGGTTGTTGCAATTCGATAGTAGGTCATTAGAATTTCCAAGTAAATGAAATTGATTTGATCGAGTTGCGCAGTTACTTTTGGGATAGATTTCGTCAGCTTTTTAGTAATACGCTGGGATTATACAATAAGAGTAAAACAAAGATCTGCGCTAAAGAAAATAAGGAAAAGCTTGTGTGTGTGTGCGTGTGTGCGCGCGCGCGCGCGTATGTATGTGTGTGTGTGTGCGTGTGAAATTCAGGCCTCTTGGAAGTGACAGAATCCGGAGAGCGGGAACTGGGCGGATTTGAAAAATTTGAATGAAACATATTTTTTTATTGAAAAAAAAAATTAATCTGAAGCAATGTAATATCATAATAAAAAAAAAAGTTACGATAAAAAAAAAATTTTTCACAGCACTCTTTTGAATTAAAGAGCGTTGAAAGTCTACGGTACTCAAGATTTGTAACTGAGGTTAAAAGCATAAAATGGAGCAAAAGTAAAGGTAAAATTAATTTGAAAAATCATAAAAAATTATTGTGAATAATTAAAATGATTACAACAATAGTATACTTGATAAAAAATAATTTATTAAATAAAATGTGAAGCTTATAAAAAAGAGCTCTGCATTACCACGTAAGTAATAAAAACGCGGTTTTTACCCGCTGTGTCTAGAGATTTCCGCAGACCGTTCCTAAAATATAAATCCGTTTATTTATATTTACATTTTTTTGGTTCTGTTAAAGTTCGAAACATCATTCATGAGTGAATCATTAAAAATTAATAAGAATAATTGGGTTGCGTGCTTTAAAAGTTCTAAATCTAAGAAGTCTCAAAAGAAGTAATAGTTTTTAAAGTGATGTTACAAAAAAAATGTATAAAAATACCAGCGGTTTAACTAGAAAGCTTGCTATCAGTATGCTTTGTGAAGAAATCATAATTTATCTATAAAGAAGCTTTGTCAACTCAAAGTATTGTATACAAATTATTTTATTCTACAATTATATCTAAATCTCTTAAAAAGCTCCATCAAAGTCAAGCACTGGATAACAAGTTTGGCCTTTGATAAAAAGTGATGGTACATTTTAGCAGTTTGTTGCAGCAGGTGTTTTTTTGTGATACATTTTATAGTTGCCAAGAGTTTAAAATAAAATTGGTAGGAAGAAATTTTGATGCATAATCTTCAGATAAAGTTTCCTTTCAAAATCTACTACTCTGGCAATAAAAATTCTAAGCAGTGTGTTAATTTTTAAGAGAAGAAAACATTAAAAAAAATACTTCAAAGTAAAAACATTGAATGCTGTCAGTTTATAAATAAAAAGTTGGGGTTTTTTGCTACAAATTATATTACAGAAAAAAAAAATTAGGCATAAAATGTAAAAAGTATTTAAAAGCATTAGCCAAAATAACTTGAGGGTAATTTCTGAAAAAGCGGGTACTTATCAATGCAAGATTTTCTATACTTGAAAAAAGTGAGTAGTAACATTTAAAATGTATCATTTCAAATCGCCCCAATCAATGACTTTGCTTTTGAATGTAAGAATTTAAATTTTACTTCTGATAAAATAATGGATGTCTGCCAGGTCTATCGAATTTAAAGCAAATGTAATTCTTATTGTTTTGTAATCAATTAACCCAAACTGCAAAAGTAACTGATCATTATCAACTGAAAGAAATAAAACTGAAACTTCAAAACTAAAATATGTGTTTACGCCTAAGAGGTGCAAAAAAATTTGTTCAGTTCAAATAGTTTGCTCATCATTTTATCACAAAACAACTTGAAAATTTTTTAACTTGTCAATGAACTATTAATATTATTAAAATAAAATGGAAACAATAATCGTACGTAAAATATTTTGTGGCGTGGTACGCCACAGGGAGAATCTGTGGTGTGGAAGTGGTAAGCGGGGGGAGGGAGAAGAAAGTCCAGCGGCAGCTGTAGAGGGCAGTAGCTGCCGAGGCGCCGCCCGTCTTCTTCCCCTCCCGCCGATTTCCGGCTCTCCAAGCCCGAGCAGCGGCCATCTTAGCTACTCGAGTCTAGAGCCGGATACTAGCCGCACGCGTGTTCGATTGTCGCGAAAAAACGTCCGACTTTTGTGTGAAGAAATTATCCCGAGTGACTCAGGACGAGCACGCGGTCCTGTGCGCGAGTGTGCCTCGAGGTGTTGGTCCACGGACAACCAGGAGACGCCGGCTTGTAAATTGCGGACACCGCCCGACTCGGCAGCGCAGCTTCAGCCAGCTCGCCGCCCATGCCGCAGCTCAGCGAAGTTTTGGCCGGCGACGACGAGGAGATAACGCATCGAGTTCTTGGGTTACGACGTTCTTGTTTGTGAGGTGTGTGACGGGCATATTGGCCCTATGAGTAATTAAGTAGTAGTAAGACGCGTCCCCTTGCCACCAGTTCAGTGAGATAAATAAATTTCTGTCGTTTGAGAGATTTGTGTGTCCGAGTACCTCATTTGCATCCCCCCCCCCCCTGGAGCTTGACAGATTGTTTCAGGAAACCGGATCGCGGGTCTGGGAGACCTCGGTGGCAACGTGGCACGGTGACAGCGGGGATCGGCCCTCGAATTGATTTTATTCTTAGCTTCGGCGAGTGCGTACACCCGTACATATATTTATCTCGGGTTCGTTTTGTATATTCTTTCAAAGCCCTAAAGAGCTTTCTTCTCTTTTTTTATTCGTATCCCTGCAGTTTTTTTTCTCATAGTTATTAATATTTAAAAAAAAAATCGCATTTCAGCGATTTTCGGGTTACAACCACTACAAACAAAGAAAAAAAAAAATGAAGTTTGTACTTGCGAAACAGTTTTTTTATGATGTTCTAATTTATAGAGGCTTAAACTACAACTAAAGGGCTTTATTTTCTTTTTTTATTCGCGTCTCTACGATTTTTTTTCGCAAAGTAATCGAGTATTGAAAAAAAAACATGTTTTTTCAAATTAGCTCATTTTAAACAAATTTTACTAAAACTTCAAGGACTTTGGGCAAACCAAAAATTTTTTTTTTTTGCGTGTACAAAAATTTTTTTCTTATTTTCTTGTTAAAAGACAACTTTTGAGACCTAAGGCGTGTCAAAATTCCAAAATTTTTCATTTTCGGCCCACCCTAGCCCACAGTACTCCCCCTCAAATGAAGTAAAAGCGCGAGCTTTTCTCCAAGTTCTCGCGAGATCGAATCGAGAGGCTTCACATAAGGGTGCTCGAAATGCACCCACTCTCGCGGGTGGGGGGCACCGGAGATGGACCAATCGGAATGGTCTGTGGGCTACGATACTCGGTGGTAAGAGTAGTTAGAGGCAATCAAGCCGAACGAACGGAATTGCCGCAAGACGCGCGCCTACCTTGATCGCAAACCGGAGCGTGACTAACAGACGGAACGGGGCTACCAGGCGGAAACGGAGTAGGTCTCGAAGGAAACATCGGCGAGGCTAGGGGTGAAATATCAGCCGGAGGAGGCTCGCGAGGTGGAGGTTGCTCCGAAAGGGGTGGGCTATCGAGCATCGGGCTCAGAGGAAGTCCGCTCGGGACAGGGTCCTCGATGGGCTGCGGGCTTTCGATCTCCGCATGAACTATAGGGTTGACTGGCATAGGATCGAATGCCGGGCCGAGAATCTCGTCCGCAAAACCTTCCGGGATAAAGTGAGCCGGAATGAGGCGTTCGACATTCACGATTTCGTGCTCACCGCCCATGTCGATCAGAAAATCGAGGTTCAAGAGACGTTAAATGACCTTGTAGGGTCCGTGGTAGGGTCTTTCAAGGGAGCGTTTGACAGGCTTAGACCTCATGTGCACGTGGGTGCGTATGGCCATGTCCTTGAAGATGAACGGCTTGTAGTTATATTTCCGTGCAGAGGGAACGGGCTTTACCTATCTCATAAAGCCACGGAATTCCTCGAGGAAAAATCTCCGGTTGGGCTCGTAGTCGCCAGGAATGCAAAATTCGCCTGGAATGCGCAAGACGATTCCGAAGACAAATTCAGCCGGGCTCGCTTTCAAGTCTAAATGCACTCGGGTACCCAAGCCAAGAAGAACGGACGATAATAACCGGGCCCATTCTGGGTTGTCCCCGTAGCACATTATCGCCACCTTCAAGTCCCGGTGGGATCGCTCGACCAAACCGTTCGGTTGAGGTCGATAGGCCGAAGTGCGAATTCGTTCGCAGCCGATCAGCTGTAAAAGGGCCGAGAAGAGCTGCGAACTCTGGTCAGAGGTCAAGATCTCGGGCGCTCCGTAACGGGAAACCCACGTGTCGAAGAATGCCCGGGCGACAGTTGGGGCCTCCATGTCGGGTATAGGTACAGCCTCGGGCCACCGTGAATACCGGTCGACAACGGTGAGGGCGTACAGGTTGCCGTGGCTGTCGACAAGGGGACCGACCAGGTCGATATGGACATGAGCGAAACGGCCGTCAGGGACTGGGAATTCCTGGGGCAAGAGCTGGTTGTGGCGGGTCATTTTAACTTGCTGGCAAGGGGTGCACGCCTTGGCCCAGAGAGATATGTCACGGGACATGTCTGGCCAAATGTAGCTCCTACGTATGAGCCTCACGGAAACTTTGGCACTAGGGTGCGAGTTTGAGTGGAAAAGATCGGAGATCCCTCTGCGTGAAGGAGGTGGAACATAGGGACGGATGGAGTAGTCAAACTTGTCACAGTAGATTGGCGTGTGATTCTCGCTGAAAGTAAACCTGATCAATTTCAGAGGATGACCAGGGTCAGCGAGGATCTCACGAAGTTGCTAGTCGGCTGCTTGGCAAGCCGCAAGCTCAGCAAGGGAAAACGTCGTGAGGAGACGAAACGCGTCGATCCTTGCCATAATAGACTGAACTGCCGGAAGTTGAATCGCGTCAACGGACATGGCACTCCAGTCGAGGATGGCTGGGGATGTAAAGGTGGGGGCGCGAGACAAGGCATCCGCGACGACGTCTTCCTCGCCAGGAAAGTGATTGATAGACGTGTCAAACTCGGATATGAAGGACAGCTGACGACGGCGTCGCTGAGAAGCGTGGACCTGGTCCTGCCCGAGAGCGTGGACAAGAGGCTTGTGGTCAGTGAAGATCTTAAACTGACGACCCTCAAGAAGATAGTGGAAGTGCTTCAGGGACTCAAACACCGCTGTCAGCTCGCGGTCCTAAGTCGAGTATTTTGCTTGAGCCGGAGTTAGTTTTCGGGAGAAAAAACTGATAGGCGCCCAGGGCGCTTCAGCTCTCCGCTGCTCGAGGGTACCAACCAGTGCGCCGTCAGAGGCATCCGTGACCAGGCGGATCTCAGCGCTTTCTTCGGGGTAGACCAAGAGAGCACAGTCCGCGAGGTCGGCCTTCCATTTCCTGAAAGCGAGCTCCGCCTCAGGAGTCCAGGAAACGGGTCGCTGATCTTTCTTGCGCACGTCCTTGAGGAAGGCATTCAGGGGCATCTGGACAGCAGCCGTGCGGTCCAGGAAAGGGCGGTAGAAGTTCAACAAACCAAGGAAACTACGTAGACCCTGGAGAGTCTTGGGCTTGGGATAATCGTGAATCGCGGCGACCTTCTCTGGGGATGGCTGCAAGCCCTGCTGGACAACGATGTGACCGAGAAAGGGAACCTCAGGGGCTCTAAATATGCCCTTCTCGATGTTCAAGTGCAAGTGGAACTTATCCAACCTCTCGAGGACTGTGCGGAGATGGACCTCATGCTCTTCCGGAGTGAAGGAAGCTATGATCATGTCGTCGAAATGAAAACACAAAATCGAGGTCACCGAAGGCTCTCGATAGATACCGGAGAAGAGTCTGGCCCGCATTTTGGAGACCCTCCATCATTACCAAGAACTCCCGAAACCAAATGGAGTTATAACGGCCGTTTTGAAGACGTCGTCGGGGTGGATTGGTGTTTGGCGATAAGCTCGCCGTAAGTCAAGCTTCGTGAAAATCTTCGTGCCGTGCAGGGAACCAGTATAATCCCGAAGGTTTGGCACGGGCGTTCTGTTGGGAACTCTGATTTCATTAAGCCAGCGGAAGTCCCCGCAGATTCACCACCCATCGCCCTTAGGTACCATGTGGATGCGCAGGGCCAGGGGCTTTTCGATCGGCGACAGATGCCGGCCTGGGCGAGACGATTGAATTCCTTGATGGCAAACTTCCGTTTCTCAGTAAAAAGTGGACGGGTACGTTGGGCCACGGGGGGAGCCATTGGTTTTGATATGGTGAAACACACCACGCTCCTGAAGTGGAGTGGTTGGCTCAAGGCCAAGAACGCGAGGAAACTTAGAGAGAATGGGTAGTACTTGTGGCCAGGGTCTACCGAGCTCACGCCAAAAACTGAAGGCTCACGGAGAGTCCCAGAGGCGTGCAACTGGGTCACGTTATCTACCAGGCGTTTGCGTTTCAAATCCGGGAAAAGATCGAAATGACTAAGGACATCGGCTCCAAGGATGGAGTATGGGATGTCCGTGACGTAGAAATTCCAGGCCATTACGAAAGCCTCTCTCTCACTCGCACTACCGTGGTCTCGCAGCGCGGAGCCCGCACGGTGTTGAAACATGAAGATTCCCGCTGGGCTGCTTGAGGTGGTGAATAGGTGGTTCTTACACAGGCCTGAAGGAGATTTCAGGCTCTTTTCTCTAGTTGGACACAAAGGCTGCTGTTTCTTTAAAAGTCTTTCAAAATCAAATAGTCACTGCCAGAACTCTAATTTTTTTATGAACCCTCGCACTTATTCGAAAACTCGCGAATTAGGTGCACTGATTCGTAAACTCAGAAATGCCCTTAAAATGAGACTATAAATAGACACTCAGGTTGATCTATTTTAAAAAATATCAAGTATTTAAAAATCTCAAACTCTCGTGAGACAAGTCGTGGAGATCTTCCTCGCGGAACGATGTGCGTGGGCCGAGTTCTGGATCACGACTGAATAACCAAGCTGCTGGGCCCGCGTTCGTGGCCCTATTTATACCCTGGCATATGAGGACTTACCCCCGTAGAGGGGATCATGGACCCTCCCATGTAAGTCCGAATCTGAGGGAAAAACCAATGATTTGGCCCCTTTACCAAGAGCCTTGGCCTAATTTATTATAATACTCCTCATGTGTGAATTCCCTCTCCTACAGGTACGGTCCGCCTAAACTATTATGGGACCCGTTTCTTCGATGCCTAATTGGGTCAATGTCACTGACCGATGATCATGGGGGTTTGTTTATGGCCTCCAGCCTCCTTGACGTGACGCTCTATTGTTTGGGTCCGCTGCTGGCTTTTCCTTCCCTCAGCCAGGCGTCCTGTGCTGACGCGTTTCTCTTGTCTTCTCCCTCTCTTCTTTTCCCAGCTCCTGTTCGCTTTTTCTCTCCCTCTCTGTTTTTCTTCTTTTTATTCTCTCTCTCTCTCTCTCTCTTACTCATACTTATTCATTCATCTTATTTAACTAATAATTAAATAATTTGTAAATAATTTAAGAATTATCTGAAAACTATTTTAATATTAAAAAGGGGAGCTGGTGTCGACACGACAAAAAGGAAAAAATGTTTTACCTGTACCACCTGGTCCATCTATAAAGTACATATTATTTTTGCTTTTGTTATTGTATTAAATATATTTTTTTGATAATTATTAAATTTTTCAAACAACTCTTCTTTTCAGTTTATTTTGCATTTATAATTTTCAGAAATATTAGAAATATTTTCTAAGCTAAACCAAAAGGTAAACCAAAATATTTATAACTTAAATTAGAATCTTCGCTAGATAGAAATTTTTTTATTTCATTTAAGCCTGTATCTTCTGCATTATCTTTGAAATCTTTTATAAAATGTCATTTATATTTGTTCCAAATTAAATTACCAGGAATTTTTTCAGACAATCAAAAAAATCCAAAAATTTCTTGTAATTTTTTCAGAGATAAATAGTTTATAGCTTCTTCAAAAATGACATTACATTTTTATCATTTTCTATTAAACCAATTTAAATAGCTCCTTCTCTATATGTTTATAAATAATTTTCTCAAATATTCGTGAGAAGTATGACCTTTTACTTAATCTAATATCAGTTTTAAGTGAAAACTCTCTGAATCTTTAAAAGAAACAACGTTTATTCTACCTATAGTTTGAATTTTTTTTTTTTTTTCTATCCAACAAAAGTTTTATCATCTTGAAATCTTTAGTAATTTGGTATATTAGCGTATTTAATATTTCTAACATATCAGTTTTATTCAATTCAAACCAAGCTGTTAAAGTTGTTTTCCAATTTTTTAACTTTTTTCTTCTTCATTTTCTTTATATATTATGTTTTGTTAATTTTCTGTATGAATTGCTCAACATTGTACTAAATAACTACATTTACACAATTCAAATCTTTCTATACACCAAGCTGCTTCTATAGAAAATATTATATGAGAATCTAAAAATCACCGTTTTGAGAAAAGGAGGACTCAACTTTCCCGTCGTAGACTCAACTTTGAGGACTCATAAGTATCTTTTTTACGTGTCTTTTGACCATGTCTTTATTGATTTTCAATTTTGAGGACTCAACTTTGAGGATCATAAAAAAAAACCAGATTATAATATAGGGAGATATACTAGGGGTTCAATATTAAATTAAATGGTTATGTTTATCTTTAATCTTTTTTTTGTTTTGCTTAACAACAAATGTCAAATAATTTTTAAATTAAAAGAATAAGAATAAGAATAAAAAAACGGTAAAAATGTAAAAATGTTTGAGAATCACCTAGCAGAACATGGAATATAAAAAATTTTTTTAGATTTATTTAATTTAATGAAATTTTTAATTTTTTGTAATTGTTATTTTCTAACCATATTGTATTTTTCTATTATTTTTTCAAGTTCTTTTTACAAGCGATTAAAACTCTTCACCGTGGAGTGGGGGGGGGGGGCGGGTATGGCCGAAAATAGATCAGCCAAAAATGGGGAGGGGTGGGGAAGAATGGGCAGGAAATGGGGAGGTATTGAATAAAAAAAAATATTAAAAAATTGATATGTTTTACGGTTAAAAAGTAAAGAATTTAGGGTGGTGAGAAATGGGGAGGTAGTGGGGAAGAATGGGGAGTTAATGGGGAAAAAATGAAATAGTGACTATATAATATAGTTATATATATATATATGTATATACACTCTTAAATTTTAGTGAGCACTCTGGTTTTATGATTAGTTTTTTAATGATACTATCAAACACTATAATAGGGTTGGCAACGGTACTTTAAAAATATATTTTTTTAAAAGTACTCGATTTTTAATGAATTTTAACATTTTTTTTAGAATTTTTAAATCAAAACTGAGCAAGAAGAAAATTAAGAAAAGTTTTTAAAACTACGGGTTGATGACGTCATTAACCCAAAATTCCATTAAAAGTATATCTATATATATTTAAATTTTTAAAAATTTAAACACTTGTAGTTCTTTTAATTTTAGTTTTTTTTTAAAAAGAAAAAATATGTGTCAATTATTTTTCGATATTTTAACTAAATAAGCAAAAAAATATTATAAATTTTACAAAGTTGCCAACCCTATTGTCATACGACCTCGAAGTTTTCTGTCGGGTCTTATCCAGTTTAAATTAATCATCGCAAAATCGCTGGAAAATCGGTGCAGGCAGTTTAACTGACTCGTAAAATAAATGATAAAAAATATACGTTTTTATTCCACATGGAGAGAAGAGTCGGAGATCCGTTTACGAAATTGGGACCTAACCTGGTTGTCTTTGTTAAGCGCAATCGGGCTTCGAACTATTTCGCAATCAGATTGCGAACTGCGCGAACCCCGATATCGAACAGGCGAACGTAATCTGGGAACGTCACCCCAAGAGGGGGCGCTTCGTTTACAATCTCAGTTCAACATCAGGCCTCTCGCCCGAGTTCGCAATCAGATTGCGAACTCATTCGAAGCTCGATCGCGCTTAACTAAACACAAGCAGGTTATGTTCCAATTTCGTAAACGGATCTCCAACTCTTCTCTCTGTGCACTAGTCCTACACTTTTCTGTAAATATTTTTAAGAATTTTTTACATCCTCATTTACATTGTTGCCATATAACTATAATTGTGGTAAGTAAAATATAATAATGGTCATATCAGGAAGGGCTGAGGAAAAGCTCGACGACAAAGTCAAAGTTCAGACTTATCGAACCTCGGGGTTCAAAGTCGAAAAGCGCGAGTCCAAATTTAATAAACAATAGAGATCTCGAACTCCTACCTTTGTACTTTCAAGTTCAAAGCTCCCCGAGTTAACAAAAAAGTTTGTTAGATGTTGATATTAAAAATTTTCATTGAATTATAGTGATTTTAAAAATATTTAATACAATTTTTCAGGTACCTACACACAGGATTTCAGAAAATTGACAAAACATATAAATTTATAAATTGCTGAATGAGCTCGAGTCACCCCGAGTTGCACTTTTGTACTCTTAACTCTGACGAGCCGGTTCATCGGGGCTTGAGAATCTAAATACTAGAATTTTATAAATGTCTCAATAGCGGACTCAACTCTGTTCTCTGGTCTGTCGAGTTTTAGTCCCTCCCTGACTTGAAAATATCGTAAACTACCCCTCATAATTCTCTCGTGAATTTTACATCACACTGATTATAAAATCCCGCTCGGGACCCGAGGCGAAAGATCGCAATTCCTGCGCACTGATAATACTGTTTTTTGCATTACACTATCACCAGTGGGGTTCGCACGTACAGGTGTAAAAATATTCTTTTACGAATGGATCACAAAAATTCGAGTGTTCATTACCTTGAAAGATGTCCATTAATTTTTGAACACTGCTTTGTACAATTTGAGTAAATTGCGAGGTTCATGGACTATAATTGAATTATAGTCCTTGAACTTTTTAACACTGCCTTGTGCAATATTAATTATTATTTACAAAGTGTCAGTTACAACAGACCGTATCAAAATTTCTTATTTATTACTTTTATTTTTCATATTATTTTTTTTCTTCTTTTTTCCATTGGAGCAGAATCCGTGCTTTTCCGTTTATGATTCCAAAACTGTATATTTGGAATAGTAATGGGTGTATTTTTGTTGAATTCCAGTGCTAATTAAATTATCAGATTTGCAATTTGTTCTCTTTTTGTCAGCATAACCTTAGGCTCAAACCAATACTGTAAGTTTACGAACCTTTCGTTGGTGTTCGTGATAAAATCCTGAAGCATTTATAATTTCTAAGTCAAACTTATATACATACTCAAGGTAGAATAAAAACAACGTGATTTATTCTCGCCTGTATAAACTTTTCTGCATATTGTAACAAATATAAGCCGCAATCATATGCGTTTCCTTGTTTTGGTGGCGATGGGTCTATTTCGGAAGCAATAAATTCTTTTTCAACTTTATGTTTTGCCATAAATTCGACTTGTAAGTCAACTCTTAATATTTCTATAAATCTTTTATGATAAAATCCCATCGAATCAAATATTAATATACTTGGCCTGAAAAATAAACCACAAGCAGTATGTATACTTTATAAATTGACAAAACTTTAAATATATTGTTGTATTAGAAACAAATAGTTGTTCAGTCAACAATTTTTGCAAATGAAACGTCTACTATCACTTACTGTAGTCCTTGGGGATTTTTGAAAGAATTGAAATCAATGTTTTGAGGTATCCAAATGATAATTAAAAACCAATGATTACTGTAAATAAATATAATATTAAATCAATGCAGAAGACGGTTTATACATTTGACCAAGTACAGATCAAATTTTTTCAATAATTTCAATAAATATACAATTACATCCAATTTACGTTAACATTTACAAAATTTTTATTATTACTTTTTTATGAAAGTGTCAAGGTACCATCGCCGTGTACTGTACGCAGCTAATAAAAGTTATTCTACACTTTATATGACTTAAAAGGATTATTTAATACGGGCATTTGAAATGAAAGTAAAAACTAGTATTGCTTTAAACCAAGGTGTGTTTTTTGGGATACATAACAGGATTTATTGTAAAAATTTACCATGTGACGTGCATGGTGCACCGCGATGATACCTACACACAACTTTTTTTTATAACTGCTGAATAATAACACTCACTTTTCGTTTACGGGGATAAAAATGAATTCTTTTTGAGAGATGTCAACATCTTTTGTCCACCGTTTGACTCATTCATGAATATTGTATCTCTGTGAGAGAATATCATTATCGCTATTTACAATATCCATAAAACGGTAAAAAAAAAAAAAAAACTAAACAAATGTATTCTTTTTTGATTTATAGCTGATAACTTTTCTCGGATCAAGTACATTAAATAAAAGTCAACAATAACATCATTTATATATTCGGCTTCTCCAAGTGTTTTAAAGCCGAATTCACTAATACTGATGCTTCGATTTGTTACCGATGGTGGGGGGTAAATGGTTAATCTGAAAAATATAGTTGATTTAAATGTAGGTATAATCGTGCATTATAAGGAATCATTACTTTTTCGTATCTAAGGATTTTCTCTGTGACAGTCAGTGATCGTAATTAAATCGCCGGTAACGATTTAGGATTTGGCGCGAATCACGTGACTGTTGAACGCAGCTCAGAGCGGACCTCTGAGGTTGTAGAGAGGGAATCGGGAAGCAACTCGTAGTTTTCGTGTCTGAACGTTCGCATGTACATGGAAGTTAACTCGTCTCGGTTCGATGGTTTACCGGACTCCTCGGGAGTGGCACGCCGTCGAAGAGAGGGTTGGAAGAGACAGAAGGTGCGTAATCGATGGTTATCGCCCGGGAAGCATTCTTCTGTCTAGACGAGTCAACCGGCTTTTGGAAGCCGCGGACGACGGGGAACTTGACCGACGTCCGGCAGACACGCAAAGATCTGGAAATCGATTCATGGCAGATCTTGGAGAACCTCGCTCGTTACGGAAGTCGAAGCAATTATTGTCATTCGCGTCGCGCATTGTTGTAGTGTGAAAGTGTGGTGTTTAATTGTGAAATTGTCATTTCACATTAACGCCTGGACTGTTTTACGAAAGCTACAAGGCGACTCGAGTGTGGTAGCTATTGCGGCTGGTAGGCATCGTAGCCTGGCATTTTGTTTAGCCTGACGGCTTGGTATGAGGTGCACCTTAGCGACTCCGTAAGTTAATTGTATATGTGCGAGTGAGTGTGAATGAGTGTGAGTGTACTCAGTACACTGTTATTGTAACAATCTTTGTTTTTCTCACGCGCGTGTCAGCTGCCGGTAACAGCAGGTTGTTGTGTGCACGCGTGACTCGATTTGGAGAGCATTGACAATTATTTGTTTACTGATTTGAACGACACCGAGTCGTGATTCGGAATTTGTATTTTAGGTTTAGATTTGTTATAATAAATTGTTAAATTATTAATCCAACTTTTATTGACTAAACCTGGTGTTCCTGCGAATCGATCCTGTTTCAATACCCACACCCACTACTGGTAAACGAACTAGCCGACCGCGTCGCGAAGTATAGTAATATTCGTGGACGCGATTTCCTCATTTTATTATTTCAGGTCGACTAGATGCAGTTCGACGAGTGTTTGGATCAGCACTAAGTACAGGTGATAAGGATTTAGTACGCACCGTGGATATTTGTATCGGCTCATACAAACCCTTAAATCCACCGCTGTTACATCTCATAATATTTATGTGTTGAATTCGCTGAGATAATTAAGTAAAATTATAAGTTGAATACATTCTCAAATAATATCTTTAACATTTTACTACAGTTACTTTTTAATTAATTTCACATAACTAGTTTCAGAATTCGATCACCACATGAAACTTGGACTAATTATTTAACTCTTTTATGTCGTTCAAATTGTTTAAAATAATTTTAAATTGATTTTGTATAAATATTATTATTGAATTAATTTTTTCGTTCTCTGGCCAAAAACATTGTTTATACAACTCAGCAAGTAAGTAGGAAAGCCACACATAACTTGTGCATGACCTACTTTTGCAATATCGGTTAGTTTTACATAATGGCTGATGATTTTGGACGTGAAGAACATAATTAACTTAAATTTACTTAAATAATTTTCATAATAACAGTTCTCATTCTGTATCTAATTTTTATTATTCATTAGTTTTTTTTTTTTTTTTTTTTTAACATAAGGTCTTTTAAGAGATAACACATTTCGACTCCACCTGATTAGAAAAAAGAACCCATACCTGAATATACAAGTCGAGAAATAATCGGTCACAACTTTTTCAAGTTATCGGTAATTTCGATGTAAATTTTTTTTATCAGAAATTAAAAAGTGTATAAAAATTTGAAAAAACACACAAAATGTGATATTTTGAAAAACATTCCTACAAATTTATATTAAACTTGGTTCAATTTTCTGAAGGTAACACTTTTAGCTCTCCTGTCAATATAAGACTCTCCCGACCCCTCCGAGCCCTGTAGTGCCTAAAACATGGTGTCTTTAAGATACTATTCATTAATTTGAAAAAATTTTGATGCTACGAGAAACTACAGCAACTAATGCTGTTTATTCTGATTATACTTAATGCACTATGAAATAATATTCGATGGTCCCAACGAAGTCGAAGATAAACCTTGGCTCAAAATATACCATGAATAAAGTGACAACAGAGGTACTTTTAGCGACAAAAATGCCTCTAAAAGGCTTTATTTATTATTTTAACCTGCGCAGAAAAATGTGAAAATGAAATTTGCTATCAATCTGTTAATATGTTTTAATAAATACAAAAATTTGTCAACACACCAGCCACGAATAAAATGACAGTTTTCAGCTTACAATACTCGGAATGGTCTTTTCTTTCTGCTTGTGTGTCGATACATTTTATTATATTTTTTTTTTTTATTGAAGTATATAAACGAATCGGTACCAAGTGACTCATTTAAACATTTTTGTTCGCATGTTCCAATAATAAATACAGTATTTTATAACATTTTAATCGCCAAAAGTATACCTATCGATTGTTACTTCATTTGGCTATTAATATATCTTCGCTGAAACCATCGATATTTTTAGAAACAAAAGTGGTTCAACATAAATTTACTAACATTTTTTGTCTACTGGCATCAACAAACTTCTTGATAAATTTCTGGTAGAATCCTTTTCTGCTTTAGTAATGGCTTTGTTAATTGATACTAAAGTTGCCGTATCATTTGACGTGTAAGTTGGCTCTTCAATTATTTCAATTGTTTCAATATGTTTTGTGCTATTGACTGCTACTTCAGTTTTCAACCTAAAGAAAATGTAATAATTTAAATTAATGTATTAAATTTTAATATTTGTAAATACTCACTGAGTTGGGTCTTGAAAGATCAGTTTTCCTTGAAAACTCTTAAAATTAGTTCAAAAAAACATTTTTTATTAGAGAAAATTTAGCTGTTTTCTCACCTACGGTGGTATTCTACCAGAGGTAGTCAAGTTAAAGACAAAAAAAAGTATGACACCAAATTACTAACAATTAGTTATTAAAATTTATTTTTTCATTTTTTATGGCTTCTGAAATTATTTTCTACCAAAAAGCATTGACAATCACAACAAAACATTTTTTTAAACTTTTAACTTCACCTTTGAATACCGCAGTTTTGGAGGAGGTTATTCACGGAAATTAATTTTGTAAAATGATTGTAAATTTTGTAAAAGGTCAATTTTTTGAAGTTTGAAGAAATGAATTCTTCGATAGTGAAACTATTTGTATGTGTATGTGGTTTTTCTTAAGGATCTCTATTGTAAGAAGACAAATATCAATAATTTAGCACACTTTTTCGGCGTAGCGTAATGAAAAAAATTCAATTTATAACTTGCCGTAATTTTTAAATTATACGGTCAATTTTTATCAGAATTCGTAGAAATGTTTATTAATATCTAATAAACATTTCCAGAAAATTTGAGCTGATTGTCTATTTTCATGCATTTGGTAGAAAACCACCTTAATTTCAATTATTATAATTTTTAAATTTCAATGATTTAAATTACAAATTGTAATTATTTATAAAAATCTCAACGAGACAGCGATGTTCTCTTATCTCGCTGGCAGCACATTATAAACGTTCTATATACATTTTTAATACGATTATAATGACTTTGAAATTTAATTTTACACATTTTTCTTACATTCGATAGTACGGGCTCATTCATTTTCAGAACTAATAAATGACTTGACTCTTTTGTAAGCAGTGAAGTCACTGATCCCACACTTTCATAAATTGAAGATTCTGATTTGTTCCTGTGCTCTCGATGTTTCTGTTTGAAGAAACAAAAATACGTACATGTATATATGACAAGAATAAATTTGAAAATGTGTTATAAAATAAACAAGAAAGTTCAAATTATTAACTTACATTAGTGGTTCAGCAAATGGTTTCTTTTCATAATTTTTATTCTGAAAATAATTTGTATTAATCATGCTACAATAATATTTATTTTAGTATATAAATATTATTTTAGATCGTCCGAGCAAATATACGAAACTTGTTTAACGTCATTTTGTTTGGGTCTAATCCAGTTGAATATACATTATCAGTATTCCTATTGCATTTATTAATTGTACAGACAGTACTTACTTCCAATGCTATGTTCTGATTCCAAGTCGTCAGGGTGCTAACCATTAATACATTTTCGGGGAATACCTCTTTGCAGTATGAACAGAAAGCTAGGTATGTTTGGGGATTTTTTTGGCAAAAAGGACAAAGTGCCAGCTGATCTCTAATGTACTGTGATTTCTGCAAAGTTTATTATGTTGATTAAAAACTATTTTTATGATTTCAGATTCATATCAAAACACAATTTGTGTAATAATAATATTACTTACTAGTGATCTGCGACTATTAAAAGATGACACCGATTTCTGAGAAACAGATGGTTTTTGCAGATAGTAGTGACTGATATCTAAAATAAAATTTAATAAATAATGTAAAATACATTTAAATGCAAAACAATCTGCGGTAGGTGTTCAAAGTGATTTTTGATGTTTTCAATATTTTTTATTTTCTTAATTTTCGTTTCTAATTTTTTTAATTTAGTTTTTCTCATATATTTATGTATTCAGATTTACTTTTCAACTTTGATGAAACCATTACAAATACAAGTTTTATGAACTACACTCTAAAATTATGAAAAAATGGAACCACTGAAATATACCTCTTATTTTCAGGAAACAATGTCTATACTTCATTTAGTTTAGAATTATAAACATTAATTAGAAATGTTAAAATATAACTTACGAAGTCGTTAAATTCGATGTGTCTGATGTCTTTGATTCAGCCCCTGTAGTAAAAATTTATTTGATTTCTAAATATATAAGTGTAATGGGTAACCCCGGTACAGCTCCTCTGGGCCTCAAATTAACATCAGTAAAATTGTAGTTAGCGTTAACGCTAACCCCATTGTGAACGCCGGAAAGCAGCAGCTCGGGCGAGCGACGCACGAGAGTGAGTGAGACAGAGAGAGAGGAAGCTACGCGCCGGCTGACTGGCACCAGGCTCGGGAGTTGAGTCGCGGCAGCGCCCACGTACAGATCCTTTGTATATACGCGCTGTAAAGTTCTGTGCCGTGCGTGGTTTCTTAGCGCCGTTTCGCCACCCTCAACCTCCGACAGTGCGCCAGGGTGCCGACTCGACGTCGTGCACCGTCATACACCCGGAGGACTTCCACTAGCAGGAGCCGACGTGTAATTTTACCTTCTTTCTCTTTCTCTTTCGCTCGTTGGGTCATTTCTGCTCGCTTGCGCGGTATAAGTCCGTTTATAATTTATTTATAAAGAAAGTCACGTTACAAAGAGTAACTAAATGTCTTGATTTTTCCCCTTACGCCTTCCAACGAACCCGGACACTTTATTACGCGGTCATTCGGACCCTGACGTAACATTAGTTACAACCTTATATTTATTTTATAAAACTTATTGATTTCATTCAGATTAATTTTGGTCTAAATACACATCTGGATCGTTCGAGACTATTTGATTTTCCGTAAATGAAAAATTTTAAGAATTAAACACGCCTGGACACTAAGAAGTAGTCTTTTCACTTGTAAATTCAGGAATACTATGGTGCAAATTCAAAACAATTTTTTCGGTCCTTCCAGGTCCTGTTCAATTTTGATAAAATTGGTTTGATATGAGTTCGTTCAAATAATAAAATTTTTTCTTTCAATCCGCGATATCTCCACGCAAACATAATCGTAGAAACTCTTGCCAAACATGTCATTTTAACTTGCCAAGCAACATTTATAAAAGTTAGTTAAAGATTCAAACTCTATTTTTTTGTAAATAAAAAAAAATCTCGTTTCTTATCATTTACAAATTTTCAAGATAATCCAAAATCAATTATTTTGTACATTTTGAACAAATTACAACTAAGCCGAAAATGATTTTTTTATTACATTTTGATAAGACTATTAAATGGAGTGACATTTGAAGTTTCCGTCGATTCAAAAGATACTCTAATATATTTATACATATTTTTGAAACAACCGTATTATCGCGAAAACACCAATATTTTCAATTGTTTTTGAAACCACGATAACTACTTTTTACGCTACCTACATGATTTTTGCAATTATTTGAGGATTTTTTAAAACTACTGCAGAAGAAGAAAATGAAATATCATAGTTTTTTCAGTTTTCCCGGTTTTTATACGAAATAAATTAAAAATATACAGTTATTTCTACAATAAAATTAAATTTTTACGAAAGAGGAAATATTTTCGAAACAATTTGAGGGCTTATTGATAATTATTCAGAAAAAAAAAATTACATATTTAAATATCAATAAGTCGCGAAAATGATTTTGTCTGTTGATTTATTGTGAAGTTTATTTAATAAATTTTATTGCAACTTTGATTTAACTAAAAAAACTGTAACGAAAATTTGTACTGAATTTTTAATAAATTAGCTGCTGACTTTCATCCGGTAATAAACTGCACGCATTTGATGGCAAACGAATACTTGATTTAGACTGCATCATTAATTGATGTCAGCTCATTGTGTCTGTTGTAAAATATACCAATTTATATAAATATTAGTTGCAATTGATAATATTTTTAATGTTTTACTACATTATTTTTTTCTTATAAAAAACATCATCTTTTTTTATTTATATCCTGTAAAAATATGTGTTATCGTGTATCGTTAAACATTAGAATTACGAAAGCAGAAAGATAACATTTGTTTAGTTAATAAAAAATTTAAAAAAAAAGAAAAAAGTATTTATTTAGAGAAGAACGGTGACAAAATCATCTTTTTTCGAGAAAATAAATTAGCATTTAGAGACAATAGAACTTAAACAAAACAAAATAATATTGATCCTATTTCACGTTGATCAACATAAGTATTTTTTGAATCAAATTTCTGCATAACTTATCGAGATTCAAAAGTACTTAAAAGCGTAGCTCTTTTTTTCTTTGCTTTTTTCCATACATTTTAAAATATTAGAGCATATCAAAATATTTCAAGACTTTTTTAGACTCATTTAGCTAAACTTGAAGTTTAACCACGATTTAAATTTTCTTATGCACATGTTACTACGTTTTTTTTGCGTATATACTTTTGATACAACTCACTTTAAACCAGTTTTTCAAAATATTGAGAGGTTTCGACCGGACTGGCAAATACTGTTTTAGGATGTTAATTTAAATTATTCTCGAATCTACAAGTGTACAATCAACTTTTCAGACCCTTTGCATTTTGAATTTCAAACATTTTGTATTCTAAGTCTACTATATTCGATAATTGAAATATATTGTCAGTATGAGTAATTAACAATATAATAAATTTAAATTTCAATTTGACAATACCAAAATTCATTTGAATTATCCATTTATACACTATAAAAAAATCCGGCGAATATTTTATCACTAGTCGATAGAATATTCGAGAGTCTGAGAGTCGAAAAGTTTCGTCGTTCTATCGTCTAGCGATAGAATATTCGTCGGGTGTTTTTACAGTGTACCCAATTTGTAATTGTTATGTCCATGTAATTTTTACAGTAACATTCAGCTGAAATAGTTAAAATTAAACCTCTGGTAAATTTATAAATAAATAACATTTATAATAAAAGAACGATCAGTGTAACCTACTATTGAATTAAAATGTACCTTCGAATCCAGTATTCAAAGGAGAGTATGAGTTTGCTAATTCCGTATGTTCAATAACGTATTCCGGTTTTGGTGAGTCTGATTTAGAATCTTGTTGAAGCTCTTGAATATAATTTTTGTCGATTTGCCCTGAAGAATCATAAACTATTTTTAAATTTTCCATACTCTTATCAAAGGCTTCCATAAATTTTTCATTTTTCCAAAGATTGTATTTTTGAAAAATATAACAATCATATTTTAGTAAAGATATGTCAGGTCGTGTTGCTAAATTGAAATTTTTTGGGTTGCTATTGCTTTTGTGTTTGCATTTCATAAAACAATCATTAATGAAATTTTTCTTATCATCATTTAATTCAATATTTTTAAATTGATTTTCATATTCATCATGAACGTTTGCTTCGGCGCGTGTCTTCCGAAACATTTTTAAATGGCAGCACCTGTCCAATATCAACCTTTTCCCCGTCAAACCACCAGGCATTGTTTTTATAGTCTTTTAAATCAATTACATTATCTTTTTCCTCAGATTCACAATTTTCCTCAATTTCAGTTCCCAATATTTTTTCATTATTTACAACAGTGTGTACTCGTTTGAATGTATTTTCAGCTTGTTCTTCTGAACGTTCAATAGATATTTTTATTTCCTTTTTTTTACCAATAATATTATTAAAAATATTTGTCTTATTTTTGTCTAAGCTAGGAGTTGGTTCAATTGTGTTTGTTGCAGTCAACTGTGCCCCTGCTTTTGAAACAACCTTTTCATATTTTTCACAAAAATATACATCATACTCGTTTTTTGAGACAGACTTTGGTTTGATCAAATCTTTTTGTGAATAGATTAATAAGTAGGCATTTTTTTCACTGTTTTTTCTTCCGTAGGCCGTTTGAACTTTCCAATTAACCTGAAAATTTTGTAATCGTATGATTAAATGTTATCAATCATTGTTTAAAAATTTTTATTATTTTGAAATTCTAATTTCACTTATTTCAAACTAAGTTTGTAAAACATTAAATACTAAATATTTTCTTAAAATTAAATAAAAAAAAGATGTAATAATTGTTTAACATAGATAATATAACATAATTAAGGTTTTTTAAAAAATTTTGATGATACGAATCACAAATAATTAAGTTAGACAAATATGTGACAGAGACATCAATGAGTTTTTACTTTAATTTCAACAAATTTCAATACACCTTGTGTAATATTTGTAAGTGGGTAGTTGAAGGAAATGAATAAGTACCTTTTTAAATTATATTTATTAATCAAACATCATTGAATACATGTTACTTTGAGCGCGGCCGTAGTGCGACTGCCGCGTCCGCAGGTGCGCCGAGGCTCACACCCGAAAAGTGCTAACGCTTGCACATCTCTACTTTCATACATTACACCTTGCATTCTTATAAATCCCGTTTTTTCGAATCTTCATAGTACAAAAATTGATAGAAATTATGTGTAAACAACAATAATGATATTTTAGAACTGCGCACGATGAGACTCAACAGGTTTTACATGATTTTAATATATCAAATTTTTAAATGTTATATGCAATAAGTTAGGACTTTCGAAGGAGACATTTACCAGCGCGACGGTCACGAATGATATCTATGCTGATATAAATTAAAATGTCTTGCTACGCTCCTTAAAATAGTAATGAGCAATTCCACGTTAAAGAGGAATTCTCGTAAAATCAGTTTTTTTGATGCCATTTTGTAAAAATAAATCATTTAAATAAAAGTTAAAACACTTAGACAACAGCTAATCCAATTTTCATCGGTGAAAAAAAAATTTTCCTCAAAAAAACTTGATTTGCCAGAAAAATATTGAAAAAACGTTTAAAAAAGGCCATTTTTTCTTCTATTAATTAATATTTTAAAATTTAATTTTTTAATAACTTTTGCTATCACAAGTTATAGAGCATACTCAAAAGTTGTAAGAAAAGACATTTTTCAAAAAAATATTTCATATTTTCATTAAAATTTTTTTGTTATTGTTTTTGTTATTTATATTTTTCTTTTACAATCAACAAATGGGATTCCAAAATATGCATCAAATAGAGTCAAATATTGTTATTAATACAGACTGTAGCTAGGAATTTTTTTACACGTTTGTTAACAACAGAATCGTATAATATGAAGGTTCAAATTGAAAAAAAGTGGCTTTCGTTTCGTGACCCACCAGCTACTGCCCTAATTTTTGAAATAACTCTCTCAAAAAGAAGGATATTTGAAAAAATTTAACATGAAAATTATGTGTGAACCAAGCGCTTTGTATTGACGGCATAGTTTTGGTAATTAAATTTTTTTCACCAAGTTAAAATTCGCATTCAAGATATTGTAACGTCCCACCCATAGCCAAGAAATGACCCGAAAACCAGTTAGATAGAGCGCCGGTCTTGGAATATATCGACGGTCCCAACGAAGAAAAACCTTAGCTAAATATCTGCAGTTTTAAAGTCATCATTGAGAGGCTGAAATGAATAAAAAAATAAAAATAATTAAAAAAGCGGATTAATTGGGTAACAACATTATAAGATTTTTTATTTTTACATATTTATTTATATATTTCAGCCTCTCATTGGTTATTATAAATTTTCAGTTTTTCGGCTAAGGTTTTTCTTCGCTGGGACCATCGATGTGACCTATGTTAGATAAAAATATTATTTGTAGTGTTATTCATTCCTTTTTTTTTTTTTTTTTTTTTTTTTTTTAAATTGATAATGGTTCCGTTAAAGTTGTTTCATTATTTGAAGCCGAGATTAGTCCACCTACTCGCTGGTTGTAAATAACCATTCTGTACTTCATCCAAAAAAAATGAAATGAAAATTGACAAATACTTTTTTTGAGCTCGGGAACTAATGATACATTTGTAATAACAATGGACAAACTTTGTGTCGTGTAGAAAATTTGTCCTGTTCGAAAGTAAAGTACAATTAGAAAAACATCATCGTAAATTTACTTACAAGAGTCACTTTGTCATCGTCAAATTTTCTCCACTGCTTTTCTTCAAAATCTTTAATATACGAGTAATAATGGCCTCTTTCGGTATTTCCTATATGCACTACGACTGTATGTAAATAGCATTCTATGTTTTCCTTATTACAGTCAAAATTTAAAAGTTCTTTGAACGACATCCTAGATTCAATATTTTTTTATTAATATTATTGTATAATGCGTCAAAAAAATGCATCTTAAATAGTTTTGTTGCGGGTTTACTGCTTCATTAATTTTATTTTTACTAGTCTTAATCAGCGCGCAAGCGCGCTCTATTTTTAATCTTGAAAATAAATAAACGATTAAATTTATACTTTTCGTTTTCAAAAAAACAAAGTAAAAAAAAATTTTTAACAATAAATTCATCACATATCGATTGCAACCTGCAACTAAGTTCAGTTCGATATTTTTGTGGTTATAACTTAAAAAAGTTGTTTTTAAAATGATAAAGGCTCTCATTTTATATTATAGAATTCTACAAAGACATTTAGTCCATTTATTGAAACAAGGTATATTCAATTCTTCAAAAAATTATTGCAAAAAATTCTCAATAACAAAGTATTCAATATTTCAACTTAAACGCAATTGAAATTTTGAATTTAACGTTCTCAACCAATTAAATCAATTATAAAACGAAGACATTCGAACATGCTTCATCATTATAAAGAGGAATTTGCCGGATTAAAAGCTGGTAGGGGAGGGTTGTCAAATAAATTGAGTAGACCATTAATTCAGTTTATTTGAATTTTATTTTCTAAGAATATATTATTATTTACAACAAAAGGTCAAGTTTAATAACTTTTATTAAATCTCTTAATGATTAATCAACAAGTATGAAATTTAAGTAGTTAATGTGTATTGACAGATTAATAAGTTTGATGTTGATAACATGAGCTCATTACTATAAAATAGAATAAGACAAATCATCAAAGTATAAAATAATTTAATTATAAATTATGGAGAATCACTATTGAGCCAGGTCCAGTTGAAATGTAAAATGAGATAAAATAAATCAGTGTAGTATACTTGAGAGAACTATCCAGAAGGTTAAATTGAATTTCATGAATTAATGCAAATGAGCTGAGAATGAGCTTGAGAGAGAGAATAATAACTGATTAAAGAGAGAAACTGAGATATGAGAATATGTTGAATTGAGAATTGCCAGCATTAATTTCCGTGTAAAGAAACTTAACTTATTTGAGGAATCACCTAGTCAAAACTCTTGACGAATTTGATTATATTAATTCAAACCATAAATACGAGTTTTGCTTGAGTACAGTTGAGGTAAACAAAGCAACAGAGAATGGCCTTGAAAAGAGTAGAAAAGAAAATGGCTGCGTGTAAGACAGCACAAAGAAAAGAGAGAGAGAGCAAGAGAATGCACAGTAATTTTATTGATTTTCTGGCTGTGAGAAGGGCAATGTAAAAGCACCGGTAAATTATTGTTACCGGTTCTGAGCGAAATACCTGAAGATGCCACGCCGTGAAAGCTCTCCTTGCTGAGCAATTAACCCAAGAATTGAATTGAGCCGAGCCGTTTGAGTTAATTGAAGATCAAATGTCTTCCGAGTTGAGCCAACACTAAGTAGATGATTCGTTGAGTTGACTGTACTGATGAGATGACTACGTTGAGGATGATGAGAAAGAGTCACGAGAAAGAACCAAGAGAAACCAGAGAAGTTTCACAAAATGGCGAGTGAAACCGTCTATTCACGAGCGTTGTCTTGAAGAGAGAGAGAGAGGCCCGAGCGTAACAGTCAAGTCATAAGTAAATGTAAACACCGATATTGATTTGGACTTAAATTATGAGAGTTTTCTTATTTACATTAAAAGGTGTGAGCGTTGGTCGAGTAGCAGCAGAGAGTGGCCTTGAAAATAGAGAGAGATAACCCGATAGAGAGAGAGAGAGAGAGAGAGAGAGAGAAAATGGCCAAAATGGCTACGTGCTTGTGCACATTGAGATAGACGAAATCAGCACAGAGTCGTAAATTCTGTGCTAGAGAAAATGAAAAGTGAGAAGGGGCAAGGAAATGACTGTTCCCTGCACCTGAATACCTGGAGATGTTCGATGAGTGAGGATTGTCCTTAAACCAGACAAATTCTCCGTGGACCACCGGTGAAGAGTAGCTGGTACACGTGGTAATGGCGCGGCTCCGAGGTTGTTGATGATCACGGAATTACTGTCTGTGATCGTCCGGATGAGCTGGTGCACGGTGAAAAGGCAGGTTCCGGGACTACCTGGTGAAAAAGGCGATGAGAAGAGCCGTTGAGAAGAAGCGTGAAAAAGCCGGGAGAACCCTCTGCTGCACACACACACACTTGAGCACCAAAACCAGAAGTCAGCACGCGAGGCCTGTGGCAGCAGCAACGGCGACAGCGGTACTGCCCAGCACTACGGTGCGCGGGAGTGAGAATTGGGACTAAAGTCCCCGCCTAGACTCATAGATGGAGCCATGTAGTCTATCAATTTAAAGTTGAGCGAATGAGCCGAAATATTTACGAGCGAATAGTGGTCCACTCCGTAACATTCCGCCCGCCATCAACTGAAGTGTCCGAAGTGACCGAAGTGTTGATAAAAGTTGAGTTGAGTAGATCGAGAGGACCACTAATTCGTCCCTTAGAGTGTTGAGGTAACCAGGATGAGCATCACCACGAGGGTGAATCCAATGACTCCAGGATGACGTTTCAGCAGTCACGAGGAAATCACCAATTGTTCGCACCGTACACCACCCGAGTATGGTGTAACGGTTGAGTTAAATTGCCAAGGAGCTTTGTCGTTTGCCAGTAACGACACCAGGGTTGAGCTGTTCTTTCGAGTTTATGACCAGAGATTTTTGAGCGCCCGTGAGCTCGAAAGACCATGTTAAATTTTGTACCTATACCTGAGTATAAAAGAGTCCACGCCAAGTTGTAAGACGCCAGCGCGCTGAGCTGAGACCACCAGTTTAGTTGAGACTGAGTGTTCCCAAGTGAACAGTCAATGAATGAATTGCCAAAACACACATCCTGACCTTTATGAGTTGTAAAGCTCGTCCTTTCCAGAAGTTGTTGTGGCGTGAACCACCACCATTGAGTTTTGAGCTTGTGAGAAGACCAAGGACGAGTGAGAGTTACCCTAGCTATAGGTAGTTATCCCGTGAGTAGGCGAGCCCGAGTACCGCGTTGTCAAGCCCTAATCACATCTGATCACAATGTGAGACTTGACAAGAGCTCGACCACCGAGAATCCAGATTCTTGTCTACTTTCAGCAAGATTAAGTTGAATGACACCGTGGAGTGTGTCCCGATGAGACCCACCAAAGTGAGATCCGTGAGTGGTGTGTTTGGCGTGAGGTCACCAGCTGATTGATTGACATCCAAGCTGAGCCAAACAATCTACGCTGAAGTGATTACCTGAAATTTTACCATCAACTTGCGGTCTATGCAGGCAATTTAGAGAAATCCGAATGATTGATATGACCAATGACAAACCGCCCGCCGTACACAAACCTTCCAGATGATTAGTTTTGAGAGTGCCTAGCTGATGGAGGCCCAAGTGTGATTTAAAAAGGTAAAAGTTTCTTCTGAACTTCAAACCTTATCGGATTTCTTGAAGAGAAAAGTCGTCGTGAGCTTCTGCCAGGTGAGTTTGTCTTGATTAGTGATTTGCAGGTGAGAAGATTTAGCCACTTTGACGCCGACTCAGTCAATAGCACTCCAGCGGTGTATGGACAAGTTGAGTGAAGCCGAGAAATCAGTTAAGTTTCTGCATTGTTATTGAGTGCAGTTAAGCAGATGAGATGTGCTAAGACGACTTCGTGATTGTAAAGAGTAACCAACCAAGGTGAAAAGAGCCAATGATAGTAGCCTTTTTTTCTATCTGAGAATGTGTCGCCTGACAATTATGTGTTTAACCAAATCGAGCGTTTACCAACTTGAATCCGCAGCAAGTTGCATGTTGAGCGATGCGATGGATAAAGTAAAGTGTAACGACGACTTTCATGAGCAGACTGTAATCCACCAGTACTAATACTGGATGACGATGAGTGAGTGAGAAACTGGAATGTTTCTCCGATGACAGATGAGAAAAATGGCAATTCCATGCTTTGAACGATGAAAATTTGCACCAAGTGAGATGCGAACATGGTGATGAGAAATGCCACAGCAGTAGCTAGAAGTGAGCCGAGCATTTGATGAAACGTACCAGCTGTTTGAACTTGTCGAACTTGAAAAATTAACGAGCGTTGTCTTGGAAAGAGAGAGGCCCGAGCGTAACAGTCAAGTCATAAGTAAATGTAAACACCGATATTGATTTGGACTTAAATTATGAGAGTTTTCTTATTTACATTAAAAGGTGTGAGCGTTGGTCGAGTAGCAGCAGAGAGTGGCCTTGAAAATAGAGAGAGATAACCCGATAGAGAGAGAGAGAGAAAATGGCCAAAATGGCTACGTGCTTGTGCACATTGAGATAGACGAAATCAGCACAGAGTCGTAAATTCTGTGCTAGAGAAAATGAAAAGTGAGAAGGGGCAAGGAAATGACTGTTCCCTGCACCTGAATACCTGGAGATGTTCGATGAGTGAGGATTGTCCTTAAACCAGACAAATTCTCCGTGGACCACCGGTGAAGAGTAGCTGGTACACGTGGTAATGGCGCGGCTCCGAGGTTGTTGATGATCACGGAATTACTGTCTGTGATCGTCCGGATGAGCTGGTGCACGGTGAAAAGGCAGGTTCCGGGACTACCTGGTGAAAAAGGCGATGAGAAGAGCCGTTGAGAAGAAGCGTGAAAAAGCCGGGAGAACCCTCTGCTGCACACACACACACTTGAGCACCAAAACCAGAAGTCAGCACGCGAGGCCTGTGGCAGCAGCAACGGCAACAGCGGTACTGCCCAGCACTACGGCGCGCGGGAGTGAGAATTGGGACTAAAGTCCCCGCCTAGACTCATAGATGGAGCCATGTAGTCTATCAATTTAAAGTTGAGCGAATGAGCCGAAATATTTACGAGCGAATAGTGGTCCACTCCGTAACAAGTTTTGTTTAATTATTAATGATAATTTCTCAATTGAAAGTTATTTTTTTATAAAATCTGCGCAAGTACTATCCACATTAAAACAAATCTTTATGCAAACGTTTTTTTTAGTTTACTTATGTACATGTTTGAGGAGGCTCATTCAAATTTGGTTTGAAATTGTGTAGCCAGCTAGAGCTTGAAAAACTCGTTTTTTTTTTTAATTTCAGATATTATTTGTGTAATTAACAATTTAGGTCGCCGGACATTTTTAAAAGTTATGAAAAATTGAAAATTACGTCATAGAATTCAGGTTGTTATGGAAAGCTATCGTTTATTTTTGATAACTTCGAGATAAAATTGGATGTATTTGAGATAAATTTGAGTGAAGATTGTCATGAAATCTTAAAAGATTTGATGGATTAATATTGTATAACAAAAGTACTAGTAGCCGGATTAGACTTTGAGAAAATGAATGAATAAGCCTGAAAACGGCGCACAGTGAACGGATCCGAAAATCGTTGGAAAGAATCTATTTAAATGAAGGAAAATAAAGCTAGAGAGATGTGGTCAACGACAATCAAAAGCTAATTTAATAACAATCATGGGAAAAATATAAAAATTATAGGTTTTCCATTCCTAACCTGAAAAAAATGCAGAAAAAAAAAAATCACGAATGTGTAATTTTCGTCCAAAATCTGAAAAGAACGAATACGATTGTAAAATCAATTTTTTTTTAGTTTATGGCAAAAATAAATGATTTTATAAACATTTCTTCTACTGTTTTTAATTAAACATGTTTAAATCGTAATTACCGATAAAACAAACTATTTTTTAAACATAAAACTCATGTAACTTCATAAAATATACTATGTAATTAAAATATATTACGTGAAAAATGTAAAAAATCATACAACCCCATAACTGAATTCGTCAGACTTCTACAACCCAATAATCGAAATTATCAGGCTCTTACAACCCTATAACTGAATTCGTCAGACTTCTACAACCCAATAACCGAATTCATCAGGCTCTTCCAACTCCATAACGAAATTCGTCAATTTCCTACAACCCTATAACTTAATTCATCAACCTTCAATCCTTCAAACATACAACTCCATAACCAAATTGATCAGATTCTTACAACCCCATAACCAAATTGATCAGACTCCTACAACCCATAACTGAATTTGTCAAATACCCACAATCCTATAACCATGTTCGTCAAACTCCTACACAACCCCATAATAGAATTTGTCATACTTCTACAACCCTAACTTCGAAATCATCAGACTTCTATAACCTATAAAAGAATTCATTAGACTTTTACAACCCCATAACCGAATTAATAAAGCTTCTGAAACCAATAAGCAAACTTGTTAGACTTCTACACACTCATAACTAAATTCTTTAGACTTCTATTTATTCTTCAAGCCTACAACTCCTTAACCGAATTCGTCAGACTTTTACAACCCATAATTAAATTCATGAGACTTCTGAATATTCCTTAAGCCTAAAACCCCATAACCAGGACTTCTAAAACTCCATATCTTTATTCGTTAGATTTCTCAGTATTTCTCAAGTCTACAACCCCGTTAACTGAAATAGTTTTAATTTTACAACCATATTCATCAAGCCCCTACAATCTTGCAACCAAATTTATCAGACTTCTACAACCCCATACTTGAACTTGTCGTATTTGTAGAACCTAACGGATTTCCCTTTACTTCTACAACCCCATAACCGAACTCATCTGACAAAAAAAATTGATTAAAATCAACAAAATTCGTAAAGAATTATCAATGATCCAAATCATTGGTTTTTGGACTTATGGTAAAAAAAAAAAAAAAAAAAAAAAGATAAAAATGAGCCTTATGATCATTTTATGAATCTTTGAGATCTTTAAAAATGATTATAAGGATCATTTTGTGATACTCACAAATTCATCGGATCATTCCAAAAATTTCACAATCTTTTAAAATAATTCGTACAATTATCAACTAGGATCAAAACTTTGTTTTCCATGTATTATCTTTCTAAAATAATTGTTCATTGCTATTATCTTTTAAATAAATTTTTACTGCGTAAACTTTATAGTTAGAATCGGCAATAAATGGAAGTTTTCTATCATTGGAATTTTTTTTGTCTACCGAAAGAAAATTTATTTTCTCTCTATGTAAAATATATTCGGCAATTGAAATTTCGATTGTTGGAAGTTTTCAATACTTGGAAACATTTCAAAAATTCTTAAGGACAATTTTTAACCACTTTAATTTAAAGTGATTTAGCTTGTCCTGACCATCTTTTGTTACGAAAAGTATGGCATACTCGGAAACTATTGAACTTGTGGACGCGTTAAATCTGATAAAGAAGATGATTGTAAAAATATAATCGAAATAAATTGTAAAAATAAAACGAATTAGGTTATAGAGTTTTTAGCTTGAGGAATAGAAGGTTGGTGAATTCAGGCATGTAATTGGAGTTTGCTGAGTCGAGTTATAAAGTTGTTGAAGTCTGATCAATTCGGTTTAACCTATAATATAGAGTTGCAGGAGTATAAAAAATTCAATTATGAGGTTGTAGGCTTGAAGAATGGATTGTTGTTGGATTTGCGATCACTTATAGGGTTGTAGAATATTGACGGACTCAGTTATGGGGTTGTAGAATTCTGACGAATTTGGTTATGGGTTTGCAGACTTTAGGAATAGAAGTCTAAATAGGACTTCTAAAACCCCATAGCTTAATTCGTTAGACTTCTATGTATTCCTCAATCCTACAACCCTGTTGAATGGATTTGTCATAATTTTACAACCCTATAGAAATTTTTGATATACTCCTACAACCCCGCACTCAAATTCATCAGACTTTGATAACCCTATACTTGATTTTGTAATACTTCTACAACCAAGCAGAATTAGTTGAACTTCTGCAACCCCATGACCGAATTCTTTGAACTCTAATTCTACTTTAACAACCCTATAGCCGAATTCATCAGACTCTTACAACCCGTCTAGCTCCTGCAATCTCATAATTAACTTTATATGCCTTTGCAACCCCATAACTAGATTCGTTAGACCTTTACAACTACATATCCAAATTCATCAAGCTCCTATAACTCCATAACTGAAATCGTCAAACATCTACAACCCTATAATCATATTCATCAGATTCCTACACAACCCCATCATAGAATTTGTCTGACTTCTTCAACCCTATACTCAAACTTATCTAACTTCTATAACCTATAAAAGAATTCGTCAGACTTCTACAACTCCATAACTGAATTAGCCGAATTCCTTTAACTCCATAACCGAATTCATCAGCCTTTTATTCCTCAAACTTGCAATCCCATTACCATTTTGATCAGGTTCTTACAACCTCATAACTTAATCGATCAGATTCCTACAACTACATAACTGAATTTGTTAAACGCTCAAAATCTTATAACCAAATACGTCCTTTATATGTAATTCTCAAGCCTATAATCCCATAAATGAATTCGTCAGAACTATATAACCCTAGAAGTATATTTGTCACATTTTCATTAAGTCTAAAAATCTATGATTTGGTGGATCATTGATAATTCTTGTTACACAGCAAATAATTATAAAAAAAAAGTTGAATGAATTCCACGATAAAGTGCAAAAAGAATGCAATAGTAACACAAAGTGCACAACAATCAAAATGACATGAGACATCGTTGTTTTACGAATTTTGTTGATTTCAATCAATTTTTTTTTTGTCAGATGAGTTCGGTTATGGGGTTGTAGAAATAAAGGGAATTCTGTTAGGTTCTACAAGTACGATAAGTACAAGTATAGAGTTGTAAAAGTCTGATAAATTTGGTTGCAGGGTTGTAGGAGCTTGATTAATATGGTTGTAGAATTTAAACGATTTCAGTTAACGGGGTTGTAGACTTGAGGAATACTTAGAAATCTAACGAATTAAGATATGGAGTTTTAGAAGTCCTGGTTATAGGGTTTTAGGCTTAAGGAATATGCAGAAGTCTCATGAATTTAATTATGGGTTGTAAAAGTCTGACGAATTCGGTTAAGGAGTTGTAGGCTTGAAGAATAAATAGAAGTCTAAAGAATTTAGTTATGAGTGTGTAGAAGTCTAACAAGTTTGCTTATTGGTTTCAGAAGCTTTATTAATTCGGTTATGGGGTTGTAAAAGTCTAATGAATTCTTTTATAGGTTATAGAAGTCTGATGATTTCGAAGTTAGGGTTGTAGAAGTATGACAAATTCTATTATGGAGTAGTGTAGGAGTTTGACGAGTATGGTTATAGGATTGTAAGTATTTGACGAATTCAGTTATGGATTGTAGGAGTCTGATCAATTTGGTTATGGGGTTGTAAGAATCTGATCAATTTGGTTATGGAGTTGTATGTTTAAAGGATAGAAGGTTGATGAATTAAGTTATAGGGTTGTAGGAAATTGACGAACTTGGTTATGGAGTTGGAAGAGCCTGATGAATTCGGTTATTGGGTTGTAGAAGTCTGACGAATTCAGTTATAGGGTTGTAAGAGCCTGATGATTTCGGTTATTGGGTTGTAGAGGTCTGACGAATTCAGTTATGGGGTTGTATGATTTTTTATCATTTTTTACGTAATATATTTTAATTACATAGTATATTTTATGAAGTTACATGAATTTTATGTTTAAAAAATATTTTGTTTTATCGATAATTACGATTTAAACATGTTTAATTAAAATCAGTAGAAGAAATATTTATAAAATCATTTGTTTTTGCCATAAACTAAAAAAAAAATTGATTTTACAATCGGATTCGTTCTTTTCAGATTTTGGACGAAAATTACACATTAGTGATTTTTTTTTTCTGCATTTTTTTCAGGTTAGGAATGGAAAACCTATAACTTTTATATTTTTCCTATGATTGTTATTAAATTAGCTTTTGATTGTCGTTGACCGCTTCTCTCTAGCTTTATTTTCCTTCATTTAAATAGATTCTTTCCAAAGATTTTCGGATCCGTTCACTGTGCGGCGTAAGCTGACCTCAGCGTACATTTAACAATTGTGTTAACAGAGTTTTATTGATATCAAATATTATTTGAATAATTAATCCATCAAAATTTATTAATTTCAGTATAGATTATGTTCGTTTTATTGCATTCCAAAGTGAAAAAGAATGGGGCCCCCTAAGTTGATTAGGCACCAAATGAATGAGCCTCCTTAAGGCTGATACAAGAATAAATTAACGGATATAAATTTACAAAAAACAATATATCATTAACAAATCTCACATATTTTCCAAAGAAAAACTTACAAACCTATTATTTATTTTCACAGATTTTTGTAATTTCTGATCGAAATAAAAACGTAGTAGTTGAATAACTAAAAGTTTTGGCAAAGTCTCAAACTTGTGCCGTCTTACTACATTGTTTCCATTTTTGCAGTTTTCACATTGAATATACGTCACGTCAGGCTTTTGATATTCTCTGAGTGCAGTCTCCTAAGCAACAAAAGATGTAAAATAATATTATTAAAACTAAAAAACAGTATATTTTAATTTAAAAAAAAAAAATGTTAAAGAATTCAACATACCACGCTATCATGCAAAGGTAACTTGATATTTAAGAAAATGTCGGTATTTGGATAGTGAGCATTGCAGTTAAAACAAAACCGACTTTCATCAATTTTTCCTGAAATAAATAATAAATGTATTCTACAACAGAATATAAAAAATGTGTTGACATTAGGCAATTTTAAATTAATCCTAATATTTACAATCATTCAATTGATGTTGGTAAAATAAAAGTTACTTTTTCGTACAATAAATGTTACTTCGTTTATAAATTTATGTATTTTTTTTTTGAAACATACATAAAAAAAAAAAAAAACTCGTAAAAAATTGGAAATCGTATACTCGATAAAGATACCGAGTCAAAACATTTAAATAGAATTATAGTTTTTAATGGTAATGTAATTTACCTTTTATTGTTTTTAGTTTTTACGAGAAAAAATGGTAATATTTATTTTATTTTATTTTTACAATGTTTCATTTGTATTCAATTGTTTATTGCATTTTATGGAAAAGTATGATACCTTCGTATTATTCGGAATAAATGAAATTAGATATTTCTGGATTATTCAGTTTGATGGAATTCAGCTTAGTTGATAAATGCGATATAAAAAACTCGTAAAATTGTTCTGCATCTTCTTGTTCTACAGTTTCCCATCCAACGGTGCTTATAAATGGTACACTGCTGATAAAGTTTTGTTGGGAAATCGAAATTTGTGATAGTTAAACAATTCACAAAAAATATATATTGACAACAATGTTGAAGTAATTCAAAGCAATACCTGTAGCGTTGCAAAAGAATTTTTTAAAGATAATAAAAATACTTTATCTTTTAAAGTAGACAATTCGTTTTCATTCATACTAAATATTTTACTCTCAGACGTCTGTTTTGTGCACACTCTGAAAAACGGCATTTTGAAAACAGCTAACGCTGTTGTTTTCGAGCCCTGCATGATCTAAATGTAAGTAAAAAAAAATTACATATTTAAAAATATAAGGTAGGCGTACCTAATATTGCCACCGCGGATATTTTTGATATGTGCGTTCTGTAATAACTCTACAGGAGAAGAAATAGCCTTAGATAAAGACAGAAACAAAAAATCATTAAGTGTAGAAATGTTTAAAACATTTAAAAAGAAACTAATATGTGCGCTGACTGCATAGGAAAAAGTGATTCGTCACACCTCTGATCGAAATCTTGTTTGTGAAAACTGATGCATCCTACGATCTGCCAAAAAAAATTGAAAGTACCCGTAGAAAACAATTAATATATTTGATTTTTTATCATTTAAGTTTATAAGCACATTTTAAGTTTCTGCCAAAGAAACTTAACAATTTTCGCAAACTTTTTTTATCGACATTTTTTTCACTACGGCTCACCCAGTTAAACACTAAAACTATGTATTACTTAACAACCACGTAACTAATGATCCTATTAATCGATTATAAAAACTGTTATAAATTTTTGACAAGTTTTATACTGAATTTGAAAGAAAAAACTAAAATAAAATAGATGTATCTAATATGATTAAGATAAGGAAGAATGGATGTGGTGGCTCACCAAAGTAATATTTTTTAACAAAATTATGCCATCTCCTTTACAACTTATGAATTTTATTTTGATCTATTAGTTTATATAAGGCCCTACAATGACTTGAACTATATATTAATAAAAACAATTATAATAATTTTGGGAGTACACACGGTCTAATGAGTTGTATCATGTATCGACCTTTAAGTACATAATTAAAAACTCCTCTTAATTGATCTCTTAACTCTCTTCCCAAACTGCGCTCGTAAACAGCTTATGTTTTATTCGCCTAGAGTAAGAGGCACCGACCTGCGTAATTTAACGCCGAATAATTGGTGTCCACGCTTCACGGCAAGTTGGTAGAGGTCGAGCTGTTAAACGTTCGCGCTCGTGTTTTCAACTTCTTTTTGGTACCCCACACCTTAACGCAGCGGACGCGAGAAAGAGCATTCCTAGGCTCACCCGGACCAAGTGGCCGGAGCGGAAAGATCTCCAATGATAAAAAATCGACCCTTCAATCATGTTTAGCTGGAAGAAATCTAGAAAACTTCCCTAGGACATGAATATTCGCCCAGAGTCTCCGGTAGTTTGTAAATCTTATTATAGTATCTTCGTTCCGTTAGAGGACATTAAACTCAACTCTAATAATACTGTAAATTTTAACGTCTTTTAAATTTAATAAAAAGTATAATCAAACTTATATTTCAATGTTAACGATTTAAAATAGAAACATCCTCTTTTTCTTTTCTACTAACAATATTCTTAATTCGTTCAATAATTTTCTCCAGGAAACCAACATACAGAGGATGAGACAGTACTTGTCTAGGCAAGTATTCCAGAAGTCCCTCATCAGTAAATAATAAATTTGTAAATTAAACTAAGTTGAGTATCAATAGATAATCGATACATGCACCATCTAACAAAAAATTTTTTTCATTAAAAATAAGTAAAAAGACGAATATATTTAACTTTTGGAATAACAGTTGTCTACCACGGCCTAAGAGGTGCTCCAAAACGTTTTTCTTTGCACGGGTAATCGAAATGACGTAGTTAATGATTAAAAATTCTAGTGTAATTCACATGTAGCCAAAATAATATAATCAAAATTTCTTCAATCAGTACTAGATTAGTTGATACCACGAGTGAATTTTTCAGCACTTAATAATTTTTAAGATACTTTCATCGACAACAGTTTTTTGATTTTTAACCCGCAATATAATCTACTTAACTTAAAATAGCTTAACAGTATTTTATTCGTTGTTATTCATATCAAATGTGTTTATGCACGCGTTTGGTTGACATCAGCACCTAGTCTAAGGACTGAAAAAAATAATTGATTTTTTGTTCATTTTTAATATTAAAGTTGTGAGAATTATAGTATCACTTTTTGACTTTCATTTTAAATATAGTGCAGTACTATGTTGATGTTAATAGAAGAATAAACAAACAAACAAAAAAACAAAAATACTTATAATGAAAGATCTCGTTTCAATCATAGCAATCTAAGTTAGGCACAAATAACTCTTTATATGTACGGAATATGAATAAATCATTTTCTGTTTATAGAATAATTACTCAAAAAGAAAATGAAAAAATGATATTTGAATTTTTTTTCGCAACGAATAAGGTTAGGTACATAAAAATACAGTCTACTCAATATTTGAAGAATAATTGAAGAAAGGTGTACGTTTGAAAATGTTAAATGATTTTTTCTTACGCCTCGATCGTTGATTGTTCATTACTGAAAGAAAATGAAAAGTGATGAAGTTAAAAAAAAAAAATTTGCACAACGGGGTGGAGTAACTTTTTAGCAGAAGGATTTGCTGGCAAGAAACGTACTATAGGTTCAGTAGCACGTGAAGAAGAGTAGTAAAATATTGCAAGCTTCCTAAAGTTTCTAAGCTGGATAAACTCTAACTTTTTTTTTGTTTTTTTAATTCATTTTACTAAATAAAATATTTGTAATAGAATAAGTCATCTGGTACGTTGTTGCGAGGAAGAAATAAATAAAAAGTTGCAACGGTGTACTTGGGGGATACAAGGCCACGCAAGGCCAGCCCCGAGGTCTCGTCGGCCAACGCCCAATACCTAAAATAAGCAAAGAAAACGCACCCGGGAACGGGCCAGTATTTCGCGCGCCCTGATTCCCGTCCCGGCTAGCTCAGACAAAAAATGTGATTGCAGGCTGAAGAAATACCCACGAAGGGCCTGCTGCACCGCTTCCCCACCACTGTAGGTTGACGCTCCGTCTCTCTCGTCCATCGCTCGTCGGAACTCTCTGCAATCCACGGGACGTGGGATCGGATTACGTAAAACAACCCGTGACTCGAAGGCCCGATGGGCACTCACAAGAAGAAAAGAAAAGAGAAAGCTCTGAAAATTAAGAATCTCGAACGATAAATACGCGTCTGCCCAACGATTGCCTGAAATGGGGGAGAAAGACACAGAAAGGACAAAAGGGAGTTACAAGAAAAACGCGATAAGTAAATTTAATTATTTATTCGTTCTTACACTCCCGCGAGTCGATAATTAACGCCCGTAGGCCACACCGGCCCAGATCCGCTGATGCTGGCCTTGCACACCGCGCGCAGGGAGCACCAGTAATTTTAACGCGAAGTACCTTGAATCAGATGCTTGCTCTGCAGTCGTAGAGTTCCCCCTTGATTGGTTCGCGTCGTCGTGCATGGCTTGCTGGGAAGTAGGTTCTTCTCCTCATGGTCGTCAATCGGTTCTCTCGTTGTAGCAGCCGGTTCTCGATGTCTTTCACGCCCTCGCAACTGGCGACCGGGAACGAATTATTCAAAGGCACGGCTTGTCGGCACGAAACTCTGACAGGAATAAGAGACGCGGGTACCGCGAGGCGAGACAAAACGCGGTTAACGCTGAGCGAGTAGAAAAAAGACTGGTCTCACTGGAAGTCGCCGCTAGCGCCACTCAGCTGAGTAAGGGAGGGGAGGGGAATCAAATTCCTGGCCTTCTCTCTCCTCGTCTCGCTGCACGCTCCGGTTGGCTTCGAACCGACCGTTTGAACGGTCGGCTCAGAGCCCAGCTGACGAAAGAAAAAATGCCGGCAGCCTGTGCTCAAGCTCCCGATCTCCCTGTAGCAAAGTTAAAAAAAACAAATAGGTTATACAATGGCAATACTAAACGAAGATTTTTTTGGTATCATCGAACTTTTTACTATTTCATTTTTACTGCTATATTTTAGTGATGGTAGTAATATAGGAGCATGTAGATCATCGGTAGAGGTACGTAAAAAAATTTATATAATTGATTCAGTGCAATGAAAAATGAAAGATAAAAAACGTTGTAAAAACAAGTGACGTTAATCTAATTCAACAGGGATTTTTTTATTTAAAAAAATTTCTGTTTAATAATGAATTGGTTCAAAAGTTTTTGTTTTATTTAGAAATCGAAGCCTGCAATTTATGATAATTGTTTTCTTGTACAAAGTAAAAAAAAAAAAAATTATAAAAAAACGCAAATTTAAAAAATTGATACATAAATATTAAAAAAAGAGTAAAAACAAAATAAATAAATAAAAGTGTGTTGATGTGCGGTGAATTGCCTAGAACATTTAAACTCGGTAACAATTCGTACAAGTATAGTAATAATGCAAGCAAATTTTTGAAACTTCGACAGCGCGTTTCTTTGGAATCTTTATGCAACTAAAAACTACTTTTTTTTAAGTTCTCAAACAAAAATATTGCAAAATGAAAGTTTCATGCACGTTCTAGCTCTGTGATGAAGAACTCTTTTTAAAATATAAAATTTTTTTTTCACAGATAGTAACGCTTTAATTTGCTGTTTCTTAAATAATATGTAACAAATTTTTTCGTTGTAAGATCATGACTGTTTTGAAATTGTTTAAACAATAGAACTGTTCAAACAATGTTTTCCCGGTTTTTACCTTACTATTTTGTTAAAAAGAAAAAACGATAACGTTATGTTTTTACCTTCGTCTATCCCTACAATTTATTCTCGTAATTATTTTTGACTTTTTTTTATCAATGTATCTTAATCGTTTCATGTTTCAATAAATACCGTCTGCATGTATTCCTAATTTTAAAAAATTCTTTTTGTAAACATTTGTTGACATAAATCATTTTGCATCTTTTTTGCAGACTCAAAAGAAATCCCAAAAGCGTGTTTTGGTGCAAGCTGGCAGCAAAGCGAGACCACGAAAATGGCGCCCACAGTGGCAGGACATACCCGGTTTCAAGAATTGGATTAATTTGGATCGGAAAGATTTGTATCACGTTCGTTGCAAATTATGTAAAAATACACCCAGACTAGGTGCCATGAAGTCTAGTTTAATTGATCACGTTTTTTCCCGTAAACACGAAAAGGGTTGTAAAATCCACAATGACCGTATTATTAAAGATTTCAGAGAACCTACTGAAAAAACGTTGAATCGAAAAATTGCTCTCGACGAATTAAAATATACCGCGATGTTCGTTTCTTTAAATTTTGCATTTAGAGTCAGCGGCCGCTTGAGCAAAAATCTGGATAATATAGATCCAGACTCTACATTTAGATTTTTAAAAGTAGGTTGTACGAAATTAAGAAACATTGCTGTGAAAGTTATCGCTGAAATAGCTAAGCAAGAGTTAGCGAGTGTTTTACGTGAAGCAAATTTCGCCATTAGTATTGATGAGTCTACAGACAGCGGTAAAAACAAAATTTTGGTGATTGTCGTACGTTATGTGGATTGTAAAACAGGACGCATTCAGTCCAGAACTTGGGATATGCCAACAGTTTTCTTAGACGAAAAATTACCTGACTCTGGCGCTGAAACTATATTATCTTGTATTGTTAAATCTTTTAAAGATTACAATATCCCGATAGTCAATATTTTCACATATTCAACCGATGGTTATAGCACAATGCTTGGGGATGCGGGAGGATCGAAAGGATTGATGATGAAAAAATTTCCGCCCATAATATGGATTCCTTGCCCGGCACACATAACTCATCTGTGTGCCAGCTGAGCTGTACAAGTGTTGCCTCGAGAAGTCTTAGAAATGTTGATTAATATGCACGTACTTGTCCGATCAGCGCACAGAAAAAAAAAATTTGGAGATCATTCAAAAATCATTGGTACCACCCACGCATTCCATCCCTCGATTTATACCAACCAGGTGGTTATCTTTAGGTCACTGCGTTAACCATGCCCTCGAACCATAGCAGGCTCTTCTTGTTTTTTCATTGTCGCTAAAAGTAAAAAAAAGAAAAAATAGGCATTGAGGTCTACGATTCTATGGTAAAACCAGAGATGAAACTATACTTGTGGTTAATCCAAAACGTTTTTGGAGAACTCAATAAATTAAATTTATTGTATCAAGCTCGTGACGTCGTAATACACGTCTGTGCCGAACAAGCCGAGAAAACATTTAAAAATTTAGCATGTAGATTTATAGATGTGCAAAAAGTACGCAAACAGCGAGCTGAAAATGTAAATTTTTTTAATCAAGCATCATACTTTGAGTATCGAGATCTGCAGATCGGTGAAAATCTTCGCGAATGCATAAACATTTACGGAGAGAGCTTACAAGAATTTTTACAAATAGTTTATAAATTTATTCTGGTAGTATGCGTAGAAATGCAAACGAGATAAAAGCATTTTCAGGATGATACTTTCTCCGCATTTAAATGTGTAAACCCCTGTAATGCGTTGAGCATAGAATTTCACCGGAAAAGTGATCATCTTATCCATATTTATCTGCAAAAGTTCTCCTTTTTAATAAAAACTAAGAAACAATTACAACAAATAGTTTATGTATCAGTGGGATATTCTGCCATTGATGGGTATTTTCACGCCGAACATTAAAGTCGTTCAGTTTTGGTTTAATTTATACAATGCAAAAGATGATGATGGAAATTATATTTTCACTGAACTTTGTAATTTAATATTGATATCGTTGGCAACTCCGCACTCCAATGTGGACCCAGAAAGAAAATTCAGTGATATGAATATTTTAAAAAGCAAGATTAAGCCATTGAAACTTAAATTCAATATGTATCTCTTAAATGAAAAATATGTATAATTTAAAAAGTATCTTTTTATCTGTACCTGTAATTCATTGTAATTTTACAAATAAATAAATATTTTGTTGAATAGCGCTTAATAAATTGTAGTTCAAACATTAATTTATTTATTTTTTATTTTATATAAATTACGTGAACTTATTTCGGACGATGACCTCTCAAATAAATGCTTTATCCGCTTATTACAGTTTTAAACCGTCAAAAGGATTGTATAATGCATGGCTTTTGTCTAGTTCGTTTGTAGAAAACATAAAGTATCAATTATTGTTTTACAGTGGCTAAAATTTTTATTAATCAATTTTTAATTGGAAAACCAATGATAAAAAATTTAAATTTTTATAGTTGTATAGTAAATTTAATAGAAAATGATCTGAAAACGTGTTAAATTTATGTCGGTTTCCTGCAGCAAGTCTTCAGATAAGTATTGCTAACAAAGAAATTAAAAAATACTTCAAAAGTAGGAGTTGTAATAGATCGAGATTTCAAATAAGCCACGTTAAAAATATATAACAGGTGAACAAAAGCATTGAATAGCGTGTAGGTATCCATAATTAGGCTCATTTAACTTCGTATTAAATATTGGATAAAACTACAATACTATATTCCAAAAGTAAATATTTTTATTAATTTGTCAAACTTGAAGAACCGTGCACCATATAAATAAGCGCTTTACTACTTACAGTTGATGAACGATTAAGTTGTTGTAGTAAATATTCATTTTTGTAATTTTTCAAAATAATTTCTTTGAATGGATTTTTTTTAGAACGAGATAATTGTAGTTAAGGACGTTCTTGTCGTTTTTAGATCCGATGAACCTACAATAGTTTACAAATGAAGTCGAGGGGTGAATAAAAAATGAAACCGTTTATCTAAACGTTCGTATTGAAATTCAATTCTTATCTGTTGACGTTGTAAAAAAATAAAACAGAAGTTTGTGGTGTACAGTTGAGCCGAATATAAATATAGATCATTTTTAAATTTGATTGTATATTTATAAACTAATCATTTTATTTTTTGTACTAAAATTAATTAATGAAGTATCGCATAGGCTGCAATAAATGTAATTGCTGAATTAATGGCTGTAATTTGTTCAATTTTTACTGACGCTTATAACTTAAAACACTTATTTATTTATAAAAGGATGAGTGAAAATTTGTGTAGCTAAAATACTCTTTGTTGCAAGAAAAATGTTTATAAATAAAAACTGTATCTACAATGTGTAAAGCTTAGACAAGTATTAAATTGTAGAGTTATTGCATTCACTTGGTGAAAATCCATTGTCAATTCGATAATAATAAAACACAAAATGTTTTCGATTTTCACAATTTCTTTATTTAATATTAAATTAAGTTAAATAAAACTTGAGGCAATGAAGTATGAAAGTATTTTTAAGAAATAACAAATATTTTAAGAAAGTACTATAGTTCCTCGCAAATAATAAAAGAAAATTCACGAGATGCCTTGATATTATGGTCCGTGAACCTCGCGATTTACTCAAATTGTACAAAGCAGTGTTCAAAAATTCATGGACATCTTTCAAGGTAATGAACATTCGAATTTTTGTGATCCATTCGTAAAAGAATATTTTAACACCTGTAGGTGCGAACCCCACTGGTGATAGCGCAATGCAAAAAACAATATCATCAGTGCGCAGAAATTGCGATCTTTCGCCTCGGGTCCCGAGCGGGATTTTATAATCAGTGTGATGTAAAATTCACGAGAGAATTATGAGGGGTAGTTTACAATATTTTGAAGTCAGGGAGGGACTAAAACTCGACAGACCAGAGAACAGAGTTGAGTCCGCTATTGAGGCATTTATAAAATTCTAGTATTTAGATTCTCAAGCCCCGATGAACCGGCTCGTCAGAGTTAAGAGTACAAAAGAGCGAGTCAGGGTGACTCTAGCTCATTCAGCAATTTATAAAGGGTATAGCCGGGTAAGATAGTCAAATCGGCTCCCAGCGCGAACCCCTACAATATATACATCATTCGAAAGGGCATGAAAAAAGAAAATTTTTGGCGCCAACCAGAATTTTTTGTACCCACGACTGCGCATGCGCGGTCCAAAATAGTGATTTTTAAACTTTGATTTTTATCTCAAAATCTAAAGAGGGCTAAAAAAACGCGGTTTGCGGCAAAATTTTTTTTACAAAAAATGTAGTTCAACCATATTTTTTAAATAATTTTTAGCGCCAAATTCAAATTGAAAAGGCTGTTTTTCGATTTTTTTTCCCTAAAAAATGCGATTAAAAAAAACGGTGATACATACCTCTCTAGAAAAAAAATATGTCATGTATTTTAAGAAAAAATAGCTTTACAAATTTTTTCAAATTTTTTGAAGTGGTGAAAGACACTTTTTAGGCCAAATTGTTGAAATTTTTTATCTAAATTACCACCTAGCGGCTGCATACTGCATTAAAATATAACAACATTTATATCGCTGAACTACATTTTTTTAAACAAAATTTTGCCGTAAACCGCATTTTTCTATCCCTCTTAGATCTCGAGATAAAAATTATAGTTGCAAAATCACTATTTCGCCCTGCGCATGCGCAGTTTAGGGAATAAAAAATTGCGGTTTGCGCCAAAAGCTTCCTTTTTTCAAGACCTTTCAAATGATGTATACATTGTGGGGGTTTCTGCAAAAAAAATTTTTAATACCTATAACGAGACTAGTTCAACCATGTTTATCACTAAAAAATTGTAAAAATTAGTTATTTTCAATCTAGGTCAGGTAGGCGAAATTTTTTTATGCAAAAATCCCTACAATATATATATCATTTTAAAGGTCTTGAAAAAAGGAAGCTTTTGGCGCAAACCGCAATTTTTTAGTCCCTAAACTGTGCATGCGCGGGGTGAAATAGTGATTTTTCAACTATAATTTTTATCTCGAGATCTAAGAGGGATAGAAAAATGCGGTTTACGGCAAAATTTTGTTTAAAAAAATGTAGTTCAGCGATATAAATGTTGTTATATTTTAATGCAGTATGCAGCCGCTAGGTGGTAATTTAGATAAAAAATTTCAACAATTTGGCCTAAAAAGTGTCTTCCACCACTTCATAAAATTTGAAAAAATTTGTAAAGCTTTTTTTTCTTAAAATACATGACATATTTTTTTTTAGAGAGGTATGTATCACCGTTTTTTTTCAATCAAATTTTTTAGGGAAAAAAAATTAAAAAACAGCCTTTACAATTTGAATTTAGCGCCAAAAATTATTTAAAAAATATGGTTTAACTACATTTTTTGTAAACAAAATTTTGCCGCAAACCGCGTTTTATTAGCCCTCTTAGATTTCGAGATAAAAATCAAAGTTTAAAAATCACTATTTTGGACCGCGCACGCGCAGTAGCGGGTATAAAAAATTCTGAGTGGAGCAAAAAATTTTCTTTTTTATGCCCTTTTGAAAGATATATATCGTAGGGGTTCGTGCTGGGGGCCAATTCGACTATCTTACCCGGCTAAACCCTTTATATATTTTGTCAATTTTCTGAAATCCTGTGTGTAGGTACCTGAAAAATTATATTAAATATTTTTAAAATCACTATTATTCAATGAAAATTTTTAATATCGACACCCAACAAACTTTTTTGTGAATTCGGGGAGCTTCGAACTTGGAAGTACAAAGGTACGAGTTTGGGATCTCTATTGTTTATTAAATTTGGACTCGCGCTTTTCGACTTTGAACCCCGAGGTTCGATAAGTCTGAACTTTGACTTTGTCGTTGAGCTTTCGATCAGCCCTTCCTGATATGACCGTTATTATATTTTACTTACCACAATTATAGTTATATAGCAACAATGTAAATTAGGACGCAAAAAATTCTTAAAAATATTAACAGAAAAGTGTAGGACTAGTGGAATAAAAACGTTTATTTTTTATATTTTATTTTACGAGTCAGTTAAACTGCCTGCACTGATTTTCCAACGATTCCACGACGATTAATTCAAACTGGATATTTTATTATTATTATTATTATTATTAAATCACAGCATACGGGTGCTAAGCTTAGGGACACTTAGTTTTCACCATTGTATCCCTGTCCCCCTTGCTATACCTCTGGAGTGTTCGTGAGTCCTAACACCCTGCAATATGCGAGTATGTTGTCCATACTCACTCCGTAAAAGCTCTCAGGATCCAGGATCCCGGTTCCCAACCATTTCAGCCGGTGGCCTGTCAGGTTAGGGCATTTGCATAGGAAGTGGCACGGGGTCTCTTCCTCTGATTCACACCATCTACACAGGTTACTATGCCCCTGCGTTTTGTGTGTGTAGCACCGAAGGTTGCAGTGTCCGGTCATAATGCCCATGACCTCTCTAGCCCTTCGTTTGTTTAGCCTGGTGATCAGTTTGGCCCAACCGGTAATATAACTTCCCAGTAGTTCCTTGATCCACCTGTAGCTCTGGGATTCTTCCCAGAGTTCCCATCTTTGCCTCTTCGAGTATTTCTCCAGGATACTGTAGCCTTCTGAGAACGGTACACCCACCCCATGCTCCGACCGTGTATCTGTTGAGGCCCCTCTCCTCGCAAGCTCATCTGCCTTTTCGTTTCCCTTGAACCCGGAGTGTCCGGGTATCCAGGTAATAACTACTTGGTTAGATCTTGCCAGCGCGTTAAGGGTATTCTTAGTCTCCCTAACCAACCGTGAGGTTGTAACTGGGTTTTCCAAGGCCTCTATGGAGGCTTGGCTGTCAGTGTAGATGCAGATGCGTCTCTTACTGACGTTCCCCAGAGAGAGGTTGTTAGCGCACGTATTTATCGCAGCCATCTCGGCCTGGAACACCGTGTTAAATTCCCTGAGCCCGTAGGATTCCCTAAGGCTAGGTCCGTAAATTCCATAACCAGTGCCTTCATTGGTCTTGGATCCGTCGGTAAACCAGATGTCTCCGTGCTCAAGCACTTGGTTGTTGCTCCATTCCTCCCTGTTTGGTATCCTCGTTTTGAAACGTTGCCCAAACAGTAGAGTCTTATCCATTCTGTCTTGGGTCGAGTTAAAGACCTCGCCCTTCAACATTCTCCCTCGGGTTGCATGCCCATCACTATTTCCAACCCACTCCCCGCTGCACTTCAGTCTGTAGGCTGTCCTGGTCGCAACCAGTTTGATGTCCAGGACTAGGCTTTGGATATCCAGCAACATCTTGATGGCGGCTGTGGGTGTGCTTCGTTTAAGCCCGTAAATTCCCCTCAAGACGACAGCCTGAACATGGTCCAGTACACGCCTCGAGGTCTTATTTTCGGTCACTTTCTACCATACCATCGAGGCATAGGTAAGCTTCGGTTTTAGAATCGCCTCGTGTAACCACAAGGGGACCTGGGGTTCTAGCCCCCAGGAAGTCCCGATTGCTGACCTACACTGCATGAATATGTTTAGGACTTTGCTGCATTGAGTCTGCAGGTGTTGTCCCCACTTTAGTTTCTTATCTAGGAATACGCCCAGATATTTCACACACTCCGCGTACGGTATTTGTTTCCCGTTGACGGAGACTTTCTTACTGACCTTACATTTGTATTTCCTCGTGAACGTGACTATCTCCGTCTTATCAGTGTTTACAGCCAGAGATTTAGCCTCGCACCATTCGCAGATCCTCTCCAACGCCCTTCGAATAAGATCGGGTAGGACTTCTTCGAACTTGCCCCTGACAAGTATAGCGAAGTCGTCTGCATAAGCGATGGTGAAGAATCCGAGTTCGTCTAGCAAGCTCAGTAGTTCGTCCGCGACCAGGATCCACAGGAGTGGTGAGAGGACCCCACCCTGTTGGCATCCCTCGCTGATGGTTCCCCTAACCGTCTTGCCATTCCACTCACTAAAGATGCACCTATCACTAAGCATTCCCCTGATCCATCTTCTGATGGTATAAGGTACACCGTGCTTAGTCAAGGCTTTGTCTATAGTTGCTCTGTTGGTGCTGTTAAAGGCACCCTCGATGTCAACGAAGGCCCCGATTACGGTTTCCTTCGCATCAAAAGCCTTCTCAATGTAATTGACCACTGAGTGCAGTGCAGATTCCGTGGATTTACCACAGGTATATGCATGCTGCGCTCGGTGAAAGGGGCTGTTTATCAGTATATTCTGCCTGATATAGTTGTCCAGCAGTCTTTCCAAGGTCTTCATTAGGAAAGAGGTCAGACTGATAGGTCTGAAGTCCTTCACCGAGTTGTAGCTTCTCCTACCAGGTTTCGGTATAAATGAGACCCACGTTTCCTTCCAGCAAGCTGGCACGTGCCCTGTGGCGATGCAGCCCCTCAGAATACCTAACAGTAGCCTAAGGGTCTTGTCACCTCCTTCCTGTGGCATCTTAGGAAAGATACCGTCAGGGCCCGCAGATTTATACGGTTCAAAGGAGTCAATCGCCCATTTAAGCTTTTCCATGGTCACAACTTTGGCAGCCATGTCCCAATCTTTATCCTCCGTCCCCCTTCTTCCAGATATGGTGGGCAGGGTATCATTATCTACCCTGACGAGGTCGGGGTAGTTGCTGCTGAGGAGAAGTTCCAATGTGTCCTCCTCCGATTCAGTGTAGGCGCCCGATCTGTCTCTCAGACATTGGAGACGGGCGCTATTATCTCTGGTCAGGATTCGAGCGAGCCTCGCAGTGGCTGCCAGGTTTTCCATGCCTGTGCAGAATTCCCGCCATTTTTCTCTTTTTGCCTTCGCAATTTCCCTCTTGAAGGCCTTCAGCGTGTCTTTGTACGCTTTCCAGCCTTCAGTGGATTTCCTCTTCTTTGCACTGTTAAACGCCCGTCTAACTCCCACTCTTAGCTCCTCCAGTGTCTTATTTCACCAGGTAGTGCCATTGAGTGGTTTGCCAGGCTTTAGTGGGCAGTTATTCTCGTAGGCCCTGATCATAGCCTTATAGACCTGGAAAAGGGCCCAGTCAAGCTCAAGATCATTGCCGTATCTCCCTTTGACCTGGGCCAAGGCTGCCTCTAGCTCCTTGCTGTATGCGCCCCAGTTGGTGTCTTTGGGTCGCCTCTTAGGCTCAATCCACGGTCTCGTTATCTCGATCCCGAAAGTTATTGTCCTATGGTCCGACATGGATGGTTCGCTGTCGACCCTCCATCCACGTATGCAGTTCTTGATGTTCATTGAAGCAAGCGTGAGGTCCAGGACCTCGCTTCTGTTGGCAGTAACGAAGGTTGGCGTGTTCCCTCTGTTGGCAATGTCCATCTGTGTGCCCGTCATGAATTCAAGCAACTCAGACCCTCTATCATTAATATCGGTGCTTCCCCACGCCACATGGTGGGCGTTGGCGTCGCAACCAATAATCAGATCAAGGTTATTACGGCTGCAGTATTCGATCACATTCATCATGCTCCTTGTGGGAGCTTCCTCGTCGTGGGGGGGGGGGGGTAAGTGGACGAGATGACTGCCTTCTTCGTTTAGCCCTCCTTAACCGCGACCTCTATCCTTACGGTCGTGCAGTCCCGGAAACTCAGCTCCTGTAACAAAAAACCGTTAACACCCTTCATGGAGATGCAAGCCCGGGCGTCTCCATTGCTGGAGCCCACGAGCAGTTCCCCACAACTGTTCAAGCCCTTCACTTTGCCCCTGTACAACCAGGGTTCCTGTATAAGGGCTATGTGTGTATGCGCCATTGCCATGCGCCTTGCTAGTACAGCAGAGGCGCTTCTGCAATGGTGCAAGTTGATTTGGGAGAATCGCAGTATTGAAGTAGCCATGAGGGCTGCTCCATTTATGATTTCCCCGTAGAGCCACTACTTCCCGCCTTGTTTGAGGGACGGTTTAGCAGCCTGAAGGTTGCTTTGCCGACCCCTGCCCAAAGCTGGAAGTTTTGGCTCTGGAGTACCGCGACCGATGGTTCATCTAGACCCAGAATTAGGCATCCATCAGGAGCCCTACTCAGGATTGCCCACCTAGTTGTGTCAATCGACCCGTTCTGCCTTTGGACCACTTTGATGAGGTCCTCGGCAGTCTTAACCCCCGGAGGGAGCCATGTGATCACCTTAGTGATCTTAGTCTCTTCTGGTGAAACTATCCTCGCCTTTAGGTTTGGTTGCCCTAGGTCGAGTAGCGTGTCCTCGCTCTCTAGCCAGGTCTTGCTGGCTTCGTCTGCACAGACGAAGACAAACGTGCCCTTTCTGGGGAACGAGTCCAGAAACCGGGGTACAAAGGCCCCCTCCCCCTCGATAGCAAGTACCTTGCTGTCTACTGCTTCCTGCAGTTTCGTGCAGACATTGGCAGGCATCTCCCTTCCTAGGTAGTCCCCACAAGTGAGGGCCACTCTGGGAGAGTTAGACGCAGCTGCAGCATATCTGCGGTCTACTTAGGTCGCTTCAGCAGCCCCTGCTTCTCGGGTATTTTCAGGCTGGAGGAGGCCATCCTCTTAGCCATGCTGGGTGTCGATACAAAGACGGAGTCAGTGGACGCAGTACTAGCCCGCTTCCCTTCCTGACCCCTCCGTTGCCTCGTCCCCTTATGAAACTTGGGAGGTGGTTTGCCCTCCTCCTTAGCCTTTTGCCGAAGGATTTTCCTTCTCTGCGCTCCACTCAATGATTTCGGTCTACTGATCGTCCCGGAGTGGGTTTCGGTGACCATGGGGTCAGAGCCCCCAAGGTTGTTAGTCTCCGAGTCGATGGTTCAGAGCCCGTATCCATCGACTCGTTTTGTTTATTTACTGTAGTCTCTATTTTGATCCCACGAGTAGGGCGGATATACAATGTCCACCCGCCATGGACCGCCAATGACGGGTAAGGCCTCAGGTACTCCGGGATTTGGCCTGGTGTCCCGGAGGAACCGTTCAAGACACAGCACCCCCTGTGCCACGCATTCCTCGGCACGGTAATCTCACACCTTAGATTGGGTAGGCCACTTCTTAGTCCCCGTGAGCCCTCGAGTCAGACCAAGCCGGAAGTCTAAGGGCCGTATCATCCATCCCACTCAGGGGAGAGCCCGTTTATAGGGATCCCAACCATCCATGAGGAGAGCCCGTTTATAGGGATCCTCCACTCACCCTCACTCATTCACCCCCCCTTAGACGCCTGGCAGGGCCGACAGGGAGGGCCCACGGCTCAGCCCTCGCACCGCGGCAAGGTCCTGTGGCCCCCAGCGAGGGTTTAAACTGGATAAGACCCGAAAGAAAACTTCGAGGTCATATGACAATTATAGTGTTTGAAGTTATCATTAAAAAACTAATCATAAAACCAGAGTGCTCACTAAAATTTAAGAGTATATATATATACTAGGGGGGGTACCCCCCTGCTCGCTCCGCTCGCCAACCCCCTAATTATAATTGATAACTATAAAAATTAATCTAAACAATACGTAAGCTCTATGTTTGGTAAAATAATAAAAAGACTTAAGTGCTTAGAACCAATAAAAATTAGACACGAGAGTTCAGTTTGAACTTTACTTACTCATCATAATTTTACCAAATTATGTTACCAAAAGATTCATAACCTTACCAATCCTACTTGATTTTTCATCTTTAACCACCTAACATATTTTAATCTTAGCCACATTACAGACCTTACTAATTTCACTTACTTCAAATACCGCACTTAATCCCCAACTCATCTCTCACTCACTCTACCAACAAACCCTACTCACCTTATTCATTTTGGACCTGACTCATCTTAGATCTCTAGCTTAAACTGCCCACCCTGAAAACTACTCTAGTAATTAGCGAAATAATAAAAAAATCACGATTATTTTCAAATTTTGCAATCTCGTATAAGCAAGCCTCGATTTTCAGTCGTAATACCCCTAGTGCTTCAAAATTGTCGATAATTTTCCGACTGTGTTTTGCGGGGCAAGTTTGACAAAAAATCACTCGCGCTTCGAGCTCGTGATTTTTTGTCAAACTTGCCCCCCTCGTTGCTGTGCAAAAAAACTGGAGGAAAGTTATCTAAAATTTTGAAGCACGAAGGGTTATTCGGCTGGATCATACAAAATTTTTTTACAGATTCTTCTTGAGATAAACTTACTTCCTGCATAATACCAGCTTGCAAAATTGCGTTTAAGCCGATTTATGATTTTGTGGGGGAAGGGTTGGATTTAAAACGATAAACGGCTTTGTTCAGCACCCTCTCATGACAACAAAAAGGATTTAATAATAATTTCAATGACATAAAATGACATAATTAGAAAGCTGCTGAGCTCAAGACCTTTTTAATGATATATGATTTTATATGAAAATTCTAATTAGAGCCAAAGTTATAATTTTAATATCTGATCTACCAGCCCACAACCACCTTACCTACACTCTACCCTCCGCACAGACTCGCCTTATCTTACCCGATTTACTATTCTCACCCATATTAAGAACCCTACTAACTATACTTACTTTTTTATCTTCAACTACCTGACCTAATTCAATCTTAGCTACATTACTGACCTCACTAATTTGATTTACTTCAAATACCGTATTTTATCCCCCAAACTTATCTCACCTAATCTACGAACAAATCTTATTCACTTTATTCATCAACTCAGTCACTAACTTTAAAGTTTTGTTGAAGTACTTTAAATTTTGAAAAAGCTCCATTAACCCATTAGGTCCCAAGAGTTATGAATTTTTTTTTGTGCTTTGAGCTTATAAATCAAAGCGAAAGAGTTGAAAAATAATTTAAAAAATACCCTACCCCCCTATTTTCGGATATGCCCTACACGATGGCATTGTTTAAAATACTCAAAAATAACATTTTAATTTGTTAATAAACAAATTTAAAAAAAAAATGAAAATTTTTACGTCATTTTTTTTTTTTCAAGCTGGTGAACAATGCCAAAAAAATTATTTTTGCCCTCAAAAAGTTGACCACGGGTGTTCACATTAGTTGAACTTTTCGTGCATATTTGATTTTTTTTGGTTTCGATTTTTTTAAACAAAATGGCGGACTAAAAACTTCAACGCCAATAATTGTACGGCAGCGCATGGTTGAATAAATACCGAAAAATTACTTTTTATAAAAAATGACTGTGGTTCCTAAGATTTTTATGGTCGCTGATTTTGAATCTGAGATCAGAATATCAAAATTGTAAGAATTGGGCCCAATACCATAGGACCCAATACTCAAAGATAAGATTTTATAAAAACAAAAAATATCATCATATTTTACGTAGAATTTCAAGATCAAAGTATACTTGGTCGTTTTTCGAAGAAAATCGTCATTTTCGAGTAAAAAATCAAAAAAAGTTCAAAGTATTGGATTTACTTTCATAGATCCACAACAGCTCGTCCCCTTGTGCCTTTAACGAATTGAACACAACTTTTGAGATGGCAAATATATATTTTGGGTAGCTAATAGGGTATCTGAGGTAATAACATGAAAATTCCAAATAAAGGGACTCAAGGACATGCAGCACCACGTGGTTTTAAAAAAATTTTTTTACTTTTTGTTTTTTATTTCGTCGATCTTTTTATACGACGTAACTCACGTGAAATGATTAGAATGCAGGATCTCTGCACAGATTTTTTCTCATTTTTTATTTTTATGATATCTCAATTTTTACAATTGGGTCCTACGGTATTGGGCCCTATATTTGGGATTTTCATGTTTTTACCTCAGATACACTATCAGCAACCCAAAAACCTCGTAAATATATTTTTGCCATCTCAAAAGTTGTGTTCAATTCGTTACAGGCACACGAGGACGAGCTGTTGTGGATCTCTGGAAGTAAATCCAATACTTTGAACTTTTTTTGATTTTTTACTCGAAAATGACGATTTTTTTCGAAAAACGACCAAGTGTACTTTGATCTTGAAATTCTACGTAAAATATGATGATATTTTTTGTTTTTATAAAATCTTAACTTTGAGTATTGGGTCCTATGGTATTGGGCCCAATTCTTACAATTTTGATATTCTGATCTCAGATTCAAAATCAGCGACCATAAAAATCTTAGGAACCACAGTCATTTTTTATAAAAAGTAATTTTTCGGTATTTATTCAACCATGCGCTGCCGTACAATTATTGGCGTTGAAGTTTTTAGTCCGCCATTTAGTTTACAAAAATCGAAACCAAAAAAAATCAAATATGCACGAAAAGTTCAACTAATGTGAACACCCGTGGTCAACTTTTTGAGGGCAAAAATAATTTTTTTGGCATTGTTCACCAGCTTGAAAAAAAAAATGACGTAAAAATTTTCATTTTTTTTTTAAATTTGTTTATTATCCGAAAATAGGGGGGTAGGGTATTTTTTAAATTATTTTTCAACTTTTTCGCTTTGATTTATAAGCTCAAAGTACAAAAAAAAATTCATAACTCTTGGGACCTAATGGGTTAACATTTTTAAGTGCAATAACAAACCCTTCCCACCTCACCTTCCCTTCCACGCTCCTCCTCATAACCTCCGCCTAACCAACCTCATCTACCTTACCAACCTGTACTATTTTTCCTGTTTTTTCACATGTAGTTTCAATATTATGTTTATATAAATTTGTTATTTTCAATCTAGTTCCATTGCATACACCATCTTTTTTACTTAGATTTCTAATTAACATTACCACTGCATTTTTTTTTTAATTTTAGTTCATGGGTAGAAAGCCCGTCATTTACTGAATTTAAGTATTCAATTGGATAATCTAAACATACATTTGAATCAGTTTGATCTACTCCCTTATGAATGGCTTTGTCTATACTGTAATATGTTTTACTTGGTCCATTTAATATGTTTAATACTTTTCTGTTTAACATTGCAACATTTTCATTTTTTGAAGCTAAAATAACTTTGTTTAAATTATTATTTTCATTTATATCTCCAAAAATTGAAAAACAAACATCTTTATTTTTCCATTTCATAGGTATTTTAAAATTTTCCAAGAAATTTTCAATTTCTCCGATTTTTAGTAATAATTTAGAAAAATTTTTATCTTTACATCTCATATTTTCAGTGAGTTTAAGAATTTTGAAATTTTTCCACAATTTACTGTATTTAATCGTATCTTCTACAATAATTTTTTCATTGCCTCTTTTGACTACAGGAAAGATTTGTCTAAAATCGTCACCTAAAATTATTAATTTTTTGATAATTATTAAATTTTTCAAATATTTTTTCATACTCTTCTTTTCAGTTTATTTTGCAGTCATAATTTTCAGAAATATTAGAAATATTTTCTAAGCATGGTTCTGGTAAACCAAAACATTTATAACTTAAATTAGAATCTTCACTAGATAGAAATTTGGTTATTTCATTCAAACCTCTATCTTCTGCATTATCTTTGAAATCTTTTATAAAATGTAATTTATATTTATTCCAAATTAAATTACCAGGAATTTTTTCAGACAATAAAAATAATCCGAAAAATTCTTGTAATTTTTTCGGTTCTAAATAGTTTATAGATTCTTCAAAAATGGCATATACATTTTTATCATTTACTATTAGACCCATTTAAATAGCTCCTTCTCTATATGTTTATAAATAATTTTATTATGAGTTCTCAAGTATTCGTGAGAAGTACCACCTTTTACTTAATCTGATATTAATTTTAAGTGAAAACTCTGATTTTTTAGAAGAAACAACGTTTATTCTACCTATAGTTTAAAATTTTTTTTAATTTTTCTATCTAACAAAAGTTTTATCATCTAGAAATCTATAGTAATTTGGTATATGGGCATTTTTAATATTTCTAACTGATCAATTTTATTTAATTCAAACCAAGTTGCTAAAGTTGTTTTCCAATTTTTTAACTATTTAATTTTTTAACTATATTATGTTTTGTTGATTTTCTGTATGAATTTCTAAACGTTGTACTGAATGACTACATTTACACAATTCAAATCTTTCTATACACCAAGCTGCTTCTATAGAAAATATTAAATGAGAATCTAAAAAATATCGTTTTGAGAAAAGGAGGACTCAACTTTGAGGACTCAGAAGTATCGTTTTTACTTGTCTTTTGACCGTGTTTTTATGAATTTTCAATTTTGAGGACTCAATTTTGAGGACTCAACTTTGAGGATAATAAAAAAAACCGGATTATAATATAGGGAGATATATATATATAAGCGCGCGCGCGCGTGTGTGTGTGTGTGTGTGTTGGAATTAGATTAACATATAGCTATACCAACAGCTCGAGACTGCGGCAGCAGCCTGCGAGCTGTGTACGTGTGCGCGAGCGCTACCATCGTTCATCTCCCGAGAGAGTCAGTCGAGCTCGTACTTCACCAAAGACGCACGTGTGAATCCGAGGTTACTCTATCGCCGAGGAGTTTCTTTTTAATTAATAAACTGAGTTTACCGAATCTTACGTAGCCTTATTTGTGTTCACCCTTATACCTCATTATTCACTCAAGATTAACATTAAAACAGGTTTTGGGCCTTAGCAGCGTTTAATCAACTGCTATCTCTGAGTGAGTGAGTGAGAGGTTAAGTGCTACCGGTAAAAACCCGCGCGCAAATTTTTTTCTGGTGAGAAAAATACGTGCATTGAATCAGTGAAAAATTGTAAAAGTATTGACGCTGAGAAAGAACCGCTGAAATCACAACTTATTATCAAAAAAAAAAAATCATATCTTGACACTAGGAGAGAACATTTTTTTCACACAGGACAATCCGAAGGATGTCAAACGAAAAAGACGACTTCAACATACAATGGGAGGCATTCAAGAAAAATTGAAAGTAAGTGCAATAAAATCATCAAATCGGGAGGGAGTCTTGACAAAGGAGAGAGAAGAAAGACGAGCGATTGGCGGGAGAACGCGGCGGCATGCTACCTATGCCAAGCCGATTGAGGGGAGGTAATTCCTAGAAAGGAACAAGCCAAGACGCGCTCGTGTTTCTAACGTTCGGGATTTCGGTTTACTTTTTAGGTGCACTCGATTTTAACGTAAAATTCAGCTGTGCTGTTTTGTGTTAAATTAATTCTTTTTCTCGATTTTGGGTGATTATCAGCCGTGCTGGTCACCGATGTATATATATGGGTCAAAATAATACTTTTTTAAAAAACCATCCGCACGAGGTTCACCGATTTTATTGCAATTTTTTTGAGCAAAAGTACTATTCAATAGAAGACTTTTGCCGCAAACTAGAGGTCTCTATCTTATTTCTGCTTGGTGCTAGATTTTTTCAAAGATTGAAAAATGGCCTATTCTTAAGCTGTTTTAAGCAATTTTAAGGTATTTTTCGAAAAATTCTAACTTTTGATCAAAATGAGATAGAAACCTCTAGTTTGCGGCAAAATTTTTTTAAAAATAAGTTCTTTTTTGTAAAAATATTTTGACAACATAGTTTGGTTATTTTTATAATAATACAGTCCTACACAGATATTGTTATTTTTGCTCATTTGCAGGTATCTTCAAACGACCGTAGCTTTTTCTAGGCTAAATTTTAGTGCATAATAAAAAATTGTTAAATTTTTTTTTTGAAAAAACAAAAATTTTGCGACCAACCGGAACCCTGTACGATCTTCCGCTTCCAAGATACAGCTGTTTAAAGTTGTCAAAAAACACAAAAAACGCGTTTTTTACGATTTTCACACGCATTTTTGAATGGTTTCGACCTTTTTTTTTCTCTCAAAAATATGTGGAATCTTCTCTTCATGTGTTTTCAAATAAGATCCCATAGTAATTGTAGTGCGGATTTGGGGCTTTAGTTGATTCCAAAGCATACTCTTTTGACACATTTTATGTGCTAAACTAGTGTTTTTTGAACAATATACACGCTACATTTAACTTTTTCGTTCATTATAGATGTTTTGAAGTTATTTTTTGACTTAAAACTATTCCAATTTCAGCCAAAATTAGGTCGACTGCTATGAAAAAATTGATGCTCAACGAAATATTGATCTCAATATCAAAATAATATACTAATTTTATTCAGTTTTTTAGTTTTTTGATTCGTTAAAAATCTATGTTCAAATATTGTAAATAATATAACACTTGTTTATTTATTTTTTTCTAATTTTGAAATTACAAATAATTGATCATAGTTTATCAATTATTCTGATAAAAAAATCATGGATTACTATCGCTGACTCTGAAAAAAATGAGTCCAAATTAAAAATGTTATTTTTTGAACGCTATGAAGCATGCAACAATCTACCAATCTACATTCTACTTATAATTATATCCACTTATAAAAAGGAGAATGAGAGATTCGATTAGAAAGTCGAGTCGATATATCGAATCGAAACTTAAACTTCGATTTTTGGAGCAAGAGCGTCGCCTTAAAGGCCTCTCAAAAAAGTGAACCAGCTGGACGCGCCAAATTTGAATTCTTCAGGCATGCCAGATTTGAATTTTGTTTTTGTTTTTTTTTTAATTAATGATGTGTAACGAAATATAAATTTTTAATAGACAAATAAGCGGACAAGCTTACAACTCCATAACCCTAGGCGTAGTGAATAACAAATAATTAACTTTTGTAATAAACAAATAAGCCGATAAGCTACAACTCCAAAACTCTGGGCGTACTTAGTAAAAAAAATGAATTTTTTTTAATAAACAAATAAGCCGATTAGCTACAACACCATAACCTTGGGCATGACTGAAAAAAATGTTAATATTTTTAATCAACAAATAAGCCGATAAGCTACAACACCATAACCTTGGGCATGGCTGAAAAAAATGTTAATATTTTTAATGAACAAATAAGGTGATGAGCTACAACCTCATAAACTTGGGCATGTCTAAAAAAAATGTTAATATTTTTAATAAACAAATAAGGCGATGAGCTACAACCTCATAACCTTGGGCATGGCTAAAAAAAATGTTAATATTTTTAATAAACAAACAAGTCGATTAGCTACAACCCCATAACATTGGGCAAGGCTCAAAAATTTTTTTTATCTATGTCCAAGGTTATGGGGTGGTAAACTTGTTTGCTTAGTTGTTTATTTAAATATTCACATGTTTTATATTCGCTGCGTCCAATGTTATGAGGTTGTAGCTCATCGGCTCATTTGTTTATTAAAAAAATTAATTATTTTTCATTCACTACGCCCAATGTTATGGGGTTATCGCTCATCGGCTTATTTGTTTATTAAAAAATTTAATTATTTTTCATTCACTCTGCCCAGTGTTATGGGATTGTAGCTCATTGCCTTATTTGTTTATTAAAAATATTAACATTTTTGTTAGCCATGCCCAAGGTTATGAGGTTGTAGCTCATCGGCTTATTTGTTTAGGAAAAAAATTAATTATTTTTCATTCGCTGCGCCAACCGACATGGGGTTGTAGCTCATCGGCTTATTTGTTTAATAAAAAAATTAATTTTTTTTCATTTGCTACGCCCACCGATTTAGGGTTGTAGCTCATCGCCTTATTAGTTTATTAAAAATATTAACATTTTTTTCAGCCATGCCCAAGGTTATGGGGTTGTAGCTTATTGGCTTATTTGTTTATTAAAAAAAATTAATTATTTTTACTAAGTACGCCCAGTGTTTTGGAGTTGTAGCTTACCGGCTTATTTGTTTATTACAAAAGTTAATTATTTGTTATTCATTACGCCTAGGGTTATGGGGTTGTAGGCTTGTCCGCATATTTGGCTATTAAAAATTTAAATTTCGTTACTCACTTTATTAATTAAAAGAAAAACAAAAAAAAAATTCAAATCAGGAATGCCTGAAGATTTCAAATTTGGCGCGTCCAGCTGGTTCACACTTTTGAGAGGCCTTTAAGGCGACGCTCTTGCTCCAAGAATCGAAGTTTAAGTTTCGATTCGATATATTGACTCGACTTTCTAATCGAATCTCTCATTCTCCTTTTCATAAGTGGATATAATTATAAGTAGAATGTAGATTGGTAGATTGTTGCATGCTTCATAGCGTTCAAAAAATAACATTTTTAATTTGGACTCATTTTTTTCAGAGTCAGCGATAGTAATCCATGATTTTTTTATCAGAATAATTGATAAACTATGATCAATTATTTGTAATTTCAAAATTAGAAAAAAATAAATAAACAAGTGTTATATTATTTACAATATTTGAACATAGATTTTTAACGAATCAAAAAACTAAAAAACTGAATAAAAGTAGTATATCATTTTGATATTGAGATCAATATTTCGTTGAGTATCAATTTTTTCATAGCAGTCGACCTAATTTTGGCTGAAATTGGAATAGTTTTAAGTCAAAAAATAACTTCAAAACATCTATAATGAACGAAAAAGTTAAATGTAGCGTGTATATTGTTAAAAAAACACTAGTTTAGCACATAAAATGTGTCAAAAGTGTATGCTTTGGAATCAACTAAAGCCCCAAATCCGCACTACAATTACTATGGGAGCTTGTTTGGAAACATATGAAGAGAAGATTCCACATATTTTTGAGAAAAAAAAAATAGTCGAAACCGTTCAAAAATGCGTGTGAAAATCGTAAAAAACGCGTTTTTTGTGTTTTTTGACAACTTTAAACAGCTGTATCTTGGAAGCGGAAGATCGTACAGGGTTCCGGTTGGGCAAAAATTTTGTTTTTTCATAAAAAAAATTTAAAAATTTTTTATTATGCAAAAAATTTAGCCTAGAAAAAGCTACGGTCGTTTGAAGATACCTGCAAATGAGCAAAAATAGCAATATCTGTGTAGGACTGTATTATTATAAAAATAACCAAGCTATGTTGTCAAAATATTTTTACAAAAAAGAACTTATTTTTAAAAAAATTTTGCCGCAAACTAGAGGTTTCTATCTCATTTTGATCAAAAGTTAGAATTTTTCGAAAAATACCTTAAAATTGCTTAAAACAGCTTAAAAATAGGCCATTTTTCAATCTTTGAAAAAATCTAGCACTGAGCAGAAATAAGATAGAGACCTCTAATTTGCGGCAAAAGTCTTCTATTGAATAGTTCTTTTGCCCAAAAAAATTGCAATAAAATCGGTGAACCTCGTGCGGACGGTTTTTTAAAAAAGTATTATTTTGACCCATATATATCTTACTATATTATATAGTTGTTTTTCCTCTCTCACGCCCCTCGCCCGCCCTCCCCCACCCCCCACAGGCCTCTCAAAAAAGTGCTTAACTAACCGTAAAAGTGTACCGAAATGTGCTTATTTCTATGAGTTTTGAATTGTCCTATGATTTTCCAATTACGCCCCCCGCCCGCCCTTCCCACACCCCTCACCCGCCCTTTTTTTTCCCCACCCCCATTTTTAATGTTTTGTTACAAGTTTTGTAAAAAAGAATTATTAAATTAAGAAAATAAATGATATAATTAAACTCTATAAACTCACGAATCATTAAGGTTCCCTTTTGCTCGAAGATTTCGAAATGAGTGACGATTCGATTTCGGATTAAAACTTGTGCGCTAAAGATTTGAGCAAATGAATTCCGTTTATTCATTTTGCAAGGTAGGCTGGTACTTGGAATAATATATCAATAGATATAGTTAAAAACTATTTTTTGGTTTGGGAAAATTTAAATATACCCTGGTCTAGTGGGTTAATTGCTTATCAAATAGTGTGAGTGATATGAGTTCGATTCCTCACTGTTAAAAAAAAAAAAATAAAAAAAAAAAAAAATCAAACTCTCTTTAAAAGATTTGTGCAAATTCTTAATTTTTTTTTTTTAAATATAATAAAAAATTTTTTTTTAAATATAATAAAAAGTTCTCTCAATTACATAATAAATAATTTGAAAATATTACAAAATAATACGTATTATTACATTGAAACATCTTAATCATATTGTATTTGTCTGCTCTACTGAAACTTCTAAATTCTGAAAATCTTTTGAGTAGTAGAGCTAAGAGAGTTCTAGGCCATGGCCCAGAACTCTCGTACCTTTTTCGGCCCAGAACTCTCGTACCTTTTTCGGCGCAGAACTCTCGTACCTTTTTTGGCGCAGAACTCTCGTACCTTTTTGGCGCAGAACTCTCGTACCTTTTTCGGCGCAGAACTCTCGTACTTTTTTGGTCCCGCTCTCTCGTACTTTTTTTGGGTTCGCTCTCTCATACTGTTTTTGGCCCAAGTACCTTTTTGAGGGTGAGGGCTGGGGTCGTACTAGGGGCTAGCCGCTGCTGGCTAGCTGCTAGCTTGATTCATTTTTAATAATATTTTAATGAATTTTTTCATATTTATTCAATTCATTGATGATATTTGAAAATTATTTTTAATAAAATTTTTAAAGAAAAAAAATCGGTTCAACCGGGATTCGAACCGACGATCCCAGGCACGACAGGCAGACACTCTACCACCTGAGCCATTGAGCTAATTAAAATAATGATTCTTATATATGTTTAAAATGTAAAACTTTCAATATGAAACTTTATACTTTTACTTTAAAAGTTTAAACTTAAAGTTCAAATGTTTGAACTTACATTACGAAATTTATACTTTTACTTCAAAAGTTCAAACCTTAGACCTATAAGTTTGAACTTTACGTTTAAAAGTTTAAACTTTTAATGTGAAACCCTATACTTTTACTACAAAAGTTTAAACTTTAAGTGTTCAAACTTTCAATATAATCTATACTTTTAGTAAAAATGTTTAAACTTTCAGTAAGATACTTTATACTTTTACTTCAGACCTATTAGTTTGAACTTTATGTTTAAAAGTTTAAACTTTTACTCTAAATGTTTAAAAGTTTAAACTTTTACTCTGAATGTTTAAACTTTCAAGATGACACCTGATACTTTTACTTGAAAATTTAAACTTACTTTTAGAAATTCGTTTTTCTTAAATCATATTTATTAGTCAACAGGGTTTATTGGTTTTACCAATGAGCCACCATGGCTCTTGCAAATTTACTAATTTATCTCCACACACGCAAGCATGACGGGTTGCCTAGGCGTTGAGGTTTGCCAGCCCCCCTCGAGTTTGTAGCTCGGGAGCTCACTCGAGGGGGATAACAGGCACCTGTTACGATTTAAAGCGGGGAGTCGGTAAAGCACTGAGACGCAGCCGGCTGCTCTCTTGTGGTGCTGAATTAAAAGAAAAATATTTTTGTTAATTTTTAAAATTTTATTTAAAATACTATTTTGAATTTCGCGCGTGTATTCAAATTAAAATAATCATTCTTGGATAAATATGAACAACGTTAAAATACTTATTTCAATTACTAGATACATGAGTATACACTTCATATTTATCAGAAATCAATCATTGTTAAACTTAAGTTTAGTGTTTAAAAAATGTGCAACTGTGATGTATCAATCAAGCTGTGGCGCTTCAGTAGGAAGTTCCACTACATGAGGAGAGGGCGCTGGGAATTTCTCACTGAAGAGTTCTTTTACACTCAACACTGAAGGAGGAAGGAGTAAAATTAATCCGCTCTGTAGGAAGACATCCTTTCATTAAAACAGTAAGTTCTCATTATTATCATTACTTAAATTAAGAAGCATGTTTATTTTTAAATATTTTTGAATATTTTCATAATAAATTTAAGATTTTATTCATACAAAAAAAAATTTCCTCGTGATCACTTACAAACAAATATGAGTAACAGTTTTCATAGGCAACCATGAGAAAAATTATCTCTATGATGGTTTTATATTTTTGGTGAAAGTTATACTGAAACTAAATCCCAACATATAGACGCCTACCAGTGATATTCTCAAAGTTAGAAAATTAGATTTTCTCTCTGACAAAGTGTAAAATGAGCTTGAATGCACATAACTTTGAGAATATCACTGGTAGATCTCTATGAATTGGGATTTAGTTTCTGTTCAGTTTCAATAAGCTCTAAAACTATAAAAGTCATCATAGAGAAATAATTTCTCATGGTCACCTATGAAAACATGTGTTTTATTATTTAAAAAGTTATATTTATGTTTTCATAAGTGGCCATGAGAAAAATTATCTCTATAGTAGCTTTCACGTTTTTAGTGTTTGTGAGAGTTGTAGTGTGGCTAAATCTCAATTTGTAGAGGTCTACCAGTGATATTCTCAAAGTTGGAAAATTAGATTTTTCTTCGACAAAGTGTAAAATGAGCTTAAATGCTCATAACTTTGAGAATATTACTGGTAGATCTCTATAAATTGGGATTTAGTTTCTGTTCAGTTTCAATAAGCTCTAAAACTATAAAAGTCATCATAGAGAAATAATTTCTCATGGTCACTCATGAAAACATGGGTTTTATTATTTAAAAGTCATACATATGTTTTCATGTGTGACCATGAAAAATTATTTCTCTATGACAACTTTTATATTTTTTAGAGCTTATTGAAGCTGACCTGAAGCTAAATCCTAATTTATAGAGCTCTGACATCATTATTTTAAATTTGGAATATTTGGAATTTAGAACGATAAGAGACAAATATGATCAAAATTGGAATAACTTTTTAAATAATGCTAGCAGAGCTCTATAAATTTGGATTTAGCTTCAGTTCAGCTTGACACACACACACACGCGCGCACATTCACGCACACACACACACACACACACGCACACGCGCACACGCACACGCACGCACACACACGCACACACACACACACTTATTTATTTATTTTTTTATTTTTATTTTTATTTGCAAATTTGTATTTTACAGTTTTTGCAAACGAAGCGGCGGACAACCAGACACCGGCGCCACTCCATCATCGCCAACTTTCGGAGGACGAGGAACCCCCCACGAAGCGATACAAGATATCTGACCTGGAAAAGGTCAAAAAATTTTTATTTGGGTAAGCTTATCTTTTTATTTTTCTTATTTTTCTTATTTATTTGTTGAATGCAAATTAAAAAAAAAAAAATTTATTTCTTTACAGTGATGAAAGCACATGAAGAGCTGAAGATGAGCGGAGGAGGAATTTGTTCACCACCATCAACATCTATTATTGATTTAACCCTCCCCTCCATCCCCATAACACCTCCTCCAACACCTCAACACCCTGTAATAGTTTTCCCTTCACTTTTACCCAATTTGAAACCCATTTTTTTTTTTAATTCTCCTCCTTCCTCATCATCAACCCTCATACCCTTTAATCTCCCACCACCTCCCACCCCTCCTAAATCATTTTCCCCCACCCCACTATCATCGACACCCCCACCCCCCACCCCTCCTAAATCCTTTTCCCCCATCCCCCTATCATCACCACCCCCACCATTGGTGGATTGTGAATTTGTTGACAATTTATTAACCGAAAGATCACCATGGTGGGGGTGTATAGATCTTGCCTATATGACTGTAGGTTTGGAAAATAAAAATTAAAAATTACATTAATTATAATAATAATAAAATTTAATTTGTATTTATTTGTCTTGTTGTTGTTGTTTTTTTTTTTTTTTTTTTTTTTTTTTTTTTTTTTTTTTGTAACAGTTGATAGTAGTGTCAAAAGCTCTTGGGGTGGCCAGCTGTTAGAGATATCTCTATCGGTTAGACTGTCCTAGCCCCATTAGCTTCTTCCTACTTTACCTACTGTGATCAATTTTTAGTTTTTTTTTTTTTTTTTTTTTTTTTTTTTTTGTAAATATACCTTGTTGTTTCTTTTCATTATAAAATTTATTAAACTTATAGGTTTACACTTTGAACTTTTGAAAAGAATAAATTTTATAATGTAAATATACCTTGTTGTTTCTTTTCATTATAAAATTTATTACACTTATAGGTTTACACTTTGAACTTTTGAAAAGAATAAATTTTATAATGAAAGTTCAAACATTTGAACTTTAAGTTTTAACTTTTAAAGTTAGAGTATAAAGTTTCACATTCAAAGTAGAAACTTCTAGGTCTAAAATTTAACCTTTAAAGTAAAAGAATAGTTAAAACTTTGAAACGTAAAGTTCAAACTTATAGGTCTAAAGTTTGAATTTGAAAAGTAAGTTTGAATTTTGTAAAAGTATCATACTGAAAGTTTAAACATTCAAACTTAAAGTTTAAACTTTGTAGTAAAAGTATAAGATTTATTCTTTTCAAAATTTCAAAGTTAAAACCTATAAGTTTGAATTTTACGTTTAAAAGTTTAAACTTTAATGTGAAACCCTATACTTTTACTACAAAAGTTTAAACTTTAAGTTCAAGTGTTCAAACTTTCAAGATAATAATCTATACTTTAAGTTAAATGTTTAAACTTTCAGTATGATACTTTTACTTCAAAATTCAAACTTTAGACCTATAAGTTTGAACTTTACATTTCAAGTTTTAACTATACTTTTACTTTAAAGTTTTAATTTTAGACCTAGAAGTTTAAACTTTGAATGTGAAACTTTATACTCCAACTTTAAAAGTTAAAACTTAAAGTTCAAATGTTTGAACTTTCATTATAAAATTTATTCTTTTCAAAAGTTCAAAGTTTAAACCTATAAGTTTGAATTTTACGGTTAAAATTTTAAACTTTCATGTGAAACCCTATACTTTTACTACAAAAGTTTAAACTTTAAGTTCAAGTATTCAAACTTTCAAGATAATAATCTTTACTTTTAGTTAAAATGTCTAAACTTTCAGTAAGATACTTAATACTTTTAATTCAAAAGTTCAAATTTTAATAACCCACTTTCAGTTTACATATATTTTTTCCGTCCACATGTCACACTCATTAATTTTATGATCAAATTCAATCATAGATCTCAAACTCTATAATGAAATAATCTTACATTTAGTAACATTCATTTCATGTTTATTTTTCACATTTCGACTAATAAATTTATATAAATCACTCTCTGCAATCTTATACAACCCGTTACATTGAAAATCTTGAAAAGTAGTTTTATATGATCAACAAATATCAGTACCTTAACATAATCTAGCTCAGTGGTCAAGTCATTTATAAACAAAATAAAAAGAAAAGGGTCTAAATGGAACCCCTGAGGAATCTCAGATGAAACATTATAACAATCAGACAAACGACCTTTAACTTTGTTTCTTTGACTATTAGTAGGAGACAAACCATTTAATTAGTTTACCTTCAATGTCATGAGACATTAATTTATGTAATAACAATTTAGTATTTACTCCATCAAAACCTTGGAATAATCTGAACATAAAGAATCGAACTGAGCATTTTCAGATAATACCTTGATTATATATTATTAAATTTTTCAAAGTAGATTCATTAATCCATGCTGTTCCTTAATTATTTTATGAGAAAGTAAAGATGATAATTTATTTACAACCACAGCATCAAACAATTTAGCAACAGAACTCATAATTGAATTAGGTCTATAATTTGAAACATACCTCCTACCCCTTTCTTGAATACAGGACTCACAAATGATAATTTTCATTTATCAGAAAAAAATAAATAAATAAATAAATAAATAAATAAATCACTATACAAAGACTTCCTATAAGTAATTATTATTGAATTTAATTTGTTATTATTTTTATTTTATTTTTAATAACAGTAAGCGGTAGTGGTCAAGAGATCTTGGGATGGTCTGCTGTCAAAATCTGTCGGTTAGACCATCTAACCCTCATTAGTTTCTCGCTGATTTACCGACTGTGATCAATTTTGAAATTTACTTAAATATTCATTTTCATTTTCAATTAATTTTGTTATTAAGATAGTTACCGCAAAATTGAGTTTCTTAAAAAAAAATCTCTAAAACTTTGCCCAAAGGTAGATTTTTATGTTCTCTACATGCTGGTATTTTTTCCTACACCCCCAAGCCACACTTAATTTTGAGATATTGAGCTCAGAAGTTTCAATTTTTACTTAAGATGCTTATGTTGAGGGTAAAAATTCATAAAAATTTGAAGGTTAATCTCGGATAGCAAACTTAATTATCTTAATATATTTTAAAAACAGGTTTTCTTGAAGGGTAAGATCTAAGAAATCGAGAGGTACAAAGCTAAACATAGCAAGCGATATTAACTTCTGAGATAATGAATAGAAAAGAATGAAAAATGCATGACATCAGTATGATTTGGAGTTGCGTTAGCCGCGGCGGTGCGTGGCGTCAGAGTGGGGGCAATGAGTGTCTATATCTATATTTTAGGTTAGCTATATACATAAGTCGTAACTGCATTAAATTAGATTTTTATTTTATTGTTTGATTTTTATATTGTTGAATATTATATACAATAATTATGATCAAAGATTAAATTTTATAAATAGTAAAAGTTGCTGAATGATGGTGCCGATGTAAGTGTAGAGTACTTCAAAAGATAATTGAAGATAAACGAATTAAGTTTTAAACTCTCAATGTGAAAATTTTTACTTTAAGACTTCCAAGTTAAAGTTCGAAAAGTATATTCTAAGTTTTGATGATATCTAATATATGTAACCACCTTCTGCTAGCTCTTCGATGATGTTATAAATTTCAAAATCGTGAGACATACTTCCAGTAAGTTTTATAGAGACCAGTAATTTAAGACGTTCAACAAGTTCATTGGGATCATCCTCACTAACTCCTTCTTCATTTGTAACAAGTTCATTTGGATCGACCCAGGATAGATCATCTTTATCATCTAACAATCCTTCTCCAGTCTTTTCTTCTGCGTTTAAAAACATGGGAGCAATAATTTTGATAAATTTTTTACTTTTCGATGTTCGTATTTTTTCATTAGGTTGACACCGAACTTTATGAGCATGAGTAGTTTCCATGATCTGCCTATAATTTTCTTTATCATTTTTATTATAATGAACTGGATCTATTTCAAACAATAATTCAAGCAACCCAGGAGTTTTTTGGTAAGTTTTATCGTTTACTTTTATAAGACTATTTAAAAAACTTATTGGAGTTTTTCCAAGTAAGAGTTTTCCTTTGTCCATTTTAACTCCATAAATTTTATCTAAGCTTCCTTGATTTTGAATTGTATTGAATAATTGATACACATCTTCAGCTGCAGTTTCATAATCAGTACTTGTAACTGAATTATCGCTTTCATCAAGACAAAACTTTTCACTTGGAGAAGGGCTTTCATTCTGACTACTGTTATTTTCAAAAGTTTCTTCTGGTTCTACGATAGTTTCATCTTGGAATAATTCTCTATCTTCTGAGTCAGATGATTCTTTGACAGTCATTAATGGTCTTTCATTGTTGTCTATCAATGTTTCAGAAAATGATACTTCAAGATCGTTATCAGTTTTAACTGGGTGCACTCCGTTTGTTTTTAATTGTTTTTTCAAATGACTATTTTCTTCATTAAAATTTTGATTACTATATTTCTCATCTATACTATTAAATTTTCTTCGTTTGTAAGCGCTTAGATCAACCAACTTTTGAATAGGATTGACAATGGGCTTAAATGTTTGATGTAAAATTCGCTCAGTATCATCTCTTCGAGAACGCATAATATTATACTTGCGTTTTGCTGCTTTTTGAGCTTTAACTAGCTCTTCAAGGATTTTTTTCTGCCTGATAAAATTATCCATATTGGCTCTTCGATGTCTAAATTAAGACTGAACACTTTTTTTTTCGTTCTCATATTTATAGAAAAATGTGTAGAATCCACTCGTACCTTACTTCATTCGCTATTATATTTAGAACTAAAAGTTAAGAGTCCACTTGTACCTAACTTTATTTCTTTCTTTTATAATGATCCTTAATACTAAAATAGATGTATTTAAATTTTTCCCGGTAGTCTATGATGATGATATTAACTGTATCCAACATTTAATTTTATAGTTAAGCTTCAAATTACTAGTTTTACTATAAATACAGTACATTTATTACTATTGATTTCAGTTGTAAATTAACCTTCATAGAGGAATGATCATTTACAATAAAAAGAAGAAGGGGAGTTCGAGATTGATGGATACTATCATCAACAAACTCCCCTTCGAACTAAACTTGTCAGACAACAATTACTTTATGAGACCAGCTGAAATGTACGGGAGCTTACATTCCACCAGAAAAAGCCATGCTCGGACACTTCCAAAACACTCAAGTTCTATTAAAAAAATTACTTCAACGAACCTGAAATCGAAACTAGGAATGGGTATTAAATCAAGTGTACCTTCGAAAACTGGTGGAGCTTTACCACTTACACCTTTGTTAGCTGGGTTGAGTGCAGCAAGTGCATTGGTAAGTGGTGCTTCTGGAGTTTACAAGGCTATTAACGATACAAAAATTGATCGTGAAAAAATTGATGAAATCAAAAGAAGTAATAATGCGATAGAAGCCATAGCCCAAGGTAAAAAACCTGATATACAAGGTCAAGGTTTAATCTTTAAACCATACAAACAACTAAGGGCAAAAGAAGTAAGGCGACAGAACAATGATTCAACTATCATAAAAAATAAACTATTGGTTTCAAAGTCCAAGCATTCCAAACCACTAAAACGACAAAACCAAAATTTTTTAAAATGTCTTGGATACAACATAATAAACCCTGTTGACAAATAATTATCCTAAGATAAAAGAGAGAACCCAAAAAGAATGTCAGCATTTTATTCGTGATGTGATTGGTTGAAGAACAAAATTTAAAATTTGAATTTTTATTTTTTATTTTTATATTACAATTAAATTAAAACATTTAGAGATAGAGTAGATTTGATAAAAAATAATTATTTAATCAAGTGTTCGAAATTATCCGATTAAAATCATGAAAATAATAATTATTAGTATATAAACAAAACCAATGAATTTATAACCATGAAAGTTCAAATGAACTCTGAACGTAGCGGCAAAGGTAAAAAGTATATACATAGAACTTATTGTAAGTTAATTTAAATGATGCTTCGACAAAAATTTGTTTTAGATAATGTAATACAATTGCGCGCTGAGAGGAACTAGTGTTTTAAGAAAACGGGTCTCTAAAAAGTAAGTTTGAGTTTTCAAGTAAAAGCATAAAAAGTCATCTTGAAAGTTTAAACATTTAGAGTAAAAGTTTAAACTTTTGAACGTAAAGTTCAAACTCATAGGTCTGAAGTTTGAATTTTGAAGTAAAAGTATAAAGTATCTTACTGAAAGTTTAAACATTTTTACTAAAAGTATAGATTATATTGAAAGTTTGAACACTTAAAGTTTAAACTTTTGTAGTAAAAGTATAAATTTCGTAATGTAAGTTCAAACATTTGAACTTTAAGTTTAAACTTTTAAAGTAAAAGTATAAAGTTTCATATTGAAAGTTTTACATTTTAAACATATATAAGAATCATTATTTTAATTAGCTCAATGGCTCAGGTGGTAGAGTGTCTGCCTGTCGTGCCTGGGATCGTCGGTTCGAATCCCGGTTGAACCGATTTTTTTTCTTTAAAAATTTTATTAAAAATAATTTTCAAATATCATCAATGAATATGAAAAAATTCATTAAAATGTTATTAAAAATGAATCAAGCTAGCAGCTAGCCAGCAGCGGCTAGCCCCTAGTACGACCCCAGCCCTCACCCTCAAAAAGGTACTTGGGCCAAAAACAGTATGAGAGAGCGAACCCAAAAAAGTACGAGAGAGCGGGACCAAAAAAGTACGAGAGTTCTGCGCCGAAAAAGGTACGAGAGTTCTGCGCCGAAAAAGGTACGAGAGTTCTGCGCCAAAAAGGTACGAGAGTTCTGCGCCAAAAAAGGTACGAGAGTTCTGCGCCGAAAAAGGTACGAGAGTTCTGGGCCGAAAAAGGTACGAGAGTTCTGGGCCATGGCCTAGAACTCTCTTAACTCTACTACTCTTTTGAAAAAAAAAAAAAAAAATCCAACTGAAAGAATTCATAAAAAAAAAAAATGCAGCAAAAATTGAGTTTTTTTTTTAATTTGTTAATTAACAATTGAAAATGACATTTTTTATTTTTTTAAACTACACCATCGTGTAGAGCATACCCGAAAATAGTTGTATATGGTCTTTTTGAAAATATTTTCTATCATTTTCATCAAAATTCCAGAGCTCAAAGTACAAGAAAAATTTAAAAAATCCTGGGACTTAATGGGTTAAGCAATAAAAAGAAAGTTTAAAAGTAAAATAGAAATAGGTTATTTGGTTTATTTAAATAATACTAATAAAATTGAGTTATTTTAAGGTATGCAAGTACACGCATTCATCTTGTATCACGCGCGCACTCGATTGCCTCCGCAGTCCGCTCCCTCCACACTTTTTTCTAGGCATATAGCGTTAAGTACAAGTTATGAGCTATGTATCTATAGAAGAAATTAAAAAAGTAACTACGAAGCATTAAAAAAATTAACTTATATCCAAAGATAAAAGAGAGAACCCAAAAAGAATGTTAGCATTTTATTCGTGATGTGATTGAATGAAGAACAAAATTTAAAATTTTTATTTTTATTTTTAATTTTTATATTACAATTCAATTAAAACATCTAGAGAATAGATTTGATGAAAAAATAATTATGTAATCAAGTGTTCAAAATTATCCGATTATAATCATGAAAATAATAATTATTAGTATACAAACTGAATTAAAACCAATGAATCCGAGGGGTCCATAACTCGATTTAAGGTGCTTAAATACCTGTTAAATACTTTTGAATACCTTTGAATACTCGTAAAATTTTAAATATCTGTAAATACAACTATTTATAATGTTTATATTGAATGAATTATCATAACGTGATAATTCACTGATAAATTACACCCCTCTTCTTGGTTCGGAGGGTCCCGGTACTCCGGAGACCTAGACATCTTCTTCAGGAAACTAAACTAATTCTCGGACAAAATTTTGAAATATGACTAAAGATTTACGAAAAGTCAAACATTTCAGTTTGACTTTAACGAATCAAGTGAAAACTTTTTGGAATATCCTCTGGACGCCTTGATGACAGTTTCAGACGATGTCCTGGACTCGGACAACCAGGACGCCGATGACAGATCCCCGCTCGGGTACCTGGTGATCATCTCCGGGGAAAAAATAAAAAAATTTCAGGAATCACTTTAGTAGCCTTGATGACCCTTTCGGATGATGACCTGGACTTAGACGACCAGATCGCCGATGACAGATACCCGCTCGGGTACCTGGTGATCATCTCCGGGGAACAAATAAAAAAATTTCAGGAATCACTTTGATAGCCTTGATGACCCTTTCTGACAATGTCCTGGACTTTGACAACCAGGTCACCGATGACAGATACCCACTCGGGTACCTGGTGATCATCTCCGGGGAACAAAAAAAAATTTTCAGGAATCACTGTGGTCGCCTTGATGACCCTTTCGGACAATGTCCTAGACTTTGACAACCAGGTCGCTGATGACAGATACCCGCTCGGGTACCTGGTGATCATCTCCGGGGAACAAATAAAAAAATTTCAGGAATCACTTTAGTAGCCTTGATGACCCTTTCGGACGATGACCTGGACTTTGACGACCAGATCGCCGATGACAGATACCCGCTCGGGTACCTGGTGATCATCTCCGGGGAACAAATGAAAAATTTTCAGGAATCACTTAAGAAGCCTTGATGACCCTTTCGGACGATGACCTGGACTCTGACGACCAGGTCGCAGATGACAGATACCTGCTCGGGTACCTGGTGATCATCTCCGGGGAACAAATAACAAATTTTCAGGAATCACTTTAGTAGCCTTGATACCCGTTTCGAACGATGACCTGGACTTTGACGACCAGATCGCCGATGACAGATACCCGCTCGGGTACCTGGTGATCATCTCCGGGGAACAAATAAAAAATTTCAAGGAATCACTTTAATAGCCTTGATGACTCTTTCGGACGATGACCTGGACTTTGACGACCAGATCGCCGATGACAGATACCCGTTCGGGTATCTGGTAATCATCTCCGGGGAACAAATAAAAAATTTTCAGGAATCACTTTAATAGCCTTGATGACTCTTTCGGACGATGACCTGGACTTTGACGACCAGATCGCCGATGACAGATACCCGTTCGGGTATCTGGTGATCATCTCCGGGGAACAAATAAAAAATTTTCAGGAACCACTTTGGTCGCATTGATGACAGTTTCTGACAATATCCTGGACCCGGACAACCAGGTCGCCGATGACGGGTACGAAGTGATCAAGTTAAATCTCCAGTATCTCCAAGGAACAAATTAAAAATTTTCAGGAACCACTCTAGTTGCTTTTATGGTAGTTTCGAACTATGTCCTGGACTTTGACAACCAGGTCGACGATGACATCTGCTAGGGCACCAGGTGATCATCTCCGGGCAACAATGTAAAAATTTTTAGAAATCACTTTGGTAACAGTTTTAGACGATGTCCAGGCCTGGATTTAATGTTTGAGTAAAGGTCATTACTAGTATTTACGAGGTATTAACAAATTATCTAAAAGTATTCCGGCAGAATTTCATAAATTCACTTAGTATTTGAAGGTATTTACCAAGGTATTTACAAACTATTTAACATGGTTGAAAAAGAATTATATTTTATTTGGTCGATTGTTATAGAAGTGTTTGTTAAAACTAAAATTAGTTGTTCGTAAAAAACACATGTTTCTTTTTTACTTGATATTCAAGCCACTTTTAATCAATATTTTCGAACTTGTATAATAAACAAGTTATTAAGTCGTTTTTATTAGAGCCTTGTGCTAAAAGAAAGTCACTATTTAAAAATATTAAGAAGGTATTAACAAAATATTTAAAGGTATTTGCGCAGTATTTAAACATATTTACATACTATTCAACAAGATTGAAAGAATTAGAGATGTATTTCATTTTGCTCATATTATGATAGTACTTTTTACAACTAAAATTAGTTTAAAGTAGAAAAAGTAATTATTTCCTATAACTTTACAAGCTATTTTCAGAAGTTTTTTTCAAAATTTAAAAAAAAAAAAGAAAAATTCAATCCTTTCAATTTTACCTTTGTTTACAACAGACCTAAGACCAGTGAGAACGGAACGATTTACAAATATTAAAGAAGTATTAAAAAAGTATTCAAAGGTATTTATAAAGTATTCAAAGGTATTTACGAAGTATTCAAAGGTATTTACGGAGTATTTTACGATAACCACAAAAACCCTGCGCAAAAAAAGTAAAAAATCAATTTAAATTTTTAATGAACTAAAAAACGACGATGCTTACAACCCCATAAAAATATTTTTAGTAGATAAAAATAATAACAGATTCCCACAGGCAATTTTATTTATTTATTTTGTTTTATTTTTTTTAGTGAGATAATACATAATAAGCAAGAAGAAAAATTTTACTTAGTAGATGATAAAGCTTAGTAATATGTGAACGAAACCACAATATAATTAATTTTTATAATCAAGCCCCGAAGGGGCTTAATTTAAATATTAGTTTCAACTTATCGGTTTCAAATAGATCGCATGGTCTAGTCGCTATAGTCTTCACGTTGTATTTTGCAGTCGTCGGTTCAAATCCCGGCTCATCATTTTTTTTTTTCTTTCTTTCTTTCTTATTTTGTGTTACTTGTTGTGATCTTTTTTAAATCATTGTAAATCCTTTTTTTTTTTTTTTTTTTTTTTTTAAACCAGTTTTATTTCAAAAATAAAAATAAATACTAAAAACTGTGAAATATTATGGTTAGAAACTAGATACTGAGTAAAAATAAAGTCATGAAAGACAAGGTATTTACAAAGTATTTACCAAGTATTTACACGATAATTAAATCCCGTCGTCTCTCACGCTTATCATGAGCTCGTAATGAACTTTAAATTGAGTCTTTTATGGAAAATTCCGATGTTCTTGTCGAATTAAAATCCCTTTATACTTATTTATTCATTTAATGATTGATGTTTTTGTGAAAATCTATTTTTTAATATTTTTTCGTACAGAAAATCTCGTAAATGAAACCTGATTGCATCGAATAAATGTTTAAAAGTTACTATTTTTTTTGTTATTTTTCATAAAATCTTCGGAAGGCTCAAGTTAATGTGCCAACAATTTATTCTGTTAAGATTAACGTGCGATTTAGTAAGTATTTTCAAGGTATTTACAAGGTATTTACAAAGTATTTACGAAGTATTTACACGAGAATTAAATTCCGTCGTCTCTCACGCTTATCATGAGCTCGTAATGAACGTTTACTTGGCTCTTTTATGAAAAATTCCGGTGTCATTGTCAAATTAGGATCAACTTTTAGTGGCATATTTATTTAATTTATCATCGTAATTGATATTTTAGTAAAAAACTATTTTTTAAGTATTTTTTCGTACAGAAAATCCCTCAGGAAGTCCCGTAAAAGGAACTAGATTCCCTGCTAGAAGTTTCAACAGAACGTCTGGGGTGCTCGCCAGATAGTGGGCAGAAAATTCTGTCAAGCTTATTATTTTATGTATATGTCTATATATATATACATATATGTATATGTACCTAGATGCGTTGATGAGAGGTTAGTTTACAAATCGGAGCAGCAGCATGCAGCTCCGATGTTACAAAATTGATAAAAAATAATCAAATAATTTTATAGAAATATAATTTTAATTTTTAATCGATGAATTATGCTTGCTGTTTGAAAATCCTAACCTCTCCCTGCTGTATAGCCACACGTACAATGGACTTGAACAAATTTTTTTTCTTTTGCTAAATATTTTAACACCTATGGAGTCAGGGCAGTGACCTAGCGCATAGGATAGCGATTACAACCTGGAGATGATTTCCCCAGGAAGTTTTGACTCCGGAGAGGCCAGGGCGTATACCTGGTGCACCTGGTGATACTTATGCCAGGGAGATGATTTCCTCAGGAAGTTTGGACCTCGGAGGGGCCAGGGCAGATACCTGGTGCACCTGGTTATACTGAAACCTTGGAGATGATTTCCCCAGGAAGTTTGGACTCCGTAGGGGTCAGGCTGAACACCTGGTGCACCTGGTGATATTTACGCCTTGGAGATGATTTTCCCAGGAAGTTTCGACTCCGGAGGGGTCAGGGCGGACACCTGGTGCACCTGGTGATACTTACGCCTTGGAGATGATTTCCCTTAGAAGTTTTGACTCCGGAGGGGCCAGGGCGGATACCTGGTGCACCTGGTATTAATTACGCCTTGGAGATGATTTCCCCAGGAAGTTAGGACTCCGGGGGGGTCAGGGTGGACACCTGGTGCACCTGATGATACTTACGCCTTGGAGATGATTTTATCAAGAAATTTTGACCCTGGATGGGCCAGGGAAAATACTTGGTGTACCCGGTAATAACCCAACTCTGAAGATGCTATCCTAATAGTAAACTTGATGATGTGAACCCACTGGGATCAAAACTTTCTGAGAAAATCATCTCCAAGGCGTAAGTATCACCAGGTGCACCGGGTGTACGCCCTAACCCCTCCGGAGTCCAAACTTCCTGAGGAAATCATCTCCGAGGCGTAAGTATCACCAGGTGCACCAGGTGTTCAGCCTGACCTCTCCGGAGTCCAAACTTCCTGGGGAAATCATCTCCAAGGCGTAATTAATACCAGGTGCACCAGGTGTTCAGCCTGACCCCTCCGGAGTGCAAACTTCCTGGGGAAATCATCTCCAAGGCCTCAGTATAACCAGGTGCACCAGGTATTCGCCCTGGTCCCTCCGGAGTCCAAACTTCCTGAGGAAATCATCTCCAAGGCGTAAGTATCACCAGGTGCACCAGGTGTTCAGCCTGACCCCTCCGGAGTCCAAACTTCCTGGGGAAATCATCTCCAAGGCGTCATATTCACCAGGTGCACCAGGTATTCGCCCTGGCCCCTCCGGAGTCCAAACTTCCTGAGGAAATCATCTCCAAGGCGTAAGTATCACCAGGTGCACCAGGTGTTCAGCCTGGCCCCTCCGGAGTCAAAACTTCCTGGGGAAATCATGTCCAGGTTGTAATCGCTATCCTATGCACTAGGTCTCCGCCCTGACTCCATAGGTGTTAAAATATTTAGAAAAAGAAAAAAAATTTGTTCAAGTCCATTGTACGTGTGGCACACGTATGCCACACGTGTGGCTATACAGCAGGGCTGGTATTGTGTGAATAATATTTTAAAATTACATCAAAATGGATGAGAAAAATGTTCAACATAAGGAAAAAAAAAAAAAGAAAAATTTCAGAGTCAAGTTATGAAACTGAACATATTTTTGTTAGTAATCAATGTTACAATTTAAAATAAACAGGTTTAGGCTATAGCTCGCCAGAATCCCTATGCGTAAAGCATTGGCCTTCTGTCAAGAATCTGGCGATTAACCCTACTAAATTTCTGCCCAATTTCGCTAAATCTGCCCACTGCCTGGCAATATTCTGGCGGAAATTTCTCGCAGGGTTAATTTTACCGAAAAAATGTTCAAAAAGTGACTATTTTTTCATAAAATCTTCGGAAGGCTCAAGTCAATGTGCTAACAATTTATTCTGTTAAGATTAACGTGCGATTTAGTAAGTATTTACAAGGTATTTACAAAGTATTTACTAAGTATTTACACGAGAATTAAATCCCGTCGTCTCTAACGCTTATCATGAGCTCGTAATGAACGTTTACTTGGCTCTTTAATGAAAAATTCCGATGTTCTTGTCAAATAAGAATCCCTTTCTACTTATTGATTCATTTAATGACTGATATTTTTGTGAAAATCTATTTTTTAATATTTTTTCGTACAGAAAATCTCGTAAATGAAACCTGATTGCATCGAATAAATGTTTAAAAGTAACTATTTTTTGTGTTATTTTTCATAAAATCTTCGGAAGGCTCAAGTTAATGTGCCAACAATTTATTCTGTTAAGATTAACGTACGATTTAGTAAGTATTTTCAAGGTATTTACAAAGTATTTACGAAGTATTTACACGAGAACTAAATTCCGTCGTCTCTCACGCTTATCATGAGCTCTTAATGAACTTTTACTTGAGTCTTTAATGAAAAATTCCGATGTTCTTGTCAAATTAGAATCCCTTTCTACTTATTGATTCATTTAATGACTGATATTTTTGTGAAAAATCTATTTTTTAATATTTTTTCGTACAGAAAATCTCGTAAATGAAACCTGATTGCATCGAATAAATGTTTAAAAGTTACTATTTTTTGTGTTATTTTTCATAAAATCTTCGGAAGGCTCAAGTTAATGTGCCAACAATTTATTCTGTTAAGATTAACGTGCGATTTAGTAAGTATTTTCAAGGTATTTACAAAGTATTTACGAAGTATTTACACGAGAACTAAATTCCGTCGTCTCTCACGCTTATCATGAGCTCGTAATGAACTTTTACTTGAGTCTTTAATGAAAAATTCCGATGTTCTTGTCAAATTAGAATCCCTTTCTACTTATTGATTCATTTAATGACTGATATTTTTGTGAAAATCTATTTTTTAATATTTTTTCGTACAGAAAATCTCGTAAATGAAACCTGATTGCATCGAATAAATGTTTAAAAGTTACTATTTTTTGTGTTATTTTTCATAAAATCTTCGGAAGGCTCAAGTTAATGTGCCAACAATTTATTCTGTTAAGATTAACGTACGATTTAGTAAGTATTTACAAGGTATTTACAAAGTATTTACTAAGTATTTACACGAGAATTGAATCCCGTCGTCTCTAACGCTTATCATGAGCTCGTAATGAACTTTTACTTGAGTCTTTAATGAAAAATTCCGATGTTCTTGTCAAATTAGAATCCCTTTCTACTTATTTATTCATTTAATGATTGATATTTTTGTGAAAATCTATTTTTTAATATTTTTTCGTACAGAAAATCTCGTAAACGAAACCTGATTGCATCGAATAAATGTTTAAAAGTTACTATTTTTTGTGTTATTTTTCATAAAATCTTCGGAAGGCTCAAGTTAATGTGCCAACAATTTATTCTGTTAAGATTAACGTGCGATTTAGTAAGTATTTTCAAGGTATTTACAAAGTATTTACGAAGTATTTACACGAGAACTAAATTCCGTCGTCTCTCACGCTTATCATGAGCTCGTAATGAACTTTTACTTGAGTCTTTAATGAAAAATTCCGATGTTCTTGTCAAATTAGAATCCCTTTCTACTTATTGATTCATTTAATGACTGATATTTTTGTGAAAATCTATTTTTTAATATTTTTTCGTACAGAAAATCTCGTAAATGAAACCTGATTGCATCGAATAAATGTTTAAAAGTTACTATTTTTTGTGTTATTTTTCATAAAATCTTCGGAAGGCTCAAGTTAATGTGCCAACAATTTATTCTGTTAAGATTAACGTACGATTTAGTAAGTATTTACAAGGTATTTACAAAGTATTTACTAAGTATTTACACGAGAATTGAATCCCGTCGTCTCTAACGCTTATCATGAGCTCGTAATGAACTTTTACTTGAGTCTTTAATGAAAAATTCCGATGTTCTTGTCAAATTAGAATCCCTTTCTACTTATTTATTCATTTAATGATTGATATTTTTGTGAAAATCTATTTTTTAATATTTTTTCGTACAGAAAATCTCGTAAACGAAACCTGATTGCATCGAATAAATGTTTAAAAGTTACTATTTTTTGTGTTATTTTTCATAAAATCTTCGGAAGGCTCAAGTTAATGTGCCAACAATTTATTCTGTTAAGATTAACGTGCGATTTAGTAAGTATTTTCAAGGTATTTACAAAGTATTTACGAAGTATTTACACGAGAACTAAATTCCGTCGTCTCTCACGCTTATCATGAGCTCGTAATGAACGTTTACTTGGCTCTTTTATGAAAAATTCCGGTGTCATTGTCAAATTAGGATCAACTTTTAGTGGCATATTTATTTAATTTATCATCGTAATTGATATTTTAGTAAAAAAACTATTTTTTAAGTATTTTTTAGTATAGAAAATCCCTCAGGAAGTCCCGTAAAAGGAACTAGAATAATTTTATCGAAAAAATGTTCAAAAAGTGACTATTTTTTCATAAAATCTTCGGAAGGCTCAAGTCAATGTGCCAACAATTTATTCTGTTAAGATTAACGTACGATTTAGTAAGTATTTTCAAGGTATTTACAAAGTATTTACGAAGTATTTACACGAGAACTAAATTCCGTCGTCTCTCACGCTTATCATGAGCTCTTAATGAACTTTTACTTGAGTCTTTAATGAAAAATTCCGATGTTCTTGTCAAATTAGAATCCCTTTCTACTTATTGATTCATTTAATGACTGATATTTTTGTGAAAAATCTATTTTTTAATATTTTTTCGTACAGAAAATCTCGTAAATGAAACCTGATTGCATCGAATAAATGTTTAAAAGTTACTATTTTTTGTGTTATTTTTCATAAAATCTTCGGAAGGCTCAAGTTAATGTGCCAACAATTTATTCTGTTAAGATTAACGTGCGATTTAGTAAGTATTTTCAAGGTATTTACAAAGTATTTACGAAGTATTTACACGAGAACTAAATTCCGTCGTCTCTCACGCTTATCATGAGCTCGTAATGAACTTTTACTTGAGTCTTTAATGAAAAATTCCGATGTTCTTGTCAAATTAGAATCCCTTTCTACTTATTGATTCATTTAATGACTGATATTTTTGTGAAAATCTATTTTTTAATATTTTTTCGTACAGAAAATCTCGTAAATGAAACCTGATTGCATCGAATAAATGTTTAAAAGTTACTATTTTTTGTGTTATTTTTCATAAAATCTTCGGAAGGCTCAAGTTAATGTGCCAACAATTTATTCTGTTAAGATTAACGTACGATTTAGTAAGTATTTACAAGGTATTTACAAAGTATTTACTAAGTATTTACACGAGAATTGAATCCCGTCGTCTCTAACGCTTATCATGAGCTCGTAATGAACTTTTACTTGAGTCTTTAATGAAAAATTCCGATGTTCTTGTCAAATTAGAATCCCTTTCTACTTATTTATTCATTTAATGATTGATATTTTTGTGAAAATCTATTTTTTAATATTTTTTCGTACAGAAAATCTCGTAAACGAAACCTGATTGCATCGAATAAATGTTTAAAAGTTACTATTTTTTGTGTTATTTTTCATAAAATCTTCGGAAGGCTCAAGTTAATGTGCCAACAATTTATTCTGTTAAGATTAACGTGCGATTTAGTTAGTATTTTCAAGGTATTTACAAAGTATTTACGAAGTATTTACACGAGAACTAAATTCCGTCGTCTCTCACGCTTATCATGAGCTCGTAATGAACGTTTACTTGGCTCTTTTATGAAAAATTCCGGTGTCATTGTCAAATTAGGATCAACTTTTAGTGGCATATTTATTTAATTTATCATCGTAATTGATATTTTAGTAAAAAAACTATTTTTTAAGTATTTTTTAGTATAGAAAATCCCTCAGGAAGTCCCGTAAAAGGAACTAGAATAATTTTATCGAAAAAATGTTCAAAAAGTGACTATTTTTTCATAAAATCTTCGGAAGGCTCAAGTCAATGTGCCAACAATTTATTCTGTTAAGATTAACGTGCGATTTAGTAAGTATTTTCAAGGTATTTACAAGGTATTTACAAAGTATTTACGAAGTATTTACACGAGAATTGAATCCCGTCGTCTCTAACGCTTATCATGAGCTCGTAATGAACTTTTACTTGAGTCTTTAATGAAAAATTCCGATGTTCTTGTCAAATTAGAATCCCTTTCTACTTATTTATTCATTTAATGATTGATATTTTTGTGAAAATCTATTTTTTAATATTTTTTCGTACAGAAAATCTCGTAAACGAAACCTGATTGCATCGAATAAATGTTTAAAAGTTACTATTTTTTGTGTTATTTTTCATAAAATCTTCGGAAGGCTCAAGTTAATGTGCCAACAATTTATTCTGTTAAGATTAACGTGCGATTTAGTAAGTATTTTCAAGGTATTTACAAAGTATTTACGAAGTATTTACACGAGAACTAAATTCCGTCGTCTCTCACGCTTATCATGAGCTCGTAATGAACGTTTACTTGGCTCTTTTATGAAAAATTCCGGTGTCATTGTCAAATTAGGATCAACTTTTAGTGGCATATTTATTTAATTTATCATCGTAATTGATATTTTAGTAGAAAAACTATTTTTTAAGTATTTTTTAGTATAGAAAATCCCTCAGGAAGTCCCGTAAAAGGAACTAGAATAATTTTATCGAAAAAATATTCAAAAAGTGACTATTTTTTCATAAAATCTTCGGAAGGCTCAAGTCAATGTGCCAACAATTTATTCTGTTAAGATTAACGTGCGATTTAGTAAGTATTTTCAAGGTATTTACAAGGTATTTACAAAGTATTTACGAAGTATTTACACGAGAATTAAATCCCGTCGTCTCTAACGCTTATCATGAGCTCGTAATGAACTTTTACTTGAGTCCTTAATGAAAAATTCCGATGTTCTTGTCAAATTAGAATCCCTTTCTACTTATTTATTCATTTAATGATTGATATTTTTGTGAAAATCTATTTTTTAATATTTTTTCGTACAGAAAATCTCGTAAATGAAACCTGATTGCATCGAATAAATGTTTAAAAGTTACTATTTTTTGTGTTATTTTTCATAAAATCTTCGGAAGGCTCAAGTTAATGTGCCAACAATTTATTCTGTTAAGATTAACGTGCGATTTAGTAAGTATTTTCAAGGTATTTACAAAGTATTTACGAAGTATTTACACGAGAACTAAATTCCGTCGTCTCTCACGCTTATCATGAGCTCGTAATAAACGTTTACTTGGCTCTTTTATGAAAAATTCCGGTGTCATTGTCAAATTAGGATCAACTTTTAGTGGCATATTTATTTAATTTATCATCGTAATTGATATTTTAGTAAAAAAACTATTTTTTAAGTATTTTTTAGTATAGAAAATCCCTCAGGAAGTCCCGTAAAAGGAACTAGAATAATTTTATCGAAAAAATGTTCAAAAAGTGACTATTTTTTCATAAAATCTTCGGAAGGCTCAAGTCAATGTGCCAACAATTTATTCTGTTAAGATTAACGTGACATTTAGTAAGTATTTTCAAGGTATTTACAAGGTATTTACAAAGTATTTACGAAGTATTTACACGAGAATTAAATCCCGTCGTCTCTAACGCTTATCATGAGCTCGTAATGAACTTTTACTTGAGTCCTTAATGAAAAATTCCGATGTTCTTGTCAAATTAGAATCCCTTTCTACTTATTGATTCATTTAATGACTGATATTTTTGTGAAAATCTATTTTTTAATATTTTTTCGTGCAGAAAATCACGTAAATGAAACCAGATTTATTCCATCGAATAAATGTTCAAAAGTTACTATTTTTTGTGCTATTTTTCATAAAATCTTCAGAAGGCTAAAGTAAATGTACCAACAATTTTTTGTATTAAGATTCACGTGCGATTTCTCCAAAACCCTGGGCGGCCGAGTTCAACGAAAAAGCTGATTGGCTACTCCGCCAAGCTCTAAGCCTCCAAAACCCTTGGCGCCCGAGTTCAACAAAAGAACTGATTAGCTACCAGAGTTCAATAAAAAAGCTGATTGGCTACCCCCCAAGCTCTAAGCCCCCAAAACCTTGGGCACCCGAGTTCAATCAGCTTCTGTGTTAAACTCCGGTGCCCAGGGTTTTGGGGGCTTAGAGCTTGGGGGGTAGCCAATCAGCTGTTTATTTAATTGTTCATAAAAAATAATTTTTTTATCGTTCTCCCCAGCGTTGTGGAGGTTAAGTGCTTGGTGGTTAATTTAATTGTTTATAAAAAATAGATTATTTATTGCTCTCCCCAGCGTTATGGGGGTTTAGAGCTTGTCGGTTTATTTAATTGTTTATAAAAAATAATATATTGTATTTCGCGCTTCCTCCTTCAAGATCAAATACGTAGTACCCCTTTCCCGTGCCCCAAATACCACACATTCAAAGCATAAAAATCAAAAACAGTGGCGCCACCACACGCCTCGCGGTGGGCGCGTAGGGTACAAGACCTCATTCCGTTTTCTAGTGCGAACGGTATCACACGTTCAGAGCGTTGCTCCGTGTAAAGTGTGAATTATATTGAAGATCCAGAAGAAGATTTTTTACGAGAGGCATCTCTTCAGCAAGGAGAAAAGGGGTGTATCGTTCTAGACTCGCTCGAGCTGATCGAAGCGAGTGCAGGAGACTATGGTCTTCCCGAGAACGCATACACGGGGCTTTGCCGAGGGCTGTCCGAGGCAAAGCTCATAACCCTAAAAGTCGTTCACGACTCGCTCGAGCTGATCGCAGCGAGTGCAGGAGACTCTGAGTCGTCCTTGAACGCATACACGTGGCTTTGCCGAGGACTGTCCGAGGCAAGCTCGTTCAACACAAAAAGACGTTCTTGACTCGCTCGAGCTTCTCGAGCGAGTGCAGAAGACTATGTCTTCTTGAACGCAATCCACGGCATTCACGTGGATCTCCGCCTGAAAGACGTTCACGACTCGCTTGAGCTTCTCGAGCGAGTCAGGAGACTATGCCTTCCTGAACGCATACACGTGGCTTTACCACTGTCTAAGGCAAACTTCTCTTACTCCTGTGGAAGATGTTCACGACTCGGTCGAGCTGACCGTAGCGAGCGCAGGAGACTCTGAGTCATCCTATGCACAGGCCTACGCATGCATGGCTTTGCCGAGGACTGTCCGAGGCAGGGCTCATAACCATGAATGACACTCACGACTCGCTCGAGATGTGTTCGAGCGAGTGCGGAGACTGCAGTATCTTCCTAAACGCATACACGTGGCTTTGCCGAGGGCTGTCCGAGGCAAGGCCACTCATTCCTGAGCGACACCGCTCGACATGACTCATGCAGCTCGCCGCGGCGAGTAGGTAGGTTAACGTGCTGCCACCATTGCTCAGTTTTACGTTACCCAACGACTTGGCAGTAATCAGTTGTTTTGTCTTGGGACACAGCACGATCGACAAACATTGTCGGGTTTTTTTAATTGTGCAGATTGGTAAAGTATTTGACATCTGCGTTGCTGTGATCGGTCATCGGGGTATCACGAGATGATGGGCATGCGCGGGAGGAGTGCGTGCAGACGTGCAGCGTGGCTGGGCAGTGTGGCCCACATGCTGATTGCTGCGACTCGGTAAATCCGCAGTCCTCACTTATGGATGCATTGAGGTTACTGGGTATGGACTGTGAGGGATGGAGCTATTTTTATATCATATAGATATGGATGCACGATGCGAGCTCCACGTGGAGCTCCATGATGCGCTCACGTCATCGCAGGCGCATGCCGGCACGTCACTCCTCGGTTCCCTTTATACCTAATGTAAAGGGTGGTAAAGGTTCTCTCTATGGAGCTTATAGTTCTCTCGCTCGAACTCTTTAAGGTTGTATACAGTCGGTGCGACAGAGAATGCTATACTTGGCGAGTAGTCACAGGACTCTCCGTCTCTCTCGCACTCGTGTAAAATATGGCGTCCAACCTAAGATTTTAGAGTTTGATGAAGTTTCAAAGACCTCATCACCTAGGATGAAGGTCTGTTTGGATGAATGACTGCGTAAGTTTACGCAGAGAGAGAGAGAGAAAAAAAAAAAAAAAAAAAAAAAAAAAGGAAGTTTTATTTCCCTTTTTGTCATTTACGATCGAAATCAGCATCGATTGATCGATCGTTACGCTCGTTCGATTTGAGGAGCATGAATTCTGACTTTGAGTCTCGACTCTCCCTGTCTGCTGCACTGCACGGCGCAGCAGTGACTGCTCTCGGCTCTTATATTTGAGGCGGGTGCACGCAGCTGTAAGTCAACAGCAATGTGAGCCGAACCAAATGTGAGCCGTGTGCGAGACAACATTTTGGTGTGTGGCGCAACGATGAAGGGCTGTGAGCGCCTGCTTGGATTTGCACACGGCCTACGTAGGTCCATCCGTGGTAGGTCGTAGGCGTGCAGCTGGGTAATCTCTTTGTGTGGTCCTGCAAACCGCCTAAGCGCTGAGCTGTCCAGCGAACAGCGAACTACCTTCGGTGCGGGAGCGCCCGAAACTCGTCCATCAGCTGTCCTAACCTCGTGGGACTGCGGCGACGCTGCTTTATGTAGCGACCAGCGCCTGAACTTTTTGCCGTGTGTGAGTGTGGTATAGTGTGCTGGCTGCAGCTTACCATGCCACAGGTCTTTTTTTTTTTTTGCTTAATTATATTGATAATGATCAATGTTTATTATATGTTGTATTAGCATTGAGTCTATGATTGGCTCAGCGACAGGGCGCCGGCTCGTTTATGGCTTGAGAATTTGTAAGTTGCAATTTGATCTCAGAAAACTTTTCTGGGTACTTTTTCTGGAAGATTAGTTCCAGCTGATCATTATTGAAAGTGTTGTGTGAAGAATGGGAATGAGTGTTTATGGACCAGGACAGAGGTCATGGTAAACAATGGTTTTTTCCCATGAAATATCATGGTTTTTCTATCAAGAGCTACAACTGGTCTAGATAATCTGAGTTGTGAGTGATATGTGAGGTTGTACCTTTTGGAGAATAACAGCTGGTATTTTGATTGATCAGATGATCAATTTTGAGAAGCTGTTGAAGGTCTGTCAGAGCTGTTGGACTCATGATTTGGGCTATATTGGTCAAGACTGCCCAGAATTATTGGGATGAATTATGGTTTTTGAGTGGTTGTTTTTGAAGACAGATTTGAAATTTGTTTATTGACAGTGTGCGGTGAGCGACTCACTGGGACTCAGTTGTCTATGAAGGAAGTGCTTGTGTGTTCAATGAAGGATTGATAGACTCTGGCATAATTTAAGATTCTATTACTGCAATGAGTAAACTGAAGGCTTCATATTCTTGTTTCTGTGAGCGAGAAGTCTGACTTATTGGTCAACACGGATGTCTTCCTACCTCACATAACTTGGATTTTCAAGTATAGTATTTCTGTGGTCAGGCCACAAAGTGTGTTGAAACATTTATTTCTATAGTATTTTTTATACTAGCCCATGATCATATGGAGAGGATTGATTTTTGAAACCTTGCAGATTTTTTTGATAAGGCATGAATTTTTGATTATGAAAGATATTTCAATTGGCACAAGTCAGACTCTTGACTCATTTTGAGTGTGGGATTGTGTGGAATCTATGAGTGATTCTAAGTCAGAGTATGAAGGAAGGTTTGTTTGGTTTTTATTAGCCGCTTATTGGTGGAAGAAGTGAAAGACATCTAAGATGTATTGGCATGATGAAAGAAAGTGCAAGTGAAGATTTTTGGATAGTCAGGACCAAATTTGAGCAAGGACACTGGGTAGGAAATTTGACTTGTGAGTGATACTCCTTCATTTTTTGCATTTATACCATCTCGTTGGAAGATTGATGATTATGAATTGAGGGAATTCTGTCACCAACTTGCATCTACTCTAGCCATGTTTGTACATGGATTTTATTTGGTAAGTTGAGGATAAGCTCAAAAATTACCCTACAGGCAAGGTCATGTGAGATAAAGCTGATTTTTATTATAATTTACCTTTAACTGTCAGTTAAAGATGTAATTGTCTATTATTTATGATTTCTTGATTGATTGATGTTTAACTTTTTCATATTGCATGAAAGTTATTTTGTTATTTTGAATACAACACCTCTTACTTTCTACTGATCCATCGCTTGGAAAGGTTTGATGGATATAACTTTATTGTTGATTTAATTTTTATGGTTATTTGCTTAGTGATTGGTTTTTTGGACTTAAAAATAACAAGTTGATAGAAAGAAAGAAAGAGAGAGAGAAAGAGTTTTTGCTGAGTGTATGTACTTTCACTTGAAAGATTTCAGAACTATTTTTATTTCTTAGCTAGAAAATTGATTGGAAATCTATATACATTTTATGTTCTACCTAATTACCTATAATTATTGAGAATGATTCATCATCAATTGAGATACATCTATAATTGCAGGGATAATCATTAGTGGTGATTAAAAACTGTTATTTGCTCAGTTATTTTTATGAATTCTTGGTCAGACATTGATTGCAGGAATGATTCATGGTTGATGAAATTTTGTTTTTGTTTGAATCTTAACTTGGGAATGATTCTGAATATTTGTTAGGATGATGGAGAATTTAGATAATGGAGATAGAATACTGAGACTATTGATAGTGATAGTTAATGAAAGCTCATTGATGGCATTGATTGCTGGATTATTTGCTTTATTGATCGAATTCTTAATCATAAAATCATTAGTTTGAATTTTTTTTTTTTACTTATATTTTTATTTTTTGATAACTAATAGTGCTGTGCACATAGTTATCGTTGAATATCCACTGTGTGGTAAGAATTGTGGGAGTTGTGAGGATATAACTCAGTTTTATTTAATTTATAAAATCATTTGTTTTATTAATCTGGTTATTGATTTTTTCCATTTTATTGATCAGGTTGTTGGTCAACAAATGTGATTTTTGTGGGATTTGCTTAAGATTGCAAGATTGATTGAGGAAAGACCGTTTTGATTTTTGAAGGTATGGAATAAAACTCCATAACAATTCTAGTTGGATAGAGACTGACTGTTCACTTGACGCGGCACCTAGTGAGATGGACTATTCATGTAATTTGTTTTGTACGATCAAGACTTTGGTAATTTTAAATCTTTTTCAGAGAGTAAGTCTGAATATACAAAGGGTAGTGTTATATTGCAACGATATATAGTTTTTCTATCAACGACAATTGATTATTGACACTGTCGCTTGAAGGATTCCGTATTCACACTTTACTGCCGTAGATTGCTTTAAACGTCTACGTATTTGATCTTGAAGGAGGAAGCGCGAAATACAATTATACAATTGAACGAACTTCAGTGAAGTTCAATTACAATTGTATGAGCGCTTCCTCCGAAAGATCAATCTCCCACCCAGGGTTTTCCCTTAATTTTTAAGAACAATTTTTTCCCTTTGAATCTACGGCAGAGCTTTAAAGAAATGAGGTCTTGTACCCTACGCGCCCACCGCGAGGCGTGTGGTGGCGCCACTGTTTTTGATTTTTATGCTTTGAATGTGTGGTATTTGGGGCACGGGAAAGGGGTACTACGTATTTGATCTTTCGGAGGAAGCGCTCATACAATTGTAATTGAACTTCACTGAAGTTCGTTCAATTGTATAATTTATCGCTTTCCCCAGCGTTATGGGGGTTTAGAGCCTGTCGGTTTATTTGTTTATAAAAAATAATTTATTTATCGCTTTCCCTAGCGTTATGGGGGTTTAGAGCTTGTCGGTTTATTTAATTGTTTATAAAAAATAATTTATTTATTACTCTCCCCAGCGTTATGGGGGTTTGGAACTTGTCGGTTTATTCAATTGTTTATAAAAAATAATATATTTATCGCTCTCCCCAGCGTTATGGGGGTTTAGAGCTTGTCAGTTTATTCAATTGTTTATAAAAAATTATTTATTTATCGCTCTCCCCAACGTTATGGTGGTTTAGAGCTTGTTGGTTTATTTAATTGTTTATAAAAAAATTTTTATTTACCATGTCTGGGGGGCACCATGTCTATATGACTCCACAAATATAAATATGGCTCAACTTAACTTCAGTGAAGTTCACTGTTGTTGACTGAACTTCAGGCTGAACTGCAGTTCCCAACGCTGGCTTTTCCTCAAAGATGATCCCCAGATACTTGTCATCGGTAACCTGGTTGTCTGAGGCCTAGACATCATTTGAAACTTATCAACCGGACCGGATAACCAGGTCACCCGTCGTTGGTGACCTGGTTATCAAAGTCCAGGACATCGTCTGAAAATGTCCTCATATCAACTAGAGTAATTCTAATTTTTTTCGTACTTTTTCTCGTGGATGATCCCCAGGTACCCGTCGTCGGCGACCTGGCTATCCGAGTCCAGAACAACGATTTAAAATATCATCAACACGACTAGAATAATTTCCAATTTTTTCGTTCTGTTCCTCGGAGATGATCCCCAGGTACCCGTCGTCGGCGACCTGGTTATCCGAGTCCAAAACATCGATTTAAAATATCATCAACATGACTAGAATAATTTCAAATTTTTTTAGTTCTGTTCCTCGGAGATGATCCCCGGGTACCTGTCGTCGGCGACCTGGTTATCCGAGTCCAGGACATCGTCTGTAAATTTCATCAACACGACTAGACTAATTCCAAATTTTTTTCGTTCTGTTCCTCGGGGATGATCCCCATGTACCCGTCGTCGGCGACCTGGTTATCCGAGTCCAGGACATCGTTTGAAGATTTCATCAACACGACTAGACTAATTTCAAATTTTTTTCGTTCTGTTCCTCGGAGATGATCCCCAAGTACCAGTCGTCGGCGACCTGGTTATCCGAGTCCAGGACATCGTCTGTAAATTTCATTAACATGACTAGACTAATTCCAAATTTTTTTCGTTCTGTTCCTCGGGGATGATCCCCAGGTACCCGTCGTCGGCGACCTGGTTATCCGAGTCCAAAACATCGATTTAAAATATCATCAACATGACTAGAATAATTTCAAATTTTTTTCGTTCTGTTCCTCGGAGATGATCCCCGGGTACCTGTCGTCGGCGACCTGGTTATCCGAGTCCAGGACATCGTCTGTAAATTTCATCAACACGACTAGACTAATTCCAAATTTTTTTCGTTCTGTTCCTCGGGGATGATCCCCATGTACCCGTCGTCGGCGACCTGGTTATCCGAGTCCAGGACATCGTTTGAAGATTTCATCAACACGACTAGACTAATTTCAAATTGTTTTCGTTCTGTTCCTCGGGGATGATCCCCAGGTACCCGGCGTCGGCGACCTGGTTATCCGAGTCCAGAACAACGATTTAAAATATCATCAACACGACTAGAATAATTCCAAATTTTTTTCGTTCTGTTCCTCGGAGATGATCCCCGGGTACCTGTCGTCGGCGACCTGGTTATCCGAGTCCAGGACATCGTCTGTAAATTTCATCAACACGACTAGACTAATTCCAAATTTTTTTCGTTCTGTTCCTCGGGGATGATCCCCATGTACCCGTCGTCGGCGACCTGGTTATCCGAGTCCAGGACATCGTTTGAAGATTTCATCAACACGACTAGACTAATTCCAAATTTTTTTCGTTCTGTTCCTCGGGGATGATCCCCATGTACCCGTCGTCGGCGACCTGGTTATCCGAGTCCAGGACATCGTTTGAAGATTTCATCAACACGACTAGACTAATTTCAAATTGTTTTCGTTCTGTTCCTCGGGGATGATCCCCAGGTACCCGGCGTCGGCGACCTGGTTATCCGAGTCCAGAACAACGATTTAAAATATCATCAACACGACTAGAATAATTCCAAATTTTTTTCGTTCTGTTCCTCGGAGATGATCCCCGGGTACCTGTCGTCGGCGACCTGGTTATCCGAGTCCAGGACATCGTCTGTAAATTTCATCAACACGACTAGACTAATTCCAAATTTTTTTCGTTCTGTTCCTCGGGGATGATCCCCGGGTACCTGTCGTCGGCGACCTGGTTATCCGAGTCCAGGACATCGTCTGTAAATTTCATCAACACGACTAGACTAATTCCAAATTTTTTTCGTTCTGTTCCTCGGGGATGATCCCCATGTACCCGTCGTCGGCGACCTGGTTATCCGAGTCCAGGACATCGTTTGAAGATTTCATCAACACGACTAGACTAATTTCAAATTGTTTTCGTTCTGTTCCTCGGGGATGATCCCCAGGTACCCGGCGTCGGCGACCTGGTTATACGAGTCCAGGAAATCGTTTGAAAATTTCATCAACTCGACAAGAATAATTTCAAATTTTTTTCGTTCTGTTCCTCGGGGATGATCCCCAGGTACCCGTCGTCGGCGACCTGTTTATCCGAGTCCAAAACATCGATTTAAAATATCATCAACACGACTAGAATAATTTCAAATTTTTTTCGTTCTGTTCCTCGGAGAAGATCCGGCCATGTACCCGTCGTCGGTGACCTGGTTATCCGAGTCCAGGACATCGTCTGTAAATGTTATCTGAGTTCAGGAATAAGTGCTTTTTATCATAAAAAATGCTGAAGTTTCAAACAGTTATTGCAAGTAAATTTTACTCGTAGACCCTGATGTATCTTCAATCTGTAACAATCTATTAGATATCCCAGCCCACTGTATCATCGTTTACCTGGATGTCTAGGTCTAAAAATAATTCAAAGTTACTGAAATTCAATTTTTTAAAGATTTAATGATGAAATGGCATAGCTATTGAAGTAAATTATTAATTATTAGAAATTTTTTTTTTGAACTATTGAAGTATTCAAAGTATTTAAATACCTTTAAATACCTGTAAATCTTTAAATACTTTAAATCGAGTTATGGACCCCTCGAATGAATCTATAACCACAAAAGTTTAAATGAATATGAACTCTGAACGTAGCGCAAAGGTAAAGGGTATATATAACTTATTGTCGATTAATTTAGATGAAGCTTTGACAAAACTTGTTTTAGATAATATAATACAATTGTGCGTGCGCTTCGCTTAGAGAGCTTCAAGGTTTGGCAAGAGGGTAGGTACATCGGTAGATTCAAAAGTGGGTAAGCGCTTACCTACAAAGGTTTGTACAGGATCGAAAACAATAGTATAAAAGATGTTAGTTTCAGGGTAAGATGTTGAGAAAAAAAAAAAAAAAAAAAGTACAACTTACGTTACAAGTTACAAATTGAAGTATGAAAATAATAACAAAGTGAAAGAGGCTACACATGGCTGGAAACTGGTGTCGTAAGATAAACTTCGATATTAATCAAGATAAGTTGATTGGGACAGACCTACGTAGAAAAAGCGTTGATAACAAATGTAAAAGGATGTAGGAAATATTTGTCAAAAAAGTTAAAGAGCTGTGTGGGCTAAATTGTATGAAGATGATTAGTTTCACGATTGCAATTACAAAAAAATTTGAGAAGAACAATAGAAAAGATAGTTTTCACAAAGATGAGAACAAAGATTCAAAGTTAGAGACCAAAGCATGAAAAAAAGAAAAAACAACAGCAAACACCAAAATTTAAGCAAGTAGATTCATATGAAAGAGATAGAAACAATATTAAGCAAAAATCGAGGCAAAAATGTTAAGCGTAGGTTCAAAGTTACAAACGTAATGACAAGTTCGGGTACGGCAGTAGGTACAATGAAGTTACCAGAGTAGTTATCAAGTTTGAAACAATGTTATGAACAAGGTTTGTTACAGGGTTATTTAGAATAGTAAGTACAAGAGGATAAAAAAGATTATGCACAAGGCTAGCTTCAGTGTAGAAAATTAAAAAAAAAAAAAATAAAGAACTAGAGTTAGCATGGGAGTAGAAACAGATGTAGAAACAAATGCATGTGTAGAAGGTTCGGCGTTAGAAGCTTGAGTAAAAAATAGGTAGTAAGCACAAGATTATCAACATATGTAGGAAGTATTGGATTGAGTTGGCATCTACTTGATGAAGATTCATAATATGTAGGAAGTAAAAAAAATCAACAGACGTAGTAAAGAGAGTCGGAAAAAAATACTCAACAGACGTGGATAGTAGCAAGGTTATAAGGCAGGGAAGGTTAATAAATAAAAAGACGAAAATAAGTTGGTAAAAGCATAGAAACAGATGTTTAAAAAAGGATTGAAATAAAAGTATGATCAAAGATTAGAACAAAGTAGTCTTAGAATTAGAAATAAGAGCATTCAAAAAATTCAAACTACAGTTATCACCATGATAGAAATATATATATAAATATGAGCATATTCCTGGGTAAGAGCTTAGTTATAAAAAGCAGTAAGTGCAACGGTAAGAACAAGGGTTGTTACAAGGGTTTGGAGTAAGATGAAAGGTGACAACAACGGTAGGCACGAAATAAGGTGCAGGTGTAGTCACAAGCTATAAAAGTAGAAACAATGGTATGTATCAGAGTAGGTACAGAGGTAGACACAAGAGTATGTGTATAAGCGTAGGTACAAGTGTAGATTCAAGCATAAAATTCTGGGGGGTTGGCGAGCGAAGCGAGCAGGGGGTTACCCCCACTATCTTACTATATTATATAGTTGTTTTTCCTCTCTCACGCCCCCCCCCCCCACGCCCCCAACCGCCCCCCACAAGCCTCTCAAAAAAGTGCTTAACCAACCGTAAAAGTGTACCGAAATATGCTTCTTTCTATGAGTTTTGAATTATCCTATGATTTTCCAATCACGCCCCCCGCCCGCCCTTCCCACGCCCCCCATTTTCAATGTTTTGTTACAAGTTTTGTATATTTTCTTAAATTAATAATTCTTTTTTAATGGTATAATTAAACTATATAAAATTTTAAAATTTGAATTTGCGAGGGAGTGAATCCCTCGTAAATTATTTTTCTTACCTGGCAGTGTCAGGTCACCTGGGAAACAGTGAAATAATTAATTTGTTTGTTTACTTTCCCAGGTGATAACCATGCCGCTTTCTCGCGCAGAGGAAGCCGACCACGTGGCGACGGTCGCCGTCGGCTGAACGCTGCTGTAGCAACACGAGCACACGGCGCGCGCACGACACATACAAACACACATATGTTCACCACCCGGGAAGGCTCTCCCGGCCTAGGTCGCGCATGTACACACACATACACCACACGGGTTCCGATTCTCCGTCGGGGAGTTTTCGGCGACGGAGGAGGTGCGCGGCGCGTGTCAGCAGACGACGCAACTGCGTCGACAGGCGCGTGCGCGCATACTCAACACAGTAGACGCGGGCGTGAGTGTAGTTTATTTTTTTTTGTTTTTGTGCGTTGCGCGGACAATCTGTGCGTGTAGGGGAGAGAGAGAGAGTATGTGCGCGAGGAATAAAGTTAGAGTAGTGAATGCCTCGTGTGCGCTACTTTAATTTTTTTTGGATTTTCGCGCGTAGTATAGGTGGCGTGGCGATCGCCACCGGAAGATTGTAGACGGGAGCGTGATTGGGTGTTGTGGCGTGAATGTGTCTGATTGGTGGACATATGACTGTTCCTCGAGTGTGAATGAGGCTTGGTTAGATTAATTTGTGTTGATTGGCTGAGAGTGTTTGGAGGGGATGGTGAAGAAGGAAGTCAAGTCAGAGAGACGCGGGGAGCGTCACTCTGTTCTCAGTAGCCACGGTGTGAGGTAGTGTTTTTGAGGGTGTGATTTTTTTTAGTTTCTTTGAGTAGATTTTTTCTAAGTTCCCCTTTTCCTATTTTCTTTAGTCGAGTTTGTAGACAATTTTTTTGTTTTCTTTATTTTACAGCTAGGTATGAGAAGAAATCGAACTTTGGGTTATCTCTTATACCGAGAGTTAAAAAAAAAAACCAGAGAGTAGCCATTTTGGGGCAATCAGAGAATTTTCTGGAATTTTTGTGAACGTAAGGTTTTTTTTTGATTTATTTCATTGAAAATTTTATAAAGCATGGTTTTCCGGAAATTTGTGTATTGTACGCGGAATGAAAATTCTATTTGGATATTATTGAAAGTTTTATAAATTCGATCGAGATTTTCTTGGCGCGGCGTCGTTACCCGCCATTTTGTAGACTACTTAATAGTTTTGTTTATTTCCTTTGTTCTCAAATTAAAATTTATTTTTTGTAATTGTAGACTTGATTTTTTTTTAATTCTCTGTAGACAAGAATAAAATGAAAATAACCTAAATTTCGTATTATAATTTATTTCTTCTCTCTCTAGCTCACCAACCATTCCCGGGGGTTTTCTCTCCGTCGAAATCCTGACCCCAGATTAAGGAGTTTTCCCCGAGAGTTTTTGTGAGAAATTTTCTTGTAACGGGAGGGCCCGGGAAACTCCGTTAATTATTTAAGGGAGGCCCTTTTCATAAGAAATACCCCGTTACAAATGGCGCCCGAACATAATTTTTTTTGTTAATTTTTTTTTTTTTAAATTAATCCACGGAGAGTTGGTGAGGAGAGAGGAAGTATTTTGTTTTTTTTCGGTTATTGCAATTTTTTTTATTTTGCTTAGTTTTGACTAAGGGTGTTTTGTTTTTTTTTTTTCCCGAGAACAAAGGGACTTAGAAAATTTTGTAGACAGGCTAGGGACCTAGAAAATTTTTGTAGACAGGTTAGGGACTTAGAATAAATTCGGAAGGGTTGAACTTAGAAAAATTTTCGGCGAGAGAACTTAGAATTTTTTTTAGCAGTTAGACTGAGTAGAATTTTTCATAGGTGGAATATTGAAAAATTTCGAAAAGTTGGACTTAGGAAATTTTTCGGTGATAGGAATTAGAATTTTTTTTCTTTCGCGGAAGTTGGACTTAGTAGAATTTTTCATAGGTGGAACATTGAAAAATTTCGAAAAGTGAACTTAGAATTTTTCTTTTGGCAGTTGGACTTAGTAGAATTTTTCATAGGTGGAACATTGAAAAATTTCGAAAAGTCGACTTAGAAAATTTTTCGGTGATAGAAATTAGAATTTTTTTTTTCTTTTGCAGAAGTTGGACTTAGTAGAATTTTTCATAGGTGGAACATATGAAATTTTCAGGTTCAAGAGTATTGTAGACAATGAAATTTATTTTCAGGTTCAAGAGTGTATTAGACAGTGAAATTTTTTTTTCTTTTCTCTTTTCAGGTTCAAGATTAAGTGTAGACATAAAATATTTTTTTTTTAGTTTCTCAGATTCAAGATTAATTGTAGACAGTGAAAGGAAAGAAAGAAAGGAAAATGTATGTAGTGAGGACACAGGAAGAGTCAGTAGTGAATGAGAAACCTAACAATGAAGAACAAGAATCAAAGACAAGTTATTCAAATCCAGAGAACGATGGCACAAGCAAGAAAATAAGTGAGACGGGTTTGAGAAAAACCATAATTCAACCACCTCTGGAAATGGAAAACTTGTTGATGTCTCCTTTACATGGTGTTCACTCGGCAGGGGAAAACAGTCGATTAGACTTACGTCTGAGAAAACAAGAAGTAGACACGAGTAGACATATAGAAAGATCAATGGACCGAAAAAGAGAAGAGAATTATGAGAGTGAAGATTCGGGTGACAGTAGGATAGAACTAACAAGAAAATGGTTGATAAAGAGAAGTTCTAGAAATGGAAAAGTAGAAGGAAGACAGGAAATAATGAAAAAACTGGACAATGAAAGAAAACAAAACAGACAATACACAAGTAGTGGTAGCGATACAAACGATGATGAGATAATTAGTCAGCGTAGGAGTAATAAGGTTCATTACAGTAAAAAGAATGAGTCATCTCGTCGTCGTGAAGAACGTTATAGATCCTCCTCTAGGGAGAACCACTACAAATCTACACCTGGTCACAAGAGATATAAATCTACGTCGCGGGAGAGACGTCATGGCAACATTAAATCTCGGGAACATGATCACAGTTCTCTAGACAGAAGATATCGAAGGTCGAGGTCCAAAGAATTAAAACAGAAGCATTCATATCGTGGTAAACTGCGAACTTCTGCGACTCGACATAATCGTCACGGATCTCCATCCAGCATTAAGAGAAGAGATTCGTCGTCACGAGAAAGGAGTCATAGAAGAGTCAATAGTAGACTACGAGGCCATCGACACCGATCGTTTTCTTCATCGGAGGAACGTCGTCATGGGTCGTGGATCGGAGGCCATAGATGTGATAGAGGACATAGTAGACGTAGACGAAATTATCGTAGTAGATCCGGTTCGAGAGAATATAGACATGTCTCAAGACGAAATCGCAGTACTTCATCATCAGACAGCCGATCACCGGTAAGACATCGTAGACACGGGTATACACAGTCTGACAATATCAATTGTGTGAGAATATTAAAGGACTGGAATTTAAAATTCTCAGGGGATGAGGCGAAGGAAAACCCAGAACAGTTCCTAAACAAACTAGACAGGTGTAGACGGAATAGCAACATGTCGGACACTCAGATAATAAACGCAGTAGCGAGTGTAATGGAAGATCGTGCGTTAAGGTGGTACGATACAGCGATATTGAAGATTGAAACGTGGCATGAGTTTAAAAAGTCGTTCCAGAGCAACTTTATTGGCCAATACTCACAGTATGAGGTTATGGATGAAATAAGGAATAGGACTCAAGGCAAAGGAGAAACGATCTCAAATTACATCACTTGTCTGGGCGTCCTATTTAAATACTTAAAACGTCCTTTGGAAGAAGACGAACAGATAGAGATAATAAGAAGAGGGTTGCAACCTGAATACAAATGGTACTTGGACAACAAAAGGGTAGACACGGTAGACGATTTGGAACACTACGGAAGAAAATATGAAAGACAGAGAGAGGATTGTAACAGATTTGTAGGACCACCAACCAAAGACAAATGCAGAATACCTATAGCGGCATTTACGAGCACAAAAAGCAAAGTGGCTGCAGTAAATGAAGTGGCGATGGTTAGTGGCGAAGTAAAGAATGCGAAAAAGAAAGATAAGAGGAGAAAAAGCATAGACAGTCCGACTCAAAGTCAGGAGAATGAAGTAGCAGGTATTCAGGTACAAAATAACCAGTTAAGTAACAACCGGTATAACCAACAAAATGGAAATAGACAACAACAAATGAGGCCACCACAACTAGGACCTCAAATACAAATACACCAACAACTAGACCAACAACCCCAGCAAGCTAGACAACAATTAGAACAAGAAAATAGACAAACTCAACAACAACAATCACGACAACAACAAACTCAAAGTGAAGGTAGACCGATAGGTAACTGTCGTAGTTGTGGTGGACCTGGTCATCGGATTTGGGAATGCCCAGATCTATGCTGCTATAAATGCAGAATGACTGGACATTTTGCAAATAGTTGCCCATTGAATGCCCAGGCAACAAGTTGTCAAGTTTGTGGTGCAAAGGGTGTTACAGTGAGAAACTGTGGAAATTGCTCAAAAATGTTAGCCTTGCTGGGAAACGCCAAGGCGGGAGCGTCGGGTGGCCCAACACTCCCAAACAACAAACAGGGGCCACAACAACAGTAGACAACAGTAATGAAGTAGACAGGGAGAAGGAGGTGGACGTGGAACAACAGGTGGAAGAAATGTGGGAGGAAGATTGGATGGGTGAGGAGGAAAGTGAGGAGGTAGAGGAGTTTAGGGAGACAGAAAGTGAGAGTGGGGAGAGTGAAAAATGGGATGTGTGGAAAGTGGTGAATGATTTTAAGGCCAGGAGAACAGGAGCAATTCCTAAGAGTAAGAGTGGGATAAAATGGAGTGAGGAAGAACTAACACCAACGCAGAAAGAGAATAATCATGGTAATAAAGTAGCAGAAGCAGGAGTAGCTGAAAGTGAAAGGACCTGTGAAAATGCCAAAGAAAATGTAGACAAGGAGGTAGACATGAGTATTAGCAGTAGAGTAACGAGGTCAGGAGTAACTACAAGTGAAAAGTTTTGTGAAAATCCTACAGATATCGTTTACAAGGAGGTAAACGAAAGTATTAGTGACAAAGTAGACAAGACAAAAGTAACTACAGGTGAAAAAGCTGGTGAAATTAGTGGTGAAATCGGCGTTGAGTGTAGACAAAGGGATGAAGTGGAAGATATGGAAACGGGGAAGGAAGGTGATTTAGAGGTTAATGAGGAAGAGATAGGACAATTGATTGAAAGGTTGGCAAGTGGGGATAATATAAGCGATGAGCAACTAACACAGATAAATGTTGCAATGCAGAAATTTGTGGAACAAATCGACTGGTCTCCGAATCGAAGGTTTTACAAAGCCCCTACTGGAAGTGTGAGTGAACAAGCTGAAGGTTTTCAGACTAGTTCACGTCAAGGGGGGGTTGAACTGTGCGAAGCCCAGTTGAGGAAGTAGACGATGAAGTTAGTGGTTTAGTGAGAGATAACAGGTTTTTCTTCAAGGTCTTGTTGAATGGGAAACCATTCCAAGCCTTACACGACACTGGTGCCACGGTGTCTATTGTGGGAGAGTCGGTAGCTGAGCATTTTCGAGAGAAACTAAAACCTTGCGCTACAAGTCTCAAACAAGTGGGTAGTGACTATCTCACAGTATTAGGCCAGTTAGATCTGATGATAAGTATAGATGGCCGAGTCGAGAAGATTTCGCCCAGAGCGGTGAAAGGCATCTCTAACGACGTAATACTGGGACAAGACTTCATCCAAGCGTTTGAGATTTGTTGTGACTATGCGGATGGCTCCTGGAAAAGTGGTTCAAGTGGCATACGGCACCAGTTCACGAGGGCTGATGGAGAGTGCGGTGTAACCTTAATGGCAGAATGTGCAGTGGTGAAGGAAACACCAGGAGAGGAAGGACTGATAGAAGACCTAGCCAAGGAAACTTTGCCTCAGAAAGGTGATGGAGATAGCAGGTTTTGCATCGACTGCAGAGATGTAAATAAGGTATCTCGCAAGGACGCGTATGCCTTACCCAGTGTAGACACGGTGTTAGACAAGTTGCGGAAATGCAGGTATATATGTAGGATAGACTTAGGACAGGCATACTTCCAAATTCCCATAGATCCTGCGAGTCGCAGGTATACTTGTGTTTTCTTTTTTCTTTCAGGTATGTGTAGACTAACCTTGTGTCGTCTGGGTATTATTTTCTTTTATTTTATTTTTAGGTTAGGGATATCAGGTCGACGTAAAGTCCGTAAAGTAGTAGACTGTGTTGTCCTGTGTAGTCCGGGGAAGGTGAAAATCAGAATGAATTGTAGACTTATTCTTAATTTGTTGGTTGTAAAACTTGTTCACAGGATGGCGGTAGCAGTCAGCTCACCGGACGACTGGCCAGAGGAGCTCTCCAAAATGTTCGCGGAGGACAACTACCATGACATGTTGGACGAGCTCGTGGCCGAAGAGTGTTTGGCCTCCTTACCGGCGGAGATGCGCCAGGCCCCCGAGGGTGAAGAAACCCCAACACCAACGGTGATTGCCCCGCCAGGTGACCTGCCAGTGGACCTCGGCCCCCTTTCCTTGGACGAGAGCAGGGAGGCTTCGTCGTTTAACGAAGCCCTCCATGGGGTGGAGGTTCTACTTCTACAGGAGGAGGATCATGGACCATGGCAGGTCGTAGACGAGGTGGTCGCTGAAACGGGTGGGGGTTTCGACCCGTTAGCCGAGAGCCGCGCTGCCGAGGAAGAGCTCGTGGCTTACGAGCGGCGGAACGCGGGCCGGGTTGTGCCAGAAGGGGGTGAAACCATGGAGTTCGTGGAAGAGGCACCCCCGTCCAGCGGGCCCAACGACTCGCTCATTCCTTGGGATGAGATCCCGCACCAGGCCACTGTCTCACCGACGGTGACCAACGGAGTCCCGATGGCCTACGTGGGCCTCAATATCTACCCGGCAGGTTACGAGAACGACCGGAGGGAGGAGGCACAACGAGAGGCGGAAGAGACGGCGCCACGAAGGAAGAAGAAGAAGAAGAACAACCCCCGGCGACACCTCACACTAGACGATTACGTCTCGGGGGGGTCCTACCCTTCTCCCCGCCACTCTCCACCTCGCGCTCCTTCCCCAGTGACCCTACCTACCGTACACGAGACCCCGACGACCACGATGATGACGGACGAGCAGCCCCAGGTTCCCGTGGGGCAGGGGGCCGTCAAGCGTACCGTTCAAGGTTCGAGTCCGGTCGCTCCCGCGACCTCCGTGCCAGTTTCGACTGCCACAGAGACCGCGGAGGTGACTAGGACTCCTACTCGGATGGACGTCGACGACCCGCCCCCCAACGGGTGCCTACCTTTTTTTAATCGAGGCCTTCCAGCCAAGCTCGAGGGTCGATTGTTCGGGGGTCTGGCTATCGTGGCCACCGACCCCCACATAGACCCACCCCCCAATTGTTGTTTCGGGTGCTGGTCCCTGAGTCATGAGACTCGCCGCTGCCCCCGTTACCTGGTAGGGCCCTTCTGCGATAACAGCGGTCGCAGGGGTGTTCGGGTGGGGGAGTGCCCTCGCTGTAGTTCAGCGTACCGATTACGCCTGCGTAATCGGGAACGCAGCGAAGCGAGGGCGGTCCTCCCCGTCGATCAGTTTGCGGCCATGTCCCGAGCCAAAAGAAGGACTCGGTGGGACACGCCGGACTCTGCGGCCGGGGTTGTTCCGGGGGGGGGGGGGGGCGTGCAGGGTTCGGGGCCAGCGGTTGGCAAAACGGTTTCGGGGAAACGCGCCCGGGACGGCAACGGGGACGAGCTTGTGAAGGTCGTCGAGGTTCCGGTCGTTCCTTCTCCGGCCGACCTTGTCGACGTTTCGGTCTGGCATCGCCTGGAGCCGATGAATCCGGTTGAGCCCAGAGTATTGAGTGTCATGGAGATATTGCTCATGGCTCAACGGCTCCCGGACGATGTCAGGCATTATTCGTCAGGTCTGGCGGGAGAACGAGCGACTGAAACGTCGGCGACTCGAGTAAGAAAGAAATTTTTTTTGTAGACTTATATTATTATTTTTTTTTTTTGTTATTATTTTTTTTTGTAGACGATATGTAGACGACTGGACTGTAGATGAGTAGACCATTGTGAGGAAAATTGGGTAGACTGAGTAGTGAGTATACCACCCATCTTGTTGTTTGTGGTTTCCAGAGGTGACTGGACATTGCCAGGTGTTTTGTCAGGCGAAACATAACGGGTATGTTTCAGCTTGGCAGGGGGGAGTTGCGAGGGAGTGAATCCCTCGTAAATTATTTTTCTTACCTGGCAGTGTCAGGTCACCTGGGAAACAGTGAAATAATTAATTTGTTTGTTTACTTTCCCAGGTGATAACCATGCCGCTTTCTCGCGCAGCAGAAGCCGACTACGTGGCGACGGCCGCCGTCGGCTGAACGCTGCTGTAGCAACACGAGCACACGGCGCACGCACGACACATACAAACACACATATGTTCACCACCCGGGAAGGCTCTCCCGGCCTAGGTCGCGCATGTACACACACATACACCACACACTGGTTCCAATTCTCCGTCGGGGAGTTTTCGGCGACGGAGGAGGTGCGCGGCGCGTGTCGGCAGACGACGCAACTGCGTCGACAGGCGCGTGCGCGCATACTCAACACAGTAGACGCGGGCGTGAGTGTAGTTTATTTTTTTTTGTTTTCGTGCGTTGCGCGGACAATGTGTGCGTGTAGGGGAGAGAGAGAGAGAGTATGTGCGCGAGGAATAAAGTTAGAGTAGTGAATGCCTCGTGTGCGTTACTTTAATTTTTTTTGGATTTTCGCGCGTAGTATAGGTGGCGTGGCGATCGCCACTGGAAGATTGTAGACGGGAGCGTGATTGGGTGTTGTGGCGTGAATGTGTCTGATTGGTGGACATATGATTGTTCCTCGAGTGTGAATGAGGCTTGGTTAGATTAATTTGTGTTGATTGGCTGAGAGTGGATGGTGAAGAAGGAAGTCGAGTCAGAGAAACGCGGGGAGCGTCACTCTGTTCTCAGTAGCCACGGTGTGAGGTAGTGTTTTTGAGAGTGTGATTTTATTTAGTTTCTTTGAGTAGATTTTTTCTAAGTTCCCCTTTTCCTATTTACTTTAGTCGAGTTTGTAGACAATTTTTTTGTTTTCTTTATTTTACAGCTAGGTACGAGAAGAAATCGAACTTTGGGTTATCTCTTATACCGAGAGTTAAAAAAAAAAACCAGAGAGTAGCCATTTTGGGGCAATCAGAGAATTTTCTGGAATTTTTGTGAACGTGAGGTTTTTTTTTTATTTATTTCATTGAAAATTTTATAAAGCATGGTTTTCCGGAAATTTGTGTGTTGTACGCGGAATGAAAATTCTATTTGGATATTATTGAAAGTTTTATAAATTCGATCGAGATTTTCTTGGCGCGGCGTCGTTACCCGCCATTTTGTAGACTACTTAATAGTTTTGTTTATTTCCTTTGTTCTCAAATTAAAATTTATTTTTTGTAATTGTAGACTTGATTTTTTTTTGATTTTCCGTAGACAAGAATAAAATGAAAATAACCTAAATTTCGTATTATAACTTATTTCTTCTCTCTCTAGCTCACCAACCATTCCCGGGGGTTTTCTCTCCGTGGAAACCCTGACCCCAGATTAAGGAGTTTTCCCCGAGAGTTTTTGTGAGAAATTTTCTTGTAACGGGAGGGCCCGGGAAACTCCGTTAATTATTTAAGGGAGGCCCTTTTCATAAGAAATACCCCGTTACAAATTCATTAATTTTAAAAAATTTAATTATAAGATTAATTAGAAAAATCCAAGTTTTTAATTTAAAAAAAATGAAAAAAAAATTTTATTTTCAGAAAAATTAAATTTATAATGGAGTAATTTTTTCTTTTTAATAAATTGTAAAATTTTATTAAAAAAATTCTTGTTGAACTTTAAATCCTTATTTATTTATTTTTTATTTTTTTTATTCTGTAATTATCATCTAAATATATTCATGTATGTATTCATGTATGTACGCGTGCGCGTACGCGGAGGAGTCTCTACGTAGGCGCAAACTTACCCTTTCAAACAAAAATTTGCGCGTTCGCGCAACTTAGGTGTTCCGCGTACTCGCAAACTAAATTATCCCGCATGCGCGCAAACTTAGGTACTCCGCGTGTGCTCAAAAACTTTAGATCCCCGCGTGCGCGCAAAAACTTCCGATCTCCGCGTGCGCGCAAAAACTTTGATTACGTTGCGATAAATGCATCAATTATTGTCCTTCTAAACATTAAAATTGTGATTAAAAAAACTTCCTAACTCTATAAAATTTATTTTTCACACACGGTGCAAAAAGTTCAAACTTTCTGATTTTTCCCAAACAGGAAGTTTGAACTCCTTGCTTTGAGTTGAAAAAAACATTACACTCGACGCTGGAAAAGTATGAGCTAACCCTTAGCAAACCCTTGACACTCTTGCCTTTGGCTTAGGTTTTGAACACAAATTGTTTGAAAATTAGCTTAAAACCCAAAGAAGTGACCCAAATGTCTAGTCCTAGCGGGTCCTCCTCTCAGGGTTGGATAAGTTTTTTTGGATCATCAATTGCAGAAACTTTGAAAATCGCTTTCTGGTACCGAATGATGAGCAAAATCATCAATAATTTTCAAGTCTGAACTCGAAAAATTTGAGCAGGAATAATTTGTTACTAGAAGTACTTTTTAGCATTTTCTGAGGTTTGAAATATAAATTGTTCAGATTTATACTTTTTGAGTTAAGATTTGAAAATATTTTTCCCTTTAAGTTCATAAAGAGACAAAAACATGCGAGGATACACATGTCTCGGAGTGCAATGGGCCTTGAACACAAATTGTTTGAAAATTATTTAAAAAACAAAAATAATTCAAACATTTTGTGTGGATGATCGAAAAAAGGACCATTTAGAAAAATTATTGATGATTTTGCTCATCATTCGGTGCCAGAAAGCAATTTCCAAAGTTTCTGCAATCGATGATCCAAAAAAACTTATCCAACCCTGACTGACTGACTGTATAAGGTTTTTATTTCGGCCTTGGGGTATAACCCTATTTGGTCGCTTGACAAGTACATCGAGTGATACAAATATATGGTAACATGTTTGCATAAATAGATAAGTAAATGCGCTTAAAATAAGATCACAACGAAGTAAATAACAAAGATATAATATATAATAGCATGTTCTCGTAGGTAGAATAATAAATGCACTTAAAATAGTATATTATAGTACAGGTGCAGCATCGTCACCGAGGCGGTTTTAAGGACCCAACAACGTAGCGAAGCACAACACGAGGTTCTTAATAAGCCCTGTTGACGTACTGCACTCGTACTGCATACTATTTTATAGTACAAGTCACCGAAAACACGCATCGAAGATTTGATTTTGTGGTTAGAGTGACCAGGGGTACTATAAATTAACTTACAACAAAGTGACTTATAGGGCAGGAAACAAAATTTATTAACTGGGTAAGTGTGGCAGGTGCAATAGTAAATCGAATCGAATCGTAGGATAATCCATTCACTAGAAAATATATGACGTTTTCCCGTGCGAGGTCAATTCTATTGTCGTTTAATACATTTTTTTCCCACGCAATGTTAATTCTACTCCCATTCAATATATTTTTTTTTTCCATTTAATACATTTAACTTTCGCCCTAGTATTTTTTTCCGTGCATTTATTTTCTTTCCCGTTTAATCACTTATTTTTCCGTGCAAATGTCTTTTTTCATGTGAATTTGACCTAAAATTTCCCGTGCGTTTGCTTTTTTTTCCCGTGCTAATAAATTAGACCCTTTTCTAATCACCCCCCCCCCCCGCTCCCATGCCCCTTTTTTTACTCATATATTTACCCCCCATTTTTGATATATGTTATCAGTTGCTACTCACATCGCCAATTTTTGATACAAGTTATCAGCTATGTATCTATAGAAGAAATTTAAAAAGTAACTACGAAGCATTAAAAAAATTAACTAATATCCAAATATAAAAGAGAGAACCCAAAAAGAATGTCAGCATTTTATTCGTGATGTGATTGGTTGAAGAACAAAATTTAAAATTTTTATTTTTATTTTTAATTTTTATATTAAAATTCAATTAAAACATCTAGAGAATAGATTTGATGAAAAAATAATTACGTAATCAAGTTTTCGAATCTATCCGATTATAATCATGAAAATAATAGTTATTAGTATTCAAACTGAAACAAAACCAATGAATCTATAACCCCAAAAGTTTAAATGAATATGAACTCTGAACGTAGCGCAAAGGTAAAAGGTATATATAACTTATTGTCGATTAATTTAGATGAAGCTTCGACAAAACTTGTTTTAGATAATATAATACAATTGTGCGTGCGCTTCGCTTAGAGAGCTTCAAGGTTTGGCAAGAGGGTAGGTACATCGGTAGATTCAAAAGTGGGTAAGCGCTTACCTGCAAAGGTTTGTACAGGATCGAAAACAATAGTATAAAAGATGTTAGTTTCAGGGTTAGATGTTGGGAAAAAAAAAAAAATACAACATACGTTCAAAGTTACAAATTTAAGTATGAAAATAATAACAAAGTGAAAGAGGCTACACATGGCTGGAAACTGGTGTCGTAAGATAAACTTCGATATTAATCAAGATAGGTTGATTGGGACAGACCTACGTAGAAACAGCATTGGTAGCAAATGTAAAAGGATGTAGGAAATATTTGTCAAAAAAGTTAAAGAGCTGTGTGGGTAAAATTGTATGAGGATGATTAGTTTCACGATTGCAGTTACAAAAAAATTTGAGAAGAACAATAGAAAAGATAGTTTTCACAAAGATGAGAACAAAGATTCAAAGTTAGAGACCAAAGCATGAAAAAAAGAAAAAACAACAGCAAACACCAAAATTTAAGCAGGTAGATTCATGTGAAAGAGATAGAAACAATATTAAGCAAAAATGTACATATAAGCGTAGGTTCAAAGTTACAAACGTAATGACAAGTCCAGGTTCGGCAGTAGGTACAATGAAGTTACCACAGTAGTTATCAAGTTTGAAACAATGTTATGAACAAGGTTTGTTATAGGGTTATTTAGAATAGTAAGTACAAGAGGATAAAAAAGATTATGCACAAGGCAAGATTCAGTGTAGAAAATTAAAAAAATAAATAAATAAAGAACTAGAGTTAGCATGGGAGTAAAAACAGAGGTAGAAACAAATGCATGTGTAGAAGGTTCGGCGTTAGAAGCTTGAGTAAAAAATAGGTAGTAAGCACAAGATCCTTAACATATGTAGGAAGTATTGGATTGAGTTGGCATTTACTTGATGAAGATTCATAATATGTAGGAAGTAAAAAAAATCAACAGACGTAGTAAAGAGAGTCGGAAAAAAATACTCAACAGACGTGGATAGTAGCAAGGTTATAAAGCAGGGAAGGTTAATAAATAAAAAGACGAAAATAAGTCGGTAAAAGCATAGAAACAGATGTTTAAAAAAGGATTGAAATGAAAGTATGATCAAAGATTAGAACAAAGTAGTCTTAGAATTAGAAATAAAAGCATGAAAAAAAATTCAAACTACAGTTATCACCATGATAGAAATATATATATATAAACATGAGCATATTCCTGGGTAAGAGCTTAGTTATAAAAAGCAGTAAGTGCAACGGTAAGAACAAGGGTAGTTACAAGGGTTTGGAGTAAGATGAAAGGTGAGAACAAAGGTAGGCACGAAATAAGGTGCAGGTGTAATCACAAGCTATAAAAGTAGAAACAATGGTATGTATCAGAGTAGGTACAGAGGTAGACACAAGAGTATGTGTATAAGCGTAGGTACAAGTGTAGATTCAAGCATAAAATTCTGGGGGGTTGGCGAGCGAAGCGAGCAGGGGGGTACCCCCCCCCCCTAGTATATATATATAATGCTTTTTTAGGTACGTGCTTGGTTGTTGTTTTTTTACGTTTGTTGGCAACAAATTTTATACGTTCGTGACGATTTTTTTTCACAGCTGTGCTGATTGGAAAAGTTTTCGCTAAAGACATCGGCTGACCACCGATCTTTCTTAGTTTTTTTTTCTTACAATTCATGAATGATTAGTATTTAAAATTGAATTGATCATGCTTGGCATTTTGGTTTTGAAAAATCAAGAGTTGATATTTCAAGAATGAGTATATTTTCTGAAATTTAGTGATGTTTTTGAATACAGAATACTGATTATTCGGGGTGAAATTATATGAGTATTTTTTGAGTTTTTCAGAATGAATAGTTCATGAATGTGATTTAATGAAACTAAGGAACAAATAAAATCAATGAAGTGATCGATAAAATTTTATGCATGTGTGCTTGATTGTTATTTTTGATTATAAAATTTTGAGGCAAGATTGAGTAAATTTTGAGTCAAAAAAAAAAAAAAAAAAAAAAAAAAAATCAAAAATCAACTTTCATTGAGGCAGAAATTGAAGAAAGTCAATGCGTGCTGTAAGCGCTCGTGCGACCTTCTTGTACACCGTGCGGTTAATTAAGATCACACACATAAGCGGGAAAGTGTGCAAGCGGCACGCAGCGATTTTTGAAAATTCTTGCCAAAAATTAAATTGATCTTGTTCTTAAGCTGTGTCAGAACGAGTGATTTTAATATAAAAGACCCGTTGAGTAATTGAATGTTTTTTTTACTAGATGCGAAGAGGAGAGGCAAGCAAAGCTACATGATGCGAAAAAGAGATACATAGAGTTGTTAGTCTTAAGAAAAGCTTCAGCGTTGCGTACTTCTCGATGCTTTCTTAGTACGGCCTGAGGGATGATCCATGGAAATAACCTTTTAACGGCTGCCCGATTAGATTCATCAGCGCTCGATACAATACAGGCCGTTACCAACACTTGATCCTTATGATCATATCGAACTAGGCTGTGTTCAGAATTAAATTTTTCCGCACGGTTGTTTCTGATTCGAGCAATTCTCACGCGAGCTTTTTCGAGCTTTTGTTCGTAGCTCAGCCCACTGTCATTCCTCTCAGGCATAATTTTAGCCCACGGACGTTTTGGCTTGCGGTTAAAATGCAATTGGTTCGGCGTGAACCCTGTGGTTTCGTGTGGAAATTCGTTCATAGTATATTCGATCAATCCGATCCACGAGGCCCAGTTTTTATGTTTATCTGAAGACAGGGTTCTTATGCACCGGCAAAGTTCCTTGATAACTCGCTCCACGATATTACTCTGAGGATGTTGGACTGACGAAAAAATAGCTTTTATGCCCTTAGATTCGAGCTTGTGGGTCCACGCAGGCGAGGTAAACTGTATCCCGTGATCGGAAGATATTTTATTCATTTTACCATGCGTTGGAATATAGTCATTAAAGATCTTGCTAATTACGATCTGTGTAGTGGCTCGCTAAATCGGGTAGTTTTACGACCTTCGAAAAGACGTCATGAACTGCCAAAATATGACGAATACCTCCAATCGACATGGGTAAGGCACCCATGAAATCGATGCTCGTAAGCTCGTTTATAGTCCGAGGAATAATAAGGCGCGATTTTACTGCGATACTTTGGGTGTACACCTTATGCCACTGGCACGAGTCACAGCGTCGCACGAAGTTCACCATATATTTCTTAAAACCAGGTATGAAAAATCAGGACGAAGGAGTTTAATTTTTTTTGTACCAGGATGACAGTACACTTCATGAGTACTTTTAACTAAATCGGCAATCAACGACGACGGGACGGCGAATTTTTGATTAAAGCCCTGAAAGGTTTTGCATAAAAGCTCACCGTTCAATTTATACCCAGGGTACTCTTCACCCCTTCCCAGCAATCAACGTATTTTACATAAATCCTCATCAACCATCTGCTTCCTCTAAAAATTCCTTATAAGTTTTTTCATCGTCACATTCGGCTCTCTCAAGATCGCAGCCGCTACGAGAGCTTTCGTACCCCGATCGGTCTCCGGGTGGCCCATCCTACTAAGACAGTCCACGGCTATATTATCCCTACCTTTTATAAACTCAACACGTGGGGCAAAATCCATGATGGCTATAGCCCACCGATATAATCAGCCAGACAAGTGTTGACACGAAAAAAGAAACTGCAAGCTCCGGTGGTCGCATTTTATCACGATCTTACCTCCCATAATATAAGTTCAATATTTAATCAAGGCTCACTTACTAGCTAGCAACTCACGTTCCGTAGTGAAGAATGCCTGCTGGACAAGACTAAACGTCTTGATTGAACACGCCACAATCCGTAATTTATTGTCATTGTCGTATTGACATCGAAGCGCGCCCATGCTAAAATCTGAACAATCCGTAAAAAGAACGAATTCCCTATCCCTCACCGGGTAGTAGAGACATGCTTCTTGGCAAAAAAGCTCTCTCGTACGCTCAAAAGCTCGCTGGTGGATATCAGTCCACTCCCATTTCTTTCCAGCTTTCAACAGCTCGTATAATGGCAGCGACTCCTGAGCTAACTGGTCCGTGTATTTCGATACGTAATTACTCAAGCTCCGTACCATTTTAATGTTGCGCGGCGTTTCGAAGTTTTGCAGACCGTCCACCTTCTCCGGATCTATCTTAACACCTTCAGGTGTGAGAATATGACCTAGAAAGTGCAATTCTTTACGAAATAACTTGACCTTATCAAACTTCACGATCGCGCTCGCCTCATGTATTCTTTCAAGCAAACGCTTTGGGTGTGCAAAATGTTCCCAAACCGTCTTTGAAATTACCAACAAGTCATTGACAAAATCCAGAACAATGAGGGGAGTAAGGGAATGAGAAAATTTTGCTCTCGAGTGACCACGCGGCCGCGCTTTTATATTCTCGCACTTTTCTTCTATTTTTACTGTTGTCGGTCATGCTCACTAGAACACAACATAAAATAGATTTCGTAGTTAAATAAATAGTTATTGGACTATTAAATTCAGTTCTCGGCAAGTGGGGTACCTTGCACGTCGGAAACCTCTTCCTGAACCGTTCAATCTACTGATGCTTTAGCTCAGCTTCTTAAGCCTCCTCGTAACAACATGGTACCATACTCCAAAGTCATTCAATTGGATAAAAAGAACAAGTTGTAGTTAAGAACGCACTGGAAAAAACGTCTATTCGTGAATATGCTATTGCGATAAGAAGTATAATTGGTCCCAACAAGTTCTTATCTCTTTCCAGAATTTACAATAACAGTTTTAACGGTGTTAAAGGGTAACAGTCAAATCCAAATCTGCAGTGATTTTTAATTGACATTGAATCCATAGATAATGATAAATAATTACTCCAGTCACGATCGAGCACTCGACCGAGTAGGACGCGTTTGTGAACATAGTCTCGTCTGCTTGTGCGTGTGCTCGTATGAAGAAATGCTGACAGGAGAGACAGCAAATTCCTCCGAGCATTAAATGTGTGCTAATGCTTAATTGCATTTTGATACAATAAATTTATGCAAGCAAAAAGTGGAATATTAACGTCACTCGGTAAACCGTTATCAAGTCGTCAATGTCAGTCTGGATGTGTATGAATTATATTTATCAAATAAACTCTTAAAACAAAATATTTAACATGGTAGCAAGAGCGCGTAGTTTTTGAAAATGGAAAAGTGACTATTTTAAAGTGTTTTGAAGTGAAACTGAGATACCACGTTACTTCGAACGTGAAGAGGCTTGGAAAGAATTTTAAATGAGCCTATTAAAAAAGAAAATCAGTGCTTGAACAAACTAAGCTTGGCAGGTATAAAATTCGTGCCAAGGAAGATTTAATAAAACTTTATGTAAATTGCCACCCCGAGAAATCTTGGAATGTTTTATTAACAATGAACTAAAAAGACTTTTTAAAGGCACAAAGGAAGAAGATACTGTAGTGACAAAGTTAAGAGGTATGTGGTATTTCATAAAACTATTTGAGGTTTTGTCTTTGTTCGTGCATATTAAATGTTCAAGAAATGACTGTAGCGACGAAGGAACGAACCCATCGAACCAACTTTTCTCATCAAATGGGTTTAATAAATGATAAAAATGACTATCGTACTCCATGGTAGATATGTCCCTTAAAATAATACGTGCAGCCATGTCAACCATTCTTTTGCGTTCTTCGGCTCAGTCTTGGCCACGCTTTTCATACCAAAGCTTCAACATCGTTTCATCTAACGCATTTAAAAAAAAAATTACGTGTTGCTAATTTATCACTTTAAATAGAAGTTGATTCAGAAACTTAACTTCTAATTTAGCTTTAATCGTTCTCCATTCGGGACAGTCACCTCCAATTTCTTTGTGGACATCATTTAGAAAAAACTGAGATTCACTGCGATGTTCTACTAGGTACAAGTATAGCTTTTCCATAAAATCAACTGTCTCTTAACGAATAAATAACGTATTTCAAAAAAATGACCTAGAAAAAACCGATTTTTTCAGTTTTTAAGATTTTTTGAGATATTTTACTCTGGAAACGTTAAATTCTTTTTATGTTTTTAAAAACAAGACATAACGACAAAAAAAATGAGCCCTAACACGACTGTCTACTCGGACTTTGATAACGTTTTAGTGATTTTGAAAATGACCCCTTTTTTTTTGTTTACTGAATTCCTCAAAAATTGTTCAATATTTTGTTACAAAAAAAATACCACTGATGAAGAACATAAATTTCTACACTTCTGTCGAATTCATTAAAATAAAAAATTTTTTGTGAATTGTAAATATGAAAAGTTAAGACAAAGTTAATACCTTTGAACGGGATCTTGAACTTATTTTTTTGCCTCTCGGCGCACGGGAGGAACGGCTCGCCCGCGATTCGGAGGCTGACGACGATCTACTACTACTTCTCGTCCTTTTCGATCTATGAGTGCGCGATCTATGCGAGTCCTGTCGGAAGAACGGATAGGTAAGTATAAAATATGGATTTAGATCTAACGCGATAATTAATTTATCGCTTGAATATTACTAAATTGATTATTACCTTTGAACGGGATCTTGAACTTATTTTTTTGCCTCTCGGCGCACGGGAGGAACGGCTCGCCCGCGATTCGGAGGCTGACGACGATCTACTACTTCTTCTCGTCCTCTTCGATCTATGCGAGTCCTGTCGGAAGAACGGATAGGTAAGTATAAAATATGGATTTAGATCTAACGCGATAATCAATTTATCGCTTGTATGTTACTAAATTGATTAATACCTTTGAACGGGATCTTGAACTTATTTTTTTGCCTCTCGGCGCACGGGAGGAACGGCTCGCCCGCGATTCGGAGGCTGACGACGATCTACTACTTCTTCTCGTCCTCTTCGATCTATGAGAGCGCGATCTACTTCTGCTCCTGCATCGTGCGTTTTTGCCAGCTTTTTCGCTTGAATGCCTGCTGGTCTGAAAATGAAAATAGCACTATCAAGATAAAACCCTTATTAAGATAATAAGCTCTATGGTGACATTAAGTGTTGTTATAACTTTACCTTTTGATTTTTGGCCGTGGTCGTGTCCTCGCCGATGGTAGTCTCTTTTTGAGTCGGGTCGCCGTCGTTAATTTGAACTGGATCCACGGTCGTGTTCTCTTTGGCGGTTGGCTCTTCTAGAGTCTGCTCGCCGTCGTTACTAGGATCTAAATTATCGCTGTAGACCTCTACGGGTGGTTCATCTTGATTCCGTTCGCCGTCAGTGTTTTCATTTTGACTCTCATAATCGACCGACTGGTTCAGCTCCTCATCGGCAGATTGGTCCATTTGGGTGAGCTGTTTTTTCTTCTTCATCGACATCTTCTCGGCATGCTGAAAATGAGAATAGTTTAAAGATTATTTAAAGTCATGATAGATCTATCTAGATAATAGCTTTACTTACGCGAGCGGTCTTGTACGTAAACTGGAAGCGACGGCTATAAGCTGAATCGTCGCCGCAAGCCCTCGGCAGCCCAGCGTATTGCCCGTACACAAACTCCTCCGGTATAGGGTAGTCCTGATCTACCGTTCCTTTTTTTTCAGAATTTTGAAACGCTTTGTTCATCATAATCGCGTCCATTGAGTATTGTAAAAGTAGGTGGTCGTAGTTGTACTGTGCGACCAGCTCCGCATGGTCCTTCATGGTCCTCCTCACATGTTTGTGGAACCGTTTTATTGATTTTTCCCTCTTTGTCGTTTCTTTGTGTATTGTTAGACGACTAAAAAGACAAAATATCAAATTTAATAATAATAGATCTAACTTCATAATACGTTTAACCTAATAATAGCGCAAAAAACTTACAGGGTTAACAGTATGCGTTGCTTAAGGAGTGTCATTATTTCATCCGGCAGCCTGTCGTCGCGGTCGAGGAAATTGCTAAGTTGGCCAATTCTAATAAAATATTCTGTTGCCGGCGTTAGGGTGAGCCACTTTTTAATGAGCCCGATGCACTCATTAAACTGCGGGGCCGTCATATCCCGCAACTCAGCCGGCCTTTCTTCCTCGGGAAAGGATGTCTCGCTGACCAACACATCTGAGAAGAGGTTAAACAAGACTATCTTGGCCGTGGGATCTCGAACCTGCGAGAATCCATAAGAGAACTTAGGTAGTCTGTTATTTGAACTCAAGCTACGCATTGCAAGCCTGAAACAATAGACATTGATAAATTTATCAGCATGATAAATATTTCCATATAAAGATCGTAGCTTTTTATAGAGTTAGATCTAACCTGATGACAGTACTTTCCTATTATGATACAAAATTCCAGCCAGCAAAAGCGCGCGATTTACTTACGCTTTTGCTGGCTTGAGTGCAGCGACTTAAAATATATTTTTCAAATTGCTCAAGTGTGATCTACAATAATCACTTCAGCTGGATATAGATCGTAGTTATAGAGTTAGATCTAACCTGATGACAGTACTTTCCTATTATGATACAAAATTCCAGCCAGCAAAAGCGCGCGATTTACTTACGCTTTTGCTGGCTTGAGTGCAGCGACTTAAAATATATTTTTCAAATTGCTCAAGTGTGATCTACAATAATCACTTCAGCTGGATATAGATCGTAGTTATAGAGTTAGATCTAACCTGATGACAGTACTTTCCTATTATGATACAAAATTCCAGCCAGCAAAAGCGCGCCATTTTCTTACGCTTTTGCTGGCTTGAGTGCAGCGACTTAAAATATATTTTTCAAATTGCTCAAGTGTGATCTACAATAATCACTTCAGCTGGATATAGATCGTAGTTATAGAGTTAGATCTAACCTGATGACAGTACTTTCCTATTATGATACAAAATTCCAGCCAGCAAAAGCGCGCCATTTTCTTACGCTTTTGCTGGCTTGAGTGCAGCGACTTAAAATATATTTCCAGCCAGCAAAAGCGCGCGATTTTCTTACGCTTTTGCTGGCTTGAGTGCAGCGACTTAAAATATATTTTTCAAATTGCTCAAGTGTAGCGATATATTACGTTAGATCTAGCGTCAAGTTAAGCTTTTCAATAAGTTTGTAAGATTGGCCACGTTAATTTTTTGTTAAAGCATACTTACTCAAAGGTGTAGGCCATGGCTGCTATTTTTGTTACCACAAGCCACGAGGGTAACTCTATCATGTTTGATAGTCCTCCCATCTCGAGTATCACTTGCGCAAAAGGTAGGTTGCTCGATCTTCTTGCTGGCCGTTGTAGATATTTTTCAACAAGATTCCCGAGTTTCACAACATTCACTTTGTTTGCGGCGTAAGTGAACTTCTTCGTATCAGTAACGCTTGGCGAAAACAGTCGTTCACTTATTTTTTCTGTTGTTGTGAAGTCCTTTGTAACATAAAACAAAAAATCCAACATAACTTGTGGCGCGTTTTCGAAGTACTTTAGGTCCAATCGACCTTCCGTCCCAGACTTTAGGTACTGGACGGAAGGATCGATGGATTTAAATAACTCTGGATTCATTTTTAATTGATCCCAATGATGCCGCGATGACTAAGGTCCGACGATCCGACATCGATGCCAGCGAAAGACCAACTGACAGTGCAGCGCGAGCGGCGACACGCGGCGGCATGCGGCGGCATGCGGCGGCGGTGGCGACACTGGCGGAGGCGGCCATGTTTTTAAAATGGCGTATCCTTCCGGTGCAGTGATAACGACAAAAGCTCGCGCGCAGAAAGTTCGTTGTAATTAGCAAGCGTTTTTTAGTTCATTAAAATGGTCCGAAATCCGAAAACTCGCCGTGGCCATAAAAAAACGAGTAAAATCCTTAAAACGGAAGAAAAAATAAAAGAGGCGCGCCACAAGGGCGTATATTTATTTATAAAAACAGTGAACCCTCAGTACGCGCAAAAGATTGACAATGAAGCTCAGAAAGTAATTAGTGTCACCGAAGATTTAATCAAGAATATCGTACCAGAGAGTGAATTACTAATTAACCCAAACAATGCAGCGGTAAGTATTGAAAAAAAAATAAATAAATATAAAAAATTCTACTTTTCGAGCAAAGCTGATCATATTGTTATAGAGTTAGAGCAATATTCAACGTGAACGATCTATGCTAATAAATCACAATAACATGTTGTTAAATCTATTGTAATAAATTAAATATTTTCTCGCAGGTAAAAGATACACTACTAGCCCCAGTTATAGCTTCGATAGAAAGATCAAATAAGTATCAACTAAAAAAGGTTAAAGAAGTTGAACCGAATTTATCCGTGAGTTTTCTTTTAATATTTTATAAAATTATTTAAATAATTGTTTATTCATTTATTTATTTATTTATTTATTTACTTACTTACTTACTTACTTACTTCTTAATTTTTTTATTTTTATTTTAGGTTAAAGAGTTAGTTGTACGATACGAAGAAATAATTAATCAAAAGAGAGTCGAGGAGGAGAAAACAAAAGAAGCCGAGAAAAAAAAAAGAAGCTCGAAACGGAAATAATTAACGCCGAGAGAATGAAAAGATTACGAGTTATGAAGAAAAAAGAAGCCGATAGAAGAGAAAAGGAAGTGACAATAGAAAAAGTAGAGAAGGCGGCCGAGAAAAGTGCATCAAAAAGGTTGAAACCGCATGAAATTACATCTATGCTTGATAAGCTTTGTTGCGAGGAACAATCGACAACGATCACCAATAAATCGACTAGACCAGATTACAGTGTCAAAAGATCTAACGTCATAACTCGACACAGGAAAGATATTGAAAAGAACAGTTGCGGCGATTCAGCGTTCGGCGATATTGAAAATAATAAATCGACTAGACCAGATTACAGTGTCAAAAGATCTAACGTCATAACTTGACACAGGAAAGATATTGAAAAGAACAGTTGCGGCGATTCAGCGTTCGGCGATATTGAAAATAATAAATCGACTAGACCAGATTACAGTGTCAAAAGATCTAACGTCATAACTCGACACAGGAAAGATATTGAAAAGAACAGTTGCGGCGATTCAGCGTTCGGCGATATTGAAAATAATAAATCGGCTAGACCAATCTACAGTGTCAAAAGATCTAACGTCATAACTCGACATAGGAAAGATATTGAAAAGAACAGTTGCGGCGATTCAGCGTTCGGCGATATTGACAATAATAGTTGCTGTGATTCCGCCGTAGGCGAATCCATCGTCAGCGACTCAGCCATAGGAACATCCATCATCAGCGACCTGAGCGTAGATGGAGATTTTGATTGGAGCACTTGCTCATCGGAAGCGGAATCGTACACGGATATTGACGACAATTCAATGAACTTGGTTCATTTACCAAGAACATCAAAGCCGAAAACAAAAACCGATGTAGCAGATGTTCCCCTTTTCATGTTTCCGGGGGACTTGGAACAGAGTAAAATCATGAGAGACCTGTATCATTGCATACTCCCGACTTTAAATACGGACGAGAGATTTGTCAAGTTGGGAATGGTAAGCATTAAATAGCTCTATTAACATCTTAAATTTTTTTTATTATGTTAGATTGATATAAATAATTTTTTCAGGCCATGAAAGAAGACATGAAAACGGCCATTATTAAAGACTTAAACAACGCGAAAGACGTTGAAATGAACGAGCTGGAGACGAGGCTAAAAGACAAATTTCATCTTAGTGCTCTTGAGGCGAAAGATCTACACACAAGAATTGAGGAATTGACGAAAAACAGTGGCTCGCTAATCGAAAGCTCTTCGGGGCATCTTCGACGAGTACAAAGGTTATCGGGGACCGTAGGTGCCTTCGGGGAGCGACCTCCGAGCTGCACGGACGGTAGTTTACTCTCTTAGCCCTGCCCTCGAAGAGGGCACTAATTTCGTCCAAGTCGACGGTGAAGAAAAAAAGTGACGATAGTCAATGGACAAGGTCCTACGGTGATCGGCATGGTATACCACCTGACTACTCGACCGTTGACTATCGTCACTTTTTTTCCTCACCGTCGACTTGGACGAAATTAGTGCCCTCTTCGAGGGCAGGGCTAAGAGAGTAATCTACCGTCCGTGCAGCTCGGAGGTCCCTCCCCGAAGGCTCCCACGGTCCCCGACGGCCTCCGGACTCGATGAAGATGCTCAACGATCTAACGTCATCAAAGCGTTTTGCTGCATTTAAATTTTCCGAGATGATACGGCTCGCTAATCGAAAGCTCTTCGGGGCATCTTCGACGAGTACAAAGGTTATCGGGGACCGTAGGTGCCTTCGGGGAGCAACCTCCGAGCTGCACGAACGGTAGTTTACTCTCTTAGCCCTGCCCTCGAAGAGGGCACTAATTTCGTCCAAGTCGACGGTGAAGAAAAAAAGTGACGATAGTCAACGGTCGAGTAGTCAGGTGGCATACCATGCTGATCACCGTAGGACCTTGTCCATTGACTATCGTCACTTTTTTTCCTCACCGTCGACTTGGCCGAAATTAGTGCCCTCTTCGAGGGCAGGGCTAAGAGAGTAATCTACCGTCCGTGCAGCTCGGAGGTCGCTCCCCGACGGCTCCCACGGTCCCCGACGGCCTCCGGACTCGATGAAGATGCTCAACGATCTAACGTCATCAAAGCGTTTTGCTGCATTTAAATTTTCCGAGATGATACGGCTCGCTAATCGAAAGCTCTTCGGGGCATCTTCGACGAGTACAAAGGTTATCGGGGACCGTAGGTGCCTTCGGGGAGCAACCTCCGAGCTGCACGAACGGTAGTTTACTCTCTTAGCCCTGCCCTCGAAGAGGGCACTAATTTCGTCCAAGTCGACGGTGAAGAAAAAAAGTGACGATAGTCAACGGTCGAGTAGTCAGGTGGCATACCATGCCGATCACCGTAGGACCTTGTCCATTGACTATCGTCACTTTTTTTCCTCACCGTCGACTTGGCCGAAATTAGTGCCCTCTTCGAGGGCAGGGCTAAGAGAGTAATCTACCGTCCGTGCAGCTCGGAGGTCCCTCCCCGAAGGCTCCCACGGTCCCCGACGGCCTCCGGACTCGATGAAGATGCTCAACGATCTAACGTCATCAAAGCGTTTTGCTGCATTTAAATTTTCCGAGATGATAAGGCTCGCTAATCGATAAATGTTTTGACATCTCATCTTATTAAATAATTTTTTTTTTTATTTCTGCTACAGATTTCGTCCAAAATTTCCGCCGTCCCTGCCCAGGCTTCTTCAAATTTAGGTTCTACAATAATAAAATTAATGAAATCTTCGGTTGTGTTCGCGCCATGGCCTCTCTGTTCGAATTTTATGTATCCAGCTTATGTTACTAGCATTCCTTTTAGTAAAAAAGGCAGAACAAAGATCAACTTACGTTATGTGGATGACCCGTCGATTCATAAAGTGGATGTAAAACGAATAATCGCAGCAGATGGATCCGTGGAACAATTAATTAGTATGTTCAAAACCGTTGTTGAGCAACCCAACGTTGGGCAAATTTATTACGATAAATTATTAACGTTTTATTCTGCGAGTAAGTGTTTGAAAAATTTGGATAAAGAAAATTTCTACACTGATGAAAAAATACAGGCTTTAACGATTGAAGTTGAAAAACATATTAAAATCAACAAATTACACGTGTGTCAGTTAACTAAAAAATTTAACGCCTTGCTTAATGTAACATATGTTTTAGATCAATAAAATGAATGAAATTTCAATTAAGTTTTATTAATTTACTTTCATATATCGTAACATAAATAATAAAAGGATGTAAAAATAAAAGAATCATAAAAATCATAAATTTTGACAAATAAAAATTTATTTCAATAGATCAATCGAGATCAACAACTTAACATGCATATAAATTTATCAAAAATATAAGTTTTTAGAAACATAAGAGTACTAATAAGTCATTCACATTTCAGCTTAATCTAAATAAAGGTATGAAACACTTAAAATAAATACAGTAAAATAAACATAACTCGTACATTATTTAGTTAGATCTATCGAGATCAAAAACTTAACATGCTTATAAATTTATCAAACATATAAGTTTTTCGAAACATAAGAGTACTAATAAGTTATTCACATTTCAGCTTAATCTAAATAAAGGTATAAAACACTTAAAATAAATACAGTAAAATAAACATAACTCGTACATTATTTAGTTAGATCTATCGAGATCAAAGACTTAAAAAGCTTATAGTAACAGTTTATAAGAAATTCACATTCGAGGTTAATTTGAATAAAAGTATAAAAAACTTAAAATAAATACAGTAAAATAAAGTTACATAGTTATATGGTTAGATCAAACAAGATCACAGACCTAACAAGCGTTTCAGATTCATCGATAATATAGAAAAATTAAGATCTTAAAATTATTATTTATTGTCATAAACAATGCGGTATTGTTTTCTTATATCTTTCTGTATGCTTTTATAATAAATTTTACCGTCGGGTGTCATATGACGGCTCTTTTTCAATTTTTTTATAAGTGTAATGGAGTAAAACTTTTCATTTAGACTATTTTTTGCCACTGATGCAGTAGCAATACACTCGATTGCTCTATCTGTAGCAATGTCGGGCGTACTGAACTGTTCCATTATGTAATTCACGTATCCTGGTAAGTCCTTTTTGTCAGCCAATCTTACCTTTGTAGCTGGCGTCAACCTTTGCTCGTCGCTTTTTAATAATCGCACCGATAATTTTGAGTTCTCGTGTACGTTACTTGGGGTGGTGTGAATAATCTCACCGAGGTACCAGCATTTGTTCACTTTCTTCCATACCAAAGTCCCTGATCCTAGTCCAGTTAATGACTGAAAATAAAAATTAGCATTATTTATTACGTACATAGATCTAAACAGAAAATAAATTATTTAGTATATACTTAGATCTAAACAAGCAATAGATTACAAACTTACGTTTATATCGTAGTTATCAAAGTTGTGTTGAAGGTATAAATTGTACGATTCCTCCTCTGAATCCAATGAGCCACCCGCGGGAGGTGTTGGGGGGAGGTCATCAATAATGACCGTATCGTCCGAGTCGTTGATCTGAAAAAAAGGTAAGTTAGATCTATCATCAGTATAAAGGTTGCAACTCGGTAGCGCTGCAAAGTCGAAAAAGTTTACCTGGTGGGTTGATGCGTCACCGCTCTCGATTTCTGAATCAGCATCATCGACACGGGGAGTGTCAACTCTGGGAGGTGGTATTTTATCATGCTCCTCGTTTTCACTATCCTTTGTCTGGCCATCCGCGATAGGTGATGGGTGGAGGGGGTCGTCAATGATGACCTCGTTGTTGATCTGAAAGAAAAGGTAAGTTAGATCTATCATCGGTATAAAGGTTGCCACTCGGTAGCGCTGCAAAGTCGAAAAAGTTTACCTGTTGCGTTGGTGCGTCCGCGCTCTTCTTCTCAGTATCAGCGGCATCATCGACACGGGGTGGCTCAACCCTGGGAGGTGGTATTTTATCTCGCTCCTCGTTTTCACAATCCTTTGTCTGGCCATCCGCGATAGGTGATGGGTGGAGGGGGTCCTCAATGATGACCTCGTTGATGACCTCGTTGTCGATCTGAAAGAAAAGGTAAGTTAGATCTATCATCGGTATAAAGGTTGCAACTCGGTAGCGCTGCAAAGTCGAAAAAGTTTACCTGTTGCGTTGGTGCGTCCGCGCTCTTCTTCTCAGTATCAGCGGCATCATCGACACGGGGTGGCTCAACCCTGGGAGGTGGTATTTTATCTCGCTCCTCGTTTTCACAATCCTTTGTCTGGCCATCCGCGATAGGTGATGGGTGGAGGGGGTCCTCAATGATGACCTCGTTGATGACCTCGTTGTCGATCTGAAAGAAAAGGTAAGTTAGATCTATCATCGGTATAAAGGTTGCAACTCGGTAGCGCTGCAAAGTCGAAAAAGTTTACCTGTTGCGTTGGTGCGTCCGCGCTCTTCTTCTCAGTATCAGCGGCATCATCGACACGGGGTGGCTCAACCCTGGGAGGTGGTATTTTATCTCGCTCCTCGTTTTCACAATCCTTTGTCTGGCCATCCGCGATAGGTGATGGGTGGAGGGGGTCCTCAATGATGACCTCGTTGATGACCTCGTTGTCGATCTGAAAGAAAAGGTAAGTTAGATCTATCATCGGTATAAAGGTTGCAACTCGGTAGCGCTGCAAAGTCGAAAAAGTTTACCTGTTGCGTTGGTGCGTCCGCGCTCTTCTTCTCAGTATCAGCGGCATCATCGACACGGGGTGGCTCAACCCTGGGAGGTGGTATTTTATCTCGCTCCTCGTTTTCACAATCCTTTGTCTGGCCATCCGCGATAGGTGATGGGTGGAGGGGGTCCTCAATGATGACCTCGTTGATGACCTCGTTGTCGATCTGAAAGAAAAGGTAAGTTAGATCTATCATCGGTATAAAGGTTGCAACTCGGTAGCGCTGCAAAGTCGAAAAAGTTTACCTGTTGCGTTGGTGCGTCCGCGCTCTTCTTCTCAGTATCAGCGGCATCATCGACACGGGGTGGCTCAACCCTGGGAGGTGGTATTTTATCTCGCTCCTCGTTTTCACAATCCTTTGTCTGGCCATCCGCGATAGGTGATGGGTGGAGGGGGTCCTCAATGATGACCTCGTTGATGACCTCGTTGTCGATCTGAAAGAAAAGGTAAGTTAGATCTATCATCGGTATAAAGGTTGCAACTCGGTAGCGCTGCAAAGTCGAAAAAGTTTACCTGTTGCGTTGGTGCGTCCGCGCTCTTCTTCTCAGTATCAGCGGCATCATCGACACGGGGTGGCTCAACCCTGGGAGGTGGTATTTTATCTCGCTCCTCGTTTTCACAATCCTTTGTCTGGCCATCCGCGATAGGTGATGGGTGGAGGGGGTCCTCAATGATGACCTCGTTGATGACCTCGTTGTCGATCTGAAAGAAAAGGTAAGTTAGATCTATCATCGGTATAAAGGTTGCAACTCGGTAGCGCTGCAAAGTCGAAAAAGTTTACCTGTTGCGTTGGTGCGTCCGCGCTCTTCTTCTCAGTATCAGCGGCATCATCGACACGGGGTGGCTCAACCCTGGGAGGTGGTATTTTATCTCGCTCCTCGTTTTCACAATCCTTTGTCTGGCCATCCGCGATAGGTGATGGGTGGAGGGGGTCCTCAATGATGACCTCGTTGATGACCTCGTTGTCGATCTGAAAGAAAAGGTAAGTTAGATCTATCATCATTATAAAGGTTGCAACTCGGTAGCGCTGCAAAGTCGAAAAAGTTTACCTGTTCAGTAGCAACGTCCTCGCTCGTGTTTTCAGCATCATCATCAACGAGGGTTGGGCTGGACGGTGGAGCAATAAGTTTTTTCGTCCTGTACCTATTCATACTTGCTCTTTTTCGTTTCTGCGAAAATGAAGAAAAAAGGTAAGTATGAAAGTTAAAAGTTTGTATCGAATCAAGTAGCGTTGAAAAGTTGAGAGAGTTTTACAAGTTTTAGAAATTTATCCATTATATTATCCACGATTTTCACAGGGGGCGTTTTCGGGTCGTCCGATGGTATGGTCGAGTTGGAGTCTACAACGGTGCTGGTGGCCGCTGGGAGCTCATTGTTGAGCCAATCATCGACTTTTTTATTCGTCGGATAGACGAATGTTGCCGGAAGTTTACATCGTTTGGTCTTTGAAATACGGGAGGAACGGCTCGCCCGCGATTCGGGGGCTGAGGATGATCTACTCCTTCTCGTCCTCTTCGATCTATGAGTGCGCGATCTATGCGAGTCCTGTCGGAAGAACGGATAGGTAAGTATAAAATATGGATTTAGATCTAACGCGATAATCAATTTATCGCTTGTATGTTACTAAATTGATTATTACCTTTGAACGGGATCTTGAACTTATTTTTTTGCCTTTCGGCGCACGTGAGGAACGGCTCGCCCGCGATTCGGAGGCTGACGACGATCTACTACTACTTCTCGTCCTCTTCGATCTATGAGAGCGCGATCTATGCGAGTCCTGTCGGAAGAACGGATAGGTAAGTATAAAATATGGATTTAGATCTAACGCGATAATCAATTTATCGCTTGTATGTTACTAAATTGATTATTACCTTTGAACGGGATCTTGAACTTATTTTTTTGCCTCTCGGCGCACGTGAGGAACGGCTCGCCCGCGATTCGGAGGCTGACGACGATCTACTACTACTTCTCGTCCTCTTCGATCTATGAGAGCGCGATCTATGCGAGTCCTGTCGGAAGAACGGATAGGTAAGTATAAAATATGGATTTAGATCTAACGCGATAATCAATTTATCGCTTGTATGTTACTAAATTGATTATTACCTTTGAACGGGATCTTGAACTTATTTTTTTGCCTCTCGGCGCACGTGAGGAACGGTTCGCCCGCGATTCGGAGGCTGACGACGATCTACTACTTCTTCTCGTCCTCTTCGATCTATGAGAGCGCGATCTATGCGAGTCCTGTCGGAAGAACGGATAGGTAAGTATAAAATATGGATTTAGATCTAACGCGATAATCAATTTATCGCTTGTATGTTACTAAATTGATTATTACCTTTGAACGGGATCTTGAACTTATTTTTTTGCCTCTCGGCGCACGTGAGGAACGGCTCGCCCGCGATTCGGAGGCTGACGACGATCTACTACTACTTCTCGTCCTCTTCGATCTATGAGAGCGCGATCTATGCGAGTCCTGTCGGAAGAACGGATAGGTAAGTATAAAATATGGATTTAGATCTAACGCGATAATCAATTTATCGCTTGTATGTACACATTTCAGATTTTCCAGTTAATATTTTCAGTATAAACTTTTTGAGAGTCGAGTGCAATATAACCACGGGAGCTTACATAAATAACAAGAAAGTTCACACGATTCACGAATTTTTCCCTGTCGAGGATCCCGGTTTCAAAATCATCGAAATTCCCTCGCAAGTAATTTATTTACCGGTGTCTGTCAAGTGTATGGATCACATTCAGTTGCGTATTGTCGATCAAGACGAAAGACTAGAAAATTTTCGAGAAGAAGAAATAACTATTCGCCTGCATATAAAATCATCATAATGGGAATCGAATACAATGGTAAAGGATTTCAAACAAGAGATTATCAAAGCACTGCATCATGCGGTTCTTCAATCAGTCGTCGACGAACAACCAAAGCGTTAACATGGCAGAACATCCAGTTTCTCAAAAGTCTAGGACTAAAAATAGTTCCTGGTGGAAAATAACTTGTATATTCTTTTGCTGTTGGAAAAATGGAAGACATTCTAAACATTCAGAGTCCAGTCGCGTTCGATGAAAGTATCTCCCACTACGAGATGCATGCTCATCAGCCGTATACCGCGACTAATTACAACAACAACGACGAGATTCGTATAACAATTCAACATCAAGATTTGTGTTTATTACCATGTCGCAGTGTACTTCACATCTGCGGTCGTCTTTTTGATACCGATACAAGTAAAAAACCAGAAAAAACAGAATTCGTTAACAATGGCATCTGTTACTTATTCGATGATATCCGTTTGGAGTTGAACGGAATCGAGATTGATCGATGTAAAAATGTCGGTCTCTCCACTCTCATGAAAAATTGGCTCTCGTTCAATCCTAATCAGACTTTACTCGCGCAAAATGCCGGTTGGTTCGGTCTCACGGAAAAGCCTCAGCTTGTAAACGACGATGGTTACTTTGACTTTTTCATTCCTCTCAGCATGATACTTGGCTTTGCCGAAGATTATCGTAAAATTGTAGTCAACGTTAAGCTCGAACTAATTCTCATTCGATCCAGAGACGACTTAAACGCCATCATTCAAACAAAGACCAACACGACCGGCAATGATACTTTTGAAACTGTCAGTATTCAATTGACAAAAATCGAGTGGCTTATGCCTTACGTTTTGGTCTTGGATTCCCGCCGAGTAGGCTTGCTCAAATTTCTCGAAAAAGATCGTCCAATCACAATGAGCTTTAGATCAAAAGAATTTTTTGAGTATCCGTTACTTCCCGCAACTTCCAAACATGTTTGGACTGTAAAAACTTCAAATCAACTCGAAAAACCTCGCTATGTCATCCTTGGTCTACAAACCAATCGAAAATCTCTCAACACGGCAAACGCCGGTCAATTTGATCACTGCAACTTGAGCAACATTAAACTCTTCTGGAATTCTCAGTACTATCCCTACAACAACTTGAATCTCAATATTGCAAAGAACGAGTACGCGATCATCTACGACATGTACGCTTATTTTCAAAACTCATGCTACAGTAAAGATCCCGAACCTACTCTTAACAAGTCACAGTTTATCGAGAAAATTCCTCTGATAGTCATAGATTTCTCGAAACAGAACGAGTCACTCAAGAGCGCACCAGTAGACGTTCGGTTGGAGATCGAATCAAGAGACAATTTTCCAGCTGGAACCTCTGCATACTGTATAATCCTACATGATCGAATCGTTCAGTACAATTCAGTGAGTGGAGATGTTAAAAAACTAGTATAAAAGAAAAAAATTAACACTAGAGCGATCATTAATCGTCAAGATGAGGTACGCCGTGGACATGCTCGGCTTCTTACAGCCAGGAAGCGTTATCAAACAAGGATGAGATATCAGAAAAGATCACGATTACATTATCAAAGAGTTGGCTATTACTTCACTCAACGAAGGCACAGACCCAAAAGTTTTTCTGTTCAAAGAACCGTATCCCCTGAGCCGTCTCACTAAAACTTACAAAGACATCAATAGTAATTTAGAACGTAATTATCACGGCCTGAGTTGGGAATCGGGTCGCGAACCTTACAGATCGATTGGCGATATAGTTCACCAGTCTTTGGAAAAGGCCACAGTAGTTTACGTTGACGGAGCAATGCAGAAGAAAAGGTTGGAGCGCTTTAGATTCAACGTCAAAGACGTTGCTGCGTACGCATACCCACCGATGGACACCATTGAAACCGCATGCGAGTATCACAGGGACAACTTTAGATGCGCTCTCCGAAATGTAAAGCAGTTGAAAAAATTCATCAATAAAAGCGAAGCTCTCGAGGAAGCCATGGAGTGGATATAAAAACGAACATTCACATCAGTTTTGGTCATTACTCAGTCATCATGGGTCAAGAACAGAGCTCCTCTGGCTATGAAAGAATGAAAGATGAAAAGTCCTCGGGTTTCAAAAGTTATTCTGAAGAAAAAAAAGATGAGCAACATAAAAGCTTTCAAAAGCTTCAAGAAGAATTAAAAAACTTATGAGAAGAAAAATGAAAAAAACATTAAATTTGAGAAAATTAAAGAAAAAGAAAAAAATTTAATTGAATTGTAATTATGTACCATAGTTTCAAGTAATTAGTAATAATGTATTATAGTCTAAAGTAGTTTTTAATAAATGATTATTTTTGAAATTAACTGCTTTGATTTAAGTACCCCTCCTGAATCATTTTTGTAAATAAATTTAAAAATAATTCTTCATAATTTTTGTAAATAAATTTGAAAATAATTTTTATTAAATTTAAATAGTTTTTTTCATAAATAATTTCACATAAATTTACTCACAAGTCTACAGCTCACAGCGAAGTGAATCCCCGCGAGCAGCCGCAGGTACCTACATTGCCTCGGATTGGGGATATATTACGGAGGGGTATAATACGGCCGCTGGGTGTAGCGGTGCGGCCACTCGGTGCAGCTGCGGGGTGTAGTACGGCCGTTCGGTGCAGCTGCGGAGTGTAGTACGGCGGTGCAGCATCACGGTCGGCTGGTGTAATACGGCGGGTGTAGTGCGTCGGATGGTGTAGTACGGCGGAGGTTTCATCCGGGTTATTTGAGGAGGATCGCCCTGGGTTATCTGAGGGGTGCTCTGGAGGAGGACCACCCCGGGTTATCTGCCGAGGACCGCCCCGGGGTTATCAAGGGGAGGGAGGGGTGGAGACCTTGGGTTATTTGAGGAGGATCGCCCTGGGTTATCTGAGGGGTGCTCTGGGGGAGGACCACCCCGGGTTATCTGCCGAGGACCGCCCTGGGGTTATCAAGGGGAGGGAGGGGTGGAGACCTTGGGTTATTTGAGGAGGATCGCCCTGGGTTATCTGAGGGGTGCTCTGGGGGAGGACCACCCCGGGTTATCTGCCGAGGACCGCCCCGGGGTTATCAAGGGGAGGGAGGGGTGGAGACCTTGGGTTATTTGAGGAGGATCGCCCTGGGTTATCTGAGGGGTGCTCTGGGGGAGGACCACCCCGGGTTATCTGCCGAGGACCGCCCCGGGGTTATCAAGGGGAGGGAGGGGTGGAGACCTTGGGTTATTTGAGGAGGATCGCCCTGGGTTATCTGAGGGGTGCTCTGGGGGAGGACCACCCCGGGTTATCTGCCGAGGACCGCCCCGGGGTTATCAAGGGGAGGGAGGGGTGGAGACCTTGGGTTATTTGCGGAGGAACGCCCCGGGTTATTGGGGGAGGGAGGGGGGATGCGGTTTATTTGCGGAGGAACGCCTCGGGTTATCGGGGAAGGGAGGAGGGACCTTGGGTTATTTGCGGAGGAACGTACCGGGTTATTTGCGGGGGAAGTGGGGACCTTGGGTTATTTGCGGGGGAAGTGGGGATGCGGGGGATCTCTCATTGTTTTATCTACTATCTTTATCTTGCTCCCTGCCCCTTTCCAGCTTAGATATTTTGGTCTTTTCTCCGTCCACCATTTCCTGTAGTCTCTTGCTGGCCTCGATTCTCTCATTTTTCTTGACCTTTCCCTTTCCCTCCTTTCTTGAATTCCTCCCTCCATTTCCCAAGCGCGTCTTCCCCATTGTCCGTTTCAGCTTCCTATGCCAACCTCGTTGTACCCCCTTCCTCTAACATTTTTACCATTGCCTTCCCTCTTTTCATGTTCTCCCATTCCTCTTCCTCCATTTTTCTGCGGCAGTTTCTCAGGAGTTTATTCTCTGTGTCTCCTTTCATTTTCTCTTGGTTTTTTATCGCCCTGTATCCCGCCTCGATGCATACAACATCTAGCTTCGTTTCCTCCAGGATAATGTATTTGGGGATGTATCTATTAAGACCCAGGGTCCACCTGATGTATCTTGCTTATAGTGCTTCTAACTTTTCTCTTACCTCCTAACCCCATATTTCCACCCCGTACATAAATATGCTTTTTACTGGCACGTCGAATAGCATCATCCTCCTTTCCCAGTCCCTTCCAAATTTCCTCTCTCCTATGCCCGATATCTGTCCCATCACTGCTGCGGCCTTCCTTGTCACTTCCCTGATTTGTGCCTCATCTCCGTTGTTCTTCGTGACTGTGTAGCCCAAGTATTTGTACTCCCTCACCTCCTTCAAGTCTTCTCCTTTCCATTTCCATGTCCTCTTGCCAAAATCTCTGTCCCTTTTTCCAAAAACCAGCACCTTAGATTTCTTTACATTTAATACCAGCCCCTTCTCCTCCAAGTACTTCGCAAAGCTTCATAGCATTCTCTTCAGTTCATTTTCCTCTGTTGCCAGGATTGCCATATCATCTGCATATGCCAGTGAGTAGTATCTTCTCCTTCCCACCTTAACTCCCCCGTTTCCTTTAATCTTCAGAAAATTTTCCACATCCACGATTGAAATCATAAATAGTAGGGGATTTAGTAGGCATCCCTGCCTCAGGCCTTTCTTCGTCCAAAATTTTCCGGTCGGTTGTCCCTTCCTTCTCACTCTGCACGATGTTTCATCGTACAGTCTCTCCATCATCATTACTAGTCTCTCGTCCATCCCATATCTTCTCATGATCTCCCATAGCTTCCCTCTATCTACCTTGTCAAATGCGGCTTTCAGGTCTGCGAAGAACACGTACAGTCTCCCGTTCTTCTTGTTCATCTCCTTTTCCACGGCCGTTTTCAGTGCAAATATATTGTCCATCTCGCTTCTCTTCTTTCTGAAACCTGCTGGCGTTTCTGGAAATATATCTAGTCACTCCACCTCTTTCCTAAGTTTCCCTTACAGTATGTTGGCTAGGATCTTGTACCCGGTGTCCATGAGCGTGATACCTCTGTAGTTTTCCACCTTACTCTTGTCCCCTTTTTTGAAAATTGGGTATATCCAGCCCTCCTTCCACCCTTCTGGCACTTCCCCTCCGTTGCATGTTTTCTGCAGTACTGTCCTTAGTTCCTCCAAAGTTTTTCTATCCGCGTAGAGCCAGGCTTCGTTCTTTATTCCATCCTTACCAGCAGCTTTCTCCCTTTTCAGTCTCTTGATGGCCTCACTCAGTTCCTCCTGTGTTATCTGTATCTTCCCACTCTCTCTAATCTCTGACTCCTGCGTATTCTCGCTCTCCTTCTTGTCCTTACCCTCTCTCACCCTCTCTCCCTCCAGCAGCGATGAAGTCTTCTAACCATTCCCTTTCACCTATATCTTCCCCTTCGCAAGTCTTTCACCCTCTCTCTTTCTTGACATATTTTAGCACCTCCTGCCTGTCTTCAGTTTCCATCACTTTCCTTTGTTCCCTCTGTTTCTCTTCTTCCTCTTTCCTTTTGCATAGCTTGGTATGTTCTCTCTTTAATAGCAGGTATTTCTCTTTCTCCAGATTTCCTTTCAGCATTTCTCTCAATTCTCCGTTCAACCGCGTTTTACTAATCCTGCGTTCCCTATCCCACCATGTCCTCGTGCCGATCACTGTCTCCCTTACTTTGACTTCCTTCCTGACAATTGCCCTCTTTATTTCCTTCGTCAGCTCTTCCCATTTCCTTACTCCTGCTTCGACCTGCCCACTTCTCCCTTCTCTCAGGTTTCTTCCGTATTCCTTAATTCATTCCTTTGACCAATCTTACTTGTAAATTATCTCCTTCTCTCTACTTTGTGTTTCGTTCCTCTTTCTGAATAGTGTGATTTCAATCGGCCTGTGATCTGACTCTGTCCTTGAACCTATCTTCATTTCCTCCTCGGCCTCTCATGTGTTTTCGTCACAAAGCACATAATCGATCACTGAATACCCTCCCTTGCTGCCTATGTAAGTCATCTCCCCCTGTTCATCCCCCTAATGTTTCCGTTCATGACCGCCAGCCCTCTCCCTTATATCATTTCCAGCAGATCTTTCCCCTGTCTGTTTTGAATTCCGTCTTTCGATCTTCTTTCCTCCACTTCATCCTCCTCGTAGATCCACGGAATGTTGCCTTCCCTTGCTGTCCTGGCGTTAAAGTCTCCTCCTACAAGTAGCTTTGCTTTCCTGTCTTTGTCCATCTCCTCTTCGATTTTTTCCAAAAAGGGTTTTCTTCCTGTCCTGTTGTAGGCCGATATCACTCTTTACTTTTCATTTTCTATCTTTAAGTCCAGACTAATTATGCCCCCCCCATTTGTCTTCAATCTCCCCTTCATAGGTTTCCTCACTCCCGTCAGCATCCCTCCCGACCCTCTGCCCTTCTTTCTTTCCCTGGTTGCTGTCTGCATCGTCCACCTGTATTCCTTCGACAGTCTTTTCTGTGTCTTTGTAGCACTCTGTGGCAAAAATTCGTAGCAGCCACACCACCAACCGTGTGGCTGTGTCGGTTTTTTGGAATAGAGCAGACGCAATTTTTTTTCCACACAGGTTCATATTTATAAAAATTAGGGAGTAAAATCACTCAAAAAATTTGTTTTCAGCTGTAAATATGAACATAAAAATAACAATAGAATTGGTAAACTACATTAAAAACTTCTACAAAGCCATTTATTTGATGCTTCGAAATATGCGTCGCAGCAGGTTAGGTGCCGTCAGCCCGCGCCAGCTGCTGCGACTCAACTGACTTGAAGTTAGTCACACCTATGAATATCAGCTGAGCACCGACTACTTTGTATAGACTCTTATAAAAACTTCAAGTTGCTAAATATAATTAAACAATTACATTTTCAATAAATAAATTTAACGTAATTTTGATTTTTTGCAAACCAAAAATTAATTTTGAAGCAATTAATTTTTGTTAACTTTAATTTTAATACTAAAAATATTAAATTAAAATTGCCTTATGATGTTAAGCTTCGATTTTGTTTACTCATTTTAAAAAGTTAGTTTTTAAGATTAGTTAATTATTATAATTTTGTTATACTTGAAAAGAGTATTAATAATTTTGAAATTAATTTTTTTGTTTATTTTTTTCCTCGTAAAATATAAAACTGTATTAAAAATGTTAAAATTAATATTCTCAAATTTGATTGAATAAATTGATTTTGTTTTTAATTCGTAAGTTTTTTTTTATCAAATTTTAAAAATCCTTGAAAATTTCTCTTACTTCTTTGAAAATTCTTAAATTTTTCACAACTTTATATGTAAAAGTTATAAATTTTATCTTTTCTAATAGATGAACTTTCATTAAATTTACTAAAATTTTATTTATTTATTCATGAAGGGACAGGGTGCAAATAAAAGGACACAGGGTTTTAGAAGGAACTCAACTTTATTTTAACCTCGGGGTAGACACATGTGCATGGTACAGCGTCAGCACGGATACTGAAGTGAACAGCGCTTACAGCGCTGGTGACGCACACACACACACACACACACACACACACACACACACACATATATATATATGTTAGCACTGATGCTTGTTTCTCACATCAGTCCCAACACTCCCTCCTACAAGCATTAGATCTTACTTGCACATGAACGCATTATTATTATAATATCAAACAAGTAATTAATTCAAGATTAGAATAAATACATAATTAAAATAATAATTGAATATGATAAAGTATTTCAATATTTTAGTCAGACACAATGTCCATTTCACACAAAAACACTAAGGTTGTTTTTTTTTTTTCTTTGTCTGCGTTCGGGTCTCACTTGTGCGTGACTATCATTAAAACCTTCAATTTGAGACAGTATTTAACTCGAACTCGGACTCGGACTCGGATTTAATTTAATTCGTTGTAGACTCGTACTGCCATCAAAACTTAGGACTTGTTCAGACCTGAAACAAATTAAAATAAAACACAAACATTAGATTCATATTTAACTCGCATACTCAAATTACTATTTAAATTATTAATCTTGCTCAGTTTAATAACGCTGCTCGGTGTTTTCTGAAATCGCCCCTATCTAGTGGTTTGGTAAAAATGTCAGCAGTATTATCATGAGTATTTATCTTACGAACTAAAACTCGACCCTCATGTTGACACTGCTTTACAAAATCACCATGAGCCTCGGACATGCGTTGACGGTTACCCGTTCGCTCTCGAATTTCAAGATTTTTCTCAATTGTCTCGATACTCTCGTCGTAGTGTTTCAGCTTGTGATATCCTTCCTTTTGACTGTTGTCCAGGGCTGCCTGACTGTCACAATGGATTACAACGGGGTAGAATGTAATTCCAAAAATGTCTCGAAGAGCCTTGTCCATAGAAATAATTTCGCTGCATACTTCACTAAGTGCCAGGTATTCAGCATCGCATGAAGATTGTGTGACCAATCGTTGCATATGGCTTCTCCAAGAAACTGTATCATTGTACAACTTGATGACGTAACCAGATGTCGACTTAGAACCTTCGCAGTCCAATAGGCTCGCATCTGTCAGAGCTCTCATATCATTAGACTCTCTTTGGAACTTGAGTCCCATATTCAGAGTGCCTTTCAGATATCTAAATACTCGTTTAACCTCGTCCCAATCTCGCTCGGTAGGATTTAGCTGTTTCCTTGCTAGGGTACTAACAGCATAGGCGATATCAGGTCTTGTTGATCCATCACTAGCTAAATACAACAAGCTTCCGATAGCCTCCCTGAATGGCACTTTCATTTTAGGTGTTTCAGAGTCCTTGGTCTGTTCAGAACTCTTAACTCCTCTCATCTCCTGGTTTTTAACTTTTCTCGAAACCATTGGAGTGTCATATGGCGCAGACTCTTTGAGATTAAATCGCTCAAGTATTTTCTCAGTGTACTCGGTTTGAGATAAACTCATCACTCGATTTCTTCTATCTCTCGTAATTTTCATACCTAGAAAAATATCTGGCTCACCCAGATCTTTCATTTGGAACGCTTAACTCAACTCTCTTTTAATCTCATTAAGTTTTTCTAAACTATTGCTCGCAATAATTAGATCATCTACGTATAAGACAGTAAAAGCAAATTTATCTAGCTTTCTCCAAGTAAATAAGCATGGCTCGTTCAGGTCATGCTCGTGACCTAATTTACCAACTTCCTCAGTAAATCTCTTATTCCATCTCTTAGGGCTGATTTTAAGTCCATAAAGAGATTTCTTAGGTTTACATATGTGAATTTTCCTGAGGACATCATCACATTCAACTCCTTCTGGAATTTCCATGAAGATATCATCCTCAAGAGTACCATTTAGGAAAGCCGTCTTTACGTCCATTTGGCAAGCGTGAAGATCGTGCTTGTTAATCACTGCCAGAGCAGATCTTACAATAGTCATTCTTGACACAGGAGCATAAGTTTCTTTCAACTCATACTCCTTTAGATCTTTAAAGCCTCGAATAATGAGTCTAGCTTTAAATTTACACTGACCATCGCTTCCAGTCTTTCTCTTAAAGACCCATTTAAAGTCTATGACATTCAGCTTACGACCATCACTCTCGAATGACGATCTTGGTACTATGTCCCACACATCATTCTCGGACATGGAATTTAATTCTTCACGGACAGCTTGAAACCATTCAGCCTTATTTGGTGAATTCATAGCCTCCTTGTATGTAGTTGGATCTTTGTTAATACTGGCTAAAAATGCAAAACTCAATTCATCCTCCTCGAGATTGTGATTAGTTTGCTCATTACATCTTAAAAACTGAAATTGTTGTTCTCAGAAAACTCTCCAGACATATTCCTGACTCGTTCTTATGTTTAACAGAATATATTCTCGCAAATCTCGAATAATCATCTATAAAGGTGTTAATAAATCTATTTCCACCAGGATATGACTGGGATTTTATGGGACCCATAGTATCAGTATGAATCAATTTTAACGGCCTTTCGGCTCTTGTTCTTACTTCACTGAAAGGTAGTCTTTTCATTTTTGCCAAAATGCAAGTTTCACAGTCACTTATGTAGTCCATTATGGAATTTAACATCTCAAAGTTTACTCACGATACGCTTTAGGTGTTTTAGATATTTCAGGGAAGGATGGCCTAGACGAGCATGCCATAAATTGCCTAAATCTAACTTACTCGGATTTTTAGGATATACAAACTCGCTTTTACTCGACTCATTTTTCTCATCTGCCAACTCTTCGAGTTTAAGCAGGTCTTCAGGTTTATTTGGATCTAAAATTCGATTACCCAGAAGATTTCCACGTAACTCCCAATCCAAGCAGTCAGAATTCAAATCATCTTGTTGAGATTTCTCTCCATTCTCCCTCCCAGTCTCAGAGTGGTTTAACTAGTTTTCAATATTCAGAGCTCCCTCCTGAATTGTTGTCTCAAAATCTAAAACATCACTCTGCGACTGTTTGAGAAAATCATCAAGTGAGGTGAATCTAGCTACGCATGCATATTCGTCACAGTCAAAATTATCGGTAGATTTGTTCTCGACTACCATTTTGACAAGCCAGTTAGGAGCCTCATAGGTGCCGGTCATATAACTCACGCCTGTTTACCCTTCATATATATCTAGAAACTCGCTGTCCATATAGATAGAGAAACCTGCTTCAGCGAAACGCCTAATTGAAATCAAGTTTTCGGACACCCCTGAAGCTGCTATAATATTAGTTAACTTTACAGTTTTCCCGGTACTCGATTTTAAAGATAAGTCACCCTTACCATCTATCTCTATGTTTGCGGACTTATTTTTATTCGCGCATCTAATAAACTCGTCTCTCGTTTTCCTAAAATTTGTCAAAATTAGGTTATTATTCATGATATAATCGGTAGCTCCCGAATCGGCTACAAAAATTAACTCACTCGACTCGCCAATTTTATGAAGTGAATAAATTCTACGCAACATACCTTTGGTATTTCCGCTCGACTCATTTTACTCTTATAATGTTTCGATTTGTTCTTTCTTCCAACTCGACCAGGTTTGTTCTTACTCACGCCTTTAAGTTTGTCTTTTCCGCTTCCCCCACCCTTACCACTCAATTTACCACCACCACCTTTATTTTTATTATAATTTTGATCATTACCTCTATTATTGGGATTTTTTGGACAAGACAGCTCTCTATGTTTTCCTGTCTCACCACAGTAGGAACAATTTCACAAGTTTTGTGCTCTCAGTGGACAGTCATCTCGCCAGTGTCCCGGTTTATTGCAACGGAAACAAATATCCGTTACATTGGTATTTGCACTTTTAGCAATATTTGCTTTAGTGCACTGGTTCTCGTTTCTCGTATACTCGGGTCTCGACGCCTCGGCCTTAAACAAAAAAATTTTCATATTTTCATATTCTTGTTCAGTCTTATTACTTACTGCCAGAGTATTATTAGCTTGTGTTATTTCTGGAAAGATACCAGAAACAGCGCGCAATAATGCTCCTCGTTTTTCAACCTCAGCAAGAGGTATAGCTCCCTGGCAGTTTTCATACTCAGATATGACATTTTCAAACCTGTTTAAAAACTTAATAACTCTCTCTTTTGGTCTTATTTTTAAACTATAAAGTTTTGCTCGTACAGACGAGTCAGTAACATTGGATTCCAGCCTTTCCAGTTCTCTCAATTTCTCTTTCTTTGGACTCGCAATGTTAACAACTCGTTTGTAATAAGAATCTTCAATTCTATTTATTATAATATCTCGTACCAAAACTTCTCGTTTTTGTTTAAGTATTTCGGAAAAGTCCTCAGGTGCCTTGACCTTGTCATCAATTACGTCGAGTAACTCGGTTGCTGTGAGCTCAGACCTAAGTTTATCAAGCCAGAGCTCCATACTAGTCTTAGTATTAAGCAAGTAATCACGTTTTACATGAAGTTTACTCGTACTCTGATTTGAAATTAGTGTCTGGCACCTTCTCGTTAAATTTCTATTAATAGAATTTTGTGAGCCCACAGTAGACAAAGACATTCTTTCGTCATCATCGTTTAACTCGCTCATATTATCATCATTTACAGGTGGGGTATTATTTGAGTTTAGGGTGGAAGAAGGGATTTGACCTACTTGCACTCGACGTAGACGCTCCGTATTGTCCTTGACTTTGTTATTCTCCGATTGCAACAAATCAGACATTTTGTCCATTGCCCTCTCCAGCAATTCATGACTTTTTGAATCGTAATCTGCAGTCTGTCGTTGTAATTCCATGAACTTCTCGATCGTTTTGGCCAAGGTTAGACTGTCATTAACCAATACTGACTGTGCACGCGCAGTCTGCAGATTCACCTCCGCCGATTTCTGCTGAGTTCTCATCATATCATTGATGTTGGCCAGCATTTCCAGCACTTGTGCCGAAGAGAACGTAAAATCGGCTCTCTCGTTAACTGTTGGAGTCGATGACGTATTTACAACCACAGGGGTTGTATTTGGAGTCGTCGTTACTACAGTCGTTGTAGTTGCAGTCGTCGTAGTTGTTGCATTCGATGTTTGGGCTGATGTCTCATCCATTAAAAGGTCCTCAATCTCACTCGTTTGGTTGACTAGACCTGTTGATGGATTGTTTGATACCTCCATGGATTCCGTAGTGTGCTTTAGCTTTTTTGCAGCAGACACGATCTCATAACTCGACTCAGTAGTTTCTAGAATTTTAAAAATTTTTATTTTAAACTCAACTCGTTCATTGAATGTTTTTTTTTTTTAATTATAGGTACCTACACTCACTTGACTCAACTTAATAAAAATTTATCTAGAAACAACTTTTTTTGCATAGGTATGTATAAAAAAAAATACCATTTTGAGTAGCAGATCTGGTATCATCTGAACTCATGGACGGCGTTAAATCGTCCGACCCGTTTGTGTGACCGACCAATTTAGTTTGACCACTCGATCCACTCGTGACAGACTGGAGATCATTTGGCAGACTGGAACTCGGTGCCTGAGGCTGGAGCAATGCTTGCAACCTAGCTTCAGCTTCTCTTTCCAATCGCTGTTCCTCCTCGCTATGACAAAAACATTCAACTCAGTTTAGGGTCATATTTTGTTAAAGTGTATTTGATCGCACGGCTAGAATCAACACTTTAACTGACGAAGATCTTTGGAAAATCCCCGTACACAACCTGCGTCTCTCCAATGTATGTGCTGCCTCTATTAGCAGCACGGGTGCACAGAGAGGCGATCGCACACAGGAGATGCAGGTTGATCTCCTCCGATCTTTTCCCGCCGTAGTTGACAAACAAATTTGACAGCACAGCCTTATTAAATTTCTTTTATCACGGCGTTGGGATAAAATTAATTGTGTTTAGAAAATTCTCAGTTCCATCTTTCAGAAGAAAGAGAAAATAAAAACTCAATACTCGTAAAACAAAAATTTCAACACTCGTAAAAAATTTCCAATACTCATAAGAAAATTTTCAAATTTGAATAACAAACTCAAAACTCATAAAAAATAAGCTCAACACAATTAATTAACCCTTTTAACGCTGCAAAAACTCATGCCCATTTGCAAACAAGAATTTTTTTAATCGACATTTCCGATTAATTTTTCTCAATTTGTCAAATTTTCAAATTCTCAACTCGATTGAAAAATTCAACAAGAAAAATAAAACAACAACTCGTAAGTATCGGCAAAAAGAAAAAAAAATCGGTAGTCAACCAAAAAATTTTCAAAAAGTTTCTCCCTCCCACATTAGCACAGCCGTAATAGTGGTTTAATTTTTTCGAAAAACTTTTTTTTTTTTTTTTTCTTTTTTTTTTCGATTATAAATTCTCGTCCGCAAAATAAAAATTTATTTATCTTTTCAACATCGCTCATGGTACCAGTAAATATTCTCAAAAAAAAATTACGCAGTGAGAGAGAAAAAAAATACCACGGTCGGCACAGCCGCGGCCGTAATAAAAAACAGAGATTTCAGGAACGGAAAAAAAAATTCTTTCTTTTCCAGGTACCTAAGGAAAAGTAAAAAAAACATCTCCAGAAGTCATGTCAGCCTAACACACGCTTCCCTAACAAAAAAATTGAAAAGGAAAAAAAAATTAACACGCACAGCGACAAACTTCAACTCGTTTTAGTACCTAAAAAAACGAAAGAAAACAAAGACATTCGATCACCATAGTACCGGTGCTCTGTTGATCGCCCCCCGTTCCTCTCTCTCTCTCTCTCTCTCTCTCTCTCTCTCTCTCATTACTGGCACATGACACGATGAACAAAAAAAACAAAACTCATGCAACAACAACAAATTTTTTTTACTTACATTTTTCGCAACTTTTCCTGCCAAGCTTCCTCGCCCAGGCGAATCCAATTCTCATAGTCATATATACTCATTTTTTTTTTCACACTCGTTGAACTCGCTTTTAGAAAAAAAATGTAGTAAAAAAACTTGATTTTAACAATTGTCTCTCTCGTTACTCGTCACTCAAGAACAAATCTCAAACAAAAGAGATGAATCGCACGGTTATCCGGCGACGCGGCGAGTACAGCACGTGTACCGGCGAGAGGAAGAAAAAAATGGCGTCAGTTCTGTCCTCTCTCGCGCTCCTTCACAACACCTGAATAACACACCTCTATCCACAAAAAAAACTCGCGATGCGTGCTGGGCCAATAACCTGAAGGGACAGGGTGCAAATAAAAGGACACAGGGTTTTAGAAGGAACTCAACTTTATTTTAACCTTGGAGTACACACATGTGCATGGTACAGCGTCAGCACGGATACTGAAGTGAACAGCGCTTACAGCGCTGGTGACGCACACACACACATATACAGGGTGAGTCATTTTAATCTATAGGCTCCAAAATCTCGAAACTGAAGCCCCGAACCAAAAAATTTTTCGTATAAAAGTCTTATGATTTGGAGGGGGAAAGAAAATGGTTTACCTTAGATTTGGGCCCGGGGCCTTATTTTGGGCCCTAGGGACCCAAAGTCCGTTTTTTTAAATGGGAACCCCTATTTTTGACCCCCGATTCAGAAAGAGCAGAAAATTTTACGATTTTTAAGTATTTTTTGAAAATTTTTTTGGGCCCCCTGAGGCCCTGCAGGGGCTTGTAAAGCTTTTATAAGGTCCATTTCTTTTTAACTCGAATTAACTCGGAAATAAACCATTTACACTTTACATTTACACGTTACCATTTACAGTCCCAACGAAACAGTAAGGACCTATTAAATAACCATTAATGATGCCGCACCAAACAGTAACACTCCATTGGTTTTGATTATCCACAGCTCTGGTCCAATGAGGATTTGTTGTAGACCAGTAATGGCAATTGTGACGATTTAACTGTCCATTGTTTTTAAAGGTGGCCTCATCAGAAAGCATCACGTGATGAAAAAAATTGGGATTTTGTTGAATTTTTTGAAGAGCCCAATTGCAAAAATTTATTCGACTTATAAAATCAGCAGGCGTTAACACCTGAGTCAAATTTATATGGTATGGGTGATATTTAAGTTTTTTAAATATCCGTATTACTGTCTTCTGGGGTAAACCATGTTCTCTTTCGATTTGTCTGCTGCTCGTGTGAGGATTTAAATGCCTTACCGCTAAAATTAATACAGCTCGAACATCGTCAGCGCCATATTCTCGATGTCGTCGTTGCCGACATAAATGCCCAGCCCAAGCTCTTGCAGTAATATCCCTAATCGTAACTTGTGATGGATGTTTTATACCTGGAAATCGCTGTGCATATAGCTCAGCAGCTTCAGCAAAATTCTCTCTGCACTCCCCAAGCACCATGATCATATTAACTATTTCGTCGGGCGTATAATCTGCCATTTCAAGGTTTTTAATAAAACGAAATAATTCGTTGAAATGAATTTTATCGTCAAAAATATTTTCACTACTTCTTGTTTATGGATGAGTTTTAGTAAGATGAACTACGAATAAAAATAGCCAAAACCGAATCATACGTGAAACTAAAACTAACCAGTTTTTTAACTAAAACTTTATCAAACTTATTTTTAGAGTGATTGGCCAATACATTGATAAAATCATAAAAAATCTGCGAATAAGAATATGTATGTATCAAATGTCTTATTTGACAATAAAAATTTCAAGAAAAAACAATACAACGCAATCAGGTTACCTTTATAAAAAACAATAAGATGTCAGATAGCAATTTATTATTTGTAGTTATTCAATTATTTTGGACAGTTTTAATGTTAAGATCAGATTTATTTCTAAATTCAATTGATTATTATAGTTAACAACAGCTCATTTAAAAAAAATAGTAAACTCCTTCTTAACTCTGATAACACTTACGATAAAGAAATTAAACACGAACACGTGGTAATGGTTCTCGCGCTTTAAAGCTATATCACGCAAAGACCATGAACACACGCAGGACGTACCCAACGAAAAGCTAGAATTGCATAGAGTACTGTGTATCTTAGGTATGCGTGCGAGGTGTATACAACACGTAGTGATACTTCTAACGCTAAAGCTATGTGGGGAAAAATTTGACGACCCAATACACTGGACATTCAAGTAATTTTATGAATAAATAAATAAATAAATGAATAAATAAATGAATAAATAAATAAATAAATAAATGAAGAAGACCTTAAACTTTTCCAATGCATGTGCTATACAAAAAATGCGTTGTTTCAGAGTTAATTCGAGTTAAAAAGAAATGGGCCTTATAAAAGCCTTACAAGCCCCTGCAGGGCCTCAGGGGGCCCAAAAAATTTTTCGAAAAATACCTAAAAATCGTAAAATTTTCTGCTCTTTCCGAATCCGGGGTCAAAAATAGGGGTTCCCATTTTAAAAAACGGACTTTGGGTCCGTAGGGCCCAAAATAAGGCCCTGGGCCCAATTACTTTGGCCCATTTTGTTAGAAAATTTAAACCAAAAAACTTTTCCTATGCATGTGCTATACAAAAAATGCGTTATTTCAGAGTTAATTCGAGTTAAAAAGAAATGGGCCTTATAAAAGCTTTACAAGCCCCTGCAGGGCCTCAGGGGGCCCAAAAAAATTTTCGAAATATACTTAAAAATCGTAAAATTTTCTGCTCTTTCAGAATCCGGGGTCAAAAATAGGGGTTCCCATTTTAAAAGAACGGACTTTAGGTCCCTAGAGCCCAAAATAAGGCCCCGGGCCAAAATCCAAGGTAACCATTTTCTTTTCCCCTCCAAATCATAAAACTTTTATAAGAAAAATTTTTTGGTTCGGGGCTTCAGTTTCGAGATTTTGGAGCCTATAGTTTAAAATGACTCACCCTGTATATGTTAGCACTGATGCTTGTTTCTCACATCAGTCCCAACAATTCAAGATATTTTTTTTTTACTGAGAATATGTTTTATAAACTCGGGAAGATCGATAGATTTAATTCGATCAACAATTCAAGAAACAATGTTATGATTTTAAAAATCGATGTAAATTGTTTTCAAACTTTTCAATTTGTTTAATTTCTAATTTTGGTTTATATTTAAAAAGTTTTTGAGCTAAAGATCTTTTTCGAAAGTTTAAAAACGGTATGATTATTTAACTAAATACTTTAAATTTAATTTTTTCTTCAACTTAAAAGTTTTATAATTTTTAAGATTTCATCATCTTTATAATGATCTAAGTTGTTTAAATTATTGTTAGTCGTGACGAATTTTTGCCACTCGTGTACTACAAAATAGTGTTCGTAACTCGTGCGGCTGCTAGGCCTCTTCGCACTGGCATTTCGTTGTCACCCTCGCTTCGCTCGGGCGACAACTTCCTGGCTTCATGCCAGTGCGGAAAAGGCCTAGCAGCCACACTTGTTGCGAAAAGCACTATTTTCTACCCTTTTTCTTCCACCCATGTTTTGGACAGGTTGATGACATCAAATTTTCTCAGGTATTTTCAGAAGTCCTCGTCCTTTCTGTTGAGTCCTGCAATATTCCAGAAAATTACCCTTATCTTCTTTCTCTTTACTTTCTTCCTTCTACATTTGTTTTTCTTTCTCTTCTCCTTTCTTTTACCTTTATACTTTCTTTTTCTTTTGCATTTTCTTCTTTTCTTTGCTCTTTGCTTTTGCTTGAGCTCACCATTGGAAGGGTGCGGCACGAAGGCTTGCTCTCGTGTGTCCATTTCCTTTTCGTTCTCTTTCTTTCTCTGAAAATTTCTTGCCTCTAGCTTTTTGGTGAAGTCGTTCCAGAAATACCATGCCTCATCCTTAGATATTCGGAGGTACCCGATCTTAATCTCTCCTCCTGTTCTTTTCCTGTTCTACTCTTGCCGTCTTTACTATCATGTTTTGTATTTCTCTCTCTTTTCTCGTTCTGTTGTTATCAATATATATTTTCTCTGCCACTAGTAGTTTCTTTCTTGCTATTACATTTTCTTTCTGCTCTCTGCTTGCGAGCCTGGCTAGGATCCATCCCTTGTCCCCGATTGTTCTCGCAGATACTACCTTGACTTGCAGGTTCAATCTTTACCTAATGAATCCCTCCATCCTATCCGTGGCCTTTTCCCTCCCCTCCCCCCTATTTTCTGGCAGGCCTTTTTTGTTTTCCCTCCTAAATTATTTCTCATTTCTATCCATGAAATTCTCCATTCTCCTCATATTCGTGCTCCCTTCCCTTCTTTCACTTTCCTCTCTCGTTTCACCGGCCCCTGTTTTTCTCTCTTTCTTTCTCTCCAAGCATTCTCTCCACATTTTAAAAATTTTATGTGCTGATTCTGTTGAAATATTTTTAAATGCGAACAGTTGAAAGTATTGAAATCAAATAAAATCTGACGGACAAGTTTTATGGGGTTGGAGTACTATTGTTTTTAACAATCTTTTTTTCTTGGAAAATAAGATTTACAAATTCTTCCATTGATTCGTCATTTAAAATCAATAAACCATTCGTTCTCGACGAAGCAACCTAAGATTTCAATCAGTAAAAAATGATGTTCTAGATTGACCGGTCTATTAATTTATTTATTTATTTGCCGAATAAATCTAGTAGGGGAGGGTTGTTAAATAAATTGGAAAAAGACACAATTTAATAAAAACAGTGATAATTCATTTTAATTTTAACCCAGCACTTAGTTTTAAAAACAAAAAAAATTCAAATAATTATGAAATTACACTTGGTTAGTTTCATATAGTTTAATAAAAATATTTCAAATAAAGAAAAATAAAAAGTGAAAATATCATATGTTTGAACTGAGAATTTTCCAATAATTGATTTCTGTGCAAAGAAAATCAATTAATTTGAGAATTAAAAATCTAGCCAAAACTCCTTACAGATTTGATTATATTAATTCAAAACGTAAACACGAGTTAGCTAGAGTATAATTGAGATAAATAACAACAGAGAATGGCCTTGAAAATAGAGAGAGAAAGAGAGAGCGATGGCCAAGAGAAATTCAAGTAGCAGCAGAGAATGGCCTTGGGAAGACAAAGAAAAAAAAATGGCCGCGTGCATGAAGGTACTTTAAAAAAAAGAGAGAAAGAGGAATGCACAGTAAATTCAATTACTGTGTCTGAACTAAGATGAGAGGCTCAAGTAAATTATTGTTACTTGAGCCGCAAGAATACCTGGAGATGTCCTATGGGGGTGTCCTGCAAAATGAGCTCTCCAATCCACCTAAATGAACTCGCCGTTGAATCACGCCGGCTGCAAGGATGATGAAGTGGCTGCAATATTATTGATTGCGGTCACTGAGATGAAAAGGATTACAGCACTCCTCACCAGGAACAGTTTGCACTAAAATAACCCAAGATGAGCTCACAGGATCACACACAAGATGAAAAAAAAACTTAAGGTGAAAAAAAATTCTCTGCTGCCTGCTACGAGAGCTCCAAAACGAGAAGTGAACAAAGAGCAGCTGGCCCGGCGGTGTCAACGACAGCAGCAGCGCCAGCCGTCCCAAGCGGTGGTGCAAGAGCACCAGCACCATGTAGTTCTGCGTGGTCCAAGAGATGGCGCCACGCAGTCTACAAACTATTGATTTTTTGCTCGACGATGTGTGCAGAGTGAAATTATTGCTCGCTCCGCAACAAATGAATAACTAATAAAATTGGATAAATCAGTATAGATATATGTAATAATAGATGTTTTCTGAATCAGATTTGTGTAATTTTTTGGAAATGCCAATAATCAGTGCTTCTACGTTTTTCGCCGTCTTGTCCAGGTGACTAGAGAACGGCTTAGCGTGAATAAAGAGGGAGGGGAAAAAGACGCACGGTTAAAAAAAAGAACACTGTTGACTCACTGAATATACTTATATTATAAATACCTTATGTACAAGCACAATCGCTACGCGATGTGTGCCAAAAATAAGAATAAGTCGTGATCGCGGACGATGCACGTCCCTTGTGAAGAAAAACCGAGACATGATTTCGACAAAAGTGACTTTTCACCAGTGCTTGCTATTACAGTGACACGACGTGACTGCTGCCACAAGGACGATCGGAGCGACGCGACGCTACCGATATCGCTCCTTGCGTTCGCCTGTTAAAGTAGGGCTCTACTGACACATGCCGCCCGCCTTCTCCAGAGACGAAATAAACAAGAAGAAAAATTAAAAAGTGAAGGAACAAGCCTACGCTCTTTCGATTGCCAAAGGCATGTTTTACAAAATTTTTGAAGTTTTTTTTTTTTCTTTTTTTACATAATGTTCAGAGTAAAGTTTACAACATACGCTTGAGTCTATCGTATTTCTAGCTTAAACAACATTCTTACATCTCATTTTACAGTTTGGATCGAACTTTATATATAATTTTACATCTTTCTTTCTTTTTTAAGAACCGCCCGCCATGACGGCTCACATCCTCAATAACGAGAAAATTTTACTAGTTTTTTTTTGTGAAGAAAGCACCAACAACATGAATAAGATAAAGGTAAACTTATTCTAACTAGAGGCTTAACGAAAGTGCCCTAAAATACAAAATTCCTAAAAACCCAGGATTGGGTCCTCAAAAACAGGTTAATCCATTTCTACGATTGATACGTCACTCGGGAGTTACTGGTAACGAACACAACTTCACCAAGTGTCTTTTGTATTCACCTTTGGTGGTACGCTCGTCAACATGTCGGATTTGTCCTGACTAGTGATTACTCTGGTAATCTGAGCCAAGGGCCACTTGGAAGAAGGTGTGTTTTTGTCCTTGAACAAGACGATTGAGTCGACTTAGACTTGCTACCTGACCTCGTGCCAACGGGCTCGAGGTTGCAAGGCAGATAGATACTCAGACTTTCATCGACGCCAGAAGTCGTCTATCATGCGAGAGATTAGTCTGTATCTTGAAGTTGGGGTAATTTCGAACTTCACGAACCATGGCTCCGGCAAGGTTCCTAGAGGCTGACCTACCAGGAAATGCCCCGGAGTCAAGGGTGTTAAATCTGTGGGGCTTTTGCTAACTATAACGAGAGATCTGGAATTTAAGCATGCCTCGATCTGACATAACAAGGTAGTCATCTCTTCAAAGGTCAAGGTTTTTGCACCAATGATCCTTTTAAGATGGTGTTTGGCTGACTTCACACCAGCCTCCCAAAGGCTGTCTTCATGCGGAGCTAGTTGAGGTATGAAGGTTCACTCCACGTAGTCCTTTGCCAGGCTAACACAAGCATTTTTGAAAAAGTCTGAAGCCTCGTGGAACATGCTTTTTAGTTCTGTATCAGCTCCCTGTAAGGTGGTACCATTGTCATTGATTAAAGATTAACAGTGACCCCGACGCGAGACTAAACAGCTGAAGGCAGCTATAAACGCCTTGGAGGTTGGATCCGACACGGCCTCTAGGTGGATTGCTTTACTAGCCATGCCTACGAAAAAACAAATGTATTCTTTATAGGCCTTGTACCCACGGCCTTTTGTCGTTCTTAGCATTACGGGGCCCGCGCCATCTACTCCACACTCCACTGGTGACAAAGGGACGTATTTCGTGTAACCGTAGTTTTGGCAAGTCACCCATGAGCTTGTGCATGGTTTGAGCTGCGTGTCAAGCACAGACGACGCACTCGTCTCGGATGAACTTGGCCAATGGGTCGATATGCGTTATCCAATACTTTCTATTGACATGACTGATCATTAACTGGGGTCCACCTTGCAGAGTTTTTTCGTGTGCTTCCCGAAGGATAATGCCACAAAGCTGTGTTCAAGGATTATGCCGGGATTCTTTTCGTCAAAACTTAAGAAGGAGTGCCAAAGCCGGCCTCCAACTCTTAATAGGTTATTCTCGTCGAGGAAAGGCCGAAGAGCTTTAATTTTGTGGCATGGCGGAATGGTTTTTGGGCCTGCCAAAGGGCAATTTCCTCGCCAAAGCGTCGCTCTTGAGAGATTAACAACCATTTTCGGAGTGCTTTCGACATTTCGAGGGTCGATAACGAGTGTAAAGGGCCCTAAATCGGCTCGATAAGGTTCTTAGGCGTACATGCGTTAGAAACGCAGACAGCACGCAGAGATACGGAAAATGGTGTACAAACTGGAGTAACTTTCCGAAAAATCATTTGATTTTTTTGTAGATTTGTTTGAGATGAACTCGATTTTGCTCTCGTTTTGCAAAACGCCAGAGGGAGTCTCAACAGTAGACGTCAATCAAGCGGGTCCGTTCCACCACAGACTCGAGCTTTGCATCTCTAAGGATGTGGATCCTCTTGTTGCTAAGTCTGCGGAGTTTCCAGAAATGCGGACGTAATTCCAATTCAGGGGTGGGACCAAGTTCTGGATTTTCCCTACCTGATTGGACACGTATGTGGGCCATTTGGAAGGATGAACTTTTATCCAAGCCAGGGTTACTTGAGAGTCTGTGAAAGCGAAGACAGGGGCAGTAGGTAGATGCAAGTCTGCTTGTATTTTAGCGACAAGTTTGGCGGCCAGAAGAGCATTACACAATTTGAGTCATGGAATGCTGACTGTCTTTACTAGGGCCACCTTGGTCATGGCCATGACAAGGTCGCTGAAAGGTTTTTCATCCCTTTCTACCTTTAAGTAAACTGCTGCAGCGTATGCTCGCTTCAAGCCATCGCTAAAGGCGTAAAGTTTTACCAAGTCTGTGTCGGGGGACAGGGTTCCTAGCCATCTTGGTATTGATGTTTTGAATCATGATTTTTGAATCAACCGTGATTTATACTGGACTATACCATCTTAATGGATCAAACATTTTTGCAATGTCTGAAAGCATCGATCGTTTGGTCGGCTTGCACGAGCTTAAACGATCCATGGAGACTTTGAGAGAAAACAAATCATCGTTCGAATTCAAAGCCAAACCAAGTGTTGAAACTGTGTTGGACTCTTGGATTGATTTGGATTCGACAGGTAGACATTCAGACAGCTGTGAACAATTCGAGGCCTATTTACTAAAGCTGAATCTACCAGAGAGAAACAGTTTTGTCAATTGACGTTTTACTTTTCGAGCGAATTCCAGATCGTCATCGCCAGTTAAAAAGTCATCAACGTATTTATTATGTTTCACGGACTGGGAGCCAAAGGGATATTCACGCTTACCGTACTCGGCCAACATCAACAGAGTTTCTAGGGCTAACCAAGGGGCACAGTTTGTCCCGTATGATACCGTTTTTAGCAACAGGTTGATCATGGGACCAAAGGGCGACGATCTCCAGACTATTTGCTGTCAAATTTTTCTGAGGGATCAACCAAAATTTGTCGGAACATCATCACTATGTCTGCTGTAAAACATACCTTGAAGTCCCTAGCACGGGTAATTACCGTCCACAGATCAGCCTGATGTTTCGGGCCTGAGGCTAGACAATCATTGAGAGATTTTCCGGAAGCAGTGACGTGTAAAGCATTGAAAACGTCACGTAGTTTTGGTGTGGGGTCAGTTTTCCAAACGCTATGGTGAAGAATAAAGGTGCCTGAATTTGGGCTGTGCGAAGGAGTCATATGCCTAATTTTCGAATACTCCTTCATAAACTTAACGTATTCATTCTGCAGTTAGGTTTTCTGGACAAATTTTTTTTCCTGGGTTATCAACATAGCCGCAGCAATATTTTTATTTAAAGCAAGATTGCAACGAGGATTAATTTTAAACGGTAGTCGAACTATGAATCGACCAGTCTGATCTCGAGTGTGAGTGTTGGCAAATTTTTTTTTCAATTTTACATTCTCTTCCGACTAAACTGGAGGCTCGAGAAGCTCTTCCTACTTCCAAAATTTTTGCAGGTTACAAGAAATGCATTGATTGTCTGGATTAAGTTGGATTGAACAATGGCATATGACTTTTCCTAGACTGGGGCAGTCCTCCCACAATTTTTCGAAGGAAAAAGATTTCTGGGTTTGTATGAAGTTGATATTCACTCCAGATTATAATGATTGATCTGGATAACCAGCAGGACCTATAGTTATCCAGCCAAAGGGAGGTAAGCGAGCGACTGGCTCATCCAAGGAGCTTTTGCGGCTTCCGTCGAGGAGCAGGTGTCCTGTAGCGTGGGCGCTTATCAGTAGGTCTATCTCACCTGGCATGGCATAGTCTGGATCTATCAGTGGGAGACCAGAAATGTGTGACCAATGTTTAATAGGTATTCGAGCTTGGGGTACCGAGTTGGTAATACGAAGAACAACCAAGGCTCCAAGATCCATGGAAAATGATTTTTCACGTATGGACATTATTTTGAGTTCTACCGCACGATTCGAGTTTCCCGCGGAGATACCATTAACCCTGGTTATGGGTACATTGACGGACGTGGTCGGCAAATTAAGAAAGCGAGCCACTGCTTCAGTGGTGAGAGAGGCGTTGGCTGCAGTATCCAGTACGGCCCTGAGGACTATTGAATTTCCGAAGTGGTCAATTATTCTTACTCTTGCAGTGGCAATGAAGACTGCTTGTTCTGCTATCGAGTTGAGAGTATATATCAACTTGGGTTCACCTGGAGTTGAATGAAGATTGCCGGGAGACCCGGTACCGTATTGATTATTTGCTCTGCAAATTGTTAACGAACCAGCTTTCCTTTTGAGAAATTCTTAAACATAATCTCAACAGTTGGGTTTAATATGCATGACCTTAGCTGATGCATATTCTAGCCAGTCATAATCGCCTCTACTGAGCCCTTATTTTATTTTTTGGGATTTTGCATTTAATATTACATTTAGTTACAGCAAGATGTCTCTGAACTTTGAACAGCTCGTTAAAAAGCACAGAGTTACTGCAAATTATATATCGAATTTTATTGAGAATACAAAAAAATCTTCTAAACCAGAAACTTGAAGTCTAGGTTTTTTCGGTCGACGCGACGGTTGATACTTCTGGAGGGTTGCTGGAGTGCCTTTTTTGGTAATCACCGTAAAATGCTCCAGTACACCGATTTCGAAACACATGAATATACAATCACGGATTGGTTCGGCATCGCCAAGACGCTTATGTCGACGCGGCTGCGGTTCTCGAAGGTGAGATCGTCAAATTGCGGGCTGTGGACGCCCCTATGTGGACTCTGCATGTCGACGCGACAACCCCCCAACCTGCGGTCCAGTGGATTAGTTTACCACCCGTGGATATTCCGGTCTTCGATGTAGATCCCTTGAAATGGGAGAGCTTCCGGGACCTTTTCCGAGACTTGGATGTGCCAGGTTTGGTCGAAAGTCAGAAAGTCCTGTTTTTACAGTCCAAGCTCACTGGTGAGGCAGCTGAGTTTGTGAAAAATACAACCGTCACTGATTGACCACGTAGAATCTCTTTTTCTGCCAGTTAACCTCAAAAGAAGCAAGTATCATCAGTTGCCACAACGGCACTATCGCATTTTCAGCGTCAACATTGGCCGCATGCTCAGCGCTGTTACAAGCCACTGATCATGCCTTTCAGCTCTTTTTAACAAATGACGCTGTTCGGGAAACGCTCGTCACTCAGAATAAAAGAAGCTAATTCTGAGTGTAGCGTCTCTTATTACTGTTCCATTATTAGTCAAAGTCTTGAGGTTAATAGGTAGATTGTTGAATAGTTTAATAGCAATAATATAGCTGTTGTTCTTACTAATTTCAAGTCTGTATTTAGGTATTGTTGAGTGTTTATTTCTTGTTATACTGCTTGATTGTTTGAAATTATGACTCAAAATAAAGTAGTGATGATAAAGCGATTCGAGTTCAAAACTTTTTCTGATTGAGAGTGGGAAGTTTTCGATATTGAAATTATTCCTTTTTATGATTTTCATGACTCTGCGAGGGAGTGAATCCCTCGTAAATTATTTTTCTTACCTGGCAGTGTCGCGTCACCTGGGAAACAATGAAATAATTAATTGGTTTGTTTACTTTCCCAGGTGATAACCATGCCACTTTCTCGCGCAGCAGAAGCCGACCACGTGGCGACGATCGCCGTCGGCTGGACGCTGCTGTTGCAGCAGCACGAGCACCCGGCGCGCGCACGACACATATACACACACACATGTTCACCACCCGGGAAGGCTCTCCCGGCCCAGGGCGCGCACGTACACACACATACACCACACACGGGTTCCGATTCTCCGTCGGGGAGTTTTCGGCGACGGAGGAGGTGCGCGGCGCGTGTCGGCAGACGACGCAACTGCGTCGCCGAGCGCGTGCGCGCACGCTCACCACAGTAGACACGGGCGTGAGTGAGATATTATTTTTTTCTGTATTGTGTACGTTGCGCGAACAATTTGTGCGTATGGGGGAGAGCGAGAGAGAGAGCATGTGCGCAAGGGATAGGGTAACGCAGTGAGTGCCTCGTGTGCATTATTTTTATTCTTATTTCGGATTTTCGCGCGTACTATGGGTGGCGTGGCGATCGCCACCGGAAGATTGTAGACGGGAGCGTGATTGGGTGTTGTGGCGTGAATGTGTCTGATTGGTGGACAAATGACTGTTCCTCGAGTATGAATGAGGCTTAATTGGATTGATTTTTGTTGATTGGTGGAGAGTGTTTGGAGGGGATGGTGAGGAAGGAAGTCGAGTCAGAGAGACGCGGGGAGCGTCACTCTGTTCTCAGTAGCCACAGCGTGAGGTAGTGTTTGAGAGTGTGATTTTTTTTTTGTTTCTTTGAGTAGACTTTTCCCTAAGTTCCCTTTTCCTCATTTTCTTTAGTTGAGTTGTAGACATTTTTTTTTCTTTATTTACAGCTAGGTACAAGAAGAATTCGAAGACTTGGGTTATTTCCTTCTTGCAATACCGAGAGTTGAAAAACCAGAGAGTAGCCATTTTGAGGCATCAGAGAATTTTGGTTGAAATTTTTGTAACGTAAGGTTTTTGTTTTATTTTATTGGAAACTTTATAAAGCATGGTTTTCCGGAAATTTTGTACATTGCACGATAAATGAGAATTCTGTTTGGCTATTATTAAAAGTTTATTAAATTCGATAGAGTTTTTTTTTGTCTTGGCGCGGCGTCGTTACCCGCCATTTTGTAGACTATTTTATAGTTTGTTTAATTCCTTTGTTCTCAAATAAAAATTTTTTTTTTTGCAATTGTAGACTTGATTTTTTTTTATTTTTATAGACAAGAATAAAAATCAAATTTAACCTAAAATTTTTGTAATAATTTATTTTCTCTCTCTCTAGCTCACCAACCGTTCCCGGAGGTTTTCTCTCCGTGGAAACCCTGACCCCAGATTAAGGAGTTTTCCCCTAGAGTTTTTGAAAGAGATTTTTCTTGTAACGGGAGGGCCCGGGAAACTCCGTTAATTATTTAAGGGAGGCCCTTTTCTTTAGAAATACCCCGTTACAACTCTCTTTTGTAGTCTTTGAAGTAGTAGAATTTGTAGATTTGATGAACCACGCCAAGCTACCACCAAATTATTCCATAGGTTGCAACGCTGTGAAATAATGCATAATACACTGATAGAAGGCTGTTTAAATTGAGAATATTTGAAAGTTTTGAGAATGAGAAAATAAGGTATCGAAGTCTTTTAATTAATTTTTTTATGTGCTCAGATCATCTCATGTGACACAACAACAACTCAGTACACACCGGGATACTTTTCTTGCGTTAAGTTTCGGTCACGAACACCGCGAAAACAAAAACGTGCGTCGGCTTTGAATTTCGATAACCAACTGCTGCGCTTCAGTATAGTTCTACCCGCTCTGACCTTTGACCGTCGGTCCCGTTCCGACTGGCCTGCCAGTAGTCGGTCCGTTGACTGCTGCCGTGCGCGCGAAAATACCGACACGCATTAATTAATTATTCACTCTAATTTTTAACAATTAGTCACTCTAATTTTCTTTGGTTTATAAGTTGCAGGTAACCTCTTTTGATATTAAACTCTCTATTTTTACTACACACTATCACCGTAGACCCTAAGTCCTAGAACTCCAATTTCCAAAACAAAACTTATAAGACTATGATGGTTTAAATAGACATCCTTTTACTCTCAACCCGACGTTAGAACTCTTAGAATGTGTACTCTGACTTATTAATGAAATATTTAATGAAAAAATTTTGAACAGTTGAAATTTAATTTTTATAAAATGAATTTAGTATCAAGCTTTTCAAATATCAAACAAACATGATTAAAAAGTTCTAGTTTCTTAGCTTGGAGCGAAGGTTAATTTCACTTTTTTTTAATCTTCAAGATATACTTTCATTTTTCATTAACCATAATAAAAGCTTACTAATTTTTTTTTTCAAGATGATTGCGTACAATATAAGGCTTTTTCATAGCAGACGATAATCCGTAATCTAATTTTTAACGATTAAAGAAAATTCCCGATTCTGTCAGCTTTACAGTGATAATGGTAAAAATTGATCTAAAAAATCATAGAAACCTAAATAGAATTGGTAAAACCGAATATGGAAAGTTTAAGACTCACTACCCGTACATATCTTGGGGCATTATTCGTGGTGACTAACAAGGATTTTTTTATCAGCTCTGTAGTAAAAACTGTCACAGGGAAAGGAATTGAATACATAATTATCTAGATAGTCTTCCCAAATACTTACTATACCTTTCTGCCCGGGTGTGTAAGACGACCTTTAATACACTTTCTCTTGCCTCTATGATTCAGGTAGATCACGGACACGTACGCGTTAAATAATCAACTAACTATGCAATATTTAATTGATCATTAACGCCTAGCTTAACCAACAAGTACAAATACATAAATCGAGCGAATAGAGAATAACGGAGGAACAAAAGGTTGTTTAAATAAAAGAGTTAATTTAACAACTAAAAGTTACTTCACTTAAATAAACAAATAACAGCAGTTCGGGAGTCAGAGTACGCTTACTACTGACGACCGACAACAATGAAAGAAATAAGTTTTCGAACTTAAAAACAATTGAGAGAAAAGACAGGTTATGTCGAGTGTAGTTTAACTAACCACACTCCGCGTTTTATGATAACAATCAACTGACTTATCGTCGCTTGCACGAAGTACAATCTGTTGTTCGTTACGGAACAACAATCCTGATTTTACGCCACTGAGATCTCGGGATAATCACTACAACTTGTTATAAACTATAAGACGACGCTACTTAGATAGCAGCAATCACAAGTCTGCCGTTCGGCTTCTCCCGCGCTTCTCAGCCAAAAAAGCCGCTGGGCCAGTGGCAAAGCCGGTTACCCCGCGTAATGCATTTGCACCGAGGTTTGAATTAATAATTTAACCTCCGGTTACAAAACAACGTAAATTTCTCTATAACACAATTGTCAGAATTATAGAATAATTAACAGAATTGATACCAATGTATTCAAAAAGCTAAAAAATTCATAGAAAATTGAATAAAAGTACAAAATATCGTTTTGGGTTCACCACGATAAAAGTAAATCGTCTGCTATGAAAAAGCCTTATATAAAAATCTACATAAAATCGGTTTTTTTTTTTTTTTTTTTTAATTGCTTTAACATGTTGAGAATAAAAATGTCAATTGAAACAAATTCATTCATTTAAATATCGTTTAATTATTTGAAAAAAATTTTAGTTGGTTCCAATAATTATCTACTTTAACAGAAACGCGCACTAAAAAAAAATTGTTTGCATGAATCAAATAATCAAAGATTCGTTCAGTTGAAGTTTGTATCATAATTTTTTTTAGTGTCCTTATTTAAAATATTAAATTATATGTTAGAATTGAAAAATCTTAAATTCTTACAGTTTCATAATTATTATTTTTTTCTTTTATTTGGTAAGAATTTGCTGATATATTAATTAAATTAAAAAAATTTTTTACAATAATCTACTTCTTATTTGACTGTGCACAACGTTCATTATTACTCAGCTTCTGTATACTTTTTGAAAATAATTTTAATTGATTATATTAAAAAAGTTATGCCCTACACTCAACTTTTTCCATTCTATCCACTTCTGAACTTAAATGTACAATCTTAACTTTCCAGTCCAAGATTTTTATTTTTGATTTGGATGATTCTTCAATACGAACTCGTTAACTTTATCTTTAGGTGCCTTCACAGTGGAGGGTATTAGCTATGTAAAAATGGAAATGTAAAAAATTTCTAGAAAAAACAAAAAATAATAACTAGGAAGTCACTTGGAAAAAAAAATTAATTTGACAAACTAACTAGGCATTTTATAGAAATAACATTTCCATCTAACTATGTAGTCACATGGATAAAAATTTATTTAACTCTATGGTAGACCTACTAGTATGTAGTAGTTTTTTGCAATTATTTGGATAGTAGTTTCGAAACTAAGGTGACAAGAGTGACGTTTCCCGATTAAATATTAAAAAGGACGTCATTCAAGTGGTAGAAACAAGAGTAGGTTCAGGGGTAAAAACAAATGTAAAAACGAGGGTAGGTACGTGAGTGGAAACGTAGGTAGGCACTGTACTAGGAACGAGGTTAGGTTCAAGGATAGAAAACTAGGTAGAAGATCTGGTAGAAGCGGGTGTATGAGCAAATATAAGAACAAAAGTAGAAATCTAGGTAGAGACATATGTAGAAACGAGCATTGCTTCAGGGTTAGAAATCTGAGTAGAAAAAGTGTAGTAACAAGGGTAGAAACTAGACTAGGTGTGGAAGCAAAATATGTGTAGTAATGAGAGTAGGTACATGGGTGGAAATCTAGGTAGAAAAAGGGTTAGGTACAAGGATAGGAACAAGCCTAGTGTTTGAGAATAGAAATTAACGCGAGCGAAAAGGGACGAGGAGAAGGCAGGAAATCACTGGGCTTCAAATAACTAACACTGGCATTTAAATGAACTCTAACTTTTGTGGTAAATTTATTTATCGGTATCTAAGTGTTTACAATAGAGGAGAGTGGTCACGCCGTTTTGACCGGGTGGCACTCTACCTCTGGGAAACTAGGTGGAATCGTCGTAGATAAGCGTTCGATCTACGACGACGGCGCTGAGTCCCGTGATGCGTGGTCGCGGCATCACGGTCACAGCAAGACTGGTGGGGGCGGAAACTGGTCACTCTGGGCAGCTCTGGCGTGGGTTGCTCGCATGACCAATCACGTGGCAATAAAAGGCGGTAAATCTCAAACATTCCGCCCGCCTTAATCGACTGTAGTCGATTAATAATATCTGTGAACATAATAAAAATAAAAATAACATTAAGTAATATATAAAAATAATTGTAGGTTAAGTCTAGGGTGATTAGTAAGCGTACGATCAAACGTAGAGGCTTACTGGGCAATTTTGGTAAGAGCCTGATGCTCTGTCCAAGGAAAATTCCTGGGTCGAAAACCCAACAGTTAAATAATGATACAGCCAGGGTCTGAAGTTGAGTTACTTCACGTGGCTGAACGCTTGAGATCGTGATTGGGGCCTGAACCTGGAGTGGTTCAGGTGGCTTTATTTTTGAAAGTATAGCCGGTGCCTGAAGCTGGATTAGTTCAGGTGGCTGTACTTTTGTCATGGTAGCCAGCGTCTGGACTTGAATTAGTTTAATTGTCGCAGGTGGCTGAGCTTTGAGACACGTTGCCGGTGTCTGAATTTTGGAGTGTATAACCGAAGCCTGGACTAAGTGTGTCGCAGGGGGCTGAATTTTGAAAGGTGCAGCCGAAGCCTGAACTCTAAGTAATTCAGGTGGCTGTTTTTCGAAAGCGCTAGCCGTTGCCTGAGCCAGGACAGCCGCAGGTGGCTTGCTCTTGGAGAGGTTCGTTGGGCCCTGGACTTGAGATGTCTCAGGTGATTCCATTTTGAAGGGGGTCGCCGGAGCCCGAACTTGAGGTGGTTCAGGTGGCTGTGCCTTAATCAAGGACTTGAATTCGTAGATTGGTGTCGGAGTCTGAACATGGATTAGATCAGGAGGCTGGACTTCGACATGAGTAGCCAAGGCCTGGACTTGAGGTGTCGCAGGTAGCTGAATTTTAAAATAATTAGCCAGGTACTGAAACTCAAGCGGTTCAGGTGGCTCGTTCTCAATGGGTGATATCAAAACCTGGACTAAGGGAGTCACAGGTGGCTCAATTTTAAGAAATGGGACGTAGTCACACCACACGTCATCAAAGGTGTCCTGCGTATGGTAGAACATGTCTTTGACGAAGTAGTCGTGGCCACGGTCTACATCCCGGCAGTTTCTTAAACTTTGATCATTTTGGATAAACTCTTGCCAGAGTTGTTCGAGACGCAGGATGCGCTTCTCTGCTAACTCGTGAATCATCAAGGCTCCTTTTCGCTTAAATATTTCGAAATGAGTGACGATTCGATTTCGGATTATAGCTTGCCTGCTAAGGATTTGCGCAAATGAATTTGGTTTATTCACTTTGCAAGGTAGGGTGGTATTTGAAATAATTAATCAATAGGTAAAAGTTATAACTATCTTTTGGCTTGGGAAAATTTAAAATGAAACACAATTTCAATTTGTTTTCTAAACTTGAGGCGATTTGGACAAGGCAAAAAAAACATGAGTGGTGAAAATGTAAATTGAAACTCAATTATTCTTTAAATGAAAGAATGAAAAAATATTCAAACTTATGAATGTCACTGGTGGAACAATCTTTAATTGAAATACAATTAAGATGAGGCAATTATTCTTTAAATAAAAGAAACTGAAAAAATATTCAAACATATGAATATTATTGGTGGAATAGAATTTAAACTGAAATACAATTTAAGATGAGGCAATTATTCTTTAACCCATTAGGTCCCAAGAGTTATGAATTTTTTTTTGTACTTTGAGCTTATAAATCAAAGCGAAAAAGTCGAAAAATAATTTAAAAAATACCCTACCCCCCTATTTTCGGATATGCCCTACACGATGGCATTGTTTAAAATACTCAAAAATAACATTTTAATTTGTTAATAAACAAATTTAAAAAGAAAATGAAAATTTTTACGTCATTTTTTTTTTTTTCAAGCTGGTGAACAATGCCAAAAAAATTATTTTTGCCCTCAAAAAGTTGACCACGGGTGTTCACATTAGTTGAACTTTACGTGCATATTTGATTTTTTTGGTTTCGATTTTTTTAAACAAAATGGTGGACTAAAAACTTCAACGCCAATAATTGTACGGCAGCGCATGGTTGAATAAATACCGAAAAATTACTTTTTATAAAAAATGACTGTGGTTCCTAAGATTTTTATGGTCGCTGATTATGAATCTGAGATCAGAATATCAAAATTGTAAGAATTGGGCCCAATACCATAGGACCCAATACTCAAAGTTAAGATTTTATAAAAACAAAAAATATCATCATATTTTAAGTAGAATTTCAAGATCAAAGTATACTTGGTCGTTTTTCGAAAAAAATCGTCATTTTCGAGTAAAAAATCAAAAAAAGTTCAAAGTATTGGATTTACTTCCAGAGATCCACACAGCTCGTCCCCGTGTGCCTGTAACGAATTGAACACAACTTTTGAGATGGCAAAAATATATTTACGAGGTTTTTGGGTTGCTGATAGTGTATCTGAGGTAAAAACATGAAAATCCCAAATATAGGGCCCAATACCGTAGGACCCAATAGTAAAAATTGAGATATCATAAAAATAAAAAATGCCATCTTATTCTGCGCAAAATTTCAAGATCAAAGTATACTTGGTCGTTTTTCGAAGAAAATCGTCATTTTCGAGTAAAAAATAAAAAAAAAGTTCAAAGTATTGGATTTACTTCCAGAGATCCACAACAGCTCGTCCCCGTGTGCCTGTAACGAATTGAACACAACTTTTGAGATGGCAAAAATATATTTACGAGGTTTTTGGGTTGCTGATAGTGTATCTGAGGTAAAAACATGAAAATCCCAAGTATAAGGCCCAATACCGTAGGACCCAATAGTAAAAATTGAGATATCATAAAAATAAAAAATGAGATAAAAAATCTTTGCAGAGATCCTGCATTCTAATCATTTCACGTGAGTTACGTCGTATAAAAAGATCGACGAAATAAAAAACAAAAAGTAAAAAAATTTTTTTAAAACTACGTGGTGCTGCATGTCCTTGAGTCCCTTTATTTGGAATTTTCATGTTATTACCTCAGATACCCTATTAGCTACCCAAAAACCTCGTAAATATATTTTTGCCATCTCAAAAGTTGTGTTCAATTCGTTACAGGCACAAGGGGACGAGCTGTTGTGGATCTATGAAAGTAAATCCAATACTTTGAACTTTTTTTGATTTTTTACTCGAAAATGGCGATTTTCTTCGAAAAACGACCAAGTATACTTTGATCTTGAAATTTTGCGCAGAATAAGATGGCATTTTTTATTTTTATGATATCTCAATTTTTACTATTGGGTCCTACGGTATTGGGCCCTATATTTGGGATTTTCATGTTTTTACCTCAGATACACTATCAGCAACCCAAAAACCTCGTAAATATATTTTTGCCATCTCAAAAGTTGTGTTCAATTCGTTACAGGCACACGGGGACGAGCTGTGTGGATCTCTGGAAGTAAATCCAATACTTTGAACTTTTTTTGATTTTTTACTCGAAAATGACGATTTTTTTCGAAAAACGACCAAGTATACTTTGATCTTGAAATTCTACTTAAAATATGATGATATTTTTTGTTTTTATAAAATCTTAACTTTGAGTATTGGGTCCTATGGTATTGGGCCAAATTCTTACAATTTTGATATTCTGATCTCAGATTCATAATCAGCGACCATAAAAATCTTAGGAACCACAGTCATTTTTTATAAAAAGTAATTTTTCGGTATTTATTCAACCATGCGCTGCCGTACATTTATTGGCGTTGAAGTTTTTAGTCTGCCATTTTGTTTAAAAAAATCGAAACCAAAAAAATCAAATATGCACGTAAAGTTCAACTAATGTGAACACCCGTGGTCAACTTTTTGAGGGCAAAAATAATTTTTTTGGCATTGTTCACCAGCTTGAAAAAAAAAAAATGACGTAAAAATTTTCATTTTCTTTTTAAATTTGTTTATTAACAAATTAAAATGTTATTTTTGAGTATTTTAAACAATGCCATCGTGTAGGGCATATCCGAAAATAGGGGGGTAGGGTATTTTTTTAATTATTTTTCAACTTTTTCGCTTTGATTTATAAGCTCAAACTACAAAAAAAAATTCATAACTCTTGGGACCTAATGGGTTAAATGAAAGAAACTGAAAAAATATTCAAACATATGAATATTATTGGTGGAATAGAATTTAATCTGAAATACAATTTAAGATGAGGCAATTATTCTTTAAACAAAAGAATGGAAAAAATATTCAAACTTATGAATATCAGTGGTAGGACAATCTTTAATTGAAATATAATTAATATGAGGCAATTATTCTTTAAATAAAAGAATGCTGAAAAATATTCAGACTTAATATTTAATAACAACTAATTCTTTGAATAAAAGAAAATTGAAAAATATTTAAACTTATGAATATTATTTGGTGGGAAAGAATTTTAACTGGAATACAATTTAACTAACAAACAACTAAGCCAGGCAGTTGGCTGATTTTGGAAGAAAACTTAAGCACAATCTTTAATTAAAGTTTAGAAAAAATGAAGCAGGTGAAAAAATCAAAAATTAAGTGTAGAAGAGAAAAGGTAAATAGATCAATAAAAAACTATAGAGAAAAAAAGGAAATCAAGATCCCTAAACAACTCTAATTGGGTTGAGTAGGCAAGGGTTATTAGGCACTTGGATTGATCTTTTGAAAATTGGTCTTGGAACAACCTAAAATGTATAAAATTAGAATTTTTGAAAAAATATATAATTGAAAAAATGAAACAATCAGTAACTATTTCAACAATGCAAATAATTTGAGCTTATACTATACTAAATAAGATTGGCAAAAAATTGATTCCAACGCTGACTCTAACAACCATAAGAAACAGTACATTTGAACCCAAGGTTATCGAAGAACTCTGGGAGTGCTGCTGCAGCTGTACGAGGGCTCGAGGACTACCAGTTGGTGAAGAAAGTCCCTTCGCTTGCTCCCACAGGTGCCAAAGGTTGCTCAGATGTGGTTGGACAGTAAGCGTGGACCTCAGTTTAACAGGTAGTTTCACCTGCAAATTCAATAATGTCAGATAAGGTGGAACAAAATAAAATGAAATAAAGTTTTCAGGTGAGCTCAATATTAACAAAGTAAAAATTGAAAAAATTTTTCCTAATTTTATTGGTCACTTGACCCTAAAATAATCAATTGTTTACCAAAATAGTAACAGCTGTACTCAATTATTGAGGAGTTGGGTCAACTGACTATTTGTTTTGGAAAGATAAAAATAAATAAATTTAAGAAAAAGGCAAAATAGAATGGAGAACAATGCAGCTAACTTTACCCACACAGTTCCAAGGCTAAACAAATACAAGAAAAAATTGAAATTATTAAATTGCGCAACACAAGTTTGCGACTTGGAGCGGACCCACCGTATTAGCAGAGTCAGCTGGTCGAGGTGCCTTCTCTCTCTCTCCCACTGCAGAGGGGCTGCAGTGCGGCAGGGATGTAGCAGGCCGATGGTCTTCAGCTGATGGCAAGCGGTGTTGCCGAGTCGCCTTCCGATCCAGCGTCGTCTTAGTTTTTGGTCGGGCCGTTGGGCGTCTTTGTTGCTCCGTGGCTCGTGCTGTAGGCGAGACTCCTCCCCTTTTCCAATATGGCCGCGAAGCTTCACGTGGCTCTCCGGCGAGGCGTCTTTGCCGTTTGCGGTTATGAAACTGGCGGCGTCGATGCACTTCTCTTCTATTTTCACTCGCGACGCGCTTTTTCTGGGGAACTTTTCCCCACAAGGGATGCCAAATGTTTGAGAATAGAAATTAACGCGAGCGAAAAGGGACGAGGAGAAGGCAGGAAATCACTGGCTTCAAATAACTAACACTGGCATTTAAATGAACTCTAACTTTTGTGGTAAATTTATTTATCGGTATCTAAGTGTTTACAATAGAGGAGAGTGGTCACGCCGTTTTGACCGGGTGGCACTCTACCTCTGGGAAACTAGGTGGAATCGTCGTAGATAAGCGGTCGATCTACGACGACGGCGCTGAGTCCCGTGATGCGTGGTCGCGGCATCACGGTCGCAGCAAGACTGGTGAGGGCGGAAACTGTTCACTCTGGGCAGCTCTGGCGTGGGTCGCTCGCATGACCAATCACGTGGCAATAAAAGGCGGTAATTCTCAAACACCTAGTGAAAGGGGTGAACATGAGAGTAGGCACAAGCACAGGAACAAAGGTAGGCGCTGGGGTTGAGATAATAGTAGGTACAAAGGTGCTATAGTAAGTTCAAAAGTAAGTAAAGGAATGGGAACGAGATGAGACACAAGAGTAAGCACAAGGATAGAAATGAGGGTAGGAAAAGAAGTACCCCAGGGGTAGGTGTGAGGACAGGCATCATATGAGATACGAGGGTCGGCATAAGGACAGGCAAGATATAAAATACGAGGGTGAGCACAAAGATAGTAATAACGATAGCACAAGGATAGAAATAAGAGTAGGCACAAGGGAAGACACAGGAATAAATACAAGGGTAGAAATAAGAGTAGGCACGAGGGAAGACACAGGAATAGGTACAAGGGTAGAAAGAGAGGTAGGCACAAGAATAGCTACGAGAATAGGTACAAGGGTGGACACAGGGATAGGAACATGCGTAGAAACAAAGGTAGGCACGAGGGTAGGTACGAGGGTAGGATCGAGGGTAGGCACGAGGGTAGGCATGGGGGTAGGTACGAAGGTAGGCACGAGGGTAGGCACGAGGGTAGAAACAGGGGTAGGTACGAGGATAGAAACAGGGATAGGTACGAGGGTAGGCACGAGGGCAGGTACGGGGGTAGGCATGAGGGTAGAAACAGGGGTAGGTACGAGGGTAGGTACAAGGGTAGGCACGAGGGTAGAAACAGGGGTAGGTACGAGGGTATAAACAGGGGTAGGTACAAGGGTAGGCACGAGGGTAGGCATGAGGGTAGGTACGAGGGTAGGCACGAGGTCAGAAACAGGGGTAGGTACGAGGATAGGCACGAGGGTAGAAACAGGGGTAGGTACGAGGGTAGGCACGAGGGTAGGTACGAGCGTAGGTACAAGGGTAGGCACGAGGGTAGGTACGAGGGCAGGCAGGTAGATTTTTTTATGTTTTATGAGCTAACGTTTCAAGGCATAACATATTTTATTTGAATAGTTAAAATCAAAATTTTAAAAAACAAGAGTGAAATTTATTAAAATTAAGGGGTCGTTCAAAGTGAAATAAAATAATTTCTTTCATTAACTATTTGATAATTATGAATGATTATTGACTGTAATTTTTAAAAATATTATTTGACCCTTAAGTAGACAATTTAATAAAAACATTTTGTTGATGTAAATATTATCAATAGTGTATTTTTTTCATAAAAAATTATCCCATTTACATACAGTAAGATGATTATTACTTGAAACGTTTTAAATTAATAGATCACATCAAAATTTTACTAATCTAAATTTTAATTTACAATATGAAATAATGAGTTGCTACACCATGAGTTTTTTTTTTTTTTTTTTTCTAAATCATAATTAACTTCTGCAAGTAACACACTGTCAGGAAAGATGTAAAAAAATCAATAACCTTGAGCAATTGATACATTGATTACTCGTACACATTCTTCGGGCCCTTAATATGTGTAAAATCATTTACTACTGGAAATCATCTGTACATAAATATTTATTAACTTGAATCAAGTACTCCAGACACTGGACTTAATTGAAAATCATACAATAAGCTTTAATTAAACTATTTCAGCCTTTCTGGCCCATTTTACCATAAAAACTAAAAGCACTTGTTGACACAAGCCGTATTATTGATAAAAATAAATTGAAAATTTTTTTCTGCATTCACACATTTAAAGTCATATATTCCATATGGACAAGTATACACTATCCAACTTGTAAACAAGGTTTGAAAAGTAAAAAAAAATTCACACTCACTTAGTAAATTTTTTTTATTGATTTTTGAATGGAGATTTTCTTACTTTTAAAAAATTAAAATAAAATCCAATGTACAAAGCTTGAAAATTAAATTAATAGATCACATCAACATTATACTAATCTAAATTTACAATAATGAGTGGCTACACCAAGTGAATTTTTTTTTTTTTTTTTTTTTCTATAACGATTTCTTAAATGAAAATTGACTCAAACAGATGATATTTTATAATTTTAGCAAGCTAAACTGCAGCGCAGTTACTGCTATTGCTTATAGTCTGCAAATTGATCAGCAGACGAAAACCTGTAATCTATCGATTTTAAAACAATCTATTCTCGAATTATGAAATCGCTTTCTAAATATATTTGAAATCATTTTTGTGAAATAAATTTATGAATACATAAATGATTTTCTGACGAAGAATTACAAAAAAAAACTACTCCTTTGAATAGATTTTATGATGAAAAAAAAAATATATTTCTGTGGTGGAATAACATTATTCAAATAGCAAAATCATTCAAAAAAAATGGAGTTCTAATTTTTTTTTTTATTTTTTTTTTTTATTTTAGTAGGATCTTTTTTTTAATTCGGTTGATATCAAATCATACAATTTTGAAATTTTATTTATACCAAAAATGACAGTTTATAATTCATGCATTTGTTTAATTTTTAAATACATATTTAAAATAAACAAGCTTGATCATTTTTGGTTCATGATAAAACTTGTATTTATGAAAACCCTCGTACCTACCCCTGTTTCTACCCTCGTGCCTACCCTCGTACCTACCCCTGTTTCTGCCCTCGTACCTACCCTCGTGCCTACCCTTGTACCTACCCTCGTACCTACTCTCGGCCCTACCCTTGTACCTACCCTCGTGCCTACCCTTGTACCTACCCCTGTTTCTACCCTCGTGCCTACCCTCGTACCTATCCCTGTTTCTACCCTCGTACCTACCCCTGTTTCTACCCTCGTGCCTACCCTCGTACCTACCCTCGTACCTACCCTCGGCCCTACCCTTGTACCTACCCTCGTGCCTACCCTTGTACCTACCCCTGTTTCTACCCTCGTGCCTACCCTCGTACCTATCCCTGTTTCTACCCTAGTACCTACCCCTGTTTCTACCCTCGTGCCTACCCTCGTACCTACCCCTGTTCCTACCCTCGTTCCTACCCTCGTACCTATCCCTGTTTCTACCCTCGTGCCTACCCTTGTACCTACCCCTGTTTCTGCCCTCGTACCTACCCCTGTTTTTACCCTCGTGCCTACCCTTGTACCTACCCCTGTTCCTACCCTCGTTCCTACCCTCGTACCTATCCCTGTTTTTACCCTCGTGCCTACCCTTGTACCTACCCCTGTTTCTGCCCTCGTACCTACCCCTGTTTTTACCCTCGTGCCTACCCTTGTACCTATCCCTGTTCCTACCCTCGTGCCTACCCTTGTTTCTACGCCTGTTCCTATCCCTGTGTCCACCCTTGTACCTATTCTCGTAGCTTTTCCTGTGCCTACCTCTGTTTCTACCCTTGTACCTATTCCTGTGTCTTCCCTCGTGCCTACTCTTATTTCTATCCTTGTGTTATCGTTGTTCCTATCTTTGTTCTCACCCTCGTATTTTATATCTTGCCTGTCCTTATGCCCACCCTCGTATCTCATATGATGCCTGTCCTCACACCTACCCCTGGGCTACTTCTTTTCCTACCCTCATTTCTATCCTTGTGCTTACTCTTGTGTCTCATCTCGTTTCTTTACTTACTTTTGAACTAACTATAGTATCTTTGTACCTACTATTATCTCAACCCCAGTGCCTACCTTTGTTCCTCTGCTTGTGCCTACTCTCATGTTCACCCCTTTCACTAGGCTTGTTCCTATCCTTGTACCTAACCCTTTTTCTACCTAGATTTCCACCCATGTACCTACTCTCATTACTACACCTATTTTGCTTCCACACCTAGTCTAGTTTCTACCCTTGTTACTACACTTTTTCTACTCAGATTTCTAACCCTGAAGCAATGCTCGTTTCTACATCTGACACTACCTAGATTTCTACTTTTGTTCTTATATTTGCTCAGACACCCGCTTCTACCAGATTTTCTACCTAGTTTTCTATCCTTGAACCTAACCTCGTTCCTAGTACAGTGCCTACCTACGTTTCCACTCACGTACCTCCCCTCGTTTTTACATTTGTTTTTACCCCTGAACCTACTCTTGTTTCTACCGCTTGAATGACATCATTTTTAATATTTAATCGGGAAACGTCACTCTTGTCACCTTAGTTTCGATACTACTATTCAAATAATTGCAAAAAACTTCTACATACTAGTAGGTCTACCATAGAGTTAAATAAATTTTTATCCATGTGACTACCTAGTTAGATGAAAATGTCATTTCTATAAAATGCCTAGTTAGTTTGTCAAATTGATTTTTTTTCCAAGTGACTTCCTAGTTATTATTTTTTGTTTTTTCTAGAAATTTTTTACATTTTCATAGTTACATAGCTAATACCCTCCACTATGAAGGCACCTTTTGAAAAAAAAAAAAAAAAAAAAGGAAAAGTTTGTTAATCTAAGCCATTACTGCTCCTGTCACTTTGACAGATGGATAAAATAGAATTTTTGTTTTTTATTCAGAACAACTATTTGATTACTTTTATTATAATTTTTCATTCATTAGTTGTTAAATTTGTAAAAAAATAAACCAAATACATATTATTTAGAATTTTTAATCATAAAAAAATGAGCTTTTTGTTAAGTCAATTTTAAATAATCAAGATTTTTGTTAAGATTAGGTTACAATGTAATGCTTTAACTCTGACTTAAAAAAATTTTTTTTCTGCACAAAAGATATTTTATTAGTCAACTTACGCTTCATTTAAGATGGAATAATCAAAATAAAAATTTAATTCGCAATCTTTTTTATGTTGGCAGGGTCAGGATTCTGTTATACGTCAGACTACTGTGTAGCCCTGAAAAGGGCTGATGGTTGTAAAAATTTATTCAACAAGCTCGGCTCAGCTTATTTTCTAAATCGGTGGGAGCCGGTGCGCGGTTATCCGCCTGGAAAATTGGTCCTAAAAGTTCTAGGCTAGAACTTGTCTAGTACGAACAGGGGATCAATACCGTGCTCTATGGCTGAGACTATGGAGAGCGTCTCTTCACTTAGCGTCGTGATCTTCGCGGGAGGCATCGTTGGTGACGTAGAGTATCTGGCAGTGCGGGGTCTAAATTGGGTTCGCATCTCTTCGGGTGCCTTCTTAGTCCTCCAAGGCCCGTTAGCGGCATTCTCAGGTTCCAGGCACTGCAAGACCCCTAGCCGAGGAGCTGAGGAGCGTGGGGATTCCAGTTGTTGTTCCGGGGAGTTCTCGATATCAGACAGGTCTAAATTGAGGACGTCATCTTCCAGAAGCTCGTCCTGGTGAGCCTGCTTGTCCTGGACTGCTTGAATGCTCCTCGTCGGATTGAGGCCTATCAGAGGTAGATGCCGCCGGCCACTATTGCACCTTTTTGCCGTCCTCCTGCTCGAACCCACAACAAAGAGTGGGTCCGTATTTTACAACCGCTTGGTATCCCTAAGGCCGGGTTATCTTTCTTATCACCGTAGCAGGGGGGTGGACAGCGAAGTTCGACCGGTAGTTAAGCTCTTTAATCACCGGATGGCAAGAAGAGTCGCCTTGGCCTGATACGGGCCTGAAGTTCGGTCTCCTTGGGGGAACAACGTGGACGACGCTCTTCAACCTACAAAGAATCTCAGGGCTGGTTGAGTAACCTGAAGAGACGCCATCTTGGTAGGAGTGGTGAGAGGAATTCAAAGAACACCATGTTTCTTGCCTCTTCTTCTCTCTTGTTTACAATCTCTGCTCCTCCCTCGTGAATCGCAGACACTCCCAATAGCACCCTTTCTATCTATCCCGATGTGTAGGTGGAACACCGGCTTTCTCACCATCACTGTTCGCATGGTATCGCGCTTACTGGTGTAGCCGCCTTCCTAGTTTTTGGGTAAGGGATTTGTTGGAATATTAGTAAATATTATAATATTAGAATCGTGTCACCATCTATTGTCTCAATGCCCGACGGTGAACATGAATGGAATGTTTGTGTGTGTGAGTGAGAGCGCTGCACGCAACGTGACGACGCGACGCGACGCGACCAGACTAGTCGCGCTTTCTCTGTATCTAGCTGCTGACCGGTGCGGAGCACGATGCTCGCATGCGGACGATTTGTAACTTAACAATATTAAACTTGAAATTAATATTATTTATTAACAATAAAGTACATCACTTATTTGTTCCACCTCAACAAAAATTCTAACATGGTAGCAGTCCGTGGTTAAGTGAACAATAAGTTTAATTTAGTGTAAAAAGAAAGTGTGGTTGTTAAAGTGAAAACATGTGCTCCTAAAAAAATTTTTGTTCTACTTCTTCTACAATAGAGGAATAGAATTAATTGAAAATATAGCTGTGATTGATTATAGCTTAGAAGCTAAGTAAGTAAGAGGCGTGAAAAGCCTGTAGAAACAATCCGTGCAAAAGGTTGATGCACGAGGATTAAAATAAGTGGAACCGCATGGCGTGTCGCGAGGGTAAGCGAGCGCATGGCGAAAATTGAGGCTAAGCACATGTTGAGATTTTTTAAATCGAGTTTCGAATAAATCAACAGTGAGCAATTGAATGATTAATTATTTTGAGAGTTTTTGAAAAGTAAAGGATCATCGTGATTATTTAAGAAAAGTTTTTCTTAAAAATTTAAAAATTGTATTACGAGTACATCGTAACATTTACACTAATATTCAATTGAAAGAAAAAGAAGACATGGCAAAAGTAAAAATCAACGATATAACAATTCCGATGTTCGACGGAATAAATTACTCAATTTGGAAGAAAAGAATTTTACTCACGCTCGAGTACAAAGAATGCAAAACACCTGCGACAAGAGAAAGATTGCAAAATGAAGATGAAGCTGCGTGGAAGAAAATCGATTTAAAATCAAGGACAATAGTGACAAGTGCATTATCCGATAAACAATTTGAATTTGTGAGTGAATGCAAAACTACATTTCAAATTATAACTAAATTTGATAACATGTACGAGAATAAATCAACGGCATTAAAGCTGATAACGCGTAACAGCCTGGAACAAGTGAAATTAAAAAATTTCAATACACCTGAAGAATTCTTCGTGGCTTTTGAAAAAGCATGTCACGAATTTCAATCAGCTGGTGGTACACTAGACGAAGATGAAAAGTTGAGAATAAATGCCCTACCACCAAGTCATAGCTATATAGCTGACTGCATAGACTTCGTACCTGCTGCAGAAAGAACAGTAGAGTACGTAAAACAAAAAATCAAATTAAAATGTTTAAAATCTGGTGAAAACGAAAGTAAACAAAGTGTGAGCACATTCAGTGTCAAAACGAAAGGAACCTGCTATAATTGCAATAAAACTGGTCACTATGCAAGGGACTGCCGAAATGGTCAAGGTAGTGGTCAAAATGGACAACAAAATCAACCTGGTCAACGCGGTCGAGGAGCCTACCCAAACAGAGGTAGAGGTGCCTACCAGCAACAGTAACAGCGAGGACAACAGGCACAACGTAGTTCGAATCGAGGTAACTACAGGGGCAACTCCTAAAGAGGTAATGGTCGAGGTAGAAGCGACAACCAACAAAGAGACGATCAACCACAACTAGATGGTTCGTGCGCTTGGTCAATCGATCTTCGACATCTTGACGTCAACGCAATAACAGGTAGTGAGTATAGCGAAAATATTGAAAATAATTGTACACAAATAAATTGGTTACTCGATAGCGGTTGTACAGACCATATAATAAATAATGTTGAATATTTTTCTAAAAGTGTGGCTTTAAAAAATCCGATAGATGTAAATTTACCAAATGGTAGAGAGTTATATGCCACTAAGATAGGTCAAATAAAAACTTATTATTATTACATGCTTTTCTTTAACTCACAAAGCTTCTTTCACGGTATGTTCAAAACGGCGAAGCTTTATAACTTTGAGCCTAGTTGACCTAGAGGTCTGAAATTTTGCAGAGGGTCTAGGATCGGATGACAATACATTAATCCGTAGTCATTTTTCGACCTGGACATCCAGGTCGCCGATGACGGGGGTACCTGGGGATCATCTCCGAGACTTTGGGCCAAAATCTTCGACGATGACATTGGGGAATATTTTAGAGTATTGAAAAAGGCACTTAGAACCTGGTCGACCAGGTAGCCGATGACGGGGGTACCTGTGGTACCTGGGGATCATCTCCGAGACTTTGGGCCAAATTCTTCGACGATGACATTGGGGAATATTTTAGAGTATTGAAAAAGGCACTTAGAACCTGGTCGACCAGGTAGCCGATGACGGGGGTACCTGTGGTACCTGGGGATCATCTCCGAGACTTTGGGCCAAATTCTTCGACGATGACATTGGGGAATATTTTAGAGTATTGAAAAAGGCACTTAGAACCTGGTCGGCCAGGTAGCCGATGACGGGGGTACCTGGGGTACCTGGGGATTATCTCCGAGACTTTGGGCCAAATTCTTCGACGATGACATTGGGGGGTATTTAAGAGTATTGAAAGAGGCACTTAGAACCTGGTAAAAAATAAATTAAAAAATAAATTTATTTAATAAATATTTAGGTGAACGATAAAAATTTTTGATTTTGATATTTAAAAAACCCTTTTTCTATTTATTTTTACTCATAAATCACAGAAATAACGCTTGGACTAAAAAGTAGAAAAAAAAAAAAAAAAAAAAAAATTTTAAGACATGCTTTTCTTTAACTAGTTTTAAACAAATAAAAAAAATGTACTAAAAAGTAAAAATAAATTTTTTTTCCAAAGAAATATTTCTGAAATATTTATTTCTTTAAATAAAAAAATAGTTTGAATGATTAAGAATAGCTTGAGCAAATATAAAATTTGGTTGGGACTCAAAAGAAAAGCATGGGGCATCTGATATCGAAAGATACAGAGATTTAAATTTGTATCAGTTCACCTAAATATTATACGCACTAATTTATAAATAAATAAATAGTTGCATTTACAATCAATTGAATGTACTAAATATATTATAAAAAATAATTATACAAAACATTACCTGAAAAAATTTGTTTGACACTATTTTATCAGGTGCCCCATGCTTTTCTTTTGAGTCCCAACCAAATTTTATATTTGCTCAAGCTATTCTTCATATTTCAAACTATTTTTTTATTTAAAGATATAAATATTTCAGAAATATTTCTTTGGGAAAAAAATTTATTTTTACTTTTTAGTACATTTTTTTTTGTTCACTATTTTGTTGAAAGCTGTGTATTATATTTAATTAAATTTATCGATGAAACAACTCCTTACATACTCTCGGAAACAGCTATTTTCGAGCATTTCTTTAATTTTGAGGTTAGATCATTTGAACTGATACCCGTAATTTTGAATTAAATATATTGTTTTGTAGTACTTTATATTTTTAAAGAAGAACTTTTATTTATTAGTCATAAAATTGGCTATTTATTATAATTATTGCTAGCATCTATACCTCGCTGCGCTAACGCTTGCTCGGTTGAATTCAATATTATTTCGAATTGAATCCAACTTTAAATTTTTTGAAAATTCTTTTGAGCAAAAACTCAAGATTGAAACATAATTAAAACTTTAAACTCGAAACATTGTGTATCAAGAAATTTTACGAAAAAGTTATTTTTAATTTTTGACCAAGATTTTAATAATGTAATTTGGAATATTTTGATTTTAAAAACTAGTTTGCAATGAATATATTATTTGTAGACTATATATATCTATATGTGCGCGCGTGTGTGTGTACTTCAATTTACCGTCTTTATATTAGAATAATAAACATATATATACTTTTTATCAAGAAAAACTTTTGTTTTTTTTATTTAATTTTATTTCAAAAAATTTAAAGAATAATTTTTTACCTTAACTAAGTAGACTTTAATAATATGTAGATCAAATTTAAAAAGTAATTTTTTTTTTTTAATCAGCAATCTCAAAGACCCGAGAGTACAAAATTTCAAAGAGAACCGATAAATAAAAATAACTTTTTCAAATTGGACCTAAAATGAATGTAATAAAACTTTAATATCGTGCTTATTTAAGGTCAAATTCAAAAAGTAAGGTCAGATTTATAATCAACGCCCTCGAAAACCTCTGACTACAAAATTTCAAACAGAACCGATAAATCAAAATAATTTTTTCGAATTTGACTTAAAACAAGTACAATGTAGCCTTAGTATCGTGCTTACTCAAGGTCAAATTGAAAAATGGATATTAAATTCGTAATCTACGGCATTGAAAACATTCACATACCAAATTTCAAACTAATTGAATACATTATGAGTGTTCATAGGCATGTATAGGTATCCACCGCAGTGACTCGGGTCTAACCCAAAAACTTGAATCGAATAAGTCTAGCAATTCGAGTTGCTATGCGACTAATTCGAAATAACCAAAAAAATTATCGAAATAATTTTCCCCACTATCCTCCGCCTAATGTCATATGGTGTCATACGGCATTTCGATTGGCTGAAATTCAGCTCAGGAAAATAATATTTGCTAATACATATTTGAACAAATTTAACTGTAATAAATTTGTACTGAAAATTGGATGGATTAAATTGCAGTGCTTAGAAGCCTGGGGTGTTTGATTTTTTAAGATCATTTACACAAAATTTTTTTTTTTTTAATTATGTCATTATTTATTCAAGTAGAAAAAAATATTTAATCCGTACGGAAATCCTTACAGAAACCTGTACGGAAATCGGTGCCAATTTTCAGTATCGGCAATCCGTACGGATTTCTGCATGGATTTCCGAGAGGACCCCCGTACGGATTCTTTCATCTGGGCTACATCACATGCGACAACTTGAACGAAAACTGTTTTTCCTTATGTTTGCACCTTTACGTTTTATGAACTATCAATGTTTGACAAAAATAAATAAATAAATCAAAAAAGATTTTGAAGTAAAGTTCTTAGAGAGCTCTGCTATCTTTTCTCTAATAGTATTATTGACTTTTTTTACAAAAAAAAAACCCTACTAAAGAGATATTACAATCATTGGGGTCCTTAGTTCAGTTCTCAGAAAAACCAGGTTTGTATTATATTTTTCGAAATGAATTTTTGACTTCAATTAATTTCAGCATTTTTGAGGTATTGCTCTCATCTTGAGTATCAGTCTCAAAGTAATCAAGAGTATATAATTTTTAATTTATCACCTTTAATCAAAGGCTTACTTTAGTTAAAAATTAAATAACCTTTACTTGAAAATAGTCTTATATGACGAGTAATACAGGATTGCTCTTAATTAAGTATGATTCCGCCACACTCATTTGAAAGTAATACTCAAGTCGAAAACTAATTGAGACTCAAACTCAAATAAACCTATAAATATACTCCCAGCTGAGAGTACCTCTCAATTGAGTCTAAACGAAACCGTGTTCAACTGACAAGGAATGAAGCACACAGCTTTCATTCATCATAAAAAAGCTTTTCAGTATTCTTTTTCCCGAATAGGACCTTTTTCACTTACTTCCCATACAGCCCCTGTGTTAAAAAGTTGACTGATACCAATAAAAAGCCATTTTTGACCTCATTTTCGATAAATTCCTAGTTAAACCGTTTTGCACTTGTAAATATCTGGAACATCGCATTTTCTCGTTTTTTCAAGGACTTAAGGAAGAAAATTATTTCAAATTTTGTTTTAATGATTTTGTCCATGTAAAATGTATAAATATGTGATCACTTTTTTATAGATAATCATTGCACAAATAAATGACCAAATAAGATGTTTAAAGCCATTTTTTTCAGAACAACGAAATTGCATTTGAATTGTTTTTATGTAGAAGTCCTAATTTAAACGTTAAAGTTTATGTTCTTATAAACAAAAAAAAAAAAAAAAAAAAAAAACTGATTGTATAATTGATAGAACTTCCAAGTAAAATTACGAATACACGCTTAAAAAAAATAAAAAAAATTTGTAAGTATTCGTAATAAATATATTTAAAAAATTCAAATAAAGTTTTTGGAAGAGAATGTTTTTGCTGTCTCTAAACATGATTTTGAACAATTTCTTGAATACACAATGTCATGTTTGAGTTTATTGTGTAAAATTTTAAATTTTTGTCTTGAATCGAAGTTGGATTAAAATGAATTAAAATGAAAAAGCTCTGCGAGAACCATAAAAGCATATATGTAAAAATTAAAAAAAACAGCCTACAGGTGAAGTTAAGAAACAAGGGAGTACAGGATGCGTGGTTGATAGTCAACGTGTCGTTGTAAGAACTGCATTTAAACTGCACGCTCGATGAAGGAAGAGATTCGTGACAACTTTGGACTGCTATAGATTTTATTAAGTTGAAAGGGTGGGGGTATCAAGAGCAACGAGCTCGCTGTTTGAGCCGCAGACCTCGCGTAACATTGATACCCACCGGATGGATCTCGCATTCACTTGAGTAAGATTAATATTTATTAAAATTTACACCAAAGATTTATTTAAGTGACAATTTTTCGACCATTTACGTTAAAACTATAGAAATATTTATATTCATTTGTTAAATTAAATACATCTTTTAAATCTATTTTTTTTTTTAAATCATAAATGACTAATCAAAAATGATTGAAATTTAAATATTTTTGTAATTATAAAGTATTTTGTAATTTATTTATTTGTTTTATTTTTTAATTTTTTTTGTAGGTGATTAAGAATTTAGTGTGTATATTATTTTTATCAATCATAAGTGAAGAACAGAATGAAGGATCTGTCAATGTCAATTTGGAGTCGACTTTCGGGTCAGCATTACTCTACGGTTAGTCAAAATGCAAGATCAGACGAGTTGCACCAACAGTGGGATGCCAATCTTCGAGAGCAACCCGATTCGGTCCTTTACGCTCGTAGCTTAAGACGCAAGTCATCTGTCGTTGTCAATCAGTTCTTTAATAACGCCTTACCCTTGGATTCTACTGGCAGACCCAAGTGGACAAAAAGTGAGTTTTTAATTTATTTTTTTTCAGACTTTTTATTATTGTTTATTTCGTTTAAAATTTCTTGGCTTAGAAATAAAACCATGTTTTTTTAAATGCTAAACTTCAACCTGCCGCATAATCATCAGGAGACTACTTAATAAATCAAAAATTTGTTGATATACTAACATATCAGTAATTGGTCATAGCTACTGAAAATGTCAAAACGTCAATTAAATAAACAAACTTTTACGCGTTTGTATTTTATCCAGACTTTAATACAGATGGAATCAAGATCTATTAAAAAAAAAGTAAATTGATAATCAAGGTTTGAATGAATTCTTTTTTTTTCAAATTAAAACTGTTTTAATATTGAATTTCTGTCATACATTACACTACAGCATTTTTTTTCTTCTTTTTTGCAAACACAACGTCATTTTCTAGAATAAAAAAAATAATACAATTTTAAAAAACGACCAAATGAATAAAAAACCCTATCGCGTAATAATTTTTAATCAGTATTTTTAGACGGGTACCTATATATTTTAAAAACATTTGTATTTTTTACTTTTTACCTTTCTAGAAAAAAAAGAATTTTTTTTTCCAATTATAATCAGAAGTGACAGTTTAATAATTATAATAATTATTAAACCTTATTATAATTAAGAAACGATTGCGGGGTAAGAAATTTTCTTTTTTTTTTTACTTATTTAAAATATACAAAAAGAATTGAACAAACAGTGTCTCTAAATTTTTTTAGACACTCGAACGACGGGCTGTCATTATAAAAAATGCAGTTCACATAACTTGTTAGCTGTGATTTTCATGCTAGTCATACTGCATCTATAATGCACGTCTATTCTGAAATCTAATCTACAATTAATTTAATTTTCTTTTAACTTAATTGTATATGGGTCAAATTCTGTTTAAATAATAAAAAGTTGTAGCAAGAATCCATTCAATAAATTTTTGCGTAATAAACTTCAGTAATCTGTACTAGTTCTTTTTAAATCCTTGCTCGAAGATGATTGTTTTTTCTTAATTTTACTTAATTTCTTACTCAAACCATATCAAATTGAAAAGGAAAAAAAAAAAAAAAAAACAAACAAACAAACAAAAATAAAAATAAATCAAGATTGAAGAAGTTTTTTTGTGCTATACTTATAGTGAAAGTACGATTCAAAAGTTGTTTGTCCACAAGGTTAGTCATTTAAGATCGTCTTTTATAAAAATTTCAATTAATTTCTGTATCCTAAATTACTTTTAAAAGCAATTTCTAAAGTTCAAATTTAGTTATTTAATTATTTATTCTTTTTTTTTCATTTAAACTAAACTTGTACATAACTAATTTTAATGCAAAGTAAAATAACATTTAGATACAAAAACATTATTATTTAGAAAAAATATTTTTTTAGCTCTATTAAGAAAAAAAAAACCATTAAGATGAATCAAACAAGTGTCTATGTTACCTAGGAAAAAACCGTATTGTAGTGCGTCTGTTTTTCAAGTTAAAGTTGTGGATTTAATAGTTGTTTGAATGAATTTTTTTATTTTTTAATGTGTATGTGTAATAGAAATGATATATTATACCCTACTATAATGTAGTAATGTATTTTCACGCATCATAACCGAAAATAAGGAACAAAGTTTCTATTTTCAGGTTAGAATGTGGGAAAGATTATTTCCGCTGAGTGATATTTGAATAATAAATTACAAGTGCCTTATTTAGATTCATTTACTTAAACTTTTTTATCTATATAGATTATTGCAGATTTATATTATTTCGCGTAAAAGAGCTTTTAAGCCTATACTCTCATTCAAAAATTGATTAACTGATTTACCGAAATTCAGAAAAAATTTTCATAATATCCAATGTTTCTTGTGTTACTTGATGCAGTTCCATTATACTTAGTGAAAATTAAAAATTAAAAATACAACACAGCTAAGTTTTTATGAACTACACAATTTTCATTCAAAAGTGCCAGCTGTTTCAACGGCTAAACGTTTTCTTCAAACTTATTTACAAACTGTAATTTTATTTACCAACAAAGATTTTCATTATGATATTTTATTATGAGAATTCCTTAATAAAGAAGCCTTGAAAATAAAAATATATAATTTTTATGATAATTATTGTACAAACATATGACGGCTGGATTTCCAGCTGGCAAATCAAACTAATAAATTAATTGTACTATGTAGACACTAGTCCTATCATGTGAAACATGTTATTTTTTATTTTAGGTTATTTTTATAAAATAAATAAACAACAATTTATTTGTTCTTGTTTAAGATTTCTACTTTTTATTAAAGTTATTGTTCACTGCACAGGTTCTGAACGCAACTTATACTCCACTACGTGAGAGGGAGTTGCATTTTTCGGAGCCTTTGCAATGAAAAAAACAGTACACACATCGCTGAAAAAGAATTAGCCAACCCTTAGTAAACCCTTGACTCGGATATCAATTTGGGTTTTCTAGAGGGGGCAAATACTTTTCCAGCGCCTGGTGTGTATACTATTTTCCTCAAATCTTATTGTCAAAAGAGAGAGCATACGCTCTCGTTAGCCAGCCAAGTGGTAATTTTGCAAAAAAATTACATTTGAAAAATTGAGGGGATGGGCGGAATAACGGTATAACTCGAGTTGTACCGAAAATTTTTTTATTATTGAAATGGCTTTGAAATGTCAATGTACACCTTCTGTCAAAGTTTTAGCAAAAAGCAATCATTATTTACCTAAAAATAAGCAATTTTATGCGAAAGAACGGTATAAATCGAATTTTATTATTAGTTTAAAAAAGGGTATAAATTGACTTATATCGTTAACGAGTCCCAAAATATCTTCAAAGTAAATATTTATACTCGGTTACTTACATTTTCTCTTTCGTTGTTATATATATAACAAAAAAAGAAAAATTTTAAAAATGGAAATGTGTGTAATTCGACTACAACTATTTATTGGAAAATCTATCGAATGTGTCATTAGAAGGGCTATTTGAAGAAAAAATTGCTGATTTAAAGTCATTACTACATTTTTTAATTCCTGACTCTCAAATTTTGTTCAACAATATTTTTGAACAAATAAAAAAGATTTTAAAAAAAGCTCCGCAACTGAAAAATATTTCTCGCCCAAAGACTGATAAAAATAAAGAAACAACTGTTAGTAAAAAAAATGTATCCAGCCGAAAGAAACGTAGAAAAAATTATAACTTAGAACCAAACACCGACAAAAAAAAAATTTTATTCTTGTTCTGTTGTTTATAAAATACTAGTCTCTCTCAGCGTGCAAGCGCGCGCAATTGTATTACATTATCTAAATTCTAAAACAAATTTTGTTGAAGCTTCATCTAAATTAACCTATACAATAAGTTGTATATGGGTCAAAATAATACTTTTTTAAAAAACCGTCCGCACGAGGCTCACCGATTTTATTGCAATTTTTTTGGCAAAAGTACTATTTAATAGAATACTTTTGCCGCAAACTAGAGGTCTCTATCTTTGCTAGATTTTTTCAAATATTGAAAAATGGCCTATTTTTAAGCTGTTTTAAGCAATATTAAGGTATTTTTCGAAAAATTCTACCTTTTGATCAAAATGAGATAGAAACCTCTAGTTTGCGGCAAAATTTTGTTCAAAATAAGTTCTTTTTTGTAAAAATATTTTGACAACATACACTGGGAAAAATGTGATCCGTAATCGAGCCACCCGTAGCGCCGTAATGGAATCGACAAGGTGGATCGTTTCTTCTCCAAGGTGCAACAAATATGGCGCACGGTGTTGAAAATTTGCACCACTACGTAGTACCAAATACCAAATCGCAGCCGATCGCAGCGCGTGCGTCAAATTTGGCTCACTTATGAAGCAGTTAATGAGCGCGGCGTAGAGACATAACCTCTTCATTTTTGAGCCGTAACTCGAGCACATTTTTCCCAGTGTAGTTTGATTATTTTTATAATAATACAGTCCTACACAGATATTGCTATTTTTGCTCATTTGCAGGTATCTTCAAACGATCGTAGCTTTTTCTAGGCTAAATTTTTGTGCATATTAAAAAATTGTTAAATTTTTTTTATGAAAAAACAAAAATTTTGCGACCAACCGGAACCCTGTACGATCTTCCGCTTCCAAGATACAGCTGTTTAAAGTTGTCAAAAAACACAAAAAACGCGTTTTTTACGATTTTCACACGCATTTTAGAACGGTTACGACCTTTTTTTTCTCTCAAAGATATGTGGAATCTTCTCTTTATATGTTTCCAAACAAGCTCCCATAGTAATTGTAGTGCGGATTTGGGGTTGTAGTTGATTCCAAAGCATACACTTTTGACACATTTTATGTGCTAAACTAGTGTTTTTTTAACAATATACACGCAACAATTAACTTTTTCGTTCATTATAGATGTTTTGAAATTATTTTTTGACTAAAAACTATTTAAATTCCAGCCAAAATTAGGTCGCCTGCTATGAAAAAATTTATACTCAACGAAATATTGATCGCAATATCAAAATGATATACTACTTTTATTTAGTTTTTTAGTTTTTTGATTCGTTAAAAATCTATGTTCAAATATTGTAAATAATATACCACTTGTTTATTTATTTTTTCTATTTTTGAAATTACAAATAATCGATCATACTTTATCAATTATTCTGATAAAACAATCATGGATTACTATTGCTTACTCTGAAAAAAATGAGTCCAAATTAAAAATATTATTTTTTGAATGCTATGAAGCATAAAACAATCTACCAATCTACATTCTACTTATAATTATATCCACTTATGAAAAAGAGAATGAGAGATTCGATTAGAAAGCCGAGTCGATATATCAAATCGAAACTTGATCTTTGATTCTTGGAGCAAGAGCGCCCCCTTTCAGGCCTCTCAAAAGTGTGAACCAGCCAGACGCGCCAAATTATTGTAAGCCTAGATTTAAGTTTCATTTTTGTAAGCGCTTAACGCATTATTTTTTTAAATCGCAAATCTAGCGATTTACTAGGGAGGGTGTGTGTAGGGATCTGCACGATCGACTCGTGCTAACTCGATCCCGCGCGACTGCTGCGCCAGTCAGTACCACTCGATCCGCCTCGATGGTCTTATGCTCCGTGTGTATCCACAGCCGCAAATAAAGAAATCTTAAAATTATACTGAGTGCTTTCGATTTACTTAATCTTCCTCAGCAACACGAAAAGCAGGAGATAGCCTTGCGGTCTACTTGGACCTCAAACGCTGCACTGGTGACCCCGGAATTTCCCAACACGCGAAGTCAGGAAATCTTCAAGATTGTTCGAGCCCTCAACAACGGCCGAACAACAAGACACGGAGCGGGAGAGTCGTATACTCTCTTCAAGCGAGGCAGCACGTCAAAAGACGTTTTGCTCTAGCGACAACAAAAAATTGGTCTTAAAAATTGTGAAGTTGCGCAGGCACGCCGGCAACTTCGCACGGAAAATTCAAAAACAAATCTCGGCTTATGAGCCTCCTAGAGACCTTGGCATCGTTGGAGGAGCAGCGGTTGAATCCGGCGCGAGGCCACTTCACGAAGAGTGCATTCTCGGCGCGAAGTCGATGCACGAAGAGGGTTACCTGGACGCGAAGTCGGTACCCAGGTCGGGCTGACGGAGATCACTTCCACGTCAAACTCTGCAAGCTCGTTGCTACGACCCCGCGCCGCCCCGGCTATGCTCCAGGATGTCAGTGAACATCATCTCCAAGACGACAACGCACCAATATTCAAAAACATTGGGAGCGTGTGTGTTTGAATTATGTGTCCAGTGTGAGTAAGGATCTAGTGTGCAGAGTGCAAAGTAAGCCGCTCGTGCGTGCTTGCTTTACCGCGTATTTCCTCAGTTCCGCGAATCGGCGATGGTTACGCGCGCTCACACTGGAATTGCTCGTTCGGTATTTACAAACATTTCGGCGTACCTTATACGAAACTTCGCGAACAGTTTCATATTTCCTAGGTAGTATAAACAACTTCTTGCAGTCAGGTAAAACTGAAGAATTGTTTTTTCTATTTTTCACCGATATCTGTCACGCGACTATTTTCTCGCTGGGCATAAATTCACTCGCGTACGCGGCGGCGTATGCTGGACAAAGACAGTTAGTTGCTTTATATTAGGGCCTTGTGAGCCACGCACACGCATCGGCGTTTTAGCTCGTGGGTCCACTGCCTGACTCCCCGGACCATTCCCCTCGGTAGAGTTTTCATTTTTCCTCGTCATGGTGATCGAGACCGACGAGGAGCGGCACGCGTGCCAGTTGGCGGAGGTCCAGCGGAGACTGGAGACCGCTCAAGCCCAGATCGAGAGCTTGCGCCAAGGTCAGGCGACCACGACTGCGGGACCGACGGATACCGCAAGTACATCGGCGACAACTACCGCGACAGTTACAAACTCGGGTCCGCTTCCTACGCAGTCCACGGTCGGCGCCATTTATCGCCAGCCCAAGATCCCACCGTTTTTGCGTGACAACCCTAGGGTTTGTCTGGGCCAGGCGGAGATTACTTTCGGCAACACCGGTATCACTAATTCCGCTACGAAGGCGGATTTTATCGCCGAGAAGCTTGAAAAATTTAAATTTCGTTACTCACTTTATTAATTAAAAAAAAAACAAAATAACAAAAAAACCAAAAATTAAATCAGGCATGCCTGAAGATTTCAAATTTGGCGCGTCCAGCTGGTTCACACTTTTGAGAGGCCTGAAAGGGGGCGCTCTTGCTCCAAGAATCAAGGATCAAGTTTTGATTCGATATATCGACTCGACTTTCTAATCGAATCTCTCATTCTCTTTTTCATTAGTGGATGTAATTATAAGTAGAATGTAGATTGGTAGATTGTTTTATGCGTCATAGCATTCGAAAAATAACATTTTTAATTTTGACTCATTTATTTCAGAGTAAGCAATAGTAATTCATGTAGTATTCATGTAGTATTCATTTATTTCAGAGTAAGCAATAGTAATAATAGTAATACCGCAAGTACATCGGCGACAACTACCGCGACAGTTACAAACTCGGGTCCGCTTCCTACGCAGTCCACGGTCGGCGCCATTTATCGCCAGCCCAAGATCCCACCGTTTTTGCGTGACAACCCTAGGGTTTGTCTGGGCCAGGCGGAGATTACTTTCGGCAACGCCGGTACCACTAATTCCGCTACGAAGGCGGATTTTATCGCCGAGAAGCTAGAAAAATTTAAATTTCGTTACTCACTTTATTAATTAAAAAAAAAACAAAATAACAAAAAAACCAAAAATTAAATCAGGCATGCCTGAAGATTTCAAATTTGGCGCGTCCAGCTGGTTCACACTTTTGAGAGGCCTGAAAGGGGGCGCTCTTGCTCCAAGAATCAAGGATCAAGTTTTGATTCGATATATCGACTCGACTTTCTAATCGAATCTCTCATTCTCTTTTTCATTAGTGGATGTAATTATAAGTAGAATGTAGATTGGTAGATTGTTTTATGCGTCATAGCATTCGAAAAATAACATTTTTAATTTTGACTCATTTATTTCAGAGTAAGCAATAGTAATTCATGATTGTTTTATCAGAATAATTGATAAACTATGATCAATTATTGGTAATTTCAAAAATAGAAAAAAATCAATAAACAAGTGGTATATTATTTACAATATTTGAACATAGATTTTTAACGAATCAAAAAACTAAAAAACTGAATAAAAGTAGTATATCATTTTGATATTGAGATCAATATTTCGTTGAGTATCAATTTTTTCATAGCAGGCGACCTAATTTTGGCTGGAATTTAAATAGTTTTTAGTCAAAAAATAATTTCAAAACATCTATAATGAACGAAAAAGTTAAATGTAGCGTGTATATTGTTAAAAAAACACTAGTTTAGCACTTAAAATGTGTCAAAAGTGTATGCTTTGGAATCAACTAAAACCCCAAATCCGCACTACAATTACTATGGGAGCTTGTTTGGAAACATATGAAGAGAAGATTCCACATATTTTTGAGAGAAAAAAAAAGGTCGAAACCGTTCAAAAATGCGTGTGAAAATCGTAGAAAACGCGTTTTTTGGGTTTTTTGACAACTTTAAACATCTGTATCTTGGAAGTGGAAGATCGTACAGGGTTCCTGTTGGTCGCAAAATTTTTGTTTTTTCATAAAAAAATTTAACAATTTTTTAATATGCACAAAAATTTAGTCTAGAAAAAGCTACGGTCGTTTGAAGATACCTGCAAATGAGCAAAAATAGCAATATCTGTGTAGGACTGTATTATTATAAAAACAACCAAACTATGTTGTCAAAATATTTTTACAAAAAAGAACTTATTTTAAAGAAAATTTTGCCGCAAACTAGAGGTTTCTATCTCATTTCGATCAAAAGTTAGAATTTTCGAAAAATACCTTAAAATTACTTAAAACAGCTTAAGAATAGGCCACTTTTCAATCTTTGAAAAAATATAGCAACAAGCAGAAATATGATAGAGACCTCTAGTTTGCGGCAAAAGTCTTCTATTAAATATTACTTTTGCCAAAAAAAAATGCAATAAAATCGGTGAACCGCTTTTTTAAAAAAGTATTATTTGGACCCATATTTACCCTTTACCTTTGCGCTATGTTCATAGTTCATTTAAACTTTTTGTGTTTAGATTCATATATGGGTTTTGTTTATTTACTAATTATTATTATTATTTGCTTGATTTTAATCGAATAATTTTGAACATACATATATATATACCCTTTACCTTTGCGCTACGTTCATAGTTCATTTAAACTTTTTGTGTTTAGATTCATAAATGGGTTTTGTTTATTTACTAATTATTATTATTATTTGCATGATTTTAATCGAATAATTTTGAACACTTGATTACATAATTATTTTGTATCAAATCTATTCTCTAGATGTTTTAATTGAATTGTAATATAACAATTAAAAATTAAAATTAAAATTTTAAATTTTGTTCTTCAACCAATCACATCACGAATAAAATGCTGACATTCTTTTTGGATTCTCTCTTTTATCTTAGGATTATTACAAAACTGACATTTAATTTTTGAAAAAAATGAAATAAAAAAGCTAGTTCTGATAAGAAAGTGTCTAGGTACCATCGCCGTGAACCATATTCGGTGCACGGTGCACGGTACACGGTATCAAATAAGAGTTATGGGTTTTTTCAGGATAGGCAATTGGATTTAAAGTAATAACTAGTAGTTTTTTAAACTTAAGTGGGTAATGTGGGATAAATTATAGGATCTAAAGTTAAAAGCTACCGTGTACCGTGTACCGTGTGCGGTACACGGTGATGGTACCTAGACACAACCTTCTGATAATATTATTAAGAAAAGTATTTTTTTTTAAATGAAATTAAAATGTTTGATTTAAAATTTTTTATTATTTTGTAATATAAGATAAAACAATTTTTTTCGATGATTTTTTATTTAATTTTTTATGCATATCAAGATTTTCATGTTAAAGAATTTTTTTTCAAATAATTTAATAAAAACTTCTTTTTTTTAGATTCATTTCAAAAATTAAACAAGAGTTGTTTCAGTTATTACATCGATGTGTCAATTTCAAGCGTTAAAATTGTGATGTCAATCATTACCTGTAAAATGTTGCGTTATATTAACTGATTTATCTGTGCCACCGAAAAAAATTTATGGCAGTTACTCCTATTTATTCAAAGCAATTTTTCAGTTGACGATTCAATAGAACTTTTCCAGTGAATCAACGGAAAAGTCCATTGACAGTTGCTACATTGAAACAAAATAGAATCAATAATCAAACAGGTTATATTTAATGTAGAATCGTTTTCAAGAAAGGAAATCAAAGCTTGCCAGGAGGCGTGCTCAACTGATCACTTGATGAATCCGATTGGTTCCGCTAGAGTAAAGCTTTAGAATTTTTCGGTGTTGATACAGAGTACAGTTTTTTCGTAGCGCTAACACTAAATTTAAGCGCTCATAGCGCTGCGCCCGCAGGGCTTTTAAAAGAATTACCGTCACATACAGAAAGTTCAGACTCTATTAGAATCATCGTTATTTCCGTGCTTATTTCAAGAATGTATTTTCTCAAATTCGATGAATTATTTTGATTATTAGGATTTAATTTAGTTGGCTCGACTTCGGTCGGAATTGCACTAAGAGCGAGTCTCCTCTTGGTTAATTTTAAGGTTATCTTTATGTTTACATGATGCAACGATGGCGGTTAGGTGACCAATACTTGCTATTCCATGTGGTATATTACTCCAGTTCAGTTTCAATTTCTGTGTTTTAGACCAGTGGAATTTGATATGTATGTCGGGGGTGACCATAAAAAACGCAGAACTTATTAATAATCGAACACAATTGTGACTATTTAACACGTGTTGATTGCTACGGGAAAGACGCTGAGTCAACTTTTATCCGATGCTACCGGATCTTATATGCTTGTTTCAACAAAATATAGTGGTGATGATAGTGACAGTGTGAAGCGTGTATAGCAGACAAGAAAGAACATGACTCTTTATTTCATTTATTACTTTCAAATTAATTCTCACGCTCGTAGCACTGAAAGTATTTTCGGGCCCGTAGGTTTTTTGTACTTTCGGTGTACTAGCGTGAAAAATAGTATACAGCCCTTGGGAGTGCAAAAATGAGCTAACCTTTAGCAAACCAGCAATTTAGGATTGCTAAAGGCCAAATCATTTTTGAATCCCTCGGGACTGTAGTATACTATTCTTTTAATAGAAAAATTTATAATTGTGATTCTTTTTAATTATGTTTACAAAAGTAACAACAAGTACAAATAACGAATATCAATATAATAACGATGCACTCTACTAAAAAATCAAAATAGCAAAAGCCTGTTTGACCGCGTCTGTAGAAATAATTCGCATACCGTACGCCTCCTAACGGTTTGAGGTTTTTTTATTCAAATACAATTATCTAACAAGTAAAATAATAATTAACAAAAACTCGTGCCACTTTTAAATTATTTATTGAAAATTTTTTTTATGAATGTTCTTATAAGTAGCTTGGAAATAAATCTTAAAATATTTTAGTACAATAGGCCAGCCTATCTATATTGTTGAGCTCCAAATAGAATCCCTTAGAGTCACGTGGCCGTTCGACTCGAAAGTAGTTCTTGGGCCCGAAAGTAATTCTACACCTCGAAAATTGATTTTTCGGACTTAAAAATAGTCCCGGAAGCGAGTACTTTCAGTAACGGGAGCAAAAAAAATCTTTATCAATAAAATTTATAACCAAGAAATATTCAATACATCGTCGGCTTGGACGAAAAAAACACCTGCCAAAAATCCGGTAGAACAGTAATATTACCAGTTTTTCAGGAAAAACGTAACAGATTTTTTTTTTTATAAGAAGAGTGTAACAAGTTAACTATTTTCTAAGATAACTTTAACAACAAAGTTATCGACTAATATAAGCCACAATTTTCCGAGAAAAGAGTAACAAGTGTATTTTTACCGTGATAACAATAACGATCAATAAAAAAGGGAAAATTTTCAAGGGTAAAGTAACAGGTGCACTTTGCAGGTAAAGTGTAACAATGCAATTTTACTTTTTTCATGGATTCGTGGTCTCAGGTGTTTTTTTTTTTTTTGTCCAGGCCAATTATATATTACGTTTTATATCATTAAAAATATTAGAACTTTAACTTTCAGTGTATGTGTACGAAATTTGCTGCAAAGTACTTAAAGAATTTTAATTAATTTAATGAAAATAAAACTATATGGGGGCAAAAACTGCCAGACTTTTCCGGAGTAAGTTGGCAACCAGAAGGTGTCATTATTCTTTGCTAAAATATTTGAAATCAATTGTCCCCGAAAATAAGTTTTTCAAATTAGCATCTAAAAAAGGGCCTATAAAAAAAAAATTAGCTAAAGAATTTTTAATTTTTGTACAATATTGATGGAAATATTGACTTATGGAGTTTCAGTCATTTTCATAGCTACATATATACTTCCTAACGTTTAATACCCCTCAGTGACGTCACTAAGGGGTAAAATGCTCAAAACTCAATAATTAATATCTTCATTAATTTTGATGTAAAAATCATGAAAAAAAAATTTTTAATTCATAAAAAATCGCAAACTTTCAGAATAAAATGTTTTTGAAAAAAGTGCAACTTCTCTATTCCGTGGTAAAAAAGGCCACTTTACAGGTTTAATTTTTTCTTATTATTAAATTGATTATTTTCCTGAGCTGAATTTCAACCAATAGAAACACCGTATTTGAAATTTGGCAGAGGGGTGTGGGTAAAATTATTTCGATAATTTTTCAGTTATTTCAAATTAGTCGCATAGATACTAAAAAATTATCAGTCGTAATACCCCTAGTGCTTCAAAATTGTCGATAATTTTCCGACTGTGTTTTGTTGCACAGCAACGAGGGGGGCAAGTTTGGCAGCTTAAAAATCACGAGCGCGAAGCGCGAGTGATTTTTTGTCAAACTTGCCCCGTGAGTTGCTGTGCAAAAAAACTGGAGGAAAATTATCTAAAATTTTGAAGCACGAGGGGTATTCGGCCGGATTATTTTCCCCAGCTGAATTTTAACCCATAGAAATGCTGTATTTTACATTTTGGCGGTAATAGTTCTATAACTCCTTGTTTACTATGAATATACCTATGAATACTCATATATAAGTATACACCGCAGTGACTCGGGTCCAACCCAAAAGTTGAATTGAACAAGTTTAACAATTCGAGTTGCCATGCGACTCGAAACGTTCGAATTGGAAATATCCGAAAAATTATCGAAATCATTTTACCTACACCCCTCCGCCAAATGTCAAATGCGGCGTTCCTATTGGTTGAAATTCAGCTCGGGAAAATAATCAGTAAACAATTAGTAACCCTCATTACATCCTCTGTAATTATAGGAATTTAAAATAAAAAGACTATTATCCTGCAAAAATGTGAAATACTACATTTCTGTGGGTTAAAATTCAGCTGGGAAAAATAATCCAGCCAAATACCGCTCTTACTCCAAAATTATAGAAAGTTTTCCTCCAGTTTTTTGTCATAGCAATTCGTGGGTCAAGTTTGGCAAAAAATCACTCTGGCTTCGCGCTCAAGATTTGGAGCCTACCAAAGTTGCCCCCCTCGCTGTTATGACAAAAAACAGTCGGAAAATATTCGACAATTTAGGAGCACTCTTTGTATTCTGACTGATTATTTTGAATGGTTTTGAACAGAAAAGGGTAGCGAACGTACCCCAACCTTTCCTACAAAACTACTATCCAGGCAGCTGCGTGTATACCGCGGCTGATTAAGTCTGTTAAGGATCATCAATACGCTCAATAACCTTTAAATGTTAAAAAAATCTTTTTTTTTTTTTTTTTTAAAGAAGTATACATAAATTCTAAAATATCATCGCCTTCTAAATCATTTTCAAATAACACCAATATATATCATCATTCGCAGTCAAGTTCAAAAAAATGAAAATAATAAAGTCTAGTGACGAAATTTCTAGAGTAGCAAAAAATATCGAAAAATTTTGGGCCACTAATTAATTATTCGACATTTTTTTCGTCAAATAAATTATCAAATATCAGAAGTCATCAATATATGAGGCGTTGGATGCAAGAAGGGCGTAATGGCGGTTACGCCCTTTTTCCGGAAATCACCATTTTCGCATTCCTTGACCACTTTTACATATGTATGTGTAATCTCAGATTAATAAATGAAGATTCGACAAGAATTTTATATTATTTTTCACGCGCGCTCGTGTAGGAAGCGAGAAATCGCGAGCGCTCGGCCGTCAATGTTATCAGCTGATGCGATCGAGACAGTGAAGGACGAGGTTGAGCTGTACATTTGCTGTAAATATTTAAGCTTTTAGGTAGTTTTTCTTTAATATTATGGATATTTCATCGAGTGAAAGTTGCAGTGAAGACGAAGAGTTTAGGAAAAAACGACTTCAACCTGAAAAGTGGAAAAGAAATATCAAAAAGTTTAAAAGAGCAGAAGGTAAAGGTTATGTTGATACACAAAAAAATGTATCAATCCCATCTAAAAAATTTCAGTTTGTATCTTCTTGTTGCCAAAAAAAATGCTTTAATAGCTTTTCAAAGAACTTTCAAAGTAACAAATTTAATGAATTTTATAAGTTGGGAAAAAAAGAAGATCAAGATACGTTCTTAATGAGCTGCGTGTCGAAAGTTAAAATCAAAAGAGCCGACGCAAACCCAAAAACCAAAAATAGGGAAAATGCTTGGCAATATCAAATAAATGATGGAACTAAAAAGAATGTTTGTAAAAAATTTATACTATCTTTATATCAGATTTCTGATAAAAGATTGAGAACAGTAGTTCGATTTTGTAAAGAAGGTAAATTAAAGGCCACTGAAAATCGAGAACATCACTTTAACAGACCTCACCGAATTTCAGCTGATACTTGGGAACTAATAAAGGAACACTGGTCTTTGATTCCTCATAAAAAATCGCATTACTGCAACAAAAAGACCGCAAGAAAATATTTTTGCAATCCTAACCTCAATATTCAAATATTATTTGATTTATTTAAAGACTATTATTTCGAAAAGACTAAAATGAAACTAAGCATGAAGTACAGTACATATTTTAGATTTTTCAAAAATAAATCTACCTACTTTTTTAAATCTCCTCGCACTGATGTGTGCGATTTTTGTACCAAATGCGAATTAAAACTTAGCGCGAATCCCGAAGATGAGTGTAAAAACATTTATTCAGAGCATCTTCAAAAAGTTTCTGACTATAATAAATTAAAAGAAACTTATATACCAAAGAATATTGAAAATGTGGCCCCAAACGGACAAAATTCAGTGAAAGATGGTACTCCAGCTATAGAATTTGATTATGCACAAAATTTACCTGTGCCGAAGCTTAATGTAAATTCTCATTACTATAAAAGACATTTAAATTTATATAATTTTAATGCTCACAGCCATGATGATGGTTTAAGCAAAATGTATTGCTTTTTAGAAAATGAAGGATCGAAAAATGCTGACTCCGTCTGTAGTTTTTTAAATGATTTTGTAGAAATAAAATTAGCTAGTGATAAAAATTTAAAAGAGCTGGTCATGTTTTCAGATTCCGCGGGTGGACAGAATAAAAATCTAGAGATGGTAAAATACTGCACTTGGTTAGCTAAAAGGAAGAAAATTTATATTACGCACATTTTTCCAGTACGTGGGCACAGTTACTGTCAATGTGACAGAAACTTCGGCTTGTACGGTTCCATACTGAAAAAAAAGAGATTGTGTCAAGTCCTGCAGAATATTTGGATATAATTCGTTCAGCTCGAAAAAATCCATCACCATTTATTGCTGAGTCATCTAGTGAATTATTAAAGGATTGGAATAGTGCTTTAAGCACTAAATTCGATAAAACGCCAAAACTGAAAAAAAATAAATTTACCATACAAAAGTATGTTAAGCTTCGTTACTCTCCGTACAACGAGGTAGCAGCTTATACCAATTACAATAGTACTCCAATTAAGTTTAAAAATCTTCAGAACAATAATGCTTCTTTGAAACCTGCTCCAGTCGCCAAACCAGGTGTTCCAAAAGAAAAAATTAAAGACATGGAATCCCTTTTATCATTTTTGGATGCATCAAACACAACTTGGTTTGAAGACGTACGTGCAACTTGTAATCAAGATAATATTTCAGAAGACGAGGATTCTGATGAATCTTGTGATACAAGCGAATAAATATTTATAATTTATTTAAAAATTATTACAATTATTGTTATTTAAATTTAAATTATATTTAGTAGATTATTACCACTGTGATGTAGTGTGATAAAATTTTTTTAAAACTAATTTTTTTTTCGATAAAGTATAATTGAGTAATAAGATTTGCAATTTGTTTATAAAAAATGACTAAAATTTTATAGATTTATCCTCTGTGATGTAGTTAATACCTTCTATAATAAAATCATTCTAAATTTAATTATTTTCTCATTAATTTATGAATGAATATCGTAATTTATCAGTACGATATATCGATTTCCGGAAAAAGGGCGTAACTGCATCGAGCTATTTAAGTTTATTTAAACAATTATATTCGATTCATCAATGTTTAATGTGGTTTAATATCATCCTTAGCAGTGAAACTATCATATCAAAATAAAAAACCCCATTAATTTTACATATTTTAACAAAAATACCTGAACTTAAACTTATTTTGCCTTTTTCTCAAATACGCTGTCATGCGGGTTACGCCCTTTTTCCATCCAACGCCTCATATAATTCAACGAATATATTTTCGAGTCATTCCCTTTTTTCACACCCTTAGGTTAATAAAGTTTAAAGACGTGTTAACACATGAAACCCATGAAAAAAAAGTCATTTAAAAAAAGAATTTATTCAAAATTTGACCGCCATTATTATGCTAATCTATGTTTTGTGATGAGGAACCGTCGTGGTATATACATTACCAAAAAGGAGTTAAATACGTTGGTTTCTAAACGGCGCTAGTATTTCGAATATAAAATTAACTTTTTCACATCGTCCGGCTGAAAATTTGATCACAATTTACTATTTTTTTTCCAACAAAATCGATTAAAAAAACGTGAAAGCCAAGGACGCACTTGCAACCTTGCATAACTTTCGATGACGATTGTCGTCTACTCTCCCACTACTGCAAGTACTTTTAAATGTGTATATAACGATTAAAAAAAAATTTTTTTCATCTTCGTTTAGCAACTGTCTAATTATCAGTAAATGTCAATAATAATGTTATATCTTTATAATATTTTTATGATATTTCAATAAAACTAAAAACAAAAATAATACAATTTTTAAAGAACTAAATAAAAAAAATCATAAAATTTGTTTTTATTTGATAGTAAGGTAATTGTAATACGGGTGACTATATTAATATTTTTGAAAGAGCAAGGGCTCATTCTAAGGGTCTAAACAAGAGCTTTAAAATGAGACCTTATTTATTCATTTCAATGTACTGGCTCGATATAACAGCTGATTTCCTAAAGATTAGTTTTTCACGAAATGAAAAAATTGTGTACCCAAAGTGCCCCCCCCCCACTATTGACATTTAAAAGTATTCTAATGAGTCTAAAGTAAATGCTACTATCTAAAAACTTACAAAACTTACTTTTAAACAGTAAAAAATAACGGCAAGTTGTATTATTTCATTTGAGAAATTTAACCAGAGTTAAAATTCAGTTAGAGATAAACAATAAGAAAAAAAAAGACATAAAAGAGAAAATATTCACGCTGTTAAATAAGACTATACATTCTAAAGCTTTTTCTAATATTTTTTCTAAAATGAACACTTAAAAGTTGTTAAATCCAAATACGGACGAGTTTAATGCAATTTAACTAAAATTACTCTTGGTCAAACAATTTTTTTTTCTTGAAATGAAAATTCTAGAAAATTATTTACTAAATTCATTTGTCATTCAATGTCGATTAAAAATATTCATTGATCTTGATGATGTGGAGGCATTTTGTATTTACGATATTAAAAATAACAAGTCATCAAACCATTTATGCAAATGTACTTCAGAGAACAGAATTTTTCAGAAATAATAACTTTTTTTTTTTTCAGGGCCTTTTTTCATCGGAAAATTCATGTTTGAAACTTTTTTGTTTTTCTAAAAACTAGCTGTAGAAATGAATAAAAATCTTACTGAAAGAATTTTTTACAAAATATTAAAAACTTTGTTTGAAATTTTTTTGAGCTAGTTTGAGGGTACCTAAAAAATGTATTCTTTATTTAATTTTTTAATGGATTATATTTAGATGAGTAAACAAAGTTAAACCATACTTCCATACAAAAAATATTTTTAATTAATACCCAAACATAAATTGAAGCCCAGAGTAACCCTATCAGACGATTAAGAAGTATCCCAGATGCTATATATTCAAAATTTCGAAGGGGAGGCAGTTTACGTACAGTGACCTAAGTAAAAATAAGAATAAAAAACAGAAAACTAAAAATTAGAACAAAAATTGCATTCAAAAGTCATTGACTCTACCGCAAATTTTTAATACGACTTCAATGTGTCTAGGGAAAACTCCCACACATCTGTTTGTAGTTAAATCATATGCACATCAGTTAGAAATTTTCTCATCAAAAGTGGACTCTTACTACTGATAATCTTCTATCATATTAATAAATTTCCTTCTTATTTTTTTTCCTTTCTTTTTATTTATTTTTTTTATTTTTTTTTTAAAGTGACTTCTATTCATCTAATTCGGTAGAAATTTGGTGGATAGGAGTTTTTGGTGGCGCAGATTACGAATTTCCAATTTGACTTTATTAAACAAGTACGATTTCAGAGTTGAAACATATTTGTTTGGAGTAAAAAAAATTTACTTCGATTTATCCATTTGGTTTGAAATTTGGAACTCAAACACTTTTATGGATCCTGATAACGAATTCGACCTTATTTTTGAATTCAGCCTAAGTCAAGTCTACCTAATTAGATTAAAAAATTATTTTTCAAAAGAATTTCATTAAATGAACTAAGTGAGGGTTTTTGAGTGCACTAATTACGAATTTAATTTTAGTTTTTGAATTTGACTTATCCAAAATCTACTTAGTCAAAGTAAAAAACTATTTTTAAGAAGGGTTTTATTTAATTTAGTTTATAAGCGATATTTGAGGACGAACTTGGTCTTATTTTTTAAATTTGATCCATGTAAGGTCTGCTTAAGGATAAATTGCAAATTCAGATAAAATTTAAAAAAGTGATTTTAAGTTTTTTTTTTTTTTTTTTTTTTTTATTAATCTTTCATACCTATGAAGGTTATTCGATATACAGCACATTTTTACATTAATTACAGTGGGGTACATTAGGGTTAACTGTAGGTTTTCTTGAAGTCCGTCGGGTGCTTCAGTCCTTGAATGCTTCATTGGATAAGGTGAAGATGCCGTCCGATATTCCTTCAGCTATTGATGGGTAGCAAGTGAAGGGTTTAAAAAGTCTTAGCCTTATCTGGTGTGATTCGCTTGAAATTTTTAATGAGCATTAATCCAATCATCGGTGGCAATCTTCTTTGATCCTCATGTTTTCGTGAGATTTCCCCTCCCCCCCCCCCCCGGATAAATAAAGGTTTTCTTTGCTAATATTGATGCGCTGATTACAAAAATCTTAAAAAAGCATAAAAAGGAACGTTCAAAAGTTAACAACAATGATACTCTGCCGCTGTGGAGCTCGCGTTATTGTACAGCATGGCGCATGCGCAGCAGTCGCAGCTCACAGCTGATCAGAACAGCCGCCCCGTAGGCCCATGGCTGCAAAGTTTAATTGTTGTTAACTTTTAAAATCTCTTTTTTAATGCTTTTTTACTTTGATTTTCGTGATCAGCGCATCAATATTAGTAAAAAAAACCTTTAATTATCCGGGGGAGAAAAATCTCACGACAACCTCACCAGCGACCAGACTACAATATTCCCCAAAAAGTCTTGTCTCGTCTCATGCGGGACGTGTGGCTCGCCTCGCCGCTGCTCGAAAAATCGAGTCGGCGGAGATTCAAACCGGCGTTCCTCGGCGCGCCGATGTTTCAGCCAACTAAGACGCGTGCCTAAGCCGACTGAGCCAACGATGGCTCTGTGATTTTGAATTATTGGATCAGTATAGGAATTTGGCTCTTGGAGGTTTTTATCAATCAATCAATGTCAATAAATCAAAACAATAGAGTATGGATGTATAAAACGTCTGCTCTATTAACATTACACGCTCGAATCACTCAAACAAAAACCAAATTAAAAATTAAAAATTAGAAAAATAATTTAGCTCTTGAAAATGAAAGTTGTAGATATATCTAAACTGCAATTATTGCTTATTAAAAAAATCATGGATCACAATGTTTTCTAATTGCATCTAAGGCCAATTCTATGAAATATAAGTGTACATGATCTAATCTTATTTAAATTCTAAAATTACAGTTTAAATCCATCAAAAGCTTTCACTTTTATGGGCTCAATTAGTTAAAAAAATTTTACATTCAATACTTTTTATATTATTAATTTTTTCAATGCATGAAGTCTTATTTTAAGGACTTTTAAATAAGTCCTATTTATTTTATTAATAAAAAACAGAACATTTTTATAAAATTTGTATTTTATTAATACTTATAAAGTACACGTAGGTTGTAAATAAAATTGCTGAAAAAGAGAAATCAGAATTATGCTCAATTAGTAACTACGGTGTCTAATCTAAACCTTAGCTTACAATAAAATATTTTGTGGGGTTATTGTTTTGTATCAATACCTCTAACAGCCTTTGAGGACCACGAAAACTCAGATTCTAAGATTCTTTGGAGCAGTACTCATAATTTATTACCCTTGAGGATAAAAAAAAATCATTTGATAAAAAACCATTTTATAAGTTCTATTTCATCAAATTTTGGCAGAGTTATGTAGAATTCTGCCAAAAAATTATACTATAAAATTTCAAATCTCTTTTTGCTTAATCTGGTCTTAGATCATTTAGTTGAAAAATCTTGTTAAAAAATTAGTTAAATAATATCACTTCTTTTTGTTAAATTAACTATGGTGAAAACTCCCCTAAGCTTGTTTTTCTTGGCAAGGTTTTTTTGGGATATATTTTAAATTTATCCCAAAAATATTTAAATAGTATATACTTTAAATATATAATTGGGATAATCATTTTAAAAATGATTTATTTAAAAATTGAGCCTTTTTTACAATGTTTTTGAAAGCTTTGCAACCAGTAGAAAAATTACAACTTTAAATTTTTGTCAAAGTTTGTTTTTTGAGCTAAAATGTTTTTTTAGTTATAAAATGAAAAAAGGCTTTGAAACAATTAATTTTATTTTCCTTAAAATACATTAGGATAGGATTTTCTAATAAGGACTCTTAGGAAATTATATATATATTAGGTACATGCAGGCTATATTAGGTACACTGCAGAATAAAAAGTTGTTTGAGAATAAAACCCGTTAGAAAACAAGTTGAACAAAAAACTAAAATCGCGTTTTAAAGCTGAAACAATAAAGAATCGAAGCTACATATGAAAATTTTGGTCAGGTGTGTCTTTACCTTTTGGCAGACCATTTAATTACAACGTAAAATAATAACGAAGGTATAAGAAACGAGTTTTAGATATAAGGCGTGCGCAAAAATAATTTTAAAATGTTCCAAACAACTCAAAACTTCATAATTCAGTGTTTTCGACTTCTTCCTATCTTGTAGAGATGCCGCATATCGAGCATATTCAAAATAACAGAGGGGGACATATTAGGCACAGGGCCATATTAGGTACACCTACCGTATAACAAAGTTTTTAAAAGATCAATTCTTTGCAGTATAACGTGATGGATTCTTCAATAGCTAAACAATACATGTGTGATTTTTCTTAAAAATCTGTTTTGTTGGAAAGCTAATATTGATAATTTATGACACTTTCTGAACATGGTGGCCGTACTAGAAATAGAAAAAGTAAAATAAATAATACAAACTTTAACTTGTTATAACTTCTAAACTAAATAATCAATTTTGATTAGACTTTGTAAAAATATTTAATAATATGTAAAGAAACCTTTTTAAAGCTTTTTCATTCTAAATGACTTTTTTCATTTGACTTTGCCCGTGAATGAGCAGTGTAAGTAAGTTAGGGAGTAGTTAGCTAAGAATAGAAGTTACGTTTCAAAAATTTTCTGAATAATTAAATTACAGTATGTAAAGATAAAAAAAGTCATTTAGAATTAAAAAGCTTTAAAAAGGAATATTTAATTGAAGTTTGAAAAAAAAACTATATCCTAATCCTTTCCCGTTTCTTGATAAAGTACATTTTTTAAAGCGTAGCTTTAAAACCTTTCTACTAAAACTAATAGAAAATCAGTGCCTAACCCTTATAAATAAAGAATCTACGCATCACCTTTTATGGCACGATGGCTCTACCCATCACTCCTGCCTATACCTTTTCATCACTCGTTAGTTAGACAAAATAATCTCCTTTAGCCAATCATCCACCCCTTTTACCCCCGGCCATGACCTCATCTCATTGAAATTAAATTTTAACCCCCCCCCCCGCATGACCTTATCATACCATATCCATTTGCAATCTCAAATCTATCGACCTCCACACTCTTCACAATTAACTGATTGACAAACTATCTAAAGTTTTCCTCCCTCCTCCTCGCCTTACGAATTGCCCATTCAATTTCACCAGCACACACCCGAATCAACTTGACAGTTTTCAATACCATTTCCCCACCTGGACTAACTAAGAAAAAATCTCTCACAAAACTCTTCATTACTCCTGAAATTCTCAATAAGATGGAAACTCGTGACAAGCTCTACAATCATGCCTCAAAATCAAAATCTGCCTGTATCTTCACTCAATACGGTACAATCCGTAACCAAATCACTGATGACCTACATCGGCTTGAGAACACCTGTGTCAAAGACATTATTGAAACAACCACCAATCACCCCGCCAAGTGGGATCCATAAGAAAAACCGGTATCACTGCCCCAGCAAAACTATTCCACCTATGCATCTTCAATAGCTCCTCTTAAAACTCCCACTATGCACCCGTCTCCCAATATTCACCACCCATTTCACCTCAAGACCTCAGTGACATCCTATCTATCTCATCTATCCTCCCTCCCTTCCCATGCTTTTCAAGAGTATGGACCCTGATTATCTATCATCTACCATGTTAAAACTTGACCTCCCTTCAATTCTTCCCTACATAACCACAATCATCAAATCATCCCTTGAAACCGTTTATTTCCCCTCCAAATGGAAAAAATCTTCAATAATACCCCTTGCAAAAATCCCATACCAAAAATATTCTTCTGACACACGTCCCATCTCCTTGAGCTATTCAAACTCCTCGAAAGAATGGTATTTGCACAACTCACCAACTTCACCACACACCATAAACTCATACACCCCCGTCAATACACCTATAGACAAAATCATTCAGCTCAGTCAGCCATTCTTGGCACTCTTGAAGACACCCGCCGTGCGATTGAAAATAGAGAAATCACCATTCCTACCTCCTTTGATTTTTCAAAAGCGTTTGAAACCATCCCTCACTGTCTCCTCCTTTCTAAGCTACGCCAGTAAGGTTGTTTGGACAGTGACATTTGCTGGTTTTGCTCGTATCTCTCTGGAAGAAGCCAGGCTGTCCGTCTTGATAACGAAAAGCATGAGTCCCAACAACCACTGGCGTAACTCAAGGCACTCTCCTCGGTCCTTTCCTTTTCATCCTTTTCATCAATGACCTCAGAACCTTTATCCTATACTCATTGGGTCATCTTTGCCGACGCCCCCTTCTCATAACTCCACCACTTTCTATCCCTCATCTTTGATGATGCTCAATCAGTTGCAGCCTGGGCCTCCACTAATCATCTTAACCTTAACCCCAGCCAAACCACTCCTACTTCACCTCCCTCCCCCTTTTAATCATAAATGGCCAAACCATCTACTATTCCAACTCAATAAAGTCACTCAGCATCCACATCTTCTCCTCCTCCTTAAACTTCAATAGACAGATTAGCGAGATATCTCAACACGTTCACTACTCCCTTTACCTGCCCTTCCTAAGTTTCCTTTCTTCTCTCTTTTCGCCATACCGTTACATTGCCTCTGAGGACTCCTCCCACCCGCTTAACTTCATCGGTTTAAAAAACCAGTGCTTGATCATTTTTAAAGAAGGAAAAAAAAAAAAACAAAAAAACAAAGACTTCTTATTATTACTGAATGTATAATTCAAAAAAAATTATTACACTGTTATATTTCCGTGATGATGACGCTGCATCCATTTGTTGAATTGTCTTATTTCTAAGTTTATGTCTCTCAAAGGAGATTTTGGGGCTATGAGCCAGTGACAAAAGAAATTGTGATTTAAGTCTACAATGGCAACTTCTTTAGGAGAAAGTAAACCATTTTTATCTTTTAAAAATTGGATATCAATAACAAAAGCCATGGCAGTGTTGACTGTCCAGTGGCCTGATTGAAACTGAAGTTAATTTTAAAAAATAATAGAGAGAAAAGGAAACGACTGGGAGGGGGTAAAATAAGAAAAAAAAAGTTTTCATTTCATCATTTTACATATATATTTATTTTATAGTTATTTGCATACATAGTTTATTATCAATTAGTAAAATCTACGATCACCTGCCTCGAAGAGTCTATTTCGAGTATATTTTCATATTCGGTATATATAATACAATTTATGCTAGATTGTAAAGTATCGGCAAAACGTCAATCGATTCTAAGACTTCCATGTTTTACGAGATTAAAGTGACAATACCCATCTGGATATGATTTACGGGAAATGTTATTTCCTTCATTTAAAAAGTGTATACCTGTCCCCGAAAACAAGGTGTGATAGGCTTCAGCGTAGGATTTATCATTTTTAAAATCTGGCTGCAACGATTTTGAGGGAATTTGAATGCCATCTATCCACAAGTTTAGGTAGCTAATATTAAAATTATCGAAATTAAACGGATTATTTTTGTAGTCGCCGCTGAATGTTTTGTTCTCTATGAATCCAATGATAATTCTTTTTGGAAGTTGTCCGAGACAAATGCTGTCGATTGTTTGGGCATTGACGAGGTTTTGCAGAGTTTCAGCTTTTACTTGTACACGTGTAACCGGATACTTGGCCGTATTTTGAGCTAAAGCTCTTGCGTGGGCTAGGAGCACTCCTGGGCTAATTTTAACTCTTCTAACCAACAGACATACATCTCGATACGTAAAGAGTGATATCCGTATGGATTTATTAAACAAAATTTATCAGGGGACCTTACTAGCCGTAAATAAATATCTACTCCGTTCAGCAATAATCGATCTTGATTGAATATATCATGATGAAGATGTCCAATCATGTCTATTTTTTGTTAACTAGTAAGCTTCGTCACTCAACAAGTCCTAAATTAGCATCCTGAAGATCATCCATGGCACTTGCTGTATCATCGCTCCAACACACGCAGCCAAGATGAGATTTTTTAGCCGACGGCCCATAATTTAGAAGAGTTTCAAAATAAGCTCTGTACGGATATAATCCTGATGGTGATGAAATATTTGTATGATTGAGAGAGACGTCCAACTGGCTAAATATCGAGTGCAAGAAATTGTTTACTGGTCCAACTTTGTTTACTTTATCAGCTGTCACCTCACTGGGAAAATCATCTGGTTCGGCATTACATTTTAATTCTACTTTCAAACTTAACATTGTATGTCATAAATCGATGTACTCATCACTATTACCCGGTACATTAAATTCTATCGGAGAATAACATGTTAAAGATGAAATAGGTTTATACTGGACTACATGAGAGCTTTCTATTGTTTGGGTGGGTGGGATCTCAAAAAGCACTCGCAAGATTGAGTATGTAGAAAAGCCATTTTTTTTAATCAATCAAAAATATCTCTTGTTGTACGTCTTTTTTTTTATTTTTTGTTTTGTTCTTTTATTTTTTCTTCCAGTTTTTCCTCCAGGGTTTGTTTTTTTAGTTTTACTTTATTTTTTTCTTTTCTTTTTTTTCGCCACCAAAAGTTTATTAACGCGCACATCACTCGCGAGTGACCGAAGCCCGAGTATCCAACGTCTACGTTTATAACCACCCCCCTCCATCAGAGTATCCAATTTTTTCTCAGCTTTTCTTTTTAAATTTTTACCAGACTCTCTGATACGATTATTGAGAGACTCCCTGAATGATGTGTTGGCACTCGTGACGTCAGTCATTACATTCATACCTGCACGTAATACTTCTTTTCCTATAGCTTTACTTCCTTGGGAGAGGAGAGGAAGCACCCGACGAAACACACCTGCTAAAAATGAACCAATTTCTTCATGACGGCGCTGGTATGTCGAACCGATGTAGACTCTACCGACTCCTCTGCTTCCCCCTACCACTTGCACTTTGAAGATTTCGTCATATCTGTCCATATTTTGTGGTAAATCTAACCTCTTAAAGTGAAGAGTCACCGTCAAAGTCCCACAGTCGAATAGAATGGATTTGCCAAGTTCATCTTTTATATCGATTTCTATTGTCGAAAACGAATTTGATAAAAGTGGAATGTACATGCAAGGAGAAAAGCTTTTTACTCTACTGCTGCCGTCAATGTAGTCGGGTGTACCTAGAGAAACTGTACGCAAGAGAGGTGTCCAAACATCTCCTGTAAATATCAGCTCCCAAATATCCGAATAAATCATTAATATTGACGGTAGACCACTGTAGAGATTAGCGGGGAAATCACCTAATCTTATTTCGTACTTTTTTAATAAAATTGTTTTCTTGTCAAAGCCTAGGATTTTTCGCAATAGTTTTGTGTGGTTTCTCTCGAATTTGGCCTAAAACAAATTCAGTACCATCGTAAAAAAGTTGTCCGCCTCGTGCAAAAGTGCTGTAGCGATACACTACAATTGCAACTCTAGATTGAGCAAAATATTTTTGAAACTCATGTATTTCAAATATTCCACATCCCGAAGAACCTATATTAACATTTGCATTATTCATGAGTTTTTGTGCTTCTACTCGCTGAAGTCTGCCATGATACTGTCGATTGTTATAACAATACTCTACGAGCGGTCCAGAAGTCACATCTCTCTTGCTTTCCCACGCTAACGCACACACTAATGAGCGCGGTAAGCAGAGTCCGTCATCGTTTCTTATAGTTAAAATTGATTTTTTTTTTCACATTTTTCTCTCGTAGTGGTAATCTTTCTTGTCATCTTTCCTCGTCCACGTCCTCAGTTGAATTTTCAGTATTGCGCACGATAGAAAAACTTATTGAAAGTGAATTATTGATTTCAAAATCTCCGCAGCTTTGAGAAACGTTGTAAAACATTTCCCATAGATCATCAATTTTTAAATCTTTTAATTTGAGTAAAATTCATCCACATAGGGCCTTGAGAAAGATAATCTGAATTTTGCGTTATGCCTATGTAGTCCATTGGATTTCCTCTATTACTAAGATCATTGTATAATTCTATAACACCATTGTCTAGCCATTCAAAAATATGAGCGTCCTCAGTGGGGAGATTAAATCTAACAGTACCAGAGACTCGTTGTAACTCTGCAGTATCTTTTGGGCCTCAACACTTTTATAACCACCTTTTTTAATTACTTCACCCACAATTTTCATTACGTGGATATTTTTAAAAACTTTATTTTCATACAAAAACTTTATAGTAGAAAAAGAGCATTCTTCAAATAACAGAATAGCCTATTTTTCAAACTTAGAATCAAGAGTTTTTTTAAACCTTTTTTCCACGCGTCATTAAATTTCACTGTAATGCCGGGGTGACGTTCCCGGGCTATACTATGTACACGCGCTATTACCCTTCTTAAATATGGCACTGATAATTCCATGTTTTTTCAAAAAGATTTTAAATCTTGATGAGATATGCACGCAGGACGTTCGAGAGATCAACTGAGGCTCCTGCTTTTTCTTAACTAAATCTAGAGTTGCATGTTTTATTTTTCATCTCACTCAAGCGAATTGTCGAGCATCTAGATAAGCATTTTTTTCTCGATACACAAGATGTTAAAGTATATCAAATGTCCGGGATTTTTTTCCTGCCTAGAATCAGCAGAGCCTCAGTGTGCAATTATGTCGCGAACTGTACGCAGCACTTTTAAAGGCGCTAAGTACCCTCATTTGCGTAAAAAATACTGTAAGTATACTTTTTTACAAATAGAAAAATTCTCTTAGAGTAGTAAATTTTTTTTTTTTTTTTAATTTTTTAATTTTAAGAAATTAAGAATTGTTGTTCTACGTTAGACTTATTTAGTTTCTTCGAATATATTCAATTTTTTTTTTAAAAAGAGTAATAAGTTTTAAGTTACTGGTATAAAAAACTTTTTTCAATTTTCTAAGGTAAGGTGTTTGAAATAAAAACATTAATTTTTTGGAGTCCTTCAAATTTTTCTTTTTTCTTTTATTTACCCAATTTATATATTTTTTACACTTATTTTTTGAAAGCGAATTCAAATTTATTAAAACCTAGATACGTTGCATAAAAAGCGTTATTTTCAATTTTTTCTAAGAATTTACTCCAAAACTCGTCGTGTTTTGTCATTGCCTCTGATATTTTTTGTAGCATGTAAACGCAAAATTCATCATCCATGGTTACAAGTGTTTTTTTTGCCGTATTTGGTGGTCGTTTTTACGGCTGCTGTTACTCGATGTTTTTGATTGACCACCAGCTGTTTAAAATTTTTTTTTTTTTGCAGTTCCAGACCTCGAGCTATGCTGTTTAAGTTGTTGATTCCAAACGTTTCTGAAGGCATTGCGTATCTAAAATGTAGAATTTTTTACTTTTAGAAAAAAAAAAAAATAAATAAAATACGAAATAAAATACAATATTCAATTTACTGACGTTTTACAATAATTAATCGGTATTGTCGTAGCTGATGTGGTTGTTGTTGTTATTTTTTTTTTTTAAGTTGAAGCAGCGATTTGTTTGGCAGGGCAGCTCTGCTCTAACTGGTCTTTTGCTACGTAGCTCGAGCAGCAGAGAATGACCAGACGGTGGAGGGGATGAGGATTTTATTGATAAGTTAGCAAATTCCATCAAACTTATACTATTTTAGAACTGCAATTCTGCAAGTGTTGCATGAAACAGACAACTTTACCAGAATAATAATTTTTATTATTTGACATTTTTTGACGCACAAACTTTCTTACTATTTCATCATTTTTTTTAAATCACTTGAAAAATTATCGAGAAATTTTTGCATGCCTCGGCCTGAAGCCATGTAAAATAAAAACATAATACAATATTGTCTACAAACATCAGAGTCTTCGCTTTGTAATTGTGTATGGTTTCAATGAAAATATTTACAATTTTTTCTTATTCATCTTATGTGATCTGGTATGACTTGAAAAAAATTATTCAAAAATGAATATGTCGGGAATCAGGGTGTTGTGCGTCTCACTCCACTGTTGCTGGCTCCGTGCAGCAGCGCCTGTGCTGCCACTACGCGTGCAGCCTTTTTAATTCGTCTTAGGACACCGGATAAGAAACACGCGTGCTCGCTAACTCGCTTGCCTAATCTGTACTCGCAGGCAGACTAAATAAACTACCGGCCGTGTTTTATTAATAAACTAATTACAGTTCAAGTGAACTTAACTGTGTTTTTATTTTATATTAAAACCTTGACCCCGACAGGTTATTGGCCCGGGACACGCATCCCACTGCGCGATCGCGTTTTTCCTTTGTCCTTTCGCGGCCTTTTGTGCTCTGTGTCGGGGAGTGAAAATAAGGACTGTGATAGTGAAAACTGTACGAACCAGAAAGCAATCAGGATGCAGCAACAGGACGACAAAACTATAGGACAAGATAAAACTGCTCATCAGGGCGCGGGCGGTGCAGAAGTAGAGGAAATTCTACAGTCAAAATACCAGGGCGTGGAAGGAGAATTAACCGGTACAGGTAAGTCATCACCATGTTTTTCATCGTGTTCGCGTGGCCTCGTTTTTCGTGTGTACTTACGGGTACAATTAGGCAGTGTGCTGAAAGCCGGTGCGGGTTGGCTTTTGTTTCGGGAGTTTTGCAGGCTAGTGAATCGCGTAAAAATCGGGGCCGGGGACGACGGTGATAGACCCGGTCGGGGAGAGGCGTACGTGAGGGGCAAGGTCGTGAGTATCGAGAGTCATTTTGATAGAATTTTCGGGGTGTGAAATCTTTGGAGAGAGTGACGCCGCGAGGCAAGTCGTAACATGATTGCGAGTTCCGAGAAGCGAGCGGCGGTTGGTGTCGGCGCTCTCTCTCTCTCTCTCTTTCTATCTCTCTCGAATTCGTGTGCGCCGTACTACAGGTAGCGCGCGCGCGGTTTTCTGCTTGCACGTGACTGCAGCAGTGATACTCTCGTTAATTATCGTGCGTCTTTTCCTAGTCGGGGCATGGTGCTGCACTGGATAGATTTTTATTGTCTTTTCTCCTTTTTATTTTTATTTTTATTTTTATTTTCGGTGTGTTCGTGCGATCGGTGACGATCGGTCGTGCGGGCGCGCTGAACGGTGTACGGTGTAGTGACCGCGCACGCATCGTTTCGATCTGGGTGAGCAGAGAATTGCATGCTTTTTCTTTTCTTTCTTTTTCTTTAGGTACCTAAACTAAATCTTTTATAAATACTCGATCGAGGCTGGGCGTGACGAATGATGGGACTATTATTATTATTACTGTAAGTGTATAATGTGTATGTGATGCTTTACTTATTGAGCGAATTATTTTTCATACACGCAGATATAGATCAGCTGATCGATTTTGCTGGACGTTACGGGCTTGCTATCAGGGCTCTGTACGTGCCAGGTACAAACTACCGGCTGATTACTGGACGACGATCGGGAGGCAGACACTTTATTCTCTTGGAGAATGGCGTAGAGATAGATAGTCGACGTAAGTGTACACACTCGTGTAATGTATACATTTATATTTGCTTGCGCGCAAATTCACATGCATGTTTTATTTGCTGGTACAGGGAGTTTGAGTGATGATTGATCAATCACAGGCCGTGCAGCCGGGTCGAGAAAAATTGCATTCTCAGGTTAGGGGCACGCCGCGGTTTCTAAACGCGCGTGCTAAAAACCAGGTTCATGCATCCCTGGCACCTAGGATACCTGACGAGGCGGGAGTAGCGTCTGCTTGGGGGTAGTGAGCGAAGTTCGTCTTGTTGCCTGCGGGTAGGCGCTCTCCCTTGCCTTACGGTTTTTGTTCTGACTTTACCGTTTATTTTATTTGCCGTAGAACCATGCATGTGGAGTTGAAGCGCCGTGCGCATGAACTTTTGCATGTTTTGGTTGTGGCGGTGTGTGACTGAAGTTCAGTTACATGCTTAGCCACACTTCGTGACTCTTTTCGGATACGATGCTGAATAATTTTGATTTATTTCAGCAATTGACGGCTTGGCGCAGGAAGACGACGAAATGCTCTACAGATTGGAGCAATTTACGTGCAACTTGTGGGACTTCATAGAGCTGAATGAGTCTGACAACGGAAAGGAGTCCGGAAAAACGGAGCATCAGGTCGAGCCGGTAGATGCAACAGCATCACAAGATCAGGTCGTGAAAGAGAGGGAGGTTGATGTCACCAACCACCCGACAGTTAAAGAAAAGGACGTGTCTCCGAGAGTGTCGACGGGGACATCGGGCTCGATCGTTTCTGAACAGCCGGCAACTGCTAACCCGCTGGGGATTCCTCAACAGGACGTGAATAAAACACCACCAGCTGGCGAGAACTCAGGTAAAAGTAAACCTAGAATTATAAATGTACAGGCATGTGATTTTGTGAGAAAAGTAAATTCTAGGGGTGGTGCGAGTAACAGATTTGTTACTCGATTTAAAGTCAGAAACGGGGCGTTTCCGAAAATACAGGATGCTTACAGGGCGTCTGGGAGTGTGAATAATAATCAGGGCGGCACCGGTGCAAAATCAGGGAGTAATTTTAATGAAAAATTTCAGGAAAGTGAAAATTACAGGAATAATTTTAATTTTACAGGAATGCAGGAAGTGCTGGGCCTGCTTCGAGACATTCATAAAAGGATGTCGTCGATGGAAGGCAGAGTAAGAAATCTTGAAGAGGAAAAGACACCAGCGGGTACAGGAACAGCTCCGACTGGGTCTACTGGTCAGCGAAGTTCGCCGTCAGTTGACACCAGTGCTACCCCACCACCGGTCGTGTTACCAGGGGCGGCACCTCAAACACAAGAGTCTGTGCCAGTTAACGGACAAAATACCTCACCGCCAGCTACAACCACACCACAAAATCAGGGCGGGAGTGGTGCACAATCAACACCAGGGGTTCAGGCAGTGAATAATCAGTCTAACTCGCAGCAAGAAAATGCACAGGTAAATTCAGGTCGTGAAAATCTTGCATGTGGTAAGAATAATAACAGCAACAGTAGTCAAAACAGGCAGGGCGTGAATGGTTCCGGGGTTAACGACGGAGCGTTTTACGCTGACCGTTTTCATTTCGAGTTGATGTCACGAAATAATGACATCAGACGCGACTATAAACTGACTGCAGGATCGAAGTTAGAACATTTTGTGGATGGTTTTGAGTCTGAACTTCGTGCTCGCGGACTACTGCATGTTATTGACTCGTCAATCACTCCCGCGATACCGTTTAGTGAAAATGCCAGGAATGATATGAGATACAGGGTTCGTGACATTTTAATAAATCGTATTGATGAGAGCTATTACAGTAAAGTGATTCATTTGAAAGATCCGGTCGAGCTTTATAACAAAATCAAGGAAATTAAATCTAGTGAGATTAATTTAACCTCGCTCTCAATACGAAAACAGCTTTACGCTTTAAAGTCTAACCCTTCACGTGAGACGGCGTCTCAGTTTTGGGACAGGTTTGAAACACTTGTCAGGTCATGTGATAAGGCAGAGGACGGTACGCGAGTTGCGGAGAGTGAAAAACGAGACATGTTTTACAGTTGTATTTTACCGGTCGTGCCAAATTTACCTGTGACTAATTTTGCTGTTAAATCCTCGAAAGGTAAAACTATGGATTATGAGGAGCTAAAATCGTTTCTGTTACAGGCCGAGGCAGATGGGCAACTGCGAGCAGTCGGACCAGCTCAAGCCTTTTGGGCTAAAAGGATCAGTGAGCCGACTCACAAGAAGGCTAAAATAAAATGCAGGAAGTGCGACAACTACGGCCATTACGGTGACGAATGCCCGTATAACTCTGGAAATGAGTCAGTTCCTTCTCGTCGCTGTTACAACTGCGGGATGACGACTGATCGTCATCAGGGCAGCAACTGTCCTAATCCAAATGTCCCCTTCGAGTGTCAGGACAGGTATGTTTTTATCAATCCCCAGGGTAATCAAGCGAAAAGAAAGACAAACAATCAGGGCGGGTTTGTCAAAAATAAAAAGGCCAAGTTCGATAATGGCCAAAATCCTCAAAGGGGAAGAGGTGGTTATTCAGGTCGTGGGCGAGGTGGTGCCAGAGGTAATCGCGGACGTGGTGGTGGTAGTCGTAATAACTATAGAGGCAATCAAAAACCGCGAGGCGGACCAGGCGGTGATTCAACCAACAACACGTCAGGTAAGACCTATTTTATAACTGGTGGGGATAATGTTGTTGAGAATATCACCGGGAATTCTGCTTTTCGTGATAACGTGATAAATTTCATAGCCGATACAGGTGCTACGGAGCACATGACTAATTCAAAATTAAGCTTTACTAGCTTTGATGATTCGAAACGGGGCGTGATTAAATGTGCTAACAGCGACTCAGATGCGGACTTGAGAACGGAGGGATTCGGGACGATCGATGTTCTCAAGGCCAACCGCGACAAGTCTTTCGTTCTGGACCGTGTGACTTGTGCTAAAGATTTGTCCGAGAATCTTTTGTCACTCCGTCGTTTTGCTGATCTCGGTCTGAGTATTTACTTGGACAATCATAAGATTGATATTTTCAATCCAGACTCGGACGAGATTTTATTTACGGGAATTTACGAAAAACCGTACTGGCTGGTCGAGTTTAAGTTGTGTGATGGTACCGGGGGTGAGACAGGTGACTGCGAACCTGTTTCACGGGCTTTACTAACTAATTCAGGAAATGAAGTAATTCCTCGATATCAAACTCGAAGCGTGACCACGACTAGGAACGCGTTGCAGGATGTGACAACGGAGAGTGAGAAAGATTCGAATAATTCCGATTTGAGTGAAAATACAGCGAGAGAAAACAGTCCGGAAGCTGTAAATTTACAGGACACTGCTGTAGCTAACGAAAATTCGGTGGAGGTTACAACTGAGACCACAGTTGACGTAGTGAGTGAACGATCGGAGATATCCAATTTCGATAACAGTGTGGGAAATCGCTTAATTCACCTGAATGAAAATGTCATGGGTGGTGTACCCGTTGACAGCGATTTTTCTGAAAATTATAAAGTTACTGGGAAAATGAGTGAGCAAATGATGTGGCATGTCAGGCTGGGCTGCATGTCTCTTAAATATTTGATACAATTGCAGAAACTTTTTCCGGATAAATTGGGCAAGGTTAAGTTTACTGAGGAGATTAAAGATTGCGGACTGTGTAAAATCGCCAAATTCAGTAAACTACCTTTTTACACGATCAGGGCGCGTGCAAACAAACAGCTTCAGGTTGTGACTTCGGATTTGATGGGCGTGATTAATCCTCACTCTTTTCCCAGGGGGTGTAAATTTATTGTAATATGCATGGACGACTACTCTAGGTTGGCCATGGCTTATTGCATAAAATCGAAAAGTGAAACCGGGGCGTGTGTAGAGAATTTTGTTAAAATTGCTCGAAATCTGCTGGGCGAAGATGCTAAGGTTTGTTATCTGCGAACAGATAAGGGCACTGAGTTTACTGGGGGTGGTACGATTGAAGTTTTAGATAAACTGGGAGCTGAACTTCAGGTCGCGTGTCCGGATACTCCGGAGCATAATGGTCTGGCCGAGAGAATTAACGCGATTTTATGCAAAAAGATTAGAGCGTTTATGTTCGATTCAGGGTTGCCGGAGAACATGTGGGATCTTGCGGTCGGTGCAGCGGTTTATTGCTATAATCGGACACCTCATCGAGGTATAGGGATGGAAATTCCACTCCAAAAATTTAAACCTGGAGTTAAGATCGATCTGAGTCAGCTCAAGCGTTTTGGCTGTGTGGCGTTTATGAAAGTTCAGCGTAAAGTCGGTTTTAAATTTAAACCGGAGGGAAGGCGCGTTATACTGGTCGGGTACAAGCCTACGGGCTACGTTTTGTTACATCCAGAGGATGGTAAGCTTTACGAGAGCAGGCACGTGCGATTTAATGAAAAACTGGTTTATCGTGATTTGTTCGGTAAGAATGACATAAAGGGATGGACGGCACCGGTGGGTGAGATAGATAAAGCTAACTGGTTCGTGAATTTTGATCAGGAAGGTGTCGAGATTCAACCCGAGTTGTCAGGAACGGAGGGAGTACCGAGTAAGAGAGGCAGGCCGAGAAAAACAGTTCCGAACAAAGAGAACGAATCGTTCATTAAACCCCCGAAAGCGATCAATGATACAAGCTTTTCCGATATTCCGGTAGCAGTAGTTAACAACGCCGAGGTTGTATTTTCGCAGGACGAAAACGGTCAGTTGACCGATTTTGAATTACAGGACGAAGTGTATCATGCGTTGCTTGCCAAGGTAAACAAAGATCCTGCTACTTATGCCGAGGCAATGAGATCCGTCGATCGAGTGCACTGGCAAAAAGCGATTGACGAAGAGTTGAATTCCATGTATAAAAACAGGGTGTGGAAAATTGTCGACAGACCTAAAATTGCTCGAGATGGCAGAAGACCCAACATCATCGATTCTCGATGGGTGTTGAAAAGGAAAGTGCTTCCTGATGGTCAGACAAAGTACAAAGCCAGGCTTGTGATTAGGGGATTCAAGGATAGGAATTCATACGATCTGGCCGAGACGTATGCACCTGTCTCTGGACTTCCCCTGGTGCGATCAGTAATTGCTATTGCTAATTATTTTGACCTTGAAATGAATCAACTGGACGTGAAAACTGCTTTTCTCAACGGGACGTTAGATGAGGAAATCTACATGGAATTGCCAGACGGTGTGGCAGATTCTGAGTCAGAAGAAGGTGATAGAGTTTGTGAACTCTTGAAAGCTATTTACGGTCTTAAAGTCAGTCCGAGACGCTGGAAAGAAACTTTTACTAGTAGGATGGAAAAGTACGGTCTGGTGTCGAGTGAGAGAGAACCGTGTTTGTTTACTTGGCGGGAGGGAGAAAAATTTCTAATTGTATTGCTGTACGTGGATGACATTATTATGGCTTGTAATTGTCTTGCAGTGTTGCAACAATTCAAGTCATATTTACAGGCCGAGTTTGAAATGACAGACATGGGTGAACCTAAAGTGTTCTTAGGTATCAAAATCGAGCGAGACAGGAAAAATCGCACGGTGAAACTAAGTCAGGTAGAGTATATTGATAAGATGCTGAAACGATTCGGTTTTTCCGAAATGAGACCAGTGTCTACACCAATGGTGACTGGTCAGGTACTAAACAGGTCGAGAAAATTACGGGAGGATGATGATGATACCGTGTCGCCAGCGTCGAACAAAAATCGCTTGAACTTTCCGTATCGCGAAGCTGCGGGGAGTGTGCTATACTTAGCTAACGCAACTAGGCCTGACTTATCGTATGCAGTGAATGTGATAAGTAGGCACCAGTCGAATCCGACTGAGGAGGACTGGCAAATGGTTAAGAGAATTTTCGGTTATCTGGTGCAGACTAAAAATCTGAGTTTAACTTTTCACGGCAAACAGGACGGCATGGAAGTATACTCAGACGCAAGCTTTGCTGATTGTAAAGGATCACTTACGACTTGCGGGTTCGTGGTGAAACTTTACGGTGACTCCATTGCTTGGAGAACTCATAAGCAACCTTATGTGGCACTGTCCACTTGTCAGGCTGAATATGTTGCTATGAGCGAGGCTTGTCAGGACGCGATTGGTCTTAATAATTCTCTGCAAACTATTTTAAACAGGTCGTTCGCACCAATTCGTGTTTGGTGTGATAATACTGCAGCCGGGTCGTGTGCGAAAACTGACAGTGCAAAGAAACTTCGTCATATGACAGAAGTTCGAGAGCATTACGTTAAGGAATGCGTGCGTAGAGGTCTGATTGAAGTTAGCTGGATCGAGTCAGGGGAGCAGATCGCAGATATCTTTACTAAACCGCTGGCACGCGCCCCTCACGAAAAATTTACAGGGCGAATTTTGAATTATGTATTCAATGAAAATTAATTTTGATGTTGTGTTTTAATCTTTGTTTTGAATGTTTACAGGTTCAGAATCGTCGAAACCCGCCAATTACCAGCAGAAGTGAAATGGGATCAGGTCGGTGACCATTTGACACTGCTCGATACGTCAATCTTCGACGACAGGACGGGAAGAGTGGTTAGCGTCGTGGGTCTTGTGCATAATCTCCACTTTGCCGCGGAGTGACTCTTCAACAGGAGGGAGTGTCGGGAATCAGGGTGTTGTGCGTCTCACTCCACTGTTGCTGGCTCCGTGCAGCAGCGCCTGTGCTGCCACTACGCGTGCAGCCTTTTTAATTCGTCTTAGGACACCGGATAAGAAACACGCGCGCTCGCTAACTCGCTTGCCTAATCTGTACTCGCAGGCAGACTAAATAAACTACCGGCCGTGTTTTATTAATAAACTAATTACAGTTCAAGTGAACTTAACTGTGTTTTTATTTTATATTAAAACCTTGACCCCGACAGAATAAGTCAAAAAAATTTTTAAACACCACTCTTCTCACGTATACAGAGAGTAAAAAAAGGTAAAAAAACTTAAATGTCCCAACATAAAAGATACACACCCACACGGCACACTACCACTATCCGCCTCGCGCGGTGGCGGTGACCGGTGACGCGGACGAGATGGCGGCTCGCGGGTGCTGCGGAAGGGGTGCTCGGGGCCGCTCGGGAAGGAGGAGGATGTCCTGGCGACGGTGACGAGGCTGACTCCACGGAAGCGAAGGTCGCTGAGGCGGCAGCGCTCGGACGTCGCGGCTGGTGCAGGGGTTTGCGGAGGAGGACGGCTTCCTGGCGCTGCGAGCAGACTCGCGCGGTGTCGGTGACGCAGCAGCAACAGCAGCAACTCAAAAAACTCACTTAATTTAGTTTTTTTTGAATTAAAAATAAAAATTATACAGGAATATTAGGGGGGGCGGGGTCAGTGACAGCGTGCGCAACCGCAGCGTCTCAATACTCTCTCTCTCTTTCTCTCTCTCTCTCTCTCTCTTAACAAAACACCCTCTCCATCCTGTCTGAATGATTATCGTCATATTTCCCTGCTCAATTTTATGTCAAAGATCCTTGAGAGACTGGTCCATGATCAGATTTCTGCATTTATTGAATCTCAGGGTCTGATGGATGAATATCAAGCAGGATTTAGAGCGGGACATAGTACGCAGACGGCACTGTTGAAACTCACTGATGACATTCGGGTGGGTATGGACAAGCGACAAATGACTGCACTACTACTTTTTGATTTCAGCAAAGCCTTTGATTCAGTCTCGCACGTTACACTGCTCAGGAAACTACGATCATTGGGATTTTCTCATGGGGTCTTGCGGTGGGTTGCTACTTATCTGACTGGTCGCTCGCTGGCAGTAAGGTCAGAGGATGGCAGCTTTACTTCTTTCCGTCCCCTCAATAAGGGTGTGCCCCAGGGCTCTGTGCTGGGTCCTCTGCTTTTCCTTCTGTTTTTCATTGATATCGCCCAGGGTCTTGGCCCTGGTGTCTACCATGTGATTTATGCTGATGATCTTCAGATCTACGTGCGGGGCCGACTTGAGGACATACACGCCACTCTTAGAAGACTGAGCCGGGGTGCTGAGCACGTCGCTGACTGGGCTGCCACTAACAAGCTGGCATTGAATGCTAATAAGACTAAAGCTATGATTTTTGGGACTCCGTCTTATGTCAATGACTTTAATGAGTTGGGTATTCATGACCTGCAATTTGGTGGCTGCACAGTCCCGTTTGTCCCTTCTGCGCGTAGTTTGGGGGTGGTGCTGGATTCCAAACTGAACTGGAAAGACCATGTTAGATATATTTGTCGTAGAGCTAACTCTCTTTTATACCGTCTTAACCACTTAAGGCGCAGCACTACCCTTGAACTGCGTAAGCACCTTGTGAAGACCCTGCTCTTTCCTGTCGTTGACTATTGCTCGCTTGTGTACTGCAATATATCGAATGAGCAGGATCTCATTCTACAGCGTCTGCTCAATCGGGGGATCAGATACATCTTTGGGATTAAAAAGAGTGATCACGTCACATCTTATAGGCGTGAGCTTGGCTGGCTTCGAGTATCAGGCTGCAGGGATTATTTTGCTGCCTGCTTGCTCTATAGAATCCTGCACACAGGTACTCCGTCTTATCTGGCGAATTTTTTTGTTGAAAAGCTCAGCTCACGTCCCTCTTCCCATGCAGGCGAAGTCATAAGGGGTCATTTTTACAACAAATTGAAGATTCAGTAAAATTAAAAATGAAAATGAAGAAAAGGGCTCTGTAGCGCCCAAGCTACTACCTTAATCTATCTTTTGAGCCCAACTCGACATAAATCGGATCAAAATTAACGGAAGAATCTGGGAAATCCTTCCTAAAAATTCAATATCTATAGATATATAGCAAATGTTATTAAGATACAAAAATGTACAAAACTGTTTCCCATATTCTGACGTTAATTTTGATCCGATTTTGATGGGATTGGGCTTAAAAGATAGCTTAAGGTAGTAGCTTGGGCGCTACAGAGCCCTTTTTTCCTTTTCATTTTAGTTTAATTTTAACTGATTTTTTACGCAAATTCTGAAACTCACGTATGACTACGCCTTAAGATTGGCTTATCCGCATGCACTTGATGCCTTGATTGTCCCCTCTTTCCGCACTAGGTCTCGATCCTTTCATGTATTAGCTACCTACTCCTGGAATACCATACCCCCAAATATTCGCCAATCTACATCCTTCACTTCATTCAAACACCTCATCAAATCACACATCTTTAATACCGAGCGAGAAGATTAAGTTTTTCTACACTGTTGAACTCGAGATCTGTATGAAATGAAATGTGAGTTTGTTTGTTAGTTTGTGATTCTTGGAGTGAATACTGATGAGACTGATAATGTTACCCATGTTACTTTGATTGCTATCGTATACAATTATATTCATTTTATTACTTTTATTATTATTATTATTATTACTTATATTATTGTTATTTTATTTTATTCTATCTTATTTTATTATATTTTATTTTATTTTTTATTTTATATTGAAATTATATCATAATGTAGAACTTTGTTATAATCTTATGTATTTTGTACAACAGAATGTACATTTAATAAACACATTAAAATCAAAATCAAATCAAATCTCTCTAGTACGAGCGACTGCGGCGTGTCGCGTTTAGTCGCGGCGTAGCGCCGCTGCTGCAGAGTCCGATTACAAACTGAGCGCTCGAGCGCTTGGCTGTGGGCTGGCCTGACTGCATAAATGGAATAATCTCTTTTATAATATCTTCTCTACTGTTCCACCCTGCGACTTGTGATTCATAAAGCCAAAAGTATACCTTCTTTTTTGCCTAAAAAATTAGTTTGGGTAATATATTTCAAAATTTTTGTTGGATAGTATTTCAAGACCAAAAGAGGGGAGCGTCAGCCCCAGCTACACCCAGCAGGATGCTTTGTTCGTATAGGCAGCTCGCAGCTGTAGCTGTTAGTTTCGTTTTAAAGTTCGGGGTATAAACTACTATTTATAATGTCTCATTTTCACCTAGGTAAAGGTACTAAGCACGATGGAGTTGATCATACACGTTCAAAACAGAAATATTACAAACAACGTATGAATATTTAATTTAAAATAGTTAACTTAATCATACTGTCATTTTTTTCCTTTCTTCTTTTTTTTTTTTTTTTTTTTTGTCACTCACGAGATGATAAAATATTGTCTCTGTGTGATCTAAAATTCTTAACTTTAGTTTTATTGGTTCTATTGATATTTTATCAAGTAAATATAATTATTCAATTTAATGATGAATTTTCAGCAAAAAAAAAGTCTATTAATGGAAATAATTCTTTCATTTTTCATAATACTTATTGATTTGTGAAATTCATGGATTTTTTAAAATAATTGAGAGTTTAGATATTTGAAAAATAATTACAAGTTAAATATTGACGAAATATGATTAAAATAATCTGAAAAGACTCATAAAAAGTAACTAGGATAGTTATCAAGCCGATAGCATTATTGTCAAACATAACCTTTTTTTCAAAATTGATTTTAACCACGTAATAAGAAAAAATCATGCTTTTTTGAATTTTCCCAAATAGTTTCATCCCTTTTCTTCAATTTCCACCAAACCGCATGTTTCTAGCACGTCCCTTTTTTATATAATTACTTTTCTGCAGATACCGAAAAATTACCTCAGTGCGCGCCGTGGCTCCGTCACCTCGTCGTGCTCGTCGCTGCGCTCGTTTTGCGGTCTTTAAAAATTCACAACTTTTGCTCTTATAAATATTACCAAAATTTAGAGCAAGCACCTAGAGCATCTGAAGATAATTACACCTTGGAGATGATTTCCTCAGGAAGTTTTGACTCCGGAGAGGTCAGGAAAGGCACCTAGTGCACTTGATGATAGGTACGCTTCGTAGACGATTTCCACAGGAAAATTTGACTCCGGAGGAGTCAAGAAAGGCGCCTAGTGCACTTGGTGATAGTTACGCCTTGGAGATGATTTCCTCAGGAAGTTGCGACTCCAGATGGGTCAGGGCGGGAGCCTGGTGCACTTGGCAATAGTTGCAAGTTGGAGACGATTTTCCCAGGAAGTTTAGACTCCGGCTGGGTCAGAAAAGGCACCTAGGGCACTTCATGAAAGTACGCTTCGTAGACGATTTCCACAGAAGGTTTTGACTCCGGAAGGGTCAAGAAAGGCACCTAGTGCACTTGGTGATAGTTACGCCTTGGAGATGATTTCCTCAAAAAGTTTTGACTCCGGAGGGGTCAGGTAAGGCACGTAGTTCACTTGGTGATAGGTACGCCTTGGAGACAATTTCCTCAGGAAGTTTTGAGTCCGGGAGAGTCAGGAAAGGCACCTTGTGCGCTTGATGGGAGTTACGCTTTGGAGATGATTTCCCCAAGAAGTTTTGACTCCAGAGGTGTCAACTCCAAGGCGTAACCATCACCAAGTGCACTAGGTGCTTACCCTGACTCTTCCGGAGTCAAAACTTCCAGGAGGAATCATCTCCAATGCGTAACTATCACCAAGTGCACCAGATGTCACCCTGACCCTTCCGGAGTCAAAACTTCTGACCGGAAATCATCTCCAGGGTGCCACTACCACTAAGGTTACTAGGCGCCTTTATTGACCGCTCCAGAGTCAAAACTTCCTGTGGAAATCGTCTACGAAGCATACCTATCATCAAGTGCACTAGGTGCCTTTCCTGACCCCTCTGGAGTCAAAACTTCCTGAGGGAATCATCTCCGAGGTGTAGTTATCATCAGATGCTCCAGGTGCCTATCCTGACCCCTTCGAAGTAAAAACTGCCTGAAGAAATCATCTCCAAGGCGTAACTCTCACCAAGTGCACTAGATGCCTATCCTGACCTCTCCGGCGTCAAAACTACCTGAGGAAATCATCTCCAAGGCGTAACTATCACCAAGTGCACTAGCTGCCTTTCCCGACCCCTACGGAGTCCAAACTTCCTGGGGAAGTCATCTCCAGCGCGTAACTATAACTGAGTGCACGGGTGTCCACCCTGACCCTTCCGGAGTCAAAACTTCCGGGAGAAATCATTTCCAAGGTCTAACTATCACCAAGTGCACCAGATGCCCACCCTGACCCTTCCAAAGTCAAAACTTCCCACCAGAAATCATCTTCAGGGTGCAACTACCACTTAGGGCACTAGGTGCCCTTCCTGACCCCTCCGAAGTCAAAACTGCCTGAGGAAATCATCTCGAAGGCGTAACTCTCACCAAGTGCACTAGATGCCTATCCTGACCTCTCCGGCGTCAAAACTTCCTGAGGAAATCATTTCCAAGGCCTAACTATCACCAAGTGCACCAGATGTCCACCCTGACCCTTCCAAAGTCAAAACTTCCCACCAGAAATCATCTTCCGGGCGCAACTACCACTTAGGGCACTAGGTGCCCTTCCTGACTCCTCCGGAGTCAAAACTTCCTGAGGAAATCATCTCCAAGGTGTAATTATCAACAAGTGCACTAGCTGCCTTTCCTGACCCCTCCAGTCAAAACTTCCTGGGGAAATCATCTTCAGCGCATAACTATCACCAAGTGCACCAGATGTCCACCCTGACCCTTCCAAAGTCAAAACTTCCCACCGGAAATCATCTTCAGGGCGCAACTACCACTTAGGGCACCAGGTGTCCACCCTGACCCTTCCGGAGTCCAAACTTCCTGGAGAAATCATTTCCAAGGCCTAACTATCACCAAGTGCACCAGATGTCCACCCTGACCCTTCCAAAGTCAAAACTTCCCACCGGAAATCATCTTCAGGGCGCAACTACCACTTAGGGCACTAGGTGCCCTTCCTGACCCCTCCGAAGTCAAAACTGCCTGAGGAAATCATCTCCAAGGCGTAACTCTCACCAAGTGCACTAGATGCCTATCCTGACCTCTCCGGCGTCAAAACTTCCTGAGGAAATCATCTCCAAGGCGTAACTATCACCAAGTGCACTAGCTGCCTTTCCCGACCCCTACGGAGTCCAAACTTCCTGGGGAAGTCATCTCCAGCGCGTAACTATAACTGAGTGCACCAGGTGTCCACCCTGACCCTTCCGGAGTCAAAACTTCCTGGAGAAATCATTTCCAAGGCCTAACTATCACCAAGTGCACCAGATGTCCACCCTGACCCTTCCAAAGTCAAAACTTCCCACCGAAAATCATCTTCAGGGCGCAACTACCACTTAGGGTACTAGGTGCCCTTCCTGACCCCTCCGAAGTCAAAACTGCCTAAGGAAATCATCTCGAAGGCGTAACTCTCACCAAGTGCACTAGATGCCTATCCTGACCTCTCCGGCGTCAAGACTTCCTGGAGAAATCATTTCCAAGGCCTAACTATCACCAAGTGCACCAGATGTCCACCCTGACCCTTCCAAAGTCAAAACTTCCCACCGGAAATCATCTTCAGGGCGCAACTACCACTTAGGGCACCAGGTGCCCTTCCTGACTCCTCCGGAGTCAAAACTTCCTGAGGAAATCATCTCCAAGGTGTAATCATCAACAAGTGCACTAGCTGCCTTTCCTGACCCCTCCAGAGTCAAAACTTCCTGGGGAAATCATCTTCAGCGCATAACTATCACCAAGTACACCAGATGTCCACCCTGACCCTTCCAAAGTCAAAACTTCCCTCCGGAAATCATCTTCAGGGCGCAACTACCACTTAGGGCACTAGGTGCCCTTCCTGACCCCTCCGAAGTCAAAACTGCCTGAGGAAATCATCTCGAAGGCGTAACTCTCATCAAGTGCACTAGATGCCTATCCTGACCTCTCCGGCGTCAAAACTTCCTGAGGAAATCATCTTCAGGGCGCAACTACCACTTAGGGCACTAGGTGCCTTTCCTGACTCCTCCGGAGTCAAAACTTCCTGAGGAAATCATCTCCAAGGTGTAATTATCAACAAGTGCACTAGCTGCCTTTCCTGACCCCTCCAGAGTCAAAACTTCCTGGGGAAATCATCTTCAGCGCATAACTATCACCAAGTGCGCCAGATGTCCACCCTGACCCTTCCAAAGTCAAAACTTCCCTCCGGAAATCATCTTCAGGGCGCAACTACCACTTAGGGCACTAGGTGCCCTTCCTGACCCCTCCGAAGTCAAAACTGCCTGTGGAAATCATTTCAAAGGCGTAACTCTCACCAAGTGCACTAGATGCCTATCCTGACCTCTCCGGCGTCAAAACTTCCTGAGGAAATCATCTCCGAGGCGTAACTATCACCAAGTGCACTAGCTGCCTTTCCCGACCCCTACGGAGTCCAAACTTCCTGGGGAAGTCATCTCCAGCGCATAACTATCACTGAGTGCACCAGGTGTCCACCCTGACCCTTCCGGAGTCAAAACTTCCTGGAGAAATCATTTCCAAGGCCTAACTATCACCAAGTGCACCAGATGTCCACCCTGACGCTTCCAAAGTCAAAACTTCCCACCGGAAATCATCTTCAGGGCGCAACTGCCACTTAGGGCACTAGGTGCCCTTCCTGACCCCTCCGAAGTCAAAACTGCCTGAGGAAATCATCTCGAAGGCGTAACTCTCACATCCTGACCTCTCCGGCATCAAAACTTTCTGAGGAAATCATCTCCAAGGCGTAACTATCACCAAATGCACCAGATGTCCACCCTGACCCTTCCAAAGTCAAAAATTCCCACCGGAAATCATCTTCAGGGCGCAACTACCACTTAGGGCACCAGGTGTCCACCCTGACCCTTCCGGAGTCAAAACTTCCTGGAGAAATCATTTCCAAGGCCTAACTATCACCAAGTGCACCAGATGTCCACCCTGACCCTTCCAAAGTCAAAACTTCCCACCGGAAATCATCTTCAGGGCGCAACTACCACTTAGGGCACTAGGTGCCCTTCCTGACTCCTCCGGAGTCAAAACTTCCTGAGGAAATCATCTCCAAGGTGTAATTATCAACATGTGCACTAGCTCCCTTTCCTGACCCCTCCAGAGTCAAAACTTCCTGGGGAAATCATCTTCAGCGCATAACTATCACCAAGTACACCAGATGTCCACCCTGACCCTTCCAAAGTCAAAACTTCCCACCGGAAATCATCTTCAGGGCGCAACTACCACTCAGGGCACTAGGTGCCCTTCCTGACCCCTCTGAAGTCAAAACTGCCTGAGGAAATCATTTCGAAGGCGTAACTCTCACCAAGTGCACTAGATGCCTATCCTGACCTCTCCGGCGTCAGAACTTCCTGAGGAAATCATCTCCAAGGCGTAACTATCACCAAGTGCAGTAGCTGCCTTTCCGACCCCTACGGAGTCCAAACTTCCTGGGGAAGTCATCTCCAGCGCATAACTATCACTGAGGGCACCAGGTGTCCACCCTGACCCTTCCGGAGTCAAAACTTCCTGGAGAAATCATTTCCAAGGCCTAACTATCACCAAGTGCACCATTTGTCCACCCTGACCCTTCCAAAGTCAAAACTTCCCACCGGAAATCATCTTCAGGGCGCAACTACCACTTAGGGCACTAGGTGCCCTTCCTGACCCCTCCGAATTCAAAACTGCCTGAGGAAATCATTTCGAAGGCTTAACTCTCACCAAGTGCACTAGATGCCTATCCTGACCTCTCCGGCGTCAAAACTTCCTGAGGAAATCATCTCCAAGGCGTAACTATCACCAAGTGCACTAGCTGCCTTTCCCGACCCCTACGGAGTCCAAACTTCCTGGAGAAGTCATCTCCAGCGCGTAACTATGACTGAGTGCACCAGGTGTCCACCCTGACCCTTCCGGAGTCAAAACTTCCTGGAGAAATCATTTCCAAGGCCTAACTATCACCAAGTGCACCAGATGTCCACCCTGACCCTTCCAAAGTCAAAACTTCCCACCGGAAATCATCTTCAGGGCGCAACTACCACTTAGGGCACTAGGTGCCTTTCCTGACCCCTCCGAAGTCAAAACTTCCTGAGGAAATCATCTCCAAGGTGTAACCATCACTAAGTACACTAGGTGCCTTTCTTGACCCTTTCAGAGTCAAAACTTCCTGTGGAAATCGTCTACGAAGCGTACCTATCAACAAGTGTACTAGGTGCCTTTTCTGACTCCTCCGGAGTCAAAACTTCCTGAGGAGATCATCTACAAGGTGTTATTATCATCAGATGCTCCAGATGCCTACCCAGGCCCCTCTGGAGCCAAAACTTCTTGGGGAAATCATCTCCAAGGCGTAACTATCACAGAGTGCACAAGGTGCTACCCTGACCATAAAACTGAAGGTTCATTCATTAAATTTTAATTTATTCATTCAAGTTAATTTGTTTCATTGCTCCTCTGCTTCTGCTCAGGTGCTGTCTGTGCAGCTGCACAAGAGCTCTGTGCAGGCGCACAGGCGCACAGGATTCTGTGCATTTATCTCTGTCCCGGTAACGCATATTTTTGACTCGTGCGTCTTAATGAATACATAAATTCCACACAACATCATATTTTAGCTTAGTACTCATTAAATTGCATCTTATTAGATACCAATTTTGACATTTTATTCATTTCAGTTAACTTTATAGATGTGTGAAGCTTACAATGTAACCTCCATAACAGAAATAATTGCTCTAAATCGCTAAAAAAAAATGTTTAATCAGTCAGGAAAATTCATGAGGTATGTAATATAAGTAAAGTGGGTGATTGAAAGAAATGAATAAGTACTTTGTTAAATTATATTTATCAATCAACCATCATTGAATACATGTTACTTATGTTATTAGTGCAACTGCTGCGTTCGCCGGTGTGCAGAGGCTCACACCCGAAAAGTGCTGACGCTTACACATCTCTACTTTCATACATTACAGTATCTTTATTATAGAATTTTATTCGTTTTTTAATAATTTTCAGTAAACATTTTTCCAGGGCTAAAGTAGATCTAATATTGACAAACGAAGATATAAATCAATTTTACAATAGTTAAAGGTTAATGTAAGGTACATACATACATTTTTGGAGACTCATAAAAAATATCTTAGTAAATCAACTGGCATTTCATACTAATTCATTAGATCTTACACACAAAAAAATATTTTTTAGCGCTCCTTTCGTTTATGGTGGGAAAATTATATAAATTCATGTTATATCGACATTGCAAATTTTATTATATCTAATTATTGGAAAGATTTACAAATTTTGAGTCTACACTGGGTTAAATGGCTTTCATTTTTATTATTTTTATTATTTTTGGCTACGAATAAGAAAAAGAATTTAAATTTTTTTTTAACTTTGCAATGTTTAACCCATTAGGTCCCAAGAGTTATGAATTTTTTTTTGTACTTTGAGCTTATAAATCAAAGCGAAAAAGTTGAAAAATAATTTAAAAAACACCCTACTCCCCTATTTTCGGATATGCCCTACACGATGGCATTGTTTAAAATACTCAAAAATAACATTTTAATTTGTTAATAAACAAATTAAAAAAAAAAAATGAAAATTTTTACGTCATTTTTTTTTTTCAAGCTGGTGAACAATGCCAAAAAAATTATTTTTGCCCTCAAAAAAATGACCACGGGTGTTCACATTAGTTGAACTTTTCGTGCATATTTGATTTTTTTGGTTTCGATTTTTTTAAATAAAATGGCGGACTAAAAACTTCAACGCCAATAATTGTACGGCAGCGCATGGTTGAATAAATACCGAAAAATTACTTTTCATAAAAAATGACTGTGGTTCCTAAGATTTTTATGGTCGCTGATTATGAATCTGAGATCAGAATATCAAAATTGTAAGAATTGGGCCCAATACCATAGTACCCAATACTCAAAGTTAAGATTTTATAAAAACATAAAATATCATCATATTTTACGTAGAATTTCAAGATCAAAGTATACTTGGTCGTTTTTCGAAAAAAATCGTCATTTTCGAGTAAAAAATCAAAAAAAGTTCAAAGTATTGGATTTATTTCCAGAGATCCACAACAGCTGGTCCCCGTGTGCCTGTAACGAATTGAACACAACTTTTGAGATGGCAAAAATATATTTACGAGGTTTTTGGGTTGCTGATAGTGTATCTGAGGTAAAAACATGAAAATAATAAATATAGGGCCCAATAGTAAAAATTGAGATATCATAAAAATAAAAAATGAGATAAAAAATCTGTGCAGAGATCCTGCATTCTAATCATTTCTCGTGAGTTACGTCGTATAAAAAGATCGACGAAATAAAAAACAAAGGGTAAAAAATTTTTTTTAAAACCACGTGGTGCTGCATGGAATTGAGTCCCTTTATTTGGAATTTTCATGTTATTACCTCAGATACCCTATTAGCTACCCAAAATATATTTTTGCCATCTCAAAAGTTGTGTTCAATTCGTTACAGGCACAAGGGGACGAGCTGTTGTGGATCTATGAAAGTAAATCCAATACTTTGAACTTTTTTTGATTTTTTACTCGAAAATGACGATTTTCTTCGAAAAACGACCAAGTATACTTTGATCTTGAAATTTTGCGCAGAATAAGATGGCATTTTTTATTTTTATGATATCTCAATTTTTACTATTGGGTCCTACGGTGTTGGGCCCTATATTTGGGATTTTCATGTTCTTACCTCAGATACACTATCAGCAACCCAAAAACCTCGTAAATATATTTTTGCCATCTCAAAAGTTGTGTTCAATTCGTTACAGGCACACGGGGACCAGCTGTTGTGGATCTCTGGAAATAAATCCAATACTTTGAACTTTTTTTGATTTTTTACTCGAAAATGACGATTTTTTTCGAAAAACGACCAAGTATACTTTGATCTTGAAATTCTACGTAAAATATGATGATATTTTATGTTTTTATAAAATCTTAACTTTGAGTATTGGGTACTATGGTATTGGGCCCAATTCTTACAATTTTGATATTCTGATCTCAGATTCATAATCAGCGACCATAAAAATCTTAGGAACCACAGTCATTTTTTATGAAAAGTAATTTTTCGGTATTTATTCAACCATGCGCTGCCGTACAATTATTGGCGTTGAAGTTTTTAGTCCGCCATTTTGTTTAAAAAAATCGAAACCAAAAAAATCAAATATGCACGAAAAGTTCAACTAATGTGAACACCCGTGGTCATTTTTTTGAGGGCAAAAATAATTTTTTTGGCATTGTTCACCAGCTTGAAAAAAAAAAATGACGTAAAAATTTTCATTTTTTTTTTTTTAATTTGTTTATTAACAAATTAAAATGTTATTTTTGAGTATTTTAAACAATGCCATCGTGTAGGGCATATCCGAAAATAGGGGAGTAGGGTGTTTTTTAAATTATTTTTCAACTTTTTCGCTTTGATTTATAAGCTCAAAGTACAAAAAAAAATTCATAACTCTTGGGACCCAATGGGTTAAACAACAGAAAATTATTTAGACATCATTTTATTGAATGAAATTAAATAATTTAAGGTATCTTTATATATTTTGAGATAGAATCTACTCTTTTTTATTGTAAATTTATTATAAATTCATTTTGTGTATGAAAATTTTTGTAGCTCTAAAGAGGCTATCCCGATAACGATCGCAAAACGTTAGCAGGTTATGACAATCCTGTAATTTCAAATAAAGTTCGTTAAGACCAACCAACCAGTCTCCATTTATTTAAACTCATCGAACAACCACAACAATTTTTAAACTTTCGTTTTATTATATCTGCCAGCCCACGATCATCTTTCACCTAATTACTTTAACTATCTGAACCATTTTGAGAATCCAACTAACCTTACTTAATCTTTCATCTGTAACTACTTAACCTATTTAAATCTCAGCCACATTACTGACCTTACTAATTTCACTTAGTTCAAATACCGTACTTTATCCCCTGCACTTCACTCACTCACTCTACCAACCCTACTGACCTTATTCATTCTCGACACTCACTCATTATCTAACGATTATTTTCAAACTTCGCAAACTAGTACAACCAAGCCTCGATTTTCATCAAAATTTTTTTACAGATTCTTCTTGCGATGAACCTGTAGAGTGATAGCTCGCGAAATTGCTTTTAAACTGATTTATAATTTTTTAGTATTAGGGTTAGATTTAAAATGATAAACAGCTTTATTCATTACTCTTTCATGGCAACAAAAAGTATTTAATAAAAATGTGAATGATACAAATAGAAAGCGGAGCTCAAGACCTTTTTAATGGTAAATAATTTGATATAACCGTACCGGAATCAGTAAAGTTGTATACATTAGAATTATAACTATATATTGTTATAGGGCTCAAATTAATGAGGCAGACTCGGGAATACAACCCACGTTGATTTGCCGAGCTCGCCTTGCAGCCGCTATAATCTGTGTCACAGTCAGCTACCTGCCGACAAACTTCCTGAAGAAGGAGAAAAACCTGACCGCGATAATAAATACTCAAGGAACACCGGTTAGAATAAATAATTATAATTCAGAAAGTTAATTTTTAGTATTTAATGAAAAAAAATCAACCTAAAAAAACTAATACAAAATTAATATTCAACGCGGTCATTCGTTACAAATAAATACTCGCACAATCGAGTTTTCAAAACGACAACAAAGAATTATCGTTGCTCTTTAAATCGAGCGGCGCGCGCACACAACAACCTGCTGCTACCGGCAGCTTACGCGCGCGCGAGGAAAGAAAAAGAAAACAAAGTATATCGCGATTTACAATGAGATGATCCCGGACACACACATTCACAATCGCCGTTTTACACAAAACAAAACTCACTCTAAATCGCCGCAGGTGCACCTATCCTAAGCCGCAAGGCTGCAAACAAAGCCGCTCAGCTGGGTGTAGCTTTCCAAGCTACGATGGCTCCCTACCGGCGTCTGGCTCAGCGTCGTCGTCTTAGTCTGGAGAATACCAAGTCGTCAGGTGATGACAACCTTCCTGCTGACTTGGTTTGTCCTGCTGGATATCTCACTGACACGCACGACACTGCAACCGATCTCTCTTAAGCGAATTTATAACGATATCGGTGAAGTTTTCAACACGCGAGTTTTCGAACGGTACGTGTTCGTTCAAGCGTTGACTCCGGAATGCTCTCCCGTCCTCGTTCCACCCGCCCCGATATTCCATAGCTTCCCGCGCATTCCGATCCCACTCCTGCAGCGTTCTAACGGTCGCGCGGCGAACATGAAATTAATTTAACACCGCCGCGTTAATTAATTCGACCGTTACAATATGTATATAAATTGAAATTTAAAAAAATTCAAGCGCTTCAAGTTCCTTCGGTTTTTGTTTTTTCGAAAAAAGAAAAAACATGTGTCGACTATTTTTTTATGCTTTAACCAACTAAGCAATTAAATATTACAAATTTTAAATTGGCCCACCCTATTTCGGGGATAAAAGGGGATCCAACTTAGGGGATCCAATACTTTCGACGAAGATCCAATTTAAGGGATCCAATTTGGGGGATAAAAAAAGTGGGATGTTCAACTTTGTTTTGACTGTGTTTTTAAGAATTTTAGATTTTCAAAGATCCAATTTAGGGGATGAAAATAAAAACCGGAAATATAATATAGGGAGATATGCAGAAGATATGATAATTTTGTGCAGTGACAAATTCGCAAGTCTTGGACACAAGTATCAAAGTTTTCTTTGCAGCAAAAGTGGATAAAATACACTAGGACAAAGAAGAAGAAAAAGGGACTGCCACGGCCGTGCGTTTTTAAGTGAACAAAATACGAAAAAAAGATAGAATCAGTAAAATTAATATTAAAAAATTATTTGGCGATATACCTGCTACAGTTTTAATATGATGAAAAATATGTATGAATGACAATTATTAGTTAATTGTGAAAAAATGATATGAGTACGAAACGCTCCTATTACTCCCAAAAACGCTGCTATTACGACCGCGTATTTTTTCAATTTTTGAAGTAATTAATACTTTATTTAGGAGAGTTAAATTTGGGTCTACGACAAAATATCATGGCGACAAAATATCCACGACAAAATATCCAGGCGACAAAATGTCCAACGACAAAATACCCAACGACGAAATACCCGCGACAAAAAATCCAACGACCCAATCCGCGACAAAATAATCCCTTATAAAAGAGAAAAAAAAAAAATTTATTCAAACTAGATTTTGATTGGAACTAAATTTTATGGCGCGCCTCTGCGGGGGCCCTTCGGGCCCCACGGCGCACATTGTTTTAAAAAATAACCCGTTAGTGTTTTATTAAAAATCAATTTTTTTACGTAGTAGGAAAGCAGGAAAAATAATAAATTTTATATTTTACAACAACCCAATGGTAATTTAACCTCAAAATTTTACCATTCCTCTTTTCAGAATCAGTTTGAACTTTCGCTTTGCATTTTAATTTAGAGTAAGAATTGCACCGCCAACTACATGCTCTGTTCTTGAATGCACACCATAAATAGAATTATTATATAGTAGTTGACGTTGGCCTTTTTGGCTTAATATAAATTCTAGACCCACTATTTTTAATGTCAATATTATGAACTGAACGGTACAAACATTAAATACATACTAACCATATTCTAATCAAAAGAAACTTCATAATAACTATTTCCCCCCGAACTAAATTTTAAATATGAAAAGGGGTGGAAGTATTTTGGAAATAGTATAGAGAAAAAGAAGCGAGAATTTTTGAAAATTTTAAATAGGTAAATAAGTAGATATTTTTTGATTTTTTGCTGCAGTTATTTTGTCGTTAGGATATTTTGTCGTGGGTATTTTGTCATTCGGATAAAATGTCGCGGTTATTTTGTCATTTGGATGATTTGTCGTTGGAAATTTTGTCACCTGGATATTTTGTCGTGGATATTTTGTCGCGGATATTTTGTCGCCATGATATTTTGTCCCGCACCCGTTAAATTTCTCATAGTGCTGTACAAGGAATTAAACTATTTATCAAAATTTTTTTTACTTAATAATCTTAAAATCGTTCAATTTTATTCTAATTCAAAGTCAACTACTCAACACCAAAAAGCGCTTTAGTTATCCCACGTTACCTTATATTTTCTAGTTGTAATTTTTCTTTCGCTCCCATCTTTAATTCATCATTTTACTCCGTCAAATAGGTCAAAAACGTATTTTTAACTCCACTCTTACCTCCACCTCTTTGTATTTTCCTTCATTCTCAAAGGCAAATCTGAATAATATATTTTAATTTTTTTTGAAATATATAATCATTAGTACTCATTAAATATTAGATTTTATCACTCACACAAGGTGTGGATTATGTATGGAATGGTTTCAATAACTCAACAAGAGTATTAATCCAGTAAAGAAGGTAAAATACTTCTTTTTTTTTTAGTTATTCACACTATGACATTAAAACACAACCTGTATAATTTTTACATTTTTTAAAAGACATTATATAGAGGTTGCACAGTTTTACTCTATAATCGCACTTATCTTGGAACTAAATCGTTTTATTTTAAACAATATTACTCCTTTTTGTTTCGCACAAAAATATTTTTCTATAAATAATGCTGCCAGAGAAAAGTGGCTAATTGAGTCTTTTAAAGATGAAGAAATATCTTGAAAAATTTATAAATATCGCAGACTTTTACGCTCTTCTCAAATCCCACGTCAAAAGTACGGATTTTTATTTGAAAAGTGGACTTTGCGTTTGTAAAGTCTATCTTAAGGCCTTGAGCCCTACGAAATTTTTTTTAAAACTATTCTGTTGAAAATTTTATAGCAACAGACTTTCCTATGCATGTACTACATAAAAAATGTTTTTTTTTTTCGTGAATATCTGCAGAGATAGTTAGGCTTTGTTTGGTCTGAAAGAGGCTAAAAAAAAATATTTTAAATACTTAAAAATCGTAAAATTATCAGTTCTTTCTTGACAGAGGTCAAAAATAGGAATTCCTAATTAAGGGGAAGTCAGGCGAGTTTCTCAGCTCGATAAGTTTTATTTATAATAATGTATCCAAAAAAGGGCCCTGTAGCACCTTACCGACAGTAAAAATCTACATTTAAAAAAAAAACGGGATCAAAATTGGTTTAAAATTCACGGAGAAAAATGCAGAACAGTAAATTGGTATTTATTTTTGATAAGCTGCATCAGCCATGACAGTAGCCTCGTCGCTCGCAGTTGCTGTGCATGCATGCAATCTAACCTGAAAATCAAGTAATAAAGCAACCCCAATAATTTTTCATGCAAAATGAAATATTTAAATAAATATAAAAAAAATTATTGGAATAAAAAATTCTTATTTGGTGCGGTAGATCTGCAGCTGAAAACAAAAAATTTTTTTCAATATTTTTTTTAAATAGCAAAATTCAAAATCTTATCTCATGTTAAATTTCTTCTGTTCTATTTATTTCATTTCTTTTATTATCTTCAGTTAAATATTTCTTCTAGTCAATTTTAAATCTTAAAAATACATTGTAGGTTAAATGGTTCTCTTCTTTCATGTAAAATGAATTTTAAATTCTTTCTGCTTTATTTATTTATTTTATGATCTTCAGTTAAATATTTCTTCTAGTCAATTTCAAAACTTGGTAGAATTACATGATTGTGGGTTTCATAGTTTTCTTCTTTCATTTAAAATGAGTTCAACGCATTAATATTAGCTGGAGATAACTTAAAAATTAGAACCTATTTTCGTTCAAGAAAAAATTAGTAGTTTATATACACTGTAAAAAATAATTGGAGTAAAATAACCTGACTCAGCGATGTGAGTTTATAAGTGATCGTTAATTTATATGTTCGAGCATGTAATTTTATTAAAGTCGGTAAATATACACGACGCAATGATGTAAAAAATAGGAACGTGAAACAGCGAAGTGATTTAACCGAAATTTGTAATTCTACTGTTCGAACGTAAAGTTACGAATTTTGGTAAATCTATATCATTGAAGCAGGTAATTTTACGTGAAGGTTCTGCTTCGGCATTGGAAATATTTTTCGATGGCTCAAGTGAGGTCACTGAGAAATGAGACGAGCAGAAAATTGCTTTATCTGTCGAGTAATCATCGCTTGATTCGTCGAGCAACAGCGGTTGAGCAACTACTGCTCGACTAGTTAAGCAAACCGAACAAGGCAAGTAGTCTAGTGCTAGCGCGTAGAATTAGCACTCTGCAGAGAGATGCGTAAATCCAAGTCTTATGTGAATGAATACTCACAATTTTTTTCACTTGTATTCACGTTTTTTAAAAAACTATCTTGGAACAAATAAAATGTCAACTCTACACACATATAAGCGCATGACGGCAAGGTGAAACATAACCTATAATAACCATGCACGCTAGCAGTAGATCGTTTACTCAATTTGCTTGACGAGTCGAGCAGTAGTTGCTCAACCGCTGTTGTTCGATGAATCGAGTGATGGTTACTCGACAGATAAAGCAATTTTTGCTCGACTAATTTCTCAGGGGTTACGTTGAACTCCAACTAAATTTGTGTATGGCAGTATGAGGCAGTACACTACTGCGCGGTACTGCTGATAGTAAACCATTTAAAAAAAAAATCATAATGTGTACCTAACAGATTTTAGGTTTTTCAGCAGTTTATAAAAATTAGTTAGCAGTCAGTGTTATCTGCTTTTATTTTAATGTATATATTTTGTGTAGTAAGTGTTATTTTTGTCTATTATAACCTTAAATTAATTTTTCTGTGTGATGTGTACAACTTATCTCGAAATGTATTTTATAGAATGATCTAGAAGTTTTCAACTGCTAAAGTGAAGATGAATTGTCTATTTCTGAACTTTATGCGGTAATGGTAAATAGTTTTTTGTGGCCAAAGAAAAATGTAGTTATGAAGTTTTACTTCATAAATAGAAGTCCCCATCAAAAATTGAAGATGTAAAAAATATACGATCTACATAATCCATATTTATTGTTTTTACTATTATTATACTCTTCAATATGGTTTTTTATTATGTAGAAAAATTTTCATTCATGAAAATATTTACTTCAAGTTAATTTATAAGGCTTTTTCACAGCAGTCGACTTAAATTTATATTAATGAACATTAAACCCAAAACGATATTTTGTAGTTTTATTTAATTTTCTATGAATTTTTTAACTTTTAGTAAAAGTTAGGTTTAAACTTTACTAATTATTCTACTATTCTGACGACTTTATTGTAGAGAAATTTCCCTGCTGCAAAAGATTCATTCAATTTTATTGAAACTCAATGTATTTGAATGATTTTATAATAGATTTGAATAGTTTGAATGGTCAGTCGAAAATTTTTTAATTGAAATCAATTGATTTCAATTCAAACTTTTTTTTTGACGATGTAATTTAATAAAATTGAATCGATTGCAATGGCGAGTTCAATAAAAATGAATTGAATGGTTTTAATGGTTATTCCAATGAAAATCAATGGATTTTGACAAACTTTAATCCAATGAAATTCAATGATCGTGAATTTCATGAATGTCTAAAAAATCGAATCAATTTAAATGGTTATTTCAATGGAAATCAATAGATTTTAATCAACTTTTGTTCAATGAAACTCAATAATCGTGAGTTTCATGAATGTTTATATAATCCAATCGTTTTTAATGGTAGATCCAATGAAAACCAATGGATTTTGAAAAACTTTTATCCAATGAAATTCAATGATCGTGAATTTCATCAATGTCTAAAAAATCGAATCAATTTAAATGGTTATTTCAATGGAAATCAATGGATTTAAATCAACTGTTGAAAAAGTCAGATTTGAATGAGTTTCAATGCACTTTCCGGTCAATAAGAATCAATGGTCGCAAATTTTATAGGCTCAATATAAATGAATCTATTTGAATAGTTTTTTCCAAGGATTTGGATCGATTACGACTTGATGATTCTGCAAGGTCTTGAAAGGTTTCAATCATCAGTGAAATTTCTTTAAATCCATTAAAATCAATTTTAATGGACTTATTTTCGAAAAAAATAATGAAAATATAATCACTTCAATGGGTTTCTTTGCAATGAGCTTAAACTTTTATAATTTCAAAATTATCTATTAAAATGAATTGTTTCAAATGGTACTTTAAATAGAAATATATCGAATTTTAAAGTTTTTGTATTCAGGACGTTATTTCGTAGCGGTAGTGGTGGGGGGAGAGACTTATAGGTTAGGCACGGGAGCAGCTGCCAGGCGCTTTGAGTCTTCTCGGCCACTGGATATAATTATTTTATTCTTAACTAGTTGGTACTCAATACTTAATGAACAAGACTTTTTGAAATTTTAACACTGAATTACTGAAAACTTCTAGTTTCTGACAGTGTAAATCAAAAGTTGAAATCACTTTTTAAAAAATTAGGAAAAATCAGCAAACATTTTACTGATTTTTTAATCACACAACAATGCTGAAATTGTTTAAAAATCCATAAGAAATTTTCCAAAAACATAGCAATTTGTTTCTTAAGCCTTAAGGAATAACATATCCAAATTTCAAGATGATTTGCAACCTGGTTCAAAAACTACAGCAAAAAAAAAATAGCATGGTTTTTTCATAAGAGCCTGTGTTAAACCACCCGATTTAGAGCGATTTTAGCCCAACTTTGAATTAAAATATCTCAAGAATCGTGATGGGAGTGTTCTTAAAATTTGGATATGTTATTCCCTATACTTATATTTAAAGATTCTAATAGTTTTCAGACGATTCTTATAAGAATCCATGTATGGATTTTAAAACGTGAAAGAATGTCCTTAACTTTTATGAATTTCGTGCAAAATTCATAATAAAAGAGTTGATAATAATGATGCATTTTTTTCTAAGTGATTTGACAGTCATAAATCGGTTGAGTCGAAATTAATGGATCTTTTCCAGTAGGGGGTCTATTGAAATCAGTTGATTTTTATTGACAGAAACATTGATATCGATTTTTTTTAAAGTATTTATAATTTCCGTCACAGTTGAAATTTCAAAAACAGTTTATTGAAATCGATTGATTTTTATTAAAAAAAAAAGTTTGTTAAAAAACAGTCCTTTGAAATCTATTCATTGTATAAAATTTTTATCAACTTTAGGACAGTTGAATTCTTAGTGAATTATAAATTATAGATTAATTAATTTTTATCGTAAAAAAAAAACAGGAAATACAATCTATTTTATACAAGTTTGAAATTTTGAGACAATTTAATTCTATTAAACTGAAAAGTTTTCAAACATTCATAGTTATTAAAAGAAGAAAGAAGTAAGAACTATTCTGTTTAATTCAATTCTATTAAAATTCAAAAAATTATTTTATTAAAAAAAAAAGTTGCAAGAATTTCTTTTGAATTTGGTTTGAAAGAATTTATTCAGACGATTGAAACTACTCAAAATGATTCAAAACTATGAAGTTTCAGAATAAATCAATCGATTTTTTTATTGTAGACATTCGACACAACCATTTAAATTGGCTAATTTTTTAAATTTATATGGAATTTACGGCAGCCAAATTCCATACAAAAATAATACATTAATATTTATCGATTCTGTTGACAAAACTGACAAATCGATGAATTTTTGAAGGTCATCAAAGCCAGCGGTAGCTGGCTTGGGGAGATTTTTTTCCCGCCAAAATAGTAGCCGGCTGCCGTGCTTTATTTACAGCTACTGGAGCTACCTTAACTCTACTAACCACAATTAATCAATTATTTAAAAATTAAAACACGTTACCTGCATCATTAAACCTCTAGACTACGCCTACTTTTCACTACCGAAGAGATGAGGATTGTTTTCGAAGCTTATATTTTTTTAATTTTCTTATTTTTTAATTCGCGTTTTTGAAATCGGCCTTTTTTTTGGACTTTCCATCCATCAACGTTCGATCGGGGATCGGCACCTCCCAACATTTTCAACAGATGGCGCTATCATGATTTTTTTAATTTTTTAAAAAAATAAAATTAATTAACGTTTATAAAAACTTGTTTTCATAAATAAAAAGATGAAAAAAAAAAAATTTAATGATAATTAATAAAAATTAGAATTAACCTTTGAACGATAAAAGACACTGGTAACTGGCTTGGTTAGAGAACAATCATCAGTGTCGGAGTAAAATCAGAGAGCAAAAGAAAATATGTATTTTAAAAGAGGTAGTTGTAAACATTCTTACAAAGTAACATGTTCAATAGCACACGTAGGAAATAATTTAAATAATGGGCACTACGTGAGCATTTTACGACAAAATAAGAGTTGGATAGAAGTAAGCGACGAAAATATTATAAAAAAACCTTGGCTAACTAATGCTAAAGGTTTTTATAAATTTAAATTAGAAAAAAAAAAAAAAAAAATTAGAAAAATAACAAATAGATAATTATCAAAAAATTATCAAACAAAAAAAAGTGATATCCCACAAAAAACCTTACAAAGGTAAACAAACGTGGGGAGATTTTTTTAATGAATAGATTTAACAAAAAATAGTGATATCATTAGATAGATTTTATAAGGTAGAATTTTTGATAACATGTCATATTAATAACAGAATTTAAAAATTAATTGCTGTAACAAATTTAAGAAAAAAAAATAATTATTTCAAAAAGTTATAAAAAAATTATTTTAATGAGTTGTGTATTTAAATTTAAAAAATAAATTGAAATCAATATTCATAAAATCTGCCAACGAAGATAAAGTTAATAAATTTTCTTCTGAATATGAACTTCGTGGGCAGATTTTATGAATATTGATTTCAATTTATTTTTTAAATTTAAATACACAACTCATTAAAATAATTTTTTTATAACTTTTTGAAATAATTATTTTTTTTTCTTAAATTTGTTACAGCAATTAATTTTTAAATTCTGTTATTAATATGACATGTTATCAAAAATTCTACCTTATAAAATCTATCTAATGATATCACTATTTTTTGTTAAATCTATTCATTAAAAAAATCTCCCCACGTTTGTTTACCTTTGTAAGGTTTTTTGTGGGATAAAATTAACTGTGATTGAGCAGAAAATTTATTGAAATCCATTCATATCTATTGAAAAAAACCATTCAAATCGATTTGTTTTTATGAGCTCATAAAATTCGCCACCATTGATTCCCATTGAGTTGCAGAAATGCAATTAAAATCCATTTATTTTTATTGAAAAAACCATTAAAATCGATTTGTTTTTATAAGTCTATAAAATTCGTAACCATTGATTTCCATTGAGTGAAGAATCTATTGAAATCATTAATATCCATGGAAAAAACCATTTAAATCGATTGTTTTAATGAGCCGATAAAATTCATGACCATTGTTTCCATTGAGCGGGAAGTCTTCTAAAATCTATTCATCTCTATTAGCCGCAAGTCTTTAAAAATCCATTGATTTTCATTGCGCCAAAAGTCTATTAAAATTCATTGATTTTCATTCAGCTGAAAATCTATTTAAATCCATTGATTTCTATTGAAAGTTATTGTTAATGAATAATTTTTTGCCCAGTAAAATCCAATAGACTTCAATAAATTTTAATCGAATTTTTTAATAGTACGCCGCTAGATGGCCAACTGTTATCTCTATCTAGAACTAAAGTCAATGCTTTTGGATTACATAATCCAGAGCAAGGTTCTCATGATTAAGTAACTAGGATGAACTCAGCTATTGTTTTTAAACTGATTGCCCTGTTGCAATCGACTTAGAAGTCTAAAAGATCTGTTTGGCGCTACATTATGTAGTTTTTTATGATTTTTCATGGAATTTTTACACGAATATGTGTGTAATCGACTTCAATGGCAATCCCATTACCAATAAAATCTAATCGACGATTCACTGATTAAAAGTACCGATTGAAAACCATTGAAATTTTCAATGGTTTTCAATCGATTTCAATGGATTTTTGCAGAAAGGTATGGCTTAGTACTGAATTAATTCCAATAGATTCAATTCATTTGATTTAAGTGGACTTTTGCAGCAATGTATGGCTTAGTACTGAATTAATTCCAATAGAATTCAATTGATCTATTCGTCCCAATAGAACTCAATTGGAAAACCGTCAATTAAAAGTATGAATTGAGATACTTATTCGAATTCATTCAACTTTTCAATGAAAATGAATGAATTATATGGCCTATTGCTGAATAAATTCCAATGAATTTCAATTGACCTTCTCTTTCCAATAGATATCAATTGACAAATCGTCAATTAAAAGTACTAATTGAAATGTCAATTAGAATTTAGAAATCATTCAACTTTTCAATGAAAATGAATGAATTTTTTGTAGCAGGGTTAAGTTGTTTTTACTTCAGAGCTGATAAAAAAATTCTTTTTGTACACCCCGGGTCATACACTCCGCGTTAAAAGTTATTCACATCTTTCAAACTTTTAAACTTTTTGCATTCATTTTTACTAAGATTATTTAGGTTATTAAGATTTTTAAGATTGAATTGAAAAAAACTTTTTTTAACATCAGCGCTGTAAAGCCGACAGAATTGAAAATTTTTTCTAATTGGCAAACAGTGGGTTATGGATAATCGTCTGCTATGAAAAGCCCTTATAGTTTTCAAGTAAATTCACGAACGCGCGTAAATTTACTGTGCAGGTAAAATTTAGACCATTGAACAGGGGCGCAACAACCCATGTAAGCTAGGGGGTGTCCTGATCAATTTTTTTCCTGACACCCCCTAGTATTTTCAGGGGGTGTCAATGAAATTGTACAATCCTAAATCAAGCCTTAAACCTCAATATGCCTAAGCGCCCTGGGCGCCTGAGTTCAGCAAAAAAACTAATCAGTTATCTCCCAAGCTCTGAATCCCTAAATACCCTGGGCGACCGAGTTCAGCAAAAAAACTTATCGGCTATCCCCCAAGCTTTGAATCCTCAAATAGCCAGGGCGCCCGAGTTAAACTAAAAAACTGATCAGCTATCCCTCAAGCTATAAACCCCCAAATACCCAGGGCGCCCGAGTTCAACAAAAAAATAATCAGCTATCCCCCAGGCTCTAAACCCCCAAAACCCTGGGCGTCCGAGTTCAGCAAAAAAACTTATCGGCTTTCCCCCAACACTGAAAAGGTTAAGGTAGAAATAGTTACGTTTTCGGCCGCAAGTCGCGACGATGTCTTAGGAAGGACTGATTCTCTCTGAGAAACGACTGACTGCCTGCTGGAGGAGACTGAGTTGCGTGCGTGAAACCTCGCGTGAAACCGGCAATTCCTACGGACGCAACTCAGTCTCCTCCAGCAGGCAGTCAGTCGTTTCGCGGAGACAAATCAGTCCTTCCTTAAGACAGCGGCGCAACTTGCGGCCGAGAACGCAACTGATTCTACCTTAACCTTTTCAGTGAAGCTCTGAATCCCCAAATAGCCAGGGCGCCCGAGTTAAACAAAAAAACTGATCAGTTATCCCCCAAGCTCTAAACCCCCAAAACCCTGGGCGTCCGAGTTCAGCAAAAAAACTTATTGGCTTTCCCCGAAGTTCCGAATCCCCAAATACACAGGGCGCCCGTGTTCAATAAAAAAAACTGATCAGCTATACCCCAAGCTCCAAACCCCCCAGAATCCCTGAGCACCCGAGTTCAATTGAACGAAATATTTTTTGTTGCAACAAAAAAAATTATTCACAAATTTTTTTTTCTAACTAGAAAATAAAATCCACAACCTTATTGTGGAACAAAAAAAAAAAAAACACTTTTTTATGGACTTGATATTCAATTATATAAAGTACGCTTAGCTTCTAAAATTATTCCACTCGGTAACCAGAGTTTTAGGAGGTTTAGAGCTTGAGAGATTTATTATTATTATTATTAAATCACAGCATACGGGTGCTAAGCTTAGGGACACTCAGTTTTCACCATTGTATCCCTGTCCCCTTGCTATATCTCTGGAGTGTTCGTGAGTCCTAACACCCTGCAATATGCGAGTATGTTGTCCACACTCACTCCGTAAAAGCTCTCAGGATCAAGGATCCCGGTTCCCAACCATTTCAGGCGGTGGCCTGTCAGGTTAGGGCATTTGCATAGGAAGTGGCACGGGGTCTCTTCCTCTGATTCACACCATCTGCACAGGTTACTATGCCCCTGCGTTTTGTGTGTGTAGCACCGAAGGTTGCAGTGTCCGGTCATAATGCCCATGACCTCTCTAGCCCTTCGTTTGTCTAGCCTGGTTATCAGTTTGGCCCAACCAGTAATATAACTTCCCAGTAGTTCCTTGATCCACCTGTAGCTCTGGGATTCTTCCCAGAGTTCCCATCTTTGCCTCTTCGAGTACTTCTCCAGGATACTGTAGCCTTCTGAGAACAGTACACCCACCCCATGCTCCGGCCGTGTATCTGTCGAGGCCCCTCTCCTCGCAAGCTCATCTGCCCTTTCGTTTCCCTTGAACCCGGAGTGTCCGGGTATCCAGGTAATAACTACTTGGTTAGATCTTGCCAGCGCGTTAAGGGTATTCTTAGTCTTCCTAACCAACCGTGAGGTTGTGACTGGGTTTTCCAAGGCCTCTATGGAGGCTTGGCTGTCAGTGCAGATGCAGATGCGTCTCTTACTGACGTTCCCCAGAGAGAAGTTGTTAGCGCACGTATTTATCGCAGCCGTCTCGGCCTGGAACACCGTGTTAAATTCCCTGAGCCCGTAGGATTCCCTAAGGCTAGGTCCGTAAATTCCATAGCCAGTGCCTTCATTGGTCTTGGATCCGTCGGTAAACCAGATGTCTCCGTGCCCAAGCACTTGGTTGTTGCTCCATTCCTCCCTGTTTGGTATCCTCGTTTTGAAACGTTGCCCAAACAGTAGAGTCTTATCCATTCTGTCTTGGGTCGAGTTAAAGACCTCGCCCTTCAACATTCTCCCTCGGGTTGCATGCCCATCACTATTTCCAACCCACTCCCCGCTGCACTTCAGTCTGTAGGCTGTCCTGGTCGCAACCAGTTTGATGTCCAGGTCTAGGCTTTGGACATCCAGCAATATCCTGATGGCGGCTGTGGGTGTGCTTCGTTTAAGCCCGTAAATTCCCCTCAAGACGACAGCCTGAACATGGTCCAGTACACGCCTCGAGGTCTTATTTTCGGTCACTTTCCACCATACCACCGCGGCATAGGTAAGCTTCGGTTTCAGAATCGCCTCGTGTAACCACAAGGCGACCTGGGGTTCTAGCCCCCAGGAAGTCCCGATTGCTGACCTACACTGCATTAATATGTTTAGGACTTTGCTGCATTGAGTCTGCAGGTGTTGTCCCCACTTTAGTTTCTTATCTAGGAATACGCCCAGATATTTCACACCCTCCGCGTACGGTATTTGTTTCCCGTTGACGGAGACTTTCTTACTGACCTTACATTTGTATTTCCTCGTGAACGTGACTATCTCCGTCTTATCAGTGTTGACAGCCAGAGATTTAGCCTCGCACCATTCGCAAATCCTCTCCAACGCCCTCCGAACAAGATCGGGTAGGACTTCTTCGAACTTGCCCCTGACAAGTATAGCGAAGTCGTCTGCATAAGCGATGGTGAAGAATCCGAGTTCGTCTAGCAAGCGCAGTAGTTCGTCCGCGACCAGGATCCACAGGAGTGGTGAGAGGACCCCACCCTACGGGCATCCCTCGCTGATGGTTCCCCTAACCGTCTTGCCATTCCACTCACTAAAGATGCACCTATCACTAAGCATTCCCCTGATCCATCTTCTGATGGTATAAGGTACACCATGCTTAGTCAAGGCTTTGTCTATAGTTGCTCTGTTGGTGCTGTTAAAGGCACCTTCGATGTCAACGAAGGCCCCGATTACGGTTTCCTTCGCATCAAAAGCCTCCTCAATGTAATTGACCACTGAGTGCAGTGCAGATTCCGTGGATTTTCCACAGGTATATGCATGCTGCGCTCGGTGAAGGGGACTGTTTGTCAGTATATTCTGCCTGATATAGTTGTCCAGCAGTCTTTCCAAGGTCTTCATTAGGAAAGAGGTCAGACTGATAGGTCTGAAGTCCTTCACCGAGTTGTAGCTTCTCCTACCAGGTTTCGGTATAAATGAGACCCGCGTTTCCTTCCAGCAAGCTGGAACGTGCCCTGTGGCAATGCAGCCCCTCAGAATATCTAACAGTAGCCTAAGGGTCTTGTCACCTCCTTCCTGTAGCATCTTAGGAAAGATACCGTCAGGGCCCGCAGATTTATACGGTTCAAAGGAGTCAATCGCCCATTTAAGCTTTTCCATGGTCACGACTTTGGCAGCCGTGTCCCAATCTTTATCCTCTGTCCCCCTCCTTCCAGATATGGTGGGCGGGGTATCATTATCTACCCTGACGAGGTCGGGGTAGTTGCTGCTGAGGAGAAGTTCCAATGTGTCCTCCTCCGATTCAGTGTAGGCGCCCGATCTGTCTCTCAGACATTGGAGACGGGCGCTGTTATCTCTGGTCAGGATTCGAGCGAGCCTCGCAGTGGCTGCCAGGTTTTCCATGCCTGTGCAGAATTCCCGCCATTTTTCTCTCTTTGCCTTCGCAATTTCTGTGTACGCTGTGTGTATTTCTTTGTAAATTTTATGTCTTTGTACGCTTTCCAGCCTTCAGTGGATTTCCTCTTCTTTGCCCTGTTAAACGCCCGTCTAACTCCCACTCTTAGCTCCTCCAGTGTCTTATTCCACCAGGGAGTGCCATTGAGTGGTTTGCCAGGCTTTAGTGGGCAGTTGTTCTAGTAGGCCCTGATCATAGCCTTATAGACCTGGAAAAGGGTCCAGTCAAGCTCAAGATCATTGCCGTATCTCCCTTTGACCTGGGCCAAGGCTTCCTCCAGCTCCTTGCTGTGAGCTTGGGAGATAGCCGATCAGTTTTTTCGTTGACCTCGGGCGCCCAGGGTTTTGGGAGTTTAGAGCTTGGGGGATAGCTGATGAGTTTTTTTGTTGAACTCGGGCGTCCAGGGTATTTGGGGATTCAGAGCTTGGGGGATAGCCGATCAGTTTTTTTGTTGAACTTGGGTGCCCAGGGTTTTGAGGGTTTAGAGCTTGGGGGATAGCTGATTAGTTTTTTCGTTGAACTCGGGCGCCCAGGGTATTTAAGGGCTTAGAGCCTAGGGGATAGCTGATTTTTTTTTTTTTTTTTGTTGAACTCGGGCGCTTAGAGTATTTGGGGATTCAGAGCTTGGGGGATAGCTGATTAGTTTTTTCGTTGAACTCGGGCGCCCAGGGTATTTGGGGGTTTAGAGCTTGGGGGATAGCTGATCAGTTTTTTTGTTTAACTCGGGCGCCCAGGATTTTGGAGGTTCAAGGCTTGAGATTTCAAATTCCGTGGACACCCCCAAGAAACTGTAGAGGGTGTCGTCTACTAGCCCAGGGGGTGTCCTGACACCTCTGCCCCCCCCCCCCGTGGTTGCGCGCCTGCCATTGAAGCATTTACTCGATTTTTACATCACTTAGTCAAGTTAATTTACTCCAATTATTTTTTACAATGTACCTAGGCTTTTGAAAAAAATTTTTAACCTTTTTCCATGATTCATGATGAAATTAATTTATAGGTCATTTACATTAGTAGCGAGTACTCTTTCACTGATCTGATAGGACAAAAATGACTTTTTCATAAATGAATTTCCAAAAACTCTTCTTAATCTAGCCTTTTGGACTTGGGATGAAAAAAATTCAAGTTTTTGCTGCTGCTAAAAAACTAATAAAGACTAAATAGAAAGAATCTGTACAAAAAGTACGCTTGCTTGGTCTTTTTTTGAAAATTTTATCTCTTCAATTTTATTTACACATTGTCAAACTCAGTTTTATTTAATTCAAACTTAAACTTTGAATGTAATGTACAAGTTATTTTTGCAAAAATTAAGTAGAAGGAATAATTAGATTTAAAAGTAAAAAAAATACAAAGTTTAAGTATTGTTATGTTTTTAGGTTTTTGCATCAGTAAAGTAAAATATGTTTTCTTCATTTTTTAAATAGAGAATTATCTTGAATAAAAAAGAAATAAAAGTTTAATTTACCATTAGAGCGATAAGCAAAAAAAAGTTTGTAAGGTTTAAAAGCTTTTAAATCCTAAATAAGTGTTGGGGGAATAACCGTCTCAGAATTACCAGTAGGTCGAGCGCGGCTTCTTCTTGAAGTTTTGTAGTTTTTAGATGAGTGAGTGAATGGCAATGAGCGAATGAAGCGTGATTTTTATAAAAAACAACAAACAATATTTATTTGGTAATAACTACAAAAATTTCTACACAAAAATAGTTCCGTTCGCTTCAAATGGTTAGGCGCTTCTGGTAGTCAAGGAATAACAAAAAAACAAAAGATGCCTTGCATCGAACGTGAAGTCGCGCGCGTTCGAGCAGCAGTTTGCAAGTGTGTTCTGTCATTACTCGAGAGAACACACTTTTTAAATATTGTTAATAAATTGTAAATAGCGTTAGATTACAAATCAAATCAAGTACAGTTTGAGTAATTCATGAACAATAAGAAAAAAAAAATATCTAAGGCGTAAATATAATTCATAGGAATATTATTAAGAAAAATATTTTAGTAAATCATAAATCATAATCACTTAAGTATCAGCTTCTTGATGTACAGCATGCATGCAGGAAATAATTATTGGTGTCAGTAGTGGGTTGTTTGAATTAGCTAAACACTAAAATTCATCACAAAAATTAACCCTTAAACTACACACCTCGAAAAAATTACACAAACTACACACGGGATGGTCTACACCCCAGAGCGTCAAATTATTTATATTTTTTGTTTAATTCAATATATTTTAACCAAAATTTATTGAGGCATATCTCAATAGCTTGTCTAAAGAATAGCATGATATTTAGCGCTAAAAAATTTTTTTATTTTGTTATAAAAAAGAAAATGTAAGAAAAAAGTGAAAATTTGGACTTTTAACCAACACCCATTATGTATAGCACAACAAAGTTTTTTCTCACATGTAAATATTCACTGCTTTCATTTTCTTGAAAAAAAAAAATAATTTAACATAACCTTATATAAGTGTATATACAAAAAATCCATTGGATTCTATTGAAAAGTTCAATGGAATCCAATGGGTTGTTTAATGGGTACTTTTAATTGACGAAATGCTTATTGAACTCCATTGGGAATGGAAGTCCCATTGGAATCGATTGAAATCCATTCTTCAAAATTCGTTAGAGGATTATTAAAAACTGTTCAAATCTATTAAAATTTTATCAGAATTAACAGAATTTAATAATTTGTTAACCTTGCTGCAAAAAATATATTGAAGTCGATTGAAAATTTCAATGGCTTTGAATCGGTGATTCAATCGGTACTTTTCATCGACGAATCGTTGATTGAATTCTATTGGTAATAGAATATCCATTGAAGTCAATTGGAATCTATTCAACAAAATCCTATAGAAATCATAAGTAACTTTACATTATCTAGTGATACACAGATCTTTTATACTTTCTAGTCAATTGCAACAGAGCAATCAGTTCAAAAATTATACTTAAGCAGATCTTATCTACTTAATGATATGGATCTTACTCTGGATTATGTAATCCAAAAACATACAATTTACTTCAAAGTAGAGATGATGGTTGGCCATCTAGCGGCGTAGTATTAAAAATGTCGATTAAAATCTATTGAAATCTATTGGATTTTAATGGGCGAAAAATTACTCATTAACAATCATTTTCAATGGAAATCAATGAATTTTAATAGACTTTTTGCTTATTCGTAATAAAGAGTCGTGAATTTTATAAGCTTAAGAAAACGTATCGATTTAAATGGTGTTTTAATGGATATGAATGGATTTCAATGGACTTTCTGCTAATTGGGAATCAATGGTCGCGAATTTTATAACCTCATATGAACAAACCGATTTAAATGGTTATTGTAATACGTATATGCATGGATTTCAATGGACTTTCTGATTAATGAAAACTTACGTTAATTTCATGATAGCTTAAAAAAATTAATCGATCTGTAGTTTCATCTATGGAATGAATATATTTTAATAATTTCTTTTTTGGTGGAATTTGACTGCCATTAATTTCATATTAAATTTAAAAAACTAACTGATTCAAATGGATGTGTTGATTGTCTTTTACATTTAAATAAACCTTTTGCAACAGGGTATAATGTATGTCTAGACTTTAAGATCGCTCAATTCCATTTAGCGGAAATATTGTTAAAGTCCACTCAGTTTTATTAAAAAACTTAACTGTATCGACTCATTTTTAATAAGCTCATAAGATTTTCAACAATTCATTTCCATTGAGAAGGAAGTTTATTTAAATCCATTTATTTCGATGAGAAAAACCGTTCAAATCGATTTGTTTTTATTAAGCCTTCAATTGATTACCATTGAGCATAAAACCATAAAAATCCATTTACTTCTACTAAAAGACCATTGAAATCCATTCAGTTCAATTGAATTATTTTGCCTCTGTAATGAAATCAATTAGTTTTAATTGAAAAATTTGAGTGTATTGATTGAGATCATTCAAAACCATTCCAAAATATAAAGTTTTCATCGAACTAAATAGACTTGAATGGATTTTATGTTGCAGGGTATGTATAGCGAAATAAATTCAACTGCATTCATTAAAATCCATTGACTTCCGTTTAGCTCTGTAAAATTTACGACCATTAAAGTCTATTTGAATCGTAAACTCATTAAAATCGATTAATTTCCATGTAGCCCTAAAAAATTCACAACCATTTATGTCTACTGGAGAAATGAATTCATTCAAATCTAGTGATTTCTATTCAGCCCTGAAAAATTTGCGACCATTGATGTCTATTGGAAATATGAATTTATTTAAATCCATTGATTTTAATGAATCAATCACATTTAATATCAGTTTCGGGTGTAGAACCCTAGTAACTAAACCTTACGAATTGCATGAGTTAGTCAAGTGAATTAAGGTTTTAACAAGACAGGAAGTAACAACAATTTTTTTTAGTGAGTGCAAGCAGGCAATTGGACGTGTTAGTGTATGTGTAATAGTGCCAAGGAGGCATGGAGGAATAAAAACCTTGGGTTAATGTGTAAATTAGTGCGAGAAGCACGGAAAAATTACCTTGGATTAGTGTCGTTTAGTGCGGTGAAGAGCAAAGTGTCTTTAGATTGGCAAGTCAATACGTGTTTGTGTCGCAGACTAGTCTCGTGCAAAGGAGCGAGAAAGAAATAGAGTATAACAATCGTTAATCGGCGTTTGTTTTGATATAGCGCTTTGCACGTACCTCTTTTCTCTCTCACCCGTGAGTCTGAGCGAAAAAGAAAGAAAGCGTAACGATCGTTGATTGAAATCGTTTTATTTATGAGCAAACAGCGCATCTTTCATCTCTCACTATTGTGTCTACCGTTGAGTATGTATGCATGAGTGATATTTTGTTGAGATTGAGCGAGTTGAGATTTTTTTTTGTCTTTGAGTAGCCATACAAGGTCGGTACGAAAACTTTCACGGAGGGAGTCACCACCATCGCTGAATTTATATTTAGAGGGAGCCGGCGGCTGGTTTGAGTTCGTGCGAAGCATGGACCTGCTTTACCGGCTCACCTAGAGAAAGGGGGCATACATAAGCATTGGCTACAACAACCTGTTGGCGCGTGCGCAGCAGATCAGTTAACAGATCAATTAGACCAGCCGAACCACTACGGGCGGGAGCAACAGCCGCACAGATGCTGATCTGCTTGCGGGTGCTCGATCAGCTATGAAGGAGGAGGGCAGGAGAGTTCCAAAAATATATTCGGATTTTGGAGCATATTTAGAGGAAAAGAATACATTTCTGATGATTTTTATAATTCTTTCAAAATGTACCCTGGGTAGGGGGGAAGGAGAGTTCCAAAAATATATACGCTTTGGATTTTGGAGCGTATTTGCAGGAAAAAATACATTTTTGATGATTTTTATATTTTTATTATCATTCTTTTAAAATGTACCCAAGGGAGGGTCTTGTGAGTAAGAACAAATATGTCGTCGTTGGCACTCAACGCAATCTTATCCTCTACGCTTATTCTCCTCTTTTTAGAACATATTTTTTTTTTAATTTAGCAATAGCCACACTGATGAAATGTTCTGCTCGTGGGTGTTCCGGGCTTGGAAGAGGGTAGGAGAGTTGCAAAAACATAGTATTTTCTAAAAATAAGCACGATCCTACCAGGATCCTCCCGCAAGGGCATGCTTTTCTCTCGTGCAGTAATTATGCTGTAGTCGGTCAAGATGGTTAGGTAAGCTACAAACAATTTTAAGTTCTTAAAATTTGTAATTATTTTGAATTAACTTTGAAATTATTTTTTCTTATAGACATAATAAACAGGAGAGAATTGAACGTAAACTAATATTATTTTAAAAAATTAAAATTTTGTACAAATTAATATATTTTTAATTATTTTTTTATAAGGATTCAAAATGTTTAGGTAAAAAATGTTGATGATCATAGTTATGATAGGTAAGATCAAAATATTTTAAATTTTTTTAGCTCTTTTAAAAAATTAAAATAAAATAAAATAATTAGTTCATGATTTTATAGTAATTTTGAAGAGAGGAGCAGGAGCTTGGAGAAGAAGAAAAGGAAGGAGAAGGACTTTGGGTTGTGGTGATGCTGGAGGAGTTCCTCAACAACGTCATGGTAATCATCAACGACATCAACGACGTCAACAAATTGAAGATACATATACTGGGACAATTGAGTTTTATGATTTTTTTAAAAAGAGTGTCAAGTGATAAAAACATTCAAAAGATAAATAAATAAAAAATAAAGTTCATTTAATGTGATTAATAATGTGATTCCCTCTTGATTTATTATTTTCTAAAGTTAGAAAAAAGGAGAAATAAATATGAATATAAAAAAAAAAAAAAAATTCTAACAAGTCTTTTCATTACAAAAAATAATTATAATAAGTATTCCTTGTTTATCCAAGAATTTGCACTAGAGGGAAAGTCTAACCAGAATACATACATTTCATTTCCCTTACTTTTTAAAACTTTTTCAACTAAATACACATTGGAATTTTCAACGGATTGTAATTCATACTGATGAGATTCTCCGGCATTGGATTCCCCTGTAGATCTTCGAGGTAATAGGTAACGGGAAATGTTTGACGTACTTTACGCACTTTCAATACTTCTATTGACCAATTCGGTAGGTAGCCCTTTGTAAATAACTTCTTAAATTTTGATATTTTTACTTAGGCATTGACTTTCAATTTTCTGGGCTCTGCAATTCTAATACGAATATACACACTATTCAAAAGCTCTTTTTATACTTTTTTAGTTCGTACCTTGGTGGGAGGCATATTAATTGTTCGATGCTTTGTGTTATTGTAGCTGTCAACTAGACCTAGTAATAACTTGATCCATTTGTAGTTTCCGGTGAGTAAAAATTGCAGCAAAATTTTATTTTTTATTGTACGATTAAATCACTCAACTACAGAAGCTTTTAAATTGCTAAAAGTTGAATAGTGATTAATATTATATGTTTTCAACCAGGTCTCAAAGTCCTTATTGTAAAATTCTTTTCTTTTGTCAGTTTGTAGATTTTTAGGCTGTCTTTGAAGGAGAATTATCGCAAAGGCCTGAGTCACAGATTTTCCGGATTTATCCTTTAGTGGAAGACACCATGCGTACTTGGAAAAAGCATCAATCACTGCGAGAATGTATTTTTGTCATGCATCTTTATAGGCCTAAATGTCGATTAAATCCACCCGCCAAAGATCACCGATTCTTTTGACTGCTACTCTTCTCCGAGGGAAATTACGACTAGCGAGAGGATGAAGCTCTTTTACGAACTGAATTTTTTCCTTACTCATTTAATTATTTTAGCCTGTTTCAACTCTTTGACAATGGAAATGATCTCATTTGTGTGACCCGTATAACCAGTTTGTTGAAAATCAACTTATAATCTTAAGCGATCGATCAGTTCGTTTGGATCATCCCAATGATCATAATTAAATGATGGTAAAAATTCCATATCAACATCTTGACCTCAAAGTCGGCTTACTGCGGTTGTTCAGTCATAGAGTAAAAAAAAAAGAAATTCCCTATCCGTAATTTTATGGATGGGACAAAATTTAACACATTTTAAATAACTTGCAATAAATATTTTCATGAATTTAATGAACAGATATTTGAACTTAGAATAAATTTATCATTGTTCAATGAAATACAGATCATGCAGATGTTCAAACCATACATATAATATCCATACTGTACCAAAAATTAGAAAACATCTCACTACAATTATAAAGGTAGGCAAAGATGCAAGTGACAAACTAGAAACGGTCGGTACAGTATACAAAATTTCTTGTAAGAAATGCAAAGTTTCGTATGTTGGTCAAACAAAGAGAGAACTAAATGTTCGAATGAAAGAACATGCTTCCATAATTAAGAAAGACAGCGTCGTAACAAAACATATCATGGAAAACAATCACAATTTCGATTGGAAACATAAAAAAAATCTGGACATAGATAATACCGACGTAGAATGTCAGAGATGTTACAAATTAATATGAGTGCATTTAACATTAATGAGCAAACTGATAGCCAATCCTTAAACAAAATTTACTGTCCACTTTTAAACAAACTTTTAAAATAATTGTCTACTTTACTGTTAAAAATTGTAAAAAGTATTATTCATACACACGCACACATTCGGTGTACAGTAGTGATAAAAATTATAAGGCACCCCCTAAAATTCGTCTGTTTCAAGTTAATATTTTGACTTTGTGCATGCCTGCACGTGTTTAAATATTTTAGTAATCATCTCTAAAAATTTTTTTGTTCAAAACAAGTTCAGTACTTGAAAAAAAAACGTTTACTTTATATTAATTCGTCTTTCCAATCAATTTTTATCCTCTTTTAAGCTTAAAATGACTTTTTTTAAAAAACAGCTTAATTTAGTTCTTTTATGATCTAGATAGTGTTCTGTAAAATTTCTGTAAACACCTATGTGAATAATATATTTTTTTTCGCGTTTCTCCGATGTTCAAGTTTATCGAAAAAAATTTTCAAGCTGATTAATAGAAAAATGTTCAAGCCACAAAGAAAAAATACATTTTTTTAAACTTGAAAAAACATTGATTTTTTGTACTTTTACATTGTTTTTCGCTTAAATTTGCTTTTTTTTTATTAATTTGTGAGGTAAAAATTATATGAAACTGATATTTGATGAATTTTAAACTAATTCAATTTATTATGAATCAAAATCTTACAGAGAATTTTAAAAAAATATGTTAAAAAACAGTTTTTCTAATACAGTTTAATTTCACAAAAATAACTTCAATTTGTATTTAATTGATTACAAGCAAAATATTTATCGTATTGACTTTTTCATTAATTTTAATATTCAGTTAGAAGTTTCAGAGAGTTTATTCAACTTGAAGTAATTTTTGAAATTCGTAGAATTCGAATGCCAGTAGCGATAATTGCTCGATCGGTAAAGAATTTATCTACATTACCGACCGAGCCGTCATTATTGATAAATTAATTTTTTAAATGTTTATAAGCTTGCATAACTTTCATCATGGGAAGAAAAGCAGTTTCTGATAAAATTAAGTGGCAGATTATAGGATTGTTGAAAGGAGGAAAAAATCAGAGTCAAATTTCAAAAATATTAAAAGTTAGTAGGTGTTGCGTTCAAAACACCATTAAGTCGTACGAAAGCACGAAATCCGTAAAAGAGAAAAGTGGCGCTGGCAGGCCAAGAATAACAAGTAACCGGATTGATTGAATTATTATTAAAAAGGCAAAGAATAATCGTGCAGTTACAGCAAACAATATCAAAAATCAAATAAATGAAGAACTTAATGTAAAAGTGTCTCGAGTAACAGTTAATAGACGTTTGCTTGAGAAGAACACGAAATCTGCTGTCGCAACTCGTAAGCCTCTTCTAACTGCAAAAAACCGAAAAGCTAGGTATAAATGGTGCAAAGACAAGCTATCATGGACAGTTGAAAAATGGAATTTAATTCTTTTTAGCGATGAATCTAGCTTCCAACTTTTTTCAAACAGACCAAAGCGAATAAGACGTACCAGCAGTGAAAAATACAATCCTGATTGCCTTGCTCCAAGAGTGCAGAAAGGTGGTGGATCAATTATGGTTTGGGGTTGCCTGTCAGGAAAAGGAAAAGGAGAACTTCAATTTGTGCAAGGTACAGTGAACAGCGAAAAATACATCGAGACTATGGAAAATTTTATGCTTCCATCAAAAACAAAGGTTTATGGACGTCAAAAAATTTGGTATTACCAACAAGACAACGCTCCGTGTCACAAATCAAAGAAAACGATGCGATGGTTTAATGATAATAAAATACCTACAGTAGTGATCAAAATTATAAAGCACCCCCAAATTTCATACTTCAGTCTTTAAGTTTTTGTGCTTTTATACGACTGCAAACACTGAAATATTTTTATAAATGCCTGAAACTTTTTTTTCACTTAAACTACATAAAAACTGGAAAGAAGAAGTTTTACTTAACTTAAATTCAATAAAAAAATTAACTTTTACCTCCATTTTTATTAAAAAGTTCATTTTTCAAAAAACAGCTAATTTTTGCTTTTTTAAAAACTTGCGTAGTATATTTCAACCAGTTAAAAACATCCGAAAATATTGAAAATTTTTTTTCTTTTCTTTTTAGTATTCAAATCCAACGAAAAAAATTTTCAAGTTGATTGGTGCAAAATTGTTCAAACCACAAGCAAATAACTCATTTTTTTAATCATTGTAAAATTACCGATTTTTCATGATTTTACATAATTTAATGCCTTAATCTCATATTTTTTTTAGTATTACAGGTAAATTTGAATAAAAACACTGAATTAATAATAATTTAACTAATTTAATTTTAAATTGAAGAAAATCTTACTGAAAATCACCATAAGTTTTAAAATTTTACAAATTTTTCAACACAATTGATCTTTGAAAAGAAAACGTTATTTTTGTAATAATTGCTATATATAAAGTATACTTTTTAAAATGTTTTTACCTTTCGTTAAAAATTCAGTATAAATCTAAAGTAAGCTTATTTTAATTAAATATATTATTTTAATTCTTCGGATTCGAATTATAGACTATAGTTGCGACGTCTATTCAATCGGTAGATAATATACCTGCCTTACCGACTGAGCAGTTACTATACACAAAATGATAATTTTTAATGTTTATTAGTAACTGTAATCATGGGCAGAAGAGCAATATCTGAGTCGACAAAGTGGCAAATCGTAGGATTATTTAAGGGAGGGAAAAATCAGTGTAAGATATCTAGAACTCTAAAAGTAAGTAGGCATTGTGTTCAAAATACTCTTAAGTCTTACACCAGCGCGAAAACCGTAAAAGTTAAAAATGGTGCTGGGAGACCAAGGATAACAAGCGATCGAATAGACAGAATAATTATTAAAAAAGCAAAAAAAGAACGCACTGTTACAGCAAATACTATAAAAAATCAATTAACTAATGAACTGAATGTAAAAGTTTCAAGAGTAACAGTAAATAGGCGCTTGCTTGCAAATAATTTAAAGTCTGCTGTCGCAGTTCGTAAACCACTTCTGACTGCAAAAAATCGTAAAGCTCGTTATGAATGGTGCAAAGATAAACTATCATGGACTGTTGAGAAGTGGAATTTAGTTTTGTTTAGCGATGAATCCTCTTTTCAATTATTTTCCAACAGACCGAGAAGAGTGAGACGTTCTAGTATTGAAAAATATAATGCAGATTGCATCGCTCCCAGGGTTCAAAAAGGTGGTGGATCTATTATGATTTGGGGCTGTTTGTCAGGAAAAGGAATAGGAGAATTAAAGTTTGTGCAAGGAACTGTTAACAGCGAAAAATACATCGACGTGATGAAGGACTACATGCTTCCGTCAAAAACAAAAATCTTTGGACGTCGAAAAGTTTGGTACTTTCAACAAGACAACGCCCCCTGTCATACCTCAAAGAAAACTATGCACTGGTTAAAAGATAACAAAATACCAGTCTTAGATTGGCCAGCCCGTTCACCTGACTTAAATATAATTGAAAATGCTTGGGATCAACTGGAAATGATGATCAAAGATAAGAATCTGAGAAATCTTGATGATTTAAAAAGAGAAATTGCAGCAGCTTGGCAAACTTTAAGTCTGACCTATTGTAAGAAGCTTGCAGAATCCATGCCACGAAGGGTTCAGGCTTGCTATAACGCAAAAGGAGGAGCTACTAAATATTAGCTGGATAAAAATTTAAGCAAAACAAAATTTTTTTATTCATATTACATATAAATTATTACTGAATTGTATTAATTTTATTATTTTAAAGCAATTATTCCAAAAATAACGTCTTCTTTTCAAAGATCAATTGTGTTGAAAAATTTGTAAAATTTTAAAGCTTATGGTGATTTTCTGTAAGATTTTCTTCAATTTAAAATTAAATTAGTTAAATTATTATTAATTCAGTGTTTTCATTCAAATTTACCTGTAATACTGAAAAAAAATGAGATTAAGGCATTAAATTATGTAAAATCATGAAAAATCGGTAATTTTACAATGATTAAAAAAATGAGTTATTTGCTTGTGGTTTGAACAATTTTGCACCAATCAACTTGAAAAATTTTTTCGTTGATTTTGAATACTAAAAAGAAAAGAAAAAAAATTTACAATATTTTTCGGATGTTTTTAACTGGTTGAAATATACTACGCAAGTTTTTAAAAAAGCGAAAATTAGCTGTTTTTTCAAAAATGAACTTTTTAATAAAAATGGAGGTAAAAGTTAATTTTTTTATTGAATTTAAGTTAAGTAAAACTTCTTCTTTCCAGTTTTTATGTAGTTTAAGTGAAAAAAAAAGTTTCAGGCATTTATAAAAATAATTAAGTGTTTGCAGTCGTATAAAAGCACAAAAATTTAAAGACTGAAGTATGAAATTTGGGGGTGCTCTATAATTTTGATCACTACTGTATACTAGATTGGCCAGCACGTTCTCCAGATTTGAATATAATTGAGAATGCTTGGGATCAAATAGAGATAATGATCAAAGACAAATACCTGAGAAATTTGGAAGATTTAAAACGAGGGATTGCTGTAGCCTGGCAAAAATTGAGTCCGAGTTACTGTAAAAAACTTGCAGAATCTATAGTCCGAAGAGTTCGCGCTTGCTTCGAGGCTAAAGGAGGATCAACTAAGTACTAAAGAAGGGTAAACTAATTACTAAATATATAAAAAACTTATTATATTAAATAATAAAAATGAATATAATAATTATTTCTAAAAATTAATTAATACTATTACTTGTAATCAATTAAATACAAATTGAAGTTATTTTTGTGAAATTTAACTGTATTAGAAAAACTGTTTTTTAACATTTTTTTTTTTAATTCTCTGTAAGATTTTGATTCATAATAAATTGAATTAGTTTAAAATTCATCAAATATCAGTTTCATATAATTTTTACCTCCCAAATTAATAAAAAAAAGCAAATTTAAGCGAAAAACAATGTAAAAGTACAAAAAATCAATGTTTTTTCAAGTTTAAAAAAATGTATTTTTTCTTTGTGGCTTGAACATTTTTCTATTAATCAGCTTGAAAATTTTTTTCGATAAACTTGAACATCGGAGAAACGCGAAAAAAAATATATTATTCACATAGGTGTTTATAGAAATTTTACAGAACACTATCTAGATCATAAAAGAACTAAATTAAGCTGTTTTTTAAAAAAAGTCATTTTAAGCTTAAAAGAGGATAAAAATTGATTGGAAAGACGAATTAATATAAAGTAAACGTTTTTTTTTCAAGTACTGAACTTGTTTTGAACAAAAAAATTTTTAGAGATGATTACTAAAATATTTAAACACGTGCAGGCATGCACAAAGTCAAAATATTAACTTAAAACAGACGAATTTTAGGGGGGGGGGGGGCCTTATAATTTTGATCATCACTCTACTGTATGTGTGTATATTGTAATACTTCATTCCTTTCACGACATGTATGTATATATATTTAATCTTTTCGTTTATTCATTCGTTTTCATGCAATGGTCTCGCAACGCCTCTTTTAACATACTTGAAATTTAATTTGGGCTCTGCTTATATACTCACAAGGAGAGGTCACACTCTCCGGGTCACCGATCTTGACGAAACTTTGGGGATCGTTTTCTTATACCAAAAGATGAAGAAATCTACCAATCATCCCGTCTAATGGGCCTTTTTATACCTAGTTCCTACATAGCTTATATCGTATTTTTAGCTCTTTTTGGGTTTTTTTGCGAATTTTTAAAAAATTCCTGTTCGAAGCCTATTACAGTTACAAAATTCTGCAACCCCGCATTCTCTTTATTTTTTCATCTTCTTTTGAGAAAAAATATTTTTAAATCTAATTTTAAAGAAATAGTCCATGTAAAATTAAGGTAATCAAAAGCATTTGTTTACTGTTTTTTTGGTTTCATGAACTTAAACTGTACGTCATCAGCCTTATCAAAATTATGTCTAAAAATATTTTTTCTAAAAAACTCATAAAAAAACAAAGAAAATGCGGGGTTGCGGAATTCTGTCAGTGCAATAGGCTTTGAGCAGGAATTTTTTGAAAATTGGCACAAATAACCACAAAATTCGCACAAAAGTGTTAAAAGTGTCAAAACAAGCTGATTTTCAAAAAATTCCTGCTCAAAGCCTATTGCACTGACAGAATTCCGCAACCCCGCATTTTCTTTGTTTTTTTATGAATTTTTTAGAAAAAATATTTTTAGACATAATTTTGATAAGGCTGATGACGTACAGTTTAAGTTCATGAAACCAAAAAAACAGTAAACAAATGCTTTTGATTACCTTAATTTTACATGGACTATTTCTTCAAAATTAGATTAAAAAATATTTTTTCTCAAAAGAAGATAAAAAAATAAAGAGAATGCGGGGTTGCAGAATTTTGTAAGTGTAATAGGCTTCGAACAGGAATTTTTTGAAAATTCGCAAAAAAACCCAAAAAGAGCTAAAAATACGATATAAGCTATGTAGGAACTAGGTATAAAAGGCCCATTAGACGGGATAATTGGTAGATTTCTTCATCTTTTGGTATAAGAAAACGATCCCCAAAGTTTCGTCAAGATCGGTGACCCGGAGGGTGTGACCTCTCCTTGTCAATATTGAAATGTCTTTCAACTACAAAATTCACTTGACGATGCTATATTAGCTGTATTATTTAATCTCACTGGGTAATTTATCAGAAACATTTATTAATAACTAACTAATTTTAGTTCGTATCCATGTTAAAATATTATTATTCTTATAAACAAATTTCACAGTTTTTACCTGATGAGGATTGGCAAGGTCTATCAAAACGTCGTATTAAACAATAAAGAAAATTTATAACAAAATTTTTTTGGGCTTGAAATTATTTGTGCTCACTCGCATCCAGTTACTACTCAATCATAAAAAAATTCTTATTCGTGAGCACGCTACTATATTAAAAAAAAAAAAACATTTTAAATAACTTGCAATAAATATTTTCATGAAACTAATAGACACAGTTGATTACATGTAAATATAAACTTACTTTTAAAAATTTTCAATTGCTTCTGACTTGCATAAAAAATAATATACTGATTTTGCTACTTTTTTGTTACGGACGGGACTTCAACTGTACCTACAAGTAAAGATAGTGAAATATCATATAAAAAACTTACGTCTTCAAAGTTTTCAGCCGTGCAGAGTACTGTCTTTAGCTCCATGTAAGATCACAGAATGATGCAATAACACTAAAAAGCCACTACCTACTTTAACACCCTAAAAAGTCCACCAACACAGTACTGACGTTACTACTATAAAAAAAAGTAAAAAAAGTAAGAAAACAAAAAAAAATGTTTGTTTCATAAAATTAAGATGTTGAAGAAAAACTTTGACTACTCTAAAACGAAAATAAAGAAAAAAATTTTTTAAGTCTGTTCAACTTTTTAGGAGATTTGCTCTTTACCGAGAATATTTTTAAAATCTTGCGTAAATACTTTTTGATACGGGACCAAATTTTTTTGCGTTGTCATCGTAAAGCTGATTTTTTTCAGGATGAGTGAACAACGATGCTACAGTTGTTTTTAGTTGTGGGTCGTCTGTTTCAAAAATCTCTTCTCGCAGATCGTTTGTTTCAAAAATTACTTCATTCGGATTTATATCAACCATCTTGTGGTTAAAAGACTCGTCGTTGGATTTGCTGTCGTCGCCCTCGGGCCATTCGACAACGGGTGGGGACTCGTCGTGCTTTTTTGGAGAAGAATTTTTTCTCAGAGTAATAACCGGATCTGCAGCCTCTTTATCTGTAATTTTCGTTAATTCATGGTTTTATCTTTATCCAAGAGTTCCTTAAAATGAAAATTTAAGTTTGGATACTCTAATTATCAAATTTTTTCTGAAGGTTCGACAGTTGGACGCAACAAATTTTTATTTTCCTCATTTCTTTGACGATTTATTCGTTTCGATTTAGAATATTTTCTTCTTATTGACACATGAGTCACCTTGACTTTTTTCAAAAGTGAAACCTTTGAAGACATAATATTTCGAGCTCTTTCTGAAAGCAACTGAAGTCTGTGCCTAAAATACTACCGTATTATAAACTCATTAATATTGCACCTGTAGCGTCCATGGTTGATGGAACTTTCTCGATCAATGACTCAAAAATCATGCATATTTTTAGACCAACACTGTGTACAAAGAAAGATATTATTTTTTATGTAAGTCAGAAACAATTAAAAATATGTGAAAGTAAGATTATATTTACATGTTATCAACTGTGTCTATTAGTTTTATGAAATTATTTATTGCAAGTTCTTGGAAATGTGTTAAATTTTGTCCTATCCGAAGCGTTACTGACAGGGCATTTCTTTTTTTTTACTCTATGACTGAACCATCGAGCATTAATAATTTATTTGATTTTTTTCGATTCAAAACGACTTTGTGAACTACAAACTAAGAAAAATTTATTATCTGTTACCAATTATTACAATTTTTTTTTTTTTTTTTTTTTTAATGATTACTTTGCTATTAAAAAATTTTACATATTTTTCAGATTATTGCAGGAACAAATAAAAAAAAGCGCGAACAAATGTAGGCAAAATCTATCAAAGGGCAGATAAAAAAAACATTTTTTGAACGTTTCATCTTACAATGTTTTTTTATTTATATTCTACTTATTGCAATACTATTTTTTAAGAAATACTGTGTCTAATTAAAACTTATTCTCTGTCTATTTTTTACTTTAAAAGAACCTTAATTATTATTACTATTATTATAAGATAACATTTTTTAGTTTAATTAATCGAATTTTAAATCCACGTGTACAGCAATACCTTATGAGAATATTTAAGTTAGGTTAGGTTGGGATTGGGGTGGGAGGGGTTATCGGTTCCTGCCCGGGAATATGCAACCCCAGCACTCAAGTAATACACCCATCAATGATGAGTCCACCTCGCCTTCTGGCCCAAAGTGTAGCCCAGGCGAGACACACACATAGGAGGTGTCCCGTCGTCTCGGCTACTTCTCTGCATCACCTACACTCCAAGACCTCTTCTAACCCTATCTTGGATAGATGGTGTCTCACCTTCCAGTGCCCGTGAGCCATCCAATAATCAGTCTTCTTCAGGTCACAAAGCCATCCACCGATACGGGCTTTTGCCTGCCTCAGCCCCTGATGATCGGCCCACCTCCAAAGGGTCCTCTGCTGTCCAAAGGGCATTCCCACACTGCAGTGGTCCGCTCTGATGTCCAGTGCACCACGGTTTGCAAGCCTGTCTGCCTGCTCGTTGCCTATGATCATCGGATGTCCCGGCACCCCTAGTAGAATGAGTCAGTGGTTCGGTGTCAGACTCTTTAGAGCCTCTTTGCAGAGGGCTACCTCGCTGGAGTTCGTGGTCCAGTCTTTCAGCGCTAAAAGCGCTGCTTTGCTATCCGAGAAAATTATGACTGGTCTTTTCCAATTCACTTCCGTCAGGGTGACCCACGTGCACTCCGCAATCACCCTCACCTAAGCTTAAAACTGTGAAGTCATCCAGGTGTAGCGCAACCTCCCTGATGCAGCCCTGTCTCCAGGCTCCTGCCCCCACCTCCTCTGCCCATTTCGAGCCATCTGTGAATCAGATGACTCTCTGTTCTGTATACCTGTGTCTCCCTGCCAGTCGGCCCTGCTACCCGTTTCGACTTTAAACGAATTGTCAAAGTTTATGCTCCAAGCCATGTGGTCGAGTTTGGGCAGCCTCCCCAGATTCAAACTTCTGCTTATCTGCCGGACTATCAGGTGGTCAACCCCCGCATTGCCCTCGTATCGATAAACGGCCTGAAGGGCCGCACATCTAACCACGAGGTCAAGCGGGGAGGTACCCGTCAGGCATTCCATCGCTGCCAACGGTGTAGTGCCCATGCATCCCGTCAGGCCTCTCAGGACTAGGGCTTGTACGTGGCTAAGTGCCATCCTAACGTCTTTTGCCTTTGCTACTCGGGGTACCCAGACGCCCGCCCCGTGTATCAGCTTAAAGTTCAACACGGCTGTATACAGCTAATGTATCTTTTCGGGCTCCAGTCCCCATGTCTTGCTAAAAGCTCTCCTGCATGCCCAGAAGGACTGTATCACCTTTCCGCAGGTAGTTTCAAGGTGCCTTTTCCAACTGAGCTTAAAGTTAAACACTCCTCCCAGATACTTGATCTCATTGGTCAGGTCCAACGTCCTGCGCATATGAAAAAAATTTTAATATTTTTTAAGTTTTGAATTAAAAAATTTTTTATTAAATAAAAAATGCTTCATTATCATTCAAGATTAATTGTTCCATTATTTAAATAACATTTAAATTTTTGAAAAAATAAAATGGAGAAAAATAGAAGAAAAATCCAACGTTTATATTGATATCTTCTATTATATTAAGAAGTTTATTTTCATCGACGTCATCGTAATCGCTTTAAAAAAAAAAAAAAGAAATGACTTAGGCATCTCAGATCAATTAGAAATTTGGCACTCAGGGGTCTTCAGGGCTGTTGACCATGAACCCAACATTCATTTTGAAATTTGACCTACGTAAAGTCTACCTATTCAAGGTTGAAATTTATATTATCACAGGTTCTTTTCAACCTTTGACGTCTATGATTAATTAGAAATTGAATAGTCAGGAGTTTTTGTGGTTGCTGATTACAAAACTGACCTTTATTTTTTGATTGAATATGTTTACGGGCTAATTATTTAAGCTAAAAATATATTTTCAATAGCATTTCTTTGAAACTTCGTATACGAGAGTGTTTAGGCTTGCTGACTTTTTTTTTTAATTTAAAATTTTTTAAGCCTGTTGATGAATCTATGAACACCACCGGCCTGACTTGTGTGATTCTAGTGCAAAGTTGGTAGCACTGTAAATTGTTCGATATCAACAAAGATTTATAAGTTATGTTTCACTCTTTAGAATGCAGTGTGATTGAGCTCTCAGCAAAGTTTCAATTTGTTTCGGTAATTACAGAAAATTTTGTGCTGTGGTAAAGATTCTTATTTCTCTGTAACACCCAGAACGCTAAAAAAGGGTATTGTTTGTATAGTGACTTGAGTTTTTAATATTTTTACTCAGCTTCTTGTTTACAAAGCTATCTTAAGATAACTAATCCCCCCCTACTGTAGAAAATTTTTTTGAGACTCCTCTTTCCGAAAAAATGCGTTCCGAGTGTTACATGTCACGGACGTCGCTGTTAAAGTGCACTTGAATCTTTCAGTATTAATACATTATTTAAGCAGAAAAAAGTATAATATTGCTAAAGCATTAAAAAGAAACAATCCAGATATCTTTTTTCTTTTTTTTTCACTTTTAAACGTATTTTAGAGCATTGGCCTTTTTGCCTCCGTTCAATCTTTTGGACTCATGTTTTCGATGAAAAAATTTTTTTTTTATATTTTTCAGCTAATAATAAGTTGAAAATGTGAGCGGACTTTTATTTGTAAAGTCAATAGTTTTCGAGAAAAAAATCATCAAAGTTTAAAAAAACCGTGCATCTGTAGAAAATCAGTCGAGCCTACCATGGTGGCCGAAGTATAAGTTTTTTGAAAAAATGACTTTTTTACTTTGTTATTTGTTTAAATAATTGTAAACAAATTTTTCCGTCCACCCTCGAAATTCTTCATTAGGATGTCAAAATACATCTTTTAAGCCTGGGTGGATCGCTGACCACTATCGGGTCACGAAAACCCCTACGGCGCCCAGACTATAAAGAAAGAATCAGAGATAAAAAAAGACGAACAAAGAAAAAATTACTTTAAAAAAAAGATTTTGTTGAATTAAATGAGATAAAATATTAAAAAATATATTCATGGTGATCAATTTGACTATTAGATCTTATATTATCACAGATTTTAATTTCAGTAGTATTATATAACAATGTTTATATTATACACCCATTAAAAATGTAAAATCTTCAAAAAATATTTTTTCTTAAATAAACTGCTTCAGAGTTTTTCAATAGATGATTTTTAATTTAATAGTATCAAATATGTATGAGAAATCATTTTTTCAGTGTTCTACAAGAAATTTATTCGTACGCGTAACACCCGAAACAAATTCGTGTAACACCCGGAACATAAAGAAAAATTTTTATTAAGTAAAAAAAATGAAAAATACAAAACCTTTTATATGAGCGTAAAAGTTTCAAGACTTAACTTTAACATGAATTTTTTTCAGAACTGCATCATTTCATAATTCGCTGAGTTCTTGTATTCTTACCGGTAACATCAGAACCATTTCTGTTTTCAGTAACGCCCGGAACGGACTTTGCATTAAACTTTGTAACGGGCGCGTGGGGAAATAAAATAAATTCAAATTTTATTCGCACGCGACCGTTAGAAACGCGTAGACGTACGGTCGGTAATGAGGCGACAGCGCCACCGGCCGAGTTGCGTCACTCTAGTCTTAACCTTGCGAGACATCACACGTGTGTTGAGAATCAGTTGTGCGTTCGATAGAGAAAATTAATTTGTTCGAGATCGCGAAGTTGTACGAGTTCAACGTCGCGATTGTTGATATCGGTGCGGTGTTGTTTGTGGAGTTTGAGTGGTCTCGTCCTCGAGTTGTCACTCGAGCCGTACGAGGTAGTCGTCCAGGAAAACTCGCAGCAACCGGCGTTCGGCCTTCGAAGGCATTCTTGGCCCAGTGGGGCACACAGGATCGCGGTAGTTCATTCGAGCGCAGGTGCACCTGAATAATCAAAGTAAGTCCGATAAGCGTCTTATTGTAAATTAATTGTATCACGCGCGAGAGTGTGTATGTCGGAGTACCGCAGTACTCAGAGAATCTTTGCCTTTGTTATTTTGGCGCGCTGCAGCTAGCAGCCGAGCGGGAGAGAGTGTGTGTGTGTGTCGGTGTGTTAGTAGCGACCACAACACAACCGGCGAACTTTATTTTTGTAAAACTAATTTTCGTCGTATCAAGACTTAGAGTCATTCGGGTTAAATTGTTTGTAAACAATAGTTGATGATTAATTTAGAATGTAATTTTTAATTTCTTTTATTTTGTGATTAATTAAAATTATAAAAATTTACATTTGACATTTAATTTAATTAACCCGTGTTCCTGCGATCGGTCCTCGTAGACTCACGCCACTACCGACGAAGGAGAGCAGCCGCGCCGCGTAATAAAAACATTAGTTCGCGTACGCGTCTTCCCCCCCTCTTTTCAGGTATTGAGAGAAAATCGACGAATTGTGCACGAGAAGTGCATTTTTGTCAGCAAGGCGGAGGAGTGCAGAGAACGAACGCCGCGGGTTCTCGTGTTCAATCACGATCCTCCGAGGAATGAAATTCCTTAATTCGAGCCCTGTGACAATTGGCGCCCAACAACGTGTAGGTAGTTAATCGAGACGGAAGTCTGTTTGTGTGAGTGATCGCAGGTGTGCGCTGTCCAGCGCGGGGTTCAAGGCCGGTCGGCAGATAGGATTTTGGAAGTGTAAACAAAGGCGAAGAGCTTGCTGCTGCTATAGTTTATAGCATAGCAAGTGGGATTTTGTTTTCTTTTTCCTGTAAATTGCGTGGTAGAGTACGAGTGCTTGCTAGATTTTTATTGAGACCATTAATTATTTTATTTATTATTTTTTTTTTTTGGGGGAATTCGAACAACTCGAAGTTGAATTCACGTCGGAGTTATTTAATTAAACCGTGTTGTCATACGTTAGGTTTTTTTGTTTTTTTTTAAGGCATGGCCTGTTGATTTAACTCCGACGCGGATATTTCGAGCTGTGTTTTTTGATTTTGGTTTGTTTTTTTGAAAGCAAGTACTCTACCACGCAGAACCTATACGTGACAGTAGCGAGAGTAGAGCACTAAATAATATTAATTTATTGTATAAGTATTGTGAAATATTATTTTGCATGCAGGTTGTTATCGACTAACGTTCGTTAACAACTGCATTTTATATTTCTGAGTGAAAAGTCAGGTTGTTTCGACACGGGTTGAAACAGTTGATTTTTTTTATTTTTTTTTTATCCTTGTGGCTTCAACGGGTAATTCGTTTTTTTAGCCAATCGGGAGTTTTTGCTAAAACCAAGCGTGGTTGGTGGGCCTTTTGGTCATTTCGGATTGTTAGTTGAGACCGGTGGATCAAGTTGTTTTTTTTTATTTTAATTTTTTTTTTTTTAACATAACTCAGAAATATAATTGGAATTTGTTATTTGTAAAATACTAATAAATTAGAGAGTGTAGAAACTGTCACGTGGGTTAGGTTACCGTTTTATTTGTAAGCTAGGTAACGCAGGACGCAGCTATGACGCAAGAGCTTGCGAAGGAGGATTTGATCTTTTCATGGATCGCGACCGAAGGGGCAGATGTCGTTTCCGAGGCTAGAGGAGCTTGAGCTCAAGCCTGGAGGTACGTTGATGGAAAAAAGTGGAAGGTTGCTGAAATGGCTGTTAGGGAATTATTCGGCAGAAGACTTTCTCGCAACCGAGTCCGAGGATGAGGGCGAAGTTAAAATCAAGCGCGAAAGTCTAAGAGCCACTTTCATAGCAACGACAGTGTGGGAGAAATCTGGGTCGACAATAATTGACCCAAATTATACCACAAGTTGCGCACACCCCTTGGCTGTCCTCATGGACGAGGAAATGGTCCGAGAGGCAGCTTCGAGAATCCAGGAGGAATACTCGAATATCCAGGTGCATGACCGCAATCAGGAAGGTGAAAATCTGGCGGGACATGGGCAACCGGACCAGGTCGACGATATTAACGCCGAAGTGCTACAAGCAGTGAGGTCGGTAGCAGAAGAACTTAAGGCGTTGAGAAAGACGAGTGAGGACACCCGAGCTAGGTTGGCAGCTGTGGAGGCTGATAGGTACCGCCAGCCAAATCGGATCCGGGGACCGGGAGGCCCGGTCTCCTCGACAATAAGGCCGGAAATGCAAAACTCGCTAAATGACTGCAGTATGTCGACTGACGGTCAATTACCACACGCTACGGTGAGACATCAGTGCGAGACGCGAGAGATAGTTCCAGTCCTATAGTCGCGAGACTGGGCAAGGTACAAAAACTGGAACAACAAATTAAGGCCTTGCAAGCAGAACTCGAACAGTTGAAAAGCCATGAGCAGACGGCTGATTTAGCCACTCAGGAGTCAATCCAGGCTCAAGGCAACCCGATGAAGCCAGTCGACGTCGGCATAATTGTTCGAAGGTGGAATATTAGATTCAGTGGTGATAGTGAATCTAGTATTGAGCAGTTATTATTGCAGATAGAGGAATACAATAGACTCGCTGGTTTGACCGGTTCTCAATTATTGGATGCATTACCAATGATGTTGACCGGTATAGCAGCCACATGGTTCCGCAACGTGCGGGAGACGATCCAGTCATGGGAGGCTTTTTGCCAAGAGGCCCGCGAGTGGTACGGAGTGGGAGACTACCAGCAGACCGCCAGGATGGAAGCAACGACACGAACTCAAGGTGAAAACGAGCCAGTGCGGACCTACTTGACATGCTTGCAGTCTTATTTGCTAAAAATTAGACCGATACCGACTGAGAGGGAACAAATTGACTTCATGTTAACGAACATGTTACCTAGATTACGCAGACAGATCAGGCGTGAAGAGGTTAAGTCAATTAAAGGCTTATTAAGCCAAGCAGTCGAGATCGAGAGAATTACTAACATGGAGTTAGTGTATAAGCCACCACCGTCCCCCTCTACGTCAGTTTGGCCACATCTGGCATATAAGGAAGAGAAGACTTATAAAAAACCAAAGGTCAACATAGCCGCAACGGATATGACAGGCAGGTCTGCCGACCCTACGGTTATTAGCCTTCTTGAGACGATAGCAAACAAGATCCAAGCTAAAAGCAAGAATTATGGGAAACCTCAGGGCCCGAGGCCCCAGAATTCATCCAAAGCCAGACCTACCAAACAACGACGTAAGTCGGAGGACGACGACAAGGCGAGAAGTCCATCTCCAAAGCAAGACAGGAGTGGGGAGAAAAACAGAAAGGCTGATAAGCAGGAAATACCTCGGTGTTTCCATTGTAAACAGCTGGGACACATAAGACCAAATTGTCCCGAACGTCCGGGAAACGCCAAACCGGCGGAGTAAAAGACATTGGCACTTGCTCCGCCGAGATACCGGCCAAGTCATCACTCGGAGATGGCAGTCAGGCATGCTCAGTGGATCAGGAAGATTCTGAGCAGACGGGAGATCCGAACGAGCCAGCAGAAGATAACCTTGATGTGGAAGGCAGATGGTGGATGCCAGTTAATATAGGTGACTTCTGCATAAGAGCATTATATGATCCCGGTGCATCACGCACGGTAATGGGATCAACAGCAATTCAAATTGCTTCAGCATGCAACAGAAAAATCGAGGCATATTGCGGTATGGGAGCCAAAGTGGCAGACGGCCGCAGATGTCCAATTGCTGGACATGTTGTTTTACCTTTTGAGGTTGCCTGGGTAACTCGGGATATAAAGGTAGCTATTCTGACACGTCTCGACGCGGATTGTTATTTAGGTACAAATTTCATCCGTACGTTCGATACCGTGCTAGATCCCGCAACGAAAAAGCTGGAAATTAGAATAGCTGGGAAAGCAATTGACCTTGAAGTCGCAGCTGTGTCAGACACCGAATTGACGAGTTTGGCGTCAATTGGGTTAGCTGACGTTCGTTCGGAAGAATTGGAAAGGCTTAATGAAGTGTTAGATCGAGCCATTCCGGAGGCTGATGGGCCATTAGGTTGTACAACGTGGATAGAACACGAAATCGACGTTGGTGACGCTAAGCCTATCAAACAAAGGTACTACCCAGTCTCACCAGCTGTGAAACTGGAAATGTACGAGCATGTTCTTCAGATGCTAGACGACGACATAATCGAGCCTGCACCGAAAAGTGGCTGGTCGTCACTGGTAGTGATGGTTAAGAAAGAGAACGGTAAACGACGTTTTTGTATTAACTTTAAGAAAGTTAATTCTGTCAGTAAAAAGACAGAGGCTTACCCTTTACCATACATGGACGACATTTTACGCGCTGAAGAGAGCTAAGTATATTTCGACCATTGATTTGTCATCGGCTTATCACCAGGTTCCTTTGAGTAAGAAGTCGAGGCCGATAACGGCATTTACAGTACCTGATTTAGGCACTTTCCAGTTCAAAAGGATGCCATTCCGGTTAGATCAGGCTGGCGCCACCTTCCAACGCCTGATCGAAATGATAATAAGAGAATTCGGACCTTATGCTTATGCGTATTTGGACGATATTATTATCGTTACTGAGGATTTCGAAACACATCTACGAATCCTCGAAGCCATTTTGAAAAAGCTCAGGGAGGCAGGTCTTACGGTGAATAGAGAAAAAAGTAAGTTCTGCCAATCTGAAGCGAAGTACTTAGGCGTTGTCGTTAGCCGTGACGGAATTCGACCGTGCCCGGAAAAAGTCGAAGCCGTTTTAAAATTCAGTGTACCGAAAAACCGTAAACAATGAAAAAGGTTTTTAGGCATGGCCTCGTGGTATAGAAAATTTATTAAAAATTTTGCCACGATTGCAGAGCCACTGACACGGTTAACAAGCACGAGAGTGTGCTGCAAATGGGACGCAGAACAACAGGACGCCTTTGAGAAGGTTTTAGTATTGTTGGCGTCTGCCCCGGTGTTGGCTGGACCTGACTTTACCAAGCCGTTTACCATACAAACGGACGCCTCGAATACTGGTATTGGAGGCTGCTTGACTCAAACCATTGATGGGGAAGAACGAGTCATCGAGTACTTCAGTCGAGTCTTAAACCCGGCACAACGGAATTACAGCGTGACAGAACGAGAATGCCTAGCCGTAGTTGAGGCAATCCGGAAATTCCGTTGCTACGTTGAAGGATTTCAATTTCACGTAGTGACGGATCATAATTCACTTCGGTGGATAGATAGGTTGAAGAACGTAACGGGGAGATTAGCGAGATGGTCGCTAGAGCTTCAAGGCTACACTTTTACGACAGAGTACCGTAAAGGGTCTCTAAATGTCGTGCCCGATGCGTTGTCACGCATGTATGAGGAAGAGGATGAACCTACCGTCGCAGCCGTAAGCTATCCTGTCGGAGAGCTTGACGACTGGTACTTAAACAAGATAAAAGCCGTTCAAAGAAATCCTGGCAAGTTTCTCAGGTGGAAAGTCGTGGCAGACAGGTTATATTATTATAAGTCTGACGACTTGATTGAACAAACGGTAGGTGATGATGATGCCTGGAAATTGGTCGTACCATTGTATTTACGTCAAACAGTAATACAAGAAAAGCACGACGAGCCGTTGGCGGGGCACATGGGCCGAGATAAAACCTTGAAAAGAGTAGCTCAGGAATTTTTTTGGCCTGGCATGTACAAAGACATCGAGGCATATGTCAAATCATGCCAAACCTGCCAAATGCAAAAGGTCGAGCAACGACTACCGGGAGGCCTCATGGGCAAACGGGTAATTGTAAGACCATGGCAAGTCGTATCGGGCGACATATTAGGCCCATACACCAAAAGCAGAAATGGACACAAATACGTGTTAGTTTTGACGGATTTGTTTACTCGATGGGCAGAGGTAACACCGTTAAAACGGGCTGAAGGTGAGGCCATTTGGGATAATATCTGGCAAGACGTGATTTTAAGATGGGGTCAGCCAGAAAAGTTTTTATCGGATCAAGGTTTGGAGTTTAAAAACTATGCAATTGACGACAGATTAGTCAAGTTAGGTATTGAGCATGAAAACTCTCCGACGAATAATCCTGAGTCTAACAGCCGAGTTGAAAGGCTAAATCGGACTTTAAAAACGATGATTCGGTGCTTTATTGCAGAAAACCAGCAAGGTTGGGATGAATTGTTACCCGAACTAGTCTGTGCATATAACAGGGCGGAACACTCAGCCACCAAAACGAGTCCGGCCATGTTAAACATGCTACGACAACCGAGTGACTGTAGCGTAGTCAACAAAGGATTGGCAGATGAGCTGTTACGGAAGTATGAAGAATTGGCTCTGGAAGAATGGAAGAAGAAAGAAGAGGGAGCAGTTATTCTTCGTAGTAAGGCTGGTGAAAATTCTCGCATGCAACAAGACAGGGCAGCGGAGCATTATGACAAACGGTACCGCTAGGTTTTCTTTGAACCAGGAGACATGGTTCTAAGGAAAAATAAAGTCCTGTCGAACAAAGCTTCACAGCCAGTCTGGCACCCAAATACTCAGGTCCGTATGTAATTATAGAGAGGCTTGGTAGTAATACGTATGCGATGAAAGATAAGTTTGGCAACGAAATTCAGCCAGTAGCAGTTCAACAATTGAAGAGGTGGATCGGAAGAGAAGAACTGGAAACTTCAGCTGAAGAAAGTCAGACACCGAGGGATGCGTGCGAAAATCCTGAAGCTAGCGAGCATCAGGTAGCGTGCGAAGGCGAGCGAGATCTGAGCAATCTGAACGGACCTGATCAAGCCAAACCGGTTGAATTGGCCCCCGCGAAAAGGAGCCAAGGTAGGCCGAAAGGCTCCCGAAAAGGGGGGACCGTCGTATTGGCTTCGCCATCGCCGCGGAGAACTCGCGCGCGACCAAAAGCAATCTGATTTCCCTGTTCTTATCCTTTCCTTTCCTAATCTGTTTCAGGAATGGCCGATCAATACTCAAGAGAGGACTTAGTCCGAATCATGGAGGAGGAGGTTAGAAAGGGGATAGTACCACCACCTCCTGCCAAAGAAGAAGAGAACCAGTCAACCACTTCTTTGGCTAGTGCAATGGGGGCACTACAAATAAACCCTAACGGTGACACAGAGGTATCAAACCAAGTGACCTCCACTTCACCAACAGCATCGTCGGAGAGCTCAACATCCACTCCCACCTTGGACGATTGGAATAAAATGTTGGAGGAACTTCGGGAATGCCGTGACTGGTCGGTAAAACAAGAGGCCTATGAGCACGAGACATTCCAAAAGTTTTACTGACTGAAAGAGGCCTGGCAAGGACCATTACCTGGCACGATGGTATCTTGGAGCCAACTGGTTACAGATAGAGAGTCTGATCTGTTAGACATCCAGCAGCGCCGAACAAATCGCAGACAATTGCGAGAGAGGGAAGCCAAGGCGAAAGCCGAACAAGCTAGGTTAGAAGCCTTAATGGAGTCAACGGCCGAGCAGAGGAGAAAGTTGAGAAAAGAGGCTCAGAAAGCTCAACGAGATCTTTTCTTCGTCTCGATCGAGGCCCAGAAGGCAGCGACGCACATCAAGAACCGCAAACCGAAAGAGCAACAACGACGCTGTCCAAATTGTGGTTACCCGGGAGTCGTTGATCCAAGACTCTGCCCAGGAAGGGCAAACCATCGCCGTGGCAGCTAGAAGCCAATAGTATGACTTGGTAGTCATTCGGTTTGGCTAAATAGCCATTCAAGGTGATTAATAAACTCACTGTTCAGAGTAATGAATAAAGATGTAAGTTACTTAATCACAATACATTGGTCATTCAATTCCTATCTTATCCTCGTACCATCCCAACTCGCTTAGGTCGCGTTTCGGGTAGATATCGATGCGACGAATCCAAGGATACGTCGAATCTGGTCCGGGGGTGTAACAGGCGCGTGGGGAAATAAAATAAATTCAAATTTTATTCGCACGCGACCGTTAGAAACGCGTAGACGCACGGTTGGTAATGAGGCGACAGCGCCACCGGCCGAGTTGCATCACTCTAGTCTTAACCGCGCGAGACATCACACGTGTATTGAGAATCAGTTGCGCGTTCGATAGAGAAAATTAATTTGTTCGAGATCGCGAAGTTGTACGAGTTCAACGTCGCGATTGTTGATATCGGTGCGGTGTTGTTTGTGGAGTTTGAGTGGTCTCGTCCTCGAGTTGTCACTCGAGCCGTACGAGGTAGTCGTCCAGGAAAACTCGCAGCAACCGGCGTTCGGCCTTCGAAGGCATTCTTGGCCCAGTGGGGCACACAGGATCGCGGTAGTTCATTCGAGCGCAGGTGCACCTGAATAATCAAAGTAAGTCCGATAAGCGTCTTATTGTAAATTAATTGTATCACGCGCGAGAGTGTGTATGTCGGAGTACCGCAGTACTCAGAGAATCTTTGCCTTTGTTATTTTGGCGCGCTGCAGCTAGCAGCCGAGCGGGAGAGAGTGTGTGCGTGTGTCGGTGTGTTAGTAGCGACCACAACACAACCGGCGAACTTTATTTTTGTAAAACTAATTTTCGTCGTATCAAGACTTAGAGTCATTCGGGTTAAATTGTTTGTAAACAGTAGTTGATGATTAATTTAGAATGTAATTTTTAATTTCTTTTATTTTGTGATTAATTAAAATTATAAAAATTTACATTTGACATTTAATTTAATTAACCCGTGTTCCTGCGATCGGTCCTCGTAGACTCACGCCACTACCGACGAAGGAGAGCAGCCGCGCCGCGTAATAAAAACATTAGTTCGCGTACGCGTCTTCCCCCCCTCTTTTCAGGTATTGAGAGAAAATCGACGAATTGTCGTGTGCACGAGAAGTGCATTTTTGTCAGCAAGGCGGAGGAGTGCAGAGAACGAACGCCGCGGGTTCTCGTGTTCAATCACGATCCTCCGAGGAATTAAATTCCTTAATTCGAGCCCTGTGACAACTTTTAGAAAAATGAAAGGTGTGAAAAATTTTTGAAAGACATGAAAATTTTCTAAAAAAAAAGTACTTCCCTTTAGTATAAATTTTTTTTTTTTTTTAGTATTCTATGTTCATAAATATTTGAAAAACTGTGTACGATGTAACACCCGTCACATACGGACAGACCCTTTAGTTATTTTTTTCTCTGCTATTCCCACTCCTCCAGCATTACCACTAGTTGATGGAGATTAAAAATAACTTACATGCTCAGCTGCTACCTGTTTCGCTGTAACTCTGCTGAAAATAAATTTGAAAGGTTTGTTGACACACGTAACATAGACGATTGCTTTTTTATTTTTTTATTTTTTATTTATTATTATTATTTTTTCCACACAAAACAAGATACATTTGTTTATTTTAAGAAAGCACGCACTTTTTTAAAACTCAAACTTTTTAAAAGGAAAGAAAGATCCCAAATGATCAAACATTTGCACACATTAGATACACGATTCCTTTTTTTATTTTTATTATTATTTAACACTAAAAACAAGACACATTTGTTTATTTTGAGAAAGCACACACTTTTTTAAAACTCAAACTTTTTAAAAGTAAAGAATGATTCCTTGAAATGATTAAACATTTGCTCGCGGATCAGACTAGACATTTGAGAGCGACAATTTGAACAATATTTAATGTTTAAGTCTAAAAAACACCCTTATTCATATTCTTCAAAAGTAGAAAAATTATACCCTGGATGGCTATTTTCAGAGCGTTAGCCCTGACAGACACAATTAAAACAAAGTAAGTCACTTGAAGAAAATTCACTTTCTATTTGTTGCATTTTTTTATGCACACTGTAATCAACGCGAACTCCGACTAATGATGATATTTGTTACAAATGGCATCCACTTCACTTTTCTTATTATTCTCAATATTCTCACTATTCCCTATCCACATAGTGGTATATTATTTCTCCTGATAATAATCGGACTGCTCCTACTCGCTCTTCTGATGATGATAAACCAGCTGCGCATGGGTCGACTGCTACTCCTGTACAAACGTCAACAGCTTCTTTGTCCACGTAGACGGCTAAATCCATTCTTTTAGTTTTTTTTTTTTTTTTTTTTTTTTTTTTTAAATCTGAAATAAATACAATTCAAATTAATTATAAAATATAAAAATCAGTATCTAAAAACGTACTTTTAAATTTCAATTCCAGAGAATCATACTGGCCTTCGAAAAAGATGAAACTTGCTTTTTTCTTCTTTACTTTTTCCTCAAAGTCGAGGAAAATTTTGTTTTCCTTGAACAGCAAATTATTGATTCGGTTGTGAAAAAAAACCCAACCGTTTTCTACTCGCACTTTTACCCCTCCCCCCCACCTCCCCCTCAAATTTATTCTTTTCTCTGAATACGCTCCCGTATCCGAATATATTTTTGGAACTCTCCTGTCCCCCTTCCCCATAGCCAATCGAGCACGCGCGAGATCAGCACCACTGCGGCTGATGCCCCCGCCCGCAGTGGTTCGACTGATCTGATCAGATACCCAGGGGCATCACTACCGTTGGTATTTAAATTGTAAGCCTTAAGCGTAAAAATCGGAGGCCCAATGCAATGCATGGTGTCGTCTGCAGAATCCCGTCAGATCCGCATGCATCCAAAAGGATGCGGAGAATTTCTCGGACACTTAGTAAGATGGTGAGGACAAAACTGAATCGTTGAGGTCCCAACTAAATTCCTTTGATACTAAGCGTGGATCCACATGCATCCTCAAAAGATGCAGAGAAACTGAAATTTCTCTGGGTGTCGAGCCATTGATATGCAAGACCCGTAGCGAACCCAGGAAATGTCAATCAATGCGTTTGGGTTGCTGGTAATTTGATGGAGGAGAACAATTAGAGTAAGAAATAAATGCCTGACTTAAGCCTTCAATAACGTCTTGTACGTTGTTGTTGTTTTTTTTTTTTCTTTTTTTTTTCTCTTGTAAATTGGATTTTTACCAATCAGAAAATTTATAAATTTGTCCTAACTTTCTCTTTTCTATCCTTACTCTTAAAGTGCATAATAGTTTTTAAAAATTGTAATTATTTTCTTAATTTTTTTTTCACGCGAAGTTCTTTTCTAGCATTAGGTGTATTTTCTACTAACAGGAAGGGAAAATGAAAATATCTAATCATTACGCGTGAGATTATGATTCGCGCGCATCTATACCTATGCTCCACTACTACAGTAGTGAGTAGTCTCCGCTCTCTCTGTCCATTGCGGCTGGAGTCATTCTGTAAAGCGAAGGCGAATAATGATTTTCATTATATACTTAACTGAAGATGACATTGTATGTCGAAACGGCCGATATGAGACTTTTCTATTAACTATTGTTAATGAAAAAAAAAAAATTTGTGAAAATTGAAACGATTTGTTTTTATTGATAAATTAATTTAGTTATTATTTATTATAAAATAAATCATTTCTTTACTTTATAAGTTTTTTAGTTTAAAATGAATGAATGACTTGTAGCCATAAATAAGTCATTGGCTGTTCGAGTCTATTTTATCTTGAAACAGAAGGCATAATCAAAAGTATTTGATTATCAAGTAAAAAGTTGTCAGTAAAAAAACATAATAATTTCTAACCCTGAAAAAAGTGATTTCAAGAAAAATCAAACTAAAATGTTATTAATGTTTTTTGTTAGTCTAAATTGGTATCATGCAGTTTTTTGGTAAAACACAGAAATGGTATCAACAGTCAACATGACAATTAACCACTAAAAATATTTAATACATTAGAAGAAATTGTTTAAATTGTAAAGGTCAAGTTAATTGATCGCGACGACATTAAACTAATTTCACGTTCGCCGCGCGACCGTTAGAACGCAGCACGAGTGGGAATGGAACGCGCGAGAATCGGTAGAATATCGGGCTGGGTAGAAGGAGGACCGAATTCATTCCAATCACCGCACGCGTTCGAGTACGTATCGTGACGATTCGAAACTACACCAGGTTATTAAAAATACGAGCAAAAGATCGGTTTTGTTGTGTCGTGCGTGCTCGGGAGTTATTGCTGGAACGAAACCAAGTCCTTGACAGGATTGTCATCCTCGGACAACTTGATATCCTGCGACAACGAGACGACGACACTGAACCGTGCGCCGGCAGCAAGGCATAGCAGTCTACGTTTTGGGCGTCTAGCTTGGAGGCTAGAGTTTCAGCCTAACGACTTGTAACAGGTGCACCTGCGGCGTCCTCGTGAGTTGTTATTTATTAAGCGACGATAACCGTTATCGTGTGTGAGTGTGAGTGGTTGAAATCGACCGTAAGATATTCTTTGTTTTTCTCGCGCGCGTGTGAGCTGCCGATAGCAGCAGGTTGTTGTATGCGCGTACAGATCAGTTTGGAGAGCACTGATAACTCTTTGTTGTTGATTGAAATACTCGATCGCACGAGTATTTATTTAGAATTCATTACCGTGTTAAGCATCGATTTTTGTATTAGTTTTAAGTTAATTTTTGTCATTAAATATTAAAAATTAACTTTTTGAGTTACAATTATTTTGCTGACCGGTGTTCTACACGCTCGATTCCTCTAGCCCGCGCCCACCTACCGAATTCAACGAGCTGTTGCGCCCTCCCCGATTGATAAACGATTTTTCTCCTTTTTCAGGAAGCTTGTCGGCATGTGGTCGACTGCGGCAGAGCTTATAGAGGCTATACAGCGAACTCGACAAATCAACGTGGGTTGTATTCCCGAGTCCACTTGTTTGAATAATGCCCTACAACAAAATAAACTAAAGAACCTGTTTGAGGTTAGGCCTTTTTTGCAGAAATGAATATTTTTTCAATGAAATAATGATATTTTTCAAAAAACTATTCAAAAATTACTATTAGTTAAAGAAAGTTGAATTAAAAAAGTTATTCATAACATAACTTTGAAAAATATGGTTATTTCGAGTGTAAATTACTTTTCAGACATCTATTTATGCTAAAATATTTAGAATTTTCTATTTTCAGGGATTTTTGATCATGTCATTTTGTTACATTTGAGTTATTTGGACACTAGGTTATGGAAATCTTAATCATTTACAATGAAAGATTATCTTAAATAAAAATTTTCGCAGTTTCTATAATATTTACGCTTTTACCGCAGTGCTGATGCTTTTACACGCATCAGCTGATCAACTAGGCTTGACTTTCTCTGCCTGTGCTGTATTGCGTGCGCGAAGTTTATTTTAATTTACTGATGAAATTTTAATATTTATATTTAAACTTGCAGGTGCTAACGTAAAATTAGTCAAGGATTCTAAAAATAAGGTTTCGGAAAAAAGGGCTTCAACCCGGGTTAGCTGCCATTCATTAATTACGTAAGGGCTTCAAGGAGGGGCGGGGGGCGAAGAAATCTCGACATACCCTAGCGTGGGGGGGTGGAGTAGCAGCCGATCTTACGTAATATTTTAATACGAATATGTATCAAATTTTCGTTTTTTGATTCGGAAAATTACATCTCTTAACAATTATACTTTTCCCAGTTTCAAATGACTTATTAATTCCTCACCGAGCGTTAAAACTCCATAACCTAGGGTGTCGAATTCAATAGTTCTACTAGCCTTTAATTTCTATAAACCTGGGTGTTAAATTCTATAGATAATTAATCAATTACTACGCAAACCTTAAGCCCTTAATCAATTGGGTTTAATAAATGATTAATTAATCATCCCACAATCCCTAAGTGGGTTGGTCTGTCTGGAATCAGGGGAAAATTTTTTTTTTTCCATAATAAAGAAACAACCGATGGTTTTAAAATTTTGTATATTGTTTGATTGTGTCCAGTTTAGATTATTCATAAAGATTATCATCCCACTAGCCTGTAACCCTTACAACCTTGGGCGTTGTTCAATAAATAATCATGATTATTTCAATAGAATTCTGATTAGTTGACCGCTAAGCCTCATATCCTCTTAGGTCTAGGTGCTCGGTAGGATAAAACTACCTATTTACAACACAAATGTTCTCTAAAAATGGAAGCTCCAAGGCTTTTTCCCGAAAAATGCCGTGAGTTAAGTTAGGTAAATAAGTGCACGGCATCCAGAGATACAAGAGTTGAATACTTGGTGATTAATCAGGCATCTATTGCACTCAATGCCTAGATTTATGAGGGCTTAGAGCTTGAGATTATCAATAGTTCAATTATCACGCTTGACTCCAAGAGTTATAGGGGTTCAAGGCTCAAGGAAAAATTACTAACTATTTAGGAATAATTCAACTTAACTCTGATGTTTTAGGGTTCATGTCTTATGAGCTTATTAATAAATTATCTAATAAACTCAGCGCCCAAGATTTCTGGGGTTTAAAACTTAGAGTATAATTTATCCACGATTTGTAGAAATCAGCTTCTTTTTTATTAAATTTCGATGAAAAACCAAAACGTTACCTAAATGTCTCGTCCTCGTAGTCCTTCCTGTTAGAGTTGGAGAAGTTAATTGTATCATCGATTTCAATAAAACTTCGGGAATTGTTTTCTGATACCGAATGATGAGCAAAACCATTAATTTTTTCTCTTGTGAGTCCTTATAACCGCACTGAGAGAAGGATAGGTGATTCGATAATGGATTTGAAACATAACCTACTTTTTTGGTTGCATGTGATAAGGTTCGCAATCAGATCGCTAACTGGGTTAGAGGCTTGATGCCTAGCCTGCAGAACCGTGAAGAAATGGAATAATACATAGTTGAAATGAATAATTGTTTACTTAAAATCGGACCATAAAAAATTATGACGAAGAAAGTTGAAATAAATAGATTTTATTAATAACGTATTATAATAGTGTCAGTTATAGAAAGCCGAAAAAAAATAAAAAATCAACTCAAATCAAGTTTTTTTTCGTTTTTTCCAAATAATAGTTTTTGAATAATTCGTGCAATACTGCAATGGAGAGGTTAGGGTTGCAAAAATACTTTTTTTCTGTTTTTTTTTTTTTTTTGAGAGGAGTGAGATTTTTTATGAGGAAGCAAAGACCAATGTTCTTCTACCATTTTCCAAACCTCAACAGAAATTAGGTTTGGTCTGTTAAAATGTTTTCCACGATTTTCTGTGGCTTTTATCTTCTTATCCTTACAAAATTTGAGTACAGCTCTCATTCTTTTATCTGTAATTTGATGTAATGAAAGTAAAAACTTTTTACAAGAACTTTTTTTTTGAGATCCATCATTTATGCTATAAATCCACGAATAATCCCTATTTTTTTATTTTGAAAGGTGTTTCGCACGTTTTATCTCGAAATTTTGTACACAGCTCATCAAATAAGTGTCTTGATTTTCTTTATCAGTATCACGAAATTTCTCAAATAAAGTTTTTTGAGAATGGTAAGTAAGTTTTTGACAACATTTTTTTGGGCAACAACGAGTGATCAGTTGAAATTTAATAGGAGGAACAGTTTTTGTTTTCTGAGCATTAACATAACCTTTTCCTTGAGCTCTTCACCTTTTTTTCTTGTTTCTCGCCCAATTTTCAGGATTTCCGCGTTTTTTTCCATCTTCATCTTCACCTGTGCTTTCACTAGCTGAAGAATCCATTGTTTTTCAATAAAAACCACTACAGTACTTAATAATCGTTTGATTTTTTTGGAGCTGCACTAACTTTTGAGTCGGATCGGTCGATCATATGATTGCGGCGACCGCGCAGCTTCACGTCTTGCCGGTCTCTACGTAAATGCGCGTGCGAAAAAAACCATTTAAAACACATCAAATAATTATTTTAATTTCTACCAATTCATACATTCACTTAGAATTGATCAAGGAATCCGAAAATCAGGGTTTACGCAAAAAGGACCTAAGCGCCATTAGGCCCTTGTTGCATACAACTCCTCATATACAATACACAGACTTCACATCAAGAATAATCATTCACTAACACATATTCGGAAAAAACTTCAATTTTAATGCGAATGAATAAACTTTCAAAGCTCCAACAAAAGATTTCACAATTTTAACTTACAGCATACACAAAAATTGGAATAACTGCTAATTGTGGTGTCACGACTAAATTCCCGAAAAATAATTCCCGGCGACAAAATTCCCAAAAAATAATTCCTGAAAAAAAAATTCCCAAATTAAAAATTCCTGACGACAAAATATCACTATTATTATTTAATGGGTTATTTTTTAAACAATGCGCGCGTGGGGCCCGAAGGGCCCCCGAAGAGCGCGCCATTAGCAAAGTTTATTATTATAAATTTCCACTAATTCTATCGAAATCTAAAGCGAAACGTAGCTCTGTAGCTATATAGACCTTTTGTAATACAAAAGGGTAATCCTTTATTAAATGTTAGTGGTTTTTTATACTACACTCATAGAGTTAATAAAAAAAGTGTTGTTTATCCAAAATACTTTTGTGTATCGATGTTAATAAATATTTAAATTGTCCTACTAAGTATATTTTTGTCAAAAACAATTTTTCGGGTAATTTTTTCATCGGGAATTTTTTTTTCGGGAATTTTTTCGTCCGGGAATTTTGTCGTGTAATTTTTGTACCGGGGAATTTTGTCGTCGGGATGCCACTGTATATTTGACTACTTTCTTAATTACTTAATTATTTATAAATAACCATATAATAAAATAATAATTATGACCGCTGTCTTCTGCTCAGCAGCTTGCCTCTGCTGTCCGCAGTGCACACAGTGTGAGGCCATTGGACTCTTGCGTACGCGCACCCCGACCGCACAGCTTGCTCTCATGCCTTCCTACAGGCTGCAAGAGAAACCGGATGCTCTGGGCTGATACGGAAATCCTGAACGAGAAGAAATCAGTGCTTTAAAAATTGAAATGTTTATAACTTTTTAATGCGGGAACTTTTTGGGACAATTTTTTTTTTTAAATTACTCTGGGAATCGTTGGCCATGCGTAGAATATGTATTCTAGAAAAAAAAATCATCCAAATAGTTTTTTTTTTCATGAGCGACCTAACCTAAAACCTAAATTTAAAGTATAAACATCGGAACTTTCACGGTAGTCGGTGTTAAAAATCAACTTGCCTTTAAAGGGCTACCGCCTTTTAGGATTTAGGAATATTTTATTAATCTCTCGTCTAACTCGCCATTTCTTTTCTAACCTATCTAAATAAGATGTCGCATGACCATTATAGAAATGGTGACTTTACAGAATAGGTGACCAAGGTACGCAAGATAAAAGTTGTTAGATGATAACCCAGAATTTCTATTCGCTTAGCAACTTGGAAGCTCTTTGACGATGAGTAGTACGTTGCTCTAATCATAAAAATTTTGAATGCTCAGATTACCATCAAGGTACCTGGATAGAAGCACAGAGCTCATAAACTTCAAATGAGATAAAATATCTCATAAGTAAGTTTGACAAGTACGATAAGGTATAAATTAAAATTCAATTGAATTAACATCAGTCCAAAATAAGCAAATTCTCAAATGTCAACAATAAGTTGATTAAGATTTTTATTAGTTTTATACAATACTTATTGAAGGTTGTAAACAAGTCTTACTGTAAATAAGCAATCAAGGTTATGTTCAGTCATGTGTCTTGACTAATCAAAACAATGAGAGTAAATATTGTGTTGAGTCACAATAGTGCTTAAGAAAGTTTGACAAGTTTCAGTACAGTTAATTAAATATTAAAATTTTAGAAATATTCACAAAACATTTTTGCAGATCAATGCCGTATGGAAAAATAAAACTCCTGCAGAACAAAGCCGTATAAAATGAGACTTTTGAAAATCAACCAAAGGTTGACTCCAAATTTCTAGACCATTTACGGTTATTTGAAGGAAAAAAGTGGAGGATTGGTAAGGAAAAACAACCTGATCTTAGTCTGCACTGGAATTTGTGTGACGCAGCAGCAGAAGCCTATGCAAAGGTGGTGATCGGCGCTACTGCTCTTCAGACGAGCCACCATACCACGTTCCTTAGGCTTGTCTATGCGATGTCACCAGCGCTGTTAGACGTTCCATAGAAAGGGGCTGTGGACCTCCTTCTTCAACGTAATATTCAACTGCAACATAATTATTCTTTAGGCGCCTTTTCTTTATTAATATTTGGCTTGAAGCCAACCAAATTGTTTGGGATTGGTAATTTAAATAAATTGCACTTGAGTGGGTGAAAATTAATGATTATATTCTAACTTGATAATTACAACTTTCAATTAATATTATTGAATATAAGCACTCAAATGTTAATTAACGATTCGAAATTATAAATAACAAGTTTAAAAGTAATTTTAGAAATACATACAGCCGTAGCAAGTCTTTAGTTTTAACTGAGAGGCTATGCGTCCAGCATAACGAGCAAGACGCCACTGATCTCTCGCGGCGGCGTGGCAGCAGCAGCAGCGTGCAGCGCTCCGCTAGCCTCTCAGTGAACACGCCAGGGCTGTCTTTGAACTGGTGCACGGATTCTCAGCAATCATGATAATTGATGGGTTGCATCAGAAGTGATATTAATTTACACTGACCCATTCATACAAAAATCTCAAATTTATGCCAGAGTGAATCAATGACGAAGTAATAATATCATAAAGTGATATCAATGTAAGTGATCCATTTAACTAAAGCTAGTGCAAATAAAATTATCTACTTTAAATACACATATTGACACACACATATACTATGTACCCACCTTCGGGGGGGGGGGGGGGGTACTTTTTTAATAAGTTAAATTATTTACATTTTTTTTACTTTAAAAAATAAATAATGTAAAAATGCGTTTTAATAATCAATCCTTGTGATATCTGTTCCGGTGAAGATCACTTGTTAAAGTAATTTACATTGCTTATTCAAATTCAAATTAGAATAATATATAAACATTATACATAGTGGAAATTTTGTTTTGGGCTAATTTTTAAGATTCTCTTAATTTCAAAAACTACTTGAGTCTCTATTGAAACATCCCAAGACTCAATTGAGGGATTATATTAAAATTTACCTTTTTCGATGATATCTCTTTGGAAATGTTTGGTATTTAAAAAAAAAGTAGCTGTTTTGGCCAATTTTGATCAGATTGATATGTAATTAATATCAAAGTCATGATTGTATTTTTTGACTACTGTTCTTAGTTTTCTCTGATTCGGTTTAAAAAAAAAAAAGTATTTTTTAAATAATTTCAACCAAAGTCGTATGGAAATCAAGAAATTTCTTCTTTTTCATTAAGTCGAATCTCAGAACACGTAGCTCATCTCTTCGACACTTGTGCTCTCTTTTGCTTGTGCCTTTATTAGGAGTTAATAAAGTTAAACTTATATTAATTCAGTGCATCACCCATTCAATTCTTCAATACAAATTGCTCATACTTCAGGAACTAGCAGGAATAACCTACTCGCTGTCGTATCTATTAACTACTACTACTACTACTACTACTACACCAGAAATTTATGAGATGACTAAAGTTTGTATTTCTATTGTACAGTCAGAACAAACTCTAGGAAGTTCTTTGGACCTGGTACATTAAAACACATTATTTTCCACAGCACTGGTTACTATACAAGACTCTTCTGGTAGAACTATTAAAGCAAGAGTACTACTTGACACCAGCGCAGAGGACTCTTTTCTCTAGAAGCATCTTGTACAGTTGCTGAGACTCCGCAAACAGCGTACCGATATAGTCTGCTCAGGATTGATTGGCACAAGAACAACTGACGCTCGCTCTAGAGTAAAGGCCTTGCCGAGAGCAGATTCAAGCTTGGGTTTCAAATGACAGTTTTCAGCTTATGTTCTTGAGAAAGTAGCTTCGGATACTCCACACGTCAGACATAGTCAACAAGTGACTGGACACATGTACATCACCTCCACTTGGTAGATCCCAAATTTAACTTACCTGGTCGGGTAGATGTAGATGCTATACTAAGTACCAGCGTGGTTGCAGAGATTCTGCTGGGAGAGATAAGGAAATAATCACCATATCAACTTACAGCAATAAACACAGCTTTTGGTTAGGTTATTCTTGGCTCAGGCTCATCGACTTTTTCCAAGCTAGTACTGCACATCAGTACCTCTTAAGACATTTCAAATAAAACACTGTTGAGACTTTGGGTATTAGAAGAGCTTCCCTTCAAGAAGCATTTCTCTCTGAAGGAAGAGGTATGCCTTCAGCATTTTGAGGATACGTAAACCAGGAATAAAAATGGTCGATTTTTTGTGCGCCTACTATTTAAGGAGCCTCCGGATTTACCAAATTCAAAAAGAATCGTTGAGGTATGCTTGTGTCATACGCTTAGAGGCTTCACAAAGGATCCAGGTCTGTAAGGATTGTAATGATGTATTTCGTTGAAAAAGGGCCTCCCTTAAATGGTCAAGAGAGTTTTTCCGGGCCCTCCCATTACAAGAAAATTCACTTTCCAAAATTTAGGGGAAAACTCTCTTTAAATCCTGGGGGTTAGGGTTCCCACGGAAAAACCATCTGGGACTGGCTGGTGAAACTGAAAGGAAAAATAAATTTTTTTTTTCTTGTAGGATTTGGTTTGAATTGTTTATTCTTGTCTACAAAATCAGAGTCTACAAGTTTATACAAAAATAAATAATATTTTTTTTTTTAAACAAAGAATAAAAAAAAAGAATTATAACAAAGAAACAAAATGGCGGAGAACGACGCCACGCGAAAATCCTTTTTTTTTATTAATTTTAAATCTCTACAGAGATTTATTTAAACAGATTTCGGTACATTACAATACATTATTAATTTCATTGATTCTTCATCTGGTAAGGCGTAGAGGCTGTCCAAGTTCCATAAGTTCTTGATGGTGAACGATAATGGGTGAAATGTCTTTTTACCTTATCAGCTGTGATCAGAACAATTTTTTTGATGAACAATGGTCCACCTATCAGCGGCCATCTCCTGTTATCTTCCGAGTAAGCCATTGTTCAATCAAAGAATTAGGATTGTATGATGCAGTGATAGGTTCAGTATTTGGTTCAATAATTGGTTCAGTATTTTGGTACTGGTCACAGATCTTTTCACCATGTTCTCGATTAGACTCATAGGATACAACAAGCACGCTTTCTTGCCTAACCAGACTCCTAGTAAAGATCCAGTTTAAAACGTCTGACATCGTACTTGCAGACCATAGGAACCAAGCAGACCAAGCGCTACGACGGAACACTAAGGAAAATTCGAGCGCACGGGGAATCGATCCAGCGACACTCGGCGACGCATGTTGTATCAGCCGGCTAAGGTATAAGCATTAACCGACTTAGCCAACGATGCGACACGCGAAAATCCTAATTGATTTCAGTAATAACAAAAAGAAAAGAATGAACGCAATTAAATTCCCATTCACCGCTCACAAAGAAAAAAAAACATGCGAAAAAAAAAAAAAATTAATATCTTATCATATATTAAAGTTAATACCTAATCTCTTTGATCCAAAATGGCCTTATTTGAGATTAGAGCTTAGCGGATTGTATAAAAATTTAGGTAAAATTACCGCGATCGCGAGGGAGTGGGAAAAGGGAAGAGTTGGGTGTTTTAAGCCCAACACTGTGTAGTTTTATGCTGCCCTTAAACTATACTTTATTAATTTATTAACACTATATACAAACAAGGAGAGGGAGCTCGCCGTTTTGGCCGAGAGTCTCTCTACCTCGGTGAAACGTCGCGGATAAGCGGGCGATCTCGCGACGGTGGGTTCGAGTCCCGTGACGCGTGGTTGCGGCATCATGGTTGCAACACGACTGGTGCGGACGGAAACTGGTTGGTCCGAACAGCTCGGGCGTCGGTCGCTCGAATGACCAATTCCGTGGTGAAAAAAGACGGTTAATTTTGAACAGGCCTCTTTATTAAATCTCTTTTTTTTTTTTTTATTCCTATTTTCCAACTTGCTAGTTACTCGCAAACAACCCAAATCTTTCTGAAATAATTAGATGAGCTAGCTGAAAGAAAAAGGAAAAACAAAAAAAAAACTCGGGAAAAATATCTACAAATGTTGCAAAGAAAGAACAAAGAAAAGAACTTAGAAAAATAGCACTCTTCAAAAAAAACACTACCTCACTCTACAACTGCCAAGACCAGAGTGACGCTCCTCGCGTCTTGCAAATCTTCACTTCCTTCTTCTTCGTTCTCAAAATCCCCACGTGGCCAATAAAAATAATTTTATAACTTTAGCATCCATCCACACCGGCAGTATAATACAACTTCCACCAATCACACTGACTCCAATAATACCATCCAATCACGTTCTCTTAAATAAATTTCCGGTGGCGATCGACACGCCATTACATACGCCTTATACAGTGCGCGAAATTACAAAAAAAAATCTACCGTGCACGAAGTACTTAAATTATAAAATAACTATAGCTTAAACACAAACTCGTTGTCTCTCTCTCTCACCTACGTTCGCACACGTAGACCACTCATAGTGAATTCGCGTCAATCTTGTACTTTATTCAATGTGCGCGCATGCGCCTGCAGACGAAGCCAGCTTATACTCAGCGTTGTCTGCAGACACGTGCTGTGCACCTCCTCCATCGCCGGAGACTCCTGGACGGAGAGTCGGGACCTGCGTGGTGTGTTAGTTTAGTGTAAGTGCGCAACCCGGGCCAGGCAAGCGCTCCTGGGTGTGTGTCATGTGGGTGTGTATGTGTGTACGGTGCGCAAGTTGTAGGTGCGCGTTGCTACATCAGCAGCTAGCCGGCGGTGGCAGCCACCATGTGGTTGACCTCAACAATATGACCTGGTAAAGGAAAACAGAAGAAAAATAAACAAATTCTGTTGTTTCCCAGGTGACTCAACATTGCCAGGTAAGAGAGAAAAAAAATTCGATCATGACGAGGGATTCACTCCCTCGCAACTCCCCCTGGCCAAGCCAAAACATACCCGTTATGTTTCGCTTACCAATGAACCTGCAATGACCAGTCACCTCTGGAAACAAATAACTAACATAGATCGTCCTATACTCACTGTTCGGTTTCCTTGATTTGGTTTCATAATTATCTACAGTCCAGTCTACAGTTTTAATCATGTCTACACGAAAAAAAAGTCTACAAAAAAAAACGAAAAAAAAAAAAAAAAAAAAAAATTTAATTAAAGTCTACAAATCGAATCATTGCGACAAGGTGGTCTTGGGAATGACCAGACTCGAACCCCGAGCAACACGCCTAACGGCTCCCTGTCCAACGGGAACCTGTACGTCCTCGTTCGTCGTCATGGTCGTCATGGTCGTTGAGGTCGTCGAGGTCGTCGGATCTCTCCCCTCGTTAGTATCACCAGGAGAGAGGAACGAGGTAACGAACGGTAGGGAAGACGATCGTTCTCCCCAGAGACGTAGTCCTCCATGGTTAGATGTCAGCGGAGTTGCAATAGTTTTTGAATTTTGATGACTTGAAAAGCAGATTGAGGATCAATAATAATAAGTTAGATTAAAATAAGTTAATTTATAAATATTATTGTTCCTCAAAAATTGTTTTTTAATATTATTTAAATATCAATCAATGCTAAGCAAAAAATTTTATTTATCTATGGCTATTTACCTGTTGGAACAATTCGATACAAGCTTTTTATTTACAACAGGTAAATAGCCGTAGATAATTAAAATTTTTTGCTTAACATGTTAAAAAAGGTTCAAAATAAAAGAATTATTTCATGATAGTATAGTTATACAATTTAAAAAATTAGCTAGTGCACTTTGAATCCAAACAATATAGTTCACATGGTCAAGTGTTCACTTGCAAATTGATTAAGGGGAGACCAGGGTCTAGCGGTATTAAAAAAAAGCACTTTTTTGTCGATTTTTAAAAGCGAATCAGTTAAAGTCAGATTATTAAAACATAAAGTTCATTGTTAAGTAACATTTGATGAAGGTTCTGTAAAATTTTCAAGGTAAAATATAAAGATTTAAGTCCGTGGCAGCCGATTTCCAGAGACATCTTAAAAAAAGGTGCTGCACTGGGACCGCTCTCACTCGCGACTGGGTTGTCTGTTACAAAAAAATAAAAAAGACTTAGTTAAAGAATAGTATTTTCTCCAGGTTGACGGTTTTTTTTTTTTATTTTATCAATTTTTACAGGTTTTATGGTTATTTGAAGCAAAAACATCAATTTTGACCCTGAAATTTCGCGATTTTAAGTCGTTATTTTGTGAAAAAAAAAAAATTAGAAAAAAACTCCGTCAACCCGGGGCGGGCATTTGATGCAAAGAAGGTGTGCACCAACTTTGATAATGATCGGAGCAGTATTTTTTGAGTTATTGCGGTCACCATATTTAAAAAAAGTAGTTTCGAGAAAAACGCGTTTAAAGTTAAAAAGCTCGGCCCTGCTGCGCTAGAAGGTCTTCCGCTTACAGCTCTACTGTAGCTCGGCTTTTGCTCCAATCGACTTGAAATTTTAACACAGCAGTCTTAAGACGCTGTTGTATAAGAAAAAAAAAAAAAAAAAAAAAATTCGATTTTTTGAAAATGCTTTGACCCCTTCCCCCCTTAAATTGTATAACTATGTAATAGAAAAAAAAAAAAAAAAACACATTTTGGTTTTTCATTTCAACAACAGCCCAAAACAAAATATTTTAATAATCTCACTGCATCCTCATTGGAATAAATTTAACAAGCAAATTCTATGATTGAGCAAACAACTCAAACAATTTTATTTTAAATTAGTTTTTTTATTCACTGTCAAAATAATGGCAGTAAATATAAGAATGAAATAGAAAAATATTTCATTCTTATACTTAAGTTTCAAATATCGATTGCCCGTGCGAAGAAAAACCTTACCCCGAAATCTACCGTGAAGAAAGTAACAATGGAGGTGTTTTTAACCAATAACATGTCTCTAAAAGATTTGAATAAATATTTTAACTGAGGAAAAAAATTTTAAAATCACTTTTACTACCAATTCGTTGATACATTATAATAAAAAAAAATTTCTTGACATAGCCACGAATAAAATGACTCTTAAGTTTTCAGCTTATAAAAATCACAAGAGTTATTTTATTCGCGGCTGGCGGGTTGGAAAATATTTTTTTATTATAATATATCAACAGATTGATAACAAATATTATTTAAAAATTTTTTCCTCGGCTAAAATAATAAATAAATTAGTCTTTGAGAGACATTTTATTGGTCAAAAGTAGCCCTGTCGTTATTTTTTTCGTGGCAGATTTTGATCCAAGGTTTTTCTTCGCACAGGCAATCAATATTTATATTGCAATGATTAATAATATTATAATAAGTAAAAAAATTTCTTCACAAAGATTAATTTAATATTGATTTTTTAGCTTATCAAGTAAGGATTGGTATTTAAATAATATTAAAAAATAATTTTAGTGGAATAATAATATTTATAAATTAATTTATTTTAATTTAACTTATTATTGATCCTCAATCTGCTTTTAAGTTATCAAAATTCAAAAATTATTATTTCGTGAAAGTATTTTACATCATGTAGACGTTTTATACGTCAAAAATGTTTTGTCAACGTAAAAAATTTTTTGCTGACGAAAAATTTTTTTCGTCGACAAAAAGTTTCGTCCGTCATGAAAAGGGGAAATATAATCCCACCCCTGGTCCGGGATCTTGTCCCAAGGAATAGCTAAGTCCATGGGGGTGTTGGAAGGTGGCGCCTCCTCTACAAATTGAAGGGACTCCGCTCCTTCTGGCCAAACCCGGCCCGTGTTCCGTGGCTCATAAGCCACCAGCTCTTCTTCAGCGGCACGGCTCTCGGCCAATGAGTCAAATCCCCCATCTGTCTCGGCGACCACCTCGTCAATGATCTGCCACGGTCCCTGATCCTCTTCCTGCGAGAGGAGAACTTCCACCCCGTGGATCACTTCATTAAACGTCGGTGTCTCTCTGCTCTCGTCCAGGGAGAGGGTGCCAAGGTCCACTGGCAGCTCTCTCGACGGGGCAATCACCGCCTGTACCGGGGTCTCTTCACCCTCAGGGGCCTGTCGCTTCTCCGATGGCAAGGAGGCCAAACATTCCTCGGCTACGAGCTCATCCAACAGCTCGTAGTAGTTATCCTCCACGAACATGTTGGTGAGCTCCTCTGGCCAATCTTCCGACGGTTTCACCATCTCAGCTATCCTATTAAATAAATTTAGAAACAAATAAGAAAAATAAGTCTACAGTTAATTATGAGCCTTCCTGTTCCAGACTACACAGGACAGAACAGTCTACTACTTTACATACTTATCTTTAACCTAAAAAAAAATTTTCGTTAACCAGACGACACAAGATTAGTCAACACATACCTGAAAAAGAAAAAAATGTGATAAAATGACATTATTTGTTCCTTGGCTTCAGATATTTCTTCAACCGATTCATGTGGATCATGCTGTTAGCCTTGGGTCCAACTCCCTCCAACCAATAAGTCACTGGAGGTTCAAATTTAGAAATTTTGAAAGGTCCGTCCCACTTTTGTGCTAATTTCCCGGACCTTCCTTTTGCTGCGCTTGATAAAGTTTTAATTCATCTCCATACTAAATCTCCGACCTTAAATGTCACCTGTCTACGACCTTTGTTGTATGCCCTTGTTTGTGTTTCCCTAGACTCGTCTTATTGTCTAGCCACTAGGTCCCTCAAAGTATCCAACCTCTTCATACGATCTATCCATATCTCTGGATTCATCTCTAGCTTAGGGCCTCTCTCTTCCAGTTCCCATCGAAGACTTTTTACGGGCTGAGGTTGTCTACCAAAGTTTAGATACGCTGGGGAAACCTTCGTTGAGCTTTGTATCGCCGTATTCACCGCGTGCCTGAACTCATGTAAGTGTTGGTCCCAAGTTCGATGATCGTGTCCCACAAAGGTAGCGACCAGGACCTTGAGTGTCCTATTGCTTCTTTCTACCGGATTTGACTGCGGGTGATATGGGGGTATCTCTTTCGATACCAAATTCTTTCAGGAGTTTGTCAAGATCTTCATTTTGAAACTCTTTACCATTGTCCGTCAAAAAGAAATCGGGGGTTTTCCAACGGAACAAGATCAATTCTTCAAACGCCCGTGATATGCTCTTTCCTGTAGCAGTACGCAGGGGTTTTAGCTCGACCCATCGTGTAAATAGATCATGTAACACTAAGATATATTTTTTTTGAGTTTTGCTCATAGGAAACTCCATCAGGTCGGCTGAAACCATTGCTCAAGGCCTTTCCACAATGCGTTTTCCCATTAGCCCTTGTAGTCCCATTAGGGAGACCTTGTACCACTGACAGATTTCGCATTCATAGATATAGTTCTAAACATCGTGCCAAATGCCTGGCCAGTAGTATTTTCTGGCAACCCTGTTGTAGGTCTTATTTCGGCCCAGATGTCCTGCAGACGTTAAACAGTGGGCATCGTGAAGAATCCTTTCTCTTTGATCCGTTGGGATTACTAATTTCCAGCCTTCTTCATTGTTCAACACTGGATCCAACAACTTATCTCTATGGAAACAATAAAGTAATTCGCCGTCTATCTTCCATTCTTTATATTTGTTTGGATACTGTCTGACCTTTTCCAATTTCTTGACATATCACGGATCTACACTCTCTACAATTTCCCCTACCTCGTCTACATCATAACTCCTTGATAACCAATCAGGCAAGTAGTGATTAACACCTTTGTGATGGACGATCGTAAAATCCCATTGCTGCAAAAACAAGGCCCACCTTGCCAGTCTACCAATTGGATCCTTCAGATTTCTCAGTTACTTCAAAGCACTGTGATCGGTTATTACCGTAAAATGTGTACCTTCAATGTACGGTCTGAACTTCTCAATACCAAATTTAACAGCCACCATTTCCTTCTCTGACACTGTATAGTTTTTCTCATGAGTCTTCAACATGTGGCTAGCAAAACAAATGGGATGTAGACCATCTTCAAAGTCTTGGGTTAAAACTGCCCCAATTGAATCTCTACTGGCATCGGTTTGGACCGTGAATAGTAGCGTGAAATCTGGTCTCGCTAACACTGGAGCTTCTGTGAGTGCCTTTTTCAGAGTGTCAAAGGCTTCTTGTTCTTCAATTCCCCACTTCCAAGAGAATTTCTTCGACATCAGTCGGGCCAGCGGAATTTTGATCTCCGACTCATGTTCTATGAATCTACCGTACCAGTTAATGACGCCGAGGAAACTTCTCAAATCTTTGATCCCCTTTGGTGCAGGAATCCTCAAAATAGGTTCTACTTTTTCTGGACCATGTCTCAACCCATCCGCATCCAGCAAATAACCTAAAAATTTCACTCGAGAATAACGAAACTCATATTTCTTTGCGTTTACCACCGAACCAGGTTCTGTCAATCTCCTCAGCATAAACTCAACCCAACGCAGCAATTCCAAAAAGGTTAGGGCAATGATGATAATATCATCTAAATAGGCAAACACATTTGGTTCAACATCCGGGCCAAATAATGCATCTATCAGTCTTAGGAAAGTTCTTGGGGAATTTGAAAGACCAAAAGGTATACGCAAAAATTCGAACAATCCTTTTCTCAGAACTGCAAAAGCTGTATACTTGCGACTTGAGGGATCCTTGGGAATTTGGAAATAAGCTTGTTTTAAATCTATCTTATATATATACATAGCTTTCTGCAGTTTGTCTACACCGTGTCTACACTGGGTAAGGCATACGCGTCCTTGCGAGATACCTCATTTACATCTCTGTAATCTATGCAAAACCTGTAATCTCCGTCACCTTTTTTATGATGCCAGGTGCACTTCTCCACTCACTATTCGATGGTTAAATGATTTCTGTCTTCAACATTTTGTCGACTTCTCGACGAGCCATCTCTTCCATAGCCGGTGACATTCTTCGATGAGCATGACGTACTGGCACTGCGCCTTCTGTCAGTTCTATCCGATGCAGTGTGAGAGTAGTGAACCCTTGAAATTCTTCGGGTCGTGGCAAAATTTTCTTGGCTAGGTCTTCAATCTGTTGTTTCTCTTCCTCCGTGATTTCAACCAGACCTGCGCATTCTGTCAGTATCTCTGCCACAATTTCGATCCACCGTTTTTCTTCTGATGTTTCCTTCACCGCTGCACATTCTGCAATTAGAGTTTCACCGCTCTCTCCATCAGCTTTCGTAAATCTGTGACAAATCCCACTAGAACCACTCTTCCATGAACCCTCCGCATAATCACAACAAATTTCAAATGCTTGAATAAAATCTTGGCCCAAAATGATGCCATTGGAGATATATTTCACCGCTCTGGGTGAAATTTTCTCAATTCTGCCATCTATATTGATATTTAGGTCTCATTGACCTAATACCGTAAGATAATCATTAACCACCTGTTTGAGATTCGTAGCACATGGTTTTAGTTTGCTTTGAAAAAGTTTTGCTATTGGTTCTCCCACAATGGACACCGTGGCACCAGTGTCATGTAGTGCTTGAAAGGGTTTACCGTCTAGTAAAACTGTGAAGAAAAATCTGTTGTTTCTCACCAATCCAGTAACTTCATCTTCCACTTCTTCAACTGGGCTCCGCACAGTTCCACCTCCCCACCCCTACCTTGACGTGAACAAGTCTGACAACCTTCAGCTTGTTCACTCAACTTTTCAGTGGGGCTTTTGTAAAACTTTCGCTTTGGAGTACAGACGATTTGTTCCACAAATTTCTGCATAGCAACATTTATCTCCATAAGCTTTTCTTCACTTATATCTTCCCCACTAGCCAACCGTTTCACTATCTCTTCTACCTCTTCCTCATTAACCTCTACCTCACCTCCTCTCACCTCGTCTACTTCCTCCAACTCACCCATCTGTCTACACTCATTGTCGATTTCACCATTATTTTCACCAGCTTTTTCACCTATAGTTACTCTTGTTTAGTTTACTCTGTCACTATTATTCTTGTTTACCTCTCAGTCTACAATTTCTATAGGATTTTCACAAAATTTTTCACTCTTGGTTACTTCTGCTTCTGTTACTTAAATTATATGATTACTTTCTTTCCGCATTTGTGTTTTCTCTTCTTCCTTCAACCGTGGTCCATTGCGTTTGGAATAGTTCCTGTTTTCTAAGCATTAACGTTATTCACCACCGTCCACACATCCCATTTCTCACTCTCATCCCTTTCATTTTCTGTCTCCATATACTCCTCTACATTCTCACTTCCCTCCTGATCTGTATAATCTTCCTCTATCATTTCCTGTACTTGTTGTTCCTCAACCATCTCTCTGTCTATTTCAACTTTATCGTCTACTGTTGCTGTGGCCCCTGTTTGTTGGTTGGGAGTGTTAGGCCACCCAACGCTCCCTCCTTCCCATTTCCCAGCATTGTTAAGGAGGTTACTACCTTACTGCACTCGTCAAGTCAAAGTTAGGCTAGTTCGCTCAGTTGGAGTGAGAGGTAATGTGTAACAGAGCGTGATCAGCTGTTTCGCGCGCACAACCTAGCAGGCTTACTTTGAACTTACTTCAGTGAAAAATAATCGATAGTTAGATCAAGAATTATTAAAAAATACTTTTATTATGAATCCAAAAGTGTGATAAATGTTCATTAACAATGAATTTTTCGTTAAAAAAGATATTTGAAAGATTTTATGCGAAGACCTCTACCATAGCAGACAGCTGCGCGCGCAACAGCTGAAGAGACATGTTGCTGATAAAATCGGGATTTTCGTAGTTTTTAGTTATTGCCGTATTTTTTTCTCTGCAAATAACCCATTAAATTTTATGTGAAAAATATAATTGTATTCAGTGAATACTGCTTCTTACTAGTGATTTTTTTTATTAAAAACTCCCTTATAGAAATGTTTTGAAACATTAGTCAAAGTGTAAAAAATGTGATTTTCCCAAAAACCACCGTGTAAAAAGATCCAAAAATTTATTTATTCATATTTTGTAAAATATCCCATGAATTGCTTGAAAAAATTTAGCTGTGAACTTGTATCTTATTTATGAAACTTTCTGTGAGGTTTCATTAAAATCCCCCTCGTAATTCATTTTGGGTAGTAACGTTACTAAACAAAAAAAAATTTTAACTGTCTGTAATCCTTTCCACAAAAAAAAATTTCTTCACTTTTTACAATCTTCTTCAACAAAAAAAAAATTCACTGTCTACAATTATTCTTGAACCTGGAAAAAAAATTTCACTGAAAAAAAAAATTCACTTTCTACAGGAAACTCACTGTCTACAGTTATTCTTAAATCTGAAAGAAAATTAATTTTGATAAAAAAAAATAGTAAAAAAGTTGGCTAATTCTTTTCATAAAAAAAAAAAATTCACTTTCTATGAAAAATTCACTGTTTACAGTTATTCTGGAATCTAAAAGAAAATTAATTTTGATAAAAAAAAAAAAAAAAAAAATTGACTGTAATTCTTTTTAACAAAAAAAAAATTCACTTTCTATAAAAAGTTCACTATCTATAGTTATTCTTAAATCTGAAAGAAAATTAGTTTTGATAAAAAAAAAAAAATTCACTGTCTAATTCTTTTCAACAAAAAAAAATTCACCTTCTATAAAAAAAAAAAAATCACTGTCTACAATTATTCTTGAATCTGAAAGAAAATTAATATTGATAAAAAAAAAATTTCGCTGTCTGTAATCCTTTTCAACAAGTTATTATTATTCAAAAATACCAAAAAATCTTGCTGAAACCTAAATCTGAATCTTATCCAGAAAACAAATAACAACAACAAAAATTTAGTTGGACACTAGCCAACATAAAATTATATCAATTTTCCCATATCCATCACCAGTAGGTTAATAACCACAAATTTTCATTCATCAGTCTCTCAGTAATTCCATACATAAAAACCAAAAAATTAAATTTTTAAATTTCACTTTGAAAATTTTATACGTCCCTGACTCCGAAAATTATTCTAAGTTCTCACTACTTTCCAACAAAACTTCTAAGCTCCCTCTTTATTTTATTTTTTCTAAAATAACTCCTTACTCCATCCACCAATCAAAAGTCTACAGTAAGAGAAAAAAATAAAAAATAAAAATAAAAAACTTCTCCCTTCAACCAGCTGTCCGTGGGTTAATTTTTAATCAAAAAATCAACTGAAAAATCAATTTGTTCGGGCGCCATTTGTAATGGTGTATTTCGTTGAAAAAGAGCCAAAAAAGGGACCAACGGTGAGCACCTACAACACAAAAACAAAACAGATAGGTAAAGGTTTATGTTACACGTGAGGAAAGTCAGGACACAAACAACGGGATAGCACAAACAGCCGGATATATTGGTAATTTGAATGATTGTTGTGAGATTGAATGGAATGAAATTTTTACTAATGTTACAAAATTAACAGCAAAAGAAAAGTGGCATCGTGCGCTAGGTCACTGAAATTTTTAATTCTTAGAAAAAATAGTGAGGAACAAATGCTTGATGGTCTGCTTGATTTTTTGGAAAAAAAAACATGAAATGCGTGATGAGTATCGAAAGTAAAATGACCAACGAGCTATTTGAAAATAATAGTACAAAATCGAAAAACGTAAACGAAATAATTCATACAGATTTAAATGGCCCACACCATGATAGTGGTCTACAAAGAAGAAAAATACTTTCTAACATTTATTGATGACTATAGTAACTTTGCGCGTATTTATTGTTGAAAACACAAATCAGAAACGGCTGAAATTTTGAAAAGTCATATAAGTTTTGCTGAAAATCAAATCGGAAAACCAGTTAAGGTAGTACCGCTCTTACTAGAAATCGATATTCTAAAAATCTGAAATTTGAGGGACTAAAAAGAAATACTAAAAAGTGATACTGTTCATTTCTCAGGAGCTGGGGTTGGTTTATAATCAAGATATTAATGATTTTAATTATGTGATTATTACTGGGGAGAAGTCAGTTCTAGTAAAATTTTTATGAAATGGCACATGTCATCTTCTTGAAAATATTTTTACAATAATTATTGGTATAAAAGAGTTGAGAAATTAAAATTAATTCAAAGGTTCATTGGTTTTAACTCAAGAAAAAAATTATTTATTTCATTTTGTAACAAGGATAAAATTATAAATAATTAGTTGGGCGCAACTCTTGCTTCTTGCCCTTTTCTTGACCTACAGCTAGCCAGAGCTGTATCACCCTGCACAGTGTGCATATGAATACTTTTCGTATACACATTCTTGTGTCAATTTTTTTGTAATCAGCAAATAAGAGGTTATCGTAATCGTCTGCTTATTTAAAAGCCTTATTATTTGTGCTCTGTCAATAAAAATAATTTATAGTTAACGATTTTTTAATAAAAACAATCATAGTATTCAATAATAAATTGATGAAATAGTAGTGTTTTTTTTTTTCAATTTTCAAAACAGAAAAACTTTTAAATTAACGAATAAGTTAAACATTATAAATTATGTAATATAATAAAACATGAAATGAAATGATTTTTTTTTTTAGAATAATAATGTAAAATATATATTTAATATGATAAATTATGATTTTTGGCATCAAAATGATCAAAAATACGTTTTATCACTCTGGAACATTTAGTGACTCTCAATTTCCCTTGATCATCAACTCCTAAAATTTCTTGTATTCCTAAAATTTTTTTTTCACTGTACATTTTTTCAAGCATTTCATAGGTAAGGCTAGCAGCAACAATTTTCTTTCTTGTTTCTCCTGAAGTACACTGATTCAACGCTGCTAAGTTTTTCAAACCGACTGGTAATTTTGTTTGAATTCTCTCTGTTCTTCAATGCTGGCCCATGTTAAACAAGATCTTATAATTTTAAAACTGGACACATTCAATTTTTTAATTATTTTTTCCAAAATAATGATGTCATGTATAGCTTTGTGTGATCCATTTGCATCAATTTGCAAGCTTTGAGCAATAAATTCTTGCTTGTTCTTTCCTTTTTTTGTTACCAGCAATTTTTGCAAATATTGGCAAAGTATCACAAAATCCCTCTACATCTGATTTAAATTGCTGGTTCATAGAAAATATTTCAATAGCTCTCATGAAATTAGGGTGGCCAAACTTGAGACAATCATGTGCTGTTAGTACACCTTTCCTTTGAAAGCTATGTAAAAACTGATAGAGAGCAATCATGACATCTTGAAGAGAAACCGATACAACTTCTATGCCATCATATTGCAGAGATCTATTTATGAACTTCAGTTTGTTAGTTTCTCTGACTTTTTCAGTTATTGTTATTGTTGGCGTTTTATAAATTCCAAACTTATAATCTTTATATTGAGCCGCTATCTGTAAAATGTCTTAGTTTGTATGAAAAGAACCTGTTTCTAAATCAAACAGCACAATTATGGGAGAGTCGTCACTCAATTTTTCCATTATAGCTGGAACATCATTACTAGTGAGAAGCCCCGTATTGCTTTGATATTGATTCCTTCAGACGTCTCAGTTTGATATCTCAGTCCAGCTTTTTTTTTCTAAACACCACCTTTTAGCCAGAATACTTAAATGTGCAGCTCGTATTCTTTGAGAACGATGATACATGGCTTCAGCATGCTTGATTGTATTTTTACCAGGAGATAAAAGTAAATTTTTGTTTCACTGAACAAAGTACTCATGCCCATAATTTTTTTTATTGATTGCACGAGCACTGCGTTAGCTGCTTGAAACAGTCAACCCATTTAAGCGGCATTTAGAAGCAGAGCTAGCAGTAACTGCATTTAAGCTTTCATTTGGATTAGTGGATATTGTGGCAGCAAGTTCTGCTGATTTTCTAGCCAAAGTATAGAATAAAAACTGAAATTCATCAAATAGCTCAATATACGTAAAGCCTTCATCAATCACTGAATGTTTGTAGTTTTCAGGGTCTTTTCGGTACACATACCAAACTCCACAATCATCGTGCTTATTGAAACAATGTAACGGTATATTTTTTAAAGAAGCAGGTAAAATTTCATGATGTCCATAACATTGACTTATGCTGAAACCAAAACACTTTTGTAAGTATGTAATTTCTTTGCCATTCAGTTCTTTTTATTTGTTTTCAATTCTGTATAACTCGTTCACTACTCCTTTTTTTTTTTTTTTTTATGGAGTTGGAGAATGCACTTACGCACCCCCAGGTGTCAAAGACACCCGTTGTGTGGGGCTCCTTGATACCCACTAAACACCCATCTTCTTTATCCCCGCCCAGCCCGGAACTGCTTCTTCAGCATTACTTCTTGGCTGTGCATATTGTCTGCGTTGATGCTTCCCACCTCGGCCTTTATCGTCTCTCGCTCCACCCGCCATTTCTCGCAACTGAAGAAAGTGTGGTCTGCGTCGTCACGCAATATATACACCAAGGGTCCGCGATCTTACCGTGTCTATGAAGACACCTCCGGAAATAACCTTACCTGGATAGAAACTGGGTGAGGTAGAAATCGACCTCGCCCCAGTCTCGCTCAACCCACGATTTTGGATCCTGGATAAGTCGCTTCGTCCAGCCTGCAACGTTGTTGTCTGCCTGCCATCTCTACCACCTAGAAAAAGTAAGTTCTCGCTTTCTCACCGCTGCCTCCTCTCTAGGAACTTGAGGGTCGCTGTAATGGATCCTCCTCCTTTCGTCAGCCAGCAGGTCGCGGGGGGGGGGGGGGGGGGCAATGACGAGGACTGCCTCCGCAGAGACCGTCCTATAGGCTGAAACTATCCTAAGTGCTCCCCTGCGCTGTACGCTCGCCAAAATCTTTGAGTACTTCCGCTTCCTCAGGGCTGGTGCCCGTATTTCTGCACCGTAAAGCATGATGGAATGCGTGGTAGCCATCAAGAGCCTCCGCTTGCTCGGACTAGGTCCCTTAACGTTGGCCATCAGGTGACTGAGCATTCCAACACGTTCGGTTTGCGACCTCGCTAACATGCCTCCAGTAGAACGGTTTCGTGTCCAAAGTCACCCCTAGATACTTTGCTGCCTCCCTGGTAACGACTTGAACCAGCCTTGCGTCCATCGGGACGATCGTGTCGATCTTCGTGTGCCTCGTCAAAACCACTATCTCGGTCTTCTGCAACGCTAGCTCCAGACTATGAGACCGCATCCATTTACACACCATCGCCATCACTTCCCGCAAAATGGCTCAGACTCTGTTGACATCCTGTGCCTCTATGACAATTGCGGCGTCATCTGCGTAGGCAAAGATGAAAACATCCGGTAGCAGTTTCAGTCTCATCGGAGAGTTATACACTGCAATCCAGAAGGTCGGGCCCAAGATCGAACCTTGCGCAACACCCTCCGTGATCCTCCTGGTCCTCCTACCATCCCTCGTTTCGTAAATCAGGGTCCTGTGCGTGAAGTAGTCCTCGAAAACCCGCATCAGGTAATCCGGCGTCTCGAACTCATCTTTCAACGAGCCCAGGATGTCCGACCACCGGGTGGAGTTAAACGCGTTTCTAACGTCGAGGGTCACCAGAACGACGGTCGGTCCAACTACGTGTCGATGTAGTTGGGCTCTCTCAAAGGCTTCCACAACTTCACGAATTGCTTGGATCGTCGAGAGGCCCAGCCGAAAGCCTTTCCGCATTGACGAGAAATCTCCCGCCACCGCAACGCTCTCTGCTAGCTATGACGGTGAGTTTGGGTCGCCTCTCTTGTTCTTCGAGAGGAGAACGAGCCTCGCAGTCTTCCAGCTGACACAAAATGCGCCACTTTCCAGGCACTCGCTGTAGAGATCGAGGAAAATCCCCGGTCTCTCGTGCGCCGCCAACCGAACAATCTCCCCGAGTATTCCATCCGGTTCCAGGGCCTTTCCGGCTTTCAGGAAGAAGAGTGCTCTCTGTAGCTCTTTCTCCGTAAATCCTGGCACCTCAGGCATGATGCCCTTGTAACGCGTATCCACTCTCTCCTCGTGCGTCGGGAATAGTCCTTTGACTATCCTTCGCATCGACTCGGTGTCCCGAACCTCTAGTGGACTCTGCGCCTGGTGGTTTGCTGGTTGCCAACTTGTATCCAGTGCCCCACAGGCCCCTATCCGCCTCCGCGCAAAGTTGCCTCCCGCAATGGCGCTTACTTGCCCTGATCGCGCTGACCAAGGCCTGCCTTGCCAGTCTGTGCTCTTGCCAGAGGGTCTCCTGCACCCGTTCATCAGTATTTTTCATGCCACGAGTCTTCCTCCTACGGATCTGTATGCACTGTCGACGCAGTTCTACGATCTCTGTCGTCCACCAGTATGCGGGAGGTCGACGCGATCGTCCCACCGTACGTGGTATCGAATACTCGCAAAGACTAACAAGGAGCTCGTCTTACCCACAAGCTGGTTTGCTCTGACCTTACCCGCCGGTATGTCACCCGGGATCAATTTAGAGGGTGCTGGCACCTCCCGCAACTTCTGCATGAACGCACCCCTATCCAGCTTCCTCAGGTTCCAGCGAGGGGGTTTTTCGGCCATCCTGTCATTTTGCTTCGAAGGTTCGTCAACAGAGAAGAGGATGTACTGGTGATCGCTACCCGTGTAGCGCTTGGTCACCCACCAATCCCTAATCTTTGGCATGAGCCTTGCCGATCCAAATGTGATATCGGGGATGGAATATCCAAATCCTTACCTACGGTACGTGTACACGGAAAAAAATTTCGGCCACTACTTGACTTTCAGTTGTTTGCTTACGGTCCTGCGTGTATGAGGCAGCTGCTGCCCGTAGCTAAGACGCTGGCGCGCCTATCTAAGCTTGTCAGCGGCCGAACAGCTGATGGCGCTGTATGACCTAGCTCAAAAAGTCAGCCGCTGAACTGTTTGGGTCATCAAATTACCTTTTTGGACCGCTCAGCAGCCGAAACGAAGTTCGCTGATCGTCTCGAATTAAGTTTGCCTTCTGAACTGCAGGAGCACTATGCGGCTGAAATTTTTTTCCATTTAGGTACGTTCCGTTTTCGCGACTATCACGTTTCCAGTCATCCTTCTAACCACGTCCTCCAGGACGTCCACCTTTCTTTCGAACTCGCCCATCGTGCAGTTCGGGGTCAGGTAAATGCTCACGTATATCACGCCTGCTACGCAGGCTCACGCGAAGTCGATCCCAGCTCCCCTCCCAGTAATCCGAGTCTCCGGGCTCCGCACCCAAAGGGTAGTCATCCTCAACGTGTTCACCACGTACGTGGGTGTCGCAACGGGTCTGTATGGCTCGCTGATCAGAAACAAGTTAGCCCCCGCCCTCTTCGCCATTGCTGGCAGGAGGAGGTGGGGGAGCTGGACTCCGTTCAGGTTTGCTCACTACTCCTTTACTACTGAGATTTTTATCAGAATGCTTGAAAATTTCATAATCAACTGCTTCTCTTATTGCTTTGCACTGTCATTGTCAGCACCAACACCACTACTTGTACTTTACATTTTTTTTTTTAAATCAAACAATTACCTAGTTGGCCAGCTGCATAAGGCTCCATCGCTTTTGCAGATCCAGAGAAATTGTTGGTGCAAAGATGATCACTTGCAGGATTTTTGCAATCACAACTTTTACATTTTCTGTGCAAATTCATATAAGCTATGACTTCTCCTGACAAGTAACCAATGAAAGTGCTAGTGCCTGATAAACTGTCATAGCTTCTTCCAGATTCTTTGGTCGTTCAAACAAAGTCAATAAGTACAAATAATCTAACAAAAGTGTTCAACAAGGAACCTACATTTGTACTATTATTTTCAGTTTGTAAAATTTGATGAGGAGTCAGATTTGGAAATATGAAGTTGGTTTGAAGGTGAGGAGGTCTGGAATAAAGAAAAAAAAAATTTTTCAAACAACTTTAAGGTGATTTTCTACCTAATTCATGATAATAGATAATCAGCTCAAATTTTCTGGAGGTGTTTTTTAGATATTAATTAACATTTCTACGAAGTCTGATCAAAATTGACCATATAGTTTAAAAGTTACAGCAAGTTAAAGATTTAATTTTTTTCATTACGCGTATGGCCGTTACGCTGAAAAAGTGTTCTAAATTATTGATATTTATCTTTATACAATAGAGATCCTTTCGAAAAACCAGATTCATATAGTTTCATTATCGGTGAATTCATTTCTTTAAATTGCAAAAAATTGACATTTTACAATAATTTTATAAAAATAATTTTTACTTTAATAACCTCCGAAACTGCGGTATTCAAAGGTGAGGTTAAAAGTTTTAAAAAATGTTTTTTTGTGATTGACAATGTTTTTTCTATAGTTAATAATTTTCGAAGTCATAAAAAGTTAAAAAATAAATTTTAATAACCAATTGTTAGTTATTTGGTGTAATATTTTTTATTTAGTCTTGAACTTGACTAGCTCTGGTAGAAAACCACCTTAACAGAAAAATTATTTATAAAACATTTGGAATAATACAATTAATTTAAAAAATTTAAAATTTAAAAAAAAACCGCTGTATACATAACCTAAATCACCTCAATAATTTTACTCTACTTTAAATTTAAGCCGAGCGGCTTTTTCGGCTGAGAAGTGTGGGAGAAGCCGAACGGCAGATTTGTGATTGCTGCTGCTAAGTAGCATCGTCTCATAGTTTATAACGATTTGTAGTGATTATCCCGAGATCTCGGTGACGTAAAATTAGGATTGTTGTTCCGTAACGAACAACAGATTGTACTTTGTGCGAGCGGTGATAGGTAATTTAATTGTTATTGTAGAACGCGGACTGTAGTTGGTTAAACTACACTCGACATAACCTGTCTTTTCTCTCATTTCGTTTTTAAGTTTGAAAACTTATTTCTTTCATTGTTGTTGATCGTCAGTAGTAAGCGTACTCTGACTCCCAAACTGTTGTTATTTGTTTATTTAACTGAAGTAAATTTTAGTAGTTAAGTAAGCTCTTTTATTTAAACAACCTTTTGTTCCTCCGTTACTCCCTATTCGCACGATTTATATATTTGCACTGGCTATTTAAGCCAGGCATTAATGATTATCTAATTATTGCATGGTTAATTGTTCATTTAACGCGTACGTGTCCGCGATCTATTTAAATCATTGAGGCACGAGAAGGTGCACGAAAGGTATTCGTACACACCCGGGCAGGAAGCTATAGTAAGTATTTGGGAGGACTTGCAGTAGGCTATCTAGCTAATTATTTATTTAATTCCTTTCCCTGTTACAAACTTTATTAAAAACTTAAATTATTTAAAAATAATAAAATATGGTAGAAAAGTATACATGAAAATAGTTTATTGCTTGAATAAAGAAATTTATTTAAAAAATATATACAGGGTGTATCTCAACTACCGCATGAGAGGTATACCCCAGGAACGAGCAGAAAAAATTGAACTAGGATTTACTAAAAATATTTGTCTGAGATAATTAATTAGCCAGTAATTAAACATTTAAGTGAACCAATCAGAACAAATCAGAGGCAAATGAGGGCGGTTACTACTTCTTATGAACGTACGATTCATAGTTATGAAGGTGGGGGCAGGGTTAGGCGAGAAAATAAGTCCAAACATGTGTTTTTAACAAAAATAAAAAATTTTCGAAACATCAGTAATCATTTAATTTTTATAATAAATTTTTTTCTCCATGTCAGTACAAATTATGCAAACTTGAAGTTGTAATTCTAGCATAAAAATTGACCGAATTATGATATCAAACTGATCAATATGATTCTTTTAATGCTACCTCTAACTCGGTCAATTTTTATGTTACGACTGCACTTCAAATTTCTTTGGAATTGTAATATTGGGAGGAATACGATTAGCTCAATCAAAGTTAAAGTTTTTTAATATTTATCTTTAATCCTTGGAACCCCCGAATACCTTTTCCTCCTCCCCTGCAACAGTTTACTTAGGCCGGCCATCAAAGGATCGGCCTTAAGGCTTTACCTGTGCCGAGGTGAACTTCTCAAGCAGAGTTCCCATTGTTTTAAGAATGTTCTGGTCCAAAAATTAATTTTTTTAATATTCACAAACTTAAACCTTGATTGAGCTAATCGTATTCCTCCCAATATTACAATTCCAAAGAAATTTGAAGTGCAGTCGTAACATAAAAATTGACCGAGTTAGAGGTAGCATTAAAAGAATCATATTGATCAGTTTGATATCATAATTCGGTCAATTTTTATGCTAGAATTGCAACTTCAAGTTTGCATAATTTGTACTAACATGGAGAAAAAAATTTATTATAAAAATTAAATGATTACTGATGTTTCGAAAATTTTTTATTTTTGTTAAAAACACATGTTTGGACTTATTTTCTCGCCTAACCCTGCCCCCACCTTCATAACTATGAATCGTACGTTCATAAGAAGTAGTACCCGCACTCATTTGCCTCTGATTTGTTCTGATTGGTTCACTTAAATGTTTAATTACTGGCTAATTAATTATCTCAGACAAATATTTTTAGTAAATCCTAGTTCAATTTTTTCTGCTCGTTCCTGAGGTATACCTCTCATGTGGTAGTTGAAATACACTCTGTATATTTTAAAAACTCATAAAAAATATAGTAGAAAATCCCATTAATTTATTTTTCAATCCAAGTTGACCTAATTATTAAGGATTTATCTTTCTTTGCTCATCTATTCAAACCTAAATTTCAGTTTTGTTTGCAATTTTTCTCTTTAAATTTCTAATCACTTTTTACCATTTAATTTACAATTCTTTTTAAATTTGCTTACACTGAGGTTGATACTACTCACTTGTTTTTCCATTTATTGTTCAACCAAGGAATTCAATATTTTTTTGTAACAGATCAGTATTATCTTATAAACTTATTTATCAAGAAGTCAGATAAAGTTTTGCAAGCTTTAACTTTTAATTTAAGTGAAAACCATCATTAATTTTCATAAATATTTTATGAACAGTGTACGTATACAAACTAAATTTACAGGTTGTAACGCGTACAATAAAATTCAACGCCTGGTTCGGCTTAGGGATCGAAGCACTTACTACACACTGTGAACCTTTATCAACTTACATTGATAGTCCAGCGTTTTGAAGACCCATCCAGCATCCATACTTGTTTAGCAAGCACCTGATCCAGCTTCGAAATCAATTGGGTTTCTCATTTGACAAGCTAGTTCAAACTTTTGGCTAAAGCGACTTGTACTCAAGGCTAAACACGGCATCGCTGGAGCTTGATCTATCCCAAGCAGAATTTTTTATGTATCTTATATTCACTTATTTGTAAAGTCCACATCAAGGGCCTTTTTCAGAAATTCTTGCACCGTTTTTTATTCAATATTTTCATACTAGATTCTAATATTTATTGTTTCTTTCAGGTTAAGTTCACAAGAGTACTACTGAAACCAAACATTAACTCCAAAAATACCCATTGTTAAGCTGAGACCTTTTATTATTATTATTATTATTATTATTATTATTATTATTATTATTATTATTATTATTATTTTTTAATAAAAACTTTACACTTACAAATAATTTCAGTGATTGTGGGCAGATAGGTACTCATAAAATATCTACGGTAAGATACCATTTTTCTTGATTTGCTTTCTTTGACAAATCTTTTAGTTTCATTAATCAAACTTTTGCTTAGCACAATCCACGATCTTAACTGTAATTATTACTCACTACACACCACCAACAAAATTCCCGTTTTATTTATTTTTATTTTTTATTTTTCAGCTACGCTAAAATCATAAAGATTACCATGGTTCACTGGAGAGTAAACAATTAAACAATTTAGCTTTTTGTTAGTGTCATCAAAAGAAGCTACCAACTTGACACAATTCGTTGTTCACAGGTTCCAATACACTATTATCAACCCCCAAGTCATACAAATTGACTTAACCATTTAACTTTAAAGTTGTAATTCACATTTCAACTACTTTATTGAAATATTAAACATTATTCTATGCTACTAAACTTGTTTTACATGAAATATCCTCTAAATAATTCTCAGTATTGAATTTGTTTCCCTCACAATCATCCTCAATGTAGTTCTACTTTATCAAATCTGCTTACTGAACTCAATCAAAATAGGTAAAACAATCAAAGCTGAAGATGTCCTTAAGCTTCAAGCTAAAACTCAAACCTTTATCGCAAATTATTACGATAACTTTAAAAAGAAAAAGAGAGCTAGTATGACCCGAGAACTTGCAGAAGCCTGAATGCAGCGACTTAGGGATCTCTGGAAACAATTTCTCAACATTGACGAAGTCCTAAGAAATGAGTTCTTTAATAAATATCTCCTGCACTACATGCTAGACGCCTCCAATGACGTAAATGACTCGCATACACAGTTTTTGAAAACTCAGCCACCCGCGACAGCTCAAGTCCAGACTTTGGTCTCAAGTGCGTGTCTCATTTGCACGGTAAATCTCTCATTGAGCCAATGTTCCGTTTTCAAGCACAAAATACTGGCTGAAAAACGTTCAATCTTTAACGCACAAAATCTTTGCCTTAACTGTTTTAGTCATCATCCAGTTAACGATGGCCACTCAAAATTTTTCGGCTGTATTTACAAGTTCAAGCACCATACCTCAATGCATAATTCAAAATGAGATAACGCGACTCTACCTACCTCACAGCAGGCCGTAGGTCTCATTCAAACATCTGTCGTATCTCAATACAGTTGTGCTCAACCTCAAAGACACAGCCAATCTTAAAACCAAAACTCGGGGAATACAGCTTTTAACGCTGTTTCGTTGCACTTTGATTATTGTTTGGGCTTGCAGCCTTCATTTATTTCTGAAAACTTGTTGAGTGAACTTGTGAACATACCCACATATACACCAGTGTCCTCAGTAGGTGAAATGGGTCGATTAGTGAGAGACAATCAACTAACTTTGTAGTCCAACCATACTTTAGCTCTCGCTTCTCATGTAGGGTAAAGCTCTCATGGTGCCCAAAGTGTGTTCATACCTGCGACCCGAGACTCAGGTCGTAGCCAACTTCACCTATTTATTGGGCCTCAATCTAGCAGACCCAAACTATTTGGACGAAACCAAGATTAACATTCTATTAAGAGCATATATTTACTGATTATTGAATGAAGTATTATAAAAGGAAAACGAGACAAGCCTGTAGCTATATCTTTGTTGCTAGGTTGGTTGGTCACTGGTCCAATTCGTTTAAGATCAAACATAATAAACCTAATGATGACTAATTCTTTTCATTGTGCTTAGGACAGTTCATTGTCAAAAATCCTCCAGAATTTTTGTTGGCAAGAAGTATCTTTCCATAAAAATTTCTACTACAGACTAAGAGGAGTGCGAAAATCACTATACCGAAAATAAGTCAAGCGAGAACCAAGCGGTTGCTTTGGCGTTAAACAGCCATTCTAACAACTGGTAAAAAGTTCCCTAGATAAACTTACAATAAAGCAGTTTTTATGATTAAATGCGTGAAACGACATTTTGAAACCGATCGAGAATTCAAGAATCCATATTTTGACTTCATTGAAAATGTATCAAGTGGTAACATGATTTTAATTCCGTGGACTCTTCTATATTCAAACCACACAAGATAGTTTCTTTCAACAACACCATGGTGTTTTGAAACTATCGAGCGCAATCAAAAAGTTAAAACAGTTTTTAATGCAAAACCAACTTGAGCGTGTTATTAAAGGACTTGTTGCATATCGGTCCTTATCTAATATAAGAGCTTCCAGATCTAATTTCAGCGTGGAGATTGTAAAAATTTATCTTCGTCACTGACATAAAACGAATGTTTTGCTAAATTCATCTTGATCAAGAAGACTGGCACTATCAAGCTATAGTTTGGAGATTCAGCCCAGATAACCTAATCTATATCCAGTATCTCATTATTGTAACTTATGGTCTATTGTTCTTTGATCCTAGCTTCTTGCACTCTGTGGGAACTTACCTCAAAGTAACAATTCGCATTCACTTTAGCCTTTTTCATGCTAGAAGTACACATAGATGACATTTTGTCTGATGGAAATAATCTCCAGAAAGCCATATAAAAACAGACTGAACTAGTTAGCATTTCCAAAGAGCGTGGTTTTAAACTAAGAAAGTGGTTTTCCAACAATCCGGAATATCTGTCAAACAAACCGGATCATTTAGCCATTGATCCTACGGAAATTTTTGAAGCTTTGTTCACCTTTACTATTTCAGGACCCGAATGCCAAGCCAAAGACGACACGTAAGCCTTTACTTAAAATACACAACTGCAGAAGGTATTTTGACAAAACGCTCTGTTTTATCAACTCTTGCGCAGAAGTATGATTCTACGGGCAAGTTGGGTCTGGTCTAAGTTTCTAGGAAAATTTTTATGCAGTCACTTTAGTAATTGAAGTGCGGTTGGGGCGATCTATTTCTCGCACTAACGGCATTTTTTTAGTGTTTATACTGTTGTTCACTTGTTTTCTTCTTCAAATGCTCGGTGACTTGATATATTATTGCAAATATCGAAAGTTAAGATTCTAAGGATAAATGTAAGCCCTGGTTTGTATGGAAAAAATTTTCAGGAAACAGTTAAAATTACTAGTTGAATAGTGAAAAAAATTGTACATCCGTTCTGCATGTCTACACATAAAAATCCTGAAATTAAGATTTGGTTTTCTCAACAAAAAGTCCGGTGACCCCTATTTTTTATTTCACCATTGTAATTACAAGATTTTTTTTTACTAAAAAAAACTAATAAAAAGCTCTAAAGTTTCAAATCAACTTTATCATTATAGCTTTTTGGACCACTTTTTTTTTACGTATTTATCGTCGCGACTTTTATGATCTATATTGTGCTAATTGACGACTATATTTGTTTTAGATAATGTAATACAATAATTGCACGCGCTTGCGAGAGGGAGGGTCACGCTTACAATTGCTGAGAAGGAGTGGTAATATTAAAAAAAATAGGCGAACTACATTTTTTTTTTTTATTTTGCCGCAAACCGCATGTTTCTAGCTCTTATAGGTTCTGAGATATGAATTAAAGTTGAAAAATTACTATTTTAGACCCTAGGCTCCCCACGGAGGGAATAGGGAGCTGTGGTTTGCGTCAAAAATTTCCTTTTTTTATGCTCTTTCGAATGATATATATATTGTAAGGGTTTGCCGTGGGGGCCGATTCGACTATCTTACCCGGCTATATTCTTTGAGTAAAAATGGGGCATTTTTTGTATTTTTTCTATGTTTTATGAATTTTTCACAGTAAATATTGAATAAAAGTGTATAAAAATACATATCAACGTAAATGAGAGCAAAAAAGGCATCCTTTTAAGAAAAAAAAAATAGGGGTTTACGCGCCAAATTTTCAAGTTTTGAACGGTTTTTTAACAAACTGTCTCGATTTTTTACCTTTAAAGTGAATTAAATCGACTTTAAACGCATAAATCGAGTATAGACCATAGAAAAGAAAAGATGCATTTTTTTAAGTTCTTTCAGAAAAAATATATTTTGTTATACTTTTAAGCTAAAATGGCATCAAAAAGTCCAAAAAACCACGTTTTTTTCAAAATTTTGAGGTTATGGACGATTTACGTGCAGTAAAACTTCTTTAAACTATAGAGACAAAATTTTTTCGAAAAAGTATAACTGAAGACAAAAATTTTGCGCCAAACCTGGTTCCGATCGGATAATTAGAGGCCGAGTTATGAATTTTTGAAAAAAAAAAATTCTTTTTCAGGTCTTTCAGAGGCCTTAAAAAGTGGGTGGCCCACCTTGCCCCTTAACGGAATCACCCTGAAAAGTTGAGTTTTTTATGTCTTCATAACATACTAAAATTTCAGAGAGGGATCTAGTCTGGTTTTCGAGAAATAAACGAAAAACTACCTAAAATTGTGGTTTCCCATGTATTTTAAATGGGAGACAAATGTTTCTGCGCATGCACGGCTAATGAATTTATCGAAAAAAAAAATTATGGGATGTTTTTTCAGATCCAAAAAGACACCTTATCCTGCAGTTTCAGCCGATTTGGCGTAGGGAAAATTTCGGCCAAATTGCAACCCGTTATTTCGTCCGTGACCTTCACGCATTTTCAAACTACCTGAAAATTTTATTTCATCATGGCGATTGATCATCGTCAAGTGTTTTTTCTCTTTCAAACGCATTTCAACTATCACTGCAAAGCTGTTAAACCCGAAGTATTTGTAGGAAAAATTGACGTTCATCATGCTGACATGGCTAGTAATTTATGGGATATTTTTGAAAATTTGTGCAACAAATTAATTGAAGTAGAAACAAAAGAAACTTTATACATTGATAGAGATAGTGATAGTTCAATTGAGAGTTCCAAGTGAATTTCTCAAAACTATAAATTTAAATAATAACGACAAAGACAAATTAGACACTGAACTATCACAAACAGTGTCTCAATCAAATATTTCTATTGATTAGAATCTTCATCTTTATCAGAGTCCAATATAGCTAATGGTTACGACTATTTTCAAGAAATAGACTGTTCTGATTACACATTTTCATTTGAAACTATGAAAAAAATTATCGATTTAAAAGATCTTAAAAAGCGATCATTGAAATCTATCAAAAATTTATATCCTAAGCTACATCCAGTGCATATCTAGATTTCAAAAATACGTATAAGCTAATGGAACCTTTACTATAAAATTGTATGAAATAGAACAGTACTTTAAGAGCGAAATTGACGAATGTAGAAACAATAATTTAACAGACGTTCATGATGTACACATTCGGCGATGGGCTGTGAAATGAGATTAGAATAATTAGTAGCCAGTTCTGAATTTGTGAAAAACTTAGAATGTTGACTTCGAATCAATTCTCACAAACCGTCTTACCTTGTAAGAATAAAACATTCTATCAAAAAGACTAGTATTGAAAAACTTGAGTAATCATTTACAACTTACTTATGCTAAAATACCTATTTAAAATTAAGATTACTAGTCTAAATCAGCGCGCAAGCGCGCTCAATTTTTAATACATGCCATTAAATTTTTAATTTTGAAAGTAAATATACGAAAATTTTTACTTTCAGTTTTTCAAAAAAAAAAGGAAGGCAAAAACAATTTTTTTTTCTGAGCTTTTTCTAACATATCGTTTGCAACCTGTAAATAACTTCAGATCGATATTTTTGAGGGTTATAGCTTGAAAAAGTTTATTTTATAATAATAAAGATTATCATTTCATTTTACAGAATTTTACACAGAAATTTTTTCTATTTTATATAAACAAAATATTCAATGATTCAAAAAATAATTGCAAAAAAATTTTTTAAATAAAGTATTCAACATTTCAAATTCAAATTTTGAATTAAATGTTCTCGACCAATCACATCAATTATAAATCGAGGACATTCGACCATCGTTCATCATTATACAAAGGGATGTATTAGGGGGGGGGGGGGCCGGGGGGGGTCTACCCTAGACAGTTTCAAAAAATCGATTTTTTTTTTTTTTTTTTTTCTGATAGTACAACATCTCAAGAATGTTGTGTTGAAATTTTGAGTCATTCTGAGTTGATCTCATAAGTTACAGCCTTTCTCGTGCGACGTCTTTTAGCCTGCTCCGAGCGGCTGCACGAAACTTTAAACGCGGTTTTCTCAAAACTAGTATTTTCAAAGTTGGTGAGGAAAATATCTTAGCAACCTCTGCACCGATCGTTCTAAAATTTTAACCACGTCATTTATTATATACTTTTCCAGGTATTAACACGAGGATTTTTGAAAATTTCAATTTTTACTGATAGAAATTGACCTTTTTGTTTAAATATTATAAGAAGTTAAAATTTACATTATTTCTATTACGCGAATAGCCACCACGCTGATAAAAAGTAATAAATTATTGATATTAGAGTTCCAATAATAGGGATCCATTAGACTTACCACGTATAGTTTAACTATTGAAGAACTCATTGCTTTAAACTGCAAAAAACTGACTTTTTAGAAATTACGTAATAATTTTGCAAAAACAATTTTTACGCGTATTCGCTCCGTGTAAAAAACGTGTGCCTGCATTTAAAAAAAAAATTTTTTATAAAGTAAAGTTTAAGAGGAAGTCGATGTCTAAGTGGCTGAAAAAGAGGGGTCCTATTTTATAATTGGCCGTAGGTTAAAAAATACTGACAGGTGGCGCACAGGTTGAAGGAGCGCAACATTTTTATCGATCTCTAAGAAAACTGTCAACTTTTAATCATACTCATGTGCACAAAAAACTATTGAACAATTTTGAAAGTTCATTATTATAAACATCATGAATAAACCATTGTCAAAAGACTTGCAAAAACAGTGACATCACTATGGTAACGGTTTGGTCATTTATGTTGTAGCGGCTGATTCAAAATAATTATTGAAAAATATAATAAATTTTTCATATTCAAATTATTTATATTTTGAATACTTTGATTTATTTTTCAGTTTTTTCATTTTTTCATTGTTCTAAGGTACTCAAAATTGCTTGATTTTTTTTTTTTTTTTTTTTAATTTCATTCAAACGTGGCAAAACAAATTTCAATTTCATTATAAATTTTCTTTGTAGATAAAGCACTAAAAGATTATTTTTATAAAAGAACAAAGCAAACATGGTTTGCAACTATGATTTTTAGTTCCCGAACTACTCTCTTCGATAGTCTAAAGATTCTTTAAAAAGTCTCTATTTTATAGGTTAGCAACTTTTTCAAATCATTGAAAGCTTGTTACTTTATTACTAATGGAAATTAATGAGTAAAATTTTTGTTTTTTTGAAAGCTCTTAAGTTCATCTATTACTTAGTATAGTAAAAAATGCAAAAAAAAAATTTTCGTTCACTCGAGAGCGCCAAGTATAAGTAATTAAATACTTGTTAAGTAATTGTATTATCGCAAAATACTCTTATTATTTAGGCCCGCCAATTTTTTTCAGGGCTTAATGGAGCTGTGCCAAAATTTTTTTTCAAAAAAATAATGTTTGAGAAATAAAATCCCGCTTGCTAGACTCCAAAAGACCGTTTCTTCAATTTTTAAAAATTCATCAAAAATTGTTAAAAAACGTCCAAAATGAGTGAAAAAATCGACTTTTTAGGCATGTGCAAAATTTGTTATGACACTTTTGGACTCTGTAATTGTAAAAAGGTGTTTATTAGATGCATATTAATTGAAATGATGAGTTAGGGACCTCAAAAGAATTAATTTTTATAAAAATCAAGCAGATTTTTAAAAAAATCATTGAAGTGGCAAAAAATACGATAAAAATCACATATATTTCGCTTGGTACAACCGAAAATTTCAACCTAGAGCGTCCAGACTTCACGTACACCAAACGGACATCAAATCGTTTCCCTCTTTTGAATTAGCGCTAAGAAAAAATGGCTGACCTCCGTTCCTAACCTATAGGACAGCGGCCATTATTTCTGAGGGGTAATTTTGAAAGGGGAAACGATTCGATGTCCGTCTGGTGTACTTTCAAGTTAGAGTCAAACTTCTATCGCTATTAGAGGTCGATATTCGAAAATGACCCTAAAACGCCTCACCCTACTACATATATCAATAAGTAAAAAAAATTTTCTATTTTTAATTATTAATTTTCAATGATTTTAAAATTTGTAGGATCAAATATTTTTTATTCTTAATTCAATAGAATATTGAATAAATTATTTAGTTCTGTTTCCCTTGCATGATTATTTATACTTAGTAATAAGTGAAAAAATAAAAAATATTATTTATGTAAATATTTTATTCAGATTTATTTTTTGCATAAAATACCTATCAAATAAATAAATTTTTTTTTTTTTTTTTTTAATGCATGAGTGTGAAATTTTCACTACTTGTATAGTGTATTTTACGCATAAGAAAAAAATTATTGTAATAATTTTAAATTAAGTTTTTTAATCGAATTTCCCATGAAAAAAGTCAACCTTCTATTGCTATCAGAAGTCAATTTTTGAAAATGACCCTAAAACGCCTCACCCCAATATGTAGGCATTATATTGATAGTGCTGATAAGTGTTGGTCATACCTTTTGAGGTTATGAGTACAAACTGCAAAACATTCATGCAAATATTTAATTAAAAACTTATTTGAAAATATTAAAATAAGTATTTTTTACATAATATTCACTGTACAAATAGTTGAATATTTGCACTGTACAAATAGTAAGTTTCATAGATTTGCTCTTAACCATTCGGTTTTTTGAAAAATGTATGCTTTTTGAAAGTTGGGTTTTCGGGATTTTTCCTAATTAAAAGAAAAAAATTTCTAACTCCAGATAAATACTTAATGAAACAATAGATCTTCAATAATATTGTGTCAAATTTTTAAGACGATTAATCAATTGAGACCGAAGGGCTGAAGATTGGAAAAAAAAGTGTTTTAGGGCGCTGTGGCTCGAACAAAGACGATTGTGAAAAGACTTGTAAAGATTTTATATTGTTCGATAAGTACATCTACCTTTTTCTACTTTTTTTTACATTTTTTTTTTTTTTTTTTAATGAAACTGCACTGTTGCATAATATTCTGGAAATATTTATAAGAGCAATTATTTCTGTTACGGATGTTCCATAGTAAGCTTCACACAGCTGTAAAATTAACTGAAATGGATAAAATGTCAAAATTGTTATCTAATAAAATGCTATATAATGAGTACTAATGAAAAATATTATGTTATGTGTAATTTATATATTCATTAAGACGCACGAGTCAAAAGTATGCGCTACGGACGTTACTCGTATGAGGATGCTAATTCGCTACAATCGCTGCTGCAAGAGGTTCCCTCAGCCGTAATACTCAACGAGTAAGACTGAGAAAGAGAGAATGTTCATTTGTCCTTGTCTAACCTCTAAAGTAGCACGGCCGAAGAGGGAGTTTCTTGCAACAGCGCCCTCCATGGCGTTCGTTTTTTAACATCCTAATAAATGTAACGGCAACTTTTGACTCATGCGTCTTATCTAATTCATAAATTAAATATGGTATAATTTTTACATACTGTATTCGTTAAATTGCATTCTGCTGGGAACTATTTTTTACACCATATTTATTGTTATTTATTTTACAGCTTTTCAAAGCTACAAAATTTAACGTCCGTAACAAAAATAATTGCTCATAGATGCTTTATTGAAAATGTAAAAAAAAAAATAATAAAAAATAAATAAATAAAAATAATAATAAAAATTAGCTTCTATACCTCGCTGCGCTAACGCTTGCAAGGTCCAGAGGCAGCTTACCCGCCACGCTAACCACGCTACAGCGTGGGGCGGCAGCTTCGTAAGAGGGCGGCAAAACCAATAAACAATTTTTTTTTTTTTTTTATTTTTTAGTAAGCGAAAAAAGATTAATTTTTTTTTATTTATACTTTGAATTTAATAAATGACTTATCAATTATACCTCAAATTTTAAACCCCCAAATACACTGGGCGCCCGAGTTCAACGAAAAAACTGGTTGGCTATCCCCCAAGCTCTAATACCTCAAATACCCTGGGCGCCCGAGTTCAACAAAAACCTGATCAGCTTTCCTCCAAGCTCTAAATCCCCAAAACCCTGGGTGCCCGAGTTCAACAACAAAACTGATCAGTTATCCCTCAATCTCTAAACCCCTAAAACCCTGGGCGCCCGAGTTCAACAAAAAAACTGATCAGCTTTGCCCCAAGCACTAAGCCCCCAAATACCCTGGGCGCCCGAGTTCAACAAAAACCTGATCAGCTATCCCCCAAGCTTCAAACGCCTAAAACCCTGGGCGCCAGAGTTCAACAAAAAAACTTATCAGCTATCCCCTAAGCTGTAAACCCCCAAATACCCCGGGCGTCCGAGTTCAACAAAAAAACTGGTTGGCTATCCCCCAAGCTCTAATACCTCAAATACCCTGGGCGCCCGAGTTCAACAAAAACCTGATCAGATTTCCCCCAAGCTCTAAATCCCCAAAACCCTGGGTGCCCGAGTTCAACAACAAAACTGATCAGTTATCCCTCAAGCTCTAAACCCCCAAATACCCTGGGCGTCCAAGTTCAACAAACAAACTGATCAGCTTTGCCAAAAGCACTAAGCCCCCAAATACCCTGGGCGCCCGAGTTCAACAAAAAAACTTATCGGCCATCCCCCAAGCTCCAAACCCCTAAAACCCTGGTTACCGAGTGGAATCATTTTACAGGTTCAGCGTACTTTATATTTGAATATCAAATAATAAAATAAATAACCAATAAACAAACGCAAATTTTTACGCTTTTCTCGAAATGTGTCTCTATCATAGAGGCATTTAATTAATAGTTAAAATAAAAAATTTGTTAATAATGTTGCAAATAAAGAGTTTAACAATGAGTAAAAACTTATAGTGTTTTCCTAGTCAACCAGGCAGTTTTGGAGTTAAAAATTTCAGATTTACAACTATATGGTATAATTGCACCAGTGCAGCGTGATAAGGTATTGTAACAAAATTATTTATTTCATGTTCAAGTTAACTAAGTTAACTCAAGGTTTTCGGGGGTTTAGAGCATGGGGGATAGCTGATGAGTTTTTTTGTTGAACTAGGGCGCCCAAGGTTTTGGGGGTTTAGAGCTTGAGGGATAGCAGATAAGTTTTTTTGTTGAACTCGGGCGCCGTGAGTTTTGGGAGGTTTAGAGCTTGGGGGATAGCCGATGAGTTTTTTTGTTGAACTAGGGCACCCAGGGTTTTGGGGGTTTAGAGCTTGGGGGATAGCCGATAAGTTTTTTTGTTGAACTCGGGCGCCCAGGGTATTTGGGGGTTCAAGACTTGGGGGATAATTAACCAGTCTATTTATTGAACTCAAATTTTTTTTTTTTTTTTTATGCATTTTTAAGGGCGGCATCTTTCTTCGCGTAGGGGCGGCAAATTACCTAATCCGTCTCTGGCAAGGTCCAATCATAAATTGAATTTCTTTTTCGAAATTTATTAAAAACAACATAATTTCATCTATAATTCAATTGGAAACCTTTATTTTAAACTCAATTAAGTCAAATTTTTCACTTATTTGAGATTAATATTATGTAACAAAATCCATACATCAGAAAAAATTTTCATTTTAATTCCTAGTGTACTTGAGTATCTTCATCAATTAAATGTATGGCACTTTGAACAGAAATAATACTTTACCTAATTAATTCTGAAAACTGACAATTATTAAATATATCCTACAAAAGTAATTTTTAAATTATAATTAATACACGATGATAATTATTAATTTTTTTTTTAGTCATTTTATTTTTAAGATAAATATAAAAAGTAATAATGAAAAAATGAATTTTACCTTAATAAAGTAGATTATAAATTTAATTATTTTAGTTGAGTAAAAAAGACATTTCCTGAAAAAAATATAAAAATAATGGTTTGATTTGGGAGTTTAAACAAAATTATAAAGAATAATGAATTTCGCCTTAATAAAGTCAACCTTTCATTAGGGAAATTTGAAAATAAAAATCCGATTCGTATTCAGCGTCCTCAAAAATTCTAATACGTATGGAGTTTAACAAAACTATTGAAAAAAAAATAAATTTTACCTCAATAAAGTAGATCTTGCATAGGTCAAATTGAAAAATTAGAGTCAGATTCGTAATCTGCATCCTCGAAAACTTCCGGGTACCAAATTTCAAACAGATGCGATGAGCAGAAGCAATTTTTTTACTATAAAAGATCAAAATCTAGACGACGGATTCAAAATGATGAAAAAACCCAAGTATGAATCGAAATAATCGTAGAATTCAAAAATAGATGGCAAAATCTTGATCAGCGACCTCTAAAATCCTTGCATACCAAATTTTTAATGAATCCGAGACAATAAAGTCACTTTTTTGAAAGAAAGAAAGACGACGACGAAGAATTTAAACTTTTTAATATTATAAAGAATAACTGGTGAATAAATTTCTCTTTGTTGATTGATGGTACTTAACAAGATAAGCAAAAAATGAGAAACTAATAGTAAAGTGAAACATACAAAGAGTTTTTTGTTAATTTACAATATCTGTTTTCTCATTTTGTGATTTTCGAAGTAAATTTTTTTTTAAATATATGTTTGATTACAAAATCCTGTATGAGCCTCAAATATAGATAAAGTACCTGAAAAACCTCACACCAACACGCAAATTCACTCGGATTAGATTAGCTTGCAGATATCACCTGTGTCCATTCTATTTCGCTATAAAAGTTTTTGTTAAAAAAAAAACTAAACTTTAAAACTTGGGAAACTGTATTTACGAATAATTAGTATATTACACGCTCGAGGGAGAAAAGAATTTGCGAGCCTTTATCAAACCCAAATTGACGCCTGAGCAGAAGGCGAGGTCGTCAATGGTTTCCCAAGGACTTGCCCATTTTTTCCTCCCGAATTCAATTTTTCACGCTTATGATCAGAAAGAATAAAATTCGTTCTTGGCACAGGACTAAAAATTCTAGTTTTGGGCTACTGGCATAAAAACAATTAAAGATTTCAATATTTTTCAAAGATAGTATGAGATCTTAAAGATAGCTAAGTAATTGATCAAAACATTTTCAAAACAAGGTACCATAATTCAAAAATACAGTTTCTATTACGCTTCAAGAACCTAAAGTTAAAGGCATTTATTTATTAACTAAGTTTAAAAAGTAAGTGCATGTATCTCTGAAGTTTGGCAAGTTATCCACAAAATTTCGTTATATTTTTATTATATTTTCATTTGAAAAATTCAATTAGATTCAAGATTTTTCTAAAAATGCTCAAAAAAGAAGGAGTTTTTTATCAACTATATGTATTCATATTGACATACTGTGGATCTAATGAATTTACTTTTCATCTAATCAATTTTATTGTGTGATTTATCTTTTTTTCATCCGATCATTCTAAAATGAGTCTATGGCTAGATAAAGCTTTGATTTGAAACCAATATTTTTTAAACTCATAGTCAAATGATAACAACAACAATATTAATAATAATAATAATAATTGTAATAATTATAATAATTATAGTAGTAGTAGTAATAATAATAATAATAATAATAATAGTAATAGTAATAATAATAATAATAATAATAATAATAATAATAATAATAATAATAATAATAATAATATCAATAAAACTTGATACAATCGCCCGTGAAAAGTTTTAAAGCAATGAAAGGTTTTCAAAGAATAAAAGAAATAAATTCAGAAAATTTTTTTAAGTTGAAAATTCGTTTACAGGCATGAAGATAACGGGCACATTAAAAGGGAATTTTATTCTCTTGGTCCAACCACCAACCTTGAAATCACGTATGTGAGAAAGGATATTGCATGCGTACAAAGTTGCTCCCAGCTTAATATCATTATGAATTCAAAGCAGTGTGCGACGCGACTCAGGATTTTTTCACTACTTGTTACATATACTCTTTCGATTTTCGCATTTGCAATCAAATTTCTAGATCAGGATTTTGAAATCTTGTTTTTTTTTAAATCATTTCTTTCCTAATATTTCAAATTCCGTATAACAGGATTCTTAGAATAAATTTAATTACAGACTTAATTTTAGATGAGTTTTATTTCGTTTATGGTTTTTATTAGATTACAGCTGCGCTTTGAGAGAAAGAAACGGTGATCGTTACCACTCTGCAGTAATAGTTACTTAATTTCAGTAATAATGTCTTGAAAAATCACCGATCTATAGTTTTGAAAATGTGGTCTGTCACCGCATAGGAGGTATGGTAGACTAATTCGATTCAACTTGGGGAGCAGGTACCGGATCAGCTTCTACCAGTGCGGTGTATATCTATATATTTGTGCTTATATTTAAAAATAGATATACACCGCACTGGCAGGAGCTGATCCTATACCTGCTCCTAAATTTGAATTGAATAAGATTAATGAATCTTCTTTTCGAGATATTGCAAACACTTCAGTTTGAGGTAAAAAATTGCAAATTTTCTGTTCTTCTTAATTTATCTTAAAGTACTTTATCTTGAAATATTAACAGTATTCATTTAAAAACAAAACATTTTAAAATAAAGTTAACAAAATCTGCAACTCACAAAAATAAAATAAATCTTAAGCTATCAAATTAAAAGCATTGGTAAAATTGTTAGCGTCTTACAAAATCCCATGCGTAAATAGTTATCTCATATGTATTAACTTTCACCCTAATATTTTATACTACTTTTTACTGAATGATTCAGTAAGAGTCATTGATTCTTTCTCTCAGTGTGCTTGAAGTCTATTGATGAATATGCAAAACAAAAGTGCATATTCATGGTACGTTCAAGAAGTAATTTGAATAGTTTAAGTAATGACTGGCTTTCGCTTATGATTTAAAGAGTATACTCAGTAGCTGGGGCAGAGATCTTTGAACTGGATTCTGTGTGCCTATGCAGCTGCATATAGAGTTCACATGTACACGGCGTGTTCATCCCACACATAAGTGCCTGCTAGTGTTAGTGTGCACAGGCCGTGTACTTGTAAGCAGCAATAGGCGCCCATAATTCTGTGCTCATCTCTGTTCAAGCATTAAAGGGGGGGGGGTTGCTCCATCGGCAAATTTCTTGGACATAAAAATATCATTATTTCAGTATCTCAAAGCTATATACAGAGTGGCATAAATTAATCATCCAATGCTATTACCTTGAAAACAAAGCCCTGCATTAAAAATTTTCTCAGATAAAAGTTGTTCAAATTGAAGGGGGAAGTAAAATAGTGATCTCAAATTCGGGCCCAAGTTTTTGGCCCTTTTTGTGGCCAATTTTATTTTAAGAAACTTTCCCGATGCATGTTTTGTAGAAAAATAATGCTCCCGAAGATAAATGGGCTTTATCTGGGCCTACTGGGCTTCGTGAGCTTTATGGGGCCCAAAAAAATTTTCAAAAAATACCTTGAAATTGTAAAATTTTCCGTTCTTTCTGAAGCCAGGGTCAAAAATAGGGGTTCTCATTTTTTTAAAACGGGCTCTTATGCATCGTGCCTAATTTTTTAGAACCCATTTTGAAAATTTTAATCAAAGAAACTTTCCCGAGGTCCAATATGAAGCCCCGGGCAAAAATTTGAATTCATCATTTTACTTCCTTCTCCAATCTGAACAATTTTTATCTGAAAAAAAACTTTCATACGGGGCCTTGTTTTCGAGATAATGACACCGGACGATTAATTTATAGTAATGCATATATATATATATACATATATATATTAGTCTGGAGCGTAACAGTAATGTATATATATAAGAATAGATATCTATTATACCAATTTCCGGGCCTAGGTATCAAATTCGGGGACGTCCCGGAAGTCTTCTATAAAAAACGCCAATTTCCGGGCCTTTAATTTTTTTTTTTCTCCCTGTTATAGGGATAAAAATGAGTTTCCACATAAACCTAGTATCCACTTAAATCTAGAAGGGTTATTTGGGATGGGTTATTTGTTTGAAGATTAAAACTAGTATCTGGGTAAACCTAGGAGAGTTATCTTGGGTTATCAGGGCGAAAAGAGGGATATTTTTGCTTTAGAAAGGGTTATTTGGTTTAAAAATAGGGTTATGTGGCTTTTTGAAAAAACATATATAGGCAGTCACTGTAAATTTTATCAATTATTGAAGCTGTCATGAAATTTTGAGGTTAGGTGACGATTTTGGTAGAGTACGAAAAATTTAAAGTCAAAACATTCAATTTTTCAATAGAAAGAAGTGTTCAAATTTTTATTTAGCATCTTAGAAGTGATGAATGTAAGTTATAGGTTATAATCATGTAGTTACAATTTCATGAAAACAAAATGGTGGAGAGTCTCCAAAAATGTCAGAATGTGATTTTGAAAAAATACAGTCGTATTTTTCGTAAAATTTAAAAACGAACAGTATATTAGGTAATTTTTTGAAAAAAGCATAGATTTCGAATAAAAAATCAATAAACATCTAATTTAAGAGTATAACGAACTTGGAGCTCGGATTTATAAAAAAAAGTTTTAAAGTTAACAGCACTTACATAAGATTAAAATGTAACGGTAATTATTCATAGAAAAAACAAATAGTATTACTAGAGAAGTGAAGTCCCCCCTTGATTGACAGAATTATAGAATTCAAATGCCAACGTTGTTTGAACTCTTAAAAACTTGGCTAATATTTAATAAAAAAATTTGAGATTGCTTCCTCAGCAAATTAAACGGATGTTTGCACTTATTAAATCTAAAAAAATTCAAGCAAAGATTAAGAATTGCCCTCGATCGATAAAATCTAAAAAATCATGTGTCATCACAGTAAAACTTGCCAGATTTTAGATTGACTTTTATAAAAACTTACGAGATACTGCTTTGGTCAACACTTGCAAGGTACCCGCCTTGCAGTGGTCTAAGCCTACATCGTAAATATTTTTATTTGTACATATTTTATATTGATCACATTTTTTTTTTAAATTTATCGCAGTGAGTCCGCGCGTCAAACGTTATCTGCGCGGTCAGCGTCTGTGCCTAGCCGCACAAAAGAGAATTGAGGATTAGTCCATCTCCACCCCGCGCGACCCCCAAAACGCCGGAACAAACATTTAGCCACAAAGATGCGATAGTTACATTTTATTTACATGACTGCAGAAATGCAGTGACAGTTTTGCGCGTCAATAAGATGATTGACGTTTTGAATATCTAGCATGGAGCATTCATATTCGAGTCACCAGTTTTTCGGTGTCAAAAACACCGTTTTATTCACGCCATCGTGTCTGCAACTTTGAGCCCACACAGCTTCATTAAATAAAGTGTCTTGCCATGTTTTCTCGGTTGAAAACCGTCGTACATCCTGCCACGACGCGATTCATCGAGGAAGCCACAATTTTTGGAAAGGCTGGGCCGATCAGATCCCATTAAGGTGTAGGACCGTTGGACTGGTCTACCCAGAAGTAAAACCGAGAAATTTTGAAAAAACAGGGCAAAAATCTTGAAGTAAATTTTGCACAAAATCGCGAAATTAGCACTTGGTGAAATAGGAAAAAGGCATGAAGTGCAAAAATAAAATCTGCTGAACAAAGAAAGAGAAATTTAGATTTCGTTCAAAAGCAAACCCTTTTTTCTAAACCGTCGCAGGCGATCTTTATGAAGGTGAGAAAAACAAAATCGCTCATGTACGCACCGAGCCGAGAAGCTAATGACTGATGATCGGGAACTGTCAGTTGGTTCGAGTCCCACCAGGCCAAACTGCCTAGACGCCTTTTCTAATTCTTCTTTTGTTTACATGAATTGTTATTCTATCATTGACAGTGGTACCCTATCCTGGCAAAAGTGATCTAAACAATTGAAAAAAGAAATGATAAACACCGCAATGAACTTTTGTTTAGAAAATACATGAGCAATAAGTGAGCCGCGTCGTGAATCCTTTCTTTTTTAAAAATACATTAAATGCGAGGAGCGAGCTTTCGGAGAGTGATACTTTTAAATATCCGGAAGCACCTCTGATTCCTTATCTCTCTGTGTAGGTGGGTTTTTTTCTTATAAGTATTCGTTTTTCATAAACCCATTACAAGACAATTTCTAACCATGCGAATCATTTTTTTTTTTGTGCAAACGAAACGCACATTGACGTCTCTGAATTGGAATGTTCATGATAGTTTTAGAATTAAAACTTGAGAGACAAATTTCTACCAGACGTTTTTCTCGGAAATTTGACAAGCTACGTTTAAAGGGACAAACATAAACATGGTTATGTAATTATGTATTATGTAATCAGCTGAGAATACTGAAATCTTAGAACTTTTTTTTTCCTCTGTTCGAAGTTTGGGAAATCTTGTAAAATCTTTTGTTTGGAAAATCGTTTACTGTTAATAACACATTGGATTGATTGATTTTGTTTACATACTGGATAATTTATTGTTTGTTTTCAATGATACTTTTTTAATTTTATCATTGCTGGATGCAATTGAAGTGCTTAGAATGCTGATCATTGTTTGGGAATTTTTATTTGAGATGAATTATCATTAGAAAGCGAATTATAATTTATCCATGAATTAAAAATAATTTTGGATACGTAATATAGAAAAAATTGAATGGTCAAGAGACTTGTTTTTATTTTTGTTTACATTTGAATTTCGGAGAATTCAAGTCAAAGTCGCACAGCTTGGCAGTTAAGTGCCAAACCATTGAGTTTCATCTAAACATTTATCAAGCAATTAAATAATTAGAATCAATTGGTTCATGTATGTTTCAACAAATAATTTGCACGATAAATTAGTAGACGATAAACTGAATTAGTTGAGAAACCTTTGATATTTCTATTTCAACTTGCAGTAGAATTTTCACTTTTGCTTTGTAAGCAAAATAATTTTTTTTCAATCCAGCATCTTTTTGTAATTTTGTTTAAACAAATTCCGGAATACTTAATAGCTGGATCAATATCAACCTAAATTTTTTTATTTTCACTGAGAAATCGTTTTGAATATTTTGGGAACCAACAACATGAGTAAAGTATTTTTTTTTTTTTTTTTTGACTACTGTGCTAGAGTAATTATGATTCAGGGAGGGGGCTTGTCAAACGAATCCTAGGCACGAATCACGAAACAAAAAAATAACTCTAACTTCTTTCTTGATAATCAGTTGATTGATCAAGATGCGAGGTTGATGGGACGAAACACAATCACGTTCACGTCATCGATGCTTGATTTACGGGCCTATGCATAATTGTATAAACATTCCTATAAGCTGTTGCAATTTCTCAAATATAGTTGCTATTATTTTATTAAACTGTAAATATAGAGGAATGTTATATCGACAATGTGTCCAGAATTAATTATTCCATTCTCAATTAGGATCGAATTAATTATTTGTGCGAATTTGATGCAATATTTGCTGATTTTAATTGATTTTTAATCAATCATCCAGATTATTTGAATGTGAAGTGAGATCTACTCGAACACTTTAGATGATGATGATTTGAGCTTGCGATTTTTGCAATACCTTCAAAATTGAGAATAGAATGATGTAGAGTAATTATTGAAATTTTATTTACGATTATGAGTGCACGTATTTCTGATACTCTAGAAAAAAAAGAGAGAGAAGAAAAAATACGTTGATGGGAACCTATCAGATGAATTGATGGATAATTGGATTGTTATTATTTTATAGTGAATTTTTGTATTTTGTTTTTTTATGCAACTAAGAGAAGACGAAAGTTGAACGGAAGTGGAATCTGGGAAATTTCCACATTTTCTTTTTTTTATTTCTCAAAGGGCCTGACCCACATTCCCATTAGTGAATATTTCGTCAATTGTGATCGGATCTTCAAAAATTTGACATCAAAATAATCTTTATATTTTTTTTCTGAATTTTTGGACACAGCCTTTGTCTCAAAAAATTGAAATATTATTTAACTAATTTGACACGCAGTCGAACCTTTTTCGTTGCAATGATTTAATAACACAGATAAGTCCCACCAGAGGAACAAATACCTGAAAAGGGGAAAATCAAAATACTTAATTTTTTTAATTTATGGAAACATAATAGTTTACTGAGACCGCGGGACATAAACATGAGAGAGATTAGATTAGATTAGATAAATTTTATTAATTGTACATTATGTTGTACAAAACACAAAATATAACAATAATAATAATGATAATAATATAATATAAATATATAGTGGTGATTAAATTCAGTAAAATATAAGTTAATCATTACAAAGAATTATAGAAAATATGTATTAAGACTAAATGCTATAGCTAATTCCATCTATTAAATAACAAAAGACCAGAATCATAAGCAGGAATTAATTATAAAGTGTTACCACGTACAATATGGTAATTGTAGGTACTTGTTGTCTCACTTGTGCTCAATTCTCAGAATCAAAGATGAGTGATCTGATGAGATGTTTAAAGGTAGAGATTGAGGATGCATTACGAATAGAAAGAGGAATGGAGTTCCATAAAACGGTGGATGAAATGTGAAATGACTTTCTGAGGGCCTCGTTGCGAAAGCTGGGAACGATTAGCGTGTCTAGATTTCCTCCCCTGGGAGGGTATAAGGGGACCCTCTCAATGAACATGCTTGCCAGGTATGACGGAGAACCACTGGTAATGATCCTATAAAGAAGGCATGCCGCAAAGTAATTCCTACGACCTTCAGCCCGCATCCAGCGCAGCTGTCTTCTGAAGGGTGTAACATGAGTGCTCTTCCTAATCCCGAAGACATATCTTAGACCCCTATTGAGAACCCGCTTAATGGTAAGATTCTGTCCAGCCGAGATATCACAATAGACGAGGGAGCAATAATCCACTATGGGAAACAAGAGTGATTGAATGAGATGTCTTCTCAGTTCAAAGGTAGTACTGCACCTAAAGTGATGGAGTCTGTACATGAGTGTATTTGCACTCCTGCATATATAGCGAATAGGCTCCTTCCAATCAAGCTTGGCATCCAGTATAACCCTCAAACTGCGAACAGATGATACAAATGGAATTTGAGAGTCACGCAATCGCAGTGAGCTGATGCCAAGTTCTTCAAACCTATTCACATAAAAAGGGGTCCCGAATACCATAGCCTTGGTCTTATCAATATTCAAGCGCAGCCCGTTGGCATCAGCCCACTCAGCAATTAATTTCCCATTTCTGCTCAGTTTGTCAATCAAAGCTTGCAGGTCCTCAAAACGACCCTGCACATAAATCTGGAGATCGTCAGCATAAATAACATGAAATACCCCAAGCTCAAGACTTTGGGCTATATCGGCAACAAAAAGAGAAAAGAGAAGAGGCCCAAGAACCGAGCCCTGTGAAACACCCTTGTTCAGGGGCCTAAAGGTTGATTTAGGGGAGTTCCCCAACCTCACAGCCTGCGAACGATCTCCGAGATAAGACGCCAGCCACTTAAGCACTCGGTGAGAAAACCCAAGTGACCGGAGTTTCCTGAGCAGGGTGACATGACAGACTGAGTCAAATGTCTTGCTGAAATCAAACGTTATCATAGCCGTGAGTGGTTTTCTGTCTCGGCCACGTCGTATATCGTCTGTAAGTTTGAGTAAAGCAGTCTGCGTACTATGCCCCACCCTGAAGCCTGCCTGATATTTGTCCATTAAGTTCTCAGACTCAGCAAAAGCAGAGATCTGGTCATAGACTAACCTTTCGAGGATTTTCGATAAAAAACATAGCAAGAAGATTGGACGAAAGTCACTCAGATTACCAGGAGTTGGAATTTTATTCAGAGCAATCACAAGTGATTGTTTCCAGTGAGCAGGAAAGGTTGACGTTTAAAGGGATTTATTAAAAATATCGTAAATTATAGGACCTATAGTAGGGAAAGCGGATTTAATGAAGCTCTGCGGGAGATCATCAATGCCCATTGCTTGTGACGTCGAGGCGTTAATCGCCTTGGAGAGTTCCTCCAACGTAATAGGTCTAAAATCAAAGCGATCACCGCTCTCAAGATCTCCAAGACTGTCAAGGAAATCAGAGAGACCCGGTGCCGTGGCATCAAAGGAAACAGATGCAAAATGAGCATTGAGGTCCTCCGCAGAGAAGTTATCTGTATTAATATTTGGGCTAGGTGCAACTCCTAGATGTCTGAGTTCCTTCCAAATAAGCTGCGGATCAGTCCGGTTAAAGAGCCTATTCCATTAAAAGTCAAGTCTAGCTATTTCTATCTGTTGATGAACAAGGTCACGTGTCAGTCTGTATTCAGTCAGTTCAGTATCAAGCTTTGTACGTTTGTAACGTCTATACAGTCGATTCCTTTCTCTAATAAGGGATCTGTGATAAGATATGAACCATGGGTGATACTTTTTTTTACAATTAAATGTCTTGATTGGTGCCAAAATATCAAGAGCTACATGCAGGTTATCATAAAGGCAACCCAGACCATCATCAAGCGAGTAATCAGCATCACCCGTGATTACAGACCAGTCACAATCCCTCAAATAATCATTCAATGTTGTCACATTAATGGATTTAAAGTCCCTGTAATCAAATTCATTGAGAGTTAGTTGAGGTATTGGAATCTCAAGGGTTGCTGTCAGCAGACAGTGACCTGCTATAAAAGGAGTCTCAGTTTTCATGAAGTCTATCACTGTGTCCAGGGCATCGGAAAGACAAAGGTCAAGCCAGGTCTCGGAATCAGAAGTGTGGTGGGTGGCCCCGAATGGAACAGAATAAAGACTGTTCTCTTCAATAAAAGAACGAATAAAGACAGCATCATTTGATGAAGAGAGCTGATCGGCATTAAAATCACCAAGTATAATCTTGGTACCATAATTGTGCATAAAATAACACAGATCAGGCATAAAATCAGTACCTTCAACAAATGGGGCCTTCGGTGGTCTATACACCATCACCCAGAGAGAGAGAGAGAGAGAGAGATGATTGGAGGTCGCGAGTGAAAAGAAAAGAAATCACGAATCGGGCAAGGACACGCCAATAGAAAAGCTCCAAAAATCTGTTAATGTATATATTTTCTATCGATATATTTTGGCCTTAGCCGACAGTATCACTTCGAGCTTCTCGTACCGAGATCTGGTTCATAAGAATCGTGTCGTAATTTACCCGTTATACTGTTGATTGTACTGTCAAGGGGCTAATAAACTTAGTTCAGCGCAAAAAAAGGATGACAGATTCAAAGGCACGCAGGCACCGAATCTTGTCAAGCATTGAAGAAAGAATTGATAAGACGACCAAGGTCAACGGAGATAAACAGATGCAGCAGAAGAAGACAAGAAGGATACGAGGCTTGAAGTACAAATGATTCTCATGTGTGATGTTAAGTGGTGAAATTTTGATGCAGTCATTGCAAAATCAGTTTGAAAAAAAATTTTTGTTACAGTTTGCTATTTCTTTCATTTACATATAGACTGGCTGAAAAGTGAATCCGATACGACTTTTCTGTGTGGTGTTTATATATAAAAAGAAAAAAAATAATCAGTCGTTATACCCCTACTGCTTCAAAATTATCGATTATTTTCCGACTGTGTTTTATTGCACATCAACAAGGGGGGCAAGTTTGGCAGGTTAAAAATCACGAGCTTGAACCGCGAGTGATTTTTTGTCAAACTTGCCCCGCAAGTTGATGTGCAAAAAAACTGGAGGAATATTATCTACAATTTTGAAGTACGAGGGGTATTCGGCTGGATTATTTTCCCCAGCTGAATTTCAACCCATAGAAATGCTGTATTTTACATTCTGGTGGTTATAGTTCTATTACTATTTGTTTACTATGAATATACCTATGAATACTCATATATAGGTATACACCGCACTGACTCTGGTCCAACCCAAAAGTTGAATTGAACAAGTCTAACAATTCTAGTTGCCATGCGACTAATTGGAAATGACCGAAAAACTATCGAAATAATTTTACCCACTCCCCTCCGCCAAATTTCAAATGCGGCGTTTCTATTGGTTGAAATTCAGCTTTGGAAAATAATCTGTACAATTTACTAATTTTAAATGATTGTTGTTATTATTATGTATATATTTAAGATTATTATTTAAAAAAAATATTTTCTACACGAAAAATTAATCGATAACGATCTTACACTTGTATGTTACGGGGGTTTACCATTTAATCGTATCGGGAAATTAAACGTTAAAGTAAATTTCGTACAAACTGAAAAGTACTTAGATTTGTATATTATAAAAGGTAGGGGACCTTTACTTATGGGAAGACAATGGTTAAAAACCTTTGGCCTTTAAAATTAATTCCCAATAGTCAAATTAAGAACTTTTTCAAGATAGAAAGCGATACAATAAAACAAAAAATGTTAAAACAATTTCCTACGCTATTTTCCAACACGCAGGGATAAAGGTAGAAAAGTACACTTAGTTTTTAAAGAAAATTTAAGACCAATACAATTGAAACCACATCACGCGCCATTCGCGCTAATGCCGAAAATTTCAAACAAGATACAAAGATTGATAAGAAAAACGGGGAAGTTAGAATTTGTGGTAATTTTAAACTCACGGTGAATCCTCAATTAATTGTCAAAAGACATCCGATTCCTTTGAAAGAGAAAATTTTTAACACACTGTGAGTAAGTAAAAAATGGTCTCAGATAGATTTGATACACGCTCTTATACAATTATCACAATTATCTCTTACAATTATCACACATGAAGGTTTATATAGGTACACGAAAAAGGGCGAGGGTATAGCTTCGAGTCCAGCAGAATGCCAAGATATTCTAGAAGATATCTTAAAGGGGCATAAAACACACAGAGATATACATTGACAATATTTACACTACAGGTCAAACGGACCAAGAGCATATAGAAATTTTAACAGAAATTTTTTCAAGGCTAGATAAAGCAGATCTACGAGTAAACTTAGACAAATGCGACTTTTTCAAAGACGAGATAGAAGTCTTGGGGTACAAGATCGATAAAAAAGGTTTAAAGCAATAAACGAAGCTAGAACACCTCAAAACCATAAAAAATTAGAAGCATGGTTAGGATTAGTAAATTTTTACGAAAGATTTTTAAAAGACAGGGCAAAACATATCTGGCCACTGTACGATTTACTTTAACAGAAAGAATGGAAATGGACTAATAAATTCAAAGAAGAATTTAATTGGGTAAAAAGTCAAATGACTTCTGAAAACGTGCTAACATTGTTCGATCCAAATATTTAATTAGTCTTAGCTTGCGATACCAGTGACTTGGGCACGTCAGCAATTTTATCGCAAAGATTTGATGACGGTACGGAAAGACCGATAGCATTTGCTACAAAAATTATTCCAAAGAGCGAGAGACATCGTGCTATTATAGATAAAGAAGCAGGCACGATAATATTCGGATTTGAAAAATTCTATCAATACATAATCGGTAATAACATAATTAAGAAAACAGATCATGAACCATTAAAAATTATTTTTGGAAATAAAAACATTTCAACAATGCTACACAGCAGATTACAAAGATACCCTAGTGAAAATATATGATGCGTATACACATGCGTACGGTTAACGTTCAGTAAATTTAAAAAAAAAAATAACAACAACTTTATCATTTTTAAAACAGTAAACAACAAGGGTAACAGTTATGAACAATAAGTTCAACAATAAAGAATTTATTTTTCTATTTATGGTGAACTGAACCAAATATCCGTGTACCTGAAATTTTTCGAATTAGAAATAAACATGTTACCACTAGTTTCGTATTATCTTAAAATTTTATATATTTTTAATGAAAAAGTTTTTATAATTTTTTCTTAGTTTTTAATGTTAATATTAATACTCAACTAAAAAACTTGAAATCCATTTTTGGAATGTCCAAAGCAAGGTACACTAAAACCTCCGATGAGCATAGATATGTGCAATCAAGAAAGCACAAAGAAATAACAATCTCTAATTTTCAACTTAAATAAATTGAGTATCAATTTATAATTTAGCCAAATTTTCCATATTTATACAGTTCCTTTCTTCTTTAACTTAAAAAAAAAAAAAAAAAAAAAAAAGTTATGACACAAGTTAAAACAAAAATTTTGTTTGATAAAAGTTTTTTTCAAGTTATTTTTTATGATTCTAGTGTAAATTTCCATATTGTAAATATATGTAAGCCCTGCTACAAAAAATTCATTCATTTTCATTGAAAAGTTGAATGAATTCGAATAAGTATCTCAATTTGTACTTTTAATTGACGGTTTTCCAATTGAGTTCTATTGGGACGAATAGATCAATTGAATTCTATTGGAATTAATTCAGTACTAAGCCATACTTTGCTGCAAAAGTCCATTTAAATCGAATGAATTGAATCTATTGGAATTAATTCAGTACTAAGCCATACCTTTCTGCAAAAATCCATTAAAATCGATTGAAAACCATTGAAAATTTCAATGGTTTTCAATCGGTACTTTTAACCCTTAAATGACACACCCAAATCTAGAACTGCCACAGTGACAGTTATGATGGGTCAATTTGACCCAGTGTGACATTTAAGGGTTAATCAACGAATCGTCGATTAGATTTTATTGGTAATGGGATTGCCATTGAAGTCGATTGCAAACATATTCGTGCAAAAATTCCATGAAAAATCATAAAAAACTACATAATGTAGCGGCAAACAGATCTTTTAGACTTCCAAGTCGATTGCAACAGGGCAATCAGTTTAAAAACTATAGCTAAGCATATCTTAGTTACTTAATTATGAGAACCTTGCTCTGGGTTATGTAATCCAAAAGCATTGACTTTAGTTCTAGATAGAGATAACAGCTGGCCATCTAGCGGCACACTATTGAAAAAAGTCAATTGAAATTTATTGAAGTCTATTGGATTTTACTGGGCACAAAATTATTCATTAGCAATAACTCTCAATAGAAATCAATGGATTTAAATAGATTTTCAGCTCAATTAAAATCAATGAATTTAAATAGACTTTTGGCTCAATGAAAATCAATGGATTTTTATAGACTTGCGGCTAATAGAGATGAATGGATTTTAGAAGACTTTCCGCTCAATGGAAACAATGGTCATGAATTTTATAAGCTTAAAAAAAAATACCGATTGGAATGGTATTTTTAATAGAGATGAATGGATTTTAGAAGACTTTCCGCTCAATGGAAACAATGGTTGGCTCATAAAAACAATCGATTGAAATGGTTTTTTCCATGGATATTAATGATTTCAATGGATTTTTCACTCATTGAAAATCAATGGTTACGAATTTTATAGACTTATAAAAACAAATCGATTTTAATGGTTTTTTCAATGGAAATAAATGGATTTTAATTGCATTTCTGCAACTCAATGGGAATCAATGGTGGCGAATGTTATGAGCTCATGAAAAAAAATCGATTTGAATGGTTTTTTTCAATAGATATGAATGGATTTCAATAAATTTTCTGCTCAATCATAGTTAATGACAATCATAGTTATGACCTTCAAAAATTCATCGATTTGTCAGTTTTGTCAACAGAATCGATAAATATCAATGGTTTCTTTTTGTATGGAATTTGGCTGCCGTAAATTCCATATAAATTTAAAAAATTAGCCAATTTAAATGGTTGTGTCGAATGTCTACAATAAAAAAATCGATTGATTTATTCTGAAACTTCATAGTTTTGAATCATTTTGAATAGTTTCAATCAGCTGAATAAATTCTTTCAAACCAAATTCAAAAGAAATTCATGCAACTCTTTTTTTGAATAAAATAATTTTTTGAATTTTAATAGAATTCAATTAAACAGACTAGATCTTACTTCTTTCTTCTTTTAATAAGTATGAATGTTTGAAAACTTTTCAGTTTGATAGAATTTAATTGTCTCAAAATTTCAAACTTGTATAAAATAGATTGTTTTTCATGTTTTTTTTTTTACAATAAAAATTAATTAATCTATGATTTATAATTCACTAAGAATTCAACTGTCCTAAATTTGATAAAAATTTTATACAATGAATAGATTTCAAAGGAATTTTTTTTAACAAACTTTTTTTTTTTTTTTTTTTAATAAAAATCAATTGATTTCAATAAACTGTTTTTGAAATTTCAACGAAAATTATAAATACTTTAGAAAAAATCGATATCAATTTTTCTGTCAAAAAAAATCAACTGATTTCAATAGACCCCCTACTGGAAAAGATCCATTAATTTCGACTCAACTGATTTATGACTGTCAAATCACTTAGAAAAAGATGCATCATGATTATCAACTCTTTTTTTATGAATTTCGCACGAAATTCATAAAAGTTAAGGACGTTCTTTCACGTTTTAAAATCCATAAGAATCGTCTGAAAACTATAAAAATCTTTAAATTCAAGTGTAAGGAATAACATATCCAAATTTTAAGAAGACTCCCAACATGGTTATTGAGATATTTTAATTCAAATTTGCACGGAAAGGATTCGGCAGGAAGATACGGCTGAAAGTGAGTCAGGCTGTTTTGGAGCGGCGCCGTACTCCGCGAAAGGCGCTGAATGTAGTCACCCGGAATTGTCGGGTAAAGTTCCGCCCGAAAAATCGGCGGAAGGTGGCTGATTTTTTCCAGAGGCCCCAGTGGCGGCGGTGGCTCACCGTAAGCCGTGCGTTCTCGCTTGTTTTTATCTCATTTTTTTTATTTATTTGTTCATTTTAACAATAAATAAACATATATACTTATGTACTTAATAATATAAGTTAATTTTGTTACTTTATATAGACTCACGATACAATAAGGTTACATGCGCTCGAGTTTAATCCAGACAGCCTCAGCCGCTTTTTCAAACTGCTGTAATTTTTTAACTATTTAGACTATCATTTTAAAAGTTTACAGAAATGTTCTTTGAAACCTAATGAAAAACTTTCTCGTTCGAAGTTTCAGCAACTCTTAATATTTATGCATGATTTTTTAATCCTAAGTTTGAGGTTAAAAAATTGATTTTTTATTTTTAATAGTTAATTGCTCGGCTTTAAAGCACTTTAAAAATATCTGAATTAGGAGCAAAAAGAGTTAAAAAATGTCCTGCTAAAATTTCATTAAAAAATATTCAGTAGTTTCCGAGTTCTTGCGAGTTGAACAAAACATGTTTATATCGAGAAAATTTTTACTTTTTTATTCAACTCGCAAGAACTTCGCGGTGATTTCAACTTTTGATTTACACTGTCAGAAACTAGAAGTTTTCAGTAATTCCGTGTTAAAATTTCAAAAAGTTTTGTCCATTAAGTATTGAGTACTAACTAGTTAAGAATAAAATTATTTTATCCATCGGCCGAGAAGACTCAAAGCGCGTGGCAGCTGTTCCCGTGCCTAACCTATAAGACTCTCTCCCCACCACTACCGCTACAAAAGAACGTCCTGAATACAAAAACTTTAAAATTCGATATATTTCTATTTAAAGTACCATCTAAAACAATTCATTTTGATAGATAATTTTGAAATTATAAAAGTTTAAGCTCATTGCAAAAAAAACCCATTGAAGCGATTATATTTTTATTATTTTTTTCTAAAATAAGTTGTAACGGTCGAGTTACTTAATCGCGACGACATTAAATTGATTTCATGTTCGCCGCGCGACCGTTAGATCGCAGCACGAGTGGGAATGGAATGCGCGGGAATCGGTAGAATATCGGGTTGGGTAGAAGGAGGACTGGAGCCATTCTAATCGCCGCACGCGTTCGAGTACAGATCGTTACGATTCAAAGTTGTACGAGATTGTGAAAACTACGAGTGAAAGGTCGAGTTTATTGTGTCGCGCGTGCTCGGGACACTGGACTGTACGCCGGCATCAAGACACAGCAGTCTACGTTTTGGGCGTCTAGCTTGGAGGCTAGAGTTTCAGCCTGACGGCTTGTAACAGGTGCACCTGCGGCGTCCTCGTGAGTTGTTGTTTATTAAGCGACCATAATCGTTATCGTGTAAGAGTGTGAGTGATTGAAATCAGTCGGAAAATACTTTGTTTTTCTCGCGCGCGCGTAGGCTGCCGATAGCAGCAGGTTGTTGTGTGCGCGCGCAGCTCAATTTAAAGAGCACTGATAACTCTTTGTTGTCAGTTCAAATACTCGATCGTATGAGTGTTTACTTGTAAATTATTACCATGTTTAGCATAAATTTTTGTATAAGTTTTTTTAAGTTAATTTTTTGCCATTAAATATTCAAAATTAACTTTACGAGTTACAATTATTTTTCTGACCGGTGTTCCACGCACTCGAATCCTCTAGCCCGCGCCCACCTACCGAAATCAACGAGCTGTCGCGCCCTCCCCGATTAATAAACCGTTTAGGGATATGTAATCGCGGTCGGACTTTTCTCCTTTTGCAGGAAACTCGTCGGCGTGTAGTCGACTGCGACAGAGCTTATAGAGGCTGTATAACAAACTCGACAGATCAGCGTTGGTTGTACTCCTGAGTCTGCTTGTTTGAACAACACCCTATAACAAAGTACATTAAAATTGATTTGAATGGATTTAAAGAAATTTCACTGATGATTGAAACCTTTCAAGACATTGCAGAATCATCAAGTCATAATCGATCCAAATCCTTCGAAAAAACCATTCAAATTGATTCATGTATATTAAGCCTATAAAATTTGCGACCATTGATTCTTATTGACCGGAAAGTGCATTGAAATTCATTCAAATCTGAATTTTTCAATAGTTGATTTAAATCCATTGATTTTCATTGAAATAACCATTAAATTGATTCGATTTTTTAGACACTAGTCTCTCTCAGCGCGCAAGCGCAGGCAATTGTATTACATTATCTAAAACAAATTTTGTTGAAGCTTCATCTAAATTAACCTACAATAAGTTATATATACCCTTTACCTTTGCACTACGTTCATAGTTCATTTAAACTTTTTGGGTTTGAATTCATATATTGGTTTTATTTATTTACTAATTATTATTATTATTTTCATGATTTTTATCGGATAATTTTGAACACTTGATTACATAATTATTTTTTATCAAATCTATTCTCTAGATGTTTTAATTTAATTGTAAGATAACAATTAAAAATTCAAATTCAAATTTTAAATTTTGTTCTTCAACCAATCACATCACGAATAAAATGCTGACATTCTTTTTGGGTTCTCTCTTTTATCTTAGGATTATTATGAATTGTTATATAACAATTAAAAATTCGAATTTAAATTTTAAATTTTGTTCTTCAACCAAACACATCACGAATAAAATGCTGACATTCTTTTTGGGTTCTCTCTTTTATCTTAGGATTATTATCATTATTATTTTCATGATTTTATTCGGATGATTTTGAACACTTGATTACATAATTATTTTTTATCAAATCTATTCTCTAGATGTTTTAATTTAATTGTAAGATAACAATTAAAAATTCAAATTCAAATTTTAAATTTTGTTCTTCAACCAATCACATCACGAATAAAATGCTGACATTCTTTTTGGGTTCTCTCTTTTATCTTAGGATTGATGAAATTCACGATCATTGAATTTCATTAGATAAAAGTTTTTCAAAATCCATTGGTTTTCATTGGAATAACCATTAAAAACGATTAGATTCTATAAACATTCATGAAACTCACGATTATTGAGTTTCATCGAACAAAAGTTGATTAAAATCCATTGATTTCCATTGAAATAACATTCATGAAATTCACGATCATTGAATTTCATTGGATAAAAGTTTGTCAAAATCCATTGATTTTCATTGGAATAACCATTAAAACCATTCGATTTTTTCACCTTCATGAAATTTACGATCATTGAATTTCATTGAATAAAAAACTATTGAAATCAATTGATTTTTATAGAAAAAACCATTAAAATCGATTCGATCTTTTTACCTTCATGAAATTTACGATCATTGAATTTAATTGAATAAAAGACTATCAAAATCAATTAATTTCTATTGAAAAAACCATTAAAATCGTTTGAATTTTATTCAGTCGCGACAATTAAATTCTATTGATAAAATAAATTATTAAAATTTATTCATTTTTATTGAACTCGCCATTGCAATTGATTCAATTTTATTAAATTACGTCGTCAAAAAAAAGTTCAAATTGAAATCAATTGATTTCAATTAAAAAAATTTCGACTGACCATTCAAACTATTCAAATCTATTTAAAATCATTCAAATACATTGAGTTCCAATAAAATTAAATGAATCTTTTGCAGCAGGGCTAGTATACAAAGAAAAATCATTTATGAATTTTTTCACTATATATAGTAGCGAGATTTAAAAGATTTATTATTTTTTCCAAGCTATTAGTTTAATAATCAAATACTTTATTAAAAAAATGTTATAAACTTTTTATGTTAATAGGTTTCTTTAACATTTGATGACAATTTTTATTGATTTATTTATTTTTTTATTTTTATTGTTAAAGTTATCTATAGTAATTATTGTATACCTGATTGTATCTCAGCATATTCTGAAAGTGGGGCAATAAATTCATTTTATTTTTTCTTATTGAATTTCTTCAGTAGCCATTTGAATATAATTAAACTTGAATGTAATCAAATTATTGTGATCTGTAAAAAAGGAGAAAGAGATACACCACAAAGAAAGAGCTATTATTATATACATGCAATTTATAAAATATTGTCGCTATACTTATCTGAGGCTTAAAAATGAAGATCTCCAACAACGAACAAATTTTTGGTTTTTTAAATTCCATATAATTCTGAAAAGATTTTAAGAGTTTAATTTATTGAGAACTTGTTTAATGTTAGACCTCTGCATAAAATTGTATGTATCCTTTAAAGTTGTAAAAAAATAAAAATAAAATTATTTCATTGAGTAAACATTAAATGATCTAAAATAACTTTTTTAAGTATTAACTAGCCAATGGAAATTTTAAATCAGCTTGAAAAAATATTGTTTTTATTAAATTCTAGGATTTTACCATTAAAAATTAAAATAAGGTTTGTCACTTTGACAAATGACATATATATCCTTATGTTTTGAATGAATTTTTAAACATGCATGCAAAAATAGAAATTTAAAGAAATCAATGCATCAAAAGGAGAAAACATGTGTATTAAATAAAAAGACTCACTTACATTATAACCTTTTCAACGTGGTACTTTTTGAAGAATTTTAAGTCACCGTTGACTAACCGACACAGTTTACATCAAAATCTTCTTATTATCACTGAAAATAATCATAACATAAAAACTCAACTTGTCTCTGGTCGGCTTACACCTGCATGAACTCTATCATTGTGAAATCAGCGCACTGCAGTAGGGCTAACACATGGTCGGCGCCCGGTGGTCGCAAGTGATCAGCAGCAGCAGTGATGGCCGAGAACTGGAGAAAGGTTCAAGTGACGCGCTATCACGTTTACCGGTCGAAGACGATACAACCGTATTTCTGTTAGAGAACACAAACATTAATGACATACAAAATAGGTGGTGCACAAATGATTTAAAACAAGTAGCTAAAGAAACAGCAAACGACAGAACGCTAAAGAATATAATGTCATACACACAAAACAATTGGCCAAAAATCAACGAATTAACTCAAATAGAAAAGAATTTCCCCACAAAAAGAAACGAGTTGAACATAGAAGGAAAATGCTTAACATGGAGTCATAGATTAGCTATTCCAGAAACACTTAAAGCACAAATACTACGCGACTTACACATTTCACACATGGGTATAGTTAAAATGAAACAAACGGCAAGAAATTATTTTTGGTGGTCTGGTATAGATTTAGATATAGAAGCATTAGCTAATACATGTAAAATATGCTTAGAATCAAGACCAGATCCAGGGAAAGTGAAGCTTTCACCGTGGCAATGGTCAAGTACACCATGGTCTAGGATACACATAGACTTCTTAGGACCTTTTCACGGTTGTATGTTTTTAGCGATCGTAGACACACACACAAAATGGCCAGAAATAGTTAATATGCGAAAAGACACAACAGCAAAAAATTTGATTAAGGTCATGGACTCATTTTTTAGCAGATTCGGAATACCTACCATTGTAATGAGTGACAACGGTCCTCAACTTAAAAGTGACGAGTTTTGACAATTTTTAAAAAACTATAAACTCATACAAAGTTTTTCAGCACCATATTACCCGGCTACAAACGGAGCAGCAGAGAATTTTGTACGCACTTTTAAAGATAAAGTAGACAAAATGATTCGCGATGGACATTCATTCAATTTTTCGACGGACAGATTTTTATTTGATCATAGAAACACTGAACACACAACAACTGATAGAACGCCATCATTTTTAATGTTTAAATAAGAATTGCGAACAAGATTTGACTTACTTAAACCAAACACTTAAGTTAGAGTAGAATTGCAGCAGTATAATCAGAAACGTTTTAGATCAGGAAACAGAAAAGTAGAATTTCGTATAGGCGAAGTTGTTTATGCAAAAGATTTTCGAAAATATTGTTATAAAAAAAGGAAAGCGATTATTGTAGAGCGAATATCACCAATTATGTATAGTGTTAGGTTTAACGATGGTCATATTACAAAAAAAAATGTAAATCATCTTGTAAAAACTCAGATTGGATCAAATTTTAAAAAAAAGGAGAGCAATGAAAGAGTGTCTCCTTCTAGAGACAAAATTGTAAAGAAAGAGAATGATATACGCAAGTATGTGAAGAATTATGAGAGAGTCAGTGAAAAACAAATAAATACAAAAGTTAAAAAAGGTGCAATGAAATCTAAAAAATCAAAAGTTAAAAGTGAAAATGTTCCCAGAAGATCCGAAAGGATAAGAAAACTAAAAAGGGGAGAATTATAGTGTATGCAGAAATGAAAAAGTATATAGAATTTATGCTAACGCAGCACACGCGGCACTAAGCTAAGAGTGTCTAGCCACGACACAGTTAGTTGTAACGAGCCTCTAAATGAATAAACATCTTCCTTAGGTTAACTTATAGTTTTATTAATTTCTCTAGCTACAACTCATTTCCACACATTACGAATATATTATAAATACATTACAGAGCCCACACAGCTTCATTAAATAAAGTGTCCTGCCGCATTTTCTCGGTTGAAAACCGTCGTACATCCTGCCGCGACGCGATCCATCGAGGAAGCCACAATTTCTGGAAAGGCTGAGCCGACTAGATCCCGTCAACGTGTGTAACTGTTGTACTGGTCTACCCGGAGGCCCATGACTCGTTTCCAAAGAGACGCATTTGGACCTGACTCCATCAACGTGTGGAGGGCCCTAATTCGCCCTTTGGAAGCCTGCCACTCAAGGTAAGATCGTTGCAACTCCTGAAGCCAAAGACGCCACCCCTAGAACTGAGAGGAAGCCGCAAGTTTCCCGCCCAGCACACATCATTGTAAGTCCCTTTTATCGGCCACCGTTTTTCTTATCAAATACGACAGTACAACAACGGTCGTGTAATCCTCCGAGCGCGCGTCGAATATTCTTAATTTCTATTTTTCCCGCGCCCTCGATTCATTGCTCATGAATCAAGTTATTTTACCTTAAAATCTTTTTAATGACACTGATAACATAGAACTTTGTAGCTAAAATTCAGCATGAATTTATTGGTTTAAATAAACAATACTAAATCTAATTTTTTTTTGTTATCAACTATAAAATTCTTGATTAATATTGGTGAAATTGCAAAGCACGCGTAAGTAAGCGCAGGCCAGAGAAAGCAGCTGCACGGTTGAGGACAAGAATCATCCACAGGTAGGTCTCAGCCGGACAGACTCCTTCCACACTGTACTGAAAATAACTAATTAAACATGCTGTCATAAAATTATGAAAGGCTCAATTCCACCTTTTATCGGTGAGAATAAAACCATCAAGTACCTTTGTCTTATGTATTGTAAAAGCTCAAGGTATGCTTGAAAAAAACTTGCAAGCTCTACGAACACGTGAAAACATTATAAATCACTCATCAATCCTGCTGTCATAATATGATGATTTTGAATCAACTCTTTCTCGGCGAGAATCGGACTATTAATTACCACTGTCTTGAGCATTGTAAAAGCTCAGTGAGCGCTTGAGAAAAACTTGCAAGCTTTAGGCACCCGTAAAAATACTATAAGTCACTCATTAATGCGGATGTTATAATTACGAAGGGTTCAATTCTACTCTTTATTGGTGAGAATTAAACCATCAAGTACCACCGTTTTGTATATTGTAAAGATTCAAGGTGCGCTTGAGAAAAACTTGCAAGTTTTAGAGACACGTAAGAACATTTGAAATCACATATCAACCCTGCTGTCATAATTACGAAAATGCTAAATCTACCCTTTACCGGAAAAAATTAAATATTTCGTGACGATTACAGAATGAAAACAAGAGTCCGAAACTTGGCTCGCTAGGTCCTTTTCTTGACGCCCTGTTGCGAGTTGAAAGTCGTTTGAGACGGTATACGGACATTCTTCCGATTCTTTTTTTCCGACGGAATTTATTCCAATTGCCCTACATTCCGAAAAAATATCTAAAAAAAATTGTAATTTTCTACAATTTAAATTAAAATGTGAATTGATGTATAATAAAACACTGAGAGTTATTTTTTAGAGACGCGCCATAAAATTCATTTCATAAAAATATATTTTGAGCCAGGTTCGTGAGGTATTTGGTATTAGGAGTACTCCAACTCCGTTCCGTCCGTTTGATGCTCCTCCCAAGTTTCCACCACACGCCGTAGACGAGTCTGAACTTCTACCCACCTCTTCTGAGGAGCTGCTTTCACCTTTTTATTTAAGAAAATCAGTGGAACGACATAAGTAGACAATAGAAGAATCGGAGACTTACTCGTTTCCCTGCGCTTAGTTCTGCGACGACGCTCTCTGAGTGAGCTTGCTCTTTCTGGAACTCTCTCAAAGCAGAATAGAGATCCGGATGAGCTTTTCCGACGACGACTCTGAAGCGGTTATGCCAGCCCTTGCTTAAATTATTGGTTTTGTGGTGTCCAAGTAATGCGGCGTCGTATTGGTTCCACATTACTGGGTCGTACCAAGGCCGAACTGCTTTACGGCGACCTCTTGCTGGATGGCCAATAATGTAAGTTTCCCCAAAATACTGCAGCACTGGCATTAACTCGTCTTCAACCTCGTCGTGTAAGAGGCGAAAAACGCGAGCTACCTTATCTACCGGGACGAACGACAGAGTGGCTATCATGTGAGTTTGGACGCGAATCGTTTCATCTTCGCTGTTGTATTCTGCCTGCAGTCCTTGTGCTTGAATACGGTGGTAGAGTGTTTGCTTCAAATGAAAGAAACAACATCGTCGTGGAACTCCCGGGAAAACCTCAGCACATGCATTGTTCCGTCTCTTTGCTGGATAGTAAAACATAGACGAAGGGGATGGGCACTACTTCACGTTCAGTGATATTTCGTAGCCTTTCGCGTGTGCCCACAACGGTGAACACTTGGGTAAAGATTGTCGAGGCTACCTGTAAAATAACGTTCCATTTTTTTTATTTTGTTTTTTACGCATTTTTATCGCGTATTTACTTTAAAAGTTCTGTCTAAGAACCACATACCACTCTTGTTTAGAAGTTGAAGGTTCCGCTGTGTTCAACAAAGTCAGTGATTATGAAAAAAAACATTAGCTTGAAGTTAAACTTGATACGGGTGCTCAATGCAACGTAATTTTGATTGATGTTTTGAATAAGATAGGTAGTAAAATAGAAACTGATTAAAGTTTAACCAAATTATCTGCACATGGAGGTGGCAGAATTGAGGTTTTGGGTACTTGTAAATTTAATTGCAAATTTCTTAATATAAATGAAAGTTGAATTGAATTTACAGTATTAAAGGGTTCATGCAAAGATTACCCTACCATTATATAACTACCTACTTTGCTGAATCTAATATTGATTAAAAGGGTTGAAACTATTAATATTGATATGAATGAGAAATTTATTTTGCAAAGTTATGAAGATATTTGCACTAGTACGGGTATAAATAGAGATTTCAAATGTGATATCAAATTGAAAGAGGGTGCAAAAGGTAGTATAGCTGCATGTAGGAAAGTTCTTAACTCTTAAGAATGAGTTAGATAAGATGGAGGAAAATAAAGTTATCGAAAGAGTGCATGAATCCACTAACTGGGTAAACCTTCTTGTTACCACCGAAAAAAGGTGGTGGTTTAAGGGTCTACCTAGACCTGACTGACAAGGGGATGGTTTGACCTTTGGGACCTCGATTTTAATGAAACTTTGCACACAGTTTTTATTCATCATAAAAACATGCCCTTCAGTGTTCTTTTCCCAGAATGGGCCTTTTTTCACCTACTTCCCATACAACCCCTGTGTTAAAAAGTAGGCTGTTTCCTATAAAAAGCCGTTTTTGGCCTCATTTTCAAAAAATTCCTCCTTGGACCATATTGCACTTAGGAATATCAAAAACCTCGCATTTTTTTTCGTTTTTCTAAGTACTTTTGAAAAAAAAATATTAAAAAAATTTTTTGAATGATCTTGTCCATGTATATTGTAACCTAGGTTAGGTTAGGTTTGGGGTGGGAGGGGTTAGCGGTTCCTGCTCGGGAAAATGCAATCCCAGCACTCAGGTATACACCCCTTGTGCTGAAATTCCCTGCCCTACTCACTCCTTGCCCATGGCCCTGTCTATGGGGTCAATTACCGTCATAATTGCCGTTAGGCTGGCTTCCCTCAGATCCCACAGATCTATGATGGGTCTGCCAAGCCTGCTGGTCCGGAGTGTGGCCCAGGCAGGACACTCACATAGGAAGTGTCCCGTCGTCTCGGCTTCCTCTCCAAATCACCTGCATACTGAGACCTCCCCTATCCCTATCTTGGTAAGATGGTGTCTCACCTTCCAATGGCCCGTAAGCCATCCGATGACCATTCCAAGTTTCCTCCTACCGGTTTTCCTTAGGTCACGCAGCCACTCCTTTGGCGGCCGTTCTCCGATAAGGGCTTTTGACTGCCTAAGCCCCTGGTGATTGGCCCACCTTTGATCCTCTTCCTTTGCCATCCAGAGGGCAAAGGCATTGTGCAGTGGGCAGTCGGGCATTCCCACACTGCAGTGGTCTGCCCTGATGTCTAGTGCACCGCAGTTTGCAAGCCTATCTGCCTTCTCGTTACCTGTTATCATTGAGTGTCCTGGCACCCATAGTAGGGTGACACAGTGGTTAGGTGTAAGCCTCTCTAGTGCTCTTTGCAGAGGGCTACTTCCCTGGAGTTTGTAGTCGAGTCTCTTAGCACTTAGAGCGCCGCTTTGCTATCCGAGCAAATCGTGACTGGTCCTTTCCTGTGCGCTTCCGTCAGGGTGACCCGCGCGCACTCCGTAATCGCCCTCACCTCAGCTTGGAAGACTGTGGCGAAGTCGTCCAGGTGTAGCGCAATCTCCCTGGTGGAGCCTTGTCTCCAGGCTCCAGTTCCAACCCCCTCTGTCCGTTTCAAGCCGTCTGTGAACCAGACAACCCCCTGTCCGGTATACCTGTGTTGTCCTCCCTGCCAGTCGGCCCTGCTGCCCGTTTCGACTCTGAACGGCTTGTCGAAGTTGATGCTCCGAGTCGTGTGGTCGAGTTTGGGTCGCTTCCCCTGATTCAAACCTCTAGCTATCTGCCGGTCTATCAGGTGGTCGACTCCCGCATTGCCCTCGTATCGGCACACGGCCTTAAAGGCCGCACATCTAATCACGAGATCAAGCGGAGGGGTTCTTGTTAGGCGTTTCATCGCTGCCAGCGGTGTAGTGCCCATACATCCTGTCATGCCTCTCAGCACCAGGGTCTTTACACGGCTTAATGCTGTTCTAGCGTCCTTTGCCTTAGCTACGCGGGGTGCCCATACGGCCGCCCCGTGTAGTAGCCTAGGTTTCAACACGGCTGTGTACAGCCAGTGTATCTTCTCGGGCTCCAGTCCCCATGTCCTGCCGAAAGCTCTCCTGCATGCCCAGAAGGACTGTATCACCTTTCCGCAGGTAGCTTCCAGGTGCCTTTTCCAGCTGAGCTTGGAGTCAAACGTTACTCCCAGGTACTTGATCTCATTGGTCAGGTCCAATGTCCTGCCCATGAGGTGTAGGCCCTTGATTGGGCTCACCTTGTATCTGGTTGTAAAGCACATGACCCCGACTTTGCTTGGGTTCACTGTCAAGTGAACTCCTTTGCACCATTTCTCGACGATCCCGAGTGCTAATTGCATCAGGCCCGCCACTACATCTAGGTCGTCAGCTCTAGCGAGGATGAGAACATCGTCGGCATATGCCAAGGCAAAAATGCCGGCTTCGTCCAGCAGCCTCAGCAGGGTATCAACGACCAGACACCACATTGTGGGAGACAGTACTCCTCCCTGTGGGCATCCTTTCCCAACCTTACCAACTCGGGTGCGGTCACCCCATGTGGCAAGCTGGTTCCTAGTGCTCAACATGTGGCTCATCCATCTCACCAGTGTGGGTGGGACGGCATGATCCTCCGCACCCTTGCGGATGCTTCCCACCCTGGTGTGGTTAAATGCGCCTTCAATGTCCAGCAGAGCTGCCAACACATATCCTTTGTTTTCAATACCTTTCCTTATCCATGATTCCGCCTCTATGAGTGCCGTATCTACAGACTTGCCTGCCTGGTAGGCATGTTGTCTACAGTGTAGCGGTCGATCCACCATGTGAGTTAGATAAGAATGAGTTAGATAAGATGGAGGAAAATAAAGTTATCGAAAGAGTGCATGAATCCACTAACTGGGTAAACATTCTTGTTACCACCGAAAAAAGGTGGTGGCATAAGGATCTATCTAGACCTAACTGACAAGGGGATGGTTTGACCTTTGGGACCTCGATTTTAATGAAACTTTGCACACAGTTTTTATTCATCATAAAAACATGCCCTTCAGTGTTCTTTTTCCAGAATGGGCCTTTTTTCACCTACTTCCCATACAACCCCTGTGTTAAAAAGTAGGCTGTTTCCTATAAAAAGCCGTTTTTGGCCTCATTTTCAAAAAATTCCTCCTTGGACCGTATTGCACTTAGAAATATCAAAAACCTCGCATTTTTTTCGTTTTTCTAAGTACTTTTGAAAAAAAAATATTTAAAAATTTTTTTGAATGATCTTGTCCATGTATATTGTAACCTAACTATACTAAAAATTGACTTTAAAAATCTTAATTTTTCATTGTTAAAACCATTCAAAAATTTTTTTTAATTTTTTTTCTTCACAAGTACTTAGAAAAACGAAAAAAAATGCGGGGTTTTTGATATTTTTAAGTGCTAAATGGTCCAAAGAGGAATTTTTTTCAAAATGAGGCCAAAAACGGCTTTTTATAGGAAACAGCCTACTTTTTAACACAGGGGTCATATGGGAAGTAGGTGAAAAAAGGCCCATTCTGGGAAAAGAACACTGAAGGTCATGTTTTTATAATGAATAAAAACTGTGTGCAATGTTTCATGAAAATCCAGGTCCCAAAGGTCAAACCATTTCCTTCTGAGTTAAATAAATACATTAATAGACAACATCATGTTATACCATGCTTTGATGAGTTATGTGCTCAAATGCCGTTAAAGTTTTTAGTTCGTTAGATGCTGATAGGGCTTTTTGGCAGATTGAATTGACTGAGGAAAGTTTTTATTAATTCACTTTTATAACACCTTTTGGTAGATATAGATTCAAAGTAATGGCTTATGGGATAAATTCAGCTACATACATTTTTCAGTATTGTTTTTAGCAAATTTTCGGAGATCTTGATGGCGTTAATGATAATGATTGATGATGTTGTAGTATAGTGTGAGAGTAAAAAAGAACACAATGAGAGATTAAAAAAAGTACTTGATAGAACACGTGAAATGAATGTAAAATTTAACTTGAACAAATATGGGGCGATAGGAATGATTTAAATATGAATGATAATGTAACGAAACGTTCTGGCAGAGTTGTGAGAAAACCAGAATATTTGGAAGATTATGTATATAATTATTTTATAAAAAAAGAAGGATGTCGAGATGGCACCACTTGCTTGATTTAGTGGTATGGCGCGAACTGTAAGTTATCAGTTAATGACTAATGAGTCGGAGCTTGTCCTTTATACAGAGCTCATGCATGCACCTTATAGACACGCATAATGTATTCTGTGACAGTCCAGTGACCAATTAAATCGTCGGTTGCGATTTAGAGTTGTGCGCGAGTCACGAGACTGTCGAACGCAGGTCAGAGCGGACCTCTGAGGTCGTAGAGAGGGAACCGGGAAGCCACTCGTAATTTTCGTGTCCGTGCGTTAAGACGTACATGAAATTCAACTCGTCTCGGTTCGACGTATTATTGTACTTTTCAGGAGTAGCACGCCGTCAAAGAGTGTTGTAAGCGACAGAAGGTGCGGGAACGATTGTCATCACCCGGGAAGCATTATTTTGTCAAGACGAGTCAACCGGCTTTTGGAAGCCACGGACGATGGGGAGTCCCCCTTTTCGGGAGTCGGTGGAGGTGGCGTGACGTCATCTGGTGCGGGACCCGGTGGCTCGGGAGTGCGTTGGCCTAGTGCCGTCATGAGGGCTGTCTGCAGTGGCGCCACTGGGGAGTTCCCCTACCAGGGCATCATAGCGCGGCGGAGGTAGCGTGACGTCATCGAGTGTAGGACCCGGTGAGTCAGGGGTCAATGACTTGGTGACGTCATCAGAGGTACCAGACCCAGCGGGGTGTCCCCCTGGCAGAGTATCATAGAGTGGTGGAGGTAGCGTGACGTCATTGTAGGCCCCTGCGGCTCGTCGGGTGCGTTATGCAAATGATATAAAAATTTTTGGAAATGTATGCAAATATTTTTTTACATATTCAATAGAATTTTTGATGGCCTGGAGTTTTAGATTTTAAGTGATTCTCGAACCGCCCGAAAATTTCTACAAAACTCGTTGGTTTCGAGTATTTTTTATTTTTCGTTCGAAGGAATTTTTATTTTTCGAAAAGAGAAAACTTTCGTTTGTAGAATTTGATTTTCTCCGAATTTACTAAGCCGGGTACAAGAGAAGCTATCTGAATTTTTCGTTTTCGAAGGCGGACGAGTTGTAAGTCGAAAAAATTCTTATCTCCTACAGTGTGTATGCGCACGTACTTGTGCGCTGTGAGCTACGTCTCTTTTTTACAAAATTAGGCAATAAAACAGCCAGGGATAAGAATTTCGGGAATTTTCTAGCTTGCGACAAGTATGGACTTGCACCTGTGCAGGGGTGGGCTTTCAGGTAAGAAATACGATGAAGTCAAGAATTTCTTCTACTAGTGTTAATAACAGTCAGAGTTTATAACACTGCCTGCGTAGGTGATAGAGATCTCAAAGCCAGCGACATACCCGAGCCCTCTTGGGTTCTTCCATTAGGGTTTACAATACTACCAGTGGAGGTGATAGAGATCTTTAAGACAGCGCCATACCTGAATGAAATGAATCTCTTGAGTTCGAAGGTTGTCTCGAGTGGCGTCAATTTTCTATCACCCTGCGACAAGTTTCAGCTTGTAAAAAATTTGTAATTTTTCTAACTGAGGATTTTTTCGTGGCGAATAAGTTATTGTTCGTGACAGTGATAGAGGTAATGTTTTATTTACGCGACTTTTTGCACATTGGCGATGTGGGTGAGGAGTTTTATACATCTCTATTACGTAGGCTGTATGAGAACTCAACTGACGAACCCTACAATGTGTTTGTGGAGTTATTAGGAAGATGTTCAGGAAGTGAAATCTTAATATATTACAATAAATTTATTAAAAAATCTGAAAACATCTACCGAATGGTGACGATTATGGGAGACCATATTATTCAGAGAGGGTTACAAGATGAACTCCCTGAAATCACGGAACAGTGGCACGAGCTGAGAAGTGAGTACTTTGATTTTTTTTTTTTATTTATTATTATTATTTTTTTTTTTTTCCTACTTATTTATTTTTTTTGCTTTTTTTTTCATAGTTCAGTTTGCACGACTGCAGACTGAGAGGGAGTCAAGAAAACGGAGCACTTTCAGAGATCGGATTCTCGAAAGCAAGGATCGCGAAAGGAGCTTTAAGAAAAAAGTTAAGAATTACCAGGAGAAATATGAAAACTGGAGGAAGAGGAAATCTCCAACATTTCCTGAACCACTTGCGAAAAGGCCCAAAACAAAACAAACGATAGATGAAGGTATGTAATTTTAAAAAATAAAAAATTAATTAAAAGTTTTTTGATAATTTTGAAATTTTTTTTTTATAGAGTACACAATACGTTGTCACCAATGCTCCGAGTTTTATTGACTTGGTTCTTCAAAATTACAGGAAGGCAACGGATACTGTTCAAATAAATGATTCAGATTTTGAGGGTAACTATATACTATTGTAGATTTTTTTTAAATTATAATTTAGTTATTATGTATGTATATTTCATTTGAATTTTTTTAATTTTCAGATGAGTTCGACATCGCTCATGTAGAACCTGGCCCGTTACGTTTACTACACCTACAGCAGGTAGCTCTACCTGAGTTAACGACTTTTGCAACCTCTATAGTGCAGTCTCAAGGGGAGGAAACATTGGTACAGTCGCAGGTAGCAGAAAGCATGTCACCATCATCGAGTCAGGCTCCTCTAATTCAATGTTTGCAGCAGCAAGCAGTGACTCAGTGCAGTACCATGGACTCTCCGCAGACGCTGGCGCACAATAATCAGCAACCGCCCACGTCAGAGTTTCAGCAGAAGTTAGACAATGGTAATTTTATTGATTTTTTGTAATTTCAATCAATTTTGGTAGTTCCAACTTATATTAATAAAAATTTTTCTTCATTTTTTTTTTAGTACCTGTACCCTCAGATCTGCAACTGCAGGCAGTATCAGTAACGCGGATAGCTACGGTGGCAGAGGTGCATGAACCTCCGAGGGAATTCCGAGAACAACAACAGCATCATAGTAATTTTTAGTAATTTCTGTTAATTATTGTAATTTTATGAAAAATCGTATTCTAATAAGCTTTTTTTTCAGTCATAGCCTTACAGCAAGCAGTGGAGGAGCAGAATGAACATCAGGAACTCTCTCACTCCCAAAAAATAAAATGTAATTAATAACTTCATATTTTATTCTATAATATACTATTATTAAAAACAAACTTCATAATTTTTTTTTTTCTTACCAATACTCCCTGATTTTTAAAAAAAGTTAAATTTTAATTTTGACTCTGTTTTAAATTTAAATCAAAAACATGAAATTCGCACAGTCTTATTTATTTTATATTAAAGTAGTGTTTAAAATAATAAATATCCTCACTTTATCATATGGATTTCTGCAAAGGAACGTTTATTGAAACAATGTATACTATTATTCAAAAAATTATCGCGAAAAAAATTCATAATAACAAAGTTACTCAATTAAAATTTTAAATTTAACGTTCTAAACCAATCATTTATAAAAACGAAGATATTAGAACATATTAAAGTATTTAAAATTCATGCTGAAAGTTTTTATACTATCAGAAATTTTTTATTTTGAAAATAAGTTATGAAATGTTTTAAAATCAAATCTATAGCGTCTCATGAGAGTCGCCGCAACGCTAGAGAACAAACAGAAGATTATCGGAGGCAGCAGGAGGTAGATCACCAACAGGAAGTTCCCGACCACCAGTTCGAGCCACAGCAGGTGGGAGATTTACAGCCGGTCGTTTCTCCAAACCAAGTAGGTAGAGGTTTTGAAAAACTTAGCTTTAGCCATGATTCGACCTATAATAAGCAGTTTAAAATGAAAGCTACTGTTTTCCGAATTAAATTTAATGAACCACCCGTGGATATTAATGTGATAAATTATTTAGAAACGGTTTTCAAAGAAATTTTAGAATTAATTAAAAACCAAAGCCAAAGCGAAAACGATATGGTTGGGGTAAGCATCCGAAGCGAACGTTTTTCACACGGGACAGCTTATTTATCACTTAGGCCCATAGAAGAATTTAATTTCGACGATTTGTGGAACATAATAAATAGCGTTATTCAATCGAAAAACAATTTTTTTTTAGATGAAAGTTTCGAGGTACACGCCACGTACACCAAACGGACATCGAATCGTTTCCCTCTTTTGAATTAGCGCTCAGAAAAAATGGCTGACCTCCGTTCCTAACCTATAGGACAGCGGCCATTTTTTCTGAGGGGTAATTTTGAAAGGGGAAACGATTCGATGTCCGTCTGGTGTACGTAACGGTACCGCGAGGTAAGGGACGAGCGATAACTATCGATGTAGTGAATCAAAAATCGTTGGTTCAAATAGTAATATCCGATAATACATGCTTAACGCGAGCCTTAGTAGTCGGAGAATTAAATACTAAATATAAAATTTACAAATGGCGTGAAAATTTAAAAGCTTACATGAATGTTCGTAAAAATGTTAATAATACCCAACTTAAGCTTGCTAATAAGCTCGTGGCAGATGTCAAATTTAAAATTCCGAAAAACGGTTGTAGCTTGTACGAGATTGAATTATTTCAAGAATTTTATAAATCAAAAAATATCGCGATAGTCGTGAATGAAAAAGAAACTATAGGTACCAGAAAACCACTTTTTTTGACGGGCGAAAAATTGTGAATAAAGTTGAGGGTATTATTAATATTTTATTTCTACTATTTATAAAGGAAAGTCGTATTTCTTTGTACGTGCTAACCGAGAAAACTACTGGACCAATTTGGCTGAAATTTTGCAGGATGATTCTGTAGGGTCTGTAGATGGTTTGAGTACAAGTTTTAATACAACAAATTAATTTGTTCGTTAATAAATAAACAATAAAAATTTTCGTCGTGTTGGCCTTTCTTCGAGGTCCGCGCTCCGAAATGACTACCTGCGTACGTTGCTTAGTTTAGCTGCGGCTGCTAAGCAGACGTCGAGATCTATGCTCCGAAACAAAAACAGAGTCCACTGGTTAGCAAACTTATTGTTAGTGTAAAAACTGTTTAGTTTTTACAATAAGCCTTTTCCAAGGCTATACAAAAATTTATAACGTAAACAAATTGATTAAAAAGTTCCATTGTTTATTTACTAAAAACTTTATTTCACTCACGATCGAGCTGCGAGCGCGAAAGTTCTTACGGCTTGAGGCTGCAGCGCACCAATCGCGCTACAGCTTTCAAGGTTACTTGAAAGCTGTTGCGCGATTGGCGCGCTGCAGCCCTAAATTGCGAGTTTTCTGGTCTTGAGAAAGGTGAACGATTAATTTATATTCCCTCAGAAAAATTGATGATATTTTTTTATTTGTTTATATATCTGTGAATTTTGAGTTTATGAAAACTCTTTTTTACTAAAAAATCTAACAGTTTTTTTTAAAGATAATTTGGCTTGAAAATTAAAAAAAAGAATTTAAATAACAGACTAAACAATTACTAAGTTTTAAAAAATCGTTTCTTTTCTTTACTTTTATAAATAAGAAATCTTAAAAAAAAAAAGTTAAAAAACGTTTTCAACGCCGTTCAAAAAAGATATTTAAGCTTAGTTTTTGGTTTATTAAATTTTTGTTACGTTTGTTTTTACTAAGAAATATTTCGGAGCCTTGAAAATTGCCTTAGAAAATATATAAGTATTATTGTCATCAAGGGTCCGTGCTCCAAAACGACTTTTTTGCGTACTTTTCTCATTTTAGGAGCAGCGCAGCGGTTTACAAGCAGACTTCAAGGTCCTTGCTCCGAAATAACTGTGTTGTATCTTGAAGTCGTGGCCACAGAGCTGTTTTTGGCAAAGAATTTACTTTATTCCTACTGTAAATTGTTCAATTTTTACGAAGAGCCCTTTTTAGAGCTAAAAAAAAGTTTAAAACGTAAACAAATTAGTTTAAAAGTTACCCTGTCAAAAACTCTTTCTTTCCCCGCACGAAGCACTCGTGGTTTGGGGCTGCAGCGCGCCGATCGCGCCACAGCACTCAAGGCTACCCGAACGCTGTTGCGCGATTGGTGCGCTGTATGGTATGGTATGGTATTTGTGGGAGGGGTACGCGGTCCCTACCCGGGAACATGCGACCCCAGCACTCAGGTATACACCCATTGTGCTGATTTCCCTGCCTTACTCAATCCCTGTTCAAGGCCACTTCGATGTGGCCTATTGCCGTCGTGATTGCCGAAACACTTGCCTCCCTTAGATCCAATGGATCTATAATGGGTCCGCCAAGCCTTCTGGTCCAGAGTGTGGCCCAAGCGGGACATTCACAGAGAAGATGTCCCGTCGTTTCGTCCGATTCTCCGCACCACCTGCAGTTTGAGACATCGCTGAGTCCTATCCTTGATAGGTGATGTCGCACCATCCAGTGGCCCGTAAGCCAGCCGATGATCATCCTGAGTTTTGTTCTGCTAGTCCTTCTCAGGTCTCGCAGCCATGTTTCAGGCAGCTTGTCACCGATGAGGCTCTTTGCCGGCCTCAGCCCCTGGTGATCATTCCATCTTCGGTCAGCTACACCTGTCATCCAGCGTTCCATGGCTTCTTGCATTGAGCAATCGGGCATTCCAACGTTGCATTGGTCTGCCCTGATGCCCAAGGCGCCCCGGTTCGCCAGCCTGTCTGCCTTCTCGTTGCCCAGGATCATCGAGTGTCCTGGCACCCATAATAGGGTGACACAGTGGTTCAACGCCATGTTAGTCAGTGCCTCTTTGCAGAGAGCCACTTCCCTCGAGCTTGTGGCCCAGCCCTTGAGCGCCAAAAGCGCCGCTTTGCTGTCAGAGCAAATCGTGACTGGGCATCTCCTGTTAACCTCTCTCAGCGTGGCCCGTGCACACTCCGTGATCGCCCTTACCTCAGCCTGAAAGACTGTGGCAAAGTCGTCAAGGTGTAGCGTTATCTCCCCGGAACAGCCCTGTCTCTAGGCTCCGGCGCCCACGCCTTCCTTTCTTTTCGAGCCATCTGTGAACCAGACAACTCCCTGACCTGTATACTTGTGCCGTCCTCCTTGCCAGTCGGCCCGGCTGCCTGTTTCGACTCTAAACGGCTTGTTGAAACTGATGTTCCTCGCCGTATGATCGAGCTTAGGCAGCTTCTCCAGATTTAGTTCTCTGGTTATCTGCCGCTCTGCTAGGTGGTCAACCTTCGCTTTGCCATCGTAGCGACACACGGCCTTGAAGGCCGCACTTCTAACCACGAGGTCGAGCGGAAGGGTTCCCGTCAGACGTTCCATCGCAACCAGTGGTGTGGTGCTCATGCATCCCGTAAGGCCTCTCAAGACGAGGGCCTGTACGCGATCCAAAATTGACTTGGCGCCCTTTACCGTCGCCACCCGGGGAGCCCATATGACTGCCCCGTGTAGTAGCTTGGGTTTCAACACCGCTGTGTATAGCCAGTGTATCTTTTCGGGCTCCAGTCCCCATGTCCTGCCAAAAGCCCTTCTGCATGCCCAGAAGGACTGAATCACCTTTGCGGAGTTGATATCGAGATACCTTTTCCAACTGAGTTTGGAGTCGAATGTGACTCCCAGATACTTAATCTCACTGGTCAGGTCTAGTGCCCTTCCCATGAGATGTAGGCCCTTGACAGGGCCCACCTTGTATCTGGTTGTAAAGCACGTGACTCCAACTTTGCTCGGGTTCACCGTCAAGTGGACCCCCTTACACCATTTCTCGACGATTCCCAGTGCTAGTTGCATTAGGCCCGCCGCCACATCCAGATCGTCGGCCCTAACGAGAATGAAGACGTCGTCAGCATATGCCAAGGCAAAAATGCCGGCTTCATCCAACAATCTCAGTAGGGTATCGACTACCAGGCACCACATAGTGGGAGACAAAACTCCCCCCTGTGGGCATCCCTTACCGACTCTACCCTTGCGGATACGGTCGCCCCATGTGGCCAGTAGGCTCCTGGTGCTTAACATGTGGCACATCCATCTCACCAGGGTGGGCGGAATGGCATGATTCTCTGCACCCTTGCGGATGCTATCCACCCGGGTGTGATTGAATGCGCCTTCTATGTCAAGCAGGGCTGCTAGTACATAACCTTTATTCTTCATCCCGTTTCTGATCCAGGATTCCGCCTCTATAAGAGCTGTATCTACAGACTTCCCTGCCTGGTAGGCATGCTGTCTGCAGTGCAGCGATGAGATACCTTTTGAGATACCTATCCACGAGCCTTTCAAGTGCTTTCAGTACGAAGGACGACAGACATATAGGTCTGTGGTCCTTCGCGCTGGTAACCACTCTGCCTGGCTTCGGTATGAATACCACTTTCGCCGTCCTCCAGCAGGTCGGGACATATCCCAGGGCCAAGCACGCCCTAAAGAGTTTGACCAGAGGGCTTAACAGTACCTCCAGCCCTTTTTGTATGAGGGCCGGGAAGATACCGTCCAGTCCGGCAGCTTTGAACGGGTCAATGGTGCCGATTGCCCATCTGACTCTTTCCGGTGTCGTTATGGTCCTGGCCAGTTCCCAGTCCTGTCTGCCGGCTGTCGCTTCTTGCGTGCCTTGGTGTACTTCGCCTTCCCTGAAGTCGGGGAAGTGGGTCTCCAGTAGTGCGTTAAGGCAGTCCGCACCATTTTCGGCCCATTGCCCCGAGTTCAGCTTCATTACACCTGGCGTCTGGTTTGGGCCACTGCGCAGAATGCGACTGAGCCTGGATGTCGCTGCGACATCCTTTTGCTCTGTGCAGTAGTTCTGCCAGCCCAGAGTGGGCGCCCTCTCCAGCTCCTTCTTGTATAGTCGTTGCGCCAGTCGATAGGCGTCTTCGTCCTCCCTCTTTTTAGTCTTGTACGACCTGTTGTAGAGTCTCCTTACTTCCTTCCTCAAGGCTGTAAGTTCGGGTGTCCACCACGGACATCCCTGACTCTTACCTCTCTTACTAACCCGGCAGTTGTTCTCGAAAGCCGTCACCAGAGTCTCCTGCAGGAGCTCTGCGCAGTGTTCGATCTCCACCGGGGTGCCGTATCTCCCAGGAAAATTGGAAATTCTCCTGGCAAGATCGGCTCTGTAACCTTCCCAGTTTGTGTTTTTGGGATTTCTCCAGTAAGGCCTATTGGTAGTTCTGCCCACCAACGAAAAGGTGATGTGTTCGTGGTCTGACATGGAGGGCTCGTCCGAGACTCTCCAGTCCTCCACGGACGCCGCCAGATCGATCGTGGCCAGAGTGATATCGATGACCTCCTCACGCCTTACATCCCGAAAGGTGGGCTTGCCACCTTTATTCAGGATCTCCAAATTGGTACCCACCAGGAAACTCAAAAGTGCGTCCCCTCTGTTATTGCAATCCGAGCTGCCCCACACCGTGTGATGTGAGTTGGCGTCGCACGCAAGTAAGAGGTCCAAGCCTTTCAGTTCGCAGGTCCTAACAAGATCCCTAACCCTTTGTGGGGGTGGATTCTCCTCATCGTATGGAAAATAGGCCGAGGCAACTACGAGTTGCTTTTTAGTGCCTTTCTCATCCTTGTATTTCACGGTCGCTGTCGCAACGTCTCTGTCACAGAAGGATCCCCAGGCTTCAGCAGCAAGCCCTTTAATTATCAGGGCCGCCCTGGCTGAGTCTCCGTTCCAACTGAAACGGTTGCCGCAACCGTTTAGACCTGTGATTTTACCCGCCCTTATCCAGGGTTCCTGAATAAAGGCTATGCCTGTATGCACCTCTGCCATGCGTTTGACTAGGACAGCCGAAGCGCTTTTGCAATGGTGCAAGTTGATCTGGGTGCACGAAATAGTGGACGTTGCCATACTGGCAGGCCCTGGGTTTCGTCCACCCCGACCCAGCCTCCTTGAGTTCGCCATGGGGCGAAGTTAGGAGCTAGCCTTTGGGTGTGGGGGTAGGGGTAGGATTGTGCTTAGCGCTTCTCTCACCCCCTAGTTCCCTCCCATCTTCTCCCTTGTCACCTTTACCTTTGTCGGAGACAGAACGGCGTGGGCCCTGCCACCTCCACAGAAGGGTCGGTAGTTCAGGGCCTTTAGGGCCTCCACCTCCGACTCCTCCACGGTGATGTTTAGCAGAGTCTCCACCGGTTGTCTCTCCTTCGCAGGGATCGCCTTATTGCTAACGAGGTTCCAGGATTCCACCTTGAGAGTGGGATTCTGTCGCCTCAAGCGTGTGAGTGCGGTCTGGGGAACAATGTTCCCTGGAACGTACAAGGCGATCCTTTTTACCTTTAGGAGATCGCCCTGCTCAACGACGGTGAGCTTGGCGTTCTCCCATGGGCTCCATTTAGGGACCTTAGCCTTTAACCACTCCACGTCCCACTGGGTGTTGCAGTCGTACACTAGTGCACCCCGCGTCTCCCAGTTGGCCAAGAACTGTGGGAAGTGGCCCTCCTCGGTTTGGTCGATTTCTGCTTCAAGAGCAGATCTGACCAGATCGACCTCTTCTTGGGTGAGTCGTGTGATGGGGTAGCCTTCAGGAACTATGGCCCACCGAAGCTTGGTAGCCACTGCTCGACTGTAGTACGCCCCATCTTCTTTATTTTCCCTGGCCGAGCGCTTGACTTCCCTGGGTGTCGAGCCTTCTGAGTGGGTCCTCTTCGCAGCCGGTGTCGACTGAAAAGTGGTCCCCTCCTGCTCCACACCCTTCTTCTGGGTCCTCCTCTCCTGGCCAGTTCTACGCCTCACCCTTTTCTTCTTCTTTTTACCTTCGATCGAGGTGCCCCCTGCCCCTTTTGAGGCGAGGTCCCTCGGTCGAGTTTCCTTGTTGTAGGTGGCGGTATCACCGTCCTTATCCGTAGATGAGGTGGTATCCCGCCCGTTGTTACCAGCCACCTTGAGCCCGGTATCCCCAGCCCCCTTGAGGGCGGAGTCCCGTAGCGGTCCGGTGACTATGGCCTTTCGTGGGTCGGTATCCCCAGCCCCCGTGGGGGCGAAGTCCCGTACCTCAACTTCCATGTGGGTGGGAACCCCCTTAACCTCTTGTGGTGGCGCTTTTTGCGTACTATTGTTACTTTTCGTTTCCATTCTGTTTTTATATAGAGCGGGTGTATCGTGTTGTGGTCAGTTTCGGGTGTCTCCCGTTAGCTTGCCCTTCCGACGGGGGTGATGTACGAGGGTCTGTTTGACTCGGTGGCCTCGGAGGTTCCCCCCCTCCTCAGTGGTGCGGTCCCAATTCGGTCACCATCCGGCAGCATCACTGCACCAGGGATTTTTCGATGACTGGTGGGGCAGCCAGGCGGTCTGGTTAGTGACCTACCCGGGCCCCTGCACTATCCATCGGCCCAGGCGCGCCAGTCCCAGTTTGACCTCTGTACCCTCCTCGTCTCGCTAACCCTCGAATTCTGCACTCCCATCTTCAGGGGTCGCAAACCGGGGGGGCACCCTACGCTGCAGTGTATGTATGTAAGTGTGAGTGTGCGTGTGTGTGTGTATCACATCCTGTCTACCGCGTTAACAGGATGTGAGGTGTGTATACCCAGCCAGACCACCACCCTGGATGGGGGGGGGGCTGTTTGTTGGTCGCCAGCTTTCCTGCAAGCGAGGGGGGCGAAGACCGGGACTTAACCTGCCCTACATTCACCAGGACGAACCCTTCTCGGGTTGCCTATCACTCATTCCTCGGTCCCCCGTTTATAGGGGGCCTTCCATACGCCTGGACATCCCGTTTATAGGGAGCCACAACATTCATGCAGTCTCGCCCCTCCCGCTGTCAGTCAGCCGACTAAGCCTCCCCACCAGGCTGTCGAGGTCGTGCCCCCGACAGCACGCGACAAGGTCCTACAGCCCCCAGGGGAGGTTGGTGCGTTGTAACCCCAAGTTACAAATTTGTTAGCCTTAAGAAAAGTGATTATTGCCATTGTGACGTTTTAGAATTTGAGCTGTTTTAAAAATCATTCTATTATTTAGGGTTAGACTTTGCAAAACTGAAGTTTTAAGAAGGAAAAAAATTGGGAAAAAATTAAGTTTTTTATCAATAGGAGGATTTGATCAAGAAATAAAATAAAATTTAAATATTCTTTCACTAATTTTTCGATCAATGATTTTCTGATAATTAATTTTTTGTTAACTAGAAGGAATGATTCCTATTTTTAAAAATTATATATATCATATACGAAGTACACAAATGATAGTTTTTACGTATGACATTTTTGGTGGCCCTTAAAAGGGCCGTTCTGTGTTTTGAAAAAGAACTATTAGCAGGATTTTTTTGAAGATAACTCGATGTCGGAAGTGTCACAATTCCAATCATCTTCTGCCGAACATATGCCAGAAGATGGGATTTTTGGGAGGGTCTCAGTGAATCTGTCTTCACTTTTGAAGTAGTTGGACTTGATTGTTTTTCGCGCTGTCTCAAATACTCACGTAGATCAATTTTTTTCACATTTTTGGAGGAAACTTCTTTTTTATTTTGAGCTGGTTCAAAAGGGTGATCCCAAGACTGAATAGTAAAAGGGTCTTCAAAAGCACCAATAAATTTCGCAAAATGCGTACGCCTGCGACTCATTTTCTTACTTTTTGTTTTGCGTGACTTCATCGTGTAGAGAAGTTAGACTTCACTGATTCGTTGCGACACAAAACTCGTGTTTATGTACTTCTCTATTAATTTGCTTGGATCATTTGCTTGGAAGTTTACTGCCTCAACCTGAGGAGACTCCTAAATTTTTGCTAATATACTTTATGTCTGAGTCTGATCAAGTATCGGTGCAATCTAATATCAACCCCACTTTAAATACAGGTCTTATTAAATCTTTGCAAACAGTTTTACAAGAAAATAATCATCTTATATAAAATTTTAAATATAACGTTGAAACTCGATCTGTCGATGAATTGCAAAATATAAAACTGATTATACATGCTGATAGAGTTTCTCAAGGAAAACTCAGAGGCCAGTACAATGCTCCCACGATCGATGAAGTAGCCGTACTATTAGTTGATGAAGATAAAGGTAGAAGAGATATTGTGTTACACGGTCGGGATGGACAATTACATAGAGTCAGTGAACTTAATCGTTCTCATGATGCATTACAATATCCACTACTGTTTATCAAAGGTGAAGAAGGATATTGCATTAATATCCTGCATCACAATGAATCAGGGAAAAACAGTAACTTGCTTACAATTTGATTCCTATCGATTTATGGTTAGAGAAAATTGTTTGTATCATCTTCATTATTTCAAAAAGTTATTCAGTCAATTTGCAGTGGACATGATGGCCAAAATGATCTCAGAAAGGCTACTTTTCATTAAATTAAATCAAAAAAAACTGTGAGCTGAAGAATATATTATGAATATATAATCTATTATGAATATATAATGAATATATATTGAATATATAACAATATAAGAATACATAATCATTTCCAAGATGCTGTAAACACCGATGCTAATGTTGATGCGGCCAACATTGGGCAATCAGTCATTCTTCCTTCTTCATTTACTGGTGGTCCACGTTACATGCACGAAAAAGCTCAATACGCTATGGCTTATGTACGAAAATTTGGCAGGCCTGATTTATTCATAACTTTCACTTGCAACTCAGACTGGCCAGAAACAAAGAATGAACTACTAAAAGACCAACACTTATATGATAGACATGACTTGATTTCTCGCGTTTTCCATTTAAAACAAAAAAAAAATTAATTGATCTATTGACAAAATAGTGTGTTTTTGGAGAAGTTAATGCACATTTTTTAAGCGTTGAGTGGCAGAAGCGAGGTTTGCCTCACTCCCATATACTTTTATGGTTAAAAACAAAAATTCAGCCGGATGACATCGACAAAATTATATCAGCAGAATTGCCTAATAAAGAGCAAGATCCTTTGCTTTACGAAATCTTCGCCAAAAATATGATTCATAGCCCCTGCGGGAAGTGTAACTTGAGGTCCCCATGTATGAAAAACGGAAGATGCAGCAAAAAGTACCCTCGGCAGTTTGTTAGTCAAACTCAAAGTGCAGATAATGATTATTCAACTTATAGACGAAGATCACCAGCTGACGGTGGACATGTCGCAACTTTAAAAATACGTGGCACAGAAATCCAAGTTGATAATCGTTGGGTTGTACCATATTCTCCATAGCTCTCTCGATGCTTCAATGCTCATATTAATATTGAGTTCTGTCACTCAGTGCACGCAATAAAATATGTCTGTAAATATGTCCTTAAAGGATCTGATAGAGCGACATTCACTGTTAATAGTAATGACAATGATGAAATTTCTAACTATATAAATGGTCGTTACATATGTACTTCTGAAGCATTTTATCGTATGTTTAATTTAATATATATGAAAGGTCTCCAACTGTGCAACATTTAACTGTTCACCTTGAAAATCATCAGAGAGTTTACTTTAACGAGGAAAATATTAATCTTCAGCAGATTTTAGAAAACCCAACAGATACCGCGTTGACTGCATTTTTTTCTCTCTGTTCGACTGATGAGTTTGCAAGGACACTTTTATACCCTGAAGTATCTTCCTATTATACTTGGAACGAAACAAGCAGGAAATTTTTCAGAAAGAAACAAGGTGAAAGTGTTCCAGGTTATCCAGGAGTAAAAAAATCTTTAGCGATCAGTAGAGTTTATACAATTCACCCGAATCAAAGTGGATGTTTTCATTTAAGAATGTTGCTGCATCACACTCGCGGCCCAACGTCTTGAAACGACTTGAAAACCGTTAATGGCATTCTGTATCCTACTTTTAAAGCCACCTGTCTAGCACTTGGTCTTTTAGAAAATGATGACCAGTGGAAAAACACTCTAACAGATGCTGCTTTATCAGAATGCCCTTCAAAGTTGAGGGACTTATTTGCAATAATTTTAGTTTTCTGTCAGCCATCTGATCCCCAGTCGTTATGGGAACAATTTCGAAATGATCTTTGCGAAGACATACTCCACAGAGAACGTATTAGACAACATAATTCACAGTTATCTTTCTCTGAAGAGATTTTCAATAGTGGTTTAATTGAGGTAGAAGATAAAGTTGTTCGACTATCGGAAAAATATTTGACTGAATTTGGATTAAATTCACCGACCAGAGATGAACAAAGCCGATTTAATCCGTTTGATTTTGCTATTCGAAACTCATATGATTTAAATCAATTAAATGATTTTGTCACGATTAATCTTCCAAAGCTGGTTAATGATCAACGACATGCATACGACGTCATTGTAAATAGTGTTCTCAACAATCTTGGAAAAAGCTTTTTTTTAGATGCTCCTGGTGGCACTGGAAAAACTTTCTTACTCAGTTTAATGTTCACAAGATCTAAAGGAAAGATTGCATTGGCTGTGGCGTCTTCTGGAATTGCAGCAACCCTTCTCTGTGGCGGGAAAACTGCACACTCAACATTCAAATTGCCACTAAATATTTCCTGTGGAAGTGATTATGTTCGTCCGATTCGTAAAAATGGCCCCCTTGCAAAAATTCTCCAAGAAGTCTCATTTGTTGTGTGAGATGTATGTACAATGACACACAGAGCTCACATTGAAGCCCTTGATTGATTTTGATTTGATTTTGATGATTTTATTAATTGTACATTATGTTGTACAAAATACATAAGGTGAAAAAGTTATACATAAAATTAAAATTACAAAATAAAATAAAATAAAATAAAATAAAAAAATAAAGGTATATAAAAGGTATGTAAATATAGATAATATAAAATAACAATAACAGTAGTAAACAATAATCATAATAATAATAGCATTAATAACAGTAAGATGAATGTGCAACAGGTACACAATTTAACAACGGCGTACCAGACTCAGTCTTCTCCCTCAGCAGTAAAGATATGTGATTTGACGAGATGTTTGAAACTGGACAGGGATGATGATTGGCGTATATGAGGGGGTAGTGTGTTCCATGAGTAAGTAGCCAGTATATGAAAAGAACGTTTCAGACAGTCCGTACGAGCAAAGGGGACAATCAACGAATCAAGTGCATGCGGGTTCGCCATTCTCAAGGGACGTGAGCTGAGCTTCTCAACAAACAAATTCGCCAAATAGGAGGGAGTACCTGTGAGAAGGATTCTATAGAGCAAGCAGGCAGCAAAATAATCCCTGCGGCCCACTACTCGAAGCTAGCCAAGCTCACGTTGGTAGGGTGTAACGCGATCACTCTTTCTAATCCCAAAGATGTACCTGATCCCACGATTGAGCAAACGCTGTAGTATGAGATCCTGCCCACCCGAGATATTACAGTACATCAGTGAACAATAGTCAATAATAGGAAAAAGCAAGGTCTGCACGAGGTGTTTACGCAGTTCAGAGGTGGTGCTGCGTCTGAAATGGTTAAGACGGTACAAAAGAGAGTTGGCTCTACGACAAACATACCGAACATGGTCTTTCCAGTTCAGCTTAGAGTCCAGCACCACCCCCAAACTACGCGCAGAGGGGACAAACGGGACTGTGCAGCCACCAAACCGCAGGTCTCGAATACCCAAATCGTTAAAGGCATTGACATAGAACGGGGTCCCAAAAATCATTGCCTTGGTCTTACCAGCATTCAACACCAGCTGATTAGTGGCAGCCCAGTCAGCAATGTGTTCAGCACCCCGGCTCAGTCTTCCAAGAGTGGCATGAATGTCCTCAAGTCGGCCCCGCACGTAAATCTGCAGGTCATCCGCATAAATCACATGAAAGACACCAGGGCCAAGGCCTAAAGCTATGTCAACAACAAACAGAAGGAAGAGCAGAGGACCCAACATGGAGCCCTGGGGCACGCCCTTATTAAGGGGGCGGAAAGAAGTAAAACTGCCGTCCTCTGCCCTTACTGCTTGCGAGCGGCCAACCAGATAAGAGGCAACCCATCTCAAAACCCCATGCGGAAAACCCAAGGACTGTAACTTCCTGAGCAACGTTACGTGCAAGACCGAATCGAAGGCTTTACTAAAATCAAAAAGCAACAGCGCGGTCATTTGTCTTCTGTCCATACCCACCCGAATGTCGTCCGTGAGTTTCAATAGTGCTGTCTGTGTGCTATGTCCTGCTCTGAAGCCCGCCTGATAATCGTCCATCAAACCCTGCGATTCAACAAAGGCAGTAATCTGGTCATGGACCAGTCTCTCAAGGATCTTCGACATAAAACTGAGCAGGGAGATAGGACGAAAATCATTCAGACAAGACGGAGAGGTTGTCTTATTGAGAGGGATCACTATTGACTTCTTCCACTGCTCAGGAAAGGTCGATGTGGATAGGGAAGTATTAAAAATATTGCAGATGAAAGGACCAATGGAAGGAAAGGCTGACTGAATAAAGCTCTGCGGTAGGGAGTCAATGCCCACCGCCTGGGATGTCGACTGGCACATAACGCGTGCTATCTCGCCCACCGTCACATCCACAAACGCAAAGCCACCATGATCTGTCTCTTTTTCCAAGTTATTCAGAAAAAGAGAGAGATCTGGTGCCATATTATCAAAAGAGACAGAGGCAAAGTGAGCATTGAGATCCTCCACCGAGAAGCTACCCAGATTGGAGTCTGCTTTGGAAGAGATACCAAGATGAATTAGTTCCTTCCAGAGCTGTTGAGGATCAGTGATGTTCTTAAGCCTTTGCCAATAGAAGTCGAGTCTCGCAGACTCAATCCTCTCATGTGCAAAATCACGCGCTTGCCTGTATAAAAGTAGCTCAATATCGAGTGTCGAGCGTCGGTAACGTCTGTAGAGTCTGTCTCTTTCAGTCAATAGGTCACGGTGGTATGCAGTAAACCACGGATGACGATTCTTTCTTTCTGAGGGTTTCCAGAGGAGCAAAAATATCAAGAGCAGCGTTGAGGTTAGAGTACAAGCAACCCACCCTCTCACTAAGCGACTGCGTTTCATCCGTGAATACTGACCAATCACACCCTAGCAAAAATTGATTCAAAGCTCTAGCATCAACAGATTTGAAGTCCCTGAAAGTAAAGTCATTCGTCAAAACTTGGGGGGTTTGAATGTCAAGGGTGACTGTCATCAGGTCATGTCCCGCAATAAAAGGTGTCTCTGTCTTCCAGTAGCTAGTCACAGTGTCCAGTGCGTCAACGAGAACCAGGTCAAGCCAAGTATCCGAGTGGGAGGTGTGATGTGTAGACCCAAATGGGACCGAAAACAGAGAATTCTCATCAATAAAATCACGCACAAAAATCGCATCAGGCGAGTCCGAGAGCTGGTCTGCATTAAAATCACCAAGGATGACCTTAGTGCCATAATCATGCATATTATCACGCAGGTCGGACACAAAGTCAGACCCGAGGACAAATGGGGCATGCAGGGGCCTATACACCACACCTACAAATATGGGGTCAGTGCCTCCAAGAGAGACCTTAGCTAGAAGATACTCAGGATGACCGGGCCTACCGTTCCACTCAGTGATGTTCTTAAGCCTTTGAAGACGAGCAGAGGTGTTTGACTGACAGAGATTGATGAACATAAAGCGCCACCCTGCCCCCTGGTTATTACGGTCATGCCTTAGAAGAGTATAACCCTCCAAAGCAACAAGCGCATCCTCAATCGAAGGACCCAAATGGGATTCAGTAACAGCGATCACGTGTATCATGGGCTGTGATAAAAGAAACAGCATAACCTGCTCGATATGTCCCTTAAGGGAGTTAGCATTGAAATGGCAGACACGCAGCATCATGCCCTTGCCACGCACGGACCTCTGGTGTAAAGAGTGTGTAGGAGGCTGGGAGAATGATTGAGAATGAGATGAAGAAGAACTAAAGAGTAGCGGGTTGAAATAGGATGTAGTAGAGGAAGAAGTAGTTACATGTGAGGTGAGAGATGAAAGATGCATACTGTGAAGAAGACTGAAGTGATAATATGAAAATGTAATATTACCGCGAGAGAGAAGATGTGTCAGCATACCAGTTATTACAAAAAACGATTCAAATCTTCAATGCTGGAGATGAGTGTAGGGGTGTCTTCCTTCTTCCTGCGAACGTAGATTCGGCCACTGCGGATGAAGCTGATGAATCCAGAGTCAGATTGTCTCGCCTTCTCACGTACAGCACGATGCAAATCAAAAACTTCCTTAGGAAGGAATTCGTTCAGGTTCAGCAGTCCAGGCAAGATTGAGTTGGGATCAATCTCAGGGGGTAAATTCGATGACAATGCAGAGGTGTGCAGCTTACCCAACTTAATTTTGCTCTGGATAATTTCTAGCATGAGTGCTCTGGAGTGAAGTGTAACCATAATCGATGGTCGGCGACTTTGCTGACGATTCGTAGGCGAGGTTGTGGTTGGAAGTTGAGTTGAGGACGTTGCAGCGTTTGAAGTGGAAGTTGACGTTGCTGACCTTGTGGTGGCCTTGCTGATGAGCATCCTTGCACCCACTATATCACGGGCTTCAGAATCCGGACGCAGAGTCTTGAGTACTGAGAGAACAAGTGATTTCACGTTGGCACCAGGAGGAGTAGCAAGACCTCCAATTACCAGCTCCGAGGAATTTGTAGCACGTGTCGTCGCGTTCAGTCGAGCAAGATCAGAGCTGAGAGCGGCATTCTTTTTCTCAATTTGTTGAATTTTATTTAACAGCTCAGTATCACAGTGGAGGGTGGCAGACAGTTCCGGATTTTCAAACTTCTCCTTCAGCTCAGCCAGTTCACCTTTTATATCTTCCAGCTGGTCCTCAACAGTGTCAACTCGAGCTACCAACTTCGGGATGACATCCAGATCAGCAAGTTTGTTGTCAATTCCATCGAAGCGCTCCTTGAACGAAGTCTTCAGGTTTCCAAGCTCATTCAGGATACTTCTCAAAAGTGCCTCATTGGCTACTGGCTCAACATTCTCCGAAGTTACGGCATTCGAGGTATTAGATGAACCAGATGAGGCTGAGTTTGTGCGCAGACGAGTGTTCGGTGCGTCGTTCAACCTAGTCCTGTCAGGCGTGGCCTGGGTGATGCAGAACGTGCAGGCTTTCGCTTGCTTACCATGCAGCATAACAGTTGCTAATTTAGCACACTGCGAATGGTAGAGCTTGCTGCAATTGTCGCAACAGTGTAGTTTCGCATTTGTGCGCGCGGGCCCGTGACAAGAGCCGCAGAGAGGAGTATCTTTCCCGTTCATGACTGAAGTTTTAAGTATCACTGGCTACTCTTAACCTCTCAAGCACGCAGTACTGCACAAAGAGCTAGCGAGATGACGGACAAGAAGTACTAGTCAACCTGTGGTCAGGCCACAGGTAAGTGAAAAGGCCAAGAATTGGTCAGACCACTGTGTGGTATAGACCACCTAAAGAGGCTAGCAAGTAGTAGAAGACTATGAATAGTCATGCCGTAAAACCGCAGACAAGGGGTGACAGTTTCCAAAACAGTCAACCAGTGTAAGGTTATAGTACACCGTACAGGCTCCAAGGTATGCCGAGTTGCCAGGTATCAATTGTGCAGCCTATCTATAATTCAAAAATTCGCGCGGATTTGCTATGGCTATGAGCGCACTATTGTAGATAGAACTTAAGGCACTTTGCGTGGCTAAATACTAATGCCGCCAAAATTTTGCACTAACCTCACTTTGCACTGGTGTAATTTAATAAGTTTTTTCAAAGTTAAATTACTATGAGCAACACCACAGTAAACAAAAGTCAATCAATCCACTTAAAGTAGCACGAGAACCGCTACACTAGAAAAAAAATCTCTCAGTGAACACGGGAACGAGACTCAAACACTAGGAAAAAAACCGAGAGCGTGTGTACGTACGTCCAGCCGAGCTCCCGGGAGAGTCAGAGAGCATTACGATCGTACATTACGAGATATTAGATCTAACAATCAACTTATGGGTGGCATTAAATTTGTATTTGTTGGAGATTTCCGACAGACTTTACCAGTAATTCCAAAAGGTACTCGATCAGATGTTGTCAACGCATGCTTAAAGGCCTCAAATATTTGGAGCTTCGTTGAAAACCTCAATTTGCGAACAAATATGAGACCAAAAATTTCTTTTTGTGTTTTACGATTTCGAAACCACTGCGACACACGAGTTTGAAAAAGGTGTGGTTAAGCACGTGCCAAACTTGTGTGTTTTACAACAGTGTTGTAGCGATTGTATTAATTTAGATGATAATGTAGTCGGATGTAAGAGCTGTGGTTTTCGGGAACTTATTTTTCGCGATGAGCCCGTTAAAGAATTTGTAGATCTTATTTTTCTTAGAAAAAGTAGTATTTTTAAAGACATCATTTGTATAGCGCACAACATGAGTGGGTTCGATGGGCAATTTATTTTGAGGGGATTAACAGACCGAGAAAATCCGATCGTACCGTCGATAATTTTAAATGGAACTAAAATTGTCTTGATGTCACATAAAAATGTTAAACTAATAGATAGCTTAAATTACTTCCACATGAAACTTAGCTTGCTCCCTAAAACATTTGGTTCACCTCCTCGTCAAACGAAGGGGTACTTTCCACATCTTTTTAACACGGAGGAAAATCAAAATTATGTAGGAAAATTACCACCATCAAAGTATTACGATCCTGACTCCATGTCAGAAAATGATCGTAATACTTTTTTTGAATGGTACAACGAGCAAAGCACAAATAACACCGTGTTTGATTTTAAAAAGGAGATAACTGAGTATTGTAGGATGGATGTAGAAATTTTAAGAAAAGCATGTTTAGCGTTTAGGAAAATTTTTCTAGAAGTAGGCGACGTAGATCCGTTTCTTTCAGCAACCACAATAGCTTCTGCATGCTCAAGAGTGTTTAGACAAAATTTTTGAAAAACGATAGCATAGCACTTTAACCTCCGAGTAGTTATACGGGTGCAGATAAGAAAAAAAAGAAGGGTGGTTAATAATCCATACAGCAAGATCTCGTGAATTTAGGTTAGAGGGGAAACATAAAATCGATGGCTACTTACCACCAAACCCTGATTCACCCTCAACTAGTTCTAATAAAGGTATCGTGTACGAGTTTCAAGGCTGCTTTTATCACGGCTGCATTGAATGTTATCCGAAAAATCGTGATATTGCTTCAGTTTTTGAAAAATCTTTCAACCAGGTTTACGAAAAAACTAAAATCAAAATTGATGCTTTAAAATCTGCGGGTTACGAGGTTCGCGAAATATGGGAACACGAGTTTGATAGAATGAAACTACAGGACCCTGGTATAAATGAATTTTTGAAAGACCATCCTCTAGTAAACGCTGTAAGGTTAAATCCACGAGAAGCTTTTTTCGGTGGTCGTACAGAAAATTTTGTAACGCTTTACGATGCTTCTGACGACAAAAAAATATCATACGTGGATATAATTTAAGTGTACCCATTTATATCAAAAACAGGCTTGTTTACGATTTCACATCTGAAAATATACACAGGATCCGAGTGCAAGCAACTAACTGGTAAAAATAATGATGTGTTTAATCTTGAGGGACTGGTAAAGTGTAAAGTTTTACCCCCTCGAAATTTACACTTGCTCCTTCTACCGGTTAAAATGCATAACAAGCTACTTTTTGGTTTATGTCGTTCGTGCTGCGAAGAGATGAATCAAAAAGATTGCGCGCACGAGAAAATTGAAGAACAAGAATTTTTGAGGACGTGGGTCATGCAGGAATTAAGAAAAGCTCTTGAACTCGGTTATGTAATTACGGAAATTTATGTAATTTGGGAATTCAAAACAACCGTCGACGATCACGATAAAGGAACCGGCGGTCTATTCGTAGAGTACATTAACACATTTTTAAAAATTAAACAAGAGGCTAGCGGATGGCCTAGCTGGTGCGTTGACGAAGCAGACAAACTCAAGTACCTACGAGAGTATAAAAAAGCCAAGGGTATAGAATTAGATGCGAAAAATATTTCAAAAAATGCCGGACTACGTGCTGTTGCTAAATTATCACTTAACTCTTTTTGGGGAAAATTTTCGCAGAGATCAGACCTTAAAAAAACGGAGATAGCTACAACTAGCGAGAGATTAGTAAAATTATTGACCGACCCCACAATAGAGTTATTGAATATTTTACCTGCCAGTTCGGATATTTTGTACGGAAATTGGCAATTGAAGGAGGAAACTTTAACCACAACACCTTTTACAAATTTTGTGATTGCGGCTTACGTGACAGCACAAGCTCGCCTTAAATTGTATAGTTATCTCGAAAAGCTTGGTAATCACATGCTTTATTGCGATACTGATTCCTGGCTGTATGTAAGTAATAAAAATAATCCTGACGAGTATCACCCTCATTTTGGTTTCATGCTTGGTGATATGACAGATGAGCTTGAAGATTACGGTCCTGGGTCTTTTGTGCGTAAATTTATCAGTGATGGACCTAAATTTTATGGCTATCGTGTTGAATCACCAAGTAGTGGTATCGTAAGCAATTGTGTAAAGGTTAAAGGGATAACTTTAAATTATAAAAACCGGCAAAAAGTAAACTTTGATATTATTGAAAAATTAATTTCAAATGCCTTTACTAATCCAGAGGATAAAATCGAACTTAACTTTAAAGCTATTCGTCGATTGCCTACCCACGATGTAGTTACCCGTGATGAAAGTAAAACATGCTCGGTGGTTTTAAAAAAAAGACGATTTCTTTCGCATACTTCTTCCGTTCCCTATGGTTTCAAAAAATTTAAAAAGTAAACTAGAAATTGTAAATAAAAAATGTATACTAACTGTGATTTAAATCAAATGCGAATGTATTCATTGTAAATATTTTAGATTTAACTATGATTGTACAAAAAAAATGTATATTATTAAAACACCATTCTTTGTGAATATTTTAGATTCAACTGTAGTTATGCAAAAAATTTTATATTAATAAAACTTTGTAAATATTTTAAATTCAATTGTGTTTGTAAATTATTACACCAACACCTCTCCTCAGATAAGACAAAGAATATGATGTCAAGATCTTTTCAATACCAGCAAGGTCGAAATTTTTCCCAGGTTCATGAGATGAGTTAACCCTTATAAGCTGTTTTATTTTAATTCTTCTCAAATTAGGCACTTTTTTTTCATTTTGCAAATGTTTTTTCATCAATTTTGAACTTAAATGCAAGGAATATTGAATATAATTACGAGGAAACAAAAACTTCAACGAGGCAACTTTTCTATTACTAGCAGATGCCACAAGAGAGTTTTTAGTACAAAAAGAAATATCCGAGTGAAAATACGCGGGTTCTTGCGTACGATTCGCGTATCCGCGCGCGTGGCCCGCTGCCACCGCCACCGAGGAAAAAAAAAAGCGTATAAAAAAAATTATTCTTAAGCCCAATATTCAACCAATTTATTAAACTACCCGGTTATTCAAGTTTAAAAACTCGCAGATTTGAACCCACGAGGATAAGAACCAGCAACCTACACCGTGACACACCTTGAAAAATTTTAAAACGGCTACTAAAACCACAGGGCTACTGCACGATGCTACAGGTTGGAATAAATAAGCCGACTTTGATCTTTCCCCTTCAGTCTTTAAAATGGATACGCGCTGGCAATACCCTTTTACCTGTATCATAGCAGGATCTACCGGCTCTGGAAAAAGTTTCTTTGTCTCGCGTTTCATAGAACTCAGAAATACTTTGTGTAACGTAAAGTTTGACCGAATATTTTACTATGCAGAGTGGCAAGAGGCATACAAGAAATTAAACGGTAAAATCGAATTTAAAGAAGGGTTACCAAACCCAACAGATTACTCCCACGATCACCATAAGAAAAAACTACTAGTGCTCGACGATTTAATGCGCGAATCATCGTCTTGCGATGTAATTCTCGATTTTTTTACCAAGGGATCGCATGATCGGAATATCAGTGTAATTCTGATTATGCAAAACCTCTTTCATCAGTCACGTATTCAGCGAACATTATCGTTAAACAGTCATTACTTTGTCATTTTCAAAAATCCACGGGATGAATCACAAATTATACATTTAGCTAAACAGATTTGTCCGGAAAACACAGGTTTTGTAGAAGAGGCGTATTTAGACGCAACCAAACTCCCCCACTAGTATCTCATGGTAGATCTTACTCAAGCAACACTGGATGAATTTAGATTTCAATTTACGTTCCAAAAAAACGTTAAATCAATTTGATACATAAGACCATTAGGTGCCTTCATAGTGGAGGGTATTAGCTATGTAACTATGAAAATGTAAAAAATTTCTAGAAAAAACAAAAAATAATAACTAGGAAGTCACTTGGAAAAAAAAATTAATTTGACAAACTAACTAGGAATTTTATAGAAATAACATTTTCATCTAACTAGGTAGTCACATGGATGAAAATTTATTTAACTCTATGGTAGACCTACTAGTATGTAGTAGTTTTTTGCAATTATTTGGAAAGTAGTTTCGAAACTAAGGTGACAAGAGTGACGTTTCCCGATTAAATATTAAAAATGACGTCATTCAAGCGGTAGAAACAACAGTAGATTCAGGGGTAAAAACAAATGTAAAAACGAGGGTAGGTACGTTAGAAATGAGGGTAGGAAAAGAAGTAGCCCAGGGGTAGGTGTGAGGACAGGCATCATATGAGATACGAGGGTGGGCATAAGGACAGGCAAGATATAAAATACGAGGGTGATACGTTTTTATAATAATATATATAAAGATATAAAATACAGGGTGAGCACAAAGATAGGAACAACGATAGCACAAGGATAAAAAAAAGAGTATGCACGAGGGAAGACACAGAAATAGGTACAAGGGTAGAAACAGGGATAGGTACGAGCTTTGCTTCCACACCTCATCTAGTTTCTACCCTTGTTACTACACTTTTTATACTCAGATTTCTAACCCTGGAACAATGCTCGTTTCTACATCTGACTCTACCTCGATTTCTACTTTTGTTCTTATATTTGCTCATACACCTGCTTCTACCAGATTTTCTACCTAGTTTTCTATCCTTAAACTTAACCTCGTTCCTAGTACAGTGCCTACCTACGTTTCCACTCACGTACCTACCCTCGTTTTTACATTTGTTTTTACCCCTGAACCTACTCTTATTTCTACCGCTTGAATGACGTCATTTTTAATATTTAATTGGGAAACGTTACTCTTGTCACCTTAGTTTCGAAACTACTTTCCAAATAATTGCAAAAAACTACTACATACTAGTAGGTCTTCCATAGAGTTAAATAAATTTTTATCCATGTGACTACCTAGTTAGATGAAAATGTTATTTCTATAAAATGCCTAGTTAGTTTGTCAAATTAATTTTTTTTTCCAAGTGACTTCTTAGTTATTTTTTTTTGTTTTTTCTAGAAATTTTTTACATTTCCATAGTTACATAGCTAATACCCTCCACTATGAAGGCACCTATTCTCAGTAACTCACCAACTATGGCTGAAGCAGCAACGGGTGCTTTTTTCTCTAAAAAAAAAGTTGCTATTCTTCGCGCACGAAGTTGCTATTCTTCGCTTCACGCACTTTGCCATTCCAATGATGAGCAGCAAAAAGCGTTGTTGAAAGTCGCAGACAAAACACTTGTTAAAAAAATTTGTGAAATTGTTTTGAATGCTCTCTCTGGAAATCTAAATCGAAGCAGTGCAGAAAAAAATCGTTTAAAGAAACACAAAAATGTTTTACGTACTTCTACTGACAAAAACAAAATAGAAGGCTCAGATATCGTTGAGCTTTTAAAGGATGCAGTTCGTCACGACACGCTTTACGGAAAATATACAGTGAAAAATTTTAATCTTACTGGGCAAGAAGAATTCACAAGTCTCATAAAATCATCCATTTTACCGTACAGACAAAAGAAAGTTTTGAATAACTTGTACGTTGTTCTACCAAGAGCCAAGGTTAAACGTGGTGCTATTAAAAAAGTGTATCAAACTACAGAGGAGATTAAACGTGAAGTAAAACGAATTAAAAAAACTGGTGGTTCGCGAAAAAAAGTAAAAACTGATTTTTCACCGAAAAAAACAAGAAGTATGACTAAATGGCTGAAGATGAAAATTTAAAGTACGAAAATCAGTATTATGATTTATCTCACGAGGCTGGCTTTGCCGGGGCCACAAATTTATTACATGTTAATGCAAAAGGAAAAAATTTGACCGATGAAGTAGAAAAAAAGAGAATTTACGATTGGTTATCACACCAGGACGCTTACATCCTCCACCGACCTGTGAAACGAAAATTTCCAAGACTACATTATAACGTGTCAAACGTCGACGACTTGTGGGAACTTGACCTCTTGCAAACGTCTGGTATAAAAGAATACAACGACAACTTTACTTTCTTACTTGTCGCAGTAGATGCCTTGTCAAAATATGCATTCGTCGAAGCTATTAAAGATAAATCAGGATCCAGTGTGACTGCTGCTTTAAAAAAAGTTCTTAAACGAGCCGCACCTTGTCAACCTTTTTTAGTTCAGACTGATTCAGGTTCAGAGTTCCAAAATTCAGTTTTTCAAAATTACCTAAAAAGTCTTGACATCAAATTTCGAGTTGCTAGAAATCCTGATATTCAATGTGCAATAGTGGAGCGTCTGAATCATACGATACGAGAACGCATGTGGCGTTATTTTACTTATAAAAATACCAAGCGCTACATAGATGTCGTGCAAAGAATTATTCACGCATACAATCTTACAATACACAGTGGTATAAAAATGAGACCTGTCGAAGTCAACCATTACAACGCTAAAAAGGCACGTGAAAATTTAGAAAAAAGAGCTCGATCTCAAAGTATAAATAAAAGTATCAAACCAAAGAGGGCACCAGGATTGAAACTTAAATACAGTGTCGGAGACTACGTAAGGATCAGTTGAACTAAAAACACCTTTGAAAAAGGTTACGAGAAAAATTTTAGTGAAGAAGTATTCAAAATCATTCGCATATCGCGTCGTCAAGGGTTGTATACGTATATCATAAGTGACTTGAACGACGAGGAAATTGAAGGTTTTTTTTTACACAGAAGAATTAGCATTAGTTGGGAAAAATCGTTTGAAAGAAGATCAAATATTCAAACTCGACCACATTGTTGCTACTAAAGGTTGTGGTTCCAATAAAAAAGTTTTCGTACGCTGGCTAGGATTCAATTCCAAGTTTGATACGTGGTTAAAAGCCTCTGAGCTGGAAGATATTTAAAAATGAACAACGCTGATGAATTTTACTTGATTCTTACCAGTAACTCAAGTATGATTTATTACCCCGATAATACAACCACTTGTTTTACCACTCATTTACCTCGTGAAATAAAACTCACGATTGGTATGTGGGGTGAGTTGAGATTCATGTACCATGTACAATAAAACACATTGTACAGCATGAGTCGAGATTTTTTTTTTCCATGAGAGATTATCCACCCAAACCTCACGATTTTCCTCAAGGTCAGCACGAGTCAGTGTTGCAGCTAGCGAATGAAATTAATCAAACGCGGGAAATTTATGAACATCAAATGTTTCAACCCTCCATGGATCTCAAAGGGTATTATACTCTTAAAAAAAAATGCGAGTGTAAGGATAAGCACAAAACAAGGTTTAATGAAAAAGTTTGCCGTATTTTTTGATTTGAAAATGAGTCACAGAGAAAAAATTTTACTCTCGAAACATCGCCCGAGAGTCCTGTTGTAGTTGCTTCGAGACCAGCAGTTATTGGACGCGGTATTCCTGATCAGTTGTTTGTGTATACAGATATTTGCATGCCATGTATGGTCGGTGATACTCAAGCTAGTTTATTACGTATAGTTTCAATCGATACTTCCAAATATATTTTTGGTAGCAACATTGTCAAGCAATATTCACCACCTCATTACTTACCCCTACTCCAACACACATTTCAAAGTATAACCATCGATATTAGGGACGTTTTTGGCCAACAGCTTGCATTCAGTTTTGGTACTTTGATTGTGACATTAAGATTTGCCCGTGATTGAGTTTAAGAATGTCGCTGTATTTACATTATTACGACCAACAAATCGGAGGTGGCTCAAGAGTGAAAAACGTTTTTTCCGGCTCGACTTACCAACGAGGTCATGGTATTGGTGCATTTCTCGGTGGACTAGCATGACATATTTTACCCTACCTCACGCGCGGTGTAAGAGCTGTAGGAAAAGAAGCTGTTCATGCAGGTGTGAATGTTTTCGATGACGTAGTTAACAATGACGTAAATGTAAAAGAATCGCTCAAAAAAAGGGTTTGAGAATCTGGAAATACTTTAAAAAGAAAGGCTGCAACTAAAATGGTTGATTAAATGAGGGGTGAAGGATATAAAACAAAAGCATCGAAACGTAAACGTCTGTCATCAAAAAGGAATCACCGCTTTCGTACCTCTGCAACGAAAAAGAAGAAAAAGAAGGTTCAAAGACAAAAGAAGAAGAAGAGTGTGTCGAAAAAGAAAAAAAAAACTTTGAGAAGTATAACTGATATATTCGGACCCAAGTAAAAATGGCGTTCCTTTATTCACATAGTTCGGAGTGTATGGCTTCCGAGCTTGATCTTTCTACCGTACCACCAACTCAGACATCTATCGAGAGTTGTAATTTTTGTCAATTCAAACGTGTCTCTTCCCTAACAGACGATATCGAATTTGTTGTCCCTGCAACGAGTGAATACTACATGGACTTAGCTCACACAATGCTTAGTTTACAAGTGGTTATAATACCGAATCATTCAGAGCTTGAAAATATCAAAGTAGGACCAGTGAATAACTTTCTTCACTCGATTTTTAATCAGGTCGATGTTTTTTTCAACAATAAACGGGTCACTCCGACTAGTAATATGTACGCGTATAGAGCATACATCGAAACTCTCTTGAATTACGGCCCTGCAGCTAAAAGTTCGCATTTAACCGCAAGCTTGTGGTACGAGGACGAAGCCTCAAAGTTTGATGCACTGCCAAATGCTGAAAATAAAAACGCTGGTCTTACAAAGAGACAAAAATTTGCAACTCCTGGACAAACGTTCGATGTGATCGGTCATATTCACAGTGATGTTTTCAATCAAGATAAAATGCTGAGAACTTCAGAGAACACACAACGCATTCATTCACTATATATTCAACAGCATCCCTCTTGAGGCATACATCACTCCTCACAGGCTCAATTTAGGGGCTAGCTATCCGTCCTCGGGGACGAGAGAACCTTACCTGCACTACAACATACAAAGTAATTGCCACTGGAATGGCAACATACCTTGCAACACAATTTTCACGAGTGGATGTTGACACCTTCTCACAAAAGTCTGGTTGGAACTCACCGGAGGCCTTTTACTACAAAACCCCCTGCACGGCCACCTGGGAGAAGTCTTTCGTGATCCAAATCTCCACTCTCTTGAATTCTCTTCATGTCATTGACTTTAATATGGAAAGCTTAAGGACGTTGCCTCGTCGCGGAAGTAGTGGGGGAAGCCGCCCATAGGTTAGGCGCGGGAACAGCTGACATTCGCCACGAGTCTACCCGGTCGATTAACAAAATTATTTTATTTTCAACTCGTTGGTACTCGAGACTGAATTAATAAAACTTTCTGAAATTTTTACATAGTATTACTAAAGACTTCTAGTTTTTAACAGTGTGAATCAAAATTCTAGAAAACTTTTTTAAAAATAAGGAAAAATCAGCAAACTTTTTACTGATTTTTTAATAACAAAACAATGCCAAAATTGTTTAAAAATCCATAAGAAGTTTTCCAAAAACATAACAATTTGTTCTTTAAGGCTCTAGAAATGACATATCCAAATTTCAAGATGATTGCCAACCTGGTTCGAAAACTACAGCAAAATGAAAACAGCATGGTTTTCCCATAAGAGCCTATGTTAAATCACCCGATTTGAAGCGGTTTTAGCCCAACTTTGAATAAAAATTTCTCAACAACTGTATTGTAAATCCTCTTGAAATTTTGACAAGTTATTCCTTAAGCCTAAACTTAAAGATTGCAATAATTTGCAAACGATTCTTATGGATTTTATTTCAAGAGGCAACGTCCTTAAACACCTTCAAACGTGTAACTCGAAAAACTCTCCTGGATCGAGAAAATAATGGACTAAAATGCCAAGATCATAAACGAGTACTTGAGACACCTTATTATACCAATCTCGGATAACTGATTCTCATGGTGATCAAACTACTACGATCAATTTTCTATTGTGGTCAGTGAAAAGCATCTGAGCCGTAGACGAAACTTGATGCAAATTTAAACACTGCTTTACTTCGATACAAACAACTGTATTTACTTATGCAACGGATGTCTCTGACTGTTAGTGATTTTGTAAAATTTGCCACATATCTGAAGTTTGACTTAATATCGATATTTTGCAAGTAAAATTAAATTCAAGCTAAAATTATTCTTATGCTGATGATTTGTTTTTTAATAAACATTTCATTTGAATAGTTAGAAATGATAAGTCAGAAAAATTATATAAGCTAAATTCAAAATTACTTCTTGCGATAATCGATTTAAAGCTACGCTTCTACCAACCAATTCATGACGTGTGCGCTTTTTTTACAGCACATGCAATGAGAAAATTTACGGAAAAAAATTTTTGGTTTAAGTGGGCCCTACCCCCCTGGAGCTGTGTGACCTCATCGCGGTGGGGAGGCCTAGTTGGTGGGTAGGGCGAGACTGCTTGTATGTTCGGGCTCCCTACGGGGACGTCAAAGTAAGTGGTCAGCCCCCTATAAACGAGGGACCGTAGTATGAGTGTTTAGGCAATCCAACAAGATTCACTTTGTCTTAGAGCTACAAGAAGATGATCCTCAGCGACGACTGTTATTTTGCGAAAATTTAATGGAAATGGTTGACAATAATCAAAATTTTTTACAGAACATAGTTTTTACCGATGAAGCAACTTTCATGTTGCATGGTAAGGTAAACCATCAAAATTTCCGTTATTGGTCAGATGTTCACCCCCATGAAATGCACGAAAACCACACGCAGTATCCTCAAAAGTTAAATGTGTGGGCTGGGATCTTAAACAACCAAATAATTGGACCTTTTTTTATCGAAGGGAAGTTGACCGCTGCGAAATATCTGGAAATATTGACAGATCAGATGATTCCGGCACTTCAAGCAGCTACTAACGGACAAATAAATGAGCTATGGTTTCAACAAGACGGCGCCCCGCCACATTGGGGGGTAGATGTTCGTCATTTTCTAGACCAAACTTTTCCTCAGAGGTGGATAGGGCGGGGTGGACCAACTGAATGGCCCCCGCGATCTCCAGACTTGACGCCTCTTGACTTTTTTCTGTGGGTTTACTTAAAAAGTAAAGTCTACAGCACTCCCATACAAAATCTGCAGGAATTGCGTGCCCATATAGAAAAACAATGCGCATTAATTGATGAAGAAATGATAATTAAAGCAGTAAATAACGTGTACCAGCAACTTGCTTACTGTCAAGAAGTAAATGGAAGACATTTTGAACATTTATTATGAAAAAATGAGATAATAAAATAGTTCAAATTTAAATTAAACTTAATCCGTCATTCAAATTTCATTTATTTTTTTTTTTAACTTTTTCCAATTACCTTCCTGAAAAAATTTTCAGTCGTATGGCCCGTTAAATTGCAATTTTTTTTTTGGAAAACTTTCACATTACATCTGCTATACAAAAAATGCGTTTTTTTGGAGATAATAGGGGCTAAATGGAAAAGGGCCCTGTAGGCCCTAATAAGGGCCAAAAAATTTTTTCAAAAAATACCTAAAAATCGTAAAATTTTCCGTTCTTTTCGAATCCGGGGTCAAAAATAGGGGTTCCCATTTGAAAAATCGAAGTTGGGGTCCGTAGAGCCCGGGCCCTTTTTCATAGGGCCCATCAAATTACAAATTTTTTTTTAGAAAACTTTTACATTACATGTGCTATACAAAAAATGCGTTTTTGCGGAGATAATAGGGGCTAAATGGAAAAGGGCCCTGTAGGCCCTAAAAAGGGCCAAAAATTTTTTTCAAAAAATACCTAAAAATCGTAAAATTTTCCGTTCTTTTCGAATCCAGGGTCAAAAAGAGGGGTTCCCATTTGAAAAATCGAAGTTAGGGTCCGTAGGGCCCAAAATAAGGGCCCGGGCCCTTTTTCATAGGGCCCATCAATTAGAAAATTTTTTTTTAGAAAACTTTCACATTACATGTGCTATACAAAAAATGCATTGTTTTCGAGTAAATCAGGGGTTCCGCTACTTTTTATACACCCTGTATATTTGCATTCATATATTAAATGTTTGATGTAGATATATAGATATACTGGGGGTGGGGTACGCCGATGCTTGCTCCGCTCGCCAACCCACTTTCTGCTTTTATAACTAGGGTCTTACCCAAGAATATGCTCATGTTTATATATCTGTTTCTATCATGGTGATAACTGTAGTTTGAATTTTTTTCATGCTAACTAAGATTACTTTGTTCTTATCGTTGAGCATACTTTAATTTCTATCCTTAATTAAACAAAAGTTTCTATTCTTTTTCCAAATTATTTTCGTCTTTTTATTTATTAACCTTCCCTGCTTCACAACCTCGGTACTATCCACGTCTCTTGAGTCTTTTTTTCCCACTCTCTTTACTACGTCTAGTGACTTTTTCTTCTTCCTACATATGTTAAGAATCTTGTGCTTACTACCTTTATTTAACTTAAGCTTCTAACGCTTAACCTTTTTCACATGCATTTGTTTTTACGTCTGTTTCTATTCCTATGCAAACTCTAGTTCTGTATTTTTTTTGTTTAAATTTTCAAAACTGAATCTAGCCCTGCATAATCTTTTAATATCCTCGTGTGCTTACTACTGTAAATATCCTTATAACAAACCTTGTTCAAAACATTGTTTCAAACTTGATAACTACTCTTGTAACAACATTGTACCTACTACCGTACCTTCACTGGTCATTACGTTTGTAACTTTGAACCTACGCTTATTTGTACACTTTCGCTTAATATTGTTCCTAGGCTAATTGTGACAATTTTAAACAACAATTTTTTACCTAGTCTCCTTCACATGAATCTACTTGCTTCAATTTTGGTGTTTACTGTTGTTTTTTTCATTTTTTTATGATTTGATTTCTAACTCTGAACCTTTGTTCTTATCTTTGTGTATACTATCGTTTCTATTGTTCTTCTAAGTTTATATTATAAACTAGAGTAGGTGCATTAGGTGAGATGAGGTGCATACTAATAAAGTATTATAATATATTTTTTATATGATACTGTCTTCTGCCGCTACTTCACCTTTTTATTTCTTTTTTTAAGTACTGCCAACTAACCCTGTTTTCTTAGTTACTTTATATATTTACATTGTTACATAGCTGATGAAATATATCAAAAATGGGGGACGTGGGTAAAAAAAGGGCATGGGGAGTGTGAGGGGGCGTGATTAGATAATTATAGGTAAAATTAAAACACATAGAAATAAGCATATTTTGGTACACTTTGACGGTTAGTTAAGTACTTTTTTGGGGGGTGCGGTGAAGAAAAACAACTATATAATATAGTAAGATATGTATAGTACATTTTAAAAATATTTGCTAATTTGGTAATTTGCTAATTCTAGGCATGGTTCAGCATCAGATTGGATGTAACTCCAAGTAACTTATAGGATTAAAAACATACTTTAAAAAAAGTAAAAATTATGGTGAGTTCAGTTTTTTCTTGGCCAAATTCTTATTATATTAAAATACAATTTTCAGATGAACAATGAAAACAAACAAATAAAAACACGACAAAATTTAAACGCCCCATTTATAAAATTTTATATTCTGTTTCTGTTGAAATATTTTTAAATAGAAACAGTTGAAAGTATTGAAATCAAATAATATCTGACGGAGTTTTATGTTTCATGCGGTTCGAGTACTATTGTTTCAAACCATCTTTTTTTCTGGAAAAATAAAATTAACAAATTATTCAATTGATTCGTCATTCAAAATCAATGAACTATTCGTTCTCGACGAAGCTGACGAAGAAATATTTCAACAGAAACAGAATATAAAATTTTATAAATGGGGCGTTTAAATTGTGTCGGGTTTTTATTTGTTTGTTTCATTGTTCATCTGAAAATTGTATTTTAATTTAATCAGAATTTGACCAAGAAAAAACCGAACTCACCGTAATTTTTACTTTTTTAAATGTATGTTTTTAATCCTATAAGGTACTTGGAGTTAAATCCAATCTGATGCTGAACCATGCCTAGAATTAGCAAATTACCAAATTAGCAAATATTTTTCAAATGTACTATAAAAGTAGATTATTATTATCAATCAAAAATGAATTTATTATTTATTTATTTGAAGCTTTTAAAACAGTCACACCAGAGCACCTAAAATTTCATCACCAAACCCAGGGGTGAACAAAAACTTATTAAACATTAAATATTTTCTTCCAGATTATTATGACACAATCACTTAAATCAGACACTAAGTATGTACAGTAGTTTATTATGTAATTTGTGTCTTCAGCCGTAGACTGTTGATTCTGTAGATTATAGAGTATATGTATATGTAATAATTTTTTATTATTTAATTTATTTTAACTCACTTTTGCAGCATGAATGCATAACAGCTTTAATTAAAATTTTTTTATTTGTAAAAAAAAAAACATAAAAATAAAATTTATTATTTTTGATGAGCTTTGGTCCTATAGAATTGGAAGACAATTTAAAAATATTTTAATACATAACTAGTTGTAAAAGAGATTTGATCACTAACATGATGTTTTGCACTTACAATTGCATCTACTAGGAAGCTAAATGAATGACAACAACTAATTTAATAATCAAAAGTTGTTAGCACAGCGCACAAAAATTATTACTCAATTAAAAAAGCACATCTATGAATATCTTGAAAAATATAATATAACAACTTGAAAAGTGAAATGAAAGCTGCAAATCATTTTATCTTACTTTTCAAGTTGAATGTTGCACATACATCATAGTAATAAAAAAAAAATATCTTGAAATCTTTAAGCTGATACACTCATATTGATAAAATTTATCATTCTAATAGTTTTTGAAAAATGTTTTAGCTACTTGTAAAAAAAAAACAACTTAAAAATTATCACTAGGACTGAATTGAATCCCACACAATTTGAAGGTTTCACAAAAATATTGCAATCTGTATTTGCAACAGAGATAATAGCTAAGTTGATAAAAAAGCATGAACCACTGCAACATTTTTAAATTATTATTAAACTGAAAAAGTTCATTTCACTTAAATTCTTCAAAAGGTAATTAAAATTTCATCTTTATGAGTGTATTAGTTGAGAGTCAGCATATGGAAATATCTTTGACAACCCCAAAATAAGTGAAGTAGTTCTGAATCATTATTGAAATGTATAGACTCTGAGTCGCTACACTTGCATTGATAAATTTTATCATCACAAACACACTTCCAATATAAACCTTTCTGACAATCAAGCTAAATTTTACTTTTGGCTGCTTAACTAACTTCCCATATTTGTTTATTAACATTAATAATTTAAAAGATGTTCTTTGGTAGTAAATAAGTGCATTCAACTTAAAACTGTTTACATAAAATAAACATATAGACTTCAAAAATAATCACTTACTCACACACATTCAGAAAAAACTTCAATTTTAATGAGGACCAATAAACTTTCAAAGCTGCAACAGAATATTTCACAATTTTAACTCGCAGCTTATACAAAAATTAGAATAACTTACAGATGATATCATAGGACAACTGTCGACTTTAGATATTTTGTTTTATATTTTGATTTAAAAAATTAAAATGAAATATTTCTATAATTATTGATTAATAATTATAGAAATAATATTTATTAGTTTAGCTATGCTAATTATGAACTTAGCGTGATGCCACTATACATTTGAATATTTTTTTAATTACTTAATTTTTTTAATCATACAATAAAATAATCATTATGAGCGCTGTCTTCTGCTGAGAGCTGCAGCAGCTCACAGCAGCTCACAGCAGCTCGAGCTGATCAGCTGTTGTCATGCCCTGGGCGGCCCAGGCTGGGCCTCTTGCGTCCGCGCACCTCGCCTGCGCAGGCTTATTGCAGCTTGCTGCTGCAGCAGGCTGCAAGAGTGAGTCAGAGAGTCAATGCTCCGTAGCATCCGGTTTCGGCCACATGCAGCCCATGCAGAGAAACCGGATGCTCTCGACTGATACGGAAATCGCCTGACGCCTGGACGAGAAGAAATCAGCGCTTCGAAAATTGAAATGTTTATAACTTTTTAATGCGGGAACTTTTTGGGACATTTTTTTTTTTTTAAATTACTCAGGGAATCATCGGCCATGCGTGGAATGATTATTCTAATAAAAAAAATCATTCCAATTGTGTTTTTTTCACGAGTGACCTAACCTAAAACCGAAATTTAAAGTATATAAAGCGGTACGCTTTCACGGTAGTCGGTGTTGAAAACCAACTCGCCGTCAAAGGGCTACTGCCCTTTAGGATATACTTTTTCTTTTCTGTATCTTATACGAGAGAAGATACAGGTGTTGCTACAAAATTATTATATGAGTAGCTATAAGTTTATTAATAAGGGTAAGCACAAGAATCGGCGCCAAAGTATCCACAAAGATTCGTATGAGGATATATAAAGGGGTAGCTACAAATTAGGTATAAAGGTAGAAAAAAGTTTACTAATAAGAGTAGGCACAATGATACTTACAAAGGTTGCACGAATGTAGGTACACGGATACGCACAGGGGTAGAAACGAGTTTAGGCAAGAAGGTAGGAACAAAAGTGGAAACGAGTAGGTACGGATTTAGTACAAGGGAGGTTAAGATAACAGTTATGAAAATAGGCACAGCAGTAAAAATAAGGGCAGGTACAGGGATATGCAAAAGGGTAGGGAAAAGAGTAGGTACAAGGGTATGCGCAGGAGTAGACACAAAATTAAGCACGTATGTAGGTTAAGGGTTAGAATTTTAAGTAGAAAAAAAAGCGTGTGGGTCTCGGGACCCTCGGAAGAAGTGAAACTTCTAACTACGGTATTATGGAAATATTTTTCACGTACTAAATAAGTTAAAAAAAAAATTCAATGAAATGAGTTTATTTTTATTTATTAATATTATTTTTAAAGAATACACAATTAAATCCAAAATTAAATCAATGTAAAGGTTTTATTTGTTCGTTTTTTATTTCTTGATTTTGTTAAACGCTTAGAGTTTATGAAACAGTTATCTGATAGTCGTCACATGGCACTGTACAAATTAGCAGAAGCAACTGGGTATAGGCCCTGCACCCCACGTGGTTCCGAGTCTTGGGAGCTTTGAGACCATCAACTTGCAGCGCGCAGTCGCTGTAGTTTACTTATTTGTTACCTATCATCATATCAGTACGCACGCACACACCAATCTTAAGTCGCAACGGCTGCGAAGCTGATATCAGTTTACACGTGAGACGCTGACGGTCTTATCTTTTTCTTCCTCTGGTTCTCCTTCTACTCATTTATTTCTCTATTACGCGGTGCGGAAACGAGGGGAGGTTCTGGTGGTTTGATGGTTTTACTCCTCAAGCGCCGAACGCTTTTTTGCGTACCTTCGTTAAAGAAGCTTCACTTCAAAAAGTTAAGAACAGAGTAAACACAGTTGTACAAAAAGATATAAGAACAATAAATAGTGAATCAATCAAATAGTGGTACAAGGATTGGTACAGAATTAGACACAATAGTAGGGAAAATGATAGATTCAGGGTTGGACGTTAAGTAGAAAAAAAGGTAGCAATAAAGTAAGTATAGTAGTACAAGCAGATGTAAAAACAAGAAAAAGTAAATAAGTAGTAATCTAAGAAAAAAAGTGGAAAGTACAAGTATATAAATCAGGGAAGTCGCAGAGGTAGGTACAAAAGTGAGAAAAACTAAAGGAACAGTGGTTACGTTACTAGGCTTGCCTCGACAAAATTGACAAAGCATTATTAAAGTTTTTATATTTTAAAAGAAATAAAAATGGTTTAACACCATATTTTTAGTCAAATAGATAAAAAAATTTTTGCGATATTCATTAAATAAAATGACGACTTCAAAAGCTTTTAATTCCCTTTATTACTTTTAAATCAAGAGATTTATTGGAAACCACAGATCAATTTACAGCTTACATTCGAAAAATGTCCGGGAAGCTGGAAATATATTTTTTCATTAACAGTTATTGATCTTCAAGTACTTCGATTTTAAAAATCAGATGTAGATGAAAAAAAAACTTTTTGAACGTATTATTTTAGCTTTTTTTATTCTTTCAGTGGTGGTAGATAAATTTCAACTGAAGAAAATAATAACTGTTACAAGATGTTGTTTACTGGCACTTGGAAACAGGAATTTAAGTCTGATTTTCGATATTTTCATTATATTCTCAACATCGTATTGAACTCAATACTAAACAAAAAAAAATCTGAAAAAATAATAAATGTTATCAAATTATATGCAAAGTTCTAAAAAAAATTTATACTTGTTTATTATTATAATTTACGCACTATTTTTGAGAAAAAAGTCCTTTCCAGTTCTTTTTTTTAAACATAGGCTGTTAATTAGCCGTTGGTTTCCCATAGATCTCTTTGTAGGTTAATTTTTGTTTTTTATTTAATAAAAATGTATAAAAAATTAAAATTAATTTGCTGTTAATATTTTTGGAACATATCAAATTCAAAAATTATTTTGAACTTGAGTTTTTTATTTTAACCTAATTTTATAAATATCTGTTCTTTCTAAATATATTCATGAGAAACCACTTAAATTTTGCTTTATCAAATAAAAAATTATTTTCTTTGTTGGACAAGTTTTTTTTAGTAAAATTTTTAATGAAAAAATATCTTATTTCAAGATCATAATATAGTGTATGATAATATACCTTTTTATTTTTAAAAGAATAACCTAATATTTGAAATTTGCGCTTTTGTTTGAAATAAAGAGTTTTATAAAAACTGTCATAACTTTCTAATGACTGCACTTATCGACTTGAAACTTACACACGCCACCCTCTGAATCTCTCAAATCACCATTCGAAGATTTATAAAAATCGGTACATTAGTTTAAACGCCCACCTCTTGACAAAATCCGCAAAAATTGGTGAAAATCCCTCGAAAAGGGCTCGGTCCAACAAGGCTCAGCAAAAGGATATGAGTAATTGTATGAACGTGAGTAGGTACAGTGGTAGTCATAAAGTTACACGAGGGTATGCACACGAGTATGAACAAACATAAAAACAAAAATAAACACAAGCACAAGAGTAAAAACAAGGATAGCTACAAGAGCAGATACTCTGGTAGCTACAAGGGTAGCCACAAATGCAGAGACAGGAGTAAGCACAAGCATTAAATTCTCGGGGGTTGGCGAGCGGAACGACCAGGGGGTACCCCTCCCTCCAGTATATATACAGGGTGACCCATTTTAATCTATCGGTGACATTACCTTGAAAACAAAGCTCTGTATGAAAAAAATTTTCGTATAAAAGTTGTTTGGTCTGGAGGGGGAAGTAAAGTGGTCATCTTGAATTTGGGCCTACCGATCCAAAGTTCGTTTTATTAAATAGGAGCTCCTATTTTTGACCCCAGATTCGAAAAGAGAGGAACATTTTATGATTTTTAGGTATTTTTTGAAAAATTTGTTGGGGCCCCAGTTTTTTTCTTCGAATCCTGGGTCAAAAATAGGAGTTCCCATTTATAAATGGACTATGAATCTGTAGAGCACAATATAAGGCTCGGTTGCAATTAAGAATTTGGCGCGAGTCACGTGACTACAGAACGCAGATCGAAGCGGACCTCTGAGGTGATAGAGCGGGAATCGGGAAGGCACTCGTGATTTTCGTGTCCATCCGTTAAAACGTACATGAAAATCAACTCGTCTTGGTTCGACGGATTATCATACTTTTCGAGATTAGCACGCCGTCGAAGAGAGTGTTGGATGTGCCAGAAAGTGTGGGATCGATTGTCATCACCCGACAAGCATTCTTTTGTCAAATCGAGTCAACCGACTTTTGGACGCCAAGGATGACGGAGAAGTAGACCAACGTCCGGCAGACACGCAAAGATCTGGAAATCGATTTGTAGCAGATCTTGAGGAAGCTTATTCGTTTACGGAAGTTGAAGCAATTATTGTCATTTGCGTCGCGCGTTTTTGTAGAATCGTAGTGGAAAAGTGTGGTGTTTATTTGTGAAATTGTCATTTCACGTCAACGCCGAGACCGCTTTGTGGCTACATGGTGACTCGAGTGTGGTAGCTATTGCGGCTGGTAAGGCATTGTAGTCTGGCATTTTGTTTAGTCTGACAGCTTTGTATGAGGTGCACCTGAGGGATTCCGTAAGTTAATTGTATATATGTGCAAGTGAGTGTGGATGCGTGTGAGTGTGGATGCATGTGAGTGTATTTAGCACACTGTTTTTGTCATAATCTTTGTTTTTCTCACACGCATGCTAACAAATGCTCATCTGCCGGTAGCAGATGAGCATTTGTGTGCACGAGCACTCGAACCGGAGAAAATCAATACTTTGTTGTGTTAATGATTTTGGATCATAGCCGTTCGAGGGTATATTTAATCTTTATCATCGCATAACTTATTGATTTTGTATTAGTTTCTTTTTAGGAATTGTTTTATTTTATTAAATTTGTTATAAGGCCGTTAATACAAATGAAGAGGACTCAGGAATGTAACCCACGACGGTACGTAAAATCCTTTGTTTACCCTATAAACTGCTGCAGCAGTCGGCCTCACGCCAACGATCTCCCTGAAATAGGAAAAAAGTCCGACCGCGGTAATAAATCCTTACACGATTTGTTTTACCTCGGTGAGCACAGCTGCTCAGTAATTTCGGTAGTGGGTGCGAGCTAGTAGGATCGAACGAGGGAACACCGGTTGATAAATTAATAAAAGCCAGCTGAATTTAATTATAATTTAATAAAATTCAACTTAAGGTGGTATTCTACCAGACCTAGTCAAGTCCAAGACTAAAAAAAAATGGTTTCACCAAATTACTAACAATTGGTTATTAAAATTTATTTTTTAACATTTTATGGCTTCTGAAATTATTTTCTACCAAAAAAACATTGACAATCATAACAAAACATTTTTTTAAACTTTTAACCTCACCTTTGAATACCGCAGTTTTAGAGGTTATTCACGTGAAAATTATTTTTGTAAAATTACTGTAAAGTTTGTAAAAGGTCAATTTTTTGCAATTTGAAGAAATGAATTCTTCGATAGTGAAACTATATGTATGTGGTTTTTCTTAAGGACCTCTATTGTAAGAAGATAAATATTAATAATTTAGTACACTTTTTCAGCGTAGCGGCCATACGCGTAATGAAAAAAATTCAATCTTTAACTTGCTGTAACTTTCAAACTATATGGTCAATTTTGATCAGACTTCGTAGAAATGTTTATTCATATCTAATAAACACCTCCAGAACGTTTTTTTTCCAAACTGCTAGTTGCTGTGCAAAAAACCGGAGGAAAATTTTCTACAATTTTGAAGCACTAGAGGTATTCTGCTGGATTATTTTCCCCAGCTGAATTTCAATTTATACAAATGCCGTATATTTTTGCGGAACAATAGACTTTTTATCTAATATTCTTTGATCCACAGAGGTTACTATTTGATTACTAATAGAGTCATTCGATTCAACTTTTGGGTAAGACTCAGGCTAACCCGAGTCAGTGCAGTGTATAACTATGCATGCGTATTCATAGGTATATATTGGTACTAGCGGGGTACCCTCTACTCGCTCTACTCGTCAACCCTCAACTTACGTTTTTAATAAAAAAATTTCTGTATGAGGTAACCCAATCTGCCTGTTCTAGTATGGTATTTTTAATTAAGGTTATGAATAATTGAGCCAATACCCTTATATTTTTAATGTTTGAAAAATATTTTTTTTGTTTTTGTGCATGAATCAATTTTGATTAAAGAGTTCTTACTGAGTACAATTTTTGTTTGATTTTTAATTTAATTTAGAATCAAATGGAGTAAAGAATAGAAAATCTAAAATCAGAATCTTTCAGAATATAATGTAAAAAATTATAATTATTAACAGTCACGTAAATTTTCATGTTTAATCGGCAAAAAGAACCAATCAGAGGAAACATTGATGGTTTTGCTCATCAATGTTGGAATTCAAAGTTAATATTTGTTGATAGTATACTTTGAGAGTTTTTTGTGTTTTTCAGTTTGAAAGTAATTTTGTAAGTTTTCGGACTGTATGTTTACAAAGCCATGGATGGAAGTAAGCAACGGCCTTTTTCCTCATGTGCGGAACTGCAGGGGTGCTAAGCCGCCGCCGCCGCTGTTGCTGCAGCTCGGCCGCTGCAGCTTAGCTACTTCAGTACAGGCCAGGTCAGGTTAAGGGAAAGACGTTTATTTTGTAACCCCAACTTTTGTAACTTCAATATATTAAATATACTTATTTTAACCCAGTTGAGTTTACTTCGTTTATTCATTCATCGACGCAACGATAATAGAAATTTCATCAGGAATGGGCGCCAGTAAGTGATGATTATACTTTTATTATACGCGTATAAAGTCCCAAATTGCATGTTTTTATTTTCAATAGGGTAATTTTTTTTCGTATATTAATTTTTTTGCTCGTGTCTTTACGCAGAATCATTGGCTGATGTGACAACAAAGAAGAAAAATAGAAATAGTAGAATTGTAATACCGTCGATGCCCGGTGATGCGTCTTCCGAAAGCGGTTGCGATACCTCTTTAGCAACTCCAACTACTGACCCATCCCCAAAAAAAGAGCCAGCGATCAACTGGATTCAAGGAACAGCAAAAGATTGAAGACTCATATTGCTGCACTGAATACTCTATACTGTACGTTAGAAATCAACATTTTAATTTATATAACTATTATCAAAAATTTGAATAGTTTTGTTTGTTTGTTTGTTTGTTTTTTTTTTTGTTTTTTGTTTTTTGTTTTTTTTTTTTTTTTGGCTGAGATCGAGGCCTGACAGAGTTAGATACCGTAAACAGTAAATTTAAATATCTTTTGAGATTTTTCAATTAATTTTTTAATAATATAAAAAATAATTCGCTGAACTTTTTGCAGAAAAGGAAGTCGATCCAAGAATTCCAATGTTGGCGCGTCAATACTTGCAGCTACGAGTGATGCACCAGAAGATCTCAAAATGTAGATTTAATTTAAATAATTAATGTAAATTTTAAGTTCAAAATAATTTTATAAATTGTACTGCAAAATAAATTTTTTTTAATTCCTTAATAATTATAACGATTATGTCAAAATAAAAAAAAATTCATAAAATTAAATAAATAATTTTATAATTACCTAATATTCATCCTCATATTTTGACCTGTTTAAGTGTCTTCAATTTTTAATTTTTTATTTATTTTTTTCTATTCTTTCATCGCTCATACGACTTTCAGTTTTAAAAAATTTTACTTTAAAAATTCATAAATACTTTCAATAAATAAAATTTCAGTTTGCGTGAAAATATTTAAAAACTGTTTTTTTTTTATGTGAATCACATAATTTTTCACAAAATAAAAAAATTTAAAGTTTTTAAAAAATAATAATTTAACCTGCACATCCGTTATACACCTTTAAATAAAACTTCAATTCATTTTTATTTAAAAATTCTCCTCTTCTATTCAACAAATATTATCTGGTATGTTTTTTTTTTTTTTTATTTAATTAAAAATAAGGTTCGAACGTCATAATGATGTTACTCTTACGTTCGTAATGTTTTTTTTCGAATGTCCGAATGGCGGACATTTGAGAGGTTAGAAAAGCGTCCGTAAGACGTTCAGATGTGAATGTTCGGATGTTCGAAAACGAACATAATTCTGACATCATACTTACGTTTGGTTCCAGTCGGGTAATGCTTAAAACTTTCAGAAACATCTTTCTTTTTTTTCTGCTTCGTTGTGACGAAATTATTTTTGATAAGAAATCTAAAACTCTGCAAGCAACGGCTCCTTATTTTAACACCCAAATTTTTACAAGAAATAGTAACTAAATGAATAAATGGTGTAGTCATTAATTTTAAAATCTGCATGATTGATTGAGAAATTTTCATTTATTTTTATTATCACTTTAACTCAATTTTATTTGTGAACTTAATTATTATTTAAATTATTACATATAATTACATACACTATTATTATTATACATGTTTTAATAAGTCAACTCTTAAGTCAACGTACTTCATTAACATCGTTTTGCTACAAGTGAAATTTGACGACCGCAGCGCTTTGTGAAATTCTGAATACTTATATATAGACGCTCCTTATAGTGAGGTTGATCAAATCTTTTACGTCAACATAAACGCTTGAAATTAAAACATCCGAAAATATTGAATTCTTATTTTCTAAAAATTTTTTATTAGGACTGTTGAATGTTTTTACTCTTTTAAAGACTTCGAAGTGAATGGAATTCTTATTGGATTATTTGATTCTGGGACATGGGTGTAAGTGCAAATATTTTTTATAAGTACCATTCATGCTGTAGAATGTACATCAAAGTTTGTGTATGCTTTATTTTGGCTTGAGTTTAAATTTTTTTAGCTAAAATAAAAAAAAGGTTTGTTAATTACTTTGACATATAATTAATGTCATAATTATGAAGCGTTTTTTTGCTATTCTCTTTTACACACAAGTTTACTCACGAATACATAGGAGGTTTCAGGGTTACAAGTATATATTAGTTTAGTAATATTAGGGGCCATATGATTCAATTTTTTTTTCAATGAGATAACTAATTGGGAGTCGACATATCACAGGTGGTGGTCGTCGGTATTTTCATTAATAAAAATTTATATATGACACATCTTCTAATTTTCATCATAGCAGAAATGCAAATCTCTCATAAAATTTCCAGCGCCAACATTGAAAAAAGAAAATTGTATTATGTATGTAAAGCAATAACTTAACAAATATGTACCAGAATAAAAACTCTGAACCAGTTAATAATAATATTATTATTATCAAATAATCACCCAGTACGGCTTATGGATCTGTGTGTTTGCGAAAAAAATATAAATTTATTAATCAATGATAACGTTTTTGTAAAGAAAAATTCAAAAATTAAGGTTGTTTTCTACCAGAGCTAGTCAAGTTTAAAACTGAAAAAAATATTTACTGTCAGCTCTTAATTGAAATTTTTGTCACAATTTTAAACAAATTTAGAAATTAAATCGTAGTATTTAATAATATTTATTTAGAAGCTTTACTTTTTTTTTTTACTTTTTAATAATTGCTGCCAGTATAGTGAGACATCTACAACAGCAAACCTGCCAACTTAGCAGTAACACTTCAAATTATAATGGATATAAGTAATAAGAGATCTTTATTTCAACCCTTTGAAAAAAAATTTCGATAAATAAATTATTAAAGCATAGAACAGGATATCAGAATTAGAAAATAAATTTACTACATAACTCACCACAATGAGCTACATACTTCTTTATTTAATCAGTCATGTGCTGTTTCGAGTGTAAACAATTGATTCTTCTTTTTGAAAGTAAAGAAATATTTCCAAGAAAAATGAGATTCGTTTTTAAACACACTTTTTATCTGCATCTTATGTTAAATCAATATATTCAATTCATATGAAGGTACATGCAATAGAGAATATTTCACGTCTTCGTATCATTTTTTTTTATGCTCCAGTCGTCGAATAGTATGAGTATAATTATATAATATTCCTCATAAGTCAGGTGATACTGTGATCTTTCATGTCAATACTTTATTATAACATGCAAATTTGAAAAATGTTATCACATCGCTCGTGCATTATTCTTTGCATTGAATATTTTATTGTAGAATATTGGATTCTAATGTAATACTCCGTTTTAATACGCTTTCATAAAATTTACAAGCGTAAATAAATACACATTGAAAAAAATATTAAATGTTGCAAAATACTTTACGCTGTCTGTCTTCATGCATGTACTAATAAATTTTGTGTTCGTTAGTTGGATAACAAAATTACATTTTTAGTATAATTACAAAACTTTATGTCGTGTATCAACCTTTAACATAAATAATAATACTAATAATAATCATAACCAATACCCATCACCCTCCTAAGTTGCACTAACGACTTTTCGAATATTCTTAATTACTCCCGCCGAAAGAGTGAGGAAGGGGGCCCGTCGCGAGCCGAGCTAAAAGCTCGAGCTAATTGGATGCAGCTCCGATCCTTAAGTCCTAGGTGGGGATAATCGGCGACCTCTCGGCTCGCGCGAACCTCAAACGCTCTCTCCCGTTCCCGACACCAAGCGATCCGGAGGCTACGCGCAAGCTGAAGGTCGTAGAGGCACACCTGGACGAAAGGAGCCGGAGTTCCACGGGCTTCGATAGACCACTGTTTTCGACAGCCCTGACACGTGGGTCAACCTTAGGGATCACCGGCCTAGAAACCCGGACCCCTCTCCGTTTAGCCTAGGTTCACACCTAGTAACAAGTAAGACTTTTATTGTTAATTTATAACTTCGTCGAAGGACGATAAACTTAATTCGTAAAAATTTCTATTTTATAATTATTAATAATAAAATCATCATTAACTTTAAAAATTTCTTTTATTTTTCCTCAAATAAATCCTACCAAAGACAAGCAAAAAGGGTGACGAGCAGATTACTGCGTGATCTGCTCATAGCGGGTAAGTTCCCATTTAAATTAAATTAAATCAAATAATTATTGTCACGTTCGCGAGCGACATAAATGGCATCCCTTGTGGGGAACCATACCTGCCTTTTCGCTTAAGCTCTTTGGTTGGATCTTGTTTTGGGAATTGAAATTTATTAAAATTAAAAATAAATTACTTAATTTAAAATCTGGTTTAATTAGTTCATGAAAATCAGAGCTGAAATTTTATTTCATCATATTTTTCGTGTTCGAGAATTTCAAGGAGAAAGTTTAGCGACTTATTGCTGACGCGCACATTCTTTGTTTCTTTCATTCTTTCATTCGCCGTTCATTTCTTTCAATTCGCTTTTACGAAGACTCCGAATAAAATTTGTTTCTTTTGTTTGACGTGTAAATTTTATTGTTCGATTCGAAAACTTTTGTTCGAAAATTTGCTACCCACTTTGTTTAGCTCATCGCCCCTAAAAGTAATCTTTTCTTTCAACCTCCTCTCGGACTCTTGTCGTTCATTGATAAAACTTTATTAGGCCCTATTCGAAGATGGCAGGTGCAAATTTGACACTAGATGAAATAGAAGCCCTCACGGACGAAACCCTGAGAATTCGGGCTCGACTCGAGCACGGCCGCCGCATGGCTGAGAATATGTCGGTCATGGCCGCGACCCTGAACGAGTCTCGTGCCGCGTTCGCGAACTTGCAAGCTTCTGCCCTGATGCAAAGCGCCCTTGCATCCATCCCTTTTTATTCAGGTAATTCTCCCCTGCGAGTTTGGCTCCAGGATGTCGAGAATTATGATAATCGGTTAGCAGACCCAGAACTTAAAGGAGTGTTTTTGCAGGGAGTGATTTCACGCCTGACCGGCAAGGCGAAATCAAGCATTGAAGGCAAGACCTTTAATACCCTAGCGGACCTCCGCACACACCTCACAGATAGATTTAGCCAAAAGCGTTCTCTGTCGTACTACCTTAATTTAATATCGGAGTCGTATATGAAGCAAGGCGAATCCGTGCTAAACTTCTTTGATCGTCTTTCATCCATAGTTCGCGCCGCCACAAAGTTGAAAAACGAAGGTGCGGCCAACGATCAAATTAAGGAACACAACAAGACCCTGTTCGAAGATTTGGCTAAAGAATACTTCATACGCGGTCTGCCCTCGGCTATTCGTAACCAAATGGCTACACACACCCCGGCAACGTTCAACGATGCCCTGGACGCCGCTGTTAGCGCGGAGGAGTGGGTAAACATTGGGACGACTAACCGTGCGGACATCGAGTACTCGCCCTCGCCACGACCACCCCGGTCGCGATCCCCGAGTCCGTACCAACGCCCTCAGACTCCGAATCGAGAAACTTCTTTGAGAAATAACGTGCGTTTCTCAGATTTTGACGACCCCCGGAATTACCATCGCACCATCCCTTATTCTTATGACAGAGATGATACCCGAATGCCCAAAACTGTTATGTACACATCGGATGGTAAGCTAGACGCCCACCCGTCTCTTCGCTATGACCAGCCGACTGGCATACTTAAACCCCCCAAAAGGACTAGCAGACCCGGTCGCCCAGGTTTGCCGAACGATCGACCCAGACCCGAAAGCCCTGGGAACAGATATCAAAATTATGATAGACCGAGAGAACCTTCACCCTACCGAAGTCAAAACCCTTATTTCGCTCCGCCCTCGATGCATTACTACCCACCGCCACTACCTACTATCCCCCAATGTCTATGCCACCGTATCAAATACCCTACGTGAACCCTTATGCTTATGGGTACCCGCACGACTCGCGCGGTCCAAACCCATCACCCAGACATGCATCCCCTGGTCCATCAACATCTGCGAACAACCCTAATATCCCTCGCCCGGTTACACCTACAAAGCCTGCCAAATATTAGATCCCAAAAACCTAGGAAATTTTTTCAAAAAGGGGAGGAAACGATCTTACGGTACCCCTAAAATGATTATTACAAACGAGATATTTCGAACCGGAAAAGGTAGAGTCCTTATCGACACGGGCGCAGACGTGAGCGTGATAAAAATTGAATCTCTAAACCCTACGTACCCTATTGACAGGTCACGAGTGTTGCAACTTACCGGGATCGGAACCCAGCCCGTCTACACACTCGGTACCGTCCTCTTTTGCGAAAGCGGGAGAACCCATCGAATGCACGTCCTCCCCGAACAATCCTCGTTAAAGGATGATGCTATTCTAGGATCCCGCTACTTGCATAATGAGAAAGGCCGCATCGATCTGGCCAATAATACTTTGATCACACAAGATAAAACCCGAACTATCTCTTTCTCAAGTGCATCAGATAGTAGCGACTCGGAATCCCAGAATTCTGACGACAGGCAGAGTATCCAAAATCATACACCTTCTACTACCTGTGATGCTCACCCCACATCTAGTAAAATTCCACCTACAGTTTTTCATTATAGGGCTCGTCGACTGAGAGGTAAAGCCCTTCGTACTAGATACGTCTTGCCAGCTCGCGCTAGAGTCGCAATCGAAGTCCCCGTTACGCAGAAATCTCCAAAAGGGGAGGCGTACCTACCCTGAATTCAGACCCCTACGGGAATTTTTATCGGAGAGGCCGCGGTGACTAACAAAAATGGCTCTTGTTACGTCTTAGCCGTGAACACTAAAGAAGAACCCCAAGAAGTTGAAATCCCAGTTCAGGATCTGTACCCTTTCGAATTTGATGACTCTGAAGACTTCTTCGAATGTGAAGGTGAAGGAACCCCTTGTCTTCCTGAAGAAAGAGTCCCCAAAATCATTGAACTTCTAAAAAGAGAACACCACGATTCCGAATCTTTGGCTCAACTTCAACGAGTAGTAGAGAAGTTCCCCTACCTCTTCATGCTACCTGGCGATGATCCACCTCGCACACACCTAGTGCAGCATAGTATCCCTTTAAAAAACGACACACCCATTTATACCCGTCAATACCGCTATCCTCCTATGCTACAAGAGGAAGTTAAGAAACAAATTAACGAGATGTTGGAGAAAGGAGTCATCCAACCATCTTCGAGTCCTTGGAATTCTCCTCTCTGGATAGTCCCTAAACGCCCTGGCCCAGACGGTCGAAAACAAGATCGCCTTGTGATTGATTATCGTAGAATCAACTCTTTAACGATCCCAGATTCCTATCCACTCCCCAACATTCAGGAGATCTTGGAATCTCTGGGAAAATCAAAATACTTTTCAGTCTTCGATTTGGGAAACGGGTTTCATCAAATCCCCATGAACCCTGACGACAGAGCTAAAACTGCTTTTTCTACCCCTTACGGCCACCACGAATTCACAGCAATGCCCTTTGGGTTGTGCTGCGCTCCACCTACGTTCCAACGACTCATGGATACAATTATGACAGGGCTTCAAGGAGTCGAACTATTCGTCTACTTGGACGACCTAATTATCTTTGCCAATTCCCTGGAGACTCACGAGCGCAAGGATAATGAAGCTTTTCAAAGGCTGTTCAACGCCGGACTGAAGCTAAAAATAGAAAAATTCGAGTTTCTTACCCCTGAAGTCAAATACCTCGGTCACCACATCGACCAATTTGGAGTCAGACCCGACCCCGGAAAAATCGAGGACGTCAAAAACGCCGCTTCTTTAAAGAGCGCACATGACGTCAGATCTTTCCTTGGGCTCTGTAGCTATTACCGGCGATTCATCCATCACTTCGCTGATATTGCTAAGCCCCTTAACGACCTCCTTAAAAAGAACGTTAAATTTTATTGGGAGTCTGAACAACAAAACAGTTTTGAACGGCTCAAAGAAGCTCTACGCTCCGCACCCGTTCTAATTTGCCCCGATTTCTCCCAACCTTTCATTCTTACAACAGACGCAAGCGCTTACGCCATAGGCGCAGTTTTAAGCCAGGGAGAACCCAACAACGACCGCCCCATTGCGTATATGTCTCGAACTTTAAACAAACACCAGCAGAATTACTCTGCTACAGAACAAGAGTGCTTGGCCGTAGTCCTTGCCATAATGCACTTCAGACACTACCTTTACGGTCGAGTCTTTTACGTATACGGCGACCATGAGCCCTTAAAGTGGATTGACTCCATTAAAGACCCTATGTCTAGACTAAATCGCTGGCGAGCCAGACTCCGTGGTTACAGGTATATTTTTCGATACAAACCTGGTAAACAGAATACCAATGCGGACTGGCTGTCCCGAAATCCAATCGATAAAGAACATCCACCCGGAAAGGCCTCCACAGTCACCCCCAGAACCAATCCACCCGCGAGCAAAATAAAATCCAAAACGATGCTGCCGATTCGGCACCCTAAACCCACCAAAACCTCTTTAGCTCGCGAAGCCCAGAACAAAAGCATGAGCAAAAAATCACCCCCTAAGGCTGGTCCTCCAAGGAGAGGCAGATCAAAGGGGTCTAAAAACAAGTCACCGATACCTTTGAACGCTTCTGGTCAAGGCACCCTTCAAGGTGAAACCATAGCCTCCCGTCTAAAACTCAGACGCAACCAACGACTCACAGAGACCAGGGAAAAGGCACGCTACACAGAGCCTGAAACAGAGAGCACGACTTCGGAAGCAGAAAAATCCGAAAGTGCCGAGTCAGACGTCTCCGACGTGCCCGTTCCCTTACGTCATAGATCTCTGCTCCCCAGTCTAGTAGACCCTTCGCCTACGCCGACAACATCTTCTGCCACCGAATTCGAAAATAACACCCCTGAGCAAGCCGCGCCAACCCTTGACGTGGACGAACTCGATGAGACAATGATACCGTCCGACGAATTCGAAGAGGTCGTCGCCCAATTCGATAAATCGCCCCAGAGAAAGGCTTTCTTCGACACTCCTTCAAAAAGAGTAAAACCCTCGGTCGACGACAACTCTACTTCATCGGATGAAGAAGACCTCAGTCCACCAGAAACGCAAAGTTGGAAGCCGAAAACTCCATCGCCCTTGAAACCCACAAACTTTACCCCGGAACAAAGGAACGAATTCGTCGAAGGGTTCAATTCCCTTTGGTAGGATTCAGGAAAATGGGAAGAACTTCTAGAAACCACCGAACTAGGACCCAATTATTTTGAAGCAGACCACTCCGTCGCTCACAGTGACCCTGGTTATTTAAAAAATGACCTAATCGACCCCCATGATCAGCCTACTCTTAACAAAACCCAATCTCTGCTTGATTTGTCAAAATGGCAGCCGGCCGACGAGTCTGAATTAAGAACACCCTTGCTCTCGTCCACCATGATAACACCAAGAATACCACCTATGAATCCAGATCTGCTTTCTCAATCTAACGCTTTGCCTTTAGACGACACAAAGATCATGTCGAGCGAGGAATCTGATTCATCTGCAAGTTCCACGTCTACTATCCTATCTAAACACGATACCAGAGAACCACGTAAATCTATCATCACTACCAAAAACGTAATTCCTACGCCGGTAACCGTCCCCCAGAGAACTCATGCGTCTGCCGATCAACTGGAAGTTACCAAAACAAGAACAACACTTGATAACCCTGAAAACTCGATTCCGTCGCACCACGACTCCAATGGTTCTGTTGATAATTTGAACTCGTTTAATTTAAAACCCCATAGCAATCTTTTCGTAAAACCCGACAGCATTCCACCGATAATACTACCTGACTCCAGTATTCCTGGAATTCACCCTGATCCCAGGAAAACCATGGTGATCAGACCTGTCAGAGAGTCCCTGACCGGTCACAAAGATAATATAATTCATTTCATACCTGCAAATTTAAATCTGAACACACCCAACAATCAATTGCTAAACGAGCTGAAATTAATCTCAAAAATCGACCTCATTGACGCGAACCCGACGGTGGGTGACGTGCTCGTCTCCACAAACAGGGGGAGAACCATCTTTTCGTTAGTCGTAACCGAAACGGAGAAAACACCGATTAGACAAAGCCCTTTGAGAGAATGTTTTTATAAACTTTGGGGAGGACATCGCGGAGTTGAAAAGACTTATCGTAGAGTTAGGGAAAATTTTACTTGGCCCGGTTTACGCAAAGACGTAGTCGACTACATACATCGCTGTCGAATATGCCAAGAGTTTAAACTCATCGGTTATCGCACCAAAGAACCTATGGTAATCAGCGATTCTCCTGCAGAACCCTTTTTCAAGGATGCAATCGATGCCGTTGGACCTATGCCCAGAACAGTTAAGGGTAACGCCTACATCCTAACCATGCAATGTTTATTTTCAAAATTCTGTATCACAGTCCCTATACCAAATTTAAAAGCTCTCACCGTAGCACAGACCTTAGCGATTCACCTCATAGCCACCCGCGGAGTCCCAAAAATTATTCTAACCGATCAAGCAAAAAGCTTCAGAAACAGACTGCTCAAACACCTCGAAAGCATGTTTGACTGCAAGTTAAAAACCATGACATCCTGGCACCCGCAGTCCAATGCCTCGTTAGAACGAAGTCACTCTGTATTGAAAGACTATCTTCGAACTAACGCCCCCAAGTTTCAAGATTGGGATGAACTCGTCCCTTTCGCCATGATGGAATATAATTCATCCGTCCATTCTTCTACGGGACTCACTCCTTACGAGATCGCGATGGGTCGCAACCCCCGCACCCCTTCTGCATGCTTGGATGACTTCGAAAACGACACATATAACGGCTATATTTACGACCTAGCTTCAAGAATAGCCGAAATTAGGGAAATCGCTCTGAAAAACTTAGAATCTTCAAAAATCCACTATAAAATGTATTATGACAAGTCCGCTAAGCCCCTTAAAATACAACCTGGAGAAAAGGTTTACGTAAATAAATTACCACGGAAGAACAAGCTTGACAAGTTTTACAACGGAGTCTTCGACGTTCTTGAAGTTCGAGATAATAACACAACTTTATTGCGCAGTCAAAACGGCAAAACCATTTTAGTACACAAAGACCGTTTAAAGAAATTTTATTAAAACACATAATCATCATCTCGACCTATCTTCGACGTTTACTATTTCTACCTATCTATAGCTTTCCTATCATCAACAATTACAGTAACAAGCCGTGCTGAACCTGTTCGAACGCCCGATCCGAGAAAATGCTTTGGTTTATCTTGTTGTTTTTGAGCTCGACCTTAGTTGACGTTGAGTGCAAAGACGAAAACCCATTATTTGAATTGAAAGATATCCACAACAACCCCGGGATTTATTTTGAGCACGTGGGAAAGGTGAAATTAATTAGAACAAAAGTGCATTTTGATATTTTCATGAATTGTCCGCCAATAGAGTGAGATTTTCACGTGGAGTACAGAGATTTCAAAATTTTTATTGATAAAATAGTAGAAACCTTCCCCAAAGAAGTCGTCCCAAACTCCGTTAGAGAATTAAACTTGAGACGGAAACTAGGCGATATTAAAGACCTACATCAATCCATACGTACTTACTTTATCCTACCAAAACCGAATCGCGAACCATCAAGCCGACACGCACGCGGAGCACCTATCGAAATAGGTGGTTGGGCCGCTAAATGGGTTTTCGGGATCATGGACGCCAAAGATAGAGAAATCATGACAGCAAATATAGACCAACTGTATTACAATCAGAAAAATCTAACAAAATTAGCCCTCGACACCACCCATTATATGAAATCCGAACTTGAAAACTTACACAAAGTTGGTGAAAGCAATGCGAAAGAGATGAAATACCTTCTCGCTGTAATTAAGGAAATCTCCAAAAATTATTCGCTCAAAGAATACAACTTTGATTACCTGAATATTTCCACCTGGTGGAATAAGTACGAAATCGAAATTGACGAATTGAAACACAGCTACGAAACGCTGTTAGAAGTGCTGCAAACAACAGCCCGCGGTCACCTGCACCCCTTGATTTTATCCCACTCACAAATTACAGATTTGCTTACTAAAATTAACCACTTGAGCAATATTTATAAACTCCCGAATGCGACTGAAATCACTACTGCATCATATCTGTTCGAAATAGCAAAAACAAGTGTATTCATAACCGATGGAAAACTCCACGTCTCTCTAAAATTACCGCTTTTAAACAATGATAATTTAGATCTTTACAAAATTCATAGCTTTCCGAACCCCATAGATCTGCCCCTTAATAATCCCGGCTATGTGGCAATTCAACCAAGAACGGAAAATATAATTCTTTCGGAAAATTTGAAAATGTATGTCCTCGTGAATAATGAGTTTTTACGATCGTGTCTAGACCACGGAGATTCAAAATTATGTGATGAATCTCTGCCCCTAAGAGACGCAGGTCCAGACGCCCCCTGCGAGTATTCAATGTTCAAAAAGGCAACACCAACCTCAATCAAAACATGCCAGACAATTATAATTCCAAAAACCGACATTATTTTTACCCCATTACTTGCTTCCAACATATGGTTATACACCACCATAAAACCGACCACCCTCGCTATAATCTGCCACGGTCAACCCCGTAAGGAACTCGATATAAACGGCACAGGCTCCCTTTACCTATCCGGGAGTTGTACCGCACACGCCCTCAGTGTCACACTTCATGGCTTGCAAAAGATTTCTTTCCAATCTGAATATAAGTATGAACCCAACTTAACCGCATAACTGAAAATCGTCAACCCGACTATCCATGAACTAGCAAAACAATACCCTTTAGAAGCAAAGCAAGAATTTACAGAATCACTCCAAAAATTTGACCCCACCTCGCTCAATGAAATAGAAAACAAACTCAAGTTAATACATACAAAACGCATAGAACAGAGTGAATCGCATTCAATCCTAGCATTCGGCCTAGGATCGTCGATAATTATTACATTGATAATAAAATACGTTCTTGATAATTTCAATTTTCTGGAAAAGCTTTGGCCCATTCTCTTCTTCGCCTGCAAAAAAGGAAAACGTAATCAAAATCAAATAGAATCCTTTCAATTATTAAATCATAATATATGTGCAAACTGCCACCAGACCAATACGAATCCTGGTAGTCAAACCCAAAAATCCGAGAGTATAGATCCAACGGTGCCAAACGAACTGCCCAAAATCGAAAATCCCACAATGCCAAAATCAAGCACAAGCAACCAACCGCCTGTACCCACCAAAGGTAACGAATCAGCGACCACGCCGCCCCGTGACGGATACAACGTCAACGAACACTGAAAAAAAAAAAATAAATAAATAAATAAATAAAAAAAAAAATAATAATAATAATAATAATAATAATTAAATATATATATATATATACCCTTTTGATCGAATAAATACAAGCAAACACTATACATAATTATCCTTCTTTCCTGCCCTTTCTGAATATTTTTTTTCTGGTTCATCCAGCAAGTTCACGCAGCCGCCAACCGTACTGTAGTTCTGCACTGCTGCACGATGGCCCCTGCAAAATGCGCACCCGCCACACACCACCCTAACTGCGCACTGCACAACTTGAACTGCAAATAATTCAAAGATCAGTGAAACTGAACGTCAATTATTTATTACATACCTTGAACTTTAACGAAATTATTGTCTTCCAATCACGTCAGCAAACTCGTAAAACTACTTCAAAACCATCACCGAACAATTAATTCGTCTTAACAACAAATTACTTTTCACAATTTATTATTTATAATCACCCCATGTTAATTTCATCCGATTTCACGTTTTTGTTTATTCGAAACTCTGATTACACGAAAATAACTTTAACAAACAATTCTAATTATTTTAACTATTTACTACTTGCTTAATTTTACTTTACCTTATATTACACGTTTTTTAAAAAAAAAAATAAAATAAAATTTAAATTAAATTTAAATTTGGGAATAATTTTAATATACGAATTATAGTTTGTTAATCCCTCGTCTAAGTTTGAATTACAATAACTGTCCTTGTAAACTAACCACGTGCCAAGCCAAAGCCTACTGCACTACTAAAGCAACGTCAACTAAAGTATAGCTTAATAACGACATGATAACCAAGCACTGCGTTGCCAGCCGCGACGCACACACCATGAAAGCAGCAGCCACACACACGTACGAGATAGCCGCCCGATACTGTTACATCTTCGTGCGATAATCACAATATTATCGCTACACGAGATTCTTCAACCGCAAGGAAATTAAAAGTGAACAGTGAATATATAAACTTTACAGACTACAGACTTTTATTTTAAATTTATTTTATTACATGACCTAAAATTTTTATGATTATTTAAGAATTATTTTTACTGCGAACGATTTTCACAACATGAAAATACCTATCATTATTATTTAACTTATTCTAATCAAATTTTAAAAATTGACTTTTCAATTAAAAATTATACTTGTCAATAATCATCTTTCTTTTCTTTATGCGTATATTCGAAAATTTCATAACTATGTCTACATTTTTTTTTTATCGTTAAATAATTAATAATCAAATAATTGAATAATTAAAATCGATTAATTTTTTTTTATTTTTGCAATAATGTACTTACTCTGTTTTTTTCTTTCTCTTTACGGCAACCTATTGATTGATAAAAATCTAAAGACTTGGGACCTGTCTACGTGATAATTGTGAACCTTTCTCACTCTTAGCATTTTATAATATCTGATATATTTTTTTTTTATCAAAGCGCGAACGCAACAACTCCAACCCAAAACCAAAAAAAAAAAAAAAAAAAAAAAAAGAAGACAGGAACTTTGATTTTCTGTTACCTGACAGGCGCAAGTAATATGAAACTCAAATTACGAACGACCATCTTTGTCTTGATTAAATTTTTTTCATTTATTCAGTCTTCAAAATGAAAACCGTCATTACCAGAATTCACCGCTGATAATTATTATATTGTTAACAATAATAACTATGATTTTTCAACAATAATCGATAAATCTAACCGATCAAATCAAGACCAATTATCGACCTTCTTGGTCATAAACCGATTTATTAATCGGTAGCACCACAAACAGTGCTCTGATTGATCATAGTGCAACACGAGCTGAATGCACCGCCGCTATAAACGCATAGGTCATTCAAACGCGTCATGCACACCCTCTAACACTAGCCGCTTCGCTATTGTTTAAAATCACACTTTCAAAATAAGGTCGATACACCTTTCTATCTTCGATAAAGGACTGCAATTCCTTAGTTGCGCAGCCCTGCATTGTTGAGGACAACAATGGACTAAGAGGGGAGGCATGTCGTGTATCAACCTTTAACATAAATAATAATACTAATAATAATCATAACCAATACCCATCACCCTCCTAAGTTGCACTAACGACTTTTCGAATATTCTTAATTACTCCCGCCGAAAGAGTGAGGAAGGGGGCCCGTCGCGAGCCGAGCTCAAAGCTCGAGCTAATTGGATGTAGCTCCGATCCTTAAGTCCTAGGTGGGGATAATCGGCGACCTCCCGGCTCGCGCGAACCTCAAACTCTCTCTCCCGTTCCGACTACAGTCGATTAAGGCGGGCGGAATATTTGAGATTTACCGCCTTTTATTGTCACGTGATTGGTCATGCGAGCGACCCACGCCAGAGCTGCCCAGAGTGACCAGTTTCCGCCCTCACCAGTCTTGCTACGACCGTGATGCCGCGACCACGCATCACGGGACTCAGCGCCGTCGTCGTAGATCGACCGCTTATCTACGACGATTCTACCTAGTTTACCTGAGGTTGAGAGACTCCCGGCCAAAACGGTGAGCTCTCTCTCCTCATTTGTATATATAGTTCAATAAATAGTTTAAGTGCAGCATAAAAACTATAAGTGTTGTGCTTTCCAAATAACCTCGCTTTTCACCTTTCCCGCTCCCTCGTGATCGCGTTAAATATCCTTTTAACCTTAAGCGCATCCTCCGTGTTTCCCCAAACAGCCATCCACAATTTAAGTTGCAGTGGACGAATGAGCCTCCTAAATAGGGTTGGCAACCGGTACTTTAAAAATATATTTTTTTAAAAGTACTCGTTTTTTAATGAATTTTAACATTTTTTTAGAATTTTTAAATCAAAATTGAGCAAGAAGAAAATTAAGAGAAGTTTTTAAAACTACGGGTTTATGACGTCATTAACCCGAAATTCCATTAAAAGTATATCTATATATATTGAAATTTTAAAAAATTTAAACACAAATTGTAGTTCCTTTAATTTTAGTTTTTTTTTTAAAAAAGAAAAAATACGTGTCGATTATTTTTCGATATTTTAACTAAATAAGCAAAAATATATTATAAATTTCAAAAATTTGCCAACCCTATTACTGAGTCAATTACTAATACATACATACTACTACTACTACTACTACTACTACTACTACTACTACTACTACTACTACTACTACTACTACATGCGAGTAAATCTCAAAAGCTTTAGATTGTCAATATCTCATCAAATTTTTCTTTATAACAGCCAATACATAATATTTTTATAGCCGATATGACAATTTTTAAGCACTGTTTAAAATTACTCCATTGGAAATAGTTCCAGTTTTTTCTCTCGCAATATTTTTAGAAAGTTCTCGTATTGCTCGAATACCGAACTACTCTCCAATGTTTTGTTGTAGCAGTACTACCTATAATTGCATAGCTGGGTATGTTCGATGCTGGCGGTACAAATCTACTTTCTCCATGCTTGGCATTGCACCATTGATTGTATTCAACGCTCGGTATTTCTATGCCTTTTTGATGAACCAAGAAGATGAGAGCGTTCAAGCAATCTGTGCTAAGCCAGGATCGTATACCCAAAATTATTGGCGTGATACGGTTTAGATCTTCGCCTCCCCTCAATTCTAAATTCTTTCGGGTTCTCATTATGTCCAGATCGGACCAGCTGCTTTTAGTAGTTTCTGCTGTAATTTCCCATCCAGGGCCTTTCAAAGGCGCAGTATTGTTTGGAACAATGAGCTTTTCAACCGCATCAGTAACATCTTTGATATCATCTTCGTGGCTGCAGGAATCAGATTTATCATCGGCGGAATCATAAGCTAACCGATAAAAATCATCATCAAAATCAACATCGCTATCGAAAGAATCAGTGACCTTGTCTTCAGAACAATGGTCATAATGTACGGTAATTTTTTCAGCATTTGTTTTGCTCTCTTTGATAGTGTTTTCTGTTTCTTTCGAGGTAATGGCTTCATTTACTGTATGATTTTCAATTGACACGTTTTTATTTTTCTTTTCGTTGTGCTTGCTGTTTCTTTTTTCTTCCTTTAACTGTCGAGCTTTGACTATAATAGCAGAATCTTTACATTTCCTGCGTTGCTCATATCTTTTATTGGCAATATCTAAAAGTATGCACTCGTAAAAATCAGATAATTTTGGAAGCATTTCTTCGAACTAAAAATCGTCATCTCTATCTACACGAAGAATCAGTTTTCCAAGTTGAGTTCTCATCATGAAGATACAGTACTGACGTCCTGTAATTTGAAGTTGACCTTGAATCTGATAATACCAGGGACAATTTTTTTTCATTGTACCCGTTTTCTCATCAACACAATTGAGATCAGAGTACTTTTTCATTGCTGCTGGAATCGTCATGAATCTAGCTCTTGAGGGATTTTTAATTTCAACTACTCCATCAGTGCCGATGAGTCCATCTGGCGTTGCACCAAATCTGGGATCCTTTTCATAAATAAACAGCGCATTTGGTTCTATTGTTATATTGAGTTCTTCAGCTAATTCAATTAAAAATTCTTTTTTAGCTTCTTTACCATATTTCATAGGATCAGTTTCTCTAACAGTTTCGGAATAAAGAATTGATTTCACTGTAGCGTGACAAGCAGTATCTGGTTTTCTTTTGCATATCACTGCGAAGTGCGATGCTGTAATTGTTTTTTTTTTCGCATTGGTCCATTCATAACATCCACTTTGACCGACAGTTTCTCTTTCAATATCGTGTTGGTTTTTGCAAAGCTCTTCCAGTTCAGCCATATGATCTTCAACTATAATCTTGTACGCAGCAGGGTTTGACTCATCAATATCGGGTCTTTCACAGCAAGGACCATAGTTTGCATCTTTACTTCCTTTGCTTGCCAACCTATGAAGAAATTCTCAGAGGTAAAACGTCACCCGAGAGTGTCCGGTGTATCAAGCGGTTCTGATTAGGCATTAACATTACATTTCGTAGGCATAAAAACCGAAACTGAATCGTTCACACCTCCCGTTTGTCATGTTGAACAACCTCATCGATCCCTGAAGCGGCAGACATCATGCGCCGCCAGTCGCCCATCCAAGTACTGACCGTACACAAAGTTGCTTTATTTTGTTGATCGTCTGAGGCGTTGATTCTCCGCTACTCCATAACGTCGGTCATTATTTTATTATTAAGAAATCAATAAAACGTTTGCCGATTTTTCCTTATTTTTTAAATTCTTTTCTGGACTTTTTATTGACACCATCCAAAAGAAGTTATCAGTAATACTGCAATAAAATTTCAAAAAGAATCGTTCTTTCTATTAGAAAAACTAATAAGTAAAAATTAAAACCTTTTTATCGAGACTCTACCCCGCATGGGTGCATCTGCCGTTTCTAACCTACAGGCGGGTTCTCCCACCATCTGCCCCACGATCAAACATCCATAATAACTGTTGAGGTCAGGAGTAAAGGTAAAATTCAGTAGTTTTTTATACTTAGTTCAATACTCGGAAACAGCAATCCAACCTGGTTTCTTCATCCTTGCAGTCCTTCCCAATGTGGCCATATCCGAGGCTTTTGTAGCATTGCACTAGTCGCACCCTCCTACAAACACGGCATATGGTACAACCAATCTTGATTCTCCCTGTCTTTTCTTCGGCTTCGGTAGAAACTGGATATTTTTATATAATAGCTACATATGATTTTTTTTAAAGCCACATAACCCTATCTTTAAATCCTGAAACCATTTTTTAAAACCAAAAAACCCTCCTCGATTCGCCTGGATACTAGTTTTAACCTTAAAACCAATAACCTATCCCAGATAATCCTTCTAGGTTTTTCTAAATACAAGGTGTTACTTTCCAACCAATAACCTATCCCAAATAACCCTCTTAGGTTTGCGTACATACTAGGTTTCATTAATTCAACCTATAACCCATTCTAAATAACCCTCCTAGGTTTGCCTGGATACTAATTCTAATTTTTGCACCGAGATACAGTGATTGGATACACCAGCATGATATCAAGACAGCGTTTCCACTGGTTTCTTAGAGATGATAAGAGCTACAATTTTGGGATTGGCGTATAATTTTAGCAACAAATTAGCGACAAATTATTCCACCAGTCGCGTGTTTTTTACTATTTTTTGCACTGAAATACAGCGATTGGATTACTAAAAATTACTTTCAATTTCCTGAGTCTAAAACTTCAAATGCATTTTTCTCGAAACCACTATTTTTAAATTGGTTGCCAACGGCTTTTGAAAACTATTGCACCAATCGTTCTAGAATTTGGTGTACTTCTTCTATACACTTAATACGAGGCCTTCGGGAGAGGATTTTTATATTTTTTCAATTTCAAACAAAATGGCGGCCACTAAATGGTAGATTTTTACAGTGAAAATCGCTATTTTCGAAAATCGAAAAAAAAAATCCTCCCCTGAAGGCCTCGAAAAACTTCTTCTCATTTGTTACTATTATTACATTGAAAAATGAATAAAAAAATTTTTTTATCAAATGTCAAAGTTTTGTGTGAAATAATTTAAATAAATTGAATTAATTATACTCTACATGTGCATTCTTTTCAAACTACCCTTTTTTTTAAATTTTTATCATTTGTAGTTTCTTTTACTAACTGTATTTGTACTTTAATTGTTACTTTGAAATCCATGTACATGGAAAAATAAAGCATTTCAGTTATAAATTATATAATATTTACAATGTTGGAAGATCTTTGAGTGAAAAATTTATTATTTATCAACCTCAGTAACCAACTATAATTTTTTTAAATATAAGTAATGCTGCCAAAACTAAATATGAAAATTAATCAAGTTTCAAAAATGTATTCAAATGAATTAAAGAGTATAGCCGGTTAGGGGGGGGGGGGGTAATCGGCCCCCAGAGCAAACCCCTACAATATATATATATCATTCAAAAGGGCATAAGAAAAGAAAACTTTTGGCTTCAACCAGAATTTTTATACCCACTACTGCGCATGCGCAGTCAAAATAGTGATTTTTAAACTCTAATTCATATCTCAGAACCTATTAGGGCTAGAGACATGCAGTTTAAGGCAAAATTTTCAAAAAAAAAATTTAGTTCACTTATATTTTTTAATATTATTTTTGGCGCCAAATTTAAACCGTTTGAGCCATTTTTCGATTTTTTTTACCTTAAATTTGCGATAAAAAAAAAAGGTGTGGGTCTATAAAAAATATATGTGACGTATTTTAACAAAAATTAACAGCTCTGATTTTTTCAGATTTTTAAAAGGGGGGGGGAACTTTCCTGACCGATTTATCAAGACTTTTTACATAAAACGCCATCTAGTGGGCGCATATTAAGTCAAAATTAAATATTATATGTACGGTTGAACTGCATTTTTCTTTTAAGAAAATTTTGCCATAAACCGCGTTTTTCTAGCTATTTTAGGTTATGAGATATTAATAAAAGTTAAAAAAATGACTATTTGGCTCCGCGCATGCGCAGATGAAAGAAAAAAAATTTGCGATTTGTGCCAAAATATTTTGTTTTTCAAAGACCTTTCGATTGATATATATATATTGCAGGGACTTCTGCGAATAAGTTTGTTAAGAATCATCCTAGGGCCAATTAATAACTTAAAAATCCTAAAAGTTAATATAACCTTATAAATAATTAAGCTAGATAAAGAAGTCAACATTTTTTTCGCAGAAACCCCTACAATATACATATCAATCAAAAGATCTTTGAAAAAGGAAATTTTTGGCGCAAACCGCGAATTTTTTTCCCCTCAACTGCGCATGCGCGGAGCCAAATAGTGATTTTTTAACTTTTATTAATATCTCATAACCTAAAATAGCTAGAAAAACGCTGTTTGTGGCAAAATTTTCTAAAAAAAAAATGCAGTTCAACCGTACATATAATATTTAATTTTGACTTAATATGCGCCCAGTAGATGGCGTTTTATGTAAAAAGTCTTGATAAATCGGTCAGGAAAGTTCCCCCCCCCCCCCTTGAAAAATCTGAAAAAATCACAGCGGTTAGTTTTTGTTGAAACACGGCACATAAATTTTTTATAGACCCACAACTTTTTTTTTTTTATCGCAAATTTAAGGTAAAAAAAATCGAAAAATGGCTCAAAGGGTTTAAATTTGGTGCCAAAAATAATATAAAAAAATATAAGTGAACTACATTTTTTTCAGAAAACATTGCCGCAAACCGCATGTCTCTAGCCCTAATAGGTTCTGAGATATGAATTAAAGTTGAAAAATCACTATTTTGGACCGCGCATGCGCAGTAGTAGGTATAAAAAATTCTGGTTGGTGCCAAAAATTTTCTTTTTCCATGCCCTATCGAATGATATATATATTGTAGGGGTTTGCTCTGGGGGCCGATTACTCCCCCTTAACCGGCTATACTCTTTACAGAAACTCCGTTGTGTTCAATTTGTCAGATTTTAAAGCGTTTAAACAAAAGGTCAAAGAATTCACTGATGGTTGGATTCCATCGATAATTATTTTTTACAGAAACTTGGTGATAACTAATGTTATGTTATCTTATTTTTTAAATGATGTGACTAAGGTGGTAATTGTTGTTATACCTTTTTGTGAAATTAGCAATTAAAAAAAAGGGTAGTTTGAAAAGAATGTGCACATGCAGAGATAGTTAAATTATTTCACACAAAACTTTGACATTTGATAGAAAAAATTTTTATTTTACTTTTCAATGTAATAACAGTAACAAATGAAAAATAAACATGTTTAATAAAAAAGTTCTTAGTAATAACTGCACTTGCACTTGCACTGCTGGATACACACTTTCTTAAATTTTTTCTAAAATTTAAATTATTTGGCAAGTTAAGTCCTGTTTTTTTTCTCAGTTGTCCTCTTGAACAAAAAAAAGTAAAAAACACTATCTAATTTCAATTAAATCAACCCCACCTGGATTTACTATTAGCACATTTATTTAAAAGTTTATTGAGATATTCTTTTTCTTAAAAAAAAAAGTATTCACAATTTTTTTTTTTTTTTTTTTTTTTTTTTTTTATTAAAATGTTTTCTTTGATGCTGCAGGGGCTTTATGGAGGTAAGGATATCAAACTCGAATATCAAAATTTTTTTCTTTTTTTCCATAGGTGCCAATGGTAAAAAATAGAAAAATTTCGAGCTCGAGTTCGATATCTCTTACCTCCATAAGGCCCCAGGTTCGCACAATTTTTATGTAGAGAGTCTTGTTTACTCTTATAAGGCTTTTTCATAGCAGACGACTTACATTTATCGTAGTGAACCTAAAACGATATTTTGTAGTTTTAATTGATTTTCTATGAACTTATTAACTTTTTGTAAAAGTTAGGTTTCAACTCTGTTGATTATTCTATTATTCTGACAAGTTTATCATAGAGAAATTTAAGTTGTTTTTACTTCAGAGCTGATAAAAAAATTCTTGTTGTACACCCCGGGTCATACCCGCGCGTTAAAAGTTATTCACATTTTTTGAACTTTTAAACTTTTCGCATTCATTTTTACTAAGATTATTGAGGTTTTTAAGATTTTTTAGATTGTATAGAAAAAAATTTTTTTAACATTAACACTGTAAAGCTGACAGAATCGGGAACTTTTTTTAATCGGCAAACAATAGGGAAGATGCATAAAAAAATTATTTAGTTTGTTTGACTTTCATCGATAGTGTATCGGAAAATAATCGACACGTATTTTTTCTTTTTGAAAAAAAATTAAAATTGAAGGAGTTATAGACTATGGAAGATTCCGAAATAATCATATATATAGATATACTTTCAATGTAAAATGGTACTGATGACGTCACGAGTACCAATATAAAAAAAATTATATCTCTGGTAATATTGATAGAAAAATTATGAAAAAAATCTTAAAATTCAATAAATTTTTTTTGGCCAGGAGTACAACTCAAACAAAAAATTTGGCCTCCTGTCAGAGGTCTCTATCTTTTTACTACTCCGAGCTATAATTTTTTAAGTTTGAGAAAATAGCCAAAAATAGGCCTTTTTTACGTTTTTTTCAAATAATTCTAACTTTTGGTAGGAATAAGATACACACTTCAAAATGGTTGAAAATTTTAGCTTAAGATTTACATTTTCTGTAAAAAATATACTTCAATATATTCAAAAATATTTTACCGCTTTTTCATTAGCATGAAGTAATTGCATTTTTACCTAGTTTTGAGGTGAATTTAAACGTTTGTATCTAATTTTCAGTTAACTTTTTCTACAAACATATGCCCGTAAAAGTTTTATGACTTTCAAAAACAAAAATTTTACGGCCAACTGCAAATCAATCGGATTTTTTGTTTTAGAGATACAGAGTTTTAAAGTTGGCCATTTTAGCTAAAATCACGTTTTTTACCATATTTTAAAGTGATGCAGAAATTGTTTGGTTGTCTTTTTTTGCTGAGATTTGGTGGAGAGATCCCTCTCATATCCCTTTACAAAGTCCAATTATTCGTTTGGTGGTCATTATGATTTTTTTTTTTTTTGTAAGGAGCTTTTACTATTAAGGAGGTTCCCTACCAAATAGATCTAGCCCACGGATTTTGATTAAATTTTACGTACAGTCAATTTTTGATGTAAGAAATGGTTAGCTAAAATTTCAAGACGCTTAATTAATTAAAATTTTTAGTTTCTTTCAATTAATCATTAGGAGACTCTAATTAATAAATAAAAATCGTTTACGTGAAATATGCATGATTGCGAGGTTACGGTACACTGCGCATGTAAACCTGTATATACAGAATTGTATTTCGCTGCCTTGTCTTCGAGATCAATGTGTAGTCACGTTAGTTTGTAGTAGCCGCCACAGAGTTTAAAGCATTTATAGAAAAAATCACAGGGGTCGCTAACTGAGGCCTCCTGTCCACGCGCCCACGCTGGAACGCCATTACGTTTTTTTGTGCGTTAGACGCTGCAGAGTTTTCCACTAATCCTCATTAATTTGACGGAAAATTTGCTGTATTTAATCTTAAAAAAAATATTTACTATCTTTGAATACTGTTACAGAGCGTGGCGGGAAAAAACTTTCCTGCACGAGGATGGAGTAGAAGACAAGTGCCATAACCTCTACGCCAACGATCTGCACGCTACTGACCTAACGGTTTACAAGGCACAAAGGAAAATCCGCATGATTGGAAAAATGGCAATTACAAAAATGCAGAATGGCCTTGGAAATTCGCCCACGCTTTTTCAAGCTTCTGTGGCAGATCTCAAAGCGGACTAAACTCTTCCCTTCCAAACAAACGATATCGGTGTGCGTATCCCTCGTGGTGAGACCTGCTGTGGATTGCAGCTTAAATGCGCGGTGAACTTAACCCGAGAGGAGCGTCCCGAAAAAGAATATCAACACAACAGTTGCTGCGACCATGGTAAACAAAAGATGAAATACCAGCAGCGGCGTGCGTATTCCTCGTGATGAGACTCGCCACAGATATCACCGCTCACATGCGGTAAACTCAACCCGAGAGGAGCAGCGCGACAAAAAAGAGTCAACTTTATTTGTGCAACATTGATTCAAGAATAATCAAAAATGGTGAGCGTATCCCTCGAGATGAGTTCCACCAACATAACAGCATCGACGAGGCGGTGAACGTAGCCCGAGAGGACCACCCCATATATACATAGTCGTACAACACAGGCCCGAGCATAGTCCTAGAGATGCGTCAAGATAGCACTGTGTTGGTGGCAATAATAATAAAAATCCTCATAACACGGGCACGAGCGTTATTTCGTCAAAACGTCATGAATCAGCACCGTGTTAGGGGTAACTGTGATCCTTACAACATGGGCATGAGCAATATCCTCGAGATGCACCAGACTGAAAAATAAGCACCATGTTGAAGGAAATAAAACGGGAAGGAATAACATACGTTTATTTCCTTAAATGTACTAGTTTTCATATTTGTTTGAAAAATAACAAAACATCTCTCTCTACTCTACATTAATTACTTACTGTAATTAAATGAATAAATAAATATATAAATATATAAATATATATATAATTATTATATATAAACCTACAGTCACATGGAATAATTTTAGTATAGTCAGACTTATATTCTGTGTCACACGAGTGTGTGTAAAATGACGATATGGAGGATACAAAAACTATGGTTATATGTTTCATGTTTTCTCTTTGAAAAGTCTCTACACCGACTGGAAATGTATGCTCAAGCTCAACTTGGAGACATGCATCGCGTACATTCAAATGATTCACCTGCATGATTAAAGCAAAATAAAAATGGTGAAAGTTTAAATAAATAAATAAATAAGTAAATTAATGAATCACACAATGGAGAGGAAAACATATTTAAGTCAGACTAGTTAAGTCATATTGATAAAGGTATAAAATTTTAACTCTTGCAAGCACATCAGCGCCTGCAAAGATAACCTATGGTACCATTTATAAACCTTGGCTCTTCTGAGATGAATAACTGAAGAAAGATAAGGAGAGAGATTGAAAAAGCTAATTAGGCCTTCAATTCTTTAACTTGCCTCGATGATTCAATTGACCAGATGCAACGAAATAAGAGAAAGATAATATTACAAAATCTTGACTCTCGCATGCACATCAGCTCCCGCAAAGATTGCCTATGCTGCTTTGAATCATGGTTTTTTTGAGACAGGCAAATAAAAAACAAGAAAGGAAAGAAAGAAATTGAAAAAGCTTATCAGCCCTCAATTCTTTACCTTGCCTTAATAATTCAATTGGCCAAATACAACGAAGTAAGAGAAAGATAAGATTACAAAATCTTGACTCTCGTATTCATCTGAGCTCCCGCAAAGATTGCCTGTGCTGCCATAAACCATGGCTTTTTTGAGATGAGCTAATAAAGACAAAGAAAGAGAGAGATTGAAAAAGCTAATCAGGCCCTCGAGTTTGTAACTTGCTTTGACGATTCAATTGGCCAGACACAAAGAAGTACGAGAAAGGTGAGATCATAAAATTTTGACTCTCACACACATATCAGCTCCCGCAAAGATTGCCTATACTGCGATGAATCATGGCTCTTTGGAAATGAGCAAATAAAAACAAAGAAAGGAAGAGAAAAAGAAAGTGCTAACTATAAGCCCTCAATCTTGTTAACCTTTACTGACGACCTAGGTAAAACCTAGTGCGAGGAAGATACGATTATAAATCTTGACTCTTGCATACACATCAGCTGCTCCAAGAAAAAAAAAAAAAAAAAAAAAAAAAAAATTAGCATTGAGTACATTCTCTTTAGACACTCGGTAGCACAACGGCCTAAACATTCTGATCTAGCAATGACTTTTATCTCTCGATACTGAAATAAATTGAGAATTTCTTAGCAAGAGACTAGCTGGAAGCAACATTGAGTTAAACTTTTGGCTGGACATTTTTTATGGATAATAATGACAATCATCATGTTAGTAAGAATAATAATGACAATGAGAGTGAGTTGAGAGAGAAAAAAAAATGTCTTACTGACAAGTCTTATAATTGTTGAGAATTAAAAAAAAGAAAAAAAAAAAAAAAAAGTACAAGTTTGGATTGAGGGCGAGAGGAAGTGAGGTTATGTTTCTTGTAAACAAAAATAACCATGGTTTTTTTTTTTTTTTGAATACAGCTCAAAAATTAATCTGCGTTTTTGATTGCGTGTCATTCAAGTTTAATTATTGGGGAAACTTACGATCTGGAACCAGCGAAAATAGCTCTATTGGCAGAGATGCATTCATCGCAATGGTTTATTAACATAAGCTTGGCTGATTCGCTGGTTGGAGGAAAGAAAGAAAGAAGTAAAAGACGTCTAGTCGTACGCATATATGTGTTATATCTCGTATTATGAGCAATGATCTCCTAATCTGAGCTGTGCGTAGTACCTATTCATATCCTTATGCTTGAAGGTATCTGCCTTAATTTGTAAGAATAAAATCACCTCAGGTTTGAATCTTATTAACTGGTTGAAAAAACTAATAAGTGGGGATGGATAAATGGATTGAAACAAAATGAAATCACAATCGTGAGGTGAGCCTGTTTGGGACAACTATTTTATTCGGAAGAATTCAGGCAGGCTTAAGCTCGTGAAACTTAAATAATTTGGTCTTTCTAAAAACCATGGAATGATTCTTAAGCCAGTGCCTTTTGATGAGAAAGTCAGTGCTATACTTTCTAAATAAACCTGAACTTGGTTTTCAAAGGCAGAGGGATAACGAATTCAAGAGGTTATTCACTGACTCTCGTAAACTTGATCTCTTTAGTTTAACTTGGTCTGCAGAGATGAAGGAATAATAAATATCCTTAAAAAAAAAAAAAAAAATTCAATTTAACCTTTGTAAGATTTGATTAATTATTAAATGGTTAAAAAAAATAAAACAACGTTTTAATTTTATGTGATCTACACAATTTATTTAAAAATGGTAACATGTTTCGACGGCTAAGCGTCTTTATCAAACCAAGTACAATATAATACTAAAGCAAAAGTGAGTGTACAGAGTGTTTAAGTATAGCGATAGTAAACAGTCAGGGTAGAATACGAACGGTCAATCAACTCAAGTTTAGGAGTGGATAGTTATTTAAATCTAACTTATCTTATTATTCAAATCTAACGGTTTACAAGGCACAAAGGAAAATCCGCATGATTGGAAAAATGGCCTCCAATCAGCGAATCAGCCAAGCTTATGTTAATAAACCATTGCGATGAATGCATCTCTGCCAATAGAGCTATTTTCGCTGGTTCCAGATCGTAAGTTTCCCCAATAATTAAACTTGAATGACACGCAATCAAAAACGCAGATTAATTTTTGAGCTGTATTCAAAAAAAAAAAAAAACCATGGTTATTTTTGTTTACAAGAAACATAACCTCACTTCCTCTCGCCCTCAATCCAAACTTGTACTTTTTTTTTTTTTTTTCTTTTTTTTAATTCTCAACAATTATAAGACTTGTCAGTAAGACATTTTTTTTTCTCTCTCAACTCACTCTCATTGTCATTATTATTCTTACTAACATGATGATTGTCATTATTATCCATAAAAAATGTCCAGCCAAAAGTTTAACTCAATGTTGCTTCCAGCTAGTCTCTTGCTAAGAAATTCTCAATTTATTTCAGTATCGAGAGATAAAAGTCATTGCTAGATCAGAATGTTTAGGCCGTTGTGCTACCGAGTGTCTAAAGAGAATGTACTCAATGCTAATTTTTTTTTTTTTTTTTTTTTTTTTTTCTTGGAGCAGCTGATGTGTATGCAAGAGTCAAGATTTATAATCGTATCTTCCTCGCACTAGGTTTTACCTAGGTCGTCAGTAAAGGTTAACAAGATTGAGGGCTTATAGTTAGCACTTTCTTTTTCTCTTCCTTTCTTTGTTTTTATTTGCTCATTTCCAAAGAGCCATGATTCATCGCAGTATAGGCAATCTTTGCGGGAGCTGATATGTGTGTGAGAGTCAAAATTTTATGATCTCACCTTTCTCGTACTTCTTTGTGTCTGGCCAATTGAATCGTCAAAGCAAGTTACAAACTCGAGGGCCTGATTAGCTTTTTCAATCTCTCTCTTTCTTTGTCTTTATTAGCTCATCTCAAAAAAGCCATGGTTTATGGCAGCACAGGCAATCTTTGCGGGAGCTCAGATGAATACGAGAGTCAAGATTTTGTAATCTTATCTTTCTCTTACTTCGTTGTATTTGGCCAATTGAATTATTAAGGCAAGGTAAAGAATTGAGGGCTGATAAGCTTTTTCAATTTCTTTCTTTCCTTTCTTGTTTTTTATTTGCCTGTCTCAAAAAAACCATGATTCAAAGCAGCATAGGCAATCTTTGCGGGAGCTGATGTGCATGCGAGAGTCAAGATTTTGTAATATTATCTTTCTCTTATTTCGTTGCATCTGGTCAATTGAATCATCGAGGCAAGTTAAAGAATTGAAGGCCTAATTAGCTTTTTCAATCTCTCTCCTTATCTTTCTTCAGTTATTCATCTCAGAAGAGCCAAGGTTTATAAATGGTACCATAGGTTATCTTTGCAGGCGCTGATGTGCTTGCAAGAGTTAAAATTTTATACCTTTATCAATATGACTTAACTAGTCTGACTTAAATATGTTTTCCTCTCCATTGTGTGATTCATTAATTTACTTATTTATTTATTTATTTAAACTTTCACCATTTTTATTTTGCTTTAATCATGCAGGTGAATCATTTGAATGTACGCGATGCATGTCTCCAAGTTGAGCTTGAGCATACATTTCCAGTCGGTGTAGAGACTTTTCAAAGAGAAAACATGAAACATATAACCATAGTTTTTGTATCCTCCATATCGTCATTTTACACACACTCGTGTGACACAGAATATAAGTCTGACTATACTAAAATTATTCCATGTGACTGTAGGTTTATATATAATAATTATATATATATTTATATATTTATATATTTATTTATTCATTTAATTACAGTAAGTAATTAATGTAGAGTAGAGAGAGATGTTTTGTTATTTTTCAAACAAATATGAAAACTAGTACATTTAAGGAAATAAACGTATGTTATTCCTTCCCGTTTTATTTCCTTCAACATGGTGCTTATTTTTCAGTCTGGTGCATCTCGAGGATATTGCTCATGCCCATGTTGTAAGGATCACAGTTACCCCTAACACGGTGCTGACTCATGACGTTTTGACGAAATAACGCTCGTGCCCGTGTTATGAGGATTTTTATTATTATTGCCACCAACACAGTGCTATCTTGACGCATCTCTAGGACTATGCTCGGGCCTGTGTTGTACGACTATGTATATATGGGGTGGTCCTCTCGGGCTACGTTCACCGCCTCGTCGATGCTGTTATGTTGGTGGAACTCATCTCGAGGGATACGCTCACCATTTTTGATTATTCTTGAATCAATGTTGCACAAATAAAGTTGACTCTTTTTTGTCGCGCTGCTCCTCTCGGGTTGAGTTTACCGCATGTGAGCGGTGATATCTGTGGCGAGTCTCATCACGAGGAATACGCACGCCGCTGCTGGTATTTCATCTTTTGTTTACCATGGTTGCAGCAACTGTTGTGTTGATATTCTTTTTCGGGACGCTCCTCTCGGGTTAAGTTCACCGCGCATTTAAGCTGCAATCCACAGCAGGTCTCACCACGAGGGATACGCACACCGATATCGTTTGTTTGGAAGGGAAGAGTTTAGTCTGCTTTGAGATCTGCCACAGAAGCTTGAAAAAGCGTGGGCGAATTTCCAAGGCCATTCTGCATTTTTGTAATTGCCATTTTTCCAATCATGCGGATTTTCCTTTGTGCCTTGTAAACCGTTAGGTCAGTAGCGTGCAGATCGTTGGCGTAGAGGTTATGGCACTTGTCTTCTACTCCATCCTCGTGCAGGAAAGTTTTTTCCCGCCACGCTCTGTAACAGTATTCAAAGATAGTAAATATTTTTTTTAAGATTAAATACAGCTAATTTTCCGTCAAATTAATGAGGATTAGTGGAAAACTCTGCAGCGTCTAACGCACAAAAAAACGTAATGGCGTTCCAGCGTGGGCGCGTGGACAGGAGGCCTCAGTTAGCGACCCCTGTGATTTTTTCTATAAATGCTTTAAACTCTGTGGCGGCTACTACAAACTAACGTGACTACACATTGATCTCGAAGACAAGGCAGCGAAATACAATTCTGTATATACAGGTTTACATGCGCAGTGTACCGTAACCTCGCAATCATGCATATTTCACGTAAACGATTTTTATTTATTAATTAGAGTCTCCTAATGATTAATTGAAAGAAACTAAAAATTTTAATTAATTAAGCGTCTTGAAATTTTAGCTAACCATTTCTTACATCAAAAATTGACTGTACGTAAAATTTAATCAAAATCCGTGGGCTAGATCTATTTGGTAGGGAACCTCCTTAATAGTAAAAGCTCCTTACAAAAAAAAAAAAATCATAATGACCACCAAACGAATAATTGGACTTTGTAAAGGGATATGAGAGGGATCTCTCCACCAAATCTCAGCAAAAAAAGACAACCAAACAATTTCTGCATCACTTTAAAATATGGTAAAAAACGTGATTTTAGCTAAAATGGCCAACTTTAAAACTCTGTATCTCTAAAACAAAAAATCCGATTGATTTGCAGTTGGCCGTAAAATTTTTGTTTTTGAAAGTCATAAAACTTTTACGGGCATATGTTTGTAGAAAAAGTTAACTGAAAATTAGATACAAACGTTTAAATTCACCTCAAAACTAGGTAAAAATGCAATTACTTCATGCTAATGAAAAAGCGGTAAAATATTTTTGAATATATTGAAGTATATTTTTTACAGAAAATGTAAATCTTAAGCTAAAATTTTCAACCATTTTGAAGTGTGTATCTTATTCCTACCAAAAGTTAGAATTATTTGAAAAAAACGTAAAAAAGGCCTATTTTTGGCTATTTTCTCAAACTTAAAAAATTATAGCTCGGAGTAGTAAAAAGATAGAGACCTCTGACAGGAGGCCAAATTTTTTGTTTGAGTTGTACTCCTGGCCAAAAAAAATTTATTGAATTTTAAGATTTTTTTCATAATTTTTCTATCAATATTACCAGAGATATAATTTTTTTTATATTGGTACTCGTGACGTCATCAGTACCATTTTACATTGAAAGTATATCTATATATATGATTATTTCGGAATCTTCCATAGTCTATAACTCCTTCAATTTTAATTTTTTTTCAAAAAGAAAAAATACGTGTCGATTATTTTCCGATACACTATCGATGAAAGTCAAACAAACTAAATAATTTTTTTATGCATCTTCCCTATTGTTTGCCGATTAAAAAAAGTTCCCGATTCTGTCAGCTTTACAGTGTTAATGTTAAAAAAATTTTTTTCTGTACAATCTAAAAAATCTTAAAAACCTCAATAATCTTAGTAAAAATGAATGCGAAAAGTTTAAAAGTTCAAAAAATGTGAATAACTTTTAACGCGCGGGTATGACCCGGGGTGTACAACAAGAATTTTTTTATCAGCTCTGAAGTAAAAACAACTTAAATTTCTCTATGATAAACTTGTCAGAATAATAGAATAATCAACAGAGTTGAAACCTAACTTTTACAAAAAGTTAATAAGTTCATAGAAAATCAATTAAAACTACAAAATATCGTTTTAGGTTCACTACGATAAATGTAAGTCGTCTGCTATGAAAAAGCCTTATAAGAGTAAACAAGACTCTCTACATAAAAATTGTGCGAACCTGGGGCCTTATGGAGGTAAGAGATATCGAACTCGAGCTCGAAATTTTTCTATTTTTTACCATTGGCACCTATGGAAAAAAAGAAAAAAATTTTGATATTCGAGTTTGATATCCTTACCTCCATAAAGCCCCTGCAGCATCAAAGAAAACATTTTAATAAAAAAAAAAAAAAAAAAAAAAAAAAAAAATTGTGAATACTTTTTTTTTTAAGAAAAAGAATATCTCAATAAACTTTTAAATAAATGTGCTAATAGTAAATCCAGGTGGGGTTGATTTAATTGAAATTAGATAGTGTTTTTTACTTTTTTTTGTTCAAGAGGACAACTGAGAAAAAAAACAGGACTTAACTTGCCAAATAATTTAAATTTTAGAAAAAATTTAAGAAAGTGTGTATCCAGCAGTGCAAGTGCAAGTGCAGTTATTACTAAGAACTTTTTTATTAAACATGTTTATTTTTCATTTGTTACTGTTATTACATTGAAAAGTAAAATAAAAATTTTTTCTATCAAATGTCAAAGTTTTGTGTGAAATAATTTAACTATCTCTGCATGTGCACATTCTTTTCAAACTACCCTTTTTTTTAATTGCTAATTTCACAAAAAGGTATAACAACAATTACCACCTTAGTCACATCATTTAAAAAATAAGATAACATAACATTAGTTATCACCAAGTTTCTGTAAAAAATAATTATCGATGGAATCCAACCATCAGTGAATTCTTTGACCTTTTGTTTAAACGCTTTAAAATCTGACAAATTGAACACAACGGAGTTTCTGTAAAGAGTATAGCCGGTTAAGGGGGGGTAATCGGCCCCCAGAGCAAACCCCTACAATATATATATCATTCGAAAGGGCATGGAAAAAGAAAATTTTTGGCACCAACCAGAATTTTTTATACCTACTACTGCGCATGCGCGGTCCAAAATAGTGATTTTTCAACTTTAATTCATATCTCAGAACCTATTAGGGCTAGAGACATGCGGTTTGCGGCAATGTTTTCTGAAAAAAATGTAGTTCACTTATATTTTTTTATATTATTTTTGGCACCAAATTTAAACCCTTTGAGCCATTTTTCGATTTTTTTTACCTTAAATTTGCGATAAAAAAAAAAAAAGTTGTGGGTCTATAAAAAATTTATGTGCCGTGTTTCAACAAAAATCAACCGCTGTGATTTTTTCAGATTTTTCAAGGGGGGGGGGGAACTTTCCTGACCGATTTATCAAGACTTTTTACATAAAACGCCATCTACTGGGCGCATATTAAGTCAAAATTAAATATTATATGTACGGTTGAACTGCATTTTTTTTTTAGAAAATTTTGCCACAAACAGCGTTTTTCTAGCTATTTTAGGTTATGAGATATTAATAAAAGTTAAAAAATCACTATTTGGCTCCGCGCATGCGCAGTTGAGGGGAAAAAAATTCGCGGTTTGCGCCAAAAATTTCCTTTTTCAAAGATCTTTTGATTGATATGTATATTGTAGGGGTTTCTGCGAAAAAAATGTTGACTTCTTTATCTAGCTTAATTATTTATAAGGTTATATTAACTTTTAGGATTTTTAAGTTATTAATTGGCCCTAGGATGATTCTTAACAAACTTATTCGCAGAAGTCTCTACAATATATATATATCAATCGAAAGGTCTTTGAAAAACAAAATATTTTGGCACAAATCGCAAATTTTTTTTCTTTCATCTGCGCATGCGCGGAGCCAAATAGTCATTTTTTTAACTTTTATTAATATCTCATAACCTAAAATAGCTAGAAAAACGCGGTTTATGGCAAAATTTTCTTAAAAAAAAAATGCAGTTCAACCGTACATATTATATTTAATTTTGACTTAATATGCACCCACTAGATGGCGTTTTATGTAAAAAGTCTTGATAAATCGGTCAGGAAAGTTCCCCCCCCCTTTTAAAAATCTGAAAAAATCAGAGCTGTTAATTTTTGTTAAAATACGTCACATATATTTTTTATAGACCCACACCTTTTTTTTTTATCGCAAATTTAAGGTAAAAAAAATCGAAAAATGGCTCAAACGGTTTAAATTTGGCGCCAAAAATAATATTAAAAAATATAAGTGAACTAAATTTTTTTTTTGAAAATTTTGCCTTAAACTGCATGTCTCTAGCCCTAATAGGTTCTGAGATATGAATTAGAGTTTAAAAATCACTATTTTGACTGCGCATGCGCAGTAGTGGGTATAAAAATTCTGGTTGAAGCCAAAAGTTTTCTTTTCTAATGCCCTTTTGAATGATATATATATATTGTAGGGGTTTGCTCTGGGGGCCGATTACCCCCCCCCCTAACCGGCTATACTCTTTAATTCATTTGAATACATTTTTGAAACTTGATTAATTTTCATATTTAGTTTTGGCAGCATTACTTATATTTAAAAAAATTATAGTTGGTTACTGAGGTTGATAAATAATAAATTTTTCACTCAAAGATCTTCCAACATTGTAAATATTATATAATTTATAACTGAAATGCTTTATTTTTCCATGTACATGGATTTCAAAGTAACAATTAAAGTACAAATACAGTTAGTAAAAGAAACTACAAATGATAAAAATTTAAAAAAAAGGGTAGTTTGAAAAGAATGCACATGTAGAGTATAATTAATTCAATTTATTTAAATTATTTCACACAAAACTTTGACATTTGATAAAAAAATTTTTTTATTCATTTTTCAATGTAATAATAGTAACAAATGAGAAGAAGTTTTTCGAGGCCTTCAGGGGAGGATTTTTTTTTTTCGATTTTCGAAAATAGCGATTTTCACTGTAAAAATCTACCATTTAGTGGCCGCCATTTTGTTTGAAATTGAAAAAATATAAAAATCCTCTCCCGAAGGCCTCGTATTAAGTGTATAGAAGAAGTACACCAAATTCTAGAACGATTGGTGCAATAGTTTTCAAAAGCCGTTGGCAACCAATTTAAAAATAGTGGTTTCGAGAAAAATGCATTTGAAGTTTTAGACTCAGGAAATTGAAAGTAATTTTGTTTTTTCTTACCAAAACAGAATCATCGATGCCAGCTCCATAAAGCAGAGTTCCGGCAGCTATATCATTTTCTAATACTTCTTTTTGTTGTTGCCTGGACTGAATTCTGGCCTCTTTAGATGTCTATCAAGCTGGCGTATCCATTTTAGAATGCCACGTCCGGACCAGGTGCTTAATTTGTCGCTAATTTGTTGCTAATTTGTTGCTCTTATCACTTCCGAGAAACCAGTGGATACGCTGTCTTGATATCACACTGGCGTATCCAATCGCTGTATCTCAGTGCAAAAAATAGTTAAAAACACGCGACTGGTGGAATAATTTGTCGCTAATTTGTTGCTAAAATTATACGCCAATCCCAAAATTGTAGCTCTTATCAGCTCTAAGAAACCAGTGGAAACGCTGTCTTGATATCATGCTGGTGTATCCAATCACTGTATCTCGGTGCAAAAATTAGAATTAGTATCCAGGCAAACCTAGGAGGGTTATTTAGAATGGGTTATAGGTTGAATTAATGAAACCTAGTATGTAGGCAAACCTAGGAGGGTTATTTGGGATAGGTTATTGGTTGGAAAGTAACACCTTGTATTTAGAAAAACCTAGAAGGATTATCTGGGATAGGTTATTGGTTTTAAAGTTAAAACTAGTATCCAGGCGAATCGAGGAGGGTTTTTTGGTTTAAAAAAATGGTTTTAGGATTTAAAGATAGGGTTATGTGGCTTTAAAAAAAATCATATGTAGCTATTATATAAAAATATCCAGTTTCTACCGAAGCCGAAGAAAAGACAGGGAGAATCAAGATTGGTTGTACAATATGCCGTGTTTGTAGGAGGGTGCGACTAGTGCAATGCTACAAAAGCCTCGGATATGGCCACATTGGGAAGGACTGCAAGGATGAAGAAACCAGGTTGGATTGCTGTTTCCGAGTATTGAACTAAGTATAAAAAACTACTGAATTTTACCTTTACTCCTGACCTCAACAGTTATTATGGATGTTTGATCGCGGGGCAGGTGGTGGGAGAACCCGCCTGTAGGTTAGAAACGGCAGATGCACCCATGCGGGGTAGAGTCTCGAAAAAAAGGTTTTAATTTTTACTTATTAGTTTTTCTAATAGAAAGAACGATTCTTTTTGAAATTTTATTGCAGTATTACTGATAACTTCTTTTGGATGGTGTAAATAAAAAGTCCAGAAAAGAATTTAAAAAATAAGAAAAAATCGGCAAACGTTTTACTGATTTCTTAATAATAAAATAATGACCGACATTATGGAGTAGCGGAGAATCCACGCCTCAGACGATCAACAAAATAAAGCAACTTTGTGTACGGTCAGTACTTGGATGGGCGACTGGCGGCGCATGATGTCTGCCGCTTCAGGGATCGATGAGGTGGTTCAACATGACGAACGGGAGGTGTGAACGATTCAGTTTCGGTTTTTATGCCTACGAAATGTAATGTTAATATCTTATCAGAACCGCTTGATACACCGGACACTCTCGGGTGACGTTTTACCTCTGAGAATTTCTCTTAGAGGAGTTTTCCGAACCCACAGGCAGTACCCTGGGCGGATACGAGAATGGAATAAACAGGTACAGAGAATTTTTGAGGAAAATTGTGGTAGGATAGTGAGGAGGTTGGATAGGCATAAGTGAGGATAGGCATAAGCCCCCACACATATGTGAAATTGCTGAAATTGTTTAAAAATCTATAAGAAGTGTTTAAAAATTATTGCAATTTGTTTGTACCGGCTTCATAAATAACGTGTCCAAATTTCAAGTTGATTCACATCTTGGTTAAAAAAATACAACTACATAGTTTTTCCATAAGTACCTGTGTTAAATCAACGATTTCGAGCGATTTTAGCCTAACTTTAAATTAAAATATCTCAACACGGAGAGAAAAGATATGATTTTTTACCATGGATGTTCATGACGAAATCTCATCGATAGGAAGCGTGGCGAAAAACCATGGCTCGATGACTTTTTTTCAGATGCCCATGGTTTTTCACTTTGGTGCGCATGACTTTTCATCATTGCCACGAATGGTATTTTCTAAACATAACCTAGCATGGTAAAAAGCCATATTTTTTTTCTCCGTGAATAATCATATTGTGAATCCTTTTGAAATTTGGACACGATATTTCTTAAGCCTGAACTAAAAGATTCAAATAGTTTTCAATTGATTCTTATGAACTTCGTAACGCGATCAAACATCCTTAACCTAAAACCACACGGAGAAAGAGGTACACCATGAAACTCGGTGTATAGCGCCATCATTTTACATGATGCATGGTGCAGCGTGATTCCAAGTGCATGCACCGTGTTTTCCATGTCAAAATTTTTAGAGAGACAGTTTCGATAGAGCAGACTACGGCGCTCGGAACAACCACGTAACCAGTTTTTCAAATTTTTATACTACAAATTGTGTACGATTCTTACTTTGAAATGTTCTTTCTATCTTTCCTAACAAATTTATAAACTTCAATTATGATTTCGAACTTGATATTTATATTTATACGATTTTAAAGTTTCGAGGTTGGAGATTCAGCAGAACTTGAGTAACCGAGAAAAAAGCATGCGTCAAATGCGTACACTGGAAAACACCGTGCACACAGGGATGGATTCGAGAATCTGCTCATGGAGACCAAGCACTCATTTCAGGTCAAAGAAAGTCGCAAACGGTCGACAGAGCGATAGTTTCAAGTCGGTACCCGCCGAAAACGGTAGTCATAGACACGGTGGCTACTGGCTGGTGCCCCCCCGCTTTATTTGGAAAGATTGACCGTCACAGTAACCGCGCAAGTTTGAAAGCTGAATAACAGAAACCGTTGCAAATAATAAATAAATAAATAAATGAATAAATAAATAAACCGCCAAGCTCTAAGCCCCAATAACGCTAGGGAGAGCGACAAATAAATTATTTTTTATAAACAATTAACTAAACCGCCAAGCTCTAAGCCCCCATAACGCTGGGGAGAGTGGTAAATAATTAATTTTTTACAAACAATTAATTAAACCACCAAGCTCCAAATTCCCATTACGCTGGGGAGAGTGATAAATAAATAATTTTTTATAAACAATTAATTAAACCAACAAGCTCGAAACCCCCATAACGCTGGGGAGAGTGATAAAGATATTATTTTTTATAAACAATTGAATAAACCAACAAGCTCTAAACCCCCACAACGCTGGGGAGAGCGATAAATCTATAATTTTTTATAAACATTTTTATAAATAATTGTTTATAAAAAATTAATGAATCATCGCTCTCCCAAGCGCTATGGGGGGTTCAGAGCTTGTTGGTTTATTGATTGTTTATAAAAAATTACTTATTTATAACTCCCCCCAGCGTTATGGGAATTTAGAGCTTGGCAGTTTATTTATTTGTTTATATAAAATAATTCATTTATCGCTCTCCCCAGCGTTATTGGGGCTCAGAGTTCGTCGGTTTATTCAATTGTTTATAAAAAATAATTTATTCATCGCTCCCCCCAGCGTTATGGGGGTTTAGAGCTTGTTGGTTTATTCAATTGTTTATAAAAAATTATTTATTTATCACTTTCCCCAGCGTAATGGGAATTTGGAGCTTGGCGGTTTAATTAATTGTTTATAAAAAATTATTTATTCACCACTCTCCCGAGCGTTATGGGGGCTTAGAGCTTGGCGGTTTAGTTAATTGTTTATAAAAAATAATTGATTTTGTCGCTCTCCCTAGCGTTATTGGGGCCTAGAGCATGGCGGTTTATTTATGTATTCATTAATTTATTTATTAATTATTTGCAACGGTTTCTGTTATTCAGCTTTCAAACTTGCGCGGTTACTGTGACGGTCAATCTTTCCAAATAAAGCGGGGGGCACCAGCTACCATGTCTATGACTCCCGTTTTCGGCGGCTACCGACTTGAAACTATCGCTCTGTCGACCGTTTGCGACTTTCTTTGACCTGAAATGAGTGCTTGGTCCCCATGAGCAGATTCTCGAATCCATCCCTGCGTGCACACATTGTGTTTCATAGTGTGTCTCCTTCTCCCTGCAGTCTTAATTGAGTTGATAGCGAGCCGATGGCAATAAAATACTTGAGAATTTGTATCAATAAGAGTCATTTATTAGTTTGTGATCGTAAAATATAACTTTTCTTGTTTTTATGAACAGCATTACAGAAAAAAATAAAGAAGTTTTTTTTTCTTTTCAGAATATACACTTTTATCGAAATTGAAACATTTTTTTCAAAAGTATATTTATTCGAAAGTCTGCTTTCATAAATAACTTTTAAAGTTTCGACAATGTGGGAAAATATTGAATAAATGAGACTAAAATCGATAAAATAAAAGTAAAACAATAAAAAAATTGTAACAAAAATTTGTATTTATAAATTTAAAAAATAATAATTCTTTTTTATGATAAGAAAGTAGAACGTTTGAAAAAAATCAAATATTCTTCAGTAAATATGTATAATAAGCGGTCATGCTTTTAATTCATGAAAGAAACTTTTTATTTTTTCATTTTCTAATGAAAGATTTTTTTCATATTTTTTTTTATTTTTTTTCGGCAGTCTATATTCTAAATTCTAATATTAAACTTTTTAAATAATTTTTTTAATCCAAGAATAATCAGCTTAAATGTACATTTACTTTTTTTATTTCCATCATAAGACTGTTTTGAACTAAAATAAAATACTTACAACTCTGTTGAACTTTATCTCGACGGTCCATGCGAAAAAAACCATAGCCGAAAAGCTGCCGATTTAACATTACCCATTAAAGACTGCGAAAAATTTAAAAACTAAAATCGATAATCTTACTAAGTTGATACCTAATAAATCAAATTTTTTTAATTCAACTGTTTTTCAAATTCATTTCAGCCTTAAATGGGTAATTTTAAATCGGTTGATTTTTGGCTAAGTTTTTTTTTTTCGCACGAGCCGCCGATCTAAGTTTTCAACTCCAAGCTAAAGTATTTATCTTTTTAAAAATATTTTCAAATTATTTTTATTACTTTTTTCAATTTTTTTTTTTTTTTAATATTTTGCTGATGTATAAAAAGGATTTAACACCGTCATAACAGGTATTGTAGGTATGTGTATATACCTTCGATTTTAATGTCTTGGTTTCAGTTAAACTTGTCAAAAGTATGACCCCAAAAAATAATCCGTACGAAAATCTCTATTCAATATTCTACGAGCTAACTTACCTCGTCCCTCAGAGAAAATTGCAGAAAAAAAAGTAAGCCTGTTTTTCAATTATAAAGCCTGGTGACGGTTATAGCTTATATGATAAAAATAAATGTCAAAAAGATTTATTTTTATATTTAATAGAGTAACTTAAAAAATAATGGCTAGAAAAGGTTTTAATTGGAAGTGATAATTTTTAGTTACAAATTATCTTTTGATGCGAAAGCTTTTAAATTTTTTTTACATCAGATAATTCACGAATTTTCTCGTGTTTTCTTGTTATTTAAAAAATAAAAATACGAAATAATCAAGAAGGAATTTTCACTGCTGCTGATTTTTACTCATGTCAGATATATGTAATTTGATACATATAAAAATAAAAATACGAAATAATCAAGAAGGAATTTTCACCACTGCTAATTTTTGCTCATGTCAGATATATGTAATTTGATACATATAGATTTGTGAAGTTTATTATATTGATATTTGTGACTGTAGCGTAATTTTCCTGTTTCTCTCAGTCTTCGTTTTTTATCAAAAGAATTAGAATCGTTTTCACGTAACTACTCATACAAGCTACATTTTCGCACATTATTCCAATTTAATTTCAATTTAATTTCACATTAACTTGCTCTAATTTAGAAATATTGGTGAGACAGGGGCAAAGACTTGCTATTTGATATGCAAGAAATAAAGAAAGTCAAATTAGCGGATGGCATATTGCAAAGTGCTACACTCATCATAGATCCGGAAAACAAGACATGGAAAAAAAACCATTGCAAACCTGCGGCTATAGTTACTACAACTCCAACTTCTTCTCTCCTTCATCGTCCAAAAGCCAGTCAGAAAACCGGTTTTGCTCTTACGCCTGAGGTTTTTGTTTGCAAAAATAACTAGAAATTTCTTTTTTTATTTGAATTTATCTTTTCAAGGCAATTCTAAGTTTTAAATGCTTGTATGATTTTCAGCTTTTTCTTTATTGTTAATTAAATTATTTTATTTTATTTTTTTCTCATCAGTTACTAAATTTAGAAATTTTTTTATTTTTTTTTTACAGTCATTATTTCAATACTATCAATTTTTTCTTCGTCTGTTTAAAGTAAATGACCTCGATTCTTTTTCATTTATATCTCTTTTAAATTAAAAAGTAGTTTTCTCAATAAATTTTTTTCAAATAATGTGAACTGCCTTTATTATCGAGAAGCCGTGTGAAAAAAATAGTGAAACAATTAAAGTGTACTAAACTTGTACATAAAAGCAAAAAAGAATAGATTAGAAAAAAATAAAATACTAAAATGTCCATCATTGACGCAACTACCAAAACGTAGATCATAGTTTTTTTTTCTTTTTATAAAAAAAACAGATAAATATTTTTTATTTATTATTATTATTATTATTATTATTATCATTTTTATTTTTTTGCAATGAATTGTTTTGCATACATCTATTCTTGATAAAAAAGAGATGAAACTTTATGCATAAAGCAAGTTATTATTATAGTGACATCATTTTTTTTTACTTAAATTTCAAATTTATACACATCTCTGTTCTGATTCTGTTGATTATTTTTTCAGGGATACGAACAGACGAATAAAATAAAATAAAAAATCATCTTTCAGTAGAGTTATAGTGATTTTGTCCATTTTTTTTTTTAAACCTTTATTTTATAAATTAATTCGAGTATCTACTCCTCGATCTACTCTGACTTAGATTTAATTTCATTTATCTGTTCGTATCCCCGAGAACATAATAATATCAAAATCAGAGTAGATCGAGGAGTAGATACTCGAATTCATTTATAAAATTAAAATTAAAAAAAAAAAAAAATAGACAAAATTCACTATAACTCTACCGAAAGATGATTTTTTATTTTATTGTATTCATCTGTCCGTATCCCTGATAAAATAATCAACAGAATCAGAACAAAGATTCGTATTAATTTGAAATTTAAGTTGAAAAAAAATTGTGTCACTATAACTTACTTCGGAGAATATTTTTTATTTTATTTATTTCTTTTATCAATTCATATTCCGAAATCAGATCAACAGAATGAGAATGTGGAGTTTAAGTAATCAAATGACATATTTATAAAATAAAATTACAAAATGAATGAATAAGTAACATTAATATTAATACAAATTTTTCAAAATCGAACAATCAGAAAATTGGTTATAGAGTTGCCAGAGTATCAAAAGGAAAAATAAAATGAACAAAAACCAACCAACCCAACACTCATACGATTTTAAATAAAATCAAACGTATTTGACAGCTAATCATGAATTGAAGCATTTAAAAAAATCTTTACACAGAATACAATTAATTTTTTATCATGTTCTTAGTTTTTTCCAAAAATTTTAACTAAAGATTTAAAAAATTGTAATTCATGACTGATGTAAGAGTTTATAAAATTTGTGCGAGTAATCGGTGAAAAACATGCCATGCTATACCACAATAAAGTAAAAACAGGTAAAATTTTCCACAAGATGGAGAAAAAAATATTACAAGTTTTTCCCTTGACAAGCATAAGTTTAACCACGGATGTATTCGATAGAGATTGAATTTTAAGATTTGTAGCCAAGACTATCATCGGTACTAAGTTTAGTGTATATTATTGCTTATTGCTCATCGAATTGACCAAGGTGCCTTTTAGCTCAGAGAAATTTAGCTTTTTTCAATAAAAGCATGTATTAGGGTACTTTTCAATTGAAAAAACGATGGGACAAGTTGTACAATGCCGTTGAGTTTTTCAGCTCGACGGCCTTGTGTATTTCTCTCCACGCAAAATGGGAAAGTAAAAAAGGCCGTCGAGTAATATGGGTGCGATAGTGTCAAGTGCGAGTCGTTAAAAAAACCCATAAAAATTTGACTCCAAGCTCTTGTTTCCACTTGATAATGTAGGCGTTGCATTCTGAGAATCCTCTATTTTTCTCAAAGTACCCTAATACATGGTACCTAACGTGAGTCAGAAAGTCTACTGGCCGTCTCGAGTTATTATGTGCTGCGCTCCGCCTCCTGCAGCACATCAAACTCTCGACGGCCATGTAGAACTTCTCACTCATGTTGGGTAATATACCATTGTTTCACAGCGGCATTCAATAGGTACTTTTCGAGGCGTCCTCTCTGGGAGCAAAGTGCAACATTGACGCCCCCTTCGAGATGCTACTCTCCGTACTTTGACTCCCGCCCTTGCGCTTGCGCGCGCACCTCCACCTTGTGCCGCTAGCCGAAAATCCTCTCTCGACGTCAATGTGGCACTTGCCTCCCATGTATAACAATATATCATTTCGCTATTGTATCCTTATCCCCCTGGTAGGTGGCTTTTCAACCGAAGTCTTTTAATTTCGACTTTGCAAGAGGCCCCCTCCTCCCTAAAAATTTCCAGTCTCCTGACACAGCGTAGAATAGCTGGTAGGTGTAATGCTACTGCGCTGTGGGTATATTAAAAACCCACATCGTAGGGAGAATAGTATATTCCTGTATAAGCACGGGAACAGTGGGATCCCACTCGAGTTGGATTGTTTCACACGGAGAGAAAAAATATGGTTTTTTACCATGGAAGGCTCATGAGAAAATGTAACTAAAAGCTAGCATGTAAAATTGTCACGGCGCTGTGGCAGAATACCACAGCTTGACTCAGTGGCAAAAAACCATGAGCACATGACAAAAAGCTGTAGAGCTGTGGTTTTTCGCATTTATGCCCCGCCTACTTTCTCACTGATTCAATTCACGGAGAATCGTTAAAAGATTAATATCACAGAAAGAAGGTCGCACTTAAAAAGTGATGGCTTTAGAGAACTTCGAAAAATGAGTTACCGCCACTACTTTCTGGATGTCATACACTGAATTCCGGTGCTTTGCACCGATTTTTAGGTGCGAGATCAAAAAATTTTAAGGTTAGGCACTATCGGTAAAGAAGTAACCCTTGTTGAGAAACCAAAAATTGCAGAAAAATTTTACACGTGCGCGAAGGCGTGGCTTCTTCTATCAGACAGATTTTGATTGGCTTAAAAACCATAGCGCTTTGCGATTTTACCACAGTAGTGTTCCGTGGTTTTTTGCCACGGCTGAATGATTTTTTTTCACAGACCTTTCAGTTACAATTTCTAAAAAATCGCTTCCATGGTAAAAAGCCATATTTTTTCTCTCCGTGCAGTACTCAACCGTCGTTTTTGTGGCGCGTGGCGCGCGCCCCCTCACAAAAACGACGCTCGAGTACTGAAACATCCAATTCTCGTGGAATCGCCACTATTCCCGTGTTTTTGCAGGAATGTGCCTTCTCAAATTTGATGGAAAATCATGTACTTTTCATGAATTTCCAATATTAAATTTATAATTTATTATTCCATAACAATTTATTTTGAATTAATAAACTTAATAAATTAATTTTTGTAATTGTAAATTTAGATTTTTATGAAGCGCTCGTAGCGCAACGTGTGTTTTTTTTATATTTTGCGCGCGAAGCACGCAGCAGACTGTTTACATTTCATTCAACAATTTTATCAGTCGGTCTACGGCAAAAGGTCACCAAAAGTTTAGACAAATTGTTTTGACTAAGAAATACTATTGCCGATTTTAAGCAGCTTATCAAAAAAGTCTCATATTCTCAACAGATTGGTCCAGTATGCACTCGACTTTATACGAACGAAAAATCTTAGTTTTCAAAATTATTCAGTATTCTTTACAAATTATGCTTACCTTATGTAAAAAATATTATAACAACTTTCAAATTGCAATAAAACAGTTAATAAAAACATAACAACAACAAAAAAGTGGGGGGAGAGATAAGAGCTGAACGACACACTTTTACGATAAGTACTAACCGAGAATAGGCCTGTTTCTTGATTAATATACTAACCGAGAAACGGGACGATTCTTATATCAGATTTGAGAATAGTATATTCCTGTATAAGCACGGCAACAGTGGCGATTCCACGAGAGTTGGATGTTTCAGTACGAGACCATCGTTTCCCTGATAGTACCAGTATGGTTGTGAGGCCACAGTAGAGGGGCATGCAAGGACCAACAATGCGTTGGGAGTTTGGCACAACCGGTTTATACTCCTGGTGGTGAAAACCCATCTGGACATTCTTGGTCGTATATCCAAGTTCATGAAAGAGCATGGAGATGCGAAGGTAGCAGCCATGGAGCTGTCACAAGAAAGGAAAGTACAGGCTTCACAAAAAAGTGGTTTAAAGCATAAGAGCATCTTTATGGAAAGAGTTAAATCATGAAAATTTTTTCAATCGGTAGGTATTCGGAACCAGTAAAAAACTGATTTGTGATAAGTTGATAATAAATTCCTGTAAAGAAAGATAAATAATTTTTTTTGTTCCGAGGAATGATTGTCAGGGTGATGATTACGCTGGAGAATGTTGTCGGAGAAATGATTGGGAACTGATAATTATAAGTTATAAGCAACCTAAAAAAAATCATAACCATACTTAAAAGAATATTAAATAAAGAATTTTCAGAATTCGTGATTTCATTAGTACTATTTTCATCATTAAGACTAACTCACTAACATTAAAGCTGAAAAATTTCTATATTTTAGACTAAAATAAGACCAGTAAGTATCGGTATTTTCTTAATAATTATCTATAATGAGTGAACTTCTTTTTTTTCAAATAAAAAAAATTTACCAAAAGTTTTTTCACAAATTGAGCTTATTTTTACAAGAGTTTTAACCTTTAGCTGGCATGCTTCTGTGGTGTAACATAGCTGGCACCGTGGGGTGCTATAGTACCCCACGGACAAAAGTTGAAAAAAATAGAGGTTACATGCATTATTTGAACTAAAAAAAATTCAGACATGATCTTTAGAGGTTCTATCAAAGAGTGTAATAGTTTAAATAACGATAACCTAAAGTCGGTCCTAAAAAAAAATCCAACAAGTCGAAAAAAATAGAAAAAAAACCGTTTTTATTCAAAAAATCATAACTTTTTTGTTTTTTCATAAAAAGGTCTAAAATTTTAGCTGGGTTATCTCCAAGTAGTGGACTGTAAAGGAAAAATAATAGTTTATATGGGTTATTTAAAAAAGGTATTTATTCTCAGAAATTACCATCTGAGGTTTACGAAAAAAAAAACCATTAGGTATTTTTAGAAAATTTAATGTTATTCAATTTTTTTATTTAATTCATACAAAGAAACTGTACATTTTAATAAAATATTACATGAAGAAGTTAAAAACTGTGAAAAAAACATTTTATTCAAGGGCCAGCGCAGTCTCGGCAAATTAAAAATTTATGGTCCGGGCAAATCGGACGCGAACAAACGCCACAGGCTTTATCAGTTTTTTTGTCTTTTCCCCTAGTGCAAAAACTACATCTTTTTTTAATTACAAGATTAACTTGAGTTATAGAGCGTACCGATGTTTCAGATATTTTTAGAATAGATCGGATTCCAAACTTTAGCTCTTTTGAAAGTTTTAAAATTGAAAGTCGCTGCTCCAAAAGCGGCTTTATTAAATAAAAAGAAAGGGTTTCCAAGCAAGAAATAACAGTGATTTTTTCAATATTTTCACTCTGTTCTTCTTTGCAAGCTAATAAAATTCTCGCATTAACGATCGCTTGATCCAAGACCCCATAAAAATATTGAACAGGCCACCTATTAGATCTTTTACGCACACTGTAGGAATGGCATAACTTGTCGAAAGTATCCGTTCCTCCTTTATTTTTGTTATAATGAAGGACAATATTCGATTTGTCACCTGTCATTTCTTCAGTTTTCAAAAGTGACGAAGCAATTAGAACTATCTTATCAGATTTTTTTTTCTTTGGCGCATAAGTTAAAAGCGTAATTATTTCAGTATGACAAAATTTAGTCATGGGACGATCTTTTTTGGGAACTTTGACCACGAAATCAACTGGTATTTCTCGTTTATTTTTTCGGATAGTACCCGTAATTTTTAAATTACACGGATCCTTCAGCATTCTGTGAAGTAAGGGAATCGAGGTGTACCAATTATCGCAAGTCACTTCACGGTTAGTGTTGTAAATTGGCACAGTTACCAGTCTAAAATAGTATTCAGGAACACTTTCATTATCTTCCAAGATTTCAGTATTCTTTCCTAAGTAAGGAATAGCATTAATCTGTAATAAAAATAAAATTTAGTTTTTTTTTTTTTTTTTTTTTTTTTTCAAGTATTGGTTTCATAAATTAAAAAATAAAAACTTATTCATATTTACCATATAAGCTGTTTGAGAGTCATTCAAACTTATAATTTTGAGGCCATATTTATCGGGCTTATCTTTCATGTAAACTCTAAATTTACAACGTCCTCTGAAACTTAACAACTGCTCGTCTACGGTGCATTGACGACTTGGAGTGTAATTCTTTTCGCAGTTTCCGATGAACATGTTCCATAAATTTCGGATAGGAGCAAATCTATCATCTTGTTCTCTTTCATCTGCATTGTCAAAGCGCAAACACGTTGATAAAAACGTAAATCTGTGCCTTGAAAAAGCACTACGATACATAGATAAGCCATTAGTTTTGTCCCATAATCTGTTCACATCAACATCAGCCTATTTCCATAAACCAGAGTAATATAAAATTCCAATGAAAGCTTTTACTTCAACTGGATCTGTGTGATAATGCCACGATTGTTGTCGTTCCTCAACCACATAATGTAAGCTTTCCTCTTCTATTTTTAAATTGGTATTATCAACTATTAAATTTATCATTTCATCGGTAAATAAACAATTCCAAAAATCAATAATTGTTTTTGCATCGGCAGCGTTACCGGCCGGACCAGGTTTTATTTCTGATAAAGTATCTGACTGCCTGTCTGTAAAAGGCGAAAAAAATAATAAAAATTTTATAGTAATAAAATTGTTGTAAATAAAAATTCATAATATTTAAATTATTTCGGCTGAATAAATTTTATAACGAGAAAAAAAACTTGAAGTTAGTTTGTGACCATTTTACAAAAATACGCGTGCAAGCAAAAGAGAAAAACAGAGAGAGAAAAAGAGAAAAAGAGACAGAGAGAAGCGCTCAATCCCAGCGCGCATATGAAAAAAACCCCTGGTGTGCTGCTTACCTGATCTACGAGAAGGACATTTTACATTCCACTGGAAACCATTTTTTCCATAAAGTTTCGATGACGGGTGACCACGCTGTGGATTTTCTCGACTCTGCAAAAGCCGTTGATTCTCACTCGGGACTTCCATATCGACGTCCATTTCTCCTTCTTCTTCAGAAGATTCTTCTGAAGAATATTCAGAGCAAGACGGTTCATCCTGACCATCGCTTTCAACTTCTTCATCATTGTTGTCAACTTCTAGTAAGTGCTCTCGCAAAAGTCGTGGCCGCAAATTATACGCCATGCTGAGAATATACATAAAACGTCGTAGGACTCATGGCATCGAGAAAAAAAAATTTTTAGTGACTGATTTAATAATTACTTACCTTTCAAACGTGTTTTAACGCATTAATAAAAGAAAAAAAATGCTCCAATTTTACTTGTATCAACGTTGATGGCACCGTGGGGTCCTGCAGTACCCCAAACCGCTTTCGACAACTGCTACGTGCAGACTAACGGTCATCGAGCACTAATTATGGCGGGAAAGGCAAGCTTCATCCCTCAAGTGTAGGTAGATGTCGCTATAAACCCGGTTTACGAAATTTTAGGTACCGAAGATAGGCAAAGAAGACAGTGGGGTACTATAGTACCCCACAGTGCCAGCTAAAGATACTGCCAAATAAAACCAATTCTAAATATTAGAGTATTTTTACTAGGATTAAGTTAAGTTTTTCCTGCTCATTTATACGATTTACGTATGAAAATTTTTTAAGTTTTGCTTAATGTAGGAATTGAAAAAAGATTTTAATAATTTAAAAGTTAAAGTGATTTATACCGACTTATATAAATATCTAAAGCAAAAAATATCATATAATATATGAAATATTAATCAAAAAGTTCAAATATAAATTTTTAATTTTTGTACTCATAGGTATTTACACATGGATGATATCTGGTTTAATCAGTCTGATAATAGGTTTCATGGTTCATGCTATTCAACCCTACGATTTTATTTTTAAATGGAAAGCAACTTTCAGTGACGGTGGAGAGATTTATGAAATATGGAGAGCACCCCCTGTTGATCTTTACCTTAAAGTTTACCTGTTCAACGTTACAAATCATGAAGCTTATATGAACCAACTAGATAAAAAACTCAAGTTTGAAGAAGTTGGGCCTTATGTGTACAAGTGAGTAAAGTTATACTTACTTTTTTATTGGGGCAAGACTTTTTATTTAACACATTCTTCGCACCTCAATTAAATACTATCAAACCATTTTAATTTTTTTTTATCTTGCATAAATATGTAACTCTTATCCAACATACACACACACCCACCCACCCACACACACACACACACGCGCGCGCGCGCGCGCGCGCACACACACACATATATATATATATCTTCTATATATCTTCTATATATAAGGTACCTAATATGGTCCCCCTAAGCGAGAATCAACGTTGTGGCGAATCAAATCAACATTTTTTGACGGGTAAGGTCTCATTTTAAAGCTTAATTCAAGAGCTTCAAAATGAGATCTTACACGTTCGATTTTGATCAATGAGCTTCAAATGCCAGAGGATTTACCAAAACACGGTTTTTTAAGACACCTAAAATTTGTGTCCTAATATGGCCCCCCTTGAAGTAATTAATTAATTGCAATTTGTTCCTACTTTTTAAATCAATCAGAATATGAGATTTAAAAAAACTTCAAAATTTTTAACATTTTAAAAATAATTTATTTAAAAATTGAGCCTTTTTTACAATTTTTTTGAAAGCTTTGCAGCCAGTAGAAAAATTTCAACTTTAAATTTTTATCAAAGTTTTTTTTTTGAGCTAGAATGCTTTTTTAGTTATAAAATGAAAAAAAGCGTTGAAACAATTAAATTTATTTTTCTTAAATAACATTAGGATAGGATTTTCTAAGAAGTAAACATGAAACCAAGGACTCTTAATATCGGTATTTCTACTAATTCGCGGGGGGCCATATTAGGTACTCTGCAGAATAAAAAGTTATTTAAGAATAAAACCCGTTAGAAAACGAGTTGAACAAAAACCAAGGTCGCGTTTTAAAGCTGAAACAATAACGAATCGAAGCTACTTATTCAAATTTTGGTCAGGTGCGTCTAAATATTTTGGCAGACCACTTAATTACAACGTAAAATAATAACGGAGGTATACGAAACGAGTTTTAGCTATTAGGCGTGCGCAAAAATAATTTTAAAGTGTTCTAAACAACTGAAAACTTCATAATTCAGTGTTTTTGACTTCTTCCCACCTTGTAGAGATGCCGCATATCGAGCATATACAAAATAACAAGCGGGGGGGCATATTAGGCACATTTACCTTATATATCTTCTCTATCTTTTTTTCACTTTATTGGTTCAAAACAGTATATTCAAATAGATGGACAGGGAAAAAGATAGCTTTCCGTAAAAGAACCAGATTGACTGTATGAGCCTAAAGCTCTCGTGATCCAAAATAAACGCAACTTTATTGTAATACAGAGCATCCCTTGACGCAAACCAGAGCAAAGGTAGTGGAATCACAGGCTCGTTCCGATAGACCTCTCCACGTAATTTTCAAAATAAAATGCATTTTTTAAAGAAACAACAAGCTCTCAAGATTTTCTCAGTCAGTACCAGATGCTTTCTAGAAAATATTGTCATCTTTTATATATTAAAAACATCACCCGTCAAGAATTTAAAAAAATTAAATCAATATTACTGTTAATGACATTTTCGTTGACTTTAACCTATGGCCGTGAAAGCCTGCAAGGCTTTATATACATTATGTTTTCATTTTAGGCTAAGTTATGGTGAAAAAAAGTGTTAGAGAGGTTTTTTGAATATTATCTCCCAGTCTACTTATATCCGCTGACCTGCGCAGTAATTAAAAAAAAATCATCACGAAATATGGTCGTGTTATAAAGTATTCGGCATTTTCATTATCAATGTGTTGTTTTTCTCTACTCTGATTGTAGTCAGAGATTTTAGAGTCGGATCAGAGCATCCGGTCTCACACCAGAATATCTACTTTTAATTTAGACGTGGGCCTCATGGGGAATTCAGTGAGTTTACTCGGTTGAAAAAATCCATATGGAGAATCAATATGGATTTTTAATCCATATGAATTCTTGATTTGGATTTTTCCATATGAAGAATCCATATGGAGAATCAATATGGATTTCTTGGTACTTGACTAAAAGAAAAATGAAACCATTTGTCATTGAACTAGGTTGATTATTTTTGATCTTGGTTCGTGTAAAAGAGCTCATTTTTTTTTTCATAATATAGTTTTTGTTTTGATATCATAGCAAAGGTTCTTCTCGGCATTTACTTTTCAAGTGTATAGTTTAATTCGTGTTATAGAATTAATATGTGCCTATTAATATATAGAACTAAGGTACCCAGTACTTGCTGTACTGGCCAATCCCCGATTTAAATAGTTATAGGTTTTAAAAACTTAAGAATGAATAAAAAGATTCATTTTAGATTTTTTTAAATTTTAAACTATAAATTTTTGTTACAATAACTTTTTAAATGAATTTTCAAATGTTTTTATGAATAAAAATTATTTTGGCAATTTGAACAGATGTATACATTTTGTTTTTGATGAATTGTTTTTCAATGATTTTCTAATTCAGGTTGTTGTTTAAAATTTTCTTGGAAATTTTTCTCTGTGCATATAAAATTTAATATTGAGATTTATTAAAAAATAAATAAAAAAGTTAAAATAAAAAAAAAAAACAAGTTTTTATTAAAATAAAACTTTTAGTCTACAAACTTTATTAAAACGCATATTGTAATTATCTTTTCCGAAGCAAAAGTTTTTGAAATACTTAGGACAGTCGATGATTTTTTTTTGTCTCGAATAATAAATGTCTAAAATTTTTGTTGAACTTAACTTAGAATCACAGTAAGAGCATGAATGTTTTTTCATTTTTTAATATTTATTAACATGAAGATGTAAATTTTTTTTCATATCTTTCAAACCAATGCATAAATAACATCTTCAGAATTTTCATGTTGATAATTTTGAAAAAAATTCTCTTAATTTAATGAAATTTTTTACATATGATGCAGTTATATGGAGGTGTTTCTTGTTCCATTCCTATAAAAAATGTTTGTAAATTTCTTTATTTATGAATTTTATAATGTCTGTTTAAATTATCAGTCGTAATACCACTAGTGCTCCAAAATTGTCAATAATTATCCGACTGTTTTGTTGCAAAACAACGACGGGGGCAAGCTTGTATTTTTTGTCAATCTTGCCCTGCTAGTTGCTGTGCAAAAAAACTGTCGTCTAGGGTCCTTTCATGTCTCTACCACTTACCTATGGAATAGTTTACCTCCCCATATCCGTTCAGCCTCATCTCTAACTACCTTCAAGCGCCTCGTTATCACGTTCATTTTTACCGCAGAGAGTAGTGAGCAGTACCCCTAACTTAAACTACAGTCACCAACTGACAGCAACTTCATCGAGACCTATATCACTAGGCAGGAACTTTTATCTGAATGTTTCCATCCAAGACTAAAGACTTACTGTGATTTTGTGATTTACTACATGTCCACGTGAAGTGGAAAGATAAATTTTCGAGTCTGCAGACTTATTATGAACATTTGTACTATTATAATAGTAAGATTGATCTTTATGTCAGTATACCCAAAATGAAAATAGGATGATTATTTATTATTATTTATGTTATTTATTGTTTACTTATTTGTTTATTTCATCCATCATTATTTTATTTATTTATTATTCAACGTTTATCTTGATTCTATCTGATTGAAATTATTTTATATTTATACTGATGTTACGACTCTACAAGTCTATATGTATTTTGTACAACATGATGTACAATCAAAAAACTTATAAAATCAAATCAAATATTAGAAAAGTGAAAGTTGCACCTTGCGTGGTAAGTCCCAGTACATATTAGTATAACTTTATTCAATATGATCAAACTGTATGTCTTACTTACTACGCTGATGCCCCCCCCCCCCCCACGAAAAGTAAAAGGGTTTGCATGCTCTGAAAGCACTGACTCAGGCAATGTACTAGCTTGACCACGGAATAGTGAAAAGCATCTTTGAAGTGAGAACTACGCGTTTTACCTGCATTTTATTCACACCAAAGCCAGTCCATAAAGTGAAAGGCATCTTTTGTAGCTACTGTTCGACTGTAGACCACCCTCTCGTTTGACTCCATCATGGCCATGCGCTTGATTTTCCTGGGTGTCAAACTATCAGAGTGTATCCTATTAGCAGCCGGAGTAGACTGCGCAAGCGACTGCTCTTGACCTACACCCTTCTTCTTCGTCTTCCTGCTGTAGCCAGTCCTTTTCCTAATCCTTTGCGTCTTCTTTTTTCCCCCTTTTGAGGTATCCTCTTCACCCTTCGGGGTGGAGTCTCTCGGTTTGGCTTTCAGATCGCTGTAGGTGGTGTCCCAGTACCCATGTTTATGTTGGGTAAGGTCCCGCTATTCTCTTTTTGTTTTCGCCCTGATGGTATCCCCAGCTCCCCGTGGGGGCAGAGTTTCAACCCTGTTTTTCCGCATCCGTGATGGTGGGAACCCTCTTCCGCTGCGGTAATGGCGCTTTCAAAATACTTATATTTTTTTTACTTGTTTAAATTTTTTTGTGTGAGTGTGGGTTTATTGTGTCATGGTCGGCATAAAGGTATGTCCCGTTTGCTTGTCCGTCATTGGGGGTAGTTCTCATGGAAAAACTCGGTGTAAACATCGAATTTTCAGTGTTAACACTGATTTTGAGTGTTAACACCGAAACTTTGGTGTTAACTATTTGGTGTCAATACCCACACTTACGAGTCTGCACCCAAAAGGTTTAGAGCTAACATCAAAGTTAAGTGATAACAATTATGGATATTACACTAAAAAAAATGAGTGTTTATACCAAAGTTGAGAGTAAGTTATAATGTTACACTTAAAATGGTGTTTTGACGCTAGGTCCATTTTCAATGAAAAATTAATGAAGAATTCAATAGATGATGATATGCTTAATCAGTAGGATCAAAAATAAATATCACTTCACTATAGTTTTTACTCATAACAAGAAATTTTGTATTATTGCACAGATATACTGTGAGTTCGTCATGAACTATAAAGCAAGTAAAAAACGTCTCAGACATTAATTGCAAGCCAAAAAAATTAAATGATTTATTAACACATGGTTGGACTACAGAAACTTCACTCTTCACCATGAATAACACTTCAGTAGGGTCAAATACGATCAGAGACACAAATTGAAGAGGAAGTTTAAAATACTGAAAAGGAAAAAAAACACTCTTGATTAAAGAAAGACACAGAAAGAAATAAGCGATGGTTCAAGAATTTGACAAATACGGAAATACCAAAAGAAGTTGTTGATGTTACGGGCAATCCGTGAACTTGGGCATTTCACGAATTGTCCAACTCATCTGGTCAATTCTTGAAATGTTTGAGCGGTCAGTCTATTTACGTATGCATTCTCAAAGGCATGTGTTTTAGATTATAACAACATTGCGCATGTGCACAATACAGCATTTTAAATTACGCTAGTTTTTGAGTTGTTGATTCTAAGGTAAGTACATTCTTTAATGTAGATTAGAAATTCATCATTTTTTTTTATACAAATATACTTTATTTTAAAAAAATATTTAATATTTAAAAATAATTATTTTTAAAATTGCATATGATTATAAAATTAGTTTCAAATATATTTAAGTCCATTTCAAAAGAGAGATATGATTGCTTTAGTCATGGTGTCAAGTGTCAAAATTTAATGATTCATTTATAGTGATTCATTTTTAGAATGAAATTTTTCTTTACACCATGGTTGTTGCTGCTAATTTTATATTGATATTATTTTGATATTAATTTTTCTAATTTTTTCATTTAAAAAATTTAATTAATATTCAAATTAAAAAATTATCATCTTTATCTTCAAATAATTGCTCGGCAACTTGCAATTCTTCATATTGTATTGCAGCCAAAGTACAAATATCATCCATAGATACTTCCATTTTATTATAGATAAAATGCTAAAATAAACATTTTAATATAAATACTATTAAGTCTAAACAATAATTTAATTTGAAAAAATTAAAAATATAACCTTTATAATAATGACTAAAGCAATCATATCACTCCTACATTGTAACTAAACTTTATACAACATCATTTTTAACATCACATGATCACAAGGTCGATAATCCACATGCCTTTGAGAATGCGTACGTAAATAGACTGACCGCTCAAACATTTCACGAATTGATCACATGAGTTGGACAATTCGTGAAATGCCCAAGTTCATTGTCCGTAACATCGACACCATATCAAAGGGACCAAGATTTGGAATTCATTTCGATAGGGATAGAATCCTGTGAATGAAATAATCTCGGAGTTCGAAAACAGTTTGAATTTCATTGAAGATCACCAGAGGAAGGCTGATTTCAGGAACTTTTTGGTAAACGTGGTCACGAGCTTCAAAAGGGAGAGGAAGTTCGTAAATTACATGAATGTACAACTGTACCATAACATCAAGGTAACTAGAAAATTCATAAAAGACAACCCTAATATAATATTTCAGATGGGAAACGTCACCGTAGCGTCAGATAGAAATGAATATATTGATAACATCAAGCTTATATTAAAGGATGATAACACCTGCAGGAAGATCAGGAACTCGTATGTTTAAACTCTGCAAACAAAGTTAAAGGAACTGTTGAATTGCTGGATGAAGAAGAGCATGATAGATAAGGGAAATTAAGGAGGAACCCTTAATAAACTGAAGAGTGAAAGCGGGACTATAGCTAAATGCTACGGACTTCCGAAGATTCATAAGGAGACACAATCATATAGGATAATTATATCTTCCATCAATTTTTCTACTACGCATTGTTTAAATACTTGTCAGATATTTTGGTTAATATTGCAGTTAAAAGATCAACTTACGTAAATGATAGTTGGAGCTTCTACGATGAAATAAAAGGCATAATCATTCCAGATGGTTTCCGAATGTCTCATTGGAATTGCTTATAGTGATAATAGGAACAAAATGGAACGAGATTGCACAATACACGCAACTAGCAAAAGAGGAATTCATTAGGACCTTGGAACTAATTTTCCAATATACTACTTTTTCGTTTGATGGAAAATTCTACGAGCAGAGATTTTGATGCCCAATGGGATAACAACTATCTGCCATGGTGGCAAACCTGGTGGTGGAAAACTTGGAAATTGGAGCACTAGCCAGGTTATTCTTTGAACCAAAAATTTTCAAGAGATATGTTGACATTTTCACAATTGTACCCGTCGAGTATATTAATGAACTGATAGAGGTTTTCAACTCAATGCAAGATAGGATGATATTCACCAACGAGATAGAATGCGACAACCAATTAAGTTTCTTAGATATTCAGATAAATAGGATAGATGATGGCACAGTACGAATAAATTGGTACAGGAAACCAGCTGGTCCGGTAGATTCTTGAATTTTCACTCTCACCCTCAATTTGGGAACAAGATAGGAACGATAAAGGGGGTCATTGACCAAGTTCGATCAAGTCATCCCATGAAGATTTCAGATATGACAATCTGAAGTCGGTGAAAAACACGTTCGCTGATAATGAATACTCAAGGGACTTCACAGAAAAGATGGTGAGAGAAAGAATACATGAAATTTACAATAAGGGCAGCAAGGGAAGAGGAAACTTCGAGAGAGGGCTCTACTGTGTGCTACCATATGTTAAGGGTTTATCGGAAAGACTGGGAAACGAATTTAAGAAGCACAGGATTCAAACCTACTTTAAAAATACAAATGACCATAGCAAATTCTTTAGCAACTGCAAGGACAAGGAAAAAACAGCAATAAGTCAGGTATTGTCTACAGATTAAATTGCAAGGATTACGAAAACTGCTAGGTTGGTCAAACGGGAAGGTATTTAAGAGCAGAGTTGACCAAGTATCTGAAGTTGAAATTTCGGATACTTTTGGGATTTCAAAAAGTATCCGAAAAAAGTATCTTTGGATACTTTTCACTTTTTAATCCGAAAAAGTTTCTTCAGATACTTTAAAAGTATCCGAAAAAAGTATCTTCGGATACTTTCGATTTTTTGAAAAATCATCTGCGGATACTTTTCTTTTTTTGAAAAAGTATCTTCCGATACGTTTCATCTTTTAAATTTTTAAAGTATCCGAAAAAAATATTTTTATATACTTTTCTTTCTTCGGAAAAGTATTTCAGGATACTTTTTAAATTTGAAAAGTATCCGAAAAAAGTATCTTCAGATACTTTTCTTGTTTTGAAAAAGTATCTTTGGATACTTCTTAAATTTGTAAAGTATCCGAAAAAAGCAGTTTCGGATACTTTTATAATCAAAATTTATCCGATCATGCTTTTTGTCAGAAAAATGTTATCAATTGATACAGTTAAAAAATTTAACTTTTTTACCAATGAGTGCAAAAGCAAAAGTCAAATTAAAAAAATATATATATATTCAAAACGTGATCTAATTTTTTGCAAACAAAAAAAAATTACTTTTTGAACAAATTTTTGAAATCAATCATATTCAAACGTATTCATCAAAAGCTAATTGCAGTGAAGCACGGTGAGTGACAAAAAGCATGTTCGGATATATTTCGATTATAAAAGTATCCGAAACTGCTTTTTTCGGATACATTACAAATTTAAGAAGTATCCGAAGATACTTTTTCAAAACAAGAAAAGTGTCCGAAGATACTTTTTCAAAACAAGGAAAGTATCCGAAGATTTTTTCGGATACCTTAAAAATTTAAAAGATGAAATGTATACAAAGATACTTTTTCAAAAAAGAAAAGTACCCGGAGATGATTTTTCAAAAAATCGAAAGTATCCGAAGATACTTTTTTCGGATACTTTCGAAATGTATCTTGTATCTGAAGATACTTTCATGAAATTTATCTTGTACCCAAAGATGCCTTTTTCGGATACTTTTTGATATCTCAAAAGTATCCGAAATTTTAACTTCGGATACTTGGTCCACTCTGTTTAAGAGTAAGGATGAATGCACACAAAAGCAACCCTAAGCAAATAGTCGCTAGCAGTATAGGAGTTAGAGAACATTGATTGAAAGATGGTCACTCGTTTGATTTTCAGAATGTAGATGTTTTAGAATGCAACATCCAGAACAAGAGTAAGAGAACAAGTTTGGAGAATATACACATCTACAAGAACAAGAATAATGTCAATCTACAGAAGGACTCAAGTAAACTGGATAAGGTTTATCAGCCTCTAATCTGACCTTTTTTTAAAAAAGCGCAAGCGCAATAAATGGGGCGGGGGGGTAAATGAATATTTAAGGAGATGCAGAGGGATTTTCACTTCAGTGCTTGATGAGGAGCCGAAGCAAGCTGGAAGTTTCAGCACTCGGGCCATCGGCTATTTGCCAGGTGGTAGATTTGCGGATTTGAGTAGGACCAAAGCGTCTTTACTGAGATTTATGCGTGTCCACCGCCACTTAGGACGGGCTTTAAGGAACCGTGAATACTCATCACTTTACCTAGACCAAAAATTATGCATTAGCGAGGTTATGTATTTCCAGCGTTCAGCAGAGGCGACGTTAGTAGTATAGTAAGCTATGGCGAATGTAAAAAAAGATGATTCACCGCTGCGAGCAGCCTCGTGCGGTGTCGGTGGCCGGTGACGCGGTCGAGGTGGTGGCTCGCGGGTGCTGCGGGAGGGGGTGCTCGGGTCCGCTCGGGAAGGAGGAGGAGGGCTTCCTGGCGAGGCTGACTCCGCGGAAGCGAGGGCCGCTGAGGCAGCTCCTGACGCCGACGACGGTGCTGACTCCGCAGAAGTGAAGGTCGTTGCGACTGCGTTTAGATAACGTATTCTTCAAGAGATTATTTTATTCTGGATCGGGATTTTTAGGTCGGAAGTGCATTTTATTTTTTTTGAATTAATAAAATAGCTTAATAAATCAAAAAAATTAGAAATTAATAGTAACAATTTTTAATCCATTGAAAAAATACTTTGAATATACTTTGATACTAATTAATTTTACTTTTTTAATAACTTTTAATCCTTTGAAAAATCCTTTGATTTTACTTTAATAATAACTAATTTTACTTTTTTTTTTTTAAAGAAAATATGATTTAAGTGAGGAGGAGGAGGATAATTAAAAAACAATTCAAGTATATATTTATTTAAAAATTTTTTTTTTAATTTTTTGAAGATTTACGTACACAAAACTTTTTACAATAGGGAAGATGCATAAAAAAAATTATTTAGTTTGTTTGACTTTATTTGATAGTGTATAGGAAAATAATCAAAACGTTTTTTTTCTTTTTGAAAAAAACGAAAATTAAGGAGTTATAGACTTTAAAAGTTACCGAAATAATTATATATATATATGGGTCCAAATAATACTTTTCGGCAAATCGGCCCGCACGAGGTTCGCGGATTTTTCTAAATTTTTTTTTGGGAAAAGTACTATTCAATAGAAGACTTTTGCCATAAACTAGAGGTCCCCATCTTATTTCTGCTTGGCGCTAGATTTTTTCAAGGATTAAAAAATGGCCTATTTTTAAGCTATTTTGAACAAATTTAAGGTATTTTTTGAAAAATTCTAACTTCTGATCAAAATCAGATAGAAACCTCTAAATTGCGGCAAAATTTTGTTTAGAGCAAGTCATTTTTTGCAAAAATATTTTGACAACTTGATTTGTTCATTTTTATTCTAGTACAGTCTGATACAGTTATTGTTATTTTTGCTCATTTTTAGGTATCTTCAAACGACCGCAGATTTTTCTAGGCTCAACTTTTGTGCATATTAAAAAATTGCTAAATTTTGTTCATGAAAGAACAAAAATTTTGCGACCAATCGGAACTCTATACGACCTTTCGCTTCCAAGTTACAGGGGTTCAAAGTCATCAAAAAACGCTAGAAATACGTTTTTTTTACGATCTTCACATGCATTTTTCAACGGTTTCGACCTTTTTTTTTTCTTAAAAAAATGTGGAATCATCTCTTTATATGTTGTCACAGGGCTCGAATTAAGGAATTTAATTCCTCGGAGGATCGTGATTGAACACGAGAACCCGCGGCGATCGTCGTCCGCACTCCTCCGACCTGATGACAAAATGCACTTTCTGTGCACACGACAATCCGTCGATTTTTCTTCAATACCTGAAAAGAGGGGGGAAGACGCGTACGCGAACTAATGTTTTTATTACGCGGCGCGGCTGCTCTCCTTCGTCGGTAGTGGCGTGAGTTTACGTGGACCGATAGCAAGAACACGGGTTAATTAAATTAATGATAAAATGCAAATTTTAATAATTTTAATTAACAATAAAAATAAATGAATCAAAAATTTACAAAATATTCCAAATTAATTCTATCTGATTGTTTACAAACAATCCAACCTGAATGACTCAAAGTCTTAAGTCGACGAAAATTGATTCTACAAAAATAAAGTTCGTCGTCTGTGTTGTGGTCGCTATCAACACACCGACGCATACACACACTCTCGCGCTCGTCTGCTTGCTGCAGCGCGCCAAAAGAACAAAGGCGTGGACTAACTCCGATACAAAATCTAAGTACTTACTGTACTTCACACACACACTCCGACTCTAACTATCACACGAACAAATACTCAATGATTAACCGCTACGCGGACTTACTTTTCTAGCAGGTGCCCCTTCGCTTGATTAAACAATAATAATAATTACTATTAGCCCGAATGGCTTCTCACAAGACGACAATGCCTTCCAAGGCCGCACGCTGACTTTCCGTGAGATGTTTGCCTTCCCCGCTCCGATCCAATGACAACTGGATCACAGGAAAATCTACACAACTTCTCACTGATCACTTTATCTAACACAACCTCAATAAAGTTATCTAACAACACAAAAAAGTAAATAAGTATATTCGCTCTCTGACACACGTGTGATCGCGCCAAGCGCCGAGATTAGAGTAATGCTGATCGGTAGATCTCGTCATCACCTGACTTACCGATCCGCATCTGCGTTCCATAACAGTTAGCGCCGAATTCGAATTTAATCAACGCGCTAGCTGTTACAGTCCCCTCCCAGAGGTGACGTATCCGGGATTCGTTACTTCGACAATCCCAAGAACGCAGCTTACTTAAGTAGGGATTACATCAATTCCCATATCGTCACAGGGCCCAGATTAAAACAATCCCCATAACACCCGATCGCACGCTACCTGACACTTGCGAGTGTCAGGATTTTCGGACGCATCCCTCGGTGGTTGAATTTCCCCTTCCGACGGTTCTTGCTCCAGTCTTGCGATCCAAGTTTGCAGCCAGATATTGTAATTACCGACTGTCTGGTTAATCAAGTCGTTGGGCTTACAATCGCCAAGCCCGTCATCCACGACTCCTAACCTTAAAAATTTTCTAGGTTTTTCTTGACTTAAAACCTCATTCAATCTCCAGCCGTCCAGCTCTCTGACCAGATAGCTTATGGCTGCATCAGTCAGATTCTTCCTCAGCAAACACTTGTCGGCCTGACCGATTAACCTTGACTTCGTTAATTCGGTCATAACCACAGCTGTATCTTTGAGGTTAAATTTCTTAATAACCCACAGTTGAATTTTCCAGATACCTGCTGCCATCTTATGTTTACTAGCTTGCTCAGTATTTATCTGACCAACTGGACAAGCTTGGGTGCCATCTCCGAGTGATGGCTCGGCCGCAACTTTGGCGGAGTAGAATTTATGACTTTCTACTCCGCCGGTTGTTCGTTTTCCGGCCGTTCAGGACAACTAAACCTTATGTGCCCTCTTTGCCCGCATTTCCAGCACTTAACTGGAGAACCTTTGCCAGGACTTCCCTTACTTCCATCACTCTTACTCAATCCTGGAGATGAGCCTCTAGCCTCTTCGTCATCCGTCGACTTACGTCTTGCTTTGGTTCTTCTGGCCTTGTATGAACCATGGTGCCTTGGATCCGTAGGCTTTCCAAACGACATACAATTAGTCTCGAGTTTGTTAAGCACAGTCTCGAGACGGCTAATAACCGAAGTCTCGGCAGACCTGCCTTCCACAGCCGTTGCGGCTATGTTAACTTTCGGTATTCTATTAGCTCGATCATCTTTATAAGCCAGATTAGGCCATACTGACGTAGACGGTGATGGAGGTGGCTTATACACCAATTCCATATTGGTAATTCTCTCGACCTCGACCGCTTGGCTTAATAAGCCTTTAATTGACTTAACCTCTTCACGCCTGATCTGTCTACGCAATCGAGGCAACATGTTCGTCAACATAAAGTCAATTTGTTCTCTCTCGGTCGGTATCGGTCTAATTTTTAGCAAATAAGACTGCAAGCATGTCAAGTAGGTTCGCACCGGCTCGTTTTCTCCTTGAGTCCGGGTTGTTGCTTCCATCCTTGCGGTCTGCTGGTAGTCTCCAACTCCGTACCACTCACGAGCTTCTTGATAAAAGTTCTCCCATGAGTTGATCGTGTCTCGCACGTTACGGAACCACGTAGCTGCTGCACCGGTTAGCATGATTGGTAATGCATCCAGTAATTGAGAACCGGTCAAACCACCGAGTCTATTGTATTCCTCTATCTGCAATAAAAACTGCTCAATACTAGATTCACCATCGCCACTGAATCTAATATTCCACCTTCGAAAAATTATGCCGACGTCGACTGGCTTCATCGGGTTGCCTTGAGCCTGGATTGACTCCTGAGTGGCTAAATCAGCCGTCGGCCCATGGCTTCTCAACTGTTCGAGTTCGGCTTGCAAGGCCTTAATTTGTTGTTCCAGTTTTTGTACCTTGTCCAGTCTCGCGACTATAGGACTGGAACTATCTCTCGCGTCTCGCACTGATGTCTCACCGAAGTTGACTCTAGCGTGCGGTAATTGACCATCAGTCGACATACTGCAGTCATTTAGCGAGTTTTGCATTTCCGGCCTTATTGTCGAGGAGACCGGGCGTCCCGGTCCCCGGATCCGATTTGGCTGGCGGTACCTATCAGCCTCCACAGCTGCCAACCTGGCTCGGGTGTCCTCACTCGTCTTTCTCAACGCCTTAAGTTCTTCCGCTACCGACCTCACGGCTTGTAGCAGTTCGGCGTTAATATCGTCAACCTGGTCCGGTTGCCCATGTCCCGCCAGATTTTCACCTTCCTGATTGCGGTCATGCACTTGGATATTCGAGTATTCCTCCTGGATTCTCGAAGCTGCCTCTCGGACCATTTCCTCGTCCATGAGGACAGCCAAGGGGTGTGCGCCACTTATGGTATAATTTGGATCAATTATTGTCGACCCAGATTTCTCCCACACTGTCGTTGCTATGAAAGTGGCTCTTAGACTTTCGCGCTTAACTTTAACCTCGTCTGCCTCCTCAGACCCGGTTGCGAGAAAGTCTTCCGCTGAATAATTGCCTAACAGCCATTTCAGCAGCCTACCACTTTTATCGATCACCGTACCTTCAGGCTTGAGCTCAAGCTCATTCAAAGCCTCTGACACGACATCTGCCCCTTCGGCCATGATCCATGAAAAGACCAAGTCTTCCTTTGTAAGTTCATGCATCATAACTGCGTCCGATGTCACCTAGCTTAGAAAGAAAACAGTACCCTAACCCACGTGACAGTTTCAACACACTCTAATTTATTAATATTTAATACAAAATATATATCTCGCAATCCTGAAATAGATAACAAAATTTCAATTATATTTCTGAGTTATGTAAGAAAAAAAAAAAAAAAAAAAAATCGATCCACTGATCTCAACAGCAATAATCCGAAATGACCAAAAAGTCCACAAACCACGTTTTAACAAAAACTCCCGATTGGCTAAAAAAAAAAAAAAAAAAAACGAATTACCCGTTGAAGCCAATATAGAATCAACCACAAGTGTCAAAACCCGATTTTCCAACTCAGAAATATAAATCACAGTTGTTAACGAACGTTAGTCGATAACAGCCTGTATGCAAAATAATATTTCACAATGATCATACAATAAATTAATATTATTCAGCGCTCTACTCTCGCTACTGTAACGTATAGGTTCTACTTGGTGGAGTACTTGCTCTAACAAAAAAACCAAAAAAAAACAAGTCAAAATCGAAAAACGAAGCTCGAAATATCCGCGTCGGAGTTAAATTACTAGGCTATGCCTAAACAAACACCTTACCGTATGACAACACGGTTTAATCAAAACAACTCCGATGTGAATTCAACTTCGAGTTGCAAAACTCTTAAACCCGAGAAAAGAAAAAAAAATAAATTAACGATTTTAACTAAAATCCAGCAAGCACTCGCACTCCACCAAGCAAATAACAGGAAAAAAAAATTCCTCGACTTGCTACTCTGCCTTTGTTTTTATCCTAAGATTAACTCTGCCGACCGACCTTGAACCCCCGCCGGTCAGCGCACACCTGCGATCACTCACACTAACCAATAACCTTTGTTTTGGTTACCTAACTACCTACACGTTGTTGGGCGCCAATTTTCACAGAGCTCGAATTAAGGAATTTAATTCCTCGGAGGATCGTGATTGAACACGAGAACCCGCGGCGATCGTCGTCCGCACTCCTCCGACCTGATGACAAAATGCACTTTCTGTGCACACGACAATCCGTCGATTTTTCTTCAATACCTGAAAAGAGGGGGGAAGACGCGTACGCGAACTAATGTTTTTATTACGCGGCGTGGCTGCTCTCCTTCGTCGGTAGTGGCGTGAGTTTACGTGGACCGATAGCAGGAACACGGGTTAATTAAATTAATGATAAAATGTAAATTTTAATAATTTTAACCAACAATAAAAATAAATGAATCAAAAATTTACATAATATTCCAAATTAATTCTATCTGATTGTTTACAAACAATCCAACCCGAATGACTCAAAGTCTTAAGTCGACGAAAATTGATTCTACAAAAATAAAGTTCGTCGTCTGTGTTGTGGTCGCTATCAACACACCGACGCACACACACACTCTCGCGCTCGTCTGCTTGCTGCAGCGCGCCAAAAGAACAAAGGCGTGGACTAACTCCGATACAAAATCTAAGTACTTACTGTACTTCACACACACACACTCCGACTCTAACTATCACACGAACAAATACTCAATGATTAACCGCTACGCGGACTTACTTTACTAGCAGGTGCACCTTCGCTTGATTAAATAATAATAATAATTACTATTAGCCCGAATGGCTTCTCACAAGACGACAATGCCTTCCAAGGCCGCACGCTGACTTTCCGTGAGATGTTTGCCTTCCCCGCTCCGATCCAATGATAACTGGATCACAGGAAAATCTACACAACTTCTTACTGATAACTTTATCTAACACAACCTCAATAAAGTTATCTAACAACACAAAAAAGTAAATAAGTATATTCGCTCTCTGACACACGTGTGATCGCGCCAAGCGCCGAGATGAGAGTAATGCTGATCGGTAGATCTCGTCATCACCTGACTTACCGATCCGCATCTGCGTTCCATAACAGTAAGCGCCGAATTCGAATTCAATCAACGCGCTAGCTGTTACAATGTTTCCAAATAACTTCTCATAATAGATATTGTACGGATTTGGCGTTTTAATTCTTTCCAAAGCACATACAATAGACGCATTTTATGTGCTAAACTAGTGTTTTTTTACAATATAAGCGCTACGCTTGACTTTTTTGTTCATTATAAATGTTTTTCAAATATTTTTTGACTCTTGAATATTAAAATTACAGCAAAAATTAGGCTGTCCGCTATTGAAAAATCGATTCTTAACGAAATATTGATCTTAAAATCAAAATAATTTACAACATTTATCTTATTTTTTAGTTTTTTGAAACGTTTAAAATCTATGTTTAAATATTACAAATGCGATACCACTTATTATTATTATTATTATTATTATTTTATTTTGAAAACAATGAATATTTGATTATAGTTCATTAATTAATATAATAAACCAATCATGTATTTTTTATTTATTACTCCAAAAAAATTAGTCCAAATGGAAAATGTTATTTTTTGAAGGCCATGAAGTATACAACAATCTGCGTATTTACTTTCTGCTTATAATTATATTCAATTATAAAAAAGAGATTGTCAGCTTCGATTTGAAAGTTGAGTCGATGTATTTAATTGTGACTGAAACTTTGAACTGATAAAAGCTTTATCATGTAAATAACAACGACCAGAATTAAGTAAACTAAATAAATAACTCAGAGCACAAACACCGCGAGTACCGGGAGAGCGAGAGCGTCTGATTGCCATGACAGCACGAACCGGAATTGTAAGGCCCTGCGAGAGCAGCAGCGCGCGGCGCGCGCATCTCAGGTGCAGCGGCACGAGTCAGTTGAGAGTGAAGCGCACAACACATATTCCCAACACTCCCTCCTGTTGAAGATTTACTCTTCGTATTTTGTCTATCAAAAAGGACAACTGCTCGTCTCTCCCATTCGTAGATAAACTGTGTAGATGGTCATCATTTCCAAAATGTTGACTAGGTTGATTTCACCGCACGACTTCTTTCCGGAAAGGTCTCCAATAAGTCCGAGATCTGTAACATTACAAAATAAGTATGGACCTAGCAATAAACAAAACTTAGTTTCTAACTTGGATTCAAATCTCGTCCTGTCAAATTCACCTTTGTGAGTGGCGCGAGTCAGTGTTTCTCCAGGAATACCTGCTTTATTTTTCAAAAGCAATATCCACACGAACTCAATCACCTGTAAGTTCCCGTTCAATTTCAATACACTCTCTACCCGATTGTTAAAATTCAAACGGATAGTAATCCTGATTAATCTAGCTAGAACAGACAAGAATAATCAAGTTCATCACTTCCTGACAAATCAACATATACGGCGCCTAGGTTACATAGCACTAGTACACAAGCTCAGTCGGTCACGTAGACAGAGCTACTTTCAGTTGATCACAGAACTTCAAGCTGTAAATCAGCCATGAAATATTCAACAGAAATTTCAAGTCATTAACAATCTTTCACGTTTTTCAATATCAGATTATTACAAGAACATTTGTTGACTTCAGCCTGCTGTATTTTAAATTTAGAAATTTTGCCTGCACTGAACAGGTAATATTCTCTCGATCACCTCCCAGCTCTTTTTCACACATAATATCGAACAGATTTCTGTCCACGATATCTGTAAGGCAAGTTTTGCCTGAAAATGCCTGTATATTAAACGATATCGATATGGAAATTTAAACGATAAATAACAATAAATTAAATGATTTTAATTCATTGTAACGTGGTCCTGCAGTTGACACATTCTCTCGCATGTTTTCAATCTGAATAACGATCTGCTTTATCACCAACAGTGTCCACAAAGTTTTGATTCAGAAAATCTTTCCAGCACCCTGACAGTGTGACCAATCAAACTCAATCCATCGATTTGGATTTTCCTCTCTGCCTTTCCAGATTCAGTCTCAAAATAAACATCTCAGTAAGAGATTTTCTACCTTCCTGTTAAACTATATTTTTCACTGACTTAAAAATTAATTTTCTGGTTCAGAACTAATTTTCAAACACACACAGAACCTGCGTTAGATTTGAAACTGATCTTTCCTCCTCGATTCTCACAGTATAACTGTAATCGGTATCTAAAGCATCTTTCAACTCAATATTTCATCAAGAAAACTGTATTCACTTCCTGCCAATCTATCTATAAATTAGATAAGAATAAAAATTGCAATTACTGATATTACCAGTAAAATAGTATTCTACAGTAAACGCAAATAAATCTCTGACCTCAAAGACTCTCACAACCAACCTGATTTCATGCCCTGCCTGAACAGCAGAACTTTAAGCTCTCAACATTTATCATAAAATGATAATGTTATGCTACCTGACTTTCCTTGCAATTTTCATCTAGTCAACAATTTCTTTCACAGCCTGATTTTATTCGTAGAATTAACTTCTACATTAATGATTAATTACCAGAAAATTAAATTGAGAAATTTCACCCTGTACACAGTTTTAGTTGTCAATTAGGAAAAATTAACAAACGTATACCCGTGCTGACCACTTGACAGCACCTGGGAACTCTCGGGTAACTACGACTTGGAGTGGATTAGCCGTTAAGCCAAGCTCGTAGCAATGACGTCAACCTTGCTCATAACATCACTAGCCTGCAAATTATTATTATTGTCAATAATAATATTCATTTGAGGGCAGAAGAATCGTGTTCAACACTGGTTGTCCCTTATTAAAAGAGAGCTATCGCCATCTTGCGTGAGTGTTAGATTTTTATTCATGAGCTCATTGGTGGAGAAGTTTTTAAAATATTCGAAGTACAATTTGAGGTTAGTAACTATTGTTTTTTTTTTTCTATGCGCGCTCAGAAGAGCTAGTCTATACAAATAGCCGGATCAAAGTTTCAGTCACAATTAAATACATCGACTCAACTTTCAAATCGAAGCTGACAATCTCTTTTTTATAATTGAATATAATTATAAGCAGAAAGTAAATACGCAGATTGTTGTATACTTCATGGCATTCAAAAAATAACATTTTCCATTTGGACTAATTTTTTTAGAGTAATAAATAAAAAATACATGATTGGTTTATTATATTAATTAATGAACTATAATCAAATATTCATTGTTTTCAAAATAAAATAAAATAATAATAATAATAAGTGGTATCGCATTTGTAATATTTAAACATGGATTTTTAACGTTTCAAAAAACTAAAAAATAAGATAAATGTTGTAAATTATTTTGATTTTAAGATCAATATTTCGTTAAGAATCGATTTTTCAATAGCGGACAGCCTAATTATTGCTGTAATTTTAATATTCTAGAGTCAAAAAATATTTGAAAAACATTTATAATGAACAAAAAAGTCAATCGTAGCGCTTATATTGTAAAAAAAACACTAGTTTAGCTCATAAAATGCGTCTATTGTATGTGCTTTGGAAATAATTAAAACGCCAAATCCGTACAATATTTATTATGAGAAGTTATTTGGAAACATATAAAGAGATGATTCCACATTTTTTTAAGAAAAAAAAAAGGTCGAAACCGTTGAAAAATGCATGTGAAGATCGTAAAAAAAGTGTTTTTTGATAACTTTGAACCGCTGTAACTTGGAAGCGGAAGGTTGTATAGAGTTTCGGTTGGTCGCAAAATTTTTGTTTTTTCATGAACAAAATTTAGCAATTTTTTTATATGCACAAAAGTTGAGCCTAGAAAAATCTGCGGTCGATTGAAGATACCTAAAAATGAGCAAAAATAACAATAACTGTATTAGACTGTACTAGTATAAAAATGAACAAATCAAGTCGTCAAAATATTTTTACAAAAAATGACTTGCTCCAAACAAAATTTTGCTGCAAACTAGAGGTTTCTATCTGATTTTGATCAAAAGTTAGAATTTTTCAAAAAATACCTTAAATTTGTTCAAAATAGCTTAAAAATAGGCCATTTTTTAATTCTTGAAAAAGTCTAGCGCCAAGCAGAAATAAGATGGGGACCTCTATTTTGCGGCAAAAGTCTTCTATTGAATAGTACTTTTCCCAAAAAAAAATTTAGAAAAATCCGCAAACCTCGTGCGGGCCGATTTGCCGAAAAGTATTATTTTAACCCATATATACAGATATACTTTCAATGTTAAATGGTACTGATGACGTCACGAGTATCAATTTTTAAAAAATTATATCTCTGGTAATATTCATAGAAAAATTATGAAAAAATCTTAAAATTCATTAAAAATCGAGAACTTTCAGAAAAAAATAAAATTAGAAAGTGTGCATCTTCCCTAGAGTCAAATCATCTGAGCTGTGCCACTAAAAATGATGCACTCGAATTTCATAAATAGTTTTGAAGATTCTGATAGGTTGTTATCTTGAAATTAATGTCCTGAAATTTTTTTTAAAAATTTCAATTCTTACAAAAGTTATAAACAAATGAATTCTATGCCTCTTTTTTTTTTATTGCCATATTTTCAAGAACTTTTAATAAAAGTTCACAAAAATTTAATGGCAGTCTTAGGAATATGTACAGAACCGAACAAAAAAATAAAAAAAAAAAAAAAAATTTAACAACAAATAATCAATTTTTTAATAACCAATTAAGGTTTTTACTACTTTCTCGACTATTTCAATTTAAATTTTTTTCATAGTATTATTGTTTAAGGCCTTCTTTGGACGATCGCATTAAAAAACTTGTGCAGTCTTACTTAAGAAGATAGTCATAAATGTTTAAACATTGACGCGCGGGCGCTCGACGACTGCCGAGCCGTGCCTACAGCGCCTTGCGACGCAACCCGCAACGCATCATACTTACTTTAGAGCTTTTGTATGCCGTTTTAAATAACAATATGAATTATTTTATAAAATAAAAACCTTTATTTACGTATTGACAATTACTCTTTATTATTAATTTATAGTTTTTTTGTAAGTACTTGTATTTTAACAAATTTTGAATGACTCGAAATAATTTTACATTCTAATAAAACCTCTCGTAAAACTATTTGTCTAAAAAGCATAAATAAAATGAATCCCTTTCATTTTCATCGTTTCAATATTCGTATTGAATTATTTAGTATAACTAATTTCAATAGCATACTCATATATCATAAATCATAGCTCTAAAGTAAGTATGATGCGTTGCGGGTTGCGTCGCAAGGCGCTGTAGGCACGGCTCGGCAGCCGTCGAGCGCCCGCGCGTCAATGTTTAAACATTTATGACTTTCTTCTTAAGTAAGAATGCACAAGTTTTCTAATGCGATCGTCCAAAGAAGGCCTTAAACAATAATACTACGAAAAAAATTTTAATTGAAATAGTCGAGAAAATAGTAAAAACCTTAATTGTTTATTAAAAAATTGATTATTTGTTGTTAAATTTTTTTTTTTTTTTTTTTACTTTTTTGTTCGGTTCTGTAGATATTCCTAAGACTGCCATTAAATTTTTGTGAACTCTTATTAAAAATTCTTGAAAATATGGCAATTTAAAAAAAAAGAAGCTTAGAATTCATTTGTTTATAACTTTTGCAAAAATTAAAATTTTTTAAAAAATTTTCAGGACGTTAATTTTAAGATAACAGCCTATCAGAATCTTTCAAAATATTTATGAAATTCGAGTGCATCATTTTTAGTGGCACAGTTCAGATGATTTGACTCCTATTAAACATCGAAAGTAACCGCAAATTGAAAATTACCAATAAGCGTGGCATAAAATTTATTTTTATCAATCTTCTCCGATACTTTTTCCCGAAAGGACTCATGTTTCGTCATGGCATCCGAAATTTTTTGAAATAGCTAAAATTTTCCGTCCATATTTTGTTGTCGTTTTGTTTACAGGTGTCACTTTGTATTTGTGATTTATGTCCAGCTGCTTTAAGTTTTTACGGGGTAAGTAAGGTGCTTGAGATATATTGTTGAGATAGTCGATGCCTACTTCTTCTGCAGCCATATTTTTAAGCCTGGAACAAATTTTTTGATTAATTTAAGAAAAGTGATAAAATAATAGAGGCAAAGTGTGAAAATAATAGAGGTCGACAAATCTACTTACAAGTAGTTTCAGGAAGATGACTTTCAAAAATCCGAGAGCTCGTTTATTGGCTTTTGTTCGGCTGGTTAAGAGTAGGTGGTCAGTTAAGTCGAGGGCTGCACACTTTGTGACTGATAGAAAGACTGACTTTCGTCGTGCAATTTATAGGTATAAATTATTTAAAATTAATAATGTAAGCCCCGCTAATTCAGCATTAGCGTTTTACAAAGTCATGACAACGTGCTTTTACAATAAAGACATTTTCGCACTACTACTTTGTTAACAATGTATGGCACAGCTTCGAAAAGCTTCGAAACCTAATCCATTAGTCATATAATGTAAAAACTTTAAAAAATATTGACCATATACGTCGGATGTCTCACTTTGAAGTTGTTTAAAATTCCATCTTAAATGCTTACAATTTTTGCGCAAAGTTTTAATATGATTGGGTATAAACGGGGGTATACCATAGCTATCTAGATAATGCCCAAAACCGTATGAATCTACATGTATAGCAACCCAATGCATACCAGGCTGAGTGTGATTATCAGTGTTAAATACAAAGGCCGTCGGTTTCATCCACACCCATGGAATCCGATTCACAGGGAACACACCGATACTATGTGAGGGCATCAGCGATAACTTGTTTAGAATCTACAGGCTGTTCATTTTAAAATATTACAGGTGAACTTAAACGGAAATCGTTATTCAAGCTTTGAGATTTAGACAGCAAATGTGCTTTAATTCGGTAGACGTTATTTAAAGCACAAGCAAATTTTAAATAATTATTTTTTACAGCGTGATTTATACAATACTTGTCGCTCCACGGTAGATTATTAAATGACAGACAGTTTGTATCGTACTCTAAATTAATAACTTCTCTAGTAGTCATTTTGTGAAACATTAACCACTTTTCTTTACCCACAACATAAGTTTTATCGACATTTTAAAAATATCGCTGAGCGTACGATTGAGCGTTATCAAAGTCACACTCCCTTCTAAATAATCTATGTCGTGCTGATTTCTTGTCAGCCAATTATTCTCTTTACGAATTTCACACGGTAGCGAATCTACTCGATGCACGGCGCTAACAATTCAATGCGCAACAAATTCATTTTTTTCAGATAACAAAGCTATTTCTTTAAGTACCAACTTGTTATTTTTATCTTTGAAAAATTGAACATCTCTTTGTAGTACTCAATTTCTTTAACTAACTTATTTTTTAACGAGACTAACTTTATATACTTAAAAAGCGACATCTAGTGATTCAGCCGGTAAAATCTAGAAGCACCTGCCCCGACGCGTCAATTTCTAAAATATTTTCATATTCTGAATAAACTATACAATTTACTATTTCGGTCAGAGGATCGTCAAATCCAACATCTATTCTACCGCTACCGTGTTTAATTAAATTCCAATGAGTGCACTCGTTTGCAGATAAGTCAGGTGTTAAATCGAAAACAAAAAGGCAGTAGCCATCAGGGTAAGACTCGCGAGGTATGTCATTACCTTCGTTAAGAAAATGAACACCAGTACCCGAAAATAGAGAGTGATAACAATCTATATACGCACCGTTTATTTTTTCAATCAGGCTGCAAAGGCTTCGACGGTACCTGTACACCGTCAACATACAGACATAGAAAATTAATGTTAAAATTTTTAAAGTTAAAGGGATTAAGGCGACGATCACCGTTGAAAGCTTTATTATTAAAAAAATCTAAAATTATTCTTTCTGGAAGTTGCCCTAAAATGACGTTACCTAAGGTTTCACCGTGAATACCGCTGTGTATCGTTATAGATTTTGTTTCTACGCGCGTAAGGGGATACTTACTAGTTGACTTTGAAAGGGCTCTAGCATGAGCTAACAAAACACTAGGACTGATTTTTCCACGGTGCACTAATAAAAACGCTTCTTCGATATGAACAGAGTAGCATCCTACAGGATCCATAAGACTAAAAGCATCTCTCGATTTTACCAAGCAAACTCTCACTTCGACGCCATGTATTAATAATTTTTCCTAATTGAAGATATCTTCGTGTAAATGGCCAATTAGATCCACAGATTTTTTGTAGTTGAAAAGTTTTCTACGAGCTTCGTGGCAACTGTTTGCTGTTCCTAGTTCATCAATATTTTTAGCTGTATCGTCGTACCAAAGAACGCTTGTCAAATGAGATTTTTTGGCAGCAGGGCCGTAGTTGAGTAAAGTTTCTATGTACGCTCTATAAGCGTAAGCATGATTGGGTGGCGAAACAGCTTTTTGATTGAAAAAGACATCCACTTGGTTAAACAGGGAGTGCATAAAATTGTTAACAGGTCCAACTTTTTTTGTTTCTTCTTCTGAAGATTCTTTTGGACCTTTAAAAGCTACTCCCAAACTCAACCGTCAGTTTTCACAAATCAGATTTCACGACAGGCACTTTTCACGACAAACCATTTTCACGACAGACGCTTTTCACGACAGGTACTTCTCACGAAAACAGTATTCACGAACAGCTTTACTCATGAATAAAAAAATTAAATTAATGCAGAAAGAAAGTATTAAAGAATTGTTTACAATAATGTTTATTGTATAAAATTGTATAAAATTTATAAAAAGTACGGTTATAAAATAATGTTGCTGCCAATCAGCTCTAAAAAGTCAAGCTCTTTACGTTCTCTTTTGTAATTTTCGTATTGTAAAGTAATATTTCGAATTTTTTGTTGGAAATCCATCCATTTTTTTTTCGGCGCAGCTTTGATTTTTCGACCAAGACACAATTCCGTCACTCCGATTTCAGTGTCCGCCTGTTCCTTTTGGATTTCAGAAAGTAGTGAAAAAAAGTCCGGGTGATTCTTGCCGACCATAAGCCTGAATCTATTATGCCAGCCCTCACTGACGTTATTCGTTTTATGGTCGTCAGTGAGAGCCGCATCTCTTTGATTCCACAGTCTCGGAGGATACGTTGCAGCAACAGCAGCCCTCCTGCCTCGTGCAGCTTTACCAATTTATGTAGATTCAAAGTATTCCAGCACGGGTTGAAGACAATCAGTTGCGAATTGGCTCAACTTTCGGAAAACTTTGAGAACATCATCAATGGGCACATACGCCAATGCAAGAATCATATGCACTTGAGTTCCTACTGTATCATCATTCTGATCTTGGTAAGCAGTTTGCAGGTGTTCTTGCTGTACTCTTCGGTACATGGACTGCCCCAAGTGAAAGAAGCAGCACCTTAGTGTACAATTTTCGAAGACCTCGAAGCCAGCGCCGATGATGCCCAGTTCAAAGTCCGTCATGAGCCTTGTTGGCCTGCACCCGACCAGATGGTACTCTTCAGCCCCGGCTGTTACCGCACGCAGTACTAGCGAATATTGTTTTTTTTCTTTTGATGTTAGAAGGGCGTAAACCAAGGGCAGTGCTGCGTATACGTTGTTTCTTTTCACGATGCCCAAAATACTAAAAAGCTGAGTGAACAGCACCGGACTGACCTAAGGAAGAAACGTAAACATTAAAAATAATGTTAAGCCATGTTAAATTAGAAAAACCAAGGTAATTACTTTAAAAGTCCCGTCCAAGAACCAAGTACCACTGTCCTTAAGCAATTATAGGTTACGTCTTGTCGCAAAAACCAAAACTCTACCGGGCATGATCGTATCTTTCGAATCGTAAACAAGAAATTTATCACTAGTAATAGTATTTTTGTATTTATCTGGAAGGTCCGGAACATCCGTAAAAGTTTTCGGGTTCGGAGACAAACTACGACGTTTTGCCGTTCAAACTGATCGCTTCAAGTTCTCACGTTCGGGAAATCGAGAGATAACACGTTGAGGCAAATTTATGATCTCATCCTGCACTATCCTACTAGGAGGTCGTTCTGGGTGCAGCTCACCCGCCTGTTGTACTCTGTACTTTGTAATTTCAGCCTTACATTCGTCAGGATCCGGTGGATGATCATGCCCGCTTTGCAGAGGACCCTTAAAAATTGTCGGAGCAATATCATCCATTGCCAGAGATGTGTTTGCTCGAGCACGGCACTCCTTTTTTCGAAGTCTCTGGCAGTCCCAATATGTTTTGTCATTACGGTCTCCCGAACGAGTGTATAAGAAGCCGTCCATAATTAATTTACTGCCAATAAGGACGACGTCAGAGTGTTGACTCATTTAAAAAAAAAAACGGGTAGTACAAATTAAAATAAAAGGAAGTAAAAATTTATTAAAAAGTTGGCTATAAAAAAGTTTGGTAAAGGTTATGATAATGTAAACATTCGATGACCGATCGAAACGTTCAAAATTTCAAAATAATTTTTCGTGAAAGTGGTTGTTCGTGAATTTAGATTCGTGAAAAATGCCATCGTGAAAAGTGTCTGTCGTGAAAAGTGTCTGTCGTGAAAAGTGCCTGTCGTGAAAAGTGCCTGTCGTTAAATCTGATTCGTGAAAACCATCGGGTACCAGATATTCGTCTCCTGTACCAGTGATAACAAACTCTATAGGTGAATCGTCAGTGAGCGAAGATATTGGTTTATATTGAACATACTTTGAACTTTCGATAGCTGTTAAGGTTGGAGGAATAGCGAATAACAAAAGCTCCGATTTTAAACACTCGCACGGTTGAGTATGTAGAAACGCCATTTTGCTGATAAATCAAAAATATCTCTTGCACTTCTTTTCAAAATTTTTTTCTTTGTTTTCTTTTATTTATTATTGTTATTATTTTTTGTACTTCTCTTAAGTACTTTTTTTTTAATTTTTGATTTTCTCTTGCGCTTGCAAACAGTCTCAGAAACTGCAAAGCGCTCATGCCGCGAGGCTTTTATAACCTGATCCTTCCATCATCATTGCATCCAATGTATCTTTGGCTTTACGCTTCAAGTTCATTCCAGACTCACATATGCGATTGCGCAGTGACTCTTTTACCGGAGTATTTTGAGTCACGCCGGTCACAACGTTCATACCAGCACGAAAAGCTTCTTTGCCAACGGCTCGAGCACCACTCGATAGTAAAGGTAGAACTCGTCGAAAGATGCCCGCAAGAAAAGATCCTATGCCCCCATGACCTCTTTGATAACGAGTTCCGATAAAAATATGACCAACACCTTTTCCTTTACGCATGAAATGTAGTGTCACTGCCAACGTACCAAAATCAAATGGTATTGGTTCACCGTGTTCATCTCTTATATCAATTTCGATTGTCTCAAAAGAATTAAATAGTAGATCTAAATACATAGGTGGGGAGAAACTTTTGATTCAAAGACCCCCGTAAGTGTATTCATCGGTACCCAGCGAGACAACGCGTAGCAATCGAGTTTGCACGTCACCGGTAAAATACGGCTCACAAATGTCTGTGTAAACCATCAACATCGATGGTAGACAATTTGAAAGATTAGCAGGACGAATTCCAACAATTGCCTCGTTTGATTCAAATATATTAATACTGTTGACGTCCAAGCCAAGAATAGTTTTGATTCGCACAGAGAGATTGACTTTATGCTTGAAAGCTGCAAACTCTGCTTCAGTGCAGAGACGTTTAACAGATACATAATCACCGCGTTCAATGCCAAACTCTTGATGATTTTTTGTACAAGCCAAATTATTGAGTTCGTGAATAAAAGTTTTTATATCTTTATAAACGCCTGGCGATACAGTTGAAGTTGAAGACATAGTTTCTAGATCTTGTTCACTGGTGTCGGAGGTTAAATTAGTTTGTAACGGGGTATTTCTTGAGAAAGGGGCCTCCCTTAAATAATTAAGAGAGTTTCCCGGGCCCTCCCGTTACAAGGAAATTCTTTCCAAAAATAATTCGGGAAAACACTCCTTAATCTGGGGTCAGGGTTTCCACGGAGAGAAAACCTCCGGGAATGGTTGGTGAGCTAGAGAGAGAAGAAATAAATTATTACAATTTTAGTTGAATTTCATTTATTCTTGTCTACCAAGAAATCATTGTCTATATTTACAAACAAAATTTAATTTGAGAACAAAGGAATAAAATCGAGAATTTTGTCTACTAAATGGCGGGATGCCACGTAAAGGAAAATCGCAATTTTTTATTGTTCAAGTGTACGCGAATAAATTTTTATTTATAAAAACAGCAACCAAAAAAAAAACAACTAAAAAAAAGAACATGCTTTTTCAACTTTCCATTAAATAATATAGAAAACCTTACTTTTACCCAAAATTCCTATTTCCAAAATGGCCACTTCAAATACTCTCTCTTTTTTTTTTTTTTGCTTTCCAACTCTCAATGTGCAGTGGATTAACCTGCACAGTTTTTTTTTTTTATTATCTGGTTTTTATTATCAACCTAGCTGTAAATAAAAAAAAAATGTCTACAACTCAAAAAAAAGAAAAACTCTTAAAACAAGTCTACGGAAAGAAGAACTTAGAAATTTTTAAATCACACTCTCGAAAACACTACCTCACACTGTGGCTACTGAGAACAGAGTGACGCTCCCCTCCAAACACTCTCCGCCAATCAACACAAATTAATCTAATTAAGCCTCATTCATACTCGAGGAATAGTCATATGTCCACCAATCAGACACATTCACGCAACAACACCCAATCACGCTCCCGTCTACAATCTTCCGGTGGCGATCGCCACGCCACCTAGAGTACGCGCGAAAATCCGAAGTAAAGAATAAGAATAATGCACACGAGGCACTCACCGCGTTAACCTATTCCTCGCGCACATACTCTCTCTCTCGCTCTCCCCCATACGCACACATTGTTCGCGCAACGTACACAATAAAAAAAAAAAATAAAATCTCACTCACGCCCGTGTCTACTGTGGTGAGCGTGCGCGCACGCGCTTGGCGACGCAGTTGCGTCGTCTGCCGACACGCGCCGCGCACCTCCTCCGTCGCCGAAAACTCCCCAACGGAGAATCGGAACCCGTGTGTGGTGTATGTGTGTGTACGAGCACGCCCTGAGCCGGGAGAGCCTTCCCGGGTGGTGAACATGTGTGTGTGTGTATGTGTCGTGCGCGCGCCGTGTGCTCGTGTTGCTACAGCAGTGTTCGGCCGACGGCGACCGTCGCCACGTGGTCGGCTTCTGCTGCGCGAGAAAGTGGCATGGTTATCACCTGGGAAAGTAAATAAACAAATTAATTACTTCACGGTTTCCCAGGTGACCTGACACTGCCAGGTAAGAAAAATAATTTACGAGGGATTCACTCCCTCGCAACTCCCCCTTGCCAAGCCGAAACATACCCGTTATGTTTCGCCTTACAAAACACCTGGCAATGTCCAGTCACCTCTGGAAACCACAAAGAACAAGATTGGTGGTATACTCACTGCTCAGTCTACCCAATTTTCCTCGCAATGGTCTAATCGTCTACAGTTCGTCAGTCTACAAATTGTCTACAAAAAGAAAATACAACAAAAAAAAAAATACCGAAACAACAACAAAAAAAAAAAATAAAAAAAAAATAATAATAATAATATAAGTCTACAAGAAAAAAAAATTTTTATTCGAGTCGCCGACGCTTCAGCCGCTCGTTCTCCCGCCATACCTGACGAATAACCTCGGGTCTGACATCGTCCGGGAGCCGTTGAGCCATGAGCAAGATTTTCATGGCACTTAATACTCTTGTCTCCACCGGATTCATCGGCTCCAGGCGATGCCAGATCGAAGCGTCGACCAGGTTGGCCGGAGAAGGAGCGACCGGAACCTCGACGACTTCCGCAAGCTCGTCCCCATTGCCGTCCCGGGCGCGTTTCCCCGAAACCGTTCCGCCCACCGCTGGTCCCGAACCCGGCGCGGCCCCCCGGGAACAACCCAGGCCGCAGAGTCCGGCGTGTCCCACATAGTCCTTCTTTTGGCTTGTGACATGGCCGCAAACTGATCGACGGGGAGGACCGCCCTCGCTTCGTCGCGGTCCCGATTATGCAGGCGTAATCGGTACGCCGAACTACAGCGAGGGCACTCCTCCACTCGAACACCCCTGCGACCGCAGTTAACGCAGAAGGGCCTAACCAGGTAACGGGGACAGCAGCGGGTTTCATGGCTCAGGGACCAGCAACCAAAACAACAATTGGGGGGTGGATCTATGTGGGGGTCTTTGGCTATGACAGCTAGACCCCCAAACAGTCGACCCTCGAGCTTGGCTGGAATGCCTCTATTGTACAGCGGGAGGCACCCATTGGGGGTCGGGTCGTCGACGTCCCTCCAAGGGGGAGCCCTGGTCACCCCCGCGGTCTCCATGGCCGTCGAAGCTGACACGGAGGTCGCGGGAGCGACCGGACTCGAACCCCGGAGGGTACGCTTGACGGCCCCTTGCCCAACGGAAACCCGGGTCGGTCCGTCCGTATTCGTCGTGGTCATCGGGGTCTGGTCTACAACGGGTAGAGTGACTGGGGAAAGAGGGCGAGGTGAAGAACGGCGAGGAGAAGGGTTGGAACCCCCCGAGACGTAGTCGTCCAGGGTAAATTGTCGTCGGGGGTTGTTCTTCTTCTTCTTCTTCTTCTTCTTCTTCTTCCTTCGCGGTGCCGTCTCTTCCCTCTCCCTTTGTGCTTCCTCCCTCAGATCGTCCTCGTAGCCGGCTGGATAAATGTTTAGAGCTGCGTAGGCCACCGGGACTCCGACGACCACCGTAGTCGAGACGAGCGGCTGGTCTCGGATATCCTCCCACGGGATGGGCGACCCACTGGCAAGGTTGGAGGGGGGGGGGGCTCCTCTATGAATTCCGTGGCCTCTCCCCCATCCGGCAAGATCCGGCCCGCGTTCCGCCGCTCGTAGGCCCTAAGTTCTTCCTCGGCAGCGCGGCTCTCGGCCACCGGGTCGAATCCCGCCTCAGACTCGGTGACCACCTCGTCGATGACACGCCATGGTCCCTCACTCTCCTCCTGCAAGAGGAGGACTTCCACCCCATGCAGGACCTCATTAAAGGAGGGAGTCTCCCAGTTCTCGTCCAGGGAGAGGCGGCCAAGGTCTGCCGGCAGGTCACTCGGCGGGGCGATCACTACCTGCTCCGGGATTTCTTCGCCCTCGGGGGCTTATCGTTGCTCCGACGGCAAGGAAGCCGCACATTCTTCGGCCACGAGCTCATCCAACATGTCGTGGAAGTGATCCTCCACGAACATGTCGGTGAGTTGCTCGGGCCAGTCGTTCGCCGTGTCTACCATTCCTGCCATCCTGTGAACAAATTTCATAACAAACACAATAAGAATACGTCTACAATTCATTTCGATCCTCACCTTCCCCGGACTACACAGGGCAGCACAGTCTACTACATTACAAACTTTACGTTGACCTGCTATCCCTAACCTAAAAATAAAATAAACAAACATAATACCCAGACGACACAATGTTAGTCTACATATACCTGAAAGGAAAAAGAAAACATAAGTATACTTGCGACTCGCAGTATCCATGGGAATTTGAAAATACGCCTGTCCTAAGTCTATCCTACATATATACCTGCATTTCCGCAACTTGTCTAACACCGTGTCTGCACTGGGTAAGGCATACGCGTCCTTGCGAGATACCTTATTTACATCTCTGCAGTCGATGCAAAACCTGCTATCTCCATCGCCTTTCTGAGGCAAAGTTTCCTTGGCTAGGTCTTCTATCAGTCCTTCCTCTCCTGGTGTTTCCTTCACCACTGCACATTCTGCCATTAAGGTTACACCGTACTTTCCATCGGCCCTCGTGAACTGGTGCCGTATGCCACTTGAACCACTTTTCCACGAGCCATCCGCATAGTTACAACAAATTCCGAACGCCTGGATGAAATCTTACCCCAGGATTATATCATTAGAAATGCCTTTCACCGCTCTGGGCGAAATCTTCTCTACCCGTCCATCTATATTGATATTTAGGTCTAGTTGACCTAAGACCGTCAGATAGTCATTACCTACTTGTTTGAGACTTGTAGCGCAAGGTTTTATTTTCGCTTGAAAATGCTCGGCTACTGACTCCGCCACAATGGACACCGTGGCACCAGTGTCGTGTAATGCTTTCCCATCCAACAAGACCTTAAAGAAAAACCTGTTATCTCTCACCAAACCACTTATTTCATCGTCTACTTTCTCAACTGGGCTTCGCACAATTCCACCCCCCCCCCCTTGACGTGAACTAGTCTGAAAACCTTCAGCTTGTTCACTCACACTTCCAGTAGGGGCTTTGTAAAACCTTCGATTCGGAGACCAGTCGATTTGTTCCACAAATTTCTGCATTTCAACATTTATCTGTGTTAGTTGCTCATCACTTATATTATCCCCACTTGCCAACCTTTCAATCAATCGTCCTATCTCTTCCTCATTAACCTCTAAATCACCTTCCTTCCCCGTTTCCACATTTTCCACCTCATCCTTTTGTCTACACTCAACGCCGATTTCACCACTAATTTCACCAGCTTTTTCACCTGTAGTTACTTTTGTCTTGTCTACTTTGTCGCTAATACTTTCGTTTACCTCCTTGTAAACGATTTCTGTAGGATTTTCACAAAACTTTTCACTTGTAGTTACTCCTGACCTCGTTACTCTACTGCTAATACTCATGTCCACACCCTTGTCTACATTTTCTTTGGCATTTTCACAGGTCCTTTCACTTTCGGCTACTCCTGCTTCTGCTACTTTATTACCATGATTACTTTCTGCCTGCGTTGGTGTTATTTCTTCCTCACTCCATTTTATCCCACTCTTACTCTTAGGAATTGCTCCTGTTCTCCTGGCCTTAAAATCATTCCCCACTTTCCACACATCCCATTTTTCACTCTCCTCACTCTCACTCTCGTCTCCCTAAACTCCTTTACTTCCTCTTTTTCCTCCTCACCCGTCCAATCTTCCTCCCACATTTCTTCCACCTGTTGTTCCACGTCCACTTCCTTCTCTCCGTCTACTTCATTACTGTTGTCTATTGCTGTTGTGGCCCCTGATTGTTGTTTGGGAGTGTTGGGCCACCCGAAGCTCCCGCCTTGGCGTTTCCCATCAAGGCTAACAACTTTGAGCAATTTCCACAGTTTCTCACTGTAACACCCTTTGCACCACAACCTTGACAACTTGTTGCCTGGGCATTCAATGGGCAACTATTCGCAAAATGTCCAGTCTGTCTGCATTTATAGCAGCATAGATCTGAGCATTCCCAAATCCGATGACCAGGTCTACCACAACTACGACAGTTGCCCATTGGTCTACCTTCACTTTGAGTTTGTTGTTGTCGTGATTGTTGTTGTGGAGTTTGTCTATTTTTTCGTTCTAATTGTTGTCTAGCTTGCTGGGGTTGTTGGTCTAGTTGTTGTTGTATTTGTGGACGTGATTGATGTTGTGAATTTTGTTGTGTTTGTATTTGAGGACCTAGTTGTGGTGGCCTCATTTGTTTATTGACGTTTTCTTGGTTATACTGGTTGTTCTGCCAGCCATTTTGGTTGTTTCCGTTGTTTTGTCTATTTTTCCAGTCTGGTTGATTACCTAACTGGTTACTTTGCACCTGAATACTTGCTACTTCAATTCCCTGTCCTTGGACTGTCTACGTTTTTGTTCTTTTTGTTTTTCTTTTTCGCTTTCTTTTCCTCCCCACTAACCATCGCAACTTCATTTACTGCAACCACTTTACTTTTCGTGTTCGTAAATGCTGCTATAGGTATCCGGCATTTGTCTTTGGTTGGTGGTCCTACAAATCTGTTACAATCCTCCTTCTGTCTTTCGTATTTTCTTCCGTAGTGCTCCAAATCGTCTACCGTGTCTACTCTTTTATTATCCAAGTACCACTTGTATTCAGGCTGCAACCCTCTTCTTATTATCTCTATTTGTTCGTCTTCTTCCAGAGGATGCTTTAAATATTTAAATAGGACTCCCAGACAAGTGATGTAATTTGAGATCGTTTCTCCTTTGCCTTGAGTCCTATTCCTTATTTCATCCATAACCTCATACTGTGAGTATTGGCCAATAAAGTTCCTCTGGAACGACTTTTTAAACTCATGCCACGTTTCAATCTTCAAAATCGCCGTATCGTACCACCTTAACGCACGATCTTCCATTACACTCGCTACTGCGTTTATTATTTGAGAGTCCGACATGTTGCTATTCCGTCTACACCTGTCTAGCTTGTTCAGGAATTGTTCTGGGTTTTCTTTTCCCTCATCTCCTGAGAATTTTAAATTCCAATCTTTTAAGATTCTCACACAATTGATATTGCCAGACTGTGTATACCCGTGTCTACGATGTCTTACTGGTGATCGGCTGTCTGATGATGAAATACTGCGATTTCGTCTTGACATGTCTATACTCTCTCGAACTGGATCTACTACGATAATTTCGTCTACGTCTACTATGTTCTCTATCACATCTATGGCCTTGGATCCACGACCCATGACGACGTTCCTCCGATGAAGAAAACGATCGGTGTCGATGGCCTCGTAGTCTACTATTGACTCTTCTATGACTTCTTTCTCGTGACGATGAATCCCTTCTCTTACGAGACGGGAATCCGTGACGATTGTGTCGAGTTATGGAAGTTCGTAGTTTACTACCATGTGAATGTCCATGATGTAGTTCTTTGGACCTCGATCTTTGATCTCTTCTTTCTAGATAACTGTGATCGAGTTCCCGAGATTTAATGTTGACATGACGTCTTTCCCGTGATGTAGATTGATATCTCTTATGACCAGGTGTAGATTTGTAGTGGTTCTCCCTAGAGGAGGATCTATAACGTTCTTCACGACGACGAGATGACTCATTCTTTTTACTGTAATGAACCTTATTACTCCTACGCTGTCTAGTTATCTCATCATCGTTTGTATCGCTACCACTACCTGTGTATTGTCTGTTTTGTTTTCTTTCATTGTCCAGTTTTTTCATTACTTCCTGTCTTCCTTCTACTTTCCCATTTCTAGAACTTCTCTTTATCAACCATTTCCTTGTTAGTTCTATCCTACTATCACCCGAATCTCCACTCTCATAATTCTCTTCTCTTTTTCGGTCCATTGATCTTTCTATATGTCTACTCGTGTCTACTTCTTGTTTTCTCAGACGTAAGTCTCATTGACTGTTTTCTTTCCCCTGCCGAGTGAACCCCATGTAAAGGAGACATCAACAAGTTTTCCATTTCCAGAGGTGGTTGAATTATGGTTTTTCTCAAACCCGTCTCACTTATTTTTTTGCTTGTGCCATCGTTCTCTGGATTTGAATAACTTGTCTTTGATTCTTGTTCTTCATTGTTAGGTGTCTCATTCACTACTGACTGTTCCTGTGTCCTCACTACATACATTTTCCTTTCTTTCTTTCCTTTCACTGTCTACAATTAATCTTGAATCTGAGAAACAATAAAAAAAATATTTTATGTCTACACTCAATCTTGAACCTGAAAAGAGAAAAAAAAAAAAAAATTCACTGTCTACTATACTCTTGAACTCGAAAGAAAATTTCACTGTTTAACCTACTCTTGAACCTGAAAAGAAATTGTCACTATTTTTAATTCTCTTCAACCACAAAAAAAAATTTCACTGTCTACACTACTCTTGAACCTGAAAATAAATTTTCACTGACTCTAATTTTCTTTATTCACGAAAAAAAAAAAAATTCTGTCTACAATGTTCTTGAACCTAAAAGAAAATTTTCACTGACTCTAATTTTCTTTATTCATAAAAAAAAAATTTTTTGTCTACAATGTTCTTGAACCTAAAAGAAAATTTTCACTGACTCTAATTTTCTTTATTCATAAAAAAAAATTTTCTGTCTACAATGTTCTTGAACCTGAAAGAAAATTTTCACTGACTCTAATTTTCTTTATTCACCAAAAAAAAATTTTACTGTCTACAATGTTCTTGAACCTTTGCTTTTCAGTAGCTGTTATTTTTATTTTATAAACTCTTCTCTCTTGTACTACAAATATATCTTCCTAAAACCTGGTAAAATCCAAAAAATAAAATAAAAATTTCAGTTGGACATTAGCCAACAATTAAATTTTAATATTGGTTGGACACTAGCCAACAATTGAATATCATATTTGCCACAGATATTCCCAAATATCCCCAAATATCCTTCACCAATTGTTAATTTCCATAAATCCACACTAAGTTCAACCATCAAAGTTCAACCTTTCGAAATTTTCCTATGTACCACCCTGGAAAATTCTACTAAGTTCAGCTGCCGCGAAAGAACAAAAAATTCTAACTTCTATCACCGAAAAATTTTCTAAGTCCAACTTTTCGAAATTTTTCAATGTTCCACCTATGAAAAATTCTACTAAGTCCAACTTCCGCGAAAGAAAAAAAAATTCTACTTTCTATCACCGAAAAATTTTCTAAGTCCAACTTTTCGAAATTTTTTCAATGTTCCACCTATGAAAAATTCTATTAAGTCCAATTGCTAAAAAAAAAATTCTAAGTTCTCTCGCCGAAAATTTTTTCTAAGTTCAACCCTTTCGAAATTATTCTAAGTCCCTAACCTGTCTACAAAAATTTTCTAAGTCCCTAGCCTGTCTACAAAATTTCCTAAGTCCCTTTGTTCTCGGAAAAAAAAAAACAAAAAACCCTTAGTCAAATTAAAACCAAATAAAAAAAAAATGCAATAACCGAAAAAAAAAATAAAATATTTCCTCTCTCCTCACCAACTCTCCGTGGATTAATTTAAAAAAAAAATTTAACAAAAAAATTATGTTCGGGCGCCATTTGTAACGGGGTATTTCTTGAGAAAGGGGCCTCCCTTAGATAATTAAGAGAGTTTCCCGGGCCCTCCAATTACAAGGAAATTCTTTCCAAAAATAATTCGGGGAAACACTCCTTAATCTGGGGTCAGGGTTTCCACGGAGAGAAAACCTCCGGGAATGGTTGGTGAGCTAGAGAGAGAAGAAATAAATTATTACAATTTTAGTTAAATTTCATTTATTCTTGTCTACCGAGAAATCATTGTCTACATTTACAAACAAAATTTAATTTGAGAACAAAGGAATAAAATTGAGAATTTTGTCTACAAAATAGCGGGATGCCACGTAAAGGAAAATCGCAATTTTTTATTGTTCAAGTGTACGCGAATAAATTTTTATTTATAAAAACAGCAACCAAAAAAAAACAACTAAAAAAAAGAACATTCTTTTTCAACTTTCCATTAAATAATATAGAAAATCTTACTTTTACCCAAAATTCCTATTTCCAAAATGGCCACTTCAAATACTCTCTCTTTTTTTTTTATATGCTTTCCAACTCTCAATGTGCAGTGGATTAACCCAAGTTTTTTTTTTTTTTTATTATCTGGTATCAGCCTAGCTGTAAATAAAAAAAAAATGTCTACCACTCAAAAAAAAAAGAAAAACTCTTAAAACAAGTCTACGGAAAGAAGAACTTAGAAATTTTTAAATCACACTCTCGAAAACACTACCTCACACTGTGGCTACTGAGAACAGAGTGACGCTCCCCTCCAAACACTCTCCGCCAATCAACACAAATTAATCTAATTAAGCCTCATTCATACTCGAGGAATAGTCATATGTCCACCAATCAGACACATTCACGCAACAACACCCAATCACGCTCCCGTCTACAATCTTCCGGTGGCGATCGCCACGCCACCTAGAGTACGCGCGAAAATCCGAAGTAAAGAATAAATAATGCACACGAGGACCATACTCTCTCTCTCGCTCTCCCCCATACGCACACATTGTTCGCGCAACGTACACAATAAAAAAAAAAAATAAAATCTCACTCACGCCCGTGTCTACTGTGGTGAGCGTGCGCGCACGCGCTTGGCGACGCAGTTGCGTCGTCTGCCGACACGCGCCGCGCACCTCCTCCGTCGCCGAAAACTCCCCAACGGAGAATCGGAACCCGTGTGTGGTGTATGTGTGTGTACGAGCGCGCCCTGAGCCGGGAGAGCCTTCCCGGGTGGTGAACATGTGTGTGTGTGTATGTGTCGTGCGCGCGCCGTGTGCTCGTGTTGCTACAGCAGTGTTCGGCCGACGGCGACCGTCGCCACGTGGTCGGCTTCTGCTGCGCGAGAAAGTTGCATGGTTATCACCTGGGAAAGTAAACAAACAAATTAATTACTTCACGGTTTCCCAGGTGACCTGACACTGCCAGGTAAGAAAAATAATTTACGAGGGATTCACTCCCTTGCAAGTTTCATAAGCAGCGGTCAAAGCCTGTGTTTTTTCTGCGTCGAGTAACAAGTAATCTATCGTCGGTTTCTTTCGATATCATATTACAGAAATTAATCTCTCTTCGCGCTCAAGTGGAATGTTTTGAAAGGTCAATGGAATCCTTATCTCTTTTAAAGCAACTGCCCAGGTGCCTTGTAAGCGTATCTGCTGAGGTAGCTGCGTGACGAAGCGAGTTGAAGTATTGTCAGGGTAATAATGCATGCTAGTGTTACTGGGAAGAACAATATAAAATTGATCCTTCATTTTAGATTTTTCAATTGACTTGCTTCGACCCAAGAGCAAAATAGTTCTGGATAACCGCGCCACCGAACAAAATATGCTTTCCAGCGACCACTGTCTCTAGTTTTCAAAATTTTTTCGACGTCAGAAAAAACCTTTTTTAAATCTTTTTTTACGCGGCTTAGCTCTTCCTCGTAGAAAAATCCATCGATTTCTTCATCGTCGAAGTCTTTTAGGTGATAAGCAGGAGGATAACTAGTCGAGGATATTCGAGAAATCTTGAATAACTCCAAGGTCCAACCACTCTCGTAAACTTTCGCAAAAACGTTTCGAGCTCGACTGACCCGCACCAGGTCGTTCACGTTACATTTAGGAATTCTGACGATGGGGCGTTCGTAACGATGCTTGATGTTTCTACGAGCTTCAGCAGCGTTATCAATGGTAATGGACGCTGGTGTCATTTTTGTAGCTGTGTGTTTAGTATGATTGTAAGCTTCTACAATGTTAGACAAAACATCTAAATATCGATGCGTGTTTTTATGCGTTAAATATCTGTAAATTCGCTCTTTTATCGGTCTTATAAATCTCTCTACGATCGCGGCTTTAACATCGGGACTACGGACAACGCGATAAAATATATTTTTGTTTTTCAGGTAAAGTTGAAACTCGCGATTTACAAACTCTTTACCTTTGTCGAATTGCATGGAAACGCGAACTCTGTTGATAGACTTTTTAAATATATTATCGAAAGCAAGAATTACGCTTTTTGCAGATTTCTCTTTTATCAGCTCAACCCATGAATACTTACTCACAACATCTATAACGGTAAGAAGATAAGCGTAATTATTGTTGTAAGATTTTAGGGACCTCATGTCCATCAAATCAATTTCCCATACATCATCCATGTTACGCACGTTGTAATGGCGTCGAGGAAACCGTCTTCTCACCTGCTTATGTAAGTTATAGGTATCTTGACCTTCTAGCCAACTTAAAACTTTCGGTTTATTTCATTGCTTTCGTGTAGAGTGTAAAAGATTGTTTGCGCCCGCGTATGCCGTGTTGCAAGGTAGGCCGTAATACAAGCTTTGCAGTCGTCCATGCATTTTTTTATCACTCTTTTTATTCTTCTTCTTCTTCTTCTTCTTCTGCAAATATTGGCAGTTTACTGACTTTGTCTTCTTCTTGTCCTTCCTTTTGATAGCTTTTTTAATTCGATTGAAAATTTTTTCAAATGTAATCTTGCTGACCATGCAGCAGGCTGTCATCATTGCAATTGTTCTTTCATCGGGAGGAGTCTCACCGACTAACAAACGAGAAAACGCTTTTTCGGCACGCACGCGATCAGCTTGACGGTGGTTGGCCTTTTTATCAGCGTATGCTATATCCTGTTCACGACACGCTTCGTCTAGAGGATTGCTGCCTACGTCACCACGATTCAAACGCTCGGACAATTTTGTACCTGGAGCGCAAAACTTATAACCTGGTACATGCATTTCAGAAGGCATCAGGTCTATGATAGCATCCAAAGTACTTTTTTCTTCCTCTTTTCTCTCAGCGAGAGTAGCGTTTTCTACAGAATTATTTAATGTTTGTTTCTTAGGAGTTGTGGTAGCGATTGAATTTTTTTCCAAGGCCTTTTTAGCGTTTCTCTTTTACTTTCTCGACAAACTTTTTTCAAAATTGTCACTTTTTTCGAAAGCACTACTTCGGTCTTCGGTAATATCAGCTGAGAAAATCAAATGAGGTCTTCCTCCCCCCCCCCCCCCCCCCCTGAGTTGTAGCCGTGAGCCAAAATATCCGAGGAAGGAGAAGAAGTAGCACTAGATGACTGATTATGAGTACTGGAAACGATTTGCTCCCACAGTTGATTATTTCCGATAAACTCGCGTGGTGTGTTCGCCTCTCGAAGAGCAGCAGCAAACTGTTTACGACCTGTAGGTGGAGCGCGTTTTCTGTGTCTCAGAGCATCGCCAACCAAGTCAATGATATTAGCCCCCGCCACCGAATTCCCGTTTATAGTTACAGCACTGTGCGGGGACCATGTAACGTTACCGGACCGTTTCAAATGACGCACAAGATTAGTAGCAGCGATTTTAAAAGTCTTGGGTACTCCTGCGATGATGAAGCTGTCTTCCAAAAAAGTTTTTCTTTTTTTCTCTTCATTTTCATCGGTCGAGCGATCTTGAGCTAAATTATCAGGGGCCGAGACAATTTTTTTTTCCGTCTTATCGTTAAAAAAAAGAAATCTCTGCAATGCACGACTGTAATCGAGCCACTTTTCCCGATCGTCTTTTCCTCTTTCAGCTGAGTTTGAAATATTGTTCATATGGGCGTCAAGCCTTTCACTTGGTGTGCCAGGAGTCTGGACTGTTTTGAGGAGACCATCTTTGCCTACCAGCTGTTGTATTCGCTGAAGACTGTTATACGGTAGTAAAACTAATTTTCGGGCATGGTCCATTATTCAGCTATGAGAGTTGATAAAACGATACCGAGAAGAGGTGCCAACAGCGCAGGTAAAAATCTGCTTCCCCGCTGAACGATTAGTTTTTTTTTTCGAGACAAACTAACCTTGGGCTTGGATAGCATTCGTAAAGTAGAAACGTGGTGCCGAAGACGCGTCTTGTTGTTTTTACCCAGTGGTACGTTCCCCACTAAGATATTCAAGGCGCACTCACAAATACGTTTAAGGGGAGGTTCTGGTGGATTGACTTTTTTTTTCTAAGATTTTTATTTCATATTAAAAATAATATGAGACATCCAAATTTTTTACACCTTAAAGAATAAATATAAAACAATTGAAAAAAATTTTTTTTTTTTTTTTTTTTTTTTTTCGTTGCTTAATGATGGCCTCAAAATTGTCCACTTTTTCGGTCAGGGAAGTGATAACTCCCGAATGATGAGCCTGAAATCAAAAAATCAAACATTTTCTGAATCTGTATAGATTTGGCTATGGCAGGAACTAGAACGAGTAATTTAAGAGTAAAAAAAACAAAATGGCGGCCATGTAAATTTTTTTGCAATATTTTTGCAACTTCAATTGTTTATAACTTCGGTAAAAATTTTTTTTTTTTTTTGTTCTAGTTCCTGCCATAGCCAAATCTATACGGATTCAGAAAATGTTTGATTTTTTGATTTCAGGCTCATCATTCGGGAGTTATCACTTCCCTGACCGAAAAAGAGGACAATTTTGAGGCCATCATTAAGCAACGAAAAAAAAAAAAAAAAAAAAAAAAAAAAAAAAAATTTCAATTGTTTTATATTTATTCTTTAAGGTGTAAAAAATTTGGATGTCTCATATTATTTTTACTATGAAATAAAAATCTTAGAAAAAAAAAAAAAAAAAGTCAATCCAACAGAACCTCCCCTTAATCAATAAACGATCAGCTTTGCGCCAAACTGATTTTCTCTGCTCCTGGTTGAGGTGATACAAGGCTTGCAAAATATGTTTTTCTGATGAAAAATATTCTGAGTAATGAATATTACCGACAAGTTATTGTGGTGACTCCCTTTTGTAAATGAATCGACAACTGCACTCCCTGTGCTCGATTTGCGCATCAAGTCGTCAACATTTACGAGTTTTGGTCTACGTTCACTTGCGTAATCACTGCTTTGAGGTAGCCCCTCGCGAAATTCAATCTTTTCACCGAGTTCGCGATAGCCGTTTAGCCACTCGGCGTAATGCAATATTATTCGTTGAAAGTGAGTGTCGCACATACGATCGATGAATTTTGAAAATTTTTTCACAAACACGGTCTTTCCACACCCTGTGGGACCACTCAGAATTGACGTTAATGGGTGCTCCCACTGTAAGGTCATTGTTACAACTGACGCGATTTACTCGATTGTCTAAATTTTTCCGCCCAGCCAGAGAGGGAGATGCCTGCTCTTGGACAGAGCGCAAGCGCCTGATACTCTTTTTTCTTGAGCTTGAGCTAGAGCTCGAGCTAGAGCTTGAGCTTGAGTTTGAGCTTGAGCATTAGCTTTTGCTTGAGCTAAAAAAAAAAAAAAAGAAAAGATTTAGTAATATTTATTGTGAAAATCGGGATCTGTTCAAATAAATGAAAAAAAAAAGATTAAGCAACTATGGACTTATTTATTTATTTACTTTATTTAATTCTCTTACATGTTTTATTTCAAAGGCAGTTTTTACTAACAATATTTAAATTCAAACGTTAATTATACTTTTCCAGAGATACACCTTTCGACTTTAATCATGTACACTTTTCGAAGCATCGAGGATACATTATTTTTTTTTTCAGGGGCTCACACTTTAGCAGTGATAGTGGCAGCATCAAAGCGGTCACGCGCGGCCGTGATTAGCAGCGAGGTGCGGTCGCAGAAATCTATGACCGCGAGCTCTTTGATACTCTCGTATCACAACTGTATGACAGTGCGCGTAATCGACATAGTAAAAAACGCTAACGAGCAACTCCGCGGGAGGACTACATTTTAAAGCCATAAGGATAACTCTCTTCTACGGATTTAAAATATCTCTCATTGTACACCGGCTTGCAAATCTTGATTTCGCTTTGTGTAATTACTTCGTGAAAAGCTGTTCGGCGTATATTAGAAGATTCTACAACATTTTCAATTTTTTCTGTTACCATGTCGTGTATAGACTCGAAATTAATTTTTTGTTTGTTTGCGAAATTAAGTCTGATGCCTTTTACTTTACACACGTAATCCTTGCTACCGTTGGGTTTCACGTACTCAAAAGCATAAAATTTAGCGCCTCCTGTTAAAAATTTGCTCACATATGTACCGACACCTTTATCAGCTAACTCGTCCGTCAGTTCTCCCAACCTGGAGCCAGTAGGTAAGTCGTTCATACCAGGTTTGCTGATGTAAATCACTGAATCTGTGTCAAAATAAAGGGCTCTGGGCCCCAAAAAGTGTAGACACTCAAAAAGTTTCAATCGTGCTTGCGCTGTAGTAAATGCGGCGACTACAACGTTCGTAGATCGTGAAGGTGTAACCGCTTCAGATTTGAAAGACCAGCTTGTATACAGCAATTCGTCATTCACAGGTAAGATACTGTTTACATCTATTTCTTTACTGTGTAATAACTCGATCAATATATTTGGTGAAATAAGCTTTTCAGTTTTTTGTTTATTTTGCGCTTGTTCAAATTTTCCCCATATAAAGTTGATTGCAAGTTTCGAAACTAGACGCAAGCCTGGATTAAAATTTATAGCTTCTTTATCTAGTTTGATACCTTCAACTTTTTCAAATTCCGAAATATATCTTTCTTTATCTTCTTCGGTCTTGCACTTGGAGGGGTTACCTGAAGCTTGCGTTTTTTGAGTAAACAAAGTGTCTATCTATCCGGAAAATATTCCTCCTTTTTTGTTGCAGGGTCATACTGCATTATATTGTACTGCCAAATTTCAATTATTTTAATAACTACGTAACCTACTTCTATCGCTTTTTTTAATTCTTCGGATACCCAAGTACCTATTAAATATCTATCTTTTGGATTTTCATGACTACATTCTCGTTGTATCATTTGCCTGGCACATGTACGACACAGTGGAAAAAGCAATTTATCGTGCATTTTCACTGGCAATACAGGGTGGTACAAAGGGTATAGCCGGGTAAGATAGTCGAATCGGCCCCCACGGCAAACCCTTACAATACTTATATATCATTCGAAAGGGCATAAAAAGAAAAAATTTTTGGCGCAAACCACAGCTCCCTATTCCCGATCTAGGGACCCTAGGGTCTAAAATAGTGATTTTTCAACTTTAATGTTTATCTCAGAACCAATTAAGACTAGAGACATGCGGTTTGCGGCAAAATTTTCTAAAAAAAATGTAGTTCACCTATATTTTTTAATATTACTTTTGGCACCAAATTAAACCGTTTGGGCCATTTTTCGAATTTTTTTACCTTAAATTTGCGATTAAAACAAATTGAAGACAAACACCTCGCTAGAAAAAAAAGATGTGATGTATTTTAACAAAAATAGAACACTTTGATTTGTTTCAGATTTTTAAAAAGGGTGGAAGGCACTTTTCTGGGTGATTTATTAAAACTTTTTACATAAAACGCCGTCTAGCGGGCGCATATGTAGTCAAAATTAAAAGTTATGTATACGGTTGAACTACTTTTTTTTTTAGAAAATCTTGCCACAAACCACGTTTTTCTAATTATTTTAGTTATGAGATATTAATAAAAGTTAAAAAATCACTATTTTGCTCCGTGCATGCGCAGTTGAGGGAAAAAAAATTTGCAGTTTGCGCCAAAAATTTCCTTTTTTAAAGACCTTTCGATTGATATATATATATTGTAGGTATTTCTGCGAAAAAGTTTTTTAAGAATCATCCCAGGGCCAATTTACAACTTAAAAATCCTGAAGTTTAATATAACCCTATAAATAATTAAGCTAGATAAAGAAGTCAACATTTTTTTCACAGAAACCCCTACAATACATATATTAATCGAAAGGTCTTTGAAAAAGGAAATTTTTGGCACAAACCGCAAAATTTTTTTCTCCTCAACTGCGCAAGCGTGGAGCCAAATAGTGATTTTTGAACTTTTATTAATATCTCATCACCTAAAATAGCTAGAAAAATGCGGTTTGTGGCAAGATTTTCTAAAAAAAAAAAATGTACTTCAACCGTACATATAATTTTTAGTTTTGACTAATATGCGCCCGCTAGACGGCTTTTTATGTTAAAAGTTTTAATAAATCGGTCAGAAAAGTGCCTTCCACCCTTTTTAAAAATCTGAAAAAATCAGAGCGGTTACTTTGTGTTAAAATACATCACATATTTTATTTCTAGCAAGGTGTTTGTCTTCAATTTGTTACAATCACAAATTTAAGGTAAAAACATTCGAAAAATGGCCCAAACGGTTTAAATTTGGTGCCAAAAGTAATATAAAAAAATAAAGGTGAAGTACATTTTTTTTTTTAAATTTTGCCGTAAACCGCATGTCTCTAGTCTTAATAGGTTCTGAGATAAAAATTGAAGTTGAAAAATCACTATTTGAGACCCTAGATTGGGAATAGGGAGCTGTGGTTTTTTAAATTTTATTTTTTTATGCCCTTTCGAATGATATACATATTGTAAGGGTTTGCTGTGGGGGCCGATTCGACTATCTAACCCCGCTGTACCCTTTCTAGAAGGTAACACTTTGTATTTTACTAAGCCTCTAACGTTTGAAAAATCGCTCTTATCGCGCACGAGTAGACTACTCTCCTCTTCACCTACGTACAATTTAGGGTTACCTACGATATACTTCGATCATTTGCAAAGTAGTGGATACAAACTGTTGAAATCAACGTACTTTATTTTTTCGTCCTGATTACAGAAGTACTTCTTAACTGAATTATCCGTGCACCCATCAAACAAAGCATCGCGAGGATTCAAGGGTTTTTGATGAATCAAATCTATTTTTTCACTCAAATACCGCTTTAAATCTTCGTTTGTTTTTTTAAATTCGTCAAATTCGTGCTCCCAGATTTCAATTAACATGTACTGCACACTCTTTATCCTTTCTGATTGAGCATAAGTTCTTTCAAAATTTTCATCCATCTATTGCTCATTCGATAATTTTTTATCTCTATTAAAGCGGTAACAACTCGGGCAGCCGTGCCAATAACAGCTAAAAACGAGAGAAAAAAATTTAAGTGTCATCAGTGTTTGCGAAAAAAAAAAAAAAAAAAAAAAAAAAAAATCAAGTTACCCTTGAAACTGAAAAACCAATCCTCTGTGACTCTCCAGGTGTTTTGGAGCACTGTAACCATCGACTAAAATCCCTTCAAATAATCTTCATTCTCGACAGCGACCTGCATGCTCGATGGGGTGCTTCGATGATTTCTCCATCTAAAACAGCCATTGAATAGCTTTCAAAGATTGTTTGTTACGACCTCTGTATCCTCCTGCTGGTATTATACCAATTTGATTATTTTTCAAAAATTTTTACTTGAACACTCTCATGCATGTGGAAGCAATAGTGGTGCACTCTGGAAACGGATCCACACCAAATTTCATAAATGTTTCTCGAAAATTCAAACAAGCCAGTCTCAAGATTTTTACATCTTGTTTGCAGTATTTAGTTAATTCAGCATCAAAGTCAAAGATAAAGTTTTTAGCTGCTTGCTCATTGTACCACGTAATAAAGCTTTCTCTTTCTTTTTCACCCATGATATCGGGGGAGTAAAATTCAATCGACGGTAAAGGACCTACGTAATTCGCATTTGCAGGTTTATTAAAAAAATGTAGGAACGTACCTTTTTCAATGTTCTTCAATCTATAGGCTTTGGGTAAGTTACTAAGAGGCATATGAAGATAGTTTAGACTGTCGATAAATTTTATGCCCATGTACTCCATAACTATAATCTTTGTACCATTCAGTATCACCGAAGGTTTTTCACGTTCACTTTTTTCAGCCAAAAATTTAAAAATAAAGTGGGCCTTGAGCATTATGAGCTATACACACGACTCGCTTAAACAGTTTACGTGGTTTCAAAGCTAAATCCATAAATTGTTTTACAGGGTCAGTCTTAAAAACATGTTCACGTACCCAGCACATGTCGCATTCAGCCGTTATATCGTTCTCTTGTAAGCAAAAGTTGCAAACTTGATGAACCATGCACAAGTTTGGTTTATGAATTTTTTTGTCTTCATCTCCAAGCACGTGTACATTTTGTTGTCTCAAAGTCGTTAAAAAAAAAATATTTCCCTGTTTGATTTTTCAGATTCTTTTATTGGTTGCATTTAACACTCGTGATCAGACATGTACTTGCAGCAAATTGTACAAAAACTTTTTCCGCACTCGGGCTTGTCATCGGAAATTTTAAAACAATATTTGACAAATTTTAATACTCGAACACACGCTAGATTTTTTGAAAGAATTAATTTTTAAATGATTTTGATAACACTCTTCACCGTAAAAATATCTTTTTCACAGTTGACATCGAGTCATAGGCTGTTGCTCGTTGCACACAGGATATTGTAAACACTTTGAACATCTGTTCGTGCATCTATGGCTAAGAAACCTTGAATAAGTTTTATTGCATGAAATGCAATAACCTATACTTCCTGATACACCAACCAAATTAAGTATAGGTTCAAAATGATTTAAAGAGGCATGCAACATTATACGTAAAATATACTTGATGGTTTTGTACTTGTAAATAACTAAATTTTATCCATCGTAAAGAGGTTTTCACCTTGTGCGAGATCTCTAAAAGAGTAAACTACAATAGTTATTCCTTTTGCTGCAAAATACTGTTGAAATTTTTCGATTTTTCTCACTCCACAACCTTCTGCAGGTACATCAACTCGAGCTAATTTTATTAAATCAAGAGCTGCTTCTTTTTGAGTAGATCCATTAATTTAACGTACGCTGTTCCAATAGGCATGCAAAACACCTGAGCGTATCTGTCCTCTGATACTGTAAGCGCATGCAGCAACGAGAGAGCGAGGCAGGCAAAGATTATCGTCGTTTCTAATAGTAAGTATTGACTTTATTTCGACAGCTTCTTCGGTGAGCTTTACGCGTCCGCAACCTGTTACATTTTTAACTATGTTGCAAGTTATATTCAAAAGATCTCCTAGCTTCTCCTAGCCACCGAAAAACGTCTGATTCAGCACGAGGTGGCAGTATCCTTACATTTATTTCACGCCCTTCCACTCTGAATCTCTGGTAAAATCGACTTCTGATGTTTTCTATGACTAATCGTTGATTTTGTTGTCTACCATTGCCATTCTGAAATAATACATCTAATATAAAAAAATAAAAAATAAAAATTCAAAATTCGTTATTTATTATTTTAAACCAATAAACAATTTTATACTCACTATTAAAATTTTGAGCAGCGACATCATCATCATTATTATCATCAGATGAATCACTATCAGAACTGCAAGAACTCGAACTACTTTCAGATGACGAAGACGGTGAATTGTTATTTTCTGCTGATGTCGATGGTTCGCCTTGCTCGTACACACAGACTTTGATAAACTCATCACTTTCGTGATCAAGCATCATTTCGTCAAATTCTAAAATTATAATATACAAAGTTAGAAAATTAAAAGTATGGCTTTTTTTTATCACACGCTTACAAATTATTCGAATACCTTTAAACTGGTTTGTTCAATAAATTTTTGAGTTTCAAAACATTTTTTAAAATCAAAATAATTTTCTCATCGCGAAATATTGCTCGCTTGTACCGGTATTCAATTGTATCTTCACTGCAGTGTAGAAACAAAAAATGTAGTTTCTTTTCCAGGATCTGCATCGGTAAGCTTGATAAATTTTTCGACCACACTACACCACACATTGTTTTAATATATATATCTCTTTGATAAGCTACACTCAAAATGCATTTTATAATATTCGCTGACTTTTTTACTGTTGTTTCAGACGTATTTAAAAGTATTATGGTTAAGCTTGTTTAAGTGCTGTGTGTTCTGTAACGTTTGAAAATCGACTAAGAACACGATTAATGCTGAAGCCTAAGCGTTGCACTCTTTATTTTATCATCACATATGGAATGTTTAAAAGCTCAAACGACTTTCATTTTGTGCTTTGCTTTCATGAAAAATTGATAACTTGATATTACCCATCAAGAAAAGAAACAAAATGAAAACTGATGATCAACTTAAATAAAATGTATTTTTTGCATTACACAAAACATAATTACAGAATGCGATACTCTGAGAAAGTTTTAGAGTTGCAATTTTTTAAAGCCTTGAATAAAACTTCCATGATGATAAAATAGAAGTATAATGTTACAGTTTTTACTGACGGAATGAGAATTTTTCCTACCGTGAATAAACAGATGATGAAGGGAGTTAAATTTTTTTCGAAGCTCGCATGGCTGAAGCATAAGCAGTCAAAAATTATGTCACGAACTATAAGCAGATCTTTTCGAGGTTCTAAACACCTTTACTTACGTACTAAATATCGCATGTATACTTACGAATAAATTTACTCACAGATTAAATAATTAAAAACTGTTTAAATATTTTATTATTCCTCCTAGGTGAAAATCAAAATTGCCGGAGTACTCTGCAGCTGCTGAAACGTAAAAAATTAATTGATAATGTCGAATGAGTATCTCGAGCAGTACATGATGAATTAGTGCGTCATCTGATGCAGAAACATCAACATACTCAAGAAATTCAAGATCTCTTCGATCTCGAAGCCTCGGACTCTGATGAAGAAGAGGATCTGCCTAACCTTGATCGAGATGAAGAATTTATTAGTCGAAGTGCCTACTCCGTACCACAGCTACAACAGCTTTACCGTGGAATTGTTTTTTTTTCATTATCCTCCTCCTCCTCACTTAAATCATATTTCCTTTAAAAAAAAAAAGTAAAAAATTAGTTAGTATTAAAGTAAAATCAAAGTATTTTTCAAAGGATTAAAAATTATTAAAAAAGTAAAATTAATTAGTATCAAAGTATATTCAAAGTATTTTTTCAATGGATTAAAAATTGTTATTATTAATTTCTAATTTTTTTGATTTATTAAGCTATTTTATTAATTAAAAAAAAAAAAAAAATGCACTTCCAACCTAAAAATCCCGATCCAGAATAAAATAATCTCTTGAAGAATACGTAATCTAAACGCAGTCACAACGACCTTCACTTCTGTGGAGTCAGCACCGTCGTCGGCGTCAGGAGCCGCCTTAGCGACCTTCGCTTCCGCGGAGTCAGCCTCGTCGCCGTCGCCAGGAAGCCCTCTTCCTCCTTCCCGGGTGGACCCGAGCACCTCCTTCCACAGCACCCGCGCCTCGACCGCGTCACTGGCCACCGACACCGCGCGAGGCTGCTTGCAGCGGTGAATCATCTTTGTTTACATTCGCCATAGTGTTACTATACTACTGACGTTATCACGTACAAAGGTTTCGGGTACAATGGAAGTGACTCTAGCTGTTAAATATTGCCTACGAGTTAGGGCTGAAAGATCTGTAGGATCAGTACTATCTTGGCGAGCAGACAACTTTTCAGGCAGGCCTCAATCTGGTAGAGAAGGGTGCACATTTCTTCAAATGTCAACAGCCTTAAACAGGTATTTTAGTTGTTTGTCCGCTCCTTTGAATGTGGTGCCGTTGTCGCTTATCATTGATTGACACGGACCTTGACGACTGTTAAAGCGTCGAAAGGCTGCCAGAAAGGTCTCAAAGGTAAGATCAGACAGCGCTTCCAGGGCGATCGCTTTGGTAGCTAAACATACAACAATGACTATGTAGCTTTTAAAAGATTTTTGACCTCAGCCTCGACCCGCTTTAATTTTAATGGGACCAGCGTAATCTACGCCAGCCGAAAAAGGCAGGTTCGGAGTAATGCGTTTTTTTGATAAATTACCCATTACCTAAGTTAAAGTACGTCCAGCGTAATCAGTGCAAATTACGAAACTTCTTACGATTGATTTAATTTGTGAAGTGCCGTTGACAATCCAAAACTTGCGCTACAAGTGACTGCGTGTGAGGCCAGCTGGACCATAGAGCGTCCGGATGTGGGCATCGCGTACAAGCAAGACTGCCGAGTAACTTCTTTTGTGGAGTAGGATCGGGTGCTTTTCGCTGAATGGTCAGAATTCTGCAGTCAGCACTCAGACGTAGAATTCCATCTTCATCAAAAAAAGGCTTTAAGGCTAGAATTTTGGAGCTGTTGGTGACAGAGGCTCCCTTTTTCAGATTATCAATTTCCTGTGAAAAGAAGGCAGATTGCGAGTCTATAACCCATTTATTCAAAGCTCTACTTAACTCTCTTGCGTTCAGAGACGACGGACGAGGCAAACTCCTATCGTGTTCAGGGGGGGTAACCTCGATTTTTGAAGCGTAGGTACCAGTTGGTTACCCTAAGCAGCTGATCCAGCATAAAATATCTAACTAGTAGCTCATTTTCGTTGCAGATGTTAATTGCAAAAAGAGTCGATTTAAGCTCTGGCAAATTAGAATTTGGGTCCAAAAATTTTTCAGTAGGTATGGTATCGGATTTCATCCACGAAAGTCCATGCCACCATAGGTCCGAGTTAATTAATTGGGCAGGAGTTATGCTTTGGGTCGCCAGATCGGCGGGGTTTCCTCGAGTACCTGCGTAGGACCTGTATTGTGCTGCATAGAAGCGCTGAATGTTAGCCACTCGATTACTCACGTATGGAGTCCAGCGTGATGCATGGGATTGTAGCCAGGCCAGGACTTCTTTTGAGTCTGGCCAGGCGCGGATTTTTACCGGGTCAAAGGTCAGGCTACTGCAAAAATCATCGTGCATTCGCGTTAAAAGATCGTATCGTTTTGTAGGGATAGGATCGAAATTTACTATTCCTGGTTTTGAGAGTACCGTCAATTAATAGCCGACGAGAAAATGCCCAGGAGTTAGTGGAGCAAGATCCTCTGGATGACTACTTATATTGACTAACGGGCGTGAGTTCAGGCAAGCTTCGATTTGACACAATAGTGTTGTTATTTCCTCAAAAGTAAGGGTTGAGCTGCTGATCACACGTTTTAAATGGTGCTTAGTGGATTTCACTGCTACCTCCCAAATTCCACCCATGTGAGGAGCAGAGGGGGGGGGGGGTATAAAAGTACACTCAGTACCCTCATTAGAAAGTGAGACGCAAGCATTTTTGTTAAATATGGAAGCTTCACAGAAAATTTAGCGAAGTTCCTTATCTGCACCTTGAAAATTAGTGCCATTATCACTGGCAAGGGTTTGAACGTGGCCGCGTCTTGAAACTAATCTCCGAAAGGTGGCAAGAGATCCTGGAGTGGTCAAGTTTGAAACGGCTTCAAGATGAACAGCCTTCGTGGCTAAACAAACAAATATACATGTGTAACCTTTATATGCTTTGTGACTTCGACCTCTCGTGTTACGTAACATTACAGGCCCAGCATAATCTACGCTGGTAGCTAAAAATGGTTGAATCGCATGGACTTGGAACCCAGGCAAGTTACCCATAATTTGAGTCAGCGTTTTTGCTGCAAAATGAGCACAAACTAAACAATCACTTTATACTTGCTTAGTGAGGACTTGCGCATGAGTAATCCAAAACTTTCGCACGGTGTGACTGCCCATCAATTGAGGTCCACCGTGTAAAATTTTTTCATGTGATTCGAAAATTTTTAAGTAAGCAAGACGACAATTTTTATGCAGAGTTATGGGGTGTTTTTCTTCAAAACTTAACTCAGCAAGTTGAAGATGACCTCCAACACGCAGTAAATTATTTTCATCCAAAAAAGGACGCAATGATCTTATGGACGAACCAGATGGAAGTCTTCGATTTTTCAGAAGAGCATCTATTTCAGCTTTGAAGAAATGTCGTTGAGACTTTAAAATCAAAAGTCGAAGTGCTTCAGAAAGCTCGACAGTTTTCCATGGTTCAATGGAATTATTTTTGGAACAAATTTTAGGCGTATATCGCCTTTTCAGCTTTTGTAAATAGCGTAGCCAATAGGTGATTATTCTAACAATTTTATCTAAATCAGAATATCTATATAAAAGTTTTATACTCACACATGAGTTTGATACATGAACAGTGCTTATATTGCATCTTTTGAGCTCAAGAAAGATTGTCTCATTGCATTCATCCCTACCGGGACTAAATTTAGGGTCGGGGAGCCAGTGAGGTCTATTCCACCACAATGAACTGGACGTTAACTCCTCTGGGGTTATACCTCTTGTAGCAAGGTCTGCGGGGTTCTCACCAGAGCGCACATGACGCCATGAATCTGGGTGTACTATCTATTGGATCTTACTAACACGATTGGCGACGAAAAGAGTCCACTTTGACGCATGAGCTTTAATTCAAGCTAAGGTGACTTGAGAATCAACCCACTCGTAAGTAGAAACCTGTTCATACTCTAGATTTCTACTTACCTCATTAACGAGCTTTGCACCAAGAAGTGCACCGCAAAGCTCTAAACGAGGGATGCTAAGGGTTTTCACAGGGGCAACTTTTGTCTTGACCAGGAGTAATCTGGCAAAACTAGCTGTTTGCTTTTTTGTACGCAGATAAGCCATAGCAGAGTACGCAAGTTCTGACGCATCAGTAAAAACATGAATTTCTATCTTTGAGGAAATATCAGTGCCCAACCAACAAGGTATGGTGATTGTTTCGAGTAAGGATAATTTTGTTTTGAAATTCTCCCAAAGCTCTAAAAATTGTGGAGAAAGTTGTTGATCCCAATCAAGACCCAGCAACCTTATATCTTGAATCAAAGTTTTAACAGTAACTAAAACTGGACAATATCAGCCAAGGGGGTTGAAAATTCGAGATATATCTGACAGAACAGAACGTTTAGTAGGTTGAACTTTTTAAAAATCGTTCATATCTACCTTCAATGAAAATGTGTCAGTTCGAGGATTCCAGGCAAGACCAAGTGTTGTAACTAGATCGAACTTAAGTTCATTAACATCATTTTCTAATTTTGGACAAAGTTCTAGGGCATTTAAAGCTCATTTACTTAATTCAAAACCACCAGCTTTAAGAATACCGATTAATTGATTCTTAACCTCAATAGCAGAATCCAAGGTAACAGCACCATCATGAAAGTCATCAACGTATGATGCTTTGCGAATGGATCGAGTACCTAAAGGGAATTTATGACTCTCGTCTTCTGCCAATTGTAAAAGCGTTTGCAAAGCAAGCCAGGAGGCACAATTCGTACCTTAAGTAACGGTAGTTAGTGTGTATTTTAACTTTTTTTCATGCTTCAAAACGGAACAATATTTTTTGCCAAATAATATCATCAGGATGTACAATAATTTGTCTGAATATCTTGACAATATCAGCTGTAAAAGCGAAGCGAAATCATATGGCACTAGTTAGAACTGCACATAGCTCAGACTGCTACATGGGTCCTACCATCAATTAATCATTCAATGATTTTCCTGACTGAGTTTTAAAGGAAGCATTAAATACCACACGAAATTTCGGTGATGGCAATACGCGGTAAATTCCGTGGTGAGGCAAAAATGTACCTTCTTCTGATTCTAACGAAATTAATTTCATATGTTTCATGTCAAGGTATGTTGACATAAAACTATTGTATTCAGACTTGAAAATAGGATTTGACGCTGCTTTTCTCTCGTTAGAGATTTGCAACGATTCAGCAGCCCATCTGTTAGGCAACAAGTTTTCATGTGGATTTAACCGGAAGGGAAGACGTACAGTGTACCAACCAGTCTTGTCGTGAGTGTGAGTGTCATGGAATATTTTCACGCAATCTTCCTCCTCCCGTGAGAATAGTCTCTCGGAAAAAATCTCTTTTTCCCATAGACGTTGAAGATCGAAAGATAAACAGTCGTTATCATGGCACGAAACGATTTGATTTGAACAATGAAGTGCATTTTTCAAGTTTAATGATGGGTGATCAAGATCGTTATCAGAATCCCGAAAATTTTCAAAAGAAAATTCATTTGATGATTATATTACGTAGATCAAGTGTGAACGACGAAAGTTCGTATTTTCAAAATCAACAGGGCCCATCAAGACCCATCCGAAAGGAGTTCAACAGGCTACGGGCTCATCCAGTGAACAAACTCGTTTATTGCCAAGGAATAAATGGCCGCAAAAATCAGCTCCAATGATCAAATCGACCTCCCCTGGAGTTGAAAAATCAGGGTGAAACCAATGAAAGACCGAATACATGATCCCAAGATCTCGGAGTGATCGGGGCGCTTGGAATTATTCTCGTGAGTTTCGATAAAATCTTGTTGATCGAAAAATTGTTGTCTTTAAGTGAATACATAGTGAAAACGACTTTGTGAACCGAAGTCCCGGTAGAACAGGCTTGAATGCCTTGAATTTTCATACTCACTTTTTCGCGCTTAAGACACAATCTTTGAGCAGTGCACTCAGATATAAACGTCGATTCTGCCCCGGGATCCAGCAAAGCATGAATCATGATCGAGTGTCCGTTCTGATCGCAAATTTAAATGCAAGCAGTCGCGAGTAAAACAGCTCGATTTGTCACCGATGAAAGTGTGCAACACGAGACTGATTTCGTATTCTGAGGAAACTAGAAGCGACGCTAGTTGCGTGTCTCGTCTAGACGTGTCGATTGACTTTGTGTTTGGTCGCTTGAATCAATGTGTAACACAGAATTGTGATTTCGATTACAAGTTCGACAACGATGTGTGGAATGGCAATCTGGAACTAAATGTACAGGCCGTTAATAGTTCTGACAAAGTTTGAAGTTTTGAATCTGATATCTACGTGAAATAGGTTGCATCTCAATAAACTGAGGACAAGACAAAGTCCGATGGATCCCTGAACAAAGTGTACATGAAGGTACTGGTGGGTTCCGCGTTTTAGCTTTTGGTTTTTTATTCCCAACTGACTGATTAATAAATTGCGGCTTAGTGTCTTGAACTTTAGAAGCATTCAGCGTGGATTTATTAAAAGAATTACTTCGGTCTTGTGAGATGCCTTTAGCGTTCGAGTGATTCAGTTTAGTCGGCTTAGCGTTAAGAATACTTTCGGAACTGTTAGCGAACTCTAACGCGTTTACGCGATTTTCGAGACAGTCTGTCAATGTTTCATAGGTTGGGACTTCTATCCTGTCAGCAAGAGAAGTTTCCCAGTTATACCAAGTTGCCTGATCTAACTTTTGTAAAAGGATGTACACGATAAATTCATCCCAGCGATGAACAGGCTTTTTCAATGCCCGCAAAGCGCGAATCGATTGCCGGAACGCGTCGAGTAGTCGTTTTATCTCAGCCAGAGATGATTTCGCAACTTGATCGATCTCAAACAAACCACGCGTATGAAATGCTGACAAAATTCGTGGATTGTCGGAGCGTGAATTTAAATCTTCCCACGCATCATCAAACGCTTTTTCGGTTACCGGAGTGTTACTTAACAGCTGTTCGGCTTCGCCGGTGAGTCTCGAACGTAAATACATAAATTTTTGGACATTTAAAAGTCCAATTACCATGGAATAAAATAATAACCATGGAATCGAACAGGTCACGGAAGCTCTCCCACTCGAGCGGATTACCTCCAAACATCAGTAGGTCAATCTGAGGCAGATGAATTTGGCGTACCACAGGTTCGGTGTTTGGTTAAGTCGAAGGCTCTATCCCCAAGTTTTCAGAGGGAAAACCCTACTGTTGGCCCCAGATTCGGAAAGAGCGGGAGATTTTACTAATTTTAGGTATTTTTTGAAATTTTTCATGGGCCTTGTTGGGGTGCTTGTTTAGCGTGAGTCCCCTTGCCACTCACGATGGGGTGCTTGCTTAACGTGAGTCCCCTTGCCACTTACGATGGGGTGCTTGCTTAACGTGAATCCCCTTGCCAGTCACGATGGGGTGCTTGTTTAGCGTGAGTCCCCTTGCCACTCACGATGGGGGGCTTGCTTAACGTGAGTCCCCTTGCCACTCAAGATGGGGTGCTTGCTTAACGTGAGTCCCCTTGCCACTCACGATGGGGTGCTTGTTTAGCGTGAGTCCCCTTGCCTCTCACGATTGAGAGATTTTCTGTTTCATTAACCACGACGCAAGTGTTCAAAATTTCCACCTTGCGCTTGAAGGCATAAATTTATTCGCCTTTGAAAATTTTGAACAGTCTTTAGCAATGTTGCTCTTGGAATGGCGTTACATGCTTGACGTATGCGCTGTATCATATCTTCTCTTGTAGTCGGACGTTGAGCGTATATTACGTTTTTTACGTAACCCCACAAATAAAAGTCAGGTGACGTCAAATCAGGTGAGCGAGCAGGCCAGTTGAAGGGACCTCCCGGTCCAATCCATCTGCCGTGGTAGTTTTGATTCAAAAACTGCCTTACAATTTGTGAATAATGGGCTGGGGCCCCATCTTGTTGTATCCACATTCTTTATCTGGTAGCAAGATCAACATCTTCTAACATCTCCGGCAATCGATCTCTCAGTAGTTCTAAATACGGGTGTCTGTTGACATTCGCATGAAAAAAATACGGACCTACTAAATAGCCATTTGCTATGCCACACCAAGCTATGGCGCTCCAACGATTTTGTCTATTCACAGTCCTGTACCAGTGGGGGTTTTCATTGGACCAGTAGTGGCAGTTATGTCTATTCAATGTTTCGTCATTTTTAAATGTAGCTTTATCGGAGAAAAGCACGTACTTAAAAAAGTCAGCATCTTGTGCAATTCTAGCTAAAGCCCAGTTGCAGAACTGAACTCTCATTTGAAGATGCACCGGCTGCAACTCATGAACCAATGTTATATGGTACGCATGATATTTTAGTTTCTTCAAAATGTGTAACACAGTTCGTCGTGGAATCCCAGTTTGACGACGACTAACCTGAGTGTCGAGATGAGTAGCAGCTAAGATTGTTAGAACGCGAACGTCATTTTCGTCGTACTCACGACGTCTGCGTTGACGAGTAAGATGTCCACCACGAGCTCTGTTAGTTAAGGTGTGTATTGTCCCATGCTTTGGGTGACGCCTGTGAGGAAAACGTTCAGCATATCGACGTGCTGCTGCTCGAAAGTTATTTTCACACTCACCAAGGATAAGTGGTAAATCAACGATCTCGTTAGCTGGATAATCAGCCATTTTTCGGTTGAAATTTGTACAAACACGAAAACAATTAGTGAATTGAAAGAAATCTTCGTGAGGTAAACTAAGCACATGCACGCTCTGTTTGTTATTTAATTGTACAAAAAAGCATGAATATTAAAAAAAATTAAATTTTTATCTACGAAATTCAGAGGGCGCTAAACTTGCTCATTAAAAAATAGAAAAGTTTATTGAATTCCAAGAATTTTTAAGAATTTATGAGGAATCGATTTCCGTTGCTAACATTTCTAAAAAACTAGTTTATTATTTACTTTTTACGAGATTCAGGCATTTCAGATTTTGCTTCGAACTTTATCAAGTAGACGAATTTTTTTTTGAGTACATGCAATGAAAAAGTATCTTTATGCCAGCTAAGATGGTCGGAATCGGGACCAGGGCATTAGATTGGGTCCTACGGACCCAAAATTTATTTTTTAAGTGGAAACGACTACTTTTTACTAGGTTTCAGAAAAAGTAGAAAACTTTTTGGTTATTTTCATGTTTGTAGAAATTTTTGGGCCTTACCAAGGCCCCGTAGGTCCCATTTATTCATAAAGTACATTGGATATAAAGTTCGAAGCAAAATCTGAAATGCCTGAATCTTGTAAAAAGTAAATAATAAACTAGTTTTTTAGAAATGTTAGCAACGGAAATCGATTCCTCATAAATTCTTAAAAATTCTTGAAATTCAATAAACTTTTCTATTTTTTTATGAGCGAGTCTAGCGCCCTCTGAATTTCGTAGATAAAAATTTAATTTTTTTTAATATTCATGCTTTTTTGTACAATTAAATAACAAACAGAGCGTGCATGTGCTTAGTTTACCTCACTAAGATTTTTTTCAATTCACTAATTGTTTTCGTGTTTGAATAAATTTCAACCGAAAAATGGCTGATTATCCAGCTAACAAGATCGTTGATTTACTACTTATCCTTGGAGAGTGTGAAAATAACTTTCGAGCAGCAGCACGTCAATATGCTGAACGTTTTCCTCACAGGCGTCACCCAAATCATGGGACAATACACACCTTAACTAACAGAGCTCGTGGTGGACATCTTACTCGTCAACGCAGACGTCGTGAGTACGACGAAAATGACGTTCGCGTTCTAACAATCTTAGCTGCTACTCATCTCGACCCTCAGGTTAGTAGTCGTCAAATTGAACGTGAAACTGGGATTCCACGACGAACTGTGTTACACATTTTGAAGAAACTTAAATATCATGCGTACCATATAACATTGGTTCATGAGTTGCAGCCAGTGCATCTTCAAATGAGAGTTCAGTTCTTCAACTGGGCTTTAGCTAGAATTGCACAAGATCCTGACTTTTTTAAGTACGTGCTTTTCTCCGATGAAGCTACATTTAAAAATGACGGAACATTGGATAGACATAACTGCCACAACTGGTCCAATGAAAACCCTCACTGTTACAGGACTGTGAATAGACAAAATCGTTGGAGCGTCATGGTTTGGTGTGGCATAGTAAATGGCTATTTAGTAGGTCCGTATTTTTTTATGCGAATGTCAACAGACACACGTATTTAGAATTTCTGAGAGATCGATTACCAGAGATGTTAGAAGATGTTGATCTTGCTACCAGACAAAGAATGTGGATACAACAAGATGGGGCCCTACCCCATTATTCACAAATTGTAAGGCAGTTTTTGAATCAAAACTACCACGGGAGATGGATTGGACGGGGAGGTCCCTTCAACTGGCCTGCTTGCTCACCTGATTTGACGTCACCTGACTTTTATTTGTAGGGTTACGTAAAAAACGTAGTATACGCTCAACGTCCGACTACAAGAGAGGATAGGATACAGCGCATACGTCAAGCATGTAACGCCATTCCAAGAGCAACATTGCTAAAGACTGTTCAAAATTTTCAAAGGCGAATAAATTTATGCCTTCAAGCGCCAGGTGGAAATTTTGAACACTTGCGTCGTCGTTAATGAAACAGAAAATCTCTCAATCGTGAGAGGCAAGGGGACTCACGCTAAACAAGCACCCCATTGTGAGTGGCAAGGGGACTCTCGTTAAGCAAGCACGCCATCGTGAGTGGCAAGGGGACTCACGTTAAGCAAGCCCCCCATCGTGAGGGGCAAGGGGACTCACGCTAAACAAGCACCCCATCGTGACTGGCAAGGGGATTCACGTTAAGCAAGCACCCCATCGTAAGTGGCAAGGGGACTCACGTTAAGCAAGCACCCCATCGTGAGTGGCAAGGGGACTCACGCTAAACAAGCACCCCAACAAGGCCCATGAAAAATTTCAAAAAATACCTAAAATTAGTAAAATCTCCCGCTCTTTCCGAATCTGGGGCCAACAGTAGGGTTTTCCCTCTGAAAACTTGGGGATAGAGTCCGTAAGGCCCAAAATAAAGATAAAAGCCCTATCTCGGCTCAGATAGGCCCATGAAAAATTTAAAAAAATACCTAAAATTCGTAAAATTTCCCTCTCTTTCCGAATCCGGGGTCAAAAATTGGGGTTCCCATTTAAAAAAAACGAACTTTAATTTCGTAGGGCCCAACCTGAGGCCCTAGGTGTGAGCGTTACCAGAGGTTCTTAATAAACGAGTCCTGCAGGGCCTCAATAAGGCCCATAAAAAATTCCAAAAAATACCCCAAAATCGTAAAATTTCCCGCTCTTTCCGAATCTGAGGCCAAAGCTAGGGTTTTTCGACTGAAAACTCGGGGATAGAGTCCGTAATGCCCGAAATAAAGATAAAGGCCCTATCTTGGCTCAGATAGGCCCAAAAAAATTTCGAAAAATACCTTAAAAATCGTAAAATTTCCCGCTCTTTCCGAATCTGGGGTCAAAAATAGGGGTTCCTATTTAAAAAAACGAAGTTGAGGCTCGTAGGGCCTTAAATAAAGGTAAAGGTCCTATTTCATTAGCCATTTTATTAGCCCCAAAAAATCATGAAACTTTGATCTATACATTTTTTTCGATTTGGGCCTTTCCTAGCAAGTTATTCAGCTGGATTGATTAAAATTGCCCACCCTGTATATGGGTCATTCCGAAAAGAAAGGCAAATTTCATCTCAATAATTAAAAAAAAGAAAAAATCTTTGATATTGATAAATTGCAGATCACAAATTGATTTATTATCGAAAAAAGAAAATATAGGTTTAATATGAGCGCAAAAGGATACTTTTTACTCGTCTGAGAGACAATTTTTTTTTTTCTGATCCACGGAGTTTACATCTTTTCCATGGAGTTTACATATTTCGTTTAGTATTGGTAAAATGACATAACTCGTATATTATAAGAAAGAATTTCATTTTTATTTGAAAAATAAGCATAAAAAGTATTTTTTATATTTTATTGCATAACTATTAATAAAATAATAATAAATATAATGAATTTTAATATTTTGTAATCATTGATAAATTATAATAACTAAAAAACATCAAAAATATTTCCAGCGTTTTGTGATGAATAGTTGCACTAGTTCCAAAAAAATTAATCTATTTTTTTGTTTTTTTTGCTTTTAGGTTCTGTTTGGTCGATTTCTGACTTCTTGGTCACCATTTTTCTTTTTCTGACGTTTTTTGTTGCTTTCGGCTTCTTAACGTTTTTTGTTACTTTTGGCTTTGGTTTCTGAACTTTTTTTGTTGGTTTTTGGAGTTTTGTTCACAATGGGTTTATTATCTAAAGAAATAAATCCCAGAAAAAAATGTTTGCAATTACTTTTGTAATCACACTCATAACAGCTGAGTTGATTGAATTTTATTTTGAGTGGGTCACTCCGACACCAAATCCATTGATAAACTTTTAATGTTCCTTTAAAAGTTGTAATTTTTGAAAGCTTGAGTTGGTCACCAAATACTTTCATTTCATCTTCAGTCACTGTATCAAACCAACAATCCAAATTACTGCTATTGAGAACACTCAAAAGTTCAGTTAAATCGTGTACATCTTTTCCATTAGCTACTGCCGCATCAGCTGTTCTTTTAGTAAGTGCTCCCTGCCGTCACACGGACCCTTCCCATGGCCACTTTCAGAATAATTATACACAATAGTTTCGATTTGTTTATGATTTTTAAATGTGTATGTAACTAGGAGCCAAAAGAAGTTTTTTGATCGATATTGTGTTGTAGGTCCGTCACTAAGCATGTGTAAAATATTTATCTTTGGATAATTTTGTAAAATCTTTTCTAGAATAGGTTTCAGATGTGCTATAATCACAGGAGAGTCATGGTTTAAATTTGACGAAAGCGTGCAAAAAGATTTATGTTTTTTCTCGGTATACCACACACCTGTATGCAGTGATACTGATTCTCGCGAAGCACCAAAATGTACTGAGTGAGGCTCTAAACCATACTTGCATTCATAATTTTGGCTAAAATCAACATGACTTAATAGCTCATTATCTTTTAGTTCTTTTTTTTTCTTTTGCATAACATTATTTTGATGCTCCATGCGGTAAACATGCTCGATAAATAAAGGCCACTGAATGAGAAAAACATGTACCAATTCTTTTTTAGAACAAATTTCTTTTTTCTTAATAGTTCTTTGAACTATTATTTCCTTATTAGTTTTAGCGGAAATTCGATTTTCTTTCACAGTTTTCCACGTGTAATAAAAAGTAGAGCTTTCCCCATCTTTAATTTCAAAAGTAAGATTTTTATCACAGCATAATTCACAGGTTCGCGTAAGACAGCTCTCTGTCCAACGACTGCAAGTAATTGATGATAGCAACTTTGATGAAGTATTGTGCTCAATTATTTTATTACGATGTAAAGCTTTTATTATTAAGTCAATGTTTTCATGTTTTAAACATAAGCAAGTGTCTCTGTCAGTTACCTTGGGTTTAACAATCCAAAACGGACGAAGATTAAAAAAAGTAGTTTTACTCATTTTATAACCAGGATTGGCTTTTTTAAATTTATCGTACAGCACATTAATGTTATCATTTAAATACATTTTTTGTTTTTTTAACTTATTTTTAGTTATAGTCTCAGATTTTCCAGGACTCATTCGGCTATTGTTTTCGAAAAATTCACTAACTTTGTTTTTTATAAAAAGTTCTCCAATACTTTCTTTGTTTGCATTTTTTAATTTTTTAACACTATTAACTGTTTTCATTGCTCCGAAATTTTTTCGTGCGTACGTCAACATTTTATATTTTTTTGCGAGAGATCCACACAAAACTTTTTTAAAAAAATTTTTAGACGAACGATCACGATATTGAGCGTACATAGTTTTCATTTGTTGAACAACAATATGTCCAAATGATGCTTTTTTGTCATTTAACATTGATTCCAAAGAAGGTTTGGCTTTGACTTTTTTTCTGAATTCCCTTTTCTTAAGTCGATTAACTATTGTTCTCAAGCTTTTATTTTCTATTTTCAATTTGTCATTATCTCTGTAACACTTAGCACGATTTCGAGAGACACGTTTTTTCCCGTTTTTAACATTAGATAGTGTACGTTTATCCATATGTTGGTTTGTATTTTGAATACTAGCTGCAGTTTTGCTAGTACTTTTAGAAATATTTGATTTATTTCTGTGCTTTTTAACGGCAATAGCTACTTTTTTTCGTCTGATACGTTTCTCTCTTGCTGTCATGTCAGCTACTTTCACAATTTTGCCATCAGCAACCCTTTTTTTCCATCTTTCTCGTTCTTTTTTTTGTGTTCCTCATACAGTTTTTGATTCGATTTTATTTGTAATCTTCTTAGTTTTTCCGCTTCTCTTTTTATTTTAAGTTTTTTTTCTCGATTTACGGAATCTTTATCTTTTTTACTGCAGTTTTTTCTTCCAGCTTTAACTTTATTCTTTTCTTTGACTTTTTTAGCTTTCAGTTTGTCTTCATTTTCAACAGATTTTTTCGTTTTTTCAAGCGAGTCGTGGGTGGCATCTTAATTTGATAATACGGCAACGATAATAAAAATTTATAACCTCTTTTAACTTTTGTCCATAGAATTTCATTCATAAATAGATGTAGTTAATAATAAAAACGTAAATATACGATGCTAATAATCACTGTGAATCACTCAATGTCTTTATAATCTTTTTATTGATATTGTAAACTCGGCAGAAAGAGAACTTTGTTGATTGAGATAAATAACATGAACATTTAACGCTTCTTTATAATTATCGTCACCCAAGATATCTGTAGATAATGCAGGTTGTAAATTTACCGATAAGATAAACTTTATTATACTTAAATTTCACTAATAATTTCACTTCTTCAGTAGATAAGTTCGTTTGCGGTCATTACCACGGAGTTTACGTACCACGGAGTTTACATTTGATCCATTATTTGATAATATTTCAATAACATGTATAATATATCAAAAATCCACTTACCTTCAGAAAACTGCTTAGTACACTCAAATTTTAAGACGTTGTAGGCAATGTTTGAAAAAATTTTTAGAATGTTAAATCATCCACGGAGTTTACACATAAAATTTGTACGCGAACGTTATGAACAGATAAGTAACAACATTACTGTCAGATAATTCGGCGTGACTCTCGCACGTAACAAATACTTTTAGAACAACATAAATTTTTATAAACAGCAGTATTGCACCTTTTAATTATAAGATAAACACCTCATTTCTCGAAACTTTTTAAATTGTCGAAAACTGAAGGACAATTTTCAAAACCATGTAATATGATTAAGGAGGACAATATTAAAAATTATACCTCAGCTTCATTTAGGCAAAGCTATAAAAAAAAGTTTCCTATTTATTAAATAGTTGTATTTGCTGAGCCTATATGGTTATTTGCTAGTCCAACACTTGCACTTCAGCGAGGGGACAGCCACGGAGTTAACATTTTCAGCATATTTTTGTTATTTAATCTACTTTAATAGTATTTTTTAACAGTAAAAGTTGCACAGAAATTAAAAAATAATGAATATTGTAATTTTCTATTATATTCATAAAAAAGATTATAATACATAAAAGCTGTGGGGTCAGCACACCGATTTGCCTTAATTTTGGGAATAACCCATATTTTGTAGGGGTTTCTGCGAAAAAAATGTTGACTTCTTTATCTAGCTTAATTATTTATAAGGTTATTATATTTAACTTTTAGGATTTTTAAGTTATATATTGACCCTGGGATGATTCCTAAATCTTTTTCGCAGAAACCCCTACAATATATATATCAATCAAAGAGTCTTTAAAAAAGATAATTTTTGGCGCAGACCGCAAATTTTTATTCCCTCAACTGCGCATGCGCGGAGCCAAATAGTGATTTTTGAACTTTTATTAATATCTCATAACTTAAAATAGCTAGAAAAACGCGGTTTGTGGCAAAATTTTCTAAAAAAAAAATGTAGTTCGACCGTATATATAATTTTTAATTTTGACTTAATATACGCCCATTAGGTGGCGTTTTATGTAAAAAGTCTTGATAAATCGGTCAGTAAAGTCCCCCCCCCCTTTTGAAAATCTGAAAAAATCAGAGTGGTTAATTTTTGTTAAAAGACGTCACATATATTTTTTATAGACCTACACTTTTTTTTTTTTATCGCAAATTTAAGGTAAAAAAATTCGAAAAATGGCTCAAACGGTTGAAATTTGGCGCCAAAAATAATATTAAAAAATATAAGTAAACTATATTTTTTTAAAAAAAAAATTTTGCCGCAAACCGCAAGTCTCTAGCCCTAATAGGTTCTGAGATATGAATTAATTTGAAAAATCACTATTTTGGACTGCGCATACGCAGTAGTGGGTATAAAATTTGCCGAAAATGGTGCCAAAAATTTTCTTTTTTCATGCTCTTTCAAATGATATGTATATTGTAGGAGTTTGCTCTGGGGGCCGATTACCCCCCCTTAACCGGCTATACCCTTTACCAGTAATCGGACGAACGTGGTTAAAAGCACTCGGACTATGGCCGTTGTATGAGAATTTAAAACTGAACGCATTAAAGCCTAGTATCCGCAAAACGGAGCGATCAAAGAGTATTTTGAATGAACATAAGGAAGTTTTCGAAAATAATCGTGGATCGTTCCAGCGAGCAAAAGTAAAACTTAAATTGAAAGAAGAGTCAAAGCCAAAATATATGTTGGCACGGACGGTACCATTTTCGTTGAAAGATCACGTTGAAAAAGTGTTGGAGGGATTGAAAAATGACGGAATAATTGAGCTGGTTGAGTCGAGTGAGTATGCAACACCGATTGTACCAGTAATAAAGCCGAACGGGAAAGTTCGTATTTGCGTGGATTTTAAAGGTACGTCAAATCCACAATTAATAACAGTGAGACATTCCGCTCCAAATTTTGATCACGCAATAGCGAAGTTGCAGGGTGGTAAACGATATTCAAAGATTAATTTGAAAGAGGAATATTTGCAAATGCCAGTAGACGAAGATTCGCCGGAATTATTAACCATAATCACATATAAGGGTTTATATAGATATTTATTTATGGCTTACGGTATAAGTTCGGGGCCAGGATTTTTCTAACAGCAAATGGAATAGTTATTAAATGGTATTAAAGGGGTGGCAATCATAGTCGATGATATACATGTAGTTGTAACGGGTATGACTGATGAAGAACATTTAAAAAATTTGTAAGTCCTAGCGAAAATTAAAGAAAAATTTTTTCAGAAAAAAATACTGTTTTTAGGATTTAAAATTAACGAGTACGAAATAAGCGTAGACGAGGAGAAATTTCAAGCTATAAATGAAATGAAAGCTCTAGAAAATAAAAAAGAGTTAGAATTGTTTATCGGGAAAACTAATTATTATTGTAGAATGTTTAAAGATCGAGCAAAAATGTTAACACCATTACATGATTATAATAAAGCGAAAAATTTTGTATGGACGATTGAATGTAAACAGGCTTTCAAGGATGCGAAAAAAGCTATAAAACAAATAGTTGTAAATAATAATCCAGCAAAACCATTAATTTTGACGTGTGACGCTGGACCAAAAAACTTGAGTGCTTATTTGAGCCAACTGTATGAGGATAGTGAAAAACCTGTAGCCTTTGGATCGAAAAGATTGAGTAAAGCGCAAGAAAATTATTCACAGATTGATAAAGAAGCTGCCGTGATAATATTCGGGGTAACTAAATTTTATGATTATGTATACGCGAGACATTTTATTTTGAGAACTGACAATAAACCGTTTTATAGAATCTTCGGACCTGAAAAAGGTATTCCAAAGATGGCAACGAGTAGATTGCAAAATTGGGTATATTTTTTGACAGCTTTTGATTACGAAATTGAATGTACTCAAACTCAGGAAAATGTCGTGGCAGATACTTTATCAAGACTACCAACCATAAGCGAGGATGGTAATGAAATTTTAGATGAGTTTGCTGATTATACTTATATACATTATGTTATGCAAAATTGTAATATGTGTTTAGATTTGTTGGGATTCTCGTATCAGAGGATTAATAATTCGTAGATCATTATATTAACTATTATTTATTAATAAGTATAATTGTAGTTTAGTTTACACATTAATAACGTGCGTCCCGATGCATGTGGTGTCTCTTACGGACGACTCTTTGCGACTGCTACAAGCAGCACCGCTCACGCATGTGTCACTCACGCATACTCGTACTACACACACACACACACACACGTACGTACAACAAATTCAGAACCACTTTCACTTCACTTACAGAATCAGATAAAGCTAAGCATTGTTTACATTGTATTTTTTTGCTAACGAATTTATATAATCAGTCTGATCTAAAGTCATCTTACCGTTTTTACGACTATAATTTATAATTATACCTAAATATGTATTCATTTACCCATATCTTTCATACTAAATTTATCAGACATTTCATTTTTTATTTTCTCTAGCATTTCAATATTTTGACAACAAATCAATAAATCATCTACAAACAAAATTATGTACAGATCGTTATTTCCTTCGCTTTTAGTTCAAAACAATCATCACTCTCGCTTCTTTCAAATCCTAATTTTGTTAAATAATCATCGAGACATTCATACCAATCTTTCGGACTTTCTCTTAGACCGCATAATGACTTTATCAATTTTCCAACCCTACCTGTATTATCATCAAAACTTAATGGTTGCTTCACAAATACTTCTTCTTAACCTCACCATTTAAAAAAGCTGTCTCAACATCTAACTGGTAAATAAATAAGCCATTCTGGCAAAAAAATGGCAACAATAATTTCAACGTGTGCACCCGAGCTACTGGTGAGTATATGTCCTCAAGCACTTCTCTCTGCCGAAAACCTTTCACCACTAATCTTGCCTTTTTCCGATTATCAGATTTATTTGTGAAAACCCATTTTAAGTCCAAAACTTTCGCGTTTTTTGGTTTTTCTATTAATTTCTACGTTTAATTTTTCAACAAACAATCCATTTCTTTTTCCATCGCTTCCCTCCACAAATCGCGTTCATCGCATTCAATAGCCTCGTAATAACTTGATGGACTTTCCGCGTTAACTAAATTTACATAAATTACTTTCGTATCAGCCAAATTCGCGCTATAAAAATCTGGACTCTTTCTGTCTCTAGTAGACCCTCTCAAAATATTCGGGGGTGATTTCTTACTTTTAATTTTCGGACTTTTATTTTGTTTATCGATTAATTTCTCACTTTCAGATTCTTTCATTAAAACATCGGATTCAGAGTTTTTACTCGAGATGCTCTCACAAGAATCATTATTATCACTAAAATCACTTTCTTCTTCCTCCCCATTATAACCGATTAAACTACCTTTATTTTCGATTACCTCAACATGTCGTGCAACAAAAATTCTACCGATAATTAAAACTTTGTATCCTACGTTATCATAACCTATCAAAATACCCACGTCGGTTTTTCTATCCCATTTAGAATTTCTTTTTACGTCCGGTACTCTAACAAAGACTTTACTATCGTATAATTTTATGTTACTCAAATTCGGCCATTTACCGAAAAATATCTTAAAAGGTGTTTTAGTTTCTATCGTACTTCTTGTAAAAGTTCTATTCTTTAAATAAACAGCTGTTTTTACAACTTCTGACCAATATCTATTATTCACCTCATCCTCATACATCAAACATCTCGTGGAGTTCATGATCGTTTGATTAAATTTCTCTGCCATACCATTTAATTCGTGCACGTTCGGTGGACATGGTTCAATAGATATGCCATTCTCATTAGCCAAAGCATATATATGTTTATTTAAATATTTTCGCCCGTTATCACATCTGAATTTTTTAATCTTTCTACCGGTTAAATTTTGTTTTTTATTCATATAATTCTCAAAACACTCATAAACTTCATTTTTAGATTTAATAGTATAAATAACGGCAAGTTTACTCTAATCATCAATCAAACTTAAAAAATATTTTAATCCATCAAAACCGATTGTCCTGTGAGGACCATTTAAATCTGAATGTACCAACTCTAAAATTTCACTGGCTCTAGATCTATTATTTTTAAATGGCAAATTATTCTTTTTCTCTCTCAAACATGAACCGCATTTTGAATATGTTGATTCTAACTTCTCGGGTAAACCGTCAACAAATTTATTTTTGCACATGTAATTTAAATATTTAAAATTCAAGTGACCAAGCACTCGGTGAAGCTTTTCTTTCGTAGTCATCCCACTCAAATTTGTTTGAGTATTATTATTTTTTCCGTTAAAATTAAAACTACTCATTTTGTATAAACCGTTTTCTTTGAAAGCAACTCCTAACAATCTATCATTCTTATCATAAATTTTCGCAGTATCACCGATTGAAAAAATTTTATTCTTATCCGTAATGCGCGCAAAGCTAATAAAATTTCTATTGTTTACATAGACAAATATTGTTTACATAGAATACATTGGATACATTGATTTCCATCGGTTTATTGTCAACAATAAAATATGTTGTGATTTTACCGCCTTTAGTTCCCTCCAAAATTCTACCATCACCGACTTTGACTTTGATCGGATTTTTCTAAAAAACAGACTCAGAAAAATATGAATCATCATTCACGATATGATCCGAGCATCCGCTATCTAATATCCCATCTATTCTATTTACATTAGAATTATAAACATTCGCTTTTACATCATTATTATTACGCATTACTTGCGCCAAAAACGAAACTGGAAACTTTCGTTCATTGTTGTAGTTGCAGCTCTCGTCGTTTCGCTGCTGCCCCGCTCCGCGGCCTGCTCCGTCTGCTCTGCTATTATCTCGCTGTGAGCTGCCTCTGCCGCGTTAATAATTCGCATTAATAATTCGTAGATAGTTATATTAACTATTATTTATTATTACGCGAGACATTTTATTTTGAGAACTGACAATAAACCGCTTCACAGAATCTTCGGACCTGAAAAAGATATTCCGAAGATGGCAACGAGTAGATTGCAAAATTGGGTATATTTTTTGACAGCTTTTGATTACGAAATGGAATGTACTCGAACTGAGAAAAATGTCGTGGCAGATACTTTATCAAGGTTACCAACCGTAAGCGAAGATGGTAATGAAATTTTAGATGAGTTTGATGATTATACTTATATGATGATTATATACATTATGTTATGCAAAATTGTAATATGTGTTTAGATTTGGTAGGATTTTCGTATCAGAGGATTAATAATTCGTAGATCGTTATATTAACTATTATTTATTTATAAGTATAATTGTAGTTAAGTTTACACATTAATAACGTGCGTCCCGATGCACGTGGTGTCTCTTACCGACGACTCTTTGCAACTGCTGCAAGCAGCGCCGCTCACGCATACTCGTACTGCACACACACACACACACACACACACACACACACACACTCGCGCGCGCGCGCGCGTACGTGCCACTCTCCCGTTGAAGCGGAGATTTACCTTGCTTCTCAACAAGATTGTAAAGTTGTAGCGCGAGGAACCGTGAAAGTTAAAGTACTCGAATTAGTAAAGCGAATAGTGATCCACGGATGGCCAGACTGGAGACAGGAAAATTTTCCGAATGAAATAAAACTGTATTCAATACGTAAAGATGAATTATCATTAGAAAAAGTTTGCATTGTATGAGGTCAGCGTGTTGTGATACCAAGTAAATAACAAGCGAAAATTTAGAAAAAATTGCATGAAAATCATTTTGGAATTGTAAAAATGAACAGTTTGGCAAGATCGATTGTTTGGTGTCCGGGTATGGATAAGCAGCTCGAAGATAAAGCAAAATCTTATAAGTATTGTGCTGAGGTGAGAGACGCACCGAGATAAGTCGTCTTATCACCATGGCCGTGGCCAGAGAGACCATGGCAACGGGTACATGCGGATTTCGTGGGACCATTTTTTAGTCAGGTATTTTTATTACTTGTAGACGCGCATTCAAAGTGGCCGGAAGGTTACATTGTAAAAAATATGTCTGCGACAGCAACAATAGGGAAGATGCATACAAAATATTATTTAGTTTGTTTGAATTTATTCGATAGTGTATCGGAAAATAATTGACACGTATTTTTTCTTTTTGAAATAAAGTGAAAATTGAAGGAGTTACAGACTTTGGAAATTTCCGAAATAATCATATATATAGATATATTTTCAATGTAAAATGGTACTGATGACGTCACGAGTACTAATTTTAAAAAAATTATATCTCTGGTAATATTAATAGAAAAATTATGAAAAAAATCTTAAAATTCAGTAAAAATCACGAACTTTCAGAAAAAAATATAACTAGAAAGTGTGCATCTTCCCTATTGAGTTATTTAAGGGAATTTTTGCAAAACACGGGTTGCCAATACATATGGTGACAGATTCAGGTGCTCAATTTAAAAGTGGAAAGTGCCAAGAATATTTTGAAATGTTAGAAATTTGGCACACGTATGCATCCAGCAACCAATGGCGTGGCAGAAAATTTTGTAAAAACGTTTAAGCGTAAAATGAAAGCAATTATAAGAAGCAATGGTGTGAGTGTACAAACAGCATTGCAAAGATTTTTATTTGCGTACCGAAAAACCGAACATAGAACGACAGGCGAAACACCAGTGAAAATGATGTATGGTCGTGAATTAAGGACAACTTTACAACTAATACGTCCTGATATAAAAACGTCAATTTTGTTAAAGCAAGAAAATCAAGTGAAAAATTATAAAGGTAACCGTGTAGAGTCATTCGAAGAGGGTGATACTGTGATCGCGAAAGATTTTCGAAAAAATTATCCATCAGTGAGCAAGGGGAAGGTGGTTAAGAGAATTTCACCGCGTAGTGTGCTTGCGAACCTAATCAGTGTGAGTTGGTAATCCTGCTGGCAAGCATACACTTCGGATTCTTTTGTTGCTCTGCACTTCGCACTTTTCCTTACCAACATTTCACTCCACATTTGGAGATACTATTTTCAGATTTTTCCTGGAGTCTTTCCGGGCTCGCTGCATAATAGAGTTTTCTGGATAGCTCTATAATTTTGAGCTTGAAGACTGGGAAAAATCTGCTTCGAAATTTTGAGGTTAAGTCACCGGCATGATCCAAAGAGAAACTTTTGGTTCTACAAGTTACCAGCCTGTTGATTCAGCGCGCGAATATTCAATTTCTCCAGATCATCTCACTTGTCAGACGTGGCGACATCTATCGCTCACACCACACACTCCAATAGAAATTTTTGGGCAACAACCTGTTACCATGGCAGCATGAGTAGCTCCTCGTTATCATCAAACGATAATCCTCCTACTCATCAACAAGATTCACCTGCAGACTATGGTACACCTTCCAGTGAGTATCCTGTTACCCAATTTGAGTAACTTTCAATATCGAACCACCATTCGAAATTGACGGAGCTGCTTTAACTTTAACTAAGTTTTTCAAGCCGAAAAGGTAAATTCATAAAAAAGCTATCACCATTTTGTAAATTTAAATTTCAAAAAAGTTAGTGACCGTATTTAAAGACTTAAAAATCTTTCAAAAAAAAAAAAAAGCTCTAAAACCTTAAAATAAATTTATGCAAGAAAAAAAAAAAATTAGACTAAGTTCAGTTAATGTTAATATATATATGAGCATACATGCGTGTCATAAATGTTTATTCTTTTAAGTTTACTGAAGTTCCTTGAAAAAAGCTCCGACAATTTCGAACCACCATTCGAAATTGTGGTTCGAAATTGAAAATTACTCAAATTGAAAAATTGTTAACTTTACGTATATTTAAGGTGATTCAACATAATATGTTCTTTGAGCAAAAAAAAATTATTTTTAAATAATCAGTAATTTGGCCTTAAGTCGTCCGTAATTAATTTTTTAATTTCACTTCTTTCATTAGTTCATTTTCAAAAAAAAAAAAAAAAAAAATTATATTTAGCGTATGCTTTTTACTTAAGGTAAGTGTGGTAGTAGTTGGAACGCACTGGTATAGATAGAACACTTTTGAATTTCATGTAAAAATTTCTGATTAAAGAAAAGAAACCCCCGAAAAAAAAATTTTATATGAAAGCTGAGATCTTCCTCTTTCATGAGAGGTATATTTTACTTTTGAATATTTAATGAAAATCTAAGAAAAAAATATAAAAATGAAAGAGCTTCAAACTCTTGAGTTTTCATTCGTTGATTATGCTCAATAAGTAGTCGCACACTCACTTTGTTTTCGTTGAAAAATCCGTAAAATTTTAAATAAATACTGTGCATATTGATATTTTCAGAAAGCTTATCGATCGTAGTTTTATGTTTAATAAGTTTATTAATAAAAGTATTTATTCTTTTTTAAATATTGTACATGTTCCACAAAACATACAAAAATTACCGTCTGCACTAGTAAATGGAACATTTCAGTTTTCTGTTCCTCAATCACATGCATGTGTAGTAATAAACTGAACGCCTTTTCAATTGAATTTTATTAACTTTGAATTAGTTTGAAGCTAATAAAAATGTCATAAATTTATAAGTGAACTAACATTTGTTATTTGAGTGGAAAAATATGTTAAGTTTTAACTTTTAATAACTTTTTATTTACAGGGTCAACATAACCTAAAATTTTGTTTACCTTCTGGCTTCTGTTCAAGTTTACCAAACATTAAGTTTCAAGTACTTCTTCACACAAAATATCAATAATTATAATTTTTAAAACACCATTTCTTAGTAGTCCTAAAAAAAAATCAATCGTCGTAAATCGTATGTTACACTATATTCTAAGATTATCGCAGGAATTCTCAAGACCGTCTACCTTGATTAAATTATTCAGCTCATATGTTAGATCAGTTTTAATATTTGCGTCTGGTGTTTGGCGACCTAAAACTGATTCAGACATTAAACTCGTCGAATCTGTTCACCATAGATTTTTGCGTTCCTTGGCTTATCGATCCCACCAGCCCATGGACAGGTTTGACCATGATTACTCTGGTATTGCTGAGAAATTTGGACTCTCCTCTTTAGATTTTTTTTTTTGATTTCTTGGATTTACTGTTTTTTTTTAGACTTCGCATGGAAGAATTGACTCACCTGAATTGTTGCAGTTGGTGAATTTTAAAATTCCTTGGATTGGTGGAATCATGTTAAGGCAATCTAGTTCATTAGCATCTAAGTTTTCTAAATCTAATTTGTCATCAAAATCATTTATTTATCGTACTAGTTTATTCATTTCGTCAATATATAATGTTTATGATTTGCTACATATGCCTTTTGAAACCTTTAAGGGGCCCTTCTGGAAGATTTTTTTTTTTTTTTTTTAAGATTTTTATTTTATAGTAAAAATGTTACAATCAGTTTGAAATTTTGACACATTATAGTAGAATACTGAAATTATAAGAAATTTTTTTTTTTTTTTTTTTCTTAGTCAAACTTAGCTCCGAAAATTGTCCTCTTTTTCGATGGTGAAAGTTCTCACTCGCGAACGGTTCATCTGAAATCAAAAAGTAAAACATTTTCTTAATTTGTATAGATTTGGCTATCGTATGAACCGCAATTATTAAAAAAAATTGAAAATTAATAAAATGGCGGACTTTTGAATTTTTTGACCGATTTTTTGCAACTTCAATTGTTTATAACACTTGAAATACACAATCACATCACTAAAAACTTGCCTCCGCTCTTATCACCTTCTGTAAACCGTGACACCCACTCTCATTCTAGTGCCCATCCACTAGTTGACTTTAGCTTGCCAGCCTATCTACCCATTACAGATTCGCAATTGAACGAACCGCCTCGACACCACCTTGGATCACGCCTGAAATAAAAAGTCAGATACGTGAGAAAAAAGCTGCCCTGCAGCGTGCAGATCCCAGTCGGAATCCTTGATCTCACATGCTCACTTCAGGCAACTTCGTTCCTCAGTCAAATCCAAAATAGAGAAAGCTGAAGCCGACAACATAATGGAACACATTGAGTCATAGCCCGACATAGCATCTAAATGGAAAGCCATCCGAAATGTAGGCATCAATGCTCAAAGTTATCCTTCTCCACTTACTATCTTTTCAGCCAGCTTATTAAACACACATTTTTCATAAATCTCACAAACTACTACACCACTTACTGATAACATGATACACCCCATATTCAATACACCACTTGATTTTTCAACAGCTCTCTTTGATTTTAAACCTACGATTGATCAGGAAATAACGAACATCTTTAAAACTAGTAACTCGAAAGGCATGGGCCCTGACTGTATTTCATCTACGATGCTGAAACTAGCTTTTAGTACCCTATTACCTTCTGTCACTGGGATTTTTAACTTTTCGCTTGCTAGTGGTGTCTTCCCTTCAGCTTGGAAAAAGGCCTGAATAATTCCGTTAGCAACGACGCTGAATCCACAAACTCCATCTGATACTCGCCCTATTGCTCAACTGAATGAAATGTCAAAAATCCTGGAGAAAATTGTGCATTCACAGCTCTTTGATCCCCTGACGAGATTTAACCTCATTAATCCCTACCAGTCTGGCTACAGGAAAAAGCACTCAACTCAGACTGCGCTTGTCTTCATTCTTGTCTTCATTCTTGATGACACTCGAGCTGCTATTGACCGTTGTCTCCTCACAGTTATAATATCTTTCGATTTTTCGAAAGCATTTGATGTTGTATCGCATCGTATTTTGCTACGGAAGCTACGGTCAATAGGATGCACTGATCGAGTCATACGCTGGTTTTCCAGTTATTTCAGACACCGCAAGCAAGCTGTGCGCCAGCCTGATAATACTCATGAGAGCTGGCATGAGATCACAGCAAGAGTGCCACAAGGCAATGTACTAGGTCCACTGCTCTTTCTTCTTTTCATCAATGACCTGGTTTGTCGTCTTCTACATTCGCTTCGCGCCATTTATGCCGATGACAGTCACATCTACATCACGTGCACCCGCGAGCAACTTGTCTCATTCCTACTCTTCTTGTAAGAAGACGCGGAAGCTGCGGCTAACTGGGCTGACGAGAATGAATTGAGACTTAACCCGAAGAAAACGACCATCATGATCATGGGCTCTGATCACAATCTGAAAGGCATCAACTACGATCATCTTCTCCCCCCCTCCCTCATACCTTACGGCGTTCATGTCCCTTTCTCAACCCATTATAAATTTAAGAAGGCGTGTTGGAATATTAGTAAATATTAGAATCGTGTCACCATCTATTGTCTCAACGCCCGACGGTGAACACGAATGGAATGTTTGTGTGTGTGAGTGAGAGCGCTACACGCAACGTGACGACGCGACGCGACGCGACCAGACTTGTCGCGCTTTCTCTGTATCTAGCTGCTGACCCGTGCGGAGCACGATGCTCGCATGCGGACGATTTGTAACTTAACAATATCAAACTTGAAATAAATATTTTTTATTAACAATATTAAGTACAAAAGATGATACAATTGTTCAAACTTCTGGAAACCTAAAAATCCGCAAAGTTAGGTGCCCTTACACTATCAAAAATTATCCCTCTGCGGAATAATACCACTCACTCATTACATCCGCCCGGGACCCTTCCCTCTGACGATCCTCACCAGTGGTATCCGGTACCATACCGCTATTCACCCACACCCCGGATATCCACGCACTATTCATACCCTTACACCGGGAGGGCCCACGCGCTCACCCCCTCAGTCTGTGACGTCACGACTGTCTCGCGCTAACCGGAGTTGTCTGCTGCAGTATTTTGCACACTCAGCGCTATGCGCTCACACACATACAGTTCGTCCTCCCCGGCTTATTTACTTCGCATACTTATACTATCCTCATGCCTCATACCGTACAACATTTTTTCTCTTGCGTTCCGATTTTCTTAACTTCACCTTTGGATCACACTTTTCACCATAACTTTTATCATTACTATTATTTCTCATTTCCCAATGCTGCGCTTGATTATTATTATTTTTTTGCTAATCGAACATAGGGCTTTCACCCTGTCATGTTCAGCAGTGTAAATACATTTGTACATAAAAATATAATATAAATAGTAGACCTGAGAAATTACAATTATAATAAGTAGTGGGTACGTAGAATATATACAAATGATAACTTAGAAAAGTAGTAACATGAGTATTTACATAGCATAAGTTTAGGTTTAATAATTTAAATACTATTTAAATTTAAACTTAAAATACAACTAGTTTTGTTCTCTTTGGAATACAGCTTAGGTAGATTGTACGCTAGATGAATTTGATGTTTCCAGTAAGCCTGTTAATTTTCTCGTAGGTACTACAATTGGGGAGTTAGGATCGGTTGAAGGGTTGTCGCTAGTTGAGATGGAACAGGATTTACTCTTGGTGAGCCAGTTTTTGCAGTTATCGATAAAAAGAACCCTCTTTAACGACGCTTTGAAGTGACCCATGGTGGTCGCAGAGTTAAAAATTGAAACGTACTGGTTCAAAGCGGTTGTGGACTGGAGCGTGAATTCTAAGTGGGATTCTAAGGGCATGGAAGTTGTAGGGACAAACATTGGTTGGGGTCGACGTGAGGAACGTCAAATATCTTCCGGACTAGGGTAAAAAAAAAACCTGTTAAAGAGGTATACTGGCTGTTCGGACTTGACCACTGAGTAAGCCAAGGAGACAGCAAGGAATTGTCTCCGTGACGTGGCTGAGAGACACCCCAATGAGATGAGTTAGGGCGTAACATGCTCTCAACGATGGATATGTCCATAAGCACTGCGTACGCAGGCATTATGGAGTTTATTGATCTTTCTGGTTTGCCTTGCGGTAAGCGACCAGAGTATAGGTGCACTATAATCGAAGTATGGGGGAGCAAGTGCTTGTACCAGTTGGACCCTAATAGTGCGTGAAAGCGACCGACGAAAGTGGTTTAAAGAATATAAAGCATAATTAACTATACGACTCATGGAACTGATCTGTGTGTCCCAGTTGAGTGACGAAGTGAGGAAAATCCCTAGGGTTTTGATAGAGTTGGAGTAGGGTTTGATCTGGCCCTTCATTGTAAATGGCAGTACAAGTTCAGAATTGACTCGGGCGAGTATTTTTTGGGAGCGTCCAGCTTGGCTGCGCCTCGCAAGGGCAATGTAGCACAGAGCCGCACTTGTGAAACAAAATACCATAACATCATAGCTTTTCTAAAATAATTTTCTTTTGCGAGTTATGCGTTTTCAAAGTTTTAAAATCATCATTTTTTTTTCAAAACATCATTTTTTGCAGAGCTTCCGGGCATGATGCGGATCGAGTCACCCCCGGTGATCTACGCATTATTTTTATTTCATTCTTACTGAGTCCCCCTGGCTGCAGATAGCTGCACAGAGAGATCCAAACCTAGAAATATTAAAGACATATATAAGGTCTATAGTAACAGTAATCAGGTTGAAAGAAATTTACCATGTTAAAATAATTACCATAAGTGTAATAACAACTATGGCTGGAAGTATAATAACTGCAACGAAAATCGTGAGAATAATAATCAACACGATGGAAATTACAGTCAAAACCATGACGACCGTAGGGATTATAGATCCTAGGCTAGGTGCGACAACCGCCAGAAAATAGATGATAGTAATGACAGTTCTTTAAACTTGAAAGATGCTCGGTGCCAGCAAGAGGCACCAAGTAGAAAAAAAGTAAAGATAAGTCACACCTTACTCCGAAGCGTACGAGTCTCATGTTACGCTCACGCAGACCAGACAACGCTCGACGATCGTTGAGTTAATTAAAATATTCAATTAAAATTAAAGCTCTTAATTAAAAAACCGTTTGAGTAAATTTCATACGAATTCAGGTGCGGACGTCATCATTTTGAAACGTGGATGTATTGTCGCAGATACATCCTTTAATGCTGATAAGATAGTCGTAATAACAGGTATTTCGCTCGGCGAATGTTTATCAATGGAAATTTTAAGAATGAATTTAAGAGGTTTGATATGCGAAGTCCATATATTATTAATTATTATTAATTTCGTGTTTCCGAGTATAGAGCATATGCCCTATGATACTCGTTATAGAGCATATACATGTAGTTAACAAAGTAATATTATCATAAAATAACAGTGTAATAGCAACAAAGTAATATCATCATGAATAACAGTGATATAGGAACAGTTAACTTTGTAAGAATTGCAGATAATAGTATATGCAGAAGTAAATCACATGGAAGAAATGTATGATTAATATTAAAATAACATGATAAAAAAGTAAAATAAAAATAACTAACAAAGTCTTGCATAGAGATCATGTTGTAACCACTAGTAAATCACTCAGTAATTAATACTTTAGATTAAAGTCTTAAGATAACAATGTCAAAGAAAAAGAATTCACAAAATACGTTCACTCACCGGTCATCTTTTGGTTTACTCGTCGACTGAGGCGACACTGTGAGTTGAACTGAGCTCAATAATAAATTAGGTGGAGAGATGCTTAGTGAAAGAGCACGTGGTCTTTTGTTTCTAGGCTGGATAGGTAAACACGTTTTTACTAAACCGTATCAAAGTATTTATTTTCCCGTGCAAAAGTATTTATTTTCCCGAACAAATGTCTTTATTTTCCCGTGAAAAAGTATTTATTTTCCTGTGTGACCCACATCTCATGCAAATGATTTTATTTCCCTCGCATTTTAATACTTCCCATTAGAAAATTATAGGAAAAATTAAAACACATAGAAATAAGCATATTTTGGTACACTTTTACGGTTAGTTAAGCACTTTTTTGGAGGGCGTGGGGAGAGCGTGGGAGAAGAGTAGGGGGTACTCCCCTGCTCGCTCCTCTCGCAAACCCCCCCACCCCCAGATTTTTATGCTAGTGCTTACCATTGTGTCTGCAATTGAGGCTATCCTCGTAGTTACTATTGTTTTATGCTTAGGGAACGTTCACAAACCACGTGGCCCAAAAAGGGGGGGAGGGGGGGGGCGATTAAAAGGCTACGAAAGGTTACGTGGAGGTAGGGCTGTTGATTCAGAAAGGCACGTGGTTTTTAAAGTGCATGAATCGATGTTTCGATTCATAATATTTTACTGTTGAACGTTAAAACCGAATCCATGCCTGTCATCTGATTTGCGCCTGCGTAGCCATATGCAAGTAAAAACTCGTCAAAGTTTTGTTTTGACTATTCCATACGTGCTTCATTATCACCGCGTGGAGGTAGCTTCTGTAGCTCATGGTTCTCTGCACTCTGCAGCTGTTTTGTGATCGGCTATCTCCCAAGCCTCGAACCCCCCAATTCCTGGGCGCCCGAGGTCAACAAAAAAACTGGCTGGCTATCCCCCAAGCTCTAAACCCTCAAAACCATGGGTGCCCAAGTTAAATTATTCCAAAAATATGAGTGCATTTTAATTAACGAAATAAATAATCTGATCAGTTTTTTTGTTGAACTCGGTCGCCCAGGGTTTCGGGGGTTTAGAGCTTGGGAGATAGCTAATCGGTTAATTTATTGAACTTGACGCCCAGGGTTTTAGGGGTTTAGAGCTGATAAAAAAATTCATTGAACTCTACGTCCAGGGTTTTGGAGGTTTAGAGCTTGGGGATAGCTGATCAGTTTATTTATTGAACTCGACTTTTTTTTGTTTTTTTTTTTTAGACGTCAGTTTTATTGGAGGCGGGGGGGGGGGGGGGGGTCGGACCTCAGGACACTCCCTAGCTGAAAGGAGTTGTTGCGCCCCTGGTATTAAATCATTAAATTATAACTTTAAAAAAAAATGTTTTTAAAATACAAATAGTATACATATTTACAATTTGAAATCGTAAAAAAACCACGTGTTTTTAGAGGGGGCGGGGTCGGAAATTTGATACAAATACTACGTTGATCTTCATGGGAAGGAGGGCCCTTCAAAATCTTCGAAAAAATGACCACGTGGTTTATGAACGTTCCCTTATGTAGTTATTTTTGTATTTATCCTTGTGCATATCTTTGTTTTTTTGTTTGTTAAACTCGTGTACATACCCTCGTAACTCTATGACTAGCACTGTACCTACTCATGTGCATACAATTACTCAGATCCTGGTACTTAGCCTAGAAGGACAAAACCTTTTCGGTAGATTTTCAGCAATTTTTTGCGAATTTTGTCAAGAGATTGACGTCAAAAATGCACCGATTTTTATAAAACTTTGAATGAGAGAATGAGAGAACAGAAATGTATAAATTCAGGTATTATAACTGTTGTTCTTATACTTGTGCCTACCTTATACTTGTTCATACTGTTGAACCTTCTTATAGATGCACTGGTTTCTTTCCTTATTACTTCTCTTTTTTTTACTTAATTTTCTACTGATTCATTTTTTATTGTTCTTATATTTTTTGTACTACTGTGCTTACTCTGTTTTTAACTTTTTTCTACTTAAAGTTCTAATCCTGAACCTACCTACGTGCTAAATTTTGTGTCTTCTCCTGCGCATACCCTTGTACCTACTCTCTTCCCCGCCCTTGTGTATATCCGTGTACCTAGCCTAATTGCTACTGCTGTGCCTATTCTTGTAAGTGCTATCTCTACCTCTCTTGTACCAAATTCGTACCTACTCTCGCGTCCACTCCAGTGCATACCCTCTTGCCTTAACTTGTATCAACCCGTGTGCGTATCCGTGTACTTACATTAGGGCATACCTTTGTACGTATCATTGTGCCTACTGCAGGAGTGACGTATTGAATGCACTTTTTAAGTATTGTGCAACAATAGTCAATTTTTACTGACTTAAAAGAATTATAAAAATATTTTTTTTAACTGTTTTATATATTTTGATTACTGCTATTATTTTGTTATTTTTATTTTATGAAATATAAGTTTTTTTTAGTATTTCAATAGTAACTTTTTAAATTTCTATAATTACATAAGTAATAACATGTATCAAAAATAGGAGGTATAGGTAAAAGTGATAACATATACCAAAAAGGGGGGGCGTGGGTAAAAAAGGGCGTCTAGGGGGCGTTGGGGGGCGTGATAAGACAATTATAGGAAAAATGAAAATACATAGAAATAAGCATATTATGGTACAATTTTACGGTTAGTTAAGCACTTTTTTGAGGGGCCTGTGAGGGCGTGGGGGGGGGGGGGCGGCGTGGGAGAGGAAACACAACTATATAATATAGTAAGATATATACATATATGATATGAGAAACAGCTGCAGGTGCAGGCGAGCTGCAGCACTTCAATCATAGATTTCAATCATAGATTGAACTTCATATAAAAAAAGAACTGAAAAAGAACTTTTAATGACAATGTCATCATGATCACTTGTTTATTGATAATGCATACAAACAACTAAGGCCGAGAGGCCATTAGCTGCCGCTTACTGTTAGTCCCATGAGCGGGGGGCAGGGGGCACCTGTTGGGCACGCACACTGCTGACAGCAGCTCACAGCTGTCAGCTGCCCGCTGTCAACTGCCATGCAGCGCTGCTCTGCTGCCAGGCAATGCGCTCCTGCACCTTGCGGACAGCGTCCTGCAGCTGCAAGAGCCATACCATGTGCAAGAGCGAGACAGCGTTACGTCACGTCCTGCTGAGGCCACAGCGCCTTGCAAGAGAGCATGTATAGAAAACTGGATGCTCGAGACTGAAATCGGATGTCGCCCGAATCCTCAGCGAAAGGAATTCAGCGCTTCGAAAGTTGAAACGTTGATAACTTTTTAATGCGGGCTTTGATCGGGATAATTTTTTCTTTAAATTAATCAGGGGATCATAAGCTATGTGTGAGGTGTATAATACGAAAGAAAAAATAATTCATAAATTGTTTTTTTCTATGTACAACATAACCTTAAACCAAAAATCAAAGTATATAAAGCGATACACTTTAACGGCAGTCCGGTGTATAAGACCCCTCATCGTTAAAGGAGCTTTTGGATTAAGATATATTTTTGTACTCCCACTAGGTTTAAGAAAATTGTTCTTTTGAAGAAAATTATACAAAAAGGGCGTTATTGTAAGGTATATAATAAATACTTTTAATTTTATTTGTTTTGCTTTTTATTTATCGACCTTTTACCCGAACATCCAGATAAAATAATTCTGCATTTTTTATTGTTATTTTTTTTTATAAAAAGTCTGAATGAAAAATACCAAGTCTCGACAGAAAAACATCTACAGTTAAAAAATTCTGGTAAGCGCTTCACGCAACACCGCATTTCCATAGAAACGTGAGTGTGTCGGGTTGGAACATAATGGGGCCTTTTTTACACCGGTCGTAAAATTCTGTTCTTCTGGACCACCGAGTAAGTACATAATCCTGAATAAACAATCATTGGACCAATTCTTACAAAATATAGGTGAAATGGAAACCTATTTGCAAGATCGTTATAGGGCTTGTACTCTTCCTAAATTTATCCAGCTTTCTAACCATAACATTGTTTTTGGCGACTCGTCTGAAAAAAGAGCCATCATTCTCAACGAAAGAAAGGTTGAAAGTCAGAACAGCAAGGTCGTGGTTCATGAAACCGAGGAAAAAAAATCATCTCTGGAAACGATACTCAAATCCGTTAAAAAGAAAAAAAAAAAAAGCTGAAAATTCAAATTGTGTTGTACTGTAGCTCCCCATATTCGAAGGCTTAAAAGAGATGTTGCCCCGCATAATATCAATCTTCAAAGATTTAACTGAAAAACAAAGTTTAGTGAATAATATTTATGAATGCATCGTGAACTTTTTGATTAAACATTTTAAGAAAGAAAACCCCATATAAGTAAATAACTGTTTACGCATTACCGATCATTTTCAACAATACTACCTCGTCACAAAAGTTGAGATCGAAAAATATGTTCAAAAAATATAAACCCATTCCATGAAGACAAGATTCTGGAGTTGATCTTTGCTGAAATGTACGCCTGTTATTTATTAGTCTAAGAGCCAAGTGCGTATCGTAGCCTTTTCAGTTTGAATGGAATATTTCAGCATATACTTATGTTTTCGACCCCACTGAGCTAGAATTTTTTGATCGGAAGTTCGAAATCATGTCAGTTTAAAAGTCATTGACAGATTTGACCTGTCAAAAAAAATATTTAAATTTTCATGTCAAAAATTTTTTTTTCATATTCTTCAAGTCAATACAAACATAAAAGGTCTTTACATATTTTTCTCTAAAGTTAGCCCTTTTTAAGTTAAAAATCGTTAAAAGTTCAAAAAAACGTTAAAATGGCCAATTTCAATGCCGAAAAACAACTTGAAAAACGATTAATTGAATAACTTCAATAAGCCTAGCGTATTTTGCAAGTTTTGATTAACGGATTACCATTTAGCAACCAGAGGATTATTCAACTTTTACCTATTAATTCTGATAATTAATCTAGCGCTTGCAGACTGTCATGGCGATCTTACCTCATGTAACAAATATAAATCTGCCAAGCGCGCGCTTGATTATGATTTAAATTGTATTATTTTATAGTATTTATTTGGACATGTTCGATTATGGGGGTCATATACGGGCGTGTGTTTCTAGGCAATGCCGCATGCTGGGATAACGCGTACGTAGCGCGTGTTATTAACACCTGTTATTTGGTCAGAAAACAGCAGGAATAAAGCACCGATAATTGGTTGGTGACCGAAAAAAGTAAAAAAAGGATCATATCTTTGTAGTAAGTTACTAAAAAAATTAATAAAGAGTAAGTAAAGACTAGGTATCAGAATGAGCAATCTTAAAATTAATGTTTTTTATACCCGTTTTTGAGTACTAAAGAAAATATTATTTGGGTTTGAAATTTTTTTTCTTTACAGATTGCTTTTCAACTTAGACTTTTTTTAAATGATCAATTAATCATTTATTAAAAGAACTGCATTTAATAATTTCAATTCATCGTTGTCAAGACAGCTGATCGTTGTTTTTGTATATCATCAAGCTGAATCACAAAGCGCGCAGCGCGCCGGCGCTAGGTGCAAAATAATCAAAAAACTCGTATTTATAACATATTTGTATCTTCAACCAACAAACTGGTAAAAACTAAAGCATCGTGTTTTGTCAACTTAAGCATCAACTCACGATCATCATATCCGTGCAGTGCCACTAGACTGACGGCACGCATTCTTGCAATCCAAAACAAAGTTAGTTGAGTACGCAGGCACGCCGGTACTCAATTAGCTGTTCTTCAACCTTGAAGCCAGTACACACAGGGTCTGTCCACTTCATCGTCAAGGCTGTAACTGCATTGATCAACACATCGAGCTTACTTCAACAGCACGGAGAGTTGGAACTGCTTTTCTTCACTTAACGCCAATTTGACCAGCATCATCGGATGTCGTCGATCATCGAGTCTTCAGCAGCGTGAAGATAAAAACCGTGAAATCGATTAATAACCTAAGTTAAGATTTTGCGTTAAACTGAACAATTAAATTCACTTTTCAATTCTAAATATCAACTTTGCGCAGCTAATTAGTGAAATAAAATAATAATAAAACGTACATTACTTATTGATTTTTTCATATTTGAAAGCTAATTTGTTAATTGTTTCATTTAAATATGACTGCGACATATTAAGATCTTATAACATATCAATAAGTCACCGCGAGATTTATTCAAAACTTTCTTGTTAACACAAGTAAATTTAAAAAATCTAGCGCTACAATTGGTTACCTCAGTCAGCGGATTGATCTACTCAACGATTACTGGGACTCCTACAGGAAAAATCATCGCACGCTTTTCCGAATTCGAGGAGTCCGAATACTGCAAAGAGGTACACGTACAGTACTATTGAACTTCTGTACTCTGAGCACACAGCTGTACTCAAGCATGAGATCGATAAACTGCAGCCTCAGTCAGCCTCAGCTCAGCCAATGGCTCAACCAAGCACCAAACCAGTGGTACGTCAGATTCATTTACCTCAGATTGACCTGTCAATGTTCGGGGGTAATCCTCTCGAGTGGGAGAGCTTCTGTGACCTGTTCGATTCCATGGTTATAAAGGTACCTGGAATTTCAAATATCCAAAAGCTTATTTATTTGCGATCGAGACTCACCAGAGAAGTCAAACTTCTGATAAGTAATATTCCGGTAACCGAAAACGCGTTTGACGGGCATGGGAAGATTTGAATTCACATTACAGAAACCCTTGAACTCTGTCAGCATTTTATATGCGTAGTCTTTTCGAAATTGATCAAGTCGCGAAATCATCTCCAGCTAAAATCATACGACTTCTTGACGCTTGTCGGCGCTTTTCATGCACTTAAAAAACCTGTTCACCATTGGGACGAATTTTTCGTGTACATTGTTGTACAAAAGTTGGACTGGGCCACTCGGTATAACTGGGAAACTTCACTTGCTGACAGCAAAACTTTCAAAGCATTGACTGATTATCTCGAAAACCTCGTAAACGCGTTATAAAGAAGCCAGGCAGAGTGGTTACCAGCGCGAAGGACCACAGACCTATATGTCTGTCGTCCTTCGTACTGAAAACATTTGAAAGGCTCGTGGATAGGTATCTCAAGGAGACGTCCTTGGTCGACAGACCGCTGCACTGCAGACAGCATGCCTACCAGGCAGGGAAGTCTGTAGATACAGCCCTTATAGAGGCAGAATCCTGGATCAGAAACGGGATGAATAATAAACGTTATGTACTAGCAGCCCTGCTTGACATAGAAGGCGCATTCAATCACACCCGGGTGGATAGCATCCGCAAGGGTGCAGAGAATCATGCCATTCCGCCCACCCTGGTGAGATGGATGTGCCACATGTTAAGCACCAGGAGCCTGCTGGCCACATGGGGCGACCGTATCCGCAAGGGTAGGATCGGTAAGGGATGCCCACAGGGGGGAGTTTTGTCTCCCACTATGTGGTGCCTGGTAGTCGATACCCTACTGAGATTGTTGGATGAAGCCGGCATTTTTGCCTTGGCATATGCTGACGACGTCTTCATTCTCGTTAGGGCCGACGATCTGGATGTGGCGACGGGCCTAATGCAACTAGCACTGGGAATCGTCGAAAAATGGTGTAAGGGGGTCCACTTGACGGTGAACCCGAGCAAAGTTGGAGTCACGTGCTTTACAACCAGATACAAGGTGGGCCCTGTCAAGGGCCTACATCTCATGGGAACGGCACTAGACCTGACCAGTGAGATTAAGTATCTGGGAGTCACATTCGACTCCAAACTCAGTTGGAAAAGGCATCTCGATATCACCTCCGCAAAGGTGATTCAGTCCTTCTGGGCATGCAGAAGAGCTTTTGGCAGGACATGAGGACTGGAGCCCGAAAAGATACACTGGCTATACACAGCGGTGTTGAAACCCAAGCTACTACACGGGGCAGTCATATGGGCTCCCCGGGTGGCGACGGTAAAGGGTGCCAAGTCAATTTTGGATCGCGTACAGGCCCTCGTCTTGAGAGGCCTTACGGGATGCATGAGCACCACACCACTGGTTGCGATGGAACGTCTGACGGGAACCCTTCCGCTCGACCTCGTGGTTAGAAGTGCGGCCTTCAAGGCCGTGTGTCGCTACGATGGCAAAGCGAAGGTTGACCACCTGGCAGACCGGCAGATAACCAGAGAACTAAATCTGGAGAAGCTGCCCAAGCTCGATCATACGGCAAGGAACATCAGTTTCAACAAGCCGTTTAGGGTCGAAACGGGCAGCCGGGCCGACTGGCAGGGAAGACGGCACAAGTATACAGGTCAGGGAGTTGTCTGGTTCACAGATGGCTCGAAAAGAAAGGAAGGCGTGGGCGCCGGAGCCTGGAGACAGGGCTGTTCCAGGGAGATAACGCTACACCTTGACGACTTTGCCACAGTCTTTCAGGCTGAGGTAAGGGCGATCACGGAGTGTGCACGGGCCACGCTGAGAGAGGTTAACAGGAGATGCCCAGTCACGATTTGCTCCGACAGCAAAGCGGCGCTTTTGGCGCTCAAGGGCTGGGCCACAAGCTCGAGGGAAGTGGCTCTCTGCAAAGAGGCACTGACTGACATGGCGTTGAACCACTGTGTCACCCTATTATGGGTGCCAGGACACTCGATGATCCTGGGCAACGAAAAGGCAGACAGGCTGGCGAACCGGGGCGCCTTGGGCATCAGGGCGGACCACTGCAACGTTGGAATGCCCGATTGCTCAATGCAAGAAGCCATGGAACGCTGGATGACAGGTGTAGCTGACCGAAGATGGAATGATCACCAGGGGCTGAGGCAGGCAAAGAGCCTCATCGGTGACAAGCCGCCTGAAACATGGCTGCGAGACCTGAGAAGGACTAGCAGAACAAAACTCAGGATGATCATCGGCTGGCTTACGGGCCACTGGATGGTGAGACATCACCTATCAAGGATAGGACTCAGCGATGTCTCAAACTGCAGGTGGTGCGGAGAATCGGACGAAACGACGGGACATCTTCTCTGTGAATGTCCCGCTTGGGCCACACTCTGGACCAGAAGGCTTGGCGGACCCATTATAGATCCATTGGATCTAAGGGAGGCAAGTGTTTCGGCAATCACGACGGCAATAGGCCACATCGAAGTGGCCTTGAACAGGGATTGAGTAAGGCAGGGAAATCAGCACAATGGGTGTATACCTGAGTGCTGGGGTCGCATGTTCCCGGGTAGGGACCGCGTACCCCTCCCACAAATACCATACCATACCATACCCCTGCTCGAAACAATTTCCATACCTCGTTGGTTAGGTACAGACTTTTCTTCAGATTTAAATACACATATATACCGATGCGTCTGAATGTGCTTATTCGGGCACAGTTTATTTGAACGAAAAAGCAAGCAGCTAGTTTTTCCAGATTACTTTTGGCTAAGACTAAAGTTGCCCCCATAAAAACTCTTAGCATGCCTCGTTGCGAATGTTGGAATATGAAAATGTTTCTAGGTACGCTTGATTCGATTCTCAGGTCATCTTAGCTTGGATCAAAGCTCATGCGTCAAGCTGGCCCATTTTTGTCTCGAATCGTGTGAGTAAAATCCAATCGTTTGTACAACCGGATTCATGGTTTTATCTACGCTCCGGTGAGAACCCCGCCGATCTTGCTACAAGAGGTATAAACCCCGAGGGGTTGATGTCCAGTTCATTGTGCTGGAATAAATAACACTGCCTCTCCGACCCCGTATTCAGTCCTGGTAGTGAGAACTCAATTGAGACAACTTCTCTTGAACTTAAGCATTGAAACGTAGCACTGTTCATGTACCAAACTTATGTTTGATTATGAATCTTCTCTACAGATATTCTGACTTATCTAAGATTGTTAGAACAATCGCCTTTTGGCTACGCTATTTATGAAAAATGAAAAGGCGAGATTCGCCTAAAACTTGTTTTAGGAATAATCTAATTGAACCATTGAAAACTGTTGATCTTTTTGAAGCACTTTAACATTTGATTTCAAAGTCTCAGCGACATTTTTTCTAAGCTGAAATAGATGCTCTTCTAAAAAATCGGAGACTTTCATCTATTCTTATATAAGATCATTGCGACCATTTTTCGCTGAAAACAACTTACTCGTCTTCTACAAGCTGAATTGAGTTTTTAAGAAAAACGCCCTATCATTTTGCATAAAGATTGTCGTCTTGCTTATTTAATAATGTTCGAATCAAATGACAAAACTTTACACAGTGGACCTCAATTGATGGGCAGTCACACCGTGCGAAAGTTTTGGATTACTCATGCGCAAGTCCTCGCTAAGCAAGTATATAGTGATTGTTCAGTTTGTGCTCGTTTTGCAGCAAAAACGCTGACTCAAATTATGGATAACTTGCCTGAGTTCCGAGTCAAAGCGATTCGACCGTTTTAGCTACCAGCGTAGATTATGCTGGTCCTGTGATGTTACGTACCACGAAAGGTCGAGGTCACAAAGCATACAAAGGCTACATATGTATATTTGTTTGTTTAGCCATGAAGGCTGTTCATCTTGAAGCCGTTTCTGACTTGACTACTCCGGGATCTCTCGCCGCCTTTGAGAGATTAGTTTCAAGACGCGGCCATGTTCAAACCCTTGCCAGTGATAACGGCACTCATTTTCAAGGTGCAGATAAGGAACTTTGCAAAATGTTCTGTGAAGCTTCCAAATTTTATAAAAATGCTTGCGTCTCACTTGCTAATGAAAGTACTGAGAGGACTTTTATACCTCCCTCTGCTCCTCACATGGGTGGAATTTGGGAAGCAGCAGTGAAATCCACTAAGCACCATTTAAAACGTGTGATCAACAGCCCAACCCTCACTTTTGAGGAAATGACGACACTATTGTGTCAGATCAAAGCTTGCCTGAACTCACGCCTGGTAGTTGATGTAAGTAGTCATCTCGAGGATCGTGCTCCACTAACTCCTGGTCATTTTCTCATCAGCCATGCTTTGACGGTGTGGCCAGAACCAGAACGATAAATTTTGATCTCTCTCCTATAAAACGGTACGATCTTCTATTGCCTGATGATTTTTGGTGACGTTTCAAGATGGAATACTTGTTTACTTTGCAAGTTCGCTCGCATTGTTGTGATTCCAGAGAGAACCTGAAGCTCAACTCTTTAGTTCTTATCAAGAATGAGAACACTTCACCGGCTAAATGGCTACTCGCTCGCGTAAGGTCGATCAATATTCGCCCCGATGGAAAAGTTCGCGCGGTGATAGTAAAAACGGCTGCCGATGAGCTCTCGCATCCAATTCGTAAGCCATGCCTGTCACCAGTCCCAGTGAGCAGTGACGAGTCTGATCCGTTGATTCATTGAACTCCTGTCATGGAGCTTAAGTTTTCTTAAAATGTTTAAAATTTTTATTTTATACATTTATTTTGTAAGCCGTCAGGGCGGGCGGCATTCATATGCAAATAATTCAGATTTTTTATTTCACATTTTACATTGACACTGAAAATTGCAAGTCGTCACGGTGGGCGGCATTCAGTGATCAACAAACTAAATGCAAACTGAACTCAGTTTTTTAATTCATCTTTTAATATTAATATTATGTAATTTCAGTTGAATCAAAATTTTTTTTTTTGTTCCTATAATCATCTCTTAGATGAGGCGGGCGGAACGTTCGTGAATAATCCAAACCTTTATCAATCACTTATTTTATTCAATGAATTTGTTGTTCATATTCTTTTTTTGTTTCTATTTTACCGCGAGTAAAAAGTACGTTTGACGCTGCCTAGCACTTCTTTATTGACAACGTCGTCACTTGCTATTCAACCAACTTTAAGTTCACACGTAGCTTTTGAATTGTTAAAAACTTGGCCGCTCATACGTCAAGCCTTTGATTAAAATAAATATTTGTTTGTTAACTAATTGTTTATAAATAGTTGTGAATAATAAATATCATTAAAATTATTCGCTTTCAAATACACTTATTTTTACACTCAATCAACATTTACACCTAAAAACTTAGAAAAAAGCCATTCTCGACCCCTTGGCTCTTCAAGATGGCTTAATTCGCAAACATTAGTGTTGTGTGTGTTCGAGTGCGTCGATATAGTCGGAGATGTATTCATGTATCTCGTCTCGGTCACGCCGTACGGTTTGAGTTTGATAAAAGTCGTTGTAGCTTTTCCGTTTGTCTTCCTTTGAGAGTTTTTAAATCTCGTTGACAGCTCTTGGGAAGGTGGTACTATTGTCCCTGTATATGGGGTGACAAAACCTCTTCTTGAAATGAATCTTTTAAATGCTAATAAAAAAGTTTGAGATGTGCTGTCAGAAAAGACTGCATACTACAAGGGCTATGCGTATTCCAGTGAATATTTATCTCACAATTGTCGTTTAAATCGCACCTCGTTGAATGATTTTGGTGAATAAAATCATTTATGTGCCTGTGAGGACTAAGCCGCTAACTCTCGAGCATCCCTTAGCAAGCTCAATGGCCAGTCTTGGGTTCAGACGTGGCTGAGTGTCCTCAAATACATATGTAACTAATATTTTCTTAATTATTAGCTACTATTGTACATGTTTTACCCATCATAATGGTTTATCGTTTTTAAAATTATTAGTTTCATTTGAATAAAAAAAATTATTATAGAGATTGATATGTATACTTTTCTAACATAATTTTTTATTTTTTATTACTCGGTAGAAATCGTGAGTTTTTTTATAAAAGAGAGAAAAAAAGCAACTCCCGTTTTACGGTCCCTCCTGTCACTGCTGTCTTTTTGTTAATAGCTACCATATATTTTAGAATAATCTGAAAAGTCAAAAGTGAAAATTAATCTTCAAAACAAGAGCTTTCTATGTGTACTGTAAGTGTTGATAGAATCTTTTTATTATGTTAAAATAAGTCATTGTGTCGAAAAACTTAACAAAGTGAAGAACATTTTGCGTAGATTGAATGAAAGGTGTAAATACACCATGGTTTGTACATAATGGTTAATGATAATCGTTAGTTTGTCGTAATTTGTGAAAATAACTATGTCTAATAATATGTTTTAGATTTCTCCTGATCGAGTTTTTTTTAAATCAGAATACGCTAGTGTTGACAAGCAAAGCGAAAGGTGTAAGTATGTAACAAAATTGATGTATTATATAAATAATAAAGAAAGCTTATTAAAAAGAAATTATATGATTTATATGTTTACTGACCATTTGGTAGTTGCTGCATAGAAGTTATTAGAAATGAAAATTTTCTTAAAAATATTATATTGAGTCAAAATTTCTGAAATCGGACAGAAAAACAAAACTTTCGAAATTCGATAGCCTTTGTACGCAAAAGTCAAGTGTTATGCTTTAAAAAAAAGCCAGTAAAGTTTTTTTTTTAAATAATAATTTTTCTAAAAGTTATAAACAATCAAACTTTTAGGTGACTATTTTTTTAAATCGCCATTTCTAGAGAACTATTTAATAAAAGTTTACAAAATTTTAACAACGACTTCACAAATAAGTAGAGAATTGAATGATAAATAAATTAAAAAAAAAAAATTTAATTTGTTTATAAAAAATTAATTTTTTAATAAACAAATGAAAATTTAATAAACTTCTCATATGGGTGGGCCAAAATTTTTTCAACGATATTTTTCTTTAAAGTGTTACCTAGAAGTACGTGAAAAAAAATTTTGGTAATATTCACAAGAACAAAAGTTGTGAATTTTTAAAGACCGCAAAACGAGCGCTGCGACGAGCGCGGCGAGGTGACGGAGCCACGGCGCACGACGCTACCGCTTCACGCGCGCTCGCATAACTATTTACATTTTCCGATTATTTTCAAAAATTGGGTTTCTTAATGACTGCGTTTTTACTTACCGTAAGTATGCTAATAAAAAATTTACTTTATATTTACATATAAATTTATATTCAAAAATATAAGTTTATTCATTACAAAATTATTTTTCGATTTCTAACTAATTTTGTTTTATTAAATACGAATTTATCACTATATATTCTTAAGCAAATATTTCAATTAACATTTCGAAAATCTTAAACATTTTTTTGGAAAAAAACACACTTTTACTCCCTTATTTAAAAGTTTGAAATCATTGGCTAAGCGGCAAAAATGGCGCGCTTAAACAATAGTAGCTCAATTGTTTTATTCGATTGTTTTTTTTTGTTCAATGAGAAAAACACGTGTGCCTCTGAAGCCTGCATTGCTGCAAGATTAGCGTTGTTTTCGGTTGTTTATTCTCAGTTTGTGTGTTTTTATTATGACTCCTCCACCAAAGTGCTGTAATCCGTTGAAAAAAAAGGGTCATAGTTGTTACAGAAAAAATTTAAAGTTTATATCGGAAAATTGCGATCCAAAGTTAAAAGAGTTATTCGGTTGTTACATTTGTGCTTCCTGTAAGACCCAAGCTTATGAAAAAAAAGAAACGATTCAATTCGAAAAACAGAACTTTGAAAAAAAAGAAACTGATAAGGGCGATAAAGGAAAAGATCAAGAAGAAAGTGAAGAAGAGCAGATTGTAGATTTGACGAAAGGTGATGAAGACTATACATGCTATAGAATAGATCAGTTGACAAAAAGAAAAAAGCTCGCGTCTGAAATTCACGAAGTAATTGTTGCTACGCCAGCTAAAAAAATTAATTTGAACTTAATAGAAAATGACCAAAATTTTCGAAACGCAATCAGTAGTATAGTAACACTATGGCGAATGTAAACAAAGATGATTCACCGCAGCGAGCAGTCTCGCGCGGTGGGGGCGGCCGGTTACGCGGTTGAGGCGGCTGCTCGCGGGTGCTGCGGGAGGGGGTGCTCGGGGCCGTTCGGCAAGGAGGAGGGCTTCCTGGCGCTGCGAGCGGCCTCGCGCGGTGGCGGGGGCCGGTGCCGCGGTCGAGGCTGCTGCTCGCGGGTGCTGCGGGAGGTGGTGCTCGGGGCCGCTCGGGGAGCAGGAGGAGGGCTTCCTGGCGCTGCGAGCGGCCTCGCGCGGTGGCGGGGGCCGGTGACGCGGTCGAGGCGGCTGCTGCGGGAGGTGGTGCTCGGGGCCGCTCGGGGAGCAGGAAGCCCTCTGGCGACGGTGACGAGACAGACTCCGCGGAAGCGAAGGTCGCTGAGGCGGCTGCGCTCGGACGTCGCGGCTGCTGCGGGGGGGTCTGACCGGCTTTGCTGCTGCCTCTGCAGGAGCTGCTGCTGCGTCTGTATCTTGTTCGAAGGTCGCTGAGGCGGCTCCTGACGCCGACGACGGTGCTGACTCCACAGAAGTGAAGGTTGTTGCAACTGCGTTTAGATTACGTATTCTTCAAGAGATTATTTTATTCTGGATCGGGATTTTTTTTTTTTTTTTTTTTTTTTTTTAAATTAATAAAATAGTTTAAGAAATCAAAAAAATTAGAAATTAATGATAATAATTTTTAATCCATTGAAAAAATACTTTGATACTAATTAATTTTACTTTAATACTAACTAATTTTACTTTTTTTTTTTTTTTTTTTTTTAAAAGAAAATATGATTTGAGTGAAGAGGAGGAGGTGGATATTTAAAAAACAATCCAAGTATATATTTATTTTAAATTTTATTTTTAATTTTTTAAAGTTTTACATACACAAAACTTTTTACAATTAAGCATCGAAAGTAAACGCAAATTGAAAATTACCAATATACGTGGCATAAAATTTATTTTCATCAATTTTCTCCAATACTTTTTCCCAAAAGGACTCATGTTTCGTCAGAGCATCCGAAATTTTTTGAGGCAGATAAATAGCAAATTCGTTATCAAAGGTAGCCAAAACTTTGCGTCCATATTTTGTTGTCGTCTTGTTTACAGATGTCACTTTGTATTTGTGATTTATGTCTAGCTGCTTTAAGTTTTTACGGGGTAAATCAGGTGCTTGAGATATACCGTTGAGCCAGTCGATGCCTACTTCTTCTGCAGCCATATTTTCAAGCCTGGAACAAATTTTTTGATTAATTCAAGAAAATTAATAAATAAAGTGTAAAAATAATAGAGATCGACAAATCTACTTACAAGTATTTCAAGGAAGATGACTTTCAAAAATCCGAGAGCTCGTTTATTGGCTTTTGTTCGGCTGGTAAAGAGTAGGGGGCCAGTTAAGTCGAAGGCTGTACACTTTGTGACTGATGGAAAGACTGACTTTCGTCGTACAATTTATAGGTATAAATATTGTAAGCCCCGCAAATGCAGCATTGGCGTTTTACAAAGTCCTGACAACGTGATTTTACAATAAAGACATTTTTGCACTACTACTTTGTAAACAATGTATGACACAGCCGCCGTTACCCGTAAATTGATAATTATCACGTGATTTGTGTTTAATAAAAGATCTTGCAATACAATCATTTTTTTTCAAGTCATCAGAAAAATTATTTAGAAAAGCTTCGAAACCCAATCCGTTAGTCATATAATGTAAAAACATTAAACAATATTGACCACATACGTCGGATGTCTCACTTTGAAATTGTTTAACATTCCATTTTAAATGCTTACAATTTTTGCGCAAAGTTTTAATATGATTGGGTATGAACGGGGGTATACCGTAGCTATCTAGATAATGCCCAAAACCGTGTGAATCTACATGTATAGCAACCCAATGCATACCAGGTTGAGTGTGATTATCAGTGTTAAATACAAAGGCCGTCGGTTTCATCCACACCCATGGAATCCGATCCGCAGGGAACACACCGATAGTATGTGAGGGCATCAGCGACAACTTGTTTAGAATCTGCAGGCTGTTCATTGTAAAATATTACAGGTGAACTTAAAGAGAAAGCTTTATTACGTGGTACAATGAGCAAGCAGCTAAAAACTTTATCTTTGACTTTGATGCTGAATTAACTAAATACTGCAAACAAGATGTAAAAATCTTAAGACTGGCCTGTTTGAATTTTCGAGAAAAATTTATGAAATTTGGTGTGGATCCGTTTCTGGAGTGCACCACTATTGCTTCCACATGTATGAGAGTGTTCAAGAAAAAATTTTTGAAAAATAATCAGATTGGTATAATACCAGCAGGAGGATACAGAGGTCGTAACATACAATCTTTGAAAGCTGTTCAATGGCTGTTTTGGATGGAGAAATCATTGAAACGCCCCATCGAGCATGCAGGTCGCTGTCGAGAAAGAAGATTATTGGAAGGGATTTTAGTCGATGGTTACAGTGCTCCAAAACACCTGGAAAGTCACCGAGGATTGGTTTTTCAGTTTCATGGGTAACTTGATTTTTTTTTTTTTTTTTTTCGCAAACACTGATGACACTTAAATTTTTTTCTTTCTTTTTAGCTGTTATTGGCACGGCTGCCCGAGTTGTTACCGCTTTAATAGAGATGAAAAATTATCGAACGGTCAATCGATGGATGAGAAGTTTGAAAGAACTTATGCTCAATCAGAAAGGATAAAGAGTCTGCAGTACAGGTTAATTGAAATCTGGGAGCACGACTTTGATGAATTTAAAAAAACAAACGAAGATTTAAAACGGTATTTGAGTGAAAAAATAGACATGATTTATCAAAAACCCTTGAATCCTCGCGATGCTTTGTTTGGTGGGCGCACGGATAATACTGTTAAGAAGTACTTTTGTAAGCAGGACGAAAAAATAAAGTACGTCGATTTCAACAGTTTGTATCCGTTAATTTGTAAACGATCGAAGTATATCGTAGGTCACCCTAAATTATACGTAGGTGAAGAGGAGTGTAGTCTACTCGTGCGCGATAAGAGCGATTTTTCAAACGTTAACGGTTTAGTAAAATGCAAAGTGTTACCTCCTAGAAATTTGTACCACCCTGTATTGCCAGTGAAAATGCACGATAAATTGCTTTTTCCACTGTGTCGAACATGTACCGAGCAAATGATACAACGAGAATGCATCCATGAAAATCCGAAAGATAGATATTTAATAGGTACTTGGGTATCCGAAGAATTAAAAAAAGCGATAGAAGTAGGTTACGTAGTCATTAAAATGTTTGAAATTTGGCAGTACAATATAACGCAGTATGATCCTGTAACAAAAAAAGGAGGAATATTTGCCGAATACATAGACACTTTTTTTACTCAAAAAACGCAAGCTTCAGGTTACCCCGCCGAGTGCACGACCGAAGAAGATAAAGAAAGATATATTTCGGAATTTGAAAAAGTTGAAGGTATCAAACTAGATAGAGAAGCTATAAATTTTAATCCAGGCTTGCGTCTAGTTTCGAAACTTGCAATCAACTCTATATGGGGAAAATTTGCACAAGCGCAAAATAAACAAAAAACTGAAGTGCTTACTTCACCAAATAGATTGATCGAGTTATTACACAGTAAAGAAATAGATGTAAATAGTATCTTACCTGTGAATGACGAATTGCTGTATACAAGCTGGTCTTTCAAAGCTGAAGCGGTTACACCTTCACGATCTACGAACGTTGTAGTAGCCGCATTTACTACAGCGCAAGCACGATTGAAACTTTTTGAGTGTCTACACTTTTTGGGGCCCAGAGCCCTTTATTTTGACACAGATTCAGTGATTTACATCAGCAAACCGGGTATGAACGACTTACCTACTGGTTCCATGTTGGGAGAACTGACGGACGAGTTAGCTGACAAAGGTGTCGGTACATATGTGAGCAAATTTTTATCAGGAGGGGCTAAATTTTACGCTTTTGAGTACGTGAAACCCGACGGTAGCAAGGATTATGTATGTAAAGTAAAAGGCATCAGACTTAATTTCGCAAACAAACAAAAAATTAATTTCGAGTCCATACACGACATGGTAACAGAAAAAATTGAAAATGTCGTTGTAGAATCTTCTAACATACGCAGAACAGCTTTTCACGAAGTAATAACACAAAGCGAAACCAAGATTTGCAAGACGGTGTACAATAAGAGATATTTTAAATCCGTAGAAGAGAGTTATCCTTACGGTTTTAAAATGTAAGCGCCCCGCGGAGTTGCTCGTCAGCGTTTTTTACTAGGTCGATTACGCGCGCTGTCATACAGTTGTGATACGAGAGTATCAAAGAGCTCGCGGTCATAGAACTCTGCGACCGCACATCGCTGCTACTCGCAGCTAAAATGTGAGCCTCTAAAAATATTGTATCCTCGATGTTTCGAAAAGTGTACATGATTAAAGTCGAAAGGCATATCTCTGGAAAAGTATAATTAACGTTTGAATTTAAGTATTGTTATTAAAAACTGCATTTAAAATAAAACCTGTAAGAGAATAAAATAAAGTAAATAAATAAATCCATAACCTTGCTTAACTTTTTTTTTTTTCATTTATTTGAACAGATCCCGATTTTCACAATACGCCCGCTCGCGAGCGTCAGCTGAAGACTTTGTACGTTGAAAAAGTGCAAACCAACACTTGCTTTTTTTTTTTTTTTTTTTAGCTCAAGCAAAAGCTAATGCTCCAGCTTAAGCTCTAGCTCTAGCTCAAGCTCTAGCTCAAGCTCTAGCTCTAGCTCAAGCTCTAGCTCAAGCTCTAGCTCAAGCTCTAGCTCTAGCTCTAGCTCAAGCTCAAGCAAAAAGAGTATCAGGCGCTGGCGCTCTGTTGGCGAGCAGGCGTCTCCCTCTCCGGCGGGGCGGTAAAATTTAGACAATCGAGTAAATCGCGGCAGTTGTAACGATGACCTTACAGTGGGAGCACCCGTTTACGTCAATTCTGAGTGGTCCCACAGGTTGTGGAAAAACTGTGTTTGTGAAAAAATTTTTAAAATTCATCGATCGTATGTGCGACACTCGCTTTCAACGAATAATATTGCATTACGCCGAGTGGCAAAACGGCTATCGCGAACTCGGTGAAGAGATTGAATTTCGCGAGGGGTTGCCTCAAAGCGGGGATTACGCAAGCGACCCTAGGCCAAAACTCGTAATTGTTGACGACCTGATGCGCGAATCGAGCACAGGGGGCGCAGTTGTCGATTTATTTACAAAAGGGAGTCACCACAATAACTTGTCGGTAATATTCATCACTCAGAATATTTTTCATCAAGCCCGAGGTCAACGCGACATATCGCTGAATGCGCAGTATATCGTTGTTTTTAGAAATCTCCGCGATCGCGCTCAGATTACGCATCTCTCGCGTCAACTGTGTCCTGAAGATCCGCGTTTTTTGCAGGAAGCATACTGGGACGCCACTTCTGAGCCCTACGGCTATCTGCTACTGGATTTGAAACAAAATACTCCGGAAAACTGCAGATTTCGGACATCTATTTTCCCCGACGACGAGTGGCAGTACGTTTACGTGCCGCGTAAAAATATAAAAGGTGGTGACAAAGCAAATCTCGTACCAGTCGCGTCACTGTGATGGCTCGTAAACGTAGAGCGCCGTTTTCCGAAAAAGAAAAACATATTTTGCGAGCCTTGTATCACCTCAACGAGGAGCAGAAAAAAGCAGTTTTGCGCAAAGCTGATCCTTCATTGATTAAGCGTATTTGCGAGTGCGCCTTGAATATCTTAGTGGGGAACGTACCACTGGGTAAAAAACACAAGACGCGTCTTCGGCAACACGCCTCTACTTTACGAACGCTATCCAAGCCCAAGGTTAGTTTGGCTCGAAAAAAAAAACTAATCGTTCAGCGGGGAGGCGGATTTTTACCGGCGCTGTTGGCACCGCTTCTCGGTACCGTTTTATCAACTCTCATAGCTAAATAATGGACCACGCCCGAAAATTAGTTCTACTACCGTACGACAGTCTTCAGCGAATACAACAGCTAGTAGGCAAAGATGGTCTCCTCAAAACAGTCCAGACTCCTGGCACACCAAGCGAAAGGCTCGACGCGCATATGAACGATATTTTAAACTCCGCCGAAAGAGGAAAGGACGATCGAGAAAAGTGGCTCGATTACAGTCGTGCGCTGCAGAGATTTCTTCTTTTTAACGACAAGACGGAAAAAAAAAATGTCTCGGCCCCTGATAATTTACCTCAAGATGCCTCGACCGATGAAAGTGAAGAGAAAAAAAGAAAAACTTTTTTGGAAGACAGCTTCATCATCGCAGGAGTACCCAAAACTTTTAAAAGCGCTGCTACTAACCTTGTGCGTCATTTGAAACGGGCCGGTAACGTGAAATGGTCCCCGAGTGGCGCTGTAACTATAAACGGAAATTCGGTGGCGGGGGCTAATATCGTCGACTTGGTTGGCGATGCTCTGAGACACAGAAAACGCTCTCCACCTACAGGTCGTAAACAGTTTGCTGCTGCTCTTCGAGAGGCGAACACACCGCGCGAGTTTATCGGAAATAATCAACTGTGGGAGCAAATCGTTTCCAGTGCTCATAGTCAGTCATCCAGTGCTACTTCTTCTCCTTCCTCGGATATTTTGGCTCATGGCTACAACTCAGGAGGTGAAAGACCTCATTTGATTTCACCAGCTGATATTACCGAAGACCGAAGTAGTGCTTTCGAAAAAAGTGACAATTTTGAAAAAAGTTTGTCGAGACGGCAAAAGAGAAACGCTAAAAAGGCTTTGGAAAAAAATTCAATCGCTACCGGAACTCCGAAAAAACAAAAATTAAATAACCAGGGAAGATGGAAGTTTCTGTAGAAAACGCTACTCTCCCTGAGAGCGAAGAGAAAGAAAAAAGTGCTTTGGATGCTATAGTAGACCTGATGCCTTTTGAAATGCATGTACCAGGTTATAAGTTTTGCGGTCCCGGTACAAAATTGTCCGAGCGTTTGAATCGTGGTGACGTAGGCATCAATCCTCTAGACGAAGCGTGTCGTGAACACGATATAGCATACGCTGATAAAAAGGCCAACCGCCGTCAAGCTGATCGCGTGCTTGCCGAAAAAGCATTTTCTCGTTTGTTAGCCGGTGAGACTCCTCCCGATGAAAGAACAGTTGCAATGATGACGGCCTGCTGCATGGTCAGCAAGATTACATTTGAAAAATTTTTCAATCGAATAAAAAAAGCCATCAAGAGGAAGGACAAGAAGAAGACAAAGTCAGTAAACTGCCAACCTTTGCAGAAGAAGAAGAAGAAGAAGAAGAATAATAATAATAAAAATAGTGATAAAAAAAATGCATAGACGACTGCAAAGCTTGTATTACGGCCTACCTCGCGACACGGCATACGCGGGTGCAAACAATCTTTTACACTCTACAAGAAAGCAATATAGTAAACCGAAGGTTTTAAGCTGGCTCGAAGGTCAAGATACCTATAACTTACATAAGCAGGTGAGAAGACGGTTTCCTCGACGCCATTACAACGTTCGTAACATGGATGATGTATGGGAAATTGATTTGATGGACATGAGGTCCCTAAAATCTTACAACAATAATTACGCTTATCTTCTTACCGTTATAGACGTTGTGAGTAAATATTCATGGGTTGAGCCGATAAAAAACAAATCTGCAAAAAGCGTAATTCTTGCTTTCGATAATATATTCAAAAAGTCTAACAACCGAGTTCCCGTTTCCATGCAATTCGACAAAGGTAAAGAGTTTGTAAATCGCGAGTTTCAACTTTACCTGAAAAACAAAAATATATTGTACCGCGTTGTCCGTAGTCCCGATGTTAAAGCCGCGATCGTAGAGAGATTTATAAGATCAATAAAAGAGCGAATTTACAGATATTTAACGCATAAAAACACGCATAGATATTTAGATGTTTTGTCTAACATTGTAGAAGCCTATAATCATACTAAACACACAGCTACAAAAATGACACCGGCGTCCGTTACCCTTGATAACGCTGCCGAAGCTCGTAGAAACATCAAGCATCGTTACGAACGCCCCATCGTCAGAGTTCCTAAATATAACGTGAACGACCTGGTGCGCGTCAGTCGAGCTCGAAACGTTTTTGCGAAAGGTTACGAGAGTGGCTGGACCTTGGAGTTATTCAAGATTTCTCGGATATCCTTGACTAGTTATCCTCCTGTTTATCACCTACAAGATTTAGCCGATGAAGAAATCGATGGATTTTTCTACGAGGAAGAGCTTAGTCGCGTAAAAAAAGATTTAAAAAAGGTTTTTTCTGACGTCGAAAAAATTTTAAAAACTAGAACCAGTGGTCGCTCGAAAGAATTTTTTGTTCGGTGGCGTGGTTATCCAGAAAAATTTTGCTCTTGGATCAAAGCAAGTCAATTGAAAAATCTAAAATGAAGGATCAATTTTATATTGTTCTTCCCAGTAACAGTAGCATGCATTATTACCCTGACAATACTACAACTCGCTTCGTCACGCAGCTACCTCAGCAGATACGCTTACACGGTGCCTGGGCAGTCGCTTTAACAGAGATAAGGATTCCATTGACCTTTCAACACATTCCACTTGAGCGCGATGAGAGATTAGTTTCTGTAATACGATACCGAAAGAAACCGACGATAGATTACTTGTTACTCGGCGCAGAAAAAACACAGGCTTTGACTGCTGTTTATGAAACTAATTTAACCTCTGACACGGGTGAAGAAGATCAAGAAACAACTTCTTCGACTTCAACTGTACCGCCGGGTGTTTATAAAGATATAAAAACTTTTATTCACGAACTCAATAATTTGGCCTGTACAAAAAATCATCTAGAGTTTGGCATTGAACGCGGTGATTATGTATCTGTTAAACGTCTGTGCACTGAAGCTGAGTGTGCAGGTTTCAACCATAAAGTCAATCTCTCTGCGCGAATAAAAACTATTCTTGGTTTAGACCTCAACAGTGTTAATATATTTGAATCAAACGAGGCGATTGTTGGAATTCGCCCTGCTAATCTTTCAAATTGTCTACCATCGATGTTGATGGTTTACACAGACATTTGTGAGCCGTATTTTACAGGTGACGTGCAAACTCGATTGCTACGCGTTGTCTCTCTGGGTACCGATGAATACACTTACGGGGGTCTTCGAATCAAAAGTTTTTCCCCACCCATGTATTTAGATCTACTTTTTAATTCTTTCGAGACTATCGAAATCGATATAAGAGATGAAAATGGTGAACCAATACCATTTGATTTTGGTACGTTGGCAGTGACACTACATTTCAAGCGTACGGATTAAACTATTGAAAAAAAAAAAAAACAAAATGGATATGGAGCGCTACGACGAATTTTTTATCCTTCAAAATGGTGGAGGTGCTGGAAAAGGTGTTGGTCATATTTTTATCAGCTCTCCCTATCAAAGAGGTCATGGAGGCATAGGCTCTTTTCTTGCGGGCATCTTTCGGCGAGTTCTGCCTTTACTATCGAGTGGTGCTCGAGCCGTTGGCAAAGAAGCTTTTCGTGCTGGTATGAACGTTGTGACCGACGTGACTCAAAATACTCCGGTAAAAGAGTCACTGCGCAATCGCATACGTGAGTCGGGAATGAACTTGAAGCGTAAAGCCGAAGATAAATTGGATGCAATGATGATGATGGAAGGATCAGGTTATAAAAGGCCTCGCGGCATGAGCGCTTTGCAGTTGTTAGCCGACTCTGAGACTGTTTGCAAGCGCAAGAGAAAATCAAAAAAAAAAATAAATAAAATACTTAAGAGAAGTACAAAAAAAAAAAAAGAAAAAAATTGTGAAAAGAAGTGCAAGAGATATTTTTGATTAATCAGCAAAATGGCGTTTCTACATACTCAATCGTGCGAGTGTTTAAAATCGGAGCTCTTGTTATTCGATATTCCTCCAACCTTAACAGCTATAGAAAGTTCAAAGTACGTTCAATATAAACCAATATCTTCGCTCACTGACGATTCACCTATAGAGTTTGTTATCACTGGTACAGGAGACGAATATCTCGATTTAACCCACACGATGTTGAGTTTGAGAGTAGCTTTAAGAGGTACAATTCCAAAAGAATCTTCAGAGGAAGAAGCAAAAAAAGTTGGACCTGTTAACAATTTTATGCACTCCCTGTTTAACCAAGTGGATGTCTTTTTCAATCAAAAAGCTGTTTCGCCACCCAATCATGCTTACGCTTATAGAGCGTACATAGAAACTTTACTCAACTACGGTCCCGCTGCCAAAAAATCTCATTTGACAAGCGTTCTTTGGTACGACGATACAGCTAAAAATATGGATGACCTAGGAACAGCAAACAGTGGCCTCGAAGCTCGTAGAAAACTTTTCAACTACAAAAAATCTGTGGATCTAATTGGCCATTTACACGGAGATGTCTTCAATCAAGAAAAATTATTAATAAATGGCGTCGAAGTGAGAGTTCGCTTAGTAAAATCGAGAGATTCTTTTAGTCTTATGGATCCTGTAGGATGCTACTCTGTTCATATCGAAGAAGCGTCTTTATTAGTGCGACGTGTAAAAATCAGTCCTAGTGTTTTGTTAGCTCATGCTAGAGCGCTTTCAAAGTCAACTAGTAAGTATCCCCTCACGCGCGTAGAAACAAAATCTATCACGATGCACAGTGGTATTCACGGTGAAACCTTAGATAACGTAATTTTAGGGCAGCTTCCAAAAAGAATAATTTTAGGTTTTGTTAATAATAAAGCTTTCAACGGTGATCGTCACCTTAATCCCTTCAACTTTAAAAATTTTAACATTAATTTTCTATGTCTGTATGTTGACGGTGTACAGGTACCATCAAAACCTTTACAGCCTGATTTCAAAAAAAACGGCGCTTATATAGATTGTTATCACTCTCTATTTTCGGGTACTGGTGTTCATTTTCTTAACGAGGGTAATAACATACCTCGCGAGTCTTACCCTGATGGCTACTGCCTTTTTGCTTTCGATTTAACACCTGACTTATCTGCAAATGAGTGTACTCATTGGAATTTAATTAAACACGGTAGCGTTAGAATAGATGTTAGATTTGACGATCCTCTGACCGAAACAGTAAATTGTATAGTTTATTCGGAATATGAAAATATTTTAGAAATTGACGCGTCGAGGCAGGTGCTTGTAGACTTTAGCGGATGAATCACTAGAGGTCGCTTTTTAAGTATATAAAGTTAGTCTCGTTAAAAAAATGAGTTAGTTAACGAAATAGAGTCCTACAATGGAGCTCATTGCAGATGTTCAATTTTTCAAAGATAAAAATAACAAGTTGGTGCCTAAAGAAATAGCTTTGTTATCTTTAAAAAATGAATTTGTCGCGCATTGGATTGTTAGCGCTGTGCACCGAGTAGATTCGCTACCTTGTGAAGTTCGTAAAGAGAATAATTGGTTGACAAGAAATCAACACGGTATAGATTATTTAGAAGGGAGTGTGACTTTGAAAACGCTCAATCGTACGCTCAGCGATATTTTTAAAAGTGTCGATAAAACTTATGTTAGGGGTAAAGAAAAGTGGTTAATGTTTCATAAAATGACTACTAGAGAAGTTATTAATTTAGAGTACGATACGAACTGTCCGTCATTTAATAACCTACCGTGGAGCGATAAGTACTGTATAAATCACGCTGTAAAAAATAATTATTTAAAATTTGCTTGTGCTTTAAATAACGTCTATCGAATTAAAGCATACTTGTTATCTAAATCTCAAAGCTTAAATAACGATTTCCCTTTAAGTTCACCTGTAATATTTTACAATGAACAGCCTGCAGATTCTAAACAAGTTGTCGCTGATGCCCTCACATACTATCGGTGTGTTCCCTGCGGATCGGATTCCATGGGTGTGGATGAAACCGACGGCCTTTGTATTTAACACTGATAATCACACTCAACCTGGTATGCATTGGGTTGCTATACATGTAGATTCACACGGTTTTGGGCATTATCTAGATAGCTACGGTATACCCCCGTTCATACCCAATCATATTAAAACTTTGCGCAAAAATTGTAAGCATTTAAAATGGAATGTTAAACAATTTCAAAGTGAGACATCCGACGTATGTGGTCAATATTGTTTAATGTTTTTACATTATATGACTAACGGATTGGGTTTCGAAGCTTTTCTAAATAATTTTTCTGATGACTTGAAAAAAAATGATTGTATTGCAAGATCTTTTATTAAACACAAATCACGTGATAATTATCAATTTACGGGTAACGGCGGCTGTGTCATACATTGTTTACAAAGTAGTAGTGCAAAAATGTCTTTATTGTAAAATCACGTTGTCAGGACTTTGTAAAACGCCAATGCTGCATTTGCGGGGCTTACAATATTTATACCTATAAATTGTACGACGAAAGTCAGTCTTTCCATCAGTCACAAAGTGTACAGCCTTCGACTTAACTGGCCCCCTACTCTTTACCAGCCGAACAAAAGCCAATAAACGAGCTCTCGGATTTTTGAAAGTCATCTTCCTTGAAATACTTGTAAGTAGATTTGTCGATCTCTATTATTTTTACACTTTATTTATTAATTTTCTTGAATTAATCAAAAAATTTGTTCCAGGCTTGAAAATATGGCTGCAGAAGAAGTAGGCATCGACTGGCTCAACGGTATATCTCAAGCACCTGATTTACCCCGTAAAAACTTAAAGCAGCTAGACATAAATCACAAATACAAAGTGACATCTGTAAACAAGACGACAACAAAATATGGACGCAAAGTTTTGGCTACCTTTGATAACGAATTTGCTATTTATCTGCCTCAAAAAATTTCGGATGCTCTGACGAAACATGAGTCCTTTTGGGAAAAAGTATTGGAGAAAATTGATGAAAATAAATTTTATGCCACGTATATTGGTAATTTTCAATTTGCGTTTACTTTCGATGCTTAATTGTAAAAAGTTTTGTGTATGTAAAACTTTAAAAAATTAAAAATAAAATTTAAAATAAATATATACTTGGATTGTTTTTTAAATATCCACCTCCTCCTCTTCACTCAAATCATATTTTCTTTTAAAAAAAAAAAAAAAAAAAAAGTAAAATTAGTTAGTATTAAAGTAAAATTAATTAGTATCAAAGTATTTTTTCAATGGATTAAAAATTATTATCATTAATTTCTAATTTTTTTTATTTCTTAAACTATTTTATTAATTTAAAAAAAAAAAAAAAAAAAAAAAAAAAAAATCCCGATCCAGAATAAAATAATCTCTTGAAGAATACGTAATCTAAACGCAGTTGCAACAACCTTCACTTCTGTGGAGTCAGCACCGTCGTCGGCGTCAGGAGCCGCCTCAGCGACCTTCGAACAAGATACAGACGCAGCAGCAGCTCCTGCAGAGGCAGCAGCAAAGCCGGTCAGACCCCCCCGCAGCAGCCGCGACGTCCGAGCGCAGCCGCCTCAGCGACCTTCGCTTCCGCGGAGTCTGTCTCGTCACCGTCGCCAGAGGGCTTCCTGCTCCCCGAGCGGCCCCGAGCACCACCTCCCGCAGCAGCCGCCTCGACCGCGTCACCGGCCCCCGCCACCGCGCGAGGCCGCTCGCAGCGCCAGGAAGCCCTCCTCCTGCTCCCCGAGCGGCCCCGAGCACCACCTCCCGCAGCACCCGCGAGCAGCAGCCTCGACCGCGGCACCGGCCCCCGCCACCGCGCGAGGCCGCTCGCAGCGCCAGGAAGCCCTCCTCCTTGCCGAACGGCCCCGAGCACCCCCTCCCGCAGCACCCGCGAGCAGCCGCCTCAACCGCGTAACCGGCCGCCCCCACCGCGCGAGACTGCTCGCTGCGGTGAATCATCTTTGTTTACATTCGCCATAGTGTTACTATACTACTGCAATCTTTAAAAGTAATGTAAATACTTGGATCGAAGATTTTAAGTTGAGATTATCTAATGCCTCAAGAGGAGAAAAAATCTGTTTGCTTACTACAATTCCAATTAATAATTGGACGATTCGAGAAGCAGTAAAAGAATTTGGGGTTACTAAATACATGGTCACGACTGCAAAAAAATTACAAATAGAAAAAGGATGCGCATCTCGTCCTGATAAAAAAACGGGTCGAGGATTAAATGAAAATCTTCTTGAAAAAGTCAAAGATTTTTATCTGTCTGATGATATTAGTAGAGTGATGCCCGGTGTAAAAGATTACAAGTCAGTAATTGTTGACGGAGAACGTCATCATGAGCAGGTAAACTATTATTGATAGTTTTAGATTAATTTTATTCACTATTCCTCTTAGCGCGCAAGCGCGCGGAATTGTATTAAACTTTCGTGGTTATTAATTCATTGTTTTTGTTTATATACTAATTATTATTATTTTCATGATTTTAATCTGATAATTTGGAACACTTGATTAAATAAATATTATTTTTTATCAAATTGCGAATCTATTATCTAAATGTTTTAATTGAATTGTAATATACAAATTAAAAATAAAAATTTAAATTTCAAATTTGGTTTTTCAACCAATTACATTACGAATAAAATGCTGACATTATTTTTGGGTTCTCTCTTTTATCTTGCGATTTATCTTCCCATTCGGTAGTTTCGATAATTCTGACGTATTCGTTTACAATATTTTTTTTTTTATTCAGTCTTTTTTCTATTCAGTTTTTTTTTTTATTTACAAGTAAATATGTTTATTCCTAGAAACTTTTATTAATGGGTAACTTAGAAGACCTACACACTGAATTTATAAAAAAGTACCCTGAAGAAAAAATATCATTGGCAGTATTTAGGCATCTCAGACCACCGCAGTGCATATTAGTCGGAGCTAAAGGCACGCATAATGTGTGCGTGTGCAAAATACATGGCAATTTAAGACTTAAGATAAATGGACTTCAACGAGAACTACTAAAAAAGAAAATTAATTTTACTGTAAATTATCGAGAATGGTTGAAAAACATTATTTGCTCAACTCCAACTACTGATTGCTTTCTTGTAGATTGTCGAAAATGTCCCGGAACGAATCAAGTTATCAAAGATTTAACAGAAAATTTACAAAAATGTGAAATAGACAGCATCACTTATAATCAATGGGTCACAACAGACAGGTTTCGTAAACTATATAATTTCTAAAAAATAATTTTTTTGTTTAATTTTATTATTTTTTCATACTGTCTCTTTTTTTTAAAAGGTGCCAACTGTTAAGTAAAACTGAAAATATACAGATTTTTACGGAAAGTCTTGCAGAAGATCTCCCAATTGTGTTGAAACATGATTACATAGCCCAATCACAAGCAGCGTATCTTGAAAAGCTGAAAAATTCACTGAAGAGTGGAGAGTTTTTGGTTACTCTGGATTTTTCAGAAAATTATTCATTTCATGTACAAGATGCTATACAGTCACAACACTAGTCCAAAGATCAAGCCTCTTTGCATGTGTATGTAATTTATTGCAAAGAAAATAATGTTGTGAGAAACATCAATTATGTGGTTTTGTCAGAAGTCGAAAATCATGACGCTACAGGAGTATATTTGTACAACGCAAAAATGATTTCTTTTTTGAAAAAAAAATTTTATACCAAAAACGTTAAAAAACTATTTTATTTTTCTGATGGCGCGGGGTCGCAGCATAAAAATAAATTTAATTTTTTAAATTTATTACATCACCGAGCGGACTTCAAAATTTCAGCTGAATGGCACTTCTTTGCTACTTCACACGGAAAAGGTGCCTGTGATGGCATAGGTGGATGCGTAAAAAGAAACGCTTATCGAGCAAGCTTACAAAATAACATCCAAATTACAACTACAAAAACTCTTTTTGAATGGGCTGAAAAATTTTTTAAAAAAATTAATTTTGGCATGGTCATGACGAAAGAGTATGAAGAAATGAAAAAAAAACTCGAGCCACGTTTCTCGAAAGCCAAAACCATTAAAGGGACACGCCAATTCCACTGTTACATACCAGTAAATACTAAAAAATTAAAGTGTAAAGTTATTTCAGCTCACAAACAATTTTTTGTTCATAGAATGTAGTGATAAATTCGTATTTAATAAAACAAAATTAGTTAGAAATCGAAAAATAATTTTGTAATGAATAAACTTATATTTTTGAATATAAATTTATATGTAAATATAAAGTAAATTTTTTATTAGCATACTTACGGTAAGTAAAAACGCAGTCATTAAGAAACCCAATTTTTGAAAATAATCGGAAAATGTAAATAGTTATGCGAGCGCGCGTGAAGCGGTAGCGTCGTGCGCAGTGGCTCCGTCACCTCGCCGCGCTCGTCGCAGCGCTCGTTTTGCGGTCTTTAAAAATTCACAACTTTTGTTCTTGTGAATATTACCAAAATTTTTTTTCACGTACTTCTAGGTAACACTTTAAAGAAAAATATCGTTGAAAAAATTTTGGCCCACCCATATGAGAAGTTTATTAAATTTTCATTTGTTTATTAAAAAATTAATTTTTTATAAACAAATTAAATTTTTTTTTTTTAATTTATTTATCATTCAATTCTTTACTTATTTGTGAAGTCGTTGTTAAAATTTTGTAAACTTTTATTAAATAGTTCTCTAGAAATGGCGATTTAAAAAAATAGTCACCTAAAAGTTTGATTGTTTATAACTTTTAGAAAAATTATTATTTAAAAAAAAAACTTTACTGGCTTTTTTTTAAAGCATAACACTTGACTTTTGTGTACAAAGGCTATCGAATTTCGAAAGTTTTGTTTTTCTGTCCGATTTCAGAAATTTTGACTCATTAAAAAGTGAAAGGTTCTATTTGAAAACTGTTCTTAAAATTTCTTTAATAATAGAGATATTTTTATTGTTAAATATAAATGGCCTAGTTTACACTCACTAGTAAAAAACATTCTTTTAATAAAAAAATTATTTTTAAATCAGTATTTTATAATACTGTAAATCGATAATTTTATTGAAATTTTGTTTCCTTGTAAAAGAAAGTACTTATAAAATAAAGAGTAAGAGTTGTTTTGAATGTACTGATTAAGTAATTTATTTTAATATAAATTAAAATACATGAAGAAATTAAATTATTCATTGTTTTATTTGTTTTCATAATTAACTGTTTTTTTTCTGACTTTTCAAATATAATTGATGGCGGCCATTGCCCTGGCGGAATAATTTTATGGAGGTCTCAAGTTCAGACAAGCCTCGATACGACAAAGGAGCGTGGCGAGCTTGGAAAACGTAAGAATACTTTCTCCGATGACTCTTTTAATGTGGTATTTTGTGGATTTTATTCTGGCTTCCCAAATCCCATTCATGTGAGCACCACCAGGGGGATTCCAGGTCCAAGTCGTGTCCTGAGAAGCTAAGGTTGCGTAGACTCGCACAGAAAAGTCAGAAGAATCCTGCAACATCTAGAGTTCTACGTCCGCACCAATGAAATTAGGATCTTGGTCACTGCGAATCTTGACGCAGTGGCTACGTCTAGCTGTAAATCAATGAAATGCCGCAATAAAAGCTTCAGTACCTTTACCTCAGCTTTTGGTGAGATGCACGAACAGTGGACCAGCATAGTCAACGCCGGAACGACTGAATGGAAATGAGGGCAAGACTCGCGCTCTGGGCAGCTCACAAAGTATACCTCTGAGCAGCGTATTTCTTGCACGGCTTACACTTTTTAACCACATTTTTAACAGCTACATGGCTGTTCAGCAACCAAAAACTACGTTGAAGCGTCCCAAGCGTTAACTGGGTACCTCCTTGTAGTGTGACTACGCGGGTTTCGTGAATAAGAAGATTAGAAAAAAACAGTCTCCTGGGAATACAAGTGCATGTTTCTGGTCAAAAGTAAACAAAGCGTGGTTTAACCTACCTCCAACATTAAAGAGCTTTCTATCTACCAGCGGGCTTAAGGATGTTTGGTACTTTCGTGAGGGGAAAAGTGGGGAGGGGACGGCCACCGCAGCGCCCGACGAGACGATTTTATTTTCAACTCATCAGTGCTCTGACTCTAATGAATGAATCATTTTGAAAATCTTACACAGCATAGTTGAAAGTCTACATTTTAATTTAGTATTAGTTTTATGTTTTAAAAATATTTTGAAAAATTAGAAGAAATCACGAAAACATAACCTAATTTTCAATTTACAAAACTGCGACAAAAGTTTAAAAACATTAACTTTCTGATCTCACATCAAAAATTAAGACTTCAAGATATTGTGTACAAATTTGTAGATCAAAACATACAGTACAAAAAAAGTTAGAGCATTTCTTGTTCAGACGCGCATGGAATTCCACCGCTGTGCGCTTGTTTTTCTTTGTTATCTTTTTCAAATGGTCTGAAAGGTACTATAAAAAAAATCTTAAAATCTTCTTCAACATAAAATCTACAAATTCCAATAATTCTTTTAATGGTCCCTGCTTTTTTGGATGAATGACACACGATCAAAGAAAAAAATTGCTTGATTTCCGTAAGAGTCCGGGTTAAATTATTTAAAAAACACTTTGATTTTTTAAAAAACTAAATCGAACAAAAAAAGGCAAAAAATTCAATGATTACTTTGATATTAATCATAAATCAATCCGATCAAAATTGACAAAACGGCTGCTTTTTTTCGTAAGTACAAGCATCCTTAATCTAGCAAGTGAAGTCTTGAATTTCGGATCTTTCTGAGTGAGTAACAGCTCAATCTCTTTCGCGAAGTAAAATCGTTGAAAGAGATACACGAAATAACTGCAGGAATTTCAACTCAGCAGGCTCAACAATGATTGAATCACTGAGCTTCATTTGAGTTAAAAATTCTAAGTTCAAAGTCTCAAGATTAATAGTTACATGATTCGGCTTTGCACTCATTCTATGGAGGACATTTCGTAGAAATCTGAAAACGTAAGCTGTAACTGTTAGCAATTTTTTCAGCTTATAGAATTTCTGAGCTAAAACCCACATTATAGAATCAGGAGTATCGTCTAAGTGTAAAGTTGTTATCATAGAATTCTTATAAGTCCTTTTATCCTGAACTTTTTCAACCGTTAGTTTATCGAGCAGCGTGGACCAGGATAGAGTAGAATCACGTAACCACGAGGGTCCTTGCCACTAAAGTTCATAATCACCGAGCAAATTTGGATCGAGTTCTCGTGACGCAACATTCACAGGATTTTTTTATCGTTGACATGATACAAATGCACTTGAGGTACTAAAGTGAGTAAGTCCCTGTACCGGTTATCCACATAAGTTTGATAACGAGTTGGATGGCTACGTAGCCAGAACAAAGTGTCCTTGGAATCGGACTAAAAATGAATAGAATCGATATTGATCCTCAATGATTCAACAATGTGATTTGCGAGTTACGATAATAATTGTGCAGCGTACAACTCTAAACTTTGCAATACTTTAAGTATCTAGTAGAGAGACTCTGGTTTTTGTATTGTGTAATGAACTATATACCTGATCGCCTACAACAATTCTTTAATAAACCACGGCACTGAAGGCTTCTCGTGAAGCGTCACTAAAATCATGAAGCTCATAAAGTTTGGTATTTCACCACCTCGGTATTTTCATAGATATAAGTAAGTTGAATTTGGCGTATCACTCTCGCCAGTCAGAAACGAAATCTTCTGGAAGAGGGTCTCCTAACCGCATTTGAGTAGCCGAAGAGATCGCATAATCAATTTAGTGGTGATTACAATAGGTGCAAACCAGCCCAATGGGTTTAAGATTTGAGCAATATGGGACAGAATTAATCTTTTGGTGAATGCATTGCATAGGGGATGGCAAGTCAAATCAATCTGGAATAAATCTTCATCAGCAAATCATCTCAAACCTAGAACTGTGATAGAAGAGTCTTTGAGTGATATAACTCTGGCTTGGTTGCTAAATGATCGCCAGGTAGGTGACTGAGAATTTCAAGGTAGTTGGCTCACCATTTTCTGAGACTCAGACCTCCTTCACTGACAAGGAGAGGTCACACCCTCCGGGTCACCGATCTTGACGAAACTTTGGGGATCGTTTTCTTATACCAAAAGATGAAGAAATCTACCAATCATCCCGTCTAATGGGCCTTTTATACCTAGTTCCTACATAGCTTATATCGTATTTTTAGCTCTTTTTGGGTTTTTTTGCGAATTTTCAAAAAATTCCTGTTCGAAGCCTATTACACTTACAAAATTCTGCAACCCCGCATTCTCTTTATTTTTTCATCTTCTTTTGAGAAAAAATATTTTTAAATCTAATTTTGAAGAAATAGTCCATGTAAAATTAAGGTGATCAAAAGCATTTTTTTACTGTTTTTTTTGGTTTTATGAACTTAAGCTGTAAGTCGTCAGCCTTATCAAAATTATGTCTAAAAATATTTTTTCTAAAAAATTCATATAAAAACAAAGAAAATGCGGGGTTGCAGAATTGTGTAAGTGCAATAGGCTTTGAGCAGGAATTTTTTGAAAATTGTTACAAATAAACACAAAAGTCGCACAAAAGTGTTAAAAGTGTCAAAACAAGCTGATTTTCAAAAAATTCCTGCTCAAAGCCTATTGCACTTACAGAATTCTGCAACCCCGAATTTTCTTTGTTTTTATATGAATTTTTTAGAAAAAATATTTTTAGACATAATTTTGATAAGGCTGACGACATACAGTTTAAGTTAATAAAACCAAAAAAACAGTAAAAAATGCTTTTGATTACTTTAATTTTACATGGACTATTTCTTCAAAATTAGATTTAAAAATATTTTTTCTCAAAAGAAGATGAAAAAATAAAGAGAATGCGGGGTTGCAGAATTTTGTAAGTGTAATAGGCTTCGAACAGGAATTTTTTGAAAATTCGCAAAAAAACCCAAAAAGAGCTAAAAATACGATATAAGCTATGTAGGAACTAGGTATAAAAGGCCCATTAGACGGGATGATTGGTAGATTTCTTCATCTTTTGGTATAAGAAAACGATCCCCAAAGTTTCGTCAAGATCGGTGACCCGGAGGGTGTGACCTCTCCTTGTGAGTAATTTTATTTATTGTGACTGCCTTTTTAAGGCCTCTTGGACTGAATGAGCGCCTGATGGAATATCGTCCATGTAACGCTTTTTCTGTAAAGTATCTGATGCTAATGGGTATTTACACACGTTTTCTTTAACAAGCAGAAGCAACGTGTTATTTGCGTGTCAAACTAAACAATTCAGACCATACGTGACGGTGAGGAGATGATAAATGTCAAATGGATGATCAGGACTGAAACGCCAAACTATTGTTTGATGCTGGATATCCTGATCGTGGACTCTGATTTGGCAGAAAATTTGTTGCACGTCAGCAACAAATACATATTAGTAGAAACGTCAATTGTTTATTATATCAGGTAATTCGGGTAGAAAATTTGGGGGTTGAGAATTAGTACTTGGAGTAGTCTGTGTACTCGCATCTGGTTTTGAATGACTAAAGAAATCGATTTTTTTTTCGCATTTTCTCAAAGTACGGCATCTTAGAAATGTTTTGTCAAAGCTTATTTATTCTGTATGGATGAATTGGGAATGAGCTGCAGTTACAATGCTCGCAGTTGGGCAGAAATCGAGGATTATAACCGCATCAAGAAGGCTGAAAAAGAAGCTACCAGAGACAGCAAAGATGCTAGAATTCAAAGAAAAAGGGAAGAAAAGCATGCACAAGATCAAGAAACGGAAGCAGAAGAGTTGTTTTATGGTGCAGGAATCAACGATTCATTCTAAGGTTAAGGCTTACAAAACTTTAAACGCGTTTTTCTCAAAACTAGACTTTTTCAAGTCGGTGAGGAAAATATCTAGACAACCGCTGCACCGATTGTTTTAAAAATTTGACTGCTTCTTTATTACATATTTTTTGAGGTAATAACACGAGGGTTTGAAAAAACTTTATTTTTGTGGATTTGGCAGCTATAAAACGGCGGAATTTTTAGATAAAAAAACGACTTTTATCTTCAAACAGCCATAAAATCATGGAAAAAACTCGTGTTATTATCAGAAAAAACTTATCTTTTAACTAAATCTTTTTTATTTCTTCATTTTAGATGATCCTGAAAAAAAGGCGCTCCTCACGGCAAAAAAGTTTCCAGCGGAGGCGACTCCGGAAAAGCGTGTGCATCGGACTATTTTTTAATATTTCTACACCAAAAAATTACTAAAGATACTTCAAATATTGATAAAATAGATAGCCATTTAATAAATTAATTAACTTTTACCGTTTGCACATGAAAAATACCCAAAAAATTGCTTTTTTTGCCCTCCAGAGTACCCCCCCCCCCCTCGCAGTCGTGGCCTACATTGCGGGGTTCACATGAAATTGATAAAGTTGATGTTCCTCATTTTAAGGAAGAAAAATTAAAGATTGAAAATGCATAGGTGGAATTAGACAATAAAGATTTTAAGATTTTAAAAAATAGGGATTATAAAACCACAAGATATAAAGTAACGCCTGGTCTATTTTTCACATTTCACACACGTCAGCAAATTCCTGCAAGTGCTGCTGCAAAACGTCTCGAAGATAAGCTCGAAGATGGTCTTTAGGTGGTTCCAGAATAAACATGCTAGTAACATAAAATCCAATAGATTACGTTCATTGAAATGACGCATATGACCTTGTAGATCTCTTGAGACTTTTAATTTTCTCACAGGAAGCCGATCATACGGGTCATTCAAATAAGATAATATCAATTTTGGAGGAGCTGAAGGAAGCAGGGATGATTTCAAATAGCTGGGCAAACAGATAAAACAGCTGTGTTTAAACAACAAGCAGTCCAGTTCTCATCGTACAATTCATCTTGCTTCCAGCAAGGTCAACTCCTCCAATGAAGCTGAAATTTAAGCAAATACCTACAACAGGATAAAAATTGCGAGAAGAGGAAAATTTAAATATAATTTTGTTTATCATACAACGTCGTTAATAATTTCGTACAATTTTTTATTTTTACATGTTCAGAACAAAAGGGTAAATCTCGATGAGTTTCGTGCAAACTCTCATCATTTTTCAAATCTACTTCTAAAAAATAACTCTCTGAACCATTATCTGAAATATTTCAAGTTTTTGATTCATTCCAATCATCAAGAGATTCTACTCACTCAAAATCAGACTTAGGTAAAAAATCACACATTGCATACGAATAAGGCCCATTTACATCAAAATAGCTGATATGTCTCGAAATTTTGAAACTCATAGGCCAAATCTTTCTCAAATAACCTAGCGCGATAGTTGACTTGTCTCTCATCGTCTTTAAAACTACAAAATATTATTAAAAAAATAAAAGTACTGTCCGAAATTTGTGCTTGTTAAACCAAAAAGACGCTGCTGAAGTTGTTTGGAAGTCTGCCTGGTGACTGAAAAGAGTTCCATCCGTCTTTAGTCGCCGACCACAAGTTAATGAGTGTTCACGTCATACCCGTCTTTGTTTTTGTGCGTCGTATGGCGAAATTGAGAGGTAAAATTTCTCCAAGCTAAAACGTCATGAAAACTCTTGTTAAGTTTCATGCTTTTACTAAATAAAGTTATTATTCATTTTTCTGATAAGTGCCATACTTAGTCTTCTCAGAAAATTTAGGGCACTTTGTCACACTGTGTGCCTCTTCGCAAAGAGGAAACTTTTTATTATCTCTCCCCATATTTTTTGTTTTACTAATGAAATGCATTTCAACTTAACTTAAAGCTCTAGTAGTACGGCTCTAATAGTTACACGGAGAGAAAAAATACAGAAATTTACTGTGTAAGTCGCGCAAGAAATTTGTGCTTCAGGTAGCGCGTGAATTTTGTGTGAGCGTACAGAAAAAATCTTAAGCCGTACAGTATAGAAAAATAGCGCTCGGGAGTATCATCAATTTGCACAGTAAATTTCTGTATTTTTTCTCTCCGTGTACAGCAGCCTTTTTCGCTGTTACAGGTAAAGTATGTTCCGAATGTTTTGAGGACTCATACGACTCAAAAAGCAAAGCTTGAGCTCCAAAAAGGATTCGACTCGATCAAAGGTGGGGGTTGTCAACTGCTTGCCGAGACTTTTCTCCCAATCCTGACGAGTTTTTTGTCGGGAGCGTGACAAAACGTCAAAAATATTTTATTTTTTATAAGTTCTTATTTAATTTTAGATTTAATGAATGACAAAGCTTCATCGAAAATAAAATTACTGATATCCTTGCTAAAAAAATTACACCTGTGTATAATCGAAAATATGTTGACTTAGATGAAAAAATTTTGAATGTAATAAATGAATATGATAAGGATAAATTGAAATATTTGAAAAGTGTAGCACTTAGTTTCCGTTTGTAATATTTTAATCTGTGATATAATAAAAATTCAACAATTTTTGTAATAAAAATGTGAAATTTAGATAAAATTCAAGTTTTGATACTTAAAAAATTTATGCACATTGTTTTTTGTTCTGCATAGAGCAAGGTTGTAATTTATGTAAATAATTATATGAATTTTATAATTTTTTTATTCAAAAATTTACTAATTTAATGAAAAATTCGAGTCGAGCTTTTTCTCTGTTTTTAAGTGCGGCAACCGGTAGTGTTCTCCACAGTGTTAACAAGATTAAAATAGTTCTTAAAAATAAAATTTAAAGTGTAACAAATAAAAGTAGTTCAATAATATGGAAGATTCGGATGTAAGTAATTCCTGATAAAAGTTGTATCAACTTAATCATGTTGTTAGTTTGTGTAAATTGTAGGTTATAAACATTTATTTGGAGTATTTGTAAAAGTTGTATAATTTTCTTTCCTTAGATTTTTGACCAAATGTGAAATATTTATTTACAGGAGGATTTGTCTTCAATGAATTCATCTCACATATGTTCTTTCTGTCATGAACTAGTTTTACATATGCAAATTAGGAGTCATCCTTGCATGGAAGGATGCGATGACTTCAGAATAGTGGCAGGGAACTTAATAAAATCTATGCTAGGTAATAAAACAATTGATAATAATGTATTTCTGTCACTGTTTTATTGAAAAATTTTTTGTTTTAGATGGGAAATTTGTTAACCGACCAATTGCTATAATTCAGGAGAAAGGTATAAAATACTGTTTTGTCGTTTAATTTATGTAGAATTAATCAACTTATTTAATAAAAAATTATGTAAATATTTTCTTTGTTTAAAAAGTATCATGATTGTAGGCTCCACAGAAAAAAGCATCGCTGATTATTGTGATAAAACAGTGGGTAAGAAAATTTGTATTTACATTAATGTAGATATTTTTTAATTGAATTAAGAATAATTCTCAATTATTATTAATTGTTTACAGCAAATCCATTGCAATCTAGTAACAACATAATGAATGCATGTAAAAGAAGAAAACCTGGTAAAATTAAATAAATTTTTATATAAAATAATTGTATAACAGGTTTCACTGTATTATGTATAAAAAAAATACTCTTTTCAGGGGTTCAGATATCAGTAAATCCGTCATACACGCTGATTGGAGGTACTTGAGAAGTAATTGCCAAAAAATTATAAAAACATCTTAATTTTTTTTTTATTTAAGATGACTCATTCGGTCAAAATCAAAATAGAAAGGCAGTTGCAATTGAGAATGGTTGTAAATCAGTTTAAAATTAAAATGAATTGTACAGAGTTTTTAAAAATATTCTTTTATTTTTATTTATAGTTACAAGTCACCAAAGTAACAGTAGCAGTAAGGAAAACTGTAAATCTGTGAAGGGTATGTTTTAGAAACTTTCAAATCAAGTAATCATGAATTGTTTAATCAGTTATACTTATCTTGTGTCTTTATTTTTCAGCTATTAGTACAAAAACCAAAAAAACTCAAAAGAAAAAAGAAATAGCAGCATCGAGCAAAGGACAAGCTAAAATATTAAGCGACAATGAGCAGGAGTGATTGATCTTAGAAGTGGAGAAAAGACAGCCTCTTTGAAACTTTAAATGTGATTCTGAACTAATAACTAAAGATAATAAATATAAATTATAGAAAGAATTAGCGAACTGCGATGGACTCAAAGGTAAAACAGTTTGGTATTGAAAAATAAACTTTTATGAATTTAAAAGAGTAAAAACAAGATACAATTTTTTTATCAGGAACTGAAAGTTTATAGTGATATTCATTTAATATTGATAAATATAATAAATGTTGTACAGTAGTGATCAAAATTATAAGGCACCCCCTAAAATTCGTCTGTTTCAAGTTAATATTTTGACTTTGTGCATGCCTGCACGTGTTTAAATATTTTAGTAATCATCTCTAAAAATTTTTTTGTTCAAAACAAGTTCAGTACTTGAAAAAAAAACGTTTACTTTATATTAATTCGTCTTTCCAATCAATTTTTATCCTCTTTTAAGCTTAAAATGACTTTTTTTAAAAAACAGCTAAATTTAGTTCTTTTATGATCTAGATAGTGTTCTGTAAAATTTCTATAAACACCTAAGTGAATAATATATTTTTTTTTGCGTTTTTCCGATGTTCAAGTTTATCGAAAAAAATTTTCAAGCTGATTAATAGAAAAATGTTAAAGCCACAAAGAAAAAATACATTTTTTTAAACTTGAAAAAACATTGATTTTTTGTACTTTTACATTGTTTTTCGCTTAAATTTGCTTTTTTTAATTAATTTGGGAGGTAAAAATTATATTAAACTGATATTTGATGAATTTTAAACTAATTCAATTTATTATGAATCAAAATCTTACAGAGAATTTTAAAAAAATATGTTAAAAAACAATTTTTCTAATACAGTTAAATTTCACAAAAATAACTTCAATTTGTATTTAATTGATTACAAGTAATAGTATTGATTTATTTTTAGAAATAATTATTATATTCATTTTTATTATTTAATATAATATGTTTTTTATATATTTAGTAATTAGTTTACCCTTCTTTAGCACTTAGTTGATCCTCCTTTAGCCTCGAAGCAAGCGCGAACCATAGATTCTGCAAGTTTTTTACAGTAACTCGGACTCAATTTTTGCCAGGCTACAGCAATCTTTCGTTTTAAATCTTCCAAATTTCTCAAGTGTTTGTCTTTGATCATTACCTCTATTTGATCCCAAACATTCTCAATCATATTCAAATCTGGAGAACGTGCTGGCCAATCTAGTATAGGTATTTTATTATCATTAAACCATTGCATCGTTTTCTTTGATTTGTGACACGGAGCGTTGTCTTGTTGGTAATACCAAATTTTTGACGTCCATAAACCTTTGTTTTTGATGGAAGCATAAAATTTTCCATAGTCTCGATGTATTTTTCGCTGTTCACTGTACCTTGCACAAATTGAAGTTCTCCTTTTCCTTTTCCTAACAGGCAACCCCAAACTATAATTGATCCACCACCTTTCTGCACTCTTGGAGCAAGGCAATCAGGATTGTATTTTTCACTGCTGGTACGTCTTATTCGCTTTGGTCTGTTTGAAAAAAGTTGGAAGCTAGATTCATCGCTAAAAAGAACTAAATTCCATTTTTCAACTGTCCATGATAGCTTGTCTTTGCACCATTCATACCTACCTTTTCGGTTTTTTGCAGTTAGAAGAGGCTTACGAGTTGCGACAGAAGATTTCATGTTCTTCTCAAGCAAACGTCTATTAACTGTTACTCGAGACACTTTTATATTAAGCTCTTCATTTATTTGATTTTTGATATTGTTTGATGTAACTGCACGATTATTCTTTGCCTTTTTAATAATGGATCTAGCCTGAAAATCACGTTTTAAACTTATGATTAAATATTCAGAGTAAATGTTGTGACAGTCAGCGATCGTAATTAAATCGTCGGTAACGATTTAGGATTTGGCGCGAGTCACGTGACTGTCGAACGCAGCTCAGAGCGGACCTCTGAGGTGGTAGAGCGGGAATCGGGAAGCCACTCGTAGTTTTCGTGTCCGAGTGTTCGCACGTACATGGAACTTAACTCGTCTCGGTTCGACGGCTAACCGGACTCCTCGGGAGTGGAATGTCGTCGAAGAGAGAGTTGGCAGAGACAGAAGGTGCGGGATCGACGGTCATCGCCCGGAAAGCATTCTTTTGTCTAGACGAGTCAACCGGCTTTTGGAAGCCGTGGACGTCGGGGAACCTGACCGACGTCTGGCAGACACGCAAAGATCTGGAGATCGATTCATGGCAGATCTTGAAGCAGCTTACTCGTTACGGAAGTCAAGGCAATTATTGACATTCACGTCGCGCGTTGTGGTAGAGCCGTAGTGTGAGAGTGTGGTGTTATTTGTGAAGTTGTCATTTCACGTCATCGCCTGGACCGCTTTCCGACGGCTACACGGTGACTCGAGTATGGTAGATATTGCGGCTGGTCGGCATCGTAGCCTGGCATTTTGTTTAGCCTGACGGCTTGGTATGAGGTGCACCTTAGTGACTCCGTAAGTTAATTGTAAATGTGCGAGTGAGTGTGAATGCGTGTGAGTGTCATAATCTTTGTTTTTCTCTCGCGCGCGTTAGCTGCCGATAGCAGTAGGAATTTGTGTGCGCGCGCAACGATTTAGAGAGCATTGAAGATTCTTTTGTTCACTTGTTGAAACGACACCGAGTCGTAATTCGGAATTTGTATTTTAGGCTTGGATTTGTTTTAATAAATTATTAAATTGTTAATTTAATTTTTATTGACTAAACCTAGTGTTCCTGTGAATCGATCCTGTTTTAATACCCGCACCCACTACCGTTAAACGAACTAGCCGACCGCGTCGCGAAGTATAGTAATATTCACCGACGCGATTTCCTCATTTTATTATTTCAGGTCGACGAGTTACAGTTCGACGAGTGCTTGGATCAGCACTAAGTACAGGTGATAAGGATTTAGTACGCACCGTGGGTATTTGTATTGGCTCATCCAAACCCTTAAATCCACTCCTGTTACAATGTATATATCATTTTATGTAATTAAAAATGTTTAATGTTTCAATGTTAATAAAGTCTTACGTTTAAAATTATAACAGGTCATTTATTTATATTTTATTGTAACTGAATTAAACTTATCCTACCAAAAACTTAGTTTTTCAGCTTAATAAATGTTTAGACTATTCACTTACTTTTTTTAGATAATATATTTTAATTACAATTTTATTTAAGCTATAAAAATGTTAGGCAAAACCAAAACAAAGATATAACAAATTAGTGATTTTATTAATTAATTAATAAAAACAGCACTGTAAATAAAATAGTTGCTATATTGATATTTATTTTGTATAGGTATACAAAAAATGATTTATTTTAAAATTAATATAAAACATTCAACTTTTAATTATTATATCAACTAGTCAATGTCATATTGAAATGCAACAGCTCCTTCACCATTGAAATAAGAGCAGAACTCTTCTCTGTTGTCAAATGCCCTTTTGGCACTGAAATGGCTTGGTTGAAGATTAGTTTGTACTAGAGCTGAATCTTTAAGTTCTTTTCTTAATTTCTCATCATCTATTATTCTTGGCATGTAATTGTCCTTGTCAGTCTCTCTTAACTAATTGTGTAATACAACACAAGCTTGAGCAATGGAGATTGAATTTTTGATGCAACATTCTAACGGTTTTTTCAAAACTCGCCATCTTTGTACCAAAATACCAAAAGTATTTTCGATGGTTCGTCGAGCTCTACTAAGGCGATAGTTGAATATGCGTCGTTCAGGGTTCAGAACTCTTCCTGGGAATGGTCTAAGCAGGTAGTGGCTCAGCTGAAATGCCTCATCACCAACTAGAACGTAGGGCATTGGATTACCATCAACCATAAGTTTTTTGGGAGGAGGAAGATTCATTTTTATTTTTTCATACTTCTGGCCAAGCTTAGAATTCTTGAATACTCCACCATCGCTTGCTCACCCAGGGGTTCCAATGTCCACAAATATAAACTTGTAATCCCAGTCACAAATTCCTAATAAATGGAAACTGTGGTAGCTTTTACAGTTATAAAATTCAGATCCAGAATGCTTTGGACACTGTAAGGTAATTAATAAAAATAAAATTAATACTAATTGTTTACTGTATAAATACATTGAAATAATAAGTAGTTTTAATAATTTACCTCCATCTCCAGATGTTTACCATCTATTGCACCGATGCATCTTTCAAAATTCCACCTTTTCCTAAAACCTGCTTCGATTCTTAACCAATCCTTTTTGAATAGTTTTCCTGGCATAACTTCTTTTACAAGTACAGTCCAAATTACCTTGTTTGTTTCTGTTATTATCTGAATAGCGGTGGTGTATCCAACAAGGTAACTGTATGAGGTTGATGTTATACAGTCACCAGTAGCAAGGTAACTATAATATCACAATTAATATAAAAATAACAGTAATTACTAAAGAATTTTATAAAAAAACATTCATACTAACCGCAAAGTCATAGCTAGTCTTGGAGCAGCAGGTATGGGGCAGCGTATGACATACTTTTTAATTATCAGAGGACCCACTTTTTTGAGCGATTCCTCAAACTGTGCAACTGACATCCTCATGTAGTCCCTGAACATCATATCACAGGCAGAAAGAGTAGGAAAAATAGCTTCAAAGAAACCATGATCTTTTCTAAGCTGGAACAGTGGATGGACCCAAAATTTTTTTTTTGAGTAAGCTCTTTTTTCATTTTTATACTGTGTACACACAATAATCATAGCAGCAGCAATTTGTTGCTGCCTTTCATGTTTTTCTTCAAAATGTCGCATTTGGCGCTCGAACCACCATTGTTTGTGAACAGCTAACATTTTTAGCACTTATTTTCACACAATTAATAAATAATCAGTTTTTAATTCAGGTTTCTAACCTACATTTCAAAGTATTACACTTTGGGATAATACTAATCTTAATTAATATGTACACTTTCTGATTAAATGGAGTGAGATAATATTACAAATATATTATTTCTTTAACTATTCACTATTTTTTAAAGTTAACTTTAAAAACTTTTTTTACTCCCGTTACAATTTTCAACTATCAACAGCATTTACACAGTGCAGTAGTGTTGTGTGCAGTCGTCTGCTTGGCGTTACTCACACACATATACATTATACATATATATCTTTTTACTTTTGGATTACAAGACGCAGACGCAGCCGCCGGACGCTGCGTCTCTCCCATGAATTTTCACCTTAAGTCTTTGAGATCATGGGTTTGACCACAAAAATATGAGACAGATGATGTTGCACCAAATGATGCTAGTTTTCATAGTATTGTTTCAATGATTCCCAAGTGGCATCATAATGCTGATGTGAGGCACGAATGTTCTCAATAATGTTAAGCGCTTCATTAGTTAAGTAGAAGCGAAGATATGTGAGCTTAACTAAGTTTGAAGTTGTTTGATTATGAATCAGAAAAATAAATGTCTCTAAAAGGCCATTTCACCGGCTTTTAAGAAAACTTAGAAATCTGGATTGGGGGCAGATTTTGAGCTAGAATTCTAAAGTCGTTCTGTGGGGCTTGGACTGTTGAAGGATCTTGAATAGTAGGAGCAAAAGGAATTGATAGTTACATAAACCTCATAGCTGTAGCGAGAGTGCTTCTCCTGAACTTCATAAACAATATCGACCTAAATATATTCATCTCTAAGGTCAACGTTCTCATGTTCTCTAATGAGCAAATCATTATCTCGAAACTGTTGCCTCAATTATCTAGGAGTAATAAAAATAAATTAAAAGTATAAATAAAACTGTAACGAGACCTAAGAAACTCTAACAGGGTTGGCCATGTAAATAGTGTGAGTTGTTATTGAGATAAATTTTAAATTGACAATACAATTACAATTGAAAAAACAATTTTTTAACCCAAAGAGTTGAAAAACATTCAAAATTATGAATGTTACTTACTGAGATAAATTCAAGTGTCACAATAAAAATCGAAAGTAAAAGTTGAGAAAAATTCAAACAATTGAAATAGAAAAAAAAAAAAAAAAAAATACAATTGTCTTACCGAAAAAATTTATAAGCACTCAAAATTATAGAAAATTCTTGTCAATGAAACAACAGTTTTGTGATAAGCTTTGACTTCAGGAAAGTAAGAATAAAAAAAGATGTGTTTGACAACAATTTCTGATGTTTATTTTGCACAATCTTCAGTAATACCTAAGATGAAAGAAAAATCAATTAAGGTTTATTTGAGAAAATGTGACTAAAAGCTTTAATTAATTCAATACACAAAAATATGAACTAAATTTATTAGTCAAATTAATCTTTAAAAATACTATAATCAGTTATGAAGCAAGTTTGAATCAATATTTAAGCCAATTAACAAAGCTTATTGCAAAAATACAACAAGTTTAAATATTAGAAATCAAATGACCAATGTGACAGTTCATTAACCAAAATAAGTGTAAAAAATAAAAAAGTGAAAGAATACCACAGCAGCAGAAATTCTAAAAAAAAGTATTAAATTAGTATAATAAAGTCACAAAAAAATATGTATGACTTAATATATTACTGCTTTGCTACTCTTTCTATCAGAGAACTTCTCAATATAAACAACATATCTACCGGGAATTTGGTAACAGCTGATAATCTGGATGCATGCTAAATCAACTTAAAATAGAGCATATCAACCTTGTGAAGACTGCGGCGAGAGTCCACAGTAGCCTTTCTCTATGAAATAGTCGCCTCGTTCCTTCTTCTCAACTCGCGTTGCGTCGGTAGACGATGACGTGCTGAGATGAGCCGCTGCTCCAGTTTTTCCTGTCTTTTCACTTCACTTGCGATGCTTCGTCTTTTTTCATGGGTCAATTTTCTACAAAAGATGCCAAAAATGTTCAGAAAAATATTTATTTTTGAAAATTAAGCATGCGCGAAAGAAGCAGAGTTATAGAGAAAATTCTGTTTTAATATATTTAGTCACTCTTAAAAACATATTTATTAATAAATAATTATGTGGCTTTCTTTCAAAGCAAATTGAATTTTTACTTGCGCTATCTTTTTGAAATTATTTTTGAAACTAAATGTTATTCCTAATTTTTTATTTTTAATAGAGAAATTCTGGAGCACGGAAATATAACCTTTAATCACAATGGAACTGTAACTGCAGTCCCTCGACACCCCTTAACATTTATGCCTGAATTGAGTAATGGAACGGAGGAAGACATCGTTGTCATGCCTAATATTGCTTTGTTGGTAAGTTATTTTAAATTGTTTTTACTGTTTTAAAATTCATAAAAAAAACTGTCTCTGTATTTCCTGAAATAAAAATAAAAATAAAAAACTAATGAAAAGATGCGAGTCATAATGCAATAGCAACTCAAATTTTTTTTGTTTTTAACTTGATTTGATAATTAATTATACTTTTTAATATTGATAAATAATTTTCATCAAGTATAAAGGCATATTCATGCATTGATAATAAAAGTTTATACAAGCTTGTGACCTTAGAATGATTTTTGAAACGATATTTAATTATTTTTAATTATTTACATGAAATTGCTTGTATATGCTTTAAAAACTTGGTTGTTATCTTAAACTCTTTGGAATTAATTAAATTGATTTAACCTTCAGAAAGGAGAGAAAAATTTTTATTGTTAAATTACATTCTTTAGGATTAGAATTTTTTGCATTTAAATTTGTATTTTTCAAGTGAAGTTTTCGTACTTTCACTTTGGGGGGGGGGGGAGGGGGGGGTAAATCCTGGAGGGCAAAAAAAAAGCAGATTTTTCATGATTTTTCTCGAGCAAACGGCAAAAGTTATTTAATTTATAAATAAAGTACATAATAAAGTAACATTTGAACTACTTTCTGTAATTTTTTTGAATAAAAATATTAAAAAACAAGCCGATGCCAGTGCTTTTTCGAAGACGCCTTCGCTCGACGATTTTTTTCCGTGGTAAACGCCATTTTGTCCATAAACATCTGAAACAAAAATTTCAGGAAGATTCTGTTAGAAGATAAGTTTTTTCTGGTAATAACACGAGGATTTTTTTTTTTTTTTCACTTTTTGACGATTTTGTAAGTGACATTATTATTCGAAAAAACGACCTTTGACTTCAAACAGCCGCCAAATCTTCAAAAAGTAAAAAAAAAAAATCCTCATGTTATTACTAGAAAAAACTTATCTTCTAACAGAATCTCCCTGAAATTTTTGTTTCAGATGTTTATGGACAAAATGGCGTTTACTACGAGAAAAAATCGTCGAGCGAAGGCGTCTCCGAAAAAGCACTGGCATCAGCTTGTTTTTTAATATTATTTTTCAAAAAAATTACAGAAAGTAGTTCAAATGTTACTTTATTATGTACACTAATAATAAATTAAATAACTTTTGCCGTTTGCTCGAGAAAAATCATGAAAAATTTGCTTTATTTTGCCCTTCAGGGTTGACCCCCCCCCCAATTTACTTATCATTTGTTAGGATTTTATTTACTAGTTAGACAAAATGAGTCTGCATGAATTGTTTGAAGAGCAACAAGCTCAGCAGGTTCAAATTGCAAATCTGTTAAGCAATTCTTTGAGTAAGGTTAAGAATGCTCCTAATAAAGTACACGCAGACATTTATTTACTAAGGCTGGAGTATGAATGGAAAACTAGTAAAGAAATCCTTAACGATATCATAAAATTAGATAAGTAAGATAAATGCCATCCCTATTTCACCTTTAAATTATATTCTGCCTGCGAAAATAGTTATTGGGATGTGAAGGCTGAATTTTCAGGCCACATAGAACAGTTTGTTGTTGATGAGAGAGCAGCTGCACGTAAACCCAATTAACCCGGCAGCGTGATCAAACGATTGAGATGTTGGATAATTTCTATCAGCAACCTAATAGGTCTGTCTCTTTAACCAAACTTAATATTCCCAATTTTAACGGCAATAATGACTGGTGCAAAAATTTTCGTGATATTTTCCAATGTCTCGTCCATGAAAATTCGGATATTCTTAAAATTGCTAAATTTCAGTATTCGAAGACACATGTATTGTGGGCGATGCTCTTACTGAAATTAAGCATTGCACCTTTAATTGAGGCTTATTATGAGAAAGCCTCGAAGGCATTGACCACTAAGTACAAAAATACGAGACGTATGGTCCATTTTCATTTATCTTCTTTAAGAATGTTTGGTACTTTCGTGAGGGGAAAAGAGGGGAGGGGACGGCCGACGCAGCGCCCGACGAGACGATTTTATTTTCAACTCATCAGTACTCTGACCCTAATAAATGAATCATTTTGAAAATTTTACACAGCATAGTTGAAAGTCTATAGTTTAATTTAGTATTAGTTTTATGTTTTCAAAATATTTTGAAAAATTAGGAAAAATCACGAAAACATAACCTAATTTTCAATTTACAAAACTCTGTGATAAAAGTTTAAAAACATTAACTTTTTTGATCTCACATTAAAAATTAAGACCTCAACATATTGTGTACAAATTTTTAGATCAAAGCATACAGAAGAAAAAAAGTTAGAGCATTTCTTGTTCAGACGCGCATGGAATTTCACCGCTGTGCGCTTGTTTTTCTTTGTTATCTTTTTCAAATGGTCGGAAAGGTACTATAAAAAATATCTTAAAATCTTCTTCAACCTAAAATCTACAAATTCCAATAATTCTTTTAATGGTCCCTGCTTTTTTGGATGAGTGACACACGATTAAAGAAAAAAATTGCTTGATTTCCATAAGAGTCCGAGTTAAATTATTTAAAAACTTAGATTTTTTTAAAAACTAAATCGAACAAAAAAAGGCAAAAAATTCAATGATTACTTTGATATTAATCATAAATCAATCCGATCAAAATTGACAAAACGGCTGCATTTTTTCGTAAGTACCAAACATCCTTAAGCTCTATAAAGCCAATCCCCCAAAAAACCTTAAAGAGGTAAACAAACTTAGGGAGAGTTTTAGCACCAAAACATTAGTTAACGGATTTTAAACAAAAATTCGTGATATCAAACTATAAGAATTTTTTGATTTTAAAAATACGACATTTATCTGTTAATTCAACTAAACTCTACCTAACTCTACATCAAGATACTTTTTTGACTTCTGTAAGATTTGGTAGAGTTTAGTTGAATTAACAGATAAATGTCGTATTTTTAAAATCAAAAAATTCTTATAGTTTGATATCACGAATTATCGTTAAAAATCCTTTAACTAATGTTTTGGTGCTAAAACTCTCCCTAAGTTTGTTTACCTCTTTGAGGTTTTTTGGGGGATGTCACTATTTTTTGTTTGGTATGATGTTTTATTTAATACGTATTGTCTCTCCTTCAATTTTACTAATCGAAGTAAAATCAAAATTTAAAATAAGATACAAAAATTTTTTATTTAACTTTTTGGCATAAAATATTGATAACAATTTTCTTTCAAACTAATTCAAATTTAAAAATTAGTGTAAAAATTTGCAAAATTTTGCCATTGTTCCTGCTTTAAGAACTTCTTATGCTTTTTTATGAGGTACTAAAAATAAATTTAGGTTCTAATGAAATAGGGAAGTAGGCTCAATTTAAGGTCAAGCCAAGAGAGCTAGCGGTAAAAAATTTTTTAAAACGATTGATCAACTTAGCATTTAAAGTTTTATCAATCTATTGATAGGTTATATAAACCATTTTTTTAATTATTAAATCTATTTCAATCTATAAAATATAAGAAAGAAATGTTTCAATCGAATCGAATATACTATTAAGTTTATTTTTAAAAAGAAATTAAGGAAACCAATTTAAATTAATTTTTTTAAATAAAAATTGCTACTGCGCCATCTGGTTAAAATTCTGGAAAGTGCCTAATGTCGATCGGCGTTTGAATGCTTGAACACTGTGTAAAGTCCGAAAAAAGGCTGAATTCAAAAACGCGAGTTAATAATTAAAGAAATTAAAAAAATATACGATGCGAAAACAGTCCTCATCTCTTCGATAGTGAAAAATAGGCGTACTCTAGAGGTTTAATGATGCAGGTAACTTTTTTTTTTTTTTTAATACTTATTTATAGTCCCGACTTTTTATGCTCCGTATGGGCTTATTGACGACTTTGTTCCTACACTGCTTAGCATTAGCCCATGGCCCATATGGACCATGTGGAGTACGGGAAAGCCAGAGTATGTGCCTCATTCGAGTTAATCGTAAGACCAGCGCTGAACCGGCAGGCTCATTGGGACTTTTGATCTCACATATCGCCCCCAATCAGATAGTCTTGGATTAGACCAGTGCCGAAGCGAGTAAGGCTCATTGGGAAGGTATGCCCCAAATATTGCCCCCGGTCGAGATAAACTTACGACCAGCGCTGAAATGATGGCCCCCGGTAAAACCGACTCCAAAGCAGTCGGGGTGAACGTAGGGATCGACATAACCGACGCAACGAACGAAGAAAATAATTCCAAGTTAGTTGCGCGGAGAATCGAACCCAAGACCCCAAAGAACGACGTTGTTTCAGAAGCGAGCACGCTAACCACTGACCCAACGACCGCTCATGCAGGTAACTTGTTTTAATTTTTAAATAATAAATTAATTATGATTAGTAGGGTTAAGGTAGCTCCAGCAGCTGTAAATAAAGCACGGCAGCTGGCTACTATTTTGGCGCGAAAAACTCTCCCAAGCCAGCTACCGCTGGCTTTGATGAAGAATGAGTCTTCGGCCGAACTCAAAAGAGTTCGGCCGAACTTATGGCTTGCTCCTTCGCTCCAGGAGTATGGAGTCTTTAGCAGCTTTCAAACGCTCCGTAAAATATTGGGATGATTTGCTTGTATTCGATATATCATCCCTGTTTGAGGTTAACACTTTGAGAGAATGGGAGAGAACTTTGGGAGGTTCTGTTGAGCCACCCACTTTTGAGCAGCTGAAGAATTTTTGTGAAACTCAGCTAGCTACCCTAGACTCTATTGAACGGAGTACTCATTCCATACCGAACTCAAAAATACAAGTAACCTCAGCCAGACCTAATAAAGTTAACTACAATGCCTCATTAAATATTCATGTCAACAATGACACTGAGGTCGTGAGAAAATGTCTGACTTGTAGTGAGGATCATCCTTTATGGCTTTGTGAAGCCTTTAAAAACACAACTATCCGGGGAAGGATATCTTTGGTGCACATGGACTTAAGGTACTTGCTAGGGCTTTGATCGATCAGTGCTTTCAAGTTTCCATTATATCTGAAAGGCTTTGTCAAAAATGAAGATTGACTCAACAAAGTCTTCATATACCCATTGTGGTGTTGGCGATAGCCAGACTATTGCAAATTCTAGAGCAGTAGCTCCTTTTGAGGTTAGTCCTAGGTTTGAGTAATTTTTTTCATTTAATATTCAAGCTGCAGTTTTACCTAAAATTTCGTCATATGAACCACCTAAATTGATAATTGAGAGTGATATTAAGTATTTGGATGGTCTTTTATTGGCCAATCCCTATTATTCATCGAACGTTTAGATTGATTTGTTGTTGGGAGCATCTATTCATGCTTTGATTATTGAAGGAAACATAAGAGAGAGGTCAAATGAATGAACCATTAGCCATATCCACTCGTTTCGATTGGTTACTTTCATATAATTACTCATTGAATTGAAGCTTTATTTATATTCCTGTTTCATTTCATTGCATGATTCCCTTCAAAATTTTTGGAGGCAGCAGGAGGTCCCGAAAGATAAAATTTGAACCCAAGACGAGAGAGTGTGAGAAACATTTCTTAGAAACTCATCGTTGGGATCCTTTGGGTAGAAACATCGTGAGACTAACTTTTAAAAATTCTGATAGGGTTCATTGTGGTGATTCTTATACACCAGCTCTTCGCATGTTACATCGTTTTTGGTAAATAGGGCTGAAGTGCATCCACTAGAAACTGAAAATTTGCATGTAAAATGCAAACACAAAAGTTGTGAAGTATTTTACTAAAATTTAAAATATGATCTGGTTTCAAGGAATAAAATGACGATAAGCTTAACAATTTTTCAGGACCGTTTACTACATCGAATATCCCTTTGGCTTGCATAACACTCATTGAAAGGTATCTCTAGTACGAGAACTTTTTTACTCGTGTCTTTGTCTACGATTTTTGCTACATCTCGTTTACCTGGAGCTTGCCATGAAATGTCATCACGAGTATAAAAATCATTTACTTTTTCTTGTATGTTATCCAAAAATCCTTGCCTAAAATATTTTGAGCTGGTAAATAATGTTTTTCTGAAATTTTTAAATTACAATATAATTTAGAACTGTTTTCAACTTCGATTGACTCGATGAACTCAAAAAATTTGATTCAGAAAGAAGAAATTTCCAAAGGAGTTTGTGTAAAATTCGACAATTACAGTTTTAGTGTGAGTTTCATTTAAGCATTACACTATCTCTTTGTTTCATGCGTTACCTTAATTATATATTTATTTATAATTACATTGATCAATAAATTGGTCTCAAACTTAAACATCGATCGCAATCTTTCATTTTATTGTCATGATACCAATTGTTGTTTGGATTTTTTGATCGAACAAAATTTTAAAAAAGGTAAGCGAAAGAATAAAATCCATGTTAATTAATCACTATCATTATTGAAAAAAGACTTTATTAAATTTTTACTTTCGAATTTCACGAAAATATTTCCTAATTTTACGATTTTTTAGGTCTATACTATGAAATCTATTAAATTAGAGTATATTTCTGAATGAATCTCTGACTGGGAAACGTATGTAACGAAAGTGTAAAACGCACGTAATTGGAGATAGTTTGCAATAATTTGAAAATATCTGCTTTTTCAGGCTCCAATCAATTTTAGGTGCGTTATGAGTGTTGTTTTCTGAGTAAATGAAAGCAAGTTCAGTCATAAAATGTGTTGCGTTCTAACCTCAAAGCCTCGCAGCTTGGTCATTTTCATCTTTGAGTCAGATTTTTGACGATCCAATAGATGGCAACTGCAAAACAGACCAAACATCAGAATACAGACCAAAGAACGGAAAATAATTGGAACCAAAAAAACCATATGTACACCTGCTATTTGGTCAAAAAACAGCACGAATAACGAACTGATAGATGGTTGGTGACCGAAAAATAAATTCTTTTTATTGATAATTCAGTATACAACTAGCTTTATATGTCAAAAATGACCTGTAAAATCCCGATTACTAAAGACAACTAGTTTTCCTCAAAACTTTTACAGACTATGTCTTATAGAAAAACTCGGTGTAAACACCGAATTTTCAGTGTTAACATTGATTTTTTGGTGTAAACACTAGATTTTATGTAATAAAACCAAAACTTTGGATGACACTGAACTATTGTGAGTTTGTCGTGTGCTATAAAGTAAGTACAAAATGTCTGAGACAGTATTTGAAAGCCAAAAAATTAAATGATTTACTAAAAATTATTCCAGAATTCGAATAATTCATTAAATTTTTATCGTCAAATATTTAAGTTTATTTTATCAAGTAATTTGTTAAAAATTAATTTATTTATTGAGAAAGATACGTCTGAAACGAAGTAATGAAAAAACCCTCAAAAAAATACATAAACCTTCAAATTAAGAACCAAGTGTACTCTGCAAAAGGAACGGTAAAAATGATTATTTAAAAAAAAATTGGTATCTACACAGAAAAACAAAAATATTTGAAATTTTTTTAAACCAAACAGTTGTTAGTCAATTATGACAAAAAAAAATTATAATTAGTATACTTCACACCGGGCGCTGGAAAGTATTAGCAAGACCTAGCAAACCCAAATTGACGCCCGAGCCGAAGGCAAGGGAAAATAATTTTTCAACATGCTTTTATTTAAAAAGTACTATATTTTGACGTGCTGATTAAAATCCACATCCGAAGAATAAGACCCGATTCCTTAGAGAATACCCCCAGGTACCCTCGGCAACGGTGACCTGGAGGTCCAAGACTGCAGATTAATGTATCAATATCCAATTTTATATCATCTGTAGGATTTCAGACCTCTAAGTTGTAATTGTAATTGAAGGAAATTTTATTTTGAAAAGATTTGCATGCGAATCAGTACCATACCGACCAGACAGTCGATACAGTAGGCGCAGATGATCGAGCAGACGGCGGGCATTCGATTCGTCGGGTTCGTAGCCACCAGACACGGATTTTTAGAGCTCTCGCCGATTATTTTTTATCCGTCGATAAACGCAATAAATAATTCTTATCAACCGCGATTGGTGTATCAAAACGCTTTACGGTTTGATTGTGGTAAACGCTACGCTGTGTAAGTTAAGTTTTGGCAGAATCCAGCCAGGAAACTCCAGCAAGTGCAACCGGCACTCAGGCCATTGTCTACGGCCAGATAGCTGCGGCGAGTGGAAAAAAGAAGTTCACAGCGTCGTTGGACTTGTGTGTTTTGTGTGGTGATCACCAAGCTTGAAAGGTTTGTGAACTGATTGTGTGCTAGCGTGTGTGATCGGATCGAGTATGTGAGACGAGAGAGAAAAGTCATCTCTCTCGCAAACTGTCTTTTTCTCGCGCGCGCTTTTTCTCTAGCGTAGAGACATCGCGCGCAGAATTTTAAGATCGAAGCCGGTTGAAAACCGTTATGATTTTGTGACTTTGTTTGTCAGCCTAAGGGCTAAGATTGTTATTAATATTACCTCGCAAGCAACATGGTAGTTGCTAATTCATGTATTAGTTTTAAGTTGTTTTCTGTTATTAAATCGACGCTCGAGTTCTAAAAGCTGACAACTCAAAATTTTTTTTAATAACATGACATCTCAGAGCTTTCCTTTAGAGAGATGTCATGTTTTTAAAAAAAATTTTGAGTTGTCAGCTTTTAGAACTCGAGCGTCGAAATATTGAAAATCAACTTTGTTGTTTTTATTCAAACTACCGTGTTCCTTCGTTCGCTTTTTGCATTAGTAAAACTCCGCCCACTACCGACATAAACGGGTTAGTCGAATCGCGGGAATTAAAGGTTTTTAGTTCGGGTTCGCGATACTCCCAAGCATGTCTTAAATCATTATTTTCAGGAATCGAAGATAATTGGAAAGTATAGTTTACAATCTATAATTGTCATTGTTTACAGCTGACCGAAAAACTGCGAGGGTCTTCACGTTCATGTCGAACGTGATCCTGATTGTTTGAATTAATTCGGCCACTGTGATAAAGTCTCGTTGGCTCAAAAGTATAATGCTCGACAGATTTGGACATACGACGTCGATAACGTCAAAACTGTGAGTTGAAGAAAAGCATGAAAATAAATAAAATCTATCTATAAAAGAGAGGTAGCGCCATTTTGGTGAGATTTTAAATGCACGATTTTATTCGTGAGCTGATTGATGGAGAAGTTTTTACAATATTCCAAAAGTGCCTTTTGAGGTTACAATTGCTATGTATGCATTTTATGATAGTGAATGAACCAGAAAGAATGTTAAAAGTGCTAAAGCGTAGTTAGCAAAAAGTATAGCCATCAGGTTATTGACACGCTGATTGAGCGTTATATATACAGCGAGCGACACTCTTACGAGAGCTCAGTCACAATGTAACATCAGTGAAATAAAATTATATATTTAACTCTACACCTACGGTTTATTTAAAGACTCCTCCCACAAACTATTACAACAATCATTGTTTTTTTCCTATGCAATTTTATTTCCGATTTATGAAACGTACGTAATGGACACTTTTTCAATTCTTATTTTTTTGCAACTGGTCTAATTGACTTAAAATTTTAAGTGGTAAATAAGTGTACGATAACCTTTATCCCCAAGTAAAAAAAAAAATAATTTTTGGTTTTGGTAATGAGGAATAACATTTTTAAATGTCAAAACGAAACATACGTAACGAATGGAATTGCTCTTATAAACAACAGCTAATAATCTAAAAATTACTTCCCTATTAGGAAACTTGGAATCAAAAATCACCAATCTGTTCAAATCAATTATTTTAACATTTATAAATTCTAAGATGCTAAATAACATTTTAACACTTCCATCAATTAAAAAATTGCATATTTTGACTTAAAATCATCCGTGCTTTATCAAAATCGTCACCTGACCTCAAAATTTCATGATACCCAGATAGCACAAAAAGTTTTCAGAACGTTCTGGCAACGTTGCACAGAAACCATTGCAACCTTTCGTTGAAAGGTTGCTGAACGGTTTTAGAAACGTTGTGACAATCGTGTAGATCTCCGTTATTAGTTTCAAAGAAAACCTTTAATCAACGTTATGGCAACAAAGTTTGTCAACCATATTTTTTCAAAAAGTGATCACAAATTGTTCTGGCAACGTTTCTAGAAACTTATGGTAAAACGTTCCTTCAAAGTTGCTACAGAGTGTTGACAAGGTTCCAAATTACCGATTTGAATTTAAAATGTTTAAGCGAGAACCTCAAGTTTGAGTAATTTAATTAAAAATACCTATGAATTTGAGGTAGAAAAATTTTATGTTTTTAATTTTTTTTGTAAATAATTCGACCAAAATTAGCAAGAACAGCTCTCAGACTAGTCAAATCATGCAAAAATTATTGAAAAGACTTTCAGTCGCTCGGCCAGAGTAACAAAATTTGGTGGGTTATATATCCACAGCTTGTTACTTTGCTGAGAGCTCAGTTCTAACGGTAAGCCACCTGGCGGATGGGACCCAAAACTACTCATTTCGCGTTAGCAGTCGTTAGATCTTAAAAAGCATTTAAAGTATTTAAATATACATGTTAAAAACATACTTAGTTTTTAGCTCTTAATTATAATTTTAATTTTTAGCTAGTAATAAATTGACGATATTAAAAAGAAAAAATTAAAAAAAAAGGAGGTTTAATTTTTTTTTTTTTCATGAAAATTTAAAATAAAAAATTTTTAAATATTCATAAATAAATAAATAAACAAATAAATATGTGAAAATATTTGTTTAAGTTTATTATAGTTAAATAAATGAAATTTTATAATCAAGCCCCGAAGGGGCACAACTTAAATATTAGTTCTAATCCATCATCTCTAACATTAATGTGTGGTTTGGTGGCTAGTCACCGCTCTCTATTTTGCCGACACAGGTTCGAATCTTTGTGCTTTTTTTTTTAAACAAATCATATTCATACGCTCTTTAGGTGTTTTTAAGGATATTTTCTAACTATTAAAATTGTTATTAATAAATGCATCGGTACACTTATTTTTAAAAATTTTAATTTTTTAATAACCTTGTGGAGGATAAATGAATGAAAAAAAATAATTTTTTCAGGGGCATTTTTTTATTTTGGTAATAAATTTTCCTAACAATAAATGAACAGATTCATTATGATTCTTCATAAAGATCAACAAATAACGTTTCTAATCAAGCAATTAGTAATCCATTTTCATTGAAATAAAAGAAAATGTTTATTCAAAAATAAAGTAACTGTACTTAAAATGCCCCCCCTCTCGATGGTATGTTGAATGTATAGACTCTGTGACCAGTGTGTCCGATTCCGGCCCAGGGGGTACCGAGAAATTTAAAAATCTTCCAGTGAAGATCAGGCAAACAAAAAACACACAAAAACTTGGACGGCTGGGTTCAATAAAAAAATAAATGAATAAAAAAGTAAATAAATAATCCCCCAAACTTAACAACCCAAAAGCCCTGGGCATTGAGATTAAAATAATCAATAATTAAATGAATAAATGAACCCCAAGCAAGACAACCCAACAACGCTGGTCATTCGTGTTTTCGTTTTTTTTTTTTTTTTTTTTTATTTTTTTTTATTTCTAAATAAATAAATAAACCAAAAAAAAAACCAAATCAATAACGCAGGGCGTTAAAGTTTTTTATGAACAATCAAAAATTAAATAAACAAACAAACAAAGCTAGACGACCCAACAGCACTGGGCGTACTGGTTTTATCGTGAAAAAATGAATAAATAAATAAATAATCCCTAAAGCATCTACAACCCAATAACGCCCGGCGTCCCGATTTTTTAAAATAAATAAATTAATGGACCGCCAAGTGCTTCAACCCCATTAAGCTCGGCGTCCGAGTTTTTTTTTATTACATAATTTAATAAATAAATTAATGAACCGCCAAGCTCTACAATGAAATAATGCTAGGCATCCGAGTTTTTTAAATAAATGAACTAATAAATAAATTAACAGAACGCCAAGCACTACAACCCCATAACGCTGGGCGTCCGAGTTTTTCTAATAAATAAATTAAAAAAAAATTAACAAACTGCCAAGCTCTACAACCACATAACGCTAGGTATCCAAGTTTTTTAAAAAAATGAACTCATAAATGAATTAACAAAACGCCAAGCACTACAACTCCATAACGCTGGACGTCCGAGTTTTTTTTAATGAATCAATTAATATTTATTTATTAGAAAAACTCGGACGCACAATGTTATGGGATTTTAGTGCTTGGCGGTTAGTTAATTTATTAAAAAAAAAAAACTCGGACTTCCAACGTTATGGGGTTGTAGCGCTTGGCAGTTGATCAATTTATTTATTTGAAAAACTCGGACGCCCAGTGTTATGGGGTTGTAGGGCATAGCAGTTTGTTAATTTATTTATTGAACTATGTAATAAAAAAATACTCGGACGCCGAGCGTAATGGGATTGTAGGGCACGGCAATTTGTTAATTTATTTATTAATTTTTTTTTTTTAGAAAACTCGGACGTCTCGCGTTATAGGTTTTTAGTCCTTGGTAGTTAGTTAATTAATTGAAAAAAATAACTCGGATATCCAACGTTATGGGGCTGAAGCGCTTGGTGGTTTATCAATTTATTTAATTGAAAAACTCGGACATGGCAGTTTATTAATTTATTTATTAGTAAAACTCGGATGCCCAGTGTTATGGGGTTGTATTGTTTGGTGGTTCATTTATATATTTATTTATTTATTTAAAAAACTCGGTCGCCCAGTGTTATGTGGTTGTAGAGCTTGGCAGTTTGATAATTTATATATTAATTTATTTATTAGAAAAACTCGGACGTCCTACGTTATGTGGTTGTAGTGCTTGGCAGTTTGTTAATTTATTTATTAATTTATTTATTAGAAAAAATCGGATGCCCAGTGTTATGGGGTTGATATGCCCTACGGTTCGTTAGTTTATTTATTAATTCATTCATTAGAAAAACTCGGACGTCCCGCATTATGGGTTTTTATTGCTTGGTGGTTAGTTAATTTATAAAAAGAAAAAAAAAAAAAAAAAAAAAAACTCGTACTTCCAGCGTTATGGGGTTTTATTGCCTTGCAGATAGTTAATTGATTTAAAAAATAAGCACAGATAAGCGTTATGGGGTTGCAGCGCTTGGCGATTTATTAATTTATTTATTAGAAAAATTCGGAAGCCCAGTGTAGGGGGTTGTATTGTTCGATGGTTCATTGATATATTTGTTCATTTATTTAAAAAAAATTGGACGCCCAGCGTTATGGGGTTGTAGTGCTTGGCGTTCTGTTAATTTATTTATTAGTTCATTTATTGAAAAAACTCGGATGCCTAGCATTATGTGGTTGTAGAGCTTGGTAGTTTAATAATTTATTTATTAAATTATGCAATAAAAAAAACTCGGACGCCCAGCGTAATGGGGTTGAAGCGCTTGGCGGTCCATTAATTTATTTATTTTAAAAAACCCGGATGCCCAGCGTTATTAGGTCGAGTAGCTTCGTTTGTTTGTTTATTTAATTTTTGATTGTTCATAAAAAACTTTAACGCCCTGCGTTATTGATTTGTTTTTTTTGGTCTATTTATTTATTTATTTAAAAATAAAAAAAAATAAATAAAAAATAAAAAAAAAACTAAAACACGAATGACCAGCGTTGTTGGGTTCTCTTGCTTGGGGTTTATTTATTCATTTAATTATTGATTATTTTTATCTCAATGCCCAGGGTTTTTGGGTTAAGTTTGGGGGATTATTTATTTACTTATTTATTCATTTATTTATTTATTGAACCCAGCCGCCCAAGGTTTTGTGTGTTTTTTGTTTGCCTGATCTTCGCCGGAAGATTTTTAAATTTCTTGGTACCCCCTGGGCCGGGATCGGACACACTGGTCACAGAGTCTATACATTCAACATACCAAGGAGAGGGGGGGGGGGAATTTTGAGTACAGTTACTTTATTTTTGAATAAACATTTTCTTTTATTCCAATGAAAATGGATTACTAATTGCTTGATTAGAAATGTTATTTGTTGATCTTTATGAAGAATCATAATGAACCTGTTTATTTATTGTTAGCAAAATTTATTACCAAAATAAAAAAATGCCCCTGAAAAAAAAATTTTTTTTCATTCATTTATCCTCCACAAGGTTATTAAAAACTTAAAATTTTTTAAAATAAGTGTACTGATGCATTTATTAATAACAATTTGAATAGTTAGAAAATGTCCTTAAAACACCTTAAGAGCGTATGAATATGATTTGTTAAAAAAAAAACAAGCACAAAGATTCGAACCTATGACGGCAAAATAGAGAGTGGTGACTCTAGCCACCAAACCACACATTATCGTTACAGATAATGGATTAGAACTAATATTTAAGTTGTGCCCCTTCGGGGCTTGATTATGAAATTTCATTTATTTAACTATAATAAGCTTGATCAAATATTTTCTTATATTTATTAAAATTTATTACCAAAATAAAAATATTCCCCTGAAAAAATTATTTTTTTCATTCATTTATCCTCCATAAAGTTATTAAAAAATTAAAAATTTTAAAAATAAGTGTACCAATGCATTTATTAATAAAAACTTTTAAAAGTTAGAAAATGTCCTTAAAAACAACTAAAGAGCGTATAATTTATTAAAAAAAAAAAAAAAAGCACATAGAATCGAACCTGAGACGACAAAATGAAGAGCGGTGACTTTAGCCACCAGACCACACATTAATGTTAGAGATGATGGATTAGAACTAATATTTAAGTTGTGCCCCTTCGGGGCTTGATTATAAAATTTCATTTATTTAACTATAATAAACTTAAACAAATATTTTCACATATTTATTTGTTTATTTATTTATTTATGAATATTTAAAAATTTTTTATTTTAAATTTTCATGAAAAAAAAAAAAATTAAACCTCCTTTTTTTTTAATTTTTTCTTTTTAATATCGTCAATTTATTACTAGCTAAAAATTAAAATTATAATTAAGAGCTAAAAACTAAGTATGTTTTTAACATGTATATTTAAATACTTTAAATGCTTTTTAAGATCTAACGACTGCTAACGCGAAATGAGTAGTTTTGGGTCCCATCCGCCAGGTGGCTTACCGTTAGAACTGAGCTCTCAGCAAAGTAACAAGCTGTGGATATATAACCCACCAAATTTTGTTACTCCGGCCGAGCGACTGAAAGTCGTTTCAATAATTTTTGAATGATTTGACTAGTCTGAGAGCTGTTCTTACCAATTTTGGTCGAATTATTTACAAAAAAAATTAAAAACATAAAATTTTTCTACCTCAAATTCATAGGTATTTTTAATTAAATTACTCAAACTTGAGGTTCTCGCTTAAACATTTTAAATTCATATCGTTAATTTGGAAGCTTGTCAACACTCTGTAGCAACTTTGAAGGAACGTTTTACCATAAGGTTCTAGAAACGTTGCCAGAACAATTTGTGGTCACCTTTTGAAAAAATATGGTTGACAAACTTCGTTGCCATAACGTTGATTGAAGGTTTTCTTTGAAACTAATAACGGAGATCTACACGATTGTCACAACGTTTCTAAAACCGTTCAGCAATCTTTCAACGAAAGGTTGCAATGGTTTCTGTGCAACGTTGCCAGAACGTTCTGAAAACTTTTTGTGCTATCTGGGATGGCTTTAATTTTTTGATTTTTTAAAAGTATTCTGGACCCTACACTTTTTTTTTTTTAAACTCACCAGAAAAGTTCATTTCAGACTATAAGATAATCAGCCTAAGGTGTAGATAAGAAGTCTTTTTAAAATCGTAGGATTGTAACCATTACGAATAAGGGGTTCTAAGAGTCTAACAAATTCGGTTATGAAATTGTTGGGGTTTTACGAATTCGATTATGGGTTGGAAGGAGTCCATCAAATTCAGTTATGGAGTTGTAAAATTAAAGTTTGTAAGTCTAACAAAAATTTTTATATGGTTCTAGAAATTTAAGCAATGTAGCCATACTCTAACATAACATAAATATTTCTTAATTAAAAGTCAAGTTTCTATTTCTTTGTATGTTTGTTAAATATCAAGAATTTGAAAAATTATATCGATAAAAAAGCTTTCTTACTTATTTTTCAAACATAGATATAATTTGGAAAGATTTTATTAATGAATTTTTAAGTGACCTTAATTAAGTTTAATTACTATTTAATATATGGGTTAAAATAATAGTTTTCGACAAATCGGGCCCAACGAGGTTCTCTGATTTTTCTCAAATTTTTTTAGTAAAAGTTCTATTCAATAGAAGACTTTTGCCATAAACTAGAGGTCTCCATCTCATTTCTGCTTGACGGTAGATATTTTCAAAAATTATAAAATGGACTATTTTCAGCTATTTTCAGGTATTTTTTGAAAAACTTTTGATCATAATGAGATAGAAATCTCTAGTTTGCGGAAAAATTTTTTTCAGAGCAAGTTATATTTGAGAAAAATATTCAAACTTGTCATTTTAATTTTTTTTATTCGCGTGCAGTCCAATGATGAAGTTGCTATTTTTGCTTATTTTAGAGTACCTTTAAACGACCGTAGAAAGCGACTAAATTCATTTTTTTCATGTATTAAAAAATTGCCTGATTTTTTACATAAAAACACAAAAATTTTACGACCCTACAGAAGTCTCTACTCTACGATTTTTCGTTTTCAAGATACAGCGGTTCAAATACTCAGAAAACGCGTTTTATACGGATCTTGAATATGTTATTGTGCCAGTTCGATCTCTTTTTTTTTGCTGAAACCTGGTGCAGGTAGTCTTTGAAGTTTCTCAAACAAGCTCCAATGATTATTGAAGTGGCTTTTTCAGGTTTTATTCCATTGCAGAGCAATTATTTTTTTTAGTATCGAATGAGCTCTTTGGAACAGTATCTCCGGGTAGGTGAAGCTTTTTTTTATTCATCCTTTTTTATTCTTACTGTTTTTAACAGTTGTACTTTCAAAAATTCAACTTCGTTTTTTAATTTTTTGTTGTTTTTTTTTTCACCTTATTTTGATTTTGTTCCATCATAAAATTAGTAGATGTTGAAGACATACTTTCCAAGTATGCTTTTATAGGCTTGATATGATTTTCGACCATTTTTAAATGATCAAGTGACGTAGCCTGATCTAAAGTCGTCAAGAATTGTTTTTTTAATTTTTCTTTATTTGAATAATCTTTTGATCTTCACTATGTTTATGGATAAGATCATAGGATGTAGATTTATTCAACATCTCACAACTTATCTTACACTCAGGACTTTCATTACTATCGGGCATATATCATATTGTCTCTCTATTTCCATATTGCAGCTAAGTTCTAATTGTGCATCACAATTTTTATTTTTAGTTACTTTATCTAGAAACAGCTCTTCTGTAAATATGGAAGCCTCATTCTCAACCGGTAAACCAGTTAGCTGGTTTAATTCGAGATGATGTTTACGTGAGTCAGTTTGGCACACAAGGTGAATATGTTTGAACATATTTTTTTTTATAGATCTTTCAGGATAGCTACAACGATATAAATTAGCACAAGTATCACAATCGTCACAATATAAATTACAGTGGCTATAATCTGGATCTTCTTCCACTCAACAACTATCTGCTATTTTCTTCTACAAAATAGTGCTTTTTTTTAACTGACAAGTTTTCTTTTTCAAAAAACTCTTCTGTTTCTGAATATTCTTCTGCTGCTTTAACCTCCATTGCAGCTTGTTCTTTTGATTCTCAATTTTCATCCCGGTCAGTATCTTGAAAAGATGGCACTACTCATTTTTTCAAGTTTTCAATCTCTTCTACAGTATGATGCTTTTTGTTATTAATGAATATTTTCATTCTTTTATGTGCATGTCGTAAATTTTGAAGTTTTACAGTTATTTTACCACTGATTATTTTGATTGAAATAGACATCAATTGAGATATGAGGCATGTACACTCAGAGAAAGATATGATTGGGATTACAATATATTGTACCCATTACGATAACATAGTCGATATAGAGACAATCAAACACATAGTTGTGATTACAATATCAAATTAAATATGACAGCCACATAATACCCGTCATCAAAAGATATAGTTGCTTCCAAAATACGCATTGTAGAAGTAACAATATATTTTGTTCAGCGTCAAAGTAAGATCCTGAATTTAACAACCTAACCTCATGATCTGTGTAGACTTTTTCACAGTTTGAAATCAACTCAGGATTGAATATAAATCGATGGTTAATTGATTTCAATCAAGCTTATGATCATTATAAAAATTATTTAGTAAGAAAGAAAATTTAAAGTAAGATTTATAAGATATTTTATAATAATTATAAATATCATTAAGATATTTTGAAATGGTAATTATTGATTAATTTATAAGATATTTTATAATGATATTTAATTAGTAAAAATAAAAAAGGTTTAATAGAACTAAAATAAAGTATTTATTATTTTTAAACTATATAAGGAGAAATATTTTAAATAGAATTGTGTGGTTTGTACATACAAATTTGTAGAAATTATTAAATCAATTTTTTTGTTTTTTATTTTGAGTAATTATAATATACATTATTTCAAAAAATTATTTAAAACTTTTTTTACAAAATACATTCTTTACAAATCTCTTTTACTTATAACTAATTTTCTTTCACTTGTTTTATGAATTTTTATGGGTTTTTTATAATCATTAACATCAAACTTGTGATATTTTTCACTAAAGCTGTCATGAGGGTAAACAACTTCATAAACTTTCATGTGGTCGTTGAATCCTATCGTTAAAGCTTTTTTAATAACAAAAACTATGTTTTTGTAATCGGTATAAATAAATAAAATCACTCCAAATACTGGCATGTTCTTTGAATCAACATGTAAAAGTATAGCATCATTTATTTTATATTTTATTCCATTTATTTTAAAAAATGATGTTTGAACTGTTTCTTCTTTTTGTAATGGAAGATTACAAACATTTTGAACAAGACCATTAACTTTTCTAAATTCTATAGGATCCTGCAGTCCTTTTTTGCTAATTATTCTGAAACTTAACTGTAGTTGTATTTTTATGGATAGAGTGATAAGAATGTTCAATCTTGAGGTCACCAAGTGAGCGTACTTCTTTGATAATTTATGGAAAATCATGCTGCTCTGTGGCTGACAATGGTTTATTTTTGGGATGTATGTAGACCTTTTCCAATGGCGTGAGTTTGCAAAAGTTTTGCAAGATCAAAATCTGCTACTAATTTTATTTTTGGAGTCTTTGGTATATCATCTACCAAAATTGGTTGATTTGATGACAAATTTGGCACCTCTTGTGTTATTAATACTTGAACAGTTTGACCAGATGTTGTCGATGGATCTTTACTTATTTCAATCATTTCAAAGGGTTCAGGTAGGAGTAATGGGTCCGATGGCAAAACTGAAGCATTGAGCTAAAAAAAAGATATCTTTTTAAGAAACAATAAATAATTGTTAACTCAGATATTGATAGAATTGTTAAAAAGTTATTAATACAAAATCTGCAAGCAAAAACTTATAAATAGTCAAATTGTACAGAAAAATCATGCAGTATTCCTCATCAAACATACATTCTCATTACACATCATAATAAATTTAGCTCTTGGACCAATGTGGGTGGGAGGGGTAACAGCGTGCAAGGTACTCAGATCGAGGATGTGGAAATCTAAAAAAGGAGAAGGAAGTGCAAAACTGATAAAAAAAAGGCGTTAAGCATAAGCACATGTCTGTACAACTAATTTTCTATGAAAAAGTGATTAAAAAAATGAACACTTTTTTTAAGGTTAGAATAAAGTTTCACGTTACCTTTTAAAACTTTCTTGTAGTCCTGAAGGTTGTATTTATCCAATAGCTCATCCATTTTAAAAACAAATGCTGAAACTAACTTATAAAAGACACTGAAAATTTCAACTGCACTGTCAGCTATAAAGATTCCGGCAACTCAATATTCACGCGCGCATAATGATCAGCTGATCTTTCAAATGCGCTACGAATTACTGCGCAGTCAAATGATTTTTGACTCACACATTCGTATTGTAACTATTACAATACGCAAATGCAATCAACTAAATATTTTGTACCGTGTATTCAGCTATTTGATTGATGTTAATATGTATGACATCATTGAGGGAACAATGAATATTTAGTTGGGTCAATCATATCTTTCTCTCAGTGTATAAACGATATTTAGACCATCATACAAAGATCTTATGGTCTAAGTGCATATTTGCATTTACACTGGCAAAAAGCCTGTAACAGCAAACCCAACGCTTAACTGTATCTTCATTGCAGGCGTTCTGGTTTCTGAAATACTCAATAAAATCAAGAAGATCAGGATTATCGTCAATTAAAAATTGATTCAATTTTATCCAGAATAGTACTAACCAGTACAAAATTGTACTGATTCGTACCGTGGCTACCATCCACTCCAATCACGTTATTGCTGAACATTTGAATTAATTTTTTTTGAGCTGGACACATTAGTATTATAACGATATCACGCAACTCCAAACTAGGGAACTGTTGGCATAATTTATTTTGCTCTTTATATAAAAGTACATTTTTTCCTTGTTCTTTTAACCATGCTTCAACATTTTCCACATCATTTTTAAATAGGCGTGGCTTGCGCTCCGACGGTTTGACATTGTAGGTGTTTTCAATGGAATGTAAATCTTGAATGGTAAGTAAATTTAATCTACGTATAAAATTAATATTTCATAATCACAACATATTTTTAAAGCTTTTTATCACCTCACTTTTTTTATTTGCACCTGCAGAGAACACTTTTTTAAATAATAATCACCTAGCTCACTGCCCGTATGCAGCTGTATGGCGAAAATCAAGTTCGAATTAAAAACTTTTGAAAGGGATTTGCTAATAAACTTTATTTTTTAAATAATTTTAGCAAATTTTTTAAGTTTTTTATCACTTCACTTTTTTATTTACACCTGCAGAATCACTTAGCTCACCATACTGCTGCCCGTACTCAGCTGCAGCTGCAGCATCTAGCAGACTAGAAAATGTAGCTAGATTATTTTTCACGGCTAAAACCAAACACGCATGTTGATATATACATCGAAACTACTTTTTTTTTTTTTTTTTTTTGTAATAAAAATTATTATTTATTCAAGATAACTTCCCCCCCGAAGGAGGGTACAAATCATGTATATGCGTGTGTATGTTGCTAATGTATTCTCCCAGATTAAATAGTTCATTCGCACTAGGCACTCATTCAGATCTCACAATGCTTTCCGGCAATACGTCAACAAAATAATGTAAGTCGTACAATTGCTATAACTACATACACATACAAATATATTACATCGAGTATTACATATATATTCTCAGTCAAATATTCACTATAAAGTGATCACAGTCAATATCGGGGATCACAGTCAGGTAATTGCTAAGCAACTGAGTCATACTAAATAAATAGGCAAATGAATAAGACTGCTGTGCAGTAATCAACATAACAGGTAGTGAGTATAAAATTTGCATATACAGCATAAGATAGACATCAATCAGTAACAATACAATGTAGAATAGGACAAAAAACGCTACGTACAACAAAAGAATAAAGGACGCGCCTTGGTGGGGCCAGGCTAAATCACACAAAGCAACAATATAACAAATAATAAAACAAACTACGCAAGAGCAAGGTCAATACTGCCTGACCCCGGACAGGTGCTCTACATAAATGTTCCGGGACCATTTAATAGTGTCGCTGATCATGAGCCCTCTCATCATCCGCGCATAAAACGGGCTGATGTTGAGAAGTCCCATGACCCGCTCGTTGCCTGGGTCCCAGCCGCCAAGGGCGCCGACGACGAACGCTTCCACTACGACCGTGTAGCCCTGCCGTTGCAAGTTCTCAGCGAGCGGGTGGTACTTACTAAGCTTCCCTGCTCTTGCTTCACAGAATCCCTCCATCATGTTTTCGAACGGCAGGGCTACATCAACGATCGTGATCTTTCTCTCGATCTCGTTCTGGATCACCAGATCGGGCCGCAGTCTGGCGAACTCCTCGTCGACACCCCGGATGGCTCGATTTACCCTGATTCCCCCGGGTACATTACTGGCCTTGGCGAGCCTGTCCAGGATGGCATCATGGCGTTTGGTGCGAGCGTCAGAGTGTACGCCGCAGTACTGGAGCACATGAGGCAGTGTCTCAAGGTCACCGCATTTCCTGCATTGCCTGCCCACCCCAGGAGCTTTCCATCGCATGGTGGCGTTTAAACACACTACCCCCAGGCGAGCTCGGTGGACAAAACGCCAGTTAACGAAGCGGGTGAAACTGCCGGTGCGGAGGAAGTGATTGCTCACCGCACTCCGGCCGGTTACCTCGAGCACCTTGCCTTGATCTGGCTTGGCAAGAACTCTTTCCTCGTAGTGCCCCAGCAGTGCGGCCCTCAGCTCCGTACGACCTGTCCACGAGCCATGGGTGGGATGATGATAGTGTCATTGCCGTCCCTGTCGCCTGGGTGGCGGCACTCCAATGAGAGTTCAGCACGCTCGGCAGTCCACCTCCATTTCGCCGCCAAGGGGCCGGCAGTGAACCGTCAACCGCACGGATTTCCGCCGACAGCTCTTCTATGGTGGTGTACGGCGTCTATACTTTTATATACTTTCTATACTTATAACGCCTACTCTAACCTACCAAAATTAAAATCTAACATAGTTGATCAATAAAATTATGTTTTTTAAGCATTTTGGGGCACTTGTAATATAAAATAGTATACATAATACGTGCGTAAATTGCATTGTTCACATACTTGTGCTACACTGAAAAACCTTGCTCCCAAGAAGGTAGGTGGCGCCGCTGCGCCAAAAATGCGGAGCGGCGCGGCGCATTTTCACATCCCCTGCAACCAAATATTTCGGTAGCGTGCAACTGAAAATTTGAAAATCTGCCAGTCTGGACCAGTCTTGGAAACTATCTATGGCGGTTGGGTGGTTTTACGGCGTCGATGAGTTAAAATACTTAATGATAGTTTAACGGTCATTAAACAATTTTTTTTTTTAATGTTTAGTGGAAAAGGTGATTTTCTCTCTCGGCGTCGCGAAAACGTTACAACGCTTTGTAAATTAACAAAAACAAATTAGTTTTTTGAATTTTTAACGTTAAAACAGTTATGTGAAAAATAATAATACTGCATAATTTAAATATAATGTAATGTTAGTGAGAAATATTTATCGAAAAAAAATTTAAGTACATACACCATCAAATTATTTTTGTAAGTAATTTTTTAACATAATTTTTAGAATGTGTGACTATAATTTTAACACAGCTAAATTTAATTTTTAGGGTTGGTTTATGTACCATGGATCAGAATAATTCATTAAATTTGGGTCAAAAAAATCCAAGATTGATTATTGAAAATGCAGTCTTATTCTTAACTATTCAGTTGTACGCTTTAAGTATATCGAGGTCAAATATTCAGAAAATAATTGAAATTTTTTCAAATTTTCTAACAAATACATACGTCCCTTTTTTAAAAGACCGCTTTGATGTAAGTTTATTTCAAGCCATCGATGATATTGTTCAGAAAGAAATACATCATATATTATTAAAATACAATGATCCATTTAAAAATTACAGCACAGAAAAAAAACGATTGAGTTTATATAAACAATTTGGTTTGTATTCAGACCCGATTGAGTGCGAGATTAAACAAGTAGAAGTAACAAAAAAAAAGGTAGTATACTGAAAAATACTGATAAAAGTTATGTACTTTTTCGAATATCTTTGGCAGAATCTTTGAAAAGATTATTAAGCATCGATGGATTATTCAAGCAAATGTTAAGTTACATTGAATTTTTGCAGAACGAAAAAAATTTACTAATAAATTTTATTCAAGGAGAATTGTGGAAAGAACAATAAAAAAATTTTACAAAGTCTGGTGTGAACGTTATTGTATTACCACTCTTTGCATATTTTGACGATTTAGAACTTGGTAATGCTTTAGGTGGTCATGCAGGCATCAATCAAATTGGTGCGGTTTATGCATGGATTCCTTGCTTACCTCCATGGTTTGCTTCAAAATTGGAAAGTATAATTTATTCAGATATTTTTCATTCTAGTGATAGAAAAACATTCGGAAATTATGCAGTTTTTAAAAATTTTATTGCCGATTTGCGTAACTTATACGAGAATGGTATTGAAGTTACTGTTGATAATGTCACGTATAAAATATATTTCGTTACAAGTTTGATCTTAGGAGATAATCTAGGCGTCAATAGTATTTTTGGATTTTCCTCTTCGTTTTCTAAAACACATTTTTGTCGATTATGTTATATTGATCCAGCAAACGTTCAACATTTATGTAAAGAAGATGAATCAATTCTCCGTACAATCGAACAGTATGAAAAAGATGCTTCGGACCAAGATAGTTTTCAAAATACTGGTGTAAATGAAAAATGCATTTTTAACGTTTTAGATTTTTTTCACGTTTTAAAAAATTACACTTTTGATATTATGCACGACTTGTTCGAGGGTGTTTGCAGCTATGTCTTAGCCAAGTTGTTAATCCAATTTATCGAAATTGATGAATTTTTTACTGAAGAATATTTTAACTTTGTACTGCAATCACACAATTTTTCCTCTGAATCTGGAAGTATTCCAACGCGTATTAAAATGGATTATTTAAAAAAAAATAAAAAACTAAAAATGTCTGCATCAGAAACTTTGTTCATGTGCACTTATTTTGGGGCACTGATAGGAGATCAAATTCCTAGAAATAATGTGCACTGGAAACTATACCTAAAACTTCGATATATTGTTGGAATTGTAACTGCTCCTTTTCACACAAGAGCAGATCTCGCTAGATTAAATGATACAATTAGTGAACATCATGAACTTTACATTGAATTGTTTGGTCACTTGACTGCCAAATTTCATTTTTTATTGCACTACTACAGAGCGTCTTTAAGAAATGGCCCTTTAATGAAAACATCATCGATGAGGTTTGAATCATTTCATACGGTTATCAAAGGATCAATAGATGCCTCATGTACTCATAAAAAAGCCATTAAAAGTGTCGCAATCAGACTGCAGTTGAGTATGATGAATCAACATTTTTTAAAGTATGAAGACTTGACAATTCAATACGGTTTAATACTTAAAAGTAATTTGTTCAAAGATAATATTTATTTAGCTTCAAATGCAATTAAGTATAAATCTGTGACTGTAAACGGGATCAAATATTGTAAAGGCACTATTATCATGACTAAAATAACTGATGATTACATTGAATTTGGAAAAATTGAGAACGTCTTCGTTGCAGAAGGGATTATTCAATTTAACTATGTTTTGTATCAGTCCCAATATTTCGATGAACATTTTTTTGCTTACAATGTACAATCCCTGCAAACTACAGACTATATTGATTATAATTCAATTTCAGACAAAACACCATGTTTGTTGTTTGTAATCGAGAACAGGGATTATATTGTAACCAAGCATATTTTGTGAAAAAAATTGTTAATATCTTAATTCAAAGAAATTGTATATAACTTGGAAATAAATTTTTTTTTTTTAATTTTATTTCGAAATTTGTTTATTCTAGTTTATCATTTTTTATTACAATAGGGTTGGCAATTGCTATACTAGTAATATTGTTTCTGAAAGTATTCGATTTTTAATGAATTTAAAAATTTTTTTTAGAATTTTTAAAGCTAAGTTTATCAAGAAAAAAATTAGGAAAAGTTTTTGAAACTACGGGATTATGACGTCCTCGTACCGAAATTACATTGACAGTATATCTATATATATTGAAATTCATTCAATTTTAAATGCTTGTAAATCCTGCAATTTTGGTTTTTTTGAAAAAATAAAAAATACGTGTCGATTATTTTTCGACACTCTAGCCAAACGAACAACAAAAAATCATAAATTTTAAATATTTGCCAACCCTATAGACTAACTGTTACAGTTTTGAACCAACCCAAAGAAGAAATAAATAAACTATTTTAAAATATTTTCAGCTTTATTAAATAATTAATAAAAATAAATTTTTAAATACTCAAAAAGTACTCAAGCTCTTGAACTTAAAATCTACTCAATCACTTTAAATCAAATACATAATCAATCTCTTTAACTTAAAATTACGAAATTGAAGATCACATACTGAAAAAATGTACAGCATATAAGAATTTTTTCAGATAATTATTTTTTTCTAATACTCAACACTTACATATTATTACGCATATTAGTTTTTTAAGTAATTTTTTATCATTTGAGTAGATATTTAAAACTAATACAAATTGGATATCTCTTAATACTGTTTTGCATTAGCCGCAATAAATTTTATTTTTTTAGTTTTAATATTGTATGACACCTACCCTAAATACTCTCTCACACAGCCTCTATAAAATATCCTATATTGCATATTAATTGCATTGCGAATACTACTTTTTGGCAAAAATATTACTTTTTATCAGAAACCCTCAAGTTTTGTGTCATCTATGATGACAATAAAAAACTTATCAATAAATAATTTATAAAAAATTCAATAAAGAAACAGTAATCATTTAAAGTTTAGAAAAATCACTTTAAGCAGCTTCAAACTGCTGGAGTAATGCCATTTCAGTTTCTGGAATATGGATATCACCAGATATCACAATAATTATATCTTGTTCAGGAGGAACACTTTTGGTATGAGTTTCAGAAGTGCTTGTCACTTTTTTCTTAGTAAGTTCATCAAACCTTTCGGTAATGTTGCTTAGTTGAATATTAAACTCTTTCACGGGAACAGTTGGGGAAGAACCTTGTTTCGAGTCCTTGATAGAATAAACGTAGTTTTGCAAGAATCCCCATACGTTAGGGCAAGTACGAGGATATTCCATCTTTGTGACCCATATTAATTTAAACAAGAAGTCAACTGCATCAATCACAGATTTAAAATTGATAACTGATTTATCAATGATTACATGAACACACGTGATGGTATCAAGTTTTTGGCCACAAATGGCAATGTATGGCTGAGGAGCATTAAAATGATTATTATTTTCAACGTAAATCTGATTAGTGAGGTTCAGTAAAGATGTGTGCTCCTGTCAAATACAAATATTACCTAATTAAATTAAGAAAAAAGGATTTTTTGAAAATAATTGTAAATTTTAAAATGTCAATACCACAACGTGGAGAACAAATCCTTGAACCGTTGCTTCCGTAGTAGGTCGGTAAGCGGAAGTTGATGATTTTCTAGCAGGACCCAACATCAGAGGTAATAAAATGCATCCCATAAGTGCCTGACACTCAGCTGAAAAATGTTATTAAATATGTTTGTTTTAAACATGATCATGTAAATATTTAGAAGAAATTAAATAATAAAAATTATACATACTATCATTCTCCAAATCTTTTCTAGTAACTGGTAGACTTTTGATGCATGAGTACGTTTTAACAGGTGACTCTACAGGTTTATTATTATTCAGCTCCTTCAAAGGTGCTCTTTTTTTTGGACCAGCTGACGTTTTCCTACTAATTTTTCCATCGGCCTTTGTTTCTTCTTGAAAAATCACTAGTTTTATAATTTTTTTTGTCCATTCAAGCCATGTTCTTTTTAAATCATCTTTTACATCTTTTAACTCTTTGACGGTCTCCTTGAAATCGTGATCAATCTAAAAAAGAAGATGTTTAATTGAAAAATCATTAATGTTAAAAAAATACGAAAAAAATTTGTACATCAATTCAATATAAGATTTCTGAAATGAGGATATTGTTCATGGGATATATATTATCGGGCTTTAAACAGAGAATAAAAGAAAGTATATTAAATACTCAGTACATGTGTACAGATTTCTCAAGAACTTACCAAAATTTTTCCCAAAGAATCTAGGGTCAAAACAGGATAAGTCGTCGGCCATAGCAATCCTTTCGTTTTTTGAACTCGCCAACCAAAAGATTTCTTCCAAATGATTTCAATGTGCTCCTCATTTATTGGTTCTATTATCTTTTCGATAACTGTGAGGTCTATTTGCTCGAAACCTGAAGTATAAAAAAAATTTTTAAATCTTTGGACGCTGTATAATTTACAATAATTATCATGGTAATTTGATAGTAGTTTGTACTTTTTCTTGGAGTTCTGTCCTTCGGATCTTCAGAATGGAAGCACGCCCTCAAACCGCACCTGCCTGCATCAGTTTTAAAACTTTCAAGTGCTGTAGCCAAATATCCACTAGCTTTTTTCTGATGTCTGATTCCATTATCATCAGTACTACTACAAAATCTTTGGTAATAAAGCGTAAAGTCAACTTCCATTGGAAAAATTTTGATTAAATCATATGCAATTTTCACCATTCGGTCTGCAGTGATCCTAAAAATAGAATTTATTACTATGAAATTTAAAAATAACTAAAATAAATTATTACATAAAAAAAAAAAAAAAAAAAAAAAAAAAACTGTATGACTTACTTAAGCCCATTTTTTATAAACGGCTTATCTCTTAGCTCAATTAAAATAATAGCCCATGCCAAAGCGGCTCGGGAAGTTGAGAGATCCTGTGTTTTGGCGTAATTGTATAAATGCATCTTTCCTAACGGATCCTGTCGGAGCACTTTATAAAGGTTTAAATTTGTAGCAGCTGCAATATTATTTATTTGTTTTTTTTTTAAATACTGTAAACTCGGTTTCAAATAATAATGTTTGCAAAATACTTACGTGCTTTGTAAAAGCCATCGATAACCGATTCCAAGTCACCTTCACCTGTAAATAAAAAAAAGTTTACGGTAATATTAAAATAAAAATTGACAATAATTTAAGTTTTTCTAATGAAAATTTTTAGTTATTTTTATCGGCAAAATTACTGTAAAAATTAGTAAATATTCCCGTTGGAAGCCGAAGTAACAAAATTTAAAACCATAAATATTCTGAATCAATTAGTTATTAAAAATTTTAAGCATTTCTCTACGATTGCAATTTAGAGATAATAAGTTTATTGGGTGAACCTCCACTAGGACAGTAAAAAGAGTCCTTTGGTGTAAAGATATTTACAATCGAAGTGTGGTGTGCTAGAAATAAAAAAGGGCAGCTGTCTTGCACCAAGTGAAAAAATTAAAAAAATTTTTTTGCTCAAAATGTAGAGGATGATCAACATCACTTTTACAGTATATATTTCTACATTAAAAGGACTCGAGTCCAGAGATTATCAAAAAATTTGTATGTACTTACGCTCAAGATCCATTTTTTTTTTTTCACGAAATCACACACAATGAACCATTCATACAATTAATACACTAATTAAAAATTACACTAATTAATTTTATAATAAAGTAACACTAATAAATCACCTTTTCCACTAAACATTAAAAAAAAATTGTTTAATGACCGTTAAACTATCATTAAGTATTTTAACTCATCAACGCCGTAAAACCGCCCAGCCGCCAGAGATATTTTCCAAGACTGGTCCAGACTGGCAGATTTTCAAATTTTCAGTTGCACGCTACCGAAATATTTGGTTGCAGGGGATGTGAAAATGCGCCGCGCCGCTCCGCATTTTTGGCGCAGCGGCGCCACCTACCTTCTTGGGAGCAAGGTTTTTCAGTGTATTGGCGTCGGCAAAGCCGACGCCAGCACGCGTGCGTGAATGTCGCATTTTACGCACTTATTATATAATATACTATTAACTTGTAATGCTATTATTAATTTTTTTTAATTAAACTTTAAAGCATAAGCTATTATTCTTTTCTCTGAAGTTACTGATGAATCCGAATGACGAGACTCGATGTGGGTGATTAATCTTTTTTTACATGACAACTGGGCCCCTTAAACGTTAACAGTCCTCTTAATTAAAATTTAATATTTTCGTTTTAGTAATGATAAGAAATAATACTTATGAATATTTTTAATGAAACCATTCATAAATTTATTATTATTTTAACTAAAAAAGGAAGATTTACTTACAAATGATTTGTTTCCTGTATGTTTATTTTTAATATGACTGATTAAGTGAGATCTATTCACATATTTACCCGTGCATTCGGAGCATTCCTGGAATAATAAAACCAGATTATAAACTAACGTACTAGGAATTCCTAAAATATACTTTTGTTTTACTTACAAAAAGTGGACGATCGTTATTAACAAAATTTCTTGATCCTTGGATGCAACGTTCTTGAAGTTCTGGTGAGAGTACTTGTACACTTGGTACATATATCTTGTGAAAGTCCAGTGAGTAATTAAATCGTCGGTTGCGATTTAGAATTTGTCGCAAGTCACGTGACTGCAGAACGCTGATCGGAGCGGGCCTCCGAGGAGGCAGAGTGGGAATCGGGAAGGTACTCGTGATTTTCGTGTCCGCCCGTTAACATGTACATGAAAATCAACTCGTCTCGGTTCGACGGATTATCGTACTTTTCGAGAGTAGCAAGCCGTCGAAGAGAGTGTTGGATGTGACAAAAATTGCGGGATCGATTATCATCACCCGGGAAGCATTCTTTTGTCAAAACGAGTCAACCGGCTTTTGGAAGCCTAGGACGACGGGGAACTAGACGGACGTCCGGCAGACGCGAAGATCTAGAAATCAATTTGTAGCAGATATTGAGGAAGCTTACTCGTTTACGGAAGTCCAAGCAATTATTGTCATTCGCGTCGCGCGTTGTTGTAGAATCTTAGTGAGAAAGTATGGTGTTTATTTGTGAAATTTTCATTTCATGTCAATGCACACGGGACCACTTTACGACGGCTACACGGCAACTCAAGTGTGGTAGCTATTGCGGCTGGTAGGCATCGTAGCCTGGCATTTTGTTTAGCCTGACGACTTGGTATGAGGTGCACCTTAGCGATTCCGTAAGCTAATTGTATATGTGCAAATAAGTGTGGATGCGTGTGAGTGTATTTAGTACACTATTTTTGCCATAATCTTTGTTTGTCTCGTGCGCGCAAACTGCCGGTAGCAAATGAGTGCTTGTGTGCACGCGCTTTCTCGAACCGGAGAAAATCAATACTTTGTTATGTTATTGATTTTGGATTACAGCCGGTCGAGGGTATATTTAATCTTTATCATTACGTTACTTATTGATTTTGTATTGTTTTCTTTTTAGGAATTGTTTTCTTTTATTAAATTGTTAAAATAAAACCTAAGAACTTTTTATTCAGTAACCGGTGTTTCTACGCTCGATCCTATAGCTCGTGTCCACTACAGAAATTATTGAGCAGTCACGCCCAGCAAGGTGAGATAAATCGTGAAGAGATTTAATACCACCGACGGACTTTTTTTCCTATTTCGGGAAGAAGCCAACTGCAGTAACAGATTATAGAAGCCAAACGGCTAAGCAACGGGCCGTAGTGGGTTGTATTCCAGAGTCCGTATTTGCTAGTTTGAGCACTATAACAATCTATCAATCAATAAAAAGTTGATAATTATAGAAAAAGTGAATAAAAAACAAAAATTACCTACCTTCATGTATTTTTATTATACTAGAAATAAAAAAAAGTAAAGTTAGTAAAAATTTTTTCTGATTGAAACAAACTCAAAAATAAAGTTCTGCCGAGCAAAATACATGAAGATAGATGAGTCTAATTAAAACTATAGGCTCGATTTTTCTGTGAGCAGGTGTTTAATTATTTGAAATCACTTTAAAAAAAATTGATTAAACTTACAAATCTTGTAGATGAATTTTTAGAACCTTCATGATGGTTTTAATTAAATAAGGTTGTAAAGTCTCGTTGACACTCTTCACATTTCTAAAAAAAATAATAATAATAATCATGAATAACTGGATTTTAATATAAATAAAAATCTTTAAACAGAAACTCCAAAGAAAAAAAACTTAAACAATGCACTCTGCAACATGCTCAATAGGGCGTGGTTATGACCCTTTTTTTTTTTTTCATACTACAAAAAAATAAATTGTTTTCCGAATGAAGGAAAGTACTCACGTATTTTTTTACCTTATCCATTATTAAAATTACGATGACTATAACAACACGTAAATTATATTCATGATTATAAAGATGCTACAATATGGCAATTAAAAGATTGATTGACACTAAACTGAAGCAGTGTGTGAAGTCAAATTGATACAAATTTTTTAAGTAAAACTTGGAAAAAGAAATTTATTTAAGAGGATTCCGGAGTCTCAGAGGAGTAAAAATAGGTTTTTTTTTTTCAAAAATTTACAACTAAAAATATATCTATAGATTCGAAAAAAGAAGAGAAAAGGCAATCAAGTTAAGGATCAAAGTTATTTTTGAAATTTTTTAATACACGAAAAACAGCTTATGAAAAAAGATTAATGGGAACAAACTCCAAAAAAATTCTGTCGAACTCAAGTACGTGTAAGTTATTCCCAAAAATCTTTTTTATTACTGCGTCTATCGTCGTGTAAAAATTTTTAAAACGTTCACCTAAAAATATTACAGCTCCCTTTTCTCTTCATTTTTAATGAAAAGTTATTGCTTTTTTTTTTTTTTAAATAGTCAAACAATGTTACTTAAAATTTCGAGGTTCATGTCTGAGCTTCGGTAGGTTATGTTTATGTTCGCATCGAGCCAACCCATGGTCTATATCTATATCGCGCAGATCGCGCAAGTCACATCCGTTCTAACCTCCAGGTAGGAACCTATGTTTCATGACATCAGCTTTGTTAGCTGCTCTAGCGTCCGTGGTTAGCTGGCAAGTGGCAGCTGTAAACTGCTGTGTAGCTTACAAATTTGCACTGTTTCTTTATATTGTTGAATTGTTGTATGAGTTAAAGAAATGGTTAAAAAAATTTCTCGTTAAGACGCAGTTGTAATTTGCAGAAGCTTTTTTAATTAATTTGTGTTAAATTTTTAATATTGTTTGTTTTATTCAATGTTTACACTTTAGATCTTGATAGATAGTGTGTGTTTGGTTATGTAGGGTTGAAGAGCCATTAGATCTCAAGTTTAAAATAATGAAGTGTTTTTTGTGAGTGTGTGTTAGAGAGAGAGAGAGAGAGAGAGAGAGAGAGAGAGAGGTTGAAACTTGAAGATTTTTGTTACTGTGAAGTTCATAACAGTTGCCAATTATTTCATCTAGCTAGCTTACTACATATTACTCCTTTTTCATTGCTTCATTATGTGAAGCAGGAGTTACTTCGACCCTGAATAGCTGCTGTAGCTGCTGCTCAATCCTGATCTAACTATGAATTATGAAGATTTAGTACATTCACAACCTAGTAACTCTATTGGGTACTGCAAAATTTAACTCGGATGTCAGACATGTTCATGTTGTAAAAATAGTAAGAATAACAAAGTTTATCAGTGCAAGTGTATTGGATTTAAGCTTGTACATTTCAGCAACTTAAAAACTGCTTCAATTTGTATTTGTTACAAAGATTTCCAGTTATTTATCTAAAACCAACTCACTTGCAAAGGTAAAATTATTATTACAACTTTTTTAAAAAGTTAACTAAACACATTTTATTTAGTTGATTGAAAGTGGCAGTGTGGTAACAATTATTGGATTTAAGTGAGGTATTTATAATTAATCCAGCAGCTAGCAAGTGCAAATGCAGGGGTCAAAGACAAAAGCGCTGCTTTATTTGAATAGGTTCTGAACTGATAAAATTAAACAAATAAAGTTTAGGTATTCTATGACCTTTCCAAGATATTCTTCCTGAATTTTAATAGCAGCTAGTATACTAACTTCACTCTTATATATATTTGTTCATTGACATTCTCTGCTTTTGCTTGAACTAACAGATCAATTAAATTACTCAATTTGATTGTCAGACAAATACATTTTAAAAAGGTATATATAATAAATTTATTACTATGGGTGCATTGACGAGCATATTAGACTTTTCAAAAATCAACAACAAATATTTTGTTCTGTACTTGTCAAAAAGATTCCAAGATAATGATGCCCAATGCACCCATAGAGATGGGATTATTCTAAACTTTTTAGGATGTTAAATAAACACATTTCTTTAGTTGCATAATAAATTAAGTAGCGCTAAGGTACCAAATTTTGGTTATCAGTTTGGCTACTATTATCTGTGTAGCCTGGTAGTAAGTAAAAATTGTGGAGACGATGTCAATGACTGCACACATGCTGCAGTTAACATTACAGCTCAATTACAAGCTGAAGTTTGATAGCCTTGCTATATTCACTCCCTAGGCCTTGGGTAATTGACATTTTTTTCAGTTTTATGTAAATGAATGAATTATATTTAAACTAATTATGATAAGTCAGCAAAGGCCAAAGTCTTGAACTTTAAAAAATTTTCATGTCTCTATGGGTGCATTGACTAGCATCTCACACTTTTCAAAAATCAACAACTAATATTTTGTTCTGTACTTGTCAAAAAAATTCCAAAGTAATTACTTGGAGTCACTGCACCCATACAGATGGGATTATTTTAAACTTTTTAAGATGTTAAACAAACACATTTCTTCAGGTGAATAATAAATTAAGTAGTGCTAGGCCACCAAGTTTTGGTTACCAACTTGGCTACTATTATCTATGTAGCCTAGTAGTAAGTACAAATTGTGGAGACGATGTCAATGACTGCACACATGCTGCAGTTAACATTACAGCTCAATTACAAGCTGAAGTTTGATAGCCCTGCTATACTAACTCCCTAGGCCTTGGGTCATTGACATTTTTGACAGTTTTATGTAAATGAATAAATTATAACTAAACTAATTATTATTAGTCAACAAAGGCCGAAAACTTGAACTATAAAAATTTTTCATGTCTCTATGGGTGCATTGACTAGCATCTCACACTTTTTAAAAATCAACAACTAATATTATGTTCTATACTTGTCAAAAAGATTCCAAGATAATGATGTCCAATGCACCCATAGAGATGGGATTATTCTAAACTTTTTAGGATGTTAAATAAACACATTTCTTTAGGTGAATAATAAATTAAGTAGCGCTAAGCCACCAAGTTTTGGTTATCAACTTGGCTACTTTTATCTGTGTAGCTTAGTAGTAAGTACAAATTGTGGAGACAATGTCAATGACTGCACACATGCTGCAGTTAACATTACAGCTCAATTACAAGCTGAAGTTTGATAGCCCTGCTATAATAACTCCCTAGGCCTTGGGTCATTGACATTTTTGACAGTTTTATGTAAATGAATAAATTATAACTAAACTAATTATTATTAGTCAACAAAGGCCGAAAACTTGAACTTTAAAAATTTTTCATGTCTCTATGGGTGCATTGACTAGCATCTCATACTTTTCAAAAATCAACAACTAATATTTTGTTCTGTACTTGTCAAAAAAATTCCAAAGTAATTACTTGGAGTCACTGCACCCATACAGATGGGATTATTTTAAACTTTTTAAGATGTTAAACAAACACATTTCTTCAGGTGAATAATAAATTAAGTAGTGCTAGGCCACCAAGTTTTGGTTACCAACTTGGCTACTATTATCTATGTAGCCTAGTAGTAAGTACAAATTGTGGAGACAATGTCAATGACTGCACACATGCTGCAGTTGACATTACAGCTCAATTACAAGCTGAAGTTTGATAGCCCTGCTATACTAACTCCCTAGGCCTTGGGTCATTGACATTTTTTACAGTTTTATGTAAATGAATGAATTATATTTAAACTAATTATGATTAGTCAGCAAAGGCCAAAGTCTTGAACTTTGAAAATTTTTCATGTTCAAAAGCACGTGCAAAAATTTCGTTTTGAAAAATAATTAATTTTTCTATGACCACAAAGTGGAATATGTTTTGAAAATATATTATCATGGGATATAACACATGAAAATTTATTTGTTTAAATAATAAAAAATTCCAAAGCTCTGTGCTTTGAAAATTTTTCATGTTTAAAAAAACATGTAAAAATTATATTTTGAAAAATAATTAATTTTTCTATGATTACAAAGCGTAATATGCTTTGAAAGTATATTGCCATGTGATATAACACATGAAAATTTATTTGTTTAAATAATAAAAAATGCCAAAGCTCTGTGCTTTGAAAATTTTTCATGTTTAAAAAAACATGTAAAAATTATATTTTGAAAAATAATTAATTATTAATGATTACAAAGCGTAATATGCTTTGAAAATATATTGCCATGTGATGGACGAAAGTTATTCATTTTAATAATAAAAAATACAAAACTCCTTTACTTGAAAATTTTTCAAGTCTAAAATTATGCGTATGATTTTGAAAATTTAAATTTTGCGCATCGAACGGCCGCGCCATCTATTGTTCAAAAAGAGCGAGTGCGTGGCTGCTCTGTAATTTTTATAACCCTAGACGAGTGGTAAAACAGCGAGCCCGTTTGTAAGCTCTCGAGACTCCGGAATCCCCTTAAATACTATTAATTTGACCAGTAACCACTTTTACTATACTTGAAAAAAGTAAAAAGTGGTTCAAACATGCTACTGGACCAAAGGACTGTTAAAAAGGAATTTTATAAAAGTCCCTCTTTCAAATTAGAAAAAATAGCTACTTCAAAAGAATATGTTAAGACATAATAACAATAATAAGATATCAGAATCTGGATAATAGCACCTATAATGAGGATGCTAGATCTATAATAATAATTATTTTTATCTATTAATAATATTATTGGGGTTATTATTATTAATAACAATATTTATTTAAGTGGTAATATTTTGGGGGTGACGCACTAATCCATCTAGTCAAGTGCCAGATAGCTGTGAAAAAAGAAATTATCTTTTGCAGAGATTCTGCTAGTAGCTCGATTAACCCTAAGGGAATAAAGTCAATTTTTCACAGAGTTTTTATTTTAAATAAAAAATAAAAGAGATAAAAATAATCCCTCTATATAATGATGAATGAAGATCGGATTTCCTCGATTTATAATTGATGTGATTGGTCGAGAATGTCAAATTCAAAATTTGAATTGTGTTTAAAATAAAATGTTGAATACTTTGTTAGTAAGAATTTTTTGTCATAGTTTTTTAAATTGAATACTTTGTTTCAATAAATAGAAAAAATTTCTTTGTAGAATTCTATAAAATAAACTGAACTTAGTTGCAGGTTGTAAACTATGTGTGGTGCGAGGTGATAAATCAAGTGGTATCACTAGGTTTTTTTTTTTTTTTTTTTTTTTAGGCCTTGGAGAATTAAATGACACCCCTATTAACCAGGATATCACGAATAGCGAATAAGCTGTAACGATGGAATCTCGGTCTTATCCTTACCGCCGCTGCTGGACAGTGTGTTAATTCATAAAACGCACTCCTTTGCCTTTCTCTATCTAAGCGAGTTACCTTCCCATTCTGTTCCTGTTTACAACATCACCATGAATGGTCCGACTTTGAGTAATAGCCATTACCCTCACGCTTCTAGCGTCTAAATTTCATTTTCACGTTTATTCACACTTACGTTTCATTCGTCCATTTTCTCGCTCCGCGTACATCAGGAATGAGAGGCGCCATGCAGGGCACGCGGTACATCCATCCTTACGTTTTCATACCGTCTTTGATTTGCGATCAGTCAAAACAACTCACTCATATTGTTCATTCTTATCATTCGTTCTCATGCATCAATAGTTTCTAACCTATATTCACATCATTTTAAAATATCACTATAAGTTAATCACTATAGATTAATTGAGAAAACGCTCGAAAAATTTTAAAACAATTTTTTTTTTTTTTCAATTGAAAGTGAAAATTATACTTTATTCGCTTTCAAGATTTAAAATTTGAGCACGCTTGCACGCCGATTGAGACTAGTACATGTAAAAGTATGACAATTCAAGTTCAAACGGAAATCCACATTTTATACTGTGATTCTTTCTATGTAGGTTTATTTTCAAAAAGTTGCCTTGTTAGAGGGTCGTTATTACGAACAAAGAAGACTTGGGAATACAACCCACGATGTCTGTAAACTCCTTTGTTTACCCTATAAACTGCTGCAGCAGTCGGCCTCACGCCGACGATCTTCCTGAAATAGGAAAAAAGTCTGACCGCGGTAATAAAGACCCTACTCGATTTGTTTTACCTTGGTGGGCTCAGCTGCTCAGTAATTTTCGGTAGTGGGCTCGAGCAAGTAGGATCGAACGAGGGAACATCGGTCAATAAATTAATAAAAGCTAGTTGAATTTAATGGTGCCCTTTACATCGGGTGGCACGCGCATACACACTCTACTACTACTGGCAGTTCGCGCGCGCGAGAAAAACAAAGATTATTTTACGATGATTATCAATCACTCATACTCACACACGCTCGTACTTATTATCATTCGACACATGATAACTCACGCTAAGGCCACAGGTGCAACTGTAACAAGCCGTCAGGGTGAATTTCTAGCCACCAAGCTAGACGCCAAAATGTCAGGCTGCTGTGCCTCTCTACCGGCGTACGGCCCAGTGTCGTTGTCTCGTCACCGAAGAATATCAAGTTGTCTGGGTATCCTATCAATGACTTGATTGAACTTCGGCAGAATCTTACGAGCACACACGACACGTCAAAACCTATTTCTTACTCACGATTTTTTAGTAAACTCGAACTTTTGTGTCTTGTCGAAACACTAGCGGTGCGCATTCGAACACGTAAGCTGAGTGTAATGCCATGCAGTCCTCCTCCCACCCGCCCCGATATTGTCTCGCTTTTCGCGCGTTCCATTCCCACTCGTGCTGCGTTCTAACGGTCACGCAGCAAACATAAAATCAATCTAGCGTCATCGCGATATAATTAACTCGACCGTTACAGCCTTTAATTGATAATCTAACTTAAAAATTTATTTGAAAAATGTCATATATTTTTAATCTTAGAATTGAGTCTTCAGATTTGTAACGATTTCATTTTGAAAAAAAATTTTATTAAAATTAGACAAGGCTTTTTGGAGACCGGTGGTCGAATGAAAATAATTGTAATGTCGGATTTTTGAAAGTACAAACTGCTAAAAACAGTAAAAATAAAAACAAATAAAAAATTTTTTGTTATTCTAAAAAAATATAGTATGTATTATATATTAATTATTTTTGCTATCAATATTTAAATTCTGAGTAGCTGAGCTTGTAAATAATATTCTGATTCAAAAATAAATAACTTGACGGAGATTTTTATTTATTACAATAATTGACCCATAACAAGATCCGTTTTTTAATATAAAATTTAATGTCATTCAACTTTTTTCTTTTTAGCGACAAAAAAAAAAATCATGAACAAAAAAATTCATTTTCTTACGTTTTTATTTTTATAGTTGATTATTGATTAATCTTGATTAACAATCACCAGTGATAATTCATACTAAATATTATTATCAATGATATTTAGTATGGTACGCTGACTGCTCCATAATACATACGGAGCCCCTGCCATACGGCAACCACTTCATGGCTTTACCAAACGGATAAAAAAAATTCTGCTCCACACGGACAATCCGTGCAATGCTAACGTACGTTTCGATTGGTACACTGGCCGGACACCATATCGTTCCGAGGTTCGAATTGGCGCTCGAAATGTGACCGTCAGAACCAATTTTTTTTGTACCAACCTTCGTCCCAAGCGCGCAAAACGTTAGTAAGCTTAACCTCATCAGATGAGAGAAATTTTTTTGCGCGCGTGGAACGAAGGTTGGCATTAAAAAAAATTGATTCTGACGGTCACATTTCGAGCGCCAATTCAAACCTCGGAACGATATGGTGTCCGGCCAGTGTACATACAAAAGAAAGTTTTTTGCCAAGTTTTAGGTATATATGTCACAGTAGCCGAATTGATTAAAACAATCAGGATCACGTTCGACCTGAACGTGAAGACCCTCGTAGCTTTTCGGTCAGCTATGAACAATGAAAGTACACTAGCCTGTGTACTTTCCAATTATCTTCGATACCTGAAAATAATAATCAAGACATGCTTGGGAAGTATCGCGTTCATGAATTAAATACCCTCAATTACCGAGATCTGACTAACCCATTTATGTCCACAGTGGGGCGGGGGGTTACCTATGGGAGAAGCGAACGAAGGAACACGGTAGTTTGAATCAAAACAAACCAAGTTGATTTTCAATATTTTATTAATGAAAACAACTTAAAACTATGAGAGGTTACAGTATAACCGTATACTGTGGTTGCGGGGAGCGCCGGCATTTAAATTTAATTTGAATTTTCGCGGTACAGCTGCGCGGTGCCTGAGCGTAGGCAAAACGCCGTGCGTCGCACAGATAGCAAGAAAATCGGCGCGAGGGTTAAAGAAACCCAGGAGGCGAGGAGAGAGCATCAGCGCGCTACCACCACCACGCGGTCTAGGTAGTGGCTGGGTGCGCGTACCCTCTCCCCGCGTCCCAAACCCATGCTAGTTGCAGGGCTAAGCTGCTACCGGGCGCGCGAAGTGGGAGAGAGATGATCTGCCCCACAGGTAGATTATCCCACTCTCCCATGCTACCCTAAGACAAAGTACTTGTCAATTAGTTGATTGGTCAAGGGGCCAGTTTAGCCTAGACTATAAATAGACCTCCCCGGGGCGCAGGAGAGCACTTGATAACAGTACTCCTAAACTCTAAAATTTAAAAAGAATCGCATCCAGTTTTCTTTTCAGAGTTTTTCTCCGAGACATTTTTTTTCTCTCAGTGTCGAGAAACCTCGTGTCAGATAAAATAAAAAAACTAGCGCGCCCCCTGCCCCTTTCGCTTCGCTCAAGAGGCCAGGCGGCTTGCCTGCTCCGGTATTTTTGCCCAAATATTTTTTAAAGTATCGGACTTTGCGCAGCCTTGCTGCGCAGAGTCCGATACTTTAAAAAATATTTGGGCAAAAATACCTCCGCCCTTGCATCGCTACGCTCCGCTACCGCTCCGCGCGATGCAAGGTATGCATCGCCATGCTCCGCTACCGCTCCGCGCGATGCATGAAAGGCACGACCGGCCGACACTCGCGCTTCGCGCTCGACGGTATAGTTTTAGTATTTATTAGTTTCATTTTTACACTCAAATTCATTTCGTGTTTGCTGATATTTAAAAATAATTAATAATGATTCTATACTTAAAAAGATTATTACACTCCAATATGATTTCATAACATAAATTTTATTAAATTTTTTTTATACATAGTCGTATCGAAACCTGTAAGTTTATAGCTGCATAATTTATTTTAAAAAAAATAAATATATTTAAGTAATCAATAAATTAGTGTAGAATAACTTTACTTTATCAATTATGTTGAAAAAACAATAAGAGTGAAAAAAAATTTGAATAAGAGTTCTATTTTTGCTGCGTAGAGGGCGTGTCAGTTGTAGACTCTCGACCTTCAAATTCAACTGCGAGATATCGATCCTTAAATCGAACGATGTTGTTGTTGTTGTTGACATAGAATTATTTTAGTATTATTTGCAGTTTCTGTAGAGTTTTAAATTTCTACTTTATAGTGTGAAACGTACGCAAAAGTTTTATTGCATTACTTTTACTTAACCATACAGCCGTTGCGAGTTATAATGACTCAAACAAAGCAAGTTAGTGATAATACTGCAGCTTGCAACCAAAAGAAAAATTCGTATTTTGTGAAGTTATTGCGGGATGTTGATGTGAATGATTAGTTTAAAGATAAAAAATGAAGATTGAAGATTGAAGATTGAAGACAAAAATCAAGATTGAAGATGAAGAATCAAGAATTAAAGAGTGTACATGAAGAAACAAATTGGAAATCAGAAATTAAAAGTAAACAAAAAAGAGAACAGCTGATTTTGAAACATCAATCAAGGTATACCATTGAAGTGTTATGAAGTAAGGTATAGTTTTGAAGAGTTCAATCAAGATATTAATTGAAGTGTCTAGTTAAGATGCAAAGATTTTTGTGTTATCGGTTCAGTGTTCATCTACATATATGTGTTAGAAATGGAAAATATTTTAAGTTACAATAAACATATATATCCACACAACACAATTTACTTATTTACTTGTTTTGAATTAAAAAAAAATTATTTTTATTTATTACTTGTTTTTCATGGACATAAAGATTAAAGAGCAAGTATAAAAATCAAGAATGAAGACTGAAGATAAATAATCAAGAATGAAAACTGAAGAGTGAAGATCAAGAAATAAAGAATAGCTGCATACGCCTTTTTCATCAGCTCCAGTGGGAAGTTAATAAATTATTATTGGAAAGTAACTTTAGATGAGTCTAAGAAGAAGTAAAAATTATCGGTTCTTGGTTCACTGTTTGTAACAAGTGTTAAAAAAGAAAAAAATTTTAAAGTTATAATTGATATTTTTAAATACTTGTTTGTTATGGACATAAAAATTGAAGAGCGAGTATCAAAAATCAAGAATGAAGAGTAAAGATATATAATTAAGAATGAAGACTGAAGAGTGAAGTTCAAGAAATTGCTGGATACGCCTTTTTCATCAGCTCAAGTGGGAAGTTTTCACTTTAATGCATGGTGGTATACGCTTAACCCTGCATTATAGTAAAGCTAATAGTTTATTATTGGAAGTAACTTGAGATGAGTTTAAGAAGAATAGAATAGAATAAAAAGTCTGATTTTGAGCAATATGACTAATTTTATTGGACACCTCTTTTTTTTAAAGAAAATTTGCTACAAATAATTTGTGGAAAAATTAATAAAAAATAAAAAAAAAATTTCAAGAAACTTCAACTCTGGAACTCATATTAGTGACAATGGATCAAATTTTTTGTGTCATCATTCGGACAGCTCAATACCTTTAGCTTATATACCTCAAATAATTAATCTAATATGGCTTCATAAACTATTGCAGAAGAAGAAGTTCATCATCTTTTCAGAAAAAATCTGTCCAGTCCCTTGATGCTAACCGTTATTGTAAGTGTTTATTAATTTATCAATACATTAGATATATGTGAAATTTTTTTAATAAATAATAAATTTTAGTTGATATCTAAAAGTTTTATACAAATAAAAATTGTTTGTGATGTAGCAACTCAAATCATTTAATAAATAAAAAACAAATTATTATGATACTTTCACAGGATTTGTATGGATTCAAAAAGGAAGAGTTGGAGACTATTATTATTTTGGTTGCGAACAGTTGTGGAGATCATGAGCTTTCAAAACTACTACTTTGGCTGATTGGAAAAAATCTTCAAAGAAAATAGTATGAAGTCATTCATCGGATACAGGAGAAATCCTGAAAATCTGCAAGATTATTTTTATTTCCTAATTTATAATAAGATTTTAATCACTTTAAGCTGAAAATCATTAAAAATTTTTTTTTTTTTAACCTTCAACTCTGCAGTATAATTTTAAAAATTAATTAATAAAAAATGAAAAAAGCTTAAAATTTCAAAAAATAATTACTGCTGTGTTTTTACAGGGCTTGTACTAACTCATATCAATATTATTATTGGTAAAGACAGTTCTGGAGATCACAATCATTCAAAACTATTCCATTAGCTGATTGGAAAATATCTTTGAAGATAATGGTATGAAGTCATTCATCAAGTACATGGGGGCATCATGAAGATTTTTTAGAATTATTATAATTTTTTTGTTTTTTTATATTTCCTAACTTACATTAAGGTTTTAATTATTGTAAACTGAAAATCATTTTTGAAATATTATATTATTTTTAAATTTAACGAATAAATTTCAAAAATAATTTATGTAATACAAATTGAAATGAAACAACTACTCTTGATGCAACTCAGGAATGATTTTCATTATTGAAAATTAGTATTTAAATTTTCAAACTGGCTAAATTTCAACGAAGTTTATAAAATCATTACGTTTGAACTGTACACTATTAATGAAGAATGATTTTCAGTGATTTTTATTTATTTGACAAATTTGTAGGGTATGATTTTCACGGTTAAAAAACTAATTTTTTATTACATAGAAGTTTATAACTTTTTACTCAAATTGTTTTGATACGTACCAATTGTTCCAGTATAACCCAATATACTGGAAATAGAATCATAATTATGTAATTCAAAACGCAAATTTTCCCATAGACTTAGTCAGGTTGGGTTCATTAGCTTGGAAAAAAAACTTTGTACAATTTTGTAGTTGCGTTAAAATTAGCGTTAAATGAACATTGTAAATCGTTTTTGTATGCGTTATTGGTTCCAGTGTGATCCGATCATGCTGGAATTGGGACCATCATTATGGGACGCAAAAACGAACCTTTTCCCGTTTACCCGGTGAAAATCGGTTCGACCAATTTCGAGAAAACCGTTGTACAATTTTGTAGTTGCGTTAAAATTAGCGTTAAATGAACATTGTAAAACGTTTTTGTATGCGTTATTCGTTCACGTGTGATCCGATCATGCTGGAATTGGGACCATCATTATGGGACGCGAAAACGAACTTTTTCCCGTTCACCCGGTGAAAATCGGTTCGACCAATTTCGAGAAAACCTTTGTACAATTTTATAGTTGCGTTAAAATTAGCGTTAAATGAACATTGTAAAACGTTTTTGTATGCGTTATTGGTTCCAGTGTGATCCGATCATGCTGGAATTGGGACCATCATTATGGGACGCAAAAACGAACCTTTTCCCGTTCACCCGGTGAAAATCGGTCCGACCAATTTCGAAAAAATCTTTGTACAATTTTGTAGTTGCGTTAAAATTAGCGTTAAATGAACATTGTAAAACGTTTTTGTATGCGTTATTCGTTCCAGTGTGATCCGATCATGCTGGAATTGGGAACATCATTATGGGACGCGAAAACGAACTTTTTCCCGTTCACCCGGTGAAAATCGGTCCGACCAATTTCGAGAAAACCTTTGTACAATTTTGTAGTTGCGTTAAAATTAGCGTTAAATGAACATTGTAAATCGTTTTTGTATGCTTTATTCGTTCACGTGTGATCCGATCATGCTGGAATTGGGACCATCATTATGGGACGCGAAAACGAACCTTTTGCCGTCCACCCGGTGAAAATCGGTTCGACCAATTTCGAGAAAACCTTTGTACAATTTTGTAGTTGCGTTAAAATTAGCGTCAAATGAACATTGTAAATCGTTTTTGTATGCGTTATTCGTTCCAGTGTGATCCGATCATGCTGGAATTGGGACCATCATTATGGGGCGCGAAAACGAACCTTTTGCTGTTCACCCGGTGAAAATCGGTTCGACCAATTTTTAGAAAACCTTTGTACAATTTTGTACTTTTTCGTAAATGCGTAAAATACCGAAAGTGGGACATGCGAAATAACACCCAAAACGGCCTCAAAACACATTAAAAACCATTTTTTCGTAATCTAGGTTCGATTTTAAGAAGGTAACACTTTTTGCTCTCCCGAACTTATAAGGCGCTCCCGACCCCTTCGGGGCCGGTCGTGCCTAAAAAGAAACGCGCCGCGTCTTTTCAAAATTTGAATTTTATCTCGGTGTGCTACTCCGGTGCTGCAGCCAAGTTCTAATAAGTAAGTTATCTTTATTATCGGTGAGACCAAATATAAATAAATTAACAGGACCAACACACTAGGCTCAACTAGCAGTGAACCTTTACCACGTAGCGAACGAGCGAGTTCCAAAAAGGAACTCACAAGGAGAGGTCACACCCTCCAGGTCACCGATCTTGACGAAACTTTGGGGATCGTTTTCTTATACCAAAAGATGAAGAAATCTACCAATCATCCCGTCCAATGGGCCTTTTATACCTAGTTCCTACATAGCTTATATCGTATTTTTAGCTCTTTTTGGGTTTTTTGCGAATTTTCAAAAAATTCCTGCTCGAAGCCTATTGCACTTACAAAATTCTGCAACCCCGAATTTTTTTTGTTTTTTCATCTTCTTTTGAGAAAAAATATTTTTGAATCTAATTTTGAAGAAATAGTCCTTGTAAAATTAAGGTAATCAAAAGCATTTTTTACTGTTTTTTTGGTTTTATGAACTTAAACTGTACGTCGTCAGCCTTATCAAAATTATGTCTAAAAATACTTTTTCTAAAAAATTCATAAAAAAACAAAGAAAATGCGGGGTTGCAGAATTCTGTTAGTGCAATAGGTTTTGAGCAGGAATTTTTTGAAAATTGGCACAAATAACCACAAAAGTCGCACAAAAGTGTTAAAAGTGTCAAAACAAGCTGATTTTCAAAAAATTCCTGCTCAAAGCCTATTGCACTAATAGAATTCTGCAACCCCGCATTTTCTTTGGTATTTTATGAATTTTTTAGAAAAAGTATTTTTAGACATAAGTTTGATAAGGCTGACGACGTACAGTTTAAGTTCATAAAACCAAAAAAACAGTAAAAAAATGCTTTTGATTACCTTAACTTTACATTGACTATTTCTTCAAAATTCGATTTAAAAATATTTTTTCTCAAAAGAAGATAAAAAAACAAAAAAAAATCAGGGTTGCAGAATTTTGTAAGTGCAATAGGCTTCGAGCAGGAATTTTTTGAAAATTCGCAAAAAAACCCAAAAAGAGCTAAAAATACGATATAAGCTATGTAGGAACTAGGTATAAAGGCCCATTGGACGGGATGATTGGTAGATTTCTTCATCTTTTGGAATAAGAAAACGATCCCCAAAGTTTCGTCAAGATCGGTGACCCGGAGGGTGTGACCTCTCCTTGTCAGTGTAGCTAGGTCCGAGTTGAGTATTTGTTGAGAAAACACGCAAATAGCGACTGAAATAAAATTTATTCCAGTGCAGCGAAAACGTGCGGTTCCCTGTGAACCTCCTAATACTCAGCGATCTTTCATTTACTTTGTTTTATCGAGATGTTAGAAAACCGCAAGGTCTTCTCATTTAACTGTAAATTCATTTTTTCTCAGTGCATTTTTCCTATACTGCTATCGCTATTATATAAGAAATAAAACTTTGCTATTGTCCGTAAATTATTGGGATTTCGTTTTTCTTATGGGAAAAATCACGTAATTAATAGAGAGTAGGGAAATATTGCAGCTCACTATCCCCCAAGCTCTAAACCCTCAAATACCCTGGGCGCCTGAGTTCTACAAAAAAACTGATCGGATATCCCCCAAGCTCTAAACCTCCAAAACCCTGGGTGCCCAATTTCAACAAAAAAAGCAATCAACGAATTTTTTTTTTTTTTTTTTTTGTAACTAGATAATAAAATCCACAACCTGATTGTGGAACAAAAAAAAAAAAAAACACTTCTCATGGACTTGATATTCAAATACTATATAAAGTACGCTTAACTTCTAAAATTATTCTACTCGGTAACCAGAGTTTTGAGAGGTTTAGAGCTTGGGAGATATCCGATCAGTTTTTTTGTAGAACTCAGGCGCCCAGGGTATTTGAGGGTTTAGAGCTTGGGGGATAGCTGATAAGTTTTTTTGTTGAACTCGGGCACCCAGGGCTTAGTGGGTTTAGAGCTTGGGGGATAGCCAACCAGTTTTTTTGTTGAACTCGGACGCCCAGGGTATTTGGGGGTTTAGAGCTTGGGGGATAGCCAACCAGTTTTTTTGTTGAACTCGGGCACCCAGGGTTTAGAGGGTTTAGAGCTTGGGGGATAGCCAATCAGTTTTTTTGTTGAACTCGGGCGCCCAGGGTATTTTGGGGTTTACAGTTTGGGGGATAGCTAATTAGTTTATTTATTGAGCTCAACGCCCAGGGTTTTGGGGGTTTAGAGCTTGGGGGATAGCTGATCAGTTTTTTTATTGAACTCGGACGCCCAGGGTATTTGGGGGCTTAGAGCTTGGGGGATAGCTGATCAGTTTATTCATTGAACTTGATGCCCAGGGTTTTGGGGGTTTAGAGCTTGGGGGATAGCTGATCAGTTTTTTTGTTGAACTCGGGCGCCCAGGGTTGGGGGGGGGGGTTCAAGGTTTGAGTTTTTTTTTATAAATTAGGTACTGAACTGTTCAGAGTTGAAAAATATGAAGATTAGTTGGGGGGGGGGGTCGAACTTTATCCAGACCCGGGCCCAAAATGTAATAACGCCCCTGCACTTGCTTGAGTTTCCCAGCTGTATCCTGCTAAAATCCGGTGTCGTGACAGAACGTCTGACGACAAAACATCCAGCAACAACACATCAATGCGACAAAATATCTAACGACAAAACATCTATTTAATTGAAAATATAGATAAAAATTTATTAATTATTATTTAAAATTGATGCTTATTACGAATACAATTTAGAAATTCACTGTTATTGTTTACGAATGCTATCATCAAACCTTTTACTATATTTACAAATGATCTGCTTATAACTGCTCAAAATATTTCATTCAACGCTGAGTTAGTCTGAAATTGTCTTTTATATCGTGAAGTTCCTTCGTATTAGTCTGAACTGTCTTTTGCATTGTTCATTAAGGGGGTACATATACCTAAAAAAAAACCACAGAAAAAATTTTGTAAGTTTTTTAAAAATTATTTATTTAAAAAGATATTTTTTTCCATAATATACACACATTTTTACATAATTTTTTACATTTAGAAAATTAAAATAAGTGTTTGTATAAGTGTTATAAAATTCAGCTTATTTAGGCTATGAAAGTTCATTGCTCGTAAAGTCAAAATTTTTCCTTAAAGCGGATGGAACTAGGACATGGCATAGTTGTTGTACATGTAAACCCTCATGAGCGGAACCTCAGGCAACCAAATCGAAGCACTATTTAGCGACTTGCATACTCCAAAATTGCTTAATGTGGTAAAAATTTTGATAGTTTTTATCATTTTAGTCAATTTATGGTGTGCCATCAGCTTAATAATGCTTAGATTTGGTTGCCTGAGTTTAACAAGTGTGCAAAGTCCTGGGTCCATCCGCTGTCTGGAAAAATTTTGGCTTTACGAGCAATGCCCTCATTTTCTCAAAAATCACTTATTTGAGAAAATGGCTTTTGAAGTTTCGAGCAGATTTTGATGAATAAAATGTAACACACAAGCACATAAACATTTATATCTTGAAAATATCTTGTCACAGGACTCTTGCTTGATGTAAATACTCTTTTGCACATAGCTGGATACTTTATTTTTTTGCTCCTGCTCCTAAAGTGACCCAATTAGCTTTTTTATCAAAAACACAGATTACACACTATTAGGCACCAAGACCAAGTTAAGACTTTGAGTCAGCGGAGTCTTCATATGCAATTATCTAAAAATTATCTTTAACTTTAAATCACAGAATTATTTTTTCACTTCACATTTGTACATAAACACCTTTTTTTTAACAACTAAAAAACTTCATAAGTTTAACTGGTAAGAATTGGTCATTTATTCTTAAATTTTTTTTTTTTTTTAATAAAACTAACTTATTTACTTGAGATTAAAATAATAACAAAAACAAAACCAAGTAAAATAAAATTTCACTAGAAAGATGACTCAAAGAACAAAAAAGTCGTCATGAACTTGCAACACTGCGGAAATAATTTGATATCGATAGATACTAATTGCTGTAATATACTAAAGTAGACTCGTAGAGGTAATATATGTCATATATTATGTCATAAAGGTTATAAATTTTTTTATGCGATTCTAACTTAATAAATTGTTTTTAGCATTAGACTTGAAATGAAAGTTAATCTTTCATTCTTAATTTTCATTATTAAGATATTATGTCACGGAAAAAATCTAATCACAGATAAAAAAAATTTCTGTTTTTTCATCGCTTTTATTAGACGAAAACGATATAAATACTTACAGTTCTGTTCATGGATAAAAAAAAAAAAAAAAAAATTATACCTATACATGTCGAAAATTAAAAAAGGAAAAAATCAATCGAAAAAGCATTTGTACCTATAGTATCGTAGAAAGTAATTCTGTTACTAGAACTGACTTGAAATTCTTGAATTTCAAAAAAAGCCATTTCAACGTTAATTAATTAATGAATTGAATGTCTTTATTAAATTAACTGTAACTTTTTTTCCTTAACAAATTAAGAAACGCGGTTTGCGGCATTTGAAAGCTGATGTAAAAGTACATCAAAAAACACAAAAAACTGAAAATTGATTTTTTGAAAATTTTTAGGTATATGTACCCTAAGGTGTTCGCTGTTCCCAAAGTGCCGGGACACGATCGGAAACCCCTCAAAAAGTTAATTTAAGACAAAAAAATGATTTTCCAACAAAAAAAAATTTTTTTCCCGTTTTATACCGTGCCCCCGGACGCATGAAGTTAAAAAAAAACAATGAAAAAAGAATGAAAAACGGAATCAATAGATTAAATGGTAAAAAAAATACAAGCTTGCAACCCACACAAATAATATATCGTTTGAAAGGTATGTCATAAAGAAAGCTCTGTGCAAAATTTCAGATCTATAACTTCAAAATTGCACCTTTGCCATTGAAAAAATGGTTTTTTTTTTCGTTTTTTGAGTTTTTTTTTCAATATTTCTCAGAGTTTGACCTCATACTACCCGACTAGAAAGCGTTTTCGGTAAAATCGCTCAGCAAGTTTTTTTTAGGTTTTTTTATAAAGTTTTCAAAAACGTATGATTTTTTGTGTTTATCTTTATTAATAGGTACGTACGATCAAAAAAACCGTTTTAGTCACTTCAATTTTTATCGTTTTCTTGCTATTTTCCATAGTTTGACCTCATACTAGCCCTACTTAGAAGCATTTTTCGGTAAAATCGTCCCGAAAATTTTTTTTAAGTTTTTTCATGAAGTTTTCTAAAACGTAGGATTTTTTGTGTTTATCTTTATTAAGGTGGTTTTCTACCAGAGCTAGTCAAGTTCAAGGCTAAAAAAAAATTATTTTACCAAATTACTAACAATTGGTTATTAAAATTTATTTTTTAACTTTTTATGGCTTCTGAAATTATTTTCTACCAAAAAAACATTGACAATCACAAAAAAACATTTTTTAAAACTTTTAACCTCACCTTTGAATACCGCAGTTTTGGAGGTTATTTACGTGAAAATTATTTTTGTAAAATTACTGTAAAATTTGTAAAAGGTCAATTTTTTGCAGTTTGAAGAAATGAATTCTTCGATAGTGAAACTATATGTATGTGGTTTTTCTAAAGGATCTCTATTGTAAGAAGATAAATATTAATAATTTAGTACACTTTTTCAGCGTGGCGGCCATACGCGTAATGAAAAAAATTCAATCTTTAACTTGCTGTAACTTTCAAACTATATGGTCAATTTTGATCAGACTTCGTAGAAATGTTTATTAATATCTAATAAACACCTCCAGAAAATTTGAGCTGATTCTCTATTGTCATCCATTTGGTAGAAAACCACCTTAACAGGTACGTACGATCAAAAAAACCGACGGCCACCCAAGTTTAAAATATGTATTTTGAACTCCTTTATCGAAATACCAAGGGTGGCCGTGATGAAAATAATTGCCATGATTAATAAACAATAATTAATCTATTTGGTATGAAATTAATATATAACCTTAAATCATTAAAAGTAATATTGCAGTTTGATGCAGTGGTCAGAGTATTAGCCTCAGACGTAGTTGGCCTGGGTTCGGTTCCTCGATAAATTTTTTTTTTTTTCCCTATTTTTTTTAATTTTATTTTTGATTAGTGTATTTATTTTTAACAATACTAGAAATTACTCAGCGCGCAAGCGCGCACCGACCCTTATTTATTGCTTTTGCAAAATAAATTTTTGTTAAATAAAATAAAAAATTCTAACTCCATCAGTTTTTAAGCGCGCAAGGGTGCATAGGAAAAAAACAAAAATAGTAACCTCAAATGGACTTTTCGAATATTTTAAAAACTTCTTCACTAATCAGCTCACGAATAAGCTACTTACTTAACTTGTAGTAAATTGCAGGGAATTTTTTTACTAAGAACTGTCCTTCTGCTTTAGACCAAGAAAAAGAATGAATTTTCCTTTAATGAAGTCAAAAGAATAGATTATTCATATAAGTAGACAATTTTAAAAAAATTTTAGCGCACATAAACTGAGAAGAAAATTTTTGGTATTTTTTAAACGCTTTAAACTATTTTAAATAATGTTTTGATTTTAAATTTTTATGCAAGTTACCTAGCATTCTAAAAATAAAATTTCTTCAGAAGTCCTTTTATAATTTTCCTTTTAAGATTTTGTTCAGATTTATACATTTTTTTTTAACGAAAATTCCGATCCACAAATATGACTTATTTTAACCCCTACAACCAGAGTTGCTCGAGCAATAGAATTCCAAAATCTTGATATAAATTAATAATTTTTGCTTTATTAAAATGATTTCGTTTTGAAACGCATCCTAAAAGCTGTCTGTAAATGATCGTAAACTCACGTCAGTTTACAATAATAATTACCATTTTGCACATTTCCTTAAAATCAGCTTAATAATTTTTTGCCATCATGAAAAAAAATGTTAACAAAAAGTAAATCTATATGAAATTTTAAAAAACAGAGCGCGCCCTCTGCACAAATTAACCTATAAATCGTAGTTTTACAACACTCACATTAAGCATTTCTTTAAATAATAACATCATAATTGTTAGCTGTTGCAAACAGAAAAAATAATAAAATGCCGGTGAAACTAATAAACTTGTACATGATCAACATTAAAATAATAATAAATAAATCTGAATTAACAATTGCCAAAAAATTTTCAGTCATTATAAAAGCAATTATACACAGAATAAAAATAACCTATTTAAAAAACACTTCGGCTCAAGATGATCGACTGTCAATTTCTATTTAGAATAATAAATTTCAATTTTACCTCTAAAAAACTTTTGCACCAATCATAGCACGAATAAAAACTTTTTCAAGATGACGATATCTCCTTTATACTATAGGAACTTGTTATTTCAAATTTCGTTTAAAAAACATTTGTAACTTTTTTTGTCAGCATTTCAAGGGTCATCGTTGACAAAGTATGCGTAAAATTTTTCAAACATTAATTTTATTTGAACAAGTTAAATAATTAAATATCATAAAAATTTAGCACTGAAACAATTGAAAAAAAAAAAACTTTTTTTCAAAAACTACCCAGCTGAAAAAATCCATATGAAAATCCGTAAGGAAACCCGTACGGGGACCCATAAGGGTTCCTGTAAAGGATCCCATACGGATTTCCGATACTGGTATTTGGTCAGGGTTTCCGTACGGGTTTCCATACGGGTTTTTTTTTTTTTTTTCTTTTAATTTTATTTTTACACTATTTTTTTATTTATTTAATATTATTATTAGATATTGATATTGGGATGAAAAGTGCAGTCGTGGTGGGGATGAGGTCACGTGGTTCACGCGCTGTTCTAGTGGATTTAAATAGTTATGGGCAGCCATGTTGAATTTAGGGTTACGTCGTCATGCGCGCTGATCGCATTGAAAATAGTTATGTGCAGCCATATTGCTTCCCTCTCTGTGACTGCACTTTTCCTCCCAATATTATTCTTTATAAGATTTAATTATTCATAATAAAATTATTTTGAATAAAATTATCGAAGAAAAAAATTTTGTTCGACTGAGATTCGAACCCATGACCCCAGGCATCACAGGCAGACACTCTACCACCTGAGCCATTGAGCTAGCATGCATCAAGACCTCAATTAAACTCCTTTAATATACAACTTATTGTCGGTTAAGCCCTTTAATTTAGATGAAGCTTCGACAAAAATTGTTTTAGATTTAGATAATGCAATACAATTGCTCGTGTTTGCGCGCTGAGAGAGACTAGTTAAAAATCAAATATAAAACAGTTGTTAAAGTAGTTTAATTAAAGTCTTCGAGCAAGCTAGCTCAATGGCTCAGTTGGTAGAGTGTCTGCCTGCCATGCCTGGGGTCGTGGGTTCGAATCTCAGTCGAACAAAATTTTTTTCTTCGATAATTTTATTATTAATAATTAAATCTTATAAAGAATAATATATCAATATCTAATAAAAATATTAAATTAAATAAATAAATAAATAGTGTGAAAATAAAATTAAATGAAAAAAAAAACCCGTATGGAAACCCGTACGGAAACCCTGACCAAATATCAGTATCGGAAACCCGTATGGGGTCCTTTACGGGAACCCTTACGGGTCCCCGTACGGGTTTCCTTACGGATTTCCATATGGATTTTTTCAGCTGGGTATCAATTATCCTTTGTCTATTGTTAGTACTCTATTCAATTAAAGTAAGTAGATGTGTTTTTTAAACAAAATTTGAAATAACAAGTATTGTTAAAAATAAATACACTAATTAAAAATAAAATTAAAAATAATAGAAAGAAAAAAAGTAAAATTTATCCGAAGAATCGAACCCTGGCTTGCCACGTCTGAGCCTAAGAGACGGACCACTGCACCAAGCTGCATTAAGGAGGATCCAGCAATTTGGTTAAAACTGCATGATTCACTCGAAAAAAATCACAGAGATTCCTTGAACCCTGACAATAAATTATCTATAAAAAAAAAAGTGGGGTCACCGATGAAAATTTTAAGAAAAAAATCGTTGAAAAAATTTTCTCACAACACGGTTTTTTATGGGAAAAAACAGGAAAAAAATTCTCACGTTGTTTAAAACTGCACGATATGGATAGTTTTGTGATCACTAGATGACAAAAATTTCAAGGGTCATTTTAAAATTTTAAAAATATAGGGTAGCCGGATTAATTCTTGAGAAAAATAATAAAATGTGCGAAAAAAATACTCATTTAGATGCGTGTTCAGCTATGATCAAGGTTGTCGTCTGCCGCCACGGAGACATTGCAACCTCACAATTTCAGGCAAGCAGCTGCTTGTAAACACTCTTAGTGGAACAAAATTCGATAGCTATGATTTATAGATAATATTTGTGTATGAAGTTTAATTTTTTATCAATACTCCTAATAATTATAACGTGTTAAATAAAATTCGTGTTAATAACTGAGTGATTTATACTGATGATAAGGAAAAAAAATTTTTATATTACCCGTACTCTAAAATGCGTATTTTACGCATTCAAAAGAGCTATTTTGAGTGTGTAAAATCGCACATTATGATTGTGCTCATGTTGATAGAGCTGCCATCTATTGATTTAAATTCAAAGCTGAGCAGCAGGCACATTTGGTTTTAGCTGCTTTTGCTTGTTGCAAGTGTCTTGCTGCGGCCTGCGGGCTGCGGCTCATATTATTCGTCCGTGTATTTTACAAAATAATACTTTTTTATAAAAATTAAACGTCAAGTATAGGTAGTTATTAAAAGTTTTATTTTTTTCTTTTTATAAAAAGTCTACTTAGTTAAAAAGAAAACGTACATAACCTCGGCCATCAAGTTGTGTCGCGTGCAGCGGTTAATCATATTTTACAAAATAATAATCAGCAGTTGAAATATATTTACTTAAATAAAAATCTGCTTATAGTTAAAAGTGTAATAATAATAGTATCAAATGTTATAAAAAGTGTTTAAACTGTAGTTGTAAGTTGAAGTTAACTTAGGAAGAACAGTGTCTTTGATTTCAAAAATATATTTTATTTTAAATCACATCATTAGACTATATTACGAAGGATCAAATGTTATTAAACACGAACAACTACCTCAGTTTTTGGCTTGAGCACCGGCGGAGACCGCGACTTCAAAAAATTAACGTCGGGAAAAATTAGGTGTAAGTAGGTAAACACCGAGACAGCGGCCGGCGGCGGCAGCGTGGAGAAAGCAGACGACACTGGCAGCAGTTGTGTTTTGATGACCGAGCTTATACTTACCCGTATATGAATGATTATTTCGGGATCATTTTTGTGCATCAGTTTCAACGTTAGCATTTCTAAGTAAACAAATCAAGCGACGCTAAATCGTAAAATCTTTTCTCCTTACAAGTTTACAACGCGCTGTTGTGAGTTCGAGTTCGAGGCCGCGGTGTGAAACGTACACTATAGCAAACCCATGTATATTATATAGTGTACAGCTAAAACCAAAGTACCCATGCTAGCAAGAACAACTATGGCGGTCTGCTAGCAGGATCTAACCTATCAATCTAAAAATTTAAAAGTTTAGCCAAATTCTGTCAATAAATTCATACTTTTGACGCATTTTCGAGTACTCGTAATATAAAATAGTATACATAATGCGTGCGTAAACTGCATTGTTCACACACTTGTGCTATTGGCGTCGGCAAAGCCGACGCCAGCACGCGTGCGTGAATGATGCATTTTACGCACTTATTATATAATATACTATTTAATGATTCATTGAAGCTAACCTAGTTTGAGAAAAAATGTTTTAATAAAACTTTGGAAGTGTAATTCAGTAAAATTCAATGTGTTAATATATTATTTTCATAATGTAAACAAATAAGTACTCGCACTTTCGACTTTTGATGACTGCGAATAGTCAACCGATTTGGACGTTGCCACATTTCATTAAATTGTAAACTTTCACTCCTTCTGATAAACAATACTTCTAAATCATTCTATTATCTTTTACTCTACTTTATTTTATTCACCCGTTAAGAGTCAGATAACAAGGAGACGGGGCAACTACGTAAGCAGTTGATCTAAAAATACGAGGATCTCACCCCTTTTAAAAATAACTACGTCAAGGATTATAAATCCATGACAATTAAATCCAGTTTTTTACAATATTTTTTACTTTTTTATCAACCCTAATGATCTTTTTAATTGAGCTAAGTTATAAAATAATTTTACATAAAAGCTATATTTCCTGCATAAAAAATATTCTTTATTAATATATATACTCTGAATTAACTGCTTCATGATAGAAATATTTCCAGTATAAGCTATAGTTTTTATTAGTATATTTCCTGAATTAACAGCTACATTTATTTTTTATATTTGATTTTTATAGATAATAGATATTTTGTCGCATAGACGTTTCGTCGTAGATGTTTTGTCGCAGATATTCTGTCGCTTAGATGTTGTGTCGTAGAACCCTAAAATCCAGTGTTGTCACTGTGCACTGAACAGTTCTAATTCACCGTAGCATCTGTCAAATATGAATTTCGGTCACGGGAACACGTTGTCGCACTCGAAAGACCGATAAATAAACAAATTAGCGAGAGCTCTAAAATCCGTGTTTGACGGTTACGGATAGAACGAATCGAATCGACTTCATCGTCTGCCCGGCGATTCGCACCTATTATGTCAACCGCACGGTCGGTATAATCGCGTATAACAAATTAAATTATCCATAGAGTACACTGGGAAAAATGTGATCCGTAATCGAGCCACCCGTAGCGCCGTAATGGAATCGACAAGGTGGATCGTTTCTTCTCCACGGTGCAACAAATATGGCGCACGGTGTTGAAAATTTGCACCACTACGTAGTACCAAATACCAAATCGCAGCCGATCGCAGCGCGTGCGTCAAATTCGGCTCACATATGAAGCAGTTACTGAGCGCGGCGTAGAGACATAACCTCTTCATTTTTGAGCCGTAACTCGAGCACATTTTTCCCAGTGTACCTTTACAATAAGTCTAAAATTGTTCGTACAACACTGGAAAAAAGAATTGTTTTTCTCTTTTTTTTAACCAATTTTTATAGTTTTTTAATCGTTAGCCTTCGTTTTAACGGGTAAAAATGCATTATATGACAAAGTTGCCCAGCAAATATTTTGTTCCTTTTTGTTAAAAGTTTCCAAAATCATGTGTCTTTTAGAACTTAGAGTTCACTTAATTTATAAAAAACGGTTAAAATAATAAATTTTTGATAACTTAACTTTATTAATCGATTTTTCGTGAAAAAAAAAATCATATTGTTTTTATTTTTAAATGTTTGTTTCTATATAATATTGAATTCATGTAAAAGGTTGTAGCGGTCGTTTATCCCGCTACCACTGCAGGTTTTTCTCGCCGAGAATTCGATATAGAATTAAGACGTAGAATTAAGGAAAATGTAACTGCTAAATGCAGGCCCGTTTGTAGCCTGTAGGAGCAGACGGCCAAGAGGGAGCAGGAAACGAGAAGGCACGATAGCAGACAGTAGTCTGAGCTGAGCCCGGCAGTGTCGCTACAACAGTTGGTTAGGTTAGACCTGCGTCAGCTGCGCTTTGACGCCAGATAGTCTGCTATCGCGATACTCCGCGCTGTACTGTGATTTTCATTTTTCGGTTGTTGTTGTCCATCGTTGCTGCGACAAGTGAGTATCGTACCCTTTCCGTTACTGCTGGGCCAAGGGTCCCCGCCTACTCCTACGATGTTGGAAGTGTGTTTTATTTAATAAAGAGTGAAGTTGCAAAGAGTCACTCTGCTGTTATCATTTTGTCTCCCTAGTGTTTACCCACCTTTTTGTTGTTCTTTATTTGAATTTTGACAAGGGGAATAAACTCTTACAAATGGCATCCCTTGAGTGGCACTAGGTGAACAATATTTTAACAACAGGTGTGAAAATTTCGTGTGGCGGTTAAGTGTGCAGTGGCTTAAATAGTAATAGAAGCATGGAGAAAAGGAATCCTCGAGTTAGTGGTGCACGAAGCGAGTCGACGGATTGGATCGTGACACAGTGCGGTAAAAGACAAGGTGTCCTTGAGTTGGTAGGCCGACTACTCTCGTGCAAGCGAGAGAGAGAGAGGGAGGGTGTAATGAACGTTGATCAGTCTTTGTTTTGATAGCGTTTTTGGCGCACCTCTTCTCTCTCTCACCCAAATAATCGGTCGGACCTAGTGTATGTGTGCATGACTGTGTGGTTGCGGTTACTCTCGTATGCGACCGTAAGAGTGTGTGAGCGGCCGAGCGAAAGAGATAGAGAGAGACGGTCTCGATTGTATTTGTTTTGATTACGCACCGCAAAGGTGGATATCTCTGTCTCTCTCGCTTTAACGGTATCAAGCGCTTCCAAGAAGTGAATTTGTACATGAAATGTGGTGTTTACAAATAAGAATTTCAAGACGGTGTTGCCGACTGAATTAAAGTTGGTGAATTTTCACACGACAGGAGGAAGCTGACACGGAGTGACAGCCGCAAAAGGATTTAATTATGAATCCTTATTTTAATTTGAGTATGCATGCGCAAGTTCGCAGCAACCTGACAGACAGCCATGCATCTCAAGAGCCAACTGAGACGCGGCACATCAATTTTACATTTGACGGAGTAAGCTATAGTGCACCGAGTGATATATTGCAAGCATTTATGCAATCACTACAGTCAGTTGCAACGAAGTCGGACACGTCTGCAAGAAGAACGCTCGTTACCATATCACGCACTGACACGATGACTGGGGGTAAAATTCCGGGACTTAACCTGAACGCGAGTACTCGAGCCCAAAGTGTGGGCGTGACAGTACTTAACCAGAGGGTGACGTTTAGCGAGATAATGACACAGCGGTTGCAAGACGCAACCGGCATGAATTCACGATTAGATGTAAGTCATCGGCATTTAGCCGTGCCGCAAAGCACAAGGTTACATGCGGGCATGCAGGATGATGCCGATACGAGCCGATTAATGACAAACCAAGAATACCCATGCACAGTGCCTCCAGAGCGAGAGAAATATAGCAAGCCTGGGGGAGGGAGGCATGCAACGCATGGTGCTTACGCACAGCCTTTTGCCGAGTGGGGTCAGGGACCCCGGGGAATGGATTTTTTTTCAACCACCAATGTTCATCAGTTCCCAGGCAACTCATATTCATCTATGTTACCTGCAAACGTTGGTGTGGGCAAGACGGTGCGTGGGTGGAGATTAAAGTTCTCCGGAACCCCTACAAACAGCATTGACGACTTTCTGCAGAGGGTGGTAGAGTGTCGTCTGCGGGACCGACTCACAAGGAGAGGTCACACTCTCCGGGTCACCGATCTTGACGAAACTTTGGGGATCGTTTTCTTATACCAAAAGATGAAGAAATCTACCAATCATCCCGTCTAATGGGCCTTTTATACCTAGTTCCTACATAGCTTATATCGTATTTTTAGCTCTTTTTGGGTTTTTTTGCGAATTTTCAAAAAATTCCTGTTCGAAGCCTATTACACTTACAAAATTCTGCAACCCCGCATTCTCTTTATTTTTTCATCTTCTTTTGAGAAAAAATATTTTAAAATCTAATTTTGAAGAAATAGTCCATGTAAAATTAAAGTAATCAAAAGCATTTTTTACTGTTTTTTTGGTTTTATGAACTTAAACTGTATGTCGTCAGCCTTATCAAAATTATGTCTAAAAATATATTTTTTATAAAATTCATATAAAAACAAAGAAAATTCGGGGTTGCAGAATTCTGTAAGTGCAATAGGCTTTGAGCAGGAATTTTTTGAAAATTGTTACAATTAAACACAAAAGTCGCACAAAAGTGTTAAAAGTGTCAAAACAAGCTGATTTTCAAAAAATTCCTGCTCAAAGCCTATTGCACTTACAGAATTCTGCAACCCCGAATTTTCTTTGTTTTTATATGAATTTTATAAAAAATATATTTTTAGACATAATTTTGATAAGGCTGACGACATACAGTTTAAGTTCATAAAACCAAAAAAACAGTAAAAAATGCTTTTGATTACTTTAATTTTACATGGACTATTTCTTCAAAATTAGATTTAAAAATATTTTTTCTCAAAAGAAGATGAAAAAATAAAGAGAATGCGGGGTTGCAGAATTTTGTAAGTGTAATAGGCTTCGAACAGGAATTTTTTGAAAATTCGCAAAAAAACCCAAAAAGAGCTAAAAATACGATATAAGCTATGTAGGAACTAGGTATAAAAGGCCCATTAGACGGGATGATTGGTAGATTTCTTCATCTTTTGGTATAAGAAAACGATCCCCAAAGTTTCGTCAAGATCGGTGACCCGGAGAGTGTGACCTCTCCTTGTCAGTGACCAGGATGTACTGGCCGCACTCTGTGAATTAATGGCCGGGGTAGCGTTGCATTGGACACGATAGCACCAACACGAGTGGCCTGCTTATATGCACATTGTCATGGTAACGAGGAGACATTTTGGTCCGAATACAGATTTACAGGCGGCGCTGCGATATGAAGCTGAGCGACGGATACAAGGTGAGGGTGAGCCGGTTATCAATCTTGTCACGTGCATACGGGCGATATTGGACAGGTTAATACCGCGCCTAATCCCCACGGCCGAGTTCGATTTAATTTTTCTAAATCTACACTCTGATATTGGTAGAGTGTTACGTCGGAGTGCAATAGTGGACCTGAATTAAATGATTGAGCAGGCGCAGGTAGTGGAAGGATCGATCATATTACATCGATATTATAAGCCACCACCATTGCCTGAAGAGTCGGTCATGCCTGAACTGGCTTTTAACCAAACTGCGAGTAAATGTATAGGTAAGGTGGCAGCAGTGAGTCTTGGGCAGGTGGAGAATAACAGTATCAAAGAGCTCGTCGCCAAGGTGATGTGAATAAATCCAAATTTCCAAAGAAACTGGCGAACCCACTACCAAAACCTACGTCATCTACCTCAAGCGATAAGCCTGAACAGAAACGGGATAACGACGGTGGTAATGAGGGGAACTCATCCCCTGCGGAACGGAATAAAGAAAAATTATACTGCTGGACTTGTAAATTACCAGGTTACACAAGACGGACTTGTCCATGGTGTAACTTGGGAAGCGGCAAGGGGGGCGATAACTAGATGGTCCATTCCGCCCCAACAGCGGCACAACACCGAAAAAAAAATATGCGTAGAGCACGCACTGACTTTTCTGCGTAGATCTACGCAAGCAGGACTGCGCAAATCTACGCCTGACCCGACTGCGTGTAACGCGCAAGTAAACCAGCCGTAGAATTCGGCGCTGGCTGGAGTGGATGGAGATTATATATATAGGTATACAGTGCGACGCAGCGGTGGAGTTTACGGCTGGTTAACTTGCGCGCTACACGCAGTCGGGTCAGGCGTAGATTCACGCCTAGGCATATGCGTAGAACTGCAGCGTACTGACCGCGTGCTCTACGCATATTTTTTTTTCAGTGAAGGACCTCGGTTGTGGATGCAAATGATTTTCCAGCTTGGATAAACGAGCGAACCGAGGTAGCTGCTTATAAAGATGCATGAATTGAAGAAAAACGATCGAAGCCCAGTCATCTGAAGAGACCAGTGAAGAGGTCCGGTAACTTGTCTACAACGGGCAAAATTTAGAGCGATTGCCTGTGCATGTATGCAAATTAATTATTGGTATAGATGGGATGCTGTTGATCTGAATGTGTGTTGAAATATTGTTAATAAAGTGTAAATTTAGCTTAGATCTTTTTTTTAAATGACTTTGATTTTTCAACGCTCGTTGAGCAAAGTTTTGTGTAATGCAAAAAAAAAAACATTTTATTTTAGTTGCTCCTCAGTTTTTATTTGGTTTCTTTTCTTGATGTGTAATATCAAGTTATCAATTTTTCATGAAAGCAAAACACTGAATGAAAGTCGTTTGAGCTTTTAAACATTCCATATGTGATGAAAAAATAAACAAAGCAACGCTTACACTTCAGCATTACTCGTGTTCTTAGTCGATTTTCAAACGTTACAGAACACACAGCACTTAAACAAGCTTAACCATAATACTTTTAAATACGTCTGAAACAACAGTAAAAAAGTCAGCGAATATTATAAAATGCATTTTGAGTGTAGCTTATCAAAGAGATATATATATTAAAACAATGTGTGGTGTAGTGTGGTCGAAAAGTTTATCAACCTTACCGATGCAGATCCTGGAAAAGAAACTGCATTTTTTGCTTCTACATTGCAGTGAAGATACAATTGAATACCTGTACAAGCGAGGAATATTTCAGGATGAGAAAATTATTTTGATGTTAAAAAGAGTTTTGAAACTCAAAAATTTATTGCACAAACCAGCTTTTAAGGTTCTTAACAGACCTAAAGATATTCGAATAATTTGTATGCGTGTGACAAAAAAGCCATTCTTTTAATTTTCTAATTTTGTATATTATAATTTTAGAATTTGCCGAAATGATGCTTGATCACGAAGGTGATGAATTTATCAAACTCTGTGTGTACGAGCAAGGCGAACCATCAACATCAGCAGAAAATAACAATTCACCGTCTTCGTCATCTGAAAGTAGTTCGAGTTCTTGCAGTTCTGATTGCGATTCTCTGATGATAATGATGCTGATGGTGATGATGATGATGTCACTGCTCAAAATCTTAATAGTGAGTATATAATTGTTTATTGGTTTTAAATAATAAATAACGAATTTTGCATATATTTTTTTTTAATTTTTATTTTATATTAGATGTATTATTTCAGAATGGCAATGGTAGACAACAAAATCAAGGATTAGTTATAGAAAACATTAGAAGTAGATTTTACCAGAGATTCGGAGTGGAAGGGCGTAAAATAAATGTAAGGATAATGCCACCTCATGCTGAATCAGACGTTTTTCGGTGGCTAGGAGAAGCATTAAGCGATCTGCACGCTGCCCTTATTAAAGACACAATTTCTTCTGATTTTATCGGACTGACAATAAATACAGAAAGACTCACTCATGGTCCAGTATGGCTCTCATTTCGGCCATTGCGCGACCTGGAGAGTCACAGAGGATTAGTTTTTCAGTTTCAAGGGTAACTTGATTTTTTTTTTTTTTTTTTTTTCGCAAACACTGATGACACCTAAATTTTTTTTTTTCGTTTTTAGTTGTTATTGGCATGGCTGCTCGAGTTGTTACCGCTTTAATAGAGATGAAAAACTATCGAATGGGCAATCTATAGATGAGAAGTTTGAAAGAACTTATGCTCAAGCAGAAAGGATACAGAGTTTGCAGTACAGGTTAATTGAAATCTGGGAGTACGATTTCGACGAATTGAAAAATACAAACGAAGATTTAAAACGGTATTTGAGTGGAAAATAGATATGATTTATCAAAAACCTTTGAATCCTCGCGATGCTTTGTTTGGTGGGCGAACGGATAATACAGTTAAGAAGTACTTTTGTAAGCAGGACGAAAAAATAAAGTACGTTGATCTCAACAGTTTGTATCCACTAATTTGTAAACGATCGAAGTATATCGTAGGTCACCCTAAATTGTACGTAGGTGAAGAGGCGTGTAGTCTACTCGTGCGCGATAAGAGCGATTTTTCAAACGTTAACAGTTTAGTAAAATGCAAATTGTTACCTCCTAGAAATTTGTACCACCCTGTATGTCGTACATGTGCCTAGCAAATGATACAACGAGAGTGCAGCCTTGAAAATCCAAAAGATAGATATTTAATAGGTACTTGGGTATCCGAAGAATTAAAAAAAGTTATCGCGCCACGCCCCCCCCCCCTCGACAGCAAGACCGAAGAAGATAAAGAAAGATATATTTCGGAATTTGAAAAAGTTGAAGGTATCAAACTAGATAGAGAAGCTATAAATTTTAATCCAGGCTTGCGTCTAGTTTCGAAACATGCAATCAACTCTATATGGGGAAAATTTGCGCAAGCGCTAAATAAACAAAAAATTGAAGTGCTTACTTCACCAAATAGATTGATCGAGTTATTACACAGTAAAGAAATAGATGTAAATAGTATCTTACCTGTGAATGACGAATTGCTGTATACAAGTTGATCTTTCAAATCTGAAGCAGTTACACTTTCACGATCTACGAACGTTGTAGTCGCCGCATTTACTACAGCGCAAGCACGATCGAAACTTTTTGAGTGTCTACACTTTTTGGGGCCACGAGCCCTTTATTTTGACATAGATTCAGTGATTTACATCAGCAAACCAGGTATGAACGACTTACCTACTGGCTCCATGTTGGGAGAACTGACGGACGAGTTAGCTGATAAAGGTGTCGGTACATATGTGAGCAAATTTTTATCAGGCGGCGCTAAATTTTACGCTTTTGAGTACGTGAAACCCGATGGTAGCAAGGATTACGTGTGTAAAGTAAAAGGCATCAGACTTAATTTCGCAAACAAACAAAAAATCAATTTCGAGTCTATTGGGAAGAAAAGTGCAGTCGTGGTGGGGATGAGGTCACGTGGTTCACGCGCTGTTCTAGTGGATTTAAATAGTTATGGGCAGCCATGTTGAATTTAGGGTTACGTCGTCATGCGCGCTGATCGCATTGAAAATAGTTATGTGCAGCCATATTGCTTCCCTCTCTGTGACTGCACTTTTCCTCCCAATACACGCCAGGGTAACAGAAAAAATTTAAAATTTCGTTGTAGAATCTTCTAATATACGCAGAACAGCTTTTCACGAAGTAATTACACAAAGCGAAGATTGGCAAGCCGGTGTACAATAAGAGGTATTTTAAATCCGTAGAAGAGAGTTATCCTTACGGTTTTAAAATGTAAGCGCCCCGCGAAGTTGCTCGTCAGCGTTTTTTACTAGGTCGATTACGCGCACATCATACAGTTGTGATACGAGAGTATCAAAGAGCTCGCGGTCATAGAACTCTGCGACTGCACCTCACTGCTACTCGTGGCCGCACGTGACTGCTTTGATGCTACCACTGTCACTGCTAAAGTGGGAGCCTCTAAAAATATTGTATCCTCGATGCTTCGAAAAGTGTACATGAATAAAGTCGAAAGGCGTATCTCTGGAAAAGTAAAATTAACGTTTGAATTTAAATATTGTTAGTAAAAACTGCATTTGAAATAAAACATGTAAGAGAATAAAATAAAGTAAATAAACAAATAAATCCATTACCCTGCCTAACCTTTTTTTTTTCATTTATTTGAACAGATCCCGATTTTCACAATAAATATTACTAAATTTTTTTTTTTCTAGCTCAAGCAAAAGCTAATGCTCAAGCTCAAGCTCTTGCTCAAGCTCTAGCTCAAGCTCTAGCTCTAGCTCAAGCTCAAGCAAAAAGAGTATCAGGCGCTTGCGCTCTGTCAGATACCAGGCATCTCCCTCTCCGGCTGGACGGTTAAATCTAGACAATCGAGTAAATCGCATCAGTTGTAACGATGACCTTACAGTGGGAGCACCCGTTTACGTCAATTCTGAGTGGTCCCACAGGGTGTGGAAAAACTGTGTTTGTGAAAAAATTTTAAGAATTCATCAATCGTATGTGTGACACTCGCTTTCAACGAATAATATTGTATTACGCCGAGTGGCAAAACGACTATCGCGAACTCGAAGAAAAGATTGAATTTTGCGAGGGGCTACCTCATAGCGGGGATAACGCAAGCGACCCTAGACCAAAACTCGTAATTGTTGACAAGTTGATGCGCGAATCGAGCACAGGGAGTGCAGTTGTCGATTCATTTACAAAAGGGAGTCACCACAATAACTTGTCGGTAATATTCATAACTCAGAATATTTTTCATCAAGCCCGAGGTCAACGCGACATATCACTGAAATCTTCGCTTTCGCGCTCAGATTACGCATCTCTTGCATCAACTGTGTCCTGAAGAGCCGCGTTTTTTGCAGGAAGTATACTGGGACGCTACTTCTGAGCCCTACGGCTATCTACTACTGGATTTGAAACAAAATACTCCGGAAAACTGCAGATTTTGGACATCTATTTTCTTCGACGACGAGTGGCAGTACGTTTACGTGCCGCGTAAAAATATAAAAGGTGGTGACAAAGCAAATCTCGTACCAGTCGCATCACTAAGATGACTCGTAAACGTAGAGCCCCGTTTTCCGAAAAAGAAAAACATATTTTGCGAGCCTTGTATCACCTCAACGAAGAGCAGAGAAAAGCAGTTTTACGCAAAGCTGACCCTTCATTGATTTAACGTATTTGCGAGTGCACCTTGAATATCTTAGTGAGGAACGTACCACTGGGTAAAAACCACAAGACGCGTCTTTGGCACCAAGCCTCTACTTTACGAACGCTATCCAAGCCCAAGGTTAGTTTGGCTCGAAAAAAAAAAACTAATCGTTCAGCGGGGAGGCGGATTTTTACCTGCGCTGTTGGCACCTCTTCTCGGTACCATTTTATCAACTCTCATAGCCAAATAATGGACCACGCCTGAAAATTAGTTTTACTACCGTATGACAGTCTTCAGCGAATACAACAGCTGGTAGGCAAAGATGGTCTTCTCAAAACAGTCCAGACTCCTGGCACACCAAGTGAAAAGCTCGACGCGCATATGAACGATATTTTAAACTCATCCGAAAGAGGAAAAGATGATCGGAAAAAGTGGCTCGATTAAAGTCGTGCATTGCAGAGATTTCTTCTTTTTAACAATAAGAAGGAAAAAAAAATTGCCAATTGATAATTTAGCTCAAGATCGCTCGACCGATGAAAAAAAAGAGAAAAAAAAGAAAAACTTTTTTGGGAGACAGCTTCATCATCGCAAGAGTACCCAAGACTTTTAAAAGCGCTGCTCCTAATCTGGTGCGTCATTTGAAACGGTACGGTAACGTCACATGGTCCCCGAGTGGCGCTGTAACTATAAACGGAACTCTGGTGGCGGGGGCTAATATCGTTGACCTGGTTAACGATGCCCTGAGACACAGATGACGCGCTCCACCTACAGGTCGGAAACAGTTTGCTGTTGCTCTTCGAGAGGCGAACACACCGCGCGAGTTTATCGGAAATAATCAACTGTGGGAGCAAATCGTTTCCAGTGCTCATAATCAGTCATCTAGTGCTACTTCTTCTCCTTTCTTGGATATTTTGGCTCACGGCTACAACTCGGGAGGGGAACGACCTCATTTGATTTCCCCAGCTGATATTACCGAAGACCGAAGTATTGCTTTCGAAAAAAGTAACAATTTTGAAAAAAGTTTGTCGAGAAGGCAAAAGAGAAACGCTAAAAAGGCATTGGAAAAAAATTCAATCGTTACCGCAACTCCAAAAAAACAAAATTTAAATAACCAGGGAGGGTGGAAGTTTCTGTAGAAAATGCTACTCTCGCTGAGAGCAAAGAGGAAGAAAAAAGTGCTTTGGATGCTATCATAGACCTGATGCCTTTTGAAATGCATGTTCCAGGTTATAAGTTTTGCGGTCCAGGTACAAAATTGTCCGAGCGTTTGAATCGTGGTGACGTAGGCATCAAACCTCTAGACGAAGCATGTCGTGAACACGATATAGCATACGTGCTTGCCGAAAAAGCGTTTTCTCGTTTGTTAGCCGGTGAGACTCCTCCCGATGAAAGAACAGTTGCAATGATGACGGCCTGCTGCATGGTCAGTAAGATTACATTTGAAAAATTTTTCAATCGAATAAAAAAACTATCAAGAGGAAGGACAAGAAGAAGACAAAGTCCATAAACTGCCAACCTTTGCAGAAGAAGAAGAAAAATATAAAAAGTGATAAAAAAAATGCATAGACGACTGCAAAGCTTGTATTACGGCCTACCTCGCGACACGGCCTACGCGGGTGCAAACAATCTTTTACACTCTACACGAAAGCAATATAATAAACCGAAGGTTTTAAGTTGGCTAGAAGGTCAAGATACCTATAACTTACATAAGCAGGTGAGAAGACGGTATCCTCGATGCCATTACAACGTTCGTAACATGGATAATGTATGGGAAATTGATTTGATGGACATGAGGTCCCTAAAATCTTGCAATAATAATTACGCTTATCTTCTTTCCGTTATAGACGTTGTAAGTAAATATTTATGGATTGAGCCGATAAAAGACAAATCTGCCAAAGCGTAATTCTTGCTTTCGATAATATATTTAAAAAGTCTAACAACAGAGTTCCCGTTTCCATGCAATTCGACTAAGGTAAAGAGTTTGTAAATCGCGAGTTTCAACTTTACCTGAAAAACAAAAATATATTGTACCACGTTGTCCGTAGTCCCGATGTTAAAGGGGCGATCGTAGATAGATTGATAAGATCGATAAAAGAGCGAATTTACGGATATTTAACGCATAAAAACACGCATAGATATTTAGATGTTTTGCCTAACATTGTAGAAGCTTATAATCATACTAAACACACAGCTATAAAAATAACACTGGCGTCCATTACCCTTGATAACGCTGCTGAAGCTCGTAGAAACATCAAGCATCGTAACGAACGCCCCATCGTCAGAGTTCCTAAATATAACGTTAATGAGCTGATGCGGGTCAGTCGAGCTCGAAACGTTTTTGCGAAAGTTTACGAGAGTGGTTGGACCTTGGAGTTATTCAAGATTTCTCGGATATCCTGTTTATCACCTAAAAGACTTGGCTGATGAAGAAATTGATGGATTTTTCTACGAGGAAGAGCTAAGCCGCGTAAAAAAAGATTTAAAAAAGAAAAAATTTTTAAAACTAGAACCAGTGGTCGCTCGAAAGAATATTTTGTTCGGTGGCGTGGTTGTCCAGAAAAATTTTGCTCTTGGGTCAAAGCAAGTCAATTGAAAAATCTATAATGAAGGATCAATTTTATATTGTTCTTCCCAGTAACAGTAGCATGAATTATTATCCTGACAATACCACAACTCGCTTCGTCACGCAGCTACCTCAGCAGATACGCTTACACGGCACTTGGGCAGTCGTTTTAACAGAGATAAGGATTCCATTGACCTTTCAAAACATTCAACTTGAGCGCGAAGAGAAATTAATTTCTGTAATACGATATCGAAAGAAACCGACGATAGATTACTTGTTATTCGACGCAGAAAAAACACAGGCTTTGACCGCTGCTTATGAAACTAATTTAACCTCTGGCACAGGTAAAGAAGATCTAGAAACTACGTCTTCAACTTCAACTGTATCGCCGGGCGTTTATAAAGATATAAAAACTTTTATTCATGAACTCAATAATTTGGCTTGTACAAAAAATCATCTAGAGTTTGGCATTGAACGCGGTGATTATGTATCTGTTAAACGTGTTTAAAATCGGAGCTCTTGGTTTTCGATATTCGCCCAACCTTAACAGCTATAGAAAGTTCGAAGTACGTTCAATATAAACCAATATCTTCGCTCACTGACGATTCATCTATAGAGTTTGTTATCACTGGTACAGGAGACGAATATCTCGATTCAACCCACACAATGTTGAGTTTGATAGTAGCTTTAAAAGGTACAGTTCCAAAAGAATCTTCAGAAGAAGAAGCAAAAAAAGTTGGACCTGTTAACAATTTTATGCACTCCCTGTTTAACCATGTGGGTGTCTTTTTCAATCAAAAAGCTGTTTCGCCACCCATCATGCTTACGCTTATAGAGCGTACATAGAAACTTTACTCAACTACGGCCCCACTGCCAAAAAATCTCACTTGACCAAGGGTTCTTTGGTACGACGATACAGCTTAAAATATGGACGACCTAGGAACAGCAAACAGTGGCCTCGGTGCTCGTAGAAAACTTTTCAACTACAAAAAATCTGTGGACCTAATTGGCCATGTACACGGAGATGTCTTCAATCAAGAAAAAATTATTAATAAATGGCGTCGAAGTGAGAGTTCGCTTGGTAAAATCGAGAGATGCTTTTAGCCTTATGGATCCTGTAGGATGCTACTCTGTTCATATCGAAGAAGCGTCTTTATTAGTGCGCCGTGTAAAAATCCATCCTAGTGTTTTGTTAGCTCATGCTACAGCGGTTTCAAAGTCAACTAGTAAGTATCCCCTTACGTGCGTAGAAACAAAATCTATTACAATGCACAGCGGTATTCACGTTGAAACCTTAGATAACGTCATTTTAGGGCAACTTCCAAAAAGAATAATTTTAGGTTTTGTTAATAATAAAGCTTTCAACGGTGATCGTCACCTTAATCCCTTTAACTTTAAAAATTTTAACATTAATTTTCTATGTCTGTATGTTGACGGTGTGCAGGTTCCGTCGAAACCTTTGCAGCCTGATTTAAAAAAAAACAGCAAGTATATAGATTGTTATCACTCTCTATTTTCAGGTACCGTTGTTCATTTTTTTAACGAAGGTAATAACATACCTTGCGAGTCTTACTCTGATGGCTACTGCCTTTTGGCTTTCGATTTAACGCCTGACTTATCTGCAAACGAGTGTACTCATTGGAATTTAATTAAACACGGTAGCGTTAGAATAGATGTTAGATTTGACGATCCTCTGACCGAAACAGTAAATTGTATAGTTTATTCGGAATATGAAAATATTTTAGAAATTGACATGTCAAGGCAGGTTCTTGTAGACTTTAGCGGCTGAATCACTAGATGTCGCTTTTTAAGTACATAAACTTAGTCTCGTTAAAAAATGAGTTAGTTAACGAAATAGAGTCCTACAATAGAGCTCATTGCAGATGTTCAATTTTTTAAAGATAAAAATAACAAGTTGGGACCTAAAGAAATAGCTTTGTTATTTAAAAAAAAAAAGAATTTGTCGCGCATTGGATTGTTACCGCGGTGCATCGAGTAGATTCGCTACCTTGTGAAGTTTGTAAAGAGAATAATTGGCTGACAAGGAGTCAACATGGCATAGATTATTTAGAAGGGAGTGTGACTTTGAAAAAACTCAATCGTACGCTCAGCGATATTCTTAAAAGTGTCGATAAAACCTATGTTAGGGGTAAAGAAAAGTAGTTAATGTTTCATAAAATGACTACTAGAGAAGTTATTAATTTAGAGTACGATACGAACTGTTCGTCATTTAATAATCTACCGTGGAGTGACAAGCAATGTATAAATCACGCTGTAAAAAATAATTATTTAAAACTTCCTTGTGCTTTAAATAACGTCTACCGAATCAAAGCATACTTGTTATCTAAATCTCAAAGCTTGAATAACGATTTCCCTTTAAGTTCACCTGTAATATTTTACAATAAACAGCCTGCAGATTCTAAACAAGTTATCGCTGATGCCCTCACATATTATCGGTGTGTTCCCTGCGGATCGGATTCCATGTGTGTGGATGAAACCAACGGCCTTTGTATTTAACACTGATAATCACACTCAGCCTGGTATGCATTGGGTTGCTATACATGTAGATTCACACGGTTTTGGGCATTATCTAGATAGCGACGGTATACCCTCGTTTATACCCAATCATATTAAAACTTTGCACAAAAACTGTAAGCATTTAAGATGGAATGTTAAACAACTTCAGAGTGAGACATCCAACGTATGTGGTCAATATTGTTTAAAGTTTTTACATTATATGACTTACGGATTGAGTTTCGAAGCTTTTCTAAATAATTTTTCTGATGACTTGCAAAAAAATGATTGTATTGCAAGATCTTTTATTAAACACTAATCACGTGATAATTATCAATTTATGGGTAACGGCGGCTGTGTCATACATTGTTTACAAAGTAGTAGTGCGAAAATGTCTTTATTGTAAAATCACGTTGTCATGACTTTGTAAAACGCTAATGTTGAATTTGCGGGGCTTGCAATATTTATTTTAAATAATTTATACCTATAAATTGCACGACAAAAGTCTGTCTTTCCATCAGTCACAAAGTGTACAGCCCTCGACTTAACTGATCACCTACTCTTTACCAGCTGAACAAAAGCCAATAAACAAGCTCTCGAATTTTTGAAAATCATCTTTCTGAAAATACTTGTAAGTAGATTTGTCGACCTCTATTATTTTCACACTTTATTTATCACTTTTCTTAAATTAATCAAAAAAATTTGTTCCAGGCTTCAAAATATGGCTGCAGAAGAAGTAGGTATCGACTGGCTCAACAATATATCTCAAGCACCTAATTTACCCCGTAAAAATTTAAAGCAGTTGGACGTAAATCACAAATACAAAGTGACATCTGTAAACAAGACGACAACGAAATATGGACGGAAGGTTTGAGCTACCTTTGACATTTGCTGTTTATCTGCCCCAAAAAATTTCGGATGCCATGACGAAACATGAGTCCTTTTGGGAAAAAGTATTGGAGAAGATTGATGAAAATAAATTTTATGCCACGTTTATTGGTAATTTTCAATTTGCGTTTACTTTCGATGATTAATTGTAAAAAGTTTTGTGTATGTAAATCTTTCAAAAATTAAAAATAAAATTAAAAATAAATATATACTTGAATTGTTTTTTAATTATCCACCTCCTCCTCCTCACTCAAGTCATATTTTCTTTAAAAAAAAAAAAAAAAAAAAAAAAAAGTAAAATTAGTTAGTATTAAAGTAAAATCAAAGTATTTTTCAATGGATTAAAAATTATTATCATTAATTTTTAATTTTTTCGATTTCTTAAACTATTTTATTAATTTAAAAAAAAAAAAAATCTCGATCCAGAATAAAATAATCTCTTGAAGAATACGTAATCTAAAAGCAGTCTCAACGACCTTCACTTCTGCGGAGTCAGCACCGTCGTCGGCGTCAGGAGCCGCCTCAGCGACCTTCGAACAAGATACAGACGCAACAGCAGCTCCTGCAGAGGCAGCAGCAAAGCCGGGCAGCCCCCCCCCCCCCCCGCAGCAGCCGCGACGTCCGAGCGCAGCCGCCTCAGCGACCTTCGCTTCCGTGGAGTCTGCCTCGTCACCGTCGCCAGGAAACCCTCCACCTCCTTCCCGAGCACCCCCTCCCGTAGCGACCGCGAGCCGCCACCTCGACCGGGTCACCAGCCACCGCCAGCGCGCGAGGCTGCTCGCAGCGCCAGGAAGCCCTCCTCCTCCTTCCCAAGCGGCCCCGAGCACCGCCTCCCGCAGTCTCGCGAGCCGCCGCCTCGACCACGTCACTGGCCACCGCCACCGCGCGAGGCTGCTCGCAGCGGTGAGTCATCTTTGTTTACATTCGCCATAGTGTTACTATACTACTGGCGTGAGTTTAGTTTTGGATCTAATGCAGGAACACGGGTTTGATAAATTAAATAATTTCAGTTAATTTAATTAATTTTAATACACAAAAATAAAACTAATAAATAATACAATCAAATTATAACCCGTATTGATTACAAACAAATAATATTAGTACGGCTATTAGCCCGATATTACATATCGAAATAAACCGAATTATGGCAATTCTCTTATCGCTCGATAATTCACCGGTCGGCACGCACACTCGTACACTCATCTGCTAGCTGAAGCGCGCCAAAACCCAGACAAAGACTCTGAGACAAAAGTCCAAGTACTTACTGTACTTCACACACACACACTCTGACTCTAATCATCACACGAGCAAACATCCAATGTTTAACCGCTACGCGGACTTACTTTCTTAGCAGGTGCACCTTCGCTTGATGTAACAATAATTATAATAATTACGACTAGCCCGAATGGCTTCACACAAGACGACAATGCCTTCCTAGGCCGCACGCTGACTCTCCGTGAGATGTTATTGTCTTCCCCGCTCCGATCCAATGACAACTGGATCACAGGAAAATCCACCCAACTTCTCATTAATAATTTTATCTTACGCACTTTGATAAAGTTATCTAACAACACAAAAAAGTAAATTGTATATTTGCTCTCTGACACACGTGTGATCACGCCAAGCGCCAAAATTAGAGCAATGCTGATCAGTAGATTTCGTCATCACTTGACTTACCTATCCGCATCTGCGTTCCATAACAGTTAGCGCCAAATTTGAATTTTATCCATGCTAGCTGTTACAAGATCAATTAAAAGACAGGAAGTTGGCAGACTAAAATTATTGCGATAACTGTTGTGAACATAAGCCCACTGGCTGAATAACCCTTCAATTAAGGCAGTCGAAGCTGAGATCATAATCTTGCTAAAGTTGGCCAAGCAAAGCTTTTTAAATTCCGATATGCTACTGGATTTTCGATATCATTTATTGGATCTGGATTATTTCTATTCGCCAAAAACTCATTTAACTCCTCTTTTCCTACATCATCTAATTCAAACTTCATAAACGAAACAGCTATAGTTTTTTGATTTTCATTTAATAGTTGTCTTCTATAACTGTTATGAATCAAATGAGCAGCATAGCCCATCTCGTGAATCGCGTTTCCAATCCGACCCTGTAAATTTACGTTATATTTATCAGTTGATAGCTTCAGGGTCAATCACCTTTGAGTATACTCAAAGCTATAGCATCTGCCAAATTTTTTTTCGGATCTTGACATTAACTCACAAATCGGAGTGAGGTTTTTAATCGTCTCGTCAATTTTTGCTTTAAATGGTTCAGAGTCCAAGCGCTTTACAACAGAGTCTTCCAATTTGACATCTTCAATGCCTGTATATTAATCACCTATAATCTCCCAATTTTTGTGGATACTTTCACAAGTATCTCCAAGGTAACCGAAACGAGTATCGGGAAAGTTTCATACAATAGTACTTTTAAAATCATCAGTGATCAATGTGGACCTTTTTGGTGTGCTGAAGGCTTTAACGACATCTCTAATCTGCGTTGTGAACTCTTCATCAATAAATTCTTTGATCAGTAGGTTCGCTGAGTAGCTGTTGCAAGTTGCAGTCAACAAAAGCTCATTCCTGCAATTAGTCGCTAAAGAGGCTCCAAGCTTTATTTTGGCATCATTATCTGTTAGTATGATGCAAACATTGGTTTTATATTTGTCATTGGCGAGCTAAATCGTTCTTTTAATATACACTTTTAGAGTTTCACCATCTTCAGTTCTAAGTTTATATCATGTGCACTTAAAAATACTTGATCCACTTGGAAATTTCTTATAGCGAAAATCAACAGTTTCATCTTTGAACTTTGATTTTTGTAACCATCAACAAGTAAACAGCTGTCTGTATCATTAACAGTTTCTTTTTCTGTTCTTCATCTTCATCGTGATCGCTTTCGAGAATTGATCTTGCAAGTGTTAGCCTGCAAGGTAGTGTATACTTTAATTTTTTGGGATCGATGCTTATTAGTGTATCAACCAAATCTTTGAAGTATTCGTTTTGAACTTTCAAAAAAGCCAAACCACTTGAAAAAAAGTATTTCCTAACTTTATTGTTGACTATATCTATAATGGCAGAAATATCCAAATTATCGATGTCCATATTGTAGCTGAAAGTATTTCAATGAATAATAAGTACATATTTCAATTTTTCAAGATTCAATATAAATTAATTTATTATTAAATTCATGACTTGCAATAACAGTTTTTAACTATTAATTTGGGATGTTAGTTTCTTTGCTTAATTTTGATAAATTATTTACAATTTAATGTACCAGAAAATAAAAAATCATAACTGAGAATTAATAATTGCATTGCAGCAATGTATTCACTAAACTATGAAAAGAGGTGTCTGATAATGAACAAAATGTAGTGAAAAAAATAAAAATAAAAAAAATAAAATTCTTCTATACATTTTGAAACAATTTTGTTATTGTTTTCTCATAAATTCGATACAGTTTTCAAAGTTAATATTATTGTGCGTTAAAAATAGTATAGGATTTCCGTTGAGACTTTGTAAATATTGTTCTAATTACAAGTGAAACTGTAAAGTATTTTTTAATACAAATGAAAAAAATAAAAAGAAAATAACCAACAATAACTTTTTTTTATCTACTCATTATAACTGTCTTATCATTAATTTAAAGTTAATCTAAATGTACACAGTTTTAGTTTGAGAAAGTTTAAAAACGCTAATTGTGTGAATATTTTTATTTGAAAAATATTTTTTTGCAGTTGTAAAAACCATTACTAACCTGTTTAAAGATGACATTTATCAAAAAGCGTATCTTATAATATATAGCTGATATTTTTCAACACAAATTAATACAATCCAAGACAACTGAAAAAAAAATTTTTGATATTGGCGAAATTGTAAATATAACTTATTTTTATTATGGCAATACTCACAATTCTTTAAACTATTTATCTAATTGTTGCTGACAAATTTGAACTTTACAAGTAGTTACGTAATTACCATCCACAAAATTGAATTTTTCTTGCTGCACTATTCTAACCTCTAACTACTCTTTTGCTTACATTTCATGAAAGCAACTTTTTACTCATTCCAACTTAATATAACCTTATTCAACTTAATTTTTTTTTATGACTTGAATTTTTTTTTATGAATTTTAGTTACGCGAATGTTAACTAAACCTTGAAAAGAGGCTTTAATTAAGCGAGTGTTAATTAAAGTGAACTAAACTTGAGATGAATTTTAGTTAAGCGAATGCTAACTAATTCAAAAGATGAATTTATAGCTGACCGAGGGTCAACTAAACCTAAAGCGTGTATTTAAACTGACTAGGTGTCAACTTGGCCTAAAAGAGTACTTTTAGTTGAACAAGGGTCAACTAAACTAAAAGGTATGTATGCGGATTTGGAGTCATATTAATGCGAGCGTTGAATATAAGAATGCGTGGCAAGGCACATGAAAAAACTTTCGTCAATTCGAGTGATTGACGAGCAAGCATTTTAATTTCACTTCTATGTATCTTTGTTTAGTGTAATGTGTTGAAAGGGTGTAAAAGGCCCTATTCGAAAATCCACGTTGGTGGACAAACTTCTATAGAAAAACCTGAGCAATAACTAATTTTCACTACACAGTGAAAAAATAAGAACGATGACACTAACATCAGCTAAAGGGGTAACAAGTGTTGTATGTCTGTAAATTTTAGGTTAGTAGTAATTTAAATCTTTAAAGTTTTGTGCAGAGCACAGTATATCATCAAAAAACCAATTGGGTTTGTTTACCAACAAGCCCACAGAATATGATTTCATTGAAATGAAATCCAAAAACTTACAACCCAGTTAGTACAATTGCCAAAAATGTGTTTGGGTTTTTGTACTCTTCATAAACCTAAAACAGACAAAACGATATTTCAGAGAAAATGGAAAAAATACTAAATGAATATGGATGAAAAACTGATTCTAATTCTATAAATTTTTGAAAATAAACTAAAGGGTAGTATACGATACAGCAATCAAGTAATGTAGTTCCATCGAAGACTAGGGAGTCCTTCGAGTAACCAAAAAATACCAGATAGAGTGCTCGTATTGACACCAAGAATATAAGCGAAGCAATACTGGTGGCTCGCTGAACAGTTTGAAGATTGGCTGGACTACCAATTTCTGGTGAAGAAAGTCCACTACGCTGCTGAGTTGAGGAATCCTGGGATTTAACACCAGTCCACTATGCCGTATAATGGATGTAGGGTGAAACCTATAATTTTGAGAGGTATCAGTCTTATGTAATACTAATAAATTTACTTAACAAGTTGTACAGGATTTAAGTTTGAATAAAAAATACTTTCAGTTTCATCAAAACTTTCTAAATTCTGAGGAGGTTTATACTTTTCTTTCTTGCAGAAATATTTTTACTCTTGGTTGAGTAAAACTTTTGAAAAAATAAAAGAGTGTTGCACTCTTAACTATATGCACGCGTTAAGCTCTCTGTAAAATGAATTAAATTCAAAAAAATGTAAACACAGCTTGGATGAAGCAGTGTACAAAAATGTAAACAAACAATAGAGGTTAGTAAATCAAGTAAGGAAAGAAAACCATGTGAATATAACCTTAGTAGTTATGAACAATTGTGAACAACATTAGATTTGGAATCCAATAAATAAGAAAAATCAGAGTGAACACACCAAGAGAAAATAAATACGATCCAACGACGCCAACCAGTGCTGCAGATGAGCTTTATTGTTGTTGTCGTTGCACGCTGATACGATACGCCGACTGTTAGCACGCGACCTGTCGCGTGAGCTATGTCCAAGTACAGCGCTGCTGCAGTTGTCTCTCTCTGTCTCTCTCATTCCGCTGCCTGCGCGCGCCGACTGCTGTGCCTGGCGTGGCCGAAGACCCAACCATGGGGAGTCAGATGGTCTGACGTCACAACTTCGGTGCTTGTAGCTGTGAATGACGTCACTGCTTCTTCTGTGTCCAGCGCCAAGTTGCTTGCTTGCTTCTGCCGGGCAGGACCGATGAAGCACAAAATGGCCGCTTTTCTTCGTTTTCATGCGCGCACGGCGTCCCTTGCCGTGTGCTTGAATTGATGAAGGATGATGGCCGATTGCCTCGATGGCAGTCTTGTTTAAAATATCCTGCTTGCTCTCGAGGGTAGCAAGAGGCAGTTTTTTAAAAAGCACTTCACAATATCACTAAAAATCACACACACTTCTAATGTAGACTGCACAATAGGGTAGTTAATCCGGTTCGATCAGGACTAAATGTTTGCGATTAAGGCTTATTTTATGAAAGTGTCTAGGTACCATCGCCGTGTACCGTATTCGGTGCACGGTACACGGTACACGTTACCAAATGAGAGTTACTTTAGACACTCTGTGAATTTAATTGGATTAAGATGGACAATTGAATTTAAAGTAGAAATTAGTAGTTTTTTAAACTTAAGTGGGTTATTTGGGATAAATTATAGGATCTAAAGTAAAAAGCTACCGTGTACCGTGTGCCGTGTACGGTTCACGGCAATGGTACCTAGACACAACCTTATTTTATCGAAGGACCAGTTGCCTTTTTAAAGAGAGAGGCGTCTGTCGCTCAGCTGACCGGTGTAATTGTCGAAAAGAGGCGCTAAATCTCAAACACTACGGATTAGTGACGTCATTGACCCCAAATCCTATTAGAAGTATATCTATATATATAGAAAGTATATCTATATATATTTAAATTTAAAAAAATTTAAACACTCGTAGTTCCTTTAATTTTAGTTTTTTTTTTTAGATAAAAAATATGTGTCGATTATTTTTCGATATTTTAACTAAATAAGCAAAAAAATATCATAAATTTCAAAAAGTTGCCAACTCTATTGGACTCGCTTATCACCACTCGCACGAAGAACAATCTATTGTTTTAACAACAATCCTGATGTGACGTCGCCAAGATCTCGGGATAAAACACTACAAATTGTTATAAATTATGAGACGTTGCTGCTTAACCAGCGGAGTAGGTAAAACAGAGCAGGCCACGCGTCAAGTGAGCCACGTGTCAAGCGGGCCACGCGTCAAGCGGGTTTCGCATCACCGAGCGTGAGAGCCGACCCTACGCGTAGCCTCTTTGAACGCACCACACCGTGGTTTCCCTACTAGCTTCTTCCGCGAGCATGCTGCAGCCGCTAACCAGCACCTATCTTACAGCAGCCTGATCAGAGTATCCGATATCGATTAGGATTAGATGAGAGATTTTGAAAGTTATTTGAAAAGTTAATTTTATTTGCCCTGGTCCTTTTAAGGTCCAACAATATTTCAAACGTATAACAAATTTATTGAATTATTTCGGATAAAATAAATTAAGAAAAACAGTTTTTTGTTAAAAAATCATTTATTAAAAATTACTTAAAAGTATGGTACATTATTAATTACTCAAAACTATGGTACATTACAATTCCATTAAATTTTTTTCTTTTTCTTTAATTTTTTTAAATTTAATCTTTTTTTCATTTTTCTTTTCATAAGCTTTTTGTTCTTCTTGAAGTTTTTTAAAGCTTTTATATTGATCATCTCGTCGATTTTTTCCTCGGAATAACTTTTTAAACCTGAGGATTTTTCGTCTTTCATTCTTTCGTAGCCGGAGGAGCTCTGTTTTTGACCCATGTTGGATGAGAAGTGAATAAAATTGAGAAAACCAAATGTTTTGATCCCCACTGCATGGGTTTTTCCGAATCTTGTGGTTCTTTTTCTACATTAAATTTTTTTAAAAGTCTCACGTTGTGCAGCGTGCAACACGTTTTGAACTATTCATTATGATTTTCACAGATTGTCACTAATTTAATTTCATTCAACGGAGGATACGAGTACGCAGCCACATCCTTTACGTTATTCCTGAAGCGCTCTAACCATTTTTTCTTCATCGAACCTGCAACGTAAATCTTAGTGGCGTCTTAGAACGAATCGCGAATAAGTTTTCCTATCGATGTGTAGGGAAGAGAACCAGTGTTCCAATCTAATCCATGACAGTTACGCTGCAAGTCAGAATTAATATTTTTATAATTTTTTGTTAGATGATTCCACGAGTAGGGTGCATTGAAAAAAAGTATTACGGGGTCTGCATCTTCATCGAGTGGTACGAATGAAAAGGATAAAAAAGAGAAGCGGCAGGGTGACTTATTACCCAACAGTATTAGAACAGTCATTTCCGGACCATCGAATTGCGGAAAAACCAACAGTATACTTACTCTCCTGACACACCCAAACGGTTTAAGATTCGAGAACGTTTACGTGTACTCAAAATTACTCAATCAACCCAAGTACCAGATTTTAAAACAACTTTTTGAACTCATCGATGGTATTCAGTACCTCGAACTCAACGACAACGAAGAAGTTATCGCACCCTTGGAAGCCCTTCCTAATTCAATCATGATCTTCGATGAAATTACCTGTGAAAAGCAGAAGCACGTGGGAGCTTTTTTTTGAGACACAAAAACGTGGGTTGTTTTTATCTCTGTCAGTCGTATGCTGCTGTACCAAAGCATCTGGTGAGAGACAATGTTAATATGTTTGTTTTATTTCGTCAAGATGAATGTAATTCAAAGAACATATACAACGATCATGTCAATACCGACATGCAGTATGAAAAATTCAAAAACTTATGCTCGAATTGTTGGAAGGGCGGTAAACATAGTTTCATCGTGATCGACAAAGACCGGGGTATAAACGAAGGTCGGTATCATAAAGGTTTCGACTGTTTTGCTATAAATATAGCTTGAAGTTTAAAAAAGCTTTTAGTCTATAGTGAGACGTCTTACTGTCAACATGGCAGACTATATTAAACAGACGAGAGTTTTAGAACAGCTGGTTAAAGCTCGCAATGCCGTTAAACGAAAGTATAATTTTATAAAATTACAAAAATATGATACCGATCGCATCTTCAATGAAACATTCAAACCCATCACTGATCCTCTTCGACAACTTGTTGAAAATGAAAAACGATTAAAGATTTTTAAGAAAAATGAAGAAGAAAAAGAGAAAGGTATCGTACAAGAAGAAGATGAACAAGAGAAAGAAGAAGAAAATGATAATAAAATAGAAAATTTTCAATCAACCAATAAAACGCAAGCTGACTTTGAAGCAAATGATACCACGAAATTGACAAAACAATTCAACGTGAAGAAGAACATGACTTGGGAGTATCCCACCTTGATCGAGATAAAATATATGGAATTGAAAAAACCGATGGTGGATATAGACTTGGAAACGCATCGATAAGATTTGAAAGAGATAACATCGTTGTTAATAATGTTCCTTTTCCTAGAACCAAAAGACTTTTCGAACTCATCGTTCTCAGGAATCCTCTAAAGTACGAAATTAAAGATTTAAATCCATACAAAGAGATCTAGAAATTTCGAACGTACACAGAAAAAGTTTCAAGCCCAATGCTCAGATAAAAAAACATAAATTCAGCAATAAATATAATAGTATTATTGCACCTCTGTTCGGAGAAGACCCACCTAACGCAACTCCCAAAACTCCTTCGAAAGTTTTGAAAAAAAGCCATAATCAACAGAAAAAACTTTGAATCAATGCCCAAGAGATTCGGTATGGTATTTTCTCGACCTCGCATGGGACAGCGGTATTTCTACTCGAGCTGGAGATATTCTGTACTCGATGGCCATTTTTTCAAATACGCCGCGCGCTGCGCGCGCAGCGTATTTGAGGTCCTATGCGAGGTCGAGAAAATACTTTCTCAAATTTGATGAATCATCATCATAAATATATATTTAAATCATTTTTTACTTAAAAACAGAGTTTATTAGTAGTTAAGGCTATACCGATCCTGGATGCACCCCCTCGGAACCCACCCCCGTTCGGAGGGGGTTGAAAGGGTAATAGGGGGTGGGTAAGGTAATTGTGGGGGGTGATTTTGCTATTGGATTTTGTGTGGACCGTTGGTCTATGAGGGGTGAGTTTTTAGGGGTGGTTTTACTATTGGTAAAAAATGATTATTTTACTGTTCGATTTTTTAATTGACCGATTGTCTATAAGGAATTTTTTTTTTTTTTTTGGGGGGGAGGGGGTGGTTTATTATTGGTGAAAAATAATAATTAGATAATATTAGATGGTTTTCTTGAGTATGAATTAGTGGCGACAGCGGCAGTAATAGCAGCAACGTTACTAGGTATAGTCGATATATGCGGTAGCTGCAGGCTGCAGCAGCATGGTATAGTGTGCGAGTGTATCCTCGCACTCTCTCGCTCTTGATCGTTGCGCGCACGCGTAGCGTCTTGTAGCTAAGCAATGGAGTGCGGATGGTAGAAATGAACGCTGAAAGTTCTGTCCTCTCTCCGAATGCATGTGCCACGATGCCGGTTGAGGTGTTGCGTAGTAATTTTTATCATGTGCATGCGAGTTGTATCATCTCGATGGTAACCAACAGGATGTTGTGTCTCGGGATAAAATTCTTTTTTCACCCGTCACACAGTGAACGGATCCGAAAATCGTTGGAAAGAATCTATTTAAATGAAAGAAAATAAAGCTAGAGAGATGTGGTCAACGACAATCAAAAGCTAATTTAATAACAATCATAGGAAAAATATAAAAATTATAGGTTTTCCATTCCTAATCTGAAAAAAATGCAGAAAAAAAAAAAAATCACGAATGTGTAATTTTCGTCCAAAATCTGAAAAGAACGAATACGATTGTAAAATCAATTTTTTTTTAGTTTATGGCAAAAATAAATGATTTTATAAACATTTCTTCTACTGTTTTTAATTAAACATGTTTAAATCGTAATCATCGATAAAACAAACTATTTTTTAAACATAAAATTCATGTAACTTCATAAAATATACTATGTAATTAAAAAATATTACGTGAAAAATGTAAAAAATCATACAACCCCATAACTGAATTCGTCAGACTTCTACAACCCAATAATCGAAATTATCAGGCTCTTACAACCCTATAACTGAATTCGTCAGACTTCTACAACCCAATAACCGAATTCATCAGGCTCTTACAACCCTATAACTGAATTCGTCAGACTTCTACAACCCAATAACCGAATTCATCAGGCTCTTCCAACTCCATAACCAAATTCGTCAATTTCCTACAACCCTATAACTTAATTCATCAACCTTCAATCCTTCAAACATACAACTCCATAACCAAATTGATCAGATTCTTACAACCCCATAACCAAATTGATCAGACTCCTACAACCCATAACTGAATTCGTCAAATACCCACAATCCTATAACCATGTTCGTCAAACTCCTACACAACCCCATAATAGAATTTGTCATACTTCTACAACCCTAACTTCGAAATCATCAGACTTTTATAACCTATAAAAGAATTCATTAGACTTCTACAACCCCATAACCGAATTAATAAAGCTTCTGAAACCAATAAGCAAACTTGTTAGACTTCTACACACTCATAACTAAATTCTTTAGACTTCTTTTTATTCTTCAAGCCTACAACTCCTTAACCGAATTCGTCAGACTTTTACAACTCATAATTAAATTCATGAGACTTCTGCATATTCCTTAAGCCTAAAACCCCATAACCAGGACTTCTAAAACTCCATATCTTTATTCGTTAGATTTCTCAGTATTTCTCAAGTCTACAACCCTGCTAACTGAAATAGTTTTAATTTTACAACCATATTCATCAAGCCCCTACAATCTTGCAACCAAATTTATCAGAGTTCTACAACCCCATACTTGAACTTGTCGTATTTGCAGAACCTAACGGATTTCCCTTTACTTCTACAACCCCATAACCGAACTCATCTAACAAAAAAAATTGATTAAAATCAACAAAATTCGTAAAGAATTATCAATGATCCAAATCATTGGTTTTTGGACTTATGGTAAAAAAAAAAAAAAAAAAAAAAAAAAATGATAAAAATGAGCCTTATGATCATTTTATGAATCTTTGGGATCTTTAAAAATGATTATAAGGATCATTTTGTGATACTCACAAATTCATCGGATCATTCCAAAAATTTCACAATCTTTTAAAATAATTCGTACAATTATCAACTAGGATCAAAAATTTGTTTTCCATGTATTATCTTTCTAAAATAATTGTTCATTGCTATTATCTTTTAAATACATTTTTACTGCGTAAACTTTATAATTAGAATCGGCAATAAATGGAAGTTTTCTATCATTGGAATTTTTTTTGTCTACCGAAAGAAAATTTATTTTCTCTCTATGTAAAATATATTCGGCAATTGAAATTTCGATTGTTGGAAGTTTTCAATACTTGGAAACATTTCAAAAAATTCTTAAGGACAATTTTTAACCACTTTAATTTGAAGTGATTTAGCTTGTCCTGACCATCTTTTGTTACGAAAAGTATGGCATACTCGGAAATTATTGAACTTGTGGACGCGTTAAATCTGATAAAGAAGATGATTGTAAAAATATAATCGAAATAAATTGTAGAAATAAAACGAATTAGGTTATAGAGTTTTTAGCTTGAGGAATAGAAGGTTGGTGAATTCAGGCATATAATTGGAGTTTGCTGAGTCGAGTTATAAAGTTGTTGAAGTCTGATCAATTCGGTTAGGGGCCATCCATTAATGATGTCACGTTTTTATGATATAGTCTGCTAATACTGTAGCGCTACGAGACTATACCAAATTAGTGTGACATCATTAATGGATGACTCCTTACAGAGTTGCAGGAGTATAAAAAATTCAATTATGAGGTTGTAGGCTTGAAGAATAGATTGTTGTTGGATTTGCGATCACTTATAGGGTTGTAGAATATTGACGGACTCAGTTATGGGGTTGTAGAATTCTGACGAATTTGGTTATGTGTTTAAAAACTTTAGGAATAGAAGTCTAAATAGGACTTCTAAAACCCCATAGCTTAATTCGTTAGACTTCTATGTATTCCTCAATCCTACAACCCTGTTGAATGGATTTGTCATAATTTTACAACCCTATAGAAATTTTTTATATACTCCTACAACCCCGCAATCAAATTCATCAGACTTTGATAACCCTATACTTGATTTTGTAATACTTCTACAACCAAGCAGAATTAGTTGAACTTCCGCAACCCCATGACCGAATTCTTTGAACTCTAATTCTACTCTAACAACCCTATAGCCGAATTCATCAGACTCTTACAACCCGTCTAGCTCCTGCAATCTCATAATTAACTTTATATGCCTTTGCAACCCCATAACTAGATTCGTTAGACCTTTACAACTACATATCCAAATTCATCAAGCTCCTATAACTCCATAACTGAAATCGTCAAGCACCCACAACCCTATAATCATATTCATCAGATTCCTACACAACCCCATCATAGAATTTGTCTGACTTCTTCAACCCTATACTCAAACTTATCTAACTTCTACAACCTATAAAAGAATTCGTCAGACTTCTACAACCCCATAACTGAATTAGCCGAATTCCCTTAACTCCATAACCGAATTCATCAGCCTTTTATTCCTCAAACTTGCAATCCCATTACCATTTTGATCAGGCTCTTACAACCTCATAACTTAATTGATCAGATTCCTACAACTACATAACTGAATTTGTTAAACGCTCAAAATCTTATAACCAAATACGTCCTTTATATGTAATTCTCAAGCCTATAATCCCATAAATGAATTCGTCAGAACTATATAACCCTAGAAGTATATTTGTTACATTTTCATTAAGTCTAAAAATCTATGATTTGGTGGATCTGTTGAATTATCAAGTGTGATAATCTTTACACATTGATGAAACAGTACACGCATCGCCATCTATTGGGCGTTGGCGTTATGAACTGTTGGAAATTTAGTGAACAGCTGAGCGCAGCACAGCTGGCAGCTAACCGCTGTTCTCTCCTTCTTCTACGATGCGAAGCCGAGCGTATCGGTCGATTAAATGTCACGCTCCGCGTCATTTGTCCTACCTCGTTAAACATAAGTATTGTTAAGCTAACTAATTTATACATTTAATAAATAAATTATTGTTGTTTTCTTTATAAGTAAAAGTGAGTAAACCTGATTATTTATCCCATGCCTGCTATTTATTTCACACCTCATTTTAACAGGATCATTGATAATTCTTGTTACACAGATAATAATTATAAAAAAAAAGTTGAATGAATTCCACGATAAAGTGCAAAAAGAATGCAATAGTAATACAAAGTGCACAACAATCAAAATGACATGAGACATCGTTGTTTTACGAATTTTGTTGATTTCAATCAATTTTTTTTTTGTCAGATGAGTTCGGTTATGGGGTTGTAGAAATAAAGGGAATTCTGTTAGGTTCTACAAGTACGATAAGTACAAGTATAGGGTTGTAAAAGTCTGATAAATTTGGTTGCAGGGTTGTAGGAGCTTGATGAATATGGTTGTAGAATTTAAACGATTTCAGTTAACGGGGTTGTAGACTTGAGGAATACTTAGAAATCTAACGAATTAAGATATGGAGGTTTAGAAGTCCTGGTTATAGGGTTTTAGGCTTAAGGAATATGCAGAAGTCTCATGAATTTAATTATGGGTTGTAAAAGTCTGACGAATTCGGTTAAGGAGTTGTAGGCTTGAAGAATGAATAGAAGTCTAAAGAATTTAGTTATGAGTGTGTAGAAGTCTAACAAGTTTGATTATTGGTTTCAGAAGCTTTATTTATTCGGTTATGGGGTTGTAGAAGTCTAATGAATTCTTTTATAGGTTATAAAAGTCTGATGATTTCGAAGTTAGGGTTGTAGAAGTATGACAAATTCTATTATGGAGTAGTCTAGGAGTTTGACGAATATGGTTATAGGATTGTAAGTATTTGACGAATTCAGTTATGGATTGTAGGAGTCTGATCAATTCGGTTATGGGGTTGTAAGAATCTGATCAATTTGGTTATGGAGTTGTATGTTTAAAGGATAGAAGGTTGATGAATTAAGTTATAGGGTTGTAGGAAATTGACGAATTTGGTTATGGAGTTGGAAGAGCCTGATGAATTCGGTTATTGGGTTGTAGAAGTCTGACGAATTCAGTTATAGGGTTGTAAGAGCCTGATGATTTCGGTTATTCGGTTGTAGAGGTCTGGCGAATTCAGTTATGGGGTTGTATGATTTTTTATCATTTTTTACGTAATATATTTTAATTACATAGTATATTTTATGAAGTTACATGAATTTTATGTTTAAAAAATATTTTGTTTTATCGATAATTACGATTTAAACATGTTTAATTAAAATCAGTAGAGGAAATGTTTATAAAATCATTTATTTTTGCCATAAACTAAAAAAAAAATTGATTTTACAATCGTATTCGTTCTTTTCAGATTTTGGACGAAAATTACACATTAGTGATTTTTTTTTTCTGCATTTTTTTCAGGTTAGGAATGGAAAACCTATAACTTTTATATTTTTCCTATGATTGTTATTAAATTAGCTTTTGATTGTCGTTGACCGCTTCTCTCTAGCTTTATTTTCCTTCATTTAAATAGATTCTTTCCAACGATTTTCGGATCCGTTCACTGTGCGTCACTTGGAAAATGTCATAGTGAACAATGGAATAGTTTTTGTTTTCTTTTTTCAACTCTTAATAGAGCAAAATTCAAGACATCGATACAGGATGCTGTGTCGTCTTATCGCTTGAAGACGAATAACAGTAGCTCGATCTTTAAAATGTCTTGTCTTTGGATAAAATTTCCTTCTCGTTTGTCCTATGGAAGGGATTCATAGTGCAGTGGCTTTTGTTTTCTTTTTTTAATTTGTCTTATTATAAAGTTCGCGAGATGATTTTCATGCCACAGTTGTGTGTCGTCCGTCGGAAAGTTTGTGTCGGTAAAGTTTTTAGAAGTTAACAAATTTTTAGTTTTGTTATAACTCCTGTGAACATGGACTCAGAAAAAAAAAGTGAAAATTTAGATTCTAGTGTGGAAGGATCTGCAAACTGTGATCAAAGTAGATCAAGGAGTATATCAAGATCATCATCGTCCTCTGGTTCCTCGTCGTCTGATTCATCAGGATCGTCATCGTCGTCAGCCTCTAATGAAAATGAAACTATTGACATAAAAGGATTCAATAAATTATTAAAGAAAATAAATAATCAAATTCTCAGAGTAGATAAAAAGATAAATGAAGGTATAGTAAAATGAATAAATTAATTCAACTCTAACTTAAATTTTTTTAACTGTTACTTTTTTCTAGCTACAGACGATGAAGCTAAGACATCGGCAAAAATTAATAAAGAACTTGACACAAGTAAGTCTAACAAATTATTTAACTTATATTAAAAATTAATGAAAAAAAAAAAAAAAAAAATTTCTGTTTCTGTTAAAAGGGATCTTATAAAACTAAACGAGTCGATAAGTGGTGAAAATAGTATAAGAAGTAAGTTATTTTATATTTATAAACTAAAATATAAATAACTTTTTTTTTTTTTTTTCAGTTGTGGAACAATTAAAAGCTAACTCTGAATTGAAGACAGTACTAGAACAAAGTAAGTAATTTTAAATAAATTCATAACAATTGTAAATAATAATAATAATAATAATAATAATAATAATTTTATTTTAGTACGGCTACGATCATGTGGAATATTCAACATTTTGAGTAGAATGCATGAAGACATTAAAATACTAAGATTTCATGCAGAAAAAAGCAAGGTAATAAAAAAATAATAATAATAACATTAATAATCATTGAATATATTAATATAATAAAAATGAATAAATTTATTTTTCAGCGGATGGTTCACCATTCATAGATGCGGTCAAGGCGACCGCAGAAAAGATGACCAAGAAAAACACGGTAAAGAAAACAGTGAAAATCATTCCTTCCTTAACAATGAGTTTTTTGGACCCGAAAGCCATTGAAAAGTCTAGTCTTAATCAGGTTAAATTTTTGTTTTTACTTTTTTTAATTATTTGTAATTCAATTTTTTTTTTTTTTCATAGAACAATATACGTATAAAATTGGATATTAAAATACCTTCAGAACTTGCAAGTCAACAAGAAGTTTTAGAAAAAGTAAGTAAAATTATTAATTTTTGAATCATTAATTAAAATAAGACTAACGAATCAATTTTTACAGTTACATGCAGTTGGTCAACAACAAAGACTTAAAGTTGAATCAACTAATGCAAACACAAAAAATATAGTAAGTTTCATATAAAATATATTTTAAAATTATATATTATAAAGTTGTACCTTATAAATTATATTTATATAATTTGTCTAGATTCAAAAAGCATTTGAGTATGCTCAGGGGCATGAGCAACAAGCACAACAAAAACAACAAGAACAACAAGAAGAATTGAAAAAAAACGGTAAGTTCTTAATTTTTTTCTTATGTAATAAAATAATAGTTTATAAATTTTTAACTCAATTTTTTTATTTTCTTTTTTTTTTTAGACTGGTGATTCTTTTGAGGAAGTTATAGAATTAACGGATGAGTTGCACCAACTCATGGATCAAAAAGGAATAGTCGAGAAAGCAGAAGAAGAAGAAAAAAATACAACATCGGTGAAAGCAGAAGCAGAAGCAGAAGCAGAAGAAGAAGATGGAAAGAAGAAAAGAAAGATGAAAAGAGAACCCACTGAAGAAAAAGAAAAAAGAAAACATAAGAAACAGAAAAAAGATAAAAAAAATAAAGAGTGATTGACGCTTTGTCAAGCACTCTTTATTTTTCTTAAACTTTTACTATATTTTTTAAAAATTTTTCGCATTATTTTAATACTATTTTATTACTATTTTTATTTTTCTATTTTAGCATTATTTTTATACTTTTCTATTCAATTTTAACACTATTTTGTTATACTTTTAAAAACTGCTTTCTAGTTATTTTAAACATATTTATTAATATCTTTGAGTAGATGAATAAATAATTAAAGTTTTTTTTTTAATTTTCATGTGTAACAGCTAGCGCGTTGATTAAATTCAAATTCGGCGCTAACTGTTATGGAACGCAGATGCGGATCGGTAAGTCAGGTGATGACGAGATCTACCGATCAGCATTACTCTAATCTCAGCGCTTGGCAAGATCACACGTGTGTCAGAGAGCGAATATACTTATTTACTTTTTAGTGTTGTTAGATAACTTTATTGAGGTTGTGTTAGATAAAGTTATCAGTGAGAAGTTGTGTAGATTTTCCTGTGATCCAGTTGTCATTGGATCGGAGCGGGGAAGGCAAACATCTCACGGAAAGTCAGCGTGCGGCCTTGGAAGGCATTGTCGTCTTGTGTGAAGCCATTCGGGCTAATAGTAATTATCATTATTATTGTTTAATCAAGCGAAGGTGCACCTGCTAGAAAAGTAAGTCCGCGTAGCGGTTAATCATTGAGTATTTGTTCGTGTGATAGTTAGAGTCGGAGTGTGTGTGTAAAGTACAGTAAGTACTTAGAATTTATATCGGAGTTAGTCCACGCCATTGTTCTCTTGGCGCGCTGCAGCAAGCAGACGAGCGCGTGAGTGTGTGTGTGCGTCGGTGTGTTATTAGCGACCACAACACTGCCGACGAACTTTATTTTTGTAAAATCAATTTTCGTCGTCTTAAGACTTTGAGTCTGTTGCGGAGCGAACAATAATTTCACTCCGTTCACATCGTCGAGCTAGAAAATCAATAGTTGTAGACTGCGTGGCGTCATCTCTTAGTCCACGCAGAACTACATGGTGCTGGGAACTCTCGCGCAGCCGTTTGCGCAGCTTGGGTTGACTGGCGTTGCTGCAGCAGCTGACGCCGTCAGCTTTGCGCAGGCTTGCTGCTTCTCTCTCACTTCTCGTTTTGGCGCTTCTCGTAGCACACAGTGGAGAATTCTCGCTCAAAATTTCATCTAAGCTTCTCTTGGGTTAACTCTCTTTTTTTATCTTGGTTTTTTCCTGTGAGTTTTTGTGTTGAAGTGATCTTGTGGTCCAGCTCATCTCGATTGTTGCAATCAATAATATTGCAGCAATCTTTCAATCTTGCAACCAGCGCGCTCACTGGCAACCTCATCTTCTCTTTGGTGGACAAAGCAAGGACTTCTTCTTCAGGGTACTCTCCGGAAACCACCTCCAAGCACATCTCCAGGTATTTCGGCTCAAGTAACAATAATTTACTTGAGCCTCTCATTGTATTGTGTGCAGTAAGTACATTACTGTGCGGGTTTCTCTTTTTGGTAAACTCGCTAATTTCACGCGGCCATTTTCTTTTCTTAAGGCCATTCCCTGCTGCTACGTGACTTTCTCGGGGCCATCTCTCTATCTTTCTCTCTCTATTTTGAAGGCCATTCTCTGTTGGTTGTTTATCTTACCTTTATTCTATTTAACTCTTGTTTACGTTTTTGAATTAATATAATCAAGTACGTAACGAGTTTTAACTAGGTGTTTTCTTTCATGACTTAATTTTTCTTTCTTGGAAATTGATCCAAAAAATATTTTCAATTACAATTGTCTTCCCACTAAAATTTTATTTATTTCACAATTACATTTTTTAATTAATTAATGAAATTTATAAGCAGTTTCAATTAAATTAATTCTCTCAAATTACTTAATTTGGTTTACATCAAAGTTAACTCTCAAGCACTCACTGGTCACAATCTTAAAAGTATTTTTGTCTTACAAATTTTTGTTCACTTAAATTAAGTTAAATTAAATCTTGTATAAATTATTTGTAATTTATGACTATTTACATTTTTAGTTAAATTTTGTATTTTAATAAATAAATTAACACTGTTTTATTAAATTGTGTCTGTCTCAACCTTTATTTGACAACCCTCCCCTACCAGCTTTTAATCCGGTAAATAAATAAAATTAATGAAGCAGTAAATCCGCAACATTTGGTCCTTCAAGCCGGATAGCTGGTAGGTGGCTGGGTTTTTCTTGTCTTCTCTGCTCTTTGTTGCTCTTCTCTGTTCTTCTCTTAGTCAGCTCTGGATGAAAAGAGTCGGCTTACTCATTTATTTGACATCTCCAGGTACTCTCAACTTTCCTGCTAATTTGGTGCTCGCTGGTGGTTCAACATGGATGGGAAGCAGAGTGCAGACACCAAAAAGCCCTCCAGGAGCAACTCACCAAGTCTCAACAAGGAACCAGGTGATGCTGGCACTACTCCACAGGTGTAATACCTATCTTTATGGTATTTATGTTTTTAAAAAGAAATGTTTATACTTCACTTTTATTATCTTTATTTATTAGTTTCTTTATTTTACATAAATTGTACGCAGTGTTTGTCCTACAGTACTTAAATAATTTAATATCTTTTGTGTTAAAGTCGTAGTGCGTTCTGTAAATTTAAATTGATTTATCTTACTTTGGATTTCCTCCAACTCTACTAATTTCTCATGCAAATTATTTTCCAAACCATAAAAATTTATTTTATCTAAATGTTCCCTTTCAATGTCTATTGTATTATTTAAATATATATATTCTACCTTAGTTTCTATTTCTCTTGTATTAAATGCAGTTAACTTTATTTTATCTGACATAAATATACAAGTAGGATCACTTACTTGGAGTAATGTATCGGTATCAATTTTCAAAAAAGTATGACTATTTTTACAAAATACATTAAAATTTATTTCCTCTCTGGGTAAAATTATCCAATTATTTTCCTCCCCACTCATTCTTGTAATATAATTACCGTGATACTGATATAGAACTCTTTCACATTTATTTATTTTTGACTGAAATATTAATTGTGTATAACAATTTTTTTCTACAAGTAAATTTGTAATATGATTCTTATTTTCACAAAATTTTATTTTTGGTTTATATTCAATACAACAACGGCTTGGATATGTATAATACATCTTATCTTTCGATATATATATTATTTTCTGTTCAATAAAAATTTTACTAAAAGAAGTTTTACTTTCTCTATGTGGTAATACTTCAAAATTCATTATATCGTAAGGGGTCTTTTCAGGAATAGGTGTTATTATAATAAAAACTAACTTATCATTTTCTATATATACTATAGAAGAGGATACTTTAATTAGATCATCGTAATGATCTTTATCAATTTTTATAAATGAATCTATCGTCTCATTTTTACCAATCTCCCTCAAAGCTTTCAAAAAAGTATCTGGTAAAACTAATGTTGGTAATACTACCCCTAACTTTGCAAAAGCAATTGCATTATGTATTGTCTCTACTCTTTCTTTATATTCAAATAGTGCAAATTGAAAATTTTGCAGTGATATCATTAACATTTTATCAACTTCTAATTTCGTTAAATATCTACTTACATTATTACTCCAACTTTCTAATTCTTTAATATTTTTCTCATAATTCATTAAATGAATCGATGAACTATTAATATTTTCAGCAACTAATGCAGTTTGCTTTTGCAATAATTTTAAAAGATAATTTTCTTCTTTATGCATTAAATCTATTTCTTTATTATAATATTCAGCATCGGCACTATCCATTGTACCAAACAAATATCCCCAGACATAACTTCAAGATGTTTCAAATTTATAGAAAAATTAACTGATTATCACCCAGAGATAAAATATAAAAAAGGTAAGAAAAATCAAAACGCTGATGCTTTTTCTCGGGCATTCGTTGCAGAAGACGAGGATGATACTCCAATCGAAGAACTGTTGGATTATATGAACGAGATGGAAGCAGATGAATCAGAATACCCAAGCTAGATAGATGAGACAGTGGATAAAGAGGCAGCTGAAGAAAATTTACCTTGTGAGAAGGAAACGACAGATGAGTCCAAATTACAACCAGAAGTGACAATTTGTGATGAATTTGAAAATGTGGGATTGAGTAAAATAAGGTTGGTAACTGAGAAAACCAGTGGTGAGCAGATTGATCGATGGGTAAATATTAATAAATTTACACTCTTCTACAAGACAAAGCGAGATTTTGAAAGAATCATAGAGGCAGGTAAGAACACCATGACTATAAATGCCTCCGACATGAAGAATTTTGAAATACACTTTGAGGTAAGGAAGAAGGCTGGACTAAAAGAAAAGTCTAGAGAAATAGAAAAATACAAATTAAGAGGTGATAAAAGAATTAATGGTGCACCATATTGTGAACCAGGTGACATCATCAGTCTGTTCTCATTATTGGATGATATAGAAGATGATGAAACCATCTTTGAATTTACCCACGTTCAAGATAATCAGCATGAAAATTTATTACTTGGTACATATATTTATACAAAGATGACAGAAAGAACTTTGTATATACGACAAAAATATCCAATTTATATAGAAGATTTAAATACAAGAAAGAACTTAATAGCAAGGGCTCACGAGCATGGACATCAAGCTTCATAGAAGATTGTTATGCAACTCCGCCAACAGTACGTGTGGGAGAACTTACCTAGTGATGTGGAACAATATATTAAGATATGTCAGGTATGTAACGGGCTGAAAGATAACTCTAGAAAATATAATACTCCAGGCATGAATATAGAACCTCCAACTCAACCATTTGAGACAATAGCGATAGATTATTTAATGCTTGAACAAAGAAATTACTTACTTTTGGAAGACGTATTTTCTAGATATGCATGGTTAAAAGAAACAAGAGGAAAAAATCCTTACAAAGTGTTCGAAGAATTCATTCTTCAGCAGAGAATTCCGCAGAATTTAATAACCGATAATGAGTCTATATTTAAATCAGAATTGTTAACAAAAATTGTAGAAAAATATGGAATCTACAAAATTAAAATTTCATCATATCATCCAGAATCCAACGGTGCATGCGAAAGACTTGTGAGAACAATTAAAAAGATAGAAAAGACAGAAGATGATAAAGCTAGTCCAGCTTTGAATTTGAAAATACTGAAGGCGGCTATTATAATTCAATGATACATTCCAGCACTGGCTATAGTCCTTCCAGATTATTATATGGACTCGAGGAGAAGAATTATGAAACTTATGAGGAACGGCAGGAAGAAAGAATGAGGCAAATGACAGCAGTAAGAAAAAAAGCAGATGAAAACAACAGGGAATCAAAGGAGAGAAATAAGAAGATTATGGAAAGAAGACAAACAGGAAGCAAGACATATGAGGTTGGAGATTTAGTATTAATTATTTTAAATAATCAATGGTCGGAAAAACCCTATGTTATACGAAGAATACAGGGACATACTGCATATTTTATGATGAAGAATAAAGAAATAATGAGACATTTTAATCAAATTAAACATTTTTATGGCGAAATAGTCTAATCAATTTTTTGTTTCAGATTCTACTTTTGGTAATTTGTATATATAAAACAAAAGCTTTTGACAACAATACTGAAATTTATAAGATAATAAATGAAATACCAGATGTCGCAACGACCTTTTCGGGAGAAGTACATCTTTACTCTGAGCAGTGGAAAGTAATTCATACAACTGATCTCAACAAAATCTACAACCAAGGTCAAAACTTGAAATCACAGCTTGGAAAAATGAAGAATATATGTAATAAGCCAAATACAAAATGTAATTTACAGGGTCTAATTGAAACTATAAGTAGAGAATTAAACTCAATCGTTGACGTACCAATTAGAAAAAATAGAAGAAAAAGAGGTTTGTTAAATTTAGTAGGAAAAGATTCTAAATATTTGTTTGGTACAATGGATAGTGCCGATGCTGAATATTATAATAAAGAAATAGATTTAATGCATAAAGAAGAAAATTATCTTTTAAAATTATTGCAAAAGCAAACTGCATTAGTTGCTGAAAATATTAATAGTTCATCGATTCATTTAATGAATTATGAGAAAAATATTAAAGAATTAGAAAGTTGGAGTAATAATGTAAGTAGATATTTAACGAAATTAGAAGTTGATAAAATGTTAATGATATCACTGCAAAATTTTCAATTTGCACTATTTGAATATAAAGAAAGAGTAGAGACAATACATAATGCAATTGCTTTTGCAAAGTTAGGAGTAGTATTACCAACATTAGTTTTACCAGATACTTTTTTGAAAGCTTTGAGGGAGATTGGTAAAAATGAGACGATAGATTCATTTATAAAAATTGATAAAGATCATTACGATGATCTAATTAAAGTATCCTCTTCTATAGTATACATAGAAAATGATAAGTGATAATTCCGATATTTGCTCATATGTCAAATCGGCCTGCCCAAAACTAGCTCGCAACGCGTTAGCTAAATCTGAATAGCCAACACCTTATGTACTTTCCCCTATTCTTGCAGCCTCTCCTATTAATCTTGAAGCTATTACTTTTCTCAACAGAGCCTTTCTTTCGGCTTCATTTTCTAGCTGGTCCCGTGCATTTCTTAATTGATCGAGAAAATACTCAACGTTCGAACTACCATCGAAAACTCTAATTTCATTCAATAATTCTCTAACTAACCGATGAGAATCTATGGAAATCGTCGTTGGTGGCGGCGGCGCCGTTGGCTCAATTTTTTCTCCCTTTAAAGAATTTATTTCAGCCTGTAAAGATGATACCGCCTGCTGCATTACTCTTAATTGTTCTAAAAGTATCTCTTCCGTCTGAGTTTGTGGTACGATTGTTTGCTGCTCGTGACTCATTTTTTTATCTCTAATTATTTCTATCAAAGGTTTATGTATACCGTCTACCTCGTAAAATCTATCAATCTCTTCGTCGGATTGTAAATTTGAATTAGAATCTGTGTCTGAGCCTGTGCTTTTATTCATAAGGTAAGTGTATAGTTTTAACTAACCTTAATCAGCCTTTTTCGTTGAACTGCTTTGAATTGTCCTATCCGGAGTACGTTGTCTTTTAACTTAAGGAGGCGATTTATCACCGAACAGTGTTCACAGTCCTTATTCACAAATTTGATGCACTAAACATCAAACACAACCGATTTTCACTTTTCGGCCACGCACGTTGGGCGCCAATATGTAATACCTATCTTTATGGTATTTATGTTTTTAAAAAGAAATGTTTATATTTCACTTTTATTATCTTTATTTATTAGTTTCTTTATTTTACATAAATTGTACGCAGTGTTTGCGAGCAGAAGTGTGACGGCAGACTGCCGCCTGCGAGCAATTACACTCGTTTATATTACTTACTGTCCCATTGTTTAATAATAATCAATAATTCAATATAGATATACAAACGATTAATTTGAGTTATGTTACACAGGTCAAGGTTCATGACCTTGCTGACAACACTCAACTCTGGAGCGACTCAATTGAGAACACCTCTGGAGTCCAGGCCAACTCAAAGGAATCTCTTCAAATTACTGATGGTTCTCAACGGCGCACAAGGTCAAACTCAGGATCGGTGTCAGCTGACTTTCTGGTGAGAAAGCTCTCACAGACTGAGCGGTTGCAAGCTCTTACCAGAATTTTAGAAAGGATCACCTCACATGAAGGCGTCATTGGTGCCATGGTATTGGATTCTTGGGAAAATTCAGCAACGTCGTTTTTCTTCCTCGGAGATTTCGACCAGACCTGCGCATTCAGCCAATATCTCGGCCACCATTTCGACCCGCCGTTTCTCTTCCAGTGTTTCCTTCACTACTGCACATTCTGCAATGAGCGTTTCACCGTTCTCTCCATCAGCCTTCGTGAACTGGTGCCGTATGCCACTCGAACCACTTTTCCAGGAGCCATGCGCATAGTCACAACAAATTTCAAACGCTTGGATGAAGTCTTGCCCCACTATTATGTCGTTAGAGATGCCTTTCACCGCTCTGGGCGAAATCTTCTCGACTCGGCCATCTATACTCATCATCAGATTTAACTGGCCTAATACTGTGAGATAGTCATTAGCCACTTGTTTGAGACTGGTAGCGCAAGGTTTTAGTTTCTCTCGAAAATGCTCAGCTACCGACTCCCCCACAATAGACACCGTGGCACCAGTGTCGTGTAAGGCTTGGAATGGTTTCACTAATTTTCGACAGGACCACTCACAACTGGTCACTTTCTGTCCTTCTGTGATGGTAGATGACGACTATTTTACTCAAGGAGCACTCTCTCAAATGGAAAATGTTATGTTTGACATTCTCACCGCTCTGGCTGCTCTCAAGGACAAGCTCCCTCCAGTTGTTCCTCCGGCCAACTCAACAGAATCTCGAGACACTTCTCACGGTGCCAAGCTCCCATCTTTTTCTGGATCATATGCAAAGTGGCCAGAATTCAAGGTCTCTTTTTCTGATTTGGTTTTAAACAGCTCCCGACTTGGAGCATCACAGAAGGTCCACTATTTGCGGAGCTCGTTATCTGGTGAGTTTTTAGCACTTATCAACTCTTTTCCCATTACTGCTGAAGGTTTGGATCTCGCCTGGAACACTCTGCTGACCCGTTATGAAAATGAAAGGTACCTCATAACGGAGCATATTGGCAAGCTCAATAGGCTATCTCATGTTCAACCAAAAAGCTCGGCCTCTCTCAACTCAATGATCTCATCATTGTCAGGCATCAGAAAATCGCTGATGACTCACGTCTCACGCGAGGAGTTGGGAGATTGCTTACTCACTGCAAAGGGCATCAGCCTCCTGGATCGTCTCTCCGTGGAACAATGGGAAACTTCTCTGGCCAACTCATCAGAATTTCCTAGCTTTGAGAATCTCGAGCAATTCCTTATGGGCAGAGTTCGAGCCTTGGAGCAGGTGGAAGGTGCTTCTCACGGCAGCGTCAATCAGTCTGGTGGAAAATCTCAAGGAACACATCAATCTACCAAAGCGATGAAGGCTCACTTTGGATCATATGGACCCTCTCACTCTGCTGCTGATTCCAGGAAAACTCAACCTGCAAAGCAGTACCCTTGCTCCTTCTGTGACGGAACACATTTCATCGTGTTTTGCCCTGGTTTTAAGGAACTCTCATTGACAGCTCGCAGGCACTTTGTGGTTGAAAAGGTGCTCTGCTACAATTGTCTGGGCAAACACGCAGCCAGGAATTGCAACTCAAAAGTACGGTGCAAGACATGTGGACAATCTCACCACACAATGATACATCCTGAGTCAGGAGCCAATCCTGGGGCTTCTACTCAAACCAAGGCTAACTCATCTACTCAATAGGAAGCAGGCGCAGTCACATTTGGTATTTCTCAATCTCTGGAACACTCACTCCTGGCTACGGCAGTAGCATTGCTCATAACACCTTCAGCCTCTCATTCAGTAAGACTTCTCATCGATATAGGCTCAGAATTGTCATTTATATCATCTGACATTGTGACAATGCTCAAAATTCCTTGGACTCACTCATCTGTTCCCATCATTGGCATTGGTGGATCAAAGTCAGCTCACACTCAAGGAAAGGTAGTCGTGACTCTCAAGTCCATTCATCGCAACGTTCAGCTCAAACTCCACGCTCATATATTGAAACAGCTCACTTCTACGTTGCCTTCTCACCCGTGCGATGAATCAACTTGGTCTCATCTCAGCAAACTCAACTTAGCAGACACTCAATTTGGTCAACCACGCAACATAGACATCATAATTGGTGCAGATCATTATGGCTTAATCATCTTGCCAAACCTCATCAAGGCAGTCCCTCATGATCCTATTTCTCAGCTGTCTATATTTGGGTGGTTGGTTCATGGACCTTCCTCACAGTCAAATTATTCACCACGACAAACCTTTCATGGGGCAACAGTTCATGACGACACCTCACTTCTGGAGATCCTGACAAGGTTTTGGGACTTGGAAGAAGCTCCAAACTCTTCAAAGTCAATCCTCACACCAGAAGAAAAGGAGTGTGAACAACATTTCCTCAAGACACACTCAAGGGACCCGCAAGGACGCTACATCGTCAGATTGCCACTGAAGATGGATCCTTCTTGTTTGGGTGATTCTCTCGCTCGCTCAAGGGCATGTTTAAGAGGAATCATGAACAAGCTTCAACGCAACAATGATTACAAGCAGCTGTACGTTGCTTTTATGGAGGAATATGCTCAACTGGGTCACATGGTTCCTGTGCCGGCAGAGGAGCTCAAATCATCTCCAGCTTACTATCTACCTCATCATGGAGTGCTCAAATTGGATAGTTTAACAACAAAGTTGAGAGTTGTATTTAATGGGTCTGCTGTCACATCATCTGGTTACTCTCTCAACGACATCATGCATGCTGGACCCAATTTATTGCTCAACATCGTCGACGTACTCACATGGCTCAGAACTCATCAGTTGGTCTTTGCCACAGACATCACAAAAATGTACAGGCAGATCTTGGTTCATCCCGACGATCAAGATTTGCAAAGGATAATTTGGATCGACAGCGAACTCAGGGAAGTACTCATCAAGCTCATCACGGTGACGTATGGCACTCGGGCAGCTCCTTATTTAGCCATTCGGGTACTGCTGCAACTCATACTGGATGAAGGTCATTGGTATCCACTTGCCATTGACTCAGTGGAAGTTGGCAGATACGTAGACGATATCTACGGGGGAGCTGACACTCTGGCGCTTCTCAACGAGAAAGCTCATCAGCTTGAAGGTTTGTGCAGGGCAGGTGGATTTCCCTTGGCAAAATGGAACTCCAACCACCCTGAATTCTCAAAGACCTTTCACACGGACTCTCAAGGTGACAACACCATCTCATTTAGTGACTGCACTGCCAAAATTCTCGGACTCATTTGGACCCCTCAGCAGGACTCAATCTCATTCACTCTGGCCTTACCTCCAGTCGAGGAGATACTCACCAAAAGGACAATTCTCTCAGAAGTGGCTCAAATCTTCGACCCCATCGGCATCATCTCACCTGTGGTCATAAAAGCAAAAATCCTCCTGCAAGAGTTATGGCTACTCAAGCTGGCCTGGGACGAACCAGTGTCAGAGTCAATCAAGGCCAAGTGGCTCAAAATCAGGGATGATTTTCAGAACTTGGATAAGGTCTCACTTCCTCGGTGGCTTGGAACCCTGTCACACTCCTCCATCGAAATTCATGGTTTCTCGGATGCTTCTCAATATGCCATGGCTGCTGTTTTATATGTGCGCACTCACGGACCCACAGGTATTTCAATCTCATTTCTTTGTTCCAAAACAAAGGTGGCCCCACTCAAGCTGGTCTCAATCCCTCGAATGGAGTTAATTGCTGCTCACTTGCTCAGCAAATTGGTTAATCACTTTGCTGGCTCACTCAAATTAGAGGTACGCTCTGTGACACTTTGGACAGACTCAATGGTAGCACTCACTTGGATCAACTCTCACCCATCTCGCTGGAAGGAGTTTGTGCGTAACAGGGTACATTCCATTCAGGAACTCACATCATCTGCTCAGTGGAGGCATGTACCAGGAAAATGTTATCCAGCTGATTGTGCTTCTCGAGGATTGCTAACATCACAACTCATCGATCACAATCTCTGGTGGAATGGCCCTGAGTGGCTAAAACAACCAGAAGAACTCTGGCCTGCCAAACGAGAACTTCTTGATGAGCACACACTTCCAGAACTCAAGAAAATTGTTCCAACAACAGCTGTTGCCACTGTTAGGGAGCATTGGGATCTTCTCTACAGGTATTCATCGCTCAACAAGTTATTCAAAATTACTTCTTTGTGTATGGTGGCGTGCCAACGGTTCAAAGGAGTTTTCATTTCTCACTCACCAGTCATCTCTGTGGAAATGCTCAACAAAGCCAAGTCATTTTGGGTTAGACAATCTCAAGAAGTGGATTTCAAGGACGAAATTCGCATGGTTTCCAACTCAACGCTTCCAACGTCTCATGCACTCAACCGGCTAACTCCATTTGTGGATGCCAAGGGAATTCTCAGAGTAGGAGGTCGCCTTAACAAGACGAATCTGAGTTATTCAATCAAGCATCCTGCAATTCTCAACCGAAACACACCTCTCACTAAACTCATCATAGGTCAGGCCCATCTGGACACACTCCATGGTGGAACTCAGGTCACTCTTGCCAAGATACGGCAAGAATACTGGATCATTGGTGGACAAGCTACTGTCAAGTCTCACATAGTGCACTGTGTGATTTGTGCTAGACAGCGGGGGACTCGAGCTCGCCAACTCATGGGACAACTACCCGTGGCCAGGGTAACTCCCACTCGTCCTTTTTCTCATACTGGGGTTGATTACGCTGGTCCACTCAATACCAAATCTTGGAAAGGACGAGGTTCAAAAACCTAAAAAGGTTGGATATGTGTGTTTGTCTGTTTTGTTTCATCAGCTACTCATTTGGAAGCAGTCAGCGATTATTCTGCAGATGGTTTCATTGCAGCGTATAGACGCTTCACATCTCGTCGTGGACTCCCTTCTCACTTATACTCAGACTGTGGAACTAATTTTCAAGGAGCGGACAAGACTCTGAAAAAACTTTGGCATCAAGCTCAACAGGGAAACTCAGCTCTTGGAATGTTGTTGGCTAACGACAAAACTCAGTGGGAGTTCAATCCACCAGCTGCCCCACACATGGGTGGTAAGTGGGAGTCAGTGGTAAAACTAGTGAAGTTTCATCTCAATAGGACAATTGGTGATACCCTTTTGACGTTCGAGGAGCTTGCTACTCTTCTAGCTCAGATTGAGGGTATTCTCAACTCACGCCCATTGGAACCTCTCAGCGAGGTTCCTGATGACTTGGAGGTACTCACACCTGGACACTTTCTCATTGGCACAGCACTCAATGCAGTTCCAGAACCCAGTCTTTTAAACTTGGCAACATCTCGACTGGACCGCTGGCAATTGCTTCAGCAAATGATGCAGAGCTTTTGGAAGCAATGGTCAACTCATTATCTGCATCACTTGCAGACGGTTTCAAAATGGCAACATCCTTCTCACAATATCAAGGTCAACTCATTGGTTTTGCTCACAAATGAGAACATGCCACCAAGCAAATGGCCTCTGGCAAGAGTAGTCCAACTCCATCCAGGGCCAGATGGTTTGGTTCGTGTGGTAACACTCAGGACAGCTACAACAACACTCAAGAGACCAGTGGTAAAGTTGGTGGTTTTACCGGTCTGCTCAGCTCAAACTTAATCAACCAGTCGGTTGATGGCGGGCGGCAATGTTGCGGAGCGAACAATAATTTCACTCCGTTCAAATCGTCGAGCTAGAAAATCAATAGTTGTAGACTGCGTGGCGCCATCTCTTAGTCCACGCAGAACCACATGGTGCTGGGAACTCTCGCGCAGCCGTTTGCGCAGCTTGGGTTGACTGGCGTTGCTGCAGCAGCTGATGCCGTCGGCTTTGCGCAGGCTTGCTGCTTCTCTCTCACTTCTCGTTTTGGCGCTTGTGTGGAGAATTCTCGCTCAAAATTTCATCTAAGCTTCTCTTGGGTTAACTCTCTTTTTTTATCTTGGTTTTTTCCTGTGAGTTTTTGTGTTGAAGTGATCTTGTGGTCCAGCTCATCTCGATTGTTGCAATCAATAATATTGCAGCAATCTTTCAATCTTGCAACCGGTGCGCTCACTGGCAACCTCATCTTCTCTTTGGTGGACAAAGCAAGGACTTCTTCTTCAGGGTACTCTCCGCAAACCACTTCCAAGGACATCTCCAGGTATTTCGGCTCAAGTAACAATAATTTACTTGAGCCTCTCATTGTATTGTGTGCAGTAAGTACATTACTGTGCGGGTTTCTCTTTTTGGTAAACTCGCTAATTTCACGCGGCCATTTTCTTTTCTCAAGGCCATTCTCTGCTGCTACGTGACTTTCTCGGGGCCATCTCTCTATCTCTCTCTCTCTATTTTGAAGGCCATTCTCTGTTGGTTGTTTATCTTACCTTTATTCTATTTAACTCTTGTTTACGTTTTTGAATTAATATAATCAAGTACGTAACGAGTTTTAACTAGGTGTTTTCTTTCATGACTTAATTTTTCTTTCTTGGAAATCGATCCAAAAAACATTTTCAATTACAATTGTCTTCCCACTAAATTTTTGTTTATTTCACAATTACATTTTTTAATTAATTAATGAAATTTATAAGCAGTTTCAATTAAATTAATTCTCTCAAATTACTTAATTTGGTTTACATCAAAGTTAACTCTCAAGCACTCACTGGTCACAATCTTAAAAGTATTTTTGTCATACAAATTTTTGTTCACTTAAATTAAGTTAAATTAAATCTTGTATAAATTATTTATAATTTATGACTATTTACATTTTTAGTTAAATTTTGTATTTTAATAAATAAATTAACACTGTTTTATTAAATTGTGTCTGTCTCAACCTTTATTTGACAACCCTCCCCTACCAGCTTTTAATCCGGCAAATAAAAAAAATTAATGAAGCAGTAAATCCGCAACAGAGTCATTCGGGTTGGATTGTTTGTAAACAATCAGATAGAATTAATTTGGAATATTATGTAAATTTTTGATTCATTTATTTTTATTGTTAATTAAAATTATTAAAATTTACATTTTATCATTAATTTAATTAACCCATGTTCCTGCGATCGGTCCACGTAAACTCACGCCACTACCGACGAAGGAGAGCAGCTGCGCCGCGTAATAAAAACATTAGTTCGCGTACGCGTCTTCCCCCCTCTTTTCAGGTATTGAAGAAAAATCGACGGATTGTCGTGTGCACAGAAAGTGCATTTTGACAGCAGGTCGGAGGAGTGCGGACGACGATCGCCGCGGGTTCTCGTGTTCAATCACGATCCTCCGAGGAATTAAATTCCTTAATTCGAGCCCTGTGACACATGCTATTTTGAAACTTTTTTTTATTTTTCTATTTTAGCATTATTTTTATACTTTTTTGTTCTATTGTAACACTATTTTTGTTATACTTTTCAAGACTGCTTTTATAACTATTTTATACATGAACGTATTCATCAATATCTAAAAAATATATATATTTAGCGTTATTTTTAGACTATTTTTATTAATATTATTATTATTATTATTATTATTATTATTATTACTATTTTTTTACTAATTGCTTTTAAAACTATTTATACACATACATACATGTGCATACATTTAAACCAATGTCTTATAATGAATAAATAAATAAATAAACAATTTTATACTCCTTTTTACTTTCTCTTTATTTAAAATTTCATTTGATCTTTACAATTTTATGAAAAATACGAAAAAGATCGTAGTGAAGAACTTAAAAAATCATTACATCCTTCATCAATCTCATCTATGTCATCTATTATTCGAGGTTTGTTAACATTGATCCAAAACTTCAGTTTAGAAGTGTTCTTTGCAGCACACTTAAAAAAAGGTCAATAATCCTTATGATTACAGCAAAAATCATCCTTAGAACAGCCAAGATTTTTGAGAGAAGGACAACCATAGATTTCTAAATTTATTACTAGTCTGTAATTTAAAAAAAGAAAAAACGATTGATATTTAAATTAAATAAATAAACATTAGAATAAGTATGTAATTAAAACTTACGTTTGGGGTAACATTTTTTGAAGAAAAATCTTTTTCATGTTTCCCTTGGTAAAAATTTTTTTTGCACCATCTAAATATTATCTCAATACACCTGATAATTGTTCATAAGCTATTTCACCATAATTCCATTGAATACAATGAAAACACTTTTGCAAATAAAGTGCAGTACATTTTTCTTCAGCTGTTAAATTATCCCAAGAAAATGGTGGTTTAAAAGTAAAAACCAGCGGTAGAGTAGAATCGTCTAAGTTGAAAATAGCCAACTCTTTCACAATAAAGTCGTTTCTAGATTTTTGAAAGCCTTGAAAGTCTACAACAAACTGCATTTTAGATCTGCACTGCAAAACAATTTCAATATAACTAGATGGATAGGTAAAACTTTAACTTCTTTCATAGTGATTCCCCCTCTCTTCTCCTATAAACTATTATCCTAAGCTATTATTATTATTCCTCCTATTATTATCCTAAACTATTTCTCTCTCTCCTCCTCATTCTTTAATAAAATATAATGCAGTAAGTGTTCATCGGTCAGTTTTCTACTCCTTCTTTCAAGTGTATCATCTCTCATTATAGTGAATTCATAAACATTTAAGTAGCAGAAGATTTACAATTATAAAAATAAGTTTACGTTATTCAATAAAAAATTAGTGATTATTAACTTAATAAAATTAGTGATTAGTGATAACTAAATTTAACCATGGATACCGTTTTAGATACTTTGCATCACTTAAATAATGCAATCGTGTCAATAAATTCAGGTCTTGCTCAAACCAATGTTATTGAGGGGTGGTTGTCTATAGCAGAACTATCTATTGATATTTTGACAGACATTAATGTACAAAATAAAACCGTTTTGTTGGCGAAATTTCTAATAATTAAAAAAAAGTTTAGAAATTTTTTAGAAAACTCGTATCAAAGTCATGAAGAGAATAATATTGACAGTGAATCAACGAGTCAAAAAAACGATGATGAATCATCAAATCCATTGGATGGATTCGAAGAATTGATTGAAGATTTTACTGAAAATTCTGACATAATTATAAATAATCAAGACTTCAATCAAAATAAGATTCATATATTAATTCAAGAGATTGATTTTCTACAACAGAAAATGCCATCTCTCACTTGACCTGAAAAAAAGAAGTGTGAAACTTTTTTAATCAAACTTATATCATTGAGACATAAATTTTAAAATGCTATAAAAATTGGTGGTGGTGGTGATTTAGATATAAAAAAGGAGAATATTCGATATGATGACTTCGACTCAGCTTTTGAACGTCGTATATGAGCGGGTAATTTTATTTATTTATTTAATATAAACTTTTTTAACTCAATAATTCTATTTTTTTTTTTTTTTTTTTTTTCTATTATTTATAGGAGTAATATCAAACCTTGGTCATAAAGATTTAGACTCTTTTTTGGTAGATGCTTATAAACCCTTCCAAGGCAAGGTTAAACAAGCTGTTGAAGAATTTGATGTAATCAATGTTAATGTTATGTTAATGGCAGAGTTTGAGCTTCAGAAGGATGATACATCTAAACGCGAAGTAAAATACTTTTCTACGGAGAATGGAGTCGTAGTTGCTCTGTCAAACCTAGAACGTTTTTTTGATGAGAAAATTTCTTTACCGTTGCAACGTGATATACAAGAGTTTGTGATTCTGGTTGGAGTTTAAAACAAATTATTAGTCTTACAATTAACATAAACAAACATGAACCTATTAGAGGAAGTTCTTACGTCAAACTACCTAAATCAATTGAAAAGAAACATGCCGTTGTCAATGTGAGAAACGAATTTGATAATTTTTGCTTTAAATAAGCAGTCTTATCAGCATATTATCCTCAAAAGCGAAATACTAATTATCTTCCGACATATCAAAATAAAGAAGCTTTAGGTGAAGTCAACTTTGAAGGACTGTCATTCCCAACACCACCCGAACAAGTAGAAATTTTTGAAAAAAATAATCCTAATATTTCAATACATCTTTATATTCTTAAAAAAAAAAATGATAATTTTGGAGTTTACCCTTACTATCTCACTCCAGAGAAGAAAGATAAACATATCATTTATTGATAGTTTATCCTGAAGAGTATTACATTGACGAAAATGCTCATGATTATATTAAAAAAAGTCTCGAAAACTCAACGGTAAATTTTAATTATCATTATACTTGGATTAAAAATTTACCTAAACTTCTTGGGAGACAGTACTCTAAAATAGGCCATAAAATCTATGTTTGTGACAGATGTATTCACTTTTGTCATGAAAAAAATATGCTAGATACTCATGAAAAGGATTGTCGACTCATTAATAAATGTAAAATAACATTACCTAAAAATGAAGCTGAAGCAACTCTTTCTTTTAAGAATGTTAACTATGCAGAGTGGGTACCAATTACTATTTATAGTGATATAGAATGTCTACTTAAAAAAATAGAAGTGCATCCTGAATCAGTTAGCGGAAAGTCCGTCAAAATTCAAGAACATCAAGCACATAGTATTGGATTTTACGTGAAAAATCGTTTTAGCAATGAGCTTAATGGTTACAGAAGTTATCGACAAGAAGAAGAAAATCAAGAGACTCAAGCTCAATGGTTTGTAAGATTTGTAAGAAGAACTGTGTCCAAAGATTCAAAAAGTATTCTCTACGAATGAGGCTATGATGCTTACATCACGCGATAAAGAAAACTTTAGGAGAGCACAAAAATGTCATATATGTAAAAAACCTTTCACTAAGGATTGTATCAAGGTAAGAGATCACTGTCACTTCACTTCAAAGTAAGAAAAAAAAAAAAAAAAAAATTATCTTTAACATTAAAATGTTTAATTTAATTGCAGGTACCGTGGAGCTGCTCATAAAGTTTGCAATTTTTTCTACAAAAACGCTAGATATATTCCAATAATACTACATAACCTTTCAAATTATGATTCGCACTTTCTCATCAAAGAAATTGCAAATGATGAAATTTTAAAAGGAAACGTTCGAATCATAGCACAGAATGGAGAACGTCATATCTCTTTCACCAAATATGTTCAAGGAATGGATTTGAGTTTTAGATTCATTGATTCATTTAGATTTATGCCCTTGTCATTAGAAAAATTAGCTGGGATTGCAAAAAACTTTGAAATATTGGATGAAGAGTTTGCCAAAGATGGTTTCACAGATACTGAACTTTTGAAAAAAAAAAGGAGTCTTCCCTTATGAGTACATAGAAAGTTTTGAACAGCTACGAGAGAATAAATTACCAGCTCCGTCAGAGTTCGCAAGTACTTTGACAAATAGTCAAATAAGCAATGATGATTTTGAACATGCTACAAAAGTATGGAGTATGTGTAACAAAGACAAGACTTTAGGCGGTTATTCAGATGTATATTTAGAAACAGATGTCTTGTTGCTTACGTGTATATTTGAAAACTTTAGATCGACATGTATGAAATATTATAAATTAGATGCAGCTCATTTTTTTACGACACACTCGTTGACTTGGAACGCGATGCTAAAACATACAGAAGTTGAACTAGAACTTCTTCAAGACATTGATATGTTAATGTTTATTGAGAGAGGTAAAAAGATCTTTAATTTTTTTTTTTTTTTTTTTTTTTTTTTAATAAACTTGAATAAAATACATTTTTACCGTAGGTATTCGAGGAGAAGTGAGTCAATGTTCGAACAGATACTCTAAGGCTAACAATGTTTACATGGGAAAAGAAAATTATAACCCCAATGAAGACGATAAATACATAATTTTTCTAGATATAAATAATTTATATGGTAAAAATGATTATTATTCCATTGTTTTTACTGTTATTAACTTATTTTTCGTTTCTAGGATGAGCTATGACACAACCGCCTCCTTATAAAAACTTTGAGTGGGTAAAAAACCCTGAGGAAATTGATCTAGATGACTATCCTGACGAATTCAATTTAGAAGAATGTCCCGATGAGAGCAGTATTGGTCTCATTCTTGAAGTTGATTTAGAATGTCCTAATAATGAAAGGTATCACGATGATCGCAAAGATCTACCGTTCTGTCCAGAACATGGATCAGCTCCAGGGTCCGCCGCAAAAGAGATTAATGACACAATTAACAGACAAGAATCGATACGTTATACACTATAGAGCATTGAAGCAAGCAATAAAAATGGAATGATTCTTAAAAAAATACATACAGCTTTAAAATTTGAACAAAAAGCATGGATTAAAAAGTATGTAGATTATAACACAGATATGAGAAAAGCAGCTACCACAGAGTTTGATATTCTCTTTTTCAAATTAATGATTAATGCAGTCTATGGTTCGTAGTAAAATTATTATAACTATTTATAATATTTCATGTAAAACTGTAACTCTTATTTTCTAGGAAAGACGATGGAAAACAAACGAAACCATGAGGAAATTAAAATGGGTAATAAATGGGATGGACGTTATGGTGTTGGTGCTATGCTTTCAAATGCTGCATTCAAATGCTGCACAATTTTTTTTGATAAGCTGGTAGCAGTTCACATGAGGAAGTTAGACATTTACATGGATAAACCTATATACGTAGGTCTATCTGTTTTAGACCTCTCTAAAATCAAGTTATATGATTTTCACTATGAATTCATGAAGAAAAATCTAAAAGATCAGGCCAAATTATTGTACACAGACACAGACAGCCTTCTGTATGAAGTAAAAAACGTTAACATATATGATGTTATAAGAAAAAATCCTAAAGAGTTTGATACGAGTAACTATTCGATAAACAATGAATTTGGAATCGTTCCGAGCAACAAAAAAGTATTAGGTATCATGAAAGACGAATGTGGAGGTAAAATCATTACTGAATTCATAGGGATTCGCAGTAAACTTTATAATATTCAAGTTCAAGGGGTTAAACCTATTATGAAAGCCAAAGGTATTAAAAGTTGTCTTTTTAAGTCATGCTTCGTAAGTGAAGAAGTTAGAAAGTCAGTCATTGTTCCTGAAGACTTTAAAAAGTGTCTCATCGATAAAACAATTAAAAGTGTTGTTCAGTGTAATATCCGTTCTAGAGATCATATTGTAAAAACTGAAAAGGTTAACAAGATTGCATTAGATCCAGCTGACGAGAAACGATACTTGATCCCAGGACGTACCGATACTCTACCATGGGGTCACTATAAGGCAATCGATAAAGAAAAATTTAATGAACTAGACGAAGAAGACTTGGATTTATTGGGTACTATTGTAAATATAGATGATGATAGTCTTCTCCCCACTCTTTTTGAGAAAGAGGGGGTGGGAGAAACGTTTAAAATACAACCACATCACCCAGCAGAACTCATTCATCAGTGTCACACTCAGCCAAGACATCTCAAACGAAACTTAAACTTGTTGGAAGCGTCTACAGCAAAAAAATTTAAAGGTACTTTTTATTTTTAATTTTCTCATCATTATTTCAATATCACAAAGTACTTTTTTGAAATATTTCTTAATAAAAAAAAAAAAAAATTCTGTTCTATTGTTTTAGATGGATTTAACAAAACTCAATGAAGCAGGTTGCCGAGACAAAGCAACAAGCATCAAAGACTTAGATGTAACTCGCTCTTATATGGTTGTAGAGCTTAGAAACGTGGAAACTCAAAGATATGGACAGAAAATTGTGGCTGAGTTGGATGGTGGGCTGTTTATATTCCTCCCAACCAATGTTTGCAAATACTTACAAAAAAACTTAACTGAATACATACAGCTCCAAGAAGCTGCAAATAAACTCAAGTTAATAGTTAAACCACTTGATGGTTTTAAAATTAAATTTGAAATTGTATAGAATCAATAGACTAACTAGAAAAAATGTATACTCATTAAACCACTTGATAGTTTTGAAATTAATATTAATATTGAAATTATATACAATCAATAGTTTAACTAGAAAAATGTATACTCATCATAAAAATGTGATTATGTTAAAAAAAAAAAAAAAAAGTTTTAAAATAAATTGAAAATCATCTAAACATTGTGTTTTCATTTCAAATTCCTTACTCAACTGCAACTAAATAATGAAATCTAATTCTTGATCATTTACTTATTTATTTAACAATTTTAATTAAATATTTTTATCTAATTTTTGGATTATAAAATAATGAAGCAATTTTTTATTTTCTAATCATTTATTGAATACAAATTTCTTTTTTACAAATTAAATAAAATACATTTTTTATTAATACACATGTTTAAAATCACTTAATTTTTTTACAATAACTTTTGTTTTTGATTTCAAGTAATTTCTTTTCTAAAATAGAGTTAATAATTAATCCAACTCTTTTGATTCTAAAACAAAAACGTTCTCTATCACGAGCTGCTTGCTCCCACTCTCCTTGACGTGCCTTCTTGTGAGCATAAGACCAGTGATATATCGTACGTATTTCAGGATCTTCCTCAAATCGTACTTTTTTTTTAATTTTTTCATTACTGTACATAATGACTTTCGTTGAGAAGGTCTAACGATAAAATGAATATACATATAATGATGGATACAAGTTTTATAAAATTTTCTTGGGATATCATTCAATATGCTAAAAAGTTAAAAATTCCTTATTTTAGAGGAGTATTCATGCGAGATTCCTTACCATCTACAGGACCTCTCATAAACGAGTCTGCTATTTTAAATCTTGATGATTCCAAAGGATCAGGAACTCATTGGGTTGCATACAAGAAGCGAGGAGATAACGTCGTTTATTTCGATAGTTTTGGTGACCTACAACCACCAATAGATCTCATGCTATATTTAAGAGCATCAAACATCAAGTATAATTATGATAGATATCAAGATTTTTGCTCATATAACTGTGGTCACTTGTGTTTAAAATTTATTTCTGAAACTATATAAGCTTAGTTTCAAGTTTAGTAGTTTCATTGTTAATCCAACTGTCATGGATGGAACTTTGTCATTAATACTCAGTGGCAATTCATCAGTTTTAACATCTCGATATTTTCCACCAATTGAATTATCTCCTGATAAAAATTATTTTCTAGGATTGGTTGAGTTTTTAACTTACAATTCTATTCCAAATATCGATACAGATAAAAACAAATTTTATATCGGTAATATTGAAATTACTATTCCTATTGGTGCATACGACATTGTCGACATAGAAAAATTTTTGCAAAAAGAACTCGCTCCGAAAGGAATAACTTTGAGTTTGAAACCAAATAATAATACATTACAGGCTGTTATAAAGTCAAGCGAATCCATCGACTTTACAAAGAGTGACTCCATAGGTTTATGGTTGGGATTTTCACCAAAAATTCTTGAAAAAAACATTAAGCACGAATCAGACTTACCTGTAAGTATTCTTAAAGTACAATCTGTTAGAATAGAGCGTAACATTGTCGGTGGATCATATTTAAACGATCAAAAAGTTCATACTATTCATCAGTTTTTCCCTAGAGTGAATCCTGGTTTCAAAATTATTGAAGTATCTGTGAAAATTATTTATCTTCCCATTACAGTAAAAAGTATTGATTACTTAGAACTACGTGTAGTTGATCAAGACGGAAATTTGGTCAATTTTCAGGACGAAGAAATAACTATTAGAATTCATATTAAATCTTTCTAATGGGTATTGTTTATGATTCAAAGAAAAAATATATAAACGAATCAACATGGAAATCATCAATCAGACAACATCGAAAAGTCAAGGTGTTAACACAAAAAAACCTCAGTTTTCTCAAAAGGATAGGATTAAAAGTTATTCGTGGTAGTGTTGCTTAATTTTTTGTTGCAATGGCCGAAATTCTGAGTATTCAATCTTCGATCGTCTTCGACGATTCCGTAAAAAATTATGAGTTTCATACTCATCAGCCTTATACAATCTCCAAGTATAAAAATACCGATGAGATTCGAATATCCATTCAACATCAGGACCTGTGTGTTCTTCCTTCGCAAAGCTTATTGCATATTAGTGGTAAAATTACTGCTGAAAATGGTACTCGTTTAAGCAATACGCAATTAGTTAATAACGCTATCTGTCATCTGTTTGAGGAGTTTCATTATGAGCTAAATGGTGTAGAGATTGATAAATGTAAAAATCCTGGTATAACATGTACTATGAAAGGAGCATTATCGTTTACACAAAGTCAAAAATATATGTTAGAAAATAATGGTTGGAAAATTGAAAACAATTCTAATTTTCCGGATAACGAAGGTGACTTTGATATTGTTATACCTTTGAACATGCTCTTTGGATTTGCAGATGATTACAATAAAATTGTTGTGAATATGAAACATGAACTCATTCTCGTTCGATCGAGAAACGATTCGAATGCTGTTTTACAAGTTAACGTGGCAGCGGCGACTCCATAAGCACCGGTTAAATATGAAGATTTTAAACTGGTTTTGAAAAGAATTGAATGGTTAATGCCCTATGTTACTGTATCCGATAAATTCAAAATTAATCTTTTAAATTTCCTGGGTGAAAATCAATCCATTGACATGAGTTTTAGAACATGGGAGCTTTATGAGTATCCTCAGCTTCCAACTTCTAATCGTCATGTTTGGACGGTTAAAACTTCTAATCAGTTAGAGAAACCTAGACTTATTATTTTAAGTTTTCAAACTAATCGTAAAGATCACAAAGGTAATAATGCAAGCTATTTTGATCATTGTAATATTAGTAATGTTAAACTCTATCTCAACTCACAATATTATCCTTATGGTAATTTAAATCTTGATTTTAGTCATAATCAATACTCTATCTTGTATGATATGTTCGTTAAATTTTGAAATTCTTATTACAACAAAGATCCTGAACCTTTTATAACAAAGGAACATTTTAAGGAACATATGACCCTTATAGTCATTGATTGTTCTAAACAAGATGAATCCTTGAAAAATGCTCCAGTTGATATTAGACTTGAATTTGAAACTAGAGCAAATATTCCTGCTAATACTGCTGCATATTGTCTTATTCTTCACGATCGTACTGTTCAATACAATCCTATGTCGGGAGATGTTCGAAAGCTTGTTTAAAAATGTATAAATACAAAAGTTCACAACATTATACATTCATTTGTTCATCATGGAGCGAAGAGAACTCAACTCTCAAAAAACCCCTTTAATATCTAATGATTCGAAGAAAAATTATAAAAGTTATGATTTTTCAAAAGAATCTGTGAAAAAAGAGGAACCCCTAAAAAAGTATGACTATAAGTACGAAAAAATGAAACTTGATGGTCGTTCAGAAAAATGTGATAGTGGTTTCAGAACTAAACCGTACATAAGTCAATTTAAAAACTCGTTAGTAATAAAGAGAGTAAATTGGGGAGATAAAGCAAGTAAGGATGTATCTCACAGAAAAGAGCGTTGGTGGAAAAGAGCTCTTTTCACTCTCTCTATTATTACTAACCCGCTCCTCATACACAAACAATTAATCTAAAAATCAAATAGTAAAACCACACTCAAAATCAACTTCTCATAGACAAATAGTCAATCTAAAAATAGAATAGTAAAACCGTCCCTCAGAGACAAACAATCTCTCAACAACCCCTCGTAGACAATAGGTCAATCCAAAAATCGAATAGTAAAACCACCCCTAAAAACCCACCCCTCATAGACCAACGGTCTACTCAAAATCCAATAGCAAAACCACCCCCCACAATTACCTTAGCCACCCCCTATTACCCTTTCAACCCCCTCCGAACGGGGGTGGGTAATCATTTTTCACCAATAGTAAAACCAACCCTCATAGACAATAGGTCAATCCAAAAATCGAATAGTAAAACCACCCCTAAAAACTCACCCCTCATAGACCAACGGTCCACTCAAAATCCAATAGCAAAACCACCCCCCACAATTACCTTACCCACCCCCTATTACCCTTTCAACCCCCTCCGAACGGGGGTGGGTTCCGAGGGGGTGTATCCAGGATCGGTATAGCCTTAACTACTTTTATTAATTAATATTCAGTCGTTTTTTCAAATGTGTCATGCGTATCTGCTTGTCACTGCATGTCAGCAGCAGCATCTGCGCTAGGTATATCTGTATATACGATTCACACATATAGGTATACATCAAACGTTAATGTGAGCTGAACTTGTGATCTTTGTAAATCTTATAGTTTGCACATAAAATGTAAAATAAATGTATTCAATCACTTCATGCCAAATTGCTGAAACAAATTAAATGCATATTATTTTGATTTTCGAACGTTGTAACAGTGCTCGTCCGGGAAAAACAACAACGATCCGCGTTGTCGGACCAGCAACAGTACGCATATAAAACTTCCAAGTACTCGCTCCTGAGTACTCCTGCAGCCGTTGCTAGTACCTGTAAATAATTAAACAGACATGCTTGGGGAGACGCGTACGTGGGCTAGCTGTAAAATGCCGGCAGTGGGCGGGGCTATTTCCCAAGCTAAAATCGTAATCAAAATAAACTGAATTTCTCAGAATTAATAAATTCTCTAAATGAGGAAAAGTCGAGCATTTTTTAATAAAGACTCCGGAACAACAATTAATTTTAACTTACAATTTATTAACAAAAAGAATAATAAAAATAATAATACAAAAATTAATTGTCACGATCCTAGAATTTAAAATCTAAAGTTCGGCCGATCACGCGAGTGGCCGAACAAAGAGAGTCAAATGTAAACAAAGCAAACTGCCGGGCGACTACGCGCGCCGGCTCGCAAGTTTCTACGTGTGAGTTCTATCGAGAATTCACACGTAGAATCTTCAGGAAATAAATCCAGATGGGGAGAGAACAATCTACGCATTCTCTCCCTTATCATCCAGCACACCTGCACACACACTTCACACTCGTTTTTCGGGGGGCACAAACCTTTACGCCGCGTGGGTGGAGATCTTCGTGAAGCAGGGGTTCCGGGATTTCTAGCTTGCACACCGCAAACTCGTACACTCGAATATGCTACACTCTCAGCGACTTCGCGAGTCGTAATTGATAACAAACTCTCCGCGAGCCGCAATCACAAACTTTCTTTATTCTAACAAAAAAAGAGAACGAGAGAGAGACGGAATGTCTAGCCTAAACTATCGAAGTAGACTGGCGCGCTTACGCCTCGTTCCAGCTGGTCCGACCGCTAACGGTCGGTCCGTTCCGGAATGGTCCGCCAGCAGCTGTTCGTCTGCTGCTGGCCCGTGTCCACACGAAAAATCTCGATCGTGTGGGCGAATGTTTTCACCGGCCGTGACAACGTTAAACCTTATTTTTTTCAATAAAATTTTTTGAGGTGAAGAGGTGTCGATAAAACAGTGCGTAGCAGACTAGCGTTCTGGTGTATTGTTTTGAAATTGAGAAAACGAAACACGAAATTGAAACCGATTCTTTGTCGGTTTTAGATAAAACTCACGAAGAATCGCGTTTCTTCGTGAGTTTTAATAAAAACTGACGAAGAACCGCGTTTCTTCGTGAGTTTCATTTTCCATCCGGACCAAACGAGAACAGAGACGTTTCTCGTAGAAAAAACAACATCGGAATCGGGGTAAAATACGTATCAGATTTGAGAAAAGGTTTGATTCCTCGATACAAAATTGCTCGAGGAAACTCTCGCCTTGACTACATCTACTGGGACGATCCAAACGAGTTGGTCGACCGTCTGCGGCTGCTACACGGAAAGAAGGGCGCACTGCAAAAGTGGTGGTTTTAGGAGCTTTGAAAAAAAGAGTAACCGTCACTAATTTTCGCATGACACGCACGAAAATTTCTGTGCCTTGCACCGATTTTTTGGTGCGCACCGAAATTTCTAAAATTGAACACTGTCGGTAAAGAAGTAACCCTTGTTGAGGTTATAAATTTTTCTCTGCAATAATAAACTAAACTGGACTCTGATTAATTGATTCCCTATTTTTTAAATGTTCTTGATCAATCTTTCATTCGGAAAAAAATGTTACAAATAATTTTTTCAAAGCAGAAAAAAATAAAATTTCGAAAACAATCGTTACGTTGTTAGTAGACGCATACTACTGTTTCTCAGGACAAGAGAAACCGGTGCCTTGCACCGATTTTTTAATGCACGGAAGACTTTTTACAGTGCGCCTTTCTTTCCGTGTAGTTGCGGAACAAGCTGCAGGTAATCTCAGTCACACGAACGAAATCCATTCGATCATGGAGGACCTGAGAGAAGGAGGGTATATATACTGATGTCAATAGAGTTTCGAGTCATTATGGGTGTCGACGTGTTTGGACGTAGACGCGATAAAAAGCAAAAAGACAAAAGAGGTCCTCCTGGCAATGGTTTTAGATTTACTCGCGAGGGTAACTTTGACATCGAAAACAAGAGATTATCGAACGTAGGTTCACCGGTAAAACCGAACGACGCAGTTTATTTGGAAACCTTGAATTCCCATCTGCAATCCCTGAGAGCAGAGATCGATAACAAAATTAAAGAGCTGTTGGATCTCGGTAATTATTATAGATATAAAATTGAGGAAAATTAATAAAAAACATATAGTTGTTAACGAGATCCATAAACCGGCTCGACGTAATTATATTCTAAGGAAAGTTGAAATGAGAGGTATCAACGACACGCTGCAGTGTGACTTGGTGGAGATGATTCCGTATGCTGACGAAAACGAGAACTACAAATACATGATCACTATAATAAATATATTTTCCAAGTACGCTTGGGCTGTTCCATTGAAAACAAAGTCTAGAAAAGAAGTTACAGCAGCAATGAGATCTGTTTTGAAAACAATAACACCTCCACGCAATATTCATGTAGATAAAGGAAAATAATTCTACAATAATAATTTCAAAATCTTATGAATAAATACAAGATCAACATGTACTCCACGTACAGCGGACTCAAGGCTTCGATATGCAAACGCTTCAATCGAACTCTAAAAGAGCAGATGTGGAAAAAATTCAGTATGCAAGGTAGCTACAATTGGTTGGATATCCTACCTGATTTAGTTAAAGCGTACAACAACCGAAAGCATCGAACTATAGGCATGAAGCCGAAGGACGTCAACGAAAAAAACGCTATCGAAGTTTTACGAAGATTAAGTAGAAGTAAAAATTCAGTTAACCTCTTGAATTCAAAGTTGGAGATAAAGTTCACGTGAGTAAAGTGAAAGGACTGTTCGAAAAAGGCTACACCCCCAACTGGTCGGTTGAGGTTTATACAATGACAAGAGTTAAGAAGAGTAATCCACCTATGTACTATTTGAAAGGTTATAAAGGTGACCCTGTAGATGGGGGACTACACCGAAGAGTTGTTGAAAACCGAATGTCCAGATGTATATTTAGTTGAAAAAGTAATTAAGAAACGTGGTGATGGACTGTTGGTCAAGCGGTTAGGATTTGATGATAGTCATAAAAGTTATATTCATAAAAATGATTTGTAATTAATTGAAGCTACCTATATCTTGATTTAAGCTTACCTTTAAGCTACCTTTAAGCTTGCTTTAAACTACCTTAAGCTGACCTTAAGCTAACCTTAAGCTACCTTAAGCTCACTTTAAGCTTACTTTAAGCTACCTTAAGCTTGCTTTAAGCTTCCTTAAGCTTACCTTAAGATTACTTTAAGCTACCTTAAGCTTGCTTTGAGCTACCTTGAGATATTTATATTTAGCCTAAGCTTTCTTAAACATTTAACTTAAGGCTATTAAAGTTTTAAATTATGTATGTTATTGTTAATAAAAAAAAAGATATTTGAAATGTATACTAATTTATTTCTTTACTATTTACATCGATAAGCTTAAATTTACCTAAGCCTAAATATTAAACTCTTATACATCTCAGCCGCTAGCTGTATGTACAACGAATGGTCGTCTTCAAAAAGACGTTGAAATCTAAAAGAAGGTACATAAAATTCAATATCATTTTCTAGCGTCACTTCAATTACAGAACCAAACATTGATTTACGACGATTAATCACGATCACTTTGTACACTTTATCCGGATACATTTTCAACGTATGACCTTCGTGGAAGTAAGAGTTATTGGCAATAAAGTTTATGTGTGATAAATCCATTTTAGGACTCGTTTGAGAACTCTAAACGATGATTACCCAAGTACTTCAAGTACAGTCTCTCGTTATTCACTTCGCTTTGTAGACTCGCTAGCTGTTCGCGTTCCTGATCGAAGAAGCAGTGAAAACGGGTAGGCAAAAACGTTTGGAAATCGTTGTTGATGTGGACGACGACTCGTGACCCGTAGCTCATCATAGACCTCGACAGATACGAACCTCCTCCGAAGAGACGTTGTATATAAGATACCCGTAGTATCAACTTAAAAGGTAAGCTATTTCATGATCATCTATCGAATAGATTGATAATTATATATTTAATAATCATATATCGAATAGTGCGCAGGGATTTTTAATAAAGTTTGAATTTTTTTGTTACAGAAAAATGGATTTCTCTCGTGCAAATCTCGTTGCTGGAATGACTTTTTTACCCAAGAAAAAGTTAACGGACTTGAACGTTTCAACGCAGTACAAAGTGACCGCTTTTAGAGAAGTAAAAACAAGATTTGGACCTAAATTTGAACCTATCGCTGGATAAAGAGTTGCAAGTTTTTCTTCCGTCCAGATTTCAAACCCTTTTCGAGCAAGAACCGAAGCTCCTGCAGGATATGAAAACTGCTGCTGAAAGTTCTAATCTTTTTTTAATCTATCTAGGTGATGGTAAAATTAAATTTACACATGATAGTAGTATACGGGCGAGTTGTGCGAGACACAACAATGAGTCATCACCGGCGCACATTTCCTTATCTCTTATCTTAATGGTTTGTTTACATAAACAAGGTGTCTGGTTACAGATGACGTCATCGGACGGTGCATAATTTCTTATCTGTTATCTCAATGGTTTTTTTATATAAACAAGGTGTCTGGTTACAGACGACGGGTATAATTCCTTATCTTTTATCTAAATGGTTTGTTTACATAAACAAGCTGTCGGTAAGTTAGCTCAATGGTTTGTATACATCTTAATAGCTTGTTTATACAAACAAAGACAATATTTATTTAAATAAACATAAATTTCATATCTTTTTGATTATGTTTAAATAGTGCGAATAAATTTTTCAAAAATAAAAAATTCTCTTAGTCTTGACGGCGCCAGATTGATAGCGGGGCTTGAACCCACAACCATTTATTCACAAGTCTGACGATTTATCCACCAGGCTACGAGGATTTTTTAACAAAGAGTCAAAGAAAGGTAAGACATGTATTCGTCAGTTAGACTGCGTCGATAAATTGAACAAAAAACCTCGGACGGTAACATTATAGCCATTTTGTTCGCGCTAAGGTAAAAACGATCCACACCTGAATAGGATTTGAACTCGCAACCTCGTGCTTACCAGGCCGGATATGTATCCAACTGACCACGAGGTGTACGTGCACAACTCGGATAAAAATATAGCGTGTATAAAATCATGGTATTTATACCTCGTAAGTATCAGTTTCAAAAATGGATACGAGGTGGTTACATCCGTTTACCGCTATCATAGCGGGTCCTAGTAAAAGTGGAAAAACTTACTTCGTTAGAAAATTTTTAAAGCATCTGAATCAAATGTGCACAGTTAAATTTGACCGCATATTATTTTACTATACCGAGTGGCAGGAATTTTACAACGAATTTTTTAGGCCCAATAGAGTTTCACAAGGGTCTGCCTCAGAATCAGGACTATTCTTGCGATAGCGATAAAACCAAGTTACTTATTCTCGACGATCTCATGCGCGAGAGCAGCGGTGACGTTGTATTAGATTTATTCACGCGTGGAAGTCATCATAAGAACCTTTCCGTTGTTTTCATTACGCAGAATCTGTTTTATCAAGGAAAATCGCAGCGAGACATCAGTTTGAACACTACGTATATGGTGATTTTTAAGAACCCGCGAGATCGCGCTCAAATAAAACACCTTGCCCGTCAGGTATACCCGCAAGATACAAAATTCTTATGGGAAGCATACCTGGACGCAACGAGACCTGCCCATTCTTATCTATTTTTAGATCTTTCGCAGGAAGCTCTCAAGGAATACAGAGTACGTACATGTATCTTCTTTCAAGATGAAAAAAATTACGTATATGTACCAAAGAATTTAAAAATCAAATAATAATACGTCACTGGTAAATAATTTAGTATATCTTTGACTATGGCGGCGTCAACATCGAATCGCCCTAAATTTACAAAAAAACAAGTAGCTATTCTACACGCTCTCTGTCACACCGATAATAATCAAAGAAGAGCTTTACTCCGTACGATAGATAAATCAGCTGTGAGTTGTATTTGTGAAATAGCGTTAAACGTATTAAAAGGTAACGTTGCTATAAAAGATTCGACGAAAAAACGTTTAAAAAAACATAAAAAAGTGCTGCAAAGATTAATCAGTGTTAAGAAAAATAAAAACAAAAACGTTTGGAAAAATAAAAAAAAGAAATCATTCAACACGGTGGTGGTGCATTTTTACCGATATTATTAGCACCTATAATCAATGCTCTGGCATCAAAAATTTTCTCGAGTATAATTCAAGATTAGTAAAACAAATAAAAAATGGAGAGAGCACGTAAAATTGTTATTGTTCCAGAGACTACATTCGATCGCTTTACAAACACCTCCGAATCAATTTCGCAAGGATCGAATGAAAAATCCATGCTCACACCTAGCGATAATTTACCCCGACTCGATTCTAAGATGTATGAAATACTTAGATCGAAGCGTTTCAAAGACGAAGATGAAAAATGTAAAGATTATTTACAGATTTTACGTCGTTATCTCTTTTTTAAAAACAAAGAACGTCAAACCGATCATCATTATGATAACGATCAATCCGATTTTATAAGTTTTAATGTGCCCAACGAAACACTAGAGCCAAATGAAATAGCTGAGTTAAACGACGCTATTGAAACCGTTGACCGACTGGTGACGTGCTCGATATATCTTCCAGAGACGATCTGCCTCTAAGCGACGAGATGGTTTTAGATAGTATCCCCTTAATTTATAAAGAAAAAGCGATTGAATTATTAAATCTCTTACACGAAAAGAGTGCTCGTAGACTGAGTTGGGATGGTTGGGGTACCATAAAAATTGACGGTCGAGTGATAAGAGACTCAAACATCATCGAGCTACTGACTGACGCAGTCAAAAATAATAATAATATGCAGTCTCAAGATAGAAAAAACAAAATACATACCGCAGGCAAAAAAGAGTTTGCGAATTTACTGTCAACTTTATTGACACCGCTCAACTTAAAAGCAGATTTAAAAAATTTACCAAAAAAAAACACGAGCTCAAAAATAAAAAACCCAACGTATCACAAGGCTCGAGAAAAAGAAAAAACAATAATCTAGATAATTCGTACGAGATAACAAACAAAAGCAAAAAAAAGTTTAGTACGAGAGTCTCCTATAGTTACTAGAAATACTGCTAAAACCAAGTGGTTGAAGATTAAGCTTTAAAATGACTTTCGAAAAAAAATATTACGACTTGAATAGTCCAATAGCTTTTACAGGCGCTCGAAATTTATTGACCGTAAACAAAAATGGCAAGACTTTGAATGACAAAGAAAAGCAAAAAATCTACGAATGGCTTTCCCAGCAAGACGCTTATACTCTTCACAAACCAGTTATAAGAAGATTCCCGAGATTACATTACAACGTGACAAACATCGATGATTTGTGGGAAGCAGATTTAATGCAAATGACAAGTATTAAAGAATTTAACGATGGTTTCAATTGTTTACTGATCGTTATCGACGCATTGTCAAAATACGTATGGGTTGAAAGTTTAAAAGAAAAAACAGCCCTAACTGTTAGTAACGCGTTTCAAAAAATCATCAAACGGTCTTTACCTCGCGTACCCAAATGTCTACAAACTGATAAAGGCAGCGAGTTTAAGGGAAAACAGTTTCAAAATGTTTAAAAAAAATACGATATCAAGTTTAGATTTGCACGCAATCCCGATATAAAATGTGGTATCGCTGAAAGAGTTATTCGAACGTTGAAGGCACGTATATGGAGATATTTTACGTATAAAAATACTAAACGTTACATAGACGTCGGGCAAAAAATTGTAAAAGGATACAACGAAAGTATACACAGTGGTACAAAAATGAGACCATGCGATGTTAATATTTTCAACGTGATAGCTGCTCGTAAAAATTTATTAAAACGCTCTCTGTCTCAAAGCGTTAATAAAAATGAGTCGAAGAAATCATTAGTATTGAGACCCAAGTTCAAACCCGGTCAGTATGTCCGAATCAGCAGAACGAAAAACACCTTCAAACCCGGTTACGAGAAGAATTTCAGCGAGGAAGTATTTATAGTTAAGCGTGTATCGAATCGTCAAGGACTGTACACCTATATTTTGAAGGATTTAAAAGACGAAGAAATTGATGGTTTCTTTTATACCGAAGAGCTTGTTTTAGTTGATGTAAAAATTATAAATCAGGAAAAAGAATTTAAAATTGAATATATTGTAGAGACTAAAGGAACAGGTTCTAAAAAACAACATCTCGTCAAGTGGGCCGGATATCCCAAAAAGTTTAACTCCTGAATCAAAGCAAGTGATATGATCGAAATATAAAAATGGAAAGTACTAATGATTTTTTTTTGGTTTTACCTAGTAATAGTAGTACGAAATATTATCCCCAGAATACTACAGCGTGTTTTACCACTCATTTATCTCGGGAAATAAAACTCTCGGGTGAGTGGCTTGTGGGTCTCGCTGAGATACATATACCGTGCACGATAAATCACATACAAGAATCCGAAGCTGTCTACTTTTTTGATACAAAGACTAGTAATACTGAAAGTGAACGTAGTTTTCCTTATGGTAAATACGATTCGCTTCAACAATTAGCTGATGAAATAAATCAAGCTGGCGATACGATTAAGCATCAACTTCTTCAACCCTCCAATCTACGAAAAGGTTATTGGTCTATAATACGAAAATGTAAACCAGAAAATTGCAATAGTATACATGTAACGAGATTCCATGAAAAAATACGACGAATTTTTGGTTTCGAATCCGAATTGGAGCGAAAAACAGAACGTATCCATGGTTTTCCGAAAAGAGATTCGATCGCCGTAAGACCCGCTGTACTTAGCCGCGCGATACCGGATCAATTATTTGTTTACACAGATATTTGCGCTCCTTACACTGTAGGTGATACCGAAGCGAGCTTATTGAGAATAGTACCGCTCGATGCAACAAAATATGATTTTGGCTCTAACGTTGTGCGAACTTTTGGATCTATTCATTACATACCCCTTCTTCAGAATCAATTTCAAAGTATAATTATCGATATAAGAGACATATACGGTAACTTTGTACCATTTGAAAGCGGCAGCTCGATCGTGAAACTTCATCTAGTGCGTAAAAGGCTATGAAAATGTCTCACTATTTGACTTATTACGATGCTCAAGTCGGAGGCGGTGGGTGGTCTAATGTAAAAAACGTGTACTCTGGTTCTCATTATCAGAAAGGAAGAGGAATAGGAAGTTGGCTCACTGGTCTTGGACGAAAAATAATACCCTACTTATCGCAAGGAATGAGAACCGTAGCTAGAGAAGCGCTTCGTACGGGTGTAGATATTCTCGACGACATTACTAATCACAATACAGATTTCAAGCAATCTATTAAAACGCGTGGCTACGAGTCTGGACAAAGATTAAAGAAAAAAGCAGCTAATAAGGTAATTAAAATAATGAACGGCCAAGGATATAAGGCGAAAATATCGCGGCGTAAGCGTCAGTCAAAAAAGAAGCACCCGACTGTTCGTAAGTCTGGATCCGTGCAAAAGAAAAAAAGAAAGGTTAGAAAATCAAAAGGAAAGAAGAAGAAGAGGAAGAAGACCGCTGCGAAGAAAAATTTTAGAGATATTTCCGATATTTTTGGTCCTAGATAAAAATGGCTTTTCTACACTCGCACTCAAACGAGTGCATGTCGGCCGAATTAGATATTTTTACTATTCCGCCCACTCAAACATCGATAGAAAGCAGTCAATTTATTCATTATAAACCAATCAGTCCTCTGAACGACGAGTCGGGGACCCCTCTGGAGTTTGTGGTACCTAGTTCGGGAGAATATTATATAGATTTACCTCATACTATGCTCCACTTAAAAGTAAAAATTGCACCAAACGTTTCGCCAGATGAAAATGTAAAAGTGGGTCCCGTCAACAATTTTATCCATTCGATGTTTAATCAAGTCGATGTTTATTTTAATAATAAGCTTGTGACCCCTTCCAGCAATCATTACGCATATCGTAGTTACTTGGAAACACTCTTAAACTATGGAAGCGTGGCAAAAGATTCACACCTGACTGCCGGTCTTTGGTACGACGACGAGGTTGGCAAATTAGAAGCCCTGCCGAATGCTGGACCTAATCAGAAAAATTTGGGTCATACAAAACGTCAAACCTTCAGCTTGAACGCTCAGACGTTCGATATCGTGGGTCATTTACACTGTGACATATTTAACCAAGATAAAATGCTGATTAACGGGGTGGAGACGCGCATTCGATTAGTAAGATCAAAAGATTCTTTTTGTCTCATGGATGCTAGCGACGATGGTATTTTCAAAGTTCAAATTAAAGAAGCCACACTCATCGTTCGACGCGCAAAAATATCACCAGGCGTATTACTAGCGCACGCTAACGGACTTGCAAAAACGACTGCAAAGTATCCTGTTTCGCGTGTAGAGGTTAAAACATTTATCATGCATCCTGGTATTATATCTGGTTCTCTCAATAATTGTTTTCTCGGTCAACTACCTAAGAGATTAATTATCGGTTTTGTAGACAACAGGGCATTCAATGGTTCGCGAACGTTGAACCCTTATAATTTTCAACATTTCAATATAAATTATTTGTGTATTTACATAGACGGTGTCCAATTACCGTCCAAGGCCCTTCAGCCGTGCTTTACGTCCGGTACTAATCAATCGTTTATCGATTGTTTTTAAACGTTGTACACCGACTTAGGAATTCACTATGCTAACGAAGGTATAAATATTAATCGAGATAACTATATACATGGAAATTTTTTGACTGCGTTCGACCTCACTCCCGACATGTCTGCACATATGGGGAACCACTGGAATGTTGTAAAAAGCGGGAACCTAAGAATAGAAATAAGGTTTGATCAAGCACTGGCGACTACCATAAATTGCGTTATATACGCCGAATATGAAAACTTAATCGAGATCGACGCTAACAGACAAATATCTCAGATTTTACCTCTTAAAAAGAGAGGGGAGAGTACAGTCATATGCTTTAATAACCTCATTTTGATTTTCGAATAGACAGTATTGTTCTTTGCAAGAGAACGAACACATCGTCGTTATGGATATCTTGATCGAAATTCAAGGTGCGTGCGACAAGCATAAGCGTTTTACACCAAAAGAAGTCGCAGTGGTTGCTTTACAAAAAAATATCGTTGGTCATTGGTTGATCAAAGCTCCGCACGCTTTTGAAAAATTATCCAATAGCCTGAAAAGTACGAACAACTACTGTACAACCGAAATTCACCGTATTGAATGGTACGAAGGTTCGGTTTCGACAAGTCAGTTATACAGTCATCTTCGTTCATTTGTAAAAAAGGTAAAAAATATATACACGCGTGGCAACGACAAAGCAGAGTTTCTAGAATCAATTATTTGTAGACGAGTTATAAGTATCGAAAATCACCGAAGACCAAGCTTTAAAGTGCTGAAGAGCTCGTTTCCCGATGTAGACACAGCGTGCACTCATCATAGTCAAAGCGACTCGTCGAATGATTTCAAAGATTGTGCCCTTTATAAAGCCCTCGTCTTAAAAAAATGGCTTGGATCTCTTTTGAACGAGGATTGGCCGATATCGGGTGGATTTGATATACCATCGTTGTATTATCAAATTGCTCTTTTTAAGTACGAAAAAATGATGCGAGAAAAAAAGTTAAACGAAAAAAACTGTGATTATGACGAAGTAGACGCGCTTGCTCGAGACTTTGACTCTCTTCGGATTATCAGCGACGATGATGAACCTCTTGCTTTTTCAACACCTATACAAAACAGCGCTGAAGATGTGCACTGATAGTTTATGTAAAATTATTAATAATAATAAAATAAGTAAAAATGAATACTCGAGAGCTAGCGGATGTGCTGAACGGTTTTTCTAAAAAAATCAAAACCATTGGTGTTTTCGCTGCTGATCAAATACCACATCGCTTACATTTACCTGCAGGATTGATTGTGAACACCCAAGAAGCCTACAGAAGCGGCGAGCATTGGACTTCTTTGTATGTGAATGAGAAAGCTCATGGTTTTTATTTCGATTCTTACGGTCGTAGACCCACTTCAAAATTTATGTACGACGCTATGAAAAAAAATAGCAAAACGAGGCAATATAGTAAAAAACAGCTGCAAAGTTTTGATTCTATTGTCTGCGGTAAATATTGTTTACAATTTATACATCATATGAGTAAGTTTAACAATATGTAATCATTTTTGAACCAATTTTCCAACGATACAAAAAGTAACGATAAAAAGACATTAAAATATTATAAAGCTTTAATAAAACGACGATCAACAAGACAAATAAATCGAATCAACGCTTATCCTAGCGTTGGTACATCTGGTGGCGGTGGCGGTGTCCACGGAGTGCAAATCTGTACATCAAGAATAAATTTTAATGTAACCGTTCTGTAACATGTGTTAAAAATTACTTGTACTCGAAAAAATAAAAACAAAAATAAAAATATAATTTATCTGTTATTATTTAAACCATCAGTCCGTACTACTCCAATTTTCCTGAAATTAAAAATTATCTCGTAAAAATTAAAAAGCACATTGCTGAGTTTTGTAAAATTTAACTTTCATGCATTATGAATCGAGAATCAGATACGTTATCTTTGTGCAAGTCCAGACAGGAACGATGACGTCACCATTTAAGAATTTTTCACAGCGCTAGCTACTGTCGAGAGATAAAGAGTTTGTTATCACGAAGCAAGTCCAGACACGTACGTTATCTTTTTTTTCTTATCTGACTTCCTGCCAACGGTTTTGAGATTATGTCACCTTGATGATGCAAACGAGGGGAAGGGGTATGATTCACTATTGGATGCCGATTTTTATTTTCGCTTCACGATTGGTCTAAACAATCACGTGACTGAATATTCCCTTACTTTTGAAGCTCTTACACGTCTGTCGTCAATTCGAACGAAGAGCCGAGAGAACCGTGCCTGTCAGTCACTGTAACGCTGCTCTACCGCAAACACTTGAGAATCATGGAGCTTCCAAATTCATTATTGTCTACGACGTACGCGATTAACAAGTCTAATTCCAAACGTGTGAAAGTGTGTTTGGAAAACGACAATGGTATTTATCATACAAAAGTGAAATTTTGCGGTAGTACATCGACTTACAAAGATGTTACTCTCGACATGTTGTCGTGGGATTTGTTTCTACAGCAAAAAGACATAATTCTTGGCTATTTGAGAGAGGATTTCGTGTACATAAACGATCCTAACTCTCCTACAACTATTCGTCTACCACGACATGACCTTGTGTTTACGGTGACCTACGGCAAAAATACAGTGTTACTAAACGAAAGAGCTGACGAGACAGAGGTGACCGATTCGAGCGTCGAGAACAAGAAAGCTGAAGAAGCTGTGAAAAAACCCAAGGTAGGGAAAAAAAGAACCTTGGAGGATCTTTTGAACGACCTGGAGGACGTCGGACCAAGTGAACCTAAAAAAATAAAAAACGATGCTCTTCCGGGTGTAGCTATGCACTTAAAAACGATCGAGGGATTAGTGGAAATGTTGGACTGTGTGTTATTAAAAATAAAAGTGTCAAGGTAGCAAGCGAAGATTGTAAATAGTGTGCAAACCCATGTGATAAATTATTTAATAAATCATTTCACAGGACAAGATCCAGAGAGTGTTAAAAAGTGCTTGTTAACGACTGTTACATTCAAAAAATATTACATTTTAATAAAATATGATGTCGAGGTTGACGTTAAAGAGAGCGCGACAAATGAGTTTAACGTTGATGAAATTGTGCTTGATATGATTCTTACAGAACTGTACGCTTTTGGTATGTTTAATATAGCAAAAAATGTTTATGAAAGAATGTTTCCGGTAAAAAAATAATTTCTCTCTGTAATTCATTTTGTATGATGGTGAGTGAATTATTCAAATAAATTGCCAAAAATAAAAAACTCATTTCATTAATTTATACCGTACCCTGTAATTTTTTTCAAAGTTATTATACATTTTTTTAAGCATTACTCAATTTTTCTAAATTTTTTATGTGTATATGAAAATATTTCACACATGATTTTTGTTTTTTTTTTTTTTTTTTTCAAATTAATAATTAATAAGCTTTTCGAATATTTTATTCAAAAATTTACATTTTTTTATTTCGTCTTTATTTGTTTTTAAATAATTATGAAAAATCTTAATTTTTTCTTTTACGAGCATTTATTCATTGCTTTTATTTTAAGAAAAACTTATTCATAAAATATAAATTAATGCAGCAAGAAAAAGTAAGTCATTGTTGATTTATCAACAGCACTGTAAAGTCGTTTTGTATCAGCAGAGGTAAAAGATGGGGCAAACGGAGGGTAAATCCAGGAACAGTTACAAAGACAACGATGCCAGGCATCCCTGGGAGAAGCAGCCGTTACTGTACGAGTATAAAAAAGAAGAGAAGGAGCAGAAAAAACAGTAAAAAGAACGAGAAAAACTTGAAAAAAAATAATACAACCTTTACAGAAAACCTGAAAAGGAAGGTTATAAGAAATTAAACTAATTTATTTAAAAAGAGAAAAAAGGCCCTTTTGAGGGCCAAAACAATTTCTCCAAGCGTAAGTACGGCGAAAAAAAAATACACCCGCGGCAGTTGAGCCTACAACCGCGTGGTTCTAAAAATAAAATCGGGCGGCGGCGGCGGCGGCGGCGGACGCGGGCGAGAACGAGCTTGACTCTCGCGGGTCTACGCGTAAAATCGCGGTGACTCTCTAGATCGCGCGGGTTTTTATTTTTTATGCAAAAATTACGTTTTTTCAGCTTTTGAATTTTGTTGAAAAAACAAAGCACTTTAAAGTCTATTTTTTTTTTTACAAATATTTAAAAAATTCCTGTAGATTCCTTGAAGTAAGACAAACAACTTTCCTATTTAACACAACAATGGTTATCGTACTCGTTTTCGAGAAAGAAATCAGTTTAGAATTTTTTTTTAACATGGACTCTTATGGAAAAAACCATTTAAACATTTGGCAAATCATCAAAATCCACAAGTTTACTACGAGTCAGGTGTCATTTTAAAGATAAAAATTTGAAGATTATTTTAAAATTATAAAAATTTGAGATTATTGGACTAATTTACAAGAAAAATAGAAAATTGTGGTACATAACCTTCAAAACATGCAATTTTTCATGGTATTATGGGTGAACTATGTTAAGAGACTAATAAATAAAAAAATTTTTAATTTTATTTTTTGATTTCTTCATTTTGAGTGACAAATCTTTATAATATTCATTCGTTCTCCGAATCTGAATCGGTGAAGTTTCCCTCCACCCACTTCTCGTAGATCTCGCGGTAGTCCTCTTTCAGCTCTTTTTTCAGGAGCTTGGTCTGCTTGGTGATCTCCAGAACCAGCTCCTTCAATTCCGCCAACTTTTTACGGGTGTCATCTGTAAAAATAAATAAATAAAAAATAATTAAATAAATGATTGTAATTTATATTAATAAATTATTTTTAATACACGGGTCCAAAAGAAGCCAGATTTTTTTCCCGAGCGCGCGCGCGTGTGTGAGCGGGACCGCAACAGCAGCAGCAGCAACAAGTGCCTATAGCTGTAGTAGGAGGTGGTAATGCTACCGCAGCAGCCTAGCTGTAGTAGACCCCGGTAACACCAAACTGCACGAGGCCTACTACAGCTAAGCCCCTAGCACTGATGCTCCGCCTACTACTGTTGCACCCCCCGCGTGCTACATGCATCGTCTACAATGGCGATGCATTCGCATAAAAATTGTTGTAAAATTAGGGAGACAGACCGTTATATAAATTAAAAAGAAAATAGTAAATTACCTGTTAGCGCGGTTAGTTCAAACGCCGCCATCTTCTTTTTTAACTCATCAAGCTCTGTCATAACCAGTAGATATGACACAGCCTCGTAAGGGGGTACGATTTTGTGGTAACCCGCTGTAAAAAATAAAAATTAATTAATTAAATTAAATTCAAATAAAACAACTTTGTATTGATCTCTCGAGCAAATGCTTTTTTTAAAAAGCTTATCAACAAAAAATTGAATTACAAACAAGAAGAGCACAAGTTAAAAAATTTTATAAACACACGAAAATATTGTTTTTAAAATAAAAAATAAAAATAAATTTCAACAAATTAAATTAAAATTTATTAATTTTTTTAATAAATATTTTATTTAAAAAAAACTTACGTTTTTGCTGCTGAGCCATTTTTGTCTTGTTGGTAGTAGCACTTTGACTGCTGTACTGAGCTGGCGAGCTCGAGCGCTCAGCTAAGGTTGTACACACACTAACGCATTGCTTTGTGCTCATTGCCCACACATGTAAAAAATACGTATTGAAAAATTCTAGTAGAGTTCAAAAATATTGGAAGTCTTTGTCTGTATTTTTTCCTTGCCACACGACCCCCCCCCCCCCCTTGCGAGAGATTTATTTATAATCAAAAAATAACGATCGAAAAATTACGACACTCTTCGAATATCGAACTGAACGATCTCAGTAAAATCTCTGTTCGTTTGGTAAACGCGTTCTAATTTTTGTTTTTTTGTTTTTGTTTTTTTTTTTTGTAGGTAAAATTAAATAATAACAATAACGAGTTTTTTCTTAAAAATGATAGTATAAATTTGTTATGAATTTAAAAAATAGCTTCCCGATATATAACAATGCGTAAATGGTTTAATTCAATAAAATTAATACTAATACATTGTTTTATTTTTTTATCATTATTTTATATTTTATCGTTGTTCTATATTTATTTTCGAATAAAAAAAATTGTATTAAAATTTCGGAAATAAAAGAAAAAATTTAACTCTGTACTCCGAGGGGCTGTTAAAATGAAATGATTACAAGACTAAAATATTTCATTTTTTATTTATTTATTTTTTAATTACATAAGACTCATTCGCTGTCGTAGCTACATATAAATTTACAATACCTGTCGTACATTTTTTTTCTTTTCAATATAAGTTTATTTTTTATCTCATAAAAGTATTCGCGAAGTCCCTGTACATTACTTCTTACTTCTTCTAATTCTTCAACTGTCTCCGGTACTCGTGCAAATCGGCGAGCGCGCGCTACCGTACCTGTTCGTTGAAATTCGTTTATAAAATTTTCCCACTTCTTTTTTGTTGTTCGCAATTCGTAGAAATGCGACACAATCTATGGAGGAGGCGGGTCACTATAATTATCACCTGTAGAGAGTGAATACGTTGACGGTGCAGCTGTAGCCTCCTCGACGGATAGCTCCTCGTCCGTTAAATAAAGCTCCGCGAAAGCTTCGAAGATACGCATACCCTCCTAAATTACCGCTTTCGATAGTAGGCCACGTGAATGGTAGGTTTTCAAAGAGACGAGCCGTCTCTGCCTCAACAGCGTCTATTTATGGGGAAAAATTTTTAAATTTATTTTTTAAATATAATTTAAAAATCGAGTTTTTCAAAATCTTACCTGATCCCTGACGGTTTGACATTTTTTTATTTTTTTCGAACAGTTAATTCACCTTTTGCACAAAGAACAAGACCGTAGTACTCCCTCCGCTGTTTGCACTCGTACATGCGTAACAGTAGCATCTCCCTCTTTTTTCTCTCAAAAAAACTATAAAAATATATGTTTGTGTGTGTGTGTGCGTGTGTGCGTGCAGATATAGCTTTTATCGCGAATATTACTCCTTTCTTCCATCTCGCGTTGATTTTTAGTGGATACATACGTCACGGTAACTTGACCCTCAAAAGGCACTCTTATGAAAAAATCTTAGGTATCCGCTTATCACACTCCCTCTCCAGAATTATTACTCCTCTTTTGTCTTAAGCGTCGATCACGCATCAGTAAGCTTCCGGTTTTATTGACAGCGTGTCGAATTTACTCCGACAAGTGAATCTTTACCGTTGTGCTTTTGTGTTAAAACTTGAAAAAATAAAAATGTGTATTTGGTGTGATTTGCGAGAAATCGCTCTAAAGCTGCTCGAGCAGGCCGGTCTAGTATCGCTATGCGATGCAGAATGGGAGAAAAAACTACAAAAACTCTCGTTGGAAGATTTCCAAATAGAGTTAAATAGACTTTTCGCTGCCTGTGGTGTGCAAAAAATTTCTGAATCATACAACTTTTTACAAGAGCAGGATTCACCTGTTGTGTTTAATATTTTACGTAAATACCTTGTCGTAAATGACTTTATCAATTTGGCTTCTTTACGAAAAATACAAAACCACATACGTAAGTTATATTTATTATACGCTCTATAAATTTTTTATTTCGTCTCCACTTTTTTATTAAAAATCATGATTTTTTGAGACGAAAGATACTGCACCGACACTGCAAAATGCTTGGTTTTTCTCGAAGAAGAAGCCGATGATGAAAACTTAAATAAACAACCGGAGGTTGCGCCTGAGGATGAAACGCCTCAAGAAAAAAATGAAAGTGACGAGCGTAGTAAGTTTATAATATTTAAGTCGTATAATAACCAAATCTCATATTTTAATTTTAATTGATAACTAATAAATTTTGTTCTTTTTAGGTAACGCCTCGCAGCCGCAGCAACAGCAGCAAGAAAAGTACGAGGAAAAGGATAAATCGGCAAACGTCGAACTTATTGAGGAGGAAAATTCATTACGATCAGCCCAGCAGTGGAGCGAAATCATGGAAGAGAAGGATAGGAAGAAAAATAAGCACAGTCGTTGTATGCTGGAAGAGGGGCAGCGCTGGAGCGACATCGATGATGAGGAGGAAGATGACTACATTACCGACTGTAGTGACGATGCATACGATACAGTTTATAAAAATCTAAAATTTTACGAGATTTTATTGCCCGACGGCTGTGAGTACATAAAAATTTTAAATAATTTTTAGTTGAAAAAAATTAATTTTTTTGATAGTTAATATGTATGTATTTTTTCAGCGATTAAAAATCTTCTGGTAGAATCTGAAGGATCGGTACCAATATCGCCTGCGAAAACACCACCATGTTCGCCTCCTCGCAAACGGTTAATTCGACGACCCGTTATTCACCCTGTTGACGAGGCTAAAGGCAGCATAGACGAGAATGTTTTCGAGCCAGCTAAGAAAAAAATAGGTAAGACAAATAATAAAAAAATTTAATTTTCTCATTATTCGTTATTTATTTATATATTTATTATTTTTTTCTTTTAATTTACAGCTTTGAGTACTCCGCACACTGCCGTACGCACCGCGTCCTCGTTGATCATAGTCGAGGACACACCAGAAAATAGTCCCATTAAGGGACCTCCTGGCTTGATCATTCCAGACTCGGGCGAGGAAGAGGACATCGAATGTAAAAACAAAAGTATGTAAATAAAAATTGTAATTTTGAAATAAATATAAATAGTTTTGTTAATAAATAAAGAATTTTATTTTTATTTAATTAAATCCTCCGTTTTTTGAGTGAATTTTTTGAGTATTTTTTTATATTAAATTTAAATTCGTTTAAATAAAAATAAATTTTTTACTTACCACCCGTGAAAGGACGAGAAGCGCCTGAAGAAGAGCAACCAGCCGCTCGCGACGAGGAAGTTCAACGTAACGAGGAGCCAATGATTTTGCAGCTGTGGAGGCCGTGAAATCTGGATGACACGAGTCCGCGTTCAACCAGTAGTAATGTTAATCAAGTAGAAGGAAGTGTTTCGTTAAATAATAGTAAAAAGTTTACTATAGTAGAAGAAAATTTTAATAACATACACCAGTATAGATTGAAAGCACGTAAATTTTTAATAAGAATCAACGAACCACCCTCGTCCGCTCAAGTAGATATAATTACATGGCTCAAGGCCGCTGTACACGAGATTCACGATCACCTGTTAAATATGAGCGAAAACACTAACGATAGGATAGGTGTGGCATGGTTATCGTTTCGTCCTATACACTCAGAAAAGAAGTTTGTTGCCGTTAACGCGTAGGCCTTTGAGCTGTAAAAAAATTAGGCCTTTACCACAAAGGCCTAAGTCTTTATCGTTGCTGCGCGCTCGATAATTTTCTGCTCACTGCATGCTGCAGGCAGCACGCTGCATCTCGATGCTATATCTTTTAAAAATTGTATACTTAAATCATTATTGTGAAAAATTAGTGTGGAAGAAAAATGGATGAAATTTTAAAAAAGTGGGGTCTGGAGGAATTGAAATTTCCTTTTGAAGGTAAGTTTATTTATTTTTATGATGTTTTTGTTAGAGTGTTAGATTATAGGTTATGTTTTTTTTTACTTCAATTTTGTTTCAATTGTAATTTTTGCATTGCTTCTATCCTTAATAACTTTCCTTTCCATCCTGCAGAGCATGCTATTACTGATATAGAAACTGTAGAGGATTTATTAAAAGATGAGAAAGAATTGAATAAAGTGGTGTCTAAATCAGGTTTGAAATTAAGGTTGAAGAGAAAATTCAATGATTATATAGTATGTTACTTTAATTATTTTAGGAAAAAGATAAATTTAAATTAATATTTATATTTAAAAACTTAAAACTATAAACTATATTTAATTACAGGCCAATTATAAGGAAAATCTTGAACCTTTATCAAATGATTCAGTAGAAACCGAGTTAGAAACATCAGTAACAATAAATCCACAAATAGTGAATGCTTCTTCTGAAATAATAAATTCACCGAATAAATTAGATGAAGATATTCAAAACTTTCAGATCAATGAAAAAAATAAAAGGATTTTAATAGAAGTAGTCCATATTGAAAGCAATGCATCAAAAAAAATTAAATCTTCCAAAGTTTGGGATTTTAATTTAAGGGAAGCTATTAATAATCATCCTCTAGGATATTGCATAGATAACTGTTATGAAGATAATAAATACTTAACAGATGAAATCAGAGTATTACTTATTGATATTATCTTAATTGAATGTTTTAAAAAATATGGTTTGTAAGTAATATTTGAATAAATTTTTTAATCAACCTACTTCATTATTGTAAATAAAAACACATTTTTTCAGTGATTTGAGTAACCAAGACCTAGAAAATCTGGCAGATAAAATCAATGTGGAGTATCCCAATGAGGATTCATTCTTATATTTTATACCTTCTGTCAAAAAAAAAAGATTCATCTGATGACAAGGGAAAAAAGTCAAAAGGAAAACTTCGGGATAAATATTGGAATACCAAAACTTTCAGAAATCGATATAGTAAATCAAATTTAAATGTTCCTACAGGTAATTTATTTATCTACTTTGATCATTTTGACATTTGATTTTTGTAATGACAGTCACTTTATAATGGTTATATTGAAAATTTTTTGTTAACTTAGTTATTGAGTGTGAAAAAATAAGTGATCCTGTAATAAGTAATGCCTTAATAAGTAAGGCTTGGTTAGCGACCAATACAGATCCAGTGAGTGTAAAAGAACACTGGAATTGTAGTTATATTATCCGACAAATTGATATCGAACACAGAGATTACTCAGATGGCACCAACCTTTTGAGTAGTTGGCCTATTTTAAAAAAATTATCTTCATGGCAGCTGGTAAGCAGCAAAAAATTATTAATAATAATTAAATAAATTTAATAAGTGAATTAAATGTAATTATTTTTCAGATTGAAGATGACTTTAACAAGAAATTTTCAAACAGCATAACTGATGTTGAACTGTTGTTGTACGACTGTTATGTTAGAGTCAAACACTTATTTAAAAAAAATGCTGCAACATCTCAGAGAAAGCTCTTTTATGATATCTTAAATAAAAATCTGAATGATTTAAATGCAGATCACAAACTTTATATGCAATTAGATATAATATCTTCTATATGGGCGCCAAAAAGCAGCTAAGTACATATAAAAGAAGCAAATGGCACAAGAAAATCTTTTTGGAGGCCAGACTGTTCAGAAGCAAGATGTGAAGTTTTTGTTCATATTACGGTAATAATAATGTATTTATAAAAATTTTTAAAGTATTGTATTTTTTTAGTATAAAATGTAATAAAATCAATTATACTTTGTAGACCTTGAATGATGTTGAAAAAGCAATTGAAGAGAAACAGCTACAAATTAGGCTACATAAACAACCTTTGTTATCATTTATACTTGGCGTTGGCAAAAGCTTAACTTCTCTTGAATCTTTTATTCTATATTTTGATTCAATCAAATATGAGTTTTCGAGTTTTCACAAGGCAATAGATGTATTAGTAAAAATATATTTGACGTTTGAGATTAGATACCCTTTTGAAAGTGTAAACATTTTTTTGTTTATACAGTGGTCTCTCTGCAAAATTTACAAACTTGACGATGAAAAAGTACCAACTATGAACACTGCTTTTAAAAGGGTTGGACTAATAAAGTCTGAAACTATAATGGAATAAACAAATTTTCTTAATTTTTGAAAAAAATAAGACTATTTAATGTAGAAAAATGTGTAAAAGATTTTGAAAATATTCATTTATTAATAAGTTAAAGACATTCATGACTGTGATAGTGATCTTTTATTTCTTAGAAATAAGTGTAAGATGTGCACTGAGTGATGTAATTATTTTAGATGTGAAGTTAGTGATATAATTATTAAAATGAATTCTCTAGACAGTTGTAAAAATATGGATACATCAGCTTCGTCTCAAGAAAAATTTAGTTTAGTACAAAATAGTATTACTAATAATGAAGCTGCATTTAATGAAAAAAAAGTATCGAAATGAAAACACTTGTTAAAAGTAATTTTGTTAAAGCAGAAGAAAGTCCAATGAAAGATGAGTATTTAAAATTCATTTCATCACTATATACTGACGTTACAATGACTAAAGATTCTATTCATAACACATTATGCAACTTAGAGAAGTTTTCAGATAAAATTTCTGATGAAATAAAGAACAAAATTTTTAAAATAACTCTACCAGAAATGCATGAGCAAATTAGAAATGCCTTCAAATCTAATTTTTTTGAAGATACTTAAACAGATTTTAAAAGACTAAAACAGTTTAAAGAAGCAAACACGTTTGTTGAGCCAAAGCCATTTAAAATAGGAACAACAAAAGGATATCAAAAAATTAATGGCGAAGTTAAATGGGCGGATAAAGAACATTTTGGTTACAGTGTTGACTTAAGTTCAGTGTTAAAGTTATTCCTAGAGTTACCTACTGTTTTCAAGGAGCTTCTTGATTATATGAGAAAAGAGACTTCTAAAGCTGATGGAAATACTTATTCGAGTGTTTATTCAGGTAAACGTTGGCAAGAAGTATCAAAAAATTTTAAAAATAAAATTGTTTTTCCAACTTTAGTTTACCATGATGATTTTGGGGTCCCCGATCCTCTTTCTCCCACTGCGGGTAAATATAAAATTGGTGGAACATATCCTTCACTTGCTGGTTTACCCCCAAAATATTCTGCTTCTACAGAAAATATTTTTTTAGCACAATTTATGCTTACTGAAGATCATAAAAAATTCAAAAATAAAAAATGTTTTAAAAATTTGATTGAACAACTTGAAAAATTGTTTATAAATGGGATTACAATAACAATAGATAAAAAGAAATTTGAAGTGTTTTTCATTGTTCTGGCTATTTTAGGGGACAACTTAGGTATTAACAACTTATAAGGCTTTAGTGAGAGCTTTATCAGTGAATATTACTGTAGATTTTGTAAAGTTTCAAAATATTTAGCTTACAGACTTTGTGTACAAAACCAGAACTTTTACGAAACTTTGAAAACTATGAAAGTGATTTGAAATCATCTTCTCACGGAGTAAAATCTGAATGCGTTTTCAACGCTTTAACTCACTTTCATAATGCAGAAGTATCCAGTTGTGACATTCAACACGACTGGTTCATTGGTATTCTTCGTCGAGTCTTTGCAAAAATGTTTCAAAATTTTATTGACAAACAGTATTTTACTAAAGAAGAATTGGATTATCGATTAGAAATATTTGAAAAAGATCAAGTTGATAGAGGAAACCCTGTAACATTTATAAATCCAAACCAACTTACCAATGGTCAAATTTTAATAACCAGCGCTGAAATGTCTTTTTTAGTTACATACTTAGGTATTATAATTGGTGACTTAATACCAACAGATGACTCAGTATGGGGCTAATACTCCATTGTATATGACATTATAACCTTGATAACATCATCAACAATAACAGAAACAGAAATAAAATACCTATCAAAGCTGATTGAAACTCATAATCAAATGTACATTAGTTTATTTAATGAAGAACTCAAACCTAAGTTTCACTTTGCCACTCATCATGCTCAATGCATCAGAGCAATGGGTCCATTAAAAAATATTTCTTGTGACAAGTTTGAAAGATTCCATAAGAAACCAAGAAGACATAGACAAAACATTAACAACAGAATGTGCATGGTTTTAAGTCTTGCTAATAAGGTGCAACTTCAACTGAGTGATAAATTTTTGAACAGACGTGGTGTTATTAATAAAATTGTATATGGTCCATCAGCTCCAATAAAAACACCTATTCGTGTTCAATTACCATCTGCTCCAGTTTTTGAAGTATCCTATTGCACAATTAACAAATTAAACTATAAACCTAATTTTGCTGTAGTGGTAAAAATGAGTGAAGATGGTATTCCTATTGTAGGTCTTATTACACGTTTAATTAAGCCACCTAGTTATGACCATGTATTGATTCTTTATAAAAATTGTTTTACAATGGGATTGGACAATCATGTAAAAGCTTACGAAATTTGTTTGCCTTCTCGTTACTCACCTGAAGAATTTCTTAAAGTAACTACAAACTGTTACTATAGACCTTTCAAAATCAAAAAAAGTGCTAAAAATGTTTATTATGTACCTATGCGTGATTTATCATAAAATAAACTTTATGCATATTATTTATAAATGTAATTTATTCTAAATAAATTTAAATAAAACAAAAGCAATACAAATTTTGGTATATTTTTTTAACAATCCCAGTACCCATATAATATTTAATAATTAGATAAATAATTTTATATTTAAAATTGCACTTTACTTTTTTTAAACAGTATTTATAAAATAAATTTTTACATTTACGTTTTTTATTGAAAGAATTGTTGTGCAATATTTATGTTTCATGTATAAACATTTTTGATATAAATGTAACATATGCAATGAACACAATTTTTTAATAAAAAATTATCATTTTTTCAAAGTAATAGATTTATTAAAAATAAATTAATATTTTATAATTTAGAAATATTCAAATATTTTAATGATATACCTTTCAATTTTTTTCTACTTTCGTGTATTAAACTTTTAAAATCAATTTATTTACATAAATAATTCAATTCATTATATATTCCTGCATTTCTTATCATTGAAAAGATAAATTTTAAATCTATAAGGTTCTGTGTTATCGTATTTGAATACTTTGTCGCCTTACTGCACATGCTAAACTCCTAGGCCTTTATGACAAAGGCGCAGCATTTGAGGCAAATACTTTTTTTGCGGTTAAGTAAAGGCCTTGCTTTTTCACTCATCAAAACCGGAGGCCTTTGCAGTAAAGGCCTGGGCGTTAACGGCAACAAACTTCTTTTCTGAGTGTAGCTAACTTTTTCGCGGACGATCTGTGGTCTTTGATCGGCGGTTCAACGCAAAGCAACGAAAATTTTTATATCGATGAAAGTTTTAGACTGGATGCTACTTATTTAAACGTTCCAAACGGTCGAGGCGCTTGCAAAAAAAAAAACAATTGACTATTGACGAAGTACGTAAAACGTTTATAGTGTTCATAAGTAATAAAGATGATCTTTGTCTCTCTCGTAGCCTTGTGGTGGGCGAATATCATATTCGTTATAAAAAAAGAGCACAAAGGAGCTAAAAAAAATTTATCAAAAGGTCAGAGACGGCAGAGGTCCATTATAAAAACAACTAGCTTTAAAATTGATGAAAAAAGCTAATTTAGCAGCTATACCTGCTGCAGGCTGTAGTTTCCAAGAGCTCAAAACGTTTCAAACTTTTTATACTCGGAAGAAAATACCCATAGTTATTTATGATAAGCATGGTTATGGTAATGGCGAACCACCCTTCTTCGACGGTAGAGTAAATTTTGACCATGCTGAAGTTTATGACACTATTTATTTATTATACAATGCCAATTTGTGCCATTATCATACTCTCTTGAATCCTACCGGTGCCTCGGCTAGCGTTTTTTCTGCTCGTACTGTAATAAAAAATACAAACACATAGATTTACATGTATGCAAAAAAGTATGCGCGTCCTGTTATTTTACACCCAAGTGCAACACCGAGCAACCGATGGTCTTGTGTAAGGACTGTAGAAGACAATTTTTTGGTAATGATTGTTTGGCTAATCATAAAAAAGAAAAATCCCACAAAAATAAAACTGTATGCGAAGTAATAACCAGGTGCGGCGGGTGCGATAAGTTATTGAACAAATGGAGAGACAGTAAACATAGGTGCGGTCATAAATACTGTCAAAGTTGTAAAATTGCCCACGATGTAAACGCTTTTTGTTATATGCAGCCTATTAACGATGAAAACAAAAAAAAATCAAAAGAAGCAGCAAAACCGGATCTCTATTTTATATACGACTTTGAGAGTACTCAAAACGAAGCGTATCAATTTCATCCCACCATGAAAATTCACGTACCTAATTTGTGCGTTGTACAACAAGTTTGTACTCATTGTATTGACGTCGACGATATCAGTCAATTTTGTCGCACATGCGGTATAAGAGAGTATGTTTTTAAAGAAAATCCTGTAAAAAGTTTAATACAACTAACTTGCAGAGAAATAACAGGCTTTGAACATATTATATGCATTGCACACAACGGTGGCGGTTACGACACGCAATTTGTGCTGAGAGAAATCGTAGATCAGTTCCCTAAAGTTACCCCCGATGTTATTTTAAGGGGACAAAAGATCGTGTTGATGCAGATCGGTCGAACAAAGTTTATAGATTCGTTAAATTATTTTCATATGAAATTATCGTCTTTACCCACCACGTTTAATTTTCAAGCAAGCAAAGGTTATTTTCCTCATCTTTTGAATGAACCGGATAAACAAGATTACATCGGGGAGATGCCTGACTCTTAATATTACTCGCCCGATACCATGTCCAAAAAAGACAGAGATGATTTTTATAAGTGGTACAACGAAATTAAAGCTGCAAAATATATTTTCAATTTTCAAAACGAAATTGTTAAATATTGTAAAATGGACGTGGAAATTTTAAGACGTGCTTGTCTGATTTTTAGAAAAATTTTCCTAGAAGTTGGTAAAACAGATCCTTTTGTCAACGCTACAACTATAGTGTCAGCTTGTTCGTATGTTTTTAGAAAAAATTTTTTAAAACCAAAAACAATTGGTCTGGTGTCACACAAAGGTTACAGACGTACTGACAATCAATCGCAAGTCGCTATTGAATGGCTATTGCAATGCGAGAGAGAAGTAGGATGCGAAATCATTCACGCAGGAAGAACTCGCGAATACCGTTTAATAGAGGGGTACAAAGTAGACGGTTACATACTTCCAGAGATGCTACCTGGTACGTCGACTGCATCCATTCCTAGAAAGGGATTTCATGGCTGTTATTACCATGGCTGTCCAGATTGTTTTAAACACAACCGAGATAAACCCACAAGAAACGGTGGGGGTACACCAAACGAGCTGTACGAAAATACTGTAAAAAAAATCAAAAATATAAAAGCACTTGGCTACATTGTCATAGAAACGTGGGAGTGTAAGTTTACCGCTAGAAGAGACGCCGATCCTGAAATACTTAACTATGTCAAAAAGCATCCGCTCTTGAGTAAAATAGTCATCGATTTAAGAGACGCTTTCTTTGGTGGAAGAACAGAAAATTTCGTTTCCTTTCACGAAGTAAAAGACGACGAAAAAATTAAATACATTTACGTGACAAGCCTTTATCCAGCTGTATGCAAGATGTCGAAGTTCATTTTGGGTCATCCTAAGATCTACGTGGGATCGGAATGCAGTATGCTCACAAAAGGGGATAATAACAATCTTTCATGTATTGAAGGTTTAGTAAAGTGTACAGTTTTACCCCCAAAACAATTGTATCTTCCGGTTTTACCCGTAAAAATGCACGGTCGCTTACTCTTTGCGTTATGTAAAACTTGTTGCGAACAATCCCGCAAGGGTTACTGCGATCACAATAAAAAAGATCGTGCATTTTCAGGAACCTGGGTCACGGATGAGCTTCGTAAGGCTATTGAAGTAGGGTACGAGATAACAGAGATTTTTGTTATTTGGCATTATTAAACAACGCAGTATAATCCAGAAACTAAAAAAGGAGGTTTATTTGCCGAGTATATAAATACTTTTTTAAAACTTAAGCAACAAACCGGCGGCTGGCCCGATTGGTGTACCAACGACGAAATGAAAAGTAAATATCGCGCCGATTATGAGCGAGGAGAGGGTATAATATTAGACAAAGATAAGATTGAAAAAAACCCTGGACTCCACTCTGTCAGTAAAATGGCGCTAAACACATTATGGGGCAAATTTGGTGAGAAAAGCTCTCATAAAAGTACGACAGTCGTTCGAACACGAGAGCAGCTTTTAGATTTAATCACCGATGACAAGAAAGAAGTTACCGCTATATTGCCAGCGAACGAAATAGTATTGTATGTCACATGGCAATATCGAAATGAAGCCATTATAGCTCCCTCCAAAACTAATGTAGTTATCGCTGCTTTTGTAACCGCTGCGGCGCGATTACGACTTTACGCTTACATGGAAAAAGCTGCAGCAGCGCACTTTGTACGTAGACATGGATTCCTGCATCTTTCTCGAGCACGATACGATCACGAGGAGTATAAGCCGCCTTTAGGGTCTCTGGTAGGCGAAATGACTGACGAATTAGAATGTTACGGTAAAAATTCGTACATAAAAACTTTCATATCAGGTGGCCCTAAATTTTACTGTTACCGCGTAGTATCGGGGACGACTAACGAGTTATCCGAATGTTGTAAAGTCAAAGGGATAACTCTAAACTATATTAACTCGCAGAAAATAAATTTTGAAAGCATTAAAGCGCTAGTAGAAAATAAATTTAAGTCTTCGGAAACAGATAGTAACATACAACTTAATTTTAGAGCCATTCGACGGCTGCCGAAACATATAGTTGTTACGCGCGACGAGACCAAAACATGCTCTGTAGTTCTAGAAAAAAGATTGTTTTTTCTCAATCCGAGTCTGTACCTTTTGGCTATGTTGCCTAACATTTGTAATTATTCAATAGTCAAATAAAAGAACTCAAAAAACTTGTAATTATTTTAATTCTTAAACCCACTTCCCCAAAAATATATTACAATATAAAATTTGCACATCTGCGGCGTCTTTTTATCTCTTGTTTACATCAACAAGTCGTTAAGATACCATTATATCTGTTGTTTACATCAACAAACCATTAACACAAGAGATAAGGAGTCGCTAGCCACTGATGTAACCAGACACCTTGTTTATATCAACAAACCATTAACATAAGAGATGAGAATTTGTGCACCGGTGATGTAACCAGACACCTTGTTTATGTAAACAAACCATTGAGATAACAAATAAGGAATTGTGCGCTGGGTGATGACTCATCGGTCACTTTGTTTATGTAAACAAACCATTAAGATAAGAGATAAGGAATTTTGCACCGGGATGATGACTCATTGTTGTGTCTCGTAACCCGACACCTTGTTTATGTAAACAAACCATTAAGATAAGAGATAAGGAATTGTGCACCGGCGATGACTCATTGTTGTGTCTCGCACAAATCGCCCGTATACTACTCATGATAATTAAAATGTAAAACGTACGTATATTTAAAAATAAAAATTTTTATTGATCCAAAAGCTACAATTCTTTTTATTTTAACAAATCATTTTTATGTATCCAAGTTTTCTCATTAATACCATACCATTTTACATAAACCATATCATTTTTTGTTTTGAGAACTTTTTCAATCAAATAAATATCAGGACAATTGGTTTTCATCATTTCTACCTCGTAAAAACAGCCAACGATAGGTTGATCACTGGCGTCTTTCAACTTGTAGGTTGGAGGATACGTTTTATTTATATCAGTTACGGTATATATTTCATTACTCCAGTTGGGAACGAATCCTTTTTCGAAAATTTTTTTTACTTTGCTGATTCTAACTTTATCGTTGATTTTAAACTTTGGTCTTTTTTTAACTTTTATTTTATTCAATCTTTTCAAAATTAAAGGTACATTTTTAGTGTTAACTTCTTTTGGTTTCATACCTATAGTACGATGCTTGCGATTATTATAAGAATCTATTAAATCCTGTAGAATATCTAAATATTTGTAATTACCATTGAGACTGAAACGACACCACATCTCGCTTTTGAGCGTGTGATGCTTTCAGACCCGTGTAGGTGGAGTACATATTTATTTTATACTTATTCATAAGATCTTGAAAATGTTTATTGTAAAATTCTATTCCCATGTCAACGTGAATATCACGCAACGGAGAATTAATTTCTTTCAACACCGATTCCATAGCGTTTGACACGTCCAAACCACTTTTGGTTTTAATCGCGCGCGCCCACGCCATTTTTGAAAACGAATCGATTACTGTAACGCATCCCTTTATTTTCTCTAGAATATGGTTGCATCTCTATCAAATCGGCTTGAAGCGTGTCCAAAGGACGTACCTTTTTAACTTTTCTACGAAGAAAGTTTCTGCATGCCGGGCGATGGATTTCATTCACGACTCTTTCCATTTTCTAAAATTTGCTTGATTTCCGTTTTAAATGTAACCAACCAATCGGATATTTCTTTTTTTAACTGAAGATGATCTTCTTTTATGGATTGTTGAAGCTTATTTAAATTAACTGCGTCACCCGCGTTAGCAGGCTCGGCCAAGTTACAAATTCTTTTATTTACAACGTCGTAATTTCCGTCTCAAGTAAGCTTGAATCCGTTGCCAGGAGGACCTTGTCTGCTTGCTATTTTTTCAATTTTTCTTCCGAATACGTCGGTAGGCATTGCGATAATGACGAAAAATTCTTGCGTGTTCAGTATATATTCCCACCCTCCCTGAGCTCTTCTAGAATCGAATGCACTTCATTGGTATGACTCAAATTACCTGCAGCTTGCTCGGCCATTAATAATCGTAGTCTATCGACGAGCTCATTTGCATCATCCCAAAAAACGTACTGAAATTTATTATCGCGTTTGGCAACTTTAAATCTAGGTTTTATAGCTCCTCCTCTTTTCACTGGAGTCGACGATTTTCGATTCAACATTACAGTTTTATATTTTTTAAAAGGTACTCCTGATTTTATAGGACACGCTTGAAAGAGATCCGCAATTATATTTCTATATTTATTTCTAGCTGCATGCTTTTTTAACTCGCCTCCTGGTTCGTTTTCTTTTTTTATGCACGCTAGTTTGCTCGAGAATTTGTTCATAGTAAGTAGTATCGGAAATGTCATAATTTTTCGGGTTTTTATAAACAATGAGTTCGAAAAGACCTTGACTTCTGGGATAAGTTTTGTTATTAACAATTATATTATCTTTTTCAAATTTCACAATCGCATTTCCAAATTGATATCCATTTTTCGTTCTTTTCTTCAAGCCATATAAATTATCTTGCTCGGCAGCTTTGATTTGTATTACTTCCCCAGCGCTATTCGTATTTTCAAGGTGATTAAATAAGTTGATCGAGTCGCGATCTTCATTTTCATCAATAATTGATTTTTCAATTACCGATGAATCTACTGTTGAAAAATTTTGATCTGATACTGAGCTTCGATCAAAGTCTTCATCATCTAATTTTATACGTTTTTTGTTTTCAACTAATTCATAGAGCAGATCGGTAATGGGTTTAAGCGTTTCCTGTAAAACACGATCGGTGTTATCCTTTTGAAATTTAATCAAGTCGTACTTTCGTTTAACTGCTTCGCGAGCTTTTACAAGCTCTTTGAGAATATTTTTCTCGCGAATAAAGTCAGCCATGCTATCGCTATGACGTCTCGCTGCAGACTGATGAATTTCAAGTTACGTTATATTTATTATAAAACAATCAAATCCTTTTCTCTAACGTCCTTTATTAATATCTTTTTCTTTGTTTATGACTAAAAACCAATGTTTATCGCTCCAACACTTTGAACTTATTTCTTTAAATTTTTCAAATTTCATATCGCTGTTGACGTGATCGTCGTAAATGTGCTTCAAGTTCATTTCATCTTGACGAAATAAAATTAAAAAGTTTACGTTATCTCTCACGAGATGCTTTGGAACAGCGGCGTAAGATTGACAAAGATAAAAGCAGTCTACGTTTTTGTGACGTCTCATGCAAAAGAAAGCTTTCACGTTAGCTTGCGAACAGCTAGAAATATCATCGAAAATGAACACCGAGTTTGGTAAAGCTTCGGATGGTGCAATGACTTGTTCGCTATCCGAGAACGGAAAATATTGAAGACCTTCGATAGGTTCCAAAAGCTTTTTTAAAAATTGATACTTTGGTTGGTTCAATGATTTTGAAAATACGTATACGTTTTCAAATTTTAATCCATTGGGATGTACCAGCAGCGTTAGCATGCTGTTCGTTTTTCCATATCCCGACGGACCAGAAATCACCGCTCTAATGCTGCTCGGAATTAAATCACCGTGACGATTTCCTTTTTTTTCCTTCTCTGCGAGGACGTCAAAATTTCCCACTGGTAATTTTACGTTATTTTGAATAAATTCTACTTTGATCGCGCGAGATTGTAAATGAGAATGACTAAGATGGTATAAATACTTTGTTTTTATAGATTATAGTAGTCGTAAATCGACTTTCGTAAAGGAATGATCTTATACGGTAAAAAGAAAAAGAAGCGAGGTTACGGGTTGATAAATAAAATTATTAACAAACTTCCCTTCGAGCTTCACTTACCTGGATATAATTACTACGGACCCGGCACAAAATTAGCCGCTAGACTAGCTCGCGATGATCAACCGATTAACCAACTCGATTCTGCGTGTAAAGAGCACGACATCGCTTACTCGAAAAAAAAGAAAGTATCGCTGCCAGAAACGCAGCAGACAGAGTTTTAGTTGATAAAGCTTGGGGAGGAGTCATTTCCAACGACGCGTCATTAGGAGAAAAAGCGTCCGCTTACGCGGTTACCAATATCATGAAAGCAAAGGCAAAATTGGGTATGGGTTTGAAAAAATCCAGAAAGAAATCTAAAAAGAAGTGTAAAAAAAGATGTAAACAACGTTGGGTGCAACAAATTTTATATCGGCGATCAAGTGATTGAATTTTTAATCGGTTGTTACGAAATTAATAACATAGAAAAACATATTCAAATAACGAAACTACGTTACACTGAGAAATCAAGCGCACTGCAGAAATTGATTTCCGACCGCGAGATTCAATCGCTAGAATATTAGGATTTAGTCATCATCTGCTTTCCACAAATAATCATCACATTTCCGACACACACGTAAATATAATTACAATAAATTCAATAAGAGTTGAGTGCAACATCACGAGTGGTGCGTACGTTAATAACAAAAAAGTTCACACAATTCACGAATTTCATCCAGAGGCCGATCCTGGTTTTAAAATAATCGAAATTCCTTCCCAAGTAATTTACTTACCTATAACAGTACCCTGTATTGATTTCATTCAGTTGCGCGTGGTCAATCAAGACGGTGAGTTAGTTAATTTTCTCGAAGAAAATATAACGATTCGACTGCATATAAAAGCTTCATAATGGGTATATTCTTTCACGGTGGAGGATTTCAAACCAAAACATATAAAAATAACACATAATGCACTTCTTCGATCAGTCGCCAACGAACTCTCAAAGTGTTAACACGAGCGAATATCCAGTTTCTCAAAAGTCTAGGCTTAAAAGTAGTTCCTGGTGGAAAGTAACTTGCATATTCTTTTGCTATTTAAAAAAAAATGGAAGACATTCCAAGCATTCAAAATCCTGTAGCTTTTGATGAAAGTATCTCTCATTACGAGATACACGCTCACCAACCGTATACAGCAGCAAATTATGGCAACAGTGATGAAATTCGTATCGCTATACAACATCAAGATCTGTGCCTTTTACCATCGTGAAGCATTTTTCATATTTGCGAACAACTCACCGATACCGCTACGAAAAAAGCACCAAAAAAAACATTTTTTGTTAATAACAGTATTTGTCATTTATTCGACGATGTTCGATTAGATTTAAATGGAATTGAAATAGATCGGTGTCAAAACGTGGGTTTTACTACGTTGATGAAAAATTGGTTATCTTTTAATCCTAATCAAAGTTTGATTGCTGAAAATTCAGGATGGTATGGTCTTTCGGAAGATAAGAAAAAAAAGATACTCAACGAGGATGGATACTTTGACGTGTTCATTTCTCTCAGTTATATATTAGGTTTTGCAGAAGATTATCGTAAGATTGTAGTTAACGTGAAGCTCGAGTTAATCATCACTCGATCGAGAATATGGCCGTGTAAACCATAATTGGTTTGGGTACGCCTAAATAAAAAAAAAAAAAAATTATAATAAAAAATAAAACTCGATCGAGAAATGACTTGAATGCTATAATACAAACAAAAGCAGGTAACGAAGCATTTGAAGTTGTTGATATTAATATCGCGAAGATCGAGTGGCTGATGCCTTACGTTTTAATATCAGATTCACACAGAATAAGTTTGCTTAAATTTCTTGGTAAAGATCGCGCAATAACAATGAGTTTTAGATCCAAAGAATTTTTCGAGTATCCATTGCTACCCACAACAACCAAACACGTATGGAGTGTAAAAACATCAAATCAATTAGAAAAAACCTCGTTTTGTCATCTTAGGTTTACAGACCAACAAAAAATCAGTAAATAGTGAAAACTATAGTCTTTTCGATCACTGTAATTTAAGTAACGTAAAACTTTTTTTAAACTCTCAATACTATCCTTACAATAATTTAAATCTCAATATCAATCAGAATGAGTACGCGATACTTCACGATATGTACGCCAACTTTCAAATCTCGTATTATGGAAAAGATGCCGAACCAACATTAACTAAAACAGACTTTATCGAAAAAATTCCTCTCATCGTGATCGATTGTTCCAAACAAAACGAGTCTTTGAAAAGTGCACCGATCGATGTACGAATAGAACTCGACTCGAGAGAAAATTTTCCTGCACAGACTGCTGCTTACTGTCTAATTTAACACGATCGAATCGTATAATACAATTCGGTTAGCGGGGATGTAAAAAAATTAGTATAAAAGAAAGGCACAAGTTTTTTCATCACGCATTAATCGTCAAGATGCACTACGTGGTGGACATGGCTTGCTTCGTGCAGCCTGGAAGTACCATAAAAGAAGGATGTCATATTTGGAGAGAACACGACTACATCATCAAAGAGTTTTCATTCGTACCACTCGATGAAGATGCAGACCCCATAGTACTTTTTTTCAATGCACCCTACTCGTGGAATCATCCAACAAAAAATTATAAAAATATTAATTCCGACTTGCAGCGTCACTATCACGGATTAGATTGGAACACCGGTTCTCTGTTCTCTCATCAAATGTACTTGTTTACACAGGATTGTAGAAGTCTGAAGAATTTGTTTATGAGATAGCAAGTGTCGAATTAACGTGGTTATGGGTTGATAACTGAAGGTGTAGAAGTCTCATGAATCTTGTTATTGGGTTGCAAGAATCTTATGAATCTAGTTATGGAGTTTTTTGCTTGAGATGAAAAAACCTAATTAATTCAATTATTGATTTGTAAGAGTCTGACGTATTAAATTAATAGACAGTGAAAGTTCAGTGGATTTAAATATGGAATTGTAGAAACCAATCTAATTTCGTTATAGGGTTATAGGAGTTAAACGATTTTGGCTCGGAAATTTAGTTCCGGTGTTGTAGAAGTCCAATGAATTTTTAATGGGGTTGCAGTAGCCAACTAATCTAGTTATGGAGTTGACAACTTGAAGTGAAGAAATCTAATAAAATTTGTTATGGGGGTGTAGAAGTCGAATAAAGTCGCGTATATTTTAATATTTCGGCCTGATGAGGACGTCTTAGCCACGTCGAAACTGTAGCGATTATTACATAATTGACAGTAAGTTTTGGTTCCTCTGAATCGACAATCACTATCAAGTTTTATTATTAAGCCTAAAAGTAACTCTTACGTTACATGTACTGTAAGAAAATTTATATTTTTCAAGTTATTTAGCCTATCCGATACTCAATAGCCACCCTGTATAAGATATGTATAAAGGCGCCAAAAAGTGTGCTAGCGACACTTGAAGTTGAAATATTAACTAAACTAAAATTTTTTTGTTGTAGAGTATCTCAAATGTAATGAAAGACGCCACCTATTTATCGCGTTGGGGTCTAAATCTGCTGATCCGTAAAACAAATTCAAAGCCATTGGTGCACATGACCTCTAAAGAGTTTATGTTTGGATACGAATCAGCACTCGTCACGCTTGGTAACAATGTTATGCCGAATTGGATTAAATTTGATAGATTAGGATTAATAGACAGGGTAAGTTTACTTTCATTTTGTTTTAATATTATGTATTAATTTCAGAATTTAGCTCAAAAGTTAAGTTTTCATTTACATAATTATGTTTAGGGTCATTCTAGGCTAAAGTGAACCTCAGCGAAAAACATTTTTTCATAGATATCATAAACATGCTCCTAACTAAATGCTCATGAAATTTTTTTAAGAATGCACTTGAATGCAAAGGACTCATGATTGATTTCATCTCAAATTTTCTAAAATTTGTAGTTTGGGTTTTAGATTTGTTTCAAAATAAGATATGTTTATACTTATATTGTCTACATAAAAGTAAAAAAAAGTCTACATTATAGTTTTTCCACAAAATTTTTATTTCGAGTCACGCGATAACAAAGTTTTGAAATAAAATGGTAAATTTCTATAAAAATAGAATTATTTTTTCAAACCGCCGCCATTTTGTAAAAAATTATTACTATTTTAGCTAATTTATGAATTTGATAGTAAATTTTTGGCTCTTTAAAACCCCGTTTTAATTTTTGAAAATTTTGAAAATTAACAAGTGTTATAGTCCTTGAATTAACACAAGCAGACTCAGGATTACAATCCACGATGCTTGTTGTCGTATAAGTTCTAGCTTATAAGCTAACTGAAGCCATTGGCTACCAGCCGATAATCTTCCTACAAAAGGAAAAATCCCGATCACGTAAATAAATCCCTAAACGATTTATTCATCCGACAGGAGCACAGCTGCTCATCTATGTCTATAGTGGTCGCAGGCTACAGGATCGAGCGCGGGGAAACACCGGTTATAAAAGACACAAAATGTATTAAGTTTTGTCTTAATAAATTTAATAACAAAGAATCTTAAAACTAATACAAAATGTCTACCTAAATTAAATGTTGTCGTTACAGAATAAATATTATGATCAAGAACAAAACAAGTTAATACAATCCGGAATGTAAACAAGCCGTGCGGCTCCGAACCAGCTAACGATTTTTTCGATCTCGATGACGCGCGCGCATGCAAACACTTAACAAGCAAACGAAAAAGCGCGCGACAACAAAGAAAAACTTATGAATGAAAGAGTATGAATCTTAACTGACAATCCGCTTGTCAACAATCACTCTTATACTCGTATCCTCCGTAATACACTCTACTTACTTATTAATGAGGTGCATCTCCGTAATTATTCGTCGCTTGACTGTACGTAACCATCAGGCTCTAATCTGCAGCCGGTGTATCCTAAAATGGCCGCTCGCCCGTGATATCAGCAAGTTGAGTTGTGCCGCACGTAAATAACACGATGCAGGTGGTGACAATCACCAGGGTTTAAACCGATTATCACGATACACTCCTCAGCACACTCACACACTTTCTGAATATCGATAATCACAGAAAAACTAATAAATTCACGGAGTTAATTACGATGCGCGTGTATACAGTAGCTCGTTGAAATCAAGAGTGTCCTTTCTCCCTCTCTCCTCTCCCGCCATTCCTTGTCCTGTAGGGTTTTGTGTTGGTCCAGGTAGCTGGAATAGCAGCCCTACTCTCCTTGGAAGGTTGCAGGACGAGGGTACAATAAGATCGAGGTTGTTATAATGAATGAAATATCTTTATTAGTCTAACTTTTACATGGCTAGTCGCAGAAGCTGTATACTAGCCGAAGGCTTGGTTGACACTGAGCGTCGGTCCGCTTGGCTCATCGGAGCGCGCCGCGTAACCGCACGCTCTCTCACACACTTACACATTCGCTCTCTCTCTCGCTCTACCGTGGGCTCGCAGCGCGGAGCCCACAGTCCCCTCGCTAGTGCTGCGTTCTAACGATCGCGTGCTGATAACGCGTGATTTTGATTTGACCGTTACACAAGATGGCAGCCTTTTTTCGAAACACAAACAACTTGATTTTCTCAAAAACAAATTTTTTTTTTTGTACAAAATTTTTTTTGTAGATTGAAGAACTTATAAAAAATGTTTTCCGTAAGGTCTGGTTTCCGCTTAAAGTTTGTGGCAGTTGCAGGAATTTTTATGTTTTTTCTTCCTAGTAACTTCGGGATTTCGATGCCATTTTGTCATCGTGGCTCTATATAAAGCTTCATATACAATTTTTTGTTACGTTATTTGATAGCTGAGGTCAAAACCAACGATACATAATTTCATTAAAAAATGTTGAATAGAACTTAAGTTACAAGCATTTAAAAAACATTTTTTATACTTTTAAACATCAACCAGTGGCTAGTCAAATCGAAAAAATGTACAGGCGCGTTGTGACGAGTTCGGATTATTTGAGAATTCAGAAAATTGTACTTAAATACTTGTAACTTTAGTTCTAAAAAATATTTTCATATAAAATTGTATATCGTTGAAAAGGTTTTGACTTTAACCATCAAGTTACGTGACAAAAAATTGTGTATACAGCCTCCTACGATGACAAAATGGTGTCGATATCCCAAAGTTACTAGGAGCAGAAGAAAAAAAAATCCTGCAACTGCCACAAACTTTTAGTGGAAATCAAACCTTATGAAAAAATTGTTTATAAGTTCCTCAATCTACAAATTTTTGTGCAAAAAAAATTGATTTTTTTGAGAAAACCAAGTTTTTTTGTTTTTAAAAATGATAACCATTTTGTAAATTTTCAAAATTTCTCAAAAATTCAAATGGGATTTTAAATAGTAACAAAGAAGTGGATGCAAAACGGCCGAAATCAAATCCTAACCAAATTGGCTGAAACTCTGAATTAAGATGTATTTTAGGGCACTCTTTATCAACCCATAGATACTTTTTCAATAAATGCACTTACCGCTAATGCGCAGTGACGTTTATTTCCCATGTAAATAGCTTCAGGAGACAACTTTTTCGTTGATTTCTTGGAAACCACTGGATAGAACCAAATATTATATTTATTTAAAAAAAATTAACACTATTTTATAGATCCATTACCCAGAGAAACAGTACTTTAAATAAGTTATTTTAGCATACACAAAAAATGTAGTACTATTTTTCAGTTATATTATAATAAGAAATAGAACTTCAAGAGCTTATTTAACTAAATCATAACACTTAATATCTATTAGTTGTTAAATAATTAGTTTGTGATACGTGTGTATGTGTGTATGAAATTAAGTCGTTTTGACTACAAAATCAATTAATTCGATTCGTTTGATTGTGGGACAATTTTCCGGCAGATCATTTTTCCGACTGATCAGGTTTCTGGTTTCGAAATTCCAACAATGTTTCCGCTTTAATTTTTGAAATGGTAACCTCCTTGATTCCCGTAGCAACCGGAACATTGTATTCAACAGCTCATTCTCGCGGTCGAACTCAATATTTCTAAATTCGAAATTCCCTATTCTACTCTTCTTTAGTAATTAAAATTGTTGCGTACTATTTTTTTTTAAATGAATCAAAAAATTAAAGTTACACGGGTTTTTCGTCTACTGCAGAGTAGTCGATGATATTGCTCCAGTTATCGAGTACTTCGGAGAGTACTACGTTATCAGACGGCTTGGCAGAAAAAGAAGAAAAAAGGTGCCTCCTCGCTACGAGCCAGCGTTGTGGAATCAATTTGATGCTGCGTTTGTAGGTGATCACAAGACAAATAACTTGAGTGAAGGTTGGCATAATCGCTACAATCTTCTTGTCGGAAAGGCTCACTCCAGCTTATACTCTGCTTTAGCGGAATTCCGAAGGAGCAAGCAAGTACCAAAAGTATGATTGCTGAACTCAGCGTCGGAAAAAGGGTAAAAACGGAATAAATTTTCAAAAAATTTTAACAGTCATTAAAATTGTAATCCTAGGTAACAGCAGCATCAAAAAAAAATGACTGGAGACTCAAATACGGCTCTGACACGTTGTAGAAAGATACTATGAGTACGCTGAAGAAAAACTGAGCTCGGATATTTTTCCAACCTTGCTCAAAACATATATCTGTGATAAACATTTACAGTATTCATAATGAGTAGGCTGGTGTTTGGTCTTAACGAACAGCACATTTGTTTAATTTTACAAATACCAACGTTTCGTTGCCATTATCAAGACAACATTTTCAAGGCTAAAAAAAGTGGCTAATGAACAGATGAGAAATTTTAACAATGATTAATAAGTAAACCTTTGCAGTATAAGTTTCTCTCCCTCTCTCTCTCTCTTTTTTTTTTGTAAAAAATATGTGTTAAATTCTATGGACAAAAATAAAATGTAGAGTTTTTGAAATATGATTCAACCTTTTTTTTTGGAAAATCGGCCGGAATCAATGAAGCCGGGAAAATGTCCACCGGAAAATTGTCCGGATACCCTTTGGATTAAGTTTTTCAATTTTCAAATTGTTCTAAATTTGGCTTCTTAATTTTTACTCTTAGATGGCGCCACTCCACTTTTAGGCTTTATAAAAATCAGTTGATTTAATTCCTCGAAAATATAGTAAAGAATAATTATAGTAAAGAATATATGTAGTAAAGAATAATTAATTAGTTCATTTTTACTAACAATTTAAAATTTCATCAAATTGCAAAGTTTTTTATCGCCTATAGTTACGAAAAACGAATCGATTAATTGATTTTGTAGTCAAAACGACTTAATTTCATGCACACAATCACACACTTACACACATACATATCACAAGATAATTATTTAATGATCGGTAGATGTTGAGTGTTATGAGTTAGTTAAATAAGTTTTTCAAATTCTATCTCTTATTCAAATTGTCACAGTGACCGAATTAATTTAAACAACCAGGATCACGTTCGACATGAACGTGAAAACTCTCGTGGCTTTTCGGTCAGCTGTAAGCAATGAAAGTATACTAGCCTGTATGCTTTCCAATCATCTTCGATACCTGAAAATAATAATTCAAAACATGCTTGGGAGTATCTCGAACCCAAACTGAAAACCTTTAATTCCCGTGATTCGCGACTTACCCGTTTAAGTCAGTAGTGGGTGGAATTTTACTAATGAAAAAAGCGAACGAAAAAACACGGTAGTGTGAATTAAGACAAACATAGTTGGTTTTTAATATTTAATAACAAAAAAAAACTAACACATGAATTAGCAACTACCGTGTTGCTCGCAAGGTAATTTTAATAACAATCTTAGCCCTTAGACTGACGAACAAAGTCACAAAATCCCAACGGTTTTCAACCGGCTTCGATCTAAAAATTCCGCGCACGATGTCTCTACGCTAGAGAAAAAGCGCGCGCGAGAAAAAGACAGTTTGCGAGAGAGATGACTTTTCTCTCTCGCCTCACACACTCGATCCGATCACACACGCTAGCACACAATCGGTTGACAAACCTTTCCAACTTGGTGATCACCACACAAAACACACAAGTTCAATGACGCTGTGAACTTCTTTTTTCCGCTCGCCGCCACTATCTGACCGTAGACAATGGCCTGGGTGCCAGTTTCACTTGCTGGAGTTTCCTGGATGGATCCTGCCAAAACTAGCACTGACACAGCGTACCGTTCACCACAATCAAACCGCAAAACTTTATCATGCACTGATCGCGGTTAATAATAATTATTCATCGCGTATACCGACGGATAATCAATAATCGGCATGAGCTCTAAAAACCCATGTCTGGTGGTTACGAACACGACGAATCAGCCTATGTATCGACTGTCGGGTCGGTACGGTACTAATTTACGCGCAAATCACTTCAACCTGAGAATCGAAATCGAGCAAACAACCATATTCACTCAACGACCGTCACATCTCCCTCCCAGATGCGACGTATCCCGAATAGCCGCTTGGATATCACCCGACACAACCTAGTCGATTAAGATGACGGAGGAATAAGGGTAGGGTGAATGAATATAGGGAAAAAAAAGGTTTTATTTTCAGACCAATTTCATCTCTCTCTATACACTGGCCGGTGGTTTGGCCTTGACCACAAATTTTCCTGCCCTACCTTTCCTTTCCCAAATAAAAAGGATAGGAAAAGATAAGCGGGGAATGAAATACTACTCGTTGCGTTTCACGCGAGATATTCTTGGCGACGGCGTTGCTACGTGAACCACCACTCTCTCCTTTGATCCCCTCGGCCTCCCTCGACCCCTTTTCGTGGGTACCGACCTAATTTGGTTGGCCTGATTGTCAACTGCGACATCTTGACGATCAGCCTGAATTTCAGCGTCTGGATTCGAACTTGATGCTTCGTCTTGACACATACTGGCCCATTCACACGCTCTACCTGATGCTCGCTTACATCAGGATTTTCGCCTCAGCTCGAACGCTTTGTTGATTGTCCTCGATACCGTACGAGTAACGAGCTTCTCGGCAAAAGTCCTTCCAAGAATTAATCTTGCTCTTATTATTCCGGTACCAAGACTTCGCAACACCGGTCAGTAACATTGGCAACGCGTCAAGCAATTGCCTGTCTGACAAACCAACCAGGTTGTTGTAATCAGTTATGTCCATCAAAAACTGCTTTAGGCTTGACTCCGAATCTCCGGAGAACTTCAAGTTCCATCTCCGGACTATCGCTTCCACATCAACCGGCTTGAAGGCATTTCCAACCACCGTTGTTGGCTCTGGAGAACTGGCTGCCTCCTGGTCCAATTTCTCTAGCCGTTCTAGCAAGGCCTGCAACTGCTCGCGAATAACCTGTTGTTCGTCGCTTGGCCTTGACTGAAAATAGGGCTCAAGCTATTTCGCTTGTCAGCTATCGACGTATTGCAAAAATTAACCCTATTTCTATGGCCAGCATTTTCTGTTGACATGCTGTAGTCATTCAGAGAGTTTTGGCCAACCAGTTCTGGCCTTATGGTACTTGAAACTGGGGCCTTATCTTGCTGGTTGCCTGTCTGACGTTTCCTCTCACGGTTCTCACGCTCCATGACATCCATCCTGGCATGCAAGCACTCCAATTCACCAGACATATGTTGAAACATCCTCAACGTCTTGGCTGCAAAACCTGAATCTTGATGTTCATCATTTTTGCCGTTATTCGATGACTCATCCTGCTGCTGGTCCTGCAACGTCTGGATGTGCTCTGCTGCCTGCTGAATTAATGGCTCATCCATTAAAACAGCAAACGGGTGTTCGCCCGACATGGTGTTGGTGATATACAATGCACGTAACTGCTCTCGCTTCACCCTAACAGTCGCTTCGTCACCACCTTCCTCAACCTGTGTTACCAAAAAATCCTCGGTTGTGTACTGGCCTAGGAGCCATTTTTGCAGCCTGGCATGTCTGGTTCGTTGTGACCCATCAGGCTTGAGATTAAGTTCTCTCATTGCCTCGTAGATTACGTCCTCAGACTCGCACAGCATCCAAGAAAAGATCTTGTCTTCCTTTGTTTCCTGATCTGCCATCTTCTTTCCTGAGGCTAAAACCTAACAAGCAAAATCTTAACCCGTGTGACAGTACCAATGAAAAATATAAAAAAAAAAAGAAAAAAAAAATTATAATCGTACAAAACTACCACGGCAAGCACCTCATCACAAAATGCCGAAAAATATTTAATTGTATTTTTGAGACATTAAAAAAAACATCACTTCTTGATTCTAAAATAACAAAACACTGGCCGGGCTGTGAGGCCTGCTCATCCTATCTCGGTTTTGGCAAAAACTCAGGATCAGCAAAAAAAAATAAACGATTTGCCAGCATAAAAAAAAAGAAGCAAACAAAAACAATAATTTTTGTCCCAAGACAAAAAAATTATTGCAACCCTCAAAAATACAATCACAGTTGCTACCAATCACTAGTCAGTAGCACGCTGTGTTATAAAAAAAAATAAACAAATTAAAATTAAAATAAAAATAACAATTGCAATATTAATAATTAATTAATATTGGACTGGTACAACAGTCACTCAGCGCTATGTATTTGCAGTTTCAATCTACTGCCGCAAAACACTCTAATCGCTGTACTGTCACGACCTCTTGGTTTCAACAAGTGTGAACCGACCTTTATTATGACTTAAACACGTCAATAAAAACAAATCCGAAATTCAATTAATTTGCATCAACGCGACTCGAACTATTCGCGCTGGAGTCAAAATTCTACCGGCCTAAAATGCCTACACAAAACAAGTTTAACCCTTAAAGGCCACACCCAAATCCAGAACTGCTACACTGAAAGTTATGTGGGGTCACTCTGACCCCGTGTGGCATTTCAGGGTTAAATCACATGACAGCGTGATTAATTTTCTGTCGATTTATAGTTATTCTCCGCGGCGAAAATTCTCGACTGCTTGCAAAAAAAAAAAGAAATGACTCCAGTACGAATCTTATTTTAGAGTCGCTTATCTCGCAAACCCGAAAAAAAACGAATCCAAAAATAAAAAAAATTACCAACGGAATAAAGAAATAACAAACGAAACAAAACAAAATAAAAAAAAAATATGTGGCCTTTCACACTTGTTTATTCACACAAAAAAAAATTAGTCGAGTCGACCAAATTGCATTAATTTGGAAGACTCGAAGAGTCAGTCAATCACACTTGTTTTGCTGCGAAGCAGCAAATCTGTCTCTTTCTCTCTCGCTATTACCCCTACCCTGTCTACCCAGTAGCCTACCTGCTGCCGTACAGCTAGCCTACTCGCAAAAATAAGAAGAGTGAAGAGAGAATATTTTGAAGAATTCTCAAGGTCACTTGCCTTGATTTGCTTTGCAGCTATCTCGCACGACGACGCCTATCTATCGTCTTCTCTCTCCCCCTCCTTCGTTGCTACTGCTCACTGCAGTACCCAAATTTTCCAGCAATAATTTGCCCTCAATCCACACACGTTTTGGGCACCATTTGTCACACTGGCCGAATTAATTTAAACAACCAGGATCACGTTCGACATGAACGTGGAAACCCTCGCGGCTTTTCGGTCAGCTGTAAACAATGAAAGTATACTAGCCTGTATGCTTTCCAATTATCTTCGAAACCTGAAAATAATAATTTAAGACATGCTTGGGAGTATCGGGAACCCAAACTGAAAACCTTTAATCCCCGCGATTCGACTAACCAGTTTATGTCGGTAGTTAGCGGGATTTTACTAATGGAAAAGGCGAACGAGGGAACACGGTAGTTTGATTTAAAACAAACAAACTTGATTTTTAATGTTTGGTAACAAAAAAACAACTTAAAACTAAAAAAAAAAAAAAAAAATGTTCACTTTATATTAATTCGTCTTTCCAATCAATTTTTACCCTCTTTTAAGCTTAAAATGACTTTTTTTTAAAAACAGCTAAATTTAGTTCTTTTATGATCTAGATAGTGTTCTGTAAAATATCTATAAACACCTAAGTGAATAATTTTTTTTTTTCGCGTTTCTCCGATGTTCAAGTTTATCGAAAAAAATTTTCAAGCTGATTAATAGAAAAATGTTCAAGCCACAAAGAAAAAATACATTTTTTTAAACTTGAAAAAACATTGATTTTTTGTACTTTTACATTGTTTTTCGCTTAAATTTGCTTTTTTTTATTAATTTGGGAGGTAAAAATTATATTAAACTGATATTTGATGAATTTTAAACTAATTCAATTTATTATGAATCAAAATCTTACAAATAATTTTAAAAAAATATGTTAAAAAACAGTTTTTCTAATACAGTTAAATTTCACAAAAATAACTTCAATTTGTATTTAATTGATTACAAGCAATATATTTATCGAATTGACTTTTTCATTAATTTTAATATTCAGTTAGAAGTTTCAGAGAGTTTATTCAACTTGAAGTAATTTTTCAAATTCGTAGAATTCGAATGCCAGTAGCGATAATTGTTCGATCGGTAAAGAATTTATCTACATTACCGACCGAGCCATCATTGTTGATAAATTAGTTTTTTAAATGTTTATAAGCTTGCATAACTTTCATCATGGGAAGAAAAGCAGTTTCTGATAAAATTAAGTGGCAGATTATAGGATTGTTGAAAGGAGGAAAAAATCAGAGTCAAATTTCAAAAATATTAAAAGTTAGTAGGTGTTGCGTTCAAAACACCATTAAGACGTATGAAAGCACGAAATCCGTAAAAGTGAAAAGTGGCGCTGGTAGGCCAAGAATAACAAGTAACCGGATTGATCGAATTATTATTAAAAACGCAAAGAATAATCGTGCAGTTACAGCAAACAATATCAAAAATCAAATTAATAAAGAACTTAATGTAAAAGTGTCTCGAGTAACAGTTAATAGACGCTTGCTTGAGAAGAACATGAAATCTGCTGTTGCAACTCGTAAGCCTCTTCTAACTGCAAAAAACCGAAAAGCTAGGTATGAATGGTGCAAAGACAAGCTATCATGGACAGTTGAAAAATGGAATTTAGTTCTTTTTAGCGATGAATCTAGCTTCCAACTTTTTTCAAACAGACCAAAGCGAATAAGATGTACCAGCAGTGAAAAATACAATCATGATTGCCTTGCTCCAAGAGTGCAGAAAGGTGGTGGATCAATTATGGTTTGGGGTTGCCTGTCAGGAAAAGGAAAAGGAGAACTTCAATTTGTGCAAGGTACAGTGAACAGCGAAAAATACATCGAGACTATGGAAAATTTTATGCTTCCATCAAAAACAAAGGTTTATGGATGTCAAAAAATTTGGTATTACCAACAAGACAACGCTCCGTGTCACAAATCAAAGAAAGCGATGCAATGGTTTAATGATAATAAAATACCTATACTAGATTGGCCAGCACGTTCTCCAGATTTGAATATAATTGAGAATGCTTGGGATCAAATAGAGATAATGATCAAAGACAAACACCTGAGAAATTTGGAAGATTAAAAACGAGAGATTGCTGTAGCCTGGCAAAAATTGAGTCCGAGTTACTGTAAAAAACTTGCAGAATCTATGGTGCATGCTTCGAGGCTAAAAGAGGATCAACTAAGTACTAAAGAAGGGTAAACTAATTACTAAATATATAAAAAACATATTATATTAAATAATAAAAATGAATATAATAATTATTTCTTAAAATAAATTAATACTATTACTTGTAATCAATTAAATACAAATTGAAGTTATTTTTGTGAAATTTAACTGTATTAGAAAAACTGTTTTTTAACATATTTTTTTAAAATTCTCTGTAAGATTTTGATTCATAATAAATTGAATTAGTTTAAAATTCATCAAATATCAGTTTAATATAATTTTTACCTCCCAAATTAATTAAAAAAAGCAAATTTAAGCGAAAAACAATGTAAAAGTACAAAAAATCAATGTTTTTTCAAGTTTAAAAAAATGTATTTTTTCTTTGTGGCTTGAACATTTTTCTATTAATCAGCTTGAAAATTTTTTTCGATAAACTTGAACATCGGAGAAACGCGAAAAAAAAATATTATTCACTTAGGTGTTTATAGATATTTTACAGAACACTATCTAGATCATAAAAGAACTAAATTTAGCTGTTTTTAAAAAAAAGTCATTTTAAGCTTAAAAGAGGGTAAAAATTGATTGGAAAGACGAATTAATATAAAGTGAACATTTTTTTTTCAAGTAATGAACTTGTTTTGAACAAAAAAATTTTTAGAGATGATTACTAAAATATTTAAACACGTGCAGGCATGCACAAAGTCAAAATATTAACTTGAAACAGACGAATTTTAAGGGGTGCCTTATAATTTTGATCACTACTGTAATTTGAATAACAATTTTTTCAACCGCTTCGATCTAAAAATTCTGCGCACGATGTCTACGTGCGAGAAAAAGCGCACGCGAGAAAAAGACAGTTTGCGAGAGAGATGACTTTTTTTTCTCGCCTCACACACTCGATCTGATCACACACGCTAGCACACAATCAGTTGACAAACCTTTCAAGTTTGGTGATCACCACATAAAACACACAAGTCCAATGACGCTGTAACTGATAACGACGGATAATCAATAATCGGCATGAGCTCTAAAAACCCATGTCTGGCAGTTACGATCAAGACGAATCGGGTTCCCGCCGTTTGCTCGATCTTCTGCGCCTACTGTATCGACCGTCGGGTCGGTACGGTACTAATTCGCGCGCAAATCATTTCGACTTGAGGATCGAAATCGAGCAAACAACCTTATTCACTCAACGACCGTTACAAAATATAACTGAAAAATAGTACTACATTTTTTGTGCATACTAAATAATCAATTCAACATACTGTTACTCCTAGTAATTGATCTATAAAATAGTGTTAATTTTTTTTAATAAACATAAATAGTTTTTGCTTCTTGAGGTTTGATCGGAAAATATTTGTTTATTACGAATATAGGTAAAAATAAACAAAAAAGTTTGTAAAATTTCTATTTAATACGACTATATTGAGGTTATTCTCAGCTGCAAATGTTCTGCTCAATTATATTACGAATGAAATTTAATTTCACGGCTTATTCAAATCAAAATTGAAAATTTCGTTACCTTGCCAGTTGTGTTGGAATACTTTAAACCCAAATTTTTTCGGTTCAAAATAAACTTAAGTGAAAGTTTATGCATAAAAAACTATTATTCTGGATTTTTTAAGGTTTTTTCGAATAAATTATGAAAAAAAAGTATATGAAAATATGTCAACGTAAGCTGGAGCAAAAAAAGGCATCTTTTAATCAAAAATAATAGAGGGGTTACGTCCCAAAATCTCGAGTTTTGGAAAATTTAATAATGGGTATTCTCAATTTTTTGTCTTTAATGAGGATAAAAAAACACTTTCAATGTAGAAAATTTTTATAATAAATCCTACATGGAGGGTATTTTTTTAGCACTTTCAGAAAATATATATTTTGTTATAGTCTCTTACCATAGCCGTGGCAAAATTCGACGAGGTATCTAGAGAGCCGTGAAAAAAAGAATAAAATTCCAAATCATCCTGAAAAAAACACCCACCAAGTAATACCCCAAAATTACGAAGTGAATCAAAGAAAATAAACAAAATAAAGGGCCAAACATTTATAAAAGAGCGCTTTTGGATCAGTCAGCTCACTCCCTAGATCGTTGGTCCGCTATCGCTTGGTAGCCCGTATGAACACTGCTGCTTCTGCTGCTGCTGCTATTCTCATCCTGAAACCCACCCGGAGGATACTAAACAAGAAAGAAAAAATACCGTGAATGCACGAGGGCTACGGCTTTTTATATTACAATAAAGAAACGTCCTCGCAGGGTGCAAACAAAACTCAAAATGAAAAAAGTTTCCGGTCAGCCCCTCCAAGTGCTGCTCCTGCAAAGTCAGTAATCGGGAAGATAGTCGTTAAATAACAAAAAAAAAAAAATCGAATAATTTTAACTGGATTTTAATGTACGAAAAAAAATGAAAACTATGTGGCAAGGGAGGGAAAGATTATAATTATGTGGCTCGCTAGCCTCGATCCACGCACCTCACAAAATCACACACTCACTATTCTCACCACTCGTTCACAGTACTCGCTGAGTCGGTCGTAATCCTCGACACCCATTGACGACTACAAGTCAATGACACTACGGCCTCCTGAACCCCCGGATGGCTCGTACAGCTCTCCAAGCGCTAAGAAAGAGATGGCTGGTGGCTAGTGCTGCCCTGTGCGGGCTTGCCACCGGCTCCTCTTCCTGACTGATTCAAATTCCGCGTCAAAAAAAATACGAAGAAACCTCGTTTTTTTCGAAATTTGCGCAACGTTAAGGCTATAAAAATACATTTTATCATAATAAAAATAATTTTTTATAAAACTACAACTCAAATCGTTCATTCTTCCTCAGCTTAAGAATCAGTTACCGTCATTTATTAATTTTTTACAAATAAACAAATATATCAAATTCTTATAAATTTGTATTCAAATTTAAAAAATTATTCAATTTAATTTTGAATGAAACAAATTTTTTTTAATTTTAGCAGATAATATAAAAATAGCTGGACTTGAATAATTTTTAGCTTTCAGTTTTGGAACAGTCAATTAATTTATAGTAGGTAAATAAACAAATAAATCAAGTTTTTTTACTGTAGTAAGTATTATTTTTACACTGATAAATTAAAACTATGCCATCTTACTGGTTCAAGTAAGCCATAGTTTTATATATTTTTTATGTGCAATATTCGGAAAGCCAGTTGTAGCAGAGAGCGCAGAGCACAGACGCTGGGACTTATCTTTCGTTGGCAGCTGCCACTGCAGCTGTGGTCTAGTTAATGCCTCGACGCCGAGTTGTTCGCACACTTGCTACAGCTCTATTTTTATAGAAAAGCTAAAATAAATAGATAGAGATTTCTGAGAGATAATAAACACTAGTTTATTAGGACCACACTTTTATTTATAGAAGTATAATAGGACTACACTTTTATTTATAACACCCAACCCACACACACATAAAGTTTGCGTTCCAGAGAAGCAGCAACACTCAGAGAAGCAGAATTCTGGCAGTAACCAAGGTCAAGTCTTTGTTCTAATTAATAATATTTCATCAGGTTATGGGCATCCAGTAAGCGCATTGAATTATTATGTGAACTCTGTGTTTATTGAAGGATAAGTGTGTTGTGGTAAGGTGTCTTCGATTGTCTGTTTTTTTTCATTTTAGTGAGGAAATCCGGGATGAAATGATGTTCGACAAAATGAAATTATTCATTTTACAGCTTGAATGATCTCGACGCACTGGACAGTCAGGTAGAGGACCAGCAGCTTGAAGTTTTTCAGGGTCGAGCTACGGTCCACATTATATGGACAATAGATGTAGACGTTGCAATAGAGAAAGCTACTTCGCTTTTGAGTGCACCAAAGTGAACTCTATCTATTGCTAAAGATGTAAAGGCAATGGCCACTATAGGAAGAATTGCCCAACAGTCCATAGATCGCAGAGGTTAGTAGAAGCCCAAAAAAGTATTAAATGAATGGAGGTAGTACTTTCAGTAATCAAGGTTTTAATCAAGGTCGAGGAAGAGGTAATAGAGGTTGCAATTCGGGTTCTTTCGGGAATTAAAGGGGTTGAAGGAATGCTAATAGAGGTAGAGGTGTACCAAATCGAGGCAGAGGTTGAGCAGGAAAAGGTCAGGTGCAACAGCAATGAGGCGGTGGAGAGAAAAAGCCAACCACAAGCCAGTCAAAAAGGTATGTCTGGGGTTGTTAGACGAAATGATGCGGACTTATATCAACGAACCTTTGAATTCCACGAATACAAATTACAAAATAAACTCAGGTATGTTATATTATATATGCTTGGGACACGAATCATTAGGCTATTTGAATCAATCACAGAAAGTCAAAGATAAACTGAAAGGCATAATAATGAAAATATCAAAGATTGTGAAGTATGCGATCTATCGAATATAAATAAATTTTTTATTATTTTATTTTATTTATTTATTTATTTTATTTATTAAAGTACATTCATTGCACAGAGTACAATCACCCAAAAGAGGTATGATCTCAATAGATTACAAAAAATACAATTTTGAACATAGTTTTAAATAGTAGAAATACACAATTCAAGATTGATATAAGAGACCATACTTGTGCATGGGTGTACATATAAAATATAATATAAAAGATAGTAAAATTATAAAACATAAAAAATAGATTATAAATAAGTTATAAATTTTAACAAAAAATAATAATAATTACAATGACTTAATTAGAAGTAAAACTAGTTTTATTTAATATGATTAGTAATCCGTCGTTTCAGTCTTGCCTTGAGTGAATTTAGATTGTCAATAATTTTAAGTTCTTCAGGAAGCATGTTGAAGGTGATTATGGCCGTATACTTTTTATAAATCGATCTGTTTATTTTTGCAGTTTATTTTGCTGTTTGTAGTAATCTATGTCTAGATTTAGAATTTAAATTGGCATACTTGATTTTATATTTATTATAACCAGTAAGAAGTGAGCTTAGCACAAAACTCTGTGTTAAGTTCAAAGGATGAAAAGATTGACCAATCAGGTATGTAGATAATAGAGTTTTGGATTGAGATAAGAGATTTCTTCGCATTGTGGGAGGCACCACCCCATGCAACTATACCGTAATTGCAAATACTGTGAAAGAGTGCATAGTAAATCATTTTCAATTTTTCAAACTTCATGAATTTCTTTAGTTTGTAAAAGGTAAAAATCAGTGATCTTAACATTTTGGTAATTACAGCGATATGATATTTCCAGTTGAGATGACAGTCAATCATGACTCCAAGATATTTGGTAGTTTTCACTCTCTGGTTGAAATTACCTCCAATAGATGTGGTGTCAGTAACAGTGCTATCCTTATAGCAGCCAAAAGGCATATAAACAGTTTTATTGATATTGAGACTCAGGCGATTTACATTTAACCATTCATACAGCTGTTTCAATTTCAAATTCATTTCGTGTTCCATCCTACTCTAACTTTTAGCTGAGCTCAGTATGACAGTATCATCCGCATATGCAATCATTGATTTATTAAGCAGATCATTTATAAAAATCAGAAAGAGGAGAGGTCCAAGTCTAGTACCTTGTGGCACTCCTATCTTTACACTCCTCAGTCTACTTTTAGCACCATCGATTCTGACAAATTGTGTTCTATCTCGCAGGTAGCTAGCCATAAGATCATAGGCTAGGCCTCTCACTCCAATATCATAAAGTTTACCAAGTAGCATGTCATGATCAACTGTATCAAAAGCCTTACATAGGTCAATGAAAATAGCTGCAACACATTCACCATTATTTAACTTATCATACACATATTCAGTGAGATGAGCTAGTGCATCGTTAGTACTGTGACCTTTAATAAAACCATATTGGTTTTTATGGATAATGTCATGCAGTTGAAGAAAAGAGGTTATTCTATCATGAATATTTTTTTCAAATATTTTAGCAAAATTTGAGGTGAGAGAGATTGGTCTATAGTTATTCAAAAGTAGCTTACTTCCCTTCTTGTGAATTGGGATGATTTCAGCTTTCTTGAGTTCTTCTGGCCATGTAGCTGTGAGAATGCACAAGTTGTAAATATGTACAAGTGGATGGCAAAGAGTCTGAATATTATTCTTTATCATTGACATGGTGATACCATCAACACCACCTTTTTTCTTTTTCATATTCTTTACAATATTCTCAATTTCTTGAATATTAGTTGGTTGCAGGTATATAGTGTTGTTGTTGATGAATCTATCATTTCCTACGATAGTTGATTTATTAACATTTGAGCACATTTTATTACCAATCACAGCAAAATAATCATTAAATAGAGTAGCCATCTGCGCTGAGTCACTAATTTTATTATTATATCCATCTAATATCGAATCAATTTTGTTGTTACAGGAATCATCGCTTTTTAATTTACTATTAATAAAGTTTCATAATTTTCTAGGGTTATTGCCAATATTTTTCACATGATTTATATCCCAGTTTGTTTTTGCTGCTTTGATGATTTTATTAAGTTTATTATTGTATTTATAGTATTGCTTTTTCTTGTCCAGGTTAGTTTTATCATCAATCCAGTTATTATATAATCTTTCCTTTCTTATAATCGAGTTGATAATAGCATTTGTTATCCAAGGCTTTCTTGGTATTTTTTCCTGTCTTTGATTTTCTGGGTGGCTAAAGAAATACAATTTTTCAATCTCAACAGAAAATTGTTAGTAGCTAAATTTGCATCATTGAACTTTGATATATCAGAAGTAATGGAAAAAGAAGGCATAGAAGTAAGTCTTGAGTCTGCCAGCGCTTCTGAATATAACATCCTGGGATTGCTGAGAAGTTCCATGATAGTTTGCAAAATAAAATTAGACCGTTGAAGTTGAACAGTGGGTTACCTAAAACTATGTGAACGCTGGCTGCGGAAACAGCGGTCCACATGTATAATCCATCGCCACATAGGCCAATAAATTTTCAAATCACATTGAAAAAGTTCTCTGGTAAAGATAATCTGCATTTGGGTAATATTAGAAGATTCGGTCGTCTTGCATACGTTAAAGTCCCTATAGCAGAATTGAAGTTCTCGGAAAGAGTTATCAGAACAATATAAGTTAGATATTCTCCGTAATCAGTTTCGATGAGGAGGGAGAAAATATAGAAGTCGCGGAAAATCAAAATTTAGTTGTAGAAGAGAAAGATAAACAAATAGTCAAACCAAAAAGGGGTAAACCGCTCAAACGAAAATTAGATGATGAAAATTTAGGTTCAGTATTGAAAAAGTTAAAAAAGATTAACGGCAATACCCGATCTAAGTTACTTTCCTTTTGAACGTAGTAAAGTAATCAAATTTTAGGTGAAAACCAGGGCGTATGTAAATGAACCAAGAATAATATTTGGAAAAAGTCATTGAATCTACGGTGTAAACTGGTGTTTATGTAGAAAACTGGTTTACGAAAACTTTTTATAAATTTACGCAAACAGCTATTGATAATAAGGTGAAAACTAATAGCCCTAGGAAAATTATTTAGGAGTAGTAATTGGGTATACGGTCATTTTTCCGCATTCGTTTTTCTGCAGGACATTCTTCCGCACAGTTCTACAAAAAGAATTTTAATTTTTCTATTTAGTTTAATGAAAATATTATTAAAAATCATTCAAAAATCATTCAATTAGACGCGAAGATTTAATTATAAAATAAGAGATCAAATAAATACATTTTGAACCATATTTTTTAAGTATTCAACCACCGTTTTGTCTTCGAAATGCTCTTGAAATGACTCGACTACTAACCGCAACCGAACTTGGATGTCCAGCCATTTCTTTTCAGGTGCAGCTTTAACTCTTTTCCCAACACTTGGTTCAGCAATCATGCTCTCAGAGTCTGGCTGCTCTTTCTGGAACTCTTTTTAGAGCGAATATAGGTCTGGGTGAGTTCTTTCAACGATTATGTTGAATCTATTGTGCCACCCTTGACTAAGCATTTCAATTAAAATGTTCATGCGGAACAATGGTCTTGCGGAAAACATTTATGCGGAAAAATAGATGCGGGAAAATGTCCGACGAAAAAACGGATGCAGAAAAATGACCTTTAATTAAAAAAGGGTGGAAATCTTCTTATAGATTGGTACCAGAAACCCGTCAGCACTAGTCGTCTAATCAATTTTAATTTTAATCATTCGATTCAGCAAAAAAAAAACATTGTGACGAATCTCGTGGATAGAGCTATTCTGTTGTCTTACTCTTGTTTTCAAGAGAAGAATTTGAGATTGATCAGACGACAATTGCTTGAGAATGATTATCCCGAAAGATGTATAGATGTCATTATCAGTAAGAGACTTCGGCATGTCGAAGTTCCTCACGAGATAGACTCTGTTGACAGCGATCAAACCCTTCTTGTTTCTCTCCCATATGACTAGAACTTTTTTTATAAATATAACAAAATGCTTCCTAAATACAAAATTTTTCCGGTCTCTAAAATTAGTCATCGTAAAAGCAACATTGTAAAAATCGGCAAAGACAAAACAGTAAATGGAACGTAACGAATGTCGTTTTTAAATTTAATTGAAAAGACTGTCTGGCTACATACGCCAAGCAAACCAAACATGCGCTAGGTGTTGGCATAAAAAAAAACAAAGAAGAAGAAGAGTAAGAAATTAGTAGTCAGTCTACACTCTGATCTTAAAAAACGTACCTTCGATTTTTCCAACACGAAAAAAATGGATCTCAGCCTACATACCGAAAACGGCTAATTTCTTAAATGCTACATATTCAACAGAGTAGTAATACTATCAACAAGAGAGAAGACACCCAATTCCTCGATAGAGTTTATCACCCTCTATTCTGAATCAATCGCTCTTATGTTTTGACCCACCTCTTCAAATACTTTGTTTAGATTTAACTCATTATGGCCCTGATTTGTATACCTTATATCGAATTCTCCTTTTCCTTCCATTTTTTAGTCTGACGTTACCGGAAAACATTACTCTTTCGGCTTGAAATTATAGAATTCAACACTATTTATCTATGAGAAGAATCTTTTGCGTAAGGACATATATTGAATGTTAATATTGTATATAACTAATTTCCTGATCTAGCTGAAATAAACTATTAATTTGATTTGTCATTATTAATTTAAGATATATATTCAGTAAAATGTAATAAAAGATAGTTTCTTAAAAATTATTAAATAAAAAAAAATTCTAAAAGAAAAAGAAAAACAATTAGAAAGAAATTTACTATGCAAAAATTTTAATGAAAAAAAAAAAAAAAAAAAAAATTGAAAAAAAATAGTAGTAAAAATAACTATAAAATAATGAATAAATAAGGAAAAATTTTCAAGACAGTTGCATTATAAAAAAATTTTGAATTATAAAAAGTCAGTCCCTACGGAATTCCATATGGTAACCCGTACGGATTTCTGTAAAGGCTTTTTGAGCTAGATTTTTTAATGTCTAACTACGAAATGATATTAAAAAACATATTACGAAAAAATTTTTTGAGGAATAGAAACTTATCTGATAATGAATTCATTTTTATCTCCAATAGTGACTTGAACTTTTGATGCAACCAATTTCTACACACTTGCAATGATTATTCTAATTCTAGAGTAAATTTAATGAGCAGAAAAACTTTCAGAATCTTTTCGTTTTGTCAAATAAAAATTTTATCACTGATTCGGCTATCTATAACACAAGGTCCACGTCATATCAAATGAAGTCACTAGCTGGGTGATAGGTTTAGGGCTCACTTACCGAACGTATCGACCGAGATTTTTCGCTCAAAGCCCAAGGGACGCGAAACTAGCTTTTGAGATAAGTAAGGTGATGAAAAAAATTATTTAGTAATGGAAATTATACGTATCAAAATAAAATATGATATTCATTAGATTTAATTTAAGACTTATAAGGATTTATTTCAATTATTTTCAGGTTATTTTCTGACACTTAACTGCACGCTGTACTTTGTGTGAAAAATCTCGGTCAATACGTCCGATAAGCGAGAGCTAATCCTATGGCCCAGCCAGTGACTTCAATTGATTTGACGAGGACCTCATGTAGTACAGTACCGATAATATATTTAGTCAAAAAAATTGCAAAAGTGATTCTGACTGTGAAAATGAGTTGTAAATATTATTTGAAGTGTAGGAAAAAAATCTTACCAGTGTAGCATTTGCGATGACGGAATGGGGTGGTTTTTTAGGGGTGAAAAACGTTTTTTTTTGGTTTTTTTCATTTTTTGAAAAAAATATTGATTTTATCAAAAAAGTTTGAACGTAAAAGTTGTAGTTAACATAAAAATCTACAACTTTTGTTTTATACATTTTTTTTCATAACCTCAAAATTTTCGAGAAAAATGCAAGAAACAATTTTTTTGGTTTTTGATTTTTCCAGGCCACAAAAATCGTTTAATTATTACGGTACTGGGCAAAAGTAAAGCATTTTATATTTTAAATAAGTAGTTTTTTTTTTTTTTTTTTTTTAATATTTAATTGTTTACGAGATATTTAAAAAGATGCAACAAAAATTTTTTTTAAATCCATTTTCTGATTAAAATTTTGCTATTAGAACGTCCAGGTTGGTCTCATTTTGTTAGAATAATTTTATATTTTTATTAAAAAAAAAAAATTATGACCTCACCACAGGAAAACATTGAAAAAAATCAAAAAAACCAAAAAATTTAATATTTTTTAAATAAAATTGATTTTTTGTTACAAATATTGTACTGTTTAACAATATTTATGGTACTAGTTAATGTTGAATGTTAAACTACCTGAAATATAAGTTTCTATCGCAAGATAAAAGAGAGAACCCAAAAAGAATGTCAGCATTTTATTCGTGATGTGATTGGTTGAAGAACAAAATTTAAAATTTTAATTTTAATTTTTAATTTTTAAATTATAATTCGATTAAAACATTTAGAGAATAGATTTGATATAAAATAGTTATTAAATCAAGTTTTCGAAATTATCCGAATAAAATTATGAAAATAATAATTATTAGTAAATAATCAAAACCAATGAATTTATAACCACAAAAGTTTAAAGGTACTCTGAACGTACCGGCGAAGGCTCGGGCAAAGGTAAAGGGTATGTATAACTTATTGTAGGTTAATTTAGATGAAGCTTCGACAAAATTTGTTTTGGATAATGTCATACAATTGCGCGCTGAGAGAGACTAGTTATTTGAAAAAATATGAACTCTTTGATTTAAGCTCACTAACTAAAAATTACATTCTTAATTCCGCAAAAAATTTTTTAAATGTGAACAGTTGAAAGTAATGAAATCAACAAAAATCTGACGGTCGAGTTTTACGAGATTCAAGCATATTTATTTGTTCTTAAAGTGATCTTCTTTCTCGAAAATAAAATTTACAATTTATTTAAGTCATTCGTGATTCAATATCGATATAACTATTCGTTCTCGACGAAGCCACGACTTTTTAAGAAAAAAATCTAATCAAATTGAAACTGAAATTCAAATTAGAAAAATTAATTCATGTTTTGATTATATTCTTTGACGTGGGACTATTACTTATTTGGAAAATCAAAAATTAGTAATTATTTAAATCGTAATCAAAGTGGCTTCGATGAGAACGAATGTTTATATCGATATTGAATGAGGAATGACTTAAATAAATTGTAAATTTTATTTTCGAGAAAGAAGATCACTTTAAGAACAAATAAATATGCTTGAATCTCGTAAAACTCGACCGTCAGATTTTTGTTGATTTCATTACTTTCAACTGTTCATATTTAAAAAATTGTTTGCGGAATTAATAATGTAATTTTTTAGTTAGTGACCCTAAATCAAAGAGTTCATATTTTTATAAATGATAGAAACTTATATTTCAGGTAGTATTCAACCAAAAACCAACTCACCGTTTAAGTTTCATTTTTAAATGTGTGTTTTTTAAAGATCTCATTTCTTTCGACGAGCTTTTATGTAAGAAGTTTAACTTATTGTTTCTAATTATATGTTGTTGTAAATTTATCGTTTCAAGAATTCAACTAGATTTATATGTTGAATACTAGTTATATGTACAAAGAGTTCTCCAAAATAACATAATTCACAGGATGATTTTGTTTCTGGAATAGATATAAAATATTTTTTGGTGTAAAAATCTTATTCGTTACTTTTTAATTTGTGCCATCAAATTTTCAATAAAAAAAGTAAATAAACGATAATTTTTACTTTTAGTTTCAAACCCCATTGCAAGTATCCTCGGTGGAATCAGCGATGAATTCATCGGTGAATTCATCGGTGAAATCCTCGCTTTTTGCGGTAAAATCCTCGGTGAATTCCTCGCTTTTTGCGGTGAAGTCCTCGGTGAATTTTAACAGTGAAATCCTCGGTAAAAACCTTGGCGAAATCCTCGGCAATTGAACGGTTTCGAAAATGAAGGGGTCAAGAAAGACATCTGGTACACCTGGTGATACGTACACCTTGAAGATGATTTCCCCAGGAAGTTTCGACTCCAGAGAGATCAGGGCGAGCACCTGGTGCGCCTGGCGATACTTACGCCTCGGAGATGTTTTCCACAGGATGTTCCGACTCTGGAGGGATCAGGGCGGACACCTATTGCCCCTGGTGATACGTACGCCTCGGAGATGTTTTTCCCAGGACGTTTTGACTCCGGAAGGGTCAGGGCGGACACCTGGTGCCTCTGGTGATACGTACGCCTCGGAGATGATTTCCCCAGGAAGTTTCGACTACGGAGGGATCAGGGCAGACACCTGGTGCCCCTGGTGATACGTACGCCTCGGAGATGTTTTCCACAGGATGTTCCGACTCCGGAGGGATCAGGGCGGACACCTGGTGCCCCTGGTGATACGTACGCCTCGGAGATGATTTCCCCAGGAAGTTTCGACTACGGAGGGATCAGGGCGAGCACCTGGTGCACCTAGCGACACTTACCAGGGCGAGCACCTGGTGTACCTGGAGATACTTACGCCTCGGAGATGATTTCCCCAGGATGTTCCGACTCCGGAGGGATCAGAGCGGACACCTGGTGCCCCTGGTGATACGTACGCCTCGGAGATGTTTTCCACAGGATGTTCCGACTCCGGAGGGATCAGGGCGGACACCTGGTGCCCCTGGTGATACGTACGCCTCGGAGATGATTTCCCCAGGAAGTTTCGACTACGGAGGGATCAGGGCAAGCACCTGGTGCACCTAGCGACACTTACCAGGGCGAGCAGCTGGTGTACCTGGAGATACTTACGCCTTGGAGATGATTATCCAGGAATTTTAGACTTCAGATGGGTCAGGCCGGAAACCTCGTGCACTTGGCGATAGTTGCACATCGGAGATGATTTTCCCAGGAAATATTGACTCCGGCGGGGTCAGGGCGGACACCTGGTGCATCTTGTGATACTTACGCCTTAGAGAGGATTTCCCCAGGAAGTTTTGACTCCAGAGGGATCAGGGTGGATACCTGGTGCACTTGGTGATACTTTTGTCTTAGAGAGGACTTCCCCAGGAAGTTTTACTCGCAGTTGACGGTGGGATAGTGGATCTTACCCCAGGTAGCACCAGGTCGACTATTAGGTAACCAGATCCATTTCCCCAGGAAGTTTTACTCTTAGTTGATGGTCACAGAGGGCCAAATCGAAGGTCCATTTTCAAAAATTAATATCCCATAGAATATTAGGACTAGAGTAAATATCCGGGAGCTGTTTTCTTCATTTAGTGGAGTACTTTGAGAAAAAGTCCCTGGTTTGTTGTAAAAAATTGTTACAAACAATTGTTATAGAAAGAAACCTTTGAAAAGTGAACGATTAAGTATATGAAAAAATCGTCTAAAAACAAGTAGTGCTATTCTGCTGGATTTTTTTACGTCAAGATATTGATTATCAAACGTTTAAGTCGCACAAAATTTGCCGGGTCGTTTGATCATCGGGAACTGCCCCAACGAGCTGCAAAGAGGGGTATGGAACATTAAATGAAATCATAAAATAAAAAAAAAAGGATTGCAATTCTCTCAGGTTTTTTTCGTCAAGATATTGATTATCAAGCATCTAAGTCGCACGAAATTTTCCGGGTCATTTTATCATCGGGAACAACCCCAACGAGCTCAGAGAGGGGGATGAAACGTTACATAAGATGCGAGGGAGTGAATTCCTCGTAATTTGTTTCCTACCTGACAGTGTCGAGTCACCTGGGAAACAACAAAATTTATTAATTGGTTTTGTTTTCCCAGGTGATAACCGAGCCGCGTTCTATCACAGCAGCAGCCGACTACGTGGCGACGGTTGCCATCGGTCGAACGCTGTTTCAGCAACACGAGCACACGGCGCGCGCACGACACATACACACACACACATGTTCACCACCCTGGAAGGCTCTCCCGGCCCAGGGCGCGCACGTACACACACACGAACACCACACACGGGTTCCGATTCTCCGTCGGGGAGTTTTCGGCGACGGAGGAGGTGCGCGGCGCGTGTCGGCAGACGACGCAACTGCGTCGCCAGGCGCATGCGCGTACACTCACCACAGTAGACACGGGCGTGAGTGAGATTTTTTTTTTGTATTGTGTACGTGGCGCGAACAATGTGTGCGTATGGGGGAGAGCGAGAGAGAGAGTATGTGCGCGAGGAATAAGTTAACGTGGTGAGTGCCTCGTGTGCATCATTTTTATTCTTTCTTTCGTATGTTTGCGCGTAGTATAGGTGGCGTGGCGATCGTCACCGTGTGGGCACGGCCATGCCGAGCCGAGCGAGTGCGAGTGAGATAGAGCGCGAGAGAGTGTATGAAGCAGCCAAGCTGCCAGCGCTGCTCGCTGTGTCGAGCCTGCCGCACACTTCAGTATGCCTCGAGCCGTCCGACAAGAGCCACGCGCTACGCCTTGTCGGCTCTGTACGATAAATGAATAAACCATATAGTCAATTATACTTACCTGTCTACACCTTTATTTACACTACCTGGAGTGTAGGGCTCCTCAACACAATCAAGACCCCTGGTCGACCCTACAAATTGGATAAAGTGTGATAGTGGACAGAAGAAAAGCGCGCCAAGACTCGCCTTTGTTCTTGCGCGCCGGCACGAACACGTTGCGTCGACTCTAGCAATCGTCGTTCAACGCAATTTTTTTCTCGCCTCGTTCGCTTGAGTGCGAGGTGTTCTGAAAAAGTTAAAAAAAAAATTTTTTTTTGTCACCCAACCAGTACGGCCGCTCGGTGAATTTTTTTACTCAAACCAAGTTACCGCCCAAACGGTTCGGCCGCTCGGCGAAGACGCGTGCACCAAGGCACGCGTGTGGCATCTTAGGAGCACCTGGGGAGGCCGGCGTGAAGCCATTCCTGAAGAGGGTTTCATTCTGCGCGAAGCGGGAAACCCGAAGAGAGGCGGTCGACGCGAAGTCCCCCTCAGTGGCTGGAGAGGACACATCCATTGTTCTGCACCGGCAACAACTCGGTAGCGTCGAGCTCAGCTGCGTTCAACGTCGCTCCGGTACATAGGAAAAAATAATCTGGTGCAGTCGGGTATCCCTCAAGGACGTCAGTGACATCAAAGTCACAACATCGTCGACGAAGAAAATTCGTTAAGGTAAATCGAAATCGATCGTCACGTATGAGGAATTTTCGCGGTCGCGAGTGGGTGTGATAAGTGTGCATGTATGCCGTGTCTCCGCGCGTGCATCTCGTATTTCTACCGCGTCCCTCGATTCTTTGGACCGAGTCTCTTCTCAGAACCTTCACCGTCCGGATTAGTTTCTTCGGGTTTATATTTTTCGCAGTACGGTGTCATAATTCCTCACACAAATTAATCTCGGGGAAAGAAAGAAAGAAAAGTAGCTTAGGAAATTTTTTGTAAATATAGATTTAGGTTACTATCGGGTCCTTGCGCACCGCCGATTTTGTTATTTTAGAATTTAGAAGAAAGGTAGTTAATCGCACTGTGTGCTTTTAACTCGCGGTCGCGGCGGGGTGTGGTTGGACTTGTCCTTGTGAGCCTTCACACACCTATCGTTCGATCGCAAGTCGCGGAGCCGCCCTGCCTAAGTCCCCTAGGCTCAATACGTATTAGGTCGTGGGCCCACTGCCAAACTCCCGGGCCTTCCTCGAGTTAGGGTTTTTCTTGGTTGTTTCGTCTGTTTTTTTTTTCTTTCTCCACTATGGCTGGTGGTGACGGGACGGAAAGTCCTAAAGGCCTCGGTGCAGACGGCGTTAGCAAGGCCGATCTCGACGCCAAGCTCGCAGCTCCCGACATCGACAGGCGGTTCGCCGAGATGGAACGCAAGTTCGGGGACGGGATTAAGGATTCCCTGAGGGCGGTACTTCAGGGTCAGGGACACAGTTTCGATGACTCTTTCGAGTCCGCAGACTGCGAGGCGGGCACCCGGTCGACACTTCAGCTTCGGTGAATGCGGGACGACGGCAACCTCAGTCCAGAGGGACGAATTCAACCAATCCCTTTGTGGTTCCCTCGCATTCTCCTCGCGTTTCCAGTAACTTCGAGTTTATGGCTTTCTCGAAGCGCAACCCCGATTTCTGGTTCAATCAGATTGAACTCAAGTTTGCAGACGACGGAATCACTTCTGATTCCGCTCGTTATTGGGCTGTGCTTCGCAATATTCCGCACGGGATTCTCGACGACATTGCGGAGACAATTAGCACAATCCCCCAATCTGACCGGTACCAAGGCCTCAAGAAAGCCTTGATTGCTCGTTTTGCCGAGAACGATCACCGCAAGCTTGAGCGCTTGTTCGAGGATTGCACTCTGGGTGATCTTACCCCCTCTCAGCTTCTGCACAGGATGAAAGCTCTGGGGGGCAGCGAAATTGCGTCCGGTACGATCCTTAGGCTCTGGTGGAGACGCCTCCCGGATTCGATAGCCAACGCGATAGATCGCGAGGTCGCAGCTCAGAAGGAGGCCGCCACGAGGGCTGATTTTCTTTTCATCCGGAATCCTCGTGAACCTTCCAGGTCTCAGGTTAGCGTTGTCTCTGACTTCTCGCATCTTAAATCACAGATTGCGGAGATTGTGAGTCAGCAGTTTGAGAATCGAGGTCGTTCTCAGAGCCGCGGCCATTCCCGTGGGAGATCTCGGAACCGAAGCGAGGACGGCAAGCCCCGCTTGTGTTATCCTCACTTCAAGTATCGGGAAGACTGCAAATTCTGTCGAGGTCCCCCGTGTCCCATGTGGTCCGAATTTGCGAGGAAGCATTCGTATTCCAGTTTCGAGGAGTACAAGAAAGCCCGCAACGCGGGGGGAAACTAACAAGCCCCGGCGTCTGCGAGGCGAGCGCTCCGGGCTTATTGACTTTACGCCTCTTCGTACCTGACAAGAAATCTGGACGCCTTTTTCTCGTCGACACTGGCGCCCAGGTTTCGATTATTTCGAAACTCTCGGTTTCCACACATTTTTCGCCGGGCGTTCCCCTACACGCCGCTAACGGTAGCGAGATTAAAACCTTCGGTGTTTTAAATCTCCCTTTCGATCTTGGTTTTCGGCGTCAAATGTCATGGAATTTTTTTATAGCAGATTTACCGTATTCGATTCTCGGCGCAGATGTTCTTCGTCACTATGACCTTCTGCCCGATTTAAAACGTCAGCGACTCGTCGACAATGTCACTCAATTGCACGTTAGCGGTAGCCTTCGGGAGCCATCGTGCACCGGTATTAGCGTCGTCGATCCGTCACACAGGTACGCACACCTGTTGGCAAAATTCCCCCGCGTCCTAGGTTTAGAGCCGCCTGCTCCCTTGGAAGACCGCGGTGTTTACCATAGAATCGTCACGACCGGTCCGCCTCGAGCCCAGCGTTGTCGACGTTTGTCACCCGAGAAACTCAAGTTTGTCAAGGCTGAGTTCGATCGTCTGTGCAAGGCCGGGGTTTGTCGCACTTCGGACAGCCCATGAACTTCCCCCATCCATCTCGTACCGAAAGGCGATTCGTGGAGGATTTGCGGCGACTACAGGTTGGTGAATTCCGTAACCCAGCCTGACCGATTTAACGCCGCGAATTTTTAGGACATCACTTGCGATCTTAAGGGCAAGAGGGTTTTTACTCTCATAGATCTTGTTCGCGCATATCAGCAAATTCCCGTGGCTCCCGACGACGTGAAGAAAACTGCCGTGATCACCCCCATCGGCCTTTTCGAATGGCTCGTCATGACGGAGGATCTTCGTAACGCTGGTCCGACATTCATGCGTCATTTGTACGCCACGCTCGGAGATCTCCCCTTTGTCGTCGTGTACTATGATGATATCGGCGTCGTTTCTGAGACTCTCGAGGAGCACGAAGAACACCTCAGGATGGTTTTCGAAAGGCTCGACAAATTTCACATACGGATAAACTTGTCTAAGTGTATTTTTGCTAAGCCCGAGATTCCATTCATCGGACACATTATCAGCGCCAAGGGGATCCGGCCCAATCCCGAGAAAGTGCGTGTAATCCGTGATTTCCCAAAGCCCGAGACCTTGGAACAGCTTCGCAGCTTCCTCGGGTTGGTGAATTCGTGCAGGCCCTTCCTCGAGCGAGCGGCAGCTGTGCAACGTCCTCTTCACGCTTTTCTTCGCGACGTTAGGAAGAAGGACAAGCGTCTGGTCCCCTGGACCCCGGAGGGAGAGCAGGCATTCCTCGCATGCAAGCAACAGCTTGCCGAGTGTGCTCTTCTCGTTTATCCCGACGACAGCGTTGAAATTCGCCTAGTATCCGATGCTTCGGACGGAGCCATAGGTGTGGTTTTGGAACAGCGAGACTCACTTGACGCGCCCTGAAAGCCCGTAAGTTTTTTCTCCAAAAAGCTTACTCCGGCTCAACAGGCTTACTCCGTTTTCGATCGGGAACTCACCGGAATTTTCGAGGCCGTGAAGCATTTCCATTTCTACCGCGAAGGTCGTCAGTTTGATGTGTTTACGGACCACAAGGATTTGACGTATGCTTTTGCGAATGACCCAGCTCATGCTCCTCCGCGTCGTCAGAGGCAACTTGCCTATATTTCTGAATACACGATGTCGATTAAGTATATTCCTGGCCCGGAAAATCAAGCCGCCGATGCATTATCGCGGATCGAAATTTCTCAGCTCGGTCAGATTGACTTCTTTGCGTCTCTTTCGAATTTGAATTGGAGCGCGCTGTCTCCAGACGTAATCCAGCTCCCACAGGTTCAAGCAATCTTGGCTAAGATCGACGCCTTTAGATTGCCAACCGTTTTCTCACTTCCTCAGCTCGCGACTGAACAAGCAGCGGATGAGCAACTCCGAGAGATTATCGCCGACCAATCTCATCCCTTGAAATTGGTGAGATTATCTTTCGGTGAAAATCACACTCCTTTATATTGCGACACTTTTGACCACGTCATTCGGCCCTACGTGCCAGGTCCTCTTCGTAGAGCTGTGTATGATCTATTTCACAACAACTCACACCCAGGTCCTGAAGTCACCGTGAAACTCGTTCGTCAAAGCTACGTGTGGCCTAATATGGCCCGCGAGATCACTCAGTGGTGTAAAGCCTGTTTGCCTTGTCAACAGTCTAAAGTTACGCGTCACAGCAAGTTTCTTCCGGCCGAGTTTCCGGTTCCAGACGGTCGTTTCGACCATATCCACATCGACCTGGTCGGCGAGCTTGTCGAGAGCCATGGCAACTTATACGCCCTGACGATGGTCGATCGGTACTCGAGATGGCCAGAGGCAGTCGCACTGCCCAACATGGAGGCGACAACGGTCGCGAGAGCTTTCTTCGATACGTGGGTGTCACACTACGGTGCCCCTGAGATCATCACCACAGACCAGGGAAGCCAGTTCGAGTCCGAGTTTTTTTCCGCCTTGTTGTCCATGATAGGTTGCGAGCGGATTCGAACAACGGCTTACCACCCTGCGTCAGACGGCCTCGTGGAACGCTTTTATCGCGATCACAAGGCTTCCATTATGTGCTACGGCGACAACCCCAACTGGTCCCGTATTTTGTCTTCCGTGCTCCTTGGGTTGCGAACGCGCGTCCGTATCGACCTGGATGCGAGCCCTGCGGAATTTGTTTTTGGGACAGTTCTTCGAATTCCCGGCGAGTTCTGCGTTCCTTCTGACTTCGAGCCGGACCGTCGGTTCTTTATCGAGGAGTTTAGAGAGTACATGAGGGAGGTGAAGCCTGTACCTTCAGTCCGGAAATATCGATTCAAGCCTTTTGTATTCAAGGACTTGGCGACTTGTTCGCACGTTCATGTGAGATCCAAGCCCGTGAGAAAGTCTCTCGAACGTCCATATCACGGCCCGTACAAAGTCGTGGATCGCCGGACCGACAGGACCTTCCGCATCAACGTCAAGGGTGAAGAGAAGGTTTTTAACGTCGAACATCTTATTCCGGCTCATTTCGTAGCCGAGGATTTCACCGACGAGATTCTCGGCGCCGATCCTCAAACACCTCCGCAAAACGGAGTCGGGATCCAGGATGTTCCGCTCCCGCAGGGGGTCGATGCAGATTCGACCGATCGACAGTCCCAGCTTGAGGACCGTGGTTCATACACACCGGTGGATCGAGTTATCTCTCCCCCTCGCGAGCCTCTACCGGCTGTAATACCCTTGGATTCGCCTGTTCGGATGACGGAAAGTCCTCGTCCATCCACGAGCAAAACTGTGCGTTTTGCTGATCACGACCGTTTAAGTCAGCCGTCAAGACCTCCGGGGAGACCGTCACGCATCGCGCCGGGACCCTTGCCTCCGTCGGCTAGGACAACTCCGTACCGCGGGAATTGCACTATACCTATAGGTCCACCTCCCGTACGTCCAACTGCCGAGAGCACGTATGCTCGCAAACGCGCGGATCATCCTTACGCTAAATGCGATTCGATCGCGTCCGGTAGAGAAAAAACCGAGTTTTTTTCTCGATTGGGGGGGTGTCCTGTGGGCAGGGCCATGCCGAGCCGAGCGAGTGCGAGTGAGATAGAGCGCGAGAGAGTGCATGAAGCAGCCAAGCTGCCAGCGCTGCTCGCTGCGTCGAGCCTGCCGCACACTTCAGTATGCCTCGAGCCGTCCGACAAGAGCCACGCGCTACGCCTTGTCGGCTCTGTACGATAAATGAATAAACCATATAGTCGATTATACTTACCTGTCTACACCTTTATTTACACTACCTGGAGTGTAGGGCTCCTCAACACAATCAAGACCCCTGGTCGATCCTACAACCGGAAAGATTGTAGACGGGAGCGTGATTGGGTGGTGTGGCGTGAATGTGTCTGATTGGTGGACATATTACTGTTCCTCGAGTGTGAATGAGGCTTGGTTGAATTAATTTGTGTTGATTGGCTGAGAGTGTTTGGAGGGGATGGTGAGGAAAGAAGTTGAGTCAGAGAGACGCGGGGAAGCGTCACTCTGTTCTCGGTAGCCGAAGTAGAAGGTTGTGTTTTTTTTTGAGAGAGTGATTTTCTTTGTTCTAAGTTTCCTAATTTGTAGACTTTCTTTTTCTTTTGAAGTTTATTATTTTTTTTTTTGTAGTTTTTTTTTTGAGTGCTGTAGACGATTTTTTTTTGTTTCTTTACAGCTAGGTGGTCAACCAAATCCGAATAACTTGGGTTATATTTGTTCTGGATATTGAGAGTTGGAAACCCAAATTTCCAAAAATTAAGTATTTCAGATTAATAAAGTGAAAAAATTCATTAAAAGATTGACCAATGATTGAAGGATATTGAGATCATCAATCTTGATTAATCTTAATTATAAATTTTTACTAAAAAAATTGAAAATTTTTTTTTTCTCCATTGTGTTCAATTTATTATTAACTGAAAAAAATACTCTCCAAAATTTGCTACAAAAAGTTTGTACTGAATTAATTTAATAAATTGTAATTTGTTGCGCCCTTAATTAATAAAATAGTTCATAAAATTAAGAGTTTTTACTGAAAAATATTTATTAAATAAAACAACATGTTTACTTTTCAACAAAAACAGATTTTTTTTTTATGACTCCTAAACTTAAAATATAAATATATTACAGAATAAATATTAAAATTAAAAGTACCCTGCTACAAAAAATTCATTCATTTTCATTGAAAAGTTGAATGATTTCTAATTGACATTTCAATGAGTACTTTTAATTGACGATTTGTCAATTGATATCTATTGGAATGAGAAGGTCAATTGAAATTCATTGGAATTTATTCAGCAATAGGCCATATAATTCATTCATTTTCATTGAAAAGTTGAATGAATTCGAATAAGTATCTCAATTCGTACTTTTATAAATTAACGGTTTTCCAATTGAGTTTTATTGGGAGGAATAGATCAATTGAATTCTATTGGAATTAATTCAGTACTAAGCCATTCTTTGCTTCAAAAGTCCATTGAAATCGAATGAATTGAATCTATTGGAATTAATTCAGTACTAAGCCATACCTTTCTGCAAAAATACATTGAAATCGATTGAAAACCATTGAAAATTTCAATGATTTTCAATCGGTACTTTTAATCAATGAATCGTCGAATAGATTTTATTGGTAATGGGATTGCCATTGAAGTCGATTGCAAACATATTCGTGTAAAATTCCTTGAAAAATCATAAAAAACTACATAATGTAGCAGCAAACAGATCTTTTAGACTTTCAAGTCGATTGCAACAGGGCAATCAGTTTAAAAACTATAGCTAAGCATATCTTAGTTACTTAATCATGAGAACCTTGCTCTGGATTATGTAATCCAAAAGCATTGACTTTAGTTCTAGATAGAGATAACAGCTGGCCATCTTGCGGCGTACTATAAAAAAAGTCGATTGAAATTTATTGAAGTCTATTGGATTTTACTGGGCAAAAAATTATTCATTAGCAATAACTTTCAATAGAAATCAATGGATTAAATGGATTTTCAGCTCAATGAAAATCAATGAATTTTAATAGACTTTTGGCTCAATGAAAATCAATGGATTTTTAAAGACTTGCGGCTAATACAGATGAATGGATTTTAGAAGAGTTTCCGCTCAATGGAAACAATGGTCACGAATTTTATCGGCTCATTAAAACAATCGATTTAAATGGTTTTTTCCATGGATATTAATGATTTCAATAGATTCTTCACTCATAGGAAATCAAAGGTTACGAATTTTATAGACTTTTAAAAACAAATCGATTTTAATGGTTTTTTCAATGGAAATAAATGGATTTTAATTGCATTTCTACAACTCAATGGGAATCAATGGTGGCGAATTTTATGAGCTCATAAGAACAAATCGATTTGAATGGTTTTTTTCAATAAATATGAATGGATTTCAAAAAATTTTCTGCTCAATGGAAATCACAGTTAATTTCATGACCTTCAAAAATTCATTGATTTGTCAGTTTTGTCAATAGAATCGATAAATATTAATGGTTTTTTTTTTTTTGATGGAATTTTGCTGCCGTAAATTCCATATAAAATTTAAAAAATTAGCTAATTTAAATGGTTGTGTCGATTGTCTACAATAAAAAAATCGATTGATTTATTCTGAAACTTCATAGTTTTGAATCATTTTGAATAGTTTCAATCGGCTGAGTAAATTCTTTCAAAACAAATTCAAAAGAAATTCATGCAACTCTTTTTTTGAATAAAATAATTTTTGAATTTTAATAGAATTCAATTAAACAGAATAGTTCTTACTTCTTTCTTCTTTTAATAAGTATGAATGTTCGAAAACTTTTCAGTTTAATAGAATTTAATGTCTCAAAATTTCAAACTTGTATAAAATAGATTGTTTTTCCTGTTTTTTTTTTACAGTAAAAATTAATTAATCTATAATTTATAATTCACTAAGAATTCAACTGTCCTAAAGTTGATAAAAATTTTATAAGGTAAATGTCCGGTATTATTGGACAGTAACGTAATTGTCCACCACAGTGGAACCCAAAATCACACTTTAGAACCCGAAAAAATATTCTAAATTTAGTTTAACCTTTAAACTTTACTGTAGTAAAAAAAATTTCAATTATAACCTTAAGACTAGCTCAAAAATCACTTCCAAGTGAGCCCTTCAAAACCTCCAATTGATATTTGGCACCCCCAGGAAAATCTCAAATTATCATCAAAAGATGCACTTTTGTTCTATCGGTTGCAAAGCTTAGAATTAATTTAAAAACTTGAAAACTTTTTTTTTTATTACTTAACACCTTAAACAAAATATTTAAATCAATTTTTACCGTGAATTCATCTTTATTCATTATTTATCGAGGGGGTGCCGCTCAGGGGGACATTTGAGACTACTTGTCCCTTCAGTGGCACCCGGACAAGCTCAAGTTTAACGTTTGTCCCGTAGGTGGCACCTTTTTTATTTGCGGTTTTTTGGTGTTTACCTTGATAATTTCACCGGTGTTTATGCATAAAAATGCTTGAATATCATCTTTACACAGTTTAAAAAAAGTTTTGTGAGTTGAAACATGCAGAATATTTATATCGGAGCTTTCAAAGTTAACGTAGTTTTTACGAAAAACCACTCGACGGCCGGACCGGTGAAGATAACCTTAGTTGAGTTTTTTTATTTAAGCAATTTTTTATTAAGGTTAGGGAGTTTAATGCGAAAAACATGCGTAAATTGCGAAATTTAGGGGTGCCATTCTAGCGGACGGTTCGGGGGGACTGCACTTCTGAAAATTCTTTTTGAGTGGTGCCAACTTCGTGGACATGACTTTTGTGTTAGTTTATAGTAAATTAAACAATTTTATGATGAACAATTAATGAAAAAAATGATTGAACACTACCTATTCCTGACTTAATTTTTCATCATACTGTGAAAAAGTTATAGATTTTCATGCAGTTTTAGTGTAATAATCTAGCGTAAACCGAAAATCCCCCTTCGAAAAGTGTCTAATAATCCCGGACATTTACCTTACAATGAATAGATTTCAAAGGACTGTTTTTTAACAAACTTTTTTTTTTTTTTTTTTTTTTAATAAAAATCAATCAATTTCAATAAACTGTTTTTGAAATTTCAACTGTCACGAAAATTATAAATACTTTAGAAAAAATTGATATCAATTTTAACCTGCGAAACCTGCGTTCACGGTAAAGTCTAGTGAACCCTAAGCGATCACTGAAAAATCCAGTGAACAACACTACAATACCCGTGTAGAGGGCGCGCGTCCACATAAAAAGATGACGCCGAGCACAACGCAGCACGCTGAACGATCACCTGCTTTGACTGTGATTGCTGATCACTGAGAAACACAGTGAATTGTTCTCTCCATGTGATTTCAATAGACCCCCTACTGGAAAAGATCCATTAATTTCGACTCAACCGATTTATGACTGTCAAATCACTTAGAAAAAAATGCATCATTATTATCAACTCTTTTTTAATGAATTTTTCATGAAATTCATAAAAGTTAAGGACGTTATTTCACGTTTTAAAATCCATAAGAATCGTCCGAAAACTATTAAAATCTTTAAATTTAAGTATAAAGAATAACATATCCAAATTTTAAGAAGACTGACAACACGGTTATTGAGATATTTTAATTCAAAGTTGGGCTAAAATCGCTCTAAATCGGGCGGTTGAAGGTGGGGAATACCCTAAGAGGCTAAAAAAAGGTAATTTTTGGGAGTTTATATTGAAAAAACGGTTAACATTATTTAAGTCATTTATTCACCATATAGTTATACAACATTTCAACTACCCTCCGTAATTTTTTCAAGTAAAAATATTAATAAATAAGCCGATGCCAGTACTTTTTCGGCGACGCCTTCGCTTTTCGATTTTTTACTTCACCTTTCGGTGAGGAACGCCATTTTGTTCAGGATCACCTAAAATCAATTTTGAAAAAAGATTCTGTTAGAAGACAAGTTTATCTTGGTAATAACACGAGGATTTTCTTTTTTTTCATTTTTGACGATTTGGTGGTTGTTTAAAGTGAAAAACCGTTTTTTCGGCTAAAAAATCTGTCATTTTGTTGACGCCACAGCCGTAAAAATGAAAATTTTTTAAAATCTTCGTGTTAAGACCTGGAAAAATATATATTAAAGAAATCCTCAAAATTTCAGAACGATCGGTGCAGCGGTCGCCGAGATATTTTCCTCACCGACTTTAAAAAGACTAGTCTTGAGAAAAACGCGTTTAAAGTTTTGAACAAGATAAAAGTAATGAAATTTTATTTTTTTTTTTACCTTAAAAGGAATCATCGATTCCTGCACCATAAAGCACTTCTTCTGCTGCTTCTGCTTCGTCTTCAGCTTGTTTTTCTTTCCTTCTACGCTTAACCCTGGCATCTTTACTCTCTTTGGTAGCTTCTTTCTCAGCTTTGTCTATACGGCTTTCATCCTCGATCATTGCACGAAAACTGCTGTAACTTTCTGAGATCGACTCAGAATGACTTGAAATTTTGCTGTAGTTTTGGAACCAGGTTGCAAATCATCTTGAAATTTGGATATGTTATTCCTTAAGCCTTAAGGAACAAATTGCTATGTTTTTGGAAAATTTTTTGTGGGTTTTTAAACAATTTCAGCATTGTTTTGTTATTAAAAAATCAGTAAAATGTTTGCTGATTTTTCCTAATTTTTTAAAAAGTGATTTCAACTTTTGATTTACACTGTCAGAAACTAGAAGTTTTCAGTAATTCAGTGTTAAAATTTCACAAAGTTTTGTTCATTAAGTATTGAGTACTAACTAGTTAAGAATAAAATAATTTTATCCAGCGGCCGAGAAGCGCGTGGCAGCTGTTCCCGTGCCTAACCTATAAGTCTCTCCCCCCACCACCACCGCTACGAAAGAACGTCCTGAATACAAAAACTTTAACATTCGATATATTTCTATTTAAAGTACCATTTAAAACAATTCATTTTAATAGATAATTTTGAAATTATAAAAGTTTAAGCTCATTGCAAAGAAACCCATTGAAGCGATTATATTTTCATTATTTTTTTCGAAAATATATAAGTACTTGAAAATTGATTTGAATGGATTTAAAGAAATTTCACTGATGATTGAAACCTTTCAAGACCTTGCAGAATCATTAAGTCGTAATCGATCCAAATCCTTGGAAAAACCATTCAAACCGATTCATTTATATTAAGCCTATAAAATTTGCGACCATTGATTCTTATTGACCGGAAAGTGCACTGAAATTCATTCAAATCTGACTTTTTCAAAAGTTGATTTAGATCCATTGATTTTCATTGAAATAACCATTAAAATTGTTTCGATTTTTAGACATTCATGAAATTCATGATCATTGAATTTCATTGGATAAAAGTTTTTCAAAATCCATTGGTTTTCATTGGAATGACCATTAAAAACGATTGGATTTTATAAACATTCATGAAACTCACGATTATTGAGTTTCATTGAACAAAAGTTGATTAAAATCCATTGATTTTCATTGAAATAACCATTAAAATTGATTCGATTTTTTAGACATTCATGAAATTCACGATTATTGAGTTTCATTGAACAAAAGTTGATTAAAATCCATTGATTTTCATTGGAATAACCATTAAAACCGATTCGATTTTTTCACCTTAATGAAATTCACGATCATTGAATTTAATTGAATAAAAGACTATTGAAATCAATTAATTTTCAGTCGTTATACCCCTAGTGCTTCAAAATTGTCGATAATTTTCCGACTGTGTTTTGTTGCACAGCAACGAGGGGGGCAAGTTTTTTTTCTGTGCAAAAAAACTGGAGGAAAATTATCTAAAATTTTGAAGCACGAGGGGTATTTTCCCCAGCTGAATTTCAACTCATAGAGATGCTGTATTTTACATTTTTGCAGTTAAAGTTCTATTACTATTTGTTTACTATGAACATACCTATAAATACTCATATATAGGTATAGACCACAGTGAGTCGGGTCAAACCCAAAAGCTGAATCGAGTAAGTCTAACCATTCGAGTTGCTATGCGACTCGAAACGTTCGAATTGGAAATAGGGGAGAGTGGGGCGTGGGTGCCAGTTTAGCTATATTTAATTACTGCGATGATTTTTTTTTCTTTCAATAAAAAAAAAAAAGTACATTCAACAGAGAAAACTGTCTAATATATTCTTTGATAATTTAATTTATCCTATGTATTGTGGTTTTTTTTAAATAAAGTCTCAAAGTTGGGTTACTTATGCGGGGCGGGGAAGTCTTGTTGGAGGCACGAGAGTCATGGGTTTGGGGGTACGTGTGTCCCAGTGTCAGTGCAAATTTTTTTAAGATCGCTTAAAATTTGAGGTTACAGTTTCTATCAGCTGATTCGCGACGGCTCCAAAAAATCTCTCAAAAGCTGCGTTTCAAGAGACACTCGTGCCTCCACTCAAAAGACACTGACGCCCCAAAACAGTAGGTCGATTAAAATCATGATTTCTTTGTTATTAGGCATCTTAGGGTAATTATTAAAAAAGAAAAAGAAAATTTAAGAGTTTAACTTCTTATTAAAGTTTATTTCAGATCGATTAAGGACATATTATTTTTGTAATAGACAACTGAAAATCCATTTCCGGACCTCATCTCATGACCCTTATTTTCAATATGACTTTATTTTATTCTGAAGGGTTTTTTCTTTCTAAAATCATTACAGGGAAAAACTATACTGCTATTTGAACCATTTCTGAGAGATTTTGCCGGTTCATATTAATTTGGGACTGAGAAATTAACATGACACTCTTACCTGCAGTGGCTATATCACCCCGCTCTCCCCTAACCGAAAAATTATCGAAATCATTTTACCCCCACTCCTCCGCCAAATGTCAAATGCGGCGTTTCTTGATTTCTTGAATTGACGAGGTGGACGCGAGACATGGAAGCCGAACAACTGAGTGAGTGCGACGTTGCTGTTGACAACGACTGGAGTTGATTTTAGGCTATGAAAAAGGAGAGACGTATAGAGAAGTTGAGAGTGAAGAAGTAAAGAAATAAGAAATTGTGAAATCTTTTGACGAGTGACAGAAAAGAAGAAAAGGATTTTCATCAATGGTGCCTCCTCTGAGAAATTGTCAATTGTATGAATATTTAATTATAAAAGTTAGCATATTGTTGTGACCTGGCAAAGAAAATAATAAATGTTCAGTTGTTCAAAAATATTTATTCATTTAATTTCGCCTTGTCATAAATGGCGCCCAACGTGGGGCGATGTTGAAGAAAACCCTTAAAGATGGTGAAATTTTTGTAAACAAGAAGAGAGGTTAGAAGAGAGAAAAGAAAAAAAAAAGTAAGAAGAAACAGTTGTGCTAAAGAGAAACAGAAAATTAACCGAACATTTTTGCCGCCGTTATAAGTCGTCGCAGCCCTTCGTCGAGGTAGTTGGTCTTAGAGTTCGTCGTTAAGGGTCGTCACTGTAAAGTCGCCGGAATCGTTCTATAGGATAATTTTGTTTTTCTCTTTAAACAGTTTTTTGTATTAATTTCTGAATGCACATCAGCGTGCAGTTTCCATACTAGAGCAATAGAAAAAATAATAATAAAAAAAATTGTATATTGAGTTTAGAAAATAAGTGTTTGGATTGAGAGTTAAAATTTAAAATTAGATTTTAATTTTAAACTTACAATGGCTGATTCTAATCTTACGAGAATTGATTTATTGAGATCAAAAGAAGGTAAAAAAATTAATAAATTTGTGAGTAAATTAAAGTTTGTAGATCTTGTGCTGGAGTTGGATAAGCGCAAGTGTAGTATTTTAGGGGATGATATAGATTTGAGAGATAGGTTAGTTAGAGTTATGTTTAGAGATACTTTTGCTAATTTATGTATTATTCCATGGTATGCTGATGATGAGCCTTGGACGAGGACGAGTGACGAACAACAAGAGCCTTGGCTCTGTATCCCTGAAGCAAACGATGATCAAATGTCTTCCTGGAGAAGTTTTGAGATGGTACAGCCACCAGCGAGTAGCGTAAACATCGTCCCACCACCTAATCCAACAGTTTAAACGCTGAAGATATCGTCGGTGACAACTTCTGGGGTGCTTACCACAATGGCAAACCACCCAGAAAGTTTTTCAATGATGACAAGACAACGAGATGATGCGGCTACTATCAGAATGAATGAGAAAGAAACGTTTGTCATTTTAGGGCCCATGCAGTTTACTTCAGTCAGAAGAAACTTTGACTGAATCTTGTGAAGAGAGAAAACTAAAGAGTATGTATACAGTTAGTTGCAGAAAGTTTCTAACAAAACAATAGTTGCTCTTTTTCTGTTTTTAGTGAATCCAGAATAACCAAATTTATTCTATTAATTTTTGAAGCAGTTTATTATGCTACTGCTACTATTTTTTTTACTAATTAACACAACTTTTGACTAAATAAACAAAATTATAATTTTTTAGATAAGCAACAACACTACATAATAATATTGTAAATATTGATGTCAGGACTATATTTAAAAGCTACGAAACAGCCAAAAAAAAATTAATTCCTCACTTACTAATTTAAATTTCTTCACTTTTCAACTTAAAATTTGCTAATTGAAATTGAAACAACACTTTGAAAAGAAATTTGTGATCAAGCGTCAACAGCGAATACTCTTATCTTTACTGCTGATCTTTAATAATAATCTTCAGAATATTCAGCAAAGGAATTGTAGCGTTGACACACAAGTCCACTCCTAACACCAAGTGTTATCGGCCAAGACTGAAAAAAAAATTAAAAATTGCACAAAGTTTAAGGTCTTATATTTTACTACTAAATGAATTGAAGCAAATAGTAAGGTAAGCATAAACTTATCTAATGATGATGAATTCATTTGTAATTATCAATAATTTCTTCATTGGTGCAATTGAGTTTCATAATAAATCACTTTAAATTATACTTGGTTTCAATTTTGTAAATATTTATTGACAGGCGAAAAACTTTTACTTTTGTTTAATCAAAAGTTCACCGTCTCTATTCTCTATAAACGTAGGTACACGGAGAAAGAGGTACATCATGAAACTTGGTGTACAGTGCCATCGTTTTACATGATGCGTGGTGCAGCGTGATTCTCAATCACACTTCGTATTCCCAAGTGCATGCACCGTGTTTTACAGTGCAAAATTTTTTGAGAGACAATTTCGATAGAGCAGACAACGGCGCTCGGAACACCCACGTAACCAGTTTTTCAAAGTTTTACACTAAAAATTGTGTACGATTCTTACTTTGAAATGTTCTTGCTATCTTTCCTAACAAATTTATAAAATCCAATTATGATTTCGAACTTGATATTTATATTTATACGATTTTAAAGTTTCGAGGTGAGAGATTCAGCAGAACTTGAGTAACCGAGAAAAAAGCATGCGTCAAATGCGTACACTGGAAAACACCGTGCACACATCAGCGTTGGTATCGATATTCTGCTCAGGGGACTAAGCTATAAGTTTAGGGCATACTTTTCGACCAAGCATTAGGTTCAGGTTGTTCGGTGGGCTAGCACAGGAATCCCACAAGTTTGACAACCCAATAACGCTGGGTACAGCGATAAATAAATTATTTTTTATAAACAAATAACTAGCCAGCAAGCTTCAAACCCCCGTAACGCTGGACAAAAGGATAAATGAATAATTTTTTATAAACAAATAATTAACCGACGAGCTTTAAACCCCCATAACGCTGGAAAAATAGATAAACAAATTATTTTTTATAAACAAATAACCAACAAGCAAGCTTTAAACCCCCGTAACGCTGGAAAAAAGGATAAATGAATATTTTTTTATAAACAAATAACTAACCGACGAGCTTTAAACCCCCATAACGCTGGAAAAATAGAAAAATAAATTATTTTTTATAAACAAATAACTAACCAGCAAGCTTTAAACCCCCATAACCATGAAAAATAAGATAAATAAAATATATTTCATAAACAAATAACTAACCAGCAAGGTTGAAACCCCTGTAACGCTGGGATATAGATAAATAAATTATTTTTTATAAACAATTAAATAAGCCGACAAGCTCTAAACCCCCAAAACGCTGGGGAAAGCGATAAATTAATTATTTTTTATAATAATATTTGATAAATTAATATTTTTAGAGCTTGGCAGTTTATTTAATTGTTTATAAAAAATAATTTATTTATCGCTTTCCCCAGCGTTATGGGAGTTAAGAGCTTGTCGGTTTATTTAATTGTTTATAAAAAATTATGTATTTATCGCTCTCCCCAGCGTTATGGGGCTTTAGAGCTTGGCGGTTTAATTAATTGTTTATAAAAAATTATGTATTAATTGCTCTCCGCAGCGTTATTGGGGCTTAAAGCTTGCCGGTTTATTTAATTGTTTATAAAAAATTATGTATTTATCGCTCTCCCCATTGTTTTGGGTGCTAAGAGCTTGGCGGTTTATTTAATTATTTAAAAAAAATAATTTATTTATCGCTCTCCCCAGCGTTATTCGGGTTTAAAGCTTGGCGGTTTATTAAATTGTTTATAAAAAAAGAAGTATTTATCTCTCTCCCCAGCGTTATTGGGGTTTAGAGCTTGTCAGTTTATTTAATTGTTTATAAAAAATTATGTATTTATCGCTCTCCCCAGCGCTATGGGGGTTTAGAGCTTGGCGGTTTAATTAATTGTTTATAAAAAATTATGTATTTATCGCTCTCCCCAGCGTTATTGCGGCTTAAAGCTTGGCGGTTTATTAAATTGTTTATAAAAAATTATGTATTCATCGCTCTCCCCATTGTTTTGGGGGCTTAGAGCTTGTCAGTTTATTTAATTGCTTATAAAAAATTATTGATTTATTGCTCTCCCCAGCGTTATGGGGGCTTAGAGCTTGTCGGTTTATTTAATTGTTTATAAAAAGGTTTTTATTTACCATGTCAGGGGGGCACCATGTCTATATGACTCCAAAAATATAAATATGGCTCAACTTAACTTCAGTGAAGTTCACTGATGTTGACTGAACTTCAGCCTGAACTTCAGCGCCGATCACTGAATTCGCTACGCGATTTTAGTACCTACGTTTACAGAGAATAGAGGCGGTGAACTTTTGATTAAACAAAAGTAAAAGTTTTTCGCCCGTCAATAAATATTTACAAAATTGAAACTAAGTATAATTTAAAGTGATTTATTATGAAACCCAATTGCACCAATGAAGAAATTATTAATAATTACAAATGAATTCATCATCATTAGATAAGTTTATGCTCACCTTACTATATGCTTTAATTTATTTAGTAGTAAAATATAAGACCTTAAACTTTGTGCAATTTTTAATTCTTTTTCAGTCTTGGCCGATAACACTTCGTGTTGGAAGTGGACTTGTGTTAATTCTTCTTTCAGTCTTGGCCGATAACACTTGGTGTTCGAAGTGGACTTGTGTTGATTCTTCTTTCAGTCTTGGCCGATAACACTTGGTGTTGGAAGTGGACTTGTGTTAATTCTTCTTTCAGTCTTGGCCGATAACACTTGGTGTTAGGAGTGGACTTGTGTGTCAACGCTACAATTCCTTTGCTGAATATTCTGAATATTATTATTAAAGATCAACAGTAAAGATAAGAGTATTCGCTGTTGATGCTTGATCACAAATTTCTTTTCAAAGTGTTGTTTCAATTTTAATTAGCAAATTTTAAGCTGAAAAGTGAAGAAATTTAAATTAGTAAGTGAGGAATTAATTTTTTTTTGGCTCTTTCATAGCTTTTAAATATAGTCCTGACATCAATATTTACAATATTATTATGTAGTGTTGTTGCTTATCTAAAAAATTATAATTTTATTTATTTAGTCAAAAGTTGTGTTAATTAGTACAAAAAATAGAAGCAATAGCATAATAAACTGCTTCAAAAATTAATAGAATAAATTTGGTTATTCTGGATTCACTAAAAACAGAAAAAGAGCAACTATTGTTTTGTTAGAAACTTTCTGCAACTAACTGTATACATACTCATATACTAAAATCTTTTTGTCATACATTGATAAAATTACTATATCACATAATAGAAATCACATGTTAAAAAATAAAATAAATTTTTTTACTCGAAAAGCTTGTGTAAATTATTAATTTTTTCAGTATATTGTAGTTCAAAATATTTAAATAATAATAAAAATACTTAAAAATAATAGTAATCAAAAAAAAAAAAAAAAAATTGAAATCAATGATTGAAAACAAATATAATTCAGATAACATGCTAAGAAATATATTATATTGTTGATTCAAAAATTATTTAAAAAAATATATATATATACGTAAAAAATTGTCATGAAAATAATTTTATTTATTCTTGCGACGAAACAATAACAATAATAATATTGTATTGAAAAAAAAAATATCTTTTTTAATAATTTATAAAATTTATATACTTTATATTTTTTGTTTAAAAATTTCATTTATATCATTTATAAAAACTTGAAAATCAAAAAATTTATTGTCCAATGATAAAAAATTTTTAATTTATGAAAAAAAAAAAATACAAATCCGTACGGATATCGGTGCCAAATTTCCGTACCGATAATCCGTACGGATTTCAGCACGGATTTCCATGAGGATTTTTTCAGCTGGGAAACCAATCGAATTTACGAGCTTCTCCGCTAATCCGCGTGCCCTCCACTTTTTTTTGGCCAGGGGTGGGCTTCTGATATTACATTACGGTAAGGTAAGGCAACCTAGAAAAGGTTACGGTATGTTAAGGTAAGGAGTAAAATACGTCAACCGGAAAGTATAATACGGCGCGAAATTGAAATTCAAATTATATTAATTTTAATTTGAAATATATAAATATTTCAAATTAAAACATGAAAATAATCGCATTTAGTAATAAATAATCGAAGCAATTTTAAAAGTGAGTGAAATGTATAACCTACAATTTGTGTGGTCAGTTTTACAAATAATCGTAGTGATACCAATGTATTTTACTCATATTTTTTGAAGATATTTGATAAATAGAAATAATTAAGTCTTTTTTACAAATTAGCTTAGAAAAAATGTTGTTATTCAGTAATGAACTGTAAGACCTAAAAAAATTGTATACAAGTACTATGAATAAAAATATTACTTTATTAATAATGTGTATGAAAAAAAAACTGTACATAACATTTTTTGTAGATAAAATTTTTAAAATATATATTAAAAATAAATATCTAAAATAAAGAGTAAAAAGTTTTGTTTTTAAAATTTTTATAATTTATTATGAGAATAGTTAATTGAATATTAAAATATATGGTATAATTCAAATTACAAATAAAAAATTTATTAGCACATGAAAAATATACATATTTATTTTATACAGTATTAGATATTAAGGTAGTTCCCAAAAAAATTGAGTTTCTTAAAAAATCTCTAGAATTTTGCACAGAGGTAGATTTTTGAGTCCTGTACACGCTGGTATTTTTCTTAAACCCCCAAGCCACACTTAATTTTGAGATATTGGGCTCAGAAGTTTCAATTTTTTACATGGGATTCCTATGCTGAGCGCGTGAATTCATATTTATTTTGAAGGTTATTCTCTCATTGCAAACTCAATTTTCTTAAAATATTTTTTAAAAACAGGTTTTCTTGTAGGGCAAGATCTTAGAAATCGAATCGTACAAAGATAAACATAGCAAGCGATATTAACTTATGAGATATACAATCAAAAAGAATGAAAAATGCATGATTTTAGTATGATTTCGAGCAGCGGTGGCGACGGCGGCGCGTGGCGTCAGAGTGGGGGCAACGAGCGTCTATAACTATATTTTAGGTTAGCTATATATACGCTTCGTAACTACCTTAACGTATGAATAAAAAAATAATTACATTTGTCATGGATTTACAATCCTTCCCTATTAAAAAAGTTCACATGTAAATTCACGTGAGTATCCACGTGATTCATCCAATCTATAAATCCACTTGACCAAATTTAAAAAAAAACTAAGTTCCGCATGTAAACATTTTATAACTTATTTAATTTTTTTACTAACAAAAAAGTTTTTTCAGTTAAATGAAATATTCCAAGTTGAATTAAGTACTTTGATTTTTTTCTACATTTTTAGGAAATTAAAAATTTTGACACTTATAAATTCTTCGGGACTTGATAAAATTATGAGTTTCGAACTTTTTTTGGAAATTTACAGCATTTAGAATTTTTTAGGAACTTGGAATTTTCATAGGCTTATAATATAATTGTTAATGACTTAGAAATTTTTCGGTCTGTGGGATTTAAAAATTTATCTAGTCTATAAGAAATTTTTTTGGTTCTTTCAGACTTAAAAGATGTTCAGTCTGTGATACTTAGCAGATTTTGAATGTGCAGACTGAGAAATTTTTTGAACCGCAGACACTTAGAATTTTTTCAATCTCTGGAACTTAGATATTTTTCGAACCGTGAAAAATTAGAATTTTTTCAGTTTCTGGGACTTAGAAATTTATTTTGTTTTCGGACATGGAAATTTTTTAAACCGCAGTCTTTTTTAAAGTGAGTTAAGCCTGTGAAATATAGAAATTTATTTTGTTTTCAGATTTTTAAATTTTACAAACCGTGTAAAAAAAATTAAGATCTTAAAAAGATCTTTTGAAGACATATCTTAACTATGGGCTATTTTTGAGATGTTTTAAGACAAAAAAATTATGTTTTATTTTTGATATGTATCATTTCAAAAATGTCTGAAAAAGTTCTTTTGAAGGTAAAAATTACTTATTTTTTCGTTAATTTTTATATGTATGGTACGAAGATGATTTTTACATCTTTAATCATTTTGAGATGAATTTTAGATAAATTTGAGATACATTTTTTTACGTAACCTCTTCTCTTAAAGATATTTATAATAGTTTTTAGAAATGATAATAAGGCAAGTGACAATAATTGCAAGATTAACTTTGTGTATTTAAGATTATTTTAAAGATCATTTTGTGATGAACTTTCGATATTATTTATGCGCGTTTTTGTAAAGATATATATTAATATATTTTTAAAGATAGCAAGATTCTTTAAAATAAATTTTATACGATCTTAAAAAAATTTTCAACCAGCATTTTAAATATTTCAAGACCTTTTTTTAAAACAAATTAAATTTCATTATTTTTTCAAATCAAAGAGTTTACCGTGAATTAATTTCGTAGAGCCCTGAGGACTCGGGTACAGTCTGTGCATGATCGCGGCTCACCTTTATTTTTCTTCAATCGAGTTCCTGAAAAAGGAAAAAAAAATTGCAACAAAGTATCATTCAAACATTAAACACCAAATTTAAATTACTGCTTCATATTGAAGACTTATCTGATCGTATATTCTCCGGTAGATGTTAAAACGGATAACCAACTTTTATTCGCTCTCTTGACTTCTTTCGCTACTTTGTATCATTTGTCTGTCGATTCTGTATTTTTACTAGTTGTTGAACACATTTTTATTTTTATTTTATATAATTTACATTAAAAAAATATATCTTGAAAACTTAGCAATATTGGTTAAACTTCGTCATCTCGGTATGCTGAAGTTTAACCAACATTATCACCAACAACGACGTGTGCACAGGTCGTTGTTATGAATACGTTCGATTCGATCGATCGTCTTAGCAGCCAAATTCATTTTGTTTATTCTCGTATTTTTTGTAACCATACAAAGACGGTAAAATATCACCAATATTTTTTTGAGTATTCAAGATATATTTTTTTAATGTAAATTATATATAATAAAAATAAAAATGAGTTCACCAACTAGAAAAAATACAGAATCGACAGACAAATGATACAATGTAGCGAAAGAAGTCAAGAGAGCGAATAAAAGTTGGTCAGCCGTTTGAACTTCTACCGGAGAACATCCGATCAGATAAGTCTTAAATATTAAGCAGTAATTTAAATTTGGTGTTTAATGTTTGAATGATACTTTGTGGCAATTTTTTTTTCTTTTTCAGAAACTCGATTAAAGAAAAGTAAAGGTTAGCCGTGAACATGCACAGATTGTACCCGAGTCCTCAGTGCTCTAGGAAAGTAATTCACGGTAAAATCTTTAATTTGAAAAAATAATGAAATTTAATTAGTTTCAAAAAAAGGTCTTGAAATATTCAAAATGCTGGTTGAAAATTTTTTTAAAATCGTACAAAATTTATTTTAAAGAATCTTGCTATCTTTAAAAATATATTAATATACATCTTTAAAAAAACCCCTTCTGAAAAATTTGTATCAGATCTAACCTCAGATCTGACATCAGAAACTACATCAGATCTGAGCTAAGAATAACGATTTGAAAAAAAAAACAATTTTTTTTTTCTTTATACTTATTAAATTAGAAAAATTTACAACCACAAAAGTGAAATGTAATAAAAAAGGCATTGTTACTGCCCTATTGGAACATAAACTCATAAAACGTTTTTAAAATGGAGTTCCCACAACCAAGAAACGTTTTTTTTCGGTTGAAAAACGTTTTAAAAACCTTTTTATATCGTGAAAAATGTCCGCTTTTGCGAAAAAAATTTTTCGATGAAATGTTCTTTAGGATACGATTTGAAAACGTTTTTGATAAATTTTTCCAAAACGTTCCTAAAAGGTTTTAAATGTGGTGTGAAAACTTATTATAATTATTATTATTATTTTTTTTTTTTTATTTTTTTTTTTTAATTAAAAAGTTAGACGTATGAGTTATAAATATTATAAATTTAAAAATTGAATAAAAATTTTTTTCGAGTTTAATTTAAAAAAGAGGTTTAGCCTTTTATTCTCATAATTTTTTTTGTAAAAAAATAATAATAAATATCAACGGCTTCTCCATGTAAAATTTGAATCAGGAATATTACTGGATCCCTTTATAAAAGAGAGCTATCGCCAACTTGCGAAAGATTTTTATTCGTGAGCTGATTGGTGAACAAGTTTTTAAAATATTCGAAAAGTGCATTTTGAGGTTACTCTTATTGTTTTTTCCTATGCTCGCTTGAAACGCGCTCAGAAGAGCTAGTAAACAAAAAAACACAAATTTAACATTTACAAATTATTACTTTCGATAACTAATAAGTTTAATTACAATATTTACAGTACACAATAAAATAATTTAAAATTAGTAAATAAAAGAACTTAAATTGTCAAGTTGTTGCCACCAGCTGTCGCAGTTTCTAGCCAGGCTCGTTTCTGTGAAAAAACAAAACGAAAATGATTTTAAAGTTAAAAGAAAATTGAATCAAAATAAGTACTGGTTCAGTTACCATTCGTTTTTCTCTCTGAGTGCTTTGTCCTTCCAAGCTGCCCCCTTCAGCCAAAGACTGATTGGATTTTAAATTTTATCCTGCGAATAAGCAGGAAATTAGACTGCAACAGACTCTGAAAAAATTAAAAAATCAACATGTGGTAGTTAATAATTTTTAGATTGAATAAAGAAATGTCTAAGTATTATTTTGTTTTAAATTACCTCCTATTAAGCTATTGATAATTAGTTTTGAGAAAACTTTCTTTCCCTTCTGGCCAATGTAGCTGTGTACTTTTTAGCCAGCTCAAGATAAAAAAATTTTCCCATAATATTAAAAACCATTTTATGGCCATCGACTCCTCCGGTCCAAAGCATGAAGTCGACCTGGAAAGAAATTTTTCAATATTAGTAAGTTTGAAAAAAAAGTAAGTATTTTTTTCAATCTCATAACCCCAATGCAAAGATCACCGATGATATCACCGATGATATCATCGATGATATCATCGCATTTTACGGTGATATAAACGGTGATGAAATATGCGATGATATCATCGGTGATATCATCGCGTACAGGTTTTACAAAAATTTCAAGAGGTCTGAAATGAAACAATGGTTCCTAGTGCACCTGGTATAATACCCAGGTCAAGAAAACATCATCAGGTAGTGTTCCCCGTAACTGATGTCCAGCCTGGATCTTGGTTGCACCAGGTCGTCTACCAGGTTACCGGAACGACTTCTCCAGGAAGTTTTCCTCGCAAACGACTTCCAAGGGGTTATTATGGAATTCGTTCGCCCCAGGTCGTCTACAAGGTTACCGAAACGACTTCTCCAGGAAGTTTTCCTCACGAACGACTTTCGGGGATTTATAATGGAATTCAATCGCACCAGGTCGTCTAACAGGTTACCGAAACGACTACTCCAGGGAGTTTTTCTCGCGAACGACTTCCGGGGGGTTATAAAGGAATTCGCTCGCACCAGGTCGTCTACCAGGTTACCGAAACGACTTCTCCAGGAAGTTTTCCTTTTGAACGACTTCCGGGGGTTTATTATAGAATTCGCTCGCACCAGGTCGTCTACCGGGCTACAGGATTGTCTTCTCCAGGAAGTTTTCCTCGTGAACGACAATAGGGAGTTAGAAAGGAATTCGCTCGCACAAGGTCGTCAACCAGGTTACCGGAACGACTTCTCCAGGAAGTTTTCCTCTTGAACGACTTCCGGGGGTTTATTATAGAATTCGCTCGCACCAGGTCGTCTACTGGGTTACAGGAACGTCTTCTCCAGGAAGTTTCCCTCGCGCATGACTTCCGGGGGTTCATTATAGAATTCGCTCGCACCAGGTCGTCTACCGGGTTACAGGAACGTCTTCTCCAGGAAGTTTTCCTCGTGAACGACAATAGGGGGTTAAAAAGGAATTCGCTCGCACCAGGTCGTCAACCAGGTTACCGGAACGACTTCTCCAGGAAGTTTTCCTCGCGAACGACTTTCGGGGATTTATAATGGAATTCAATCACACCAGGTCGTCTAACAGGTTACCGAAACGACTACTCCAGGGAGTTTTTCTCGCGAACGACTTCCGGGGGGTTATAAAGGAATTCGCTCGCACCAGGTCGTCTACCAGGTTACCGAAACGACTTCTCCAGGAAGTTTTCCTCGCGAACGACTTCCGGGGGTTTATTATAGAATTCGCTCGCACCAGGTCGTCTACCGGGTTACCGAAACGACTTCTCCAGGAAGTTTTCCTTGCGCACGACTTCCGGGGGTTCATTATAGAATTCGCTTGCACCAGGTCATCTAACAGGTGACAGGAACGTCTTCTCCAGGAAGTTTTCCTCGTGAACGACCATAGGAGGTTAGAAAGGAATTCGCTCGCACCAGGTCGTCAACCAAGTTACCGGAACGCCTTCTCCAGGAAGTTTTCCTCACGCATGACACCTAGGGAGTTATAAAGGAATTCGCTCGCACGAGGTCGTCTACCAGGTTACCGGAACGACTTCTCTAGGAAGTTTTCCTCGCGAACGACTTTCGGGGATTTATAATGGAATTCAATCACACCAGGTCGTCTACCGGGCTACAGGATTGTCTTCTCCAGGAAGTTTTCCTCGTGAACGACAATAGGGAGTTAGAAAGGAATTCGCTCGCACAAGGTCGTCAACCAGGTTACCGGAACGACTTCTCCAGGAAGTTTTCCTCTTGAACGACTTCCGGGGGTTTATTATAGAATTCGCTCGCACCAGGTCGTCTACTGGGTTACAGGAACGTCTTCTCCAGGAAGTTTCCCTCGCGCATGACTTCCGGGGGTTCATTATAGAATTCGCTCGCACCAGGTCGTCTACCGGGTTACAGGAACGTCTTCTCCAGGAAGTTTTCCTCGTGAACGACAATAGGAGGTTAGAAAGGAATTCGCTCGCACCAGGTCGTCAACCAAGTTACCGGAACGCCTTCTCCAGGAAGTTTTCCTCACGCATGACACCTAGGGAGTTATAAAGGAATTCGCTCGCACCAGGTCGTCTACCAGGTTACCGGAACGACTTCTCCAGGAAGTTTTCCTCTTGAACGACTTCCGGGGGTTTATTATAGAATTCGCTCGCACCAGGTCGTCTACTGGGTTACAGGAACGTCTTCTCCAGGAAGTTTCCCTCGCGCATGACTTCCGGGGGTTCATTATAGAATTCGCTCGCACCAGGTCGTCTACCGGGTTACAGGAACGTCTTCTCCAGGAAGTTTTCCTCGTGAACGACAATAGGAGGTTAGAAAGGAATTCGCTCGCACCAGGTCGTCAACCAAGTTACCGGAACGCCTTCTCCAGGAAGTTTTCCTCACGCATGACACCTAGGGAGTTAGAAAGGAATTCGCTCGCACAAGGTCGTCAACCAGGTTACCGGAACGACTTCTCCAGGAAGTTTTCCTCTTGAACGACTTCCGGGGGTTTATTATAGAATTCGCTCGCACCAGGTCGTCTACTGGGTTACAGGAACGTCTTCTCCAGGAAGTTTCCCTCGCGCATGACTTCCGGGGGTTCATTATAGAATTCGCTCGCACCAGGTCGTCTACCGGGTTACAGGAACGTCTTCTCCAGGAAGTTTTCCTCGTGAACGACAATAGGGGGTTAAAAAGGAATTCGCTCGCACCAGGTCGTCAACCAGGTTACCGGAACGACTTCTCCAGGAAGTTTTCCTCGCGAACGACTTTCGGGGATTTATAATGGAATTCAATCACACCAGGTCGTCTAACAGGTTACCGAAACGACTACTCCAGGGAGTTTTTCTCGCGAACGACTTCCGGGGGGTTATAAAGGAATTCGCTCGCACCAGGTCGTCTACCAGGTTACCGAAACGACTTCTCCAGGAAGTTTTCCTCGCGAACGACTTCCGGGGGTTTATTATAGAATTCGCTCGCACCAGGTCGTCTACCGGGTTACCGAAACGACTTCTCCAGGAAGTTTTCCTTGCGCACGACTTCCGGGGGTTCATTATAGAATTCGCTTGCACCAGGTCATCTAACGGGTGACAGGAACGTCTTCTCCAGGAAGTTTTCCTCGTGAACGACCATAGGAGGTTAGAAAGGAATTCGCTCGCACCAGGTCGTCAACCAAGTTACCGGAACGCCTTCTCCAGGAAGTTTTCCTCACGCATGACACCTAGGGAGTTATAAAGGAATTCGCTCGCACGAGGTCGTCTACCAGGTTACCGGAACGACTTCTCTAGGAAGTTTTCCTCGCGAACGACTTTCGGGGATTTATAATGGAATTCAATCACACCAGGTCGTCTACCGGGCTACAGGATTGTCTTCTCCAGGAAGTTTTCCTCGTGAACGACAATAGGGAGTTAGAAAGGAATTCGCTCGCACAAGGTCGTCAACCAGGTTACCGGAACGACTTCTCCAGGAAGTTTTCCTCGCGAACGACTTCCGGGGGTTTATTATAGAATCCGCTCGCACCAGGTCGTCTACTGGGTTACCGAAACGACTTCTCCAGGAAGTTTTCCTCGTGCACGACTTCCGGGGGTTCATTATAGAATTCGCTCGCACCAGGTCATCTAACGGGTGACAGGAACGTCTTCTCCAGGAAGTTTTCCTCGTGAACGACAATAGGGGGTTATAAAGGAATTCGCTCGCACCAGGTCGTCAACCAGGTTACCGGAACGACTTCCCCAGGAAGTTTTCCTCTTGAACGACTTCCGGGGGTTTATTATAGAATTCGCTCGCACCAGGTCGTCTACCAGGTTACAGGATTGTCTTCTCCAGGAAGTTTTCCTCGTGAACGACAATAGGGGGTTAGAAAGGAATTCGCTCGGACCAGGTCGTCAACCAGGTTACCTGAACGCCTTCTCCAGGAAGTTTTCCTCGCGCACGACACCCATTGAGTTATAAAGGAATTCGCTCGCACCAGGTCGTCTACCAGGTTACCGGAACGACTTCTGCAGGAAGTTTTCCTCGCGAACGACTTCCGGGGGGTTATTATGGAATTCAATCGCACCAGGTCATCTACGTGGTGCCCCCCGCTATATTTGAAAAGATTGACCGTCGCAGTTACTGTAAAAAATTGAAAGCTGAATAACAGAAACCGTTGCCAATAATTAATCAATGAATAAATAAATAAATGAACCCCCAAGCTCTAAGCCCCAATAATGTTGGGGAGAGCGATGAATGATTAATTTATTATAAAAAATTAAATGTACCAACAAGCTCTTAACCCCCATAACGCTGGAGAGAACGATAAATAGATTATTTTTTATTATCAATTAATGAAACCGTTAAGCTCTAAGCCCCTATAACGCTGGGGAGGGTGATAAATAAATAATTTTTTATATCCAATTAATTAAACCAACAAGCCCGAAACCCCATAACGCTGGGGAGTACGATTAATGAGTTATTTTATATTCATTGTTTTTAAAAAAATAACGATAAATAAATTATATTTTATAAATTGTTTATAAAAAATAATTTATCAATCGTTCTCCCCAGCGTTATGGGGGCTTAGAGCTTGTTGGGTTATTTAATTGTTTAAATAAAATTATTTATTCATTACTCTCCCCAGCGTTATGGGGGCTTGGAGCTTGGCGGTTTCGTTAATTGTTTTCAAAAAATTGTTCATTTATCGCTTTCCCCAGCGTTATGGGGGCTTAGAGCTTGGCAGTTTAATTAATTATTTAAAAAAAAAAATTAATTTATCGTTCTCCCCAGCGTAATGGGGATTGAGAGCTTGTTGGTTTATTTAATTGTTAATAAAATATATTTAATTATTACTCTCCCCAGCGTCATGAGGTTTAGAACTTGTTGATTTATTTAATTGTTTATGAAAAATAATTTATTTATCGCTCTCCTCAGCGTTATGAGGGCTTTGAGCTTGTTGGTTTCTTTAATTGTTTTTAAAAATTATTCATTAATCACTCTCCCCAGCGCTATTGGGGCTTAGAGCTTGCTGGTTTATTAAATTTTTTATAATAAATTAATTATTCATCGCTCTCCCCAACATTATTGGGGCTTAGAGCTTGGGGGTTCATTTATTTATTTATTCATTGATTAATTATTGGCAACGGTCTCTGTTATTCAGCTTTCAATCTTCCACAGTAACTGTGACGGTCAATCTTTTCAAATATAGCTGGGGCACGTGAGTTCACTAAAAAAACTGATCGGTCGCCCCCCAAGCTCAAGCTCCCAAAACCCTGGGCACTCGAGTTCAACAAAAAAGCTGAACTGCTACCCCTCGATCTCGAAGCCCCCAACACCCTGGGTGCCCAAGTTCAACAAGAAAGCTAATCGGCTACCCCCCCCCCCCCGCTCTAAGCCCTCAAAACCCTGGGCGCACGAGTTGAGCAATGAAGCTGATCGGCTATCCCCCAAGTTCTAAACCCTCAACTGATCAGTTTAATTTGTTGAACTCGGTTGCCCAGGATTTTGGGGGCTTAGAGCTTGGGGGGTAGCCATTCCGCTTTTTTGTTGTACTGGGGGTAGCCAATCAGCTTTTTGGTGAACTTAGGTTCTCCGGGTTTTGGGAGTTTAAAGCTTGGGGCATAGCCGATTAGTTTTTTTGTAGAACTCGGGCGCCCAGCGTTATGAGGGTCTAGAGCTTTTCGGTTTATTTAATTGTTTATAAAAAATAATTCATTTATCGCTCTCCACAGCTTTATGGGGGTTTAGAGCTTGGCGCTTTAGTTAATTATACCCGCTGCTACAACCCAATAACGCCGAGCTCGCGAGTTTTTTTTAATAAATAAATGAATAAATAGATAATCCCCTAAACAGCTACCATCCACTAACTTCGAGCTCGCAATTTTTTTTTATGGTTAAATGAATAAATACACGATCCCCAAAGCTCCAACCACCCCATTACGCCGAGCTCGCGAGTTTTTTTTATAAATAAATGATTAATTAGATAATTCCCCAAGCTGCTACAACCCCATGACGCCAAGTTCGGGTTTTTTTTTTTTCTTTTTAACTTAACAAATAAATATACAATCCCCCAAGCTGCTACAACCTGCTGCATAACGCGAAGCTCGCGAGTTTTTTTTATAAATAAATGAATAAATAGATAATCCCCCAAGCAGCTACCATCCAATAACACCGAGCTCGCGAGTTTTTTTTATAATTAAATGAATAAATACATTATCTCCCAAGCTGCTTCAACCCCATAACGCCGAGGTCGCGAGTTTTTTTTATAACTAAATGAATAAATACATAATCTCCCAAGCTGCTACAACCCCATAACGCCGAGCTAGCGAGTTTTTTTTATGAATAAATGAATAAATACATAATCTCCCAAGCTGCTCCCACCCAAAAACACCGAGCTCACGAGTTTTTTTTATAAATAAATGAATAAATAGATAATCCCCTAAACTGCTACAACCCCATAACGCCGAGCTCACGAGTTTTGTATGAATAAATGAATGGAAAAAAAATCTCCCGTGCTCTGGCAAGTTTTTAAGTGATAAATAAATTTAAAAAAATCCCTCAAGTTCCTACCACCCCGTAACACTGAGCTCACGAGTTTTTTTTATGAATATTGTTCCATTTATTTATTTTGATAAAACTGGCGAGCTCGGCGTTATGGGGTTGTAGCAGCTAAGGGGATTGTGTATTTATTTATTAATTTGAAAAAAAAATCGAAAGCTCGGCGTTATGGGGATGTAGCAGCTTGGGGGATTATGTATTCATTCATAAAAAAAAACTCGCGAGCTCAGCGTTATTAGGTGATAGCTGCTTGGGAGTTTTGTATTTATTCATTGATTTATAAAAACTACTCACGAGCTAGGCGTTATTGGTGTAATTGGAGCTTTGGGGATCGTGTAATTATTCATTAATTTAAAAAAAAAAACTTGCGAGCTCGGCGTTATGGGGTTGTAGCAGCTTCTGCGATTGTGTATTTGTTCATTAATTAAAAAAAAAAAAAATCACGAGCTTGGCGTTATTGGGTGATAGCTGCTTGGGGGATAATCGATTTATTCATTTATTTTTAAAAACTACTCACGAGCTCGGCGTTACCGGGTTGTAGCAGCTAGGGGGATTATGTATTTATTCATTTATTCATAAAAAAAACTCGTGAGCTTGGCGTGATGGGGTTGTAGCAGCTTGGGAGATTATGTATTTATTCATTTATTTATAAAAAAAACTCGCGACATCGGCGTTATGGGGTTGAAGCAGCTTGGGAGATAATGGATTTATTCATTTATTTATAAAAACTACTCACGAGCTCGGCGTTACCGGGTTGTAGCAGCTTTTGGGATTTTTATTAATTAATTGTACTCTTAAAAACTTGCAAGAGCTCGGGCGGCATTATTATTACCAGGTGCCCCAGGTGTCCGTCCTGACCCGTTTGGAGTCAAATCTTCCTGGGGAAATCATTTACAAGGCGTTATAATTACCAGGTGCACCAGTTGTCTATCCTGACCCCTTTGGAGTCAAAACTTCCTCGGGAAATCGTCTCCGAGGCATTATAATTACCAGGTGCCCCAGGTATCCGTCCATACCCCCCTGGAGTCAAAACTTCCTGTACAAATCGTCTCCGCGGCGTTAGAATTACCAGCTGCCCAAGGTGTCCATCCTGACACCCTTGGAGTCAAAACTTCCTGAGGAAATCGTCCCCGAGGCGTTATAATTACCAGGTGCACCAGGTGTCCGTCCTGACCCCCTTAAAGTCAAAACTTCCTGAGGAAATCATCCACAAGGCGATATTATAACCAGATTTCCACCCTGACTCCATGGGTGTTATAATATTGAGCAAAAAAAACAAAATCTGCTCAAGTCCATCGCAGCGAACACAGGTATCACGCATACAAAGCACAGTGTGCAGCCGAAAATTTTTACCATTCGAATTTCTCTTAGGTCTTAGGCCGAATTAGGTACCTAACCTAAGTCCTCACCTATTTTAGCATACCTGGGGGCACCACGTCTGTGTTTCTCGTTTTCGGTGGCGACTGACTTGAAACAATCGCTCTGTCGACCGCTTGTGACTTTCTTTGACCTGAAATGAATGCTTGGTACCCATGAGCAGATTCTCGAATCCATCCCTGAAGTCATTTCGGTAACCTGGTAGACGAACTGGTGCGAGCGAATTCCTTTATGACCCCCCGATTGTCGCTCACGAGGAAAACTTCCTGGAGAAGACGTTCCTGTAACCTGCTAGACGACCTGGTGCGATTGAATTCCATAATAAATCCCCGGAAGTCGTTCGCGAGGAAAACTTTCTGGAGAAGTCGTTCCGGTAACCTGGTAGACGACCTAGTGCGAGCGAATTCCTTTATAACCCCACGGAAGTCGTTCGCAAGAAAAACTCCCTGGAGAAGTCGTTTCGGTAACCGGGTAGACGACCTGGGGCAAACAAATTCCATAATAACCCCTCGGTCGTCGTTCGCAAGGAAAACTTTCTGGAGAAAACGTTCCAGTAACCTGGGAGACGACCTGGGGCGAACGAATTCCTTTATAACTCTCCGGAAGTCGTTCGCAAGAAAAACTCCCTGGAGAAAACGTTTCGGTAACCGGGTAGACGATCTGGTGCGATTGAATTCCATAATAAATCCGCGGAAGTCGTTCACGAGGAAAACTTTCTGGAGACGTCGTTCCGGTAACCTGGGAGACGACCTGGGGCAAACGAATTCCTTTACAACCCCCCAAGAGTTGTTCGCAAGAAAAACTCCCTAGAGAAGTCGTTTTGGTAACCGGGTAGACGACCTGGTGCGATTGAATTCCATAATAAATCCCCGAAAATCGTTCGCAAGGAAAACTTTCTGGAGAAGTCGTTCCGGTAACCTGGGAGACGACCTGGGGCGAACGAATTCCTTTATAGCTCCCCGGAAGTCGTTCGCAAGAAAAACTCCCTGGAGAAGACGTTCCTGTAACCTGGTAGACGACCTGGGGCGAACGAATTCCATAATAACCCCCCGGAAGTCGTTCGCAAGAAAAACTCCCTGCAGAAGTCGTTTCGGTAACCTGGTAGACGACTCGGTGCGATTGAATTCCATAGTAAATCCCCGAAAGTCAATCACGAGGAAAACTTCCTGGAGAAGTCGTTCCGGTAACCTGGTAGACGACCTGGTGCGAGCGAATTCCTTTCGAACCCCCCGGAAGTCGTTCGCGAGGAAAACTTCCTGGAGAAGTCGTTTCAGTAACCTAGTAGACGACCTGGTGCGAGCGAATTCCGTAATAACACCCTGGAAGTCGTTTGCGAGGAGAACTGACTGGAGGAGACGTTTCAGTAACCTGGTGGACGACCTAGTGCAAGCGAATTCCTTTATAACCCCCCGGAAGTCGTTCGCGAGGTAAACATCCTGGAGAATTCATTTCGGTAACCTGGTAGACGACCTGCTGCGAGAGAATTCCTTTATAACCCCCCGATAGTCGTTCGCGAGAAAAACTTCTTGGAGAAGTCGTTCCGGTAACCTGGTAGACGACCTGGTGCGAGCGAATTCCTTTATACCCCCCCGGAAGTCGTTTGTGAGGAGAACTTCCTGGAGGAGTCGTTTCGGTAACCTTGTAGATGACCTGGTGAAAGCGAATTCCTTTATAACCCCCCGATTGTCGTTCACGAGGAAATCTTCTTGGAGAAGACGTTCCTGTAACCTGGTAGATGACCTGGGGCGAACGAACTCCTTTATAACACCCCGGAAGTCGTTCGCGAGGAAAACATTCTGGAGAAGTCGTTCCGGTAACCTGGTGGACGACCTGGTGCGAGCGAATTCCTTTATAACCCCCCGGAAGTCGTTCGAGAGGAAAACTTTCTGGAGAATTCGTTTCGGTAACCTGGTAGACGACCTGGTGCGAGAGAATTCCTTTATAACCCCCCGATAGTCGTTCACGAGGAAAACTTTCTGGAGAAGACGTTCCTGTAAACAGGTAGACGACCTGTTGTGAGCAAATTTTATAATAACCCCCCGGAAGTCGTTCACGAGGAAAACTTCTTGGAGAAGACGTTCCTGTCACCTGGTAGATGACCTGGGGCGAACGAACTCCTTTACAACCCCCCGGAAGTCGTTCGCGAGGAAAACTTTCTGGAGAAGTCGTTCCGGTAACCTGGTAGACGACCTGGGGCGAACGAATTCCATAATAACCCCCCGGAAGTCGTTCGCGAGGAAAACTTTCTGGAGAAGTCGTTCCGGTAACCTGGGAGACGACCTGGGGCGAACGAATTCCTTAATAAACCCCCAGAAGTCGTTCGCAAGAAAAACTCCCTGGAGAAGTCGTTTCGGTAACCTGGTAGATGACTCGGTGCGATTGAACTCCATAGTAAATCCCCGAAAGTCAATCACGAGGAAAACCTCCTGGAGAAGTCGTTCCGGTAACCTGGTAGACGACCTGGTGCGAGCGAATTCCTTTATAACCCCCCGGAAGTCGTTCGCAAGAAAAACTCCCTGGAGAAAACGTTTCGGTAACCGGGTAGACGACCTGGTGCGATGGAATTCCATAATAAATCCGCGGAAGTCGTTCACGAGGAAAACTTTCTGGAGACGTCGTTCCGGTAACCTGGGAGACGACCTGGGGCAAAAGAATTCCTTTACAACCCCCCAAGAGTTGTTCGCAAGAAAAACTCCCTAGAGAAGTCGTTTTGGTAACCGAGTAGACGACCTGGTGCATTGAATTCCATAATAAATCCCCGAAAATCGTTCGCAAGGAAAACTTTCTGGAGAAGTCGTTCCGGTAACCTGGGAGACGACCTGGGGCGAACGAATTCCTTTATAGCTCCCCGGAAGTCGTTCGCAAGAAAAACTCCCTGGAGAAGACGTTCCTGTAACCTGGTAGATGACCTGGGGCGAACGAATTCCTTTACAACCCCCCAAGAGTTGTTCGCAAGAAAAACTCCCTAGAGAAGTCGTTTTGGTAACCGGGTAGACGACCTGGTGCGATTGAATTCCATAATAAATCCCCGAAAATCGTTCGCAAGGAAAACTTTCTGGAGAAGTCGTTCCGGTAACCTGGGAGACGACCTGGGGCGAACGAATTCCTTTATAGCTCCCCGGAAGTCGTTCGCAAGAAAAACTCCCTGGAGAAGACGTTCCTGTAACCTGGTAGATGACCTGGGGCGAACGAATTCCTTTACAACCCCCCAAGAGTTGTTCGCAAGAAAAACTCCCTGGAGAAGTCGTTTCGGTAACCTGGTAGACGACTCGGTGCGATTGAATTCCATAGTAAATCCCCGAAAGTCAATCACGAGGAAAACTTCCTGGAGAAGTCGTTCCGGTAACCTGGTAGACGACCTGGTGCGAGCGAATTCCTTTCGAACCCCCCGGAAGTCGTTCGCGAGGAAAACTTCCTGGAGAAGTCGTTTCAGTAACCTGGTAGACGACCTGGTGCGAGCGAATTCCGTAATAACACTCTGGAAGTCGTTTGCGAGGAGAACTTACTGGAGGAGTCGTTTCAGTCACCTGGTGGACGACCTGGGGCGAACGAATTCCTTAATAACCCCCCGGAAGTCGTTCGCAAGAAAAACTCCCTGGAGAAGTCGTTCCGGTAACCTGGGAGACGACCTGGGGCGAACGAATTCCTTTATAACTCCCCAAGAGTCGTTCGCAAGAAAAACTCCCTAGAGAAGTCGTTTTGGTAGCCGGGTAGACGACCTGGTGCGATTGAATTCCATAATAAATCCCCGAAAGTCGTTCGCAAGAAAAACTCCCTGGAGAAGTCATTTCGGTAACCGGGTAGACGACCTGGTGCGATTGAATTCCATAATAAATCCCCGAAAGTCGATCGCGGAAAAACTCCCTGGAGAAGTCGTTCCGGTAACCTGGTAGACGACCTGGTGCGAGCGAATTCCTTTATAATCCTCCGATTGTCGTTCACGAGGAAAACTTTCTGGAGAAGACGTTCCTGTAACCTGGTAGACTACCTGGGGTGAACGAATTCCATAATAACCCCCCGGAAGTCGTTCGCAAGAAAAACTTCCTGGAGAAGTCGTTTCGGTAACCTGGTAGACGACTCGGTGCGATTGAATTCCATAGTAAATCCCCGAAAGTCAATCACGAGGAAAACTTCCTGAAGAAGTCGTTCCGGTAACCTGGTAGACGACCTGGTGCGAGCGAATTCCTTTCGAACCCCCCGGAAGTCGTTCGCGAGGAAAACTTCCTGGAGAAGTCGTTTCAGTAACCTGGTAGATGACCTGGTGGGAGCGAATTCCGTAATAACACTCTAGAAGTCGTTTGCGAGGAGAACTTACTGAAGGAGTCGTTTCAGTCACCTGGTGGACGACCTGGTGCGAGCGAATTCCTTTATAACCCCCCGGAAGTCGTTCGCGAGGAAAACTTTCTGGAGAAGACGTTCCTGTAAACAGGTAGACGACCTGTTGTGAGCAAATTTTATAATAACCCCCCGGAAGTCGTTCACGAGGAAAACTTCTTGGAGAAGACGTTCCTGTCACCTGGTAGATGACCTGGGGCGAACGAACTCCTTTATAACCCCCCGGAAGTCGTTCGCGAGGAAAACTTTCTGGAGAAGTCGTTCCGGTAACCTGGTAGACGACCTGGGGCGAACGAATTCCATAATAACCCCCCGGAAGTCGTTCGCGAGGAAAACTTTCTGGAGAAGTCGTTCCGGTAACCTGGGAGACGACCTGGGGCAAAAGAATTCCTTTACAACCCCCCAAGAGTTGTTCGCAAGAAAAACTCCCTAGAGAAGTCGTTTTGGTAACCGAGTAGACGACCTGGTGCATTGAATTCCATAATAAATCCCCGAAAATCGTTCGCAAGGAAAACTTTCTGGAGAAGTCGTTCCGGTAACCTGGGAGACGACCTGGGGCGAACGAATTCCTTTATAGCTCCCCGGAAGTCGTTCGCAAGAAAAACTCCCTGGAGAAGACGTTCCTGTAACCTGGTAGATGACCTGGGGCGAACGAATTCCTTTACAACCCCCCAAGAGTTGTTCGCAAGAAAAACTCCCTAGAGAAGTCGTTTTGGTAACCGGGTAGACGACCTGGTGCGATTGAATTCCATAATAAATCCCCGAAAATCGTTCGCAAGGAAAACTTTCTGGAGAAGTCGTTCCGGTAACCTGGGAGACGACCTGGGGCGAACGAATTCCTTTATAGCTCCCCGGAAGTCGTTCGCAAGAAAAACTCCCTGGAGAAGACGTTCCTGTAACCTGGTAGATGACCTGGGGCGAACGAATTCCTTTACAACCCCCCAAGAGTTGTTCGCAAGAAAAACTCCCTGGAGAAGTCGTTTCGGTAACCTGGTAGACGACTCGGTGCGATTGAATTCCATAGTAAATCCCCGAAAGTCAATCACGAGGAAAACTTCCTGGAGAAGTCGTTCCGGTAACCTGGTAGACGACCTGGTGCGAGCGAATTCCTTTCGAACCCCCCGGAAGTCGTTCGCGAGGAAAACTTCCTGGAGAAGTCGTTTCAGTAACCTGGTAGACGACCTGGTGCAAACGAATTCCTTTATAACCCCCCAAGAGTCGTTCGCAAGAAAAACTCAATGGAGAAGACATTCCTGTAACCTGGTAGACGACCTGGGGCGAACGAATTCCGTAATAACACTCTGGAAGTCGTTTGCGAGGAGAACTTACTGGAGGAGTCGTTTCAGTCACCTGGTGGACGACCTGGGGTGAACGAATTCCTTAATAACCCCCCGGAAGTCGTTCGCAAGAAAAACTCCCTGGAGAAGTCGTTCCGGTAACCTGGGAGACGACCTGGGGCAAACGAATTCCTTTATAACCCCCCAAGAGTCGTTCGCAAGAAAAACTCCATGGAGAAGACATTCCTGTAACCTGGTAGATGACCTGGGGCGAACGAATTCCATAATAACCCCCCGGAAGTCGTTCGCAAGAAAAACTCCCTGCAGAAGTCATTTCGGTATCCTGGTAGATGACTCGGTGCGATTGAATTCCTTTCGAACCCCCCGGAAGTTGTTCGCGAGGAAAACTTCCTGGAGAACTCGTTTCAGTAACCTAATAGACGACCTGGTGCGAGCGAATTCCGTAATAACACTCTGGAAGTCGTTTGTGAGGAGAACTTACTGAAGGAGTCGTTTCAGTCACCTGGTGGACGACCTGGTGCGAGCGAATTCCATAATAAATCCCCGAAAGTCGATCGCGGAAAAACTTCCTGGAGAAGTCGTTCCGGTAACCTGGTAGACGACCTGGTGCGAGCGAATTCCTTTATAATCCTCCGATTGTCGTTCACGAGGAAAACTTTCTGGAGAAGACGTTCCCGTAACCTGGTAGACGACCTGGGGTGAACGAATTCCATAATAACCCCCCGGAAGTCGTTCGCAAGAAAAACTCCCTGGAGAAGTCGTTTCGGTAACCTGGTAGACGACTCGGTGCGATTGAATTCCATAGTTAATCCCCGAAAATCAATCACGAGGAAGACTTCCTGGAGAAGTCGTTCCGGTAACCTGGTAGACGACCTGGTGCGAGAGAATTCCTTTCGAACCCCCCGGAAGTCGTTCGCGAGGAAAACTTTCTGGAGAAGTCGTTCCGGTAACCTGGTAGACGACCTGGGGCGAACCAATTCCATAATAACCCCCCGGAAGTCGTTCGCGAGGAAAACTTCCTGGAGAAGTCGTTCCTGTCACCTGGTAGATGACCTGGGGCGAACGAATTCCTTAATAACCCCCCGGAAGTCGTTCGCGAGGAAAACTTCCTGGAGGTGTCGTTCCTGTCACCTGGGAGACGACCTGGGGCGAACGAATTCCTTCATAACCCCCCGGAAGTCGTTCGCAAGAAAAACTCCCTGGAGAAGTCGTTTCGGTAACCTGGTAGACGACTCGGTGCGATTGAATTCCATAGTAAATCCCCGAAAGTCAATCACGAGGAAAACTTCTTGGAGAAGTCGTTCCGGTAACCTGGTAGACGACCTGGTGCGAGTGAATTCCTTTATAACCCTTCGATTGTCGTTCACGAGGAAAACTTTCTGGAGAAGACGTTCCTGTAACCTGGTAGACGACCTGGGGCGAACAAATTCCATAACAACCCCCCGGAAGTCGTTCGCAAGAAAAACTCCCTGGAGAAGTCGTGTCGGTAACCTGGTAGACGACCTGGTGCGAGCGAATTCCTTTATAATCCTCCGATTGTCGTTCACGAGGAAAACTTTCTGGAGAAGACGTTCCCGTAACCTGGTAGACGACCTGGGGTGAACGAATTCCATAATAACCCCCCGGAAGTCGTTCGCAAGAAAAACTCCCTGGAGAAGTCGTTTCGGTAACCTGGTAGACGACTCGGTGCGATTGAATTCCATAGTTAATCCCCGAAAATCAATCACGAGGAAGACTTCCTGGAGAAGTCGTTCCGGTAACCTGGTAGACGACCTGGTGCGAGAGAATTCCTTTCGAACCCCCCGGAAGTCGTTCGCGAGGAAAACTTTCTGGAGAAGTCGTTCCGGTAACCTGGTAGACGACCTGGGGCGAACCAATTCCATAATAACCCCCCGGAAGTCGTTCGCGAGGAAAACTTCCTGGAGAAGTCGTTCCTGTCACCTGGTAGATGACCTGGGGCGAACGAATTCCTTAATAACCCCCCGGAAGTCGTTCGCGAGGAAAACTTCCTGGAGGTGTCGTTCCTGTCACCTGGGAGACGACCTGGGGCGAACGAATTCCTTCATAACCCCCCGGAAGTCGTTCGCAAGAAAAACTCCCTGGAGAAGTCGTTTCGGTAACCTGGTAGACGACTCGGTGCGATTGAATTCCATAGTAAATCCCCGAAAGTCAATCACGAGGAAAACTTCTTGGAGAAGTCGTTCCGGTAACCTGGTAGACGACCTGGTGCGAGTGAATTCCTTTATAACCCTTCGATTGTCGTTCACGAGGAAAACTTTCTGGAGAAGACGTTCCTGTAACCTGGTAGACGACCTGGGGCGAACAAATTCCATAACAACCCCCCGGAAGTCGTTCGCAAGAAAAACTCCCTGGAGAAGTCGTGTCGGTAACCTGGTAGACGACTCGGTGCGATTGAATTCCATAGTAAATCCCCGAAAGTCAATCACGAGGAAAACTTTCTGGAGAAGTCGTTCCGGTAACCTGGTAGACGACCTGGTGCGAGCGAATTCCTTTCGAACCCCCCGGAAGTCGTTCGCAAGAAAAACTCCCTGGAGAAGTCGTTTCGGTAACCTGGTAGACGACTCGGTGCGATTGAATTCCATAGTAAATCCCCGAAAGTCAATCACGAGGAAAACTTCCTGGAGAAGTCGTTCCGGTAACCTGGTAGACGACCTGGTGCGAGCGAATTCCTTTATAACCCCCCGGAAGTCGTTCGCGAGGAAAACTTCCTGGAGGAGTCGTTCCTGTCACCTGGTAGATGACCTGGGGCGAGCGAATTCCTTTATAACCCCCCGGAAGTCGTTCGCGAGGAAAACTTCCTGGAGGTGTCGTTCCTGTCACCTGGGAGACGACCTGGGGCGAACGAATTCCTTAATAACCCCCCGGAAGTCGTTCGCAAGAAAAACTCCCTGGAGAAGTCGTTTCGGTAACCTGGTAGACGACTCGGTGCGATTGAATTCCATAGTAAATCCCCGAAAGTCAATCACGAGGAAAACTTCTTGGAGAAGTCGTTCCCGTAACCTGGTAGACGACCTGGTTTGAGCGAATTCCTTTATAACCCTCCGATTGTCGTTCACGAGGAAAACTTTCTGGAGAAGACGTTCCTGTAACCTGGTAGACGACCTGGGGCGAACAAATTCCATAATAACCCCCCGGAAGTCGTTCGCAAGAAAAACTCCCTGGAGAAGTCGTGTCGGTAACCTGGTAGACGACTCGGTGCGATTGAATTCCATAGTAAATCCCCGAAAGTCAATCACGAGGAAAACTTCCTGGAGAAGTCGTTCCGGTAACCTGATAGACGACCTGGTGCGAGCGAATTCCTTTCGAACCCCCCGGAAGTCGTTCGCGAGGTAAACTTCCTGGAGAATTCATTTTGGTAATCTGGTAGACGACCTGGTGAGAGCGAATTCCTTTATAACCCACCGATTGTCGTTCACGAGGAAAACTTCTTGGAGAAGACGTTCCTGTCACCTGGTAGATGACCTGGGGCGAACGAACTCCTTTATAACCCCCCGGAAGTCGTTCGCGAGGAAAAATTTACTGGAGAAGTCGTTCCTGTAACCCGGATGGACGACCTGGTGCGAGCGAATTCCATAATAACCCCCTGGAAGTCGTTTGCGAGGAGAACTTCCTGGACGAGTCGTTTCAGTAACCTGGTGGACGACCTGGTGAGAGCGAATTCCTTTATAACCCCCCAATAGTTGTTCACGCGGAAAACTTTCTGGAGAAGAGCTTCCTGTAAACAGGTAGACGACCTGGTGTGAGCAAATTTTATAATAACCCCCCGGAAGTCGTTTGCGAGAAAAACTCCCTGGAGAAGTCGTTCCGGTAACCTGGTAGACGACCTGGTGCGAGCGAATTCCTTTATAACCCCCCGGAAGTCGTTTGCGAGGAGAACTTCCTGGAGGAGTCGTTTCGGTAACCTGGTAGACGACCTGGTGAGAGCGAATTCCTTTATAACCCCCCGATTGTCGTTCACGAGGAAAACTTCTTGGAGAAGACGTTCCTGTCACCTGGTAGATGACCTCGTGAGAGCGAATTCCTTTATAACCCCCCGATAGTCGTTCGCGAGGAAAACTTTCTGGAGAAGACGTTCCTGTAACCTGGTAGACGACCTGGGGCGAACAAATTCCATAATAACCCCCCGGAAGTCGTTCGCAAGAAAAACTCCCTGGAGAAGTCGTGTCGGTAACCTGGTAGACGACTCGGTGCGATTGAATTCCATAGTAAATCCCCGAAAGTCAATCACGAGGAAAACTTCCTGGAGAAGTCGTTCCGGTAACCTGATAGACGACCTGGTGCGAGCGAATTCCTTTCGAACCCCCCGGAAGTCGTTCGCGAGGTAAACTTCCTGGAGAATTCATTTTGGTAATCTGGTAGACGACCTGGTGAGAGCGAATTCCTTTATAACCCACCGATTGTCGTTCACGAGGAAAACTTCTTGGAGAAGACGTTCCTGTCACCTGGTAGATGACCTGGGGCGAACGAACTCCTTTATAACCCCCCGGAAGTCGTTCGCGAGGAAAAATTTACTGGAGAAGTCGTTCCTGTAACCCGGATGGACGACCTGGTGCGAGCGAATTCCATAATAACCCCCTGGAAGTCGTTTGCGAGGAGAACTTCCTGGACGAGTCGTTTCAGTAACCTGGTGGACGACCTGGTGAGAGCGAATTCCTTTATAACCCCCCAATAGTTGTTCACGCGGAAAACTTTCTGGAGAAGAGCTTCCTGTAAACAGGTAGACGACCTGGTGTGAGCAAATTTTATAATAACCCCCCGGAAGTCGTTTGCGAGAAAAACTCCCTGGAGAAGTCGTTCCGGTAACCTGGTAGACGACCTGGTGCGAGCGAATTCCTTTATAACCCCCCGGAAGTCGTTTGCGAGGAGAACTTCCTGGAGGAGTCGTTTCGGTAACCTGGTAGACGACCTGGTGAGAGCGAATTCCTTTATAACCCCCCGATTGTCGTTCACGAGGAAAACTTCTTGGAGAAGACGTTCCTGTCACCTGGTAGATGACCTCGTGAGAGCGAATTCCTTTATAACCCCCCGATAGTCGTTCGCGAGGAAAACTTACTGGAGAAGTCGTTCCTGTAACCCGGGTAGACGACCTGGTGTGAGCGAATTTTATAATAACCCCCCGGAAGTCGTTCGCGAGGAAAACTTCCTGGAGAAGTCGTTCCGGTAACCTGGTAGACGACCTGGTGCAACCAAGCTCCAGGCCGGACACCGGTTACGGGGAACACTTCCTGAAGATGTTTACTCTTGTCCTGGGTATTGTACCAAATGACTAGGAACCATTGTTTCATTTCAGACCTCTTGAAATTTTTGTAAAATCTGCATGCGATGATATCACCGATGATATCAGTTCAGGTTTTCCGGGAAAGCGAGCCTCTTTATCCTCCCTGAGGGGCTCGCCCCGCGTCAACCCAAAGCGCGGGCTGGACCGCTGGGATCTATGGTGGGGGGCGCCCTCTGAAGTCCCCATTGTCCTGCTGATGGCTCGGGGCTGGGAGAGGCTTCTTCCAGGTCCGCGCGCGTCTCGTATATATTTTGCCTTACCCTATTCCGTAAATCTTCTTACGGGGCAGCGAGAGCGGTCCCGAAGCGAGCTCCTTTATCTCCCTCTATCCTGAAGTTTGGTGGGATTGGGGGGGGGGGGGGCGAGTTGAACACCGCTACGGGCTCCGCGGGTCTCATGCGCGTTGCTCCGTTACAGACTCCCCCTCAGAACTTGACTTCGTCCCGTCGAGGAGTTCTGTACACAGTTTAATGCTTACGTGGGCTCCGCACCCGGAGTACCACAGCCATAGCACGCGAGCTTGTTTTTCTCCTGCAGTTGATTGGAGACACGCTGGGTGACCTCCGTTTCGATCTGCTTCTTCCTGGTTCTGCACTCGTCATAGGTGTGTCCATAGCGCCTGCAGTGAGTGCATCTTTTCTTGGTGCGCTCCTCAGCTGCGCCAGGAGTTGCGGTGGGCGCGTCTTCGGCGGGTGCAGCCGGTGGTATGTGCGGCTTCGAGCGCGGCTTTGTCGAATTTGCCGGGCGCTCGGCCCATGCGATTTTCGACGTAGCGCTCTGCGTGTACTTCATAGTTAGCCTAATCTCAGCTGCCAGCTTCTCCTGGTGTCGCGCTTCCTTGACCAGGTCTTCAAAAGTGTTTACCTGAGTTCGGGTTATCTTCTTTCTAATGTGCAGCGAGAGTAGCCCGTAAATCAGGTCGAGTTGAAACGGCTCCGAGATTTGGTGCGAGTTACTTGCCAACAAGGCCCGTTTTTTGGCGACAAAGGTCTCTGTCGGTTCGTCGGCTCCTTGTTTGCTCTCCAGGCACTCGAGGAGTATTACGTAGTTTGGCAACGGTGGTGCGAGGGCCTTGTCAATGGCCGTCAGGGCCGCCTCCCACGAGGTCAGCTCGGCCTTAGCACCTTCCCACCACGTAGCTGCGTCGTCCTCTAGCAGCAAGGGAAGTGCTGTGAGCGCGTCTGCGTCGTCGATGCGGTGGGTTTCCTTGTACACTTTGATTCTGGATACAAAGGTTTTCACCGCGGTACGGTCCTTGTTTCCGTGAAACTTTATCTGAGACTCGTACAGGCTTGTTGAGGGAGCGGGAGCGTCTCTCCGGCCCAAAAGCGTTTGGAACTGCTCTTGCGTCAGGGTATACGTGGGTGTCGCCACGGGCGGTGTGCCTCTTGTACCAGACGCCATTCTTCCAACTCTTAAACCCTCTAGTCTTTCTGGCCTCTAGTTGGGCGCCACTTGTAAAGTCGTGATGGGAATTATTTGGGGTTTCTCAGAAAAGACTAGATATTGCGGGCAGAGTAGGTAATAAGAATGGGTACTTTTATTAAATCGACTGAGTACAGAGTTTTATGATCAATATGCTTTACAGTGCGATAGTTTGTTTCACTCCTACGTCAGCTTTCGGTGAAGCGTGAATTAACTTAGCTAGAGACGTGACAGCACGTCGAGTAGCTCGGTTAACAGCTTCCTGCTAGCCAGGACGGAGTTACTCTTGTTCCGGGTGATATCTAAGGCGTGACAGCACGGCCGAAAGGTACCACACGGACGGAGCAAGAGTACGGAGCTGATGTTGATGCTAGAAGCACTTGATGGCACGAGTGCGCGCCGCTCGAGTCACTTCCAAAGTTACAGGGGGATAGCCACGGGGAAGACAGATAGCGTGAGGAGCACGCTGCTCTGACTGACCGGTAGCCCAAAGTCTTCTTCTGCGGGAGCTCGGCGGAAAAGTAGCCACGGGAGCGCGTCTGAGTTTTCCGAAGAGCGGCAGAAAATCTAATGCCCGTTTTCCGGGAAAGCGAGCCTCTTTATCCTCCCTGAGGGGCTCGCTCCGCGCCATCCCAAGGCGCGGGCTGGACCGCTGGGATCTATGGTGGGGGGCGCCCTCCGAAGTTCCCATTGTCCTGCTGACGGCTCGGGGCTGGGAGAGGCTTCTTCCAGGTCCGCGCGCGTCTCGTATATATTTTGCCTTACCCTATTTCGTAAATCTTCTTACGGGGCAGCGCTAGCGGTTCCGAAGCGAGCTCCTTCATCTCCCCCTATCCTGAAGTTTGGTGGGATTGGGGGGGGGGGGCGAGTTCGCTACGGGCTCCGCGGGTCTCATGTGCGTTGCTCCGTTACAATCTTTAAAAAAATCTTAAATACACAAAATTAATCTTGCAATTATTATCACTTGCCTGATTATCATTTCTAAAAATTATTATTAATATCTTTAAGAGAAAAGGTTACGTAATTAAAAATATCTAAAATTTATCTTAAAATGATCAAAGATCTAAAAATCATCTTAGTATCATATGAAAAATAACGAAAAAATCAGTAATTTTTATCTTTAAAAGAACTTTTTCAGACGTTTTGAAATGATACATATAAAAAATAAAACATTTTTTTCGTCTTAAAATGTCTCAAAAACAGCCATTGTTAAGATATGTCTTCAACAGATCTTTTTAAGATCTTAATTTTTTTTATGCAGTTTGAAAAATTTCAAAGTCTAAATACAAAATAAATTTCTTAGTCCCACAGACTGAAAAAATTCTAAGTGTCTGCCGTTCAAAAAATTTTTATGTTTCACATACTTAACTCACACTAAAAGTGTCTATGGTTTGAAAAATTTCTAAGTCCAAAAAAAAAATAAATTTCTAAGTTCCAGAGACTCAAAGAATTCTAAGTGTCTGCGGTTCAAAAAATTTCTAAATCTTAAAGAATAGATAAATTTTTAAGTCCCACAGACCTTAAAATTTTTAAGTCAACAACAATATTATAAGCCTATGAAAATTCCAAGTTCCTAAAAAATTCTAAATGCTGGTAATTTTCGAAAAAAGTTCAGGGCTCATCATTTTATCAAGTCCTGAAGAATTTACAAGTGTCAAAATTTTTAATTTCCTGAAAGTGTAGAAAAAATCAAAATACTCAATTCAACTTGGGATATTTCATTCAACTGAAAAAACTTTTTTGTTTATAAAAAAGTACATAAGTTATAAAATTTTTACATCTGGAACTTAGTTTTTGTTTTTAATTTGGTCAAGTGGATTTATAGAGTGGATGAATCACGTGGATATCCACGTGGATTTACATGTGAACTTTTTTAGTAGGGTTGACCTAGTTATTTTTAAAAGGGGTGAGATCCTCGTCTTTTTAGAACAACTACTTACGTAGTTGCCCCGTCTCCTTGTTATCTGACTCTTAATGGGTGAATAAAATAAAGTAGAGTAAAAGATAATAGAATGATTTAGAAGTTTTGTTAATTAGAAGAAGTGAAAGTTTACAATTTAATGATGAGTTTAATGTCCTCCGACAGAGTTAAAGATTACAATAAAATACCTTATAAACTACCGGAGTTGTCCGGGCTGTTCGATGTTCTCGGAAGGTTCTCTGGGCCTTCTGGGACCTTAACCTACTGCGATGGCGAAGGCGATCTTGCACTAACGGATCCTGGCCGGCTCCGGCTCTACTTGTTCAGGTGTGCTTCACGTGGCTTAAATCGGTTGGCTACTCGCGATCAAACCACTCGAGTGTCGGGGACGAGAGTAGTTTGGGAGCGCGGATAAGTAGCGGAAGGAAGCTACTTCGCCTCACCTGTTCAAGCAGAGCGGAGGCGTCAGCTAACAAAGTGCGGCCCCTTCCCTAACTCCTTTTAGGCAGATTATAAGTAAGTCTGTTGCAACTTGGGAATGTGGTATTTTTATGGAGATCGATACATGACACATTCATGAACACATGAATATTTTTTTTAAACTTAAATCCTGTAATTTTTTCAATTTAAAATACTTTGTTCTACGCGCTTTAAGAGCGAACGCTTATACACTCAGAGAAAGGTTTGATTGGGTCAACAATATATTGTTAAACATCTAAGATGCCATAGTTGATATAGAGACAATGATGCACATTGTAGCAGTAACAATATCATGGTAGCGCTGACTAAATGCGTATTAAGGGTTAACATGTTTTTAGTTACACTGGTAAAGCAGAACTTAATTAAAAAATTTTTTTTTTTATTTTGGTATAATTAATGTATTTAATGAACAGTTTTAATCTTAAAAAATATACAAATGATTATAAAAATCATAATATTTAAGAAATAATGACTTCAATTGAGATTTTAAAAAATAGCTAGGTTAGGTTAGATTTTTGAATATTTACTTTGCTAGTCGCAACGATATGTATTATTATCCTTACTATACGTATTGTAACTGCTACAATGTTTAGACTTTTGAGGGAACAAAGAATATTTAATTGGTCCAATCAAATCTTTCTCTGAGTGTAAGTTAAGATTTTTTTTTGTTTTAAAAAAATATAATTTATTTTATTGCAAACATGTAATTAACTAAACAAATTGTAGGTTGTACATTTCAATCACTTTTAAAATTTTTTAGATGTTTGCTTTGATTGTTTATTACATTTTTTTTATGGTTACAATATAAATTTTTTCTAATCTAATCTGTAAAAAAGACTTAATTATTTCTATTTATCAAATATCTTCAAAAAATATGAGTAAAATACATTGGTATCACTACGATTATTTGTAAAACTGACCACACAAATTGTAGGTTATACATTTCACTCACTTTTAAAATTGCTTCTATTGTTTATTATTAAATGCGATTATTTTCATGTTTTAATTTGAAATATTTATATATTTCAAATTAAAATTAATATAATTTGAATTTCAATTTCGCGCCGTATTATACTTTCCGGTTGACGTATTTTACTCTTTACCTTAACATACCGTAACCTTTCCTAGATTGCCTTACCTCTTACCGTAATGTAATATCAGAATCCCACCCCAGCAAGCGCTCTCGCATCGCCAATTCTTTTTTAATTTTTGTAATTTTTTTGACAATTTCTATGAATATAAGCGGATTCTAATTTTTGCAATTTAAAATATTTTCTGTCCAATCTACTTTTGCTAGAATTAATAAGCGTTTCTAAAGCTCTTCGTTTAACTTCGATCATGCCGGTTTCATCAGTTTCATCGCAGATGATGCAAGCAGGTTTATCCATTTTCAAGACTGAAATACAAAAAATTTACATTGTTAGTAAGCATAATATTTTTCTTTATATTAAAATATATTGAAAAAAAAAATTAATTGGTAATCATTTTTAAAATTTTAAGTAGGATTGATTTTTTCGATAGGTCTAAAAAAATATTAGAATATGAAATTGTCATATGGTTAGAAAGTCCTTTTCTGAACACATTTAAATGATGATGTTAAAAAAATATGTACCGAAACCATTTTCTCGCTTGCCTTTAGTTTTATTTTATTTTTTTTAATTACTTTGAAAAAAGAAAAGTGAATAAAATCAGGGTTTTTTTAATCAACTCGTAGTAATACAAATATAAAAATAAAATAAAATAATAAAAAGAGTTTGTCAATTGAACATAAATAATCAATTATAATATGATAAAAGCATTTGTAACAAATGTTTTAAATTAATTTTAAATCGAATGAATTTAAATCCAGTAAATTATTTTTAATCTTAAACAAAGTAAAAGAACTGAAAATGATACTATAATCTTAAAAAATTTCTTTTGATTTAATTTTCTTTTGTGCTCATTATTGAATATGTTTGAAACATTAAATATGTATTTTTAAGTATTTTTTTTTTTGCTAAACTTAAAATGCTCAGAAAAACTGATGAATACTTTTTTTTTTTTTTTTTTTAACGTAATTTTTCTATTATGCCTTTGTCAAAATAATTTTCTCATCCTACCATTGGGTATTTATAAATAATGTTATGAATTAAAAATTAAGTAATAAAATTTATATTTCTAATTATAAAAAATACTAAAATTAAGTTTATACCTGTAAAATGCACCTGTTGCTGCTCCAATAACCTTGAAAACTTTCCACAGTGACACCCTGCTGTATGAGGATGTTAAGAAACGAACGCCACGGAGGGCGCTGTTGCAAGAAACTCCCTCGTCGGCCATGCTACTCTACAGGTTAGACAAGGACAAATGGACATTATCTCTTTCTCTGTCTTACTCGTTGAGTAGCACGACCGAGGGAGACTCTTGCAGCAGCGCCTCTAGCGTCTTAACATCCTCATAGCCACACGTGTGGTCTACACGTATATTCCACACGTGTGTCACACGTGTGCCACACGTAAAATGGACTTGAACGAATTTTTTTAAAGTTTGCTAAATATTATAACATTATGAAGTCAGGGTGGACACCAGGTGCACCTGGTGATGATAACGGCTCGGAGATGACTTCCCCAGGAAGTTTTGACTACAGAAGGGTCATCACGGACACCTGGTGCACCTCGTCATAATAACGCCTTGTAGATGATTTCCCCAGGAAGTTTTGATCCCAGAGGGGTCAGGACTGACACCTGGTGCAGCTAGTGGTAAGAACGCCTCGGAGATGATTTCCCCAGGAAGTTTTGACTCCAGAAGGGTCACTACAGACACCTGGTGTACCTGGTGGTAATAACGCCTTGGAGATGATTTCCCCAAGAAGTTTTGACTCCAGAGGGGTCCGGACGAACACCAGGTGAACCTGGTGATGATAACGCCTCTGAGATGACTTCCCCAGGAAGTTTTGACTTCAGAAGGGTCAGGACGGACACCTGGTGCACCTGGTCATAATAACGCCTTGTAGATGATTTCCCCAGGAAGTTTTGTTCCCAGAGGGGTCAAGACGGACGCCTGGTGCAGCTAGTGGTAAGAATGCCTCGGAGATGATTTCCCCAGGAAGTTTTGACTCCAAAAGGGTCACTACAGACACCTGGTGTACCTGGTGGTAAAAACGCCTTGGAGATGATTTCTCCAAGAAGTTTTGACTCCGGAGGGGTCAGGACGAACACCTGGGGCACCTGGTGGTAATAAAGCCTCGGAGATGATTTCCCCAGGAAGCTTTGACCTCAGGGGGGTCAGGATGGCCACCTGGTGCACCTGGTGATGATTACGCCTCGGAGATGATTTCCCCAGAAAACAATCTCCGAGGCGTTCTCACCACCAGCTGCATCAGGTGTCCGCCCTGGCCCCTCCGGAGTCAAAACTTTCTGGGGAAATCATCTCCGAGGCGTAAGTATCACCAGGTGCACCAGGTGTCCGCTCTGGCCCCTTCGGAGTCCAAACTTCCTGGGGAAATCATCTACAAGGCGTTATTTATTATGACGAGGTGCACCAGGTGTCCGTCCTGACCCTTCTGAAGTCAAAACTTCCTGGGGAAGTCATCTCCAAGGCGTTATCATCACCAGGTGCACCTGGTGTCCACCCTGACTTCGTAATGTTATAATATTTAGCAAACTTTAAAAAAATTTGCTCAATTCCATTTTACGTGTGGCACACGTGTGGAATATACGTGTGAACCATACGTGTGCCACACGTGTGGCTATACAGCAGGGCAGCTTCGTAGACTCCAATTGAATCCTGGTAAAAAAAGTTTCTTATAACCTTTTGTTGGAGCTGTTTTGAGCGAAGCCTGAATGATACTCGCGCGAGAGTGGCAAAGTCGCTACTCGCGTCACCGTAAGTGGGGGGAGCCTGCCGCGGCGCCTTTTTACGCTGTGTGCGACGTCACTTCACGCGCGCGTCTCCTCTACGGTGTCTCGTGGGTAGAATTTACTTTTGGAAGTTTGTCTGAAAGAAAGAAAGAATTCTAGATTTGCGACAGCTCTCGTCCCTTTTTTTGTAAATATTGATAGGAATACAAATAAACAGTTAAACAGTGTTACTCGACAAAGAAAGTGTATTCGTGTTATTTCATTCCTTTTTCCTTCCCGGCAAATTCTAGGCCAAGAGGTTATGGGCAGCAGCCGCTGAAGTTTTCTTTGTGTTTTGAATTACCGGTGTAAGAAAACTTGAAGGATTAAACACTGAAGAACAAAGTGAGAGAAAGAAAATTAAACAGTTGCTGCAAAGTGGCAGAACACAATCAGGGATGAAACAAAAGAAAATTTATGTATCATACATACAAAATAAATCTACGTACAGCATGATGCTTTTTTTTAATTCAACTAGAATTGTTGTGAAAAACAGTAGGAGATGCATAAGGAGAGAAAGGTAGATTTAATTTTTTTTGTCCTGCCGTGGGAGTTTGTTTCGGCTGTTCGGACAGCAAATTTTAAACGCGATTGACTCGGCCAGGCTGCAGCGCCGGAGAATTTAGATTCGGAGAATCGGAAGACGGTTGGGACTCTCTCTCTCTCTCTTTTATTTTCCCTCGTTTTTTTTTACTTTCTTTCTTCTTTATGGGGTTGAGTAAAGAACGGGGACTGGTAGCCTGACCGATAGCATGCAGGACAAGAAGAATTTATTTTTTTTGTCTTTTTCTCTCGGCCGAGCGTCAAAACTCAGGCGGCAAATTAAAAAGCACACAATATCGCGACATGTTAGTGCGACGGCGCGTGAACTCTGTGTCGATTTTATTTTAACTCTGTTTCAATTTTATTGAAAAAATTTTAAATTTTTTGGTTTTTTTGATTTTTTTCAATGTTTTCCTCTGGTAAGGTCATAATTTTTTTTTTTTTTTTTAATAAAAATATAAAATTAGATAAACAAAATGAGACCAACTTGGACTTTCTAATAGCAAAGGTTTAATCAGAAAATGGCTTTAAAAAAAAAAATTGTTGGCATTTTTTGTTAATATCTCGTAAACAATTAAATATTTTTAAACAAAAAAAAAAAACTACTGATTTAAAATATAAAATGCTTTACTTTTGCCCAGTACGGTAATAATTAAACGATTTTTGTGGCCTGGAAAAATCAAAAACCAAAAAAATTGTTTTTGGCATTTTTCTCGAAAATTTTGAGGTTATGAAAAAAAATGTAATGAACAAAAGTTGTAGATTTTTATGTTATCTACAACTCTTACATTTAAGCTTTTTTGATAAAATCAACAGTTTTTTCAAAAAATGAAAAAAACGAAAAAAAAAACGTTTTTCACCCCTAAAAAACCACCTCATTCCGTCACCTCAAATGCTACACTGGTAAGATTTTTTTCCTACACTTCAAATAATATTTACAACTCATTTTCACAGTCAGAATCACTTTTGCAATTTTTTTTTTTTTCCGGTAACGGTACTGTACTAATGTTACAGATAGCCAAATCAGTGATAAATTTTTTTTTTTTGACAAAACAAAAAGATTCTAAAAGTTTTATTCCTCATTAAATTTACACTAGAATAAGAATAGTCACTATTTACCTTAATTATTTCACTATTTAAGGGGAGGTTCTGGTGGATTTTTTTCAAAAAATTGAAATTTTTTTTTTTCCTTTTTTGAGTAGAAAATACTTCTAAAAATGTAGTAAAATTGATTTCATAGGCCTCCGAGGTCGAAAACCGATTTAAAAAGAGCAGATGCAGCGTTCGAGCGCTCCGAAACAGCAGCTGCCCCGCCGTGCGGCGTCGACCCGTCTTAGTACTCCACGGTCCCGCCTATTGTATTATAGGGCCCCCTCCTTTTTCAGAAGGTCTGTGTAGGTCTCAACCTAGTTTAGGAGAGCAGTTCTCTTCTTGTTGGAGTCGGATCAAAATTAACGATACACCATGAGTGACAAGAAACTTGGAGTTGCAAATAGTGGTGGAAATCGAAGACCGAATCATGGAAGTAAAAGAAGAACTTTTCACGGCAATCGATTCTCATCTGATGCAGATTTAGAATCTACAAGCACAGCAGCAAAAAAAATAAAAGAAAGTGGTCCAGATTTTGAGGTTATTGGGTATCCATCGTCAGTTTACTGTTTCATACATTTGCCAATTTGCAAAAATTGCAAAAATAAAGTTATTTTTGGTCAAAGTAATATGAAAGGTTTAGGATTTGAGTTACAAGTTTCGTGTAAATGTAAAAGTAGTGAAAAAGTTCCTTCGTCACCAAAAATATCTGCTGGCTACGAAATAAATCGAAGACTAATATATGTACTTCGTTTACTAGGAGTCGGATTCAATGGTTTTAAAAATTTTTGTGGCCTTATGGATATTTCAAGTACAAGTTTAAGTATTTCTGGTTACTATGACTGCATAAAACAGATTCATCTTGCAGTAAGTGCAGTTTGTGAAGTTGTTTTGAAAAAAGCAGCTAAAGAGGAGCTGGAGCAGAATCTTGGTGTGCTTATCAAAAGGCTGCAGCTGAAGATAAATTAAAAGATTATGAGCACCCACCAGCGTTTGATGAAGAGACTCAACAAGTATTAAAAAATATCTACGAGGATTTAACATCTGATGATCTTTTAGAAAGATGTTTGGGTGCAAATACCCAAAACAACAATGAAAGCTTCAATGCTTTCGTGTGGAGCATTGCTCCAAAACACATGTTTGCAGGGAAGAATGTTATTGAAATTGCTGCATACAGTGCTGCTTGCATATTCAACGAAGGACTTGCACCTATTTTAAAAATTATGGAGACCATGGGCGTGAAACTTGGTTCAAACTCAATCGCACATGCTCGAAACGTAAACGAAAGGCGCATTTGTCGCGCTGAGTACCAAACTTCTACAACTTCCAAGAAATATAGAACAGCTGCTAGGAGTGCCAGGATAATGGAAAATGATATGTTTGAGCAAGAAGAAGGAGTTATGTATGGAGCTGGCATCGCTGATTAAAAGTAAGTCCCTGTTTTTTATGATTTTAACAAAAAAAAAAACTTAAAACGATTTTTCTCAAAACCGCATTTTTTGACCTCAGGGAAGTGATAAAAAAAAAACTATTGCATGAATCAATTCAAAATTTTCACAGCATATTCCTCTATTATGTCGCTATGGCAGGAACTAGAAAAAAAAAAAAAAAAAATTTTTACCGAAGTTATAAACAATTGAAGTTGCAAAAATATTGCAAAAAAATTTACATGGCCGCCATTTTGTTTTTTTTACTCTTAAATTACTCGTTCTAGTTCCTGCCATAGCCAAATCTATACAGATTCAGAAAATGTTTGATTTTTTGATTTTAGGCTCATCATTCGGGAGTTATCACTTCCCTGACCGAAAAAGAGGACAATTTTGAGGCCATCATTGAGCAACGAAAAAAAAAAAAAAAAAAAAAAAAAAAAAAAAATTTCAATTGTTTTATATTTATTCTTTAAGGTGTAAAAAATTTGGATGTCTCATATTATTTTTACTATGAAATAAAAATCTTAGAAAAAAAAAAAAAAAAAAAAGTCAATCCACCAGAACCTCCCCTTAATCATTATTTAATCTAAGATTTGAAACTTTGTGAGATGTTCAATTTTGTTTCAGCTTTGGAAACAGGCCGTTCGGCCATGTTCGGCAGAGATTTCATGAAATCGACTCTGAGCATGCGCGCACAAGCCATCATTGTTCCTGACAAAGCCGAAGCCAAGACGCCGCGTCGCTTAGGCTACTGGCAGAACGCCTCAGATCGCCGAGCAGATCAGACCTGTCTTATCCTGCCACGCGCAATTTCTATAATTTCGGTTTTTTTTATACATCTTTTTTTAATCTATAGTTAAAAAAAAGAGTGCAATAAATGAGGTTCGCCTCAATTTTTACTTAATTTAACTGTGTTGTGTTATTGAGCGCATGCACTCCGCTTTACGCTGCCCGTTCCTTCTTTTACCTCAAAACCCAGCTAATTTTTTACAGTCCCCTACTCTTTTTTTTCCATCTATCGCAAAAGTGTACATTTGTGATTTAATTTTGGCATCAGCGTCCACAATAACACTTGGTCTAAGGTGTGGGTTTGTGAGTGAATGCTACTCTGGAAATGATCAGTTTTTTCATCAATTTTTAATTCTGAATCCAAATTTTTTTGGTGCTTACATTGTTATTTTATAAATTAACTAATAGAATAACTGATATTTTCCCTTATAAACAATGTAAACTTTATTATTATAAGGCTAATTATTCTGAGTTAAATCATGAATTTAATCAGATGGATTCGGATACTAGTTTTGAAAATTTGGATATATGATTGATTTATTTTATGAAAATGTCAATAAAAAATGTAAAAAACTTGTTCCTCTATTGAAATTAATTGTACTTATCCCAAATGGTACTTGGATAAACTTATTAGTCTGAATATAAACAAAAAGAAAAGTCATGAAATTTGGTTACAAACTGGTATTTTGGATAAAAAAATTATTTTTAAAAAATTGAGAACTAAGTGTGATAGGCAGTCAAGAATTGATCATGATAAATATATAAAAAACGTAGAGATAAAATCATGTAAAAACATAAAGAAATTTTGGAATGATATTAATGATTTGAATAAATCAAATAAATTGCCAGGTGAAATGTACTTTGAAGATTGTAAATGCAATAATCTGAGAGGAATAAGTAATTTATTTGTGGAAAATTTCAAATCTGTATATACCTCAGATTGTGATATAAACTGTAGGAAAGGTTGGAGTAAATAAATAATATTGAAGCAATTATTATCAATTAACTATAGAAATACTTTTATTCAATCAAGAGAGCTAAGATCTATATGATATTGGGAACAAGGCACAAGCCGAACAGACAGCAGCCTACACGCGGTCCAGCGACGCAGCTCTGTATCAGTCACACAGACTCTCACATACACATTCATATAGAACTCACAAGTGTTACTCATTAGTTGGCTAGGCTAAGCGCGCTCTTATTCAAAATCTTACTTAATTTTTTGTGATTTCCAACACGCCTCCTCAAAAAATTTAAGGGGGGGGGGGGGTATACCCTAAGAGGCTAAAAAAAAGGTAATTTTTGGGAATTTATATTGAAAAAACGGTTAATATTATTTAAGTTATTTATTCACCATATAATTATACAACATTTTAACTACCTTCCATAATTTTTTCAAGTAAAAATATTAATAAATAAGCCGATGCCAGTACTTTTTCGGCGACGCTTTCGCTTTTCGATTTTTTACGGTGAGGAACGCCATTTTGTTCAGGATCACCTAAAATCAATTTTGAAAAAAGATTCTGTTAGAAGATAAGTTTATCTTGGCAATAACACGAGGGTTTTTTTTTTTTTTCATTTTTGACAATTTGGTGGTTGTTTAAAAACCGTTTTTTCGGCTAAAAAATCCACCATTTTGTTGACGCCACAGCCGTAAAAATGAAAATTTTTCAAAATCCTCGTGTTAATACCTGGAAAAATATATATTAAAGAAATCCTCAAAATTTCAGAATGATCGGTGCAGCGGTCGCCGAGATATTTTCCTCACCGACTTTAAAAAGACTAGTTTTGAGAAAAACGCGTTTAAAGTTTTGAACAAGATAAAAGTAATAAAATTTTTTTTTTTTTTACCTGAAAAGGAATCATCGATTCCTGCACCATAAAGCACTTCTCCTGCTACTTCTGCTTCGTCTTCAGCTTGTTTTTCTTTCCTTCTACGCTTAACCCTGGCATCTTTACTCTCTTTGGTAGGTTCTTTCTCAGCTTTGTCTATACGGCTTTCATCCTCGATCATTGCACGAAAACTGCTGTAACTTTCTGAGATCGACTCAGAATGACTTGAAATTTTGACACAACATTCTTGAGATGTTGTACTTTAAGAAAAAAAAATCGATTTTTTAAAGTTGCTTAGGGTATACCCCCTCCCCCCTTAAATAAGTTACAAAGCATTAATTAATAATTATCTGTTCCTTGCTTACAATATGTTCTAACTTTATATTATCTCTCTACCTGTCCTCCAGAATAATTATACTTAAGTTCTATGTGTTTTGAGCGGTAGACGAGTCAATTACAGAGCGCTGTTTTTAGTATTCCAACAAACAGTACATTCATCTGGATCATTTTCATACATTTCAAATTCATTCATCCTAACAATATTTTTAGTAATAATTACTTAATCGTATATACAAAATTATAGAGTTCTTAAATCCTAACTTAAGTAAAACTTCCCCAAAAGTTTCAAAACAACATCTGGCCGATTGTTTTAAACCACACAAAGACTCATTCCAGTCTTAAACCTTACAGGATTCTCAACTTAATCAAGTTTCATTGTAAAAACCTATTTACAGTCGACCATATTTTTGCTTTTCAACTAGAGTTCATTTAGTGTAGTTGACCTGGAACGAATCAAATTCATCTTTTATGGCTTGCTCCTCACTTTACTATATTTGGACTTCAATTTCCTGGAAACAAAAGGAATTTCACTGGCCAAAGACTCTGCTCGGTAAAATACATAATCGTCAAGATTATCATTATCATCATTTTCATCGTAAGAAAAATTGTGGTTCATTTCTAATTTTGTCACTTCTTCCTAAACTAATACCATTCTTAAATTGCTTTTCATCAGGTTTTATGCCTCTCACTAGTTTCAAAATTTTTTATTTATTTTTTTTTAAGTTTTACTGTCTTGTTTGTCTTACCTGATCCTCAATCAAGGTTTATTAATTTATCTGCAATTTATTATTTCATCTCTCACATCAAGAGTTTTTAGTCTATCCCTCACAACAATTTTATTATTATTATTATTTTTTTTTTTTTGCAACAAGAGTTTTTAAATTTTCTCACCTTTTACAACAAGAGTCTTTATTTTTCATCTCTTACAACAAGAGTTTTTTTTAATTTTTTTCATCTCTTACAACAAGAGTCTTTATTTATTTATTTTTTTTTCATCTATTTCGGTTCAATTCTCGGTCAAAGTTCCTCCAGCTGACGTGAAATTTGATAATAATTTTTCAAAGTTCTTGAAATGCTCCTGGAGTGAAGTGTCAACTTCTTACTTGAATTTAAGCAATTGATTTTTAATCAGCATTTGCGTTGCTTGACTTATTCGGTCGTACTACGTATCATCTAGCTTTTAAAAAATATTTTTGGCATACGGGTTATCTCCTTCGATGAATGAAATATGTGAATTTGCCAGGTAATCCATTAACTCACTCACCACCTTGTCATTATGTCGGATCCATTGTGCAGTTGGGGTTAGAGGAATTTCGTTATCTATTTCGAATAATAATTGAAGCTCTTTCAAATGAGCACGAATTCGCCTTTTCCAGGTAAGATAATCTGAACCGTCGAAAGGATCTATATTTCTTTTACTGCGTGAGTTATTCATTCTTAAAAAATTATCTTGTGAGCACAATCTCGAGCGGGAGAAGCTAAGACAAAGAAAAGAAATTTGAAACCAGCGCCCAGTGCGTCGAATCTGTGATTCACGCGGTCGCGCGCGTGGGTGGCTTTACTTTTGAACAAAGAATTATGCGTTTGGTTAAGCTATTTATGAAAAGTTTAAGTCCTTCAATCTAGCTTTCACAGTTTTCACATTCTTTCGCATTCGTTTTCAATAACTTTATTTCACACAAATCACAGGCGTCAATTTTAACTTGCACAGACACGAACTTGAAACTATCACTCAAAAGTTATTACTTTGCAATTATTAATTAATTGTTTGATTAATCACACGCGTTAGACTAGGCCCATAACCTGTAGAAAAGGCTGGGGTGGATAAATAATAATGAAGCAATAATTATCAATTAACAATAAGAATACTGTTATTCAATCACGAGAACTAAGATCTATATGTTATCGGGAGCGAGGCACAAGCTGAGCAGACAGCAGCCTACACGTGGTCCAGTGACGCAGCTCTGTAGCAGTCACACAGACTCTCACATACACATACATATTAAACTCACAAGTATTACTCGTTAGTCAGCTAAGATAAGCGCGCTCTTATTCAAAATCTTACTTAATTTTTTGTGATTTCCAACATAAACGATTACAATTTGGTTAGTGATAATCTTCAATCATATAATGATTTTGATATTGATTATTAGCAAGAAGCCAGCTAGACGAGTAATCTTACTCTCTAAAACTGTTCGAGTGAAAAATTCACGCGAAGAAATAGTGATTTCCTTAAATTGCCCTGATCACTCTAATAGAGTCATTTTTCACTCTTAGTAAAGTGGTTTGGGATACTCTTGAGAAAAGAGTGAAAAAATCACTCGATACTTAAGAATGAATAAGATAACATAACCTACAATCAGTTTAGAGTGGATTTCTCAAGATTTGTAAACTTACTGTATATCTATCATTTATTTTCGATATAATGTCAGAGTTTTTAATTATAATCACCGAATTTTTTATTATTCAAAATTAAATTATTGCTTATCATTTTTTATTAAAAAAATTTTTTGCGGTCAATAAGCTAAAAATGACTGAAAATGAATAAGTTAAGCATCAAACAAATTTTTTAATCAATTAATTAATAAACAATTATATTTGTTTTGCTAGCTTATTGAAATAAAAAACTAAAAAAATACTAATTTTTTTTTAATTTATTAAAAATATCTTTAATAATTAAATATCGAGTCATCGAAAATAATTTTTACTCATTGAATCATTAATTAGTTGTAACAATTAATTAACAAATGATTATAAAATCATTTGTAAATTAATCATGCCATTGTTTCGTTAATTTATTTATTTGACAGTTTCTGTATATTTTTGTTTTCATTTAATTAATTTATTTTTTGTAAATTTTTTCAGTAAAATGTTTAAAAAAAAAATTTTTAACAAAAATTTGTGATGTTTATTAAATTATTCCTGAAAAAAAATATTTTTTAACACTTAATTATGTTTTTGTTGATTTATCCGTGTCCTTTTTAATTGAATCATAAAAATAATGAAGTGTTAAGTTAACAAAAACTTTATATATTCTTAACAATTTGAAATTTTATTTAAGTTTTTGTAAGGTAAACAATTTTTATACCTGCTTAAAGCATCTAATTATTATTAAATCGAATAGCCGAGTGGTTATAATACTACGGCCACTTTATTTTTGATTTTTTTTCTCTCAGTGACATAAGTTCAAATCCCGGTTAAAATTTTTTTTTTTTTTTCCTTTTTTTTCTTGAATAATAAGTTCAAAATAATCATTTACAATTACTGAAAATCTCAATAGTTGAAAATTTTTTTAATGTTTTTGGTAGTTTTTGTAAAATTAAAAGTCACTCTTCTTCGAGTGATCAAACTTCACTCGATGCTATAGTGGGTTTCACTCGAAGCGGACTGGCTCACTTTTTACTTGCGCTTGGAGTGAAAATTCACTCGATTCGAGTGGAAATTCACTCGAACAGTTTTAGAGAGTATACTAAATAAAGAACCTTATTAATATAACAACTACTGTGTCCCCCCTTTCACTACCCTTGCTAATTCCACACCACGAGGTTAATGTACTCTAAACGATGGTGTAGAGCATACTCTTTTAAGCAACTTTTGAGTGCATTAGTGAAAAAATCAAAAGAAAAATGTTTGTAGCGAAAAAATTTAAGAAAGCAGCTATCTTATTAACTTATGTTTATTTTATTATGTTAAAAACTTTTATTTTCTTAACATAGAATTTCTAACAAGTTTTCATTATCCACCCTGTATATTTGAAGCGCCACCTTGATTTTTAAAAACTAATAATTATTTTAACGACTTTTTTATTCAAAATCAGAAGTGATTGCTTAATACCAGTTAAAAATAAAAAGTTTAGTACCGTATTGTCCGGCGTATAAGCCCCCCTAGCGTATAGGCCCCCCATGATTTCGTTATCGAGAATCCCGAATTTGTGTATACTCGGCGTATAAGCCCCCCTCAAATTTATTAACATAAGACAGACTTAATTACCTAATTACTACTTCCGTGAAGAAACTCAACTTGCTATAGTTAGCATTTGAAGCCTGTCTCGTTCTGATCGTGCTTTTAAATTCTAAATCTTAGTGATTTGTATTAGTACCAACTAACTGTTACTGTAAAATTTGGACCAGTGCCCGCTTCATGGAAAGGTTTCATTTCGATTTGAGAGAAAAAACTAAAATCCCCCAAAAATTACCTTCTGATTTAGAGGACAAAATATTGAATTTTCAAAGATATTTAATCAAGTTAAGAGAAGTTTTTTACATACCACTGGGAAGTATTGGAGACATGGACCAGACGCCAGTACAATTTGACATTTTGGGTAACTGCACTGTAGATGAGAGAGGAACAAAAACAATTTTTCTTAAATCCACTGGACATGAAATAAGTAGATTCAGTGTAGTCTTATCGTATTTAGCCAATAACGTAAAATTAAAGCCAATGATGATTTTAAAAAGAAAAACCATGCCAAAAATCAAATTTCCTCCAGGCGTCCTTGTTCACGTGCAAAAAAACGGTTTAAGATAGGTGAAGATGGTGTAATAATATGGCTGAGTCAAATTTGGGATAAGCGACCTGGTAATTTTAACAACTTAAGTTTGCTAGTTTGGAACATGTTCCGAAGCCGTCTTACAGATAAAATCAAGTGTACTCCGCGTATAAGCCCCCCTTAGATTTAAGAGTCGATTTTGGGGGCTTTCAGGGGGGGCTTATACGCTGGACAATACGGTAGTTGGAATGACAGGACGATGAAATTTGTGCAAATATCTTACTATATTATATAGTTGTTTTTCCTCTCCCACGCCCTCCCCACGACCCCCACAGGCCCCTCAAAAAAGTGCTTAACTAACCGTAAAAGTGTACCGAAATATGCTTATTTCTATGTGTTTTAATTTTTCCTATAATTTTCTAATCACGCCCCCCCACATCCTTTTTTTACCCACACCCCCCATTTTTGATATATGTTATCACTTTTACCTATACCTCCTATTTTTGATATATGTTATTACTTATGTAATTATAGAAATTTAAAAAGTTACCATTGAAATACTAAAAAAAACTTATAATTAATAAAATAAAAACAACAAAATAATAGCAGTAATCAAAATATATAAGACAGATAAAAAAAAAAATTTTTATAATTCTTTCAAGTCAGTAAAAATTCACTATTATTGCACAATACTTAAAAAGTGCATTCAATACGTCACTCCTGCAGTAGACACAATGATACGTACAAAGGTATGAACGAATGTAAGTACACGGATACGCACATGGGTTGATACAAGTTTAGGCAAGAGGGTAAGCACAGGAGTGCACATGAGAGTAGGTACGGATTTGGTACGATCTTATAAGTAGTTTTTTTTCACTCCTGCAGTAGGCAGAATGATACGTACAAAGGTATGCACTAATGTAAGTACACGGATACGCACACAGGTTGATACAAGTTTAGGGTAAGCACAAGAGTGGACGCGAGAGTAGGTACGGATTTGGTACAAGAGAGGTAGAGATAGTACTTACAAGAATAACAACAGCAGTAGAAATAAGGCTAGGTACACGGACATACACAAGGGCGGGGAAGAGAGTGGGTACAAGGGTATGCGCAGGAGTAGACACCAAATTAAGCACGTTGGTAGGTTCAGGATTAGAACTTTAAGTAGAAAAAATGTCAAGAACAGAGTAAGCACAGTAGTACAAAAAAATATACGAACAATACAAAATGAATCAGTAGAAAATTAAGTGGAAAAAAGGGAAGTTATAAGGAAAGAAACCAGTGCATCTATAGAAGGTTCAACAGTATGAACAAGTATGAGGTAGGCACAAGTATAAGAACAATAGTTATACTACCAGAATTTATACATCTCTGTTCTCTCATTCTCCCATTCAAAGTTTTATAAAAATCGGTGCATTAGTTTTAACGCCAATTTCTTGACGGGGTGGGGGGAGGTTTGGCGAGTGGAGCGAGCAGGAGGGTACCCCCCTACTCTTGTCCCATGCTCTCCCCACGCCCCCCAAAAAAGTGCTTAACTAATCGTAAAAGTGTACTGAAATATGCTTACTTCTATGTGTTTTAATTTTACCTATAATTTTCTAATGGGAAGTATTAAAATGCGAGGGAAATAAAATCATTTGCACCGGGATGTGGGTCGCACAGGAAAATAAATACTTTTTCACGGGAAAATAAAGACATTTGTACGGGAAAATAAATACTTTTGCACGAGAAAATAAATACTTTGACACGGTTTAGTTAAAACGTGTTTACCTATCGAGCCTAGAAACAAAAGACCATGTGCTCTTTCACTAAGCATCTCTCCACCTATTTTATTATTGAGCTCAGTTCAACTCACAGTGTTGCCTTAGTCGACAAGTAAAGCAAAGAGCCAAAAGATGGCTGGTGAGTTAACGTATTTTGAAACCTCTGAGGACTCATCTGAAGAAGATAATTCATCTGAAGAGATCCAGCAGATTAAAAAAATATGCAGGCGACCAACGTGAGTGTCGCTTTTACGTCACAAATACCTATCAGCAACAGAGGCAAAAAGTGCTGTAAAGTTAAAAGAAGTTTGGAAAATATCTTCAACGAAAATGGTGGTAGAAGGAAAATGAGTTGAATATCGGTGCACAAAGGAAATTTATAGAGAGTCTGAGTGTACCTACTATATTATTCTTCGGATACTTGCGTGTCCTTGTACGAAACAGAAGAGGAGCACGAACATAAAAATATTGATTCTACACGAGGCTTATCATCAGAAATTGAGGATTTTGTAAAAGATAAATATGCAGATGGCATTAAGCCAAATGCACTACTATATCTCATTCGTAAAAATCAGATGATAGAACCTGCAAAAGAAAAACTTGTTGCATTTCTTAGAACAATCCAAAGTGATAAAGGCACTCCTTCCGTATTGGCCACAGATCTTAGAGCTTGGTGCAATGAGCGCCCTCAAGTTCTGGATGATGAAGATGAACCATACATTGTTGATTTCCACATTTTTGCAGAATCTTTTGATTAAGAAGAACAGGATTTGAAAATAATTTTATCAACGCTTGGATTGTTATCATTGGCAAGGAAATTCATGAGATTAGTGAACAACAGATGTGACCTATAACCTGATCTACAAATTAAAAAAAAGCTTTACTAGTGTAGTAATCTTTTATAATAAATATCGTAAATTTTAATTACAGTTGTATAATGTTCAATAAAACAAATTTTTTGCTTGATTTTTGTTGAGTTTTGCTCTCAATTCTTTTCCACTCAAGTTTTTTTCCCCGTGCATTTATTTTCTTTTCCGTTGAATCACTTATTTTTCCGTGCAAGTGTCTTTTTTCCCGTGAATTTGACCTAAAATTTCCAGTGCGTTTGCTTTTTTTTTCGTGCTTATAAATCACACCCTTTTTTAATCACCCCCCCCCCACGTCCTTTTTTTTCACTCACGCCCCCCATTTTTGATATATGTTATCAGTTTCTACCCACACCGCCAATTTTTGATACAAGTTATCAGCTATGTAACTATAGAAATTTAAAAAGTAACTACGAAACACTAAAAAATAAACTAATATCCTAAGATAAAAGAGAGAACCCAAAAAGAATGTCAGCATTTTATTCGTGATGAGATTGGTTGAAGAACAAAATTTAAAATTTGAATTTGAATTTTTAATTTTTTTATTACAATTCAATTAAAAAATCTAGAGAAAAGATTTGATATAAAAATAATTATGCAATCAAGTGTTCGAAATTATCCGATTAAAATCATAAAAATAATAATTATTAGTTTACAAACTGAAACAAAACCAAAGAATCTATAACCATAAAAGTTTAAATGAATATGAACTCTGAACGTAGCGCAAAGGTAAAGGGTATATATAACTAATTGTAGATTAATTTAGATGAAGCTTCGACAAAATTTGTTTTAGATAATATAATACAATTGCGCGTGAGCTTCGCTTAGAGAGCTTCAAGGTTTGGCAGGAGGGTAGGCACATGGGTAGATTCAAAAGTGGATAAGTGTTTACCTACTAAGGTTTGTACAGGATTAAAAACGATATTATTAAAGATGATAGTTTCGGGGTTAGATGTTGAGAAAAAAAAAAAAAAAAAAAAAAAAAGTACAACGTACGTTCAAAGTTACAAATTGAAGTATGAAAATAATAACAAAGTAAAAGAGGCTGCACATGGCTGGAAACTAGTATCGTAAAGTAAACTTCGATATTAATCAGGATAGGTTAATTGGGAGAAACCTAGGTAGAAAAAATGTTGATAGTAAATGTAAAAGGATGTAGGAAATATTTGTCAAAAAAGTTAAAGAACTGTGTGGGCAAAATTGTATGAAGATGATTAGTTTCACGATTGTAATTACAAAAAAATTTAAGAAGAACAATAGAAAAAATAGTTTTCACAAAGATGAGAACAAAGATTCAGAGTTAGAGACCAATGCATGAAAAAAAAAAAAAACAACAGCAAACATCAAAATTAAAGCAAGTAGATTTATGTGAAAGAAATAGGAGCAATATTAAGCAAAAATGTACATATAACCGTAGGTTCAAAGTTACAAACGTAATTACAAGTCCAGGTACGGGAGTAAATACAATGTAGTTACCAGAGTAGTAATCAAGTTTGAAATAATGTTATGAACAATGTTTGTTATAAGGTTATTTTCAATAGTAAGCGCAAGAGGATAAAAAAAGATTATGCGCAAGGCCAGATTCAGTGTAAAGGATTTAAATAAAAAAAAATAAAGAACTAGAGTTAGCATAGGAGTAGAAACAGGTGTAGAAACAAATGCATGAGTAGAAGGTTCAGCGTTAGAAGCTTAAGTAAAAAAAAGGTAGCACAAGATCATTAACATATGTAGAAAGAAGAAAAAGTCAACAGACGTACTAAAGAAAGTTGGAAAAAAAAACTCAAGAAACGTGAATAGTAGAAAGACTATGTAGCAGAGAAGGTAAAAGCATAGAAACAGATGTTTAACTAGGGATAGAAATGAAAGTATGATCAAAGATAAGAACAAAGTAGTCTTAGAGTTAGAAATAAAAGCATGAAAAAAATTCAAACTACAGTTATCACCATGATAGAAACAGATATATAAACATGAGCATATTACTGGGTAAGAGCTTAGTTATAAAAAGCAGTAAGTGCAACGGTAAGAACAAGGGTAGTTACAAGGTTTTGGAGTAAGATGAAAGGTAGGAACAAAGGAAGGCATAAAATAAGTTGCAGGTGTAGTCACAAGCTATAAGAGTAGAAACAACGGTATGTATCACAGTAGGTAAAGAGGTAGACACAAAGGTATGTGTATAAGTGTAGGAACAAGTGTAGATTCTAGCATAAAATTCTGGGGGGGGGGGGGGGGTTGGCGAGCGAAGCGAGCAGGGGTTATCCCCTAGTATATATATGGGTCAAAATAATACTTTTTTAAAAAACCGTCCGCACGAGGTTCACCGATTTTATTGCAATTTTTTTTGGCAAAAGTACTATTGAATAGAAGACTTTTGCCACAAACTAGAGGTCTCTATCTTATTTCTGCTTGGTGCTAGATTTTTTCAAAGATTGAAAAATGGCCTATTTTTAAGCTGTTTTAAGCAGTTTTAAGGTATTTTTCGAAAAATTCTAACTTTCGATCAAAATGAGATAGAAACCTCTAGTTTGCGGCAAAATTTTTTTCAAAATAAGTTCTTTTTTGTAAAAATATTTTAACAACATAGTTTGGTTATTTTTATAATAATACAGTCCTACACAGATATTGCTATTTTTGCTCATTTGCAGGTATCTTCAAACGACCGTAGCTTTTTCTAGGCTAAATTTTTGTGCAAAATAAAAAATTGTTAAATTTTTTTTATGAAAAAACAAAAATTTTGCGACCAACCGGAACGCTGTACGATCTTCCACTTCCAAGATACAGCTGTTTAAAGTTGTCAAAAAACACAAAACACGCGTTTTTTATGATTTTCACACGCATTTTTGAACGGTTTCGACCTTTTTTTTTCTCTCAAAGATAGGTGGAGTCTTCTCTTCATATGTTTCAAAACAAGCTCCCATAGTAATTGTAGTGCGGATTTGGGGTTTTAGTTGATTCCAAAGCATACACTTTTGACACATTTTATGTGCTAAACTAGTGTTTTTTTAACAATATACACGCTACATTTAACTTTTTCGTTCATTATAGATGTTTTGTAATTATTTTTTGACTAAAAACTATTCAAATTCCAGCCAAAATTAGGTCACCTGCTTTGAAAAAATTGATACTCAACGAAATATTGATCTCAATATCAAAATGATATACTACTTTTATTCAGTTTTTTAGTTTTTTGATTCGTTAAAAATCTATGTTCAAATATTGTAAATAATATACCACTTGTTAATTTATTTTTTTCTATTTTTGAAATTACAAATAATTGATCATAGTTTATCAATTATTCTGATAAAACAATCATGGATTACTATTGCTTACTCTGAAAAAAATGAGTCCGAATTAAAAATGTTATTTTTTGAATTCTACGACGCATGCAACAATCTACCAATCTACATTCTACTTATAATTATGTCCACTTATGAAAAAGAGAATAAGAGATTCGATAAGAACGTCGAGTCGATATATCGAATGGAAACTTGATCTTTGATTCTTGGAGCAAGAGCGCCGACTTAAAGGCCTCTCAAAAGTGTGAACCAGCCAGACGCGCCAAATTTAAAATCTTCAGGCATGCTTGATTTGAATTTTTTGTTTTTTTTTAATTAATAAAGTGAGTAACGAAATTCAAATTTTTAATAGCCAAATATGCGGACAAGCTTACAACCGCATAAGTCTAGTCGTAATGAATAACAAATAATTAACTTTTGTAATAAACAAATAAGCCGATAAGCTTCAACTCCAAAACACTGGGCGTACTTAGTAAAAATAATTAATTTTTTTTAATAAACAAATAAGTCAATAAGCTACAACCCCATAACCTTGGGCATGGCTGAAAAAAATGTTAATATTTTTAATAAATCAATAAGGCGACAAGTTACAACCCCATAACTTTGGGCATGGCTAAAAAAAATGTTAATATTTTTAATAAACAAATAAGGCGATGAGCTACAACCTCATAACCTTGGGCATGGCTAAAAAAAATATTAATATTTTTAATAAACAAGTAAGGCGATGAGCTATAATCCCATAACACTGGGCAGAGTGAATGAAAAATAATTAAATTTTCTAATAAACAAATAAGCCGATGAGCTACAACCCCATAACCTTGGGCATGGCTGAAAAAAATGTTAATATTTTTAATAAACCAATAAGGCGATAAGCTACAACCCCATGACGGTTGGCGTAGCGAATGAAAAATAATTAATTTTTTTAATAAACAAATAAGCTGATGAGCCACAACCCCATAATATTGGGCGTAGGGGATGAAAAATAATTAATTTTTTTAATAAACAAATGAGCCGATGAGCTACAAACCCATAACATTGGGCGCAGCGAATATAAAATATGTGAATATTTAAATAAACAACTAAGCAAACAAGTTTACCACCCCATAACCTTGGACATGGATAAAAAAAATTTTTTAGCCATGCCCAATATTATGGGGTTGTAGCTAATCGGCTTATTTGTTTATAAAAAAATTTAATTATTTCTCATTCACTCCGCCCAGTGTTATAAGGTTGTAGCTCATCGCCTTATTTGTTTATTAAAAATATTTACATTTTTTTTAGCCATGCCCAAGGTTATGAGGTTGTAGCTCATCGCCTTATTTGTTTATTAAAAATATTAACATTTTTTTTAGACATGCCCAAGGTTATGGGGTTGTAGCTTATCACCTTATTTGTTTATTAAAAATATTAACATTTTTTTCAGCCATGCGCTAGGTTATGGTGTTGTAGCTTATCGGCTTATTTGTTTATTAAAAAAAATTAATTATTTTTACTAAGTACGCCCAGTGTTTTGGAGTTGTAGCTTATCGGCTTATTTGTTTATTACAAAAGTTAATTATTTGTTATTCACAACGCCTAGGGTTATGGGGTTGTAAGCTTGTCCGCTTATTTGTCAATTAAAAATTTAAATTTCGTTACTCTTACTTTATTAATTAAAAAAAAAAAAACAAAAAATTCAAATCAAGCATGCCTGAAGATTTTAAATTTGGCGCGTCTGGCTGGTTCACACTTTTGAGAGGCCTTTAAGTCGGCGCTCTTGCTCCAAGAATCAAAGATCAAGTTTCCATTCGATATATCGACTCGACGTTCTTATCGAATCTCTTATTCTCTTTTTCATAAGTGGACATAATTATAAGTAGAATGTAGATTGGTAGATTGTTGCATGCGTCGTAGAATTCAAAAAGTAACATTTTTAATTCGGACTCATTTTTTTCAGAGTAAGCAATAGTAATCCATGATTGTTTTATCAGAATAATTGATAAACTATGATCAATTATTTGTAATTTCAAAAATAGAAAAAAATAAATTAACAAGTGGTATATTATTTACAATATTTGAACATAGATTTTTAACGAATCAAAAAACTAAAAAACTGAATAAAAGTAGTATATCATTTTGATATTGAGATCAATATTTCGTTGAGTATCAATTTTTTCAAAGCAGGTGACCTAATTTTGGCTGGAATTTGAATAGTTTTTAGTCAAAAAATAATTACAAAACATCTATAATGAACGAAAAAGTTAAATGTAGCGTGTATATTGTTAAAAAAACACTAGTTTAGCACATAAAATGTGTCAAAAGTGTATGCTTTGGAATCAACTAAAACCCCAAATCCGCACTACAATTACTATGGGAGCTTGTTTTGAAACATATGAAGAGAAGACTCCACCTATCTTTGAGAGAAAAAAAAAGGTCGAAACCGTTCAAAAATGCGTGTGAAAATCATAAAAAACGCGTTTTTGTGTTTTTTGACAACTTCAAACAACTGTATCTTGGAAGTGGAAGATCGTACAGCGTTCCGGTTGGTCGCAAAATTTTTGTTTTTTCATAAAAATAATTTAACAATTTTTTAATATGCACAAAAATTTAGCCTAGAAAAAGCTACGGTCGTTTGAAGATACCTGCAAATGAGCAAAAATAGCAATATCTGTGTAGGACTGTATTATTATAAAAATAATTAAACTATGTTGTCAAAATATTTTTACAAAAAAGAACTTATTTTAAACAAAATTTTGCCGCAAACTAGAGGTTTCTATCTTATTTTGATCAAAAGTTAGAATTTTTCGAAAAATACCTTAAAACTGCTTAAAACAACTTTAAAATAGGCCATTTTTCAATCTTTGAAAAAATCTAGCACCAAGCAGAAATAAGATAGAGACCTCTAGTTTGTGGCAAAAGTCTTCTATTAAATAGTACTTTTGCCAAAAAAAATTGCAATAAAATCGGTGAACCTTGACGGTTTTTTAAAAAAGTATTAATAAATATGTACATACCACATGAAAAATTACTAAAGCAATAATACACCCTCTTTAAGTAAAAATCACGCGCAATCCACCCACGTATTCAAAAAAACCAAAATAACCCATCTTTTTTTTTATTTTTTTTTCCAAAATAACCCATCAATAAAAAAATTTTCTAGGTTTGCGTGGTTAACCAAAATAACCCATTCCAAATAACCCATTACCCAATTCCTGGAACTCATTTTTATTTATTCTCGGAAAAAATGGGACCGAACACTATCCTGACTGTCCGGATAGTGTCGAAATGTCCGGATAGTGCCGATCGTGTATATAAATTGTCCGGATAGTGACGTAATAATATATTTATATGTATATATTCACCGGTACTTTCTTTAAAAAGCGGTTTTTTCTCGAGGAAACGATTTTATTTTCCCAAAAAGTATTTAATTGAGTAAAAGAAAAGTTATTCATTGCAGATTTTCTCATCACAATATTGAAAATATTGTGATAAAGTGAAAACTCAGTAAAAAAACTGTCGGTACCGTTAACTAAAAATTTTATCAAACTTTGAATGACCGCCATTTTTAGGGAAAAAATCGTAGAGAAACGATTTACAAAGAGAATTAAAATTTAAAGTCCAAAAACACGTAGAGTGTAAATTAGAATAGCAAAAAAAATTTTTTACTACTTTTATTGAAGTTTTAAAAAAAATTTACTTATTTTTTACCTTTTTTTTTTTTAATTTTTAATTAACAATTGAAAATTAATTTTTTTATTACCTTAAACTACACCATCGGGTAGCTCATATACGAAAATAGTAGATAAAGTTATTTTCTTATTCGTTTTTTTACTTTTTTGTACGACTCTACAGTTGGAAATCAACGAAAAAACTTTGTCATTTCAGGCTTGAAATGGTTAAAAAGAGATTTTAAAAGGAATTATTAGCGTTTTTAGAGATTTGCATACTTTTTTGAACATAGTTGAGATTGAAAAATCTTTCTTCGAATAGATTTTGTTCTTAAAATTTATGTAAAAACAAAAAATTGGATGCAGAATTTTCCAAGTGCAATAGACTTTTTAACCTCGTTGATCACAAGTAGTAACTTGAGTCCCTCCAACGGCTAAAGAACGAAATGTACTACCTGCGTCATCGACCAACGCGTATCCGGCTTACGCTCAGGCTGCAATGACAGCGGGCATCCGCTGCAAACTTTAGTCCCTCGGTAATATACTATCAAGCAAGAATTTTTTTGAAAATTCGCTTAAAATTCCATTAAAAAAAAAAAGCTAAAAATTACTTATTAGTTTTATGGCAGATTACTAAAAAAGGCCCATTGGGTAGAGGTGATTAGTGGTGTAGTTCATTGTTTGGCATCAGCCAACGATCCCTAATGATTCGTCAAAATCGGCGTCCCATAAGCTGTGACGTCTCCTGGTCAGTTAGGTCTTCAATTTATACTATACAATAAATAAAATATTAAGTATACTTATGACACTGTTAAAAAACTGTTTTTCACTAAGGTTCACTTTAGCCTGGAATGACCCGCAATACTTTTTAAACTTTCTAGTTCGTTAACAGAAAAAAAAAATTTTTTTGCGTTCAGCAGCTTATCATTCTCAAAGTAATCGAAAACGTACCACCTATTCATAAACAGCAATTTTAGAGTTGCGATGAAAGTTGAAAAAAGAATCTTAATGAATAGTAACCATAAAAAATGTATCACCATCTCCTTAGCTACTTGAGTAGCGTTATTTTAAGAAAGATCTCAAAATTATTAAGTTTATTTTTCGTTTAAATTGTTTTTTTTTTTTTTTTTTTTTTTAATTTTGAGGTTTTTATTGTTTATGTCTTTGAATTTTGACTGAAAAAAGAAAACTTAATTTTTTTTATTCATCAAAATAAATTAGTAATTTGCTCATCTAATTCAAATTATCATAAAGGTCGTAACTTGGATGTGGAGAGCATAAGTAATCAAATTGTTACTTTATAAGTACCTTTAACTGTCTTTCAATTTGAAAGACTGCAGAAAAAGGATTTTTCTCTTAAAAAATTATCATCTTATTTTGAAAGATGAATTTAAAAACAAAAATTGAGAAAGAAAAAAAGTTGACTCCAAGGCCAGCATTTGAACCTGGGATCTCCCGATTGCCGTTCGGATGCTTTATCAACTAAACTATCCGTGGAGCCATAGGTCAGATGCTAGTTTGGAAGCGAAATTCTTTCTCTCTCAAATTCTTTCTTTCTCGATTTTTGTTTTTAAATTCATCTTTCGTTATAAGATGATAATTTTTCAAGAGAAAAATCCTTTTTCTGCAGTCTTTCAAATTGAAAGACAGTTAAAAGTACTTATAAAGTAACAATTTGATTACTTATGCTCTCCACATCTAAGTTACGACCTTTATGATAATTTGAATTAGATGAGCAAATTACGAATTTATTTCGATGAATAAATATTGGCTTATGAACATTACAGCCATTCGAGGTAAATAAACTCACCCTTGAAACTCAAAAACAGAATTTGAGAGAGAAAGAATTTCGCTCCCAAACTAGCATTTGACCTGTAGCTCCACGGATAGCTTAGTTGGTAAAGCATCTGACCGGCAATAGGGAGATCCCAGGTTCAAATCCTGGTCCTGAGGTCGAATTTTTTTCTTTCTCAATTTTTGTTTTTAAATTCATCTTTCGTTATAAGATGATAATTTTTTAAGAGGAAAATCCTTTTTCTTCAGCCTTTCAAATTATAGGCCGTTAAAAGTACTTATAAAATTTGAATACTTATGCTCTCCACATCCAAGTTACGACCTTTATAATAATTTTAATTTTTTTTAGATGTATGACTTTGAAGGAGACTATGAAACCGTGTACACTGGGCAAACTGATGAGCGATTGACAGGTTTAATTGAAAAGTATAACGGTGCTACAAATTTACCTCAGTGGTCCGGTCCATGTGCAACAGTTACGGGTTCCAGCGATGGTGCTAAATTTCAAAGTTACATCAAACCAAATGATACATTAAGATTTTTCAGGAAAAGTCTTTGCCGCAGTGAAGCAATGGTAATTATATAGATTTTTTTTTAAAATTATACTCTACTGTTTGAATATTTGAAAGTTTTTTTTACTTTATTTACTTTCTATAATTAAATTCACTCATGTTATTAATTTTTTGATTAACTAGCTCTTGGATAACTGGTTTGAGCTGAACTAAGCCTCAAAAGTTAAATTTTCATCGTCGTGCAACCAGTCTAGTGCAAGACTATTGATCAGAGATCTCCTTTTAAAAGAAAAGAAAAGTACTTTAGGCCTTGAATAAAACTATAATCCTAGTTACACTCAGGTCGCACGTGATCCAAATTGTTGAAATTGATTGTAATCAATGAAATATTCAACATATAGTTAGGATGTCAACGATTAATTATTTTAGGAGATATCAGACTGGTTTTCTAGGCCAATCTCAAAGATTTATCTTACATTTAATATATATAATCAATATTAATAATAATGCTATCATCATTTAATAAGAAAATTTCTAATATGATATAACTCAAAAGCATATTCAAAAAAATTGCATCCCATCCCGAGGGCGCAACAGCTCTTTCAAATACAAGTACTTTGGTTGGTTGAGAGATTTTGATTAGAGATAAATATTTTCAAAGCGAACGCCATTTGGTTCAGTGATGAGAGAAAGTAAAGCGTTTATTTTTCCACAATTTGAAGGTCCGTAGAAAACAGCACGTAGACTATCTGGAAGTAAATTAACGTGTCGTTTGACTCTTTTCTCTTGTTCCATTACCGAATCAAAGTTGTCTGTAGGTAACTTGATATTCCGCTCCTTGAAATTCATGTTGACTTGATGAAATTTGATTAAAAAATGACGAGCGAAGTATAAATAGAACGCTTTTCTACCTGTAAGCTCATTTGAACACAGTATTTTAACGAGTGATGATCACTTATGGAAACGGATTGCTAAATAATTTAATCATTTCAACTACCATTCGAAGCTCACATACTTAGATATCAGTATTGTGGTCCTGGTACAAAATTAGAAAAACGTCTCACTAGAGGGGATAAAGGTATAAATCCTTTAGACGATATATCTTATTCACAAAATCGTAATAACATCGAACTCCGAAACACACCCGATCGCGTCCTTGCAGATAAAGCTTGGCAACGAGTCTTGGCTAAGGACGCTAGTATTGGTGAAAAATTAGCCGCTTACGCCGTAACTAACATCATGAAGCTAAAAAACAAACTAGGTATGGGCATTTCTTTTAAAAAAGTCATAAAAGCTGCTTCTATTTCAAAGCTTAAAAATAAAAAAGCTGCATCTGTGATTCGTACAACTATAAAAAAGCTCGAACCTCTGTCAAAACTGGTGGAGGAAAAACCAGAGTTAAGATGCCTAAAGTTCTTCCAGTTCCCAAAAACAAAATGGGGGGATTTTTGATACCATTATTCGCTGGTTTGAGTGCTACTGGTGCGCTTGCAGGTGGACCAGCTGGTGTAGCGAAAGCTGTTAATAATTACCATACTGCTAAAAAATAATTGGATGAATCACAAAGACATAACAAAACCATGGAATCTATTGCTCTCGGAAAAGGGTTGTATTTGAAAAATTATAAAAAAGGTTATGGTCTGTATCTTAAACATCAATTACCAGGTTATGGTTTAAGGAAAAAAAAAAGTTTAAACAAAGAGAGACCTCCGGGTAAAGGATTGAAACATAAAAATTAAAAAAAAAACTTCAAAATGCCACAAAGGGCATTAACAAACGTAGATATTATTTGATATGCTAAAAAATTTGAAATTCCTAATTTTAGGGCCATTGATTCATGAATCTGCCGTGATAAATCTTATTAATGCAAGCGGTTCTGGAACTCTCTGGGTTGCTTATAAAAAACAAGGTGATGAAGTTGTATATTTTGACAGCTTTGGAGACTGACAACCTCCGATAAATCTTTTATTGTACTTTGGAACAACAAACGTTAGGTATGATTACGATATATTTCAAGATTTCGGTTCCTTCAATTGTGGACATTTGTATTTAAAGTTTCTTTCAGAAACTATGTAAGAAATAAAGAAAAGTAAATTGTTTCATTCTCATTTCAACTGTCATGGATGAAATACTATCATTAATTTTGAGTGAAAACTTTTCAGTTCTTGCATCTCGTTATTTTCCACCTATCGAATTATCTCCAAATAAAAATTACGTTCTGGAATTGGTTGAATTCTTAAAATATCATTCGATTCCAAAAATTGGTTTAGAAAAAAAAAAATTTTATGTGGTGGTTAATATTTATACAGTGGTTAATATTCCCACAGGTGCTTATGATATCACTGATATAGAAACAGTTTTGCTAAAAGGACTTACTCCAAAAGGTATAACCTTGAGTTTAAAACGAAATAATAATACGTTGCGAAGTACTATTAAGTCAATTGAACCGATTGATTTTACAAAAAGTGACTCTACTGGTGCTTGGTTAGGATTCTCTCAAAAAATTCTAGATAAAAATATTGAACACGAATCTGACTTACCTGTGAGAGTACTCAAATTTCAATCTGTTAGAATTGAGTGTGAGTGAAATTTTCTTAAGTGGGCACAATTTTTTTTTGTGAAGTGATTAAAATATAATATTGTTGCATAATTATTAAGTACTCATCCACAGAAGAATACTCCCCCATACAGTTTAAAAAAAATTCAATTGTTTGTTGTTTAATTGTGCAAAATAGAATTCCCAAAAAAATTGATTACGGTTAAAATAAGTCATAAAAAAATTTGAAAAAATACAGACGTAACTTAAAATTAATAATCTTTAAAGTGTAATTGAGTATTGTGTAAAAAAAATTATTGATCCCGTTTCGAAACAACTTTTTTATAAACAAATGCATGTTTGACTCCTTGCCCCCCTTCGATTTTTGATTTTTTTTTTAAATTGTAGGAAATTCATTAAGTTGAAACATAGCCGAAAACCGTTAAGTGATCTCATCGGTGAGAAATAAAAAATCAAAATTTCCGTTGCGCCCATTTTGCGCTCCACGCTCTCGCCTGCAGACTTAACCTTCAGCTTGCAGACTAAACTGTTTTGGGCGGCCACACCGCTTGAAGCGTAATGCTAGGTGGTTCATATCTAATAGATAAAAGAGTTCATACTATTCATCAATTTTTCCCGAAACCCTGGCTTTAAAATTATTGAAGTAACAGCAAACGTTATATATCTAACTATTACTGTACAAAGCATTGATTTTTTAGAACTTCGAATAATTGATCAATACGGAGATTTGATTAATTTTCAAGGTGAAGAAATAACAGTTAGAATTCATATTAAAACTTCAATAAACAGTCAACGCGTTAACGCACCGAAACATTCAGTTTCTCAAAAAAATAGGTCTAAAAGTCTTCCGTGGTGGTGCTGCTTAATTTTCTGCTGCAATGGCCGAAATTCTAAATATTCAATCTCCGATCTTCTTCGACGATTCCATAAAAATTTATGAAATCCATTCTCATCAACCATACACAATCTCATAAGAATACTGATGAAATTCGTTTTTCTATTCAATATCAAAAGTTGTGTATTTTACCATCACAAAGTTTATTGCATATTAATGGTAAAATTACTAAATTAAATGGTATTAAATTAGCGCATACATAATTCGTAAATAGTGCTATCTGCCATTTATTTGAAGAGTTTCGTTATGAAATGAATGGTGTAGAAATTGATAGATTTAAGAGTCCAGGTAAAACTTCTACTATGAAAGGATGGTTATCGTTCACTCATGGTCAGTATAACACATTATTAAATACAGGTTGGTTAGTATCAACAAATGAATCACTTACCGATCATGCTGGTAATTTCGATGTTTCCATCCCTCTGAATATGATCTTTGGATTCGCTGAAAATTATGATAAAACTGTTGTCAACATGAAACATGAACTCGTTCTCGTTTGATCAAGAAACGATACGAATGCTGTTTAACAAGCAAATACAGCATCTCAAGGGGGAGAAGTTGCATACGAAGATTTTAAAATAGTCATAAACAGGATGGAGTGGTTAATGCCATACGTCACAGTGTCCAATAAATTTAAAATTAATCTTTTAAATTTCATTGGTAAAAGTCAATCAATTCATATGAGTTTTCGAACGAGGGAACTGTATGAGAACCCACCACTTCCAACAACTAATCGTCATGTGTGGATGGTTAAAACATTCGATCAGTTAGAAAAACCTTGATTTATCATTTTAAGCTTTCAAACTAATCGTAAAGATAATGATGGTGTAAATGCAAGTCTTTTTAATCATTGTAATACTCGTGATGTTAGACTTTATCTTAACTCACAACATTATCCATATGGTATTTGAATCTTGATATAAATCAAAATCAATATGTTATATTATATGATATGGATGTAAAGTTTTAAAATTCTTATTACAACAAAAATTCTGACCGTGTGATGACAAAGAAAGGATTTAAAATACACATGCCCCTTATTGTTATAGATTGTTCTAAACAAGATGAATCTTTGAAAAATGCTCCAATTGATATTAGATTAGAATTTGAAACAAAAAAAAAATTTTCTGCTAATACGACAGCCTATTGTCTTATTCTACACGATCGCATAAATCAATAAAATCCAATGTCAGGTGATGTTTGTAAACTTATTTAGAAAACGTATATATATATGTTACCTTCCCTGTTGTATAGCCAAAGTAAAATGGACTTGAGCAAACTTTTATTCTTTTGCTAAATATTATAACATTATGAAGTCAGGGTGGACAGCGGGTGCACCTGGTGATAATAACGCCTCGGAGATGATTTCCCCAGGAAGTTTTGATCCCAGGGGGATGAGGATGGACACCTGGTGCACCTGGTGGTAATAACACCTCGGAGATGATTTCCCCAGGAAGTTTTGACTCCAGAGGGGTCAGGACGGACACCTGGTGAAACTCGTGATAATAACGCCTCCGAGATGGTTTTCTGGGGAAATCATCTCCAAGGCGTAATCATCACCAGGTGCACTAGGTTTCCCTCCAGACCCCCATGGAGTTAAAACTTCCTGGGGAAATCATCTGCAAGGCGTTACTATCACCAGGTGCACCAGTTGTCCATCCTGACTCCCCTGGAGTCATAACTTCCTGGGGAAATCATCTACAAGGCGTTATTATTACCAGGTGCACCAGGTGTCCGTCCTAACCTCTCTGGGATCAAGAATTCCTGAGGAAATCATCTCCGAGGCGTTATCATCATCAGGTTCACCCGGTGTCCACCCTGACTTCATAATGTTATAATATTTAGCAAAAGAATAAAAGTTTGCTCAAGTCCATTTTACGTGTGCCACACGTGTGGCTATACAGCAGGGAAGGTAACATATATATACGTTTTTTAAATAAGTTTACGAACATCACCTGACATTGGATTTTATTGATTTATGCGATCGTGTAGAGTAAGACAATAGGCTGCACTATTGGCAGAAAAATTTGATTTTGTTTCAAATTCTAATCTAATATCAACTGGGGCATTTTTCAAAGATTCATCTTGTTTAGAACAATCTATAAAAATAAGGGGCATGTGTATTTTAAATCCTTTCTTTGTCATCACAGGGTCAGAATTTTTGTTGTAATAAGAATTTTAAAACTTTACATACATATCATACATTATAACATACTGATTTTGATTTATATCAAGATTCAAATTACCATATGGATAATGTTGTGAGTTAAGATAAAGCTTAACATCACGAGTATCACAATGATTAAAAAGACTTGCATTTACACCAGTATTATCTTTACGATTAGTTTGAAAGCTTAAAATGATAAATCAAGATTCTTCTAACTGATAGGATGTTTTAACCATGTACTCATGACGATTAATTGTTGGAAGTTGTGGGTACTTATACAGTTCCCTAGTTCGAAAACTCATATGAATTGATTGATCTTTACCAATGAAATTTAAAAGATTCATTTTAAATTTATCGGAGACTGTGACGGACACTGTGACCCTTCTGAAGTCAAAACTTCCTGGGGAAGTCCTCTCCGAGGCATTATCATACAGGTGCACCGGGTGTCCGTCCTGATCCTTCCGGAGTCAAAACTTCCTGTGCAAATCATTTCCGAGGTGTAATCATCACCAGGTATACTAGGTTTCCATCGTTACCCCCTGGAGTTAAAACTTCCTGGGGAAAACATTTACAAGGCGTTATCATCACCAGGTGCACCTGGTATCCACCCTGACTTCATAATGTTATAATATTTAGCAAAAAATAAAAAAATTTGCTCAAGTCCATTTTACGTGTGGTACACGTGTGGCTATACAGCAAGGATTCTTTCATTAAAAATTCATTTGATTATCATGGAGCCTCATGAAAAGACGTCACTGCTGTCCGGTGATTCTAAAAAAAATATTGCACAAAATATGATTATCACACTCTGTTCCGGATTGACCGGTCTATTAATTTTTTTTTTTTTTCATGCTGGAGTAATCTGGTAGGAGAGGGTTATTTACAGAAGAGAGAGAACATACCAGATAAAAAATAACAGTTTTATTGATAAATTACAATAAATTTCTTCTCTTACAAAATAACAGTGGCTTTCATACGGATTAATTTATACAAAAAAAATGATCAAAAATTTAATTTAAATATGTGATTAAAGTTGAATAATAATTTCAGTGTAAATGAAAGTACTGAATTGGAGAAATACCACTCTGTACAAAACTACGTACAAATTGAATTATATTAATTCGATTTGTAAATATGAGTTAGTCAAAATAAAAATGAGATAAACAAACAACAGAGAATGGCCTTGAAAGGAGACGGAGAGAGCGATAGCCGAGAGAAATGCTAATAGCATCATCAGCAGCAGAGAGAGAGAGAATTTGAATTGAATTGAATTGAATGAAGAGAGAGACAGAGAGAGAAAAGAAAATGACTGTGTGTAAATCAGCACAACAAAAAAAAAGGAAAGATAGCAAGAGAATTCACAGTAAGTTAATTACTGTACATGACTTAAAGCGAGTGGCTCAAGTAAATTATTGTTACTTGAGCCAAGACGAAATACCTGGAGATACCGGGTGAGTAGTATTGCGCGATGAATTCCTTGGTCTGCCAACAAAAACAGCTGTAGAAGAGTACGCTGGCTTGAAAATGCGATGAGATTGAATTGTTGATTGCCGCAACCACGATGAGCTGGATCACAAGTGCACTTCCAAAGAGACACTTAGAAAAACACGAGAAGTAACCAATGAGATGAACTTTAACAAAAAACTCAAGAAAACTTAATTTTACTTGACAGAAAATTCTGTGCTGCGTGCTGAATAAGCGCCAAAACGAGAAGTCAACAAAGAGCAGCTGGCCTGGTGGCGTCAGCGACAGCAGCAGCGCCAGCCGCCCCAAGCTGCGCAAACGGCGGCGCGAGAGCACCAGCAGCCTGTAATTCTGCGTGGTCCAAGAGATGGTGTCACGCAGTCTAGGAACTATTGATTTTTGATTGACTATGTGTACGGAGTGAAATTATTGTTCGCTCCGTAACAAACTGAATCTAAGATAAAAGATGAACATAAAAAAAATGAACTTTCAAAAAAGTATGAATATAAATATGAAAAAATGAAATATGATGGATTTTCAGCAAGTACGAGTGACGGTTATGTTTCGAAAACATATATAAGTAAATTTAAAGATTCGTAAATAGAGAATGAATTATTAGGGAGGTATCTCATAGAATGTAAAGTGGATGTATTTCACAGGAAAGAGCGTTGGTCGGAGCTCTTTTCACTTTCTCTATCAAACATGAAATAAAAAAAAGATAATATGTATTTATTTATGTATTTGTTTTGATTTCATTTTCGATTTTGTTTTTTGTTTTTTTTTTTTTTTTTTGGGAGGGGTGGTGTTTTAGTGAGGTGTTCCAGAGGGGGGTGCTCCAAAATCAGCTTTGCTTATCTACTCAAATGCTACAGTGAAAAACTCAATGAATAACTGACAAGATTAAAATAAGAATTTCTACGGTTCAGCTTAATCTACTAACAATATAAAACTTGTAGCGAATGTTTGTCTTTATTGTACTTTTGTCTATTTAGGTATTAACTCATTAATGCAATGTTGTATGCATGTATAAAACTGTTTATTCAACTGCCATGAATACTTTTGCTTAGTCATAAAAAAAACCTTAATTTTTTAAATCTTTGCTCCTACTTTCAGAAAATATGTTTATAAACTTTTAATAAAAGTTTTATTCTATGAATACTTCATAAATTGAGTTAACTTAAATTTAATAAACTTTAATGACATTAAACAGCTATAGTTCTTCGATAATCTCTTTGTATAACAAAATTATTTTTTGACTATAACTTTACACTTTGCAAAACCTACATAATATTCATTACTTGACTTAGACCAAAAAATAAAATATATTCATCACAAACTTTTCAACTATTTAATAACAATTTATAGAATGAGTGTTCTTTTAGATTACATCAGCTTGTACAACTTATCGTCAACTACTGAAAAAATTATCCTTTTTACGTCTCTCTTTACTTCTTTATCTTGTATTTCTGCTAACTTTGATGCTAATGCAGATATAAATAATTTATCATGGGCTGTGTATGAAATGAAGATATCTAACATTACCTTTTTTTTAAATTTCTTTTTTCTTATTTTCTTCTTTAATTTTTCCTAACTCAGCTACGACAGTATTGCCAAATAGGGATATGGAAGATCAGCTATTTGGCCTACCTACTTGTAATGTGTTATCTACACTTGTGTTTACCTTTTCTGGAAAATCTTTTCTAATATTAGTTATTAATGAATTATTTGTATATCTGTAAATGTTTCGACACTATATGATGTATCTAATTCAAGTTGAACCGGATTCTAAGCTATGTTCAAAGTAAAAATATTGGAAAGGGTTCTGAAAACAATCAGGTTATAAAGTTTTAGTAGAAATACTTCATAATTGCGTTTAAATAAATGAAAAATTACCTTTTGTTTTTGTTAATTTTCTCTAAAAATCTCATCTCATCATGATGTGCAAAACTTTACCCTTTTTGAGTCCTGGACCACCACTTTTTTGCAAAGCTTTTTTTCTTTCAGACTTTTCTTCATTGTTACTTTTTTTAAAATTCTCCCAGATTTTTTTTAATACGCTCACTACAATTTGAATAGGGTTGGTAACCGGTACTCTGAAAATATATTTTTTTAAAAGTACTTGATTTTAAATGAATTTTATTATTTTTTTAGAATTTTCAAATCAAAATTGAGCAAGAAAAAAATTAAGAAAACTTACGGGCTGATGACTATCGGCTTCGGGGTAATCAGGATGATTATCAGGGCCCAATACAGCCCTGCGTGTCACTGGGAAACGCGAAGTATGAGGATGTGAGCTGGGTATAATAAATATGACGAGTTATGAAGACCAGTGCTTCCAGCCTGCCGCGTGGCTCAGACTCAACTGCTCGCTGAAGCGCGATCCGCGCGCCACTTCACTCACTCGCTCGTTCGCTCTTGAGATCCCTATGGAATCTCTCAATCATTCCATTTGAAACTGGATGATAAGTTGTAGTACGAACGCGCGCACAACCTACAAACTTACTCAATTCATCAAATAGTTCAGCCTCAAACTGCATACCCTGGTCGGTAGATATGACCTCTGGGCAACCAAAACGAGAGACCCAATTGTCGAAAAGTGCCCTGGCTTCTGTGGAAGCTTTGATGTTTGGAATTGGAACCGCTTCTGGCCAACGAGTGTAACGATCTATCATCGTCAAGACTGTGGTATAACCCTCGCTAGGCGTCATCGGGCCAACCAGGTCTATATGAAGATGTTGAAATCGAGCATCTGGTGGATCAAAATGGTTTGGCAGAAATTTGTTGTGACGAGAAATTTTTGCTTGCTGACAAGCTATGCAGTACTTACACTACTTCGCAACGTCCTTGCTCATATTAGGCCAGATGTATTGCCTCCTAATCAACTTATCAGTCGAATCAGCACTCGAATGAGCCTGACTGTGAAACAGTTTGAATACCGACTGGCGAAATTTAACCGGGATAAAAGGTCGTAAAACTTGCCCTGTAATATCACAAAAGAATTCTGGGTTTGGAGGCCCAGTCTTGATTTTAACAAGTTTCAACGGATGCTTGTCGTCAGCCAGTATACTTCTTAACTGATCATCCTCAAGTTGTTCTCGAGCAAGTTCCTGTACTGTAAAAATAGTCGGCATTCTGAGAGCACTAACATTGGCAATTGGTTTGAGAGATGGCTGAGCAGTGACATCAGTCAAGCTCCAGTCGAATTCTGGCGTCGTGAAAGAGTTAATACGAAACATACAATCAGCGACAGCGTTGTCTTCCCCTTTGATGTAATGGATCTTAGTCGAGAACTGTGAAATATGATTAAGTTGACGGAGTCTCCTATCAAGCATTTTCTCCAAAGACTGTGCTATTGCGTAAGTCAAAGCCTTATGATCTGTCAGAACCTCAAAATCTCTACCTTCAAGCAAATATCCAAACTCGTGGATTGAATAATAAATAGCGGCTAACTCCCTATCATAAGTACAATACCTAGCCTGGACCTTATTAAACTTACGGCTGAAAAAAGCTAGCGGCTTCCAAACCTTATCCATCTCCTGCTTGAGGACTGCACCCATACCTATGTCGGAGGAATCCGTTACGAGCCGAATAGGCGCAAAGTCCACTGGAAATGACAAAAGAGCAACTTCAGATAAGTCTTGCTTACATTTTTCAAAAGCCTGTTCAGACTCAGGATTCCATACGATAGGAGTCATATCTCGCTTCTAAGAGTTTTTGAGATAAGCGTTCAAAGGAACTTCGGTCTCAGCAAGGTGAGGCACAGACCTATGATAACAATTTATGACGCCCAAGAATCTACGCAATTCGAAGACGGTCTTTGGCTGAGGAAGTTCCACAATGGCCTTAACTTTCTCCGGGCAGGGTTTGTAACCAGAAGCATAAACGAAATAACCCAAAAATGTAAGTTCCGGGACGGCAATCTCACACTTTTCCAGATTAAGTTTCAAATGGAATTGATCTAACCTTTCAAGGACTATCTTCAAGTGTTTAAGGGGCTCTTCCATAGATTTCGAGGCTATAAAAATGTCATCCAGATAGATGAAAACAAATTTAAGATCTCCCAATGCTCTGAAGACGTACCTTTGAAAGGTTGACGGAGCGTTCTTAAAGCCGAACGTCATAACATTAAACACATACAAACCAAAAGGAGTTATCAACGTTGTCTTAGGCACGTCCTCAGGAGCGATAGGGATCTGATGAAATTCACGCTCCAAATCTAACTTCGAAAAAACTGTCTTACCGTGAGCATTATTTACAAAATCAGTAACTCGAGGAATCGGAAATCTATCAGAAACAGTAACGGAATTGACATGCCTGTAATCGCCACACACGCACCACTCACCGTTGGATTTTTCAACCATGTGAATGGGACTAGCCCAAGGACTCTCAGACTTTTGACAAATTCCAAACTTTTCCCACTTCTGAAATTCAGACAAGGCTATTTTTGCTTTCCAAGGAGCGAAAGGGCGAGCGCGTTGTGCTAAGGGTGGACCAGTAGTACGAATGTAATGGTGGATTCCTCGTTTAAGCAAAGGAGATTGAGGTTCTAGACCAATTACACGTGGAAACTGCATCAAAAGATCTGCCACAGGAGTGTCGGGTTTCAAAACATCGACACGATGGACTGAGGCAGGTTCGACAACACCCAGGTCTGATTTATTGCCCGTGTCCCTGTTGTAAAGTTGTTTAGCTGCTAAATCGGGTAGAAGATGAAAAAATTTAAGTGCATCGCCACCTAGAACTGGATACTGCACGTCGGCTAGGACGAAATCCCACTCGAGAGGATCGTGAAAACCGAAATCGATTTTCTTTCGAACCATGCCAAAAATATTAATCCTAGAACCATTAGCGGCAGATAGAGCAAAAGGCAACGATTTTGAATGGTCCGAGTCGCAACGTGGGTAAACTGAGACACCAGCTCCAGTGTCAATAAGGTAGACGTCTTTTGTTTTCCGATCCTGCAAATGGAGACAGACGTCGTTAGCTACCCTGCTGAGTGTCTCCTTCACGGCAGGGGTTACTGATTTCCCTGTTTACTCGCGTTGCCACTCTCACCTGACAACCCCTTTGGAGGCGGTGGAGACTTCGAACGGGAGGGCTTTTTATCAACCCAAGAGCAAGGGGTTTGGCACTTCCTCGCCCTGGCCTTAAATCTACGATGATAAAAACACAACTCAGACCTACCTCCCTTACCCGGACCTGGGGTTTGGTCACGACGCTTCCTATCCCCACTGCTAGATCTCGACCGAGAATCACGGCGACGACCATGATCATGCCTACTCTTTGACCTAGAATACCTCACGCTTTCACTGTGGCCCTTGTTGTTAGAAAGAACTCGACTGATAGCATTAACGTGTCCAAGGAGACTTCCGAAAGCACCATCGTTAGGTATGGCCACAACGCCATTAACACGAGCGCTATCCCTCTGTCTCATTCTTTCAAACACCAAGTCCACTTTCCTAACCATAGCATGCTCATTGGTCTTATCAACCGGATCAAGGAGGTGAAGATGGTAATCACCAGGCAGCCGTTGCTGCCAGGCTGCCAGGATCGAAGTCCGAGGTAAATGTTTATCACCATAAAAAAATAAACGTAAAAGGAAAACTGATGGTTTGGAGCTACCTAAAGTGTCAGAGAAAAATTTATTTAACCTAGCTTCAGGAGTATCTGTGAATTTACGAAGCAAAACCTCTTTCAAGGTTGAGTACTTGCTGCCAGCAGTGACAACTCTGAGCTCTGAAGTAATCTGTCTAACTATGTCTACGCCAAGTGTTTAGAATTAATAATATAAATTTGAATTTTGGCGCTTAAGCCGTTAGTTTGTACTACCTCGGTCGGAAATCAGCCGAGCGACTCACGCGAGGCGTGGTCGCCGAGAAGACTTCCGTCTGCAGGCAGTCGGCATCAGTTAAAGAAAGCGAGCAGTCGTGTTTAGTGTGCTCCGCTACTTAAAAACAATGGCTATTGCCAGAGGTAGAGTTCCCCGGAAAAAAGCGCGTCGCGAGTGAAAATAGAAGAGAAGTGCATCGACGCTGCCAGTTTTCATAACCGCAAACGGCAAAGACGCCTCGCCAGAGAGCCACGTGAAGCTTCGCGGCCATATTGGAAAAGGGGAGGAGTCTCGCCTACAGCACGAGCCACGGAGCAACAAAGAAGCCCTATGGCCCGACCAAAACCTAAGACGACGGTGGATTAGAAGGCGACTCGGCAACACCGCTTGCCATCAGCCGAAGACCATGGGTCTGCTACATCCCTGCCGCACTGCAGCCCCTCTGCAGTGGGAGAGAGAGAGAAGGCACCTCGACGAGCTGACTCCGCTAATACGGTGAAACTACCTGGTAACTTGTAGTCTAACTGACTGTTCTTCAACATCTGAGCGACCATTGGCACCTGTTAGAGCAAGCGAAAGGACTTTCTTCACCAACTGGTAGTCCTCGAGTCCTCGTACAGCTGCAGCAGCACTCCCAGAGTTCTTCGATAGCCTTGGGTTCAAAAGTACTGTTTTTTATGGTTGTTAGAGTCAGCGTTGGAACCAATTTTTTGCCAATCTTACTTGGTATAGTATAAGCTCAAATGATTTATATTGCTGAAATAGTTACTGATTGTTTCATTTTTCCAATTATATATTTTTTCAAAAATTCTAATTGAATTTTTTACACATTTTAGGTTGTTTCAAGACCAATTGTCAAAAGATCAATCCAAGTGCCTACTAACCCTTGCCCCCACTCAACCCAATTAGAGTTGTTTAGGGATTTTGATTTCCTTTTTTCTCTATAGTTTTTTTTGTTCATCTATTTACCTTTTCTCTTCTACATTTAATTTTTGATTTTTTCACTTTCTTCATTTTTTTTAAACTTTCATTAAAGATTATGCTTAGGTTTTCTTCCGAAGTCAGCCACCTGCCTGGCTTGGTTATTTTTATTTAAATTTTATTTCAATTAAAAATTGTTCCACCAGTGATATTCATACGTTTGAATATATTTTCCATTCTTTTGTTTAAAGAATAATTGCCTCATCTTAATTGTATTTCAATTAAAGATTGTTGTTTAGGAACCATATCCACCCTTACCAGCCGATTATATTGAAATATTTTTTCAGTAGAATTTTTCCCTTGGTGCACTACCTCAAGATGGAGAAACTAGTCGCACAGCAGCTCACCATTCGTGGGCACATTGCAAATCATTACACAAATTTCCTCAAGAAGGGTGCCGCCAACTTTTTGGTGGAATTAGCCCAGAGGAGAATCATTTGACTTGGAATGATGAACTTTGGAATCAGTTCGTCGATAATGATCAAGTAATCAAGGACGACGATAGTGCTGATTCAGATCATGAATATTTCCAAGAGGATCTGCTTTTTCTGGTGCAGGAGGAGTATGATGACTCTCTGACCAGTTATCAAAGGTTCATTAAATCTCACTCGGTGGATCCGCCCATCCAGGTGAATGTGCCGGATCCCACTCCACAACTAGATCTCAGAGCTCTGACTAAGACTCTGCCTCAAATACAATTGCCCAAATTTTCGGGTAAATCTGCTGGATGGCCCAACTTTAGGGATATGTTTGTATCTCTGGTCCATAGTCAGCAAATTCCCAACGTTATCAAATTGACTTGCCTTCGGTTCTATTTGACAAGCGAAGCCCTCGATGTCATTAAGGACTTGCCTATTTCAGATAAGAGCTATGCGCCAGCTTGAGAAACGTTGAAGCTTTTCTACGAGAACGAGCGTCGTCTGGTTCATAATTACCTGGCCGATTTATTCTCCATCAAACCAATGATTTCCGAGACTTATTTTGAAGTTAAGCGCTTACTAAGCGAAACCCTTACACCTCTGAATGCGCTCCAAGCCTTGGAGCAGCCCACCAAGTACTGGTCCGACATTATTGTCTTCATGTTAGTTCGAAACATGCACAGTAACACTCGTCGCGATTGGGAGAAAAGTCTCGGAAAACACATGAAGTCGCCTACTATTGAGAGAGTAAAATCCTTTTTGGAAGCTCAAGCCTTAGTGTTTGAGTCTGTCGAGAGAATCGATAAACCGCATTAGCCACTCTCCCTAGCACCCATAGGAAATCCGGTGCAACCACCACGGCAGTAGCCTCGGTCGAGACTCCCAAGGCTTCTTCGAGAAGGAAGGAAAGGGATGACAAGAGGTGTAGCTTGTGCAACGAGGATCACACTCTCGCTCGTTGCCCCAGATTCAAGGAAAAGACACCAGCTGAAAGGAAAACAATTGTTTTTCAAAGAAGGCTGTGTCTTAACTGCTTCGGTCCTCATCACATGAGGGACTGCAAATCCAAATTTAGTTGTCAGCATTGCCAAGGTCAACACCATTCTTTGCTTCATTCTCCTTTTAAGGATAAACCTCCCGCTCCGATAACTACCTTGGTACGTGGTGGCCCTCCCAATACGGGAATCATTCCAGCTTCTAAGGCTAACATCCACTTGCACATTGGCGCTACGCCCTTCTTTAATGGGGCTGCCGCTCAAACCGAACATTACTCAACGGTCCTTTTAGGAACAGCGCGTGTTTTCGTTAAAAGACCCGACAATTGCTCTCAGTCATCGTTCATTTCTCAGAATTTGAGAGAACAACTTGGCCTAGTCTGCTCCTCCACCAACGCTCGAGTGTCTGCAGTTGGCGGTGTCCAGGCCGTCACTAGCCAGACTATCACACATTTCCAAATTAGTCCGCATTTCGATTCTCGGTTTTCGTGTGAGGTTAAGGCATTGGTAGTACCACGGGTGTGTAACTACGTGCCTCCTCAGAAGCGCCAGGTTTCAGACCTCTTGTATCTGTCACACCTCAACCTGGCCGATCCACAGTTCTTGGATAACGCTCAGATAGACGTGCTCTTAGGAGCCGAAATACATGCTCGGATAGTCCAGGAGAGCGTAATCAGAGGCAAGCCCGATCAACCAATTGCCACTGCCACTCAGTTGAGGTGGCTGATTTCTGGCCCGATTCCACTACTAAATTCGTATGTGTCCAATTCAGTGTCATTACACTGTACAGACAATTCACTCAACTTCGATCTGCAAAGATTCTGGAAACAGGAGGAGCTGCCCTCCAAATCTAAGTACTCTCGCCCCGACGACGAGGAGTGCGAGCAGCACTATGTAAGAAACGTTAAACGAGACCATGACGGCCGTTACGTCGTCAAGTTACCTTTCAGATCATCCAAACCAACTCGAATTGGTAACTCCTACAGTAAGGCTGTCGCCATGTTAAGAAAGATGGAGCGGCGCTTCGAGAAGGATCCTGAGTTTAAAGAATTGTACAGTGAGTTCATGATGGACTACATTTCCGCTGGTCACATGATCCCTGTGTCCCACGAGGATCCGATATTCAAGCCCCTAGAAAACAGCTTCTTCTTGCCTCATCATGAAGTGCTCAAACCAACTAGCTCAACTACTAAGCTTCGAGCTGTTTTCAATGGGTCGAGCAAAACTGACTTAAACATATCATTGAATGACTTACTCCACACTGGCCCTAATCTACTGCCAGAGCTCCCTGACTTCATTTGTGGATGGAGACTGTATAAATTCGTCTTCGTTGTCGATATCAAGCAGATGTTTCGCCAAATAAAGGTCGACTCGGAAGACGTGCACTTCCAAGCTATCGTCTGGCGTTTCAATCCGAGCGACCCCCTTCATATCTGGTACCTGCTAACTGTCAGCTATGGCTTGGGTTGTTCTTCATACCTGGCCATTCGTACTTTGCGAGAGCTGGCCAAGGCCTATCGTAAAATCTACCCTCTGGCGGTACCTATCATCGACAATGAAAACTACATGGATGACGAAACTTCCGGCGGGCATACGCTTAAAGAAACCCTGGAGAAGATATCCCAATTGATAGGTTTTCTCAAAGAGAGTGGCTTCGAGTTGAAAAAATGGCTGTCGAATTGCCCTGAAGTTCTGGCGGATCTGCCGCCAGACCACCTCGCAACTAACCCAGAATCGGTCTTCGAGGACTCGTCCTCGTCCACGGTGCTTGGTTTAGTTTGGAATTCTCTGGAAGATACGTTGAGATCCAACGAAATTAGTCCAGGTAGGCCCACTAAGCGACTAGTTCTGTCTAGCATTGCCAAAATTTTCGACCCCATGGGATGGCTGGCCCCGGTCGTTGTATCTGCCAAAATATTTATGCAGTCCTTGAGGCTGCTGAAAACTAATTGGCATGATCCACTCCCTGACGAATACGTCAGACAGTGGGAGCTTTGGATCTCGAAGTTGCCTGCCATGGGCTCCTTGCGTATACCTCGCTATTTGAACTACTCCCCTGAAACCTTGATCTGCGAGATTCATGGGTTTTCCGATGCGTCGGAGAGAGCTTACTCGGCTGCTTTCTACCGAAGATTCGTGAACTCTTCTGCAGTTCACTGCTCACCCCAGATCGCCAAAACAAGAGTAGCCCCACTCAAGACGCTGAGCGTTCCACGACTTGAGTTGGCTGGCGCTCATATTCTATCGAAATTAGTCAATCATCAACTTTCAATCTTGCCCATCAAAATCGACACTGTGCATCTCTGGTCTGATTCGCGAGATGTCCTATTTTGGCTTAGAGGACACCCATCGCAATGGCAAACCTTTGTAGCCAACAGGTGCAGCGAAATTTAATCCTTGGTTCCAGATGCTTTCTGGCATCACGTCAAATCCACTGAAAATCCTGCCGACATTGCCTCGCGCGGGATGAATCCAGAGTTATTGTTGGATTGCAAATTGTGGTGGCAGGGCCCATCTTGGCTCTCAGAATCCTCAAGCCCTTGGTTTACAATTCCGGACGACTTGTCCTCTCACCATCCTACCCAGGTTAAAAAAACTAATATTGGCTTGTTTGCTCACGTCACAACCCAAACTTCGCTTCCCGAAATCTGGAGCTTGGGCCTTCGCTTTTCCACTTTGGGAAGGCTGTTGCGAGCTACCGCTTATGTAATACGATTCGTTCGGAAAATGTTTTTAAAGGTACTCCATAAAAACTCGACCATTAGCTTTAAATTTTATAGTTTTTTGAATCTCCCCAGTTTTGAGAGCGACGTTTTGGAACCGACCGAACTGACTGACGCTAAATTGTTATGGGTTTACCATAACCAGCGTGCCTTTTTCAGTGACGAGATTAAGAGAATTTTGACTACTTCCAAGCATGGTAGGAAACTACCAGGAGCACTCCTCAAGCTCAATCCAATCATTAAAGACGGCCTTCTTAGGGTTGGTGGTCGTTTGGACCGTGCCCTACTCTCTTTTGACCAAAAACATCCGTTCATTTTGCCTGGCGACTGCTACTTAAGCCAGTTGCTTGTCCGGAAAGCCCATCTTGATACTCTCCATGGAAGAGTACAATTGACCTTGGGAACCCTCAGACAGGACGTGTGGATCATCAACGGTCGTAAGACTGTGAAGAAAGTGTTGGGAAATTGTAAATCCTGTCTGAAGTTTTCGCACCAGATAATGAATCCTCTCATGGGAGAGTTACCAAGTGTTCGTGTCACACCAGCTCGCCCCTTCGCCTACTTCGGCGTGGACTACGCTGGTCCCTTTTCGATTCGGCTAACCAAGAGTAGAGGTCGCGGCACCACGAAAGGTTGTGTTTGTTTGTTCGTGTGTCTATGTACTCGAGCAATCCACTTAGAGCTCGCCGAGAATTATTCTACTCAATCTTTCATCGCTGCTTTCCACCGTTTCTCGTCTAGGAGAGGACATTGCTCTCTAATCTATAGTGATCAGGGCACTAACTTCATCGGTGCTGACGCCGAGCTTCGACAAATGTTCCGCAAACGTTCTGTGTTCTTAAACGAAGTTATCGAGGTTTTTGCTCAATCAGGCGCCCCCCATTTCGGAGGCATTTGGGAAGCTGGCGTCAAAGCCACGAAGCATCATCTACGTAGAGTGGTCGGGGACACCATTCTTACTTTCTCGGAAATGTCTACTCTACTTTGTCGCATTGAGGCTTGTCTAAATTCACGGCATTTGTTGCCTCTTTCAGACGATCCCTCTGACCTGAATTTTCTAACTCCTTCACATTTCTTAATTTTAAGACTTTCTCATTTGATTCCAGAACCAGACTTCACAACCGAAAACGTTCCTGTGGGCCGTAGGTAGCAGCTCATTTCCTAAAAAATGCAGCATTTTGGGTTTGCTGGCGCAATGAGTACCTGTTTTCCCTGCAGCCGAGAGATAAATGGAGATCTCGCACTCGTTCCTTCCAACCAGGGGACGTGGTGTTTATCAAAGCTGAAAACACACCACCTGGACAGTGGCCTTTGGCGCGTGTAATGGAGACCTGCCCTGATCCCCAGGGGGACAATCGGGTGTGTGAGCTGAGGACGGCCAGTTCCAAGCTTCGCCGACCGTCAGTGAAACTGCTCCTTTTAGTGCCAGCAGAAGCTTGCCAGACGCCCCCTCCAGCCGTGGAAGTTGGAGCTTGCAACTTAGTGTTACTTCAGCCCATGAACAAAACTATCAATAATTAATCCATGCCCGCACGGATTAAGGCGGGCGGAATGTTTAGAATTAATAATATAAATTTGAATTTTGGCACTTAAACCGTTAGTTTTGACTACCTCGGTCGAAATCAGCCGAGCGACTCACGCGAGGCGTGGTCGCCGAGAAGACTTCCGTCCGCAGGCAGTCGGCATCAGTTAAAGAAAGCGAGCAGTCGTGTTTAGTGTGCTCCGCTACTTAAAGTCAATGACTATTGCCAGAGGTAGAGTGCCACCCGGTCAAAACGGCGTGACCACTCTCCTCTATTGTAAACCCTTAGAAACCGATAAATAAATTTACCACAAAAGTTAAAGTTCATTATTAAATGCCAGTGTTAGTTTTATTTGAAGCCCAGTGATTCCTGCCTTCTCCTCGTCCCTTTTAACTTGCGTTAATTTATACTCTCAAACACCAAGATTTCGCATAACAAGATTAAAACTGAGTTCGTCCTCCGTCACACCATGCCAAGCAAACTGGTCTTCAAGTTAAGCAAACCACTGTGTTGGATCGTCTCGTAAAAAAAACCATAAAATTCAAAATCACGGTGAGGGTGAAAATGCGGGTTAAGCCCATACTGTGATCCAACAAGTGGCTGCGCTGAAATGGAAGACGCAGCATAAGGCAGCCACTGATTATTCGGTGCGAACTGAGGGGTTGGTATTGGAGGGACCGACAGGGGCGGTACCGAGTTAGCCTGCGAATTTGAAATTGGCTGAAGAATACGGTTAGCTTAAGACTGCACAGGGGCAACAGGGTTATTAGTAGCAGCCTGACTTGACACTAAACAACTTGGATAAGACGTTGTTATAATAGTAGGATTATTAACATTCGCACAAGTGCTTGTCTGTGGCACAGAGCTGGTAGCTTGCCTGGAGTTCAAGGCAGGTTCAATCAACTCGCGAAACTTAGCTAAAAGTGAAGTTTCCCTACTTTCTAACAAAGCTTCCAACATACCCTCCAACGGGTATGTTGCAAATCCTTAAATGAAATTCTCGCCGACAATAAATCTCGCCGACAAAATTTTTTTTTGGCTGAAAAAGAAATTCTCTGACGGTAAGACAGATTTTAAATAAAATTTCTGTTAGATGGCAAAAAAACTGATTGGCTACCCCCCAAGCTCTAAGCCCACAAAACCCCACGCGCCCGAGTTAAACGAAATACTGATTGGGGGGTAGCCCCAAGCTCTAACCCCCAAAACCCTGGGCGCCCGAGTTCAACAAAAAAACTGATTGGCTACCCCCCAAGCTCTAACCCCCAAATACCCTGGGCGCCCGGGTTCAACAAAAAAATTGATCGGCTACCCCTCCAGCTCCAAGCCACCAAAACCCTGGGCAACCGAATTCAACAAAATACTGATTGGCTACCCCCCAAGCTTTAAGCCCCAAATACCCTGGGCGCCCGAGTTCAACAAAAACACTTATCGGCTATCCCTCAAGCTCTAAGCCCCCAAATACCCTTGGCGCGGGCGCCCGAGTTCAACGAAAAAACTAATCAGCTATCCTCCAAGCTATAAACCTCCAACACCCTGGATGCCCGCGATCAATAAAAAAATTGATCAGCTCTAAACCCTCAAAACCCTAGAAGACCAAGTTCAATAAAAAAAAACTGATCAGCCATCCCCCAAGCTCTAAACCTCCCAAAACTCTGGTTAGCGAGTTGAATAATTTTAGAAGTTAAGCGTACTTTATATTTGTATATCAAGTCAATAAAAGTGTTGTTTTTTTTTTGTTCCACAAAAAAGTTGTGGTGTACTTTTATTTACATCACTTGAAAATATTACTAAATAATAAAAAAAAAATTAACACTTTTCTCAAAATGCGTCTTATTTGTAAAAGCATTTAATTGATAGTTAAAAAAGAAAAATTTGTTGATTATGTTGCAAACAAAGAGTCAAATGATAAGTAAAAACTTATAGTGTTTTCCTACGCAACCACGCCATTTTGGAGTTAAATATTTCAGACTTACAACTTTATGATATTATTGCACCAGTGCAGCGCAATCAGATATAGTTACAAAATTATTTATTTCATGCTTAAGTTAACTAAAATGCACTCATATTTTTGGAATAATTCAACTCGGGCTCCTAAAGATTTTAGGGGGTTTAAAGCTTGGGGGATAGCTGATCAGTTTTTTCGTTGAACTCGGGCGCCCAGGGTTTAGAGCTTGGGGGATAGCCGATAAGTTTTTTGTTGAACTCGGGCACCCAGGGTTTTGGGGGTTTAGAGCTTGGAGGATAGCCGATAAGTTTTTTTTGTTGAATTCGGGTGCCCAGGGTTCAGGGGGTTCAGAGCTTGGATAAGGCAAAATTCATTGTAAAAGAGATCATCACTTTTTAAAAAAGGCATCTAGTAGTATCAAATAATTAATTAGTGCTGATCATAATAAATTCAATAAAAAAAAATTTGGTACTCTGTTTGAATTATATTTATTATGTTTTCTAATATTAAATGAAAAAAAAAAAAAAAATTTCGTACATGTGGTGGGGGTTTATTGGTGGTAGGGGCCTATAGGCACGTGCCTGTTCAGCCTACCCATTGATCCAGCACTGCTAAAAACGTTATACACATTTAATCTTTTAAACTTTTCAAATTTTTTTTGAACAAGTTTTTTTTTTATCTGATTATTTTCAAAATTTAATCAACAAACAAATTTGAATCATTTCCTTGATAATACTTTCAAAAAAATCAATTTTTCATCATAAGCGAGAAAAGGGTTATGAAAAATCGTCTGCTTGGTAAAAGCCTTATTATAAATAAGTATATATATATACTAGGGGGGGTACCCCCTGCTCGCTTCGCTCGCCAACCCCCCTATATATACAAGGAGAAAAGGTCCACTCTTCTTTCGTAGCGCCCCCTGCATGAGAAAAGACAGTGCAGCACGCACACTCGTTTTTGAGGTGCGTGGTGCACTGTAAAATCCGGTGCACCCGTTCAACTCAAAACGAGCTGGTGATGCTGATCTGAGCACGATGCGGTCTCTTAAAAAATCACTGGCATTTTCCATCTGATACGAATATTGTACTGCAACTTTAGTAAAACATTCTTTTTTAAACCTCATGAAAAACTTTCTCGCTTGAAGTTTTTTCAGCTCTTAATTTTTATACCTACTTTCTTAGTCGAAAGTTTGAGGTTAACAACTATTAATTTTCGATTTTTAATAGTTAATTACTTGGCATTAAAACACTTTAAAGATATCCGGATTGCTACATTGGCAGCGTAAAGAGTTCAAGAATATGTTGCTAGAATTTCATTAAAAAATATTCAATAGTTTTCGAGTTCTTGCGAGTTAAACGTAAAATTCATAAACCCAAAGAAAATCAAGTTGTGTGTTTAACTCGCAACAACTCGGAAACTACTGAATATTTTTTAATGAAACTTTAGCAGAATATTTTTAAACTCTTTCCGATGCCGATAGAATAATCTAGGCCTATTTAAAAGTGTTCCAAAGCCGAGTAATTAACTAATTAAAATCAAAAATTCACTGTTTCTAACCTCAAACTTTGGAATCAAAAAAGTTGGTATAAAAATTAAGAGTTGAAAAAACTTCAAGTGAGGAAGATTTTCATTAGGTTTCAAAGAATGTTTTACTAAAGTAACATTACAATATTCGTAATAGATAAAAAATGCCAGCGATTTTTTAAGAGACCACATCGGGCCAAAATCAGAACCACGCCAGCTCGTTTTGAGTTGAACGGGTGCACTGGATTTTACATAGTGACTTTACAGTGGCAGCGCAGTGAACACAATTTTTAAAATTAATTCAAGGCAATCGGTGGGTCAATCATGTTAAAACTTGAAAAAATAATAAAAAATAACATCAAAATTATAGAGGGATGAATACAATTGATATAAATATAAAATTACCAAAATGAGAGTGCATAATTTGAAAATGACAAATTTATTCGAACAAAATTATTTTTATTAAATTATGCATTTTTCTGCGATTACATATCGAAGTTCAAAATTAATTATTCGTTACCATCCCAAAAAATTGTACAGTTTGTTCTATAAGTTGTGCAATAGAAGAAAAACGAATTCTGCACGACGAAGCAAATTAGAAAATTTGCAAAGATTTCTATTATAAGAAATAATAATTAAAAAACAAAAACAACCTGCCACCTATTTACTAAGTAAGCTTCAATATTCAACATAAGAAAAAAAAAAAAAAAACTGGAAAAAAAATTGATTTCGCTCAATCTAACTATACCAAAAAATCATATTTATGTGAATAAGACACTTGCTATGTTTATTTTATTTTATTTTTTGTAAAATATCATTCAATTTAGCTTAACATCACTTCGTACTAAATTAAATTAATTTATTTTGCATTGTTACGCTAAATAAAATAGGAATATATTTATTAGCAGCGCATAAAACTGTTTTGGCGTTGCAATGTATCATTTTCTAAAAATTCCATTAATTTGATTTTCTTTGCAGTGCAGCGTTTATCATGCGCTACACCAGCAAGGCCAACCCTTGCACCATTTGGATTGAATGACATTAATAGTCATGCACTGCCCCGCACTGTATGCCAGGTTTGGGCATGTTCTGCAGGGCATTTCATCATTTTGTCATGTAATAAACTAAACATCGCGATGAAAGTTCACTAGTTCGGAAAGAACTGTAATAATGCTCAGTATTACGACTTGGGGTACACTGTTTTGGACTATTTCTTCATTTACCGCACTGCAATGCACGGTATTCAGATTAAGGTGTACTATATTGCACAGATTTGTCGTGCACTTTGGTTTTTTGATTCACTGTGTACTGCGCGGCAATGCAATGCATTGAGCTGATTAGCTGTGCACTGCACCGCAATGAATTGCACTGCACTAATTCGCTATGCGCTGCACCGCAATGCAATGCACTGAACTGATGAGCCGTGCACTGCACCGCAATGGAAGGAACTGAACCGACTAGCCATGCACTGCACTGGACTAATTCACCATGTACTGTACCGCAATATACTGCACTGCACTAATTCACCATGCACTGTACCTTAATGCACTGCACTGATTCGCCGTGCACTGCACCGTAATGCACCGGTTCGTCGTGCAATGCACCGCAATGCACTGCACTGCACTGATTCACCGTGCAGCGCAGCGCAATGCACTTCACTGCACTGATTCGCCGTGCACTGCACTACAATGAACTGCACTGCACTGATTCGCCATGCACTGCACCGCAATGCACTGCACTGCACTGATTTGCCGTGCAATGCACTTCAATGCACTGCACTGCACTGATTCGCCATGCACTACACTGCAATGCACTGCACTGCATTGATTCGCCGTACAATGCACCGCAATGTACTGGTTTGACGTGCGCTGCACCAGGACGCATAGGAATGGGATGTTTCAAAATTTTTCAGCTTAACTTAAATGAATTTTATGAAATGTATGCACACATGATACATGCTTTTCTGATAAGTAAAACTGAAATTTCCAATCATTCAGAATTCAATTATAAATTTTTTAAGTATTTTAATTAAAAAAAAAAGTTTTAAATTCTAGATATCTTGCTTTTGTTTATTCAAATCTCCTACGTCGTCTTTGGCTCGAGAAAAATGATCGATCGGTCATTCCAAGTTTATCGAACTTGGCGCCCAGGGTTTGGGAGGTTTAAGGCTTGAAGGGTAACTGACCAATTTTTTATCGAACTCGCGCGCCCAGAGTTTTGGAGGCTTAGAGCTTGGGGAATGTCCAATCGATCTTTTATCGAACACGGCACCCAGGGCTTTGGGGGCTTGGAGCTTGGGGGATAGCTGATAAGTTTTTATGTTGAACTTGACGCCCAGGGTATTTGGGGGTTTACAGCTTGAGGGATAGCTGATCAGTTTATTTATGTAACTTGGCGCCCAGGATTTGGGGGATTCCAGGCTTGAGGGATGACTGATCAATGGTTGGTTGAACGCGCCTGGGTCTGGATTTCTAGACCAGGAATTTCCCGAGTCTGGATGCATCTAGATCCACTATAAGGGAAATAACGCCCCTGAAGAGACCTGTTGAGAAGGTGTCCCGGTCAAGAACGTCATCTTAAATTAAGTAAAGAATGCCTAACATCATTTTTTTTAAATTTTACCCTATTTCTCGAAGATTATCCCCAGGTATCCCTGTCATCGGGGACCTTGTTGTCCGGATCAAAAAGTGAACATAAATTTGTATTGTCATCTAATCCTGAGGTCCTTACAAAATTTTTGACCTCTAGGTCAGATTTGAACCAAAAATGAACGACGAGAGTTAAGGGAAAGTTTGTAAAATTAAATAATAAATTTGTTTGTGATGATTGATACAGGTACTTTATGAATGTTTTGAAAATAAGAATAACCAAAGTCTGATTTTTTTCTATTTTTGTGCAAAGCTGCATTCAAATCTGTGAGCTATAAATTAAGCAATTGCAAGATTATTAATTTTCTCATAAGAGCCAAGGTCAAGTTGTAAAAATTAAAAATGTTTCTAACTTTTTTCACAAGCTCCTTCTCACTTCAAAAATAGTTAATATCAAACTTTGTAAAGTTTTGGAACGTTTAAATATTGGTATATATATATATATATTTATTATTATTATTTTTTTTCTCGAGCCAAGGACGTCGTTGGAGATTTTAATAAACAAAAGCAAGATATCCAGAATGTAAACTGCTGTTGTTGCGGATTTACTGCTTCATTAATTTTATTTTTATTTGCCAGATTAAAAGCTGGTAGGGGAGGGTTGTCAAATAAATTGAGTAGACCATTAATTAAGTTTATTTGAATTTTATTTGAATCAACAAGTATGAAATTTAAGTAGTTAATGTGTATTGACAGATTAATAAGTTTGATGTTGATAACATGAGCTCATTACTATAAAATAGAATAAGACAAATCATCAAAGTATAAAATAATTTAATTATAAATTATGGAGAATCACTATTGAGCCAGGTCCAGCTGAAATGTAAAATGAGATAAAATAAATCAGTGTAGTATACTTAAGAGAACTATCCAGAAGGTTAAGTTGAATTTAATGAATTAATGCAAATGAGCTGAGAATGAGCTTGAGAGAGAGAATAATAACTGATTAAAGAGAGAAACTGAGATATGAGAATATGTTGAATTGAGAATTGCCAGCATTAATTTCCGTGTGAAGAAACTTAACTAATTTGAGAAATCGCCTAGTCAAAACTCTTGACGAATTTGATTATATTAATTCAAACCATAAATACGAGTTTTGCTTGAGTACAGTTGAGGTAAGCAAAGCAACAAAGAATGGCCTTGAAAAGAGTAGAAAAGAAAATGGCTGCGTGTAAGACAGCACAAAGAAAAAAGAGAGAGAGAGCAAGAGAATGCACAGTAATTTTATTGATTTTCTGGCTGTGAGAAGGGCAATGTAAAAGCACCGGTAAATTATTGTTACCGGTTCTGAGCGAAATACCTGAAGATGCCACGCCGTGAAAGCTCTCCTTGCTGAGCAATTAACCCAAGAATTGAATTGAGCCGAGCCGTTTGAGTTAATTGAAGATCACATGTCTCCCGAATTGAGCCAACACCAAGTAGCTGATTCGTCGAGTTGACTGTACTGATGAGATGACTACGTTGAGGATGATGAGAAAGAGTCGCGAGAAAGAACCAAGAGAAACCCGAGAAGTTTCACAAAATGGCGAGTGAAACCGTCTATTCACGAGCGTTGTCTTGAAGAGAGAGAGAGGCCCGAGCGTAACAGTCACGTCATAAGTAAATGTAAACACCGATATCGATTTGAACTTAAATTATGAGAGTTTTCTTATTTACATTAAAAGGTGTGAGCGTTGGTCGAGTAGCAGCAGAGAGTGGCCTTGAAAATAGAGAGAGATAGCTCGATAGAGAGAGAGAGAGAGAAAATGGCCGAAATGGCTACGTGCTTGTGCACATTGAGATAGACGAAATCAGCACAGAGTCGTAAATTCTGTGCTAGAGAAAATGAAAAGTGAGAAGGGGCAAGGAAATGACTGTTCCTTGCACCTGAATACCTGGAGATGTTCGATGAGTGAGGATTGTCCTTGAACCAGACAAATTCTCCGTAGACCACCGGTGAAGAGTAGCTGATACACGTGGTAATGGCGCGGCTCCGAGGTTGTTGATGATCACAGAATTACTGTCTGTGATCGTCCGGATGAGCTGGTGCACGGTGAAAAGGCAGGTTCCGGGACTACCTGGTGAAAAAGGCGATGAGAAGAGCCGTTGAGACGAACCGTGAAAAAGCCGGGAGAACTCTCTGCTGCACACACACACACTTGAGCACCAAAACCAGAAGCCAGCACGCGAGGCCTGTGGCAGCAGCAACGGCGACAGCGGTACAGCCCAGCACTACGGCGCGCAGGAGTGAGAATTGGGACTAAAGTCCCCGCCTAGACTCATAGATGGAGCCATGTAGTCTATCAATTTAAAGTTGAGCGAATAAGCCGAAATATTTACGAGCGAATAGTGGTCCACTCCGTAACAGCTGTGTATATGGCACATGAGTACGTGTGAGGAGTGAGGATATTGAATGTAAAAGTATTGGTATTAACAGGTGTTTATTTCATGCTGTCTCGAACACAACTGGTGGCCGTTCGGCGGGCGATCACAGGTTGCTTACATATTCTGCCGCGCTTGCACATTCCATACTAACACACATACACTACATAAGCGTTTTTTGAAAAACTAAAATACTAAAAAAATTAATAATGGAATGATTGAAAATTTCAATTTTTCTTATCTGAGAAGCATGTATCATGCGTGCATACATTCCATAAAATTCATTTAAGTTAAGCTAAAAAATTTTGAAATATCCCATTCCTATGCGTCTTGGTGCACCGCACGTCAAACCAGTACATTACGGTGCATTGCACGGCGAATCAGTATAGAGCAGTGCATTGTGGTGTATTGCACGGCAAATCAGTGCAGTGCAGTGCATTGCAGTGCAGTGCACGGCGAATCAGTGCAGTGCAGTGCATTGCGGTGCAGTACACGGCGAATCATTGCAGAACAGTGCATTGCGGTGCAGTGCACGGCGAATCAGTGCAGTGCAATTCATTGCGGTACAGTGCACGGCTAATCAGCTCAATGCATTGCATTGCCGCGAAGTACACAGCAAATCAAAACACGAAAGTGCACGACAAATTTGTGCAATTTAGTACACCTTAATCTGAATACTGTGCATTGCAGTGCGGTAAACGATGAAATAGTCCAAAACAGTGTACCCCAAGTCGTAATACTGAGCATTATTACAGTTCTTTCCGAACTAGTGAACTTTCATCGCGATGTTTAGTTTATTACATGACAAAATGATGAAAGGCCGTGCAGAACATGCCCAAACCTGGCATACAGTGCGGGGTTGTGCATGACTATTAATGTCATTCAAGAAAAATGGTGCAAGGGTTGGCCTTGCTGGTGTAGCGCATGACAAACGCTGCACTGCAAAGAAAATCAAATAAATAAAACTTTTGGAAAATGATACTTTGCAACGCCAAAACAGTTTTATGCGCTGCTAATAAATATATTCCTATTTGACTAAGCGTAACAATGCAAAATAAATTAATTTAATTTAATACGTGATGATGTTAAGCTAAATTGAATGATATTTTATAAAAAATAAAATAAAATAAACATAGCAAGTGTTTTATTTACATAAGTATGATTTTTAGGTATAAGTAGATTGAGTGAAATCAATTTTTTTTCCGGTTTTTTTTTTTGTTTTTTCTAATGTTGAATATTGCAGCTTACTTAGTAAAAAGGTGGCAGGTTGTTTTTGTTTTTTAATTATTTATTCTTATAATAGAAATCTTTGCAAATTTTCTAAGTTGCTTCGTTGTACAGAATTAGTTCTTCTTCTATTTCACAACTTATAGAACAAACTGTACAAATGTTTGGGATGGTAACGAATAATTAATTTTGAACTTTGATATGTAATCGCAGTAAAATGCATAATTTAATAAAAATAATTTTAGAAATTTTTTTAATCGCACGACTCTTCATAACGCGTTCGATTTTTTCTTCAAAGAGTTGGTTCATTACGTTTCTAATTGAATAATCCAAGATTTCCTGGAATATTTTACCCATGTTTGAATAAATTTGTCATTTTCAAAATATGCACTCTCATTTTGTTATTTTTATATTGATATCAATTGTATACATCCCTCTATAATTTAGATGTTATTTTTTATTCTTTTTTCAATTTTTAACATGTTTGACCCGCCGATTGCCTTGAATTAATTTTAAAAATTGTGTTCGCTGCCGTGCCACTGTGAAAGCACAAACAGTACACCACGCACTGACGCACCTCAAAAACGAGTGCACGTGCGAACCGTATTTTCTAAGGGCCGGGACAGAGATAAGCGCACAGAATCCTGTGCGCCTGCACAGACAGCACCTGAGCAGAAGCAAAGGAGCGATGAAATCAAATCAACTTGAATAAATAAATTAAAAATAAATTAATGAACCTTCACTTTTATGGTCAGGGTGAGTACCTGGTGCACTTGCTGATAGTTACGCCTTGGAGATGATTTCCCTAGGAAGTTTCGACTTCGAAGGGGTCAGGAAAAGCAGCAAGTGCACTTGGTGATAGTTACGCCTTGGAGATGATTTCCTCAGGAAGTTTTGATTCCAGAGGGGTCAGGGTAGGCACCTAGTGCACTTGGTGATAGTTACGTCTTGGAAATGATTGCCTCAGGAAGTTTTGACTCCGGAGGGGTCAGGAAAGGCATCTAGTGTACTTGCCGATAGGTACGCCTTGGAGATGATTTCCCTAAGAAGTTTTGACTCCAGTGGGGTCAGGATGTATACCTGTTGCACTTAGTAATAGTAACGCCTTAGAGATAATTTTCCCAGGATGTTTTGACTCCAGAGGTGTCAGGACAGTGACCTGGTGCACTTGGTAGTAGTTACGCCTTGGAGATAATTTCCCTAGGAAGTTTTGACTCCAGAAGGGTCAGGGTGTATACCTGTTGCACTTGGTAATAGTAACGCCTTGAAGATGATTTTCCCAGGAAGTTTTAACTCCATAGGAGTCGGGGTGTATACCTGTTGCACTTGGTAATAGTGACGCTTTGGAGATGATTTTCCCAGGAAGTTTTAACTCCATAGGAGTCGGGGTGTATCCCTGGTGAATTTGGTAATAGTAACGCCTTGGAGATGATTTCCCCAGGAAGTTTAAATTCCACAGGAGTCGAGGTGTATACCTGGTGCACTTGGTAATAGTAACGCCTTAGAGATGATTTCCCCAGGATGTTTTAACTCCAGAGGGGTCAGGACAGATAACTTGTGCACTTGGTAATACACGCCTTGAAGATCATTTTCCAAGAAAGTTTTGACTCCATACGAGTCGGGGTGTATACCTAGAGCACTTGGTAATAGTAACGCCTGGGAGATAATTTCCCCAGAAAGTTTTGACTCCATAGGAGCCAGGGTGTATACCTGGTACACTTGGTGAAAGTTAAGCCTTGGAGATGATTTTCCCAGGAAGTTTTAACTCCCCAGGGGTCAGGGTGTTTACCTGGTGCACTTGGTAAATATAACGCCTTGGCGATGATTTCCCCAGGATGTTTTGACTCCAGAGGGGTCGGGGTGTATACCTGTTGCACTTGGTAATAGTAACGCTTTGGAGATGATTTTCCCAGGATGTTTTGACTTCAGAGGTGTCAGGACAGAGACCTGGTGCACTTGGTAGTAAATACACCTTGGAGATAATTTTCCTAGGAAGTTTTGACTCCATAGGAGTCGGGGTGTATACCTGTTACACTTGGTAATAGTGACGCCTTGGAGATGATTTTTCCAGGATGATTTGACTTCAGAGGTGTCAGGACAGAAATCTGGTGCACTTGGTAGTAGTAACGCCTTGGAGGTAATTTCCCTAGGACGTTTGGACTCCAGAGGGGTCAGGGTGTATAGCTGTTGCACTTGATAATAGTAACGCCTGGGAGATAATTTTCCTAGGAAGTTTTAACTCCCTTGGAGTCTGGGTGTATACCTGGTGCACTTGGTGACAGTTACGCCTTGGAGATGATTTCCCCAGGATGTTTTGACTCCAGAGGGGTCAAGATGTATACCTGTTGCACTTGGTAATAGTAACGCTTTGGAGATGATTTTCCCAGGATGTTTTAAGCCCAGGGGGGTCAGGACAGATAACTCATGCACTTAGTAGGGGTAACGCCTTGGAGATGTTTTCACCTGGATGTTTTGACTTCAGAGGTGTCAGGACAGAGACCAGGTGCATTTGGTAGTAATGATGCCTTGAAGAAAATTTCCCTTGGAAGTTTTGACTCCAGAAGAGTCAGGGTGTATGTCTGTTGCACTTGGTAATACTAACGCCTTGAAGATGATTTTCCCAGGAAGTTTTAACTTCATAGGAGTCAGGGTGTATACCTGGAGCACTTGGTAATAGTAACGCCTGGGAGATAATTTTCCTAGGAAGTTTTAACTTCAGAAATATCAGGACAGAGACCTGGTGCACTTGGTAGTTGTTACGCCTTGGAGATGATTTCCCTAGGAAATTTTGACTCCAGAGGGCTCAGGGTGTATACCTGTTGCACTTAGTAATAGTAACGCCTTGGAGATGATTTTCCCAGGAAGTTTTAACTCCCCAGGGGTCAGGGTGTTTACCTGGTGCACTTGGTAAATATAACGCCTTGGCGATGATTTTCCCAGGAAGTTTTGACTCAATAGGAGCTGGGGTGTATACCTGGTGCAATTGGTGATAGTTTCACCATGGAGATGGTTCCCCCAGGAAGTTTTAACTCCATAGGAGTCGGGATGTATACCTGGTGCACTTGGTGATAGTAACGCCTTGGAGATGATTTTCCCAGGATGTTTTGACTTCAGAGGTGTCAGGACAGAAACCTGGTGCACTTGGTAGTAGTAACGGCTTGGAGATAATTTCCCTAGGAAGTTTGGACTCCAGAGGGGTCAGGGTGAATAGCTGTTGCACTTGGTAAGAGTAACGCCTTGGAGATAATTTTCCTAGGAAGTTTTAACTCCATAGGAGTCGGGGTGTATCCCTGTTGCACTAGGTAATAGTGACGCCTTGGAGATGATTTTCCCAGGAAGTTTTGACTCTATAGGAGTCGGGGTGTATCCCTGTTGCACTAGGTAATAGTGACGCCTTGGAGATGATTTTCCCAGGAAGTTTTGACTCCATAGGAGCTGGGGTGTAAACCTGTTACACTTGGTAATAGTGACGCCTTGGAGATGATTTTCCCAGGAAGTTTCAACTCTATAGGAGTCGGGGTGTATTTCTGGTGCACTTGGTAATCGCAACGCCTTGGAGATGATTTTCCTAGGAAGTTTGGACTCCAGAGGGGTCAGGGTGTATAGCTGTTGCACTTTGTAATAGTAACGCCTTGGAGATAATTTTCCTAGGAAGTTTTGACTCCAAAGAAGTCGGGGTGTATACCTGGAGCACTTGGAAATAGTAACGCCTGGGAGATAATTTTCCTAGGAAGTTTTAACTCAATAGGAGTCGGGGTGTATCCCTGGTAAATTTTGTAATAGTAACGCCTTGGAGATGATTTTCTCAGGAAGTTTTGACTCCACAGGAGTCGGGGTGTACACCTGATGCACTTTGTAATAGTAACGCCTTGGAGATGATTTCCCCAGGATGTTTTAACTCCAGAGGGGTCAGGACAGACAACTTATGCACTTGGTAATCGCAACGCCTTGGAGATTATTTTTCCAGGAAGTTTTGACTCCATAGGAGCCAGGGTGTATACCTGGTGCACTTGACGACAGTTACGCCTTGGAGATGATTTCCCCAGGATGTTTGACTCCAGAGGGGTCGGGGTGTATACCTGTTGCACTTGGTAATAGTGACGCCTTGGAGATGATTTCATCAGGATGTTTTAAGTGCGGGGGGGTCAGGACAGACAACTTGTGCACTTAGTAGGGTAACGCCTTGGAGATGATTTCCCAAGGATGTTTTAAGTCCAGATGGGTCAGGACAGACCACTTGTGCACTTAGTAGAAGTAACGCCTTGGAGATGATTTTCTCAGGAAGTTTTGACTCCACAGGAGTCGGGGTGTACACCTGGTGGGCTTGGTAATAAAAACACCTTGGAGATGATTTCCCCAGGATGTTTTAACTCCAGAGGGGTCAGGACAGACAACTTGTGCACTTGGTAATCGCAACGCCTTGGAGATGATTTTCCTAGGAAGTTTCGACTCCATAGGAATCGGGGTGTATCCCTAGTGAATTTTGTAATAGTAACGCCTTGGAGATGATTTTACCAGAAAGTTTTGAATCCATAGGAGTCGGGGTGTATACCTGGTGCACTTGGTAATAGTAACGCTTGAGAGATGATTTCCCCAGGATGTTTTAAGCCCAGGGGGGTCAGGACAGACATCTTGGGCACTTAGTAGGGGTAACGCCTTGGAGATGATTTCCCCTGGATGTTTTGACTTCAGAGGTGTCAGGACAGAGACCTGATGCATTTGGTAGTAATGATGCCTTGAAGATAATTTCCCTTGGAAGTTTTGACTCTAGAAGAGTCAGGGTGTATGTCCGTTGCACTTGGTAGTAGTAACGCCTTGGAGATGATTTCCCTAGGAGGTTTCGACTCCAGAGGAGTCAGGGTGTATACTCGTAGCACTTGGTAATAGTAACGCCTTGGAGATGATTTTCCCAGGATGTTTTGACTTCGAAAATATCAGGACAGAGACCTGGTGCACCTGGTAGTTTTTACGCCTTGGAGATGATTTCCCTAGGAAATTTTGACTCCAGAGGGCTCAGGGTGTATACCTGTTGCACTTGGTAATAGTAACGCCTTGGAGATGATTTTCCCAGGAAGTTTTAACTTCATAGGAGTCAGGGTGTATACCTGGAGCACTTGGTAATAGTAACGCCTGGAAGATAATTTTCCAAGGAAGTTTTAACTCCATAGGAGTCGGGGTCTATTCCTGTTGCACTTGGTAATAGTGACGCCTTGCAGATGATTTTCCCAGGAATTTTTAACTCCACAGGAGTTGGGGTGTATACCTGTTGCACTAGGTAATAGTGACGCCTTGGAGATGATTTTCCCATGAAGTTTTAACTCCACAGGAGTCAGGGTGTATACCTGGTGCACTTGGTAAAAGTAACGCCTTGGAGATGATTTTCCCAGGAAGTTTTGACTCAATAGGAGCGGGGGTGTATACCTGGTGCACTTGGTGATAGTTTCACCTTGGAGATGATTTCCCCAGGAAGTTTTAATTCCATAGGAGTCAGGATGTATGCCTGGTGCACTTGGTAATAGTAACGCCTTGGAGATGATTTTCCTAGGAAGTTTTGACTCCATAGGAGCCATGGTGTATACCTGGTGAACTTGGTAATAGTAACGCCTTGAAGATAATTTCCCTAGGAAGTTTCGGCTCCATAGGAATCGGGGTGTATCCCTAGTGAATTTTGTAATAGTAACGCCTTGGAGATGATTTTACCAGAAAGTTTTGAATCCATAGGAGTCGGGGTGTATACCTGGTGCACTTGGTAATGGTAACGCTTGAGAGATGATTTCCCCAGGTGTTTTTAAGCCCAGGGGGGTCAGGAGAGACATCTTGGGCACTTAGTAGGGGTAACGCCTTGGAGATGATTTCCCCTGGATGTTTTGACTTCAGAGGTGTCAGGACAGAGACCTGGTGCATTTGGTAGTAATGATGCCTTGAAGATAATTTCCCTTGGAAGTTTTGACTCTAGAAGAGTCAGGGTGTATGTCTGTTGCACTTGGTAGTAGTAACGCCTTGGAGATGATTTCCCTAGGAGGTTTCGACTCCAGAGGAGTCAGGGTGTATACCTGTAGCACTTGGTAATAGTAACGCCTTGGAAATGATTTTCCCAGGATGTTTTGACTTCGAAAATATCAGGATAGAGACCTGGTGCACTTGGTAGTTGTTACGCCTTGGAGATGATTTCCCTAGGAAATTTTGACTCCAGAGGGCTCAGGGTGTATACCTGTTGCACTTGGTAATAGTAACGCCTTGGAGATGATTTTCCCAGGAAGTTTTAACTTCATAGGAGTCAGGGTGTATACCTGGAGCACTTGGTAATAGTAACGCCTGGAAGATAATTTTCCAAGGAAGTTTTAACTCCATAGGAGTCGGGTTCTATACCTGTTGCACTTGGTAATAGTGACGCCTTGCAGATGATTTTCCCAGGAATTCTTAACTCCACAGGAGTTGGGGTGTATACCTGTTGCACTAGGTAATAGTGACGCCTTGGAGATGATTTTCCCATGAAGTTTTAACTCCACAGGTGTCAGGGTGTATACCTGGTGCACTTGGTAAAAGTAACGCCTTGGAGATGATTTTCCCAGGAAGTTTTGACTCAATAGGAGCTGGGGTGTATACCTGGTGCACTTGGTGATAGTTTCACCTTGGAGATGACTTCCCCAGGAAGTTTTAACTCCATAGGATTCGGGATGTATGCCTGGTGCACTTGGTAATAGTAACGCCTTGGAAAGGATTTTCCCAGGAAGTTTTGACTCCATAGGAGCTGGGGTGTATACCTGTTACACTTGGTAATAGTGACGCCATGGAGATGATTTTCCCAGGAAGTTTCAACTCTATAGGAGTCGGGGTGTATCTCGGGTGACCTTGGTAATAGTAACGCCTTGGAGATGATTTCCCCAGGAAGTTTTGACTCCACAGGAGTCGAGGTGTACACCTTGTGCACTTGGTAATAGTAACGCCTTGGAGATGATTTTCCCAGGATGTTTTAACTCCAGAGGGGTCAGGACAGACAACTTGTGCACTTGGTAATCGTAACGCCTTGAAGATGATTTTCCTAGGAAGTTTTGACTCCACAGGAGCCATGGTGTATACCTGGTGCACTTGGTGACAGTTACGCCTTGGAGATGATTTTCCCAGGATGTTTTGACTCCAGAGGGGTCAAGGTGTATGCCTGGTGCACTTGGTAATAGTAACGCCTTGGAAAGGATTTTCCCAGGAAGTTTTGACTCCATAGGAGCTGGGGTGTATACCTGTTACACTTGGTAATAGTGACGCCATGGAGATGATTTTCCCAGGAAGTTTCAACTCTATAGGAGTCGGGGTGTATCTCGGGTGACCTTGGTAATAGTAACGCCTTGGAGATGATTTCCCCAGGAAGTTTTGACTCCACAGGAGTCGAGGTGTACACCTTGTGCACTTGGTAATAGTAACGCCTTGGAGATGATTTTCCCAGGATGTTTTAACTCCAGAGGGGTCAGGACAGACAACTTGTGCACTTGGTAATCGTAACGCCTTGAAGATGATTTTCCTAGGAAGTTTTGACTCCACAGGAGCCATGGTGTATACCTGGTGCACTTGGTGACAGTTACGCCTTGGAGATGATTTTCCCAGGATGTTTTGACTCCAGAGGGGTCAAGGTGTATACCTGTTGCACTTGGTAATAGTAACGCTTTGGAGATGATTTTCCCAGGATGTTTTGACTTCAGAGGTGTCAGGACAGACAACTTGTGCACTCAGTAGGGGTAACGCCTTGGAGATAATTTCCCTAGGAAGTTTTGACTCCAGAGGGGTCAGGGTGTTAACCTGTTGCACTTGGTCATGGTAACGCCTTGAAGATGATTTTCCTAGGAAGTTTTGACTCCATAGGAGCCATGGTGTATACCTGGTGAACTTGGTAATAGTAACGCCTGGCAATGATTTTCCAAGGATGTGTGAAGTCCAGAGGGGTCAGGACAGACCACTTGTGCACTTAGTAGAAGTAACGCCTTGGAGATGATTTTCCCAGGAAGTTTTGACTCAATAGGAGCTGGGGTGTATACCTGGTGCACTTGGTGATAGTTTCACCTTGGAGATGACTTCCCCAGGAAGTTTTAACTCCATAGGATTCGGGATGTATGCCTGGTGCACTTGGTAATAGTAACGCCTTGGAAAGGATTTTCCCAGGAAGTTTTGACTCCATAGGAGCTGGGGTGTATACCTGTTACACTTGGTAATAGTGACGCCATGGAGATGATTTTCCCAGGAAGTTTCAACTCTATAGGAGTCGGGGTGTATCTCGGGTGACCTTGGTAATAGTAACGCCTTGGAGATGATTTCCCCAGGAAGTTTTGACTCCACAGGAGTCGAGGTGTACACCTTGTGCACTTGGTAATAGTAACGCCTTGGAGATGATTTTCCCAGGATGTTTTAACTCCAGAGGGGTCAGGACAGACAACTTGTGCACTTGGTAATCGTAACGCCTTGAAGATGATTTTCCTAGGAAGTTTTGACTCCACAGGAGCCATGGTGTATACCTGGTGCACTTGGTGACAGTTACGCCTTGGAGATGATTTTCCCAGGATGTTTTGACTCCAGAGGGGTCAAGGTGTATGCCTGGTGCACTTGGTAATAGTAACGCCTTGGAAAGGATTTTCCCAGGAAGTTTTGACTCCATAGGAGCTGGGGTGTATACCTGTTACACTTGGTAATAGTGACGCCATGGAGATGATTTTCCCAGGAAGTTTCAACTCTATAGGAGTCGGGGTGTATCTCGGGTGACCTTGGTAATAGTAACGCCTTGGAGATGATTTCCCCAGGAAGTTTTGACTCCACAGGAGTCGAGGTGTACACCTTGTGCACTTGGTAATAGTAACGCCTTGGAGATGATTTTCCCAGGATGTTTTAACTCCAGAGGGGTCAGGACAGACAACTTGTGCACTTGGTAATCGTAACGCCTTGAAGATGATTTTCCTAGGAAGTTTTGACTCCACAGGAGCCATGGTGTATACCTGGTGCACTTGGTGACAGTTACGCCTTGGAGATGATTTTCCCAGGATGTTTTGACTCCAGAGGGGTCAAGGTGTATACCTGTTGCACTTGGTAATAGTAACGCTTTGGAGATGATTTTCCCAGGATGTTTTGACTTCAGAGGTGTCAGGACAGACAACTTGTGCACTCAGTAGGGGTAACGCCTTGGAGATAATTTCCCTAGGAAGTTTTGACTCCAGAGGGGTCAGGGTGTTAACCTGTTGCACTTGGTCATGGTAACGCCTTGAAGATGATTTTCCTAGGAAGTTTTGACTCCATAGGAGCCATGGTGTATACCTGGTGAACTTGGTAATAGTAACGCCTGGCAATGATTTTCCAAGGATGTGTGAAGTCCAGAGGGGTCAGGACAGACCACTTGTGCACTTAGTAGAAGTAACGCCTTGCAGATGATTTTCTCAGGAAGTTTTGACTCCATAGGAGCCATGGTGTATACCTGGTGCACTTGGTGACAGTTACGCCTTGGAGATGATTTTCCCAGGATGTTTTGACTCCAGAGGGGTCAAGGTGTATACCTGTTGCACTTGGTAATAGTAACGCTTTGGAGATGATTTTCCCAGGATGTTTTGACTTCAGAGTTGTCAGGACAGACAACTTGTGCACTTAGTAGGGGTAACGCCTTGGAGATAATTTCCCTAGGAAGTTTTGACTCCAGAGGGGTCAGGGTGTTAACCTGTTGCACTTGGTCATGGTAACGCCTTGAAGATGATTTTCCTTGGAAGTTTTGACTCCATAGGAGCCATGGTGTATACCTGGTGAACTTGGTAATAGTAACGCCTGGCAATGATTTTCCCAGGATGTTTTGACTTCAGAGGTGTCAGGACAGACAACTTGTGCACTTAGTAGGGGTAACGCCTTGGAGATAATTTCCCTAGGAAGTTTTGACTCCATAGGAGCCATGGTGTATACCTAGTGCACTTGGTGACAGTTACGCCTTGGAGATGATTTTCCCAGGATGTTTTGACTCCAGAGGGGTCAAGGTGTATCCCTAATGCACTTAGTAATAGTAACGCTTTGGAGATGATTTTCCCAGGATGTTTTGACTTCAGAGTTGTCAGGACCGAGATCTGGAGCACTTGGTAGTAGTTACGTCTTGGAGATAATTTTTCTAGGAAGTTTTGACTCCAGAGGGGTCAGGATGTTAACCTGTTGCACTTGGTCATGGTAACGCCTTGAAGATGATTTTCCTAGGAAGTTTTGACTCCATAGGAGCCATGGTGTATACCTGGTGAACTTGGTAATAGTAACGCCTGGCAATGATTATCCAAGGATGTGTGAAGTCCAGAGGGGTCAGGACAGACAACTTGTGCACTTAGTAGGGGTAACGCCTTGGAGATAATTTTCCTAGGAAGTTTTGACTCCATAGGAGCCATGGTGTATACCTGGTGAACTTGGTAATAGTAACGCCTGGCAATGATTTTCCAAGGATGTGTGAAGTCCAGAGGGGTCAGGACAGACCACTTGTGCACTTAGTAGAAGTAACGCCTTGGAGATGATTTTCTCAGGAAGTTTTGACTCCATAGGAGCCATGGTGTATACCTGGTGCACTTGGTTACAGTTACGCCTTGGAGATGATTTTCCCAGGATGTTTTGACTCCAGAGGGGTCAAGGTGTATACCTGTTGCATTTGGTAATAGTAACGCTTTGGAGATGATTTTCCCAGGATGTTTTGACTTCAGAGGTGTCAGGACAGACAACTTGTGCACTTAGTAGGGGTAACGCCTTGGAGATAATTTCCCTAGGAAGTTTTGACTCCAGAGGGGTCAGGGTGTTAACCTGTTGCTCTTGGTCATGGTAACGCCTTGAAGATGATTTTCCTAGGAAGTTTTGACTCCATAGGAGCCATGGTGTATACCTGGTGAACTTGGTAATAGTAACGCCTGGCATCGATTTTCCAAGGATGTGTGAAGTCCAGAGGGGTCAGGACAGACCACTTGTGCACTTAGTAGAAGTAACGCCTTGGAGATGATTTTCTCAGGAAGTTTTGACTCCATAGGAGCCATGGTGTATACCTGGTACACTTGGTGATAGTTACGCCTTGGAGATGATTTTCCCAGGATGTTTTGACTCCAGAGGGGTCAAGGTGTATCCCTGTTGCACTTGGTAATAGTAACGATATGGAGATGATTTTCCCAGGATGTTTTGACTTCAGAGTTGTCAGTACCGAGATCTGGAGCACTTGGTAGTAGTTACGTCTTGGAGATAAATTTTCTAGGATGTTTTGACTCCAGAGGGGTCAGGGTGTTAACCTGTTGCACTTGGTAGCAGTGACGCCTTGGAGATGATTTCATCAGAATGTTTTAAGTCCAGAGGGGTCAGGACAGACATCTTGTGCACTTAGTAGAGGTAACGCCTTGGATGTGATTTCTCCAGGATGTTTTGACTTCAGAGGTGTCAGGACAGAAACCTGGTGTACTTGGTAGTAGTTAGGCCTTGAAGATCATTTCCCTAGGAAGTTTTGACTCCAGAGGGGTCAGGGTGTATACCTGTTGCACTTGGTAATAGTAACGCCTTGAAGATGATTTTCCCAGGAAGTTTCAACTCCATTGGAGTCGGGATGTATCTCTGGTGAACTTGGTAATAGTTACGCCTTGGAGATGATTTCCCCAGGATGTTTTAAGTCCAGAGGGGTCAGGACGGACAACTTGTGCACTTGGAAATCGTAACGCCTTGGAGATGATTTTCCTAGGAAGTTTTGACTCTATAGGAGCCAGCGTGTATACCTGGTGCACTTGGTTACAGTGACGCTTTGGAGATGATTACCCCAGGATGTTTTGACTCTAGAGGGGTCGGGGTGTATACCCGTTGCACTTGGTAATAGTGACGCTTTGGAGATGATTTTCCTAGGATGTTTTGACTTCAGAGGTGTCAGGACCGAGACCTGGTGCACTTGGTAGTAGTTACGCCTTGGAGATAATTTTCCTAAGAAGTTTTGACTCCGAAGGGGTCAGGGTGTATACCTGGTGCACTTGGTGACAGTTACGCTCTGGAGATGATTTTCCCAGGATGTTTTGACTTCAGAGGTGTCAGGACCGAGACCTGGTGAACTTGGTAATAGTAACGCCTTGGAGATGATTTCCCCAAGAAGTTTCGACTCCATAGGAGCCAGGGTTTATACCTGGTGCACTTGGTGACAGTTACGCTCTGGAGATGATTTCCTCAGGAAGTTTTTGCTCCACAAGAGTCGGGGTGTACACCTGGTGCACTTGGTAATAGTAACGCCTTGGAGATGATTTCCCCAGAATGTTTTAAGTCCAGAGGGGTCAGGACAGACAACTTGTGCACTTAGTAGGGGTAATGCCTTCTAGATGATTTCCCCAGGTTGTTTTGACTTCAGAGGTGCCAGGACAGAGACCTTGTGCACTTGGTTGTAGTTACGCCTTGAAGATAATTTCCCTAGGAAGTTTTGACTTCAGAGGGGTCAGGGTGTATACCTGTTGCACTTGATAATAGTGACGCCTTGAAGATGATTTTCCCATGAAGTTTTAATTCCATTGGAGTCGGGGTGTATCCCTGGTGAACTTGGTAATAGGAACGCCTTGGAGATGATTTCCCCAGGATGTTTCAAGTCCAGAGGGGTCAGGACGGACAACTTGTGCACTTGGAAATCGTAACGCCTTGGAGATGATTTTCCTAGGAAGTTTTGACTCCATAGGAGTCGGGGTGTACACCTTGTGCACTTGGTAATACTAACGCTTTGGAGATAATTTTCCCAGGATGTTTTGCCTTCAGAGGTGTCAGGACAGACAACTTGTGCACTTAGTAGAAGTAACGCCTTGGAGATGATTTTCTCAGGAAGTTTTGACTCCACGGGAGTCGGGGTGTACACCTTGTGCACTTGGTAATACTAACGCTTTGGAGATAATTTTCCCAGGATGTTTTGCCTTCAGAGGTGTCAGGACAGACAACTTGTGCACTTAGTAGGGGTAACGCCTTGGAGATGATTTCCCCAGGATGTTTTGACTTCAGAGGTTTCAGGACCGAGACCTGGAGCACTTGGTAGTAGTTACGCCTTGGATTTAATTTCCCTAGGAAGTTTTGACTCTAGAGGGGTCGGGGTGTATACCCGTTGCACTTGGTAATAGTGACGCTTTGGAGATGATTTTCCTAGGATGTTTTGACTTCAGAGGTGTCAGGACCGAGACCTGGTGCACTTGGTAGTAGTTACGCCTTGGAGATAATTTTCCTAAGAAGTTTTGACTCCGAAGGGGTCAGGGTGTATACCTGGTGCACTTGGTGACAGTTACGCTCTGGAGATGATTTTCCCAGGATGTTTTGACTTCAGAGGTGTCAGGACCGAGACCTGGTGAACTTGGTAATAGTAACGCCTTGGAGATGATTTCCCCAAGAAGTTTCGACTCCATAGGAGCCAGGGTTTCTACCTGGTGCACTTGGTGACAGTTACGCTCTGGAGATGATTTCCTCAGGAAGTTTTTGCTCCACAAGAGTCGGGGTGTACACCTGGTGCACTTGGTAATAGTAACGCCTTGGAGATGATTTCCCCAGAATGTTTTAAGTCCAGAGGGGTCAGGACAGACAACTTGTGCACTTAGTAGGGGTAATGCCTTCTAGATGATGTCCCCAGGTTGTTTTGACTTCAGAGACGCCAGGACAGAGACCTTGTGCACTTGGTTGTAGTTACGCCTTGAAGATAATTTCCCTAGGAAGTTTTGACTTCAGAGGGGTCAGGGTGTATACCTGTTGCACTTGATAATAGTGACGCCTTGAAGATGATTTTCCCATGAAGTTTTAATTCCATTGGAGTCGGGGTGTATCCCTGGTGAACTTGGTAATAGGAACGCCTTGGAGATGATTTCCCCAGGATGTTTCAAGTCCAGAGGGGTCAGGACGGACAACTTGTGCACTTGGAAATCGTAACGCCTTGGAGATGATTTTCCTAGGAAGTTTTGACTCCATAGGAGTCGGGGTGTACACCTTGTGCACTTGGTAATACTAACGCTTTGGAGATAATTTTCCCAGGATGTTTTGCCTTCAGAGGTGTCAGGACAGACAACTTGTGCACTTAGTAGAAGTAACGCCTTGGAGATGATTTTCTCAGGAAGTTTTGACTCCACGGGAGTCGGGGTGTACACCTTGTGCACTTGGTAATACTAACGCTTTGGAGATAATTTTCCCAGGATGTTTTGCCTTCAGAGGTGTCAGGACAGACAACTTGTGCACTTAGTAGGGGTAACGCCTTGGAGATGATTTCCCCAGGATGTTTTGACTTCAGAGGTTTCAGGACCGAGACCTGGAGCACTTGGTAGTAGTTACGCCTTGGATTTAATTTCCCTAGGAAGTTTTGACTCCAGAGGGGTCCGGGTGTATCCCTGGTGAACTTGGTAATAGTAACGCCTTGTGCACTTGGTAATCGTAACGCCTTCAAGATGATTTTCCTAGGAAGTTTTGACTCCATAGGAGCTAGTCACTTTTCTAATGAGAAAATTTTTTTAAATGTCTTGAACCTTATCAGGATAATAGGTTATGTCGTGTATGAATATTTTTATATTTGAAATTTAAAAATTAAATGTTCATCGTTAATATAAAAAACTAGTTTTCATCAAATTTATCATTTTTTTATAATTGAAACTTACATTTATTCTGATAATTTGTCACTTGTTGATTAAACTTTTTTTCACTGAGCAATGTACGTTTGTTGTTTGCATCTCAAATCTTGCGAAGAATATATAGATATACGGTGCTTCTGTGATCGGCTTGAATGGCAACAAATTTTGTGTAGGTTTGACTCATCGTTGCAAATGTTAATTATCAAACTTTTGACGGTCACATGTGGCACGGATCATTCTCTGTATTTGGCCCCTCATGCAGCTCGCCAAAGACGAAGGCAAAAAACACCCATGAGGTGCGGAATCCATTCGTCGACCATCCTACGTCGATGATTTTATCGACGGTGACGACACTTTAGAAGCCACGGTTGAAGTAAAAATTTAGCTGATAGCAATTTCAAAAGCTGGAGGTTTTGAATTGAGCAAATAAGCTTCAAATGACCTAAGAAATTGTCCTTTTACCGATAACGAAGTTAAACAACTTTAATGCAATACTATCACAACTTTAGGTCTGGTTTGGAATTTTTGAAAAGACACTTTTTCGTTAAAAATCAAAATGGACGATTTAAAAAAATGCAAACCCATGAAACACTCCGTCTTGTCAGACATAGCTCGTCTTTTCAACCCGCTTGGTTGGTATAGTCCCGTTTTGATCACGGCCAAAATTCTTATTCAGGATTTGTGGTTAATTGACCTCGACTGGGATCAACCACTCCCTGCCCGATTCGCAGATCTATGGGAAAGTATATTTTAAGAAAGAATATTTTAAGTCAAAATTGCCTGATCTTGAGATCATTACCATACCTAGATGGTTAGGTACTAAATCAAATTCTAAAACCGAGATTCATGTGTTTACTGACGCATCTGAACGCGCGTTTTTTGCAACAGTTTACTTGCGTAAAATGATACCCGGCGCGGGTAGCTCCACAAAATTGTTGCTCGCGAAAACAAAGGTCGCGCCGGTGCAAGCCCTTAGTATTCCACGGTTTGAGCTTTGTGGTGCTTTTTTAGGAGCAAGATTTATTGATAATGTACGTAAAAAGCTTGATTTAAAAATATCCCAACATATGCATGGGCCGACTCTCAAGTCACATTAATAAAAACACATGCATCCAGGTAGACACCCTTTTTTGCTCATCGAGTCAGTAAAGTCCAATCAATTTTACCACCCGATATGGGTGCCATGTACAAACAAACGAAAATCCAGCTAATCTCGCGACTAGGGTTATTTCTCCAAGCGATCTGATAAACAATTCACTGTGATGGAACGGACCAGAGTGGCTCTCCGATCCGGACTTTGTTCCATGACAGTCGAGCAAACTTCGCTTGATCTCGAACGTAGTGATCCTGGGGCTATTCTCGCTTAAGTCGCTTCGACAAATGTAAATCTTCTTTATTGTTATTCAGATTTAGATACACTAGTTAGAATTATCGCATGTTGTTTGCATTTTATTTACAAGTGAAAAAATTTTCATTTATTGAAAAATCGCCAAAAAACGAACCCAATTCAACCCTTAACAACCAGCGAGCTTGCTAAAGCTCATAGTTGCTTGATTTCGCAATCTCAATGGCAGTTTTTCTTGACTGAGATTGATGCAGTTCGCTAAAAAAAAACTTTCAGTCGGTTCACCTATTCGGTCATTAAGACCTTTTCTGGACGATCAAGGGATGCTGCACATTGGTGGTTGACTCCAATGTGCGAATCTGATTTTTGATGAAAAGTACCCTGTCATTTTGAGCAAAGATTCTCGATTTTCGAATTTGATTATGCATGATTCGCATATCAAAATTTCTTACGGTGGGCCTCAGCTTTCCGTGAGCCATACTGTCCTGAGGTACTGGATTACACATGTACAAGTCCTCGCAAAACCAATTTACAGTGAGTGAGCTGTTTACGCTCGATTTTACATTTTCTGATAAATTGACATCTAAAATATTTGGTGTCAAAATTTTAAGACGATCAAAGCAAAACTCTAGCAGCAAGAGAGATTTCAGTCAAAGACCTTCAACTGCTTCGGGGAGTAACTTTTTAATTTTAAACGCATTTTTCTCGAAACTACTTTTTTATTTACGTTGACAGCTGTAACTCAAAAGCTATAGATCCGATGATGTTTAAATTTTGCATACACTTTTTATACGTAAAAATCCAAGGGTTTACGATTAATTTTTACAAATTTTTCAATTTTTGACAAAATGGCTATTGAAAAGTGGTAAAGGATCGGGAGACAAGATTGATTCCATCTCATATCACCCAGGACTCGGGATGACTCATGTCTGATCGTCTCTGAATCCATGAGTTGTTGTCAGGTTGCAGTAGCTTGGATATTTGTAGTATCTATAGTTGCTTTTGAGACTGCTTAGTTGAGATCCTTGAATCTTTCAAATTATCCGCAAGGACTTGGAAAGGTAGAAGCTTGGAGAATTTTAAAATCTTTCTACTACCTCCAGAGTTTTGAAGTTGTAGTACCGTAAAAGATTTTTAATCTTATTAATTTGCTTTTAAGACAATAATTTGTGCTACAGACTTTTCAAATTTTCAACTGCTTTCGGAGCTACTGAATTGTAGTAACTTTTGAATCTTTAAATCTTTAAACCTGCCCTCGAGGATGTAGGACTGTAGTAGCTTGAGAAACTCTTAATCTCGTTAACCGTCCTCAAATTATGAGGTCTTTTTTAAGGTAGGACCACACAAACTAGAAAGAGATGTGTTTAAAATCTAAAACTTTAGGAAGTCGAAGATAAATATTAAAAAATGATACCACTAAATTCTCAGAACCAGAGGGTTTTTCGTTTTTGAGTAATTGAATATTAACATCACGTCGATTTAACCCGTAGTCTTATGGGAGAGCACATTTTTTATAAAATTTTTACATAATTACATGTGATCAGGTTTTCAGAATATTTGTCAGTTTAACTAGAATTCACAAGAATCACATAGAATTAATTAAATCATCTATTCGGTTTCTCTAAGTATTGATAAAAAACAAAAATATGGGTTTTAGGTTAAAAAAGCTTCTGCTGCTAATGCACTTATATATATATATATATATATGTATATTATTGAACTTTTGAGGAGCTGTATTAGTACCCGAGGCGACTTTTGAGGATTTTGAAGACTTTTGAGGAGCCTCCTCAAAAGTTTGCAGCACCCGTATAGACTTTTGAGGAGCCTCCTCAAAACTCTTACATCATGTTATCGGAGTTTTGAAGAGCTACGGTTTAGATCCAAAATCGACGAAAAAAACTCCTCAAAAGTCCGACCGGGTACCAAAAAAATTCGTTATTATTGAGAATATCTTCAAGTCCCCAAAACTTCTGGTAGATAAATTATATATCCTCAAAAGTCGAAACAGGTCCAATAATAAACCTTCTTAGCTTGTCAATCAGAATATCAACATTCATATCGCTCCCCAAAACTCATTAGGCTTGTTATTACATGATTTTTTAGACTTGCAGTTCAAATTCTAAGTCAGTAGAGAGGCTAATCAAAAGTTTAAACGAGTACCGAAAAGTGTCGCTAATTATTTCCAAGCAGTTTATGCTACTTCTATTGGAACGATGAAAACGACCATTCGACACTGGAGTAAACATTGAATAAGATCAATGATTTTCCAGAGTCCCATTAGCCACTCTTATTGATACAACTTCCGACTTATGTGATAAAAAAGAAAATTAAAGTTTCTATTCCAAGTCCTCAAAACTCCAAGTTGATAAAATATATATCCTCAAAAGTCCGAGCGAGTCATAAAATTAATTTTTCTTCAAAACAAATCGAGATTTTCGCAAAACATGATGTTTAAAAAAAAAAAAAAGAAAAAAAAATTTTGACTAAAATTTAAAACACGAGGTTGTTTTTGGCTTCTTATCAAGGGCTTAATGTGTTCAATGACACGAGAATCTGAACTTTTATGATGAAGTTGATCTAAATACCGTTCTATGACAAAAAAAAACGCGGGTTTTAGAAGCCTCAAAACGCCCAATTGATAAAATATATATCCTCAAAAGTCCGAACGAGTCATAATAATAATTTCTATTCAAAACAATTCGAGATTTTCGCAAAACATGATGTTTTTAAACATAATTTTTTCAGAACATGATGTTTTTTTGAAGACAAAAATTTTTTACCAAAATTTAAAACCCGAGGTAGTTTTTGGCTTGTTATCAAGGGCTTAATGTGTGCAATGACACGAGAATCTGAACATTTATGGTAAAGTAGATTACATTTTCGTCCTATGAAGAAAAAAAAACGCGAGTTTTTACAAGTCCTCAAAACGCCCAGTTGATAAAATATATATCCTCAAAAGTCCGAACGAGTCATAAAATTAATTTTTGTTCAAAACAATTCGAGATTTTCGCAAAACATGATGTTTTAAAACATGATTTTATCAGAACATGATGTTTTTTTGAAGAAAAAACTTTTTTACCAAAATTTAAAACACGACGTAGTCTTTGGCTTGTTATCAAGGGCTTAATGTGTGCAATGACACGAGAATCTGAACATTTATGGTAAAGTAGATTACATTTTCGTCCTATGAAGAAAAAAAAACGCGTGTTTTTACAAGTCCTCAAAACGCCCAGTTGATAAAATATATATCCTCAAAAGTCCGAACGAGTCATAAAAATAATTTTTATTCAAAACAATTTGAGATTTTCGCAAATCATGATGTTTATTTAGAGAAAAAAAAAATACTAAAATTTAAAACACGAGGTTGCTTTTAGCTTTTTAACGAGACCTTAATGTGTTCAATGACACGAGAATCTGAACTTTTATGTAAACGTAGATTACATTTTCGTCCTATGAAAAAAAAAACGCGAGTTTTTACAAGTCCTCAAAACGCCCAGTTGATAAAATATATATCCTCAAAAGTCCGAACGAGTCATAAAATTAATTTTTGTTCAAAACAATTCGAGATTTTCGCAAAACATGATGTTTTAAAACATAATTTTTTCAGAACATGATGTTTTTTTGAAGACAAAAATTTTTTACCAAAATTTGAAACCCGAGGTAGTTTTTGGCTTGTTATCAAGGGCTTAAAGTGTGCAATTACACGAGAATCTGAACATTTATGGTAAAGTAGATTACATTCTCGTCCTATGAAAAAAAAAACGCGTGTTTTTACAAGTCTTCAAAACGCCCAGTTGATAAAATATATATCCTCAAAAGTCCGAACGAGTCATAAAATTAATTTTTATTAAAACAATTTGAGATTTTCGCAAAACATGGTGTTTTAAAAAATAATTTTTTCAGAACATGATGTTTTTTTGAAGACAAAAATTTTTTACCAAAATTTAAAACCCGAGGTAGTTTTTGGCTTGTTATCAAGGGCTTAATGTGTGCAATGACACGAGAATCTGAACATTCATGGTAAAGTAGATTACATTTTCGTCCTATGAAGAAAAAAATATGCGTGTTTTTACAAGTCCTCAAAACGCCCAGTTGATAAAATATATATCCTCAAAAGTCCGAACGAGTCATAAAAATAATTTTTATTCAAAACAATTTGAGATTTTCGCAAATCATGTTTATTTAGAGAAAAAAAAAAAATTCTAAAATTTAAAACACGAGGTTGCTTTTAGCTTTTTAACGAGACCTTAATGTGTTCAATGACACGAGAATCTGATCTTTTATGTAAACGTAGATTACATTTTCGTCCTATGAAAAAAAAAAAACGCGTCTTTTTACAAGTCCTCAAAACGCCCAGTTGATAAAATATATATCCTCAAAAGTCCGAACGAGTCATAAAATTAATTTTTGTTCAAAACAATTCGAGATTTTCGCAAAACATGATGTTTTAAAACATGATTTTATGAGAACATGATGTTTTTTTGAAGACAAAAATTTTTTACCAAAATTTAAAACCCGAGGTAGTTTTTGGCTTGTTATCAAGGGCTTAATGTGTGCAATGACACGAGAATCTGAACATTTATGGTAAAGTAGATTACATTTTCGTCCTATGAAGAAAAAAAAACGCGAGTTTTTACAAGTCCTCAAAACGCCCAGTTGATAAAATATATATCCTCAAAAGTCCGAACGAGTCATAAAATTAATTTTTGTTCAAAACAATTCGAGATTTTCGCAAAACATGATGTTTTAAAACATGATTTTATCAGAACATGATGTTTTTTTGAAGAAAAAACTTTTTTACCAAAATTTAAAACACGACGTAGTCTTTGGCTTGTTATCAAGGGCTTAATGTGTGCAATGACACGAGAATCTGAACATTTATGGTAAAGTAGATTACATTTTCGTCCTACGAAGAAAAAAAAACGCGTGTTTTTACAAGTCCTCAAAACGCCCAGTTGATAAAATATATATCCTCAAAAGTCCGAACGAGTCATAAAAATAATTTTTATTCAAAACAATTTGAGATTTTCGCAAATCATGATGTTTATTTAGAGAAAAAAAAAAATACTAAAATTTAAAACACGAGGTTGCTTTTAGCTTTTTAACGAGACCTTAATGTGTTCAATGACACGAGAATCTGAACTTTTATGTAAACGTAGATTACATTTTCGTCCTATGAAAAAAAAAACGCGAGTTTTTACAAGTCCTCAAAACGCCCAGTTGATAAAATATATATCCTCAAAAGTCCGAACGAGTCATAAAATTAATTTTTGTTCAAAACAATTCGAGATTTTCGCAAAACATGATGTTTTAAAACATGATTTTTTCAGAACATGATGTTTTTTTGAAGAGAAAACTTTTTTACCAAAATTTAAAACACGAGGTAGTTTTTGGCTTGTTGTCAAGGGATTAATGTCTTCAATGACACGAGAATCTGAACATTTATGGTAAAGTAGATTACATTTTCGTCCTATGAAGAAAAAAAAACGCGTGTTTTTACAAGTTCTCAAAACGCCCAGTTGATAAAATATATATCCTCAAAAGTCCGAGCGAGTCATAAAATTAATTTTTGTTCAAAACAATTCGAGATTTTCGCAAAACATGATTTTTTAAGAACATGATGTTTTTTTGAAGAAAAAACTTTTTTACCATAATTTAAAACACGAGGTAGTTTTTGGCTTGTTATCAAGGGCTTAATGTGTGCAATGACACGAGAATCTGAACATTTATGGTAAAGTAGATTACATTTTCGTCCTATGAAGAAAAAAAAACGCGTGTTTTTACAAGTCCTCAAAACGCCCAGTTGATAAAATATATATCCTCAAAAGTCCGAACGAGTCATAAAAATAATTTTTATTCAAAACAATTTGAGAATTTCGCAAATCATGATGTTTATTTAGAGAAAAAAAAAAAATACTAAAATTTAAAACACGAGGTTGCTTTTAGCTTTTTAACGAGACCTTAATGTGTTCAATGACACGAGAATCTGAACTTTTATGTAAACGTAGATTACATTTTCGTCCTATGAAAGAAAAAAAATGCGAGTTTTCACAAGTCCTCAAAACGCCCAGTTGATAAAATATATATCCTCAAAAGTCCGAACGAGTCATAAAATTAATTTTTGTTCAAAACAATTCGAGATTTTCGCAAAACATGATGTTTTAAAACATGATTTTTTACAAGGCCCACTGGAGGTCCTGAAGCCGAGGCTTCTATTATTGAGTATTCCAATAATTTAATTTTCTACCTTATCGACGCCAGAAATTAAAATCATCATTTTACGTAAAATTTTCAAACTATGGCTACAAATTTTATGACAACAATTACAATTCTTTTTTTTTCGTTTTCTTGGTTTCTCAAAGTACCTATTGAATGCCACTAGCGAAACAAAATATGATGTTACACATGGGAGGCAAGCGCCACATTGACGTCGAGAGAGAATGTTTCAGGTAGTTGCACGAGGCGAAGGTTGCTCGCAGCGCAATATATAATTATCAACTGGGCGTTTTGAGGACTTGTAAAAACTCGCGTTTTTTTTTTTTCATAGGACGGAAATGTAATCTACGTTTACATAAAAGTTCAGATTCTCGTGTCATTGAACACATTAAGGTCTCGTTAAAAAGCTAAAAGCAACCTCGTGTTTTGAATTTTAGTATTTTTATTTTTTTATTTAAATAAACATCATGATTTGCGAAAATCTCAAATTGTTTTGAATAAAAATTATTTTTATGACTCGTTCGGACTTTTGAGGATATATATTTTATCAACTGAGCGTTTTGAAGACTTGTTAAAACAAGCGTTTTTTTTTCTTCATAGGACGAAAATGTAATCTACTTTACCATAAATGTTCAGATTCTCGTGTCTTTGAACACATTAATCCCTTGACAACAAGCCAAAAACTACCTTGTGTTTTAAATTTTGGTAAAAAAGTTTTTTCTTCAAAAAAACATCATGTTCTGAAAAAATCATGTTTTAAAACATCATGTTTTGCGAAAATCTCGAATTGTTTTGAACAAAAATTAATTTTATGACTCGTTCGGACTTTTGAGGATATATAATTTATCAACTAGGCGTTTTGAGGACTTGAAAAAACTCGCATTTTTTTTCTTTCATAGGACGAAAATGTAATCTACGTTTACATAAAAGTTCAGATTCTCGTGTCATTGAACACATTAAGCCCTTGATAGTAAGCCAAAAACTACCTCAGGTTTTAAATTTTGGTAAAAAATTTTTGTCTTCAAAAAAACATCATGTTCTGAAAAAATTATGTTTTAAAACATCATGTTTTTTGCGAAAATCTCGAATTGTTTTGAACAAAAATTAATTTTATGACTCGTTCGGACTTTTGAGGATATATATTTTATCAACTGGGCGTTTTGAGGACTTGTAAAAAGACGCGTTTTTTTTTTTTTCATAGGACGAAAATGTAATCTACGTTTACATAAAAGATCAGATTCTCGTGTCATTGAACACATTAAGGTCTCGTTAAAAAGCTAAAAGCAACCTCGTGTTTTAAATTTTAGTATTTTTTTTTTTCTCTAAATAAACATGATTTGCGAAAATCTCGAATTGTTTTGAATAAAAATTATTTTTATGACTCGTTCGGACTTTTGAGGATTTATATTTTATCAACTGGGCGTTTTGAGGACTTGTAAAAACACGCGTTTTTTTTTCTTCATAGGACGAAAATGTAATCTACTTTACTATAAATGTTCAGATTCTCGTGTCATTGCACACATTAAGCCCTTGATAACAAGCCAAAAACTACCTCGTGTTTTAAATTTTGGTAAAAAAGTTTTTTCTTCAAAAAAACATCATGTTCTGAAAAAATCATGTTTTAAAACATCATGTTTTGCGAAAATCTCGAATTGTTTTGAACAAAAATTAATTTTATGACTCGTTCGGACTTTTGAGGATATATATTTTATCAACTGGGCGTTTTGAGGACTTGTAAAAAGACGCGTTTTTTTTTTTTCATAGGACGAAAATGTAATCTACGTTTACATAAAAGTTCAGATTCTCGTGTCATTGAACACATTAAGGTCTCGTTAAAAAGCTAAAAGCAAGGTCGTGTTTTAAATTTTAGTATTTTTTTTTTTTCTCTAAATAAACATCATGATTTGCGAAAATCTCAAATTGTTTTGAATAAAAATTATTTTTATGACTCGTTCGGACTTTTGAGGATATATATTTTATCAACTGGGCGTTTTGAGGACTTGTAAAAACACGCGTTTTTTTTTTCTTCATAGGACGAAAATGAAATCTACTTTACCATAAATGTTCAGATTCTCGTGTCATTGCACACATTAAGCCCTTGATAACAAGCCAAAAACTACCTTGTGTTTTAAATTTTGGTAAAAAAGTTTTTTCTTCAAAAAAACATCATGTTCTGAAAAAATCGTGTTTTAAAACATAATGTTTTGCGAAAATCTCGAATTGTTTTGAACAAAAATTAATTTTATGACTCGTTCGGACTTTTGAGGATATATATTTTATCAACTGGGCGTTTTGAGGACTTGAAAAAACTCGCATTTTTTTTCTTTCATAGGACGAAAATGTAATCTACGTTTACATAAAAGTTCAGATTCTCGTGTCATTGAACACATTAAGGTCTCGTTAAAAAGCTAAAAGCAAGGTCGTGTTTTAAATTTTAGTATTTTTTTTTTTTCTCTAAATAAACATCATGATTTGCGAAAATCTCAAATTGTTTTGAATAAAAATTATTTTTATGACTCGTTCGGACTTTTGAGGATATATATTTTATCAACTGGGCGTTTTGAGGACTTGTAAAAACACGCGTTTTTTTTTCTTCATAGGACGAAAATGAAATCTACTTTACCATAAATGTTCAGATTCTCGTGTCATTGCACACATTAAGCCCTTGATAACAAGCCAAAAACTACCTTGTGTTTTAAATTTTGGTAAAAAAGTTTTTTCTTCAAAAAAACATCATGTTCTGAAAAAATCATGTTTTAAAACATCATGTTTTGCGAAAATCTCGAATTGTTTTGAACAAAAATTAATTTTATGACTCGTTCGGACTTTTGAGGATATATATTTTATCAACTGGGCGTTTTGAGGACTTGAAAAAACTCGCATTTTTTTTCTTTCATAGGACGAAAATGTAATCTACGTTTACATAAAAGTTCAGATTCTCGTGTCATTGAACACATTAAGCCCTTGATAGTAAGCCAAAAACTACCTCAGGTTTGAAATTTTGGTAAAAAATTTTTGTCTTCAAAAAAACATCATGTTCTGAAAAAATTATGTTTTAAATCATCATGTTTTTTGCGAAAATCTCGAATTGTTTTGAACAAAAATTAATTTTATGACTCGTTCGGACTTTTGAGGATATATATTTTATCAACTGGGCGTTTTGAGGACTTGTAAAAAGACGCGTTTTTTTTTTTTCATAGGACGAAAATGTAATCTACGTTTACATAAAAGATCAGATTCACGTGTCATTGAACACATTAAGGTCTCGTTAAAAAGCTAAAAGCAACCTCGTGTTTTAAATTTTAGTATTTTTTTTTTTCTCTAAATAAACATGATTTGCGAAAATCTCAAATTGTTTTGAATAAAAATTATTTTTATGACTCGTTCGGACTTTTGAGGATATATATTTTATCAACTGGGCGTTTTGAGGACTTGTAAAAACACAAGTTTTTTTTTCATCATAGGACGAAAATGTAATCTACTTTACCATAAATGTTCAGGTTCTCGTGTCATTGCACACATTAAGCCCTTGATAACAAGCCAAAAACTACCTCGTGTTTTAAATTTTGGTAAAAAAGTTTTTTCTTCAAAAAAACATCATGTTCTGAACAAATCATGTTTTAAAACATCATGTTTTGCGAAAATCTCGAATTGTTTTGAACAAAAATTAATTTTATGACTCGTTCGGACTTTTGAGGATATATATTTTATCAACTGGGCGTTTTGAGGACTTGTAAAAACTCGCATTTTTTTTCATTCATAGGACAAAAATGTAATCTACGTTTACATAAAAGTTCAGATTCTCGTGTCATTGAACACATTAAGCCCTTGATAGTAAGCCAAAAACTACCTCGGGTTTCAAATTTTGGTAAAAAATTTTTGTCTTCAAAAAAACATCATGTTCTGAAAAAATTATGTTTTAAAACATCATGTTTTGCGAAAATCTCGAATTGTTTTGAACAAAAATTAATTTTATGACTCGTTCGGACTTTTGAGGATATATATTTTATCAACGGGGCGTTTTGAGGACTTAGAAAAACTCGCGTTTTTTTTTTTCATAGGACGAAAATGTAATCTACGTTTACATAAAAGTTCAGATTCTCGTGTCATTGAACACATTAAGCCCTTGATAGTAAGCCAAAAACTACCTCGGGTTTCAAATTTTGGTATATATTTTATCAACTGGGCGTTTTGAGGACTTGTAAAAACACGCGCTTTTTTTTCTTCATAGGACGAGAATGTAATCGACTTCAACATAAATTTTCAGATTCTCGTGTCATTGAACACATTAAGGTCTCGTTAAAAAGCTAAAAGCAAGGTCGTGTTTTAAATTTTAGTATTTTTTTTTTTCTCTAAATAAACATCATGATTTGCGAAAATCTCAAATTGTTTTGAATAAAAATTATTTTTATGACTCGTTCGGACTTTTGAGGATATATATTTTATCAACTGGGCGTTTTGAGGACTTGTAAAAACACGCGTTTTTTTTTCTTCATAGGACGAAAATGAAATCTACTTTACCATAAATGTTCAGATTCTCGTGTCATTGCACACATTAAGCCCTTGATAACAAGCCAAAAACTACCTTGTGTTTTAAATTTTGGTAAAAAAGTTTTTTCTTCAAAAAAACATCATGTTCTGAAAAAATCATGTTTTAAAACATCATGTTTTGCGAAAATCTCGAATTGTTTTGAACAAAAATTAATTTTATGACTCGTTCGGACTTTTGAGGATATATATTTTATCAACTGGGCGTTTTGAGGACTTGAAAAAACTCGCATTTTTTTTTTTTCATAGGACGAAAATGTAATCTACGTTTACATAAAAGTTCGGATTCTCGTGTCATTGAACACATTAAGGTCTCGTAAAAAAGCTAAAAGCGACCTCGTGTTTTGAATTTTAGTATTTTTATTTTTTTATTTAAATAAACATCATGATTTGCGAAAATCTCAAATTGTTTTGTATGAAAATTATTTTTATGACTCGTTCGGACTTTTGAGGATATATATTTTATCAACTGAGCGTTTTGAAGGCTTGTTAAAACAAGCGTTTTTTTTTCTTCATACGACGAAAATGTAATCTACGTTTACATAAAAGTTCAGATTCTCGTGTCATTGAACACATTAAGCCCTTGATAGTAAGCCCAAAACTACCTCAGGTTTTAAATTTTGGTAAAAAATTTTTGTCTTCAAAAAAACATCATGTTCTGAAAAAATTATGTTTTAAATCATCATGTTTTTTGCGAAAATCTCGAATTGTTTTGAACAAAAATTAATTTTATGACTCGTTTGGACTTTTGAGGATATATATTTTATCAACTGGGCGTTTTGAGGACTTGTAAAAAGACGCGTTTTTTTTTTTCATAGGACGAAAATGTAATCTACGTTTACATAAAAGATCAGATTCACGTGTCATTGAACACATTAAGGTCTCGTTAAAAAGCTAAAAGCAACCTCGTGTTTTAAATTTTAGTATTTTTTTTCTTCTCTAAATAAACATGATTTGCGAAAATCTCAAATTGTTTTGAATAAAAATTATTTTTATGACTCGTTCGGACTTTTGAGGATATATATTTTATCAACTGGGCGTTTTGAGGACTTGTAAAAACACAAGTTTTTTTTTCATCATAGGACGAAAATGTAATCTACTTTACCATAAATGTTCAGGTTCTCGTGTCATTGCACACATTAAGCCCTTGATAACAAGCCAAAAACTACCTCGTGTTTTAAATTTTGGTAAAAAAGTTTTTTCTTCAAAAAAACATCATGTTCTGAACAAATCATGTTTTAAAACATCATGTTTTGCGAAAATCTCGAATTGTTTTGAACAAAAATTAATTTTATGACTCGTTCGGACTTTTGAGGATATATATTTTATCAACGGGGCGTTTTGAGGACTTAGAAAAACTCGCGTTTTTTTTTTTCATAGGACGAAAATGTAATCTACGTTTACATAAAAGTTCAGATTCTCGTGTCATTGAACACATTAAGCCCTTGATAGTAAGCCAAAAACTACCTCGGGTTTCAAATTTTGGTATATATTTTATCAACTGGGCGTTTTGAGGACTTGTAAAAACACGCGCTTTTTTTTCTTCATAGGACGAGAATGTAATCGACTTCAACATAAATTTTCAGATTCTCGTGTCATTGAACACATTAAGGTCTCGTTAAAAAGCTAAAAGCAAGGTCGTGTTTTAAATTTTAGTATTTTTTTTTTTTCTCTAAATAAACATCATGATTTGCGAAAATCTCAAATTGTTTTGAATAAAAATTATTTTTATGACTCGTTCGGACTTTTGAGGATATATATTTTATCAACTGGGCGTTTTGAGGACTTGTAAAAACACGCGTTTTTTTTTTCTTCATAGGACGAAAATGAAATCTACTTTACCATAAATGTTCAGATTCTCGTGTCATTGCACACATTAAGCCCTTGATAACAAGCCAAAAACTACCTTGTGTTTTAAATTTTGGTAAAAAAGTTTTTTCTTCAAAAAAACATCATGTTCTGAAAAAATCATGTTTTAAAACATCATGTTTTGCGAAAATCTCGAATTGTTTTGAACAAAAATTAATTTTATGACTCGTTCGGACTTTTGAGGATATATATTTTATCAACTGGGCGTTTTGAGGACTTGAAAAAACTCGCATTTTTTTTTTTTCATAGGACGAAAATGTAATCTACGTTTACATAAAAGTTCGGATTCTCGTGTCATTGAACACATTAAGGTCTCGTAAAAAAGCTAAAAGCGACCTCGTGTTTTGAATTTTAGTATTTTTATTTTTTTATTTAAATAAACATCATGATTTGCGAAAATCTCAAATTGTTTTGTATGAAAATTATTTTTATGACTCGTTCGGACTTTTGAGGATATATATTTTATCAACTGAGCGTTTTGAAGGCTTGTTAAAACAAGCGTTTTTTTTTCTTCATACGACGAAAATGTAATCTACGTTTACATAAAAGTTCAGATTCTCGTGTCATTGAACACATTAAGCCCTTGATAGTAAGCCCAAAACTACCTCAGGTTTTAAATTTTGGTAAAAAATTTTTGTCTTCAAAAAAACATCATGTTCTGAAAAAATTATGTTTTAAAACATCATGTTTTTTGCGAAAATCTCGAATTGTTTTGAACAAAAATTAATTTTATGACTCGTTTGGACTTTTGAGGATATATATTTTATCAACTGGGCGTTTTGAGGACTTGTAAAAAGACGCGTTTTTTTTTTTTCATAGGACGAAAATGTAATCTACGTTTACATAAAAGATCAGATTCACGTGTCATTGAACACATTAAGGTCTCGTTAAAAAGCTAAAAGCAACCTCGTGTTTTAAATTTTAGTATTTTTTTTTTTTCTCTAAATAAACATGATTTGCGAAAATCTCAAATTGTTTTGAATAAAAATTATTTTTATGACTCGTTCGGACTTTTGAGGATATATATTTTATCAACTGAGCGTTTTGAAGGCTTGTAAAAACACGCGTTTTTTTTTCTTCATAGGACGAAAATGTAATCTACTTTACCATAAATGTTCAGATTCTCGTGTCATTGCACACATTAAGCCCTTGATAACAAGCCAAAAACTACCTCGTGTTTTAAATTTCGGTAAAAAAGTTTTTTCTTCAAAAAAACATCATGTTCTGAAAAAATCATGTTTTAAAACATCATGTTTTGCGAAAATCTCGAATTTTTGAACAATAATTAATTTTATGACTCGGTCGGGCTTTTGAGGATATATATTTTATCAACGGGGCGTTTTGAGGACTTAGAAAAACTCGCGTTTTTTTTTTTCATAGGACGAAAATGTAATCTACGTTTACATAAAAGTTCAGATTCTCGTGTCATTGAACACATTAAGCCCTTGATAGTAAGCCAAAAACTACCTCGGGTTTCAAATTTTGGTAAAAAATTTTTGTCTTCAAAAAAACATCATGTTCTGAAAAAATTATGTTTTAAAACATCATGTTTTGCGAAAATCTCGAATTGTTTTGAACAAAAATTAATTTTATGACTCGTTCGGACTTTTGAGGATATATATTTTATCAACTGGGCGTTTTGAGGACTTGTAAAAACTCGCGTTTTTTTTTTCATAGGACGAAAATGTAATCTACGTTTACATAAAAGTTCAGATTCTCGTGTCATTGAACACATTAATTTGAACAAAAATTAATTTTATGACTCGCTCGGACTTTTGAGGATATATATTTTGTTTCGCTAGTGGCATTCAATAGGTACTTTGAGAAACCAAGAAAACGAAAGAAAAAGAATTGTAATTGTTGTCATAAAATTTGTAGCCATAGTTCGAAAATTTTACGTAAAATGATGATTTCAATTTCTGGCGTCGATAAGGTAGAAAATTAAATTATTGGAATACTCAATAATAGAAGCCTCGGCTTCAGGACCTCCAGTGGGCGAACTCATTACGAGATGTCATTAAGGACGTAGGGTTGTATAACTGCAGCTGCATCATTTTTAATGTTTTGAAACTTCCTGTACCAGAAACTTGAGTAGCAAAGATTGGGAGAGCAAAAATACGAAAATTTTACTTGGGTAGTAATTTTTACGAAGGATTTTTACTAGGGTCGGTGAAATAGAAAATTTTACATGGACTAAAATTACCAAATTTTTTTTTTTTTTTTTCATACAAAGAAATCATATTATTTATTTAGATTATAGAATGCTATAGCTGTGCTATTTTATTTCACGATGTGTTTTTAATAGTGCGCGTGGTATGATTTATTGCCCGCGCATAGCACAACCTTACGAGATGCCCGTTGTAGAGACATGGTAGCCCGCTCTTAGTGGATGTCAAATCTCTACTTTGACTCCCACGGGAGTCAAAATTACATTGACTCCCGCTACAGCAGGAGTCAAAATTACTTTGAATCCCCTTCGGAAGAGCGGGTATCTAAGTAACACTTTGCTCCCAGAGAGGGCGCATCGAAAAGTACCTATTGAATGCGGCAGTGAAACAAAATATATATCCTCAAAAGTCCGAGCGAGTCATAAAATTAATTTTTGTTCAAATTAATGTGTTCAATGACACGAGAATCTGAACTTTTATGTAAACGTAGATTACATTTTCGTCCTATGAAAAAAAAAAAAACGCGAGTTTTAACAAGTCCTCAAAACGCCCAGTTGATAAAATATATATCCTCAAAAGTCCGAACGAGTCATAAAAATAATTTTTATTCAAAACAATTTGAGATTTTCGCAAATCATGATGTTTATTTAGAGAAAAAAAAAAAATACTAAAATTTAAAACACGAGGTTGCTTTTAGCTTTTTAACGAGACCTTAATGTGTTCAATGACACGAGAATCTGAACTTTTATGTAAACGTAGATTACATTTTCGTCCTATGAAAAAAAACGCGAGTTTTTACAAGTCCTCAAAACGCCCAGTTGATAAAATATATATCCTCAAAAGTCCGAACGAGTCATAAAATTAATTTTTGTTCAAAACAATTCGAGATTTTCGCAAAACATGATGTTTTAAAACATGATTTTTTCAGAACATGATGTTTTTTTGAAGAGAAAACTTTTTTACCAAAATTTAAAACACGAGTTAGTTTTTGGCTTGTTATCAAGGGCTTAATGTGTGCAATGACACGAGAATCTGAACATTTATGGTAAAGTAGATTACATTTTCGTCCTATGAAGAAAAAAAAACGCGTGTTTTTACAAGTCCTCAAAACGCCCAGTTGATAAAATATATATCCTCAAAAGTCCGAACGAGTCATAAAAATAATTTTTATTCAAAACAATTTGAGAATTTCGCAAATCATGATGTTTATTTAGAGAAAAAAAAAAAATACTAAAATTTAAAACACGAGGTTGCTTTTAGCTTTTTAACGAGACCTTAATGTGTTCAATGACACGAGAATCTGAACTTTTATGTAAACGTAGATTACATTTTCGTCCTATGAAAGAAAAAAAATGCGAGTTTTCACAAGTCCTCAAAACGCCCAGTTGATAAAATATATATCCTCAAAAGTCCGAACGAGTCATAAAATTAATTTTTGTTCAAAACAATTCGAGATTTTCGCAAAACATGATGTTTTAAAACATGATTTTTTCAGAAAATTATGTTTTTTTGAAGAAAAAACTTTTTTACCAAAATTTAAAACACGAGGTAGTTTTTGGCTTGTTATCAAGGGCTTAATGTGTGCAATGACACGAGAATCTGAACATTTATGGTAAAGTAGATTACATTTTCGTCCTATGAAGAAAAAAAAACGCGTGTTTTTACAAGTCCTCAAAACGCCCAGTTGATAAAATATATATCCTAAAAAGTCCGAACGAGTCATAAAATTAATTTTTGCTCAAAACAATTAGAGATTTTCGCAAATCATGATGTTTATTTAAAGAAAAAAAAAAAAAATTACTAAAATTTAAAACACGAAGTTGCTTTTAGCTTTTTAACGAGACCTTTATGTGTTCAATGACACGAGAATCTGAACTTTTATGTAAACGTAGATTACATTTCCGTCCTATGAAAAAAAAAACGCGAGTTTTTACAAGTCCTCAAAACGCCCAGTTGATAATTATATATTGCGCTGCGAGCAACCTTCACCTCGTGCCGCTACCTGAAAATTTCTCTCTCAACGTCAATGTGGCGCTTGCCTCCCATGTGTAACATCATATTTTGTTTCGCTAGTGGCATTCAATAGGTACTTTGAGAAACCAAGAAAACGAAAAAAAAAGAATTGTAATTGTTGTCATAAAATTTGTAGCCATCGTTTGAAAATTTTACGCAAAATGATGATTTTAATTTCTGGCGTCGATAAGGTAGAAAATTAAATTATTGGAATACTCAATAATAGACGCCTCGGCTTCAGGATCTCCAGTGGGCGAACTCATCACGAGGTGTCATTAAGGACGTAGGGTTGTATAGCTGCAGCTGCATCATTTTTAATGGTTTGAAACTTCCTGTACCAGAAACTTGAGTTCCAAAGATTGGGGGAGCAAAAATACGAAAATTTTACTTGGGTAGTAATTTTTACGAAGGATTTTTACTAGGGTCGGTGAAATAGAAAATTTTACATGAACTAAAATTACCAAATTTTTTTTTTTTTTTTCATACAAAGAAATCATATTATTTATTTAGATTATACAATGCTATAGCTGTGCTATTTTATTTCACGATGTGTTTTTAATAGTGCGCGTGGTATGATTTATTGCGCGCGCATAGCAAAACCTTACGAGATGCCCGTTGTGGAGACATGGTAGCCCGCTCTTAGTGGATGTCAAATCTCTACATTGACTCCCACGGGAGTCAAAATTACATTGACTCCCGCTACAGCAGGAGTCAAAATTACTTTGAATCCCCTTCGGAAGAGCGGGTATCTAAGTAACACTTTGCTCCCAGAGAGGGCGCATCGAAAAGTACCTATTGAATGCGGCAGTGAAACAAAATATATATCCTCAAAAGTCCGAGCGAGTCATAAAATTAATTTTTGTTCAAATTAATGTGTTCAATGACACGAGAATCTGAACTTTTATGTAAACGTAGATTACATTTTCGTCCTATGAAAAAAAAAAAACGCGAGTTTTTACAAGTTCTCAAAACGCCCAGTTGATAAAATATATATCCTCAAAAGTCCGAACGAGTCATAAAATTAATTTTTGTTCAAAACAATTCTAGATTTTCGCAAAACATGATTTTTTCAGAACATGATGTTTTTTTGAAGAAAAAACTTTTTTACCATAATTTAAAACACGAGGTAGTTTTTGGCTTGTTATCAAGGGCTTAATGTGTGCAATGACACGAGAGTCTGAACCTTTATGGTAAAGTAGATTACATTTTCGTCCTATGAAGAAAAAAAAACGCGTGTTTTTACAAGTCCTCAAAACGCCCAGTTGATAAAATATATATCCTCAAAAGTCCGAACGAGTTATAAAAATAATTTTTATTCAAAACAATTTGAGATTTTCGCAAATCATGATGTTTATTTTGAGAAAAAAAAAAAATACTAAAATTCAAAACACGAGGTTGCTTTTAGCTTTTGAACGAGACCTTAATATGTTCAATGACACGAGAATCTGATCTTTTATGTAAACGTAGATTACATTTTCGTCCTATGAAAAAAAAAAAACGCGTGTTTTTACAAGTCCTCAAAACGCCAAGTTGATAAAATATATATCCTCAAAAGTCCGAACGAGTCATAATAATAATTTCTATTCAAAACAATTCGAGATTTTCTCAAATCATGATTTTTATTAAAAGGAAAAAAAAAGTTTACTAAAATTTCTAACACGAGGTAGTTTTTGGCTTGTTATCGAGGCCTTAATGTTTTCAATGACACGAGAAGCTGAAATTTTATGTTAAAGTTGTTGAATTTACCGTGCTGTGATCGAAAAAAACGCCAGTTTTAAAAGTCTTCAAAACGCCAAGTTGATCAAATATATATCCTCAAAAGGCCGAGCGAGTCAAAAAATTAATTTTTGTCTAAAACAATTCGAGATTTCGCAAAACATGTTTTTTTTAAGAAAAAATAGTATATTATTCTCAGAGGGACTAAAGTTAGCAGTGGAGGTCCGCTGTTATTGCAGCCCGAGACGAAGTCGAGGGCTGCAAATACGTGGGCCTCCTCAGCAAACTTTAGTCTTGAGAGATATATGCACTTTTTTAAAGTCCGTTGATCACAAAAAATAACTTGATTTCCTCCGATTAAAGCCAAAAGAACGAAATGTACTCCCGAAGCGCCAGCGGCCGACACGTAGCCGGCCGCCATGTTGCGGCCCGAGCGCTAGCGAGGGCATGCAGTAGGCCGGGTGCGCGTTGGTCGATGGCGCAGGGAGTACATTTCGTTCTTTTGGCTTGCGTCGGAGGGACACAAGTTATTACTTGTGATCAAAGAGGTTAAAAAATTTTTTACCAAAACTTAAAACACGAGGTAGTTTTTGGCTTGTTATCAAGGGCTTAATGTGTGCAATGACACGAGAATCTGAACATTTATGGTAAAGTAGATTACATTTTCGTCCTATGAAGAAAAAAAAACGCGTGTTTTTACAAGTCCACAAAACGCCCAGTTGATAAAATATATATCCTCAAGAGTCCGAACGAGTCATAAAAATAATTTTTATTCAAAACAATTTGAGATTTTCGCAAATCATGATGTTTATTTAGAGAAAAAAAAAAAATACTAAAACTTAAAACACGAGGTTGCTTTTAGCTTTTTAACGAGACCTTAATGTGTTCAATGACACGAGAATCTGATCTTTTATGTAAACGTAGATTACATTTCCGTCCTATGAAAAAAAAAACCGCGAGTTTTTACAAGTCCTCTAAACGCCCAGTTGATAAAATATATATCCTCAAAAGTCCGAGCGAGTCATAAAATTTATTTTTGTTCAAAACAATTCGATATTTTCGCAAAACATGATTTTTTCAGAACATGATGTTTTTTTGAAGAAAAAACGTTTTACCATAATTTAAAACACGAGGTTGTTTTTGGCTTGTTATCAAGGGCTTAATGTGTTCAATGACACGAGAATCTGAACATTGATGGTAAAGTAGATTACATTTTCGTCCTATGAAGAAAAAAAACGCGTGTTTTTACAAGTCCTCAAAACGCCCAGTTGATAAAATATATATCCTCAAAAGTCCGAACAAGTCATAATAAGAATTTCTATTCAAAACAATTCGAGATTTTCGCAAATCATGATTTTTATTAAAAGGAAAAAAAAAGTTTACTAAAATTTCTAACACGAGGTAGTTTTTGGCTTATTATCGAGGCCTTAATGTTTTCAATGACACGAGAATCTGAAATTTTATGTTAAAGTTGTTGAATTTACCGTGCTGTGATCGAAAAAAAACGCCAGTTTTAAAAGTCCTCAAAACGGCCAGTTGATAAAATATATATCCTCAAAAGTCCGAACGAGTCATAAAAATAATTTTCATTCAAAACAATTTGAGATTTTCGCAAATCATTTATGTTAAAGTAGATTACATTTTCGTCCTAAGAAGAAAACAAAACGCGTGTTTTTAGAAGTTCTCAAAACGCCCAGTTGATAAAATATATATCCTCAAAAGTCCGAGCGAGTCATAAAATTAATTTTTGTTCAAAACAATTTGAGATTTTCGCAAATCATTAATGTGAAAGTAGATTACATTTCCGTCCTATGAAGAAAAAAAACGCGTGTTTTTACAAGTCCTCAAAACGCCCAGTTGATAAAATATATATCCTCAAAAGTCCGAACAAGTCATAATAAGAATTTCTATTCAAAACAATTCGAGATTTTCGCAAATCATGATTTTTATTAAAAGGAAAAAAAAAGTTTACTAAAATTTCTAACACGAGGTAGTTTTTGGCTTATTATCGAGGCCTTAATGTTTTCAATGACACGAGAATCTGAAATTTTATGTTAAAGTTGTTGAATTTACCGTGCTGTGATCGAAAAAAAACGCCAGTTTTAAAAGTCCTCAAAACGGCCAGTTGATAAAATATATATCCTCAAAAGTCCGAACGAGTCATAAAAATAATTTTCATTCAAAACAATTTGAGATTTTCGCAAATCATTTATGTTAAAGTAGATTACATTTTCGTCCTAAGAAGAAAACAAAACGCGTGTTTTTAGAAGTTCTCAAAACGCCCAGTTGATAAAATATATATCCTCAAAAGTCCGAGCGAGTCATAAAATTAATTTTTGTTCAAAACAATTTGAGATTTTCGCAAATCATTAATGTGAAAGTAGATTACATTTTCGTCCTATAAAGAAAAAAAAACGCGAGTTTTTACAAGTTCTCAAAACGCCCAGTTGATATAATATATATCCTCAAAAGTCCGAGCGAGTTATAAAATTGATATTTGTTCAAAATAATTCGAGATTTTCGCATAACATGATTTTTTAAAACATGATTTTTTCAGAACATGATGTTTTTTTGAAGAAAAAACTTTTTTACCAAAATTTAAAACACAAGGTAGTTTTTGGCTTGTTGTCAAGGGATTAATGTCTTCAATGACACGAGAATCTGAACATTTATGGTAAAGTAGATTACATTTTCGTCCTATGAAGAAAAAAAAACGCGTGTTTTTACAAGTTCTCAAAACGCCCAGTTGATAAAATATATATCCTCAAAAGTCCGAGCGAGTCATAAAATTAATTTTTGTTCAAAACAATTCGAGATTTTCGCAAAACATGATTTTTTAAGAACATGATGTTTTTTTGAAGAAAAAACTTTTTTACCATAATTTAAAACACGAGGTAGTTTTTGGCTTGTTATCAAAGGCTTAATGTGTGCAATGACACGAGAGTCTGAACATTCATGGTAAAGTAGATTACATTTTCGTCCTATGAAGAAAAAAAAACGCGTGTTTTTACAAGTCCTCAAAACGCCCAGTTGATAAAATATATATCCTTAAAAGTCCGAACGAGTCATAAAAATAATTTTTAGTCAAAACAATTTGAGATTTTCGCAAATCATGATGTTTATTTAGAGAAAAAAAAAAATACTAAAATTTCAAACACGAGGTTGCTTTTAGCTTTTGAACGAGACCTTAATATGTTCAATGACACGAGAATCTGATCTTTTATGTAAACGTAGATTACATTTTCGTCCTATGAAAGAAAAAAAATGCGAGTTTTCACAAGTCCACAAAACGCCCAGTTGATAAAATATATATCCTCAAAAGTCCGTAGATGTTCGTACATACATCCTCAAAAGTCGGTACATGTAAAATTCTTGGATTTATTTCATGTATTTGTAGTCATAGATTCTGTCTGCTTTCATAAATTTCTTAGATTTAATTGTCAAACCATTTTATTTTGATTTAAACGAACATGACAAAGACTATTGGAGAGTGATATTTTAATCAGATCCAATTCAACTCCTCAAATGTCCGCAACTGTTACTATATATATCCTTAAAAGTTCGTGACGGTGCAGGAATGAACAAGAGAGATTAATAAAATTTTTTCAGCGCCTCAAAAGTCCGTAGATGTTCGTACAAACATCCTTAAAAGTTTGTCTGTGTAAAACTCCTGTGTACATGAAAACGACGATTGGAGAGTGATATTACAATGACATCCAATTCAGCTCCTCAAATGTCCGCAACTGTTACTATATATATCCTTAAAAGTTCGTCATAGTGCAGAAATGAACAAGAAGGATTAATAAAAATTTTTCGGCGCCTCAAAAGTCCGTAGAAGTTCGTACATACATCCTTAAAAGTTTGTCTGTGTAAAACTCCTGTGTACATGAAAACGACGATTGGAGAGTGATATTACAATGACATCCAATTCAGCTCCTCAAATGTCCGCAATCGTCACTATATATATCCTTAAAAGTTCGTCATTGTGCAAAAATGAACAAGAGAGATGAATAAAATTTTTTCAACGCTTCAAAAGTCCGTAGAAGTTCGTACATACATCCTCAAAAGTCGGTATATGTAAAACTCTTGGATTTATTTCATGTATTTGTAGTCATAGATTCTGTCTGCTTTCATAAATTTCTGAGATTTAATTGTCAAACCATTTTATTTTGATTTAAACGTACATGACAAAGACTATTGGAGAGTGATATTTTAATCAGATCCAATTCAACTCCTCAAATATCCGCAACTGTTACTATATATATCCTTAAAAGTTCGTGATGGTGCAGGAATGAACAAGAGAGATTAATAAAATTTTTTCAGCGCCTCAAAAGTCCGTAGATGTTCGTACATACATCCTTAAAAGTTTGTCTGTGTAAAACTCCTGTGTACATGAAAACGACGATTGGAGAGTGATATTACTATGACATCCAATTCAGCTCCTCAAATGTCCGCAACTGTTACTATATATATCCTTAAAAGTTCGTCATAGTGCAGAAATGAACAAGAAGGATTAATAAAAATTTTTCAGCGCCTCAAAAGTCCGTAGAAGTTCGTACATACATCCTTAAAAGTTTGTCTGTGTAAAACTACTGTGTACATGAAAACGACGAATGGAGAGTGATATTACAATGACATCCAATTCAGCTCCTCAAATGTCCGCAATCGTCACTATATATATCCTTAAAAGTTCGTCATAGTGCAAAAATGAACAAGAGAGATGAATAAAATTTTTTCAGCGCTTCAAAAGTCCGTAGGAGTTCGCACATACATCCTCAAAAGTCGGTACATGTAAAATTCTTGGATTTATTTCATGTATTTGTAGTCATAGATTCTGTCTGCTTTCATAAATTTCTTAGATTTAATTGTCAAACCATTTTATTTTGATTTAAACGTACATGACAAAGACTATTGGAGAGTGATATTTTAATCAGATCCAATTCAACTCCTCAAATATCCGCAATTGTTACTTTATATATCCTTAAAAGTTCGTCATAGTGCAAAAATGAACAAGAGAGATTAATAAAAATTTTTCAGCGCCTCAAAAGTCCGTAGAAGTTCGTACATACATCCTTAAAAGTTTGTCTGTGTAAAACTCCTGTGTACATGAAAACGACGATTGGAGAGTGATATTACAATGACATCCAATTCAGCTCCTCAAATGTCCGCAACTGTTACTATATATATCCTTAAAAGTTCGTCATAGTGCAGAAATGAACAAGAAGGATTAATAAAAATTTTTCGGCGCCTCAAAAGTCCGTAGAAGTTCGTACATACATCCTCAAAAGTCGGTACATGTAAAATTCTTGGATTTATTTCATGTATTTGTAGTCATAGATTCTGTCTGCTTTCATAAATTTCTGAGATTTAATTGTCAAACCATTTTATTTTGATTTAAACGTACATGACAAAGACTATTGGAGAGTGATATTTTAATCAGATCCAATTCAACTCCTCAAATGTCCGCAACTGTTACTATATATATCCTTAAAAGTTCGTGACGGTGCAGGAATGAACAAGAGAGATTAATAAAATTTTTTCAGCTTCTCAAAAGTCCGTAGATGTTCGTACAAACATCCTTAAAAGTTTGTCTGTGTAAAACTCCTGTGTACATGAAAACGACGATTGGAGAGTGATATTACAATGACATCCAATTCAGCTCCTCAAATGTCCGCAACTGTTACTATATATATCCTTAAAAGTTCGTCATAGTGCAGAAATGAACAAGAAGGATTAATAAAAATTTTTCGGCGCCTCAAAAGTCCGTAGAAGTTCGTACATACATCCTTAAAAGTTTGTCTGTGTAAAACTCCTGTGTACATGAAAACGACGATTGGAGAGTGATATTACAATGACATCCAATTCAGCTCCTCAAATGTCCGCAATCGTCACTATATATATCCTTAAAAGTTCGTCATAGTGCAAAAATGAACAAGAGAGATGAATAAAAATTTTTCAGCGCCTCAAAAGTCCGTAGAAGTTCAAACATACATCCTTAAAAGTTTGTCTTTGTAAAACTCCTGTGTACATGAAAACGACGATTGGAGAGTGATATTACAATGACATCCAATTCAGCTCCTCAAATGTCCGCAATCGTCACTATATATATCCTTAAAAGTTCGTCATAGTGCAAAAATGAACAAGAGAGATGAATAAAATTTTTTCAGCGCTTCAAAAGTCCGTAGGAGTTCGCACATACATCCTCAAAAGTCGGTACATGTAAAATTCTTGGATTTATTTCATGTATTTGTAGTCATAGATTCTGTCTGCTTTCATAAATTTCTTAGATTTAATTGTCAAACCATTTTATTTTGATTTAAACGTACATGACAAAGACTATTGGAGAGTGATATTTTAATCAGATCCAATTCAACTCCTCAAATATCCGCAATTGTTACTTTATATATCCTTAAAAGTTCGTCATAGTGCAAAAATGAACAAGAGAGATTAATAAAATTTTTTCAGCGCCTCAAAAGTCCGTAGAAGTTCGTACATACATCCTTAAAAGTTTGTCTGTGTAAAACTCCTGTGTACATGAAAACGACGATTGGAGAGTGATATTACAATGACATCCAATTCAGCTCCTCAAATGTCCGCAATCGTCACTATATATATCCTTAAAAGTTCGTCATAGTGCAAAAATGAACAAGAGAGATGAATAAAAATTTTTCGGCGCCTCAAAAGTCCGTAGAAGTTCGTACATACATCCTTAAAAGTTTGTCTGTGTAAAACTCCTGTGTACATGAAAACGACGATTGGAGAGTGATATTACAATGACATCCAATTCAGCTCCTCAAATGTCCGCAATCGTCACTATATATATCCTTAAAAGTTCGTCATAGTGCAAAAATGAACAAGAGAGATGAATAAAATTTTTTCAGCGCTTCAAAAGTCCGTAGGAGTTCGCACATACATCCTCAAAAGTCGGTACATGTAAAATTCTTGGATTTATTTCATGTATTTGTAGTCATAGATTCTGTCTGCTTTCATAAATTTCTTAGATTTAATTGTCAAACCATTTTATTTTGATTTAAACGTACATGACAAAGACTATTGGAGAGTGATATTTTAATCAGATCCAATTCAACTCCTCAAATATCCGCAATTGTTACTTTATATATCCTTAAAAGTTCGTCATAGTGCAAAAATGAACAAGAGAGATTAATAAAAATTTTTCAGCGCCTCAAAAGTCCGTAGAAGTTCGTACATACATCCTTAAAAGTTTGTCTGTGTAAAACTCCTGTGTACATGAAAACGACGATTGGAGAGTGATATTACAATGACATCCAATTCAGCTCCTCAAATGTCCGCAATCGTCACTATATATATCCTTAAAAGTTCGTCATAGTGCAAAAATGAACAAGAGAGATGAATAAAATTTTTTCAGCGCTTCAAAAGTCCGTAGGAGTTCGCACATACATCCTCAAAAGTCGGTACATGTAAAATTCTTGGATTTATTTCATGTATTTGTAGTCATAGATTCTGTCTGCTTTCATAAATTTCTTAGATTTAATTGTCAAACCATTTTATTTTGATTTAAACGTACATGACAAAGACTATTGGAGAGTGATATTTTAATCAGATCCAATTCAACTCCTCAAATGTCCGCAACTGTTACTATATATATCCTTAAAAGTTCAAGACGGTGCAGCAATGAACAAGAGAGATTAATAAAATTTTTTCAGCGCCTCAAAAGTCCGTAGATGTTCGTACAAACATCCTTAAAAGTTTGTCTGTGTAAAACTCCTGTGTACATGAAAACGACGATTGGAGAGTGATATTACAATGACATCCAATTCAGCTCCTCAAATGTCCGCAACTGTTACTATATATATCCTTAAAAGTTCGTCATAGTGCAGAAATGAACAAGAAGGATTAATAAAAATTTTTCGGCGCCTCAAAAGTCCGTAGAAGTTCGTACATACATCCTTAAAAGTTTGTCTGTGTAAAACTCCTGTGTACATGAAAACGACGATTGGAGAGTGATATTACAATGACATCCAATTCAGCTCCTCAAATGTCCGCAATCGTCACTATATATATCCTTAAAAGTTCGTCATAGTGCAAAAATGAACAAGAAAGATGAATAAAATTTTTTCAGCGCCTCAAAAGTCCGTAGATGTTCGTACATACATCCTTAAAAGTTTGTCTGTGTAAAACTCCTGTGTACATGAAAACGACGATTGGAGAGTGATATTACAATGACATCCAATTCAGCTCCTCAAATGTCCGCAATCGTCACTATATATATCCTTAAAAGTTCGTCATAGTGCAAAAATGAACAAGAGAGATGAATAAAATTTTTTCAGCGCCTCAAAAGTCCGTAGATGTTCGTACATACATCCTCAAAAGTTTGTCTGTGTAAAACTCCTGTGTACATGAAAACGACGATTGGCGAGTGATATTACAATGACATCCAATTCAGCTCCTCAAATGTCCGCAATTGTCACTTTATATATCATTAAAAGTTCGTGATGGTGCAGGAATGAACAAGAGAGATGAATAAAATTTTTTCAGCGCTTCAAAAGTCCGTAGGAGTTCGTACATACATCCTCAAAAGTCGGTATATGTAAAACTCTTGGATTTATTTCATGTATTTGTAGTCATAGATTCTGTCTGCTTTCATAAATTTCTTAGATTTAATTGTCAAACCATTTTATTTTGATTTAAACGTACCTGACAAAGACTATTGGAGAGTGATATTTTAATCAGATCCAATTCAACTCCTCAAATATCCGCAATTGTTACTTTATATATCCTTAAAAGTTCGTCATAGTGCAAAAATGAACAAGAGAGATTAATAAAAATTTTTCAGCGCCTCAAAAGTCCGTAGAAGTTCGTACATACATCCTTAAAAGTTTGTCTGTGTAAAACTCCTGTGTACATGAAAACGACGATTGGAGAGTGATATTACAATGACATCCAATTCAGCTCCTCAAATGTCCGCAATCGTCACTATATATATCCTTAAAAGTTCGTCATAGTGCAAAAATGAACAAGAGAGATGAATAAAATTTTTTCAGCGCTTCAAAAGTCCGTAGGAGTTCGCACATACATCCTCAAAAGTCGGTACATGTAAAATTCTTGGATTTATTTCATGTATTTGTAGTCATAGATTCTGTCTGCTTTCATAAATTTCTGAGATTTAATTGTCAAACCATTTTATTTTGATTTAAACGTACATGACAAAGACTATTGGAGAGTGATATTTTAATCAGATTCAATTCAACTCCTCAAATGTCCGCAACTGTTACTATATATATCCTTAAAAGTTCGTGACGGTGCAGGAATGAACAAGAGAGATTAATAAAATTTTTTCAGCTTCTCAAAAGTCCGTAGATGTTCGTACAAACATCCTTAAAAGTTTGTCTGTGTAAAACTCCTGTGTACATGAAAACGACGATTGGAGAGTGATATTACAATGACATCCAATTCAGCTCCTCAAATGTCCGCAACTGTTACTATATATATCCTTAAAAGTTCGTCATAGTGCAGAAATGAACAAGAAGGATTAATAAAAATTTTTCGGCGCCTCAAAAGTCCGTAGAAGTTCGTACATACATCCTTAAAAGTTTGTCTGTGTAAAACTCCTGTGTACATGAAAACGACGATTGGAGAGTGATATTACAATGACATCCAATTCAGCTCCTCAAATGTCCGCAATCGTCACTATATATATCCTTAAAAGTTCGTCATAGTGCAAAAATGAACAAGAGAGATGAATAAAAATTTTTCAGCGCCTCAAAAGTCCGTAGAAGTTCAAACATACATCCTTAAAAGTTTGTCTTTGTAAAACTCCTGTGTACATGAAAACGACGATTGGAGAGTGATATTACAATGACATCCAATTCAGCTCCTCAAATGTCCGCAATCGTCACTATATATATCCTTAAAAGTTCGTCATAGTGCAAAAATGAACAAGAGAGATGAATAAAATTTTTTCAGCGCTTCAAAAGTCCGTAGGAGTTCGCACATACATCCTCAAAAGTCGGTACATGTAAAATTCTTGGATTTATTTCATGTATTTGTAGTCATAGATTCTGTCTGCTTTCATAAATTTCTTAGATTTAATTGTCAAACCATTTTATTTTGATTTAAACGTACATGACAAAGACTATTGGAGAGTGATATTTTAATCAGATCCAATTCAACTCCTCAAATATCCGCAATTGTTACTTTATATATCCTTAAAAGTTCGTCATAGTGCAAAAATGAACAAGAGAGATTAATAAAAATTTTTCAGCGCCTCAAAAGTCCGTAGAAGTTCGTACATACATCCTTAAAAGTTTGTCTGTGTAAAACTCCTGTGTACATGAAAACGACGATTGGAGAGTGATATTACAATGACATCCAATTCAGCTCCTCAAATGTCCGCAATCGTCACTATATATATCCTTAAAAGTTCGTCATAGTGCAAAAATGAACAAGAGAGATGAATAAAATTTTTTCAGCGCTTCAAAAGTCCGTAGGAGTTCGCACATACATCCTCAAAAGTCGGTACATGTAAAATTCTTGGATTTATTTCATGTATTTGTAGTCATAGATTCTGTCTGCTTTCATAAATTTCTTAGATTTAATTGTCAAACCATTTTATTTTGATTTAAACGTACATGACAAAGACTATTGGAGAGTGATATTTTAATCAGATCCAATTCAACTCCTCAAATGTCCGCAACTGTTACTATATATATCCTTAAAAGTTCAAGACGGTGCAGCAATGAACAAGAGAGATTAATAAAATTTTTTCAGCGCCTCAAAAGTCCGTAGATGTTCGTACAAACATCCTTAAAAGTTTGTCTGTGTAAAACTCCTGTGTACATGAAAACGACGATTGGAGAGTGATATTACAATGACATCCAATTCAGCTCCTCAAATGTCCGCAACTGTTACTATATATATCCTTAAAAGTTCGTCATAGTGCAGAAATGAACAAGAAGGATTAATAAAAATTTTTCGGCGCCTCAAAAGTCCGTAGAAGTTCGTACATACATCCTTAAAAGTTTGTCTGTGTAAAACTCCTGTGTACATGAAAACGACGATTGGAGAGTGATATTACAATGACATCCAATTCAGCTCCTCAAATGTCCGCAATCGTCACTATATATATCCTTAAAAGTTCGTCATAGTGCAAAAATGAACAAGAAAGATGAATAAAATTTTTTCAGCGCCTCAAAAGTCCGTAGATGTTCGTACATACATCCTTAAAAGTTTGTCTGTGTAAAACTCCTGTGTACATGAAAACGACGATTGGAGAGTGATATTACAATGACATCCAATTCAGCTCCTCAAATGTCCGCAATCGTCACTATATATATCCTTAAAAGTTCGTCATAGTGCAAAAATGAACAAGAGAGATGAATAAAATTTTTTCAGCGCCTCAAAAGTCCGTAGATGTTCGTACATACATCCTCAAAAGTTTGTCTGTGTAAAACTCCTGTGTACATGAAAACGACGATTGGCGAGTGATATTACAATGACATCCAATTCAGCTCCTCAAATGTCCGCAATTGTCACTTTATATATCATTAAAAGTTCGTGATGGTGCAGGAATGAACAAGAGAGATGAATAAAATTTTTTCAGCGCTTCAAAAGTCCGTAGGAGTTCGTACATACATCCTCAAAAGTCGGTATATGTAAAACTCTTGGATTTATTTCATGTATTTGTAGTCATAGATTCTGTCTGCTTTCATAAATTTCTTAGATTTAATTGTCAAACCATTTTATTTTGATTTAAACGTACCTGACAAAGACTATTGGAGAGTGATATTTTAATCAGATCCAATTCAACTCCTCAAATATCCGCAATTGTTACTTTATATATCCTTAAAAGTTCGTCATAGTGCAAAAATGAACAAGAGAGATTAATAAAAAATTTTCAGCGCCTCAAAAGTCCGTAGAAGTTCGTACATACATCCTTAAAAGTTTGTCTGTGTAAAACTCCTGTGTACATGAAAACGACGATTGGAGAGTGATATTACAATGACATCCAATTCAGCTCCTCAAATGTCCGCAATCGTCACTATATATATCCTTAAAAGTTCGTCATAGTGCAAAAATGAACAAGAGAGATGAATAAAATTTTTTCAGCGCTTCAAAAGTCCGTAGGAGTTCGCACATACATCCTCAAAAGTCGGTACATGTAAAATTCTTGGATTTATTTCATGTATTTGTAGTCATAGATTCTGTCTGCTTTCATAAATTTCTGAGATTTAATTGTCAAACCATTTTATTTTGATTTAAACGTACATGACAAAGACTATTGGAGAGTGATATTTTAATCAGATTCAATTCAACTCCTCAAATGTCCGCAACTGTTACTATATATATCCTTAAAAGTTCGTGACGGTGCAGGAATGAACAAGAGAGATTAATAAAATTTTTTCAGCTTCTCAAAAGTCCGTAGATGTTCGTACAAACATCCTTAAAAGTTTGTCTGTGTAAAACTCCTGTGTACATGAAAACGACGATTGGAGAGTGATATTACAATGACATCCAATTCAGCTCCTCAAATGTCCGCAACTGTTACTATATATATCCTTAAAAGTTCGTCATAGTGCAGAAATGAACAAGAAGGATTAATAAAAATTTTTCGGCGCCTCAAAAGTCCGTAGAAGTTCGTACATACATCCTTAAAAGTTTGTCTGTGTAAAACTCCTGTGTACATAAAAACGACGATTGGAGAGTGATATTACAATGACATCCAATTCAGCTCCTCAAATGTCCGCAATCGTCACTATATATATCCTTAAAAGTTCGTCATAGTGCAAAAATGAACAAGAGAGATGAATAAAAATTTTTCGGCGCCTCAAAAGTCCGTAGAAGTTCGTACATACATCCTTAAAAGTTTGTCTGTGTAAAACTCCTGTGTACATGAAAACGACGATTGGAGAGTGATATTACAATGACATCCAATTCAGCTCCTCAAATGTCCGCAATCGTCACTATATATATCCTTAAAAGTTCGTCATAGTGCAAAAATGAACAAGAGAGATGAATAAAATTTTTTCAGCGCTTCAAAAGTCCGTAGGAGTTCGCACATACATCCTCAAAAGTCGGTACATGTAAAATTCTTGGATTTATTTCATGTATTTGTAGTCATAGATTCTGTCTGCTTTCATAAATTTCTTAGATTTAATTGTCAAACCATTTTATTTTGATTTAAACGTACATGACAAAGACTATTGGAGAGTGATATTTTAATCAGATCCAATTCAACTCCTCAAATATCCGCAATTGTTACTTTATATATCCTTAAAAGTTCGTCATAGTGCAAAAATGAACAAGAGAGATTAATAAAAATTTTTCAGCGCCTCAAAAGTCCGTAGAAGTTCGTACATACATCCTTAAAAGTTTGTCTGTGTAAAACTCCTGTGTACATGAAAACGACGATTGGAGAGTGATATTACAATGACATCCAATTCAGCTCCTCAAATGTCCGCAATCGTCACTATATATATCCTTAAAAGTTCGTCATAGTGCAAAAATGAACAAGAGAGATGAATAAAATTTTTTCAGCGCTTCAAAAGTCCGTAGGAGTTCGCACATACATCCTCAAAAGTCGGTACATGTAAAATTCTTGGATTTATTTCATGTATTTGTAGTCATAGATTCTGTCTGCTTTCATAAATTTCTTAGATTTAATTGTCAAACCATTTTATTTTGATTTAAACGTACATGACAAAGACTATTGGAGAGTGATATTTTAATCAGATCCAATTCAACTCCTCAAATGTCCGCAACTGTTACTATATATATCCTTAAAAGTTCAAGACGGTGCAGCAATGAACAAGAGAGATTAATAAAATTTTTTCAGCGCCTCAAAAGTCCGTAGATGTTCGTACAAACATCCTTAAAAGTTTGTCTGTGTAAAACTCCTGTGTACATGAAAACGACGATTGGAGAGTGATATTACAATGACATCCAATTCAGCTCCTCAAATGTCCGCAACTGTTACTATATATATCCTTAAAAGTTCGTCATAGTGCAGAAATGAACAAGAAGGATTAATAAAAATTTTTCGGCGCCTCAAAAGTCCGTAGAAGTTCGTACATACATCCTTAAAAGTTTGTCTGTGTAAAACTCCTGTGTACATGAAAACGACGATTGGAGAGTGATATTACAATGACATCCAATTCAGCTCCTCAAATGTCCGCAATCGTCACTATATATATCCTTAAAAGTTCGTCATAGTGCAAAAATGAACAAGAAAGATGAATAAAATTTTTTCAGCGCCTCAAAAGTCCGTAGATGTTCGTACATACATCCTTAAAAGTTTGTCTGTGTAAAACTCCTGTGTACATGAAAACGACGATTGGAGAGTGATATTACAATGACATCCAATTCAGCTCCTCAAATGTCCGCAATCGTCACTATATATATCCTTAAAAGTTCGTCATAGTGCAAAAATGAACAAGAGAGATGAATAAAATTTTTTCAGCGCCTCAAAAGTCCGTAGATGTTCGTACATACATCCTCAAAAGTTTGTCTGTGTAAAACTCCTGTGTACATGAAAACGACGATTGGCGAGTGATATTACAATGACATCCAATTCAGCTCCTCAAATGTCCGCAATTGTCACTTTATATATCATTAAAAGTTCGTGATGGTGCAGGAATGAACAAGAGAGATGAATAAAATTTTTTCAGCGCTTCAAAAGTCCGTAGGAGTTCGTACATACATCCTCAAAAGTCGGTATATGTAAAACTCTTGGATTTATTTCATGTATTTGTAGTCATAGATTCTGTCTGCTTTCATAAATTTCTTAGATTTAATTGTCAAACCATTTTATTTTGATTTAAACGTACCTGACAAAGACTATTGGAGAGTGATATTTTAATCAGATCCAATTCAACTCCTCAAATATCCGCAATTGTTACTTTATATATCCTTAAAAGTTCGTCATAGTGCAAAAATGAACAAGAGAGATTAATAAAAATTTTTCAGCGCCTCAAAAGTCCGTAGAAGTTCGTACATACATCCTTAAAAGTTTGTCTGTGTAAAACTCCTGTGTACATGAAAACGACGATTGGAGAGTGATATTACAATGACATCCAATTCAGCTCCTCAAATGTCCGCAATCGTCACTATATATATCCTTAAAAGTTCGTCATAGTGCAAAAATGAACAAGAGAGATGAATAAAATTTTTTCAGCGCTTCAAAAGTCCGTAGGAGTTCGCACATACATCCTCAAAAGTCGGTACATGTAAAATTCTTGGATTTATTTCATGTATTTGTAGTCATAGATTCTGTCTGCTTTCATAAATTTCTGAGATTTAATTGTCAAACCATTTTATTTTGATTTAAACGTACATGACAAAGACTATTGGAGAGTGATATTTTAATCAGATCCAATTCAACTCCTCAAATGTCCGCAACTGTTACTATATATATCCTTAAAAGTTCGTGACGGTGCAGGAATGAACAAGAGAGATTAATAAAATTTTTTCAGCTTCTCAAAAGTCCGTAGATGTTCATACAAACATCCTTAAAAGTTTGTCTGTGTAAAACTCCTGTGTACATGAAAACGACGATTGGAGAGTGATATTACAATGACATCCAATTCAGCTCCTCAAATGTCCGCAACTGTTACTATATATATCCTTAAAAGTTCGTCATAGTGCAGAAATGAACAAGAAGGATTAATAAAAATTTTTCGGCGCCTCAAAAGTCCGTAGAAGTTCGTACATACATCCTTAAAAGTTTGTCTGTGTAAAACTCCTGTGTACATGAAAACGACGATTGGAGAGTGATATTACAATGACATCCAATTCAGCTCCTCAAATGTCCGCAATCGTCACTATATATATCCTTAAAAGTTCGTCATAGTGCAAAAATGAACAAGAGAGATGAATAAAAATTTTTCAGCGCCTCAAAAGTCCGTAGAAGTTCAAACATACATCCTTAAAAGTTTGTCTTTGTAAAACTCCTGTGTACATGAAAACGACGATTGGAGAGTGATATTACAATGACATCCAATTCAGCTCCTCAAATGTCCGCAATCGTCACTATATATATCCTTAAAAGTTCGTCATAGTGCAAAAATGAACAAGAGAGATGAATAAAATTTTTTCAGCGCTTCAAAAGTCCGTAGGAGTTCGCACATACATCCTCAAAAGTCGGTACATGTAAAATTCTTGGATTTATTTCATGTATTTGTAGTCATAGATTCTGTCTGCTTTCATAAATTTCTTAGATTTAATTGTCAAACCATTTTATTTTGATTTAAACGTACATGACAAAGACTATTGGAGAGTGATATTTTAATCAGATCCAATTCAACTCCTCAAATATCCGCAATTGTTACTTTATATATCCTTAAAAGTTCGTCATAGTGCAAAAATGAACAAGAGAGATTAATAAAAATTTTTCAGCGCCTCAAAAGTCCGTAGAAGTTCGTACATACATCCTTAAAAGTTTGTCTGTGTAAAACTCCTGTGTACATGAAAACGACGATTGGAGAGTGATATTACAATGACATCCAATTCAGCTCCTCAAATGTCCGCAATCGTCACTATATATATCCTTAAAAGTTCGTCATAGTGCAAAAATGAACAAGAGAGATGAATAAAATTTTTTCAGCGCTTCAAAAGTCCGTAGGAGTTCGCACATACATCCTCAAAAGTCGGTACATGTAAAATTCTTGGATTTATTTCATGTATTTGTAGTCATAGATTCTGTCTGCTTTCATAAATTTCTTAGATTTAATTGTCAAACCATTTTATTTTGATTTAAACGTACATGACAAAGACTATTGGAGAGTGATATTTTAATCAGATCCAATTCAACTCCTCAAATGTCCGCAACTGTTACTATATATATCCTTAAAAGTTCAAGACGGTGCAGGAATGAACAAGAAGGATTAATAAAAATTTTTCGGCGCCTCAAAAGTCCGTAGAAGTTCGTACATACATCCTTAAAAGTTTGTCTGTGTAAAACTCCTGTGTACATGAAAACGACGATTGGAGAGTGATATTACAATGACATCCAATTCAGCTCCTCAAATGTCCGCAATCGTCACTATATATATCCTTAAAAGTTCGTCATAGTGCAAAAATGAACAAGAAAGATGAATAAAATTTTTTCAGCGCCTCAAAAGTCCGTAGATGTTCGTACATACATCCTTAAAAGTTTGTCTGTGTAAAACTCCTGTGTACATGAAAACGACGATTGGAGAGTGATATTACAATGACATCCAATTCAGCTCCTCAAATGTCCGCAATCGTCACTATATATATCCTTAAAAGTTCGTCATAGTGCAAAAATGAACAAGAGAGATGAATAAAATTTTTTCAGCGCCTCAAAAGTCCGTAGATGTTCGTACATACATCCTCAAAAGTTTGTCTGTGTAAAACTCCTGTGTACATGAAAACGACGATTGGCGAGTGATATTACAATGACATCCAATTCAGCTCCTTAAATGTCCGCAATTGTCACTTTATATATCATTAAAAGTTCGTGATGGTGCAGGAATGAACAAGAGAGATTAATAAAATTTTTTCAGCGCCTCAAAAGTCCGTAGATGTTCGTACATACATCCTCAAAAGTCGGTACATGTAAAATTCTTGGATTTATTTCATGTATTTGTAGTCATAGATTCTGTCTGCTTTCATAAATTTCTTAGATTTAATTGTCAAACCATTTTATTTTGATTTAAACGTACATGACAAAGACTATTGGAGAGTGATATTTTAATCAGATCCAATTCAACTCCTCAAATATCCGCAACTGTTACTATATATATCCTTAAAAGTTCGTGATGGTGCAGGAATGAACAAGAGAGATTAATAAAATTTTTTCAGCGCCTCAAAAGTCCGTAGATGTTCGTACATACATCCTTAAAAGTTTGTCTGTGTAAAACTCCTGTGTACATGAAAACGACGATTGGAGTGTGATATTACAATGACATCCAATTCAGCTCCTCAAATGTCCGCAACTGTTACTATATATATCCTTAAAAGTTCGTCATAGTGCAGAAATGAACAAGAAGGATTAATAAAAATTTTTCAGCGCCTCAAAAGTCCGTAGAAGTTCGTACATACATCCTTAAAAGTTTGTCTGTGTAAAACTCCTGTGTACATGAAAACGACGATTGGAGAGTGATATTACAATGACATCCAATTCAGCTCCTCAAATGTCCGCAATCGTCACTATATATATCCTTAAAAGTTCGTCATAGTGCAAAAATGAACAAGAGAGATTAATAAAATTTTTTCAGCGCTTTAAAAGTCCGTAGGAGTTCGCACATACATCCTCAAAAGTCGGTACATGTAAAATTCTTGGATTTATTTCGTGTATTTGTAGTCATAAATTCTGTCTGCTTTCATAAATTTCTTAGATTTAATTGTCAAACCATTTTATTTTGATTTAAACGTACATGACAAAGACTATTGGAGAGTGATATTTTAATCAGATCCAATTCAACTCCTCAAATGTCCGCAACTGTTACTATATATATCCTTAAAAGTTCGTGACGGTGCAGGAATGAACAAGAGGGATTAATAAAATTTTTTCAGCGCCTCAAAAGTCCGTAGATGTTTGTACAAACATCCTTAAAAGTTTGTCTGTGTAAAACTCCTGTGTACATGAAAACGGCGATTGGAGAGTGATATTACAATGACATCCAATTCAGCTCTTCAAATGTCCGCAACTGTTACTATATATATCCTTAAAAGTTCGTCATAGTGCAGAAATGAACAAGAAGGATTAATAAAAATTTTTCGGCGCCTCAAAAGTCCGTAGAAGTTCGTACATACATCCTTAAAAGTTTGTCTGTGTAAAACTCCTGTGTACATGAAAACGACGATTGGAGAGTGATATTACAATGACATCCAATTCAGCTCCTCAAATGTCCGCAATCGTCACTATATATATCCTTAAAAGTTCGTCATAGTGCAAAAATGAACAAGAGAGATGAATAAAATTTTTTCAGCGCCTCAAAAGTCCGTAGATGTTCGTACATACATCCTTAAAAGTTTGTCTGTGTAAAACTCCTGTGTACATGAAAACGACGATTGGAGAGTGATATTACAATGACATCCAATTCAGCTCCTCAAATGTCCGCAATCGTCACTATATATATCCTTAAAAGTTCGTCATAGTGCAAAAATGAACAAGAGAGATGAATAAAATTTTTTCAGCGCCTCAAAAGTCCGTAGATGTTCGTACATACATCCTTTAAATGTTTGTCTGTGTAAAACTCCTGTGTACATGAAAACGACGATTGGAGAGTGATATTACAATGACATCCAATTCAGCTCCTCAAATGTCCGCAATCGTCACTATATATATCCTTAAAAGTTCGTCATAGTGCAAAAATGAACAAGAGAGATGAATAAAATTTTTTCAGCGCTTCAAAAGTCCGTAGGAGTTCGCACATACATCCTCAAAAGTCAGTACATGTAAAATTCTTGGATTTATTTCGTGTATTTGTAGTCATAAATTCTGTCTGCTTTCATAAATTTCTTAGATTTAATTGTCAAACCATTTTATTTTGATTTAAACGTACATGACAAAGACTATTGGAGAGTGATATTTTAATCAGATCCAATTCAACTCCTCAAATGTCCGCAACTGTTACTATATATATCCTTAAAAGTTCGTGACGGTGCAGGAATGAACAAGAGAGATTAATAAAATTTTTTCAGCGCCTCAAAAGTCCGTAGATGTTCGTACAAACATCCTTAAAAGTTTGTCTGTGTAAAACTCCTGTGTACATGAAAACGACGATTGGAGAGTGATATTACAATGACATCCAATTCAGCTCTTCAAATGTCCGCAACTGTTACTATATATATCCTTAAAAGTTCGTCATAGTGCAGAAATGAACAAGAAGGATTAATAAAAATTTTTCGGCGCCTCAAAAGTCCGTAGAAGTTCGTACATACATCCTTAAAAGTTTGTCTGTGTAAAACTCCTGTGTACATGAAAACGACGATTGGAGAGTGATATTACAATGACATCCAATTCAGCTCCTCAAATGTCCGCAATCGTCACTATATATATCCTTAAAAGTTCGTCATAGTGCAAAAATGAACAAGAGAGATGAATAAAATTTTTTCAGCGCCTCAAAAGTCCGTAGATGTTCGTACATACATCCTTAAAAGTTTGTCTGTGTAAAACTCCTGTGTACATGAAAACGACGATTGGAGAGTGATATTACAATGACATCCAATTCAGCTCCTCAAATGTCCGCAATCGTCACTATATATATCCTTAAAAGTTCGTCATAGTGCAAAAATGAACAAGAGAGATGAATAAAATTTTTTCAGCGCCTCAAAAGTCCGTAGATGTTCGTACATACATCCTCAAAAGTTTGTCTGTGTAAAACTCCTGTGTACATGAAAACGACGATTGGAGAGTGATATTACAATGACATCCAATTCAGCTCCTCAAATGTCCGCAATCGTCACTATATATATCCTTAAAAGTTCGTCATAGTGCAAAAATGAACAAGAGAGATGAATAAAATTTTTTCAGCGCCTCAAAAGTCCGTAGATGTTCGTACATACATCCTCAAAAGTTTGTCTGTGTAAAACTCCTGTGTACATGAAAACGACGATTGGAGAGTGATATTACAATGACATCCAATTCAGCTCCTCAAATGTCCGCAATCGTCACTATATATATCCTTAAAAAATCGTCATAGTGCAAAAATGAACAAGAGAGATGAATAAAATTTTTTCAGCGCTTCAAAAGTCCGTAGGAGTTCGTACATACATCCTCAAAAGTCGGTATATGTAAAACTCTTGGATTTATTTCATGTATTTGTAGTCATAGATTCTGTCTGCTTTCATAAATTTCTTAGATTTAATTGTCAAACCATTTTATTTTGATTTAAACGTACATGACAAAGACTATTGGAGAGTGATATTTAAATCAGATCCAATTCAACTCCTCAAATATCCGCAATTGTTACTTTATATATCCTTAAAAGTTCGTCATAGTGCAGAAATGAACAAGAAGGATTAATAAAAATTTTTCAGCGCCTCAAAAGTCCGTAGAAGTTCGTACATACATCCTTAAAAGTTTGTCTGTGTAAAACTCCTGTGTACATGAAAACGACGATTGGAGAGTGATATTACAATGACATCCAATTCAGCTCCTCAAATGTCCGCAATCGTCACTATATATATCCTTAAAAGTTCGTCATAGTGCAGAAATGAACAAGAAGGATTAATAAAAATTTTTCGGCGCCTCAAAAGTCCGTAGAAGTTCGTACATACATCCTTAAAAGTTTGTCTATGTAAAACTCCTGTGTACATGAAAACGACGATTGGAGAGTGATATTACAATGACATCCAATTTAGCTCCTCAAATGTCCGCAATTGTCACTATATATATCCTTAAAAGTTCGTGATGGTGCAGGAATGAACAAGAGAGATTAATAAAATTTTTTCAGCGCCTCAAAAGTCCGTAGATGTTCGTACATAAATCCTCAAAAGTCGGTACATGTAAAATTCTTGGATATATTTCATGTATTTGTAGTCATAGATTCTGTCTGCTTTCATAAATTTCTTAGATTTAATTGTCAAACCATTTTATTTTGATTTAAACGTACATGACAAAGACTATTGGAGAGTGATATTTTAATCAGATCCAATTTAACTCCTCAAATATCCGCAATTGTTACTTTATATATCCTTAAAAGTTCGTCATAGTGCAAAAATGAACAAGAGAGATTAATAAAATTTTTTCAGCGCCTCAAAAGTCCGTAGAAGTTCGTACATACATCCTTAAAAGTTTGTCTGTGTAAAACTCCTGTGTACATGAAAACGACGATTGGAGAGTGATATTACAATGACATCCAATTCAGCTCCTCAAATGTCCGCAACTGTTACTATATATATCCTTAAAAGTTCGTCATAGTGCAGAAATGAACAAGAAGGATTAATAAAAATTTTTCGGCGCCTCAAAAGTCCGTAGAAGTTCGTACATACATCCTTAAAAGTTTGTCTGTGTAAAACCCCTGTGTACATGAAAACGACGATTGGAGAGTGATATTACAATGACATCCAATTCAGCTCCTCAAATGTCCGCAATTGTCACTTTATATATCCTTAAAAGTTCGTGATGGTGCAGGAATGAACAAGAGAGATTAATAAAATTTTTTCAGCGCCTCAAAAGTCCGTAGATGTTCGTACATACATCCTCAAAAGTCGGTATATGTAAAACTCTTAGATTTATTTCATGTATTTGTAGTCATATATACTGTCTGCTTTCATAAATTTCTTAGATTTATTTGTCAAACCATTTTATTTCGATTGAAACGAACATGAAAAAGACTATTGGAGAGTGATATTATAATCAGATCCAATTCAACTCCTCAAATGTCCGCAACTGTTACTATATATATCCTTAAAAGTTCGTGATGGTGCAGAAATGGACAAGAGAGATTAATAAAATTTTTTCAGCGCCTCAAAAGTCCGTAGATGTTCGTACATACATCCTCAAAAGTCGGTATATGTAAAACTCTTAGATTTATTTCATGTATTTGTAGTCATATATACTGTCTGCTTTCATAAATTTCTTAGATTTATTTGTCAAACCATTTTATTTCGATTGAAACGAACATGAAAAAGACTATTGGAGAGTGATATTATAATCAGATCCAATTTAACTCCTCAAATATCCGCAATTGTTACTTTATATATCCTTAAAAGTTCGTCATAGTGCAAAAATGAACAAGAGAGATTAATAAAATTTTTTCAGCGCTTCAAAAGTCCGTAGGAGTTCGCACATACATCCTCAAAAGTCGGTACATGTAAAATTCTTGGATTTATTTCATGTATTTGTAGTCATAGATTCTGTCTGCTTTCATAAATTTCTTAGATTTAATTGTCAAACCATTTTATTTTGATTTAAACGTACATGACAAAGACTATTGGAGAGTGATATTTTAATCAGATCCAATTCAACTCCTCAAATGTCCGCAACTGTTACTATATATATCCTTAAAAGTTCAAGACGGTGCAGGAATGAACAAGAGAGATTAATAAAATTTTTTCAGCGCCTCAAAAGTCCGTAGATGTTCGTACAAACATCCTTAAAAGTTTGTCTGTGTAAAACTCCTGTGTACATGAAAACGACGATTGGAGAGTGATATTACAATGACATCCAATTCAGCTCCTCAAATGTCCGCAACTGTTACTATATATATCCTTAAAAGTTCGTCATAGTGCAGAAATGAACAAGAAGGATTAATAAAAATTTTTCGGCGCCTCAAAAGTCCGTAGAAGTTCGTACATACATCCTTAAAAGTTTGTCTGTGTAAAACTCCTGTGTACATGAAAACGACGATTGGAGAGTGATATTACAATGACATCCAATTCAGCTCCTCAAATGTCCGCAATCGTCACTATATATATCCTTAAAAGTTCGTCATAGTGCAAAAATGAACAAGAAAGATGAATAAAATTTTTTCAGCGCCTCAAAAGTCCGTAGATGTTCGTACATACATCCTTAAAAGTTTGTCTGTGTAAAACTCCTGTGTACATGAAAACAACGATTGGAGAGTGATATTACAATGACATCCAATTCAGCTCCTCAAATGTCCGCAATCGTCACTATATATATCCTTAAAAGTTCGTCATAGTGCAAAAATGAACAAGAGAGATGAATAAAATTTTTTCAGCGCCTCAAAAGTCCGTAGATGTTCGTACATACATCCTCAAAAGTTTGTCTGTGTAAAACTCCTGTGTACATGAAAACGACGATTGGAGAGTGATATTACAATGACATCCAATTCAGCTCCTCAAATGTCCGCAATCGTCACTATATATATCCTTAAAAAATCGTCATAGTGCAAAAATGAACAAGAGAGATGAATAAAATTTTTTCAGCGCTTCAAAAGTCCGTAGGAGTTCGTACATACATCCTCAAAAGTCGGTATATGTAAAACTCTTGGATTTATTTCATGTATTTGTAGTCATAGATTCTGTCTGCTTTCATAAATTTCTTAGATTTAATTGTCAAACCATTTTATTTTGATTTAAACGTACATGACAAAGACTATTGGAGAGTGATATTTAAATCAGATCCAATTCAACTCCTCAAATATCCGCAACTGTTACTATATATATCCTTAAAAGTTCGTGATGGTGCAGGAATGAACAAGAGAGATTAATAAAATTTTTTCAGCGCCTCAAAAGTCCGTAGATGTTCGTACATAAATCTTTAAAAGTTTGTCTGTGTAAAACTCCTGTGTACATGAAAACGACGATTGGAGAGTGATATTACAATGACATCCAATTCAGCTCCTCAAATGTCCGCAACTGTTACTATATATATCCTTAAAAGTTCGTCATAGTGCAGAAATGAACAAGAAGGATTAATAAAAATTTTTCAGCGCCTCAAAAGTCCGTAGATGTTCGTACATACATCCTCAAAAGTCGGTACATGTAAAATTCTTGGATATATTTCATGTATTTGTAGTCATAGATTCTGTCTGCTTTCATAAATTTCATAGATTTAATTGTCAAACCATTTTATTTTGATTTAAACGTACATGACAAAGACTATTGGAGAGTGATATTATAATCAGATCCAATTCAACTCCTCAAATGTCCGCAACTGTTACTATATATATCCTTAAAAGTTCGTGATGGTGCAGGAATGAACAAGAGAGATTAATAAAATTTTTTCAGCGCCTCAAAAGTCCGTAGATGTTCGTACATACATCCTCAAAAGTCGGTACATGTAAAATTCTTGGATTTATTTCATGTATTTGTAGTCATAGATTCTGTCTGCTTTCATAAATTTCTTAGATTTAATTGTCAAACCATTTTATTTTGATTTAAACGTACATGACAAAGACTATTGGAGAGTGATATTTTAATCAGATCCAATTCAACTCCTCAAATATCCGCAACTGTTACTATATATATCCTTAAAAGTTCGTGATGGTGCAGGAATGAACAAGAGAGATTAATAAAATTTTTTCAGCGCCTCAAAAGTCCGTAGATGTTCGTACATACATCCTTAAAAGTTTGTCTGTGTAAAACTCCTGTGTACATGAAAACGACGATTGGAGAGTGATATTACAATGACATCCAATTCAGCTCCTCAAATGTCCGCAACTGTTACTATATATATCCTTAAAAGTTCGACATAGTGCAGAAATGAACAAGAAGGATTAATAAAAATTTTTCAGCGCCTCAAAAGTCCGTAGAAGTTCGTACATACATCCTTAAAAGTTTGTCTGTGTAAAACTCCTGTGTACATGAAAACGACGATTGGAGAGTGATATTACAATGACATCCAATTCAGCTCCTCAAATGTCCGCAATTGTCACTTTATATATCCTTAAAAGTTCGTGATGGTGCAGGAATCAACAAGAGAGATTAATAAAATTTTTTCAGCGCCTCAAAAGTCCGTAGAGGTTCGTACATACATCCTCAAAAGTCGGTACATGTAAAATTCTTGGATTTATTTCATGTATTTGTAGTCATAGATTCTGTCTGCTTTCATAAATTTCTTAGATTTAATTGTCAAACCATTTTATTTTGATTTAAACGTACATGACAAAGACTATTGGAGAGTGATATTTTAATCAGATCCAATTCAACTCCTCAAATATCCGCAACTGTTACTATATATATCCTTAAAAGTTCGTGATGGTGCAGGAATGAACAAGAGAGATTAATAAAATTTTTTCAGCGCCTCAAAAGTCCGTAGATGTTCGTACATACATCCTTAAAAGTTTGTCTGTGTAAAACTCCTGTGAACATGAAAACGACGATTGGAGAGTGATATTACAATGACATCCAATTCAGCTCCTCAAATGTCCGCAACTGTTACTATATATATCCTTAAAAGTTCGTCATAGTGCAGAAATGAACAAGAAGGATTAATAAAAATTTTTCGGCGCCTCAAAAGTCCGTAGAAGTTCGTACATACATCCTTAAAAGTTTGTCTGTGTAAAACTCCTGTGTACATGAAAACGACGATTGGAGAGTGATATTACAATGACATCCAATTCAGCTCCTCAAATGTCCGCAATTGTCACTTTATATATCATTAAAAGTTCGTGATGGTGCAGGAATGAACAAGAGAGATTAATAAAAATTTTTCAGCGCCTCAAAAGTCCGTAGATGTTCGTACATACATCCTCAAAAGACGGTACATGTAAAATTCTTGGATTTATTTCATGTATTTGTAGTCATAGATTCTGTCTGCGTTCATAAATTTCTTAGATTTAATTGTCAAACCATTTTATTTTGATTTAAACGTACATGACAAAGACTATTGGAGAGTGATATTTTAATCAGATCTAATTCAACTCCTCAAATATCCGCAACTGTTACTATATATATCCTTAAAAGTTCGTGATGGTGCAGGAATGAACAAGAGAGATTAATAAAATTTTTTCAGCGCCTCAAAAGTCCGTAGATGTTCGTACATACATCCTTAAAAGTTTGTCTGTGTAAAACTCCTGTGTACATGAAAACGACGATTGGAGAGTGATATTACAATGACATCCAATTCAGCTCCTCAAATGTCCGCAACTGTTACTATATATATCCTTAAAAGTTCGTCATAGTGCAGAAATGAACAAGAAGGATTAATAAAAATTTTTCGGCGCCTCAAAAGTCCGTAGAAGTTCGTACATACATCCTTAAAAGTTTGTCTGTGTAAAACTCCTGTGTACATGAAAACGACGATTGGAGAGTGATATTACAATGACATCCAATTCAGCTCCTCAAATGTCCGCAACTGTTACTATATATATCCTTAAAAGTTCGTGATGGTGCAGGAATGAACAAGAGAGATTAATAAAATTTTTTCAGCGCCTCAAAAGTCCGTAGATGTTCGTACAAACATCCTTAAAAGTTTGTCTGTGTAAAACTCCTGTGTACATGAAAACGACGATTGGAGAGTGATATTACAATGACATCCAATTCAGCTCCTCAAATGTCCGCAACTGTTACTATATATATCCTTAAAAGTTCGTCATAGTGCAGAAATGAACAAGAAGGATTAATAAAAATTTTTCGGCGCCTCAAAAGTCCGTAGAAGTTCGTACATACATCCTTAAAAGTTTGTCTGTGTAAAACTCCTGTGTACATGAAAACGACGATTGGAGAGTGATATTACAATGACATCCAATTTAGCTCCTCAAATGTCCGCAATCGTCACTATATATATCCTTAAAAGTTCATCATAGTGCAAAAATGAACAAAAGAGATGAATAAAATTTTTTCAGCGCTTTAAAAGTCCGTAGAAGTTCGTACATACATCCTCAAAAGTCGGTATATGTAAAACTCTTGGATTTATTTCATGTATTTGTAGTCATAGATTCTGTCTGCTTTCATAAATTTCTTAGATTTAATTGTCAAACCATTTTATTTTGATTTAAACGTACATGACAAAGACTATTGGAGAGTGATATTTTAATCAGATCCAATTCAACTCCTCAAATATCCGCAACTGTTACTATATATATCCTTAAAAGTTCGTGATGGTGCAGGAATGAACAAGAGAGATTAATAAAATTTTTTCAGCGCCTCAAAAGTCCGTAGATGTTCGTACATACATCCTTAAAAGTTTGTCTGTGTAAAACTCCTGTGTACATGAAAACGACGATTGGAGAGTGATATTACAATGACATCCAATTCAGCTCCTCAAATGTCCGCAACTGTTACTATATATATCCTTAAAAGTTCGTCATAGTGCAGAAATGAACAAGAAGGATTAATAAAAATTTTTCAGCGCCTCAAAAGTCCGTAGAAGTTCGTACATACATCCTTAAAAGTTTGTCTGTGTAAAACTCCTGTGTACATGAAAACGACGATTGGAGAGTGATATTACAATGACATCCAATTCAGTTCCTCAAATGTCCGCAATCGTCACTATATATATCCTTAAAAGTTCATCATAGTGCAGAAATGAACAAGAAGGATTAATAAAAATTTTTCGGCGCCTCAAAAGTCCGTAGAAGTTCGTACATACATCCTTAAAAGTTTGTCTGTGTAAAACTCCTGTGTACATGAAAACGACGATTGGAGAGTGATATTACAATGACATCCAATTTAGCTCCTCAAATGTCCGCAATTGTCACTATATATATATCCTTAAAAGTTCGTGATGGTGCAGGAATGAACAAGAGAGATTAATAAAATTTTTTCAGCGCCTCAAAAGTCCGTAGATGTTCGTACATACATTTTCAAAAGTCGGTACATGTAAAATTCTTGGATATATTTCATGTTTTTGTAGTCATAGATTCTGTCTGCTTTCATAAATTTCTTAGATTTAATTGTCAAACCATTTTATTTTGATTTAAATGTACATGACAAAGACTACTGGAGAGTGATATTATAATCAGATCCAATTCAACTCCTCAAATGTCCGCAACTGTTACTATATATATCCTTAAAAGTTCGTGATGGTGCAGGAATGAACAAGAGAGATTAATAAAATTTTTTCAGCGCCTCAAAAGTCCGTAGATGTTCGTACATACATCCTCAAAAGTCGGTACATGTAAAATTCTTGGATTTGTTTCATGTATTTGTAGTCATAGATTCTGTCTGCTTTCATAAATTTCTTAGATTTAACTGTCAAACCATTTTATTTTGATTTAAACGTACATGACAAAGACTATTGGAGAGTGATATTATAATCAGATCCAATTCAACTCCTCAAATGTCCGCAACTGTTACTATATATATCCTTAAAAGTTCGTCATAGTGCAGAAATGAACAAGAGAGATAAATAAAAAATTTTCCCCTCCTCAAAAGTCTGTAGAAGTTCGTACATACATCCTTAAAAGTCGGTACGTGTGAAACACAAATTTTATATAAGTCTTAACTATATCTTGATCCTCAAAACTCAACATTCATAACCAAATCCTCAAAAGTCCGGAGCGGTATATAGCTCCTCAAAAGTCAAATTGGGTCTTTTTTACGTATATATGTGTTTTATTCTAATATATACATGTAAATTTTGTTATATATCATTTCATCAAGTTATTTCACAGTAATATTCAGACTGAAATCCGTGATATATATCAAAATATAGAATATATTTTTCCTCCTCAAAAGTCCGATCGCGTACATATATATATATATATATATATACGCGTGAAGCTAGTCAAATGTTGAACCGAAAATGCATCTTGACTAGAGCCGTAGGTGCGTTCCTACCTTAAACAATTGGTATCTGAACTTATTGGATGACAGTTTGGAAAATCTTTAAGTTTCTTACCCTCTAAGCTACGGGGTTGTCACAGAGGCCATTTTTCAAATTATAAGTTTTAGGTAATTTTCTTTCAGTCTGTACCAGTTGAAATCCTTGGCTTGACTGTCTCTATGCCTTGGACCCTCAAAATCCAGGGCACCAATTCCAATATATGTTCGATCAATTAGACTCAGAGCTAAAAAACTACTAAAACCCTCAACACTGACTTAAAAAAAGTGAGCGATTAATTATATCGCATGTATTAAACCCCAAAAAGCCTCGTTTAATTGATGCCAGATAAATCAACGTCAAGCCTACAAGCCTCATCAACATGGCACAAGAGAGAAATGAGGTCTTGGGGTATGATCAATTATTACGGATTCATTATATTCTGCGCCCAGATTATTGTTATTTAAGGTTTGGGGATTATTAAAAGTGTATTTATCTTGGTGCCTAGAGAGATAATTGATTATTCCGTACATATGGCACACAGGGTTTTGGGCGTGACAGTCTTAAAGAATAATCAATTGTGTATTTATTGAACTGAATTACCAAACCATGGTTTATGTGGGGAGGAGGGAGGGTAGTGGTGATTGTTCCTGCAGAGAAAAATTCTTAAAAAATGTTTTGGATTGTTCAACGCGTGGTTTTTCAATTTCACAGCTTATTGAGTCTGCATCGTGGTGGCATGGACCTGAATAGATGATTGAGAATCCAATTCCTACCGAGTTCTTCAATTCTGAGTTTAACAATCCATCTTCAACTGTAGCAACCCTAGTTGAAGTCGGAAAGACCAGGAGGCAGGTTACCATTTTAAAACTCATACTCTCCATTCTCGAAGAGCATTTGAGTTTCTCGTCAACATTTAGGGTTATTGCTTTTTGCCTGAGATGGCGCTGGATTAAAAACTTGTCTTCGTCGTAGAAGACTCTACTTTGGTTGACTCCAAAGGAATCACACAATGATCAAATCACCATGTTTCGAGTTATTCAAGCTGAATTTTACAAGCCAGAGCTCAACTGTGTCTGTCAAAGCAAGCTGGTTTACCGTAAGAGTATCTTAGCCAGACTTTCACCTTTTTTGTATCCACAAGGTTTGTGTCAGCACAATAACTATTATGTGACTCTACTTCATACTAGTTATGCTATTAACAAAGGTATTTTACTCGCTACAGCTCGTGTAGATATCATAGCACCTAATAGTTTCAAAACAAACAAAAGAAGAAGAAGATTCTTTTTAAGTGTATTACTAGATGTGAGTAGATTTAAACAATTAATTTAAAATTTAGAGTTAATTTAACAAAAACTCTTTAACTCACACAATTTTAACTACACAGTGGCTGATTACGATAGGTTAATGCACTGCACATTCACTATCTAAAAAAAATAAAAAAAATAAATATAAAAAAACATAAAAATTTATAAATTAATAACAATATTCAGTGACCGGTTTCGCTGTATTTGCAGCTCATCAGACTAGAGTAAAAGTTACACTAAAATAAAACTCTGGAAGCCGAAGCTTATATAAAGTGTACTAAGACACTAAGAGTCTTTTGTTTATTTTGAAATTGAGGTCTAAATGACTCCTAGTGTCTTAGTATACTCTATATAAGCTTCGGCTTTCAGAGTTTTATTTTAATGTAACTTTTACTCTAGTTTGATGAGCTGCAAATACAGCGAAACCGGTCACTGGATATTGTTATTAATTTATAAATTTTTTTTTTTTTTAGCTAGTGAATATGCAGTGCATTTACCTATCGTAAACAGCCACTATGTGGTTGAAATTGTGTGAGTTAAAGAGTTTTTGTTAAGTTAACTCTAAATTTTAAATTAATTGACCTAATGGTTTCAAATATTCGGTTCGAGCTTCACTCAACAATTGTTCTCAAACGTCAATCATTTCTAAATTTTCTTTCCAATTATTGAAAGGTAAAACAGTCAAGTTGCCTATGACCAGTTGTACCTAAAGTTGCTGCCTATTCACCTCCTAAAGTGAGTAAAGCAGTCAGTTTCAAGTATCTTTGCAGGATTTTTGACGGCAAAAAGAATTGCATAAAAAATGATTGTACACTCCCGAGGAGCAAGAGTGTGTAAATCATTTTCAACACTACTCACACTCGGAACTGTTCTGGTCGTTACATCCTCAGATTTCTATTTAGAAATTCTGCTCAGTCTACCGTTGAACAGTTACGTTTATCATATACCTCAGCTTCTCAAATGTTGATTAATGTGGAAAAAAAGGTTTCAAAAAGATCCTTGTTTTAAAGATCTTTATATTGAATTTATGCGAGTATGAAGATTTACGTCACATGCATCGTATTTTGCCCACTGACAATGAAAATTTGAACCTCACAAGGTATTACTAACAAGGAGATGGTTTGTCCTTTGGGACCTGGATTTTCATGAAACTTTGCACACAGTTTTTATTCATCATAAAAACAAGCCCTTCAGTGTTCTTTTTCCAGAATGGGCCTTTTTTCACCTACTTCCCATATAATCCCTGTGTTAAAAATTAGGCTGTTTCCTATAAAAAGCCGTTATTGGCCTCATTTTCAAAAAATTCCTCCTTGGACCGTATTGCACTTAGAAATATCTAGAACCTCGCATTTTTTTTGTTTTTCCAAGTACTTTTGAAAAAAAATTATTCTAAAAATTTTTTGAATTGTTTTAAGGTAGGACCGCACCTACGGCTCTAGTCAAGATGCATTTTCGGTTAAACATTTGACTAGCTTCACGCGTATATAGATATAGAAATGCATTAGCAGCAGAAGCTTTTTTGACCTAAAACACATATTTTATTAATACTTAGAGGAACCGAATGTATGATTTAATTAATTCTATGTGATTCTTGTGCATTCTAGTTAAACTGACAAATTTTCTGAAAACCTAATCACATGTAATTATGTAAAAATTGTATTAAAAATGTGCCCTCCCATAAGACTACGGGTTAAATCGACGCGATGTTAATATTCAATTACTCAAAAACGAAAAACCCCCAGGTTCTGAAAATTTAGTGGCATCATTTTTTAATATTTATCTTCGACTTCCTAAAGTTTTAGATTTTTAACACATCTCTTTCTAGTTTGTGCGGTCCTACCTTAATTATGATAAATTAATGTTTTTAAAGTCAATTTTTAGTATATTTGGGTTACAATATACATGGACGAGATCATTCAAAAATTTTTTAAAGTAATTTTTTTTCAAAGGCACTTGGAAAAACAAAAAAATGCGAGGTTTCAGATATTTCTAAGTGCAATACGGTCCATCGAGGAATTTTTTGAAAATGAGGCCAAAAACGATTTTTTATAGGAAACAGCCTACTTTTTAACACAGGGGTTATATGGGAAGTAGGTGAAAAAAGGCTCATTCTGGAAAAATAACACTGAAGGGCTTGTTTTCATGATGAATAAAAACTGTGTGCAAAGTTTCATGAAAAATTACCTACCTCATCATGGTGTGCTTAGAGAATAAAGCATGTCTATTAAGCTTCGCGCTCGGACTTTCTTTAAACTTTGTGTAAAACTTCTTCTGAAAAGTCATTGAACGACCTTCTTTACATAAGCCCAAACTTATTGCCTGAGTTGCCCGACATTTGTTTGATGATGGCATTATTTGTTTTTACAACTGACATTGTAAAAATATATAGGGAAATAAAAATTGCAGTCGAAGATCAACCTTTTCAGGCTAAGCAGTAGAGCGACTCAGACAAAAATATAATCACACTCATTATTTATCAACTGCTACTACGGTATGGGTTGTTGCCCCTTTATAGTTATAGCCGTTTTGAAACAGTTAGTCAGAGATTACCGTCATCAGTATCCTGAAGGAGCTGAACTGGTTGACGACGTTGTACATGGACAAATCGTTATCAGGCGCTCACACGATAGAGGAAGCCTTGTTGAAATGATGGTCGATTTCCCCTTAAGTAAATGGCAGGATAACGATCCTCGACTTTTAGAATGTTGCCACCTGATCTCCTTGCAATTGATCCTTGCCTTGCCTTGGTTAGAATCATGCAATTTATACACGGTTTTTGGAGTTTGTTGTAGAAATCGTGAGAATTTTTTTTTTTTTTTTCAATTTGATTGATCTATCAAGACAACAACTTTGACAAAAAGAGTTGTATTGTCACTGATTGGAAGGATTTTCGATCCAATGAGATGATTGGCACCTGTTGTAATTTCAGCCTAAATTTTTATTCTAGTCTTGTGATTATTAAAGAGTGATTGGGATGATCCTTTTCCGAAGGCGCTTCGCAATCAATGGTTAAATATTGCCTTCACAGTGGCACGACAGCGAACACAATTTTTAAAATTAATTCAAGGCAGTCGGCGGGTAAAACATGTTCAAAATTGAAAAAAGAATAAAAAACATCAAAATTATAGAGGGATGTATACAATTGATATAAATATAAAAATACCAAAATGAGAGTGCATGAGGAAATTATTCGAATATGGGTAAAATATTCCAGGAAATCTTGAATTATTCAATTAGAAACGTAATGAACCAACCCTTTGAAGAAAAAATCGAACGCGTTATGAAGAGTCGTGCGACTCAAAAAATTTCTAAAATTATTTTTATTAAATTATGCATTTTTCTGCGATTACATATCGAAGTTGAAAATTAATTATTCGTTACTACCCCATACAATTTTACAGTTTTTATTCAATAAGTTGTGCAATAGAAGAAGAACTAATTCTGCACGACGAAGCAACTTAGAAAATTTGCAAAGATTTCTATTATAAGAAATAATAATTAAAAAACAAAAACAACCTGCCACCTATTTACTAAGTAAACTACAATATTCAACATGAGAAAAAAAAAAAAAAAAAAACTGGAAAAAAAATTGATTTTGCTCAATTTAGAAGAAAAATCATACTTATGTAAATAAGACACTTACTATGTTTATTTTATTTTATTTTTTGTAAAATATCTTTCAATTTAGCTTAACATCACCTCGTACTAAATTAAATTAATTTATTTTGCATTGTTACACTTCATAAAATAGGAATATATTTATTAGCAGCGCATAAAACTGTTTTGGCGTTGCAATGTATCATTTTCCAAAATTTCCATTAATTTGATTTTCTTTGCAGTGCAGGGTTTGTCATGCGCTACACCAGCAAGGCCAATCCTTGCACCATTTTGCTTGAATGACATTAATGGTCATGCACTGCCCCGCACTGTATGCCAGGTTTAGGCATGTTCTGAACGGCATTTCATCATTTTGTCTTGTAATAAACTAAACATCGCGATGAAAGTTCACTGGTTCGGGAAGAACCGTAATAATGCACAGTATTACGAATTAGGGTACACTGTTTTGGACTATTTCATCATTTACCGCACTGCAATGCACAGTATTCGGATTAAGGTGTACTATATTGCACAAATTTGTCGTGCAATTTGGTGTTTTGATTCACTGTGTACTGCGCGGCAATGCAATGCATTGAGCTGATTAGCCGTGCGCTGCACCGCAATGAACTGCACTGCACTAATTCGCTATGCGCTGCATCGCAATGCAATGCACTGAACTGATGAACCGTGCACTGCACCGCAATGGAATGAACTGAACCGACTAGCCGTGCACTGCACTGCACTAATTCACCGTGTACTGTACCGCAATGCAATGCACTGCACTAATTCACCGTGCACTGTATCACAATGCACTACACTAATTCACCGTGCACTGTACCGCAATGCACTACACCGATTCGCCGCGCACTGCACCGTAATGCACTGGTTCATCGTGGAATGCACCGCAATGCACTGCACTGCACTGATTCACCGTGCACTGCACCGCAATGCACTGCACTGATTCGCCGTGCACTGCACCACAATGCACTGCACTGCACTCATCTGCCGTGCAATGCACCGCAATGCACTTGTTTGACGTGCGCTGCACCAAGACGCTGTAACAGCTAGCGCGTTGATTAAATTCGAATTCGGCGCTAACTGTTATGGAACGCAGATGCGGATCGGTAAGTCAGGTGATGACGAAATCTACCGATCAGCATTACTCTAATTTCGGCGCTTGGCGCGATCACACGTGTGTCAGAGAGCGAATATACTTATTTCCTTTTTTTGTGTTGTTAGATAACTTTATTGAGGTTGTGTTAGATAAAGTTATCAGTGAGAAGTTGTGTAGATTTTCCTGTGATCCAGTTGTCATTGGATCGGAGCGGGGAAGGCAAACATCTCACGGAAAGTCAGCGTGCGGCCTTGGAAGGCATTGTCGTCTTGTGTAAAGCCATTCGGGCTAGTCGTAATTATTATAATTATTGTTACATCAAGCGAAGGTGCACCTGCTAGAAAAGTAAGTCCGCGTAGCGGTTAAACATTGTATGTTTGCTTGTGTGATGATTAGAGTCAGAGTGTGTGCGAAGTACAGGAAGTACTTAGATTTTTGTATCGGAGTTAGTCCAAGCCTTTGTTCTTTTGGCGCGCTGCAGCAAACAGACGAGCGCGAGAGTGTGTGTGTGCGTCGGTGTGTTAGTAGCGACCACAACACAACCGACGAAGTTTATTTTTGTAAAATTAATTTTCGTCGTATCAAGACTTTGAGTCATTCGGGTTGGATTGTTTGTAAACAATCAGATAGAATTAATTTGGAATATTATGTAAATTTTTGATTCATTTATTTTTCTTGTTAATAAAAATTATTAAAATTTACATTTTATCATTAATTTAATTAACCCGTGTTCCTGCGATCGGTCCACGTAAACTCACGCCACTACCGACGAAGGAGAGCAGCCGCGCCGCGTAATAATAACATTAGTTCGCGTACGCGTCTTCCCCCCAGTTTTCAGGATTGAAGAAAAATCGATGGATTGTCGTGTGCACAGAAAGTGCATTTCGTCAGCAGGTCGGAGGAGTGCAAACGATGATCGCCGCGGGTTCTCGTGTTCAATCACGATCCTCCGAGGAATTAAATTCCTTAATTCGAGCCCTGTGACAACGCATAGGAATGATATGTTTCAAAAAATTTCAGCTTAACTTAAATGAATTTTGTGGAATGTATGCACAGATGATACATGCTTTTCTGATAAATAAAATTGAAATTTTCAATCATTCGGAATTCAATTATTAATTTTTTTAGTATTTTAATTTTTAAAAAAACGTTTTAAATTCTAGATATCTTGCTTTTGTTTATTCAAATCTCCCACGTCGTCTTTGGCTCGAGAATAATGATCAATCGGTCATTCCAAGTTTATCGAACTCGGCGCCCAGGGTTTGGGGGGTTTAAGTCTTTAGGGGTAACTGACCGATTTTTAATCGAACTCACGCGCCCAGAGTTTTGGAGGCTTAGTGCTCGGGGAATGTCCGATCGATCATTTATCAAATACGGCACCCAGGGCTTTGGGGGCTTAGAGCTTGGGGGATTGCTAATAAGTTTTTATTTTGAACTTGACGCTCAGGGTACTTAGGGGTCTACAGCTTGGGGGATAGCTGATCAGTTTATTTATGTAATTTGGCGCCCAGGGTTTGGGGAGTTCCAGGCTTGAGGGATAACTGATCAATGGTTGGTTGAACGCACCTACGTCTAGATTTCTAGACCCGGAATTTCCCGGGTCTGGATGCATCCAGACCCACTATAAGGGAAATAACGCCCCTGAAGATACCTGTTGAGAAGGTGTCTAGGTAAAGAACGTCATCTCAAATTTGGTAAAGAATGCCTAACATCATTTTTTTTAAATTTGACCCAATTTCTCGAAGATTATCCCCAGGTATCCCTGTCATCGGGGACCTGGTTGTCCAGGTCGAAAAGATCATCAAAAACCAGTTATTGAAATCTATAAGTTCATCATAAAAAAATGAACTCGATATCTTGAAGATGATTCCCAGGTATCTCATCATCGGCGACCTAGTTGTCCGGATCAAAAACTCAACATGAATTTGTATTGTCATCTAATCCTGAGGTCTTTGAAAAATTTTTGACCTCTAGGTCAGATTTGAACCAAAAATGAACGACGAGAGTTAAAGAAAAGTTTGTAAAATTAAATTATAAATTTGTTTGTGATGATTGATACAAGTACTTTATGAATGTTTTGAAAAAAAGAGTAACCAAAGTCTGATTTTTTTTCTATTTTTGTGCAAAGCTGCAGTATAATCTGTGAGCTATAAATTAAGTAATTGCAAGGTTATTAATTTTCTCATAAGAGCCAAGGTCAAGTTGTAAAAATTAAAAATATATTCCCATTTTATTAAGCGTAAAACGCAAAATAAATTAATTTAACTTAGTACGAGGTGATGTTAAATTAAATTGAATGATATTTTACAAAAAATAAAATAAAATAAACATAGTAAGTGTCTTTTTTACATAAGTATGATTTTTTGGTATAGTTAGATTGAGAAAAATCAATTTTTTTTCCAGTTTTTTTTTTTTTTTTTTTGCTTATGTTGAATATTGCAGCTTACTTAGTAAATAGGTGGCAGGTTGTTTTTGTTTTTTAATTATCATTTCTTATAATAGAAATCTTTGCAAATTTTCTAAGTTGCTTCGTCGTGCAGAATTAGTTCTTCTTCTATTGCACAACTTATTGAACAAACTGTATAATTGTTTAGGATAGTAACGAATAATTAATTTTGAACTTCGATATGTAATCGCTGAAAAATGCATAATTTAATAAAAATAATTTGAGAAATTTTTTTAACTGCACGACTTTTCATAACGCGTTCGATTTTTTCTTCAAAGGGTTGGTTCATACGTTTCTAATTGAATAATTCAAGATTTCCTGGAATATTTTACCCATATTCGAATATATTCCTCATTTTCGAATTATGCACTCTCATTTTGGTATTTTTATATTTATATCAATTGTATACACCCCTCTATAATTTTTATATTGTTTTTTATTCTTTTTTCAACTTTTAACATGTTTGACCCGACGATTACCTTGAATTAGATTTAAAAATTGTGTTCGCTGTCGTACTACTGTGTAGGCACTAAAAATTTTATTCTAAGCTCTCATAAATAAATTCCATTCTTGGTCAACAGTATCTCATGATTTATCAAATCATAAAGCTCTCGAAGTTCGTACGGCTTTTGAAAATACTTCGGCTTTTGGATGATGAAAATTCGAGAGCTTTATTTTATTTACTAAAAGTTTAGATAAAATTAAATTAGTTAAAAACAGAAATGCATTGAGATTGATTTGAAATTAGTTAAGATGACTTTGTATTGATGATTCGGGCATTGGTTTTTTAAATAATTAAAAATCTAGTGAATATTACTTCACCTAGAGTATTCCCTTAATTTTGAAATAAATGAAAAAATTGAAAAGAAAAAAATTTCTCCCAGGTGAGATTCGAACACACGACCTCCTGCACTCTGGGCAGTCGCTCTACCACTGAGCTACCGGGCGATTGTGTGTTCATACTCTTCTTGTCAAATTTATTTTCTACTCAATTAAAAACCCGATTCCCCGTACCCACCCATTTTACCCATTGCGACCTACCTCTCAATCAGGGTCGATATTACTTATGTAAGTATATTCATACTCAACTTTGTATTGCCCAACGAATTTCATATTAGTTAAGATGACTTTGTATTGATGATTTGGGCATTGGTTTTTTAAATAATTAAAAATCTAGTGAATACTAGTTCACCTAGAGTATTGCCTTAATTTTAAAATAAATGAAAAAATTGAGAAGAAAAAAATTGTCCCAGGTGAGATTCGAACACACGACCTCCTGCACTCCGGGCAGTCGCTCTACCACTGAGCTACCGGGCGATTGTGTGTTCATACTCTTCTAGTCAAATTTATTTTCTACTCAATTAAAAACCCGATTCCCCGTACCCACCCATTTTACCCATTGCGACCTACCTCTCAATCAGGGTCGATATTACTTATGTAAGTATATTCATACTCAACTTTGTATTGCCCAACGAATTTCAAATTAGTTAAGATGACTTTGTATTGATGATTCGGGCATTGGTTTTTTAAATAATTAAAAATCTAGTGAATATTAGATCACCTAGAGTATTTCCTTAATTTTAAAATAAATGAAAAAATTGAGAAGAAAAAAATTGTCCCAGGTGAGATTCGAACACACGACCTCCTGCACTCCGGGCAGTCGCTCTACCACTGAGCTACCGGGCGATTGTGTGTTCATACTCTTCTAGTCAAATTTATTTTCTACTCAATTAAAAACCCGATTCCCCGTACCCACCCATTTTACCCATTGCGACCTACCTCTCAATCAGGGTCGATATTACTTATGTAAGTATATTCATACTCAACTTTGTATTACCCAACGAATTTCAAATTAGTTAAGATGACTTTGTATTGATAATTTGGGCATTGGTTTTTTAAATAATTAAAAATCTAGTGAATATTAGTTCACCTAGAGTATTCCCATAATTTTAAAATAAATGAAAAAATTGAGAAGAAAAAAATTGTCCCAGGTGAGATTCGATCACACGACCTCCTGCACTCCGGGCAGTCGCTCTACCACTGAGCTACCGGGCGATTGTGTGTTCATACTCTTCTAGTCAAATTTATTTTCTACTCAATTAAAAACCCGATTCCCCGTACCCACCCATTTTACCCATTGCGACCTACCTCTCAATCAGGGTCGATATTACTTATGTAAGTATATTCATACTCAACTTTGTATTGCCCAACGAATTTCAAATTAGTTAAGATGACTTTGTATTGATGATTCGGGCATTGGTTTTTTAAATAATTAAAAATCTAGTGAATATTAGTTCACCTAGAGTGATTTGAGATGATAAGATTGTAAGTTAAGGTTGTAAAAAAATGGTAAGAACAGTTGACATGATGAAATTAAAATTTTTATCCCGACACGGAGGGTTTTAGTCGCGAGACTTCGAATTGGTTGAATTTTGGCTACTGTTTTTATCGACGTATTTAAGTCATTGTAAAGGTCTATTCACTCTTATTAAAAACTTAAAGGTGTGACAGTACAGTGATTATTGCAGCTGTAAATTTGAAACGACAAACACAAATCATACTTAGCGACTGTATTACCAGTCAATTAATTAGTTAATATAATATTGCAGTTGTGGTTTTTTTTTTTTAATAATGGAGCCTGCTATAAGCTAGTGTTAAGTAGTAACTGTGATTGTATTTTTGAGTAAGTAAAGTAACTTTTTGCTACGGGACAAAGTGTTATTTTTTGACCTTTTTACTCTGCCAAATCGTTGTGTTTTTTTTTGTTTTTTTTTTTTTTTTTTGTCTTGCTGGTCCGGGGTTTTTGACAAAACCAGGATAGGATCAGCAAGCCAAGGCAACGTTTGAGTATTTCACAGTCAAGTAATTTTTAAATAATTCGAAGATACAATAAAATATTTTCTGCAATTTTTTGGGCCCAGGTGCTTGCAGTTTGTACTATATATTTTTTGATAGTAGGGTTAACTGGTACTGTCACGTGGGCTTAGATTGTAGTTTGTTGAGTTTGAATCTTAAGAAAATAGATGGCTTATCAAGAAACGAAGAAAAAGAGTATCTTTTCATAGATGTTGATCGAGAGTGTAGATGTAGTTGACGAGGCAGACTACAGAAATGGTTTCTCTAGGCCAATATAGAGCTGAGGATTTTTGTGGCAACACAAGTAGAAAATGGTGACGAGGTAACCGTTAAGGTTAAACGGAAACTATAGGTATAAGTGCCCAGATCGCCAGGGAAACGACAAGAAAGCGGAGTAGAAGGTTCCAGCTGCTCCGAAAAAACCCTGGCTCGGTCATTACTGGGAGATGGTACCAAAGCTTGTTCAGTAACTGCAAAGGATGAACAGGCAATAGTTCAAAGGAAATCGGTTGCAAACGATCTAGATGCAGAAGCCAGATGGTGGTTACCAGTTAAAATCAGCGATTTTTGCATCAGGGCATTGTTTGATCCAAGGGCATCATGGACAGTGATTTGGTCAGAGCTATTCAGAGAGCAGCAGCATTCAAACGTAAATATAAGATTTAAAGTAGCAAAGGAGCAAGGGAAACTGACGAGCAAAGATGTCCTATCGCCGGACAAGTCACGCTACTTTTTGAAGTACCTGGGGTAGAACGCAACATCAGGATTGCCATTACAAAAGATCTTGATGCACCATGTAACCTGGGTACGAACTTCATCTGGACATTTTGAGCAATCTCTGATCTGGCCACAGACAAGTTAAAACTCAAGTGAGCTGGCAAAAAGGTTGATCTGGAAGTAGTATTCGTCGAGGCGACCGCGCTGTTGACCTTAGCGTTGATCAGTTTGGCTGATATGAGAGAGGATGAGATTAATCATTTGAGAGAGATGTTGGACAGAGTTCTACCGAACATGGACGAATTTTTGGGGTGCACTACGTGGATCGAACACACAATCGACGTAGGAGATTAATAGCCAAGAAAAGTCATAGAGTACTTAGTACATAGTCAAATCTTACTAGAGTACATAGTCAAATCTCAAATCAGGTGCAACGTAACTACAGTGTTACTGAGAGAGAATGTTTAGCTGTGGTGGAGACTATCAGGAAATTTAGATGCTACGTCGAAGGTTTTAAATTTCACGTCATCACAGACCACAATTCGCTGTGACAGTCAGCGATCGTAATTAAATCGTTGGTAACGATTTAGGATTTGGCGCAAGTCACATGACTGTCGAACGCAGCTCAGAGCGGACCTCTGAGCTGGTAGAGCGGGAATTGGGTAGCCACTCGTAGTTTTCGTGTCCGAGCGTTCGCACGTACATGGAACTTAACTCATCTCGGTTCGACGGCTAACCAGACTCCTCGGGAGTGGAATGTCGTTGAAGAGAGAGTTGGCAGAGACAGAAGGTGCGGGATCCATGGTCATCGCCTGGGAAGCATTCTTCTGTCTAGACGAGTCAACCGGCTTTTGGAAGCCGTGGACGTCAGGGAACTTGACCAACGTCCGGCAGACACGCAAAGATCTGGAGATCGATTCATGGCAGATCTTGAAGCAGCTTACTCGTTACGGAAGTCAAGGCAATGATTGACATTCGCGTCGCGCGTTGTGGTAGAGCCGTAGTGTGAGAGTGTGGTGTTATTTGTGAAGTTGTCATTTCACGTCATCGCCTGGACCGCTTTCCGACGGCTACACGGCGACTCGAGTATGATAGATATTTCGTCTGGTCGGCATCGTAGTCTGGCATTTTGTTTAGCCTGACGGCTTGGTATGAGGTGCACCTTAGCGACTCCGTAAGTTAATTGTAAATGTACGAGTGAGTGTGAATGTGTGTGAGTGTCCTTAGTACACTGTTATTGTCATAATCTTTGTTTTCCTCTTGCGCGCGTTAGCTGCCGATAGCAGCAGGAATTCGTGTGCGCGCGCAACGATTTAGAGAGCATTGAAGATTCTTTTGTTTACTGGTTTAAACGACACCGAGTCGTAATTCGGAATTTGTATTTTAGGTTTAGATTTGTTTTAATAAATTATTCAATTGTTAATTTTATTTTTATTGACTAAACCTAGTGTTCCTGCGAATCGATCCTGTTTTAATACCCGCACCCACTACCGATAAACGAACTAGCCGACCGCTTCGCGAAGTATAGTAATATTCGTGGACGCGATTTCCTCATATTATTATTTCAGGTCGACGAGTTGCAGTTCGACGAGTGCTTGGATCAGCACTAAGTACAGGTGATAAGGATTTAGTACGCACCGTGGGTATTTGTATCAGCTCATACAAACCCTTAAATCCACCCCTGTTACATCGCTCAGATATCTTATTAAGTTTGTTGGGTCGGTGAAAGAGAGAGCGCTATACTTTTACGAGTAGTCACGGGACTCTCCGTCTCTCTTGCACTAGTGTAAAACATGGCGGCTAACCTAAGATTGAAGCGTTTGCTGATTTTTTAATCTAACATACAAATGTCTGACAACAATCATTAACGAAACTGGCTTTGTAATTGATCTAGCTGTGCTTTGTAGTTTTCTTCTTGAAAACACAATTTGTATCAATTAAATTAATTCTCCTTGGCAAAAGAAGTCATCGACAAAGACTGTAATAAATTTGTTCCCACCTGGATACGACGGGGGCTTATGAGGGCCCATAGTGTCAGTATGAATAGTTTTCAGAACCCTCTCAACTCTGGCCCTTTTCTCTCTAAATGGAAGTCTTTCCATTTTTGATAATATACAAGTTTTGCAATCTTTTATCGAATCGTCAAACTTTACGTTTTCGAGCAAAACTTCACTTCTCTGTAATTTTCTATGGTACTCTAGGGACGGGTAGCCTAGACATACACTCCAGAGCATGCCCGGACTATCAATTTTGATCAGATCCCTAGGTGAGCTTGCATCTGTTTCCAGCAAACGTAATCCCAAATCTGAATCTTGGCAATCATCATCAATCTCGGCTTGAATAGTTTCTTTCACACTCTTCCTCTCAGTCTCAGAAGAACCAGTGATAAGCTTATTTTCTGGAGTTCTTTCTGAAGTTCGTGAGTCTAGATTCATGACCTCATTTTGGGACTGGTGAAGAACTTCATGCAAGAAGATTTTCGTGGTACAAGAGTATTCGTCATAATCCAAGATCTCTGTTTATCTGTTTTTAACGGATATACGGATTATTCAATTAGGTTTCACGTTCACACCACGTAGACATTTTACACCAGATTCTATGTCAAAAATGCTAAGAGACTTATCGTCCATTTAAATACCGAGTCCGGCCTCTACAAGCCGTCTAAGCGAAATTAAATTTTCTATGTACTGGCTACGTATCGGCCGCTAGCATATGGGAGCACAATAACCATTCTTTTGTCTTTTATTGGAGGGAAATCAAGTTCAAACTTGTAATAAACGATATTACGAAAGTGTATACATCACTCAGAAATCAAGTGTGCTGAAGAGGCCCACGTATTTTAGTGCCTTCACAGTCCCACGGCAGCGAACACAATTTTTAAAATTAATTCAAGGCAATCGGTGGGTCAAACATGTTAAAAGTTGAAAAAAGAATAAAAACACAGCTGAAAAAATCAGTACGGAAATCAGTACTGGGATCCGTACTGGTCTCAAGTACTGATAATTGAGACCGATATCCGCACTTTTTTTTTTGGGGGGGGGGGGAGGGGGGAGTTTTCACATCTCTCTCAAATAATTAATCTCATCCTCTCTCATATCAGCCAAACTGATCAACGCTAAGGTCAACAGCTCGGTCGCCCCGACGAATACTACTTCCAGATCAACCTTTTTGCCAGCTCACTTGATTTTTAACTTGTCTGTGGCCAGATCAGAGATTGCTCAAAATGTCCGGATGAAGTTCGTACCCAGGTTACATGGTGCATCAAGATCTTTTGTAATGGCAATCCTGATGTTGCGTTTTACCCCAGGTACTTCAAAAAGTAGCGTGACTTGTCCGTCGATAGGACATCTTCGCTCGTCAGTTACCCTTGCTCCTTTGCTACTTTAAATCTTATATTTACGTTTGAATGCTGCTGCTCTCTGAATAGCTCTGACCGAATCACTGTCCATGATGCCCTTGGATCAAACAATGCCCTGATGCAAAAATCGCTGATTTTAACTGGTAACCACCATCTGGCTTCCGCATCTAGATCGTTTGCAACCAATTTCCTTTGAACTATTGCCATCATCCTTTGCAGTTACTGAACAAGCTTTGGTACCATCTCCCAGTAATGACCGAGCCGGGGTTTTTTCGGAGCAGCTGGAACCTTCTACTCCGCTTTCTTGTCGTTTCCCTGGCGATCTGGGCACTTATACCTATAGTTTCCGTTTAACCTTAACGGTTACCTCGTCACCATTTTCTACTTGTGTTGCCACAAAAATCCTCAGCCCTATATTGGCCTAGAGAAACCATTTCTGTAGTCTGCCTCGTCAACTACATCTACACTCTCGATCAACATCTATGAAAAGATACTCTTTTTCTTCGTTTCTTGATAAGCCATCTATTTTCTTAAGATTCAAACTCAACAAACTACAATCTAAGCCCACGTGACAGTACCAGTTAACCCTACTATCAAAAAATATATAGTACAAACTGCAAGCACCTGGGCCCAAAAAATTGCAGAAAATATTTTATTGTATTTTCGAATTATTTAAAAATTACTTGACTGTGAAATACTCAAACGTTGGCTTGGCTTGCTGATCCTATCCTGGTTTTGTCAAAAACCCCGGACCAGCAAGACAAAAAAAAAAAAAAAAACAAAAAAAAAACACAACAATTTGGCAGAGTAAAAAAGGTCAAAAAATAACACTTTGTCCCGTAGCAAAAAGTTACTTTACTTACTCAAAAATACAATCACAGTTACTACTTAACACTAGCTTATAGCAGGCTCCATTATTAAAAAAAAAACCACAACTGCAATATTATATTAACTAATTAATTGACTGGTAATACAGTCGCTCAGTATGATTTGTGTTTGTCGTTTCAAATTTACAGCTGCAATAATCACTGTACTGTCACACCTTTAAGTTTTTAATAAGAGTGAATAGACCTTTACAATGACGTAAATACGTCGATAAAAACAGTAGCCAAAATTCAACCAATTCGAAGTCTCGCGACTTAAACCCTCCGTGTCGGGATAAAAATTTTAATGAACCAAAAATGTTTGGGATTGTATTAAGATTGTATATTATCTTGTAATGATGTGATAAAAAAACTAAGCGAAAAATTAATAAATAGACTTAAATATTTCAAAATTAAGACTGTATTCTTTGCTTTATATGATGAATTTAAAGTTTTAACTTCATTCCGAATTTACGTGTGCTAGTATTTGAAGATGAATTAATGCGTTGGTTAGATTGTGCGAATGAAAGAAAAACGAATGAGATGAGTTTTTACAAAATTAAAAAAGAAATTTGTTTATTCAACAAAATAATAAGTTTACTGAATTTCAAAACAATAAATGAGTTTTAAGTCGATATTTCTACAGGTAAGACAAGTTTTTTGGTGTTGTTAGTTTTGAGTAGAGATGAGAAGAATGTTTTTCGCAGAGGATGTTGTCAGTGAGAAGCAAGAGCATCCGGAACATTCCGCCGATCATCGTTTCGCCCACGAAACGGTTTTCGTGGATGGGGCTTAGTTGCTCGCTACTATTTGAGTCTTTGTTGGAGTGAGGTGATATATTCAGTGAACCAACGATTCCAAAAGTGGTGTGACATCTGGATGATCATTTGCCATCGACGACCAGCTGGAAGTTTGTAATTGTTACAGTCGGGTTCAATCACTGAAAATGACGAACATAAGATCAAAAAATGTGAGGGTGATGAAGCATTTAGATCAGAAGGGAGTTGTAAATAAAGGATCAAGGATCAATAAATAAATAGTGTAGTGCAGTTAAAAAATGATTTTTAACGTTTATTGGATAAAATATAAATAATTTGGCTTTGACAAGCCATACATCACCCGACCGTACGCGGCGAGTAACCAAACGAGAATAAGTTAGCTACGCCAACGGTAGCAGCTTCAGAACATACGTATGCTTTTGCACACGACACTCATACCGCATATATTCAAATTTCAATATGAATAATTTCGGAATATTCACATAATTCAACACGCCTCTTGAATTAACGACATTTTACATGTCATCATGTTAACTGTTCTTACCATTTTTTTACAACCTTAACTTACAATCTTATTATCTCAAATCAATCTCAATGAATTTCTGTTTTTAACTAATTTAATTTTATCTAAACTTTTAGTAAATAAAATAAAGCTCTCAAATTTTCATCATCCAAAAGCCGAAGTATTTTCAAAAGCCGTACGAACTTCGAGAGCTTTATGATTTGATAAATCATCAGATACTGTTGACCAAGAATGGAATTTGTTTATGAGAGCTTAGAATAAAAGTTTTAGTGCCTACACACTATTACGGCAGCGAACACAATTTTTAAAATTAATTCAAGGTAATCGTTGGGTCAAACATGTTGAAAGTTGAAAAAAGAATAAAAAACAACATCAACATTATAGAGGGGTGTATACAATTGATATAAATATAAAAATACCAAAATGAGAGTGCATAATTCGAAAATGAGGAATTTATTCGAATATGGGTAAAATATTCCAGGAAATCTTGAATTATTCAATTAGAAACGTAATGAACCAACCCTTTGAAGAAAAAATCGAACGCGTTATGAAAAGTCATGCAATTAAAAAAATTTCTCAAATTATTTTTATTAAATTATGCATTTTTCTGCGATTACATATCGAAGTTCAAAATTAATTATTCGTTACTATCCCAAAAAATTGTACAGTTTGTTCGATAAGTTGTGCAATAGAATAAGAACTAATTCTGCACGACGAAGCAACTTAGAAAATTTGCAAAGATTTCTATTATAAGAAATAATAATTAAAAAACAAAAACAACCTGCCACCTATTTACTAAGTAAGCTGCAATATTCAACATTAGGAAAAAAAAAAAAAAAAAAACTGGAAAAAAAATTGATTTTGCTCAATCTAACTATACCAAAAAATCATACTTATGTAAAAAAGACACTTACTATGTTTATTTGATTTGATTTTTTGTAAAATATCATTTAATTTAGATTAACATCACCTCGTACTAAATTAAATTAATTTATTAGTTAAGATGATGACTTTGTGTTGATTATTCGGGCATTGAAATAATTAAAAATCTAGTGAAAATATCATTTCACCTAGAGTATTCCCTTAGTTTTTAAATAAATGAAAAAATTGAGAAGAAAAAAATTGTCCCAGGTGAGATTCGAACACACGACCTCCTGCATTCCGGGCAGTCGCTCTACCACTGAGCTACCGGGCGATTGTGTGTTCATACTCTTCTAGTCAAATTTATTTTCTTCTCAATTAAAAACCCGATTCCCCGTACCCACCCATTTTTCCCATTGCGACCTACCTCTCAATCAGGGTCGATATTACTCATGTAAGTATATTCATACTCAACTTTGTATTGCCCAACGAAATTTCAAATTAGTTAAGATGATGACTTTGTGTTGATTATTCGGGCATTGAAATAATTAAAAATCTAGTGAAAATATCATTTCACCTAGAGTATTCCCTTAGTTTTTAAATAAATGAAAAAATTGAGAAGAAAAAAATTGTCCCAGGTGAGATTCGAACACACGACCTCCTGCATTCCGGGCAGTCGCTCTACCACTGAGCTACCGGGCGATTGTGTGTTCATACTCTTCTAGTCAAATTTATTTTCTTCTCAATTAAAAACCCGATTCCCCGTACCCACCCATTTTTCCCATTGCGACCTACCTCTCAATCAGGGTCGATATTACTCATGTAAGTATATTCATACTCAACTTTGTATTGCCCAACGAAATTTCAAATTAGTTAAGATGATGACTTTGTGTTGATTATTCGGGCATTGAAATAATTAAAAATCTAGTGAAAATATCATTTCACCTAGAGTATTCCCTTAGTTTTTAAATAAATGAAAAAATTGAGAAGAAAAAAATTGTCCCAGGTGAGATTCGAACACACGACCTCCTGCATTCCGGGCAGTCGCTCTACCACTGAGCTACCGGGCGATTGTGTGTTCATACTCTTCTAGTCAAATTTATTTTCTTCTCAATTAAAAGAGTAGAGCGACTGCCCGGAATGCAGGAGGTCGTGTGTTCGAATCTCACCTGGGACAATTTTTTTCTTCTCAATTTTTTCATTTATTTAAAAACTAAGGGAATACTCTAGGTGAAATGATATTTTCACTAGATTTTTAATTATTTCAATGCCCGAATAATCAACACAAAGTCATCATCTTAACTAATTTGAAATTTCGTTGGGCAATACAAAGTTGAGTATGAATATACTTACATGAGTAATATCGACCCTGATTGAGAGGTAGGTCGCAATGGGAAAAATGGGTGGGTACGGGGAATCGGGTTTTTAATTGAGAAGAAAATAAATTTGACTAGAAGAGTATGAACACACAATCGCCCGGTAGCTCAGTGGTAGAGCGACTGCCCGGAATGCAGGAGGTCGTGTGTTCGAATCTCACCTGGGACAATTTTTTTCTTCTCAATTTTTTCATTTATTTAAAAACTAAGGGAATACTCTAGGTGAAATGATATTTTCACTAGATTTTTAATTATTTCAATGCCCGAATAATCAACACAAAGTCATCATCTTAACTAATTTGAAATTTCGTTGGGCAATACAAAGTTGAGTATGAATATACTTACATGAGTAATATCGACCCTGATTGAGAGGTAGGTCGCAATGGGAAAAATGGGTGGGTACGGGGAATCGGGTTTTTAATTGAGAAGAAAATAAATTTGACTAGAAGAGTATGAACACACAATCGCCCGGTAGCTCAGTGGTAGAGCGACTGCCCGGAATGCAGGAGGTCGTGTGTTCGAATCTCACCTGGGACAATTTTTTTCTTCTCAATTTTTTCATTTATTTAAAAACTAAGGGAATACTCTAGGTGAAATGATATTTTCACTAGATTTTTAATTATTTCAATGCCCGAATAATCAACACAAAGTCATCATCTTAACTAATTTGAAATTTCGTTGGGCAATACAAAGTTGAGTATGAATATACTTACATGAGTAAATTAATTTATTTTGCATTTTTACGCTTAATAAAATAGGAATATATTTATTAGCAGCGCATACAACTGTTTTGGCGGTGCAATGTGTCATTTTCCAAAAGTTCCATTAATTTGATTTTCTTAGCAGTGCAGCGTTTGCCATGCGCTACACTAGCAAGGCCAACCCTTGCCCCATTTTGCTTGAATGACATTAATAGTCATGCACTGCTCCGCACTGTATGCCAGGTTTAGGCATGTTCTGCACGGCATTTCATCATTTTGTCTTGTAATAAACTAAACATCGTGAATAAAGTTCTCTGGTTCGGGAAGAACCGCAATAATACGCAGTATTACGAATTGAGGTGCACTGTTTTGGACTACTTCATCATTGACCGAACTGCCATGCACAGTATTCAGATTAAGGTGGACTATAATGCAAAAATTTGTCGTGCACTTTGGTGTTTCAATTCGCTGTGTACTGCTCGGCAATGCAATGTATTGAGCTGATTAGCCATGCACTGCACCACAACGAATTGCACTGCACGTTTTTGCTACGCGCAGCACCGCAATGCAATGCACTGAAGTGATGAACCGTGCACTGCACCGCATTGGAATTAACTGAACTAACTAGCCTTGCACTGCACTGCACTAATTCACCGCAATGCACTGCACTGATTCGCCCTGCACTGCACCGCAATGCACTGCACTCATTCGCCGTGCACTGTACTGATTCACCGTGCACTGCACTGATTCGCCGTGCACTGCACTGATTCGCCATACACTGCACCGCAATGCACTGCACTGAACTCGTTCGCCATGAACTGCACTGCAATGCACTGCACTGCACTGATTCGCCGTGCAGTACACCGCAATGCACTGCACTGCACTGATTCGCCGTGCATTGTACCGCAATGTCCTGATTTGACGTGCGCTGCACCAAGACGCATAGGAATGGGATGTTTTAAAATTTTTCAGCTTAATTTTATGGATTGTATGCACACATGATACATGCTTTTCTGATAAGTAAAATTGAAATTTTCAATCATTCGGAATTCCATCATGAATTTTTTTAGTATTTAAATTTAAAAAAAAACATTTTAAATTCTAGATATCTTGCTTTTGTTTATTCAAATCTCCTACGACGTCTTTGGCTCGAGAAAAATGATCGATCGGTCATTCCAAGTTTATCGAACTCGGCGCCCAGGGTTTGGGGGGTTTTAGGCTTGAGGGGTAACTGACCGATTATTTATCGAACTCGGGTGCCCAGAGTTTTGGAGGCTTGGAGCTCAGGGAATTTCCGATCAATCATTTATCGAACATGGCGCCTAGGGCTTTGGGGGCTTAGAGCTTGGGGGATAGCTGATAAGTTTATTTATTGAACTCGACGTCCAGGGTTTCGGAGGCTTAGAGCTTGAGGGATAGCTGATAAGTTTTTTTTTGAACTTGGGCGCTCAGGGTATTTTGGGGTTTACAGCTTGGGGGATAGTTGATCAGTTTTTTTATTGAACTCAACGTCCAGGGTTTTGGGGGCTTAGAGCTTGGGGGATAGCTGATCAGTTTTTTTATTAAACTCGACGCCCAGGGTTTTGGAGGCTTAGAGCTTGGGGGATAGCTGATTAGTTTATTTATTGAACTTGACGTCCAGGGTTTCGGGGGCTTAGAGCTTGAGGGATAGCTGATAAGTTTTTTTTCAGGGTATTTTAGGGTTTGAGGCTTGGGGAATGACCGATCGATCATTTATGTAACTCAGCGCTCAGGGTTTGGGGGGTTTCAGGCTTAAGGGATAACTGATCAATGGTTGGTTGAACGCGCCTGGGTCTGGATTTCTAAACCCGGAATTTCCTGGGTCTGGATGCATCCAGATTTATAAGGGAAATAATGCCCCTGAAGAGACCTGTTGAGAAGGTTTCCAGGTCAAGAACGTCATCTCAAATTTGGTAAAGAATGCCTAAATCATTTTTTTTAAATTTGACTCAATTTCTCGAAGATTATCCCCAGGTATCCCTGTCATCGGTGACCTGGTTGTCCAGGTCGAAAAGATCATCAAATCAGCTTTTGAAATCTATAAGTTCATCATGCAAAAATGAACTCGACATCTCGAAGATGATCCTCAGGTATCCCATCATCGGCGACCTAGTTGTCCGGATCAAAAACTCAACATGAATTTGTATTGTCATCTGATCCTGAGGTCCTTACAAAATTTTAGACCTCAAGGTCAGATTTGAACCAAAAATGAACGACGGAAAGTTAAGGAAAAGCGTGTAAAATTAAATAATAAAATTGTTTGTGATTATTGATACAGGTTCTTTATGAATGTTTTGAAATAAAGAATAACCAAAGTCCGATTTTTTTCTATTTTTGTGCAAAGCTGCATTCAAATCTGTAAGCTATAAATTAAGTAATTGCAAGATTATTAATTTTCTCATAAGAGCCAAGGTCAAGTTGTAAAAATTTAAAATGTTTCTTACTTTTTTCACAAGCTCGTCCTCACTTCAAAAATAGTTTATATTAAACATTTGTAAAGTTTTGGAACGTTTGAATATTGGTATTAATATATATATATCTTCCTATATTATATAGTTATATCCAGGAGGAGCTCTTTTTTTTGGCTCCTCCGGGAGGAGCCCCTTAAAACATGTTAAATATAAGGTTTTTTGAAGGTTTTGAAGTGCTCCTCCGGGAGGAGCTCTTAATTTTAAAAGCTCTCTCTGGAGGAGCCAATTTTAGTAGCTCCTCCCGGAGGAGCACCTTAAAACGTCAAAAACTTTTATATTTAACATGTTTTAAGGGGCTCCTCCGGGAGGAGCCAAAAAAAAAGAGCTCCTCCCGGAGGAGCACCTCAAAACCTTCAAAAAACCTTATATTCAACATATTTTAAGGGGCTCCTCCCGGAGGAACTGTAGTTTGAATTTTTTTCATGCTTTTATTTCTAATTCTAAGACTACTTTGTTCTAATCTTTGATCATACTTTCATTTCAATCCTTTGTTAAACATCTGTTTCTATGCTTTTACCGACTTATTTTCGTCTTTTCATTTATTAACCTTACCTGCTTTATAACCTTGCTACTATCCAAGTCTGTTGAGTAATTTTTTCCGACTCTCTTTACTACGTCTGTTGATTATTTTTACTTCCTACATATGTTAATAATCTTGTGCTTACTACCTCTTTTTTACTCAAGCTTCTAAGGCCGAACCTTCTACACATGCATTTGTTTCTACATCTGTTTCTACTCCCATGCATGGTTGTAAACTCGAGTCGAGAATCCAATATCGAGTAACTCGAGTCGAGTCGAGTCAAGTCTAGTCTACGCAAAGCAGCTTAAGCTTGTAACCTGCATACGCACGAGAAGTGCAGGGGGACTTCTTCATAACAGAAGGGTGAAAAAATATTTCGGAGGAAGTTTGGACTCCGGAGAGGTCAGGGCAGACACCTGGTGCACCTGGTGATACAAACGCCTTGGAGATGATTTCCCTAGAAAGTTTACACTCCAAAGAGTCCAGGGTTAACACCTGGTGCTACTGGTATTAATTACGCCTTGGAGATGATTTCCCAAGGAAGTTAGGACTTCGGAAGGGTCAGGGCAAAACCCTGGTGATCTGATGATATACCTTGGAGATAATTTCCCCAGGAAGTTTGGACTCCGGAGGGGTCAGGGTAGACACATGGAGCAACTGGTATTAATTACGCTTTGGAGATGATTTCCCCAGAAAGTTTGGACTCCGGAGGAGTCAGGCTGGACACATGGAGTAACTGGTATTAATTACGCCTTGTAGATGATTTCCCGAGAAATTTCGGGTTTCGGATGGTCCAGGGTGGACACTCGTAGCACCTGGTGAGACTCACGCCTTGGAAAGGATTTCTCCAGGAAGTTAGGACTTCGGAGAAGTCAGGGCGGACACCTGGTGCACCTGGTGATACTTACGCCTAGGATATGACTTCCCCAGGAAGTTTTGACTTCAAAGGGTTAGGGCAAACACCTGGTGCACCTGGTGATACTTACGCCTTGGAGATGATATCTTTGAAAGGTTTTGACTCCAAATGGGCCAGGGTTGACACCTGGTGCAACTGGTATTAATTACGCCTTGGAGATGATTTCCCCAGGAAGTTTTGACTTTGGAGGGGTCAGGGCGGACACATGAAGCAACTTGTATTAATTACGCTTTGGAGATGATTTCTCCAGAAAGTTTGGACTCCGGAGGAGTCAGGGTGGACACATAGAGCAACTTGTATTAATAACGCCTTAGAGAGGATTTCCCTAGGAAGTTAGGACTTTTGAGGCGTCAGGGCGGACACCTATTGAACTTGGTGATACGGATTGGAGATGATTTCACCAGGAAGTTTGGACTCCGGAGGGGTCAGGGTGGACACATGAAGCAACTTGTATTAATTACGCTTTGGAGATGATTTCTCCAGAAAGTTTGGACTCCGGAGGAGTCAGGGTGGACACATAGAGCAACTTGTATTAATTACGCCTTAGAGAGGATTTCCCTAGGAAAGTAAGGAGTTCGGAGGGGTCAGGGCGGACACCTGGTGTACCTGGTGATACGCCTTGGAGATGATTTGCAAAGGAAGTTTGGACTCCGGAGGGGTCAGGGTTGACACATGGAGCAACTAGTATTAATTACACTTTGGAGATGATTTCCCCAGAAATTTTGGACTCTGGAGGGGTCAGGGTGGACACATGGAGCAACTAGTATTAATTACGCCTTGGATATGATTTCCCCAGAAATTTTGGGTTTCGGAGGGGTCAGGGCGGACACCTGCTGCACCTGGTGATTCTTACGCCTTGGAGATGATTTCCTCAGGAAGTTTTGACTTCGGAGGGTTAGGGCAAACACCTGGTGGACCTGGTGATACTTACGCCTTGGAGATGATATCTTCGGGAAGTTTTGACTCCAAATGGGCCAGGGTTGACACCTGGTGCAACTGGTATTAATAACGCCTTGGAGATGATTTCCCCAGGAAGTTTTGACTTCGGAGGGGTCGGGGCGGACACCTGGTGCACCTGGTGATACTTACGCCTTGGAGATGATATCTTCGGGAAGTTTTGACTCCAAATGGGCCAGGGTTGACACTTGGTGAAACTGGTATTAATTACGCCTTGGAGATGATCTCCCCAGGAAGTTTGGACTGCGGAGGGGTCAGGGCGGACACATTGTGCACCTGGTGATACTTACGCCTTGGAGATGATTTCCTCAGGAAGTTTGGACTCTGGAGGTGCCAGGATGGACACTCGGGGCACCTGGTGATACTTACGCCTTGAAGATGATTTCGTCAGGAAGTTAGGACTCTGGGGAGGGGGGGGGTCAGGGCGGACACCAGGTGCACCTGGTGATACGCCTTGGAGATGATTTCCTAAGGAAGTTTCGACTCCGGAGGGGTCAGGGTGGACAAATGGAGCAACTAGTATTAATTACGCCTTGGATATGATTTCCCGAGAAATTTTGGGTTTCGGAGGGGTCAGGGCGGACACCTGCTGCACCTGGTGATTCTTACGCCTTAGAGAGGATTTCCCTAGGAAGTTAGGAGTTCGGAGGGGTCAGGGCGGACACCTGGTGTACCTGGTGATACGCCTTGGAGATGATTTCCTAAGGAAGTTTCGACTCCGGAGGGGTCAGGGTGGACAAATGGAGCAACTAGTATTAATTACGCCTTGGATATGATTTCCCGAGAAATTTTGGGTTTCGGAGGGGTCAGGGCGGACACCTGCTGCACCTGGTGATTCTTACGCCTTGGAGATGATTTCCTCAGGAAGTTAGGACTTTGGAGGGGTCAGGGCGGACACCTGGTGCACCTGGTGATTCTTACGCCCTGGAGATGATTTCCCTAGGAAGTTAGGACTTTTGAGGGGTCAGGGCGGACACCTGGTGTACCTGGTGATACGCCTTGGAGATGATTTCCCCAGGAAGTTTGGACTCTGGAGGGGTCAGGGTGGACACACGGAGCAACTAGTATTAATTACGCTTCGGAGATGATTTCTTTAGAAAGTTTGGACTCCGGAGGAGTCAGGGTGGACACATAGAGCAACTTGTATTAATTACGCCTTAGAGAGGATTTCCCTAGGAAGTTAGGAGTTCGGAGGGGTCAGGGCGGACACCTGGTGTACCTGGTGATACGCCTTGGAGATGATTTCCTAAGGAAGTTTCGACTCCGGAGGGGTCAGGGTTGACACATGGTGCACCTGGTGATACAAACGCCTTGGAGATGATTTCCCTAGGAAGTTTACACTCCAAAGAGTCCAGGGTTAACACCTGGTGCTACTGGTATTAATTACGCCTTGGAGATGATTTCCCAAGGAAGTTAGGACTTCGGAAGGGTCAGGGCAAAACCCTGGTGATCTGATGATATACCTTGGAGATAATTTCCCCAGGAAGTTTGGACTCCGGAGGGGTCAGGGTGGACACATGGAGCAACTGGTATTAATTACGCTTTGGAGATAATTTCCCCAGAAAGTTTGGACTCCGGAGGAGTCAGGGTGGACACATGGAGCAACTGGTATTAATGACGCCTTGGAGATGATTTCCCCAGAAAATTTGGACTTCGGAGGGGCCAGGGTGGACACTCGGTGCCCCTGGTGATACTCACGCCTCGGAAAAGATTTCCCCAGGAAGTTAGGACTCCGGAGGGGTCAGGGTGGACACATGGAGCAACTGGTATTAATGACGCCTTGGAGATGATTTCCCCAGAAAATTTGGACTACGGAGGGGCCAGGGTGGACACTCGGTGCCCCTGGTGATACTCACGCCTTGGAAAAGATTTCCCCAAGAAGTTCTGACTCCGGATAGTTAAGGAAAACACCTGGTGCACCTGGTGATACTTACGCCGTGGATATAATATCCCCAGGAAGTTTTGAGTTCGGAGGGTTAGGGAAACACCTAGTGCACCTGGTGATACTTACGCCTTGGAGATGACATCTTCGAGAAGTTTTGACTCCAAATGGGCAAGGGTTGACACCTGGTGAAACTGGTGATAATAACGCCTTGGAGATGATTTCCCCAGGAAGTTTCGACTGCGGTGGGGTCAGGGCAAACACCTGGTGCAACTGGTGATTCTTACGCCTTGGAGAGGATTTCCCTAGGAAAGTAAGGAGTTCGGAGGGGTCAGGGCGGACACCTGGTGTACCTGGTGATACGCCTTGGAGATGATTTGCAAAGGAAGTTTGGACTCCGGAGGGGTCAGGGTTGACACATGGAGCAACTAGTATTAATTACACTTTGGAGATGATTTCCCCAGAAATTTTGGACTCTGGAGGGGTCAGGGTGGACACATGGAGCAACTAGTATTAATTACGCCTTGGATATGATTTCCCCAGAAATTTTGGGTTTCGGAGGGGTCAGGGCGGACACCTGCTGCACCTGGTGATTCTTACGCCTTGGAGATGATTTCCTCAGGAAGTTTTGACTTCGGAGGGTTAGGGCAAACACCTGGTGCACCTGGTGATACTTACGCCTTGGAGATGATATCTTCGGGAAGTTTTGACTCCAAATGGGCCAGGGTTGACACCTGGTGCAACTGGTATTAATAACGCCTTGGAGATGATTTCCCCAGGAAGTTTTGACTTCGGAGGGGTCGGGGCGGACACCTGGTGCACCTGGTGATACTTACGCCTTGGAGATGATATCTTCGGGAAGTTTTGACTCCAAACGGGCCAGGGTTGACACCTGGTGAAACTGGTATTAATTACGCCTTGGAGATGATTTCCCCAGGAAGTTTGGACTGCGGAGGGGTCAGGGCGGACACATTGTGCACCTGGTGATACTTACGCCTTGGAGATGATTCCCTCAGGAAGTTTGGACTCTGGAGGTGCCAGGATGGACACTCGGGGCACCTGGTGATACTTACGCCTTGAAGATGATTTCGTCAGGAAGTTAGGACTCTGGGGAGGGGGGGGGGGGTCAGGGCGGACACCAGGTGCACCTGGTGATACGCCTTGGAGATGATTTCCTAAGGAAGTTTTGACTCCGGAGGGGTCAGGGTGGACAAATGGAGCAACTAGTATTAATTACGCCTTGGATATGATTTCCCGAGAAATTTTGGGTTTCGGAGGGGTCAGGGCGGACACCTGCTGCACCTGGTGATTCTTACGCCTTAGAGAGGATTTCCCTAGGAAGTTAGGAGTGCGGAGGGGTCAGGGCGGACACCTGGTGTACCTGGTGATACGCCTTGGAGATGATTTCCTAAGGAAGTTTCGACTCCGGAGTGGTCAGGGTGGACAAATGGAGCAACTAGTATTAATTACGCCTTGGATATGATTTCCCGAGAAATTTTGGGTTTCGGAGGGGTCAGGGCGGACACCTGCTGCACCTGGTGATTCTTACGCCTTGGAGATGATTTCCTCAGGAAGTTAGGACTTTGGAGGGGTCAGGGCGGACACCTGGTGCACCTGGTGATTCTTACGCCCTGGAGATGATTTCCCTAGGAAGTTAGGACTTTTGAGGGGTCAGGGCGGACACCTGGTGTACCTGGTGATACGCCTTGGAGATGATTTCCCCAGGAAGTTTGGACTCCGGAGGGGTCAGGGTTGACACATGGAGCAACTAGTATTAATTACACTTTGGAGATGATTTTCCCAGTAATTTTGGACTCCGGAGGAGTCAGGGTGGACACATGGAGCAACTGGTATTAATTACGCCTTGTAGATGATTTCCCCAGAAATTTCGGGTTTCGGATGGTCCAGGGTGGACACTCGTGGCACCTGGTGATACTCACGCCTTGGAAAGGATTTCTCCAGGAAGTTAGGACTTCGGAGGGGTCAGGGCGGACACCTGGTGTACCTGGTGATACGCCTTGGAGATGATTTCCTAAGGAAGTTTCGACTCCGGAGGGGTCAGGGTTGACACATGGTGCACCTGGTGATACAAACGCCTTGGAGATGATTTCCCTAGGAAGTTTACACTCCAAAGAGTCCAGGGTTAACACCTGGTGCTACTGGTATTAATTACGCCTTGGAGATGATTTCCCAAGGAAGTTAGGACTTCGGAAGGGTCAGGGCAAAACCCTGGTGATCTGATGATATACCTTGGAGATAATTTCCCCAGGAAGTTTGGACTCCGGAGGGGTCAGGGTGGACACATGGAGCAACTGGTATTAATTACGCTTTGGAGATAATTTCCCCAGAAAGTTTGGACTCCGGAGGAGTCAGGGTGGACACATGGAGCAACTGGTATTAATGACGCCTTGGAGATGATTTCCCCAGAAAATTTGGACTTCGGAGGGGCCAGGGTGGACACTCGGTGCCCCTGGTGATACTCACGCCTCGGAAAAGATTTCCCCAGGAAGTTAGGACTCCGGAGGGGTCAGGGTGGACACATGGAGCAACTGGTATTAATGACGCCTTGGAGATGATTTCCCCAGAAAATTTGGACTACGGAGGGGCCAGGGTGGACACTCGGTGCCCCTGGTGATACTCACGCCTTGGAAAAGATTTCCCCAAGAAGTTCTGACTCCGGAGAGTTAAGGAAAACACCTGGTGCACCTGGTGATACTTACGCCGTGGATATAATATCCCCAGGAAGTTTTGAGTTCGGAGGGTTAGGGAAACACCTAGTGCACCTGGTGATACTTACGCCTTGGAGATGACATCTTCGGGAAGTTTTGACTCCAAATGGGCAAGGGTTGACACCTGGTGAAACTGGTGATAATAACGCCTTGGAGATGATTTCCCCAGGAAGTTTCGACTGCGGTGGGGTCAGGGCAAACACCTGGTGCAACTGGTGATTCTTACGCCTTGGAGAGGATTTCCCTAGGAAGTTAGGACTTCGGAGGGGTCAGTGCGGACACCTGGTGTACCTGGTGATACGCCTTGGAGATAATTTCCACAGGAAGTTTGGACTCCGGAGGGGTCAGGGTGGACACATGGAGCAACTAGTATTAATTACACTTTGGAGATGATTTCCCCAGAAATTTTGGACTCCGGAGGAGTCAGGGTGGACACATGGAGTAACTGGTATTAATTACGCCTTGTAGATGATTTCCCCAGAAATTTCGGGTTTCGGATGGTCCAGGGTGGACACTCGTAGCACCTGGTGAGACTCACGCCTTGGAAAGGATTTCTCCAGGAAGTTAGGACTTTGGAGAAGTCAGGGCGGACACCTGGTGCACCTGGTGATACTTACGCCTTGGAGATGATATCTTTGAAAGGTTTTGACTCCAAATGGGCCAGGGTTGACACCTGGTGCAACTGGTATTAATTACGCCTTGGAGATGATTTCCCCAGGAAGTTTTGACTTCGGAGGGGTCAGGGCGGACACATGAAGCAACTTGTATTAATTACGCTTTGGAGATGATTTCTCCAGAAAGTTTGGACTCCGGAGGAGTCAGGGTGGACACATAGAGCAACTTGTATTAATTACGCCTTGGATATGATTTCCCGAGAAATTTTGGGTTTCGGAGGGGTCAGGGCGGACACCTGCTGCACCTGGTGATTCTTACGCCTTGGAGATGATTTCCTCAGGAAGTTAGGACTTTGGAGGGGTCAGGGCGGACACCTGGTGCACCTGGTGATTCTTACGCCCTGGAGATGATTTCCCTAGGAAGTTAGGACTTTTGAGGGGTCAGGGCGGACACCTGGTGTACCTGGTGATACGCCTTGGAGATGATTTCCCCAGGAAGTTTGGACTCCGGAGGGGTCAGGGTTGACACATGGAGCAACTAGTATTAATTACACTTTGGAGATGATTTCCCCAGTAATTTTGGACTCCGGAGGAGTCAGGGTGGACACATGGAGCAACTGGTATTAATTACGCCTTGTAGATGATTTCCCCAGAAATTTCGGGTTTCGGATGGTCCAGGGTGGACACTCGTTGCACCTGGTGATACTCACGCCTTGGAAAGGATTTCTCCAGGAAGTTAGGACTTCGGAGGGGTCAGGGCGGACACCTGGTGCACCTGGTGATACTTACGCCTTGGAGATGATATCTTCGGGAAGTTTTGACTCCAAACGGGCCAGGGTTGACACCTGGTGAAACTGGTATTAATTACGCCTTGGAGATGATTTCCCCAGGAAGTTTGGACTGCGGAGGGGTCAGGGCGGACACATTGTGCACCTGGTGATACTTACGCCTTGGAGATGATTTCCTCAGGAAGTTTGGACTCTGGAGGTGCCAGGATGGACACTCGGGGCACCTGGTGATACTTACGCCTTGAAGATGATTTCATCAGGAAGTTAGGACTCTGGGGAGGGGGGGGGGGTCAGGGCGGACACCAGGTGCACCTGGTGATACGCCTTGGAGATGATTTCCTAAGGAAGTTTTGACTCCGGAGGGGTCAGGGTGGACAAATGGAGCAACTAGTATTAATTACGCCTTGGATATGATTTCCCGAGAAATTTTGGGTTTCGGAGGGGTCAGGGCGGACACCTGCTGCACCTGGTGATTCTTACGCCTTAGAGAGGATTTCCCTAGGAAGTTAGGAGTGCGGAGGGGTCAGGGCGGACACCTGGTGTACCTGGTGATACGCCTTGGAGATGATTTCCTAAGGAAGTTTCGACTCCGGAGGGGTCAGGGTGGACAAATGGAGCAACTAGTATTAATTACGCCTTGGATATGATTTCCCTAGGAAAGTAAGGAGTTCGGAGGGGTCAGGCCGGACACCTGGTGTACCTGGTGATACGCCTTGGAGATGATTTGCAAAGGAAGTTTGGACTCCGGAGGGGTCAGGGTTGACACATGGAGCAACTAGTATTAATTACACTTTGGAGATGATTTCCCCAGAAATTTTGGACTCTGGAGGGGTCAGGGTGGACACATGGAGCAACTAGTATTAATTACGCCTTGGATATGATTTCCCCAGAAATTTTGGGTTTCGGAGGGGTCAGGGCGGACACCTGCTGCACCTGGTGATTCTTACGCCTTGGAGATGATTTCCTCAGGAAGTTTTGACTTCGGAGGGTTAGGGCAAACACCTGGTGCACCTGGTGATACTTACGCCTTGGAGATGATATCTTCGGGAAGTTTTGACTCCAAATGGGCCAGGGTTGACACCTGGTGCAACTGGTATTAATAACGCCTTGGAGATGATTTCCCCAGGAAGTTTTGACTTCGGAGGGGTCGGGGCGGACACCTGGTGCACCTGGTGATACTTACGCCTTGGAGATGATATCTTCGGGAAGTTTTGACTCCAAACGGGCCAGGGTTGACACCTGGTGAAACTGGTATTAATTACGCCTTGGAGATGATTTCCCCAGGAAGTTTGGACTGCGGAGGGGTCAGGGCGGACACATTGTGCACCTGGTGATACTTACGCCTTGGAGATGATTTCCTCAGGAAGTTTGGACTCTGGAGGTGCCAGGATGGACACTCGGGGCACCTGGTGATACTTACGCCTTGAAGATGATTTCGTCAGGAAGTTAGGACTCTGGGGAGGGGGGGGGGGTCAGGGCGGACACCAGGTGCACCTGGTGATACGCCTTGGAGATGATTTCCTAAGGAAGTTTTGACTCCGGAGGGGTCAGGGTGGACAAATGGAGCAACTAGTATTAATTACGCCTTGGATATGATTTCCCGAGAAATTTTGGGTTTCGGAGGGGTCAGGGCGGACACCTGCTGCACCTGGTGATTCTTACGCCTTAGAGAGGATTTCCCTAGGAAGTTAGGAGTGCGGAGGGGTCAGGGCGGACACCTGGTGTACCTGGTGATACGCCTTGGAGATGATTTCCTAAGGAAGTTTCGACTCCGGAGGGGTCAGGGTGGACAAATGGAGCAACTAGTATTAATTACGCCTTGGATATGATTTCCCGAGAAATTTTGGGTTTCGGAGGGGTCAGGGCGGACACCTGCTGCACCTGGTGATTCTTACGCCTTGGAGATGATTTCCTCAGGAAGTTAGGACTTTGGAGGGGTCAGGGCGGACACCTGGTGCACCTGGTGATTCTTACGCCCTGGAGATGATTTCCCTAGGAAGTTAGGACTTTTGAGGGGTCAGGGCGGACACCTGGTGTACCTGGTGATACGCCTTGGAGATGATTTCCCCAGGAAGTTTGGACTCCGGAGGGGTCAGGGTTGACACATGGAGCAACTAGTATTAATTACACTTTGGAGATGATTTCCCCAGTAATTTTGGACTCCGGAGGAGTCAGGGTGGACACATGGAGCAACTGGTATTAATTACGCCTTGTAGATGATTTCCCCAGAAATTTCGGGTTTCGGATGGTCCAGGGTGGACACTCGTTGCACCTGGTGATACTCACGCCTTGGAAAGGATTTCTCCAGGAAGTTAGGACTTCGGAGGGGTCAGGGCGGACACCTGGTGCACCTGGTGATACTTACGCCTTGGAGATGATATCTTCGGGAAGTTTTGTTTTCGAATGGGCCAGGGTTGACACCTGGTGAAACTGGTATTAATTACGCCTCGGAGATGACTTCCCCAGGAAGTTTGGACTGCGGTGGGGTCAGGGCAAACACCTGGTGCAACTGGTGATTCTTACGCCTTGGAGATGATTTCCCTAGAAAGTTAGGAATTTTGAGGTGTCAGGGCGGACACTTATCGTACCTGGTGATACGCCTTGGAGATGATTTCCCCAGGAAGTTTGGACTCCGGAGGGGTCAGGGTGGACATATGGAGCAACTGGTATTTATTACGCCTTGGAGATGATTACCCCAGAAAATTTGGGTTTCGGAGGGTCCAGGGTGGACACTCGTTGCACCTGGTGATACTCATGCCTTGGAAAGGATTTCTCCAGGAAGTTTGAACTTCGGAGGGGTCAGGGCGGACAACTGGTGCACCTGGTGATTCTTACGCCTTGGAGATGATTTCCCTAGGAAGTTACGACTTTTGAGGGGTCAGGGCGGACACCTGGTGTACCTGGTGATACGCCTTGGAGATGATTACCCCAGGACGTTTGGACTTCGGAGTGGTCAGGGCGGACACCTTGTGCACCTGGTGATTCTTACGCCTTCGAGATGATTTCCCTAGGAAGTAAGGGCTTTTGAGGGGTCAGGGCGGACACCTGGTGTACCTGGTGATACGCCTTAGAGATGATTTCTCCAGGAAGTTTGGACTCTGGAGGGGTCAGGGTTGACACATAGAGCAACTAGTATTAATTACACTTTGGAGATGATTTCCCCAGAAATTTTGGACTCCGGAGGAGTCAGGGTGGACACATGGAGCAACTGGTATTAATTACGCCTTGTAGATGATTTCCCCAGAAATTTCGGGTTTCGGATGGTCCAGGGTGGACACTCGTTGCACCTGGTGATACTCACGCCTTGGAAAGGATTTCTCCAGGAAGTTAGGACTTCGGAGCGGTCAGGGTGGACACCTGGTGCACCTGGTGATTTTTACGCCTTGGAGATAATTTCCCTAGGAAGTTAGGACTTCGAAGGGGTCAGGGCGGACACCTGGTGCACCTGGTGATACTTACGCCTTGGATATGATTTCCCCAGGAAGTTTTGACCTCGGAGGGTTAGGGCAAACACCTGGTGCAACTGGTATTAATTACGCCTTGGAGATGATTTCCCCAGGAAGTTTTGACTTCGGAGGGGTCAGGGCGGTCACCTGGTGCTGCTGGTGATTCTTACGCCTTGGAGATGATTTCCCTAGGAAGTTAGGACTTTTGAGGCGTCAGGGCGGACACCTATTGTCCTGGTGATACGGCTTGGAGATGATTTCACCAGGAAGTTTGGACTCCGGAGGGGTCAGGGTGGACACATGGAGCAACTTGTATTAATTACGCTTTGGAGATGATTTCTCCAGAAAGTTTGTACTCCGGAGGCGTCAGGGTGGACACATAGAGCAACTTGTATTAATTACGCCTTGTAGATGATTTCCCCAGAAATTTCGGGTTTCGGATGGTCCAGGGTGGACACTCGTTGCACCTGGTGATACTCACGCCTTGGAAAGGATTTCTCCAGGAAGTTAGGACTTCGGAGCGGTCAGGGTGGACACCTGGTGCACCTGGTGATTTTTACGCCTTGGAGATAATTTCCCTAGGAAGTTAGGACTTCGAAGGGGTCAGGGCGGACACCTGGTGCACCTGGTGATACTTACGCCTTGGATATGATTTCCCCAGGAAGTTTTGACCTCGGAGGGTTAGGGCAAACACCTGGTGCAACTGGTATTAATTTCGCCTTGGAGATGATTTCCCCAGGAAGTTTTGACTTCGGAGGGGTCAGGGCGGTCACCTGGTGCTGCTGGTGATTCTTACGCCTTGGAGATGATTTCCCTAGGAAGTTAGGACTTTTGAGGCGTCAGGGCGGACACCTATTGTCCTAGTGATACGGCTTGGAGATGATTTCACCAGGAAGTTTGGACTCCGGAGGGGTCAGGGTGGACACATGGAGCAACTTGTATTAATTACGCTTTGGAGATGATTTCTCCAGAAAGTTTGTACTCCGGAGGCGTCAGGGTGGACACATAGAGCAACTGGTATTAATTACGCCTTGGAGAGGATTTCCCTAGGAAGTTAGGAGCTCGGAGGGGTCAGGGCGGACACCTGGTGTACCTGGTGATACGCCTTGGAGATGATTTCCTTAGGAAGTTTGGACTCCGGAGGGGTTAGGGTTGACACATGGAGCAAATAGTATTAATTACACTTTGGAGATGATTTCCCCAGAAATTTTGGACTCCGGAGGAGTCAGGGTGGACACATGGAGCAACTGGTATTAATTACGCCTTGTAGATGATTTCCCCAGAAATTTCGGGTTTCGGATGGTCCAGGGTGGACACTCGTTGCACCTGGTGATACTCACACCTTGGAAAGGATTTCTCCAGGAAGTTAGGACTTCGGAGGGGTCAGGGCGGACACCTGGTGCACCTGATGATACTTACGTCTTGAATATGATTTCCGCAGAAAGTTTTGACTTCGGAGGGTAAGGGCAAACACCTGGTGCACCTGGTGATACTTACGCCTTGGAGATGATATCTTCGGGAAGTTTTGACTCCAAATGGGCCAGGGTTGACACCTGGTGCAACTGGTATTAATTACGCCTTGGAGATGATTTCCCCAGGAAGTTTTGACTTCGGAGGGGTCGGGGCGGACACTCGTTGCCCCTGGTGATACTCACGGGTTGGAAAGGATTTCTCCAGGAAGTTTGGACTTCGGAGCGGTCAGGGTGGACACCTGGTGCACCTGGTGATTTTTACGCCTTGGAGATAATTTCCCTAGGAAGTTAGGACTTCGGAGGGGTCAGGGCGGACACCTGGTGCACCTGGTGATACTTACGCCTTGGATATGATTTCCCCAGGAAGTTTTGACCTCGGAGGGTTAGGGCAAACACCTGGTGCAACTGGTATTAATTACGCCTTGGAGATGATTTCCCCAGGAAGTTTTGACTTCGGAGGGGTCAGGGCGGTCACCTGGTGCACCTGGTGATTCTTACGCCTTGAAGATGATTTCCCTAGGAAGTTAGGACTTTTGAGGCGTCAGGGCGGACACCTATTGTTCCTGGTGATACGGCTTGGAGATGATTTCACCAGGAAGTTTGGACTCCGGAGGGGTCAGGGTGGACACATGAAGCAACTTGTATTAATTACGCTTTGGAGATGATTTCTCCAGAAAGTTTGTACTCCGGAGGCGTCAGGGTGGACACATAGAGCAACTTGTATTAATTACGCCTTGGAGAGGATTTCCCTAGGAAGTTAGGAGTTCGGAGGGGTCAGGGCGGACACCTGGTGTACCTGGTGATACGCCTTGGAGATGATTTCCTTAGGAAGTTTGGACTCCGGAGGGGTTAGGGTTGACACATGGAGCAAATAGTATTAATTACACTTTGGAGATGATTTCCCCAGAAATTTTGGACTCCGGAGGAGTCAGGGTGGACACATAGAGCAACTGGTATTAATTACGCCTTGTAGATGATTTCCCCAGAAATTTCGGGTTTCGGATGGTCCAGGGTGGACACTCCTTGCACCTGGTGATACTCACACCTTGGAAAGGATTTCTCGAGGAAGTTAGGACTTCGGAGGGGTCAGGGCGGACACCTGGTGCACCTGATGATACTTACGTCTTGAATATGATTTCCGCAGGAAGTTTTGACTTCGGAGGGTAAGGGCAAACACCTGGTGCACCTGGTGATACTTACGCCTTGGAGATGATATCTTCGGGAAGTTTTGACTCCAAATGGGCCAGGGTTGACACCTGGTGCAACTGGTATTAATTACGCCTTGGAGATGATTTCCCCAGGAAGTTTTGACTTCGGAGGGGTCGGGGCGGACACCTGGTGCACCTGGTGATACTTACGCCTTGGAGATGATATCTTCGGGAAGTTTTGACTCCAAATGGGCCAGGGTTGACACATGGTGAAACTGGTATTAATTACGCCTTGGAGATGATTTCCCCAGGAAGTTTGGACTGCGGAGGGGTCAGGGCAAACACCTGGTGCAACTGGTGATTCTTACGCCTTGGAGATGATTTCCCTAGAAAGTTAGGAATTTTGAGGTGTCAGTGCGGACACTTATTGTACCTGGTGATACGCCTTGGAGATGATTACCCCAGGAAGTTTGGACTCCGGAGGGGTCAGGGTGGACAAATGGAGCAACTAGTATTAATTACGCCTTGGAGATGATTTCTCCAGGAAGTTTGGACTCTGGAGGGGTCAGGGTGGACACATGGAGCAACTAGTATTAATTACGCCTTGGATATGATTTCCCCAGAAATTTTGGGTTTCGGAGGGGTCAGGGTGGACACCTGCTGCACCTGGTGATTCTTACGCCTTGGAGATGATTTCCTCAGGAAGTTAGGACTTTGGAGGGGTCAGGGCGGACACCTGCTGTACCTGGTGATACGCCTTGGAGATGATTTCTCCAGGAAGTTTGGACTCCGGAGGGGTCAGGGTGGACACATGCAGCAACTAGTATTAATTACGCTTTTGAGATGGTTTCCCCAGAAAGTTTGGACTCCGGAGGAGTCAGGGTAGACACATGGAGCAACTGGTATTAATTACGCCTTGGAGATGATTTCCCCAGAAATTTTGGGTTTCGGAGTGTCCAGGGTGGACACTCGTTCCCCTGGTGATACTCATGCCTTGGATATGATTTCCCCAGTAATTTTGGGTTTCGGAGGGGTCAGGGCGGACACCTGGTGTACCTGGTGATACGCCTTGGAAATGATTTCTCCAGGAAGTTTGGACTCCGGAGGGGTCAGGGCGGACACCTCGTTCACCTGGTGATACTTATGCCTTGGATATGATTTCCCCAGGAAGTTTTGACCTCGGAGGGTTAGGGCAAACACCTGGTGCACCTGGTGATACTTACGCCTTGGAGATGATTTCCTCAGGAAGTTAGGACTTTTGAGGGGTCAGGGCGGACACCTGGTGTACCTGGTGATACGCCTTGGAAATGATTTCTCCAGGAAGTTTGGACTCCGGAGGGGTCAGGGCGGACACCTCGTTCACCTGGTGATACTTATGCCTTGGATATGATTTCCCCAGGAAGTTTTGACCTCGGAGGGTTAGGGCAAACACCTGGTGCACCTGGTGATACTTACGCCTTGGAGATGATATCTTCGGGAAGTTTCGACTCCAAATGGGCCAGGGTTGACACCTGGTGCAACTGGTATTAATTACGCTTTGGAGATGATTTCCACAGGAAGTTTGGACTTTGGAGGGGTCAGGGTGGACACCTGGTGTACCTGGTGATTTTAACGACCTGGAGATGTTTTTTCAGGAATTTTTAACTCCGTAAGAGTCAGGGAAAATACTTGAAGTGCCCGGTAATAACTACACTCTGAAGATGCTATTCTAATCGTAAACTTGATGATGTAAACCCACTGGGATCATGACTTCCTGAGAAAATCATTTTCAAGGCGTAAGTCTCACCTGGGGCACCTGGTGTCCGCTCTGACCCCCCTCCCCCTCCCCAGAGTCCTAACTTCCGGACGAAATCATCTTTAAGGCGCAAGTATCACCAGGTGCCTCGGGTGTCCATCCTGGCCCCTCCGGAGTCCAAACTTCCTGGGGAAATCATCTCCAAGGCGTAAGTATCACCAGGTGCCTCAGGTGTTTGCCCTAACTTTCCGAAGTCAAAACTTTCTGGGGGAATCATCTTCAAGGCGTCAGTATCACTAGGTGCACCGAGTGTCCGCCCTGACCGCTCCGAAGTCCAAACTTCCTGGGGAAATCATCTTCAAGGCATAAGTATCACCAGGTGCCCCAGGTGTCCGCTCTGACTCCTCCGAGGTCCAAACTTCCTGGGGAAATCATCTCTAAGGCGTAATTAATACCAGCTGCACCAGGTGTCTACCCTGGTCCCTTTGGTGTCTAAACTTGCTGGGAAATCATTTCCAAGGCGCATGTATCACCAGGTGCACCAGGTGACCGCCCTGACCCCTCCGGAGTCCAAACTTCCTCCGAAATATTTTTTCACCCTTCTGTTATAAAAACTTCTAGTGCGTATGCAGGTTACAAGCATAAACTGCTGTGCGTCGACTAGACTTGACTCGACTCGACTCGAGTTACTCGATTCTGGATTCTTGACTAGAGTTTACAACCATGCTCCCATGCTAACTCTAGTTCTTTATTTATTTTTTTTTTAATTTACTACACTGAATCTAGCCTTGTGCATAATCTTTTTTATCCTCTTGTACTTACTTTTCGAAATAACCCTATAATAAACCTTGTTCATAACATTGTTTCAAACTTGATAACTACTGTGGTAACTTCATTGTACCTACTGCCGTACCCGTACTTGTCATTACGTTTGTAACTTTGAACCTACGCTTATATGTAAAATTTTGCTTAATATTGTTTCTATCCCTTTCATATGAATCTACTTGCTTAATCTTTGGTGTTTGCTGTTGTTTTTTCTTTTTTTCATGCTTTGGTCTCTAACTTTGAATCTTTGTTCCCATCTTTGTGAAAACTATCTTTTTTATTGTTCTTCTCTAATTTTTTTGTAATTGCAATCGTGAAATTTATCATCTTCATACAATTTTGCCCACACAGCTCTTTAACTTTTTTGTCAAATATTCCTACATCCTTTTACATTTGTTATCAACGCTTTTTCTACGTAGTTCTGTCCCAATCAACTTATCTTGATTAATATCGAAGTTTATCTTACGACACCAGTTTCCAGCCATGTGTAGCCTCTTTCACTTTGTTATTATTTTCATACTTCAATTTGTAACTTGGAACGTAAGTTGTACTTTTTTTTTTTTTTTTTTTTTTTTCTGAACATCTAAATCTGAAACTAACATCTTTTATACTATTGTTTTCGATCCTGTACAAACCTTTGTAGTTAAACACTTACTCACTTTTGAATCTACCGATGTACCTACCCTCTTGCCAATCCTTGAAGCTCTCTAAGCGAAGCGCACGCACAATTTTATTATATTATCTAAAACAAGTTTTGTCGAAGCTTCATCTAAATTAATCGACAATAAGCTATATATACCCTTTACCTTTGCGCTACGTTCAGAGTTCATATTCATTTAAACTTTTGTGGTTATAGATTCATTGGTTTTGTTTCAGTTTGTATACTAATTATTATTATTTTCATGAATATAATCGGATAATTTCGAACACTTGATTACATAATTATTTTTTCATCAAATCTATTCTCTAGATGTTTTAATTAAATTGTAATATAAAAATTAAAAATAAAAATTCAAATTTTAAATTTTGTTCTTCAACCAATCACATCACGAATGAAATGCTAACATTCTTTTTGGGTTCTCTCTTTTATCTTTGGATATAAGTTAATTTTTTTAATGCTTCGTAGTTACTTTTTTAATTTCTTCTATAGAAACATAGCTGATAACTTGTACTTAACACTATATGCCTAGAAAAAAGTGCGGAGGGAGCGGACTGCGGAGGCAATCGAGTGCGCGCGTGATATAAGATGAATGCGTGTACTTGCATACCTTGAAATAACTCAATTTTATTATTATTATTATTTAAATAAACCAAATAACCCATTTCTATTTTACTTTTAAACTTTCTTTTTATCGCTTAACCCATTAAGTCCTAGGATTTTTTAAATTTTTCTTGTACTTTGAGCTCTGGAATTTTGATGAAAACGATAAAAAATATTTTCAAAAAGACCATATACAACTATTTTCGGGTATGCTCTACACGATGGTGTAGTTTAAAAAAATCAAAAATGTCATTTTCAATTGTTAATTAACAAATTTAAAAAAAAACTCAATTTTTTGCTGCATTTTTTTTTTATGAATTCTTTCAGTTTCATTTTTTTTTTTTTTTTTCAAAAATGTGATCAGAGTTGATCACGATACTTGAAATTTACAGTAGGATTTTTTTTAATGAAAATCTTTTTTAACAAAATGGCGGCCATAAAACGAAGTCGAAAATCTCGAATTTTTCGTTTTATTCACTTGATTCAAAAAATGGTTTTTTATTGTCAAAATTTTTTCAATTGTTTAAATAAATAATGTTTAAACATTTAAAATCAACAATGAATACATCCACATTAGTTCTTTTTTTTTATACATTTCGTTTTTCAGTTGGAAGTTTCCGAACTCTGTTTGGGTCACCGCGGACCCTACTAAAATCGTGTAAAAATCACCTCTCATAACCTAACAATGAATATTTTATAAGTATTACAATTTTCATGCTTCTTTGTACAATTATTTTGACTTTTCCAACAAAAAATAGCAGTAAACGTTAAATACTTGTGCGATTTCAAGGAATAAACATGAAAAAAGTGAATAAAACGAAAAATTCGAGATTTTCGACTTCGTTTTATGACCGCCATTTTGTTAAAAAAGATTTTTATAAAAAAAAAAATCCTACCATAAATTTCAAGTATCGTGATCACCTCTGATCACATTTTTGAAAAAAAAAAAAAAAAAATCCAACTGAAAAAATTCCTTAAAAAAAAAAAAATGCAGCAAAAACTGAGTTTTTTTTTTTAAATTTGTTAATTAACAATTGAAAATGACATTTTTGACATTTTTAACTACACCATCTTGTAGAGCATACCCGAAAATAGTGGTATATGGTCTTTTTGAAAATATTTGTTATCGTTTTCATCAAAATTCCAGAGCTCAAAGTACAAGAAAAATTTAAAAAATCCTGGGACTTAATGGGTTAAAAAACCAAATAACCCATGTCTCTTTTTTTTTATTCAAATAAACCAAACTAGCTCTTCTGAGCGCGCTTCAAGCGCGCATAGGAAAAAACAATAAGAGTAACCTCAAAATGCACTTTTCGAATATTTTAAAAACTTCTTCACCAATCAGCTCACGAATAAAAATCTTACACTTACGCAAGATGGCGATAGCTCTCTTTTATAAAGGGATAACCATATTTTAATTTGTAACCCATTTCTATTTCACTTTTAAACTTTCTTTTTATTGCTAAATAAACCAAATAACCCAATTCCATTTATAATTTTAACTCTCTTTATATTATTTAAAATAAAAAAAAGGCTGAATAATTATGAGATATTTTTTTAAGAATCTATCTAATATACATGTAAAATAACGAAAAAAAAAAAAAAAAAATTTTGAGTCTGAGGATCGAACCACGACCCTTGGCATAAGAATCCTATACGTTGACCACTAAGCCATTAAGCATGTTGTTTTCTTGAAACTATAGAGCACAAAGATTTAAATTAAAGAGTTGACACATACGCCATTTATATACAATCGTCATCACTGCATTCATTCTGCTCCCTCTGCACTTTTTTCTAGGCATATAGCGTTTAGTATAACTTGTATCAAAAATTGGCGATGTGGGTAGAAACTGATAACATATATCAAAAATGGGGGGCGTAAGTAAAAAAAGGTGCATGGGGGGGTGATTAGAAAAGGGTCTAATTTATTAGCACAGGAAAAAAAAAGCAAACGCACGGGAAATTTTAGGTCAAATTCACGAGAAAAAAGACATTTGCACGGAAAAATAAGTTATTAAACGGGAAAAAAATGAATGCACCGAAAAAAAATACTTGAGTGGAAGTTAAATGTATTAAACGGGAAAAAAAATATATTGAATGGGAGTAGAATTAACATTGCGCGGGAAAAAAATGTATTAAACGGCAATAGAACTGATCTCGCACGGGAAAACGTCATATATTTTCTAGTGAATGAATTATCCCACGATTCGATTCGATTTACTATTGCACCTGGCACACTTACCCAGTTAATAAATTTTGTTTCCTGCCCTATAAGTCACTTTGTTGTAAGTTAATTTATAGTACCCCTGGTCACTCTAACCACAAAATCAAATCTTTGATGCGTGTTTTCAATGACTCATACTATAAAAAAGTATATAGTATAAGTGCAGTACGTCAACAGGGCTTATTAAGAACCTCGTGCTGTGCTTCGCTACGTACTTGGGTTCCTAAAACCGCCCCGGTGACGATGCTGCACCTGTACTATAATATACTATTTTATGTGCATTTATTATTCTACCCACGAGAACGTGCTGTTATATATTATATCTTTGTTATTTACTTCGTTGTAATCTAATTTGAAGTGCATTTAATAATCTATTTATGCGAACGCGTTACCATATATTTGTATCACTCGATGTACTTGTCAAGTGACCAAATAGGGTTATACCCCAAGGCCGAAATAAAAACCTTATACAGTCAGTCAGTCAGGGTTGGATAAGTTTTTTTGGATCATCGATTGCAGAAACTTTGGAAATTGCTTTCTGGCACCGAATGATGAGCAAAATCAATAATTTTTCTAAATGGTCCTTTTTTCGATTATCCACACAAAATGTTTGAATTATTTTTGGTTTTTAAATAATTTTCAAACAATTTGTGTTCAAAGCCTATTGCACTCCTAGACATGTGTATCCTCGCATGTTTTTGTCTCTTTATGAACTTTAAGCAAAAAATATTTCAAAATCTTAGCTCAAAAAGTATAAATCTGAACAATTTATATTTCAAACCTCAGAAAATGCTAAAAAGTACTTCTAGTAACAAATTATTCCTGTTCAAATTTTTCGAGTTAAGACTTGAAAATTATTGATGATTTTACTCATCATTCGGTACCAGAAAGCGATTTCCAAAGTTTCTGCAATCGATGATCCAAAAAAACTTATCCAACCGTGATAGGAGGACCCGCTAAGACTAGACATTTGGGTCACTTCTTTGGGTTTTTAGCTAATTTTCAAACAATTTGTGTTCAAAACCTGAGCCAAAGGCGAGAGTGTCAAGGGTTTGCTAAGGGTTGGCTCATACTTTTCCAGCGTCGAGTGTGATGTTTTTTTCAACTCAAAGCAAAGAGTTCAAACTTCCTGTTTGGGAAAAATCAGAAAGTTTGAACTTTCTGCACCGTGTGAGAAAAATAAATTTTATAGAGTTAGGAAGTTTTTTTAATCACAATTTTAATGTTTAGAAGGACAATAATTGATGCATTTATCGCAACGTAATCAAAGTTTTTGCGCGCACGCGGAGATCGGAAGTTTTTGCAAGCACGCGGAGATCTAAAGTTTTTGCGCACACGCGGAGTACCTAAGTTTGCGCGCGCGCGGGATAATTTAGTTTGCGAGTACGCAGAACACCTAAGTTACGTACGCGCAAATTTTTGTTTGAAAGGGTAAGTTTGCGCCTACGTGGAGACTCCTCTGCGTACGCGCATGCGTACATACATGAATACATACATGAATATATTTGGATGATAATTACAGAATAAAAAAAATAAAAAATAAATAAATAAGGATTTAAAGTTTAACAAGAATTTTTTAAATAAAATTTTACAATTTATTAAAAAGAAAAAATTACTCCATTATAAATTTACTTTTTCTGAAAATAAAATCTTTTTTTCATTTTTTTTAAATTAGAAACTTGGATTCTTCTAAATAATCTTATAATGAAATTTTTTAAAATTAATGTATTCAAATTTTAAAATTTTATATAGTTTGATTATACCATTAAAAAAGAATTATTAAATTAAGAAAATATACAAAACTTCTAACAAAACATTAAAAATGGGGGGCGGGGGAAAAAAAGGGCGGGGGGGGGGGCGTGGGAAGGGTGTGATTGGAAAATCATAGGATAATTTAAAACTCATAGAAATAAGCATATTTTGGTACACTTTTACGGTTAGTTAAGCACTTTTTTGAGAGGCCTGTGGGGGGCGGGGGGAGGGCCGGTTGGGGGTGTGGGGGGGCGTGAGAGAGGAAAAACAACTATATAATATAGTAAGATATATATATTTTCTCGAGTCAAGGACGTCGCAGGAGATTTGAATAAACAAAAGCAAGATATCTAGAATGTAAACGTTTTTTTAAAAATTAAAATACTAAAAAAATTTATAATGGAATTCCGAATGATTGAAAATTTCAATTTTACTTATCTGAAAAGCATGTATCATGTGTGCATGTATTCCATAAAATTCATTTAAGTTTAGCTGAAAAATTTGGAAATATCCCAATCCTATGCGTCTTGGTGCAGCGCACGTCAAACCAGTACAGTGCATTGCACTGCAGTGCACGGTGAATCAGTGCAGTGCAGTGCAGTGCATTGCGGTGCAGTGCACGGTGAATTAGCGTAGTGCATTGCGATACAGTGCATGGTGAATTAGTGCAGTGCAGTGCATTGCGGTGCATTGTACGACGAACCAGTGCATTACGGTGCAGTACACGGTGAATCAGTGCAGTGCATTGCGGTACAGTGAACGGTGAATTAGTGTAGTGCATTACGATACAGTGCATGGCGAATTAGTGCAGTGCAGTGTATTGCGGTACAGTGCACGCTGAATTAGTGCAGTGCAGTGCATGGCTAGTCGGTTCAGTTCATTCCATTGCGGTGCAGTGCATGGTTCATCAGTTCAGTGCATTGCATTGCCACGCAGTACACAGTGAATCAAAACACCAAAGTGCACGTTAAATTTGTGCAATATAGTACATTTAATCTGAATACTGTGCATTGCAGTGCGGTAAATGATGAAATAGTCCAAAACAGTGTACCCCAATTCGTAATACTGTGCATTATTACGGTTCTTCCCGAACCAGTGAACTTTCATCGTGATGTTTAGTTTATTACAAGACAAAATGATGAAATGCCGTGCAGAACATGCCCAAACCTGGCATACAGTGCGGGGCAGTGCATGACTATTAATGTCATTCAATCCAAATGGTGCAAGGGTTGGCCTTGCTGGTGTAGCGCATGATAAACGCTGCACTGCAAAGAAAATCAAATTAATGGAACTTTTGGAAAATGATACATCGCAACTTCAAAACAGTTTTATGCGCTGCTAATAAATATATTCCTATTTTATTAAGCGTAACAATGCAAAATAAATTAATTTAATTTAGTTAAAAATGAATTTTGGATTCATGATCAGCACCCCCAAAAACTCCTTAGTACCAAATTTCTAATTAATCTGAGTCTTCTAAGTCACTTTTTTTTTAAAAAGGAAGTGACTTAGACGTCTCAGATCAATTAGAAATTAGATACTTTTTTAACCCTAACTCGAATTTAAATTCAAATTGCGTGAAAGGAAACAAATCCCTGACTTTAAACCTAGCCAGCAACCCTGTCTTGAAATTTATTTTTTACACGCACCACATCCCATGCAAGAATTTATTTGACGGTAACGCTTAATGCTACGAGATCGAGAGAGAAGGGAGATGCATCTTCGTGATACGTAATCAAAAGAAACACGATCGACGATCCTTACTCTTTATCACTCCTACTCAGCCAAACACACTCACACTTACACTCGCGCACGAGTGAGAGAGAAGAGAGGTACGCACCAGCGCTACGAAAAGAAAACATTGATATATGACCATTAATATTCTCTTTCTATTTGGATTCGCAGTTACCCTGTGAAAGTAACTGTGATGTGATATTCTCGCTTTAGATTAACAGATGTGGTACTGATTCATATATTTATACGTTAAGGTATTTACCTCATTGTAAAGACTGTGGTTGAGCATATTGTGATTTTACATTTTATTATTTGCCTTCTTACTACAACAACCTAAGTCATTATACCAATATTATTAGTTTAATTAATGGAATTTTTCGTTACGACCGTTACAGTACATAATTATTATTTTAGTTTTATATCAAAAATGTTAGAGCTATGTGTAGGAAGTTGACAAGCAAAACAAATAGAGTGGACCCCCCCCTCCTAGTATATACACTGCACGGCCATCAACTTATGTCGATAGTACGATGCAACGTGCATGGTAGCACGTAGACCGTGCGCGTAAAGGACCCATCGAAAAATTTTAAGCTCCATTTTTTTCCGTGCGGGATGCAAAGTATCTCATGCGAGATGCGTCGTTTTTCAACAAAATTTTGCTAACAAATTTTTGTTAACATAACATTTTATTTTTAGTTAGAAAATATTTTTATTAATAATTCTGCTGACAAATATAAGTCAAAAAGTATCTTTTATTTCTTATAAACAAAATTTTGATGGATTCCCCATTAGAAACGTCAAGTTTTTGAAAATTAACTAAATGGTAAATTCCTAAAAAAATAATAAAACTAGAATTTCCAAAAAAAATTTATCTTGCAAGAAAATTTATTTGTAGGTTTATGACTTTACAAACTAATTGTAAGTTAAAAGGTCTGGTCTGCGCTCAAAGCGTTAATTAAAACTTAAGTTAAAAGCTTTAAAATGAAAACTTATGAATAGTCATACAAACTTATCTCAAAGAATCTTTTTACCTCTCACATTTGACCACTTTCAAAATAATATTAAAAAACTTTAAAGTTTACTTTTAAAAGCTTGTCACTTCAGTTCTAATCGATAGTTTGTAGGTTTCTTTTCCGATAACTTCAGAACTTACATATTTTATTTTAAGACTCGCCTAAAAAAGCAACTTTATTTAACAAATTTGATAAAATTGATGATGGAAGTCATAAATGAAAATTATAACTTCAAAAATTTATATATATGGGTTAAAGTCTAAAAGTTGGCATGCTAGTGTCCCAAGTCCCCCAACGTAAGTAAAATTTATACTGACTTCGTGTGACTTAAACTAAATTACTGTAGTGATTCAGAATGATAAATTAAACAGATTCTGAGATATTCATGAAAAACCAAGAAAAATGTTATGTTGGTTCCATGTTCCATTAAACTTTTTTTCCAAAATCATCAAAATTTTACTCACAAATGTTGGTACTAACAAAAAATAAATTACATGATTTTTCCTCAGATATAAAGGTAACATAAAACGCTGTTAAAAGTATTTTTTATATTTTTTTATAAATTTCTACAATGAGAGAAAAATGACCGTGCTTTACAAACATGAAGTCGCCCCGCGTAACACGAGCGAAGAGCACCCGAAAAAATCGGGTGAAAGACCGGCCAAAACCAGTTGATCGTATCTGAGCGCAACTATCGGTTGAATTTTTAACTAATTAAGCTTGTTAAACACGGTAAATTTTATGCACGTACGGAATTTTTGTGTTATGTCGGACCCACTCTGTATTTTGTAAACACCACATGGAAAATTTTATTGAACTTCATTTTTTTGATGAAGGTTTTTTTTTAACACGATTACGCAAATAAATACATTATAGATAAGATTTATTAACGTGTATGTAGCCCAGATCGATTTTTATAAGCGTTTTTTCCGAGTACCTTTGTTACTGTTATGTTAGTCCCTTGGTGTTATAAGGTATACACGTAATAAATCTTAAAATTATTAACATCAATAAATTCTACAAGGTTTTTACTTTCAGATTTTGTTCATCCGAGATCTTGTTTCAAGCAAAGATTTCCTGCAGAAAACAGACAATCCGCAGGCGTATAACCTAAATCAGCTGATAGTTTTTCATGCATGTGGTAGCATCAGTAACGATAAAATGTTAATACTTCTACTGTTTTCTGATAAAAAATTAACTCTTAGGACTGAAATACATGTAGAAATGTGTTAGCTGCTTCGAGTGATTAGTTCTTTTCAAGATTTATGATCTAAAATACGTTTAAGATGAGTGATTTGAGATGACACTGATGCTAGACAAATTAATTTAAATAAGTATTGTTTATTGGTCGGTGATCGTGGCAGAGAAAACTTCATGAATATCATTAAAAAAAAAAAAATACATTTAAGTTCTATAAAAAAAATTTATTTTACAGTTCAGCAGACCTATAAAATTGGCTGACTTTTTGATTTCGACTCACATACCTCTTCTGGTTTTTTTCAAATAGAAAAAATAAATGTTAAATTTGTTTTTCTCTATTTTCTATTGAAGCATAACAAACTAAAGTATTTTTGTAGTGTTTTTTCCCTATTTTTAACAAAAGAAGAGAGGTTTTTTCTTCTTTTTTTGAATTAAAAAAAAAAATTAAATTGTGCTCGATAAATTTTAAGGAAAACTAAATGATTATAATATATACATCAATTTTTTACAAAGAATACCTGATATTGGATTAGTTAATTATTTCTTCAATTTATTTCAGGTTCACAATGGAGAGAAAACTGTAAAGGGTTTACATACATTTCGATATAAATTTATGGATAATGAGTTAGACAATGGCCATTTTAGACAAGAAAATAAATGCTTTTGCAGAAAAAACTATTGTTTGCCCTATGGTTTGATAGATGTCACGGATTGTTATTACGGTAAAAATTCTTTAAATAATATTCTGTTCATTCTATTGAGCTCCTGAAAATATATTTGAAGTGCTTTTTTATCTCTTCAGATAAGATAGATATCTTACTATTTGATGATGCATGGGGTAATCCCATTTTAACAAAAGATAACTTTCCTCCTGAGGGGCGTACAAAATATGTGTACGTGTACATTGCTAACGTGTGCTTAAAGTTAATAAGTCAGTTGCGCTTGGCATTTAATAATATCTTAAATAATTGTCATTGAGTCAGTGTAGAATATAATTACATTTGTTAAAAAATACATATACATATCACAGATATAAGTCAAATATTCACAATTCAGTGATCACAGCCAGTTTCAAGGATCACAGTCAGACAATTGCTCAGCGACTTAGTCAGTCAGAGAAAATAGATATTTGGTTCATACACACGATATTAAGAAAAAAAAAGAAAAATAATAATTATGTAAAAAAAAAAGTAACAATACAAAATACAAAAAGTCAAAGTTAAGAGACGTGCCTTGACGGGGCCAAGATATTTCAGACAAAACAAATAACAGAACAGAGCATAAAAGAATTACAGAATCAATACTGCCTGATCCCCCAAAGGTGCTCCATGTAGATGTTTTGGGACCATTTTATAGTGTCACTGATCATGAGCCTCCTCATCATCCGCGCATAAAACGGGCTGATGTTGAGGAGTCTCGTGACCCGCTCGTTGCCTGGGTCCCAGCCGCCAAGAGCGCCGACGATGAACGCTTCCACTGCGACCGTATAGCCCTGCCGTTGCAGGTTCTCAGCAAGTGGGCGGTAATTAGCAACCTTACCCGCTCTAGCTTCGCAGAAACCCTCCATCCGGTTCTCAAATGGCACGGCTACATCAACTATCATGACCTTTCTCTCAATATCATTCCAGATCACCAAATCGGGCTGCAGTCTGGCGAACTCCTGGTAGACGCCTCTGATGGCTTGGTTTATCCTGATTCCCCCAGCGATATTACTGGCTTTGGCGAGCTTGTCTCGAATGGCATCGTGGCGTTTAGTTCGGGCATCAGAGTGAACGCCGCAGTGCTGGAGCACATGAGGGAGTATCTCGAGGTCGTCGCACTTCCTGCATTGTCTGCCCGCTCCAAGTGGTCTCCAGCGCATGGTGGCGTTCAACCCCACCACCCCCATGCGCGCGTGGTGGACAAAGCGCCAGTCAGCGAAGCGGGTGAAACTGCCGGTCCGGAGGAAGTGATTGCTCACCACGCTCCGGCCGGTTACCTCGAGCACCTTGCCTTGATCTGGTTTGGCAAGGACTTTCTCCTCATAGTACCCCACCAGTCCCGCCCTCAGCCTCCACACGACCTGCCCGTGAGCCATGGGTGAGATTATGATGGTGTTGTTGTTCTCGTCCCTGTTACCTGGACGGCGGCACTCCAGCGAGAGTTCTGCACGCTCAACAGTCCACCTCCATTTAAGACCTAAGGCACGGGACATCCGTCTGCTTGCATTTCTGGCCCTTGACCATTGAGGAAGAGTCCCTTGATCCTGAAAATATATTTGAAGTGCTTTTTTATCTCTTCAGATAAGATAGATATCTTACTATACTATATAGTTGAAGGGCATAATTTTTTTCCGTGAGGCGCAGCGAGGTGCAGCCAAAAATTCAGACGCGTTATTTTGGTCAAAAATATCGGAACTTAAGCACTTTTTTTGGCTGCGCCTCACAGCGCCTCAGACTTCCATTTGAAGGGCCTGAGGCGCAGCCATAAAAGCAATTTGTTAACATACAAAATCTTAATAAATTAGAAAAAATTTTAAAAGTAAGTAAAAATTAGATTCATCTCAAATTATTGGAGCCTATGACATCTGTAATAATTTCCAAAACTTTCAAATACTTCACTAATTGTAAGTACCAAAAAAAAATTTTTTTTTACTGCACTTGGTAAATACCTTATAAAACTACTGAGAAAAAACATTTATTGTATTTTATTGAATTATAGAAAGGGTATAGTCGGGTAATATAGTCAGATCGACCTCCTCGGCAGATTCTTACAGTATACATGGGTTAAAGTCAAAAAGTTGGTCGATTTCAGATATGGATTTATGAAATAAAAAAAAATAATAATAATTATCGGTCAAAAAAACTTAACAACATGTTAGTGTTGTTAAGTTTCATCAAAATTGTTCATACGACACTCGATAAATGAATTGTTTTTCTCTTTTTTTTTAACCAATTTTCAGAGTTTTTAAATCTTTAGCCATAGTGTTCACGGGTAAAATGCATTTTATGACAAAGTTGCCCTGCAAATTATTTGTTTTTTTTTGTTCGAAGTTTTCAAAAACATGTCTTTTGGAACTTAGAATTTACTTAATTGCTAAAAATCGGTGAAAAAAAAAAAATTTTGATAAGTTATTAATCAATTTTAAGTAAAAAGAAAAAATATTATATTGTTTTGATTTTTAAATGATTGTGTCTAAATCTACACAATATTTAATTCATGTAAAAGGTATTTTTAGAGTATGTTTTAAAAAAAAAAATCATTTTTGTGGAAAAGTAAAAAAGGCTTTATAGTCTAAAGCAGTACTCAATTTTTTTTTTTTTTTTTTTTCAAGTAAAGTTTTATTTTTTGCGTTATAAGGTACATACCAAGTTCATTCAGTATGCAAAAATCAAAACAAAAAAAAAGTTATTTTTTAAAATAATATTTTATAGTAGTTATTCGAGTTATTAAGACGTCTAGATATGAGTCGGTGACTGTGCTGATGATTTGAGACATATGTAGTCTACGAATTCTAAAATAACGTTTGTAACAGTTTTGAAAACAATATTTTTTAACACCTGTTTGTTTTTGTTATAATATAAATGAATACAAAATTTTTTACATTATATTCTAAAAGATTCTGATTTAAGATTTTCTATTTTGTACTACATTTGATTCTAAATGAATTAAAAAATAAAACAAAAATTGTACTTGGTGTGGACTCTTTAATCAAAGCTTGTTTATGGTCTAAAGCCGAAAAGTCGGCCACTTTTGTATAGTCATGTCATATAATTCTGCACAAAAAATAGGTACTGATAAATAAGATATCATTACAAAAATTTGATAGCTTTTTGATGCCATTGAAAAATAGATGCTGTCAAATTTTTGTAATTATATCTCATTTCTAAGGACTTTTTTTGTGTGGTACTACGTGACATGACTTTGCAAACGTGGCCGACTTTTTCACTTTTGACTTTATGCACATAAACAAAAAAATATTTTTCAAATATTAAAAATACCATACTAGAACAGGCAGATTGGGTCACCTCATACAGAAATTTTGTTATTAAAAACGTAAGTTGGGGGTTGATGAGCGCAGCGAGTAGGGGGTACCCCCCCCCCTCCCCCAGTAAACCTATATGATTTAGATAATATGTAAATGCACTAATAAATATACGCGTCACCAATCGGTCCGTGAAAATAAAGGTTTATTGAATCAATATGTTACTGTCAGTTACTACCCCATTGAAAACAATGTAGTGAACCTTGTCGGAGTCAACGTCATTAGCATCGTCGATGAAATGATCCACATCGATTTTGATGTACATCTTATTTATCAATATCAAATGATCGTCTTTAAAAAAAATATAATCGTTAAAATAAAAATTCAAAATGGTGTGTTATGTGACATATTCTACTTATATTTATAATGCACATACAGCATTATAAATGTAAGTGAAATGGGTCGATGACACAAAAGAAAAAAAAACAGCGAGGCAATGCCCGGGCAAGACTGCAGCAGCGTTGGCAGTCGTAATTAGGATATCTTTTAAGCTGGACGTGTACTCCTTTGTCGGAGAATCGTGTATAAATTATCATTAGTGATTAAGTTTTAGATCGTATCGTTGATAATTGTGTAATAACAGTGTACCTAAGTAATTAGTGTAATTAAGACCCAATAAATAATGGTTCGAGTTAAACTGCGCGTTTTGTTTGACGATCAACCTCCTTGCAGCAGAGCTTCAGCGATTGCCCCGTCAACTTCCGGTAAGATTTTAGTATTTAAAGTATAGTATTAGAATTAGACCTTGTAGCACTATTCCACGCCACCCTGTTATTCATTCTCACTTTTCCTCCCGTCTACAAACGAGTGGGGACCACGATCCCCAGTAAAATCTTCCGTCCGGGCTGTTAGAATCAAGAAGAACGTTAAGTGTCGAACACACTTAACAAGGTGAAAAGAGTAAATACAAAAAATTCAAAACTTATACTTTTGCAATTACTTAAAATCTATTATTAATAACAAAAAGCATCCTCATTTCACAGCGAAAGAAAAAAAATAATTAGAAAAATTAAAAATGATGAACAAAAAAGGAAATAACTTAATCTCAAATTAATTATCATCGAATTGATGGCTTCTTAATGTTTGCTTGGAAAAAAAAAGTTCAAAACAATTGCTTGGTTAGTCTTGAATATCGGAGTAAAAAGCAGCAGATGTAAGAATGGCACCCTAACCTTGTAACAGGGGTGGATTTAAGGGTTTGTATGAGCCGATACAAATACCCACGGTGCGTACTAAATCCTTATCACCTGTACTTAGTGCTGATCCAAGCACTCGTCGAACTGCATCTCGTTGACCTGAAATAATAAAATGAGGAAATCGCGTCCGCGCGCGCACACAACAACCTGCTGCTACCGGCAGCTGACGCGCGCGTGAGAAATACAAAGATTGTTACAATAACAGTGAACTGAGTACACCCACACGCATTCACACTCACTCGCACATATACAATTAACTTACGGAGTCGCTAAGGCAGCGCTGCTGAAGTCCGCACAATTCGAAAGATACCATTCGGCTGCCGTCTACAAAAATCATACTCCGAGCCGAATCTAGGTGATATCAACAAAGATGGCGGCGAGAATTTATTCGCTAGTTCGAGCACGCAGATTCAAAATAAGTGTTTTCGATTTTTTAATTTCTTTCATTTACATAACGAATAATCTTGGAATTAATTATCAAATTAACTGTATATCCTAGACCTTAAACCCCAAAAACTCTGTGCGCCAAAATTCAACTAATTCATTTAAAAATAAACTAAAAATCCCCCAAGCTTCAAACCCACAAAACGCTGGACGTCCATGTATAATTATTAAATTAAAAAAAAAAAAAAATAAACTAATAATCCCCCAAACTTTAAACCCACAAAACGCTGGGCCTCCGAGTTCAATTTAAAGGAAAAAAAATAAATAAATAAACTAATAATCCCCCAAACTTTAAACCCACAAAACGCTGGGCGTCCGAGTTCAGTTAAAAAAAAAATAAATAAATAAACTAAAAATCCCCCAAGCTTCAAACCCACAAAACGCTGGGCATCCATGTATAATTATTAAATTAAAAAAAAAAAAAATAAACTAATAATCTCCAAAACTTTGAACCCGCAAAACGCTGGGCCTCCGAGTTCAATTAAAAAAAAAAATAATAAATGAATAAACTAATAATCCCCCAAACTTTAAACCCACAAAACGCTGGGCGTCCGAGTTCAGTTAAAAAAAAAAATAAATAAATAAATAAACTAAAAATCCCCCAAGCTTCAAACCCACAAAACGCTGGGCGTCCGAATTCAATTTTTAAATAAAGAAATAAAAATAAACTAATATTATCCCAAGCTTTAAACCCACAAAACAATGGGCGCCCAATTTCCATTTTTAAATAAACTATTCATCTCCCAAGCTTTAAACCCACCCAACGCTGGGCATACGAGTATATATTTTAAATAAAAATAAATAAATAAACTAATAATCTCCCAAACTTTGAACCCACAAAACGCTGGGCATCCGAATTCAATTTTTAAATAAACAAATAAAAATAAACTAATATTCCCCCATGCTTTAAACCCACAAAACAATGGGCGCCCGAGTTTGATTTTTTTAATAAAAATAAATAAATAATCTAAGAATCCTCTAAGCTTCAAACCCCCAAAACGCTGGGCGTCCAAGTGTAATTTTTAAATAAAAAAATATAAATAAACTAATAGTTCCGTAAGCTTCAATCCCACAAAACTCTGGGCGTCCGAGTTCAATTTTTTGAATGAAAATAAATAAATTAACTAATAATTTCCCAAGCTTTAAACCCACAAAACGCTGAGCGTACGAAATTAATTTTTAAATAAAAAAAAAAAAATGAACTAATAATTCCCCAAGCTTTAAACTAACAAAACGCTGGGCGTCCGAGTTTAATTTTTAAATAAAAAAAATATAAATAAACTAATAATCCCCCAAGCTTTAAACCCACAAAACGCTAGGCGTCCGAGTTTTATTTTTAAATAAAAAATATAAATAAACTAATAATTCCCCAAGCTTGAAACCCACAAAACTCTGGGCGTCTGCGTTCAATTTTTAAATAAAAAACTATAAATAAACTAATAATCTCCCAAGCTTCAAACCCTCAAAACACTGGGCGTACGAGTTTAATTTTTAAATGAATAAATATAAATAAACTAATAGTCCCCCAAGCTTTAATCCCACAAAACTCTGGGCGTCCGAGTTCAATTATTTGAATAAAAATAAATAAATTAACTAATAATCCCCCAAGCTTGAAACCCACAAAACGCTAGGCGTCCGAGTTTAATTTTTAAATAAAAAAATATAAACAAACTAATAGTTCCGTAAGCTTTAATCCCACAAAACTCTGGGCGTCCGAGTTCAATTTTTTGAATAAAAATAAATAAATCAACTAATAATCTCCCAAGCTTTAAACCCACAAAACGCTGAGCGTACGAAATTAATTTTTAAATAAAAAAAAAAATAAACTAATAATTCCCCAAGCTTTAAACTAACAAAACGCTGGGCGTCCGAGTTTAATTTTTAAATAAAAAAAATATAAATAAACTAATAATCCCCCAAGCTTTAAACCCACGAAACGCTGGGCATCCGAGTTTAATTTTTAAATAAAAAAATATAAATAAACAAATAATCTCCCAAGCTTTAAACCCACAAAACGCTGGGCGTCTAAGTTCAATTTTTAAATAAAAAAATATAAATAAACTAATATTCCCCCAAGCTATAAACCCACAAAACGCTGTGCGTCCGAGTTCAATTTTTAAATAAACTAATGATCCCCTTAGCTTCAAACCCACAAAACGCTGGGCGTACGAGTTTATTTTTTAAATGCAAAAATATAAATGAACTAATAGTCCCCCAAGCTTTAATCCCACAAAACTCTGGGCGTCCGAGTTCAATTTTTTGAATAAAAATAAATAAATTAACTAATAATCCCCCAAGCTTGAAACCCACAAAACGCTAGGCGTCTGAGTTTAATTTTTAAATGAAAAAAATATGAATAAACTAATAATCTCCCAAGCTTTGAACCCACGAAACGCTAGGCATCCGAGTTTAATTTTTTCATCAAAAAATATAAATTAACAAATAATCTCCCAAGCTTTAAACCCACAAAGCACTGGGCGTCTGAGTTCAGTTTTCAAATAAAAAAATATAAATAAACTAATAATCCCCCAAGCTTTAAACCCACAAAACGCTGTGCGTCCGAGTTCAATTTTTAAATAAAGAAATAAAAATAAACTAATATTATCCCAAGCTTTAAACCCACAAAACAATGGGCGTCCAAATTCCATTTTTAAATAAACTATTCATCTCCCAAGCTTTAAACCCACCCAACGCTGGGCATACGAGTATATATTTTAAATAAAAATAAATAAATAAACTAATAATCTCCCAAACTTTGAACCCACAAAACGCTGGGCATCCGAATTCAATTTTTAAATAAACAAATAAAAATAAACTAATATTCCCCCATGCTTTAAACCCACAAAACAATGGGCGCCCGAGTTTGATTTTTTTAAAAAAAATAAATAAATAATCTGAGAATCCTCTAAGCTTCAAACCCCCAAAACGCTGGGCGTCCAAGTGTAATTTTTAAATAAAAAAATATAAATAAACTAATAGTTCCGTAAGCTTCAATCCCACAAAACTCTGGGCGTCCGAGTTTAATTTTTAAATAAAAAAAATATAAATAAACTAATAATCCCCCAAGCTTTAAACCCACGAAACGCTGTGAGTCCGAGTTTTATTTTTAGATAAAAAATATAAATAAACTAATAATCCCCCAAGCTTTAAACCCACGAAACGCTGTGAGTCCGAGTTTTATTTTTAAATAAAAAATATAAATAAACTAATAATTCCCCAAGCTTGAAACCCACAAAGCGCTGGGCATCCCAGTTTAATTTTTAAATCAAAAAATATAAATAACAAAATAATCTCCCAAGCTTTAAACCCACAAAACTCTGGGCGTCTGCGTTCAATTTTTAAATAAAAAACTATAAATAAACTAATAATCCCCCAAGCTTTAAACCCACAAAACACTGTGCGTCCAAGTTCAATTTTTAAATAAACTAATGATCCCCTAAGCCTCAAACCCTCAAAACACTGGGCGTACGAGTTTAATTTTTAAATGAAAAAATATAAATAAACTAATAGTCCCCAAATCTTTAATCACAAAACTCTTGGCACCCGAGTTCAATTTTTTGAATAAAAATAAATAAATTAACTAATGATTTCCCAAGCTTGAAACCCACAAAAAGCTAGGCGTCCGAGTTTAATTTTTAAATAAAAAAATATAAATAAACTAATAGTTCCGTAAGCTTTAATCCCACAAAACTCTGGGCGTCCAAGTTCAATTTTTTGAATAAAAAAAAATAAATTCACTAATAATCTCCCAAGGTTTAAACCCACAAAACGCTGAGCGTACGAAATTAATTTTTCGTCCCTCTAACCTCAAAATCGGAACTTCGCCCCTTGTTTTCGGTTAGAAGGACGAAAAATAATATATTGCCCTCAGGCTCGAGGGTTCGATTTAGCCTCCTCGTTGCAACCCTCGCCTTCGGCTCGGGTCGCAAACCTCTCAGAGGCCAAATCGAACCATCTCGCCTGCGGGAATAATATACTATTTAAATAAAAAAAATAAATAAACTAATAATTCCCCAAGCTTTAAACCCACAAAACAATGGGCGCCCGAGTTTGATTTTTTTAAAAAAAATAAATAAATAATCTGAGAATCCTCTAAGCTTCAAACCCCCAAAACGCTGGGCGTCCAAGTGTAATTTTTAAATAAAAAAATATAAATAAACTAATAGTTCCGTAAGCTTCAATCCCACAAAACTCTGGGCGTCCGAGTTTAATTTTTAAATAAAAAAAATATAAATAAACTAATAATCCCCCAAGCTTTAAACCCACGAAACGCTGTGAGTCCGAGTTTTATTTTTAGATAAAAAATATAAATAAACTAATAATCCCCCAAGCTTTAAACCCACGAAACGCTGTGAGTCCGAGTTTTATTTTTAAATAAAAAATATAAATAAACTCATAATTCCCCAAGCTTGAAACCCACAAAGCGCTGGGCATCCCAGTTTAATTTTTAAATCAAAAAATATAAATAACAAAATAATCTCCCAAGCTTTAAACCCACAAAACTCTGGGCGTCTGCGTTCAATTTTTAAATAAAAAACTATAAATAAACTAATAATCCCCCAAGCTTTAAACCCACAAAACACTGTGCGTCCAAGTTCAATTTTTAAATAAACTAATGATCCCCTAAGCCTCAAACCCTCAAAACACTGGGCGTACGAGTTTAATTTTTAAATGAAAAAATATAAATAAACTAATAGTCCCCCAATCTTTAATCACAAAACTCTGGGCACCCGAGTTCAATTTTTTGAATAAAAATAAATAAATTAACTAATAATTTCCCAAGCTTGAAACCCACAAAAAGCTAGGCGTCCGAGTTTAATTTTTAAATAAAAAAATATAAATAAACTAATAGTTCCGTAAGCTTTAATCCCACAAAACTCTGGGCGTCCAAGTTCAATTTTTTGAATAAAAAAAAATAAATTGACTAATAATCTCCCAAGGTTTAAACCCACAAAACGCTGAGCGTACGAAATTAATTTTTAAATAAAAAAAAAAAATAAACTAATAATTCCCCAAGCTTTGAACTAACAAAACGCTGGGCGTCCGAGTTTAATTTTTAAATAAAAAAATATAAATAAACTAATAATCCCCCAAGCTTTAAACCCACGAAACGCTGGGCGTCCGAGTTTCATTTTTAAATAAAAAAAATATAAATAAACTAATAATCCCCCAAGCTTTAAACCCACGAAACGCTGTGAGTCCGAGTTTTATTTTTAGATAAAAAATATAAATAAACTAATAATTCCCCAAGCTTAAAACCCACAAAACGCTGGGCATCCGAGTTTAATTTTTAAATCACAAAATATAAATAAACATATAATCTCCCAAGCTTTAAACCCACAAAACGCTGGGCGTCTGAGTTCAATTTTTAAATAAAAAAATATAAATAAACTAATATTCCCCCAAGCTATAAACCCACAAAACGCTGTGCGTCCGAGTTTTATTTTTAGATAAAAAATATAAATAAACTAATAATTCCCCAAGCTTAAAACCCACAAAACGCTGGGCATCCGAGTTTAATTTTTAAATCAAAAAATATAAATAAACAAATAATCTCCCAAGCTTTAAACCCACAAAACGCTGGGCGTCTGAGTTCAATTTTTAAATAAAAAAATATAAATAAACTAATATTCCCCCAAGCTATAAACCCACAAAACGCTGTGCGTCCGAGTTCAATTTTTAAATAAACTAATGATCCCCTTAGCTTCAAACCCACAAAACGCTGGGCGTACGAGTTTCTTTTTTAAATGAAAAAATATGAATGAACTAATAGTCCCCCAAGCTTTAATCCCACAAAACTCTGGGCGTCCGAGTTCAATTTTTTGAATAAAAATAAATAAATTAACTAATAATCCCCCAAGCTTGAAACCCACAAAACGCTAGGCGTCCGAGTTTAATTTTTAAATAAAAAAAATATAAAGAAACTGATAATCCCCCAAGCTTTGAACCCACGAAACGCTAGGCATCCGAGTTTAATTTTTTCATCAAAAAATATAAATAAACAAATAATCTCCCAAGCTTTAAACCCACAAAACTCTGGGCTTCCGAGTTCAATTTTTTGAATAAAAAAAAATAAATTAACTAATAATCTCCCATGCTTTAAACCCACAAAACGCTGTGCGTCCGAGTTCAATTTTTAAATAAACTAATGATCCCCTAAGCTTCAAACCCTCAAAACACTGGGCGTACGAGTTTAATTTTTAAATGAAAAAATATAAATAAACTAATAGTCCCCAAATCTTTAATCCCACAAAACTCTGGGCGTCCGAGTTCAATTTTTTAAATAAAAAAAATATAAATGAACTAATATTCCCCCAAGCTTCAAACCTACAAAACGCTGGGCTTACGAGTTCAATTTATAAATAAAAAAATATAAATAAACTAATAGTCCCCCAAGCTTGAAACCCACAAAACGCTGGGCATCCGAGTTTAATTTTTATATCAAAAAATATAAATAAACAAATAATCTCCCAAGCTTTAAACCCACAAAACGCTGGGCGTCCGAGTTTAATTTTTAAATCAAAAAATATAAATAAACAAATAATCTCCCAAGCTTTAAACCCACAAAACGCTGGGCGTCTGAGTTCAATTTTTAAATAAAAAAATATAAATAAACTAATAATCCCCCAAGCTTTAAACCCACAAAACGCTGTGCGTCCGAGTTCAATTTTTAAATAAACTAATGATCCCCTTAGCTTCAAACCCACAAAACGCTGGGCGTACGAGTTTATTTTTTAAATAAAGAAATATAAATAAACTAATAGTCCCCCAAGCTTTAATCCGACAAAACTCTGGGCTTCCGAGTTCAATTTTTTGAATAACAATAAATAAATAAACTAATAATCCCCCAAGCTTTAAACCCACGAAACGCTGTGAGTCCGAGTTTTATTTTTAAATAAAAAATATAAATAAACTAATAATTCCCCAAGCTTGAAACCCACAAAGCGCTGGGCATCCCAGTTTAATTTTTAAATCAAAAAATATAAATAACAAAATAATCTCCCAAGCTTTAAACCCACAAAACTCTGGGCGTCTGCGTTCAATTTTTAAATAAAAAACTATAAATAAACTAATAATCCCCCAAGCTTTAAACCCACAAAGCACTGGGCGTCTGAGTTCAGTTTTTAAATAAAAAAATATAAATGAACTAATAATCCCCCAAGATTTAAACCCACAAAGCGCTGTGCGTCCGAGTTCAATTTTTAAATAAACTCATGATCCCCTAAGCTTCAAACCTCCAAAACGCTGGGCTTACGAGTTCAATTTTTAAATAAAAAAATATAAATAAACTAATAATTCCCCAAGCTTGAAACCCACAAAGCGCTGGGCATCCCAGTTTAATTTTTAAATCAAAAAATATAAATAACAAAATAATCTCCCAAGCTTTAAACCCACAAAACTCTGGGCGTCTGCGTTCAATTTTTAAATAAAAAACTATAAATAAACTAATAATCCCCCAAGCTTTAAACCCACAAAACACTGTGCGTCCAAGTTCAATTTTTAAATAAACTAATGATCCCCTAAGCCTCAAACCCTCAAAACACTGGGCGTACGAGTTTAATTTTTAAATGAAAAAATATAAATAAACTAATAGTCCCCAAATCTTTAATCACAAAACTCTTGGCACCCGAGTTCAATTTTTTGAATAAAAATAAATAAATTAACTAATGATTTCCCAAGCTTGAAACCCACAAAAAGCTAGGCGTCCGAGTTTAATTTTTAAATAAAAAAATATAAATAAACTAATAGTTCCGTAAGCTTTAATCCCACAAAACTCTGGGCGTCCAAGTTCAATTTTTTGAATAAAAAAAAATAAATTCACTAATAATCTCCCAAGGTTTAAACCCACAAAACGCTGAGCGTACGAAATTAATTTTTCGTCCCTCTAACCTCAAAATCGGAACTTCGCCCCTTGTTTTCGGTTAGAAGGACGAAAAATAATATATTGCCCTCAGGCTCGAGGGTTCGATTTAGCCTCCTCGTTGCAACCCTCGCCTTCGGCTCGGGTCGCAAACCTCTCAGAGGCCAAATCGAACCATCTCGCCTGCGGGAATAATATACTATTTAAATAAAAAAAATAAATAAACTAATAATTCCCCAAGCTTTAAACCCACAAAACAATGGGCGCCCGAGTTTGATTTTTTTAAAAAAAATAAATTAATAATCTGAGAATCCTCTAAGCTTCAAACCCCCAAAACGCTGGGCGTCCAAGTGTAATTTTTAAATAAAAAAATATAAATAAACTAATAGTTCCGTAAGCTTCAATCCCACAAAACTCTGGGCGTCCGAGTTTAATTTTTAAATAAAAAAAATATAAATAAACTAATAATCCCCCAAGCTTTAAACCCACGAAACGCTGTGAGTCCGAGTTTTATTTTTAAATAAAAAATATAAATAAACTCATAATTCCCCAAGCTTGAAACCCACAAAGCGCTGGGCATCCCAGTTTAATTTTTAAATCAAAAAATATAAATAACAAAATAATCTCCCAAGCTTTAAACCCACAAAACTCTGGGCGTCTGCGTTCAATTTTTAAATAAAAAACTATAAATAAACTAATAATCCCCCAAGCTTTAAACCCACAAAACACTGTGCGTCCAAGTTCAATTTTTAAATAAACTAATGATCCCCTAAGCCTCAAACCCTCAAAACACTGGGCGTACGAGTTTAATTTTTAAATGAAAAAATATAAATAAACTAATAGTCCCCCAATCTTTAATCACAAAACTCTGGGCACCCGAGTTCAATTTTTTGAATAAAAATAAATAAATTAACTAATAATTTCCCAAGCTTGAAACCCACAAAAAGCTAGGCGTCCGAGTTTAATTTTTAAATAAAAAAATATAAATAAACTAATAGTTCCGTAAGCTTTAATCCCACAAAACTCTGGGCGTCCAAGTTCAATTTTTTGAATAAAAAAAAATAAATTGACTAATAATCTCCCAAGGTTTAAACCCACAAAACGCTGAGCGTACGAAATTAATTTTTAAATAAAAAAAAAAAATAAACTAATAATTCCCCAAGCTTTGAACTAACAAAACGCTGGGCGTCCGAGTTTAATTTTTAAATAAAAAAATATAAATAAACTAATAATCCCCCAAGCTTTAAACCCACGAAACGCTGGGCGTCCGAGTTTCATTTTTAAATAAAAAAAATATAAATAAACTAATAATCCCCCAAGCTTTAAACCCACGAAACGCTGTGAGTCCGAGTTTTATTTTTAGATAAAAAATATAAATAAACTAATAATTCCCCAAGCTTAAAACCCACAAAACGCTGGGCATCCGAGTTTAATTTTTAAATCAAAAAATATAAATAAACAAATAATCTCCCAAGCTTTAAACCCACAAAACGCTGGGCGTCTGAGTTCAATTTTTAAATAAAAAAATATAAATAAACTAATATTCCCCCAAGCTATAAACCCACAAAACGCTGTGCGTCCGAGTTCAATTTTTAAATAAACTAATGATCCCCTTAGCTTCAAACCCACAAAACGCTGGGCGTACGAGTTTCTTTTTTAAATGAAAAAATATGAATGAACTAATAGTCCCCCAAGCTTTAATCCCACAAAACTCTGGGCTTCCGAGTTCAATTTTTTGAATAACAATAAATAAATTAACTAATAATCCCCCAAGCTCGAAACCCACAAAACGCTAGGCGTCCGAGTTTAATTTTTAAATAAAAAAAATATAAATAAACTAATAATCCCCCAAGCTTTGAACCCACGAAACGCTAGGCATCCGAGTTTAATTTTTTCATCAAAAAATATAAATTAACAAATAATCTCCCAAGCTTTAAACCCACAAAGCACTGGGCGTCTGAGTTCAGTTTTTAAATAAAAAAATATAAATGAACTAATAGTCCCCCAAGATTTAAACCCACAAAGCGCTGTGCGTCCGAGTTCAATTTTTAAATAAACTCATGATCCCCTAAGCTTCAAACCTCCAAAACGCTGGGCTTACGAGTTCAATTTTTAAATAAAAAAATATAAATAAACTAATAATTCCCCAAGCTTGAAACCCACAAAGCGCTGGGCATCCCAGTTTAATTTTTAAATCAAAAAATATAAATAACAAAATAATCTCCCAAGCTTTAAACCCACAAAACTCTGGGCGTCTGCGTTCAATTTTTAAATAAAAAACTATAAATAAACTAATAATCCCCCAAGCTTTGAACCCACGAAACGCTAGGCATCCGAGTTTAATTTTTTCATCAAAAAATATAAATTAACAAATAATCTCCCAAGCTTTAAACCCACAAAGCACTGGGCGTCTGAGTTCAGTTTTTAAATAAAAAAATATAAATGAACTAATAATCCCCCAAGATTTAAACCCACAAAGCGCTGTGCGTCCGAGTTCAATTTTTAAATAAACTCATGATCCCCTAAGCTTCAAACCTCCAAAACGCTGGGCTTACGAGTTCAATTTTTAAATAAAAAAATATAAATAAACTAATAATCCCCCAAGCTTTAAACCCACAAAACGCTGTGCGTCCGAGTTCAATTTTTAAATAAACTAATGATCCCCTAAGCTTCAAACCTACAAAACGCTGGGCTTACGAGTTCAATTTTTAAATAAAAAAATATAAATAAACTAATAGTCCCCCAAGCTTTAAACCCACAAAACACTGTGCGTCCAAGTTCAATTTTTAAATAAACTAATGATCCCCTAAGCCTCAAACCCTCAAAACACTGGGCGTACGAGTTTAATTTTTAAATGAAAAAATATAAATAAACTAATAGTCCCCAAATCTTTAATCACAAAACTCTTGGCACCCGAGTTCAATTTTTTGAATAAAAATAAATAAATTAACTAATGATTTCCCAAGCTTGAAACCCACAAAAAGCTAGGCGTCCGAGTTTAATTTTTAAATAAAAAAATATAAATAAACTAATAGTTCCGTAAGCTTTAATCCCACAAAACTCTGGGCGTCCAAGTTCAATTTTTTGAATAAAAAAAAATAAATTCACTAATAATCTCCCAAGGTTTAAACCCACAAAACGCTGAGCGTACGAAATTAATTTTTCGTCCCTCTAACCTCAAAATCGGAACTTCGCCCCTTGTTTTCGTTTAGAAGGACGAAAAATAATATATTGCCCTCAGGCTCGAGGGTTCGATTTAGCCTCCTCGTTGCAACCCTCGCCTTCGGCTCGGGTCGCAAACCTCTCAGAGGCCAAATCGAACCATCTCGCCTGCGGGAATAATATACTATTTAAATAAAAAAAAAAAATAAACTAATAATTCCCCAAGCTTTAAACCCACAAAACAATGGGCGCCCGAGTTTGATTTTTTTAAAAAAAATAAATAAATAATCTGAGAATCCTCTAAGCTTCAAACCCCCAAAACGCTGGGCGTCCAAGTGTAATTTTTAAATAAAAAAATATAAATAAACTAATAGTTCCGTAAGCTTCAATCCCACAAAACTCTGGGCGTCCGAGTTTAATTTTTAAATAAAAAAAATATAAATAAACTAATAATCCCCCAAGCTTTAAACCCACGAAACGCTGTGAGTCCGAGTTTTATTTTTAGATAAAAAATATAAATAAACTAATAATCCCCCAAGCTTTAAACCCACGAAACGCTGTGAGTCCGAGTTTTATTTTTAAATAAAAAATATAAATAAACTCATAATTCCCCAAGCTTGAAACCCACAAAGCGCTGGGCATCCCAGTTTAATTTTTAAATCAAAAAATATAAATAACAAAATAATCTCCCAAGCTTTAAACCCACAAAACTCTGGGCGTCTGCGTTCAATTTTTAAATAAAAAACTATAAATAAACTAATAATCCCCCAAGCTTTAAACCCACAAAACACTGTGCGTCCAAGTTCAATTTTTAAATAAACTAATGATCCCCTAAGCCTCAAACCCTCAAAACACTGGGCGTACGAGTTTAATTTTTAAATGAAAAAATATAAATAAACTAATAGTCCCCCAATCTTTAATCACAAAACTCTGGGCACCCGAGTTCAATTTTTTGAATAAAAATAAATAAATTAACTAATAATTTCCCAAGCTTGAAACCCACAAAAAGCTAGGCGTCCGAGTTTAATTTTTAAATAAAAAAATATAAATAAACTAATAGTTCCGTAAGCTTTAATCCCACAAAACTCTGGGCGTCCAAGTTCAATTTTTTGAATAAAAAAAAATAAATTGACTAATAATCTCCCAAGGTTTAAACCCACAAAACGCTGAGCGTACGAAATTAATTTAAAAAAAAAAATAAAAAATAAACTAATAATTCCCCAAGCTTTGAACTAACAAAACGCTGGGCGTCCGAGTTTAATTTTTAAATAAAAAAATATAAATAAACTAATAATCCCCCAAGCTTTAAACCCACGAAACGCTGGGCGTCCGAGTTTAATTTTTAAATAAAAAAAATATAAATAAACTAATAATCCCCCAAGCTTTAAACCCACGAAACGCTGTGAGTCCGAGTTTTATTTTTAGATAAAAAATATAAATAAACTAATAATTCCCCAAGCTTAAAACCCACAAAACGCTGGGCATCCGAGTTTAATTTTTAAATCACAAAATATAAATAAACATATAATCTCCCAAGCTTTAAACCCACAAAACGCTAGGCGTCTGAGTTCAATTTTTAAATAAAAAAATATAAATAAACTAATATTCCCCCAAGCTATAAACCCACAAAACGCTGTGCGTCCGAGTTTTATTTTTAGATAAAAAATATAAATAAACTAATAATTCCCCAAGCTTAAAACCCACAAAACGCTGGGCATCCGAGTTTAATTTTTAAATCAAAAAATATAAATAAACAAATAATCTCCCAAGCTTTAAACCCACAAAACGCTGGGCGTCTGAGTTCAATTTTTAAATAAAAAAATATAAATAAACTAATATTCCCCCAAGCTATAAACCCACAAAACGCTGTGCGTCCGAGTTCAATTTTTAAATGAAAAAATATGAATGAACTAATAGTCCCCCAAGCTTTAATCCCACAAAACTCTGGGCGTCCGAGTTCAATTTTTTGAATAAAAATAAATAAATTAACTAATAATCTCCCATGCTTTAAACCCACAAAACGCTGTGCGTCCGAGTTCAATTTTTAAATAAACTAATGATCCCCTTAGCTTCAAACCCACAAAACGCTGGGCGTACGAGTTTATTTTTTAAATGAAAAAATATGAATGAACTAATAGTCCCCCAAGCTTTAATCCCACAAAACTCTGGGCGTCCGAGTTCAATTTTTTGAATAAAAATAAATAAATTAACTAATAATCCCCCAAGCTTGAAACCCACAAAACGCTAGGCGTCCGAGTTTAATTTTTAAATAAAAAAAATATAAAGAAACTGATAGTCCCCCAAGCTTTGAACCCACGAAACGCTAGGCATCCGAGTTTAATTTTTTCATCAAAAAATATAAATAAACAAATAATCTCCCAAGCTTTAAACCCACAAAACTCTGGGCTTCCGAGTTCAATTTTTTGAATAAAAAAAAATAAATTAACTAATAATCTCCCATGCTTTAAACCCACAAAACGCTGTGCGTCCGAGTTCAATTTTTAAATAAACTAATGATCCCCTAAGCTTCAAACCCTCAAAACACTGGGCGTACGAGTTGAATTTTTAAATGAAAAAATATAAATAAACTAATAGTCCCCAAATCTTTAATCCCACAAAACTCTGGGCGTCCGAGTTCAATTTTTTGAATAAAAATAAATAAATTAACTAATAATCCCGCAAGCTTGAAACCCACAAAACGCTAGGCGTCCGAGTTTAATTTTTAAATAAAAAAATATAAATAAACTAATAATCCCCCAAGCTTTGAACCCACGAAACGCTAGGCATCCGCGTTTAATTTTTTCATCAAAAAATATAAATTAACAAATAATCTCCCAAGCTTTAAACCCACGAAACGCTGGGCGTCCGAGTTTAATTTTTAAATAAAAAAAATATAAATGAACTAATATTCCCCCAAGCTTCAAACCTACAAAACGCTGGGCTTACGAGTTCAATTTATAAATAAAAAAATATAAATAAACTAATAGTCCCCCAAGCTTGAAACCCACAAAACGCTGGGCATCCGAGTTTAATTTTTATATCAAAAAATATCAATAAACAAATAATCTCCCAAGCTTTAAACCCACAAAACGCTGGGCGTCCGAGTTTAATTTTTAAATCAAAAAATATAAATAAACAAATAATCTCCCAAGCTTTAAACCCACAAAACGCTGGGCGTCTGAGTTCAATTTTTAAATAAAAAAATATAAATAAACTAATAATCCCCCAAGCTTTAAACCCACAAAACGCTGTGCGTCCGAGTTCAATTTTTAAATAAACTAATGATCCCCTTAGCTTCAAACCCACAAAACGCTGGGCGTACGAGTTTATTTTTTAAATAAAGAAATATAAATAAACTAATAGTCCCCCAAGCTTTAATCCGACAAAACTCTGGGCTTCCGAGTTCAATTTTTTGAATAACAATAAATAAATTAACTAATAATCCCCCAAGCTCGAAACCCACAAAACGCTAGGCGTCCGAGTTCAATTTTTAAATAAAAAAAATATAAATAAACTAATAATCCCCCAAGCTTTGAACCCACGAAACGCTAGGCATCCGAGTTTAATTTTTTCATCAAAAAATATAAATTAACAAATAATCTCCCAAGCTTTAAACCCACAAAGCACTGGGCGTCTGAGTTCAGTTTTTAAATAAAAAAATATAAATGAACTAATAATCCCCCAAGATTTAAACCCACAAAGCGCTGTGCGTCCGAGTTCAATTTTTAAATAAACTCATGATCCCCTAAGCTTCAAACCTCCAAAACGCTGGGCTTACGAGTTCAATTTTTAAATAAAAAAATATAAATAAACTAATAATCCCCCAAGCTTTAAACCCACAAAACGCTGTGCGTCCGAGTTCAATTTTTAAATAAACTAATGATCCCCTAAGCTTCAAACCTACAAAACGCTGGGCTTACGAGTTCAATTTTTAAATAAAAAAATATAAATAAACTAATAGTCCCCCAAGCTTTAATCCCACAAAACTCTGGGCGTCCGAGTTCTTTTTTTTGAATAAAAATAAATAAATTAACTGATAATCTCCCAAGCTTTAAACCCACAAAACGCTGAGCGTACGAAATTAATTTAAAAAAAAATAAATAAATAAACTAATAATTCCCCAAGCTTTAAACTAACAAAACGCTGGGCGTCCGAGTTTAATTTTTAAATAAAAAAAAAATAAATAAACTAATAATCCCCCAAGCTTTGAACCCACGAAACGCTGGGCGTCCGAGTTTAATTTTTAAATAAAAAAAATATAAATAAACTAATAATCCACCAAGCTTTGAACCCACAAAACGCCCAAGGTTTTGTGAGTTTGAAGCTTTGGGGATCATTAGTTTATTGAAAAATTGAATTCGGATGCCCAGCATTTTGTGGGCTTAGAGCTTGGGAGATTATTAGTTTATTTATAATTGTTTATTAAAAAATTGAATTCGGACGCCCAGCGTTTTCTTGGTTTTGAAGCTTGGGGTATTTTTAGTTTATTTATATTTTTTTTTTAATTGAACTCCGACGCCCAGTGTTTTGTGGGTTTGAAGCTTAAGGGATTTTTAATTTATTTATATTTTTATATTCAAAAAATTAAACTCAGACGCCCAGCGTTTGGTAAGTTTAAAACTTGAGGGATTATTAGTTGATTTATTTTTTTTTTTATTTGAAAATTATACTCGGACGCCCAGCGTTTTGTGGGTTTCAAGCTTGGGGGATTAATAGTTTATTTAAAAATTGAACTCGAACGCCCAGCGTTTTGTGGGATTAAAGCTTGGGGGATTATTAGTTTTTTATATTTTGTTATTCAAAAATTAAACTCAGACGCCCAGCGTTTTGTGGGTTTGAAGCTTGGGGGATTTTTAGTTTATTTATATATTTTTTTTAAATTGAACTCGGAAGCTCAGCGTTTTGTGGGTTTAAAGTTTGGGGGATTATTAGTTTATTTATTTTTTTTTTTATTCAAAAAATTAAACTTGGATGTCTAGCGTTTTGTGTGTTTAAAGTTTGGGGGATTATTAGTTTATTTCTATTTGTTTATTTAAAAATTGAATTTGGACGCCCAGCGTTTTGTGGGTTTGAAGCTTGGGGGATTTTTAGTTTATTCATTTATTTTATTTTTTTTAAATTGAACTCGGACGCCCAGCATTTTGTGGGTTTAAAGTTTGGGGGATCATTAGTTTATTTATTTTTTTTTTAATTTAAAAATTATACTCGGACGCCCAGCGTTTTGTTGGTTTGAAGCTTGGGGGATTTTTAGTTTATTTTCAAATGAATTAGTTGAATTTTGGCGCACAGAGTTTTTGGGGTTTAAGGTCTAAGATATACAGTTAATTTGATAATTAATTCCAAGATTATTCGTTATGTAAATGAAAGAAATTAAAAAATCGAAAACACTTGTGATGAAACAGCTGTGTTCATGGGCAAACAATCTCAAACAACGGTCAATCAAAAAGTAGCCCTATATATATATATATATATATATATTAGGGTTGGTCGAATTTTTCGTGGGCAAAATTTGAACAGGCCTGACCCCCAGGATGATAGCTTACAAATAGACGATTCGAATGAAAAAAAATTTTATAGGTTAGGGTGAAGTTTAAGTGTGGCACAAACGCTAAAACGGTCGAGAAATCGTTGAATAAAATTATCATAGAACAAAAAATTAAATAAAAGCAAGGCTGATTCCACCAAATCATTCCAAAGGACTTAAAATAATCTAAAAAAATGTTTAATAACTTTGAAATAACGATAAATAACTGTGACAGCCCTTATTCAAGCCCCTAGTTAATAAAATTGGGGGTGAAAAGAATAAAAAAATCTCACTCTTACAGAAAAACGATTAAGCCAGATTTGAGAACAAGTACTTGTATATGAGAAAATATTAAACAAAAAAAATTTCAGGTCGATTTATTATCAGGAACTACCCTTAACTTTGATAACATGGGGTGAGAACCAAGAAGAAAAATCCTGCTTCTCCAAAAACACGTTTCGGCCAGTTTTTTTTGTGAAGTAACATATTTACATGCGTAAAGAATTAATAAAAAAAATTCCAACTCGATTTATTATCAGGAACTATCCTTAACTTTGATAACATGGAGGTGAGAACCAAAACGAAAAATACTGCTTCTCCAATAACACGATAATTAGACCAACAAACCCTACACCTACATTACCGAAGGCACCGTGGCTTGATAAACAAATTAATCGGCAAGCGCTACACCTACATAACTGGAATGAACTGAGACTTGATAAATAAATTAATCGGCAAGCGCTTCACCTACATAACCGAAGGCACCGAGGCTTGATAAAGAAATAAACCAACAAGCCCTTTACCTACGATGCCGAAAAATTCAAGTCTTAATAATCAAATAATAAAATTAATTGAAAAGCTCTATGAATAGTTCACCTACGATGTCTAACAAGATACCGAAGGCCCCGTGGTATGATAAATCGACAAATCTTAAGATCGACAAGACTGTCTACTACCATGTCAAAGCCTAAAGTATTAATCATAATAATGATATTAACAACTTTTTCAATCTCTACCGTTAGGGTAGATCTTTCAAATTTCATTTATTTATTTAATTATCTGATTATTATATCTTGTGCACTTGGCATTGTAGGTTCAACCCTAGGTATTATCGGTCTAAACATCGTAGGTGTAGGGCTTGTCATCTTATTTATTTATCTGATTAATAACCCTCAGTACTTTCAGCATTATAGCCTGTGCAGGTTGATTTTTGAGAAATAAATTACATATTAGTGTTAAACCTTATAAACTACTTTCCAGTACTTTTAAACATTTCCTTGACGTTCAAGTCAAAAGTTATTATAAAATTATTGATAAATTTCGTCGTCTTGCTGCGTTTCAACCGTCATCTTGAAGCCACCATTTTGAATTTTGAAAATCACTTGGTCGCATTTGAAAGTTTAGATCTTGAGCTTTTTTTTTAGAATTTCATATGCATTCTTTATCATAGAGTCAAAATTTCTGAAATCGGACAGAAAAACAAAACTTTCGAAATTCGATAGCCTTTGTACGCAAAAGTCAAGTGTTATGCTTTAAAAAAAAGCCAGTAAAGTTTTTTTTTTAAATAATAATTTTTCTAAAAGTTATAAACAATCAAACTTTTAGGTGACTATTTTTTTAAATCGCCATTTCTAGAGAACTATTTAATAAAAGTTTACAAAATTTTAACAACGACTTCACAAATAAGTAGAGAATTGAATGATAAATAAATTAAAAAAAAAAAATTTAATTTGTTTATAAAAAATTAATTTTTTAATAAACAAATGAAAATTTAATAAACTTCTCATATGGGTGGGCCAAAATTTTTTCAACGATATTTTTCTTTAAAGTGTTACCTAGAAGTACGTGAAAAAAAATTTTGGTAATATTCACAAGAACAAAAGTTGTGAATTTTTAAAGACCGCAAAACGAGCGCTGCGACGAGCGCGGCGAGGTGACGGAGCCACGGCGCACGACGCTACCGCTTCACGCGCGCTCGCATAACTATTTACATTTTCCGATTATTTTCAAAAATTGGGTTTCTTAATGACTGCGTTTTTACTTACCGTAAGTATGCTAATAAAAAATTTACTTTATATTTACATATAAATTTATATTCAAAAATATAAGTTTATTCATTACAAAATTATTTTTCGATTTCTAACTAATTTTGTTTTATTAAATACGAATTTATCACTACATTCTATGAACAAAAAATTGTTTGTGAGCTGAAATAACTTTACACTTTAATTTTTTAGTATTTACTGGTATGTAACAGTGGAATTGGCGTGTCCCTTTAATGGTTTTGGCTTTCGAGAAACGTGGCTCGAGTTTTTTTTTCATTTCTTCATACTCTTTCGTCATGACCATGCCAAAATTAATTTTTTTAAAAAATTTTTCAGCCCATTCAAAAAGAGTTTTTGTAGTTGTAATTTGGATGTTATTTTGTAAGCTTGCTCGATAAGCGTTTCTTTTTACGCATCCACCTATGCCATCACAGGCACCTTTTCCGTGTGAAGTAGCAAAGAAGTGCCATTCAGCTGAAATTTTGAAGTCCGCTCGGTGATGTAATGAATTTAAAAAATTAAATTTATTTTTATACTGCGACCCCGCGCCATCAGAAAAATAAAATAGTTTTTTAACGTTTTTGGTACCAAATTTTTTTTTCAAAAAAGAAATCATTTTTGCGTTGTACAAATATACTCCTGTAGCGTCATGATTTTCGACTTCTGACAAAACCACATAATTGATGTTTCTCACAACATTATTTTCTTTGCAATAAATTACATACACATGCAAAGAGGCTTGATCTTTGGACCAGTGTTGTGACTGTATAGCATCTTGTACATGAAATGAAGAATTTTCTGAAAAATCCAGAGTAACCAAAAACTCTCCACTCTTCAGTGAATTTTTCAGCTTTTCAAGATACGCTGCTTGTGATTGGTCTATGTAATCATGTTTCAATACAATTTGGAGATCTTCTGCAAGACTTTCCGTAAAAATCTGTATATTTTCAGTTTTACTTAACAGTTGGCACCTTTTAAAAAAAAGAGACAGTATGAAAAAATAATAAAATTAAACAAAAAAAATTATTTTTTAGAAATTATATAGTTTACGAAACCTGTCTGTTGTGATCCATTGATTATAAGTGATGCTGTCTATTTCACATTTTTGTAAATTTTCTGTTAAATCTTTGATAACTTGATTCGTTCCGGGACATTTTCGACAATCTACAAGAAAGCAATCAGTAGTTGGAGTTGAGCAAATAATGTTTTTCAACCATTCTCGATAATTTACAGTAAAATTAATTTTCTTTTTTAGTAGTTCTCGTTGAAGTCCATTTATCTTAAGTCTTAAATTGCCATGTATTTTGCACACGCACACATTATGCGTGCCTTTAGCTCCGACTAATATGCACTGCGGTGGTCTGAGATGCCTAAATACTGGCAATGATATTTTTTCTTCAGGGTACTTTTTTATAAATTCAGTGTGTAGGTCTTCTAAGTTACCCATTAATAAACGTTTCTAGGAATAAACATATTTACTTGTAAATAAAAAAAAAACTGAATAGAAAAAAGACTGAATAAAAAAAAAAATATTGTAAACGAATACGTCAGAATTATCGAAACTACCGAATGGGAAGATAAATCGCAAGATAAAAGAGAGAACCCAAAAATAATGTCAGCATTTTATTCGTAATGTAATTGGTTGAAAAACCAAATTTGAAATTTAAATTTTTATTTTTAATTTGTATATTACAATTCAATTAAAACATTTAGATAATAGATTCGCAATTTGATAAAAAATAATATTTATTTAATCAAGTAGATAATAGATTCGCAATTTGATAAAAAATAATATTTATTTAATCAAGTGTTCCAAATTATCAGATTAAAATCATGAAAATAATAATAATTAGTATATAAACAAAAACAATGAATTAATAACCACGAAAGTTTAATACAATTCCGCGCGCTTGCGCGCTAAGAGGAATAGTGAATAAAATTAATCTAAAACTATCAATAATAGTTTACCTGCTCATGATGACGTTCTCCGTCAACAATTACTGACTTGTAATCTTTTACACCGGGCATCACTCTACTAATATCATCAGACAGATAAAAATCTTTGACTTTTTCAAGAAGATTTTCATTTAATCCTCGACCCGTTTTTTTATCAGGACGAGATGCGCATCCTTTTTCTATTTGTAATTTTTTTGCAGTCGTGACCATGTATTTAGTAACCCCAAATTCTTTTACTGCTTCTCGAATCGTCCAATTATTAATTGGAATTGTAGTAAGCAAACAGATTTTTTCTCCTCTTGAGGCATTAGATAATCTCAACTTAAAATCTTCGATCCAAGTATTTACATTACTTTTAAAGATTGCGTTTCGAAAATTTTGGTCATTTTCTATTAAGTTCAAATTAATTTTTTTAGCTGGCTCAGCAACAATTACTTCGTGAATTTCAGACGCGAGCTTTTTTCTTTTTGTCAACTGATCTATTCTATAGCATGTATAGTCTTCATCACCTTTCGTCAAATCTACAATCTGCTCTTCTTCACTTTCTTCTTGATCTTTTCCTTCATCGCCCTTATCAGTTTCTTTTTTTTCAAAGTTCTGTTTTTCGAATTGAATCGTTTCTTTTTTTTCATAAGCTTGGGTCTTACAGGAAGCACAAATGTAACAACCGAATAACTCTTTTAACTTTGGATCGCAATTTTCCGATATAAACTTTAAATTTTTTCTGTAACAACTATGACCCTTTTTTTTCAACGGATTACAGCACTTTGGTGGAGGAGTCATAATAAAAACACACAAACTGAGAATAAACAACCGAAAACAACGCTAATCTTGCAGCAATGCAGGCTTCAGAGGCACACGTGTTTTTCTCATTGAACAAAAAAAAACAATCGAATAAAACAATTGAGCTACTATTGTTTAAGCGCGCCATTTTTGCCGCTTAGCCAATGATTTCAAACTTTTAAATAAGGGAGTGAAAGTGTGTTTTTTTCCAAAAAAATGTTTAAGATTTTCGAAATGTTAATTGAAATATTTGCTTAAAAATATATAGTGATAAATTCGTATTTAATAAAACAAAATTAGTTAGAAATCGAAAAATAATTTTGTAATGAATAAACTTATATTTTTGAATATAAATTTATATGTAAATATAAAGTAAATTTTTTATTAGCATACTTACGGTAAGTAAAAACGCAGTCATTAAGAAACCCAATTTTTGAAAATAATCGGAAAATGTAAATAGTTATGCGAGCGCGCGTGAAGCGGTAGCGTCGTGCGCCGTGGCTCCGTCACCTCGCCGCGCTCGTCGCAGCGCTCGTTTTGCGGTCTTTAAAAATTCACAACTTTTGTTCTTGTGAATATTACCAAAATTTTTTTTCACGTACTTCTAGGTAACACTTTAAAGAAAAATATCGTTGAAAAAATTTTGGCCCACCCATATGAGAAGTTTATTAAATTTTCATTTGTTTATTAAAAAATTAATTTTTTATAAACAAATTAAATTTTTTTTTTTTAATTTATTTATCATTCAATTCTCTACTTATTTGTGAAGTCGTTAAAATTTTGTAAACTTTTATTAAATAGTTCTCTAGAAATGGCGATTTAAAAAAATAGTCACCTAAAAGTTTGATTGTTTATAACTTTTAGAAAAATTATTATTTAAAAAAAAAACTTTACTGGCTTTTTTTTAAAGCATAACACTTGACTTTTGCGTACAAAGGCTATCGAATTTCGAAAGTTTTGTTTTTCTGTCCGATTTCAGAAATTTTGACTCATAATAAAATATACATTTTAATTTAGACAAATAAATTAAAAAATTTTTTGTTTTGATTCTATCATATTCTACGAAAGAAGTGTTATGACTACAATACACAATATTTTTAATTTTTTATCTACCTTTTTAATTAAATTTTATACAATTTTAATTTCGGCTTGAAAATATCCTTAGCAATTAGCTAAAGATTGATCAGCTAGAGGCATCCGAATAAAACTATCCTTATTATACTCAGCAGGCATCTCGATTTCTGTAACGCGCTTCGAAATGTCCGTGCAGCCATCAATTGATAATCTTTACGTCATCGGCGTGCCGCGTTTACTTTGGAATTTAACTTGGTATTATACATCTATTTTAGAAGAAATTCGGTACACAAGGGTTTTTAAGGGTTGCTGATCAGGAATCTGATTTTAGTTTTTAGATTGACCTTCACCAAAGGTCTTACTTAACTGGTTGAGGATCAAAGGGTTTTGAGACCGTCGATTATAAAGGACCTCTTGCAAAGTCGCCAAAATTGGATCCTTGGAATTCAAAAAATGCATCCTTTGATTTTCTTAAAATTTTAGTATGTTTTCCTAGTACTTGACAAATGATGATCAAACTTATTCCAATAGTGGGCCAGTCATTACTTCTATTCAATTTACTTCTTTCACTGCTGATATTACACTTTTATCTGAATGAAACATGTTTTTCCTTTTTTTCGGTCGTGGTAATTCTTCATTATTACTCTCACTCGCTACTGCAGCACTCTTTTCAATTTTTAATTTTTTTCTCTGGTAGGACCATCACAATGCACAAGCAATGAGGCAGGTAAGATGCGAGGGTTATGTGACACACCGAATTTGCGAATGTAGGTGTAGAGCTTGCCGATTAATTTATTTATAAAGCCTCCATGCCTTCGGTAATGTAGGTGTAGGGTTTGTCGGTTTGATTATCAAGCCTCAGTGTCTTTGGCATCGTAGGTGTAGCGCTTGTCGATTAATTTATGTATCAAGCCTCGGTGCCGTCGGTTTTGTAGGTGTAGTGCTTGCCGATTAATTTACTTATCAAACCTCGGTGCCTTCGGTTTTGTAGGTGTAGCGCTTGCCGATTAATTTATTTCTCAAGCCTCAGTGCCTTCGGCAACGTAGACGTAGAGATTGTCGTTTTGTTTATTTATTAAGCGTCAATGCCATCAGTTATATAGGAGTATCGCTTGCCAATTAATTGATTTCTCAAGCCTCGGTTCTTTCGGTTATGTAGGTGTATGGTTTGTCGGTTTAATTATCAAGCCTCAGTGCCTTCGGTTATGTAGGTGTAGCAGTTGCCAGTTAATTCATTCATCAAGCCTCAGTGCCTTCGGTAATGTAGGTGTAGGGTAAGTTGGCTTAATTAACAAGCCTCAGTGCCTTCAGTTATGTAGGTGTAGCGGTTGCCAGTTAATTCATTTATCAAGCCTCGGTACCTTCGGTTATGAAGGTGTAGCGCTTGCCGATTAATTTATTTATCAAGCCTCGGTGACTTCAGTTTGTAGGTGTAGCGCTTGCCGATTAATCTATTTATCAAGCCTCAGTGCCTTCGGCAACGTAAACGTAGGGCTTGTCGTTTTATTTATTTATTAAGCGTCAATGCATTCAGTTATGTCGGTGTAGCACTTGCCGATCAATTTATTTATCAAGCCTCAGTGATTTCGGCATCGTAGGCGCAGTGCTTGCCGATTAATTTATTTATAAAGCCTCGGTGCCATCGGTTATGTAGGTGCAGGGTTTCTCGGTTTAATTATCGTGTTTTTGGAGAAGCGGGATTCTTCTTCTTGATTCTCACCCCCATGTTATCAAAGTTAAGGGTAGTTCCTGATAAGAAGTCGAGCTGGAATTTTTTTTATTAATTCTTTATGCATGAAAATATGTTACTTCACAAAAGAAACTGGCTGAATCGTTTTTTGGAGAAGCAGGATTCTTCTTCTTGGTTCTCACCCCCATGTTATCAAGGCTAAGGGTAGTTCCTGATAATAAATCAAACGTGAATTTTTTTTATTAATTTTTTACGCATGAAAATATGTTACTAAAAAAAAAAAACTGGCTGAATCGTGTTTTTGTAGATGCAGGATTTTTCTTCTTGGTTCTCAACCCCCATGTTATCAAAGTTAAGGGTAGTTCCTGATAATAAATCGACCTGAAATTTTTTTTGTCAGTATTTCCTCACATACAAGTACTTGTTCTCAAAAAAATCTGGCTAAATCTTTTTTCTGTCAGAGTAGGATTTTTTTATTCTTTTAATCCCCAATTTTATTAACTAGGGGGTTGAATAAGGGCTGTCACAGTTATTTATCGTTATTTAGAAGTTATTTAACATTTTTTTAGAATATTTTAAGTCCTTTGGAATGATTTGGTGGTATCAGCCTTGCTTTTATTCAATTTTTAGTTCTATGATAATTTTATACAACGATTTTTTGACCGTTTTAGCGTTTGTGCCACCCTTAAACTTCACCCTAACCTTAAAAATTTTTTTTTATTCGATCGTCTATTCGTAAGCTATCATCCTGGGGGTCTGGCCTCTTCAAATTTTGCCCAAAAAAATCCGCCCAATCCTAATATATATATATATATATATATATTACTATATTATATAGTTGTTTTTCCTCTCCCACGCTCCCCCCCCACACACCCTTTTTTACCCACGCCCCCCATCTTAGATATATGTTATCACTTTTACCTAAACCTTGTATTTTTGATATATGTTATTACTTATGCAATTATAGAAATTTTAAAAGTTACTATTGAAATACTAAAAAAAACTCATATTTCATAAAATAAAAATAACAAAATAATAGCAGTAATCAAAATATATAAAACAGTTTAAAAAAATATTTTTATAATTTTTTCAAGTCAGTAAAAATTCACTATTATTGCACAATACTTAAAAAGTGCATTCAATACGTCACTCTTGCAGTAGGCACAATGATCAGACAAAGGTATGAACTAATGTAAGTACACGGATACGCACACGGGTTGATACAAGTTTAGGCAAAAGGGTAAGCACAGGAGTGGACATGAGAATAGACACGGATTTGGTACGATCTTATATAGTAGTTTTTCTTCACTCCTGCAGTAGGCACAATGATACGTACAAAGGTATGCACTTATGTAAGTACGCAGATACGCACACGGGTTGATACAAGTTTAGGCAAGAGTGTAAACGCAAGAGTGGACGCGAGAGTAGGTACGGATTTGGTACAGGAGAGGTAGAGATAGTACTTACAAGAATAGGCACAGCAGTAGAAACAAGGCTAGGTACATGGATATACACAAGGGCGGGGAAGAGAGTAGGTACAAGGGTATGCGCAGGAGTAGACACAAAATTAAGCACGTTGGTAGGTTCAGGATAAGAACTTTAAGTAGAAAAAAAGTCAAGAACAGAGTAAGCACAGTAGTACAAAAAAATATAAGAACAATACAAAATGAATCAGTAAAAAATTAAGTGGAAAAAAGGGAAGTTATAAGGAAAGAAACCAGTGCATCTATAGAAGGTTCAACAGTATGAACAAGTATAAGGTAGGCACAAGTGTAAGAACAATAGTTATATCATCAGAATTTATACATCTCTGTTCTCTCATTCTCCCATTCAAAGTTTTATAAAAATCGGTGCATTAGTTTTAACGCCAATTTCTTGACAAAATTCGCAAAAAATTGCTAAAAATCTGCCGAAAAGGATTTTGTACTACTGGCTAAGTACAAGGATATGAGTAATTGTATGCACGTGAGTAGGTACAGTGGTAGTCATAGAGTTACGAGGGTATGTACACGAGTTTAACAAACATAGAAACAAAGATATGCACAAGAGTAGGGGAGAGTGGGCTTAATAGAACGTCAAAGATGAGGTGAATAGGACGCTTTTAGAAAAAGAAAGTTTTTATGATTTTTGTACATAAACTAAGTTTCAACAAGGAGGTGAACAATTACAGAAAGAGTAAAAAAAAAATTAATAACCTCAGAGCAGTACAAAAACTTAAAAAAAAAATAAAATCCTGAGCTAGTCACGAGTTTGACGAAATGGGGTGAATAGAACGCTTCCATTAAACAATTATTAAAACATATATCAGTTCAAAAACTTTTTTATTACACAGAAAATATTATAAAAATTCACAAAAAAAGTTAACATTACACTGTTCACCAATTTTTATTAACTTCTGAAGGTTTCTTAACCTGACTGTGCACAGCCGGTGTGATTTTAACACTTTTTTTTCTTCGTAATTCTATTTTTCAATAGTATTTGCATATTAATAATGATACTACAACTCCGCTGAATACTATTGAATCATTTTTAATTGTAAACTATACAAAAAAATACTTAAAACTAACTGTGTTAGTTGGTCTGCGTCGATGCATGTCTCGACAAAACTAAACAGCAGACGACGCCACCATGCAGTTAACACGTAAGTTCTCGTTCTATTCCCCCCAAAAAATGATCCATTCAACCCACATGACTTTTTTTTTTTAAGTCAGATTTATTTATTGAAAAATACAAATATTCTTTAAAAATTTTATGTAAAACTGAAGCGAAAAAGTTAAAGTTTCAGTAAAGCATATTTGTTTTTCAATGTGGGATCATAATTAATCAGTTTCTATGACGCTAAGAAAAGTTAAAAAATCATGTTTTGAATAAAAATGTTAAGGTGTGATATCACTATTTTTTATTCAATACTAATGATTTTGATTTACAATTTAATTATTCGAAAAATCGCTTTAGAGTTCGAGCTTTCACGCTGTATTTTTTAATTTTTCAAATAAAATCTTTTTACAAAGTTATTAATGGTTGTTCCAATCACCCCACGTTCTATTCACCCCACTCTCCCCTAAATACAAGGATAACTACAAAAGCACAAAACAATAGTAGCTACGAGGGTAGCCACAATTAAAGACACAATGGTAAGCACTAGCATAAAAATCTGGGCGGGGGGGGGGGTTGGCGAGCAGAGCGAGCAGGGGGTACCTTCCCCTACTCTTCTCCCACGCTCACCCCATGCCCTCCAAAAAAAGGCTTAACTAACCGTAAAAGTGTTCCGAAATATGCTTATTTATGATGAGTCTTATCAGATGATAGAACTTGCAAAAGAAAAACTTGTTTCATTTCTTAGAACAATCCGAAGTGGTAAGGGCACCCCCTCCGTATTGGCCACAGATCTTAGAGCTTGGTGCAATGAGCGCACTCAAGTTCTGGATGAGGAAGATGTACCATATGTAACTGATTTTCACATTTTTGCAGAATCTTTTGATTTAGAAGAACAGGATTTGAAATCAATTTTATCAACGCTTAGATTGTTAGCATTGGCCAGGAAATTCATGAGATTAGTGCACAACAGAGGCGACCTACAACCTGATTGACAAAATAAAAAAAGCTTTACTAATGCATTAATCTTTTATAATAAATATCGTCTATTTCAATTATAGTTGTAGTAATGATCAATCAAACAAATTTTTTGCTAGATTTTGTTGAGTTTTGCTCTCAATTCTTTTTCCCGTGCGAGATCAATTCTAATGCCGTTTGATAAATCTTTTTCCCGTGCAATGTTAATTCTACTCCCGTTCAATATATTTTTTTTCGGTTTAATACATTTAACTTCCACTCAAGTATTTTTTTCCCGTGCATTTATTTTCTTGCCCGTTTAATCACTTATTTTTCCATGTAAATGTCTTTTTTCCCGTGAATTTGACCTAAAATTTCCAGTGCGTTTGCTTTTTTTTTCGTGCTTATAAATCACACCCTTTTCTAATCACCCCCCCCCACGCCCTTTTTTTTCACTCACTCCCCCCATTTTTGATATATGTTATCAGTTTCTACCCACACCGCCAATTTTTGATACAAGTTATCAGCTATGTAACTATAGAAATTTAAAAAGTAACTACGAAACATTAAAAAAATTAACTAATATCCCAAGATAAAAGGGAGAACCCAAAAAGAATAACAGCATTTTATTCGTGATGTGATTGGTTGAAGAAAAAAATTTAAAATTTGTATTTTTATTTTTAATTTTTATATTACAATTCAATCAAGACATCTAAAAAATAGATTTGATAAAAAAATTATTATGTAATCAAGTGTTCAAAATTATCCGATTGAAATCATGAAAATAATAATTATTAGTATACAAACTGAAACAAAACCAATGAATCTATAACCACAAAAGTTTAAATGAATATGAACTCTGAACGTAGCGTAAAGGTAAAAGGTATATATAACTTATTGTAGATTAATTTAGATGAAGCTTCGACAAAATTTGTTTTAGATTATAAAATACAATTGCGCGTGCGCTTCACTTAGAGAGCTTCAAGGTTTGGCAAGAGGGTAGGTACATGGGTAGATTCGAAAGTGGATAAGTGTTTACCTACAAAGGTTTATACAGGATCGAAAACAATAGTATAAAAGATGATAGTTTCAGAGTTAGATGTTGAGAAAAAAAAAAGAACAATATACGTTCAAAGTTACAAATTAAAGTATGAAAATAATAAAAAAGTAAAAGAGGCTGCATATGGCTGGAAACTGGTGTCGTAAGGTAAACTTCAATATTAATTAGGATAGGTTAATTGGGAGAAATCTAGGTAGAAAAAATGTTGATAACAAATGTAAAAGGATGTAGGAAATATTTGTCAAAAAAGTTAAAGAACTGTGTGGGCAAAATTGTATGAAGATGATTAGTTTCACGATTGTAATTACAAAAAAATTTGAGAAGAACAATAGAAAAGATAGTTTTTATAAAGATGAGAACAAAGATTCAGAGTTAGACACCAAAGCATGAAAAAAATATAAAACAACAGCAAACACCAAAATTAAATCAAGTTAATTCATGTGAAAGAGATAGGAACAATATTAAGCAAAAATGTACATATAACCGTAGGTTCAAAGTTACAAACGTAATGACAAGTCCAGGTACGGGAGTAAATACAATGTAGTTACCAGAGTAGTTATCAAGTTTGAAATAATGTTATGAACAAGGTTTGTTATAAGGTTATTAACAATAGTAAGCGCAAGAGGATAAAAAAAGATTATGCACAAGGCTAGATTCAGTATTAAAAATTTAAATAAAAAAAATAAAGAACTAGAGTTAGCATAGGAGTAGAAACAGATGTAGAAACAAACGCGTGTGTGGAAGATTCAGCGTTAGAAGCTTAATTAAAAAAAAAAGGTAGTAAGCACAAGATCATTAATAATATATGTAGGAAGAAGAAAAAGTCAATAGACGTAGTAAAAAGAGTTGGAAAAAAAAACTCAAGAGACGTGGATAGTAGCAAGGTTATAAAGCAGGTAAGGTTAATAAATAAAAAGACGAAAATAAGTCGGTAAAAGCATAACTAAGGATAGAAATGAAAGTATGATCAAAGATAAGAACAAAGAAGTCTTAGAGTTAGAAATAAAAGCATGAAAAAAATTCAAACAACAGTTAACACCATGATAGAAACAGATGTATAAACATGAGCATATTCCTGAGGAAGAGCTTAGTTATAAAAAGCAGTAAGTGCAACGGTATGAACAAGGGTAGTTACAAGGGTTTGGAGTGAGATAAAAGGTAGGAACAGAGGTAGGCATAAAATAAGGTGCAGGTGTAGTCACAAGCTATAAGAGTAGAAACAACGGTATGTATTACAGTAGGTACAAAGGTAGTCACAAGGGTATGTGTATAAGTGTAGGTACAAGTGTAGATTCTAGCATAAAATTCTGGGGGAGGGGGGGGGGGTTGACAAGCGAAGGAAGCAGGGGGTACTCCCTAGTATATATATATATATATAATTTATTTATTTATTGTCTGATGTATCAATTTTCCTTAATTAACCAATATTTTAGAAATTTACAACCCTTTAACGCGCAAATGCTCAGAAATTGCACCTGATTTTCAGACCTCTGGCAACTTAAAAAAAAGGTTGATTATATTTCTCTAAGACCCTTACGTATGTTTCAAGGGTCGCTCTTTCGAATGCCGTATTGAAAAATACCCAAAAACCACTCCTTACCCTTAGGGTTAGTCTTTGGTTTGATCAATCCGTTTCAGGCAACTGAAGTATACTCGAATTTTTTTACCGTTTGTAGAAGATTCTTTGGGAGGATCATTGCTTCGTTTTTGGGTGTGGCGACTGCACATCTTTTCACAGAGGATGTTTCTCTTGTAGTCTCAGTCTGCCTCCTTGTTTTTGTCAGCTAAATATGTCCTGATAAGCAAATTATGGTAATTATTAAGATCTGTGCCATGATGCTACCTATTCCATTCCGGTAGCCACATTATGATCGGTGTGGCGCTTTTCTAATTCTTCCAATTGCATTATGATTTCACATATATTGTTCTCCTTTGGTAGCCGGCTGCTGATTCCAATGGATTTTATCCCATTTGACGTTGGCGTACAGCCACCACCCATTTGTAGTACAGGCCCGGGTTGGTCCATTGGCTAGTGATGTTTGCAGGTGACTTCACCTATTAACAGGGTGCTTTTTCATAGTACCAGAATTGTCCCAATCATGATTTGTAACCAACAAAAATATTTAAGTCAATTTAACTGATTCCTTCGGTGCCTGAGGGGATGCTCAGGAGCTTGTCCATGTGTTTTCGGATTCTTTGTAATTCTTGGTAATTCCAAAATCACATTATTTCTACTCACCATCTCGCTAATCTTCAATGGCATTTTTTAATAGTTATCAAACTTCGAAATGCAGGGTTCGGACAGCACCCAGGCACAACCATCCGGCTTACCATAGAATTTCTTGATCCTTTGGTCATATCGGTCCTTGGCCTGTATCTAAGCGGCAATCACACGCTCACCAGTACTGATTTTCATCTCATCCAGTCGAGAAATTGAATCTCGCAAATATAGATTATAGGTCAATAACTTCTCTTCCGTGGGAATCTTTAGGAGGAATCGTGCAGTTTGCCCGTGAACTAATTCAAATGGTGTGAAGTTGGTCGCAGTGTACACTAGTGTTATAAGTAAATACAGCAAAGGGTACCAATCTGTCCCAATCATTGTACTTTTACGAGTAAGCTCGGATGAAGTCCATTAATGGCGCAAGACTACGTTCTAACGCGCCATTAGTTTGAGACCTGTAGCTGGAACTAGTCAGTTTTCTTATCCTGAATAGCCGTAGCAGTTCATCCACCAGCAATTTTTCCCTCCATACGACAGGCTCTTGAGGCTCTGAACTGTCATATCAGTTGCCTCACTAGGGCATCGACAATAGTGCTGGCACGAATATCTGGAATTGGTACTGCAATTACGTATTTGGTCAGACCCCATTGCATAGTCAATAGATGTTGGTGGCCCAATGGAGTCATTCGCAATTTCTTAACACTGTGGATTGAGATTTTGTCGAAGGCATCAATGCAGGTGTCTGTTAGGATCAGCTCGGATTGAGTCTTGCAGCGAATTATCTTTTTTTACGTTAAACTGAGCATTTTTGCACAAAATCAAGGACATCATTTCTCATGCCCTTCCAATAGTACCCGTCCCGAATTTTCTGATAGATTTGATTGATCCCTTTATGTCCTCCGGACGTGCTGCCGTGCAGTAGCTCTATAAAATTCTTTTCCGCTCTGTGGTTTCGGGCATGGGCCAAAACAGAGAGTGGTTTGGAAACTATCTTCCTTGAACACTTCACGAAGGAGCTCTTCCAACAATCCCGGTTCCAGTTGGTCTATCAAGTCCCCTTTACAGGCTATTTGGGAACTATTTAGATTTCGTCTCTGAAGTATTTCTCTCAGGTTCTTAAAGCACTTTCTTACTGTGAGAATCTTAAGAGAGTCATAATAATGATCTTTGACTATCAAAGTTAATATATTATGGTTCTTAAATGGTGTCATCAAGATTTGGCCTTTCTTTGGACGCTTCTGTTTTAGTGCCCCTTGATTGAGAGCATCTAGGCTCATCAGTGAGCAAGCGGTAGGACCGTCAGGAATGCAGTCGTGGGTAAGAAAATGAACCAAATCATCTCGTATAACTTAGGCAATTACGACTTCGAATTTTGCCTTGTCCTTCCATTGGAGTCGTAATTGGTTCGAGTTATGTTGGCTACTTTTTGGATGACAATTGATCAAGGTCCCAACATTAACTATGGTCGGGAGCTTCTACATGTAACCAGGTGAATTCTGGTAAATGATAGGGTAGATCATCTTGAGTTGGTTTACTGAAGTACCACCGATGAAGAATCGTGATTCTCCCTAATGGTTTCCAGTTCAGGTTCCTTTGACCATCAACTCATGTCGAATGAGGCATGGGTGTACTACTGCCTAAGGGTTCCTTTGGCTTTATGGTGGGTTGGACTATGATCTCTTTCTGCTTCGGCCAGCTGGGTGATTCTGATTCCATTTCACCTTTGGCGTCCGCCTCTTCAGATTCATCAAGTGATAGGATGGACTCTCGCTATTCGATTTCTTGGTCTGTCACAGTCTTTGCTTGATCCACTAGTCGCTGTACCTGGTCATCCATAACACTATCGTCCAGCGTTTCTCCATCGAACGGATCCGCTTCCTTCAGGGCTCTCTGGATTTCTTCGGGCAATTCTTCACCATCAGAAAAAGCAATGGTCTTGGAGGCAATAATTTCGTCACCTTCAGAATGCAGGGTCCGGTCACCTTCTGTTCGTCTGCACCATTTGCCCGAACGTTCATAATGTGCTAATAGACTTTGATCTAGTCTAGCACTACTCTCCTGTAGACTTTTAGAATCATTTGCTAGCTGCAGTTCCCCAAGCACGTTCTCCTCCGTATCGGAGTCAACGATTGTTTCAGTATCACTCGGGCTAAGGGCACTCACTTCTACTTCTGCCGTCTCGGCCTCAGAGCCAGATATTTCCGCATCGGTTGGGCTTTTTTCCGTCATTTCATCTCGCAATCCGCTTTCTTTCATGTCAACGATTGGGCGTAACTCGTTCTCCCGATCGACGGACGACTGTTGTGGAGATAAAGGCAACCTTTACTCTATACTATCCGGAACGTTTTGTTCTTTGTTTTCATTGCCGACATTTTTTGGTGCCGATGATGCTTCTCCCTCTTCACCAGAGGTAGTTTCACTTGCATTGGTCGTTCTCCTTTTCTGGCACGGGTCAACGAGGTCCCGCAGGTGAGATGGTATGGTAAGGAATTTTGGGGGTGGCAACGAGGTGGCTCGTCCTGCAGTTGGCGGCTGTTTGAATCGGGTTCTTGGAGCCACCATGCTATGGTCCAGTTCCGGTTTCTGTTTGTTCGTCTTAGATCCTGGCGGTCTTCCACGACACTTGCTGATGGTCTCAACCGATTTGAATCTCTCTCGTAGTCTTGTTGATGGCCCGGGGTTGTCAGTCAATGCCTTGGAGGTTCCGGGTTTTGGATGTATGGGTTGGGCTCCTCTCATCTTCTTAGCCGGAGCAGCTTCCCGTTTTCTGCTACTTTCCTTGGCCTTTTCTTCCAACACCAAAACTTTGATTACAGGCAGAGTGGCGTTAATTTCGTCTTCTGGAAGAGGTAAATCCATAGGGTTTTGGGACAATACATTGGCATTGATGTTTAATTTTCCTGGTTTGTATTTGAAATTATATTCAAAATCAATAAATGACAGCATCCATCGTAACATCCTCTTCCCTGGATCTTGCTAATTATGAATCCAGCTGAGAGGCTCCTGATCACTTACTAGCAAAAATCGTCTCCGCAGCAGGCAGGTCCAAAATTTCTTGAGTGAATGCAGCATGGCTACACATTCTTTCTCAGTTATAGTATAATTGATTAAATTTTGTTGAAGCTCCGTGATGAATATACGACCAGGTGATTGAACCCATCTTTCTCTTGACTGAGTACAGCATCGATCGTAGAATCACTAGCATTCGTGGTCACTGTAAACTTTTTGTTAAAGTCGGGGAACTGGAGAATGGGGGCTCCACATAGCTTTAGCTTCAAAAGATTAAAGCTGGCCTCCTGGACTGGTCCGCATTCAAATTTGACATCCATCTTCGTCAGATCAAACAATGGTTTAGCGATTTTACTAAAATCTTTAATAAATGCCGGTAATATCCTACCAAGGCCGTAAAAGATCGTGACGGTCTTTGGTCTTCGGAAGTTCATGACAGCCTCAATTTTATCTGGGTTGGGTTCGCATCCCCGTTCCGATACAATATATCCGAGGAATGCTACTTCTCTGTGCAGGAACTGTACCTTGTCAGACTGGAGCACCAGTTCACTTGTATCAAAACTTCTAAGTCTGTCAAATAGCAACCATACTTTTCGTAGATGGTCTGCCAGATTCGTTGCATGTATTATGATATCATCTAAATAGACCAACATCTCGATGTATTGTAGTCCTAGAGTACCAAGTCCATCAGTCTCTGAAACGTGGCAAGCGCTATTTTGAGACCCACAGGCATGTTCTTGAACTGCCAATGCCCATTCAATGTGGAAAATCCCGTCTTGTGCTTGTCTTCTTTTTTTAAAGGCATTTGATGAAAGCCTGAGGCAAAATCGAAGGTGAAGAAGTAAATGGAGTCTCCCAATTGGTCCAATATGTCCGCAATATTTTAGAGGGGGTACGAGTCGCCCACAGTCTTTTTGTTGATCTCTGTAAAGTCCACGACCATACGCCATCTTGGATGACCTTGACTGTCTCTTTTTTTAAGGTAAAATCTACACCGGACTTTGGTGCGGCGAGATCGAGGGTTCTATAATGTCATCTTTCAGTTTCTCGGCTATATCTTCCTGCATTACCTCCCGATGCATCGGGGGATGTCGGTATTGCTTGACATGGACCATCACATTATCTTCGGTAATGATTTCGTGCTCCACCATATCCGTGCCCGATAATTTGTCAGACACTTTGGTGATTTGCTGAACTTGCTCAGTAATAATAAGATCTATCTTTTGTGTCTGGTAGACCTCCTCTTTGGGCTGTTGCCGCAAGGGTAGTCCTCTTTCATTGTCGAGTATCTGATACGCTTCTGCATCTAGGAACGAAATAACGTCCCTGTTAATCATCATCTTATTTTTGTTATACGAGATTACGGCTTTGTTCTGCTTGAGAAAAGATCTCCCCAATATGCCATCGTATCGAATTGGGAATTGGTCGGCTACGACATGGAATAAGGTCCTTTGGCCAAAACTATCTAAGTGATTCCTAAAGTCATCACCTCCTGAGCTACTGTACTCACCAATGGTATAGCGGCTGCCGCTTCAATCTGGGCATCTAAGTCTAGGGCCGAAAGTTTGATTAAGTTCACGGCGGATCCCGTGTCCAACATGAGAACGAGATGGCGTTGTTCATCGAGTAGGTAGACTCTGACATGCGTGCCAGGGTCCGTGCCTAGTCCGAGTTCAGAAAGGTTCAAGCTGTCCGCAACATGGATGTTCGCGGCTGCTCCACCTGGATTTTCATGGTCTGTGCTATTGGAGGGTTCACTTCCCTTGCTTGTCCTGATTCCTGGCTTGCCTCTCGGATAAGGCGAGTCATCTGGTAGTTTAAAGGTGGCTAATAATTGAAGGTATGGTAGAAAGACGGGACTTCACACCTTACTAGCTGACACTGGGCCGGGGCTGCAAGTAGCCCTTCTATGGCCCGTTGTTACGTAGATGGTGGATACATTCGTGGCCCGGTGGGAGGTTTCATGGCTCTGGGCCATCCTCCTTGGTTGCCCTGGGACGCTCTCGGGTATTGTACCCAACTCTGGGATGTTCCCTGTTTTGGGCATAGGGTATCTGGGCAACCCTGGTTGATAAATTTGCGGGGGTCCAGGGGGTCTTGACCATCCAAGTTGTAGTCCTCGACTGGTCGGGACCCTATTAGGTTCGAAGGTTCGAGTTTTATTCCTAGTTCTTGTAAATTTTTGGTAGACCATAATTGGGTCTAGCGTAACCTGGCACTGATCCTTGTGCATTAGGATTTATCATCTGAGGGTTCGCTGGTCTTGGTTGGGCATTCCATAAAGGATCGGTGGTGGTGCAGGTTTCGGCCACCCATCAAAGCACAACAAGAATCCCAGATGTATATATATGTGCGAGTTCAAATGATAATTATATCAAACAAGAACACTTAATTTTAGAAAAGTCTACAATAAAGATTCCCTATTCTTATCTAAGTTTCCTGTTTATCCTTTTGAGCTAAAAGTTTTTTTTTATTTACAAAATTACCGTGCTCGTCTATACTGATAAACAATTATGTCATCCGAAAATAGCATAAAAATCCGAATGGCAGTTGGCTCCTCTCCCACCGTCGCAAAAATTAACCGTACTCTAAACGATATGTCTAGACGCCACCCAAACGCACGCTCGAAGTTGCGCTCGATCATTTTTGCTTGAATTTTTCAAACCTTATTAGCGTACGCTCGAATTTTTCAAGCGAACGCTGGAAAAACTCGAGCGTATGCTCAAAAATTTTGGAGCGCATGCTCGAGCGTAAGCTCAAACTGTATCATAAAAATTTGAGAGTAAGCTGTAAGAAACCGAGTGTGTGCTTGAGCGCACGCTCTAAAATTCTCGAGCACACGCATGAGCGTACGTTCAAACTTGATCATAAAATTCTGTGAGTAGGCTGTAAAAAACCAAGCGTGTGCACGAGCACACGCTCTAAGATTTTCGAGCGCATGCTCCAGTTTTAGCTTAATATTCTGAACATATGCTGCAAAATACTAGGCGTGTACTCGAGCGCACGGCCAAGGGATGTTGATATAGGTGAGTTCTTAGTTTAGTTATCTAAGTCCACCTCAGACATAACTCAAATCATTGGAAAAAATATGCCTACTGCTCTGCTGTAAACGCTACAATTAGCCCAGTGCGTAGGATAGAAAATAAAAACTTTATGCGAAGTAGATAAAAAATGAAATCGACAAACGAATAAACTGAAAAGCTTACAACCCCATAACCCTAGGCATAGCAAGGAAAGGAGATTTTTTTATAAACAAATAAACTGACGAGTCAGGGCGAGCACCTGGTGCAGTGCGTGGTGACTACGCCTTGAAGATGATTTCTATAGGAAGCTTCGACTCCAGGTTGTCACAGTGAACACATAGTGCAGTGCCTGGTGACTACTTCCTGTAAAAGTCATTTTTAGAGTGATCATTTCCAAAGCGTTATTCCTTCACTCTGTACCAGCTACTTACCCTGACTGCCCTAGAGACAATAATTCCTGGAAAAATCATCCCCAGGGAATAACTGCGACCCCAAGGAACAGGTGTCCAGCCAGACATATTTATAGTCTAAACTTCTGGAGAAATCGTCTCCAGGGCGTAATAACCACCCATTGTACCACGTGTTCGCTCTGACTGCACTTGGTATGCTTGATATCACCATCTACTTTACCATGTGTTCACTTTGACAACCTGGAGTCGAAGCTTCCTATAGAAATCATCTTCAAGGAGTAGTCACCATGCACTACACCAGGTGTTTGCCCTGTCCACCTTCAAGTTAAAAATTCCTAAAGAAATAATTCCCAGGGTAAAATCGCAACCCCAAGCGAAAGGTGTCCACCCTGACATTTTTGTAGTCTAAATTTCCTCGTGAAATCATCTCCAAGGCGTAGTTGCCACGCATGACACCTGGTGTTTACCCTAGCCCCCCTAAATTTAAAACATTCTGAAGAAATCATACCCAGGGCATAATCGCCACCGTGGGAACCAGGTGTCAACCCCTGTCTATTTCGAGTCAAAACTTTCTAAAGTAATTACACTAAGGGCAAGATCGCGACCTCAGGCAACAAGTGTCCATCCTGACAAATAATCCCCAGGGCATAGTCGCGGCCTACTGCACCGAGAGTTCATAGTGACCAACTTAGAGTCATAACTTTCTGGAGAAATCTTCTCTAGGGCGTCAATGCTACTTACTGTACCAGGTGTTCGCTCTGACCGCCGTCGGTATGCTTAGTATCGCCATCCACTGCACCAAGTGTTTCTCACGACTGTTCGGGAGTCGAAACTTCCTGGAGAAATCATCTTCAAGGCGTAGTTACCACGCACTTCACTCGGTGCAGTTCATTTAGTCATAACCGTCAGTTTATTTAATCATAAGAAAATCTACTTTCCTTGCTACGCCCAGAATTATGGGGTTGTAAGCTTGTCAGTTTAGGTTAAGTTTGGGGTGGTAGGTGTAAGCGGTCCCTGCCCGAGAACGTGCAACCCCAGCACTCAGGCATACACCGATTCCTTGACCATAGCTCTATCAATGGAGCTAATTACCGTCATTATTGCCGAGATACTGGCTTTCCTCAGATCTTCTGGATCAATTATGGGTCCACCTAGCCTTCTGGCCCTGAGTGTATCCCAGGTGGGACACTCACATAGGAGGGGTCCCGTCGTCTCGGCTGTTTCTCTTCACCAGCTGCATTCCGAGACCTCCTGAACCCTATCTTGGATAGATGGTGTCTCACCTTCCAGTGGCCTGTGAGCCATCCGATGATCAGTAAGCTTCCTCCTACCAGTCTTCTTCAGGTCACGCAGCCATTCCTTAGGCGTCATTTCACCGATAAGAGCTTTTGCCTACCTCAGCCCCTGATGATCGTCTCAACTTCGATCTGCTTCCTCTGCTGTCCAGAGGGCAATGGCATTATGCAGTGAATAGTCGGGCATTCCCATACAACAGTAGTCCGCCCTGTTGTCCAGTGCACCACGGTTTGCAAGCCTGCCTGCCTTCTCGTTGCCTACGATCATCGAATATCCCAGCACCCATAGTAGGGTGACTCAGTGGTTCGGTGTAAGGCTCTTTAATGCCTCTTTGCAGAGGGCTACCTCCCTGGAATTCATGGTCCACTCTTTCAGCGCTTAAGAGCGCCGCTTTGCTATCCGAGCAGATTGTGACTGGTCCTTTCCTGTCATCTTCCGTCAGAGTTACCCACGCGTACTCCGTAATCGCCCTCAACTCAGCTTGAAAAACTGTGACGAAGTCATCCAGGTGTAGCGTAACCTCCCTGGTACAGCCCTGTCTCCAGGCTCCTGCCCCCACGCCCTCTGCCAATTTTGAGCCATCTGTGAACCAGACGATTCCCCGTTCCGTGTACCTGTTTCATCCTCTCTGCTAGTCGGCCCTGCTGCCCGTTTCGACTCTAAACGGCTTGTTGAAGTTGATGCTCCGAGCCGTGTGGTCGAGTTTGGGCTGCCTCCCCTGGTTTAAACTTCTGGTTATCTTCCGATCTGTCAGATGGTCAACGCCCGCATTGTCCTCGTATCGACACACGGCCTGAAAGGCCGCCCATCTAACCACGAGGTCAAGCAGGGGGAGGGGGAGTACCCGTCAGGCTTTCCATCGCTGCCAGCAGTGTAGTACCAATGCATTACGTCAGGCCTCTCAGGACTAGGGCCTGTGATATTTTTTATGGTTATACCAAAAGAACATAATTTTTTATACATGTTTGATTCTAATTTCAAATCGTTGCACCAGATTATAAAATCTTCTATTCCTAAGAATATTCAAAACCAAGTGATTTTCAATAAAATCAAATCATATTAAAGTCTCTTGGCTATACTAACGCACAGTTGTAACTAACGCTCGCACAAATCGATTAGGCCTGTTTAGTCCTAATTTGGATTAGTGCTTTCCTTTCTTATTCGAGACTTAAACTCCCCACGAATCGAACCGTGGCTGTTCTGCTGAATTTCCCGTGTAGGCCGTTGGCTCTAGCGAGAATAAGAACGTCGTCGGCATATGCCAAGGTAAAAAATGCCAGCTTCGTCCAGCAATCTGCGCAGGGTATAGACGACTAGACACCACATTGTAGAAGACAGTATTTCTCCCTGTGGGCATCCTTTCCCAACCCTACCCCAGAGGCGTTTCCTTTGTGTACCTGTCTACCAGCCTTTCGATTGTTTTAGTACGAAGGATGACAGACAAATCTGTCTGTGGTCCTTTGCACTTGTGGCGACTCTACCTGGCCTTGGTATGAATACCACCTTTGCTCGTTCTCCAGAAGGCTTGCTTTGAAGAGTTTAACAGTTCCTCTAGCCTTCTTTGAAGCAGGGCTGGGAAGATACCGTCTGGTCCGGCAGGTCAAAAGTGCCGATAGCCCATCTCACTCTCTCCGGGGCTGTGATCGGCCTGGAAAGTTCCCAATCCCGTCTACCAGCGGTCTCATTGTGTGCTCCGTGGTGTGAGTTGCCTTCCTTGAAGTCGGGGAAGTGGGTTCTCTAGCAACGCGTTAAGGCAGTCCGGGCCGCTTTCAGCCCATTTGTGCCGATTTCAGTCTTATCATACCTAGTATCTGATTCGGACCGTTTCGCAGAATTCGACAGAGCCTGGATGGTTCTGCAACATCCTTTTGCTCCATGCAGTAATCCTGCCAGCCCTGTGTAGGTGCCTTTTGTATTGTCTTTGTGCCTGTCTGTAGGCGTCTTCGTCCGCCTTCCTTCCGGTCTTATATGACCTGTTTTAGAGTCTTCTTACTTTCTTTCTGAGGGTAGTAAGTTCGGGTGTCCACCATGGACATCCCTGACTCTTTCCTTTCTTGCTAATCCTGCAGTTGTTCTCGAAGGACGTCACCAGTGTTTCTTGAAGGGTCTCTGCACAGTGCTCGAGTTCAACAGGTGGGTACCGTATCTCCCAGGAAAATTTGCGATTTTTCTGACCAGGTCGGTCTTGGATACCTCCCAGTTCGTGTTCCTGGGGGCCCTCCAGAAAGGTTTGTCAATAGTTCTGCCCGCAGCAGTGTCTCTAGCAGAGTCTCGATCGGCTACTTGTCATTTGCAGGGATTGCCTTGGTACCTACGAGATTCCAGGAATCCACCTTGGGGACGGAATTCTGATATCTCAGGCGTGTTAGTGCGGTCGGGGAAGCGATGTTTCCCAGGCAATCCTTTTGATCTTAATGAGATCACCTTGCTCGATGACGTTGAGTCTGGCGTTCTCACATGGAGACCATTTTGAGGCCATCTTCCGCAACCAATCCTCGTCCACGCTGGTGTTGCAGTCGTACACAAGTGCAGCTTGCGTCTCCTAGTTGGCCAGGAATTATAAGAAGTGGTCAGCCTCTTCAGTACGGTCGATTTCCGCCTCAAGGGTGGATCTGACCATGCCAATCTGTTTTCGTGTGAGCCGAGCGATGGGGTATCCCACAAGAACGATGGCTCATCGAAGTTTCGTTGCCACTGCTCGACTGTATATTTCCCCCACTCGTCTCCTCCCTGGCCACGAGTTTGATTCCCCTGAGTGTCGAGCCGTCTGAGTGTATCCTCTTAGCAGCTGGAGAAGACTGCTCAGAGGGCTGCTCTAGCCCTGCACTCTTCTTCTGGATCCTTCTGTCTTGGCCAGTCCTTTTCCTTATCTTCTTCTTTTTCTTTTTTCCCCCTGTAGAGGTATGGTCTTCCCCTTTCGGGGCGGAGTCCCTCGTCAGGGTCTCTCGGTCGCTGGAGCCGATGTCCTGTATCTTAACAACAACTTCCATCCGGCCGGTATCCCCAGCCCCCGGGGGACAGGGGGGGGGGGAGTTCTGAGACCATCCGGAAGTTGTTGCGGCCGTGTTGTGCCCATTATCCCTAGCCCCCTTAAGGGTGAGGTCCTGGCACTGTTCTCCCGTATCCATGGGAATGGGAATCCCCGCTACCTGAAGGGATGGCGCTTTTAATGCTGATCCCTTGTCTTCCGTATTCATTTTTTTTGTGTTTGAGTGAAGATGTTTAGTGTTATTGTTGGCGTAGAGAAGTGTCCCGTTTGCTTCTCCGTCGGCGGGGGTGATTCGTCAAGAGTCTGCTTGATGCATAAGACCTCCAAGGAGCCCCCCCCCCCCCCCTTCTTCAGTGGTGCAGTCCTAATCCGGTCACCAACCGGCAGCACCACTGCTCTGGGGATTTTCCGATGGCTGGTAGGGCAGCCAGACGGTCTGGTGATCTACTTGGGTCTGCCCCGTACTATCCGTCAACACAGGCGCGCCAGTCCTAGTTTATACAATCTACCCTCCACATCTTGCTAACCCTTGACATTATCATACCCCGACTTCTGGACTCGCAGCAGGGGTGAACACCCCTCACCACTATGTAGATGTGTAAGTGTATGTGTATGTGTGTAATTCTTTCCTGAATACCGCATTGTCAGAATAAGAGATATGTATACCCACCCAGACCACCACCCTGGATGGAGGGCTCTTTGTTAGTCACAAGCCTACCTGCAGCGAGAGGGGCAAAGACTGTCACATTCACAAGGACGAATCCTTCTCGGATTGCCTAAAAGCTTTCATTCCTTGGTCTCCGTTTATAGGAGGGCCACCCATACACTTGGACAACCCGTTTATAGGGAGCCAGACATTCACACAGCAGTCCTGCTCCACCCGCTGCCGGTCGACTGACTAAGCCTCCTCACCAGGCAAATTCTTGACAGCGCACGACAAGGTCCTAAAATGCTCAGGTGAGGAAGCTTATCAGTTTATTTGCTTGTCTAATTGTTAAATTAACTTTTTTTATCTACTTCACATGAGTATATGGGGGTATATTTGTGGAAAAAAAAAAATCTACAATTCACTCACTCCAACTAAGGTTATGGGGTTGTTGTCTTGTCCATTTATTTGTATATTTTATTTTCTAACTGATATATGAATCTATTAATCAATCTTTTGTATACTCCGCTCAAGGTGATGGAGTTGTAAGTTTGTCGGTTTGATTGTTTAAAAAAAACAAAATTCATTACTTACTTGCTCCACTCAGGGTTATACAGTTGTAAGCTTATCGGATTATTATTTTATTTAATCATTCATATAATTTCTTATATGCTTCGTGCAAGGTTATATGGTTTTAGGCTTGCTGGTTTATTCGTTTTTTTCAAAAAAAACTTTTTTTTTTGCTCTGCTTAAGGTCACGGGGTTGTAAGCTTGTCAGTAAATTTTTTTTATTTATAATTTTTTTTCTCATCCCACGTGCTGGGCTAATTGTACCAGGCACAGCTGAGCAGTAGGCATATTTTCTTCTAATGATTTGAGTTATGTCAGAGGTAGACTTAGGTAACTTAACGAAGACCTCACCTATTTCCAAATCCCTTGGCCATGCGCTTGAGCACACGCCTAGTATTTTGCAGCATATGTTTAGAATCTTAAGCTCAAACTGGAGCGTGCGCTCAAAAATTTAAGAGCGTGCGCTCGTGCACATGCTCGGTTTTTCACAGCATACTCAAAGAATATAATGATCAAGTTTAAGCGTACGCTCGAGCACACGCTCGGTTTCTTACAGTTTAATCTCAAATTTTTATGATAAAGTTTGAGCGTACGCTCAAGTGCGTGCTCCAAAATTTTCGAGCGCACGCTCCAGTTTTTCTAGCGTGTGCTCGGAAAATTCGAGCGCACGCTCGCAAGGCTTAAAAAATTCGAGCAAAAATGGTCGATCGCGCGCTCGAGCGTGTGCTTAAGTGCCGTCTAGACAGACCGTACTCTAAACTCGGATTGATAGCCCACACTTAAGACCTCGCTGATCATTTCCTCTCAACTATTCGGCGGTCACCCTAAAAGGGAAAAATAAATCAATGGGGCAATACACAAGCAACATTTAAATAAAATAATGTTCAGCACAACGAGCTATACTCTAGCACGTCTGCGTCAGTGCCATTTCTTCGCACCCGCCTAAGCAACAGAGCGCGTCGAATGAGCGGAGTATGAAGTGAAACGGCGATTAGCGGACAATGGCGCTTAGAGCTGTCACTCCCCGCGCTCTGCTGTTGTGCAGCTGTCCTCTATCCAGTGGCGAATTTAGGGACAGGCTGAGTAGGATGTCGCCAAGGGTGTCAATTTCTGGGGGGAGCGGAAATTTTTAGATAGTATGGTAAAAATTTTTTGAAAAATGATAAGAATTATTAGGCTTATACAACAAATAGATTTTAATGATCTAATTGACTGGCGACAAATCCAATGCGCATGAGCTTAATAGGGTTGGAAACCGGTACTTTAAAGTTATAATTTTTCAAAAGTACTCGATTTTTAATGAATTTTAACATTTTTTTTAGAATTTTTAAATCAAAATTGAGCAAGAAGAAAATTAAGAAAAGTTTTTAAAACTATGGGTTGATGACGTCATTAACCCGAAATTCCATTAAAAATATATATATATATATATATATATACTAGGGGGGGTACCCCCCTGCTCGCTTCGCTCGCCAACCCCCCAGAATTTTATGCTTGAATCTACACTTGTACCTACGTATATATATACCTATATATACGTATATATCTATTTTTTTCATGCTTTTATTTCTAATTCTAAGACTACTTTGTTCTAATCTTTGATTATACTTTCATTTCAATCCTTTGTTAAACATCTGTTTCTATGCTTTTACCGACTTATTTTCGTCTTTTTATTTATTAACCTTCCCTACTTTATAACCTTGCTACTATCCACGTCTGTTGATTTTTTTTACTTCCTACATATGTTAATAATCTTGTGCTTACTACCTATTTTTTACTAAAGCTTCTAACGCCGAACCTTCTACACATGCATTTGTTTCTACAACTGTTTCTACTCCCATGCTAACTCTAGTTCTTTATTTATTTATTGTTTTTAATTTTCTACACTGAATCTAGCCTTGTGCATAATCTTTTTTATCCTCTTGTACTTAATATTCTAAATAACCCTATAACAAACCTTGTTCATAACATTGTTTCAAACTTGATAACTACTGTGGTAACTTCATTGTACCTACTGCTGTACCTGGACTTGTCATTACGTTTGTAACTTTGAACCTACGCTGATATGTACATTTTGCTTAATATTGTTTCTATCTCTTTCACATGAATATACTTGCTTAAATTTTGGTGTTTGCTGTTGTTTTTTCTTTTTTTCATGCTTTGATTACTAACTCTGAACATTTGTTCTCACCTTTGTGAATACTATCGTTTCTATGGTTCTTTTAAAATTTTTTTGTTATCACAAGCGTGTAACTAATCATCTTCATACAATTTTGCCCACACAGCTCTTTAACTTTTTTGACAAATATTTCCTACATCCTTTTGCATTTGTTATCAACGCTTTTTCTACGTAGGTCTGTCCCAATCAATCTATCTTGATTAATATCGAAATTTATCTTACGACACCAGTTTCCAGCCATGTGTAGCCTCTTTCACTTTGTTATTATTTTCATACTTCAATTTGTAACTTTGAACGTATGTTGTACTTTTTTTTTTTTTTTTTCTCAACATCTAACCCTGAAACTAACATCTTTTATACTATAGTTTTCAATCCTGTACAAACCTTTGTAGGACAACACTTACCCACTTTTGAATCTACCGATGTACCTACCCTCTTGCCAAACCTTGAAGCTCTCTAAGCGAAGCGCACGCAAAATTGTATTATTATTACTAATAATTATTATTTTCATGATTATAATCTGATAATTTCGAACACTTGATTACATAATTATTTTTTCATCAAATCTATTCTCTAGATGTTTTAATTGAATTGTAATATAAAAATTAAAAATAAAAATTCAAATTTTAAATTTTGTTCTTCAACCAATCACATCACGAATAAAATGCTGATATTCTTTTTGGGTTCTCTCTTTTATCTTTGGATATTAGTTAATTTTTTTAATGCTTCGTAGTTACTTTTTAAATTTCTTCTATAAAATAGTATATAGTACGAGTGCAGTACGTCAACAGGGCTTATTAAGAACCTCGTGCTATGCTTCGCTACGTACTTGAGTCCTTAAAACCGCCCCGGTGACGATGCTGCACCTGTACTATAATATACTATTTTATGTGCATTTATTATTCTACCCACGAGAACGTGCAATAATGTATTATATCTTTGTTATTTACTTCGTTGTAATCTAATTTTAAGTGCATTTAATTATCTATTCATGCGAACGTGTTACCATATATTTGTATCACTCGATGTACTTGTCAAGTGACCAAATAGGGTTATACCCCAAGGCCGAAATAAAAACCTTATACAGTCAGTCAGTCAGGGTTGGATAAGTTTTTTTGGATCATCGAATGCATTGTTCAGATTTACACTTTTTGAGTTAAGATTTGAAAATATTTTTCTCTTAAAGTTCATAAAGAGACAAAAACATGCGAGGACAAACATGTCTAGGAGTGCAATGGGCTTTGAACACAAATTGTTTGAAAATTATTTAAAAAACAAAAATAATTCAAACATTTTGTGTAGATAATCGAAAAAAAGGACCATTTAGAATAATTATTGATGATTTTGCTCATCATTCAGTACCAGAAAGCGATTTCCAAAGTTTCTGCAATCGATGAAAAAAACTTATCCAACCCTGAGATGAGGACCCTCTAGGACTAGACATTTGGGTCACTTCTTTGGGTTTTTAGCTAATTTTCAAACAATTTGTGTTCAAAACCTGAGCCAAAGGCGAGAGTGTCAAGGGTTTGCTAAGGGTTAGCTCATACTTTTCCAGCCTCGAGTGTCATGTTTTTTTCAACTCAAAGCAAGGAGTTCAAACTTCCTGTTTGGAAAAAATCAGAAAGTTTGAACTTTCTGCACCGTGTGTGAAAAATAAATTTTATAGAGTTAGAAAGTTTTTTTAATCACTATTTTAATGTTTAGAAGGACAATAATTGATGCATTTATCGCAACGTAATCAAAGTTTTTGCGTGCATGTGGAGATCGGAAGTTTTTGCGCGCACGCGGAACATTATTAGTTTTGCGCGCACGCGGAGATCTAAAGTTTTCGCGCACACGCGGAGTACCTAAGTTTGCGCGCACGTGGGATAATTTAGTTTGCGCGTACGCGGAACACCTAAGTTGCGCGTACGCGCAAATTTTTGTTTGAAAGGGTAAGTTTGCGCCTGCGCGGAGACTCCTCCGCGTACGCGCACGCGTACATACATGAATACATACATGAATATATTTGGATGATAATTACAGAATAAAAAAAATAATAAATAAATAAATAAGGATTTAAAGTTTAACAAGAATTTTTTTAATAAAATTTTACAATTTATTAAAAAGAAAAAATTACTCCATTATAAATTTAATTTTTCTGAAAATAAAATCTTTTTTCATTTTTTTTAAATTAAAAACTTGGATTTTTCTAATTAATCTTATGATGAAATTTTTTAAAATTAATGAATTCAAATTTTAAAATTTTATATAGTTTAATTATACCATTAAAAAAGAATTATTAAATTAAGAAAATATACAAAACTTGTAACAAGACATTAAAAATGGGGGGCGGGGGAAAAAAGGGCGGGGGGGGGGGGCGTGATTGGAAAATCATAGGATAATTCAAAACATATAGAAATAAGCATATTTCGGTACACTTTAACGGTTAGTTAAGCACTTTTTTGAGAGGCCTGTGGGGGGCATGGGGGGGAGGCGTGAGAGAGAAAAAACAACTATATAATACAGTAAGATATATTGAAATATATTTAAAAATTTAAACACTTGTAGTTCTTTTAATTTTAGTTTTTTTTTAAAAAGAAAAAATACGTGTCAATTATTTTTCGATATTTTGACTAAATAAGCAAAAAAATATTATAAATTTCAAAAAGTTGCCAACCCTATTATGCGGATACGTAACAAAATGCTATTCGGCCATGCGTCCGAAGAATTAGGGCCAGAGAATTAGGAAAAAAAATCACAGAATTAGGACTGACTTTTTTTAAAGTAAAATTTTTTTACCAGCGTTATGAGTAAAAAAAAAAAAAAATCGTTGGGAGTAAAACTGCGTTTCAAATTTCCTCCCCTACTTCCCAGTTTCTCCTCTTTGCTGCACCACGTCAGCTTTCCCCAACACTTGGTAATTGCCACTTGCGACGGTGGAACTCAGGTGCAGGCCGCAATATTGTCCGCCAAGCCTTCGACCAGCTGGTGCAGCTGTATATAGTTTAATTTATTTTAATATTGGATCGCATTTCTCTCTATATAACTCTCTCTTGCGCCTTTTTTTCTCTTCCTTCAAAACAATTAATTAATACAAACAGATTGGTGAGAAATACAATATATCACAATGCATGGCATATGGTAGAAGGTTTTTTCCTTATACTTTGGTGTCTGCTGAAATTCTGCATTATAACCTCCACTCTAACTACCTTGTTTATCTTTCTCAACCATGAATCTTCATGCCTTTCAAGAATCATTCCAACGACACCAATGTGTGAGTGATTTAAAAGTCCAACATCAACTAAGACAAGTCAAATCTTTCAAACTTTTTTAGGCTTTCAAAATAGTTTTCAGTGTAAAAAAGGATAATTTTTAATAAATTAATAAAATAAATTAATAAAATAGGAAAACTAATTGTGAGACAAAGTTTTCGATTTTCACAGTTAAAAACGTTTATTAAAATTATTAAAATTCGTTACATGTTTCAACATAAAATGTCATCTTCAGACGAGAAAAATACTTATAAACTCAAACAATACAATTTTCCTTATTATATACGGTACCAACTACTTACAGTAAATAGATTAAGGAGTGGGGAGTCATTCAAGTCCAGCTAATCATTCAAAAGCAAACCCATATTCCTCAAACGGTTTATCTCGAAAGTCTCAAGCAAATTCAATCTTGAAGATTTATTCTGTATGTGCAGAATTTTTGTCTCACGATTAAAATTGTGATCTTGCTCAATCAAATGCTCAGCATAATTCGATCGAGGTGTCTTACTCAAAAAAAAACTTTCATGTTCTTTCACTCTAGCCTTGAATGACCTACCAGTCTGACCTATATATACTTTATCACAGGGGCGCAACAACCCACGTAAGCTAGGGGGTGTCCTGATCAATTTTTTTCCTGACACTCCCTAGTATTTTCAGGGGGTGTCAACGAAATTGTACAATCCTAAATCAAGCCTTAAACCTCAATGTGCCTAAGCACCCTGGGCGCCTGAGTTCAACAAAAAAACTAATCAGTTATCTCCCAAGCTCTGAATCCCCAAATACCCTGGGCGACCGAGTTCAACAAAACAATGATCAGCTATCCCCCAAGCTCTAAACCCCCAAAACCCTGGGCGTCCGAGTTCAGTAAAAAAACTTATCGGCTTTCCCCCAACACTGAAAAGGTTAAGGTAGAAATAGTTGCGTTTTCGGCCGCAAGTCGCGACGGTGTCTTAGGAAGAACTGATTCTCTCTGAGAAACGACTGACTGCCTGCTGGAGGAGACTGAGTTGCGTGCGTGAAACCTTGCGTGAAACCAACAATTCATACGGACGCAAACCAGTCTCCTCCAGCAGGCAGTCAGTCGTTTTGCGGAGACAAATCAGTCCTTCCTTAAGACTTAGGCGCGACTTGCGGTCGAGAACGCAACTGATTCTACCTTAACCTTTTCAGTGAAGCTCTGAATCCCCAAATAGCCAGGGCGCCCGAGTTAAACAAAAAAACTGATCAGTTATCCCCCATGCTCTGAACCCATAAAACCCTGGGCGTCCGAGTTCAGCAAAAAAACTTATTGGCTTTCCCCCAAGCTCTGAATCCCCAAATACCCAGGGCGCCCATGTTCAATAAAAAAAACTGATCAGCTTACCCCAAGCTCCAAACCCCCCAGAATCCCTGGGCACCCGAGTTCAATTGAACGAAATTTTTTTCGATGCAACAAAAAAAATTATCAACAAATTTTTTTTTCTAACTAGAAAATAAAATCCACAACCTTATTGTGGAACAACAAAAAAAAAAAAAAAAAAAAAAAAAAACACTTTTTATGGACTTGATATTCAATTTATATAAAGTACGCTTAACTTCTAAAATTATTCCACTCGGTAACCAGAGTTTTAGGAGGTTTAGAGCTTGGGGGATAGCTGATCACTTTTTTTTATTGAACTCGATGTCCATGGTTTTGGGGGGTATAGAGCTTGGGGGATAGCTGATTAGTTTTTTCGTTGAACTCGAGCGCCCAGGGTTTTGGGGGTTTAGAGCTTGGGGGATAAATGATCAGTTTTTTTTTTTAACTCGATGCCCAGGGTATTTAGAGGTTTAGAGCTTGGGGGATAGCTGATTATTGTTTTGTTGAACTCGGTCGCCCAGGGTATTTGGGGGTTTAGAGCTTAGGGGATAGCTGATTAGTTTTTTTGTTGAACTCGGGCGCCCAGGGTATTTGAGGGTTTAGAGCCTTGGGGATAGCTGATTATTGTTTTGTTGAACTCGGTCGCCCAGGGTATTTGGGGGTTTAGAGCTTAGGGGATAGCTGATTAGTTTTTTTGTTGAACTCGGGCGCCCAGGGTATTTGAGGGTTTAGAGCCTAGGGGATAGCTGATTTTTTTTTTTTTTTTGTTGAAATTGGGCGCCCAGGGTATTTGGGGATTCAGAGCTTGAGGGATAGCTGATTAGTTTTTTTGGTTAACTCGGGCGCCCAGGGTTTTGGAGGTTTAAGGCTTGAGATTTCAAATTCCGTGGACACCCCCAAGAAACTGTAGAGGGTGTCGTCTACTAGCCCAGGGGGTGTCCTGACACCTCTGCCCCCCTGTTGTTGCGCGCCTGCTTTATCACAATCTATACAGTTCAATTTATAAACACCAGACTTTTCTAAAACATCAGTCTTACTCTTATTATTTTTAGAGTATTTACTCAATTTTTAGAATAATTTTTATCTTATTTTATTATTATTGTGAATTAATGTAAATTACAAAACATAATTCATTTTTATCAGTTTTCAAAATAAATTTTAACTTTTCACCTTGAAAAAAACTTTCAAACAATATTGAAGAAATTTTTATTATATTTTAATTTGGTGGATAATGAGTTAAAGAAAATGTCAGATATTTTTTTAGATTTAAGACTAAAATCATACGAGACAATGTGCAGTTTTAGAGTTATGAGAATTTCGTGACATGTGAATTAGATTGTCATGTGAAGATTATGACGAGAATGTAGTCGCGACAGGGGAGCTCAATTAATAAAAAGAAGACACGAAGACGACCAAGCCCTCAGGGCCACAAAATCGTCTCCCCGGTCCCTACTACTCCTCGAAATAAACAAAACGCGAGGGCCGTAATTTTTCTGGGCGCCAAGGCCCCGCTAGCTCGCCGGCGGGCTGGTCCGCGCCGTTGTCACTCGACGATCCACTGCTCTGCTGCTGCTGACTCCGTAAAGGGCTGCCGTCGCCGCGTCTGCTACCTTCGGGCAGCCGGCGGTTATGCTAGAGAGAAATGCTAAAGGGGTAGGAAATGAAATTAACAGAAAGAAAAAACACTAAGTCCACTGTTCATTCGATTTAATAAAAATAGAAAAAAGAACCCGGGTGGCAAGGAGTTTACGCGTCGCTACTTAAAACTACAAATTACCGGGCCACGCCCAGTACGCACCTTGATCCGATGATCCACACAACCCAAGTTTTCGACCGCTGCTCCTCCCACGAGGATGGATTGCTCGTTCCGTGGCTCGCGTCCTACGCTGGTTGTCGGACCGCGTTGCTCTGGATGGCGCTGGAGCGGTAGTTGAAGTCGGGCTCAGATGTGCGATCCCCGCGATCACCGATCTCGTCCTCTCGTACCTGGCTGGCTGGATTCGTCCTTGACGAAGGAGAGGGCGAGCTGTCGCGACTCCTTGCACAATCACCGCACTTCCCGAATTTCCTGTTAACTCGTTCACTAGATTCGAGCGCGCGAGATACGTGGCTCTCCGTAGCTACGACAGAAGTAAAATTCAAAAGGCCGTCGGTGCGATCGAGCCCACGGCCGATCGCGAGGAGAGAAGAAGACGGCCGTGCTGCCCTCTGGAACTGCCCTAGACCTCCCCTGACTTTCCCCTTCCCCCCTCAACGCCATTCCCACGTTACAAGATTGTCGCGTAGTTTTACATATAAAAACATACTTATATCAGATGAAATTTTTAATCGTGGAACCAAGTATTGTCCCAACATTAGGTTATACTTTAATTCAAGGTCTAGAGTATATATAATATTTTGTATCATAACATTAAAAATAAAAATTTTAAACAAAAGTTAAAACTTACTGTATGATTTATATTGTATCCACCAAATACATTATATGTTGAGTGATAGCACTTAGAGTTTTACTTTTTAAGTATTGCAAATACAATATGTATGCATCTAAACTTTATAAGTATAGAATTAAGAATGCTCCAACCTTATGTTTGACTTAAATTCAAGTTCAAGCGAATAGCTGACCTTTCCTATCAATGCATTGAAAATTAAAGATATATAAGATTTAAAACGAATAGAAATTTGATGTTGATGGCTAAAACTTGGTTATTTTATGATAATTTTTCGGTTACTTTGTATTAAAAATTTCTTTTCAGTAGAGAAGCTGCACATTTTTCTAAAACATTTTGTTCTGAAAGTTTGCGATTTTTAATGAATTTTAAAAGTTTTGTTCATAATTTCTACATCAAAATTACTGAAGACATTGTGATGGGGAAAGGAATTTAAATACAATTTAACTACACGTTAAATAAACAATTAACCATGCGATAATCAATTAATCATTAACGCCTGGCTTAACCAGCCAGTACAAATATATAAATCGTGCGAATAGGGAGTAATGGAGGAACAAAAGGTTCTTTAAATAAAAGAGTTGATTTAACAACTAAAATTTACTTCAGTTAAATAAACAAATAACAACAGTTCAGGAGTCAGAGTACGCTTACTACTGACGACCAACAACAATGAAAAAAAAAAGTTTTTGAACTTTTAAACAATTGAGAGAAGAGACAGGTTCTGTCGAGTATAGTTTAACTAACTAAATTTCGCGTTTTATAGTAACAATTAACTTACTTATCGCCGCTCACACTAACAAGGAGAGGTCACACTCTCCGGGTCACCGATCTTGACGAAACTTTGGGGATCGTTTTCTTATACCAAAAGATGAAGAAATCTACCAATCATCCCGTCTAATGGGCCTTTTTATACCTAGTTCCTACATAGCTTATATCGTATTTTTAGCTCTTTTTGGGTTTTTTTGCGAATTTTCAAAAAATTCCTGTTCGAAGCCTATTACAGTTACAAAATTCTGCAACCCTGCATTCTCTTTATTTTTTCATCTTCTTTTGAGAAAAAATATTTTTAAATCTAATTTTAAAGAAATAGTCCATGTAAAATTAAGGTAATCAAAAGCATTTGTTTACTGTTTTTTTGGTTTCATGAACTTAAACTGTACGTCATCAGCCTTATCAAAATTATGTCTAAAAATATTTTTTCTAAAAAACTCATAAAAAAACAAAGAAAATGCGGGGTTGCGGAATTCTGTCAGTGCAATAGGCTTTGAGCAGGAATTTTTTGAAAATTGGCACAAATAACCACAAAATTCGCACAAAAGTGTTAAAAGTGTCAAAACAAGCTGATTTTCAAAAAATTCCTGCTCAAAGCCTATTGCACTGACAGAATTCCGCAACCCCGCATTTTCTTTGTTTTTTTATGAATTTTTTAGAAAAAATATTTTTAGACATAATTTTGATAAGGCTGATGACGTACAGTTTAAGTTCATGAAACCAAAAAAACAGTAAACAAATGCTTTTGATTACCTTAATTTTACATGGACTATTTCTTCAAAATTAGATTAAAAAATATTTTTTCTCAAAAGAAGATAAAAAAATAAAGAGAATGCGGGGTTGCAGAATTTTGTAAGTGTAATAGGCTTCGAACAGGAATTTTTTGAAAATTCGCAAAAAAACCCAAAAAGAGCTAAAAATACGATATAAGCTATGTAGGAACTAGGTATAAAAGGCCCATTAGACGGGATAATTGGTAGATTTCTTCATCTTTTGGTATAAGAAAACGATCCCCAAAGTTTCGTCAAGATCGGTGACCCGGAGGGTGTGACCTCTCCTTGTAAGTACAATAACGTGTCGTCTGCTGCTGGTAAGTGTGCAACTCTCTAACTGCCGCTCCACAACTTCAGCATTTTTCTCACCTCCACCATCCACCACGTGCGAGTTTTTTTGTTTCAGATTTTCCGGTGACCTTTCTGGCTCTCGCGCTTTTCGAGAATCCACGCCACGCTCTCAAATTATCGAGCTAGAGGTCTCGAAAAATCTGGCCTGGAAGTTCTGAGGTTAAGTAGTCATCGAAGGAATCACCCAGCATTCGTGCCCACGCAGTTGGCATCGCCAGCAACCTTAGCACCTTTCACCGCTCCACAGTTGCCAGCCTGCCGCCCGCCAAAAACCCACACCGTCGCGCGGCTGCGCGCCGCTACAACGCCTAGCGCCTAGCCGCTTCACCGCTGTCTGCATAGTGCCTGCTAAAAACTCTTCACCATCATGCAGCTGGGCGCCACGTCCAGTGGCACCCACGCAGCTACCTGTGTCTCTCTGCCTGCTCCTTACTACTACGGCCCTCAGCTGCACAGGCACCCCTGTACACTTCTACCTGGTCACCACACCAACATCACTGCATCACCGGCTGCCACCGATCAGGGGCAAACACGCCAAAAATGTTCGTCAGCCACACCAGCATCTGCCCGTCCTGCTCTCACATTGTACCACGTGGTAAGCCTTCAAAACAGTGCACTAACTGCTATTTCCTCTCCCATACCACCTGCATTCCCTCATCTTATCCCAGAAACACTCCTTTCCTTTGTTCACGCTGCTACACTCCTAATCCTGATCTCTCGCCTCATCAAGCTGTATACAACCCACCCTCCCAGTACTCGGCACAGCGCCATAACCTCTCTGATTCTCCTACCTCTAACTACCACAATAACTCCCCTCCCTTCACTCCCCGCAATGCTGGTCCCACCTTCATACCACCCCTCTTTTCCACTATCAGACCCCTCCTCCAAACTCCCACAAGAGTTTACCTGATTCCTCGCCAGAGAATCAACCTCAAACCCGTCGTCCTTCCGTCCCTCGCCCGCAAAAGCAAAACCCTGCACACAGCACCAACTTCGCTTCCGACGTGGAAGCTTTCCTTGCCAACCCTCAAAACCCCCAATCCATAAAATACCTGGTATCCCTTTTCACTCCAAAAGCTATCATCACTTGAGACCTTCGCTACCGACACCGCATCTGAAGTTGCAAATCTCAGGGACAAAGTTGCCACACTCAGGCACCGTTTCCTGGAGTCAGACCCCTGCGAGATCCGTATCACTGGCATCCCCATCGACCCACCCATCGCACCCCTTGAAGCCGCAACTGTCATCCTAAATTTCATCGGTCGCCCTACCGCAATCAACTTCATCCTCACTACCCACCCCTGGAATTATAAACCACCCCAATTCCCATACAACCCCCCTCAACCCGTGACCAACTCCCAGTTGCCAGCTCCGAAACCCCGGATTTCGTCATGATGAACAAATCGAAACTGCGTGACGCCACCAACGTCCTAATTTTCGGCTATGGCACCGCCCGCCCAGTCTACATGAACTCTTTTTGCAATCCCTCCCTCCACGCGCTCGCCAAGAGAGCTCAAGAGATCACGAGGAGATTTAAACTCCCAGGTGTTGTCACCCACACCAACAAACTCCTGCTACGCAAATCCCAAAACGGCAAACGGCACGAGATTTCCACCGACCAAGACCTCGACCAGTTTGAACTATCCCTTACAGCAAATCAATCCCCCCACGTTTCGTTTTTAGATCTTGAAACAGAGATTCCCTCCTTCCACCCATCCTCACCCAACATTAACCCCGATCCTCAACAGAACGCATGAAATATAAAAAATTCGCTAAGCACCCCCCCCCCCAACATTATGCACACATCTCAACCACCCTCCACCCCTGTAACTTTTCTACCTCCCGCTGCTACCTCGTCTGCTCCTCCCCCTCCCACCGTGCACACTCTTCACATTGCCCATATCAACATTAACCGTCTGTCCACTCACTTCCGCGAATTACGGCACAAATCCACAATGGAGCACTATGACATAATCGCCGTTACTGAAACTTTCATCCCGCCTAACAACCCCATCCATATGTACAACCTACCAGGCTACACTTTGCTCCACCACGATCGAGTCAGCAAACCAGGAGGCGGCGTCGCTGCCTACATCCGCGACCATTTCACACCTATAATCATCTCCGCATCACTCACAACATACCAAGCACATCCTGAATTTATGACCCTCGATATCGACCTCAAATTACTCCTTTCCGTCGTCTACTGCCCGCCCAACACCGCCCTCCCCTCTCATGTTTTCTCCACGCTCACCCCTCTGCTCTCACAATACGAAAACGTCATTTTAACCGGTGACTTCAATGTCAACATGTCCACCCATTCTTTTTCATCCTCTCATCTGTCTAACCTTATCACTGATCACTGCCTCACCCTAGTGAGCAACAAACCGACCCATCATCTTCTATGGCACTACGGATCCATTCATCATTCCTGCGTTGATCTGTTTATCACTTGTTCAATAGATAAAATCTCATCTTTTTCTCAAACATCAACCCCCTTTACCCCTGGCCACGATCTCATTTCACTAAACCTCTGCATTGACCCTCCACCCCCTCCTACAGATACAATAACTGTCCGCAAACTCAAATCCATTGACCCCCAAACACTTCACAACCTACTGATTACCAAACTTTCAACACTTTTCCACCACCCGCACGCCTAGCGAATTGCTCGTACAACCCCCCTACAAACACTAATCTACTTGACCTTAAAACATCCGAAATCACAAAAATTACTCTCGAAGTCTTTGACACCCTCGCCCCCCTGAAAACCATAAGTAAGAAACCCCTAGTGAAACCCTACATAACACCCGCTGTTCTGAATAAGATGAGCCTCCGCGATAACCTTTACAGACGGGCCACGAAATCACACTCCGCTCGTCTTTTCTCCGAATACAGGGCACTCCATAACCAAGTCATAACCGACCTGGACAGGTTGGAGAACGCCCACATCAAAAACATTGTGGAAAATGACCAGAACGATCATGCTGCTAAGTGATGCGCCATCCATAAAACCGGCGTACTAGAACCCACCAGACCCTCCCCCCTCACAATTTTTGACAGCCCCACACTCAACTCACACTACACAGCAGTATCCCAATCATCGCCTCCTCTTACGCCTCGCGATCTCATAGACATTCTTTCCATACCATCACCAATGCCCTCCCCCCTTCACCTTTTTAAGTTCACCCAGGTGAACGAATTCATCGTTCTGCAAGCATTTAACCAACATAGTCCAAGGGGCATGAGACCCGACAACATCGACTTCTCAATGCTTAAGATCACCATGCCCTCCCTTCTTCCATCTATTATTAACATCATCAACTCATCCCTCTCACTCGGTCACTTCCTATAAAAAACACCTATCTGCCCAAACCGCTCTTCTTGGCATCCTCGAAAACGCGCGTTCCACCATAGACCAGGGCGAAGTCACCATCCTCATCTCATTTTACTTCACCAAAGCATTCGACACCATCCCCCATCGCATCCTCCTCTCCAAATTATGCCGACTAGGTTGCTTGGACACCGCGGTGCGCTGGTTCTACTCGTATCTTACGGGTAGAACCCAAGCCGTCCGCTCGCAGGATGGCCAACACGCACCATGGCTCTCAACGACCTCAGGCGTACCCCAAGGCCAGCAAGACCACCCTCATCATCATTGCCAGTGACCACCACCTATTCAAAATCGACTTCAAATCCCCCCCTCCCTAATCATAAATGTCCACACCATCCCCTACTCTAACATGATAAAATCATTAGGAACGCACATCTCTTCCTCCCTAAACTGGATCCGTCAAATCAGCGAAACAGCCAAACGCGTGAACTACTCCCTCTACTCCCTCCGCCACTTTCGTAAAGCTTTATCCCACCCCACACGCATCCTTCTCACAAACTCACTCATCCTTCCTTTTTTTGGCTTTTCTGCACCCTTTCTAACCAATCTCACCCACCAACAAAACCTTAAACTCCACACCCTTCACAATGCCTGCACTCGGTTTGCTTTTGTCTCCGTCCCCCGCACCGCGCATGTCACCCCCTACCGCCTCTCCATCAACTGGCTCTCTGCCGCTTTCAGTCGCGAATACGTAAACACTTCCCTCGCCTACTCCATCATAGCCTCGCAGAAACCATCACGCCTTTACTTAAATTACAGGTTGGACCCTGACGAGAAATTCCTCAGATGCTCAAATCGCCGCCCTTGACCACCCATAATTTACCCCACCCCCTGCACATCCACCTACAACTAATCCTTTACTATACAAACCTCACGCACCATAAACAAACACCGTTCAATTTTTTATAATAGTAACTCACTCCAAACCTATAAAACCTCCCTTAAATCCACCCTCGTCACCATAGACTGTGCAGATTGGGTCCAAAGGGCCAATGCTGAAAACCCCACCATCATCCCTCCATCCCTCTCTTTCCTCTTAAAACCCTTGTGACAACCTCCTTTAGCTTGACTCTTACCTCCCCCCCACTCCCCACCTTCATGCATTACGGCACTGTTGAACAGCTCTCCACCACGTACCACAACAAGCAACAAAACAGTGCAAACAATAAGTATACTCATTTGATGTCATCAACTCAAACTAGCATTATTCTTTTGTTATTATATTATTCTTTGTACCTCTTTAAATTAGCTGTATTTTGCTGTAAAACCTAAACGAGCAGGACAGGGCACAACCCTCTGCTTGAAATTAAAATACTTAAATCGAATCAAATCAATCTGTTGTTCGTTGCAGAACAACAATTCTGATTTGACGCCACCAAGATCTCGGGGTAGTTACTATAAATTGTTAGAAACAACGAGACGATGCTACTTAGCCAACAGCCATCACAGGTCTGCCTTACAGCTTCTCCCGCGTTTCTCAGCCAAAAAAGCCGCTCGGCCGGTAACCTAGCCGGTTATCCCGCGTAATTCATTCGCACCGAGATTTGAATTAATAATTTAAGCCTCGGTTATACTCCCCTGCCAGACGTTGATAATTCGCCACAGCCATTATCAACGTTCGATAGGTCGCGAATGCCTTACAAATATATTCGGATTGATGCTGTTCGACCATAAACGCCGATAAAATATCTTTCAATGCATCGCGTAATAGTAATACACAGCTAACACGCAACGCAAAAGCTTTTAAATGGACTGGGTATTCGAAAAACTACGAGCTCGCTATTCGAGTAGCTACGGACATGAGAGACGAATTCATATCTCTCACAATAAGTGCTCAACTCGCACTAGCATACCCGAGAATGCCATTGCCCAACACGCAAACGCTACTGCACACTTTCCTCGGTGGTTGGATCTCGTCGTCATCCAAATCGGGATCCATCTGCCAACTTTCTCTTCTATTGCACATCCGTAGTGGGTATTTCCACGTTGACCACGTAGGATCTCTTCTTCTGCCAGTCAACCTCAACTTCCACAAAGCAAGTGTCATCCGTTGCAACGACGGCACTGTCGCATTTTCAGCGTCAACATTGGCCGCATGTTCAGCGCTGTTACAAGCCACTGAACATGCATTCCGGCTCTTCCTAAAAAACGAGGCCGCTCGGAAGACGATACACTCAGAATTGGCTTCTCTTATTCTGAGTAACGACTGTTTCCTGATTTCTCAGGACACCGGGACTTGTAGTGCCCTCTTTCCTTGCAACCAAAGCAGACTATACGTATGATCCTCTTTTTGGTACTCTTCTGATTGCTTCGAGTACCAAAATCACTGCTACTAATCGTAGAGTCCTTCTTCTGCTTCTTCCAACCGGAATCGTGATATTTTGGACTTCCACCTATTTTCGGTTTCTGAGAAGGAAACTTCGACTTATCAGTCATCATCTTTACCAACAGCTTCCTCACCTCCCTGGTCAACCGTTTCAGGAATGGTACGATCATGCTTCCTGTCTTCTTATTTTCCATGCATGAGGCCATCGTGGTCTTCAGCACGTTAGAAGACTGTTGCTGGCTTATAGGCTGAATCAGGAAACATCAATGATTCGGCCGAAGAGGACTTTTCCTTCTTCACGTAGCATTCAGCTTTCACAGCTTTCGAACAGAGAGAAACGACATCTTTTGAGGTAGGCTAGGCTTCTGTGCTATGGCCCAAAGGTCGCGTACAATGTCACACGCTGTAGTCATCATTCTTTAGGGACATCTTTCCATCTTCTCGTTGTTGATTAGTTTTCGTCAGAGGCGCATCCACTGAAACTTTTTGGTCAGTCCTCTGCGACCTTGGACTTGCAAGCTCAAGCTGCTTCACCTTCTCTCGCTGCTCCCGTAGCTAATTAATGCTGTCATGAGCCGTATTTATTGCACGAACTGCAACCTGGATCAGGCATGAGCTGATCTTCACGGCTGTCTTAAAAATGGATTTTTGCGTCAAGGGTTGAACCAATTCCTTTTGGCAGTTTTGAAGATCATTCAGTTCAACTCGAAATTGGCTCAACTCTCTTTGGGATATTCTGTATGCTCGATTGAGTTCGCATATTATTGCCAGTGACTCATCATACGCTGACTTGATCTAGGTAAATCCAACCAAGAGATCCTTCATCATCCCAAACAGTTCAGGTAAAACATCATTCCACCACCCAGGCTGTGACTCTGTATCGACTGCTCTGTCAAACGATACATCTATTCCATTCTTGTAAATGACTACGTCTTTTGCCTCGAACGACATCTTCGATTGAGTCTCTTCACTTTTTCAGCCCCAACTATAACTAAAATTTTGTGTGATGGCATGTGTGCAATCTAATCTAAATCAAACTTTCCAAGCCTGAAAAAGAATCAAGATCTTGTTTGTATTTTTCTGTTCGGGAGTTGAAATAATATTCAATCTGTCCCTTGAGATAAATAAATCGGAATAGAAAATTAAAAAATTCAATGATCAACTGGGATCCTACTCACATCTGAGTGCACTACAAACCAAAATCACGCAATAGAAATTGCCAAAAAAATTCAAAAAATTACAAACTTAAGTTGCTTTTAAACACTAGTTGAAAGCACCTAATCAAAATTTAACAGATTATTAGGCAAGCAAGTCACTCTTGCTAGGGACTTCTCCAACTCTCGCTAATAAGTCGATTGAATCGACAGCCGGTGCGAAAAAAAACCTTGGGTCCAAATTTGGAGGGATAAAAGTAACAAGGAGGGCTTGCAACGATTAAAATATCTCCAAACCCACATTTTCCCTGATTTTAGCCTCCGACGATAAAAATAATAGGTCGAAGGTGCTTGCGGGGATAAACGTAAAAACCCCACCCTCAGTGGTGAGTAAGAAATTCGTTAAAAATTAAATTCATTTTTTTTAAGGTCGCGACGAATAAAATCATCCTTCAGTTGCTGCCGGAGATAAAAGTAACCCCAACTACGCGATATAGTCCGAGAAAAATAACCAATCATATTGGGCCGCGAAAATAATAACCTCTTAATGCGTGAGCGACGGAAAACGTACGCATGTTCGTTCCCTCAACATAAGGGTGAAGAAAAAAATAACCCGACAATGACTAGTGGCGAAAAAAATAACCCTTGCCTATCTCTCAACAGAATTTTAGTCTCTCAAACACCGGTGGCGAAAAAAATGACTCCTGCCATTGTCTCGACATAATTTCAGTCTCTCGAGCTCAGGCGGCGAAAAAAATAACCCTTGCCTTTCTAACGATATAATTCTGGACTCTCAAGCACCGGCCACGAAAAAAGTAATCCCTGCCCAACTCTCGATAGAATTTCGGTCCTTCGAGCACAGGCTGCGAAAATAATAACCCTTGCGTATCTCTTGACAGAATTTCGGTCTCTCGAGTACAGATGACGAAGAAAATTACCTATGACCTAATCTCGACTTATTTTTGATCTCTCAAGGCCTGGCCACGAAAAAAAATACCCCTGTCCGCAGCTCGGCTTATTTTCAGTCTCTCGAGGCCTGGCCGAGAAAAAAATTACCCCTGCCCGCGTCTCGACATAGTATCGGTCTCTCGAGCATGGTGGCGAAAAAAATTATCCCTGCCCTCGTCTCGACATAATATCGGTCTCTCGAGGACCGGCCGAGAAAAAAATTACCCATGACCACGTCTCGACTTATTTTTGATCTCTCGAGACCTGACCACGAAAAAAATTACCCCTACTCACGTCTCGACATAATATCGGTCTCTCAAGAGACCGATATTATGTCGAGATGAGGGACGGAGTTATTTTTTTCTCGACCGGTCCTTGAGAGACCGATATTATGTCGAGACGCGGATAGGGGTAATTTTTTCTCGGCCAGGCCTCGAGAGACCAAAAATAAGCCGAGACGTGGGCAGGGGTAATATTTTTCTCGGCCATGCCTCGAGAGACCGAAAATAAGCCGAGACGTGGGCAGGAGTAATTTTTTTCTCGGCCGGTCCTCGAGAGACCGAAAATAAGTCGAGACGCGGGCAGGGGTAATTTTTTTCTCGGCCAGGCCTCGAGAGTTCGAAAATAAGCCGAGACGCGGGCAGGGGCATTTTTTTTTCGGCCAGGCCTCGGGAGATCGAAATTCTGTCAAGAGATAGGCAAGGGTTATTTTTTCACGGCCTGTGCTCGAAGGACCGAAATTCTAACGAGAGTTGCGCAGGGGTTACTTTTTTCGCGGCCTGTGCTCGAAGAACTGAAATTCTATTGAGAGTTGGGCAGGGATTACTTTTTTCGCGGACGATGCTCAAGAGACCAAAATTATATCGTTAGAATGGCAGGGGTTATTTTTTTTGCCACCGGTACTCGAGAGACCGAAATTCTATCGAGAGGTGGGCAGGGGTTTTTTTTTCGCCACCTGTGCTCGAGAGACTGAAATTCTGTCGGAACAACGGCAGGAGTCATTTTTTTCGCCGCAGGTGTTTGAGTGACTAAAATTCTGTTGAGAGACAAGCAAGGGTTATTTTTTTCGCCACTAGTCATTGTCGGGTTATTTTTCTCTTCGCCCTTATGTTGAGGGAACGAACATGTGTACGTTTTCCGTCGCTCACGCATTAAAGGGTTATTATTTTCGCGGCCCAAAATGATTGGTTATTTTTCTCGGACTATATCGCGTAGTTGGGGTTACTTTAATCTCCAGCAGCAATTGAAGGTTGATTTTATTCGTCGCGACCTTAAAAAAAATGAATTTAATTTTTAACGAATTTTTTATTCGCCACTGAGGGTGGGGTTGTTAAAGGTTTATCCCCGCAAGCACCTTCGACCTATTATTTTTATCACCATAGGCTAAAATCGGGGAAAATGTGGGTTTGGAGATATTTTAATCGTCGCAAGCCCTCCTTGTTACTTTTATCCCTCCAAATTTGGACCCAAGGTTTTTTTTCGCACCGGCCGTCGAAATAATCTGCGCACCGTCACGTACGATTTTCTAACTGAGAGAAAAAAATTTTCACCAAGATTCCCGAAAATCCGACAAAATCCAAACAACGCAAATTTAGTCACTGCCCAGGACGGAAGTTAAAAATAAACAATTTTCAACTCGGTCCGATAATTTTAAATTTAACCAGAAAAACCCATCTGGCCTCCTGAAATAATTTTTCACTTCTTTGAATCAGAAACAGAACAATCCCGCACCCGAAAAAAAAATTTCATTTATCCGTCCCTGACAAATTCAATTTTCACGTGCAAAAAAATCACTATTTTTCAACACAAAAAAAAATTCGAAAATCAAGCAAAAAAACGAATTCATCAATAGGATCCGCAAGTTGAGTGTCATTGTTCAACTTGCTTTTCAAAAAAAAAAAATTTTCGCTCAGTCCTCACAATACACGAAACACAAAATTCGGTAATTTTGTTTACAATTTACGTTTACACTCGCTGGATAGTTCACCACTATTCAGCCAGCGCTCTGTCTTTTCCCTCTCTATCTTTCTTTCGCTTGGCTGTGGCTCGCACGTCCCGCTCGCAGTCATCTATCCTCTAGCACGAAGATAAAAACTTAATTTTGTTCCTTCTCGCCACTGTTAGTCCACAAAATTTATGCAAAATTCTGCCTAACAACAATCATAAGGGATGTCATGTAACAGGAAGAAGTTACAAAAAAAAAAAAGCATCGGTCCCCCTTCCAGGTCTTCACAAGGGATGCCATGTAAAAGGGAAAGTTATTAATAAACAATTAGCTAGATAGCTTCTTGCAAGTCCTCCTAAATACTTACTATACCTTCCTGCCCGGTCGAGTACGAATACCTTTCGTACACTTTCTCGTGCCTCGATGATTCAGGTAGATCGTGGACACGTACACGTTAAATAAACAATTACAATAATCATGCAATATTCAATTAATCATTAACGCTTGGATTTACCAGCCAGTACAAATATATAAATCGTGCGAATAGGAAGTAACGGAGGAACAAAAGGTTCTTCAAATAAAAGAGTTAATTTAACAACTCAAATTTACTTCAGTTAAATAAAGAATAACAACAGTTCGGGAGTCAGAGTACGCTTAATACTACAACCAACAACAATGAAAGAAATAAGTTTTCGAACTTAAAAAATAATTGAAAGAAAAAATAGGTTATGTCGAGTGTAGTTTAACTAATTACACTCCGCATTTTACAATAACAATTAACTTACTTGTTGCCGCTCGCACGAAGTACAATCTGTTGTTGGTTACGGAACAACAATCCTGATTTGACACTGCCAAGATCTTGGGATAATCACTATAAATTGTTATGAACAACGAGACGATGCTACTTAGCCAACAGCCATCACAGGTCTGCCTTACAGCTTCTCCCGCGTTTCTCAGCCGAAAAAGCCGCTCAGCCGGTAACCTAGCCGATTATGCCACGTAATGCATTCGCACCGAGATTAGAATTAATAATTTAAACCTCGGTTATAACATTGATTATTGAATTTTGAGCATTTTATCCCTTAGTGGCGTCACTAAAAGGTATTTAACGTTAGGAAGTATATTTGCAGCTATGAAAATTACTGAAACTCCATAAGTCATCTCCTTCAATATTGTACAAAAATTAAAAATTGTTTTGCTAATTTTATTTTTTCAGACTCATTTTTAAGATGTTTATTTGAAAAAACTTAGGTTCAGACTCATTCAACTTCACTATTGTGTTGTAAGATTCCTATGCAAATGTAAAGTTAAAACAAATGCTAAAAAACTTGCTCCAAAGTGATAAAACCTGAATTGAAGCTGCTTACAATTTTTTAACCCTTGACAGATTAGTATGAAAATTTTTTCTGTACTTTTTGTATTAAAAACCATTAGATTTTCAAGTGGTACTAATCCCACCTTCATTTTTTAAATTGACCTATATAACGGCTATAGATAATATATTTTTTATGAAAATTTTAAATTCAAAGATATTTCTGTATAAACTATTCTTAGTATGCATTTTTTTTCGTGTTTTATTTTAGTAACTATATTCATAAACTTTTTGTTTTTATTCAAGAATAAAATAAAAATAATTAAATTATCAACCGAGCAACAGTTAGAACAGTGAGGTATAGAAGCTAGTTATCAATTAAAATTAAACTATAAATCATTCATTTTAACCGATATTACTGTCTTTTATAAATATGAAATAGTTGAAACTTAAAAAAGCATCAGAAATTTTAAGTGAACCATTCAAAAAAGATTTACAAGGAGATGGTTTGTCCTTTGAGACCTGGATTTTCATGAAACTTTGCACACAGTTTTAATTCATCATAAAAACAAGCCCTTCAGTGTTCTTTTTCCAGAGTGGGCCTTCTTTCATCTACTTCCGATATAACCCCTATGTTAAAAAGTAGGCTGTATCCTATAAAAAGCCGTTTTTGGCTTCATTATCAAAAAATTCATCCTTGAACCGTATTCCACTTAGAAATATCTGGAACCTCGCATTTTTTCGTTTTTCCAAGTACTTTCAAATAAAAATTATTTAAAAAATTTTTTGAATGGTTTTAACTATGAAAAATTAAGGTTTTAGAAGTCAATTTTTAGTATATTTATGTAACAATATACATAGGCCAGTCGTACTAAGTCTGAAAGTGGGTAAAAGTGGAAAAAATTCCTTACAGCAATTTTATGATTGAAAGGGGAAGGAAATGAAAAAATATCGAAGCGAACCGCGCTCGAGTTTTTGGGGTGGAAGGGGGTTGATTTTTAGGGGTGCGTAACTGTTTTTTACGATTTCCGGCGAAACTAGACATCTTATCAAAAAAAGTTGAATGTAAAAGTTGTAGATAATTAAAAAATCTACAACTTTTGTTCTATAAATTTGTTTACATAACCTCAAAATTTACGAGATAAACGCAAAAAACGAGTTTTTTTGTTTTTTATTTTTCCTGGCCACAAAAATAGATGTATCTTAATGAAACTTGGTCAAAGTAAAGTTTTTTTTATGTCAAATAAGCCATAATTTTTTTGTATAAAAATATTGAACCGTTTAAAAATACAGGTGGCTAAAGTGAAAAAAGGTGTCGACTTGACGAGAAAAGTTTCTTAGTTTGAAACGCTCTACGATTTTCATTTGGGTCTCATTTTTTTGTTATTACGTGTAGATTTGAAAGAAATAAAAAAAATAATATACTTCTAGAAGAAAAAGGCGAAAAAAATGAAAAAAACCCAAAAAATCACCTTTTTTTACCAATTTTTTTTGTATTTGTTGTAAATTTTGTACTTATTGTTTAAATTTTCAATTAAATTTTGATTTTAATGTTAAGCACACCAATAACTGAAAACTAAGATTAATTTTTATCATAAATAATACGAAAATTAGTAATTGACAATGTAATTGCTTCCAATAAACGTTTTTGGCATTTGAAAAATGTTAAAATCATGCAATTTGGTTTAAAAAAAATTTTTTTAACTTTTATAATCGATACTTAACTTTAAAAAATCATTTTTTTTTAAATATATTTATTCTTTTTTTTTTTACAAAAAATGTTGTAATTTCTCTGTTTATCAAAAAAGGCATTAATTTCTAACAAATTTTTACAACTGCTAAACAAAAATCTGAAATTTTTTTAATAATAGTTTGGTTTCTGGTGTACCTGCGTAGAATTTGAAAATTTGAAATAGCAGGTAGTGATATTAACTACACTGAGTCACTGAGCTCCTTTGACTTGAAAGCAAAAGAAGGAGGGGTCAGGGCCCAGGGGAGAGGATTGTTTTGGAGCAGTAGCAGACGGCACGCAGCATCGCATCAGCTGCTGCTCCGACTTACCGCCATTTCTTGTGTTGTGCTAGGCTTAGTAAACCAACCGTCTTTCAATCCAACAAGAAGCACGTGTGGAGTTGTGATTTTTATTTTCATTGTTTGGCTTATTTATAGTGTCAAAAAAGTAGGTGAGTAATCTATACAATAAGATTGCGTTTACTATTAGATCTGTTCAGTCTTTAATATTTAAAAAAAAGTGGTTCTATGAGAAAACATATTTTTGGAAAACCAGTTATTAGTTATAGTAATACGACATTTATTTCGTTCTCAAAATTATTTTTTGTTGTACTTCCAGAAAAAAACGAACTCTCCTGCCCAGATGCAAAACAAGAGTATTCGTATTATATCAATTTTTCATCTTTAGAATTGCAAGAATGGCTGCCCTATGATTCCAGCATTATGAGCAGCAGTCGTTAAAGAAGGTATTTCAAATTTTTATATGTACTTCGAACCTAGTTGTTATTAAAATGAAAAAAAAACTTTTAAATTAAAAAAAAATTTTCAAATTTTTGTATTTATTCTGAGCTTTTTGTAATTGAACTAAAAAAAAAACAAATTTTTTAAATAAAAACAATTTACAAATATTTTTTGGCTTCGATCAATTGAAATTTTTTTTTTTATTGAAATTTAATTTTGTTATTACTGTTGTTAAATTCAAAAATTATTATTATTATTTTTTTAAACTCGTGATTGCAGATTTGTAAACTCTGCACCTTTACTTCTCCTATTACCTTGAAAATGTTGTAACAAACTTCTATTGAATATTACAGATTTATAAGATAGAAGAACGTCCTTCATGCATTATTTGCTACTCTAGTGGTGGTGCTGATTTGAAGTTAATTAAAGAAAGAGGTTTGCGTACACTGATTGAATCCAGTAAACAGAGAAAGGATCAAAGATACAAAACTTTTGAAAAACACAGCGAAGCTCACGTACACGATAGTTGCCGCATTATTTACAATCGAACTGCTTCGATAGATGCTTCTGTCAAAACAACTGTAAAAAGAAGATCCGACGGTAAAAAAATTTCAAAAGAAACATCCAATTTTGATTTTAATTCTTTATGTATTTTTTGCTGCAATGAATGCTTACAAGCAGAAGAGTTTCGCGTAATTAAAAAAGAAAGTACTAGAACAAAGATTTTTGACGAATTGAATAAAAGGGATATTTCCGAAGATTTTAATAAAGCCTTGTTAAGTAGGTTAAATAAATTAAACACTGAAGGTGAATTGAATGGTCGCTATCATGCAAAATGTATGATTAATTTTTATACGCTTTCTTTCACCTCATCAGTTGGCCGTCCTACCACCGCAATTACAAAAGATTTCATTCAACACATAGTTAATATCATCGAAAATAATGCAAGCGAAAGTCAATTTTCGCTCAAGGAGTTAAAAAATGGATACAGTGGTGAAATTCCGAATATCAAGACAATAAAAAACAAACTGAATAACTATTTTAATAATGATATTTTGTATACTACTAAAAACAACGATTTAGTAATTATATTCAAAAAAAGTTTGAGTAAAAATTTAAATAAAGAATGGTACGAAAAAAGACCCTCTAAAGTAGTCGAAGAAAGAATGAAAATTGTTGAAATGGCTGCTAACATTATCTTAGATGATATAAGATCAGAAACCTACGATAAGTCACACTATAAATTGTTGAACGCAGCTGAAGAAACTGAATGTAAAGATATTCCTGGTACTTTATACAGCTTTCTAAAAATTTTGATTACGTCTCATAAAGAGAAAGGTGAATGTAATGATTTGAAGTGGAATCGCAGAGTAGCAACGATGGCGCATTGTTTAATTGCATCGGCAAGGCCACGATCATTTTTATCCCTAATTTCATTAGGATTATCGGCTATGATCCATAAAAAGTATGGGTCTAGAGATTTAATCGACTCTCTTTCGTACATAGGATTATGTTCAACTTATGGGGAAACTAGTTTGTTTGAAGCATCGATTCTAAGCTATCCTAAAAATCACATTATAAAAGAAGGTGCTTATGTTCAGTATATATTTGACAATGCTGATCACATCACGTGTACTTTGGATGGAAGAAGCAGCTGGCATGCAATGGGAGGAGTGAAGACTGCGACTCCTTCTTCTGAAGTTATGACTACGAACAAAATACCGAGATTATTGAAAGCCCCTAGCGCTGCAGATATAGCTAGTATTGGCTTTGTCGAGCTTCAGACGTTTGATAGAAAAGGTTCAGAGGGTTTGAAAAAAGTATTAATTGAGAATTATTTTGACAATAACTTCGACGACAGTTTCGATATTTCAACGCCTGATTTTATGTGGCAATATTCAAAATTCATAAACAAAACGACTAAAGGATGGAACGGTTTCATGGAGAAAATCCATTCACATCTCCCGTACCAAACTTCAAAAGTTATGACTGTTCCTTTTGTGAATAATCCACCTAGCGATTATAATACGATTTTTACTGTTTTAGCTAAAGTTGCAGAAGAAAACCGACAGTTACATAATCAGAGCCATGTTTTTATTACCTGCGATCAGCCTTTATTTTGGAAGGCTTTTGAAATCTGGCTTTGCCTTCAAGATTATGACCCCGAACTCGTAAAAGGAGTCAGACTACGTCTCGGCGGTTTTCATCTTCTTTTGTCAATATTTTGTTCGGCTGGTAAAATAATGGATAACAGTGGCCTCAAAGAGGCATTGACAACTGTATACGCCGAAAATTCTGCTGAAAAAATTATGACAGGCCATGTATATGCGCGAGCTGTCAGGGGTCATTTTTTAGTTCACGAGGAATTAACAAATATTGTTTTATCATCAATGGAATTTTCTGAATTAGAGAAAGTTCAATTGAATATGCTGTTAAAAAATGTTGAAGAAGAAAGTTTTCTTAATGATATTCAAGATGAAGAGATTATGGCTTTGAAAAACAAATTTATGCAGCAGCTGGCAGCTTTTAAAAAAAGAGGACCCACAGCAAAGTTAATGGTTAATTACATGGAACTTATTCAACTAATAAAAGATTACATAAGATCTGAAAGATCAGGTAACTTTGATTTGCATGTGTATTGTATTAAGAAAATGATTCCCTACTTCCATGCCACTGGTCATTACCTGTATGCAAAGAGCGCGCACTTGTACCTTCAAGAGTTAATGAGCCTGCAGGAAACAATGAATCCGTATGAATTTGAACGTTTCACGTCAAATGGATTTTTTACGATTAGAAGAACTGATAAGTTTTGGTCAGGTATATGGTCAGACATGACCATTAAAGAGGTTCTTATGCGTTCAATAAAATCTCAAGGTGGACTGACGCGTGGTCGCGGAATTTTGGATAGTGTACTGACAAGATTTACATTAACAATGGTTGCATTAGTAGACGTTTGCAACGAAGTCGAAGAATTTTGCAATACTGCAGGTGTTTCTTCGGAGCAAGAGATGTCAGTGATGTAAAGATACTTGAAAACTTTTTTGAAAAATATGATCCGTTTCCTCACTCAGAACATATTATGTCTATTTTTTCTGGTGTTATTGAAGGCGACTCGGTCAATTGTCAGGCCGCATATGAGGTTGGTAAAAAAATTTTACAGTCTGTTATCGGTCAAAACTTTGGCAGCGTAAAACTTCCACGAAAAAATACAGTTTTAACATTAAAATCAGTACAATCCTCGATTAAAGTAAATGGTGAAAAAATTTCAATCAACCCTTTATTATTATTTCAACGAATAACAATGCAAATTTCAAAAGCAAGTGACATGAAAAAGCATTTGGAGTATGAGTTGTCACCTTTTCCTTTATCTCTTTTCAATGAAAACGGATTGAAAAAAGGTACTAAATCTGAGTTGTATAAACTATTTACAAGCATTGATACGTTGCCAAAAGCTATTAATACAGTTGACGGAGGTTTCTTGTTACATAAAGTTCTTTAGCAAAAAAATGAAAATGTTGAAGACATTACAGCTAAATATTTAAATTATGTAAAAAAAAATTATGAGGCAAACAGCTGGATTATCTTTGATGGCTACCCAGATTCGAATTCATCTACTACTTCTTCAACTAAAGCTGTCGAACGTTTAAGAAGAAAAAAATCTACCGCGGTTCCCGATTTTAATGAGATTCATGACCACGCGGTGATTTCATACACACAAGAAAAGTTTTTATCAAATGAGAAAAATAAAAACAAATTAATTAAGCACTTGATGGAAGCTTTCGATGCGGCTGATTTTTTCTGTAAACAGGCCACCGAAGATGCTGATGCTTTGATCATTAATACAGCGATCATCGCAGCCAAAAACAATAAAAGCGTAATAGTTATTGGTCAAGATATCGATCTTCTAGTGCTTTTAAATCAGCTAAATAACTCTGGTTTGAGTATATACTTTCATAAGCAAGGTTCAGGAAATGTTAAAGATACTTTTTTTTCATCGAACAGTTTTAATTATCCATTAAACCGGGAAATCGTTGCGTTCTTGCATTGCTTTACTGGTTGTGATACAACCTCTGGTTTTACAGGTAAAGGTAAAGTAACATCAGTAAAAAAATTGATCGCCAACGATGAGCTTGCGAGTCTTGCATGATTTTATGAAAAAAATCCGGATAAAGATTTGATAGCTGAAAATGGTGGTAAGTTAATCGCATCGATGTACAGCAAAAAAAAAAGCACTGTTACTTTGAAGGATTTACGATTTGAAATGTATGAAACTTGTATAATTAAAAAATCGTTCAAATTAGAAAATTTGCCCCCTACGTCCGGAGAAGCTCGTCAACATTCGTTTAGAGCATACTACCAGTTGCAGTTGTGGCTTGGAAACGATAGTTTAAATGCGACTGAATGGGAATGGAAAAAAACTTCAGAAGGATTGATCATGCCGACTTATACAGAGGAAAGTTTGATCCCATACTATTTGTTGAAAACAATTAGTTGCAGCTGCGAGAAAGAGTGTGACAAAGGCAGATGCGGCTGCAGAAAGCATGGTCTAAAATGTTCCAATCTATGTATCAACTGTCAAAGTTTGGGGAATTGTACAAATTGTGAACAGGAATCAATAAACTTCACCTGTGATTTTGAAGAAGCTGAAAGAGAATTAGAAGTAGGCGTACAGTCGGCGACTGAAAATTCAGAAGATTCAGAAGATTCAGAAGAAGAAGAAGATGATGAAGATACTCCAGTTTTACCGCATAAAAGAGCACGGCTAAATTAAAACTGAAAGTATCTGTTACTGTTAACAATTTTTTTTCAATACTTGTAAGAATAGCTAAGATTAAGTATCTTGTATTTAAAGAATAAAACATGAATGTAAATAAAATATTTTATAATTAATTAATAAATCTTGTTGGTCTTTTTAAAAAAGTTTGTGAAGCTGAAAATTCAATTGAAAACAGTTTTTGTAAAAAAAAATAAATATATATAAAAAAAAATGTTTTTGTAACGTTAAGTGTCGATTATAAAAGTTAAAAAAAATTTTTTTTAAACAAAATTGCATGATTTTAACATTTTTTTAAATATGACAAAAACGTTTATTGGAAGCAATTACATTGTCAATTACTAATTTTCGTATTGTTTATGATAAAAATTAATCTTAGTTTTCAGTTATTGGTGTGCTTGACATTAAAATCAAAATTTAATTGAAAATTTAAACAATAAGTACAAAATTTACAACAAATACAAGAAAATTGGTAAAAAAAAGTGATTTTTTGGGTTTTTTTCATTTTTTTCGTCTTTTTTTTCTAGAAGTATATTATTTTTTTTATTTCTTTCAAATCTACACGTAATAACAAATAAAATGAGACCCAAATAAAAATCGTAGAGCGTTTCAAACTAAGAAACTTTTCTCGTAAAGTCGACACCTTTTTTCACTTTAGCCACCTGTATTTTTTAAACGGTTCAATATTTTTATACAAAAAAATTATGGCTTATTTGACATAAAAAAAACTTTACTTTGACCAAGTTTCATTAAGATACATCTATTTTTGTGGCCAGGAAAAATAAAAAACAAAAAAACTCGTTTTTTGCGTTTATCTCGTAAATTTTGAGGTTATGTAAAAAAATTTATAGAACAAAAGTTGTAGATTTTTTAATTATCTACAACTTTTACACACAACTTTTTTTGATGAGATGTCTAGTTTCACCGGAAATCGTAAAAAACAGTTACGCACTCCTAAAAATCAACCCCCTTCCACCCCAAAAACTCGAGCGCGGTTCGCTTCGATATTTTTTCATTTCTTACCATATTTCCTTCCCCTTTCAATCATAAAATTGCTGTAAGGAATTTTTTCCAACACATATCGTAGTACGACTGGCCTAACATGGACAAGATCATTCAAAAAATTTTTGTTGGGATTTTTGTATCAGAGGATTAATAATTCGTAGATCGTTATATTAACTATTATTTATTAATAAGTATAATTGTAGTTTAGTTTACACATTAATAACGTGCGTCCTGATGCACGTGGTGTCTCATACGGACGACTCTTTGCGACTGCTGTCATGTATCGATCTCCATAAAAATCCCACATTTCCAAGTTGCAACAGACTTACTTATAATCCGCCTAAAAGGAGTTAGGGAAGACGCCGCGCAAACTGCAATTAAGCACTTTGTTAGCTGATGCCTCCGCTCTGCTTGAACAGGTGGGGCGAAGTAGCTTCCTTCCGCTAATTAGTCGCGCTCCCAAACCACTCTCGTCCCCGACACTCGAGTGGTTTGATCGCGAGTAGCCAAGCGATTTAAGCCACGTGAAGCACACCTGGACAAGTAGAGCCGGAGCCGGCAAGGATCCGTTAGTGCAAGATTGCCCTCGCCATCGCAGTAGGTTAAGGTCTCGAAAGGCCCAGAGAACCTTCCGAGAACATCGAACAGCCCGGACAACTCCGGTAGTTTATAAGGTATTTTATTGTAATCTTTAACTCTGTCGGAGGACATTAAACTCATCATTAAATTTTAAACTTTCACTCCTTCTAATAAACGATACTTCTAAATCATTCTATTATCTTTTACTCTACTTTATTTTATTCACCCATTAAGAGTTAGATAACAAGGAGACGGGGCAACTACGTAAGTTGTTGTTCTAAAAAGACAAGGATCTCACCCCTTTTAAAAATAACTACGTCAAGGATTATAAATCTATGACACTGCTACAAGCAGCGCCGTTCACGCATGTGTCACTAATGCATATTCGTACTGCACACACACACACACACACAAACGTACGAGCCGCTCTCCCGTCGAAGCGGAGATTTATTTTGGCATATTTTCTCAACACACCTCCTTAAATTTTCGCTTCAACAATTTTAAACAATTTCATTATTTTATTCGTTCATTCATAGTATCATTATAATAATTATCTCAGTTCGCCCATATTGATATTTTATTCGTATGTAAAAATAATTTTCTTTTCAATCTTACTTTAAACAATTCGCAAATTTTCACGGAATTTTTCAAACTTAATTCTACCTAACGCTTTCGTTACTATATCGGCCATATTTTCATCTGACTCTACTTTTACAATTTTAATTATTCCCTTTTCGTAACATTCATTCACAAAATGATAATGTACTTCAATGTACTTAGAGTTTTTTGTCATATTCCCATATTTCGTAATAGCAATAGCTCCCGAATCATCTTTGTAAATTTTCACTGAATTTTTCACTTTAATGCCAAAATCTTTCAACAAATTCAGAACCACTTTCACTTCACTTACAGAATCAGATAAAGCTACATATTCAGAAGTTGTCGATGATTTAGTTACACTACCCTGTTTTCTCGATTTCAAATAAATAACATTTCCAAAAATTCTTATAACATACCCAGTTGTAGATTTTCTATCTTCTTTATCACCTGCCCAATCAGCATCAACGTAACAATCAATCAAATCTGCATTAAAATCTCTTTAAAAGGTCAATTTCAAATCTTTAGTCAAGTATAAATATTTCAAAACTCTCAACGCATATTTATAGTGTGTTTCATCATAACAATTCTGAAAACGACTAAGGTAATTCACACTATAGCTTATATCCAATCTAGTACTCGAACTAATATATAAAAAAGCACCAATTAAATTTCTATATCTCAAATCTGTTGAAGCTGATTGTGCGGGTTGTAAACTCAAGTTCTGCTCCATAGGCGTTCGAAATAATTTCGCATTGTTGACATTGTATTTTTTCGCTAACGAATTTATATAATCAGTCTGATCTAAAGTCATCTTACCGTTTTCACGACTATAATTTATATTCATACCTAAATATGTATTCATTTTACCCATATCTTTCATACTAAATTCATCAGACATTTTATTTTTTATTTTCTCTAGTATTTCAATATTTTGACAACAAATCAATAAATCATCTACAAAAAAAATTATGTACATATCATAATTTCCTTCGCGTTTAGTGTATAAACAATAATCACTCTCGCTTCTTTCGAATCCTAATTTTGTTAAATAATCATCGAGACATTCATACCAATCTCTCGGACTTTCTCTCAGACCGTACAATGACTTTATCAATGTTCCAACCCTATCTGTATTATCATCAAAACCTAATGGTTGTTCCACAAATACTTCTGTCTTAACCTCACCATTTAGAAAAGCTGTCTCAACATCTAATTGGTGAATAAATAAGCTTTTCTGGCAACAAAATGACAACAATAATTTCAACGTCTGCACCCGAGCTACTGGTGAGTATATGTCCTCAAGCACTTCTCTCTGCTGAAAACCTCTCACCATTAATCTCGCTTTTTTCCGATTATCAGATTTATTTGTGAAAACCCATTTTAAGTCCAAGACTTTCGCGTTTTTTGGTTTTTCTACTAATTTCTATGTTTCATTTTTCAACAAACAATCCATCTCTTTTTCCATCGCTTCCCTCCACAAATCGCGTTCATCGCATTCAATAGCCTCGTAATAACTTGATGGACTTTCCGCGTTAATTAAATTTACATAAATTACTTTCGTATCAGCCAAATTCGCGCTTTAAAAATCTGTTCTGTTTCTGTCTCTAGTAGACCTTCTCAAAATATTCGGGGGTGATTTCTTACTTTTAATTTCCGGACTTTTATTTTGTTTATCGATTAAGTTCTCACTTCCCGATTCTTTCAATAAAACATCGGATTCAGAGTTTTTACTCGAAATGTTCTCACAAGAATCATTATCATCACTAAAATCACTTTCTTCTTCTTCCCCATTATAACCAATTAAACTATCTTTATTTTCGATTACCTCAACATGTCGTGCAAAATTCTACCGTTAATTAAAACTTTGTATCCTACGTTATCATAACCTATCAAGATACCCACGTTGGATTTTCTATCCCATTTAGAATTTCTTTTTACGTCCGATACTCTAGAAAAGACTTTACTACCGTATAATTTTATGTTACTCAAATTCGGCCTTTTACCGAAAAATATCTCAAAAGGTGTTTTAGTTTCTATCGTACTTCTCGTAAAAGTTCTATTCTTTAAATAAACAGCTGTTTTTACAACTTTTGCCCAATATCTATTATTCACGTCAGCCTCATACATCAAACATCTCGCGGAGTTCATGATCGTTTGATTAAATTTCTCAGCCACACCATTTAATTCGTGCACGTTCGGTGGGCATGGTTCAATAGATATGCCGTTCTCACAAGCCAAAGCATAAATATGATTATTTAAATATTCTCGCCCATTATCACATCTGAATTTCTAAATCTTTGTACCGGTTAAATTTTGTACTTTATTCATATAACTCTCAAAACACTCATAAGCTTCATTTTTAGATTTAATAGTATAAATTACTGCAAGTTTACTATAATCATCTATCAAACTAAAAAAGTAATTTGATCCATCAAAACCGATTGTCCTGTGAGGACCATTTAAGTCTGAATGTACCAACTCTAAAATTTCACTGGCTCTAGATCTATTATTTTTAAATGGCAACTTATTCATTTTCTCTCTCAAACATGTACCGCATTTTAAATAGGTTGATTCTAACTTCTCGGGTAAACCGTCAACAAATTTATTTTTGCACATGTAATTTAAATATTTAAAATTCAAGTGACCAAGCATTCGGTGAAGCTTTTCTTTCGTAGTCATGCCACTCAAATTTGTTTGAGTATTATAATTTTCTCCGTCAAAATTAAAACTACTCATTTTGTATGAACCATTTTCTTTGTAAGCAACTCCTAACAATCTATCGTTCTTATCATAAATTTTCGCAGTATCACCGATTGAAAAAATTTTATTCTTATCCGTAACGAGCGCAAAACTAATTAAATTTCTACCCATATTTTTTACATATTGGAATACATTGGATAAATTGATTTCCATCCGTTTATTGTCAACAATAAAATATGTTGTGATTTAACCGACTTTAGTTCCCTCCAAAATTCTACCATCACCGACTTTGACTTTAATCGGATTTTTCAAAAAAACAGACTCAGAAAAATACGAATCATCATTCACGATATGATCCGAGCATCCGCTATCTAATATCCAATCTATTCTAATTAATTATATTCTATTTACATTACAATTATAAACATTCGCTTTTACATCATTATTATTACGCATTACTTGCGCCAAAAATGAACCTGGAAACTCTCGTTCATTCTTGTAGTTGTAGCTCTCGTCGTTTCGCTGCTGCCCCGCTCCACGGTCTGCTCCGTCTGCTCTGCTATTATCTCGCTGTGAGTTGCCTCGGCCGCGGCCGCAGCTGTGTCCACCGCGCGTCGTCTGCTGCTGCTGTCGGCCTTGCAGACCTCGTGCACCTCCTTTGTTGTATGCACCAGCTCCTCTTTGACCACCTCGAAATGGTCCTTTCAACCAAGGATTTTTGCAATCCATTTTCTTGTGGCCCGGCTCGCCATAACCATAACAAATTAAATTTTTCCGTTCAACTTTAAAAGCACTTGCTTTCTTTTTACTTGAGTCACTATTATACTTACAAGGAGAGGACCAGACATTTGGGTCATGGATTTGGCTAAAACTTTGTATATGGGCTCCAAATATGCCAAAAAGATATCTCCAAGCGTCAGTTTCTCTGAATGGGCCTTTTAAAGTCATGTTACCTCTACACCCTATGTTAAAAAATCAGCATTTTATCAGTATTTTTCAATAAAAAGCTGTTTTTAACATGATTTTCAAAAAAATATTGCTCAGACCCTATTACACTTACAGAATTTTGGAACCTTGCATTTTTTTGTATTTCCAAGTACTTTCTGGAAAAAATTATTTAAGATTTTTTTTTTATGTATTGGACCATGTAAAATTAAGATGTTTTTCGTCATTTTTCCATTTTAAATATCTCGATTTTACATGGTCCAATATATAAAAAAAAAATCTTAAATAATTTTTTCCAGAAAGTACTTGGAAATACAAAAAAATGCAAGGTTCCAAAATTCTGTAAGTGTAATAGGGTCTGAGCAATATTTTTTTGAAAATCATGTTAAAAACAGCTTTTTATTGAAAAATACTGATAAAATGCTGATTTTTTAACATGGGGTATAGAGGGAACATGACTTTGAAAGACCCATTCAGAGAAACTGACGCTTGGAGATTTCTTTTTGGCACATTTAGAGCCCATATACCAAGTTTTAGCCAAATCCATGACCCAAATGTCTGGTCCTCTCCTTGTTAGTTTCCCACATCACTATTTTTCTTTTTATAAAGTCACAGTTTCTGTCTTCTTCTTTAAGCATATCAATTAAATCACCAATATAACTCAAGGAGTCAGGTAGAATCTTGAGGATATAATTAAATTTTCCTGGCTCACTCACATTTTTACCAGCACTTTTTAATTCGTTCACTGTTTTTTCAAAATCTAAAAAGAATGTACTCGAATCTTCATAATCTTTCAATCTTATTTTATCTAGTTTATTTCGTATACAAATCTGTAGTCCTGTCGATTCTTTTAAATAAATTTTATCAAACACTTTCATTATTTTAAAAGCTGAATCTTCTTCTCCAATGAATTGGAATTAATCGTTTGAAATGTTATTGTAGGTGTAACTCATGGCTTTGTCATTTTTTTCTTGCCACTCTTCTAGTTCATCAGTAACGGCTCTATCTCTTTTTGCTGGTTCATCACATTTTTGAATTTGCAATACCAGCAAGAGTCGTTTTTTCCAAATGCTGTAGTCGCGACCGTCAAAAATTTTTCGTTATTTTTATTTTCTGTAAAAATTTAGGTTACTTACCACTCGGTCGAAAACTCTTTTTAAACCTGTCAGAAAAATTTTCCGTAAATAATTTCTATCTTCTAATCTTAACTCAAAATTTGAATTATTCACAATTTCGTTTAGTTCGTGTTCGTTAAATTTTTCTTTATTTAACTCGTTGCCCATTTAACAATTTACAGCACTCAATTATAATTCAGACATGTGCTCACTTAACCTCACTTTTACCATTAGTTCGTTTAGCTACATAACCCACTACGCGCTAACAAGATTTTAGCTCCACTTGCATCCTATAATCGCACGGAGTTTTCCTTAAATTCTTTTTGCCTTTTCAACACTTCGTTTTCAAACTTGGCCGGAGTAATATTATTTTCTGTGCCACTGAGACAGCAGACCCAGTAAAGGTAAAAGATTTTTAAAGCACATTTTTTTTTTCTTCACCGCACGTTCCAACTACACTTACTTATTGTTCGTTCAAAAGCAACCACTGGCCTGCTACCATGTTGGGATTTTCGTATCAGAGGATTAATAATTCGTAGATCGTTATATTAACTTTTATTTATTAATAAGTATAATTTTAGTTTAGTTTACATATTAATAATGTGCGTCCCGATGCACGTAGTGTCTCTTACGGACGACTCTTTGCGACTGCTGCAAGCAGCGCCGTTCACGCATGTGTCACTAACGCATACTCGTACTGCACATACACACATACGTACGTGCCGCTCCCCCGTTGAAGCGGAGATTTACCTTATTTCTCAACAATTTTATTAAAATTTTTTTTTCAAAGGACTTAAAAAAACGAAAAAAATGCGAGGTTCCAGATATTTCTAAGTGCAATGCGGTCCAAGGATGAATTTTTTGAAAATGAGCAAAAACGGCTTTTTATAGGAAACAGCCTACTTTTTAATACAGGAGTTATACGGGAAGTAGGTGAAAAAAGGCCCATTCTGGGAAAAGAACACTGAAGGGCTTGTTTTTATGATGAATAAAAACTGTGTGCAAAGTTTCATTCTAAATCCAGGTCCCAAAGGACAAACCATCTCCTTGTTACTGAGATATTAATTATATTTTTGAGGTATAATTTTACATTTTCTTTTAAATATATTCGCGACGTACATAAAATAACCACACAAAATAAAAATTATGTTTATAATAATTATCAGGGAAACGAATTCAAATTTTTACTTCTGCTGCGGATCCCGAGACCAACACGTTTTTTTTTTTCTTTTTTGTTTGATTATTAGTAATTGACTATAAATATGTAAAGATTCTGCAAGGGCTTATTTTATTTCATAAGAGTTTTACTTTTGATTGAAAAAACAAAATTTGAAAAAATATAAAGTACAAAGAATTTGACAGTAGTTCAAACTTCTGACAACCTAAAAATCAGCAAAATTAGGTGCCCTAATCCTATCTCAATCTCTACAAAATTCAAAAATTTTAAATTAATTTCAAAATTCTGTTATTGATATTTGAAATTTAGTTGTCGGATCAATATTAATAAGACTTTATTGCTCGTTATTCGAAAATTCTTAAGTTTTTTATACATAATCTAAACTAGCAATTACAGTTCTACATTTATCGGCTCTAGCAAGTACGATATTGTTATCTTTCGGTTTATTTTTTATCTTTTTAATTATTTTCTCTAACTTGATGTGATAGAAATCCATTGCATGGTTTTGAATCTTATTTATTCTACAATAAATCCTTTGTTTACCCTGTTGCAAAAGATTCATTCAATTTTATTGAAACTCAATGTATTTGAATGATTTTTAATAGATTTGAATAGCTTGAATGGTCAGTTGAAAATTTTTTAATTAAAATCAATTGATTACAATTCGAACTTTTTTTTTTACGACGTAATTTAATAAAATTGAATCGATTGCAATGGCGAGTTCAATAAAAATGAATGAATTTTAATAATTTATTTTATCAATAAAATTTAATTGTCACGACCGAATAAAATTCAATCGATTTTAATGGTTTTTTCAATGGAAATTAATTGATTTCAATAGTCTTTTATTCATTTAAATTCAATGATCGTAAATTTCATGAAGGTAAACAAATCGAACGGTTTTAATGGTTATTCCAATGAAAATCAATGGATTTTGACAAACTTTTATCCAATGAAATTCAATGATCGTGAATTTCATGAATGTTATTTCAATGGAAATCAATGGATTTTAATCAACTTTTGTTCAATGAAACTCAATCGTGAGTTTTATGAATGTTTATAAAATCCAATCGTTTTTAATGGTTATTCCAATGAAAGCCAATGGATTTTGAAAAACTTTTATCCAATGAAATTTAATGATCGTGAATTTCATCAATGTCTAAAAAATCGAATCAATTTAATGGTTATTTCAATGAAAATCAATAGATTTAAATCAACTTTTGAAAAATTCAGATTTGAATGAATTTCAATGCACTTTCTGGTCAATAAGAATCAATGGTCGCACATGAATCGATTTGAATGGTTTTTTCCAAGGATTTGGATCGATTACGACTTGATGGTTCTGTAAGGTCTTGAAAGGTTTCAATCATCAGTGAAATTTCTTCAAATCCATTCAAATCAATTTTAATGTACTTATTTTCGAAAAAAATAATGAAAATAAAATCGCTTCAATGGATTTCTTTGCAATGAGCTTAAACTTTTATAATTTCAAAATTATCTATTTAAATGAATTGTTTTAAATGGTACTTTAAATAGAAATATATCGAATTTTAAAGTTTTTGTATTCAGGACGTTCTTTCGTAGCGATAGTGGTGGGGGGAGAGACTTATAGGTTAGGCACGGGAACAGCTGCCACGCGCTTTGAGTCTTCTTGGCCGCTGGATAAAATTATTTTATTCTTAACTAGTTAGTACTCAATACTTAATGAACAAAACTTTTTGAAATTTTAACACTGAATTACTGAAAATTTCTAGTTTCTGACAGTGTAAATCAAAAGTTGAAATCGCTTTTTAAAAAATTAGGAAAAATCAGCAAACATTTTACTGATTTTTTAATAACAAAACAATGCTGAAATTGTTTAAAAACCCATTAGAAATTTGCCAAAAACATAGCAATTTGTTCCTTAAGGCTTATGGAATAACACATCCAAATTTCAAGATGATTTGCAACCTGGTTCAAAAACTACCCCAGCTGAAAAAATCCATATGGAAATCCGTAAGGAAACCCGTACGGGAACTCATAAAGGTTCTCGTAAAGGACCCCGTACGGGATCCCGATACTGATATTTGGTCAGGGTTTCCGTACGGGTTTCAATACAGATTTTTTTTTTTTTTTTTTCTTTTTAATGCTTTTTTTTAATTTATTTAATATCATAATTACTTACTAATATTGTATTCTTCAATAGATTTATTACGATAGTAAAATTATTTAGAACAAAATAATCAAAGAAAAAAATTTGTTTTGACTGGGATTCGAACCCACGACCCCAGCCATCACAGGCAGACACTCTACCACCTGAGCCATTGAGCTAGCATGCACCAAGACTTTAATTAAACTCTTTTAATATACAACTTATTGTCGGTTAAGCCCTTTAATTTAGATGAAGCTTTGACAAAATTTGTTTTAGATTTAGATAATGTAATACAATTGCTCGCGCTTGTGCGCTGAGAGAGACTAGTTAAAAATCAAATATAAAACAGTTGTTAAAGTAGTTTAATTAAAGTCTTGGTGCAAGCTAGCTCAATGGCTCAGGTGGTAGAGTGTCTGCCTGCCATGCCTGGGGTTGTGGGTTTGAATCTCAGACGAACAAAATTTTTTTCTTCTATAATTTTATTATTAATAATTATTAATAATTAAATATAATAAAGAATAATATATCAATATCTAATAATAATTTTAAATAAATTAAAAAATAGTGTGAAAATAAAATTAAAAGAAAAAAAAACCCGTATGGAAACCCGTACGGAAACCCTGACCAAATATCAGTATCGGAAACCCGTATGGGGTCCTTTACGGGAGCCCTTATGGGTCCCCATACGGGTTTCCTTACGGATTTCCATATGGATTTTTTCAGCTGGGACAGCAAAAAAAAATTAGCATGGTTTTTTCATAAGAGCCTGTGTTAAACTGCCCGATTTAGAGCGATTTAAGCCCACACGGAAAGGATTCGGCAGGAAGATACGGCTGGAAGTGAGTCGGGCTGTTTTGGAGCAGCGCCGTACGCCGCGAAAGGCGCTGAATGTAGTCACCCGGAATTGTCGGGTAAAGTTCCGCCCGAAAAATCGGCGGAAGGTGGCTGATTTTTTCCAGAGGCCCCAGCGGCGGCGGTGGCTAGCCGTAAGCCGTGCGTTCTCGCTTGTTTTTATCTCATTTTTTTAATTTATTTTTTCATTTTAAACAATAAATAAACATATATACTTATGTACTTAATAATATAAGTTAATTTTGTTAGTTTATATAGACTCACGATAAAATAAGATTACATGCGCTCCAGTTTTATCCAGACAGCCACAGCCGCTTTTTCAAAATGCTGTAATTTTTTAACTATTTGGACTATCATTTTAAAAGTTTACAGAAATGTTCTTTGAAACCTAATGAAAAACTTTCTCGCTTGAAGTTTTAGGAACTTTTAATTTTTATGCATGATTTTTTAATCCCAAGTTTGTGGTTAAAAAATTGATTTTTTATTTTTAATAGTTAATTGCTCGGCTTTGAAGCACTTTAAAATATCTGAATAGTTCTATTGGCAGCAAAAAGAGTTAAAAAATGTCCTGCTAAGATTCCATTAAAAAATATTCAGTCGTTTCCGCGGAGTTCTTGCGAGTTGAATAAAAAAGTAAAAATTTTCTTGATACAAACATGTTTTGTACATATTACATTATTAAGTACATAAGTATATGTGTTTATTTATTGTTAAAATGAAAAAATAAATTAAAAAAACAAATAAATCGATTGATTTTTATAAAAAAAAAAAAAATTGTTAAAAAACATTCCTTTGAAATCTACTCATTGTATAAAATTTTTATCAACTTTAGGACAGTTGAATTCTTAGTGAATTATAAATTATAGATTAATTAACTTTTATTGTAAAAAAAAAACAGGAAAAAGAATCTATTTTATACAAGTTTGAAATTTTGAGACAATTAAATTCTATTAAACTGAAAAGTTTTCAAACTTTCATACTTATTAAAAGAAGAAAGAAGTTAGAGCTAGTCTGTTTAATTGAATTCTGTTGAAATTCAAAAAATTATTTTATTCAAAAAAAGAGTTGCATGAATTTCTTTTGAATTTGGTTTGAAAGAATTTATTCAGCCGATTGAAACTATTCAAAATGATTCAAAACTATGAAGTTTCAGAATAAATCAATCGATTTTTTTATTGTAGACAATCAACACAACCATTTAAATTGGCTAATTTTTTAGATTTTATATGGAATTTATGGCAGCCAAATTCCATCAAAAAAGAAACCAAATATATTTATCGATTCTATTGACAAAACTGATGAATCGATGAATCTTTGAAGGTCATGAAATTAACTGTGATTTCCAATAAGCATAAAATTTATTGAAATCCATTCATATCTATTGAAAAAAACCATTCAAATCGATTTATTTTTATGAGCTCATAAAATTCGCCACCATTGATTCCCATTGAGTTGCAGAAATGCAATTAAAATCCATTTATTTCCATTGAAAAAACCGTTAAAATCGATTTGTTTTTATAAGTCCATAAAATTCGTAACCATTGATTTTCAATGAGTGAAGAATCCATAAAAATCATTAATATCCATGGAAAAAACCATATAAATCGATTGTTTTTATGAGCCAATAAAATTCGTGACCATTGTTTCCATTGAGCGGAAAGTCTTCTAAAATCCATTCATCTCTATTAAAAATACAATTCCAATCGGTATTTTATTTTTAAGCTTATAAAATTAGCGACCATTGATTTTCATTGAGCCGCAAGTCTATAAAAAGCCATTGATTTTCATTGAGCCAAAAGTCTATTAAAATTCATTGATTTTCATTGAGCTGAAAATCTATTTAAATCCATTGATTTCTATTGAAAGTTATTGCTAATGAATAATTTTGTGCCCAGTAAAATCCAATAGACTTCAATAAATTTCAATCGACTTTTTTTAATAGTGCGCCGCTAGATAGCCAGCTGTTATCTCTATCTAGAACTAAAGTAAATGCTTTTGGATTACATAATCCAGAGCAAGGTTCTCATGATTAAGTAACTAAGATATGCTTAGCTATAGTTTTTAAACTGATTGCCCTGTTGCAATCGACTTGGAAGTCTAATAGATTTGTTTGCCACTACATTATGTAGTTTTTTATGATTTTTCATGGAATTTTTACACGAATATGTTTGCAATCGACTTCAATGGCAGTCCCATTACCAATAAAATCAAATCGACGATTCATTGATTAAAAGTACCGATTGAAAACCATTGAAATTTTCAATGGTTTACAATCGATTTCAATGGATTTTTGCAGAAAGGTATGGCTTAGTACTGAATTAATTCCAATAGATTTAATTCATTCGATTTAAATGGACTTTTGCAGCAAAGTATGGCTTTGTACTGAATTAATTCCAATAGAATTCAATTGATCTTTTCGTCCCAATAGAACTCAATTGGGAAACCGTCAATTAAAAGTACGAATTGAGATACTTATTCGAATTCATTCAACTTTTCAATGAAAATGAATGAATTATATGGCCTATTGTTGAATAAATTTCAATGAATTTCAATTGACCTTCTCATTCCAATAGATATCAATTGACAAACCGTCAATTAAAAGTACTAATTGAAATGTCAATTAGAAATCATTCAACTTTTCAATGAAAATTAATGAATTTTTTGTAGCAGGGATAATACTATTTATTGTTGTCACAATTTTATATGAAAAAATTAATAAATTAATCGTTTTCAAAGATAATTCACAGTCTACACTTAAAATTTCTGAATCTTTCTTAAAGTTATTAGTTTTCAGAGAAGAAATGTCATGGATTTATAATCCTTGACGTAGTTATTTTTAAAAGGGGTGAGATCCTCGTCTTGCGCAAGCCAACTAACAGGGATTTAGGCATAGTAAAATAATTATTGCTCTATATTGCGTGGTTATCGGGCGCTGGAGCAAAAAAAAATTCTGTATGGATTGGTTAATATTTGGAGTGGGAAGTTGCATCGACATTTATATTCATTCATTAATTGCCAGGAGTGAGGGCAGTTCACAGTTTTCGCCGTGATTTTAAGTTCGCTAATTAGTTTAGTAAAAAGTATTTATAACGTTCGATGAAAATTCTGTAATATATATGATGGTTTTGAGCGCAACTGTTTTGAAGTTTTACAATTTAGATTTTAGACTGTCGCATTACAGTCAAAATTAAAAAAATAAAATAAAATTGCATAATATTATCAATAAAAAAAAATTATTCTTCAAGTTCCTAAACGATTTGAGTTTTAATTTGTCATTGTTTAGTTCACTTTGAAACTTCAAATTCAATATAAGTATTTTATCTTAGTGTTTTAAAATTTTTAATATGTTTAAATTTTTGCGCTCGACAAAAAATTTATAAATTAGCAGGGAGTTTCGGTGAAGTCGGTGCTTACAACACTCCGTTTGACTGATTTAGACTGAGTTTTGCTTTAATTCGTCGAAAATAGTTTCATAAGTTTCAAATTTATTTGATAAAATTTTTGAATTTAGTGTATAGAATTAAATTATTTATAATTGACGTAACTTAGATTTTCGCAATAAGTATTTTACATTATGTATGTTACGGAAAAGTTTACAAATAAAGCCTATTTTGAATTTCGATTCGTAGAGATTGTACAATAAATATTAAAAATTAATATTACAGCAGATATAAAAAAAAAATTTTTAAAGTGATAATGGAGTTGAATTAGCTTGAGCCAAAGTTTTTACCAAATGTTAACAATATTTAAGTATCATATAAATTTGTTAAATTTAAGATAATGTCCGAGTGTTAATTAAAATCTAAATTCTGAAAAGACACTTAATTTAGTACACAAAATTGTCTGAGAAAAGTTTATATTTTACTGGTGAAGCTGCTTCTTTCCTTGATGCGAATGTTGCTGTATCGTTGTCTTTGGAATCGGTTGGTCGGCAGATCGACGGTTACGTACGATAGTATAGTGCGAGTAGGTGTAAACGGTGACGTTGCAGCGGTGCGCTCATCAAATTATATCATGCTAAGTTGCCGGTTTTGATAAATGTGCTGTTACTGGTGCATTCAGTAGGTGCTCCAGCCGGTACTACGTCGATCGGAGAGCTAGTTGGACTCGCAGTATGGTTAGTTTACAAGGATTGTTATCGCAATTTTTCAACTCATCGAGGTGCATTAAAAGGTAAATACTTTCACATTTGTTATAAACCAATCATTGTTTGTTTGAAAAAATTAAAACATTCATCTGATACCTGAGTGTCGACGGATAGTAAAAAAAAAATTTTTTCTTGGAACTTCGGCGTGTTTGTGAGTATGATACTTTGGTTGTTACTATTTTTATTAAATAATTGTCAGAGTTAAGTCGTCAACTGTCGTTATTTCATAAATTAATTATTTACAGGTTGTATTGAAAGATTCGTGGGTGTGGCTGTATGGTTGGGTCGCGTGCTGCAGATAATGAGTTTGCTTAGTTTATTTTTGGCAAAGTCATTTTGTATCAAAAACAATCAAATAAAGCATTAATGCTTCATTGTTCAGTCATAGTGAAAAAAAAAAGAAAAGAAAGACGGGTATACGGACACTTCTCCGACGCCATTTCTCCGACGGACATTTCTCCGACCGAACTACGCTCTGACCAATTTTTTATTAAAATTTTTTTTTTTTTTTAATAGATTTTTTAAATTTTTTACTCGGGTACAAAATACAGGTTTACAGAATTTTACAAATATATGTTATGGGCTAGATTTTTCAAATATTCCAATTCAGTACCATCTTCCACGTGCTCTTCATAGGTCTCCACGACTCTCCTGAGGCGCCGCATTGTTTCTATCCATTTTTTTTGTGGTGCAGCCTTCACCGTTTTTGGAATTACTCAATTAATGATTTATTTCGATCTACATTTACAAGAGAACTTACTCGTTTTTCTGCACTTAGTTCCGCAATCATGCTTTCTGCGTCCGCTTGCTCTTTTTGAAATTCTTTGACCAGTGAGTGCGCTTTACCAACGACTATTTTGAAACGGTTATGCCAACCCTCAGAAAGGTTGTTGGTCTTGTGCTCGCCCTCCAAAGCAGCTTCATATTGATTCCATATAGCCGGTTCGTACCTCGGCGCAACAGCCTTCCTCCGTCCTCTTGCGGGCCTGCCGATCACGTACGTTTCGCCAAAGGACTGCACTATTTCCAACAAGTCATCTTCAACATCGTCGTGCAGCAGGCGAAAGACACGGGGAATGTCTTCTACTGGCACAAACGCTAATGCAGCAATCATGTCATCAATCGAAAGACGTAACGTCACGGATGGGACAAAATTAAACACATTTTAAATAACTTGCAACAAATATTTTCATGAAACTGGTAGACACAGTTGATTACATGTAAATATAACCTTAGTTTCACAAATTTTCAATTGTTTCTGACATGCATAAAAAATAATATACGGATTTTTCTACTATTTGTTACGAACGGGATATCAACTGTAACTTCAACTATAGTATACTCCCGTGCTTGATTCGAGAATGTATTTTCTCGAATTCGATGAATTATCTTGATAGTTAGGATTTTAATTTATTTGGCTGTACTACGGTCGAAATTGCTCTGAGAGCGAGCCTCCAATCAGCTAATTTTGAGGTTATTTTCTTCATGTTTTGTCACCGTGGCCGAATTAATTTAAACAATCAGGATCACTTGACAGGTCCGACCTAAAGGGAAACCTAAACGTGAGAGCCCTGCCAGTTATTCGGTCAGCATGAATTAGCAACCACCGTATTACTCGAGAGATAATTTTAATAACAAACTTAGCCCTTGGGCTTTTAAACAAAATTACAAAATCCTAATGGTTTTTAGCCAGATTTGATTTAAATACCTGTGCACAATGGCTCTACACTAGAGAAAATGTGCACACGAGAAAAATACAGTTTGCGAGATGACTATTCTCACTCGCCACACACACTCGATCCAATCCTTCACATCGCATACAATTTGTAATCAAACCTTAATTTTCGATAATTACCACGCAACATACAAGTTCAAGGCACCAAGCTTGCTTTCTTGCTTGACGCCGCTGCCTGGCCTTAGACAATGGCCTGGATGCTGGGTATACTTGCTGGAGTTTCCTAGCCCTACCCTGCTAAAACCCAGCAATGACACTGTGCACTGAACACTTCCTGTTTACCGTAGCATCTGTCAAATATGAATTTCGGTCCCGGGAACGCGTTGTCGCACTTGAAAGACCGATAAATAAACAAATCAACGAGAGCTCTAAGATCCGTGTTTGACGGTTACGGATAGAACGAATCAAATGACTAATCATCTGCCCGACGATCTGCGCATATTGTGTCGGACGCACAGTCAGTAAAATCGCCAATCATTTCCTGAATTATCCTTCGAGCACCATTACCGTTTACATGATGCAACGATGACGGTTAGGTTACCACTGCGTTTAGTATGTTAGGTGCTATTTTATGAAGTTTATTACTTTAGTTCAGTTTAAATTTCTGTATTTTAGACCAGTGGAATACAAAATTTAAACTTAAAACTGAACTGGAAACGCGTTTCTCGATCAGTTTTTTAGAAACATTGAACGAGAAACGCTTTTCTCATTCAGTTTCATGTTCCATTCGAATTATACAGGAAAACGAACGATTCTTATTGGGTTTATTACACGAGAATCGGCAAGTTTCCCGTGTTAGATTCGAGCAAAGATAGTTCAATATCATATAAAAAACTTACCAATGGTCTTCAAAATTTTTGGTCATACAGAGTACTGTCTTGAGCTCCATGCAAGCTCACAGATGATTAAAGAATGATGCAATAACAATTAAAAGCCACGATCAACTTTAACACCCTAAAAACACCCCTAACACAGTACTGACGTAACTAGTAATAATAAGTAAAGTGATGATATAGATTAAATATAATTGCCCTCGAACGGCTGCGATCCAAAATCAATAACACAACAAAGTATTGATTTTTTCCGGTCATAGTTGCGCGTGAACGTACACTCATCTTCCTCCGTCAGCTTGCACGCGCGAGAATAACAAAGATTCTGACAAAAACAGTGTATCAAATACTCTAACTCACACATATACAATTAACTTATGGAATCGCTAAGGTGCACCTCATACCAACCCGTCTGGCTAAACAAAATGCCAGGTTACGATGCCTACCAGCCGGAATAGCTAATGCACTCGAGTCACCGTGTAGCCGTCGTAAAGCGATCCCAGCGTTGAGGTGAGATGACAACTTTACAAATAAACACCACTGACCACACTCTTCCACTACGACTCTACAACAACGCGTGACGCAAATGACAATAATTGCTTCGACTTCTGTAAACGAGTAAGATTCCTCAAGATCTGCTACAAATCGATCTCCAGATCTTCACGTGTCTGCCGGACGTCGGTCTGGTTCCCCGTCGTCCTTGGCTTCCAAAAGCCGGTTGACTCGTTTTGACAAAAGAATACTTCCCGGGTGATGACAATCGATCTCACACTTTCTGTCAAATTCAAGACTCTCTTTGACGGCGTGCTACTCTCAAAAAATACGATAATCCGTCGAACCGAGACGAGTTGATTTTCATATACGTGTGAACGGACGGACCCGAAAATCACGAGTGCCTTCCCAATTTCTGCTCTACCGCCTAAGAGGTCCGCTCCGATCTGCGTTCTGTAGTCCCGTGACTCACGCCAAATTCTAAATCACAACCGACGATTTAATTACTCACTGGACTGTCACAACGTCTAAAAGAAAAATAAAGAAAAAAATTTTTTTAAGTCCATTCAACTTTTTTGGGAGAGCTGCTCTTTAATGATCTCTTTTTATAATAATGAAGCATGTTCGAATGTCTTCGTTTTATAATTGATTTGATTGGTTGAGAACGTTAAATTCAAAATTTGAATTGAATTTAAGTTGAAATATTGAATACTTGTTTGCAATAATTTTTTGAATAATCGAATACTTTAAACAATTATTTCAATAAATGGACTAAATTTCTTTATTGAATTATATAAAATAAAATTAAAGTCTCTATTATTTTGAATAATTTTTTAAAGCTATAACCACAAAAATATCGAACTGAACTTAGTTGCAGGTTGCATTCGATATGTGATGAATTAAGTTTCAAAAATTCTTTTTAATTTCGTTTTTTTTTTAAATGAAAGTATAAATTATCGTTTACTTTCACGATAAAAAATAGAGCGCGTTTGCGCGCTGATTGAGACTGGTATGATAAAAACGAAGGTGCAATGCTCTCATTGCAGTAGTCTGTTGGTAGTCATAGAAATCGTCTCTTGCACTTATACTTTTTACAACTAACTTGATAAATTGAACTTGGTACCTCAATGATATTAAAGTTACGATTTAGGTACTAGAACCAATTTTTTTATTTTTAATGACTATTCTCAAAGGTTTTCACTGGCTTGGAGCTGCTGTATTTCAATGATATGATTCAAATAGAGCTGCACTGCAGCGATTGACATCAGCTCCTGCTAAATAAGAAGTAGCTACTGCACTAATGCAAATTAGACTGCTTGTTTTGAAAGATATTTTTAAAAAAATGATAAATATCGTCATTGGAAACTTTTTTCTTCGTGAAAATAGCATTCGTTAAAAGACTAAAAATTTTTTTTTATAAACAACTATTTTCAAATCATTCATGAAAATAATATGAGAAACTAGCTTTTTTCAAAATTTAATATAAAATTCACAATAAATTAAAAATAAATTGTTGTTGCAATCAGAATAACGATGAAAACTAAAAGTAATAATTAAAAAAAAGTTTGGATGAATAAATGGATTAATAAATAAATTAGCATGATACTAAATTGAAGCAATACTATTCTAAAAAAAAGATAAGAGTTGAAATTACGAGTTGAAATTAATTGTTGGAAAAAACTCAATGAATGAATATAAAATAATTATTTGAAACGCTGTAAAAAATTTTTTTCAAAAATTATTTGCAAAAACAAGAATATATTTTCTTGTATCTTCTTAATAATAAATTCATCAATAACTTAGTATGAATAATTGAATCATCATTGATAGAAATACGATGATTTGAATTAGACTGAAATACTCAAATCAAATAGACACCTTATCAAACAATAAAAAAATAAATAAAAAGATTGAAGTACAATAAGAAAAAAAAAGAAAATGATTTTCTTGTATCTTTTTGACGATGTTTATTTTATAATTGATTTAACAATTATTAACAAAAAATTCAATGCCAAAACTAGTATTATTATTAAAGACATAACATAAAATGAATACCAAAATAGAATATCGAAATATAATACAAATGAACTTATGTTTGAAATAAAAATCAGAAATAGTAAAGAGTTCCTTAAGTATAAGTTTTCTCAAATTTGAATAAAATTTTGAATGATAAATTTAACTGTTGATGATACAATAGCAAAGAAAATAAAAAATAATAAAAGTAAGATAAGTAATATACTAAAATCAGAAGTTTGTAAATTAAATCGTTTAAATTGTGATAAAGTTTATGTGGGACAAACCGGAAGAACTTTGGATAAAAGAGTTAAAGAACACATAAATCATTATGGGAATGACAATATACATAAGTCTAATCACGCAAAACATTGAATTAATGGAAATTACAATTTTGATAAGAATTTTGAAATTTTGAATACATATTATGAATAAGTCAGTTTATAAATTGGTCACCTACCCTCAATTTTTGCCAAATTCATAATTTTACAGATGCCTTAAAACGTGCTTATGGTGCTATAAATTATTTTATACCACTAGTGCGTGGGTACTCGATTTTACGCACGTTTCGAAATTTAAAAACTCGCCCTACGCACCAGTGGTATAAAATAGTATATGCAACGGGTGCAGCACGTCACCAGGGCTTCTTAAAGTTACTCGTGCTACGCTTCGCTTCGCACTCGGTACCTTTAAAACCGCCCTGGCGACGATACTGCAACCCGTTGCATAATATACTATGAGGTGTCATCTCAAGTCCACGTAACTCAGCAGTTTGCAAAAATTAGAATTGATCCACTTAAATCCATGAAGATACTTAATGCAGTTCATTTGTTTGCTCATCCAGTCAGTCATTATTGCAGCATCATGCCTATTAAAATTAATTTAGTGCATCTTTGATCTGATTCTAGGGATGTCAGGGATGTTCTGTATTAGTTGAGAGACCATCCATTAAGATGGATAACTTATGTTGAGGTTCAAACTGCATTTGAAAATGATTCAGATTTCCAAGTGCTCATTTGACACTCAGAAAAATGCGAGAAGTTTGAGATCTTTCTTGTGGAAATTCATCTCTACTCGAGTTCTTGGGAGTTACATCGTTTTCATTGAAATTCATTTTAAAACTTGAACAGCGAGTACTCCTGAGAAGGACCTCAAGAGCAAAAGTTTTCCTGGACTTTCAGCTCAACCAAGATTGAAGAAACTCCTGAACGACTTCCTGATTAAAAGATATCATTGAACAGTTCAAAACTCAATATTTTCAAATTCAAATTTATTAATTTCCAGGTTTTTTTGGAATCAAAAAGGCAATTTCTCGTGTTGCCAACAGAGCTTGAAAATTTTCGACGGCTTTGGGTATACTTTCACCAGTGAGAATAATTTTTGGATGAAATATGCCACCTTCTCAAAACAAAAGAGGTTAAGGTAAATAAACTTTTAATGAATTTGAGCCTGATTTTAGAAAACGATCTATTTCGAGTTAGCAGACGTTTACTCGCTGCTTTGCTGGATCAAGTTTTAAATTCTTTTGTGGTTGTTCGTTGAGTTTTAATAAATGGATTCTGGTTGGTTGTATATTTAAATATTACAGGGTTTTAATAACCTGCTGACGTTTCGGTATCATTAGCAAAATAGTCTCTTCAGAGCTACAAAAATTATATAAACAAAGTGAAATTACAATAACCTAGAGTAGATTTTATTTAAAAATATATAAAATCACCTAGTATATTAAATTTCATTCAATAGGATGATGTTTCAAAAATTTCTTGTTCAAACATCGCACTTTTCATTTGTTTCAGTACACGAGCCGTTCATTTGGGGCCTGTTGAAGATTACACCACCGAAACGCTCGTAGCAGCTTTTTATGGATTTTCCTCTCATCGAGGTCACTGTCACGAACTTTGTTGGAGCTGACGAAGATTTGCAAGAGCTACTCACAGAAATTCATCGCAATGGCATACCATCGCTAAAGTTCTTGCCAACAATGGTACAACTTGGAGCTTTAACCCTCCAGCTGCCCCTCACACAGGTGTTCGCAGCTGTAAAGTCAGTAAAACACCATCTACGACGAGTTATGGGTGACTTTTCCTTACTTTTATTGAACTGACTACTTTACTTTGTGAAATTGAATCGCGTCTCAATTTACGACCAGTGACTGCTTTAACAGACGATCATTCAGATTTAGATGCCTTGTCACTTGCTCATTGATTTTATGATCGTCATTTTTAGTACCAAAACCCAACTACACCTCCGAGAAAATTCCTGCTGGTCGTCGGTGGCAATTAATTTTGTAGTCAACTAAACACTTTTGGAATCGTTGGTCCTCTGAGTACCTCAACTCTGTGCAGCAACAACCAAAATAGCAACGAGTGACCAAGCCCTCCAAAGTTCGCGATTTGGTCCTGGTTAAGAGCGAGCTGACGCCACCTGCAAAATGGCCACTCGCACGCATTGTTGTGGTTCACTTCCCTAGAATTGGCGAAACCCAAGAATATACAGTTATCACCGCCTACTCTATCTTCAGGAGCTATATCCAGAAGCTGGTCATCCTCGAGAGACTGGACGAGTCAACAACACCTGTTGCTCGTCAACCATGATTCCAAAATCGATCGTTTCCTGGATAAAACGATGATGGGTGGACGTTCAAAATTCGAACATTGCGCGTTTTTTTTACGCGGCAACATCAGACGCCCTCGAAGATGACTTCCCTCTGATCGCAAATGTCAAACCAAAAATTACAAAAAACTATTAAAAACTTGAAAATTATTACGAATTATTTTGTAGCTCAAACTGCTAATTTTATTATTTTTGATTGAATAAATCAGTTATATTGATTTTTCTATAAATTAATCTCGTATTCTCTTTATTCCATACAAACAAACATAAAATATTCACTCGTTCATCATCTTATACATCTCAACAGCAAATAATTATTTTGTAATAAGTGATGTTTTTTTTAAAAAAGCGCACCCGTCGTGGGCTGGTTAGTTTCTACCAACCAGCGATAAGTCGTTTATCGCAGGGAGTTGTTTTTAATTGAATTTATATTTATATTCAACTATTTAAATGAAATGTTTAATTAAAAACATATCATTAGCGTAACAGTAATCCTACCTCCAATTTTAGTTTATAGGCTACTGTCTGCATCGCGTCTCATCTCAATGGCTATTTTATTTTATTTCTACTGTGGATAAATTAAATAGAAAGCCGTAAGCTGATTGAACAAGTAAACTTCAACACTTACTTGGATTAATGTGTTTACTTGCAAAACATTTGGGTCCACCCGATCGACGTTGACAACCCTTCGGAAACTTGTGTTGAATTACGAAAGATCAATTTCAATTAAACTTCCTGGAGAGGTCGTCGCCGATGAGGTTTTCGGCCTGGTGCACTCGGGTCTACTAGGTCAACATCAACGCCCTCCTCCCCTCATACGTATGTTAGATTGCGACGGTCACTTGCCGAGTGATTCTTTCCTCCGCTCTTATAATTAGGCATTTTATCACGCTACCACGTGACAGCTATATGTTTCATTTAACTCCTGCCGCGCATGGTAGTATAGCCATGGTATAGTATGTATAAGCTCAGTGCAAAGGCCACGCTTCAAAAATTTTTTTTAGTAAATCGTTTTTAACACCAAAGAAATTGTTGTAATAATACAATTTTTTAGTAGTTTCTGAGTTTTTGCAAGATAAACTCGAAATGTATGTATTGTCAAGAATGTTTGAAATTTATAGATAAACTTGCAAAACTTTTGCAAACTCAAAAACTACCAAATTTTTTTAGTTAAAATGTTTAACTTTCAAAAAAAATTAAGCCATATCTAATCTAAAACTTTAGATTCAAAAAGTAAGCATGAAAATTTAAAGTTGAAATAAGTTTCCGCAAGAAAATTTTCTGTAAGGTTTAAAAAAAATTTTCTGTAAAATTTTGAGGCAATATTCTTAGTAAATGAAAAATTCCAGTATTTTTGTAGGAGCGGATCAGGCTATCCAAGCAGTTCTCGAGCACTGCGAATACTTAAACAGTAATTTTACCTCGAACGCAAGCCCTCAATTAAGTTTAGAGAGAAAAACTATAACTTGTGGTCAGGTTATAATAAGTTATAGACTAATTTTTTTTTTTTTTTTTTTATTTAAACAGGTTTTCCTATTGCTCTATCATATCCACACTTCTATCAGTCAGATCCAAAACTTCTTGAAGCAGTAGAAGGTTTGACACCGAGACAAGAAAATCACGAGTCTTATTTTTTCATACAGCCTCTTTCAGGTTTACCTGTAGATTTGGCATTCCGATTTCAAATAAATATGGCCTTACAAGACATAAGTACAATAGATAATGTTAATGGATTTTCAAATCTTGTTTTACCCTTACTGTGGTTTGAAATTGTAAGTTTAATTCATTTTAGATCTATCATTATAAGCTATAAAATATTATATGTGTAGACAGAATCCATGGAAAATTGTCAATAACAATCTTAGACCCTTTTTTTTGAAGTCACCTGAATTTTTCGCTTCACTTTTTTTTTATAACTTTAAAAAAATGTTTAATATTTATTTTTTATTAATTGTTTAGATAATTTATTTCAAACAAAGACAAAGATTAATTTGTAATATTTTTGATCTTTTCAAATTAGGGAGTTTTTGTAAGAAAATGAAAAAAAAGAGACTACCATATTCAAATTGTATCTAGAACACGGTTTGCAGGAAGATGATTTGAAAAAAAAAAAAACAAAAAAAGAAATGCACCCAACCCATTAAGTCCCAGGAGTTTGAATTTTTTTTTCTGTGTTTGAGCTAGAAAACCTTGAGGAAAATTTCAGGAAATACATATAGAAATACTATAACCCCTACTCCCCTATCGTCAAGTATGCCCTCCACGATGGAATGGATTTAAAAACTTAAAAATTCCATTTCCAATTGTTAATTAATAAACTTCAAAGAAATCCATATTTTTCTGCACTTTTTTTTTGTAATCAAAAAATAAAGAGAGGAAAATTTTTTTCACACACTTAGAAATATGATGATCAGTGAACAAAATGTTTGAAGTTTTCAAAACTTGTTAATTTTTGGGCTGCGCTTTTTCTTAACGAAATGGTGACCAAAAAACTTCTAAATAAATAATCGCGGCCAAACACGAAACCAATGTCGAAAAATAAATTTCACTCTAAACTTTCTCATGCAAAAGTTTTTAAAATCATTAAAAAGTTCATTAGTTGACCGATTATTTCTAGATTGGTGTGGACTTGCAGGCTTGACTTTATCCAAATCAATTGAAATTGAAATATATTAAACTACTTTGAAAAATACGTATTAGAATAGTATATTCCTGTACAAGTAAGGGAAACGCGTCGTTTCCACGAGAGTTGGATGTTTCAGCACAAGACGAAGTCGAGTGCCGAGAAAATCCAACTCGAGTGTCAACGACAAGTTTCCCTTACTTGTACAGGACTGTGCTTTCTCAAATTTGATGGATAATCATTATTACATGTTTAAAATATTTTCACAGTCAGTGCTGTGTTTTTTGTTTTTAATTTTAAAAATAATAAAAAGAATGGTTGGTGATTGTTCGTAGTAAAATTAATTAAATGATCCAAGTGTTTGGTCTTAACGAACAAAGTATAAATTTATTTAAAAATTACATATACTGACGTTTCGTTGTCATTAAACAGGACAACCTTCTCAAAGCTACAAACATACAAAAAGATGTATTATTAATAACAATCTAAAAAAATTACAAATAATGTTGAATATAAAATAGATTCTCACAGGTAAATAAATATAGATATAAACAGACATACATATGACTGTAGTCATCACAGATAAGTTACTTAAAAATTATAAACATTGTAATTTTTAAATAAATTTATACTTTGTTCGTTAAGACCAAACACTTGGATCATTTAATTAATTGTTTTTAATTTTGTTGGTTATAAGTTCGAATGTTTCGGTCTGCTTTGCTCGGTGTGTTGTTTACTTGATTGAACCTGAATCCTCCGTGTTTTTAACAAATAATAATTATTAAAATTTTAGTTGTTTTCATCACTTTTATTGCGTTAGCGTAGTACGCAGTGTGTTTTATTTTATGCGCGTAATGGTTAAATTATTTCCTCGCACGCGCTTTTTTAATGTATAATTATTAATAAAGTTTTAGTATTTATTCCACTCGCAATATTGCCCACTGTGCTAGTTTTTTTAATAATCACACACAAAACACTTGAGTTGCTGCAGATAAATTTTTAGATTTTCATGTATCTCTAACCCAAGGCAAACTATTGCTGGCAGGATTTCATGTGCTTTTAAACCTAAGAAATTCGATTGTTTGTTAGAAAGTAAATGAACTACACTTTTGAATAATTATTTTGGTCAATATTTAACATTGAGTGAGTTTCAATAAATATTTTATCAACAACAATATTGCTATTTATTTTATAAAATCCAACCTCCAAATTAAAAAAAAGTAATTTTTTATTCAAGAACTCTTGTTTAATTTTACAAAAAATTGTTTATTTTTATTATTATTTGGTAATTTAATATATATTTTTTATCGGAAGCACTAAGAAACATTATTTTACGAAAATTGTTCATTTTTTAATTCATATATTTTTGAGGTTTTGATTCGAAAAGTTAATCGTGTATATTTTTTCTATGGAAACAAAAACTGTGACCGAAACAAAAACTGTGGTGGAAAAGGCCCATTTCCGACCGTGTTTTGAGGCATGGAAACGGGCTGTTTCCAGGATCAGATTTGAAAATAGCGTTTTCTCAAATCTAATACGAGAACCAACCAGATTCCAATGTTGTTTTTTCTACAAAAACCACCTCTATTTTAATTGGGTCTGAATGAAAAATGAAACTCATGAAGAAACGCGTTTCTTCTAAAGTTTTCAGGAATAAAGAACTGAAGCAACGAAGAATCGCGTTTCTTCGTTAGTTTTTAGGAATAAAGAATCGAAACAACGAAGAAACACCACACTCTGCTAGCGCCTACTCTGCACTGTTTTACCGACGCTTCACATACCTTGAAAAATTAGATTTATCCTCCAAAAATCATTGTTATTTGTCTTTAATTTCATTCGTTGATCAGCAAGAAGTGATCTACAGTTTTATTTTACATATTTTTCGCAAACTGTAAGATCAACAGAGATTATAAGCTTCAGCTCACGATAACATTTGACTTATATCTATATGGGCAAATCTCACGAGAATGTCAAGTTTTACACATATTCTTAAAAAAATAGAAAAAATTGAAGCACACTCACGAAATTTTAACAGCAGCTATTTATAATGATTTCTAACGCTGATCCACAAGGAAATTGAATTCTGAATTTCGCTAAAAATGTTATTGCAAAATTAAATTGTTTATTAACAAACTAAAAAAAATTTTGTTCCAATCGATCCAGAAAAAAAAAGTAAGATAAAAATTATTTATTCATTTTTTTGATCCAACGCATAGTTTTATTGTTAAAAATGTTTAAACATTTAAAAATTACCAGAATCCTAAATTTTCAAAGTTTTACGATTTTTCTTGCTTTATGTACCTAACATATTAAATCAAAAATTTAATCACAAGACATTTTAAAAAATGTTTGCTTTATTTTATTATTTATGTTTTATTAAACTTTGTTCAAACAAATTAAAAAAAAAAAAAATCAAAAGCGCTTAAAAATATTTTTGACTGTTTTTATAATTTTAATAAAAACATTCGATTTGTAAACACAATTAGTAAATGATATATTTTCAGAGATTTCTTTTGATTTAGAAATTTAGAAGTAGTTTGAAAGTAAGTATGAATTTTCAATCTATTATTGTTTTCAATTTTGAAGCAGTGTAATTGTAGCCGATTTTAAAATTAGTGTTTCATAGACGTGAGTGTTGTGAAGATCGAGACTTTGCAAAAGTACAAATATGGGTGAGCTAATTATGCATTCATAATTTGATTTGATTTTTACTCAAATGAATTATAAACAAAAAAATTGGTAAAAATTTTTTCAACAGACCTGAATGCAGATTTGATAGTCTTGACTTTGAAAAAAAAACGAGAAAAAATGAGAGAAAAGCGGTTATCCTCTGCAGGGTATCGTGTGCAAGACACTTTGAGAAAAGAAATTTTGAATCGCTCTGCTAAAGAATCAAATGTAGAGAAGAAATTTTATCTGTCTGAATCTATCTAACAAAGTAAATTTCTTTGATCCGTCAAAGTAGAATCATAAAAAAGTAATTAATTGATAGAATTTCTTAACTTTCAAAAATATATGATTTTTCTAAAATTAAAAGTTATATTTTATTTATATTTGTAGTTTACTTTATACTAATCTATATAATTTATTGTTTACAATTTTAAGGCTTTACTATTGACAGAAGTAAACTATTGACTGAAATAAAATCAGACAATAATAACGACAAGTTTTTCTTCTTGCCTGTATTGATTAAATTAACTTATTAAACTTTATGCAATTTATCAAGATTTATAATATTAATTAATTCTTTACAATTTTTATTATTTGTAATATAAACTATTGCCTGAAGTAAAATCAGGAAATAATAACGACGAGTTTTACTGCGTTCCTTTATGAACTTAAATATTTATAATATAAATATTTAATAAATAATTTGCTTATTAAGTTTTAAAAATTTAAATTAAAAAAGGGAGTTTCTATGTCGATAAAACCATTTTGATACTTGACGAACCCATGCAGTCTCAAACTAAAATTTATAACGTTGCACATAAAGGAAGATATCAATTTCCTTTATTTTAACAAGAAACTGAATATGGGCAGTGTTTTGCTAATATGACCTTCTGTTTTTGTATAAATGGCAAAGAAATGGGTTCGTCGAGTATCAAAATGGTTTTATCGACATAGAAACTCCCTTTTTTAATTTAAATTTTTAAAACTTAATAAACAAATTATTTATTAAATATTTATATTATAAATATTTAATAAATAGTTCATAAAGGAATGCAGTAAAACTCGTCGTTATTATTTCCTGATTTTACTTCAGGCAATAGTTTATATTACAAATAATAAAAATTGTAAAGAATTAATTAATATTATAAATCTTGATAAATTGCATAAAGTTTAATAAGTTAATTTAATCAATACAGGCAAGAAGAAAAACTTGTCGTTATTATTGTCTGATTTTATTTCAGTCAATAGTTTACTTCTGTCAATAGTAAAGCCTTAAAATTGTAAACAATAAATTATATAGATTAGTATAAAGTAAACTACAAATATAAATAAAATATAACTTTTAATTTTAGAAAGATCATATATTTTTGAAAGTTAAGAAATTCTATCAATTAATTACTTTTTTATGATTCTACTTTGACGGATCAAAGAAATTTACTTTGTTAGATAGATTCAGACAGATAAAAACCACTCGCCGTTAATTTTTACTTTTTTAAAGGTATGTTTTTGTTAGATTTTATTTCTTTCGCAAGGCAGAACACAAATCATAAGTTTCATACATTTTGATAATTAATAATGTTATTTCTTTAAAAAAAAAAAACCGCTAGTCGAAAATAATCTAGGGCACGTAATCACGTAATGATAAAGTTTCAATAGTTATTTACGCAGTGAAGGGGACTACCTATGCCGTGTTTCTTTGGGTCGGATGATTCCGGGGGATATGGGGGGGGGGGTCGACTTAAAAAAATAATAAAAAACTTTTTTTTTAACAAAACAATGTATTTTTTAGTGATTGAAAAAATTTTTTTTATAAAAAAAACTCAATTTTATTGTAATTAAAAAAACAAAAATTTTTAATATTAACCTGAAATTCTCATAAATAGCTGTGTGTGGTATGTATGTATAAATTTTTGTCAGCAAAAAATTTCAAAAGTAGTTTTGATTGACTAAAATTTTGCCATCTGTAGTATAGAAAATAATTTAAAAAATTTTTTTTTTTTTTTTACTATGATTAAAGCTCTTTCCTGCTGGATTTAACTTAATTGTTACAAGTTCTCCGATAACAGAGATCACAAAATGAAAGTCATAAACTTCTAAGGAAATTAACAATAAGTTATTTTTTTAAACTCAAATAAGTCTTTTTTTTTAAACTCAAAAAATTAACTTAACAAATTTTACTTTTTATTTCATTTGAATCTGAATCAAAGAACAGTGAACTTTATGTTATATTAATAGTTTGGGAAAAAAATTAGTCGCCTGAGTCTCTGTATTCAATAAAACTTATTCATTTGAATGATATTAGCCAAAAAATCCCAGCGATAGAGACTAATATGGAAAATTATACTTTTATAGTTAAATGAAACAAGAGCTTAGGTTAATCTACTAGTTACTAGTTCTCTGATAACAGAGATCATCAAATGATAATCATAAACTTATAGTGAAACTAACAAAAAGTTATTTTTTTAAACTCAAAAAATTAACTTAAATTTTACTTTTTTTATTTTATTTGAATCTGAATCAAACAACAGTGCCCTTTATTTTATATTAATAGTTTGGAAAAAAAATAACTCGCCTGAGTCTCTGTATTCAATAAAACTTATACAATTGAATGATATTAGCCAAAAAAGCACTGCGATATAGACTATTATGGGAAATTATACTTTTACAGAGAAATAAAACAAGGGCTTCAGTTAATCTGATTACAATTGTATTTTAAAGTAGTTTAAAAAATTGACTACAAAAATATCAGTATTCTTAGGAGAAAAAAAACTATCAGCATGACTGTCTTATGGAGTTTAGTAAAACCGATTCAATAGAATAGAATGGTAATTTTTTAGTTTAAAAAAAAAAAGATAATATTTAAGGGTCTTTATAGCAACACCTTTTTAATAATTTGATAATCAAATTTTTTTTATTTAACTACAATTTAACTGTATTCAATTAGCATAGATAAAAAACCACTTTGATTAAGTCAAATTGTTTTGGAATCAATTCTTAATCAATATAACCTATATCACCCAAACTAGACACAATTCATTCACTCAATGATACACAATAACACAACACAGATGATTTATCAAGAATTGTAGTAAAAAACTTTTTGATTGTAAAGTAATTGTTTTAAAAAACCATTTATTAAAATCACTTGATCTTGTTAATTGATTGATACTAGTGTCAACTGTCAAGTCAAGATCAACACTTAATAATTTTATGAAATTTCTAAATAACAGATCAGCTGCTTGCTTCTGCACCATGTGAGGCCGTCGGCCTTTTGCATACGCGCACCTCGCCTGCGCATCCTGCTCGCATGCCGTGCCTTGCTGCAGGCTGCAAGAGTGAGACAGAGCGAGTAGGCCGCGGCGCAGCGTCTTGCAGGGGAGCATGCAAAACCGGATACGGAAACGCTGGTCTGAATGGAAATCTCCTGAATCGGCAGCAAAGAGAAATCAGCAAGTTGAAAATTGAAACGCTGATAACTTTTTAACGTGGAACTTTTTCGGGACAAATTTTTTTTTTAATTATTCGGGGGATCATTGGCTAGGCGCGGGATATTAAATAAAAGAAAAATAATCATCCTAATATTGTTTTATAGTGAACGACATAACCTAAAACGGAAAATTTAAAGTACATAAAGCGGTACGCTTTTACGGGAGTCGGTGTTCAAAAACCAACTCGCCGTAAAGTGCTACCGCACTTTAGGATTAGCGTAAAAAAATTAATTCAATTTTTGTTTTTTTTTGTTGAAGTGAATGTTACCACTTCTGTGTTTGCAAATAAAGAGAATTTTTCCGAACATTTTTTCAGGAGTAATTCTGTGACTCATACATCTGTTAGAAAATCTGATCGCTTGGAGAAAAATTTTTCTGCACAAATTTGTTTTGCACACCCATTATGAAGATCCACTCGACTATCAAAGACTCCAGAGGTTGAAGATGAAAATTCTTACTCGTTTTTACGGGAAAGTGTTCAGTCAGACAAGGATTCCAATTCTTCATCGTTTTCAGAAAAGGTTAACAGTGCCATCAATCGTAAACATTATTTGAATCTGTCTAACACAATTACAAATTATACTTCCTTTTTTTATTCAAACGAAAATAAACTTACATTGTTGATGGTTAAAAAATTTTTCGTTGACAACTTATTTAAATAAATTATTTTATAGGAACTAAATTTAAAAAGTGAAGACCATTTAAATGGTAAAGAAAAAAACGATTGGAAGTCTCAGTACTTCAAACTTTTAAAGTTTAAAGCAAACAGTAATCTGACAGACAAAAACGCTAAAGGCAAACCACGAATTATTTCAGGTCGTGTACAAAAAAAAAAAAAAATCTAAAAGTTCAAAAACATTTTGTGAAAATAAACGTGATGCAAAGGTGAAAAAATTGTGTACTAGCGTACAATGTTTTTTTGAAAGAGAAGATAATTCTGCAGAGGCACCAGGTTCAAAAGATACTAAAGTCAAAAATAAGCTAAAAAAAAGGAAAAGGTTTTTATTAGATACCGTTGATAATTTGTTTATCAAATATAAAAATGAAAATTCATTGAAGTATCTAGAGCTACATTTTACCGTCGTAAACCTTTTTGGGTAGTGAATAAAACAATAACTGCTCGGGATACATGTTTATGCAAGTCACATGATAACATGAAACGTTTATTTCAAAAATTATCTTCGTTAAATCTGATTGAATCTAAAATGTTCAAGAACTTCATTGATTCTCTTATTTGTTCAACAGGCCAAAAAGATTGTTATTTTAACGAGTGCACAAAGTGTGAAAATAAAAATTTCAAAAACAGTGAGGACCATGCTAATTGTTGGTACTATAAATGGCAAACTTCTAAAATATCAAGGCCGGGAGCCAAAAACAAAGTATACGACGTTAATATTACTAAATTAGACAAAATTTATTGCACCAAAAATGAACTGATTCAAGAGACAAATGAACAAATCCCAAATTTTTTAAAACATCACTATCTAAATATACACCAACAAAATTCAATTAACAATATAAAAAAAAATTTGAAAAGAAATGAAGTTTACATTGTTATTGATTTCTCTCAAAATTACACCTGTAAATATTCAGATGAAATACAGGCCACGCACTTTGGAGCATCCAAAAAACAAATAACGCTTCATATGAGTGCTTTTTTTTATAAAAATGAGTTGAGTACAATTGTATGTGAGTCATTTTCAACAATCTCTGAATGTTTGAAGCATAATCCCCCAGCAATTTGGGCTCATCTTCAATTTGTTATAGAATATATCAAAACAAAGTTACCAAGGTGAATGCTTACCATTTTCAAAGTGACGGTCCAGTGACTCAGAATAAAAATAGACATAACTTTCTTCTTTTTCAAAACTTTGGTGTAAAACTAAATTTGGGATACGCTACATGGAATTTTACAATTCCTGGTTATGGCAAGTCTCCTGCAGATGGAGTCGGAGGGACTGTTAAGAACACTTGCGATAGAGCTGTACTGCATGGTAAAAATATTCTTTCGGCAGAAGACATTTTTACTCTCTTTAATTCAAGCTCAGGTAAAATAAAGACTTTTGAAGTTACTGAAGATGACGTGAAAAGAGTCGAGTCAACCATCTATGATGTTAAACCTGTACCTAATATTAAACAAGTATATCAAGTCGTATATTCTAGTACCAATCATAAATGTTTAAAATTAAACTATCTGTCTTGTTCGTATTGCGTTTGCAATAGTATAGTTGAAAAATGTGATCATTTTTCTTTGCCTAATAAATTTTGGTACTTAGATAGTTCCGAGAAAGCCTTCATTAAGAATAATACAAAGAAGGTTATTATTAAACAAATAAAAAGAGTAACAAACAAAAAAGCGATAGAAAAATTACTATTGAAACGACAAAAGGTAAAAAAAAAACATCAAAGCCAAAAAAGTAAATAATTTATTTATTTATTATTAAGTATTATATATATGCTGATGATTATTATGTCAATAAACTGCATGACTTCTAATTAGTCTAAAAATTTTTTCTATTTAAAAAGTGAAATTCCATTTTTTTTAACCTCTCATTAATTTGTTTAAATAAATAAATTTTAATTACTTACAAAATATAAATATATGTTTGTGTTGCGTTTAAATTCTTTATTGAACATGGTAGGTACAAAGCACAGCAACAAAAATCATGAAACTTTAAAAATCTAGGATTTTGGTAATTTTTAAATATTTAAATATTTTTAAAAATAAAACTATGCGTCGGATCAAAAAAATGAATGCGTAATTTTCATCTTATTTTTTCCTTCTGAATCGATTGCAACAAATTTTTTTTTAATTTGTTAATAAACAATTTAATTTCACAATAATTTTTTAAGCAATTTGAATTTTTTTTTTTTCATTTTTTTAAGTTAGAAATGATTGTTAAAAGCTGATGTTAAAATTTCGTAAGTGTGCTTCAATTATTACTATTTTTTTAAGAATATTTATGAAAATTGACATTCTCGTGAGATTTGCCCATATACATGAATCGTGTGTATTCGAATTCGCAGCGGACTTAAAAAAAATGCGGAAAATGTGATTGAATTATAATATATTTAACAAGAAAACTCATCAGATTTGAGAAAGTATTTTCTCGATTATACTGTTCCCACACAGGTACCCTTCATTGCAAGCTGTTAATTAATAATAAACATATGTTTATATCTCACGCATGGAGAAATTTAAGTCTCTAAGAGACACGAATAATTTGGCAAATAAAATCGAAAAGATCGTGGCATAATAAATAGCTCACCAGACTATCAATCGTGGGGATCCAAGATCGAATTTTTTCCTCGATATTTTCGGTTTTATTTGCCTTATTCATGTCTCTTGGAGACTTAGTTTTCTCTGTGCACGAGATATAAGCTTATGATTATTATTAATTAACTGCTTGCAATGAAGGGTATCTGTGTAGTAAAAGGTTACTCTTATACGAATGTATCTCGACAAGCATTGGTGTGAATTACTATATATACTTTGAAAAATATTCGATACATATTTTTTACTTTTTTCGATTCAGCTAAAACTGCATCCAACACTCACATTTAGAAGATATTGAAAAATTCCTATTTTTATGCAAATGTAACGTTCCCAATATAAAACACGTGTAAACGTTGCGTGGTCATTGGAATGAACACTAGTACTAAAGTCAAGCTGTGCAGAAAGCAACCCAAAATCATACCCCAGGCAACGAGACTCAGGTAACCCCTCCACACTGCCTGAGGTGATGCGAATGCATGGATGGCATGGTGTTTATTTAAAAAGGACACATGCGATTGAACATCAAAAGATATGTGCACATGTACACTCTCTCTCAATTTTTCTGTTTCTCTTAACTTATTGAATAAAGTTAAGGTTCTATTAACTTGAAGCATACCCATTCATTCTTTGACATACGTTCCTCATTCCTGAGGGATCAAAAGGAGGGATCATCTGCAGACGTGTAAAAACGTCACACAAACTTGAAACTCAGATTTTTCGAAATAACTCCAAAATCATGAGTTTTCAAGAAAATTTCAAGATTAAAAGTTCATTTCGTAGAGCACGTAATGAGTTGTTGATTGTTAAAAATAAATAAATAAAGTGTAGTTATTGTTTTTAAAAAAGATACCCTTGAAAAACAAAAACTGCATTTATTTCGGAAAAAGCATTTTTTTTCTTTGAAATTTTTACTACTTAGAAAAAGTCAGAGTATCTATCTTTTAATCCATACTGGAGTCTCCATTTTTTAGTTATACGATCAGTAAAAATAAATTATTTCATTCAAGTCAGAGTGAAAGAAGTGGTTATATTTGCGACGAAAATAAGCAAGATTATTTTCCCGAGCTGAATTTCAACCAATAGGAACGCCGCATTTGACGTTTGGCGGAGGGGTGTGGGTAAAATTATTTCGATAATTTTTCGATTATTTCCAATTCGAACGTTTCAAGTCGCATAGCAACTCGAATTGTTAGACTTACTCGATTCAGCTTTTGGGTTAGACCCGAGTCACTGCGGTGTATACAGGGCGGTCGGGATGGAAAGTATTTCCCTGAACCAACAGGTTCCTTTTTTTACGATGATTCCAAAAATATATATTTTTATATATTTTTTTTATATAATTTAATTTATATCAAGGATCAACCAATCAGAGCGCTCCGTAAGATAGTTGACGTCCATTGTTGAGGCGAGCTAACTTACCCGATAAACAAAAGCCTATGCGGCGTTGAATAACCTCGAACCGAAGCCTTGTGGTCAATGGTAGTAATAGGATAATATAATTCGAAGAAGGTAAAGGAACAGTCAATGCATAATATAAATGAACATGAAAAAAATTCTAAAACTTATGAACACTTAGAACAAAGCGACATACTTGAAAAAGTAAAAGGATAAAATAACGCAAAAGAGGTACTTTTAGTTCGATTAACAAGGTAAAGAATGAATAATATGAAAAAGATTTAAGCTGCTTTTGTATCCGGTGAACATATCATCGAGAAAGAATAACAAAAGAAAAAAGTAATGCAGACACAATGCGCTATAAAAATTTTATTTTGGATCAAAATTCTCGAGTTAAAAAAAAAAAAAATGTGCCCAGCTGAAGAACTTTAATTTTCAATTGCATTTGCGATGTGTTTGAAAGTTTTTTTTTTTTTTTTTTTTTAAGGCGGTTCAAAGGTATGTCTGAAAACATAACCTAAAAAAAAAAGATTAGCTGACATTAAAATGATTATTTAAATTTATACTCAATTTTATGATGAAATTAGGTTAAATTTTTCTAAAAATATCTTTTGCTTAATAAGTAGGGCTCATGAGCGCTACTTATAGGTACATAATCTAGACAAAACGAAATGTCATTTATCGGACAAGTCCTCCAAATAAAACTTAATTTATCGCCGAAATAAAGTGTGATCAATCTAATAAGACTTTTTTTTCGAACTAGGGGTAACAACCAAAGTATGTTCGAGAAAATAACCTGCAAAACAATAATCTGTCAACATCATGTAAGTCTCATCAACAAGGTTTTAATTTCAGGATGAAAAATAATTAGCTTTCTCTTAAAAACATTCTTACTTTTAAAGCAGTGAAACTTCAAAAAGATGCCTCTAAACATAACCTCCAAGCAGAGACAATTGTCTACTTTAAGAGAGTTCCATGAAAATAATTTTAATTTGATAGCAAATTTTACTTGGGATTTGCTAAAAAAATGATCAGCTCAGAATAAAGAGATCTTAAGCACGTTTAAAAACATAACCTGCAAAGAACGATTGTGCGCTGATGTGATAATGGCCCTTCTTGAACTTGCTCTAGAACTGAAGAAAAAATTTCAGTCAAATTTTCTATTAATTTTCTTTTCTGCATTAGAACTAAAGAAAAAAAATCCAATTTATTTAAGTTATAATTATTTTTGCCTTATAAACAGGTCGGATAAGAAGCGAATTTCAGAACATAACCTGCAAAAGAAACTGTTTGCCGATGTTCAGATGGACCTTCGAAGTTGCTCTAGAGCCAAGAGAGAAATTTCGGACGATTTTTCAATTAATTTTATTTGGCTTTGAAACAGGACACATGTTGGGCATGTTTGAAAACATAACCTGCAAAAGAAACTGTTTGCCGACGTTCAGATGGACCATTAAAGTCGCTCTAGAGACAACAGCAAAATTTCAGTCAATTATTCGACTAATTTCTTTTGCCTTTGAAGCAGGGCACATCTTGAGAATGTTTGAAATCATAACCTGCAAAAGAAACTGTTTGCCGACGTTCAGATGGCCCTTTACACTTTCTGTAGAGCCAACAGCCAAATTTAAGTCGATTAATCTATTGATTTTTTTTGCCTTCGAAACAGGGCACATCTTAGGCATGTTTGAAAACATAACCTGCAAAAGTAACTGTTTGCCGATGTTCAGATGGACCCTTGAAGTTGCTCTAGAGCCAAGAGCAAAATTTCAGTCGATTGTTCGACCAATTTTTTTTGCCTTTGAAACAGGGCACATCTTAGGCAACTTTGAAAACATAACCTGCAAAATAAATTGTTTGCCGATGTTCAGATGGACCTTCGAAGTTGCTCTAGAGCCAAGAGCGAATTTTCGGTCGATTTTTCAATTAATTTTCTTTGCCTTTAAAACAGGGCACATCTTAGGCATGTTTGAAAACATAACCTACAAAAGAAACTGTTCGCCGACGTTCATATAGACCTAAAAGTTTTTCTAGGACCAAAATCAAAATTTTGAGTTAATTATTCTATTAATTTTCTTTGCCTTTGAAACAGGGCACATCTTAGGAACGTTTGAAAACATAACCTGCAAATGAAATTGCTTGCCGACGTTCAGATAGACCTTACAGTTTTTCTAGGACCAAAATCAAAATTTTGAGTTAATTATTCTATTAATTTTCTTTGCCTTTGAAACAGGGCACATCTAAGGCATGTTTGAAAACATAACCTACAAATGAAATTGTTTGCTGATGTTCAGATGGCCCTTTGAACTTCCTGTAGAGCCAAGAGCCAAATCCAAGTCGATTGATCTATTTATTTTTTTTGCCTTTGAAACAGGGCACATCTTAGGAACATTTGAAAACATAACCTGCAAATGAAATTGCTTGCCGACGTTCAGATAGACCTAACAGTTTTTCTAGGACCAAAATAAAAACTTTTGAGTTAATTATTCCATTAATTTTCTTTGCCTTTGAACAGGGCACATCTAAGGCATGTTTGAAAACATAACCTGCAAAAGAAACTGTTTGCCGATGTTCAGATGGACCCTTGAAGTTGCTCTAGAGCCAAGAGCAGAATTTCAGTTAATTATTCTATTAATTTTTTTTGCCTTTGAAACAAGGCTTATCTTAGGCATGTTTGAAAACATAACCTACAAAAGACGCTGTTTGCCGTCACTCAGATGGCCCTTTGTACTTGCTCTAGAGCCAAAAAAAATCTTAGGCATGTTTGAAAACGTAATCTGCAAAAGAAACTGTTTGCCGATGTTCAGATAGACCCTTGAAGTTGCTCTAGAGCCAGGAGCAAAATTTCAGTCGATTATTCGACCAATTTTTTTAGCCTTTGAAACAGGGCACATCTTAGGAACGTTTGAAAACATAACCTGCAAAGGAAACTGTTTGCCCAGGTATGGATGGCCCTTTGAACCTGCTGCAGAGCTAAGAGCATAGTTTCGGTCGATTTTTCAATTAATTTTCTTCGTCTTTGAAACAGGAAACATCTTGGGAACGTTTGAAAACATAACCTGCAAATGAAACTGCTTGCCGATGTTCAGAAGCCCTTTAAACTTGCTCTAGGGCCAAAAAAAAAATTTTAGTCGATTGTTCGTCTTATTTTTTTTTCCTTTGAAACAGGGCACATCTTAGGCACGTTTGAAAACATAATCTGCAAATGAAACTGTTTGCCAACGTTCGGATGAACCTTTGCACTTCCTCTAGAGCCAAAAAAAAATTTCAGTCGATTATTCGTCTAGATTGATTTCCTTTGAAACAAGGCACATCTTAGGCATGTTTGAAAATACAACCTACGAAAGAAACTGTTTGCCGATGTTCAGATGGACCTATGAAGTTGCTATAGAGCCAAGAGCGAAATTTCGGTCGTTTTTAGAATTAATTTTCTTCGCCTTTGAAACAGGGCCCATATTAGGAACCTCTAAAAAGATAACCTGCAAAGGAAACTTTTTGCCAACGTTCAGATACCCCTTTGAAGTTGCTCTAGCGCGAAAAACCAAATTTCAGTCGAATATTTCATGAATTTTCTTTGACTTTGGAACAGAGCACCTCTTAGGAATGTTTGAAAACATAACCTCCTGAACCAACTGTTTGCCGACGTACAGATGGCCTCTTTGCACTTGAGGTCGAGCCAAGAGCCAAATTACAGTCGATTTATCTATTAATTTTTTTTCCCTTTGAAACAGAGCACATCTTAGGCATGTTTGAAATAACCTGCAAAAGAAATTGTTTGCTGATGTTCAGATAGACCATTGAAGTTGCTCGAGAGCAAAGAGCAATTTTTGAGTCGATTTTTTAATCAATTTGCTTTGCCTCTCTAACAGGACACATCTTAGGCGTGTTTGAAAACATAACCTGCAAAACAAACTGTCTGTCGACATTTATGTGGACCTTAAAAGTTTCTCTCAGTCTGAAAAACAAATTGTATTCTATGAATTTTCTTTCCCTTTGAAACAGGGCACATCTTAAGCATGTTTGAAAACATAACCTGCAAAAGAAACTGTTTGCCGATGTTCAGATGGACCATTAAAGTTGCTCTAGAGCCAACAACAAAATTTCAGTCAATTATTCGACTAATTTCTTTTGCCTTTGAAACAGGGCACATCTTGAGAATGTTTGAAATTATAACCTGCAAAAGAAACTGTTTGCCAACGTTCAGATGGCCCTTTGTAGTTGCTTCAGAGCCAAAAAAAAATTTCAGTCGATTGTTCGTCTAATTTTTTTTGCCTTTGAAACAGGGCACATCTTAGGCATGTTTGAAGACACAACCTGCTAAAGAAATTGATTGCCGATGTTCAGATGGACCTTTGAAGTTGCTCTAGCGCCAAAAACCAAATTTCAGTCGAATATTTCATGAATTTTCTTTGCCTTTGGAACAGAGCACCTCTTAGGATTGTTTGAAAACATAACCTCCTGAACCAACTGTTTGCCGACGTACAGATGGCCTCTTTGCACTTGCAGTCGACCCAAGAGCCAAATCACAGTCGAGTTATCTATTAATTTCTTTTGCCTTTAAAACAAGGCACATCTTAAGAATGTTTGAAATCATAACTCGCAAAAGAAACTGTTTGCCGACGTTCAGATGGCCCTTTTCACTTTCTGTAGAGCCAAGAGCCAAATTCAAGTCAATTGATCTATCGATTTTTTTTGCCTTTGAAACAGGGCACATCTTAGGCATGTTTGAAAACATTACCTGCAAAAGAAACTGTTTGCCGATGTTCACATGTACCTTTGAAGTTGCTCTAGAGCCAAGAGCAAAATTTCAGTTGATCATTCGACCAATTTTTTTTTGCCTTTGAAACAAGGCACATATAGGAACCTTTGAAAACATAACCTTCCGAACCAACTGTTTGCCGAAGTACAGATGGCCCTTTGAACCTGCTACAGAGCCAAGAGCATAATTTCGGTCGATTTTTCAATAAATTTTCTTCGTCTTTGAAAAGGGGCTCATCTTAGAAACGTTTGAAAACATATCCTGCAAAGGAAACTGCTTGCTGACGTTCAGATGGCCCTTTGAACTTCCTGTAGAGCCAAGAGCCAAATTCAAGTCGATTGATCTATTTATTTTTTTTGCCTTTGAAATAGGGCACATCTTAGGCATGTTTGAAAACATAACCTGCAAAAGAAACTGTTTGCCGTCACTCAGATGGCCCTTTAAACTTTCTGTAGAGCCAACAGCCAAATTTAAGTCGATTAATCTATTGATTTTTTTTTGCCTTCGAAACAGGACTCATCTTAGGCATGTTTGAAAACATAACCTGCAAAAGAAACTGTTTGCCGATGTTCAGATGGACCCTTGAAGTTGTTCTAGAGCCAAGAGCAAAATTTCAGTCGATTATTCGACCAATTTTTTTAGCCTTTGAAACAGGGCACATCTTAGGAACGTTTGAAAACATAACCTGCAAAGGAAACTGCTTGCTGACGTTCAGATGGCCCTTTGAACCTGCTACAGAGCCAAGAGCATAATTCCGGTCGATTTTTCAATAAATTTTCTTCGTCTTTCAAAAGGGGCACATCTTAGAAACGTTTGAAAACATATCCTGCAAAGGAAACAGCTTGCTGACGTTCAGATGGCCCTTTACACTTTCTGTAGAGCCAACAGCCAAAATTAAGTCGATTAATCTATTGATTTTTTTTTGCCTTCGAAACAGGGCACATCTTAGGCATGTTTGAAAACATAACCTGCAAAAGAAACTGTTTGCCGATGTTCAGATGGACCCTTGAAGTTGCTCCAGAGCCAAGAGCAGAACTTCAGTTAATTATTCTATTAATTTTCTTTGCCTTTGAAACAGGGCACATCTTAGGCATGTTTGAAAACATAACTTGCAAAAGAAACTGTTTGCCGATGTTCAGATGGACCCTTGAAGTTGCTCCAGAGCCAAGAGCAGAACTTCAGTTAATTATTCTATTAATTTTCTTTGCCTTTGAAACAGGGCACATCTTAGGCATGTTTGAAAACATAACCTACAAAAGAAACTGTTTGCCGTCACTCAGATGGCCCTTTACACTTTCTGTAGAGCCAACAGCCAAATTTAAGTCGATTAATCTATTGATTTTTTTTTGCCTTCGAAACAGGGCTAATCTTAGGCATGTTTGAAAACATAACCTGCAAAAGAAACTGTTTGCCGATGTTCAGATGGACCCTTGAAGTTGTTCTAGAGCCAAGAGCAAAATTTCAGTCGATTATTCGACCAATTTTTTTAGCCTTTAAAACAGGGCACATCTTAGGAACGTTTGAAAACATAACCTGCAAAGGAAACTGCTTGCTGACGTTCAGATGGCCCTTTGAACCTGCTACAGAGCCAAGAGCATAATTCCGGTCGATTTTTCAATAAATTTTCTTCGTCTTTAAAAAGGGGCACATCTTAGAAACGTTTGAAAACATATCCTGCGCAGGAAACTGCTTGCTGACGTTCAGATGGCCCTTTGAACTTCCTGTAGAGCCAAGAGCCAAATTCAAGTCGATTGATCCATTTATTTTTTTCACCTTCGAAACAGGGCTCATCTTAGGCATGTTTGAAAACATAACCTGCAAAAGAAACTGTTTGCCGATGTTCAGATGGACCCTTGAAGTTGTTCTAGAGCCAAGAGCAAAATTTCAGTCGATTATTCGACCAATTTTTTTAGCCTTTAAAACAGGGCACATCTTAGGAACGTTTGAAAACATAACCTGCAAAGGAAACTGCTTGCTGACGTTTAGATGGCCCTTTGAACCTGCTGCAGAGCTAAGAGCATAATTTTGTCGATTTTTCAATTAATTTTCTTTGCCTTTGAAACAGGGCACATATAGGAACCTTTGAAAACATAACCTTCCGAATCAACTGTTTGCCGACGTACAGATGGCTCTTTGAACCTGCTACAGAGCCAAGAGCATAATTTCGGTCGATTTTTCAATAAATTTTCTTCGTCTTTGAAAAGGGGCACATCTTAGAAACGTTTGAAAACATATCCTGCGCAGGAAACTGCTTGCTGACGTTCAGATGGCCCTTTAAACTTCCTGTAGAGCCAAGATTCAAATTCAAGTCGATTGATCCATTTTTTTTTTCGCCTTCGAAACAGGGCTCATCTTAGGCATGTTTGAAAACATAACCTGCAAAAGAAACTGTTTGCCGATGTTCAGATGGACCCTTGAAGTTGTTCTAGAGCCAAGAGCAAAATTTCAGTCGATTATTCGACCAATTTTTTTAGCCTTTGAAACAGGGCACATCTTAGGAACGTTTGAAGACATAACCTGCAAAGGAAACTGCTTGCGGACGTTCAGATGGCCCTTTGAACCTGCTACAGAGCCAAGAGCATAATTCCGGTCGATTTTTCAATAAATTTTCTTCGTCTTTGAAAAGGGGCACATCTTAGAAACGTTTGAAAACATATCCTGCAAAGGAAACTGCTTGCTGACGTTCAGATGGCCCTTTACACTTTCTGTAGAGCCAACAGCCAAATTTAAGTCGATTAATCTATTTATTTTTTTCGCCTTTGAAACAGGGCACATCTTAGGAATGTTTGAAAACATAACCTGCAAAGGAAACTGCTTGCTGACGTTCAGATGGCCCTTTGAACCTGCTACAGAGCCAAGAGCATAATTCCGGTCGATTTTTCAATTAATTTTCTTTGCCTTTGAAACAGGGCACATATAGGAACCTTTGAAAACATAACCTTCCGAATCAACTGTTTGCCGACGTACAGATGCACCCTTGAAGTTGCTACAGAGCCAAGAGCATAATTTCGGTCGATTTTTCAATAAATTTTCTTCGTCTTTGAAAAGGGGCACATCTTAGAAACGTTTGAAAACATATCCTGCGCAGGAAACTGCTTGCTGACGTTCAGATGGCCCTTTGAACTTCCTGTAGAGCCAAGAGCCAAATTCAAGTCGATTGATCCATTTATTTTTTTCACCTTCGAAACGTACAGATGGCCCTTTGAACCTGCTACAGAGACAAGAGCATAATTCCGGTCGATTTTTCAATAAATTTTCTTCGTCTTTGAAAAGGGGCACATCTTAGAAACGTTTGAAAACATATCCTGCAAAGGAAACTGCTTGCTGACGTTCAGATGGCCCTTTACACTTTCTGTAGAGCCAACAGCCAAATTTAAGTCGATTAATCTATTTATTTTTTTCGCCTTTGAAACAGGGCACATCTTAGGAATGTTTGAAAACATAACCTGCAAAGGAAACTGCTTGCTGACGTTCAGATGGCCCTTTGAACCTGCTACAGAGCCAAGAGCATAATTCCGGTCGATTTTTCAATAAATTTTCTTCGTCTTTGAAAAGGGGCATATCTTAGGAACGTTTGAAAACATAACCTGCAAAGGAAACTGCTTGCTGACGTTCAGATGGCCCTTTGAACCTGCTGCAGAGCTAAGAGCATAATTTTGTCGATTTTTCAATTAATTTTCTTTGCCTTTGAAACAGGGCACATATAGGAACCTTTGAAAACATAACCTTCCGAATCAACTGTTTGCCGACGTACAGATGGACCCTTGAAGTTGCTACGGAGCCAAGAGCATAATTTCGGTCGATTTTTCAATAAATTTTCTTCGTCTTTGAAAAGGGGCACATCTTAGAAACGTTTGAAAACATATCCTGCGCAGGAAACTGCTTGCTGACGTTCAGATGGCCCTTTGAACTTCCTGTAGAGCCAAGAGCCAAAGTCAAGTCGATTGATCAATTTATTTTTTTCGCCTTTGAAACAGGGCACATCTTAGGCATGTCTGAAAACATACCCTACAAAGAAACTGTTTCCCGTCACTCAGATGGCCCTTTACATTTTCTGTGGAGCCAACAGCCAAATTTAAGTCGATTAATCTATTGATTTTTTTTTGCCTTCGAAACAGGGCTCATCTTAGGCATGTTTGAAAACATAACCTGCAAAAGAAACTGTTTGCCGATGTTCAGATGGACCCTTGAAGTTGCTCCAGAGCCAAGAGCAGAATTTCAGTTAATTATTCTAGTAAATTTCTTTGCCTTTGAAAGAGGGCACATCTTAGGCATGTTTGAAAACATAACCTACAAAAGAAACTGTTTGCCGTCACTCCGATGGCCCTTTACACTTTCTGTAGAGCCAAAAGCCAAATTTAAGTCGATTAATCTATTGATTTTTTTTGCCTTCGAAACAGGGCACATCTTAGGCATGTTTGAAAACATAACCTGCAAAAGAAACTGTTTGCCGATGTTCAGATGGACCCTTGAAGTTGCTCCAGAGCCAAGAGCAGAATTTCAGTTAATTATTCTTTTAATTTTCTTTGCCTTTGAAACAGGGCACATCTTAGGCATGTTTGAAAACATAACCTACAAAAGAAACTGTTTGCCGTCACTCAGATGGCCCTTTAAACTTTCTGTAGAGCCAACAGCCAAATTTAAGTCGATTAATCTATTGATTTTTTTTTGCCTTCGAAACAGGACTCATCTTAGGCATGTTTGAAAACATAACCTGCAAAAGAAACTGTTTGCCGATGTTCAGATGGACCCTTGAAGTTGTTCTAGAGCCAAGAGCAAAATTTCAGTCGATTATTCGACCAATTTTTTTAGCCTTTGAAACAGGGCACATCTTAGGAACGTTTGAAAACATAACCTGCAAAGGAAACTGCTTGCTGACGTTCAGATGGCCCTTTGAACCTGCTACAGAGCCAAGAGCATAATTCCGGTCGATTTTTCAATAAATTTTCTTCGTCTTTCAAAAGGGGCACATCTTAGAAACGTTTGAAAACATATCCTGCAAAGGAAACAGCTTGCTGACGTTCAGATGGCCCTTTACACTTTCTGTAGAGCCAACAGCCAAAATTAAGTCGATTAATCTATTGATTTTTTTTTGCCTTCGAAACAGGGCACATCTTAGGCATGTTTGAAAACATAACCTGCAAAAGAAACTGTTTGCCGATGTTCAGATGGACCCTTGAAGTTGCTCCAGAGCCAAGAGCAGAACTTCAGTTAATTATTCTATTAATTTTCTTTGCCTTTGAAACAGGGCACATCTTAGGCATGTTTGAAAACATAACTTGCAAAAGAAACTGTTTGCCGATGTTCAGATGGACCCTTGAAGTTGCTCCAGAGCCAAGAGCAGAACTTCAGTTAATTATTCTATTAATTTTCTTTGCCTTTGAAACAGGGCACATCTTAGGCATGTTTGAAAACATAACCTACAAAAGAAACTGTTTGCCGTCACTCAGATGGCCCTTTACACTTTCTGTAGAGCCAACAGCCAAATTTAAGTCGATTAATCTATTGATTTTTTTTTGCCTTCGAAACAGGGCTAATCTTAGGCATGTTTGAAAACATAACCTGCAAAAGAAACTGTTTGCCGATGTTCAGATGGACCCTTGAAGTTGTTCTAGAGCCAAGAGCAAAATTTCAGTCGATTATTCGACCAATTTTTTTAGCCTTTAAAACAGGGCACATCTTAGGAACGTTTGAAAACATAACCTGCAAAGGAAACTGCTTGCTGACGTTCAGATGGCCCTTTGAACCTGCTACAGAGCCAAGAGCATAATTCCGGTCGATTTTTCAATAAATTTTCTTCGTCTTTAAAAAGGGGCACATCTTAGAAACGTTTGAAAACATATCCTGCGCAGGAAACTGCTTGCTGACGTTCAGATGGCCCTTTGAACTTCCTGTAGAGCCAAGAGCCAAATTCAAGTCGATTGATCCATTTATTTTTTTCACCTTCGAAACAGGGCTCATCTTAGGCATGTTTGAAAACATAACCTGCAAAAGAAACTGTTTGCCGATGTTCAGATGGACCCTTGAAGTTGCTCCAGAGCCAAGAGCAGAATTTCAGTTAATTATTCTATTAATTTCCTTTGCCTTGAAACAGGGCACATCTTAGGAACGTTTGAAAACATAACCTGCAAAGGAAACTGCTTGCTGACGTTTAGATGGCCCTTTGAACCTGCTGCAGAGCTAAGAGCATAATTTTGTCGATTTTTCAATTAATTTTCTTTGCCTTTGAAACAGGGCACATATAGGAACCTTTGAAAACATAACCTTCCGAATCAACTGTTTGCCGACGTACAGATGGCTCTTTGAACCTGCTACAGAGCCAAGAGCATAATTTCGGTCGATTTTTCAATAAATTTTCTTCGTCTTTGAAAAGGGGCACATCTTAGAAACGTTTGAAAACATATCCTGCGCAGGAAACTGCTTGCTGACGTTCAGATGGCCCTTTAAACTTCCTGTAGAGCCAAGATTCAAATTCAAGTCGATTGATCCATTTTTTTTTTCGCCTTCGAAACAGGGCTCATCTTAGGCATGTTTGAAAACATAACCTGCAAAAGAAACTGTTTGCCGATGTTCAGATGGACCCTTGAAGTTGTTCTAGAGCCAAGAGCAAAATTTCAGTCGATTATTCGACCAATTTTTTTAGCCTTTGAAACAGGGCACATCTTAGGAACGTTTGAAGACATAACCTGCAAAGGAAACTGCTTGCGGACGTTCAGATGGCCCTTTGAACCTGCTACAGAGCCAAGAGCATAATTCCGGTCGATTTTTCAATAAATTTTCTTCGTCTTTGAAAAGGGGCACATCTTAGAAACGTTTGAAAACATATCCTGCGCAGGAAACTGCTTGCTGACGTTCAGATGGCCCTTTGAACTTCCTGTAGAGCCAAGAGCCAAATTCAAGTCGATTGATCCATTTATTTTTTTCACCTTCGAAACGTACAGATGGCCCTTTGAACCTGCTACAGAGACAAGAGCATAATTCCGGTCGATTTTTCAATAAATTTTCTTCGTCTTTGAAAAGGGGCACATCTTAGAAACGTTTGAAAACATATCCTGCAAAGGAAACTGCTTGCTGACGTTCAGATGGCCCTTTACACTTTCTGTAGAGCCAACAGCCAAATTTAAGTCGATTAATCTATTTATTTTTTTCGCCTTTGAAACAGGGCACATCTTAGGAATGTTTGAAAACATAACCTGCAAAGGAAACTGCTTGCTGACGTTCAGATGGCCCTTTGAACCTGCTACAGAGCCAAGAGCATAATTCCGGTCGATTTTTCAATAAATTTTCTTCGTCTTTGAAAAGGGGCATATCTTAGGAACGTTTGAAAACATAACCTGCAAAGGAAACTGCTTGCTGACGTTCAGATGGCCCTTTGAACCTGCTGCAGAGCTAAGAGCATAATTTTGTCGATTTTTCAATTAATTTTCTTTGCCTTTGAAACAGGGCACATATAGGAACCTTTGAAAACATAACCTTCCGAATCAACTGTTTGCCGACGTACAGATGGACCCTTGAAGTTGCTACGGAGCCAAGAGCATAATTTCGGTCGATTTTTCAATAAATTTTCTTCGTCTTTGAAAAGGGGCACATCTTAGAAACGTTTGAAAACATATCCTGCGCAGGAAACTGCTTGCTGACGTTCAGATGGCCCTTTGAACTTCCTGTAGAGCCAAGAGCCAAAGTCAAGTCGATTGATCAATTTATTTTTTTCGCCTTTGAAACAGGGCACATCTTAGGCATGTCTGAAAACATACCCTACAAAGAAACTGTTTCCCGTCACTCAGATGGCCCTTTACATTTTCTGTGGAGCCAACAGCCAAATTTAAGTCGATTAATCTATTGATTTTTTTTTGCCTTCGAAACAGGGCTCATCTTAGGCATGTTTGAAAACATAACCTGCAAAAGAAACTGTTTGCCGATGTTCAGATGGACCCTTGAAGTTGCTCCAGAGCCAAGAGCAGAATTTCAGTTAATTATTCTAGTAAATTTCTTTGCCTTTGAAAGAGGGCACATCTTAGGCATGTTTGAAAACATAACCTACAAAAGAAACTGTTTGCCGTCACTCCGATGGCCCTTTACACTTTCTGTAGAGCCAAAAGCCAAATTTAAGTCGATTAATCTATTGATTTTTTTTGCCTTCGAAACAGGGCACATCTTAGGCATGTTTGAAAACATAACCTGCAAAAGAAACTGTTTGCCGATGTTCAGATGGACCCTTGAAGTTGCTCCAGAGCCAAGAGCAGAATTTCAGTTAATTATTCTTTTAATTTTCTTTGCCTTTGAAACAGGGCACATCTTAGGCATGTTTGAAAACATAACCTACAAAAGAAACTGTTTGCCGTCACTCAGATGGCCCTTTACACTTTCTGTAGAGCCAACAGCCAAATTTAAGTCGATTAATCTATTGATTTTTTTTTGCCTTCGAAACAGGGCTCATCTTAGGCATGTTTGAAAACATAACCTGCAAAAGAAACTGTTTGCCGATGTTCAGATGGACCCTTGAAGTTGTTCTAGAGCCAAGAACAAAATTTCAGTCGATTATTCGACCAATTTTTTTAGCCTTTGAAACAGGGCACATCTTAGGAACGTTTGAAAACATAACCTGCAAAGGAAACTGCTTGCTGACGTTCAGATGGCCCTTTGAACCTGCTACAGAGCCAAGAGCATAATTCCGGTCGATTTTTCAATAAATTTTCTTCGTCTTTGAAAAGGGGCACATCTTAGAAACGTTTGAAAACATATCCTGCAAAGGAAACTGCTTGCTGACGTTCAGATGGCCCTTTACACTTTCTGTAGAGCCAACAGCCAAATTTAAGTCGATTAATCTATTAATTTTTTTTGCCTTCGAAACAGGGCACATCTTAGGCATGTTTGAAAACATAACCTGCAAAAGAAACTGTATGCCGATGTTCAGATGGACCCTTGAAGTTGCTCCAGAGCCAAGAGCAGAATTTCAGTTAATTATTCTATTCATTTTCTTTGCCTTTGAAACAGGGCACATCTTTGGCATGTTTGAAAACATAACCTACAAAAGAAACATTATCGAAAATTTTTTTTTACAGTTTTTCGCACAAATTATATGAATCTATTTTTTTTTTTTTTTTTTTTTGTTATTATTATTATTTTTTTTTTACTTTCCAACAATTACTCACACATTATATAATATCAATTGATTTATAACTCCTAGATGAATTTCACTCTTTTCATTTATTTATATATTCCCTTATCTATACCTACATATAGATGAGTAATATGTCTAGAACACACACACACACAATATATATATATATATATATATATTCCTTCCTTAAAATTTTTCACTCTTATTTTACACACTCGCTGGCTTAGATTAAAGTTCTTTTTTTTTTTTTTTTTTTTTTTTTTGAGTGTCAGTGTACTCGCTGCATCTTCCGTTGACGTGGTTTGCAGCCTCTGGAACGCGGTGCTCTTCGTACTAGCAGGATTTTCAATCGGTCCGTCATTTCTCGTCTTAATTTGTCCAGAGCTTGATTGGAGGAGTTACATGTTGATGCTTCTCCCATATCAAAGTTCTTTACCGTGGTGATGGCATCTGTGGGTGAGAGCCTGCATTCGGTTCCATCGGCTCCACTATATGGTATTAAAATTCTGGTGTTCGCAAAGACAAGTATTTTCAGCGTCAGCGCTTCGGAGATTCGTGTCTCCCACCCTTTTTTAGTCCAGAGTCGGTTGGTCCAAATTTGGATTAAGTTTTAAATCCATTCCATATCCCAATATGATATAGTTTAATTTCCACATTACCTGTAAACATACAAAAGGATATTAGTGATTTGTCGGTCCTTGCGGGGTCGAACGGTAAGCTCATGAGTTTGGTCCATGTGATTTTGAAGTTTATTATCATAGGTAATTTCAAAACCACATAGATTTCATTCTATTTTTGACAACTCCGAAATATACGGCTCGGATAAAACTCATTTGCCTTCGTCCGGCTTGCCACATAATGGTCATATAGGTCTTTGGTCGTTACTTTAATCGCATTTTCTCTCTATCTCTTATGAGGGTAAGTCTTGTATAAATTAGATTTATAAAAGACAAGAGTTTTGGGATTTTCGTTTCTGACGATATTTAAAACCTCGATACTTCGTCTTCCAATTTGACCAATTTGTGGCTAGATCATTTTCCATCAGTCTGAACTGATCTCGGTCCATGTGTGTGTTGTCGCCTCTTCCTGCTGCTTTTAATTTCGTTGCTTTCCACTTTTCATTTTTAACTTCTTCAAAGTTTGGCAATATTTCCAGTACTCTATCTGCGCTGTCTCCATTGCGCTTTGTTTGAGTCACTTTAACAATGTCAATCAGGAGTTCAGGCACGTTTCCGGCCACCACATCTTCTTGAGGGTTCGGTGTCTTTAACGTTTCCATCTTACTGAAACTGGCCTCACAAACATCGATCTTTGTAGGTAAGGTTTCTTCTTCCAAAATCGATTCGGTGTCGTCTCTATGCTCTAGCGGATTTTCGGTTGACCACGCCCGTGGTTTGTCCGTTATTACTTCCAGGATTGCCGTTGATGCCAGCGGTTTGACTGTTTTTCTAGTCGATCTCCATACCTTACATATAGGTACTGCAAAACAAATCTTTCTAACTGTCTTTGGCTTCTTTTTTGGAACCATCTTGATTGATCTCTTCTTTTCCATAATTTTCTCGTTTTGTAAAGGCATGAGCGGCAACGGATCAGGTCGTTCAAAAATATCCTGCAGTGATGTTTCATCTTCAGTAATGCATGGAGATGCCTCTTTAGAAGTAATAAACTCGTGCTGTTGGGTAAACGTTCGATTTACTTGTTGCTCTATAAAAGTATTTACTCCTGGAGGTTCTGTGTATTCCAAATATTGGGTTAGTCCAAGAGAAGGGATCAAGCTTGAACTCTCTAATTGCAACTCTTTCCTCTCAGGACTTTCTTCTACTATTTCTTGGTCAAGTACTCGTCTCTCGTCACTTGCATTTGCTTCCTGAAATTTTGGGATGATTTTTGAATTAAAAGGGTTCGCAAGTGTCATCTGTTGCTCCATGCCACCTGACTCCAGTTCAAAGTGGGTGAAGTATTTGTTAACTTGGAAACGATTACTCAGCAGATGTAATAATTCTTCATGGGAGTGAAAGTAGCATCCTTGGATTACTTCCTGCGCCTCGCCATACAGATTACATTGGGCTTGCTGTAGAAAATTAACATAGTTTTGGGCCGGAATAATCCTTGCGATGCCGTCCAAAATTTCGGCATATTCTTGAAAAGTCATATTATATCCATCATACCATGGTATTTCTGCCATACAGTCACATGCAATATGGTCTGGGCTATCATATTGATAACACTCTTGAGGTGGCCAGTACTTTGATGCAAGGTAAGCTCTCCAAGGGTATAAGTTGGAAAGTGTAGAATCTGCACAATATGTGGTAGGTTCATCATCTCGGTCTGGGTCATAGGTCGAATTATTGATGCGTGTGGGTCCATAGTCCCCAATTGCATCAACATAGTCATAGCTCCAGCAGGGTCGAATAACTCCGACGATGGGTCTGGGCTCGCTCCAGTAGTATTGAGGCGAGCCCCTTGGTAGTTTAAAGGCCTACTATCCTGAAAGGGGTGTTTGCGTTGAGGCATCCCTCGGTGACCCCTGCTGTCAGGAATAATTCCTGCATCCATTCTTGATTCTAATCGCACTGCCTCTTTATACGCTTCATCCAGAGTCTGGGGCTTCTGGACGTCCACTAGCTGACCGATGTCTCCAGGCAGACCTCCGATAAAAATGTCTATTGCCGCATCCATGAGAGGAACCATCATTTGGTCACTAAAATTATCTTTCTTTTCGTCCTCCAGAGCCTCCCGGGCACAACTGAGGAGTATATTAATTTTGTCCTGGAAGCTGCCGATGGTATCTCCTTGCTTCATTTGCAAGGCGTGCAGCCGAGCGTTGTAATATGCAAATCCCCTTCCAGGGGCAAATCTTTGCGTTAAATGGGTGCAAAGTTCCTTGACTGTGGTGAAAGTCTTGCCGTAAGTGCAGTCTTTCGTCTGCCCTCTTAGTCGACCTAGCACCGCCCGCAAGTAGTTCCTCTTTTGGTCGTCTCCGACGCTAGCCTCGCCGTTTTTTACATCTTGCAGGAAGTCCTTCAACGGGATGTTGCTCCCGTCATAAGTACTAAGTCCCGCGATCGAGTTTTGTAAGCTGAGGTTATTAGCCAAGCTGAGCAGGGTGGTGCTCATAGCCGCCTCCATTGTTCCTGAATCACTCGGTTCTGACGTAGTAGCCTTAGTCTTTTGTCCACCTGTCATTTGGTGTCTTGCACCTTCTATCTATAATATGTAGTTACCCTTCAGGTCTGATGATTAGGTCCAGGGTTTGGTCTTAAATTTGGTCCGTTTAATAATATAAAATTTTTTTTTTTTTTTTTTTTTTAATACTTATAGCTATATATAGGTGGGTGTAAATAAATTAAAATTAAATAACCGGAATTGCGAGGTTCTCTACAACTACTCTCTATCGAGGCTAAAATTTCCTTAAAATTTTAAAACTAAAACCCTAAAATTAAAATCTTTAAAACTCCAGAAAATTAAAATTTCGAAGATTTGAAAAATCAAGAGGATGAAAATTGACAAAATCAAAAATCAAAGTTCCTGAAAGTCCGAATTTTTTTTTTTTTTTTTTGCAAAATGGAAAATCAAAATAGGAAACTGACTATTCTTAAAATAGAAACTCTTACTCTAGAATAACTGAAATTTTGAAAATTCGGAAGGTTACAATGGAGAAAGGTTGGAAATTTTGAAAATCGATCAAATCGGAAAAATTTAAACCTTCAAAATTTTGAAATTCAATAAAATTGAAAATTTAGACGGTGGAAATTGCAAATTCCTAAAATTGAAATGGACAAATAGCATTTTTTTTTTGAAAAAATTAAATAAAATTTTGTGAATTGAAAATTATGCCATTTATATTTCCCTTAATGTTAGAACTTGTAAAAATGCATAATCAACGACTTCGAAAAATTGAACAAAAATGGAAATTGAGTAAATCACCAACTATGAAAATTAATGTTGGAGAGTAAAATTAAAAACCTTAGATTCTAAAAATAAATTTTCTTGAACTTAACTTTAAGGCCCTACGCTAACCTGCACCCAGAAAACCCACAAATATTTCCCAATAGCCTCGAACGAGTGTATCGAAATACCCTAGGTCTTCCGGCTTACGCCCTCCACGCCTTTGGTCGCTTGGCGCTCGGAAGTAGGAGAATGAAGTGAAACACCGATAAGCGGACAGCAGCACACAAGGAATCGGCGCTTAGCTGCTCTCCCACTTCACCTTCACGTACGGTCAAGCGAGAGGCGGGCGTAGGAGCGTCCGAGAAGGCGTGGCCACACCCTGCCGCGCTCTCATTGGCTGGAAGCAGCCAATGACGATCCGGGAGGCTGACTTCTAATTAGCGAATTAATGGCTGACTAATTAACTCCTACAATGAATATAACGCCGTTTAATCAAATAACCGTGACGTTTTCAATTCCAGATATCCAATATTCAACACTCAAGATTGAAAATTTTGAAAATTCCAACCCTGGAAAATTCCAACCTTGAAAATAAAACTCGTTGAAAAGCTGAAATTTTGCAATTTCAGAAAATCGAAATTTTGAAGATAGTTTTTTTTTTTTGAAAAATTAAAGTTGAAGGATAGATAAAATTGAAAAATTGACGGTTTTGAAAATTAGAATTTTGCTGTACTCTTGAAAAATTAAAATAGAAAAATCGATAGATCTTAGGATTGAAATCGAAACTTTGGGCTATTAAAATTAGAAAATTGAATTCTTGAAAATGTAGAAATTTCTTTTTTTTTTTTTTTTTTTTTAATTAAAATTTATGTAAATTAATTTTCCTTGAAAATTAAAACCTATTCTAAAATTAAAATCAACAACCTTGATTGAGCTTAAAAATGGAAATTGAGAAAATTACCAAATTTTTGAAAAATTAAAATTGAAGATTGAAATAATTGAAAATTGGCAGATTAAAATTAACACTTTGAAAATTGAAGTTGAATTTAAACACTGAAAATTAACACCCTTGAATAATCAAAGAATGTTGAACTTAAGAAATTTAAGTTTAGTAGAAGGAAATCGGGACACTATTAATTGATCTGAACTTTATACAACTATATATATATTTTCGGGTTTTCTTTTTTTTTTTTTTTTTCTTTTAATTCTAAATTTGAACTCCTTTCCTACCGAAGGAATTCGAGTGACCTCCGTGATTTTGCAACACAACGTTGCAATGCCACTGCTGACACGGCGTCACGTGTGGCGAAAACGAGGTCAAGAATTTATTCCAATCATTCTTAATTGAAATTTCTTAATTCTTTCGAACTAAATAATTACCTAAATTGTTTAAAATTAAATCTAAATTAATGAAATGGGGCCTAATCTAGCTTCTTAACCTACAAGACGGTGGGCAAACACTGTCTTGGCAAAATTGCGACAGCTAAACGATTAAAATTTTACTAACTTTAATTATATTTTACTAATAAGATTAAAATTAGAGCTATATTTTTTTCTTATTATTCTCTTATTATTCCCCCGGGGGACCTGAACCACGCGTTTCTGCTACCAATTTTGTTAGGTGTTGGCGGACACCTAACGTTATCCCTATTCTAACAGCCCGGAAGGGAAAGATACCGGGGGATCGCGGTCCCCACTCGTGCGTCGACGGACGGGAATAAGTTAAGGGTCTACTCTAAAGGGAATCCTAACGGTCTATCGGAGGGTTTTATAGATTGAAACCTTACCTTTATGTTCGATGCGCAGCCGCTGATACTCTCCTCCAAGGAGGGTAATCGACGAGTAAAACAGACAGTTGAATTTAACTATCAATTTATTAAGTAATAATTATACACGACTACACCAATAGAAACTACAGCGTATCCCACGAAGGATCGCTGGCCCGTTCACAATTATGTTTACTTTAGTACTACTAAAATCACACACAATTTATTAGATTACACTATTAGTTAAAGTATAACGGTCGCAATACTAATTACTCTACAATGATAGGCGCGCGAGACGAACTCTCCGACAAAGGAGCAATTCGTCGTTCTTATTGCTAGTTTAAAACAAGACTTACGAGACGATGGATCCGACAAAGGATCAATTCGTCTGAACGCGACTAAACTCTAATTACCACTGCCCGCACTGCTGCAGTCTTGCCCGGGCGTTGCCTTGCTGGCAAGAATGCAGCGCGTGCATTTTCTGTGTAAGCGACCCATTTCACTCATATTCATAATGCTATATGTGCATTATAAATATAAGTAAAATATGTCACATAACATTGCCCTTCCCTCAATCCTTCCCGACATTACTCAATCATCAACTCATCCCTTGAAACCGGCCATTTCCCCTCCAAATCGGAAAAATTCTCTATAATACCCCTTGCAAAAATACCAAAATCTTCTTCCGACACACGATCCATCAGCTTCTTCCCTGAACAAATCAAACTCCTCGAAAGAATTGTATCAGCTCAACTCACCAAACTTACCACATTTTATAGACCCCTTTCAAAATGCCTATAGACAAAATCACTCTGTCCAGTCAGCTATTCTTGGCATTTTTCAAAACACCAGGCGCGCGATTGACAACAGAGAAATCATCACCCTTATATCCTTTGATTTTTTCGAAGCTATATATATATATATCTTACTATATTATATAGTTGTTTTTCTCCTCATACGCCCCCCCCCCCAAGCCCTCCCCACGCGCCTCAAAAAAGTGCTTAACTAACCGTAAAAGTGTACCGAAATATGCTTATTTAAATGTGTTTTAATTTTTCCTATGATTTTCTAATCACGCCCCCCCCCACGCCCCTCATTTTTGATATGTGTTATCACTTTTACTCATACCTCCTATTTTTGATATATTTTATTACTTATGTAATTTATTTATTTATTTATTCCAATCATCATCAACAGACGTAATGTCCTTTACATAAAATATATTACAAATTTTAACAAATTGTTGTGAATAAACTTAATCATAAGCAAAAACAAGTAATTTACATTCTCTCTTAAATAGACTTAAACTATTACAATTTTTTAGGTTATCAGAGGATGAATTCCAACATCTTCTTAATCTATTAATCACTGAGAAAAATTCGAAGTCATTTTTGGTATTGCGTTCAATTAATAATCTAGGGTTTCTAATATTAAATCTTACAGTTCAGTAAGGGAGTAAATTCGTTATTTCATCTATATTAACAATTTTTTTCAGAATTTTAGAAGTAAATAAAAAATCATAATAAGAGTGTTGAGATTTAATAGGAGGAACTGTAACGAGTTAGCTATTCTGTCGTAATTATGATCAACATAGCTCATAGGTATTCCACTCTTGAAAGAAAGATGTCTCAAAAATTTATGATTAATACGCTCAATTTTAATTATTTGATATTCTCTGTATGGAGTCCAAATTTGGGAGCAATATAATAAATGAGGGAGTACAATAGCTCTATACAGTGATAAAAAAGTCTCTGGCTTCTTAAATTCTTTGGAAGATCTAATTATAAAGTTAAGCATTCTGGAAGCTTTAGATACCACAGAGTTCAAATGAGTTTCAAATTTCAGCTTACAATCAAAAGTAACACCTAGATCATTTATAGTATCAACTCTTTCTAACATAATATCATTAATAAAGTAATTAAAATTGACTTTGAGCTTAGAACTATAGAAGGAGATAAATTTACATTTATTAATGTTGAGATCAATATTATTAGAAATAGACCAGTTAATAATACAATCGAGATCATGTTGTAAATTAATACAATCAGCAATATTTACAATCTTATAAAATAGTTTAAGATCAACAGCGAAGATTAGAATTTGGGCAAAGCGAATTAAAACGCCAATATCATTAAAAAAAGTAGAAAAAGAAAGGGTCCAAGGTGAGATCCCTGGGGAACACCAGAGGTGACCACTATAGAATCTGACAGATGACCCTTTAATTTCACTTTTTTAATTCTATCGCTCAGGTATGAATAAAGCCAAGATAATAAGTTTCCACCTATGCCATAGTTTCTAAGTTTTTTAATCAAAATCACAATGTCAACTCTATCAAATGCTTTTTGAAAGTCTAAATAAATTGAATCAACTTGAGTACAGTCTGAAAGACACTCAGTGATATAATCACTATAAATAACCAAATTTGTAACTGTTGATTTACCTTTCAAAAAGCCATGTTTAGTATTAGTAATTTGACTGACAAAGAGATCTGTCCATTTTTTAGCTATAATTGAGTCTAACAATTTAGAGATGGGTCCCATTATTGAAATGGGTCTATAGTTTACAATATCATGTTTGTCTCCGGCTTTAAAAATCGGGGTTACAAATGAAGTTTTCCAAATGCTTGGAACTGAACCAGATGATAAAGATTTATTGAATGATAAGTTCAGAGGCTTAATCAAGGAATCTTTACAATTTTTGAGAAAGTAAGAGGGGAATCCATCAGCAGAGACTGAAAGACTTCCCTTCATATCTCTTAAAGCTGACACGATATCCTCGTTATCAATAACAAGGAAATTTAAAGTCAAGTCAGTGAAATCAAAATCTGCAACATCATTAAAAACATCATGATTCACAGTGTATACTGATTTGAAATGATCTGCAAAGAGGTTGAAAATATCAGCTGCTTCAGTGGCTCTTCAGTGGCTGGTAATAATAGAAATTTAAAAAGTAACTATTGAAATACTAAAAAAAACTTATATTTCATAAAATAAAAATAACGAAATAATAGCAGTAATCAAAATATATCAAACAGTTTATATAAAACAGTTCAAAAAAAATATTTTTATAATTTTTTCAAGTACGTAAAAATTCACTATTATTGCACAATATTTAAAAAGTGCATTCAATACGTCACTCCTGCAGTAGGCACAATGATACGTACAAAGGTATGCACTAATGTAAGTACATGGATACGCACACGGGTTGATACAAGTTTAGGCAAGAGGGTAAGCACATGAGTGGACACGAGAGTAGGTACGGATTTGGTACAAGAGAGGTAGAAATAGTACTTACAAGAATAGGCACAGCAGTAGAAATAGGGCTAGGTACACGGATATACACAAGGGTGGGGAAGAGAGTAGGTAAAAAGGTTTGCGCAGGAGTAGACACAAAATTAAGCACGTTGGTAGGTTCAGGATTAGAACTTTAAATAGAAAAAAAGTTAGGAACAGGGTAAGCACAGTAGTACAAAAAAAATAAAAACAATAAAAAATGAATCAGTAGAAAATTAAGTAGAAAAAAGGGAAGTTGTATGGAAAGAAACCAGTGCATCTATAGAAGGTTCAACAGTATGAACAAGTACTAGGTAGGCATAAGTATAAGAACAATAGTAATGGTACCAGAATTTATAAATCTTTGTTCTCTCATTCTCCCACTCAAAGTTTTATAAAAATCGGTGCATTAATTTTAAAGCCAACCTCTTGACGAAATTCGCAAAAAATTGCTGAAAATCTACTGAAAAGGGTTTGTACTACTAGGCTAAGTACAAGGGTATGAGTTATTGTATGCACGTAAGTAGGTGCAGTGGTAGTCATAGAGTTACGAGGGTATGTACACGAGTTTAACAAACATAAAAACAAAGATATGCACAAGAGTAAATACAAGGATAACTACAAAAGCACAAAACAATAGTAGCAATGAGAGTAGCCACAATTGTCAACATAATAGTAAGCACTAGCATAAAAATCTGGGGGGGGGGGGTTAGCGAGCTGATCGAGCAGGGGGTACCCCATACTCTTCTCCCGTGCCCTCCCCACGGCCTCAAAAAAGTGCCGAAATAACCGTCAAAGTGTACCGAAATATGCTTATTTCTATGTGTTTTAATTTTTCTTATAATTTTACAATGGGAAGTATTAAAATGCACGGGAAATAAAATCATTTGCTAGGGATGTGGGTCGCACAGGGAAATAAATAATTTTGCACGGTGTAACGAGGTATTTCTTAAGAAAAGGGCCTCCCTTAAATAATTAACGGAGTTTTCCGGGCCCTCCCATTACAAGGAAAAATTTACACAAAAACTCTCGGGGGAAAACTCCTTAAACTCCGGGGTAGGGTTCCCGCGAAAAGAAAACCTCCGGGACTGGTCGGTGAGCTAGAGGAAGAAGAAATAAATTATTGCAGAAATCTCGGTTGAATTTGATTTAATTCTTGTCTACAAAAAAATCAAGTCTACAATTACAAAAAAAATAAATTTTAATTTGAGAACAAAGGAAATGAACAAAGACTATAAAACAGTCTACAAAATGGCGGGTAACGACGCCGCGCCAAGAAAATCTCGATCAAATTTATATAAAGACAACTTCAATAATAAACAACAAAGAAAATTTCATTTAGCATACCGATAACCAAAATCTTCAGAAACACATGCTTATTAAAATTTTATTAATTAATACAAAAATCTTACGTTTACCAAAATTTTCACTTATTATCTGATGCCCAAAATGGCTACTCTCTGGTTTTTCCAACTCTCAATAAAAGTAAATTAACCCAAGTTTTCTTGATTTCTTCTACTACCTAGCTGTAAATAAAAGAAAAAAAAAAAAAAATGTCTACAACTCGACTAAAGAAAAATAGGAAAAGAAACTTAGAAAAAGTCTACTAAAGAGGATCTAAAAAAAAAAAATCACACTCTCAAAAATACAACCTCACACCTTGGCTACTGAGAACAGAGTGACGCTCCCCCGCGTCTTTCTGACTCAACTTCCTTCCTCATTATCCCTTCCCAATACTCTCAACCAATCAACACTAATCTATTTCATCAAGTTTCATTCACACTTGAGAAACAACAATGTGTCCACCAATCACATACATTCACGCCATAATATCCAATCACACTCACGTCTACAAAGTTCCGGTGGCGATCGCCACGCCACCTATACTACGCGCGAACATTTAAAAGAAAAGAAAAAAATAACGCACACGAGACACTCACAGCTCTAACTCTGTCTCTCGCGCACATACTCTCTCTCACTCGTTCTTTCCTACACGAACACATTTTCCACGCCACGTGCAAACTACAAAAAAAAAGTGCGCGCACGCGCCTGCCGACGCAGTTTCGTCGTCTGCCGACACGCGCCGCGCACCTCCTCCGTCGTCGGAAACTCCCGGACGGAGAACCGGGACCTGTGTGCTGTGTGTGTATGTGTACGCACGCGCCCTAGGCCGGGATAGCCTTCCCGGATGGTGGTTATGTGTGTGTGTGTGTGTGTGTCGTGAGCCCGCGCTGCTGTGGCAGCATTCAGCCGACGGTGGCCGTCGCCACGTGGTCGGCCTCAGCTGCGCGTTAACGCGGCATGGTTATCACCTGGGAAAAGTAAACAAACAACTTATTTATTTCACTGTTTCCTAGGTGACTTGACACTGCCAGGTAAGAAAAATAATTTACGAGGGATTCACTCCCTCGCAACGGGAAAATAATTACTTTTGCACAAGAAAATCAATACTTTTGCACGGTTTAATTAAAACGTGTTCACCTATCAAGCCAAGAAACAAAACACCACGTGCTCTTTCACTAAGTATCTCTCCACTCATTTTATTATTGAGCTCAGTTTAACTTGTTGTAAATAAAGTGACCGTGGATCGTGAAATAAAGCTTCAGTATGGCTAAAATAGTTATTATAAGTTTATTGGATAAAATAGATACTTGGCTTCGATAAGCCTTACATCGCGTGACCGCACGCGCGAGTACTCGAACGAAAAGAGAGTAGCTTCGTCGTGGCTCTTCGTCAGTAGCTTCAGAACACACGCATGCGCATAGCAGTTATGCACACGACACTTATACCGCGTGTATTCAAATAATGATATAAATGATGTCGGAATATTAACATAATTTAACACGCCTCCTTGAATTTACGACATTTCACTTTTATCTTAGAAGCTCATCTTATAATCTAATTATTTTAAATTAATTTTAACGCATTTCTAATTTTAACAAATTTTGTTTTATCCAAACTCTTCGTAAATAAATCAGCCAAATTAAATTTAGAATCCATCTTTATAATATCAATCATGCCATTTCCATAGTTCTCATTAACATAATTATATTGCACTTCAATGTGCTTCGAATTTTTTGTAAAATTACCGTATTTTGCAATTGCCATCGCACTAGAATTATCTTCACAAATTTTAATCGGTTTTTCTATTCTCAAGATAAACAATCCATTCAACAAATTTTAAAAAAATAAAATTTCAGTTACTGCTTCCGATAAAACAGTGTATTCAGCTAAAGTTGAACATTTTGTCACTACATTCTGTTTTCGCGTTTTCCAATAAATCAAATTTCCAAAAAGTCTAATTGCAAAACCGGTTGTTGATTTTCTATCTATATTATCACCCGGAAAATCTGAATCAACCATACAATCTAATTTTACTCCATTTACATTCTTATCATTATATGTTAGTTTTAAATTCTTAGTTTCATACAGATATTTTAAAATTCTTAAAGCATATTTATAATGTAATTGATCTTAACAACTTTGAAATCTACTTAAATAATTAACACTATGAGTAATATCAGGTCTAGTGCCTGTGCTAATATATAATAATTCGCCAATTAAATTTCGATATTTTATTCTTTCATCAACTTCTGTCGCTTGATTTAATTTCAAATTACTCTCCATAGGAGTTTCATATAATTTCGCATTTTCAAGATTATATTTTTCAGCCAAAGATTCAATATATTTTGTTTGACTGAAAGTCATCAATTTCATATCTTTACTATAATTTACATCAATACCGATATAACTCTTGATTTTACCGAAATCTTTCATTACAAATCTTTGCATTAAATAAGCTTTAATCATCCTGATCTTATCAAGATTTTTGCAAACAATCAACAAGTCATCAACAAAAACTAAAACATGTATTGGATCTTTGCCTTTGTTATTTACATACAAACAATAATCATAATTACTTCTTTTAAATCCCAACTTTTCAATAAAATCATTAAAGCATTCGTTCCAAGTTCTAGAGCTTTCTCGCAAACCGTAAAGGGCTTTTAATAATTTACAAACTTTATTCTTACCAGTTTCATAACCTTTAGGTTCATAAATGTAAACTTCGGATTTTACGTTGCCATTTGAAAATGCTGTCTCAACGTCCATTTGTTTCACAAAATTAATTATTCGCACAACTGTAACTTAATAGAATTTTTAAAGTTTGCATTTTACCGACAGGTGAATAAACATTTTCTAAGTATTCTTTCTGTTGAAAACCTCTAACCACTAGTCTGGCTTTATAAGTATCATCATTTTTCTTTTTCAAATCCATTTAACATCAATTATTTTCTAACCTTTAGGTTTGTCAACAACTACCCATGCTTTGTTTTTATTTAAACTTTCAATTTCGGAGTTCATTGCCTTTTGCCAATTTTTCGATTCACTGGAGTTTAGCGCCTCCTCGAATGTATTCGTTACATTCGCATTTACATAATTGACATAAACACAATGTGTTACAGGATTACCACATCTTTGAATAGGACTTCTTTTTCTACTCGATCTTTTAGGAATAGTCAAATTTTCATCAATCATTTCATCAATATTCTTAACATTATCACGCTCGCTTAAAATATTTTCATCCGATTCATACTCATCATCATCATTATCTCTCTCAGAATCATCCTAATTCTCTAACCTTAAATAAATACAATTTTCCTCATCAACATTTTCATTCTCGCTCATATTCATTCTTTTCATGCAGATTAATTCTTTCTCATTCTCGATTACTTTGACGTGTCTGGCATTAATTACTTTGTTATTTAACAAAACTCTATAGCTATCATTACTATAACCTACTAAAATACCTACTTTAGCTTTATCATCCCATTTACCTTTCCTTAAAATTTCAGGGATTCTCACAAAAACTTTACTGCCATAAATCTTTAAATGTTTCACATCAGGTTTTTTGCCAAAAAATATTTCAAAAGGAGTTTTATTCTCCCGAGTATTAGCAATTGTACGATTTTTTAAATACGAGACTGTTTTTAAAAGTTCAGGCCAATACCTGTTATCAATTCCTCCTTCCCGGGCTAAACAACGACCGATATTCATTGCGGATCTGTTGTATCGTTCTGCTACACCGTTCAATTCGTGTACGTCGCTTGGGCCTTGTGACAACTCAATGCCCTTATATTTAACAAAATTATGAATTTTGCGATTTGAATATTCCTTCCCGTTATCACAATGTAATTTCTTTACTCTTTTACTAAAAAGATTCTCGACTAAACTTACGTATTCTACGAAACAACCTGCTGTTTCATTTTGACTCTTAATGCAATAAGTTCTCGTACATTTACTGTAATCATCTATAAAAGTCAAAAAATATTTTTCTCCACAATAACCAGTAGTTTTATGTGGACCATTCAAATTGGTATGGAACAATTCTAAAATCTCCGACGATTCAGTTCTCTCATTATCAAATGGTACATTTGCCATTTTACTCTGTATACAGTTCGCGCATTTCAAAATATCATTTTCTAGCTTATTTGTCAAACCTTCAAGCAGTTTATTTTTAACTAATTTATTTAAATATTGAAAATTTACATGGCCTAAAGCCCTATGCCATTTTTCTTTATCTTTCAATTTCAAAGTATTTGCATAAATATTTTCATCTTTATTTTTATTAACAAAACTATCCAAAACGTATAAGTTATCAATTTTATTTGCAATAGCTATCAATTTCCTATCATTGTGAAAAATTTTTGCATTTTTATTTTTAATCACAGCAGTGCTAGATTCACTTATTCTAGAAATACTCAAAATATTTTTTCTTATACCATCAACAAAATAAACATTCTTTAAATCAACATGAACTATGCTATCATAATTTTTAAAACATATTTTAATTTTACATAACTTAGTCGCTATTATAATCTTGCCATCTGGCAAGTTTACATTAATTGGATTTTTTAAATTTACGTACTCACAAAAATAATCCTCGCTGTTAACTATGTAATCTGTGCAACCACTATCTAGCAACCACTTTATTTTATTTTTATTTTTACTTAAATTTTCATTTAAATATATTTTTTGGTGCGGTGGCAGTTTCAAATACGGTAATTTTACAAAAAATTCAAAGCACATTAAAGTGCAATGTCATTATGTTAATGAGAACTATGGAAATGGCGTGATTTATATTATAAAGATAGATTCTAAATTTAATTTGGCTGATTTATTTACTAAGAGTTTGGATAAAACAAAATTTGTAAAAATTAGAAATGCGTTAAAATTAATTTAAAATAATTAGATTATAAGATGAGTTTGTATAATTAAATTGTAAGAACAGTTACTAAGATAAAAGTGAAATGTCGTAAATTCAAGGAGGCGCATTAAATTATGTGAATATTCCGACATCATTTATATTCTTATTTAAATACACGCGGTATGAGTGTCGTGTGCACAACTGCTATGTGCATGCGTGTGTTCTGAAGCTACTGACGCACAGCGTTGATATCGATATTCTGCTCAGGGGACTAAGCTATAAGTTCAGGGCATTCTTTTCGACCAAGCATTAGGTTCAGGTTGTTCGGTGGGCTAGTACAGGAATCCCATAAGTTTGACAACCCAATAACGCTGGGTACAGCGATAAATAAATTATTTTTTATAAACAAATAACTAAACAGCAAGCTTCAAACCCCTGTAACGATGAAAAAAAGGGTAAATGAATATTTTTTTATAAACAAATAACTAACCGACGAGCTTTAAACCCCCATAACTCTGGAAAAATAGATAAATAAATTATTTTTTATAAACAATTAAATAAACCGCCAAGCTCTAAACCCCTCAAACGCTGGGGAGAGCGATAAATAAATATTTTTTTATAAACAATTAAATAAGCCGCCAAGCTCTAAGCCCCCATAACGCTGGGGGGAGCGATAAATAAATAATTTTTTATAAACAATTAAATAAACCGACGAGCTCTAAACGCCCAAATTCTGAGGAGAGTGATAAATAAATTAGTTTTTATAAACAATTAAATAAACCGACAAGCTCTAAACACCCAAAACGCTGAGGAGAGTGATGAATAAATTATTTTTTATAAACAATTAAATAAACCGACAAGCTCTAAACACCCAAAACGCTGAGGAGAGTGATGAATAAATTATTTTTTATAAACAATTAAATAAAACGACAAGCTCTAAGCCCCCGAGCAATGGTGAGAGAGATAAATACATAATTTTTTATAAACAATTAATGAAACTGCCAAGCTGTAAGCCCCAATAACGATGGGGAAAGCTATAAATTAATTATTTTTTGTAAACAATTAATTAAACCGCCAAGCTCTAGTCCCCCATAGCGCTGGGGAGAGCGATAAATACATAATTTTTTATAAACAATTAAATAAACCGACAAGCTCTAAGCCCCCATAACGCTGGGGAAAGCGATAAATAAATTATTTTTTATAAACAATTAAATAAACCACCAAGCTCTAAGCCCCAAAACGCTGAGGAGAGCGATAAATAAATTTTTTTTTATGAACAATTAAATAAACAACCAAGCTCTAAACCCCCAAAGCGCTTGGGAAAGCGATAAATTAATTATTTTTTATGATAATATTTGAGTTTTATAAAGCGATAAATAAATTATTTTTTATAAACAATTAAATAAACCGCCAAGCTATAAACCCCCATAACGCTGGGGAGAGCGATACATAAATTATTTTTTATAAACAATTATATAAACCGAAAAGCTCTAAACCCCCAAAACGCTGGGAAGAGCGATAAATAAATTATTTTTTATAAACAATTAATGAAACCGCCAAGCTATAAACCCCCCATAACGCTGGGGAGAGCGATACATAAATTATTTTTTATTAACAATTAAATAAACCGCCAAGCTCTAAACCCCCAAAACGCTGGGGAGAGCGATAAATAAATTATTTTTCTAAACAATTAAATAAACCACCAAGCTCTAAACCCCCAAAACGCTGGGGAAAGCGATAAATTAATTATTTTTTATGATAATATTTGATAAATTAATATTTTTGGCGCTTGGCGGTTTATTAAATTGTTTAAAAAAAATAATTAATTTATCGCTTTCCCTAGCGTTATGGGGGCTTAGAGCTTGTCGGTTTATTTAGTTGTTTATAAAAAATAATTTACTTATCACTCTCCCCAGCATTATTGGGGCTTAGAGCTTGGCGGTTTATTTAATTGTTTATAAAAAATAATATATTCATCGCTCTCCCCAGCGTTATGGGGGCTTAGAGCTTGGCAGTTTATTTAATTGTTTATAAAAAATAATTAATTTATCGCTCTCACCTGCGTTATGGGGGCATAGAGCTTGTCGGTTTATTTAATTGTTTATTAAAAATAATTCATTAATCGCTTTTTCCAGCGTCATTGGGGCTTAGAGCTTGGCGGTTTATTTAATTGTTAAAAAAAAAAATTATTTATTAATCGCTCTCCCCAGCGTTATGGGGGCTTAGAGCTTGGCGGTTGAATTAATTGTTTATAAAAAATAATTAATTTATCGCTCTCCTCAGCTTTATGGGGGCTTAGAGCTTGTCGGTTTATTTAATTGTTTATAAAAAATTATTTATTTATCGCTCTCACCTGCGTTATGGGGGCATAGAGCTTGTCGGTTTATTTAATTGTTTATTAAAAATAATTCATTAATCGCTTTTTCCAGCGTCATTGGGGCTTAGAGCTTGGCGGTTTATTTAATTGTTAATAAAAAATTATTTATTAATCGCTCTCCCCAGCGTTATGGGGGCTTAGAGCTTGGCGGTTGAATTAATTGTTTATAAAAAATAATTAATTTATCGCTTTTCCCAGCGTTATTGGGGCTTACAGCTTGGCGGTTTCATTAATTGATCATAAAAAATTATGTATTTATCTCTCTCCCCATTGTTTTGGGGGCTTAGAGCTTGTCGGTTCATTAATTGTTTATAAAAAATAATTTATTTATCGCTCTCCCCAGCTTTATGGGGGCTTTGAGCTTGTCGGTTTTTTTTAATTGTTTATAAAAAATTATTTATTTATCACTCTCCCCAGCGTTATGGGGGCTTAGAGCTTGTCGGTTTATTTAATTGTTTATTAAAAATAATTCATTAATCGCTTTTTCCAGCGTCATTGGGGCTTAGAGCTTGGCGGTTTATTTAATTGTTTATAAAAAAATATTTGTTTATCTATTTTTCCAGCGTTACAGGGGTTTCAAGCATGCTGGTTACTTATTTGTTTATAAAAAATAATTTATTTATCCATTTTTCTAGCGTTATGGGAGTTTAAAGCTTCCTGGTTAGTTATTTTTTATAAAAAATAATTTATTTATCTATTTTTCCAGCGTTATGGGGGTTTAAAGCTCGTCGGTTAATTATTTGTTTATAAAAAAATATTCATTTACCCTTTTTTTCATCGTTACAGGGGTTTGAAGCTTGCTAGTTAGTTATTTGTTTATAAAAAATAATTAATTTATCGCTGTACCTAGCGTTATTGGGTTGTCAAACTTGTGGGATTCCTATACTAGCCCACCGAACAACCTGAACCTAATGCTTGGTCGAAAAGTATGCCCTGAACTTATAGCTTAGTCCCTCGAGCAGAATATCGATACCAACACTGTACTGACGAAGAGCGACGACGAAGCTACTCTCTTTCCGTTTGGGTACTCGCGCGTACGGTCACGCGATGTAAGGCTTATCGAAGCCAAGTATCTATTTCATCCAATAAACTTATAATAACTATTTTAACCATACTGAACCTTTATTTCACGATCCACGATCCCTGAATTCACAACAAGTTGAACTGAGCTCAATAATAAAATGAGTGGAGAGATACTTAGTGATAGAGCACGTGGTCTTTTGTTTCTTGGCTTGATAGGTGAACACGTTTTAATTAGACCGTGCAAAAGTATTTATTTTCTTGTGCAAAAGTATTTATTTTCCCATGCAAAAGTATTATTTCCCTGTGCGACCCACATCCCTTGCAAATGATTTTATTTCCCGTGCATTTTAATACTTCCCATTAGAAAATTATAAGAAAAATTAAAACACATAGAAATAAGCATATTTCGGTACACTTTTACGGTTATTTCGGCACTTTTTTGGGGGCGTGGGGAGGGCGCGGGAGAAGAGTATGGGGTACCCCCTGCTCGCTCAGCTCGCTAACCCTCCCCCTCCAATATTTTATGCTAGTGCTTAATATTATGTTGACAATTGTGGCTACCCTCATTGCTACTATTGTTTTGTGCTTTTAAAGTTATCCTTGTATTCATTCTTGTGCATATCTTTGTTTTTATGTTTGTTAACTTCGTGTACATACCCTCGTAACTCTATGACTACCATTGCACCTACTTACGTGCATACAATTACTCATATCCTTGTACTTAGCCTAGTAGTACAAACCCTTTTCAGCAGATTTTCAGCAATTTTTTGCGAATTTCGTCAAGAGGTTGGCTTTAAAACTAATGCACCGATTTTTATAAAACTTTGTATGGGAGAATGAGAGAACAGAGATTTATAAATTCTGGTACCATTACTATTGTTCTTATACTTATGCCTACCTAGTACTTGTTCATACTGTTGAACCTTCTATAGATGCACTGGTTTCTTTCCTTACAACTTCCCTTTTTTCTACTTAATTTTCTACTGATTCATTTTTTATTTTTTTTGTACTACTGTGCTTACTCTGTTCCTAACTTTTTTTCTACTTAAAGTTCTAATCCTGAACCTACCAACGAGCTTAATTTTGTGTCTACTCCTGCGCATACCCTTGTACCAACTCTCTTTCCCGCCCTTGTGTATATCCGTGTACCTAGCCTTATTTTTACTGCTGTGCCTGTTCTTGTAGGGACTATTTCTACCTCTCTTGTACCAAATCCGTACCTACTCTCATGTCCACTCCTGTGCTTACCCTCTTGCCTAAACTTGTATCAACCCGTGTGCGTATCCATTTACTTACATTAGTGCATACCTTTGTACGTATCATTGTGCCTACTGCAGGGGTAACGTATTGAATGCACTTTTTAAATATTGTGCAATAATAGTGAATTTTTACGTACTTGAAAAAATTATAAAAATATTTTTTTTAAACTGTTTTATATAAACTGTTTGATATATTTTGATTACTGCTATTATTTCGTTATTTTTATTTTATGAAATATAAGTTTTTTTTAGTATTTCAATAGTTACTTTTTAAATTTCTATTCTTACCAGCCACTGAAGAGCCACTGAACCAGCTGATATTTCCAACCTCTTTGCAGATCATTTCAAATCAGTATACACTGTGAATCATGATGTTTTTAATGATGTTGCAGATTTTGATTTCACTGACTTGACTTTAAATTCTCTTGTTATTGATAACGAGGATATCGTGTCAGCTTTAAGAGATATGAAGGGAAGTCTTTCAGTCTTTGCTAATGATTTTTTTTTATTCAAATGCCTCTCAATCAAGCAAGGTATCTTAAAAAAAAATTTGATCTCATTTTAGCCCAGAATACCCAACCTGAGACAGGTTAAGGCCGTGGCGAGCTGTTCAATTTCAACTTTGAGAGGTGCTTATCAAATGACAAATGATTTTTATGATTCAAATGCCTTTTAATCAAGCAAGATATCTTGAAAAAAAAGTTAGATCTCAATTGAGCCCAGAATACCAAACCTGAGACAGGTTAAGGCCATGGCGAGCTGTTCAATTTCAACTCTGAGGGGTGCTTATCAAATGACAAATGATTTTTTTGATTCAAATGTCTTCTTATAAAGCAAGAATTTCAACTCTGAGAGGTGCTTATCAAATGACAAATGATTTTTTTGATTCAACTGCCTTATAATTAAGCAAGAATTTCGGAAAAAAAGTTAGATCTCATTTGAGACCGGAATACCTAGCCTGAGACAGGTTGAGGTGTGGGCGAGCTGTTCAATTTCAACTCTGAGAGGTGCTAATCAAATTACAAATGATTTTTTTTGATTCATATGCCTTTTAATCAAGCGAGAGTTCTTGAAAAAAAGTCAGATCCCATTTGAGCCCGGAATACCTAACGTGAGACTAGTTGACTGTTGGAGATCGACTGAAATTTTTTCTATTTTATTCACAAATGATTTTTTTGACCCAGGGGCCTCCACTTGGATTTAAAATTATGAAAAAATCAAGCTAGACATTTTTCAATACCGGGATATCTTTTTCAGGTCAGGCCGAGCAGTTGAATTTGGATTCCGAGAGGTGCTAATCAAATGACGAATGATTTTTTTTTATTCAAATGCCTCTTAATCAAGCAAGATATCTTGAAAAAAAAGTTAGATCTCATTTGAGCCCGGAATACCTAACCTGAGACAGGACGAGCTGTTCAATTTCAACTCTGAGAGGTGCTTATCAAATGACAAATGATTTTTTTGATTCATATGCCTTTTAATCAAGCGAGAGTTCTCGAAAAAAAAGTCAGATCTCATTTGAGCCAGGAATACCTAACCTGAGACAGGTTAAGGCCGGGGCGAGTTTTTTAATTTCAACTCTGAGAGGTGCTAATCAAATGACAAATGATTATATTGATCATATGCCTTATAAACACGCAAGATTTCTTGAAAAAAAAGGCAGATCTAATTCGAGCCCGGAAGACCCAACCTGAGACAGGTTGAATGTTGGAGATTGACTGAAATTTTTACTATTTTATTCACAAATGATTTTTTTGATTTGGAGGCCTCCATTTGGATAAAAAATTATGAAAAAATCAAGCTTAATTTTTTCGATATCGGATCACCTATTTCAGGTAGGACCGAGCAGTTGAATTTGGATTCCGAGAGTTGCTAATCAAATGACAAATAATTTTTTTGATTCAAATGCCTTTTAATCAAGCAAGATATCTTGAAAAAAAAAGTTAGATCTCATTTGAGCCCGGAATACCTAACCTGAGACAGGTTGACTGTTGCTATTTTATTGACAGATGATTTTTTTGACTCGGAGACCTCTCACTAGATTTAAAATTATGAAAAAATCGAGCTAGATTTTTTTTGGTATCGCATCACCCATATCAAGTCGGGCCGAGCAGTTGAATTTGGACTCTGAGAGATGCTAAGCAATTGACAAATGATTTTTTTGATTAAGAGTGCTGCCTACCGCGCGGAGAGCGCCACCTAACGATGCATTACGGGCGCGTGGAAAAAGTTCCAGACAAAATACGCTTTCAATAATGATTTAATCATTCCCAAAAAAATCTCAAAAAATAGTTAAAATTATTGTACAGGTCCCTTACTATCTGGTTTTCCCGAAAAATTTTTCTAAATGCTTGTAAACAATGATTGAAAATCTCGGTAAAATCGGCGTCTGCTGCGCATGTTAATGCCGATGACAAAGAATTACTTACTGCGAATTATTCCTTCACTTGATGAAAAAACCAGATAGTAAGGGACCTGTAGGCTGAAATAACGAATTTTTTTGTATTTTTTTCGTAACAATTGGTGGATTCTAGCGGCCACATTTAGTATGGAACTATTTCAGCCGGCTGGTTGTTGTGATTTTAGTCTTTCGGGATAAAACAGAGCGGATATCTAGTTCGCCGCCCGACCGTAGATGGCGTCGATGCAAAAATTCAAGGGCGTACATATTTTTGTGAGTTGCTGGGGCCCCGGGGCTTAGCGACAGCTGTTACGGTGTGAGTTCCGACTGCATGGCAGATTGTCTTGGAAACGCTCGCTCCGCAGCGATTCACCGACTCGGCCGTTAGGCACTTCCCACTCTCGGGCTTGTTTTCTCAGTCGGAGATCGTCGATGAACCTTTATGTATGTACATTATACATGCCCAAAAATCACTAAACCATGATTTTTTTTAACCAACTAATGCTCCGCAAAAAAATCGTTTATCGATTAAAAAAACAGTAGATAAAATAATTATTTTTTTAGCTCCAATCTTTTGTTGATTTCATTCAATTTTAGTTTGTCAAAAGCCATGAAAATTACGAACTCAAAACCAAAAAAAATTATATATTTTGTAATCGTAAGAAACCGCTCTTTGCGCTCATTCAGTACCTTGGAATGTTTTGGATTTATAAAATCGATACAAATAATAAATCTTTCTAAAGGTATTGAAAAGAGGAATTTTTTTGCAACTACCGAAACCCTGTATCTACAAAAATGCTCTCGCACAGTTAGAAAAACCAATGAAACAAAACATCGCTCTTTTTAGCTAACTTAAACTTTTTTTATTTGTTAAAACTATACAAATCATGGGTTGTTAGAAAGGTAATGAAATAAGGAAGTATTCTAAGTGAACCGCAACTCAATAAGTTCAAAATAGACTTCACACGATTGAAAAAAAACAACAAAAAACAGTAAAATTAAAACACTACTATAATTATATTAAATAAAATATAAATAAATAGATAGCTAAAATATAAATAAATACATAGTGGATATTTTTAAATATGGTTCAATTTCACGCTAAGCTTATAAAATTCAATCAGACCTGACCGTCCGGATATTTTCAAAATGCGAAAAAAAAAAAAAAAAATTGAATGACCCCTTTATTTTTTTTAGAAAAAAAGGTTTCTGCCAAACTGACATATAAGACCTGACCCCCCGGTGATTTCTTTAGGATGGGTTATTTTGTAAGAGTTGCGGAAACCTAGCAAAGTATTTATTGATGAGTTATTTAGAAACAGAAATATTTAAAAAATGGATTATTATGATTTTTTTGAATACGTGGGAGGATTGCGCGTGATTTGCGCTGATAGAGGGTGTGAATATTACTTTACAAATTTTTCACATGGTACAGCGGTCACTATCCGGCCTGTGCATATAAATGAAAACATACGTATGTATATATAGTTGAGCAGCAATTACGAGGGGCGGAGCCTAGCTTGAATCGACCATTTATATCTGATGCGTAGAAATGAGCACAATTTTTCATGATGGAAGAAAAAAAAAATTTTCAAACAAGCGTGGAGACACCCATGCATTTTTTTTTTTTTTTCCAGTTTTTAAATAGTTTTATTTGGTGCTATAAATTTTTATATTCATATAAATAATTTATTAGAAATGGTTTCCTAATATTTAAAAGTAAGCAGCTTTATAATTTCAAAAATAGTTAATACATATCAAATTGCCGCGTTATCAACTGTCACTTTTCTCTCGTCATAAAACCGCGGGAAAGCGAAAGGTCAGGTGATATCTACAGAGCTTTCGCGCCTAATCGTGTCAATACTCGACTAATTTGTCTGTGTTACAAGATAAGGCTTTTTCGCTGATTTTTTATTACACGTTTCAATTATATTCTTGGATCTAGCAAATCTAACGATATTTTTGAGAGATAATAGACACTGCTTCTAGCTTTTTTATTTTTTATTTATTTATTTGATTATTTAGTGAATAAGTTTATTTAACATAAGTTTATAGGTTAATTTTGCGCGTTAAAATTGAGTGTGAGTGTTTGAGTTAAAAAACAACAGTTTTTAAACAATGAGTAATAAAAACATTGGGATGTACGAATCAAACGAAGGTGATATTCCTGCAAAACGACGGAAGAAGCTTTTTGCGAAAAGAAAGAGCCGAAAAACTCGAGGGAAACGGTCAAGGTAAACATGTTTGTATTTCGCGTTTATTGATAAAATTTTAGTTTTTTCAATACTCTCACGATTGAAAATAAGTAATTTGATTATATCGGATACGAATCTAAACATATTGTTTCGTTTACCTATGTGTTTACAATAAAATAACCCCAAAATCTTTGATTGTTTACTTCAAAACAATGATGTCGGGAGTCCTGAGCCGCGGACGAAAAAAATACTCTATTTGTTTTTTTTTTTTTTTTTTTTTTTTTTTTTCAAGGTTTAGTTCTAAAAAATCAATGGTATGTAACAAGCGAATTCATTAGATGAACTTGCCTTCGCGCGGTTAGAAAAAAGAACTCAAAATTCAGTTTTCAATCCGTAAAAAATCGCTTTTTTAGCGACGGAGCTGTTTTTGGTGAATAAAACTTTAACTAATAATATATTTTCGGAAAGGTAGCAGAAAATGAAAGATTTTTGCGTAAACCGCACCCTGCTACCTTTGAAAATGCCCTCGCACGGTTCAAAAAACGATCTCAAAATTCAGTTTCCGATACGTAAAAAATCGCTTTTTTAACGACGGAGCTGTTTTTAATTAATAAAACCTCCACTAATTATATATTTTCGGAGGGGTAGTAAAAAAAGAAAGATTTTAGCGTGAACCGCACCCTCCTAACTCGGAAAATGCCCTCGCACGGTTCAAAAAACGAACTCAAAATTCAGTTGTCGGTGCGTAAAAAATCACTTTTTTAGCGACGGAGCTGTTTTTAATTAATAAAACTTTAATTTATTATATATTTTCGGAAAGGTAGTAAAAAAAGAAAAATTTTAGCATGAATCGCATCATCGTAACTTTGAAAATACCCTCGCACGGTTCAAAAAACGAACTGAAACTTCAGTTTTCGATCCGTCACAAATCGCTTCTTTCGCGACGGAGCTGTTTTTAATTTATAAAACTTTAACTTATTATATATTTTCATAAAGGTAGCAGAAAAAGAAAGATTTTAGCGTGAACCGCACCCTCCTAACATTTAAAATGCCCACGCACGGTTCAAAAAACGAACTCAAACTTCAGTTTTCGATACGTAAAAAATCGCTTTTTTAGCGACGGAGCTGTTTTGAATTGATAAAACCTTCACTGATTATATATTTTCGGACAGGTAGTAAAAAAAGAAAAATTTTAGCATGAATCGCATCATCGTAACTTTGAAAATACCCTCGCACGGTTCAAAAAACGAACTGAAACTTCAGGTTTCGATCCGTCACAAATCGCTTCTTTCGCGACGGAGCTGTTTTTAATTTAGAAAACTTTAACTAATTATATATTTTCATAAAGGTAGCAGAAAAAGAAAGATTTTAGCGTGAACCGCACCCTCCTAACTTTTAAAATGCCCCCGCACGGTTCAAAAAACGAACTCAAACTTCAGTTTTCGATACGTAAAAAATCGCTTTTTTAGCGACGGAGCTGTTTTGAATTGATAAAACCTTCACTAATTATATATTTTCGGACAGGTAGTGAAAAAGAAAAATTTGAGCATGAATCGCACCATCGTAACTTTGAAAATACCCTCGCACGGTTCAAAAAACGAACTGAAACTTCAGTTTTCGATCCGTCACAAATCGCTTTTTTAGCGACGGAGCTGTTTTTAATTTATAAAACTTTAACTTATTATATATTTTCATAAAGGTGGCAGAAAAAGAAAGACTTTAGCGTGAACCGCACCCTCCTAACTTTTAAATTGCCCTCGCACGGTTCAAAAAACGAACTCAAACTTCAGTTTTCGATACGTAAAAAATCGCTTTTTTAGCGACGGAGCTGTTTTGAATTGATAAAACCTCCACTAATTATATGTTTTCGTAAAGGTAGTAAAAAAAGAAAAATTTAAGCATGAATCGCACTATCGTAACTTTGAAAATGCCCTCGCACGGTTCAAAAAACGAACTGAAACTTCAGTTTTCGATACGTAAAAAATCGATTTTTTAGCGACGGAGCTGTTTTTAATTGATAAGACCTCCACTAATTATATATTTCCGGAAAGGTAGCAGAAAATGAAAGATTTTTGCGTGAACCGCACCCTGCTACCTTTGAAAATGCCCTCGCACGGTTCAAAAAACCAACTCAAAATTCAGTTGTCAGTGCATAAAAAATCGCTTTTTTAGGGACTGAGCTGTTTTTAATTATTAAAACTTTAACTTATTATGAATTTTCAGAAAGATAGCAGAAAAATAAAGATTTAAGCGTGAACCGCACCCTCCTAACTTTTAAAATGCCCTCGCACGGTTCAAAAAACGAGCTCAAACTTCAGTTTTCGATACGTAAAAAATCGCTTTTTTAGCGACGGAGCTGTTTTTAATTTATAAAACTTTAACTTATTATAAATTTTCAAAAAGATAGCAGAAAAATAAAGATTTAAGCGTGAACCGTACCCTCCTAACTTTTAAAATGCCCTCGCCCGGTTCAAAAAACGAGCTCAAACTTCAGTTTTCGATACGTAAAAAATCGCTTTTTTAACGACGGAGCTGTTTTTAATTAATAAAACCTCCACTAATTATATATTTTCGGAGGGGTAGTAAAAAAAGAAAGATTTTAGCGTGAACCGCACCCTCCTAACTCGGAAAATGCCCTCGCACGGTTCAAAAAACGAACTCAAAATTCAGTTTTCGATACGTAAAAAATCGCTTTTTTAGCGACGGAGCTGTTTTGAATTAATAAAACTTTAACTTATTATATATTTTCAGAAAGATAGCAGAAAAATAAAGATTTTAGCGTAAACCGCTCCCTCCTAACATTTAAAATGCCCTCGCACGGTTCAAAAAACGAGCTCAAACTTCAGTTTTCGATACGTAAAAAATCGCTTTTTTAGCGACGGAGCTGGTTTGAATTGATAAAACCTTCACTAATATTATGTTTTCGGAGAGGTAGTGAAAAAAGAAAAATTTTAGCATGAATTGCATCATCGTAACTTTGAAAATACCCTCGCACGGTTCAAAAAACGAACTGAAACTTCAGTTTTCGATCCGTCACAAATCGCTTTTTTAGCGCATAGCTGTTTTTAATTTTTAAAACTTTAACTTATTATATATTTTCATAAAGGTAGCAGAAAAAGAAAGACTTTAGCGTGAACCGCACCCTCCTAACTTTTAAAATGCCCTCGCACGGTTCAAAAAACGAGCTCAAACTTCAGTTTTCGATACGTAAAAAATCGCTTTTTTAGCGAACGAGCTGTTTTTAATTAATAAAACCTTCACATATTCTATGTTTTCGCAAAGGTAGTAAAAAAAGAAAAATTTAAGCATGAATCGCACTATCGTAACTTTGAAAATGCCCTCGCACGGTTCAAAAAACGAACTGAAAATTCAGTTGTCGGTGCATAAAAAATCGCTTTTTTAGGGACTGAGCTGTTTTTAATTATTAAAACTTTAACTTATTATGAATTTTCAGAAAGATAGCAGAAAAATAAAGATTTTAGCGTGAATCGCACTATCGTAACTTTGAAAATGCCCTCGCACGGTTCAAAAAACGAACTGAAAATTCAGTTGTCGGTGCATAAAAAATCGCTTTTTTAGGGACTGAGCTGTTTTTAATTATTAAAACTTTAACTTATTATGAATTTTCAGAAAGATAGCAGAAAAATAAAGATTTTAGCGTGAACCGCACCCTCCTAACTTTTAAAATGCCCTCGCACGGTTTAAAAAACGAGCTCAAACTTTAGTTTTCGATACGTAAAAAATCGCTTTTTTAGCGACGGAGCAGTTTTGAACTAATAAAACCTTCACTAATTATATATTTCCGGAAAGGTAGTAAGAACAGAAAAATTTTAGCATGAATCGCATCATCGTAACTTTGAAAATACCCTCGCACGGTTCAAAAAACGAACTGAAACTTCAGTTTTCGATCCGTCACAAATCGCTTTTTTAGCGACGGAGCTGTTTTTAATTTATAAAACTTTAACTAATTATATATTTTCATAAAGATAGCAGAAAAATAAAGATTTTAACGTGTACCGCACCCTCCTAGCTTTTCAAATGCCCTCGCACGGTGCAAAAAACGAGCTCAAACTTCAGTTTTCGATACGTAAAAAATCGCTTTTTTAGCGACGGAGCTGTTTTGAATTTATAAAACTTTAATTTATTATATATTTTCATAAAGATAGCAGAAAAATAAAGATTTTAGCGTGTACCGCACCCTCCTAGCTTTTCAAATGCAATCGCACGGTTCAAAAAACCAGCTCAAACTTCAGTTTTCGATACGTAAAAAATCGCTTTTTTAGCGCCGGAGCTGTTTTGAACTAATAAAACCTCTACAAATTATATATTTTCGGAAAGGTAGTAAAAAAAGAAAAATTTTAGCATAAATCGCACCATCGTAACTTTGGAAATGCCCTCGCACGATTCAAAAAACGAACTGAAACTTCAGTTTTCGATCTGTCACAAATCTCTTTTTTAGCGACGGAGCTGTTTTGAATTAATAAAACCTCCACTAATTATATATTTCCGGAAAGGTAGCAGAAAAATAAAGATTTTTGCGTAAACCGAACCCAGCTACCTTTGAAAATGCCCTCGCGCGGTTCAAAAAACGATCTCAAAATTCAGTTTTCGATCCGTCACAAATCGCTTTTTTAGCGACGGAGCTGTTTTGAACTCATAAAACCTCCACTAATTATATATTTTCGGAAAGGTAGTAAAAAAAGAAAAATTTTAGCATGAATCGCACCATCGTACCTTAGAAAATGCCCTCGCACGGTTCAAAAAACGAGCTCAAACTTCAGTTTTCGATACGTAAAAAATCGCTTTTTTAGCGACGGAGCAGTTTTGAACTAATAAAACCTTCACTAATTATATATTTCCGGAAAGGTAGTAAAAACAGAAAAATTTTAGCATGAATCGCATCATCGTAACTTTGAAAATACCCTCGCACGGTTCAAAAAACGAACTGAAACTTCAGTTTTCGATCCGTCACAAATCGCTTTTTTAGCGACGGAGCTGTTTTTAATTTATAAAACTTTGACTTATTATATATTTTCATAAAGATAGCAGAAAAATAAAGATTTTAGCGTGTACCGCACCCTCCTAGCTTTTCGAATGCCCTCGCACGGTTCAAAAAACGAACTCAAACGTCAGTTTTCGATACGTTAAAAATCGCTTTTTTAGCGACGGAGCTGTTTTTAATTTATAAAACCTCCACTAATTATTCATTTTCGGAGAGGTAGTAAAAAAAGAAAGATTTAAGCGTGAACCGCACCCTCCTAACTCTGAAAATGCCCTCGCACGGTTCAAAAAACGAGCTCAAACTTCAGTTTTCGATACGTAAAAAATCGCTTTTTTAGCGACGGAGCTGTTTTGACTAATAAAACCTCCACTAATTATATATTTCCGGAAAGGTAGTAAAATCAGAAAAATTTTAGCATGAATCGCACCATCGTAACTTTGAAAATGCCCTCTTACGGTTCAAAAAATGAGCTCAAACTTCAGTTTTCGATACGTAAAAAATCGCTTTTTTAGCGACGGAGCTGTTTTTAATTAATAAGACCTCCACTAATTATATATTTCCGGAAAGGTAGCAGAAAAATAAAGATTTTTGCGTAAACCGCACCCTCCTAACTTTTAAAATGCCCTCGCACGGTTCAAAAAACGAGCTCAAACTTCAGTTTTCGATACGTAAAAAATCGCTTTTTTAGCGACGGAGCTGTTTTGAACTCATAAAACCTCCACAAATTATATATTTTCGGAAAGGTAGTAAAAAAAGAAAAATTTTAGCATGAATCGCACCATCGTAACTTAGAAAATGCCCTCGCACGGTTCAAAAAACGAGCTCAAACTTCAGTTTTCGATACGCAAAAAATCGCTTTTTTAGCGACGGAACTGTTTTGAATTCATAAAACTTTAATTTATTATATATTTTCAGAAAGATAGCAGAAAAATAAAGATTTTAGCGTCAACAGCACCCTCCTAACTTTTAAAATGCCCTCGCACGGTTCAAAAAACGAACTAAAACTTCAGTTTTCGATACGTAAAAAATCGCTTTTTTAGCGACGGAGCTGTTTTGAACTAATAAAACCTCTACTAATTATATATTTTCGGAAAGGTAGTAAAAAGATAAAGATTTTAGCGTAAACTGCACCCTCCTAACTTTTCAAATGCCCTCGCACGGTTCAAAAAACGAGCTCAAACTTCAGTTTTCGATACGCAAAAAATCGCTTTTTTAGCGACGGAACTGTTTTGAATTCATAAAACTTTAATTTATTATATATTTTCAGAAAGATAGCAGAAAAATAAAGATTTTAGCGTCAACAGCACCCTCCTAACTTTTAAAATGCCCTCGCACGGTTCAAAAAACGAGCTCAAACTTCAGTTTTCGATACGTAAAAAATCGCTTTTTTAGCGACGGAGCTGTTTTGAACTAATAAAACCTCTACTAATTATATATTTTCGGAAAGGTAGTAAAAAGATAAAGATTTTAGCGTAAACTGCACCCTCCTAACTTTTAAAATGCCCTCGCACGGTTCAAAAAACGAGCTCAAACTTCAGTTTTCGATACGTAAAAAATCGCTTTTTTAGCGACGGAGCTGTTTTGAACTGATAAAACCTCCACAAATTATATATTTTCGGAAAGGTAGTAAAAAAAGAAAAATTTTAGCATAAATCGCAGCATCGTAACTTTGAAAATGCCCTCGCACGATTCAAAAAACGAACTAAAACTTCAGTTTTCGATCCGTCACAAATCTCTTTTTTAGCGACGGAGCTGTTTTGAATTAATAAAACCTCTACTAATTATATATTTTCGGAAAGGTAGCAGAAAAAGAAAGATTTTTGCGTGAACCGCACCCAGCTTCCTTTGAAAATGCCCTCGCGCGGTTCAAAAAACGATCTCAAAATTCAGTTTTCGATCCGTCACAAATCGCTTTTTTAGCGACGGAGCTGTTTTTAATCTATAAAACTTTAACTTATAATATATTTTCGGAAAGTTAGGAGAAAAAGAAAGATTTTTGCGTGGACCGCACCCTGCTACCTTTGAAAATGCCCTCGCGCGGTTCAAAAAACGAACTCAAAATTCAGTTTTCGATCCGTCACATATCGCTTTTTTAGCGATGGAGCTGTTTTTAATTAATAAAACCTTCACATATTCTATGTTTTCGCAAAGGTAGCAGAAAAAGAAATTTTTTTTTGTGAACCGCACCTCGCTACCTTTGTAAATGCCCTCGCGCGCTTCAAAAAACGATCTGTAAATTCAGTTTTCGATACGTTAAAAATCGCTTTTTTAGCGACGGAGCTGTTTTTAATTAATAAAACCTTCACATATTCTATGTTTTCGGAAAGGTAGCAGAAAAAGAAAGTTTTTTGCGTAAACCGCACCCTCCTAACTTTTAAAATGCCCTCGCGCGCTTCAAAAAACGTTCTCAAAATTCAGTTTTCGATACGTTAAAAATCGCTTTTTTAGCGACGGAGCTGTTTTGAACTAATAAAACCTCCACTAATTATATGTTTTCGGAAAGGTAGCAAATTTAGTAGCAACAGGTAGTAAATTTAGTTTTCTATCCGGGAGAAATCGCTTTTTTTTTAACTTGTTTTATATTATTGGTCAAATAGTAAGCTGCAGACAATTTTATTTCTTACTTTGATTAATGTCGGTTTTGTTTTATAATTTGTTAAGTTATGAAAATTTCTGCTGTAATCAATATTTCAATCGAATCATTAGAATGACAATAAACAAATGCATATACTCTTGAAGCGAAAGCTCCATCCACGTCGTGCGGGTACGAAGACGGATACACTGAAATTCCAAAGCTTATATGTGAAATAAAATGGTATCAGCCGAGAGTAACTTTATAACGATATAACTCTGTTGTACGCAACGCCGGTAATTGTGTTTACTGAGGTATCGACGTCAAATTTTTAACTTAGCGCGACGTTATGACATTGATGTGGATGATTCTTTAGCAGCAGAATTCTTTTTTTGCTGATTCTTTCTTCAGCCAACGCCCAGTCTGCAGTTTATAGTGAATACTATAGTTTTTAGAGGGAACGCATTTATTTTAAATTTCATCTTAACCATCATCAAACATGGGTAAGTTAATATAATTTTTTTTTCATGAATGTTGATTATAATATTTAGTTTTATAAAAAACATCTTTTACCGTAGTATAACCTCAAATCATGGTGTTTGAACCTGTTTTTTTCGTAAAAATTTTTTTCGGCACTGTTGTCTCTCAGAAAGCTTTGAGGAAACTCGGGGCGCGGTGCTATGCACTTCAGTGTAATTAAGTAAATTTTGGTAGTGCTAAAAATTTTTTCTTTTTCACCTATTAATACATAAGTCATGGAAAATACAATAAACTAAGAATACAAAATTAAATATTTTCCTGGCCCCTGAAGAATGAAACTCTGAAAAGTAATTTTTATTGTTTCTATTATTTTCTGATTTTTGGTGATTTTTTGACTGACTGGAGTGCATGGTCCCTCGCCTTTGACACTACGCTTTCCGTATCTTCAAAACGCCGCAGTGTCAATCTTTGAACAAAGCAACTGTCCATATAAACTTTAATTAAAAACGTTTTTTTTTAGCTGATCATCAAAGAGATGATACAAGCCCGCAAACTAATGGAGGAGGTGAGTATATCTTTAACAGTAAGAATTTTAGTTATTAATTATATGAATTGCAATTATAATGAAAAATATATTAAAAAATTGGTAGAACGCCCGAGGGATGACCGAAACAATGACAATAGAAATAACTCAAGAAATGGATCGAGAAACAACATACAATGTGATGGGAGTTGGATCGATAGATCCTACGCCAAAAAAAGCAAATAATGCCAAAATTAGCAGTAGTATCTGAAATGAACATTTTTCGTACTTTTTTAATAAATAATTTGTATTTGCAAAAATAATTGTTGTGATTATTATTTCTTTTTCCTATGTTGTTTTTTTTTTTTTTTTTGGTAAAAACCTGTATTTTCTTTTTGTTTATTATTACTATAACTGTTTCATTACTCAATTAAAAAAAAGTAATTATTATGGCATTCTTTTAAATGGTAGTTTAAAATAGTTTATTCATAACAAATTTTTTTTATAATTATAAATATTTTTAAATTTTCAAAAATTAATTACTCAGCATTTAAAATTAATGTTATATCTAATATACTTATACATGTTTGCAACGAAAATAAAAAAAATTTCAGATCAGCCACTACAGTGTATACACAGAGAGAAAAGATTGGAAAATTTATCCCGGAAAGAACTCGAGAAGTTATGGAGTTCATTAGATACTTTAATCGTGCTACCTATACTCTACAAAATACCGTATGAATAACGTAAAGACTGTAAGCGCCACGGTAACACCAGCAAATCAAATCGACTCTATCCCTTTTTTTACGTCCTGAATAAGCTGACTTTGATATAAATAGTATTATAGATAAATAAGATTCAAGACATCGAAAAGTGGGGACAGACTCCAATTGATTGGCTGGCGTTACCGTACTGCTTAGAGTTTTTACGGTACTCGCACGTTAAACTTTGGAGTTGAGGTAGCACGATAAATTCTCGAACCTGTTCCCCCCCCCCCCCCCTGTACAAAGTATTTGAAAAAAAATGTAAGAATTCAACCATAAAACCATTTTGAAATTAGCAACAGTAATAAAAGTACTCTTACATTATGGCTAATGCTTATGAAAACGTGTTTTTTGCAGACTCGAGATTTTTAAAAAATTTTTGATGACTCAATGATTGTCTCCACGAAATTTTTCGTTACATAATAAATATATTACAATAAAATTAATAGAACTAATGTAGCTTGGTTTTAAAATAAGCACGATAAGTTGTTGAAAACTTTTAATTTTCACCATAATATTTCAAGTTGAAAAGATATTGTAAACGGACGCATTACGGAGGAGTACTTCTATTAGTATATATGTTGCTGTGGTCGAATTACATCAGTATAAGGGAGATCAATCAGAAGTGGGTACACACGGAGAGAAAAAAATGGTAGTATCTACCTATAAATGCGTAGTTATAACCTAAAAAAAAATTGTAGATTCTACAATCTCGAATTGGAGTTTCTACAATTTTTTTTGTTAGATCTCCAATCATGAATTGGAATTTTTTTTAGATTTAAAAGGTTGATGAAAGGAGTCGCATTACAGATTATATAATATGTATGCATGAATATTTTTCCCCGGGAAGTTTTGACTCCGGAAGGGTCAGGACGGACAACTGATGCATTTGGTGTTAGTTACACCTTGGATATGATTTCTCCAGTAAGTTTTGACACCGGAAGGGTCAGGGTAGACACCTGGTGCATGGTATAGTAATAACTACTGGGCCAATTGAATTAACTACCCGGTATCCGTCCTGACCCTTGCGGAGTCAAAACTTCCTGGGGAAATCATCTCCAAGGTGTAACTAACACAAAGTGCACCAGGTGTCCGCCCTGACCCTTCCAGAGTCAAGACTTCCTGGGGAAATCATCTCCAAGGTGTAACATTTCCAAGTGCACCGGGTGTCCGTCCTGACCCTTCCGGAGTCAAAACTCCCCGAAGAAATCGTCTCCAGGTCGTAATCGCCGACCTTATTACCTGCAGGTGACTACCGATTTCAATCTTAAAAAAATGGTTTTCATTGAAGGTAACAACCACAACTAAAAATAGTTAAAACTCCAATTTCTGCTTGTTGACTGTACAAGCGGAGCCATTTGCAGCGCTACCTACTAAAACTTGTAGAAACTACAATTTTTTTCTCTCCGTGCATGTAATACTGCGTCATCCCATATTTTCAATCAACATTATTTGAATGAACAAAAGATTTTGGTTATTCTGATATTACAAAAGTGTTTAATTAAATAAATTCGAACTGAAAATATATTTTCGTTCAGCGCTCTCTTAGGAATATAATAATTATCGCTTGCTTGGAAAAATTCCCCTTACCCCATCTTTTGAATGTTTATGTTCACATTAGAATTTGTTTGGACCAAACACTATGTTTTCGAAAATTTTCGAATCAAATTACTTATTTCAATCGTATAATTAAAAAATAGTTTATATCATTACTTTTTAAATGACAAATAATAAATAAATTAAATTTATAAATACATATTATCAACCACAATCGTTTCATCTTTAGGGCTTCGTTTCGGCAAAAACAAAAAGCAGCTGCCAATGAATCTGAACGTGAATCTGCCCTTTCCCCTGCATCACATGATTTTCAAAGTCATGTGGATGCTAACTTAAATGGTTCGTTAAACGAATCTTTATTATCGTCAGAGGACCGTGAATTTTGTGAGCAAAATGTAAATGTTAGTGTTTCGGAGAATATTCTATCGAACGATTCCGATGCTCCGATGATTAGTCATAGTCTGAACGTTCCACAGAGCTGTGACCTATTAGCGCGAATTCGTAATGATACTGTCTTGGAAAATGTTGTTTCAAACTTTTCAGATGTTTCGATAACGACCAATAATGTTGATGTTGCGGTTGCTGAGAGTTCAGCAGAAAGCTTTGAAAATACGAATCAGCAATCCGTACCTAAACCTTCAGTATTTTATGTAGGAGGAACTATTCATCAAGGATCTCCTTGTTTTGCGATGAACGGAAATCAAGGAGTACAATGTACTGCAATGGCCGCAGTAGCTATTGCAATGGCATCTGTAAAAGAAGCTTCAACATGGACGAAGGAGACTGTACAGATTATTTTGCACGCTGGCGATTTTTTTTATGCTTACAGTAAACAAAATCGTCCAAATCCAGTGCAAGCGCCTGAAGATAATCAGAATATTGATTATCTGATGCCTGAGGAACTGCACGATCAACTGACACTATTCGGTCGCAAATGTATTTTGCGACGAGGAGAAGTTTCAGTTGGACATCTAAAAGACCGCAACGAAGCAATGCCTCGCAATCTAGAAGATGTCTTGAATGATTTATTGATAGATAATTTAATAAATGGTGTGACTCAAAGATGCATTTTTACTTGTAATGGTGCATCTGTAGCTATCATGGCTGAAAACCAGGGTCTGGCAATATTCGACTCGCATTCAAGAGGCATGGATGGAAAAGCTACTGCTGACGGTGTTGCGTGCTATATTTTTCGAAAAAATGTAAAAGAAATACTTGATATTCTTTTACATAATCATCTGGTAGAAGCAGAATCTGATGATATTCTTCGCAATCGTTTTCAGTTTGTTGCTTACGAAGTACAGACAGAAGCGGCTGTTAGTGGAGAACCTACGCGTGAAGAGGAGTGTCACGAAGAAATACAGAGATTGAGACGGGAGGAAGCAGAAATAGAGACTGAACAGTTGGTAACATCTAATGCTTCATTAACTCGTGGTCAACAACCTAGACCAAGCCAGCAATCAAGAACAAAGAAATTAGATGAAGACGTTAACATGATTGTCAACATGAAATACTTCATGGAAGCGTTTCACGAAGCTTTTGATGATCATGATAGAGGTGGTATACTCGGATGTAACTTTAAAAATATTGTTTTAGTCAAACAACATTTTAATGGATACATGGTGAAGACAATGTTCAAGTGCAATATGTGCGGCTTCGAAGCAACAATTCGCAATCAACGACCTGGTTCTTTAGACCTGAATATTGCAGCTGTGATAGGTACACAGACGATTGGTACAGGTTATTATCAAAAACAGGAGGATTCCAGTATTTGGAATATACCTTCTCCTTGCAATGAAACTTGACAAAACAAGGTTTCGTTGGTAAAAGATGCTGTTTGGGAAGCTGCAGAAAAATCAATGAATGAGGCTGCAGCTGAAGAAAAACGGTTGGCCACCGAAGAATCTTTTACAGGTTATAAAAAAATCAAGGTCGAAGGAGATGGTAGCTTCGAAAAAAGAAGCTACCCCAATAGCAAACATGATTCATCTGGGGCTTGCGTTCTTATTATTGGTTGTAAGACCAAAAAAGTTATAGACATGGAAGTTCTTCAAAAACGATGTTCTGTATGTGACTGGTACGATAGCCGAAACTTGCCACGTCCATCTCATCCCTGTACTAGGAATCATGATAAAATGGAAAGTTCTACTTCCATGGAAAGAGAAGGCTTTGTAAGAATATTTGAACGAAGCAAAGCCAAGAGAGGCTTAATTTATGAAACTCTTGTTTCGGATGGAGACAGTTCAAATATTTATGCTATCCATCAAAGACGTCCTTACGCTACCGATGGTGTGACTGTACAAAACTTACTGTGCGTCCAGCACATCAAGCGTAATATTTCAAACAATTTGAAGACTGTCTCCAAAAGTAAAGGTTCGTACGGAACAAAAGTTAGGGAAGTCATCAAGAAAGCTGGTAAAGGAGCTCGACAATGTATCAAGACTGCAGTAGAAAGTATTAATCAATTGGATATGACTTTTGCCGAAAAACGGGAGTTGTTGCATAGGAACATAGTATTAATGAAGGACCATTTATTAGGAGAGCATTAGAATTGTCGCAACGGAAATCATTTCGGTTGTACAGGAGTTGGTGCCAATGGTGAAGAAAATCTTCTATCTGCGGTTAGAAATGCGAACCTTCTCAACGCTTATCAAGAATGTTTTGTTCGTGCTGAAAGAAATGTTGACAGTTTGTTGCACAATGAGTCAACCAATAAGTCTGAAAGTTGCAATGCTCTTATTGCAAAAAACAATGCAGCCAAGCGATTGGACACACCGAAAAAATGGGAGTACCGTATTCGCTGCTGGATGGCTGCTATTTCTTGGAATGAGCACGCAACTTACGAGCCTGTTTGCAAAGCATTAAAAATTCCATGTCCAGTCTTAGGAAAAGAGTTGCAAGCGTTCCGGGCAAGTGAGAATGTGCAACGATCCATTAGGACTGCTGAAAATGGCCCAAAAGAGCGTCCTACTCAAATCAATCAATGTTCAGGGCCTGATGAAGATTATGGAAGGTATGCCAGGGCTCCAGATTTATTGACAGAAATTATGTCTGTGAGAATTGAAGAACTTATGAAGAAGTTAAGAGGCTTCATCGCAACACGAGTTAACTTGGAGCAGATGACAAGAGGACAAGCATCCGATTATCTTTGGTTTGATGCTCGGTCGTTTTTACTTACTGCATCGAATATAGCAATAGTTTGTAGAATGAAACCTTGGACATCATGCTATAACAATGTCAATGCTATTCTTAACCCGAAGCCTCTAAACGGTGATGCCGTTCAGTACGGAAAAAAAACCGAAGCAGAGGCAATCGAAGAATTGCGAAGAAGGGGTTTCAACGTCGAGCCTTGTGGATTATTTGTTGATGAAATCATTCCAGGGATTGGAGCAACTCCAGATGGCTTAATTGATACAGATGCAGTTGTTGAGATTAAGTGTCCTTGGGATTCAAAAGACAAACCTGCTTTAGAAGCTATAAGGGATCGAAGCACCCGCATTTCCAAAGCATTTAGGCACTCAAAAAATGGTGACCTTACAATAAACACAAAGGACAGTTATTATTATCAAATGCAGTGTCAAATGCGCTGTACTGGAAGGCAACTGTGTTATTTTGTAGTATATACTCAGTGTAAACCTCACAATGTACACGTAACTATAGTGCACAGAAATGAAGAATTCATTGAGAAAATGATGACCCTTGCTCAAAGATTTTATAATAACTGTATGGTTCCTGAAATTGTCGATTCCAGAATTCACAAACGTATGCCCATACGTGAACCGCAGTATATTTTGGATGCCCAAAAAAAGCGCAAAGAGGATCTCAACAAGAAAGCTGCACAAACAGATCCTGCATCAACAGAAGCTGCACAAACAGATCCTGCATCAACTGAAGCTGCACAAACAGATGCTATATCGACTGAAGCTGCACCAGAAATAGGAGAAGCAATGGAAGGTGAAATTGAAGATGCCATGTATGACGAAGAGGAGAGTCGAAGAGACGACAATTGTGATGAAACCGGAGGAACCAACGACGACGACGACTTTATGTGCGACGATTCATCAGATTCCGAATCGGGATCTGATGAACAATTTGGTTATGAAGATACAGGGTATTGTGATGAAGTTAACAACGAAAACAGTGAGGTTATTGATTACGAAGTAGTTTTCGAAGGCAATCTTCCAGTGATTAACACTGTAGAAGAACTAAATCAGTTGATGAACCACTATGCAAAATAAATTAATTGAAGTGAGTTCTAAAAAAATTTGATGAAATTTATTATTTGATTTCATTGTTACAATACTTTTTATTGTTAACAAAAAGTTAGTTCGTTACTGGTTCCTTCAATTTTTTAGTTACTCATATAACTTCGTTTTGCCATACAGACAGAAAATAAAGAATTCGTGATGAGAGTATGATTGTTTCTAGAGTGTTTGAGTGTACAATCGAAGGGTTACGAACTCCAAAATGAATGAGTCTATATTTTTTTCTTTTTTATATATTCTTTGTAATTTTTTTATTACTTTTAAACATGCTTATACTTATTTTAAATATATGTATTTCGTTTACAAAGTTCTTTGAGTAGTATTCCAAACAGTTCTCAGTCTTTAAAAGATGATTGATTTGTTAATTATTTATTATTTTGGAGCTCGTAGCCTCTCGCATAGGAAAAATCACCGCTTCCGAACCATAGGTTCATGCACTTCGCGTGCCTTCCCATTGAGACACGATCGGTTTTGAAGACCGAAGGTGATTCGCGATGAGAGTTTGATGGTATCAAGAGTTCAGACGAGAGTTTGATTGTTTGTAGAGTGTAGGAGTGTACAGTACAAGGGTTAAGAACTCCAGTATCTAGAAAAAAAATTTTTATCTGCTTAACAATTTGTCTGAATTTTTCTTTTCAACTTCTAATTTTGAGACAAAAACTGAGACCACAAAAGGTATCCGTCCCATCACATCTAAAGTGGTATGATATTCACCCAGACTTAAAAAATGTATTTTGACCCCCTGAATAAGAATTACATGAAAACTTTTAAACGGAAAACTTATAGTATTCGAACTGATAAATCACCACTTCCGAACCATAGGTTCAAGCACTTCGCGTGCCTTCCCATTGAGACGTGATCGGTCTTGAAGACCGAAGGTGATTCGCGATGAGAGTTGAATTGTTTGTAGAGTGTTGGTGTGTAGAGTCGTAGAGCTTCGAACTCCAGAATCTAAAAACTTTTTATCATTATCTTAACAATGGTTTCGTAATTTTCTTTAATTAACAAAGACACTTTTAATATTTTTAATACAAACTTTTTTTTTTTTAAAGTGATTAATTTTCAAATCATTATAAAATTTATTTGTAATTTTATTGCTGATTCCGGAGTACCTAGCCTCTCGTACGTAACAATGATTCAAAAATTTCCTTTTTTCTATCCAGATTGATTGGTGTATGATTACGTTTTGTACAGTAAGAAGGTGATTCACAACGAGAGTTTGATTGTTCCTAGAGTGTTGGAGTGTACAGTAGAAGGGTTACGAACTCCAGAATCAAAAAATTTTTTTTTTCTTTACTTGACAATTTTTCTGTATTATTCTTTAACTTCAGAAGACACTTGTAATTTTTCTAATCGTAGAGATTTTTTATAAAAATTGCTTTACTTAATTTTCTTATCATTATTAATTTTATTTCTAATTTTTTCGCTGATTCCGGAGTACCTAGCCCCTCGTACGTTAAAATGATTTAAAAATTTTCCATTATCTATTCAGATTGATTGGGGTATGATTACGTTGTATACAGCAAGAAGAAAAGTTTTAAATGAAAAACTTATAATATGCAAAGTTGAAAATCACCACTTCCGAACCATAGGTTCAAGCACTTCGCGTGCCTTCCCATTGAGACGTGATCGGTCTTGAAGACCGAAGGTGATTCGCAACGAGAGTTTGATTGTTCCTAGAGTGTTGGAGTGTATAGTAGAAGGGTTACGAACTCCAGAATCAAAAAATTTTTTTTTTCTTTGCTTAACAATTTTTCTGTGTTATTCTTTAACTTCAGAAGACACTTGTAATTTTTCTAATCGTAGAGATTTTTTATAAAAAGTGCTTTACTTAATTTTCTAATCATTATAAATTTTATTTCTAATTTTTTCGCCGATTCTGGAGTACCTAGCCCCTCGTACGTTAAAATGATTTGAAAATTTCCCATTATCTATTCAGATTGATTGGGGTATGATTACGTTGTATACAGCAAGAAGAAAAGTTTTAAATGAAAAACTTATAATATTCAAAGTTGAAAATCACCACTTCCGAACCATAGGTTCAAGCACTTCGCGTGCCTTCCCATTGAGACGTGATCGGTCTTGAAGACCGAAGGTGATTCACAACGAGAGTTTCATTGTTTCCAGAGTGTTTGAGTGTAGAGCCGAAGGGTTACGATCTCCAAAATGAATGAGTCTATATATTTTTCATTTTTATTAATGCTTCGTAATTTTTTTATTACTTTCAAATATACTTATACTTATTTTAAATATGCGGATTTCGTTTAAATAATTCTTTTAGTAGTATTGCAAACAGTACTCTGATTTTCAAAGATAATTGATTTAGAATTTTTTTATGATTTCGGAGATTGTAGCCTCTCGCTCAGCACAAATCACCGCTTCCGAATCATTGGTTCATGCACTTCGCGTGCCTTCCCATTGAGACACGATTGGCTTTGAAGACCGAAGGTGATTCGCGATGAGAGTTTGATGGTTTCAAGAGTTCAGACGTTGAGACGATGAGAGATAAGATAAGAACTGTATCAGTAAATATTTCCTAAAACTGAATGAACATAGTATTTTGACTAGACAGGAGACTGCAGCATACTTCACGCATGTATTTGTGGAGGTTTAATATCTGAGGTTCAGATACATAATGAACAAAGATTCACATGTATCTGAGACTCAAGGGAGCTCATGCAATTAGAGCATCCTGTGGGAACAGCACCTGCCACGTCCAAGCCGTTGTTCCTGGGTAACGCCGAGAGCAGGTTTTAAACCTTTTAATGTTGCTTGCAGTCTCGTAAATTAATGAATCTGTTCTTGAACAGGGAAACTAAATCAGAAATCGAACGATACTGTGTTCCAAATGTATTTAAATAGTAAAACGTTTAAATTGTAAACAGTTGTACCTCCGAAAAGTAGGTTTCTTAGTAAAGAAAATTCGTGTACCTGTTTTGGCTTCATCATCCGGATTTACTTATATTATGCAGTTTTTTCTGAGGTTTTGAGGTTTTGACACAATTTCAACTCCAAACCGAAGAAGACAAAAGTTAGTAAACTATATAGTGAAGTATGAGTTTTTTTTTGTTTTAATTGTTTTCTTCAAAGTGGAAACTCCGATATGAGCTGAAACGTTCAATTTTTTTTAATCACATTTATGTGTGACAAGACCAAAATAACGAAGACAAATTTTTTTTTTTTCTTATTAGCGTAACAAACTTGTACAATTACTGTTTAGCATAGAGATCAAAGCTTCTTTATTGAGCTTCAAGCTAATATTAATTTTAAAGCTTTGTCATGAGTTTCTACATTTAGCTATAGACCTTCACTGTAACCCTGCGAAAATTTAAATGGCTGTTTTACAAGCTCAAAAAGTTTGATAAAATTTTAGAGTTATCATTGATACTCTGTAAAAACCTGCTAAAGAAGAGCTTTTACTTAACAGCTGATAAGAATGCTTATTGAGCCTTCAACTCTTTTCAGAAAATGCAGTTTCAACATACAGTCAAACCTCGATAAATCAAAGTGCTGAGAGAATCAGGAAAAACTAAGAACCATCCAAAATTAGAATTATCATTACTATTTCATAAAAAATATGTTCAAGAGCACGGAACTTAACTTCGAAATATCGAGTTTTACTGTATTATTTAGTAAATTTTCATAAGTTGATCGAATTCTTCGGTAGAACTGGAGTAATCCCCCCAGATTTTGGCCCAAAACTCTCGAAGATGACATCCAGGTTCACCAAGTACACCCGTCATCGGTGACCTGGGTAGCTAGGTTTAAATTGACTCGATAAATATTCTATAACACCTTTCAAAGTCATCTCCACAGAATTTGGCCCAAACTGTCGAAGATGACCTCCAGGTTCCCCAGGTACACCCGTCATCAGCGACCTAGCTGTCCAGGTCAAAACTTCTTTCTCATATACTCTAAAACATCCCCGAACTCCATCCAAAGTCTTACCCCAAACATTCGCTCCGAACTCTCGGAGATGACCCCCCCCCCCCGGTGCCCCGGGTACCCCCATAATCGGCCACCTGGCTGTCCAGGTCTAAAGTTCCTCCTCGTACACTCTAAGACAACCCCAAAAGTCATTCTCGAAAAATTCGATCCGAATTCTCGAAGATGACCCCCAGGTACCCCCGTCATCGGCGACCTGGAGGCCCAGGTCGAGAAATGACTACGGATTCATGTATTGTCACCCGAACCTAGACCCTCTGCAAAATTTCAGACCTCTAGGTCTTTTAGGCTCAAAGTTATAGAGCTTGGCAGTTTTGAACGTACGACGACGACGAAACGTAGGTAGTGAGAGAAAAGCATGATAAATAAATAAATAAAAAATAAATAAAATAAAAACACACGTGTTGCCCATCCTCGAACGAACGGCATAGTCTTCTCTCTTTCTCACTCTGCCTCTCTCTCTCTCTCTCTCTAACGCGTGTGCAGCTGCTGAGCTGTGAGTCTGGGCTTGTTGGAGGGGGGGGGGGGGGTATATATAGATATACTGCAACGTAATCTGACACTTTTTCGTGACGTAACGTTTTTTTTTGCTGCAGCCCCCCTGCGCGTCGTAAGCTCCGATAAGGAACTTCGTTCCAAAAATCCCGTCCAACCTTTCAGATAATCGACTGTGTAGGCCCCGCCTCAGTCCACTCCTCTTGATCTTGCAGCTCATATGTATCATACGCAAACTAAGTAGTAGGACGGAATCAAATAAATTTTATGCATTCTTTTTAATTTTATAAATATTATTTTTCTTGATTTTCAAAAACAATGTTAAAAAATGGACGGAGTATTATTATGCGTAAACGATTTTGCTCTAATCTATACAAAAAAAATTATTATACTTAGGTTTATTTGTAAATTTTGACTTACATTATTTCATTTATTTAAAAAAAAAAAAAAAAATTCATAAACAAATGAAACAATGTTATTCAAAAAATATATACATGAACCTAAATATAATACTAATTTACAGGATAATTAATTTTAATAATGTCTAATTTTTACAACTAAAACGACACTGCTGTTATATTGTATATATACATATACACATGCTAACGGTCGGAGGACGGGGGACTTGTCGGTGTCTAATAATTCTGAGCGGAGCCAGAATTTCGTGAACAAGCCACGGAGAGCCTAGCATGCATGCAGGCTGGATTGTTTGCGAAACGACATCGCGAATAAAGCCGAAGGTAGCCGAGCGTGTCCCCATAGCAACCGCTGCCACACAGGCACCCAGCTGTTTCTCTGCATATAGATACGGCTCATGTATGCCGGCAGCGTGAGACGAACCGCCGCGACCGTGGGCCGACGCGCGCCGCGCCGGTGTCTCAATTACGCAATATATTATTAATTACTTCTGGAATAATGTTGAACAAAATATTAGATCCCATTATCAAAAAAAAATTGTATGCGTCAGTAAAAATTTAGTTGCGAAATTTGAAGAAATTATTTTGATTAGGAATTTCCCTTTGAACCCCAACAGCATAGCTACAAGTTATTAGCGACGGCCCTGTGTGCCGGTATAGTAGAGCGGTTAGTTATTGTTTTGGCCGTTGGCTTAGTTGACGGCGGCACGGTCAATTCGGAACTCTCTCCGAGGTAGGCAGCACTCTTAAAATGACTTTCAATTAAGCAAGTATTCTTGAAAAAAAAGTTAGATCTTATTTGAGTCCGGAACACTGAACCTGAGACAAGTTGACTTTTAGAGATAAACATAAATATTTGATTTTTTATTCACAAATGATTTTTTCGACTCAGAGGCCACCATTTGGACTCAAAACTGTAAAAAAATCAAGCTACATTCTTTTCGGTATCGGATGACCTATTTCTGGTCGGACCTAGCAGTGGATTCTTGACTCTGAGAGATGATTTTTTTCTGGCTGTGGCTCCATAATTTAGGGACAGTGTATTGAAATCTATAATCAACTGTTTTGAACACGGAACCTCTTACCTAGGCAGAGTATGAATAAAAAAGAATTAGTCAAGCTATGCCTAGTCAAATGACAGTTGATTTTTCCATAAAAGTGAAAAACAAAATTCGAATCTAAAAAATTGTTGCATTGTTAGTTTATTATTTAGATATTATTTCATTTTGGTACAGCTTTTTACATAATTTTTAAGTTTTTACAAATTTTTTAAGTATTTTTCAATTTTTAAACTTAAAATTAACGTATAAATGAAAAAAAAAAATTGTATTGTTAAAAAACAGCTACTGGTAATTGTTCCTTTACTCGACCAACGTCAATAACCCTTAATTTTTCGCTGCTTGCTGAAAAATCATTTGAAGAAAAGTCTGTCGTTGAAGGTCATCAGTGGAGGCTGATCCAGTTGGATTTAATGTGTCTCACTGAAATAAAATAAAAATCAATTAGTAAAGATGCAGCATATTCTGTGTTAACAACATGCACTACAGTTGCCAAGTAAGCAATCTAAGAAAATTTAATTTAAATATTAAAAAAAAAAAAATTATTAAAATTAAAATAACTTGACTTAAGTTTGTAAATAAAAAAATTACAGTTAAACAAATTAAATTTATAATGCACCACATTCTTTCAAAATTTTACCTTTATAAATTAATTAATTCTCGCCAAGAACAACTTTGTATTGCCTAGTAGATGTATAAAACTTATTAATTAATTCTAGTTAACTATTTGAAGGTAAAGTAGTCTTTAAGAATCCAAAGTTTAAAAATGACAAGATTAATTAAAGTAATTTTAATAAATAACGATTGGTTTGTTAAATTTCCACTTCATAAAGTGGTAATTTTGAACCAAAATAAATCAATTGCTGTTTATTGAAATTAATTTAATTTTAACAAAAAAATTCATCAAGTAGACTAAAACTCAATTTATTTGTTAAGAGAGTAATGATTAGTGTATTTAGTGGGGTACTGCCCTCCTACTTACCCTAGGCTCTTTGATTGAGCCGTGGTCTAGCCCGGTGTTCAGCTTTGGTTAAGCTCGTTGACTGAGCCGCAATCCGGTCAAGCGCGTAGCTTCCGTCGAGCTCGTTGAGGGATCTGTAGTCCGGCCGACCTGCCAACTTTGGTCGGTCTTTCTTCTCAACCCGTAGTCCGTCGAGTTTAACAGATTCGGTTGGAATAATTAAATAATAATGTAAATAATTTTAAATTTAATCATTTTTAAAAGTAAAAATTTCAGAGTACTTACTTAATTTTTTTTAACAAAAACAGAGATTGAAAAATAAATTTCACGGTCCACTGCAGTACGATGACCAAACTTTAGTTTACTTTGAGTTTTTGCACACTTTAATTATAATTATCTTTCTTTTTTCACTTTTATTATTATTTCATACGTATTGTAAATAAACAATCACACAATTTCGAACACGTGTACTGGTATGACTTTTGGTTATGTTTATGTTCACGATTCATAATAATATATACATTAAAATTTTCCATTCTATTTTCCGTTCCTTTATTTATGAACATTTTTATTATTTTCAATCGTCCATCACATAAAATATAAATATTTTAGAACCATAGTGTTATAATAATTAGGAATCAGCGAAAAATAATTAATCTGAAACTTCTCTGCTGTCAAATAGGGATGAATCACCGTTTGGAATAAAATATTCCCCACGTTTAAATAACTTTAAAAGTTTGTCGTTCCTGAAAGTAGGAACTTTCAGATTTTTCTGCTAGTTATTCTGCAAAAATTATTTGGTTACAATTATTTAATTAGATTAATTATTTATGATTCTATCATAAAAAAATATAAAATCAGAATTTTTGAAAAATTCAATGAATAAACTAACTAAGAATTATTTGAAACTGGTTTTTAAATTAATTTAATAAAGGATGCCGAGTTTTAAGATATATATAAATTCATCCAAAAAATGCTATTCAATTTTGGTAATTTTTTTATTATGTTTCAAGCAAAAAAATTAATTACTTTAGAAAAAAAAAAAAAAAAAAAAAAAAATTAGTACAGACCTATTTTTAAATAGATACCTACAACTCGAAGTTATTTTCACAGGGGAAAAATTTTAGTCCATAACCTGAAGTTCACCACCATAATCTTTTCCAACACTGACCCTCCTAGATTTGCGTGGGAACCAGTTTTAACCAATCAAATAACCCATCCTAAATAACATTTTTAGAGTTGCGTAGATATTCATTTTAATCTTAAATCCAATAATCCATCCTTAAAAACCCTCCTAGGTTAGACACTAGGTTTAATTAAAATCCAAAAACCCATCCTAAATAAACCTCCTAGCTTCCATCCCAAATAACCATTTTAGAGTTACGTAAATACTATTTTTAATCGTAAATCCAATAATCCATCCCAAACGACCCTTCTAGGCTTACAGAGACACTTGTTTTTACCATGAATCTAATAACCCATCCGAAATAATCCTTCTAGACTTACATGAATACTAGTTTTAACCTTAAATTCAATAACTCTTTCCAAATAAACCTTTTAGGCTTACACAGACACTTGTATGAATAAATCCAAAAACCCATTCCAAATAAAACTCCTGAGTTGACGTGTACCGTGTACGGTATGGCGTGTACTGTGTATCAAGTACGGTATGACTTGCATCGTGCACCGTGTAACTAGTACGATATGACGTGTACCGTGTACCGTACGCTCTAGCATATAAGGCTAAGGTTAATGTATGTGTGTGTACCATGTACCGTGTACCGTACGCTTTGGCTTATAAGGCTAAGGTTGATGTATGTGTGTGTACCGTGTACCGTGGACCGTACGGTATGGCTCATGAGGCTATGATTGATGAAGCGTGTCCTATGTACACAAAAGCTTTCAGCGAGCACCATCTACCGTGTACGGTGCTTGGTACACGTCACTGGTACCTAGTCACTTCACATAATAAATCGCATTACGCGTACTCTTTGAGAATTATAAAATACTTACATTTAACGAAGGATCCAAAATTAACTTTTAGGAGAAATTTATATGCTGATACTATTGATAGTTTTGTTAACGCTGATTGGGCTGGTGACAAGATTCATAGAAAATCTATGACCAGATATATTGTAAGAATTTTCGGAAATGTAATTTATTGGAAATCACAAAAACAAGCTAGCGTGATAAAACCCTCAACAGCTGCTGAATACGTAGCACTGTCTGAATTAGTAAGCGAAGTGAGAGAATTCTAAATTTGTTGAAAGATTTTTATATTGAGCAAGAAAGGCCCGTAAATATATACAAAGATAATTCTGGTGCCATCGCGATTGCGAAATTCAGGAATATGACAAAGAAATCTAAGTATATCGAAGTACATTATTACTTCGTAAATGAGTGTTAGGAACGCGGAATTATTAAAATTGTAAAAGTCCAGTCAGAGAATAATATTGCCGATATCTTGAGGAAACCTTTGGACAGAAATAAATTCGAATTGTTTTGGAAAACTTTGAGAATTGTTTGAATTTTGGGAATATATTTTGTAATGAATTAAATACGAATGAATCTTTGAATATTGTCGAAATGTAATAATTTTGTAATAAGTTGAAAATTGAGATTTAACGAGGTATGTTGGGATGCGTGTCTAAATCTACATTGCGTGATACTGTGTGTGTGTGCGTGCATACGCGTCAACTATAAGAGACGTAGCCAAGGGAGATCGGAATGAGCTCGCGTCGAGTAAGGTCACATGCGTGTGTCGCACCGCCCGAACTGTAAGTATACTTACTAGTCATACGAAGTGTAAACCATTATTTATCTTTTCAATAAATAAATTATTAACAAAACGAATACATATTTATTGATCTACGGACCCAAGAATTGCAACAAAAATATTAAACGCAGTTTATTATTTTTGTTGAAATAAGAGCAAATTTATGCTTGTACGATTGAATGATGAAATGCTGACAGGAGAAATTCCTCCGAGCATTGAACTATGTATATGAGTGTAAATGCTTAGTCGTACTTTAAGAAAGAGTATTTATACAGGCGTTAAGTTGTAACGTGTACGCCACTCGGTAGACCGCTATCAAGACGTCAGAATGTCGGTTTCTATAATTATATTATTCTGTAACAAATATAAATTAATAAATGTTCTTTAAGCCACTAATTTTAACATGGTAGCAGAGGTAGTCGACAACACTCAAATCGCGGAGGCAGGAACTGGCAGCCCCGCAACGATGGAGCAATTCAACACAACGCGAGGTATAGTAACACCGAAAACGACAGTACGGATGATCAGGTGAAAAACTCTTTTTTTGCGCATTTAACAGGCGGTGATAAATTCGATAATCATGTTGTTGATATATATAATTGTGATACAAATAAAATAGATTGGATATTAGACAGTGATTGCTCAGACCACATTATTAATGATGAATCCTATTTTTGTGAATCTATAGTTATGAAAAAGCCAATTAATGTCAAGGTTGGTGACGGTAGAATTTTGAAAGGCACGAAAGTTGGTAAAATTTTAACTTATTTTGAAGTGAACGGGATTAAGCATAAAACAAAAATATCCAATGTATTTTATGTAGCTGAGATGGATAAAAATTTGTTGAGTTTTGCGAAAATTACGAATGAAAATAAAATAATGTCTGTCGGAAATACGTCGAAAATACGTCGAAAATATATAATAGTAATAATACTTTAATTGCAGTAGCTTGCAAAGAAAATGGGTTGTATAAAATAAGTAGTTATTTTGATGTGAGAGTGTGTTATTCGTCGGAGAAAATTAACAAAAACATGACACAGAAAGAAAGGTTTCATAGAATTTTCGGTCACGTAAATTTTAAATATTTGGAGGAAATGTGTAAGAATAAATTGGTCGATGGGTTACCAGAAAAATTAGAGTCAGTAAATTTGAAGTGTGGGACGTGCATACAGAATAAAATGCATAATTTATCTTTCGAAAATAATAGAAGTAGAGCCACCGAGATTTTAGAGTTGGTACATACAGATCTAAATGGGCCGCATAATACAACGGGTTATGATGATTCAAAATATTTTTTAACTTTCATTGATGATTATAGTAAATGTGCATTGATTTACACAATAAAATTAAAGTCGGATGTTTTTAATTGTTTCGTGAAATATATTAATAAAGTTGAAAATCTTACCGGGAAAAGAATTAAAAAGTTAAGATGTGATAATGGAAGAGAATATTTAAATCGCGATATTTACAATTTAATAAAAGAAAAAGGGATTTTACTTGAACCGTGTCCTCCTAACGTGCATGAATTAAATGGGACGGCGGAAAGATATAATAGGACGATTATGGGTTCCGCGAGATGTTTATTTTTTGAAGCAAACGTGAATCGTAGATACTGGCCGGAGGTAGTTAAAACCGCAGCTTATTTAAAAAATAGAACTATTGCAAATACGATTGAAAATAAGACATCTTATGAAATTTTCCTCGGGAAGAAACCTAATTTGAAAAATTTACGTTTATATGGGAGTAAAGTTTTTGTGAGAGTTCCCGAAAATAAAAGAAATACCAAATGGGATAGAAAGGCCGATTTAGGGATCTTACTTGGTTACAACCACGTTGGATACAGAGTTTTGTTAAACGGTAAAATAGTTAGAGCCAGACATGTTGATATAGTTGAAAATGATGAAAATTTGATTGATTTTAGAGGCAATGATAACAGTGATTACGAGGATGATGAAACTTTAAGTCATGAAATTCAAAACTCTGAATCCAACGAGGGTAGGGAAAAGGTAGATTCTGCTGAAGAAGAGAGTAACCATGATAATGTTGAGTTAAATGAAAATCGTTTAGATAGGCCGCAAAGAGCAAGAAAAAAACCAGATTGGTATGGGATAAATTGAGATTCAAATTACGTTTATGTAAATGTAGTTAGCGCAGATAGCCCTTCTACCTACGAGGAGGCAGTAGAGTGCGAGGAAAATGATTTATGGAAAGAAGCTATGGATAGGGAAATGAATAGTTTGATGAAAAATAAAACGTGGAAATTAGTAGATAGACCTAGAGATAAGAAGATTCTAGATTTAAAATGGGTATTCACAAAAAAATCTGATAACCGAAAAAAAGCTAGACTTGTAGTTAGAGGCTTCCAACAAACTGAAGTACGGGAAGATTTGTATTCACCAGTAGCTAGAATTCAAACATTGAAATTATTATTATCCTTTTGTTGCCAAAATAATTTATTGATTATCCAGATGGATGTAGAAACAGCTTTTTTAAATGGTTTCGTAAAGTCAGAAGTATTTGTAAAACAACCAATGGGTTATCAAGACGGTTCAAATAGAGTTTACAAATTAATTAAAGCATTATACGGGTTGAGAGAGAGCCCGAGAACTTGGTATGAATGTTTTGATGATTTTATGAAGGAACTAGGATTTCAACGAAGCGAGAGTGACTATTGTTTATATGTAAAGTGTGAAAAGAATGAAAAAATTTATTTAATATTATTTGTTGATGACTTATTAATTTGTGGAAAAAATAAGGGAAGGATTGAACAAATTAAAAATAAATTATCAAATAAATTTTCTATGAAAGATTTGGGTGAAGTGAGCACTTATTTGGGAATAAACATTAATTATGATTATGAAAAATGTAATATGACACTGGACCAAAGTGACTATATAGAGTCATTGGCCAGAAAATATAATATTGTAAATGCGAAATTGTACAATACACCTATGGAACAAAATTTAAGTGTAGAACCTGCACAGCCAGCATCAAATGACGTAAAATATAGAAACTTGATCGGTGCATTATTATTTATTAGCACGAGTACGAGAATTGATATAAGTTATGCCGTGAATTATTTGAGTAGATTTCAAAATAGCTATGATGAAACTCATTATAAATACGCGTTGAGAATTTTGAAGTACTTATATTTGACAAGAAATCTTAAATTAACGTATGAAAGAAATTTAAATGCTGACGTGTTCGACTGCTTTGTTGATGCTGACTGGGCTGGTGATAAGGTAGATAGAAAATCTACTACTGGTTATATTGTAAGATTGTTTGGAAATGTGACTTATTGGAAATCAAGAAAACAAGGAAGTGTAACTAAATCTTCGACAGCAGCTGAATATGTGGCTTTATCAGAAGCAGTGAGTGAAATAAAAGTGGTGAAAAATCTATTGAAAGATTTTAGTGTTGTGTTCGAAAAACCGATTAATGTGTATGAAGATAATTCTGGAGCGAAAGCTATTGCAAAATTTGGTAATTTAACTAAAAATTCAAAATACATAGAAATACATTATCACTTTGTAAATGAATGTTATGAGAAAGGTGTGATTAAAATTGTAAAAGTAGAGTCAGAAAATAATATCGCTGACGTATTAACTAAAGCGCTCGGACGCAATAAGTTTGAAAAATTCCGGAACGAATTACGAATAATTGGAAAGAAAAATTTGTAAATCATAAATTTGAGGAGGTGTGTTGAAATAAGAGCAAATTTATGCTTGTACGATTGAATGATGAAATGCTGACAGGAGAAATTCCTCCGAGCATTGAACTATGTATATGAGTGTAAATGCTTAGTCGTACTTTAAGAAAGAGTATTTATACAGGCGTTAAGTTGTAACGTGTACGCCACTCGGTAGACCGCTATCGAGACGTCAGAATGTCGGTTTCTATAATTATATTATTCTGTAACAAATATAAATTAATAAATGTTCTTTAAGCCACTAATTTTAACAATTTTAATTCATTTGGAAATTTACGACCACCAATAGAATTGTTGAAATATTTTGGTAGAAAAATGAAAACATTTTGTAATTACAAAAGATATCAAGATTGTAGCAATAAAAATTGTGGGCAGTTATATTTAAGCTTTCTTTGGAACAAGATCTATGGAAATGCGTCCATACAATGAAAATAAAAAACCTTTGTATCAGCAGTGTACGACATCCTTGACTTAAAGCCTGTTATGGAGTAAACAATAATTTCACTCCATTCTCATCATCGCAAACTCATGATCATGAGACTGTGTGGCTCCACCTCTCGGATCACGCAGAACTACAGGATACTAGTGCTCGCGCGCCACCGTCAGCGCAACTTGTGGCGGTCGTTTTCAGCGCTGCTTCAGCTCAAACTCCACGCTCATATATTAAAACAGCTCACCGTTGCCTCACCTGTGCGATGAATCAACTTGGCCTCATCTCAGCAAACTCAACTTGGCAGACGCTCAATTTTGCCATCCACGAACATAGACGTTATAATAGGTGCAGATCATTATGGCTTAATCATCATGCCAAACCTCATCAAGGGAGCCCCTCATGATCCTATTGCTCAGCTGTCTATGTTTGGGTGGTTAGTACATGGACCTTCTTCACAGGAAACTCATTCATCACGGCAAACCTTTCATGTGGCAACAGTTCATGACGACACCTCGCTTCTGGAGATCCTCACAAGGACTTAAAAGAAACTTGACGCTCTTCAAAGTCAATCCTCACATCAGAAGAAGAGGAGTGTGAACAGCATTTCCTGAAGACATATTCAAGGGACCTACAAAGACGATAAATTGTCAGATTGCCACTGAAGATGGACCCGTTTTGTTTGGGTGACTCACTGGCTCGTTTAAAGGCATGTCTGAGAGGAATCATAGGTAAACTCGTGCGCGACGATACATGCAAGCAGCTGTACTTTGATTTTATGGAAGAATATGCTCAACTGGGTCACATGGTTCCTCTGCCAGCAAAGGAGCTCAGATCATTTCCAACTTACTATCTACCTCGTCATGGAGTGCTCAAATTGGATAGTGTAACAACAAAGTTGAGAGTTGTGTTTAAGGTAGTTTTAGTGTACCTACAGTTTTAGTGTTTCTTAAAAAAATTTTCTAACTGCACAGAGTTAGTTTTTTGTGTCCTTCAAACGTTGGTATTTTTTAAATACCTCCAGAAGTTTCAACTTTTTACACGTGATTCCTATGCTGAGCGCGTAAAATCGTATAAATTTGGAGGTTATTAGCGGATTGCAAATTTAATTTTCTTAAAATATTTTTAAATAACAGGTTTTTTTGTAGGAATACATTAAAGGAATCGCGAGGTGCAAAGAATAATATGGGAAGCGGTATTAACTTCAGAGATAAATAACCAAAAAGAATAAAAAATGCATAATTTGGGTATGTTTTAGAGCAGCGGTGGCAGCAGAGGCGCGTGGCGTCGGAGTGGCAGCAACGGAGCGTCTATAACTATATTTTTGATAGCTATATGCGCTATAGGTAACCTTAATGGATCTGCTGTCACATCATCTGGTTACTCACTCAACGACATTATGCATGCTGGACCCAACTTGCTGCTCAACGTACTCACATGGCTCAGAACTCATAAGTTTGTCTTTGCCAGAGACATCACAAAAATATACAGGCAGATCTTAATTCATCTCGATGATCAGGATTTGCAAAGGATCATTTAGATCGACAGTGAACTCAGGGAAACAATCATTTAGCTAATCACTGTGATGTATGGCACTCGGGCAGCTCCTTACTTAGCCATCCGTGTACTTCTGCAACTCATCTTGGATGAAGGTCATCGGTATACACTTGCCATTGACTCAGTTGAAGTTGGCAGGTACGTGGACGATATCTTCGGGGAAGCTGACACTCTGCCACTGCTCAACGAGAAAGCTCGTCAACTGGAAGGTTTGTGCAAGGCGAGTGGTTTTCCTTTGGCAAAATGGAACTCCAGTTACCCTGAATTCTCAAAAACCGCTCACACAGACTCCCAAGTTGACGGCACCATCTCATTTAGTGACCACGTTGCTAAAATTCTCGGACTAACTTGGACTCCTCAGCAGGGCTCAATCACGTTCACTCTGGCATTACCTCCAGTCAAGGAAATATTCACTAAAAGGACAATTCTCTCAAAAGTGGCTCAAATCTTCGCCCCCATCAGCATTATTTCACCTGTGGTCATAAAGTCCTTCTACAAGAGCTATGGCTACTCAAGTTGGCTTGGGACGAACCCGTGTCAGATTCAATGCCAAGGCCGAGTGGCTCAAGATCAGGGATGATCTTCAGAACTTGGAAAAGGTCTCACTTCCTCGGTGGTTTAGAACCTTGTCACACTCCGCCATCGAAATTCATGGTTTCTCGGATTCTTCTCAATATGCCATGGCTGCTGTTTTATATGTGCGCACTCACGGACACACAGGTATCTCAATTTCATTTCTTTGTTCCAAGACAAAGGTGGCCCCACTCAAGCCTATCTCAATCCCTCGACTGGAGTTAATTTGCTCAGCAAATTGGTTAATCACTTTGTTGGTTTACTCAAATTGGAGGTACGCTCTGTGACGCTTTGGACACTCTTTGGGTTGATTAAGCAGGTCGACTCTGCACCAAATCTTGGAAAGGACGAGGTTCGAAAACTCACAAAGGTTGGATATGTGTTTTCGTCTGTTTCGTATCATCAGCTACTCTCTTGGAAGCAGTCAGTGACTACTCTGAGGATGGGTTCATCGCAGCGTACCGACGCTTCACATCTCGTCGAGGACTCTCACTTGTATTCAAATTGTGTGACTAATTTTTAAGGAGCGGACAAGGTGCTCAAAAAACTCTGGCTTTAAGCTCAAAATAGAAGCTCAACTCTGGGAACGTTATTTGCTAACGACAAGACTCACAAGGAGAGGTCACACCTTCCGAGTCACCAATCTTGACGAAACTTTGAAGATCGTTTTCTTATATCAAAAGATGAAGAAATCTACCAATCATCCCGTCTGATAGGCCTTTTATACCGAGTTCCTACATGGCTTATATCATATTTTTAGCTCTTTTTGGGTTTTTTTTGCGAATTTTCCAAAAATTCCTGCTCGAAGCCTCTTGCACTTACAAAATTCTGCAACCCCGCATTTTTTTTTTTCATCTTCTTTCGAGAAAAAATATTTTTCAATCTAATTTTGAAGAAATAGTCCATGTAAAATTAAGGTAATCAAAAGCATTTTTTTACTGTTTTTTTGGTTTTATGAACTTAAACTGTACGTCGTCAGCCTTATCAAAATTATGTCTAAGAATTTTTTTTCAAAAAAATTCATAAAAAACAAAGAAAATGAGGGGTTGCAGAATTCTGTAAGTGCAATAGGTTTTGAGCAGGAATTTTTTGAAAATTGGCACAAATAACCACAAAAGTCGCACAAAAGTGTTAAAAGTGTCAAAACAAGCTGATTTTCAAAAAATTCTTGCTCAAAGCCTATTGCACTTACAGAATTCTGCAACCCTTCATTTTCTTTGTTTTTTATGAATTTTTTTGAAAAAAAATTTTTAGACATAATTTTGATAAGGCTGACGACGTACAGTTTAAGTTCATAAAACCAAAAAAACAGTAAAAAAATGCTTTTGATTACCTCAATTTTACATGGACTATTTCTTCAAAATTAGATTGAAAAATATTTTTTCTCGAAAGAAGTTGAAAAAACAAAAAATGCGGGGTTGCAGAATTTTGTAAGTGCAATAGGCTTCGAGCAGGAATTTTTGGAAAATTCGCAAAAAAACCTAAAAAGAGCTAAAAATACGATATAAGCCATGTAGGAACTAGGTATAAAAGGCCCATTAGACGGGATGATTGGTAGATTTGTTCATCTTTTGGTATAAGAAAACGATCCACAAAGTTTAGTAAAGATCGGTGACCCGGAGGGTGTGACCTATCCTTGTCAGTGGGAGTTCAATCCACCAGCTGCCCCACATATGGGTGGTAAGTGGGAATCAGTGGTAAATCGGTAAAATTCCATCTCAACAGGACAATTGGTGAAGCACTCGTGACGTTCAAGGAGATTTCTACTCTTCTAGCTCAGATTAAAGGTATTCTTAATTCTCACCCATTGGAACCTCTCAGTGACAATCCTGATGACTTGAAGTACTCACTCCTGGACACTTCCTCATTGACACAGCTCTCAACGAGGTGCCAGAACCCAGTCTATTGAACTTGGCAACTCCTCGAGTGGTTTGCTGGCAGTTTCTCCAGCAGATGATTCAGAGCTTTTGAAAACAATGGTCTACTAGCTATCTGCATCATCCACACATAGTCTCAAAATGGCAACACCCTTTTGATAACCTCAAGGTCAACTCATTGGCTTTACTCACTAATGAAAACATGCCCCCAAGCAAATGGCCTCTGGCAAGAGTAACTCAACTCCATCCAGGGCCAGATGGATTGGTTCGCGTGGTTACACTCAAGACATCTACAACAACACTCGAAAGACCAGTGGCAGAGTTGGTGATTTTTCCGGTACACACAGCTCAGGATTAATCAACCCTTGGTTGATGGCGGGCGGTAATGTTACGGAGTGAACAATAATCTCACTCCGTACACATCATCGCAAACTCATGATCATGAGTTTGTAGACTGCGTGGCTCCACCTCTCGGATCACGCAGAACTACAGGGTACTGGTGCTCGCGCGCCGCCGTCTGCGCAGCTTGGGGCAGTCGTTTTCAGCGCTGCTGCTGTCGCTGACACCACTGGCCTCGCGTGGGCCTTCTTCTTCTCTTCTTCTTTCGGTGCTCTCGTAGTATACAGCAGAGAATTTATCATCTAACGTTATTTTTTTTAAGTTGATCTTGTGAAGTTCTGGGTTAAAATTCATTGCAGCGCTCCTAGTGAAGTGATTGTAGTCTCGCTCATCATCGTGACTGCAATGAGTAATATTAAAGTCAGTCCTACAACTTCGTAGCTAGCGTGCATTCACTGGCAACGTTCTCTCAGGTGGATCAAAGAGCTCACAGAACAATCTCATAGGACATCTCCAGGTATTTTTCTGGCTCGAGAAACAATAATTTACTTGAGCTGCTCATTTTAGTTCGTACACAGTAATTGAATTTACTGTGCATTCTTCTCCTTTTTTTTTTGAATGTGCCAACTTGCACGCGACCACTTTCCTTTTCTTTCTCTGAAGGCCATTCTCTGCTGCTACATGAATTTCTCTCGGCCATCGCTCTGTCTCTCTTTTTTTCAAGGCCGTACTCAGTGGTTTATTTACATCATTACTATTCTACTTAACTTTTTTTACCTTTTGAATTAATAGAATCAAAATTGTAAGGAGTTCTACCCAAATGATATTTTTCAAATTTCTTGATTTCTTTTACACGGAAATTAACCTTAAGAACTTTCATTTGTGAAATAAGACATTTCACTTTAATTTTTCTTTGGATTAATTGTAATTTAAACTATATGAAACTCACCAAGTGTAATTTTATGATTATTAAAATTTTTTTTTTTGTAAAATTAAGTGCTGTATTAAAAATAAAATAAATTATCACTGTTTTGATTAAATTGTGTCTTTTTCAAATTTTTTCAACAACCCTCCCTTACCAGATTTATCCGGAAAATAAATTTAATAAACCGGTCAGTCCGGAACAAAGTCAAAACCATTTGTCGACGATAGAATAACGAAAATTCAACATCACGCTTGCAATCCGTACGCTGGCACAACATTAGAACCCGGAGAAGAGGTAAGAATTTTTATTTAATATCAGGATTCAATAACTTTACTACGCCAAACATACCTTTACATAGAGTAAAAAATTACACCTAAAGCAGATAAAGGTTTTGATTTTCAAGATTGGGTCTACAATAATACATGTTTGATTTTTTTTAGATAAAATACACTATGAGCTAAACGGATTAGAAATTGATACATGTATAAGCCCAGATGTAACAAAGAAAGCATTTTGTCCCTCATATAGAGGTCATCCGCCAAGTTATTTGAATACAGAAAATAATGATGGGACGCAGAGAAGAGTTGTTTGGTTACAAGAAACTAGGCATAAAGTATCTGATATAATTCCCTTGTCACTTATCTTTGGTTTCTGTGAAGATGAAAAAAAAATTGTTTGTAATGCTTGACATGAATTGTTTTTAATTTCAGAAAAAATTAAACAAACTTAGCAAATATTGGTGAAAACGAATCAATACAATTGCAACTCCTACAACTGTAAATGTCTCACGTTGAGGTATCCGAAAATGAACAATTAAATTTATTGGAAATTCTTGATGATGCTGTTTACTTACCTTTGAATTATCGAAAATGGATACTACATAAATATCCAGTTGTTCCCACCACAAATTCAAAAATTTGAGTTGTAAAAACAGTTTCACAACTAGAAAAACCTAGATATGTAATATTTTGATTTCAAACTAATCGAAAAAATGCTAAAAATACAAACCCAATTTTATTCGACAATTGCACATTGAGAAATGCAAAACTATGTTTAAATTCAACTTGTTGGTCATATGAAAACTTAGAAATAGATACTAAAATACATAATTGGAAACAAGCTTATAAACTGTACAAAAATTTTAAAGATTCATATTACAAGGAAGAAGCAGACAGAAGAGAGGGAGCACTCGTAAACTTCTCATAGCGAGCCTGCATTTAATTCAATTTAAATCTTTACTATTCCTATGTTGCTATCTGTATTCGCTACCTCCATACTCCATTTAATTGTTAACGGACATCACTACACGCATTACATGCTCAACTCACGCGGTGCAGCACCTAATACTATTTTTTATACCACTAGCTCTAAGCAACAAATATTGCAATTATAATGTTAATCATGTAATGCTCCTTTATTTTAATGTAATTCCTCTGTATTACTCTTAGCGGCCAAATAGGGTTCTACCCCAAGGTAGACAATAAATTATATACAATCAATCAATATCTAAATAATGGCAAAAATCAATACCTACTAGTAGGTCTACCATAGGGTTTAATAAATTTTTATCTATGTGACTACCTAGTTAGATGAAAATGTTATTTCTAAAAAATGCCTAGTTAGTTTGTCAAGTTAATTTTTTTTTCCCAATCGACTTCCTAGTTATTATTTTTTGCTGTTTCTATAAATTTCGTACATTTCCATAGTTACAAGGCTAATACACTCCACTGTGAAGGCACCTATTTATGTTACACCAAAAATTGTTAAAAAAAAAAAAAAAAACTTCAAATTTTTTTTAACAAAAATCTTATCTTTTTTTGGGCGAAATATGCATGAGTGAGAATACTTGATAAAGCTTTACAAATGAATTAAGAACTTGCAATTTTTTAAAGATTGACAACAAATTTTTTTTACAGCTTTTTTCTAATTGTTTCAAAAACTCGTTCAATTCAAATAATTTTGAAAATAATTTGGATTAATTTATCCTACGCGATAAAATATAAAAATATTGTTATAATTATTTATTTTTACGAGGCTTGGTTTTTTATAGCTCTGCTTCAAAGTCTGAAGTCTTCTTTCGACATTATTAAAAAATTAACGATCAAGATTGTGCGGATAATTAATTATCTCAAACCTTGAAGCTCTACCTTCTAAAATTCAATCATTAAAAAAAAGTTTAATAATTTCATATATTTTCCTCTTAATGGATCTATGAAATTTATCAAAAGAAAATTTTTTTTTAACTATAAAAAAGCTAAATGAAATTTTTTTATAAAATTTTTTTGTAAATGTTTTGTAGTACTTATCGTATATCGCTCGTGAAAATTAAAAAAAAAAAGATGAGATTTTCGAGAGAAACGTAATTGAATATAAAAATATTTTTATTCTATTTCCTCAACTAACAATTTCTATCTAATTTTTGATAAATATTTTTTAAGCTTTTATTTTTATTAGTAAAATACTAATAGATTAACTATAAATATGAATTTCCATACTTGCATCATCAATAGTCATTCCTTGACTACCATCTTCTTCAACAAACTCATCTTGAGTGAAAAGCTGATATTCGTCTCTAAACGCCAAGCTTTCAAAAAAAATGATAAGTTTATCAGCCATATCACGGCCGATTGACACTGACTCAGCAGATGGAGTTTCTGAGAAAGATTCGTCTATTAGATTTTTCGATTTTAAAATTTCATAACAAACTTGAACACTTTCAGTAAAAAGCTTGTGGGTTAATAGATCGAAATGTCATCCAGGCACGAGATAACGACGAAGCCCAGACTATCCTTACCGAAGTGATGGCCAGGGTTCTTGGGTGGATGCAGTCCCGTGGGCTTGCGCTCGCTTTGCACAAGACGGAGATAGTTGTGATGACACGGCGCAGGGTCCCGACGCTCATACCGATGACCGTCGGGACCGAGCAGGTTGGGACCAGCCGGAGTGCCAAGTATCTGGGGGTAACCCTGGATACGAAGCTTTTCTACTAGGACCATATTAGTCAGGCCGCGGACCGCGCCAGAGAGCGGGTCGGCAAGCTCAGTCGACTTATGGCCAACGTTAACGGACCTAGTCCGAGCAAGCGTAGGCTTTTTATGTCCACTGCGCTGTCGATCATGCTCTACGGGGCGGAAGTTTGGGCGCCGGCGCTCAAGAAACGGAAGTACAGGAAGAAACTGGCGAGCGTGCAGCGCGAGGGGGCGCTGAGGATTGCGTCTTCTTACAAGACAGTCTCTGAGGCGGCTGTTTTGGTTATCGCGGGCGTTATCCCTATCGACCTCCTCGCGGACGAGCGAAGACGGATATACGACCGGGCCCCCGGCACGGGCCGGGCCGAGGTCGCGAAGGCGGAAAGAGCGGACACCATAGCGAGGTGGACTAGGCGATGGACGGAGGATGACAGTGTGGCGGCTTGGACGAGGCGGCTGCTGAGGGATCCGGGGGCCTGGATGGAGCGGGGTTGGGGAGAGGTTAACTTCTACCTAACTCAGTTCTTTTCGGGGCATGGGTACTTCAGGGGCTACCTATACAAGAGGGGTCTGGTCGGGGACCCGAGGTGTAAGATGGCGGGAGGAGAGAGAGAAACTCGAAGGCAAGGTCGGGCCGATCACGCCTGAGGGCGTGGTTGGCCTGATGCTTCAACAGGCGGACTGGTGGACCCTCGTGTCTACCTACGCGGAGGCAATTCTGATAGCGAAGCGCGTTGACGGCTGCCTTGAATGGGCGGCCTAGGCGAGTTAGAGGACGGAGTGTGTGTGTGGGGGTTCATTAGCCCTGCAATAGGCTGGGCTGGCGGACCCCATGTTGTGATGATGGGAGTTGACAGCATGCGGTGGAGGGAAGCCTTTCATGCATGCCAGGACGATTGTGAGAGTAAAAACGAGTAGTACTAACAATTGGTAATAGCAACGGTTTCGAACTAACAAGCACGTGGGTCTACTCTGAAGTATTGCCAAGAGCAGTTCCAGGTAGACCTTTGACCTGGTGGACTCCCTCCGTGTTAGAACACGGACGGAGCGGTTTTTTAGTGGGTAAACCCCACACACCGGCGCGGACGGCCGCCGAGGACTGCCCTTCTCAGGGCGGTTGTCGGCGGGCGCCCCCGCTGAAGGTTCCTCGGGATGGAATTTTTAGCCGTATCGTAACCACCATAAAAAAAAAAAAAAAAAAAAAAAAAAAATAGATCGAAATGTATGTTATTATCCTCAGATTCGTCCATCCTGAGAATGGGGAATCAAATATCAAAAAATTTCAAATCTGATAAAATAAAATTATAAAGTATTAACCACAATTAATTTAATAACAATAGATCAATTTGTAAAGCACGCAATGATTAACGCAATCTATAGAAAATTAAAATAACTAAAAAATTGAATTTACAAAACTAATTGAATTAAATAACAAAGAAAAATAGAAAATAATATAAATAATTCGACTTTCAAACTAAATAACTTTGTGAATTAACTAAAAAAAGACAATTTATTAAATGAAGTAATATTAGATAGTGATGATCTATGTACAAAAGCTTTCTATACTGGCGGAGTCTTTTAACTTTTGATAAAGTAGTATTCTGCTGACAACTTGAAAACTTAAAAAATAACCCACGTAAAAATAGAACTTTTTTTAAACATCGTTCCATTTTCAAAATTTTAATTTCGATGAAACTTTAAATAAATAAATTTATACAAAAATTGAAATTATAAATAAAAATAAAATGGAAAAACAAACTTCTTCAAGTTTTTTCATAAGTCCAAAACTAAAAAACCATTAATTAAATTTAATTAAATTCCAGATCATTGTGATAAAACTGACAAAAATAGGACGGTCATAATACTTCACTGATAAGGTTTGAATTAAAAATTTGGAAAAAAATTATTCATTTCCATAATTATAAATGAATATATTATTATTCTGAGGAAAAAAATAAAGTTCTGAAAAAATTTGAACCGTTTAAATTAATCAATTTATCTGTGTCAAAGTCTTTAATTTCGACTCGTCGTCTGCAGTCAACTATAGTTGCCGTAAATTGCAAATGGTAATGATTATCGATGCAAAAAATTAGTAAAATTTATTAGTAGAAATATAAACAAACGAATTTGTTGGTATTAACAGTCCCATTATCGCTAGAGTATCAATAAAGTGATTAGAGTATTGTTAAAGTAATCAGAGATTCAATAGCTTAATTTATCCAAAGTTATGTGAGCGACTGTTTTTTCAAAATATTTCACACACACTGGTCAATGTCAATAGCAAAAGATGAAAAAAGTAAAATAAAAGTCAAAAAAAAAAAAAAAAACAACAAAAGATTTTTCAAAAGTTTTTAAAGCAATTAAAAGCACGAAAAAATGCTTATTTATGATTAAAAAATTACTAGTCTTTTTGTTTATTAAATGTTAATGAAAAAGTGTTGACAGCAGTCTAATTTAGGCACAAGGAGGTAAGGGTGAAACACAAATGAAGCTACGGTAGTCTCGGTAAACTCATGTTTATTATTAAAACCTCTTCTCTGGGATAGCGATCCCTACACACTCGTTAGCCTTGGCGGCCATACTCGAACTTCCCTATGCGGGCTGGGGACTTACCGACCGCCTGCCGCGCAGGCGCTCTGAGTCTCCTGCTGCTGCTGCAGCATAAGAGCTGTTGACGGTGTTGGATAATACATCCACTGCCAACACTTCCTCCATTTATTATTCAACAATAATTAATCCGTCAACCTCAGTCATATTACCTCAAATCAAAATAAAACAATCTCAATTATTATAAACAAAAATTCTCAATGGAAAATCAAAATAGCTGTAAATTATAAAATGCAATGTTTAAGCTAGAAATTGAAATTGTAAATGAAATAAACATCACAAATCACATTAGTCCACAAAATCACAAAACAGAGTTTTTCTTTCTCATTCCACTTATAATCGTTCTCGCTGATCTTCTATCTGTAATGTGGGTGTAATTGTCTCGCCTCAACTAACTGCTTAGGTGAACCTGTAACATAATAAATCAAAATGTCCTCATGAACTCATTGTATACATCTCATGTACATCCTCATTCATACACACTCAATTCGAAAATCTTAATTTAAGTCTTTCGAAATCGCCTCGGTGAAGTGGCTTGATATGGTTAACGGCCATGTCCAACTTTTAATTCATTCCACTAACATCAATTAACCCTCAGCAACGCATTGCTTTACAAAGTTCTCATGAGCCTCAAACAGAAGTTTTTCAGTTGCCCTTCAACTTCCAGTACCTCGGATTTTTCCTTAATACCTCAATACTCTTATCATGATGTTTAACATCACTCTATTTGCGAGCTGTCAACCGTGCACAGATTATCACTGTTGATCTTTACTGGGTAGAATGTCCAAATCATTGTGTTTTGAAGTACCTTGTCTAAACTGATGATTCAGCTGCATGAACCTTTCGATGCAGCGTTATACTCGGCGTCTCTCAAAGATCTTGTTACCAGGGTTTGCTTCTCTCTGCGATGATGTCTCCAAAAGTACTCAATCAGATAATCCTCGGTTGATCTCGATACCTCACAGATTAATAAAGGAAAATCCTTTCTACGTAATTCCAGCCATTCTCCATAAGGTTCAATTGCTATCTTGCAAGCACATTGATCGTATCGGCGTTGTCAGGCCTTACAGCATCAGTAGCTTCAGGCTGGATCAGCTTATTGCTCCTCTGAATCGAATTATTTTAACTTGAGAGTTACTAGACTGGTCAAATTGTATTAACTCAAGAGACCTCAACTCATGATTACTCAATTTCCTCGTTATTGTTGGTGTGTCATGAGAAGTACAAACACTCAGATTGAACTTCTCAAGGTTCTTGCCTATTCAGTTTGTTAGAGTTATACTCATGAACCTCTTTTCACAAACTCAAGTGATTTTAGTTTTTCAGAAAGATATCTGGCTCTCCAGAGTCCTTCATCCTAAACATAGCACTCAAACTCACCTCAACCTCACTTAGTTTTTGCTCAATGTTGCTCTCAATGAGCATTTCATCGACATAAAGTACGATGAGAGCAAGTATAGTTTTATAAACCCAAGTAAATAGACAAGATTTATTAATGTCGGGACTAAAACCAAGTTTTCAATATCTCGACGTTAATTTTCTCACTCTACCTCCTAGGACTTGTTTTTAACTCATAAAGAGATTTCCTCAGTCCACACACCGCATTAGCTCTCAGGACGTCTTCACACAAGCATTCATCAGGAAGCCTCGTCCTCGAGCTCATCATTCAGAAGGCTATCTTGACATCCATCTGACAAGCGTGTAATTCAGTTTGTCATTTTCAAACAGCGCAGCCCGGACCACGACAAGTATTGAGACAGGAGCGTATGTCTCAGTCAACTTGTACTCTCTCAGAAACTCGCTCTCAATCTTCAACTCACAACTCTCAACTCACATTGTTTCCACTCATCGAATTTAGTTCCTCTCTGATAGTAAAACGTTAGATCTTTGTTTGTACTGGCTAACAATACTAACTTTAATTCATCCTCTTCAAGATCAAACTCTTCCTTTAAAACCTCCACATGTTGATATTTCATTAAATCTCACATTTCTGGAGATAATGAATTGTTGTGTGGATAGATGCCATTAAACATAGCAATTAGTCCTGCAGCAGACAAAAACAACTTTAATTGCTCTTGGTGGAAACTCAAACTCAAACCTGTCTCGTGATGTTCTGTTATATCAACAGCTACCTCAGCTGCCTGAAACCACATACTCATAGGTCACTAGAGTCTAACCTTAAAGCACTTTTCGTACTGCAAAGTCTGAATAAAACTCTCAGCTATGCCGTTCTTTGCGTTTAGTGTTCACGTGTAAAGTTGCTATCTGCTCACTCATCATCAACTCTCTGAATTTACCCTCAAATTCAGTTTCTCTGTCAGCTCTTATGAAACAAGCACTCCTGCTTTCACCTACAGGGTTACTCGTAATTCTCAAAATCCCTCAAGACCAATTCCGGAATTGCTCTTATACTTTACATAATAAGTTTTAGCAAACTTGGAATAATCATTAAAACCTCATGACTGCACAGGTGTCGCTAGGGTACAAAGCAGGTTTTGTTTAACCCATGGTGTTCGTGCAAATCAATTTTGATGCCTTTAAGATTTCATTCTAACCTCGCCTAATAACAATCTATCTTTGTTAACGTGCAAATTTCACAGTCACTGATAGTGTCCTCAATTTCAACTTCCTCAAATACTCTAGCATCTCAATTTAAATATTTTGACTTTTCACAAAGAGTGACATAACCTCGCAAGCTATAAGATTATTACATCTAGTTTTCTGGCTTCGCTTGGATTATGTACTGACTAAATTTCAAATTAACTCTTGTAGTTTACTCATGTCATGAAGGTTACTCGTCTTCAAAGCAAGATGCCAAGAAACGAATTACCCAACTCTCAATCCAAGCATTTTTCAATTTTTCCACCTTGTGAAGATTTCTCTCCATTCTCCCTCCCAGTCTCAGAATTCTACGACTCGATAATGAGCTGTGAAGCTCCCTCTTGAAATTTGCATCAAGATACTCAACTCAATTCTGTGACTGATCGAGAAAATTACCAAGTGTGGCAAAAATTTACCTTCCTCGCATACTCGTTCCTCCATCGCAGACATCTAAAAATGTCATTAAAAAAACAGGTTTCTGCCTTAGCAAAATCCTCAAAAATATCTGAAACCTCAAAACTTTCAAAATGCTTTTCTATAGAAAATCATTTAGTGACCAGCACAGCTGATGATCACAAAATGTTTTTCAAAATGCCTTGCATATAAAATCTCAAACAATTAACTTGTTTCCGTATTCAAGTTTAAATTGCTGCCTCGTTTTTGTTCGCAAAAACTCGCCTCTGAACTTCTCAAAGTTTTACAATGTGATGTTTACGTTTACAATGTGCTTGGTAGCACATGTATCAGCATCGAACAAAAACTCATTTGACTGTTCGCATTTTCACTAAAATTAACTGCCTCAATAATACACTGTCCTCACTCTTCCTCCTCTAGAGACATTGCTCTTGCTTTTGTCGTTTCATTTCATTACCATGGTTTGACCGCCCTCATTTTGTTTAAACCATTAAGTCCTTCGTACCCTCTATCCCAACCATTTTTAACCATTTTTACTCATTGATTTGCCCGACCATTGTTGTGATGGGCGTTTACAGATAACCTACACTACTCATCTCTTTCATCATCGCCACGACTATCTCTAGAAGCATGATTATTATTTTCTTCACCTCTCTCAAATAAACAGACGTCCTCTTGTGATTCATAGTTTTTGTTACAGACTCGGCAGTACCACTGATTTAGTAGGTTTCAACTGCACTGGTCTCCGGTAAAAACTTCTAACAGTAACGGCTCTTGAGTTTACTCAAAACTTCCTCTGGCCTTAGTGTTAACTTAACTGTAGCAGTTTGAACCTCATTCTTCGATGCCTCAATTTTAAACGAAAAAAAAAACGCAAATCCCTCTTTGTCCTTCCCAGAAACAGTATTGTTCGCTTGAGTGAACTCTCTGAAAATTCCAGAGATAAGCACAGCTTGTTATTCAACTCAGAAAACTTAACTGTCTCTGGACAGTTTTTATACTCGTTAATAATATCTTCCAGCCTGTCGATAAAATAAAGAACTCTATCTTTTGGCTTCGTCCTCAAACAAAAAATTTCCCAATCAAGTTACACGGAATCATAAATGTGGGTCGTCGTTCAGCTCTAACTTGTCTAACAAATCAAGCTTTCAACTCTGCTTTAAACTTACTCAGACAAAATCTCAGGATTTTAACATTTGCCTCAATTTACAAGACAATTGCTCAAAATAGTTGTTTTACTCTTAACTCGGTTCTCAATTAAAGAATCATACGGTTATTAAGTGACTAGCACAGCTGATAATCACGAAAAACGAGATACTTTTATTCCCCTTGTCACGATCGTGATAGGCAGTCATAGATTATGCACACTAATCATCCCACCCATGCTTCAAATTTCAATCATCGTTAAGCGAGTTACGGTTAAGGTTTCGTGGTAAAGCGGCGAAAGATATAAAAAGAAAAAAATTCGTATTGCAACTTCGTGGCATCATCCAAAATCGTGACAAAATCAGACTTGACCCTCGATGTATACTCGAAGTTTGCCTTCAGTAGCCTCAAGTTCTGACATAACCTCCAAGTCTGTTCGTCTAACTCTATCCTAAAACAAGGAGAGCCTGGGATAGACTTACCGTTTAGACTAGGTGCCGGGGGCGATGTACTCGTCACGTTGTTGGTGCTGGAGCCGATATGCACACAAATTCATTCTCGTCGTTCATAGAAGCTGAGCTCTGTTAGCGTCGAGCTCAACGGGGTATTTATGGATAGCTCAGATGGCGTAGCTGACGTCATAACAATTAATGACATTGTTGTTGTTGTTAAGGACATGGAGATGGTTTGGTTTTAGCAAATTCACTCGCCTTGGATTAACCACCTCAATCGATTTTCGGTGTCGAGGTGGCTGGGTCGGACTGACCAGTGACCGTTAACCCTGCATTAGCAGCTGAGATGAGCCTTTACTCAGCCTCTATTGCCTCCAAGTATCTCAGCTCAGATTAACTTCCTCCATTTCTCTCTGTGTCCTCTGAATTCTTTCCTTCTTACTCTGTAATTAAAGGTTACCTCACTTCAATGTTTAAGACTCACTCTCGATTTCAATGTGTTTTACCACTACCTCACTCAAACTCAATTTTAATTACAAGGAAAAATTCTTTTGCATGTGGTTGTAAAATATAATTGATATTATACAACCTTGATCCCAGGCCATCGGATCAACACCAGGTGATGCCTCACCTGATGATTTACCCTTTTGATATTTGTCCTGATTATGCTATTGGCTAGCATGTCCTCTTTACTCGACTCAAGGACTGGCTCAACCTGCTTGAGAGTTGTCCTGTGGTGCACCACATCTCAGCAGCACCAGCTCATAATGCCTCGTCTGGTGTATTGGGGTTTGTCACCTCCGTTCATCTATATAACAAACATTCAAGTACTTCATCAGGGTCTTTCAAATTAAAATTTACTTGTACTGACACAGCTTAAGAACGAGCTCATTTTAATTTTAGACGAAAGTTTTCAAAAACCATCATGCACTGCTCACACACCTTTTTTTTAAAGTGCGGTGTTTATAACCACACGGCGTACGTCAAGGCCGATCGAGCGCTTACAGCACACAGTGATCCTCTACGACTGATGTGCAGGTAAAGCAAATAAATGCTTTATGAGAAAAGAGTTTGATCGTTAGTTTTGCAAAATTTTAAAAAATGGCACTCTCGCCATCTCCTCCCTTCTTTAGCAAAAACAACTCGTAAACTCAAACCTAACGATCAACTTCAATCCTCAGGCACACATGCATTAATCCTCATACCAAACCTATATTTTTCAGATTTATCACGCTCTTCAGATTTCTTAAATTGCTCTAAAATTCCTCAAAAAAAACTCATGCAATCCTCAGTATACTCACAACTCAGTAGAATTCTTTAAAAAATTCAAAAATTTGAAAAATATTTGAAAAAAAATTTGCAAAATTTTTTCGAAAAATTCAAAGAGTGAAAAAATCCGAGACTCTGTTTCAAAAACTCAAAGGAACAGAAAACTCAAAAAATTCATAATCAAAATTTCGAAACGGATATTTCCGAAAAAAACTTAAGGACTCAGAGAAATTTTTAAAAATAAGTAAAATATTTCGAGTATAAAACTCTAAAACAAGTCCTCAAAATCAAAGATTTCAAAGAAACTTTGAAAACATCATTCAAAACGGAAATCAGTGACCAGCACAGCTGATAATCACTAAATAATCCAGATAGAATGATTCTCTCAACTCACAAAAAATCCCTGAAAGTTTTTTTTCTCACTCAACAAATTTCTCTGAACAGAAATTCTCAATAAAACCCAGTGAATTTAAATTTGAAAAAAAAACATCAAGAATTTCTCAAAAATAAAAAACTCACTCAAAAAAAAATTCCCAGAAAATAACGAAGATTTCCTATGAAAAGAATTCACTAAAAATTTACTCCTCAAATCTGAAAAAGAATCGGTGGTCAGCCAATCTTTAAAGAAAATCCAATTTCTCAACCAGCACAGCATGTGAAGAGAAACGAATAATCTCGAGCGTGAAAAATCTTACATCTGTAAAAAGTCAGCGCCCCTAGCTAAAAACCATCCAAGCAAAGTAGGAAAATTATCAAAGCAGCACGCGCAAAGTAAGAAAATTATCAAATAAGAGAGAGAGAGAGATAATCAAGTGACTTGTAGCATAGCTGATAATCACCTAAATGGGAAACCGAAATAAAAAGAGAAAAAATCATTACAAATAGCATGGCTAAATTTGTGCTGAAAAAGAAAGAAACGAGCGTATATTAATTACGCACCTAAAAACATCTGACTCTGCAGTGATTGTACTCAACAAATTCCCGAACGCGCTTGGGTTTATTCCGTTCCAGGAATTACCTCCCCCATTCTGCGTAGCGTGCAGGCTGCAGCATGCATCTGCACTCTCACGTGCCAGCGCGTCTTCTCTCTCTCTCTCTCTCTCTCTCTGGTAAGCGAAACATCCACAGTTACTTGCTCCACACATAGACCTAGGTTACTCATAGCCACTCATTCGCCCCGAGCGTTTTTCTGTTGCAGATTTTTCCGGAAGACCTTCTGGCTCTCGCACACCCTGAGGTTCACGCCCTAGCTCCTGTTTTATTGAGCTAGAAGTCTCGGTAAAATCTGAGTCGCACTTTCGAGGTTAGGAGGACACCACGTGGAGATCCGTCATCCAGCCACAACGCGTGCATCTTTCATTTCGAGCGCAAACGCTATGTCCCCGATCTAATCGGTTATGACCCGTGCTCGTCGCTCCTGCACCACGTGCCGCAAAATCTCGCGAGGAAGTGAAACTGCACCTACTATAACCTGTGCTTTATGCTCGGGAAAAATTCATAACGCATGCAGCGTTCGCTCAGGCACCATTGACTCCGCATCGTACCATTGTCGCGAGTGTTTCAATACACACTTCTCCGCCAAAGGTCAACCATCGCCACCCCCGCCACCCTCCCCTACAGGTTCTAGCTCTGCTTCGTCTGTTTCATCCACCGCAAGCAACCGTACCCTTTACCAGCCTTCCGCTCACGCCTCCCCGGTTGCCCACTCACAGGCGCTCATACAAACCACCGCAAAGCGTCCTCGTTCATCATCCCCCGACATTCACGGCAACCAGCCCGTAAAGATATTTCGACCCACGTGCGTAGACACAGCCTCTCCATCTACAATGAACGAAGTACCAGAAGGCACCCCCCCTGTGGGCCCACAAGCTGTTCTCTGACATTGCCACGATCAAGCACGAAGTCTGCGAAGTTAAAAAAGACGTTAGCGAGGTTAGTAAGGATGTCAAGTCACTTGAGGGAATGATTGCAGAGCTCGGCACCCGCCTTACTGTAGTTGAACGCAACCAAGACTACATCATGAATAAAGTAAATACAGTACAGGCCAACCTCACCCAACGCGATACGTGCGAAGTCCGCATCTCCGGAATTCCACGCGAATTAACCAACGACGAGACAGCCAGAGTCAGCGCCACTACTAAAATCTTACAGGCAATCAGCTGCCTCAACGCGAGAGACCTCATCTACAAGACTCGCATTTTTTAAAGCAAGACCCCATCCACCGGACCCAGCACATCCGCCTCGATCGCCGATTCCTCGGGTCTCGCATTGCCGCCGCACCTTCAGTGTCCGACAAATGGCGCGAACTTAACAAGCTCGGACTTGGGTCTCAAAAAGCAGCCTCACCCCTAAAGCACTTCTCCCCTCAAATCCTAAACGCTCACTACGCCTCCCTGTGTAACGCCTCTTCACCCCTAACCAGGATCGACATCAGCGCAGCATGTATCGCCAGACCACTCGACTCTATCAGCCATGCATTCAACTTCGCCACCGTCTCCCCCGACGATGTTGCACGCGCCCTATCTGCCTGTACATCTTCCAGCATAGGCGTCGACGGGATCTCTGTTGAAATTCTGAAACTGTCTATGCCTTGTCTTCTGCCCCACCTCACCTCTCTTTTCAATCAGTCTCTAAAAACTGACATTTTCCCAGAAACCTGGAAACGCGCTCTCGTCGTCCCACTCTCTAAAGTACGCACCCCCAAAATACCGTCCGATACTCGACCAATCGCACTCCTCTGCACCCCTTCAAAAATTCTTGAAAGGATTGTGCACGAACAGCTTTTCACCCACCTAAATACACAGAATCTTCTCGACCCTCACCAAGCTGGCTACACGCCCCATCACTCCACCCAAACGGCGCTCCTGGGCATTCTCGAAGACATCCGCAGCTCCATTGACAGATGCAAAATCATGGGCCTTATGGCCTTCGATTTTTCTAAGGCCTTTGACTCCATTCCCCACCCTCAGCTGCTTCTTAAATTACGCCGCATTGGTTGCTCTCCAAACGTCATCCAATGGTTCGCAAACTACCTTAGCGGTAGAACCTAGGCAGTCAAAGACGAAGACGGCAAACCGTCCGACTGGCTCCCTCTCTCCACTAACGTCCCACAGGGCACCCTACTCTTCCTCATCTTCATTCTAGATTCACCCCTCGTATTACTTCACGCGCTGCATAAGATTTTTGCTGACGATCTTGACATCTATATTGAAGCGGAACCCACACCCCAGGGCCTCCTTACCCTTACACTAAAACTTTCCCGAGACGCCACTGCCATCGCCAAATGGGCAGAAGAGAACGGGCTTAAGCTGAACACCGACAAGACAGTGGCAATACTCTTTGGTAGCGCGCCTTATTTAAAAGCTCTCAAAGAGCACGAATCCCCTTCCATCTTCATTGGTGATGCACCTATCTCCTTCGCCGAAAAACTCAAAAGTCTTGGAGTTATGATAACACCCACACTCAACTGGAAGGATCACCTGAGTGCCATCTGCACTAGAGTCTATGGATCACTCCACAGTCTCAGGTTCTATAGACACGCCCTTGCCAAACCTCTTCGGAAAGAACTCGTCGAGTCCCTAATCTTTCCTCACTTCGATTACGCGTGCGCGGTGTATCATGATCTCACGTTTCAACAAAATCTGAAACTCCATCGTCTCCTCAATGCCTGTGTCCACTACATATATGGCAACATCCCCTGGATGGCGAATGTCACGCCATACCGACTCGCCCTTGGTTGGCTGTCCGTCATACGTCGCCGTGAATATTTCATCGGTACGCTCACGCACAAGGTCGTTAGGACGTGCATGCCTACTTACCTCTATGAGCGGCTCCCCTCTACCACCCGGTCAACGCGCACGGGCGTCGGTTATTTCAATGTTCCGCCCGCTCGCACCACTACCCAGCAAAACTCTTTTTCCGGCAACGCCACTCGCATAATTAATTCACTCGGTAGACCCGATCTGGAAGATCTATCCTTTGAATCCTTCAAATTCACTCTGCAAACCACTCTTCTCGAGCGCGATCGCAGAGACTGGGCCGAGCGCTGTCGACGCGAAAGACTCGTAGCCGTTCCACCCAACCTTCCCCGTTCACCCATCCTCCCTCTGTCCCTACGACTCCGTTTTTAGCATCCACCTCTACCTACTATCAAATCATGCAACCCGAATTGATCACCTGCCACTGCGAACGCACATTACTTGCTATAATTATAATAACTGTATCATGCAATTATTTTATTCAACGTAATGAATTGTTAATAGCTCATAATCTTGTATACCATTTTTATTTAATTGTTAATCTAGTTTTAATCTAGTTTTAATCTAGTTTTATATATACCATGTAAACTACCTTTGTAACAACATAAGCGGCCACATAAGGTTCCACCCCAAGGTCGAAATAAAAAATTTTAGACAATCAATCTCTCTCTCTCTCGGCCCCAAACTCCCTCCCCACTCGAAATCTCCTTACATGCACACTCTTTTCTTTTTTTTTTTTTTTTTTTTTTTTTTTTTTTTGATAACAAAAAAAACTCACTTTTCATTGTAAAAAAAACTTCAATCGAGCCTCCAGTCCTCCCGTCGTCCATCTTGAAGTCGATGAAAACGTCCTCGGCGGTCCTCTTGTCCTCGTTCCTCGTAAACAAAACGACAAATTTACGTCTTCGCGTGCCAGCTGATAAAATGACTCCTTTTTTTTCTTGAATAAAAAAAACACAAATCCTCAGATTTTATCACTGTAGCACAAACACAGAACGTAAAAGACGAGCTGCCGCGGTGAGTGCAGCAAAAACGCGTGCGCGAGTTAGCCGGCTTTTTTTTTCTAACCTCCCGTCGCGTGCCGTAAAGTACACAAAAAACGATGCTGGAAGCCCATGACCAGTTGACAGCAGTCTAATTTAGGCACGGGGAGGTAAGGGTGAAACACAAATAAAGCTACGGTAGTCTCGGTAAACTCATGTTTATTATTAAAACCTCTTCTCTGGGATAGCGATCCCTACACACGCGTTAGCCTTGGCGGCCATACTCGAACTTCCCTATGCGGGCTGGGGACTTACCGACCGCCTGCCGCGCAGGCGCTCTGAGTCTCCTGCTGCTGCTGCAGCATAAGAGCTGTTGACGGTGTTAGATAATAAATCCACTGCCAACAAATAGTAGTGAGTAAATAAATATATTTTTGAATTTTGAAAATGTGGTTTCTCAATTTGAGCAAGTTGTTAAGTTTGTTTGTTTCTTTTTTTTTTTTAATTTGTGTATTTACATTAGTGAATAAGTGGAAAAAGCTTTGTGAAAGCGTATTAGAATGTTTGGTGCCAATTAGATTAGTTAAAAAAAAATTAAATATCAAAGAAAAATGGAGTGAATATTTTAACCATTTCTCTGACTTGAGCTCATAATTTTAGTTCATATTTTGATCAGTTTGATTGATAATAAGAGCGTCTTAATAATTTTCAAAGTTAAAAGCCTCTCTACCATGATGATTTATTCAACATTTAAGATTTATTTATTGTTTTCTGTAGATTAAATTAAAGCTGGTTGTTGTGGATGCGAGTAATTTTTAAATTATTTTCCTTCTTTAAATAATAAACTTCTTAGAACTTCATGGTTAGCAAGTAATTTAAAGAGTTATGTAAGTGATAAGAGTGTTTAAAGAGCTAAAAAAACTGTATTTTTGTAATGTATTACTCTGGTTTTTACTTACAATAATTACATATAAAAGTAATATTAAATTTCTTTTAGCTTATACTCATAATTTCGCATTATATTTAATGGATGTAAGTGTGCTGAAGTGAGTCTGTGTGACTATTTGATTTTTAGAAGTGATGGGAATACGCTAATCCCCAGGAAGAGTTTATTCGCTAAAAAAAGCATAAATAATGCACTTGGGGTGGTGTGGTAAAAAAAAAAAGGCCTATTCAGAGCAACTGACTATTGGAGGTTTAATTCTAACATATTTGGAACCTACCTACCAAGTTTCAGTGAAATTGGTGACCCGAAGGCCTGGTCATCTCCTTGTCAGTTGCTTTCGGGGTAAAAGAAGTGTCGTTTCTACAAAACAATGAGTCTCTTTGCAAAAAGCGATACTATTCTTCTCCAGAGGATACTGAGTCCCGTCCAAGAGTGTAGTCATTTCTAGCCGAATGTACTCTGTCGATAAAGTAGAAAAGTTTCCCTGCACAAACGTTTGGCATACGGGACTCAGTCCCGTGCAGCGGGCAATTATTCATCTCCAGGAGAAGAATGAATCTTTTCTCAGTAGAGTGGCATTATTGCCTGCTGAGGAAGAAACTCATTTCACTCTGGCCTTTTCAATGTTGAGCCAACCATCAACTTCACCACCCCACGCGACTCCCCATCAAATCATTCTTGAAGTACAAGCAATTCGCAATGCACTCCCTCAAATACTCTCTCGCCTCCAAGTACCCACCATGCAGACTTCTTTTCTCCGACAAACTATACCCCCATCTTCATATTAGCGATGCAAATATCGTCTACCTTTCTGCTCACTTCAATCAACTTTAACTCCAAATTGCAAGAAAGAATTACGAATCATCATCGCTTTTACTGAATCCTATCTCGTACCAAACACCCCCACACACATATACGACATAACTAACTATAACCTACTTCACTGTGACAGAGTTGATACGCCCAATGGTGGTGTTACTCTCTACATCCACGACCATCTTAATGTCACCATCGTTGCTACATCCTCCACACCCACTCAAGCAAAACCTGAATCTCTCATCGTAGACATAGACCTCAAATCTACCAAACTACTTCTCTTGCCCTTTTCCTCTCGAAATGTAAAAATGTTATCATAACAGGCGACCTTAATGCAGTCACGTCCATCACCGACTTTTCATCGACTTATCAACCTAAACTTCAATAGACAGATCAGCGAAACCACTAAACGTGTCCACTTCTCCTTTTACTCTCTTCGTCATTTTCGTTCAGCCACTCCACACGTGTTCTCCTTATAAATTCGCTCATTCTCCCTCTTTTTGACTATGCATCTCCGTTTCTCACTGACATTACCAAACAGCAAGAATAAAAACTCCACACCCTTCACAACGCCTGCTCTCGCTTCGCATTTGGATCCATTCCCTGTACCGCCCCCTACTGTCTTTTCTTGAACTGGCTCTCAGCCGCTTCTTGCCATGAGTACCTGACTGCGTCCATGGCAGACACGATGAAAAAAAGCCAATCATCTTTTGACAGTCATGAAAAATAAAATAACCAAGCTCTGGCACTTATACTTCCTATTCACGCTTTACTGATGTAGTTGAAACTAATTATTAAAATTTACAGTTTTATTATTACTTCTACTTTTAATCAAAACAAAATACCTTTTACGCTTGAGTCAATTACTCTTAGCATTGCGCTTTTTCATAGAGAAAAAAAAATCATGTAACCCAAAGGCTTTCAGCTAAGAAATTTAAGTATAGAAAAGTTAATAATTATAATAAATAAAAATGAACAAGACAACGGTCTGTGAAAAAAACCTAATGGTTTTATGCAAGTTGCATACAACACTCGCTGAGCTGCAATCTACGCATGCTCATGTCATGAATTAGAGTTAGCAAGGATTAGGACGAGGGACTAGAGGCTAGTGTCTTTCATAGTCCACGTTGTACCTATGTATTTCAAAATTCTCGCAGTCATTGATTACTTCTACTCCCGCTGAACCACATGCCACTTTGCCTTCGGGACGTGGAAGTCTGCCTCCAACCTGAGACGATTTTCCTTGCTTTGAATCTCGCAGAACACGATGTTGGTTTGCGCTTCACGTAGTCTTGTCTCGGCCAGTAGTCACTTGTCAGCAGTGTCGGTGGTCTCCGTGATGACTAGATCCAACCAATTTATTTCGAAGACATGTTTTGGTCTTATCTTAGCTCAGCCAGGCGGTGGGTAGCCCGTTCTTCTTGTAGGCGGTTTTTCTCTTCATGAGTAAGGATTGCCTCGCACTCGGCGTTACGTACTGCTGCCCGCTGTTGCTGGCATGCTTGATCCTAATGGTCCTGAAGCTGCTGCCACGTCGGAGTCCACCAACGTCGATTCTCCCGGCGGCGTTGTGCTTCGACTTCAGGTAAGGAAGCTAGCTTCCAGCGCCTTTTTTCGTCTTCTTCTTTTCATAGTGACGCAAAGCAGGCCATGCGTTCTTGGGCCAGCTCCTGCTGCTTTCACTGCTACTACTACTGTTGTAGTCTCTGGTACGAGATAGTCGACCTATCCCCTCCCAAATTGGCTCATTACTGTCCAGTCATGGATATAGGCGAACATATAGAGCGCCCGTTGGATGATCGTAGATCAGGAGTTCTCAAGCTTCGTCGTAGCCACTGGTCATTTCACTATAAGGAATCATTCCGTCAGGAAGTTGGGTCTATGATAGGAAAAAAGGATAAGTGACAGGAAAGAGCGTGCAACTATGTATGTATACAGAAATCAAGCTTTCAATAAAATAAAATCTATGCATATTTACAGAAAAATTAAATTTTCAAAAGAAAAAAAATAAATTTATAAGCAGTTAAGTATTTAGTTACACATTCATACTTTTGCGCTCGTGGTATGTACGCATCGGGGACACGTTTATTGGAGCCTCTGGCATCTTCTCCGCTGGTCCTCTTAATCTTTTTGTTATTTTAAAATGTTATTAATTATTATATAATTCTGTAGAATTTGTTAAAGAAAAATTTATTTTGTTCCTACTGTAAGGTTGATGTAATAATCTTAGTTGTATCCCCTGCATTTTACCTGACGCTAAAGAAGTCCTATACATTATTTAGACTTTTAAACTTTTTGTAATTATTTTTATCAAGGTTTTTTAAGTTTTGTAATCATTAAGATTCAATTAAGGATGTTCACATCTTTGTCAAAATGCACAGAACTTGATGAAACTTGGAAACATGATTCTATGATATTTAAATTTATTTTTAAGATTTTTTTTATGTGTGTTAAAAGTAATTTTTTGAAAATATTGCAGTTTGAAGTTAACACGTGCTTTTATGGAAGTCGAGCGAGTGACTCGAAAAACAGTAGTTACTGGCTGAAAAATGCAAAGAAGTGAGAAAAAAATTTGAGTAATTAGTTAAACGCATAAGGTATCGATTAAGTTAAAAAAAACGTAGGTTAAAAGCCATTTTAGAAATAAATAAATTAAAAACTGCAAAAATCTCATGTATATAGTTATACTACGCGTCACTAAGCTAGCAATCGGCGTAACATTCAAAGGTTTTCGACTCGTTGACTTAAGCCATTTCTCCTCTATGCGCATGCGTGAATTTACAAAGGTGTGAACATCCTTAATAAACAGATTTGGACAATTTCCTTGATAAAACTAACAAAAACAGCAATTTTTTTTAATTAGCGAGTAAAAGGCTATAGGGAATCTACTGCTTATAAAAAGCCTTATTACACAAATCAGTTGGAGTTCTATGCTGAAAAGAACAAACAAAAATTAAAGAGGTATTTGCATATGCAAAAACAAAAGAATAAAATTATGTCATCATAGGATAACGTGAACTGATAGGTTTTTATCAAGGCGTTATTCTTGCCCTACCTCCATCCCCATGCTCAAAACCAATGAATTTGCTTGATTATTTTAGTCCAACTGCAATATTCTTGAACTCATTTTATCAGCCATTTTATCAATTACTTTATTATTATTTTCTTTTATTTGTTTTTTTTTTTTGTTTTCTTCTTTCAATTACTTTTCTTACTAATAATTTCATACTTTTGTCAAACAGGGAATGTATGAGTTACCCGATGCTCTAAACACCAAGTTCTTTTTCTACTTGAACATTTTGCCAGTAGCTCAGGATTTTATAATCTACTATTTTTTACTTTCTGGATTGATGTGCCTAATTTGGAGTATCATAAAAATACTTACTTTCAAGTCTAAGGATAATACAACTTTAAATCATCTTCTTCAAGCGGAAAAATCTCAACGCATAAATTATTACAACAATAAACGTTCTTCAATGAAAAATAAGGAGATTGACTTATATTATAATGATTTGCTTAGTACAAAAGAAGAAAAAACAATAAGTTATAGTGCATTAGAAGAACTTGCAAATCTCAAAGAAGAGACTGTTTAATCTTCAAAAGATATGTAAAATAAAAAATCGTAACTTAAAATTATTTGGTTCACTAAAAATTAAGAACCAAAAATTGTTTTTTGCATATGAATATTATATGCACCGTTAAACTTGTGTTTATGTAAAAGAAAACACGTTCAGCTCAAAATAACATCAAATCAAGGAAGAATAAGCTTATCCATTATTGTCTTGGGGATCATAAAATATTGTGTTTAAAAAAAAGATACGATTTTTATTTTTATCAATAAAGCATAATAAACTGACTATGTAAAAAATTTTTTAAAATACATGTTCCATTTTTCAATGCAAAAAATATTTTATGATCCCTATAACGATCAGAGATAATTTGTCCCTTGCTCTAAAGAATTAGATATTTAGATATAACTGTGAGTATTATCACTTCCAACTTCTTGGGTGCATGATCGCGCTCTTTCTGTTTTTATCTACTAGCTGCCATAACTTAAATTACTCGCGATAAGAGGTATTCTTCCAATCAAGATTAAAATATTTCAAAAATCTCTAGTTAGGGCATTCAGTAAGCGAAAAATGTTGTTCAAAATTTTTTATGCTATAACAATAAAATTTTGTAAAAATTCAAAGTTCATTCAGGCTTAAATAGACAAAATTGTAAAAAAAAAAAACAGATTCACGCTTGGTTGCTAAATTATCCATGAAAATTTTACAAACTTTGAAGTCTTTCTTCTCAAAATTAAATTTAGATTGTTCCTTCTTAATTTTATATCAGCAGATTCCTTGTATTAGAACGGACATTTGAGAACAAGCTTTGAAAAAAGCGTATTTTCTAGGGTTTTCTAAAAGAAACCGTTTTTTTCAATTCAATTTCAAAAAAATTTTTACAAAAATTATTCAAAATTTAATGAAAAAAAATACAGTTTTCAAATTCAAATTTTTGAAATTTTTTGAATCATACGAAATTTTTGCTTAATCTTATTGACTCTTATTTACATCTTGATTCTAGGGTTATAATGAAGAAAATAATGCAACTGAATAAAAAAATATTGATTTATCCAAAAGTTATTCAAAATTGAATGAAAAAAAAAGTTTTTAAATTCGAATTATTGAAATTCTTTTGAACATATAAAATTTTTATTTTAGAGACGAAGACAAAAAAATGATGCAAACCGCATAAAAAAGTATTTATTTGTTCACAAGCTACATAAAATGTAACGAAAAAAGCACAGTTTTCAAATTCAAATTGTTTGAATTTTTTTGAACTTGTAAAACTTGTTGCCCAATCTTATAAGACGTATTTTATATCTGAGAAAAAAAAAAAACAAAACAAACAAAAAACAAAAAACAAAAAAAAATGCAGACCGTATGAAATAATATTTATTTGTTCAAAAGTTCACTATAATGTGATAAAAAAATTACAGTTTTCGATCTTGAATTTTCAAAGTTAGAAAAAAATATGCTTCTGTTCTCAACTTATTAGCTGACAAACTTAAAGACAAATACACAGAAAAACTAAACGACTAATGAATGTATATACAATAACAGAAAATTTTTGGAGGCACCTCCAAAAAAGTAGTATTGCGGCGGTATCTAGTATTTGATAATGATTACATCAATTCATTTAAAATCCGGTGCCCTTCTGTTTCACAGATAGTATAAGGCCTTCAAGGAGGATTTTATCACTTAAAAAAAAAAATGCGACCACAAAATGGCAGACTTAAACAATGAACATCAATTTCTGACCAAAACTTCACCAAAACTGAAAGAAAAAAATTATTTTTCGAAATCCTTGAAAAATTTATCGTTTATCAAAATCCATTTTAATTTTTGATTAAAAATGATTCGGTATTCTATGTCATCGAATTAATTGTTGATATTTTGAAACTTCAATTAAATAAAATGCTCTTGAAAAGTTGTTTTATAATATGCACTGAAATTGGATTAATAATATGCACTGAAATTTGATTTATAAAAGTTAACTGTTTCTTTTTTTTAAATCTCTAAAAATACGCCTTTTTATGCGCTACAAATCAAAGTATACCCTTAAATAGATTGAACCCCTAAAAACCTCAGAGAGGTTAACAATTTTGGAGAGAGTTTTTACACCAGAACATAAATAAAAAATTCTTCTCACAAAAATTTGTGATATCAAATTAAAAATTTTGTTATTTTCAATAACACTTATGTGCCATATTATACGGAAACTCTACCAAACCTTAAACTAGTTAAAATGGTATCGTAAACTATAAGGGTTTAGTAGAGTTTTAGTATTATATGGCAGATAAATGTTGTGTTATTTAAAACCACAAAATTTTTTGATTGATTTCAGGAATTTTTGCTGAAGAATTTATAATTTATAATCTGGTTCTAAAACTCTCTAAGTTTGTTTACCTCTCTGAGGTCTGGGGAGATCAGTATTTTTTGTTTGGTATAATGTTTTGTTTGAACCATATTTATGATTTTTCCTTGTTAAATTTATCGAAGTATGTGACAAAAAATGATGAATAAATTTTCCCCGAAATTTTCTTTTAAACTGATTTAAATTTTTCGAGTAGGATTTGAAAATCCAGAAATTTTAGTCAATACACGTAATTTATTAAAACTAGCTAGTATTTATTTATAGTAATTTATTAAAACTAGCTAGTATTTATTTATTAGTGTATTACGTCATAAGTCCGTAAAATGCATGATTAAAGTACGACTGTGGCTGGCGGCGGCGAAGCCGCCGTCAGTCGCAGGAGTATTTTAATTATGCATTTTACGGACGAATGACGTATACTATTTTATTTCACGAATACCCGAAAATGCGCAACCAGTGAGAAAATTATAAAAAATTCAATACATTCATGTTTACTAGGTTATGACTAGACCGCAAGCGAGTCTAGTTCCATGGGTAAGCGTACTTATTCGTTTTAGCTTGGGTTATATATTATCACTATATATATTGCAGAGGTTAGTTACTTTTTTGAAGTGAGAGAGACAGCTACAGTTTCTTTCTCACTGCTAAAGCTGCTGCTGTAGATCAGGCCTCTCGAAAGTGTCAGAATTCCGAATGGCGGGAATAACAAAAATTTGAACTTTCGGGGCAGTAGTGGCACACAAAAATTAAATTAAAAAAACCCACTAGTCTAAAACCCCATAACGCTGAGCATAAATATTAATAAAATAATTTATAAATAAACAAACAAGCCTATACGATTACATAACCTTAAGCGTGTAAATATTAATAAATAAATTTACAAATACACAAATAAACCAACAAGCCTACAACCCCATAACGCTGGGCAAAAAAATTAATAAATAAATTTATAAATAAACAAATAAACAAACAAGCCTACAACCCCAGATCGCTGGGTGAAAAAATTAATAAAAAAATTAATAAATAAACAAATAAACAAACAAGCCCACACCCCCATAACGCTAAGCAAAAAAATTAATAAATAAATTTATAAATAAACAAATAAACCAACAAGCCTACAACCCCATAACACTAGGCAAAAAAATTAATAAATAAATTTATAAATAAACAAATAAACCAACACGCCTATACAACCACATAATTATAGGCGTGTAAAAATTAATAAATAAACTTATAAATAAACAAATAAACCAACAAGCCTACAACCCAATAACGCTGGGCGGAAAAATTAATAAATTAATTTATAAATAAACAAATAAACTAACAAGACTACGACCCCATAACACTAGGCGAAAAAATTAATAAATAAATTTATAAATAAACAAATAAATCAACAAGCCTACAACCCCATAACGCTGGGCGAAAAAATTAATAAATAAATTCATAAATAAACAAATAGACCAACAAGCCTACAACCCCATAACACTAGGCAAAAAAATTAATAAATAAATTTATAAATAAACAAATAAACCAACACGCCTATACAACCACATAATTATAGGCGTGTAAAAATTAATAAATAAACTTATAAATAAACAAATAAACCAACAAGCCTACAACCCAATAACGCTGGGCGGAAAAATTAATAAATTAATTTATAAATAAACAAATAAACTAACAAGACTACGACCCCATAACACTAGGCGAAAAAATTAATAAATAAATTTATAAATAAACAAATAAATCAACAAGCCTACAACCCCATAACGCTGGGCGAAAAAATTAATAAATAAATTAATAAATAAACAAATAGACCAACAACCCTACAACCCCATAACGCTGGGCGAAAAAATTAATAAATAAATTTATTAATAAACTAATAAACTAACAAGCCTACAATCCTATAACGCTTGGCATATGTATTAATAAAAAAATTAATAAATAAACAATTGACCCAACAAGCCTACAACCCCATAACACTAGGCGTGAATACTAATAAACAAGTTTTTAACTAAAATAGTTTTTAACTATCCTCCAAGCTCTAGACCCCCAAAAGTCTGGGCGTAGAGTTTAATAAAGAAACTGATGAGCTACCCCCCCAAAACCCTGGGCGTCGAGTCCAATAAATAAAATGATCAGCTATCCCCCAAGCTTCAAACCATCAAAACCCTGGGCATCTGAGTTCAACAAAGAAGATGATTGGCTACCCCCCAAGCTCTAAACCCCCGAAACCCTGGGTGCCCGAGTTCAACATAAAAACTGGTCGGCTATTCCCCAAGCCTTGACCCCCCATAACCCTGGGTTCCCGAGTTTAACAAAAAAACTGGTTGGCTATTCCCCAAGCTCTAAACCCCCAAAACCCTGGCTGCCTCAGTTCAACAAATAACTGATCAGCTATTCCCCAAGCCCTTAACCCCTGGAACTCTGGGCGCACGAGTTCAAGAAAAAACTGGTGGGCTATTCCTCAAGCCTTGATCCCCCATAACCCTGGGTGCCCGAGTTTAACAAATAACTGATCAGCTATCCCCCTAGCTCTAAACCCCTAGAACCCTGAGCGCCCAAGTTCAACAAAAAAACTGGTCGGCTATCCCTCAAGCTCTAAACCCCCAAAACCCTGGGTGCCCGAGTTCCACAAAAAAACTTATCGACTATCCCCCAAGCTCTAAGCCCCCAAAAATCTTGGGAGCCTGAGTTAAAATATTCCAAAAATATGAGTGAATTTTAGTTAACGAAATAAATAATTTTGTAACGATACCTAATTACGCTGCACTGGTGCAATTATATCACAAAGTTGTAAATATGAAATTTTTAACTCTAAAATGGCGTGGTCGATTAGGATACCGCTTAAATTTTTACTTTATGTTTAACTCTTTGTTTGCAACATTATCAAAAAAAATATTCGAGTATAAAGTAAGCTTAACTTGTAAAATTATTCCACTCGGTAATCAGAGTTTTGGGCGATTTAGAGCTCGGGGGATAGCCGACCAGTTTTTTTGTTGAACTCGGGCGCCCAGGGTATTTGGGGGCTTAGATCTTGGGGGAGAGCTGACCAGTTTTATTGCTAAACTCAGGCACCCAGGGTTATGGGAGCTTAAGGCTTGGGGAATAGCCGATCAGTTTTTATATTGAAATCGGAAGCCCAGGGTATTTGGAGGTTGAGAGCTTGTAGGGTTGCTGCTCAGTTTTTTTGTCAAACTCGGGCTCCCAGGGTTATGGGGGCTTAAGGCTTGGGGAATAGCCGACCAGCCTTTATGTGGAACTCGGACGCCCAGGGTCTTGGAGGTTTAGAGCTTGGGGGAAAGCCGATAATTTTTTTTTTTTTGTGGAACTCGGGCACCCAGGGTTTTGGGGGTTGTGAGCTTGGGGGATAGCCGACCAGTTTTTTTGTTAAACTCGGGTATTTGGAGGTTGAGAGCTTGGGGGGTAGCTGATCAGTTATTCCTTAAACTCGGGCACCCAGGGTTTCGGGGGTTTAGAGCTTGGGTGGTAGCCAATCAGCTTCTTTGTTGAACTCGTGCCCCCAGGGTTTTGAGGGTTTAAAGCTTGGGGGGTAGCCAATCAGCTTCTTTGTTGAACTCGGGCGCCCAGGGTTTTGAGGGCTTAAGGCTTTGGGGGTGGCCCATCAGCTTCTTTGTTGAACTCAGGCACCCAGGGTTTTGAGGGTTTAAAGCTTGGGGGGTAGCTGACCAGTTTTTTCGTAGAACTCGGGTACCCAGGGTTTTGGGGGATAGCTGATCAGCTCATTTATTGAACTCGACGCCCACGGTTTTTGGAGGTAGCTCATCAGTTTCTTTATTGAACTCTACGCCCAGATTTTTGGGGGTCTAGAGCTTGGAGGATAGTTAAAAACTAGTTTCTTAGTATCTACGCCCAGCGTTATGGGGTTGTAGCCTTGTTAGTTTATTTGTTTATTTATAAATTATTTTATTCATATTCACGCCGAACGTCATGGGGTTGTAGGCTTGTTGGTTTATTTGTTTATTTATTAATTTTTTAGCCCAGCGTTATGGGGTTGTAGTCTTGTCGGCTTATTTGTTTATTTATAAATTATTTTATTCATATTTACGCCCAGCGTTATGGGGTTGTGGGCTTGTTTGTTTATTTGTTTATTCATAAATTTATTAATTTTTTCGCCCAGCATTATGGGGTTGTGGGCTTGTTTGTTTATTTGTTTATTTATAAATTTATTAATTTTTTCGCCCAGCGTTATGGGGTTGTAGGCTTGTTGGTTTATTTGTTTATTTATAAATTAATTTATTAATTTATTTGCCCAGCGTTATGGGGTTGTAGGCTTGTTGGTTTACTTGTGTATTTGTAAATTTATTTAGTAATATTTACACGCTTAAGGTTATGTGGTTGTATAGGCTTGTTTGTTTATTTATAAATTATTTTATTAATATTTATGCTCAGCGTTATGGGGTTTTAGACTAGTGGGTTTTTTTTGTGTGCCACTACTGCCCCGAAATTTCAAATTTCTGTTCCATTCCCGCCATTCGGAATTCTGACACTTTTGAGAGGCCTGCAGTGTAGATCAGCTGATTGCTGACTAACACATGCAGCAGTTTACCGTATAGTAGATTAAAGAATTCTTCATATTATAATTATTACATTAATAAGTAAATTAATAACAAACTCTTTTCATTAATTTCAGTTTTTCAATTTTTGTAATAATTTATGTTAAAATTAAATTTCATATTAAAAAGATTATAAGTGATCATAATTGTTAGACTCTGGAAATTGAAATTTTGTAATAAAGTGAAAAATGAAAAGTGTTGATTGTTGAAAATTACCTAGTGTTTTGGTTGTTTGCTTAATTTTTTTAAAAGTTTCAAACGCATTGGTTAGCAAGAACATAAAAATGAATGTCATCATTGATTAGTTTAAGCTATAAAAAAATCATCAATTTAGTAAACCAATTAATCAGTTATTGTTATAAAGTTCAATTTATTTGACTTGAAGTGAAGTCACTACATAAGGAAACAGTGTAGTGTCATGTTTATTCTGATAATAAAATCAATTAACTTTTTACAAGCTCAAAATAGTTTAAAAATTATTCAAGATGATAGATATCTGGTGTGATTTTAAATATAAAACCAAACAAAGCTTAAAATAAAGTTTCAAAAGATTTTCAAAATATTTCTTTTTTACTTTAAAATAAATCTTCAAAAGTATATGGTTAATTTTAATTGGTCTCTTACTATTTAGTGCAATTAATTAAACTTTTGATTTTTATTATACCTACAGCGTTCAGAGTTGAGCTTTACTTTTACTATAGAGATAATAGGAGTTATGATCATTTCAATTTGATACTTTATTAATAACAATACTGAAAAAATAAGAAGAGCCCAATTATTATATCATTAATTAATGCGGTCCAAATTTAAATTTAATTGAGATGATTTAAAATTCTTATGCAATACTGGGACAAATGAACTTTAATAAATTCACATCTACTTCTTAACAATTATTTGGGTTGATTTTTAGAATTTTGTGGGGATCATTTTTTTATTTTGTTCAAGTTGATTTCAATTAAAATCAAAAATATATTTGTACATTATATTGATTACAAAAATAAAAAAAATAGCAATTATTGACAAAATTTATCATTAAAAAAAATTACTCCCTGCAGCTGAAAACAAAAACTTACATCTGCTCTGCAGTCTGCGATGAGCTAGCACTTAGCTGTTAGCAGCATCAAAAGCAAGCGTAATATTTGGGGTTAGAAATTTTTTTAATAGATGGCGCCACCCTGCTGTATAGTGTGGGCACGGCCATGCCGAGCCGAGCGAGTGCGGGTGAGATAGAGCGCGAGAGAGTGTATGAAGCAGCCAAGCTGCCAGCGCTGCTCGCTGCGTCGAGCCTGCCGCACACTTCAGTATGCCTCGAGCCGTCCGACAAGAGCCACGCGCTACGCCTTGTCGGCTCTGTACGATAACTAAATAAAGCTTATAGTTGATTATACTTACCTGTCTACACCTTATTTACACTACCTGGAGTGTAGGGCTCCTCAACACAATCAAGACCCCTGGTCGACCCTACAAATGGTGACCCCGTCGTTGGATAAAGTGTGATAGTGGACAGAAGAAAAGCGCGCCAAGACTCGCCTTTGTTCTTGCGCGCCGGCTCGAACACGTTGCTTCGACTCTAGCAATCGTCGTTCAACGCAATTTTTTTCTCGCCTCGTTCGCTTGAGTGCGAGGTGTTCTGAGAGAGTTAAAGAAAAAAAAAAAAAAAAAATTTTTTTTTTGTCACCCAACCGGTACGGCCGCTCGGTGAATTTTTTTACTCAAACCAAGTTACCGCCCAAACGGTTCGGCCGCTCGGCGAAGACGCGTGCACCAAGGCACGCGTCTGGCATCGTGGGAGCACCTGGGGAGGCCGGCGTGAAGCCACTCCTGAAGAGGGTTTCATCCTGCGCGAAGCGGGAAACCCGAAGAGAGGCGGTCGACGCGAAGTCCCCCTCAGTGGCTGAAGAGGACACATCTATTGTTCTGCACCGGCAACAACTCGGTACCGTCGAGCTCAGCTGCGTTCAACGTCGCTCTGGTACATAGGGAAAAATAATCTGGTGCAGTCGGGTATCCCTCAAGGACGTCAGTGACATCAAAGTCACATCACAACATCGTCGACGAAGAAAATTCGTTAAGGTAAATCGAAATCGATCGTCACGTGAGAGGAATTTTCGCGGTCGCGAGTGGGTGTGATAAGGGTGCATGTATGCCGTGTCTCCGCGCGCGCATCTCGTATTTCTACCGCGTCCCTCGATTCTTCGGACCGAGTCTCTTCTCGGAACCTGCACCTTCCGGATTCGTTTCTTCGGGTTTATATTTTTTGCAGTACGGTGTCATAATTCCTCACACAAATTAATCTCGGGGAAAGAAAGAAAAAAATTAGCTTAGGAAATTTCTTGTAAATATAGATTTAGGTTACTATCGGGTCCTTGCGCACCACCGATTTTGTTATTTTAGAATTTAGAAGAAAGGTAGTTAATCGCACTGTGGGCTTTTATCTCGTGGTCGCGGCGGGGTGTGGTTGGACTTGTCCTTGTGAGCCTTCACACACCTATCGTTCGATCGCAAGTCGCGGAGCCGCCCTGCCCAAGTCCCCTAGGCTCAATACGTATTAGGTCGCGGGCCCACTGCCAAACTCCCGGGCCTTCCTCGAGTTAGGGTTTTTCTTTTTTCGTCCGTTTTTTTTTTCTTTCTTCACTATGGCTGGTGGTGACGGGACGGAAAGTCCTAGAGGCCTCGGTGCAGACGGCATTAGCAAGGCCGATCTCGACGCCAGGCTCGCAGCTCTCGACATCGACAGGCGGTTTGCCGAGATGGAACGCAGGTTCGGGGACGTGATTAAGGATTCCCTGAGGGCGGTACTTCAGGGTCAGGGACACAGTCTCGATGACTCTTTCGAGTTCGCAAACTGCGAGGATCGGGAGACGCCGAGAGGGGACGGTTTACACACCGGTCTGAATTCCCCTTCGGTGGTCGATCGGCATTCGTTGAATCGGGACGCTCAGAATTTCGTGCCGGCTGGCGCGAATAATCTTCCCACGCTATGCGGGCACCCGGTCGACACTTCAGCTTCGGTGAATGCGGGACGACGGCAACCTCAGCCCAGAGGGACGAATTCAACCAATCCCTTTGTGGTTCCCTCGCATTCTCCTCGCGTTTCCAGTAACTTCGAGTTTATGGCTTTCTCGAAGCGCAACCCCGATTTCTGGTTCAATCAGATTGAACTCAAGTTTGCAGACGACGGAATCGCTTCCGATTCCGCTCGTTGTTGGGCTGTGCTTCGCAATATTCCGCACGGGATTCTCGACGACATTGCGGAGACAATTAGCGCGATCCCCCAATCTGACCTGTACCAAGGTCTCAAGAAAGCCTCGATTGCTCGTTTTGCCGAGAACGATGACCGCAAGCTTGAGCGCTTGTTCGGGGATTGCACTCTGGGTGATCTTACCCCCTCTCAGCTTCTGCACAGGATGAAAGCTCTGGGGGGCAGCGAAATTGCGTCCGGTACGATCCTTAGGCTCTGGTGGAGACGCCTCCCGGATTCAATAGCCAACGCGTTAGATCGCGAGGTCACAGCTCACAAGGAGAGCGAGGCCGCCACGAGGGCTGATTTTCTTTTCATCGGGAATCCTCGTGAACCTTCCAGGTCTCAGGTTAGCGTTGTCTCTGACTTCTCGCATCTTAAATCACAGATTGCGGAGATTGTGAGTCAGCAGTTTGAGAATCGAGGTCGTTCTCAGAGCCGCGACCATTCCCGTGGAAGATCTCGGAGCCGAAGCGAGGACGGCAAGCCCCGCTTGTGTTATCCTCACTTCAAGTATCGGGAAGACTGCAAATTCTGTCGAGGTCCCCCGTGTCCCATGTGGTCCGAATTTGCGAGGAAGCATTCTTACTCCAGTTTCGAGGAGTACAAGAAAGCCCGCAACGCGGGGGGAAACTAACAAGCCCCGGCGTCTGCGAGGCGAGCGCTCCGGGCTTATTGACTTTACGCCTCTTCGTACCTGACAAGAAATCTGGACGCCTTTTTCTCGTCGACACTGGCGCCCAGGTTTCGATTATTTCGAAACTCTCGGTTCCCACACATTTTTCGCCGGGTGTTCCTCTACACGCCGCTAACGGTAGCGAGATTAAAACCTTCGGTGTTTTAAATCTCCCTTTCGATCTCGGTTTTTGGCGTCAAATGTCATGGAATTTTTTTATATCAGATTTACCGTATTCAATTCTCGGCGCAGATTTTCTTCGTCACTATGACCTTCTGCCCGATTTAAAACGTCAGCGACTCGTCGACAATGTCACTCAATTGCACGTTAGTGGTAGCCTTCGGGAGCCATCGTGCACCGGTATTAGCATCGTCGATCCGTCACACAGGTACGCACACCTGTTGGCAAAATTCCCCCGCGTCCTAGGTTTAGAGCCGCCTGCTCCCTTGGAAGACCGCGGTGTTTACCATAGAATCGTCACGACCGGTCCGCCTCGAGCCCAGCGTTGTCGACGTTTGTCACCCGAGAAACTCAAGTTCGTCAAGGCTGAGTTCGATCGTCTGTGCAAGGCCGAGGTTTGTCGCACTTCGGACAGCCCATGGGCTTCCCCCATCCATCTCGTACCAAAAGGCGATTCGTGGAGGATTTGCGGCGACTACAGGTTGGTGAATTCCGTAACCCAGCCTGACCGATTTAACGCCGCGAATTTTCAGGACATCACTTGCGCTCTTAAGGGCAAGAGGGTTTTTACTCTCATAGATCTTGTCCGCGCATACCAGTAAATTCCCGTGGCTCCCGACAACGTGAAGAAAACCGCCGTGATCACCCCCATTGGCCTTTTCGAATGGCTCGTCATGACGGAGGGTCTTCGTAACGCTGGTCTGACATTCATGCGTCATTTGTACGCCGCGCTCGGAGATCTCCCCTTTGTCGTCGTGTACTATGACGATATCGGCGTCGTTTCTGAGACTCTCGAGGAGCACGAAGAACACCTCAGGATGGTTTTCGAAAGGCTCGACAAATTTCACATGCGGATAAACTTGTCTAAGTGTATTTTTGCTAAGCCCGAGATTCCATTCATCGGACACATTATCAGCGCCGAGGGGATCCGGCCCAATCCCGAGAAAGTGCGTGTAATCCGTGATTTCCCAAAGCCCGAGACCTTGGAACAGCTTTGCAGTTTCCTCGGGTTGGTGAATTCGTACAGGCCCTTCCTCGAGCGAACGGCAGCTGTGCAACGTCCTCTTCACGGTTTTCTTCGCGACGTTAGGAAGAAGGATAAGCGTCCGATCCCCTGGACCCCGGAGGCAGAGCAGGCATTCCTCGCATGCAAGCAACAGCTTGCCGAGTGCGCTCTTCTCGTTTATCCCGACGACAGCGTTAAAATTATCCTAGTATCCGATGCTTCGGACGGAGCCATAGGTGCGGTTTTGGAACAGCGAGACTCACCTGACGCGCCCTGGAAGCCCGTAAGTTTTTTCTCCAAAAAGCTTACTCCAGCTCAACAGGCTTACTCCGTTTTCGATCGGGAACTCACCGGAATTTTCGAGGCCGTGGAGCATTTCCATTTCTACCTCGAAGGTCGTCAGTTTGATGTGTTTACGGACCACATGAATTGGACGTATGCTTTTGCGAATGACCCAGCTCATGCTCCTCCGCGTCGTCAGAGGCAACTTGCCTATATTTCTGAATACACGACGTCGATTAAGTATATTCCCGGCCCGGAAAATCAAGCCGCCGATGCATTATCGCGGATCGAAATCTCTCAGGTCGGTCAGATTGACTCCTTTGCGTCTCCTTCGAATTTGAATTGGAGCGCGCTGTCTCCAGACGTAATCCAGCTCCCAGGTTCAAGCAATCTTGGCTAAGATCGACGCCTTTAGATTGCCAACCGTTTTCTCACTTCCTCAGCTCGTGACTGAACAAGCAGCGGACGAGCAACTCCGAGAGATTATCGCCGACCAATCTCATCCCTTGAATTTGGTGAGATTATCTTTCAGTGAAAATCACACTCCTTTATATTGCGACACTTTTGACCACGTCATTCGGCCCTACGTGCCAGCTCCTCTTCGTAGAGATGTGTATGATCTATTTCACAACAACTCACACCCAGGTCCTAAAGTCACCGTAAAACTCGTTCGTCAAAGCTACGTGTGGCCTAATATGGCCCGCGAGATCACTCAGTGGTGTAAAGCCTGTTTGCCTTGTCAACAGTCTAAAGTTACGCGTCACAACAAGTTTCTTCCGGCCGAGTTTCCGGTTCCAGACGGTCGTTTCGACCATATCCACATCGACCTGGTCGGCGAGCTTGTCGAGAGCCATGGCAACTTATACGCCCTGACGATGGTCGATCGGCAGTCGAGATGGCCAGAGGCAGTCGCACTGCCCAACATGGAGGCGACAACGGTCGCGAGAGCTTTCTTCGACACGTGGGTGTCACGCTACGGTGCCCCCGAGATCATCACCACAGACCAGGGAAGCCAGTTCGAGTCCGAGTTTTTTTCCGCCTTGTTGTCCATGATAGGTTGCGAGCGGATTCGAACAACGGCTTACCACCCTGCGTCAGACGGCCTCGTGGAACCCTTTCATCGCGATCTCAAGGCTTCCATTATGTGCTACGGCGACAACCCCAACTGGTCCCGTATTTTGTCTTCCGTGCTCCTTGGGTTGCGAACGCGCGTCCGTATCGACCTGGATGCGAGCCCTGCGGAATTTGTTTTTGGGACAGTTCTTCGAATTCCCGGCGAGTTCTGCGTTCCTTCTGACTTCGAGACAGACCTTCGGTTCTTTATCGAGGAGTTTAGAGAGTACATGAGGGAGGTGAAGCCTGTACCTTCAGTCCGGAAATATCGATTCAAGCCTTTTGTATTCAAGGACTTGGCGACTTGTTCGCACGTTCATGTGAGATCCAAGCCCGTGAAGAAGTCTCTCGAACGTCCATATCACGGCCCGTACAAAGTCGTGGATCGCCTGACCGACAGGACCTTCCGCATCAACGTCAAGGGTGAGGAGAAGGTTGTTAACGACGAACGTCTTATTCCGGCTCATTTCATAGCCGAGGATTTCGCCGACGAGATTCTCGGCACCGATCCTCAAACACCTCCGCAGAACGGAGTCGGGATCCAGGATGTTCCGCTCCCGCAGGGAGTCGATGCAGATTCGACCGATCGACAGTCCCAGCTTGAGGACCGTGGTTCATACACACCGGTGGATCGAGTTATCTCTCCGCCTCGCGAGCCTCTACCGGCTGTAATACCCTCGGATTCGCCTGTTCAGATGACGCAAAGTCCTCGTCCATCCGCGAGCAAAACTTTGCTGATCACGACCGTTTAAGCCAGCCGTCGAGACCTCCGGGGAAACCGTCACGCAACGCACCGGGACCCTTGCCTCCGTCGGCTAGGACAACTCCGTACCGCGGGAATTGCACTATACCTATAGGTCCACCTCCCGTACGTCCAACCGCCGAGAGGACGTATGCTCGCAAACGCGCGGATCATCCTTACGCTAAATGCGATTCGATCGCGTCCGGTAAAGAAAAAACCGAGTTTTTTTCTCAATTGGGGGGGTGTCCTGTGGGCACAGCCATGCCGAGCCGAGCGAGTGCGGGTGAGATAGAGCGCGAGAGAGTGTATGAAGCAGCCAAGCTGCCAGCGCTGCTCGCTGTGTCGAGCCTGCCGCACACTTCAGTATGCCTCGAGCCGTCCGACAAGAGCCACGCGCTACGCCTTGTTGGCTCTGTACGATAACTAAATAAAGCTTATAGTTGATTATACTAACCTGTCTACACCTTACTTACACTACCTGGAGTGTAGGGCTCCTCAACACAATCAAGACCCCTGGTCGACCCTACAATAGCCACACGTATATTCCACACGTAATATGGACTTGAGCAAATTTTTTTAAAGTTTGCTAAATATTATAACATTATGAAGTCAGGGTGGACATCAGGTGCACCTGGTGATGATAACGCCTCGGAGATGACTTCCCCAGGAAGTTTTGACTTCAGAAGGGTCAGGATGGACACCAGGTGCACCTGGTGATGATAAAGCCTCGGAGATGACTTCCCCAGGAAGTTTTGACTCCAGAGGGGTCAGGACGAACACCAGGTGCACCTGGTGATGATAACGCCTCGGAGATGACTTCCCCAGGAAGTTTTGACTTCAGAAGGGTCAGGACGTACACCTGGTGCACCTGGTCATAATAACGCCTTGTAGATGATTTCCCCAGGAAGTTTTGACCACAGGGGGGTCAGGACGGACACCTGGTGCAGCTAGTGGTAAGAACGCCTCGGAGATGATTTCCCCAGGAAGTTTTGACTCCAAAAGGGTCACTACAGACACCTGGTTCACCTGGTGATAATAACGCCTCGGAGATGATGTCCCCAGGAAGTTTTGACCTCAGGGGGATAGGATGGACACCTGGTGCAGCTAGTGGTAAGAACGCCTCGGAGATGATTTCCCCAGGAAGTTTTGACTCCAAAAGGGTCACTACAGACACCTGGTTCACCTGGTGATAATAACGCCTCGGAGATGATGTCCCCAGGAAGTTTTGACCTCAGGGGGATAGGATGGACACCTGGTGCACCTGGTGATGATTACGCCTCGGAGATGATTTCCCCAGAAAACAATCTCCGAGGCTTTATTACCACCAGGTGCACCAGGTGTCTGTAGTGACCCTTCTGGAGTCAAAACTTCCCGGGGAAGTCATCTACAACGCGTTATTTTGACCAGGTGCACCAGGTGTCCGTCCTGAGCCTTCTGAAGCCAAAACTTCCTGGAGATGTCATTTCCGAGGCGTTATCATCACCAGGTGCACCTGGTGTTCGTCCTGACCCCTCTGGAGTCAAAACTTCTTTGGGAAATCATCTCCAAGGCGTTATTACCACCAGGTACCCCAGGTGTCTGTAGTGACCCTTATGGAGTCAAAACTTCCTGGGGAAATCATCGACAAGGCGTTCTTACCACTAGCTGCACCAGGTGTCCGTCCTGACCCCTCTGGGATCAAAACTTCCTGGGGAAATCATCTCCAAGGCGTAATTACCACCAGGTGCACCAGGTGTCCGCCCTGGCCCCTCCGGAGTCAAAACTTCCCGGGGAAGTCATCTCTGAGGCGTTCTTACCACCAGCTGCATCAGGTGTCCGTCCTGACCTCTTTGGGATCAAAACTTCCTGGGGAAATCATCTACAACGCGTTATTTTGACCAGGTGCACCAGGTGTCCGTCCTGAGCCTTCTGAAGCCAAAACTTCCTGGAGATGTCATTTCCGAGGCGTTATCATCACCAGGTGCACCTGGTGTTCGTCCTGACCCCTCTGGAGTCAAAACTTCTTGGGGAAATCATCTCCAAGGCGTTATTACCACCAGGTACCCCAGGTGTCTGTAGTGACCCTTATGGAGTCAAAACTTCCTGGGGAAATCATCGACAAGGCGTTCTTACCACTAGCTGCACCAGGTGTCCGTCCTGACCCCTTTGGGATCAAAACTTCCTGGGGAAATCATCTCCAAGGCGTAATTACCACCAGGTGCACCAGGTGTCCGCCCTGGCCCCTTCAGAGTCAAAACTTCCTGGGGAAATCATCTCCGAGGCGTAAGTATCACCAGGTGCACCAGGTGTCCGCCCTAGCCCCTCCGGAGTCCAAACTTCCTGGGGAAATCATCTACAAGGCGTTATTATGACGAGGTGCACCAGGTGTCCGTCCTGATCCTTCTGAAGTCAAAACTTCCTGGGGAAGTCATCTCCGAGGCGTTATCATCACCAGGTGCACCTGGTGTCCACCCTCACTTCATAATGTTATAATATTTAGCAAACGTTAAAAAAATTTGCTCAAGTCCATTTTACGTGTGGCACACGTGTGGCTATACAGCAGGGCAGAGAAAGCCTTAGAAACGTGATTTTAGCAGCTACTGGCAGGCCCCTGGACGCATCTAAAAGGCGCATTTTAGGGTTAGAGTGAAATAAAGTAATTTATTTAAACCAAACTTTTTTCTAATTAAAGAGACATTCAATAAAATTTTAGCCAACGTATAAAATAGTCGTACTTGACTAAAATTTGGGAATATACTCTTAAAATAATATCATTTTATGCTGTCCAATCAAAAAATAAATAAATTTTTTTTTAAGCTTTTGGAGTCTAAAATTGAGAAAAATTTCAAAACATTTGACCTCCCACAAATTTTGATATTTTTTAATGATTATTTTCCCGAGCTGAATATCAGTCAATAGAAACGCCGTATTTGACATATTGCGGAGGAGTGAGGGTAAAATTATTTCGATCATTTTTCTGTTATTTCCAATTGTCGCATAACAACTTGAATTGTTAGATTTATTTGCTTAAATTTTTGGGTTGGACCCGAGTCACTGCGTTGTTTACCTATAAATACTCATGTATATAGGCCCTAGAGAGGTACCCCCTTCTTGCTCCGCTCGCCAACCCCTCATAATTTTGTACTTGTACTTACCCCTACGTCTACACTTTCTCATACTCGTATGCATCAATTTTGTACCTACCCTTGTGGCCATCCTTGCATCTACCTTGTGCCTATCATTGTTTCCACCCTTGTACATACTTTTGCAGCTACACCTGTACATGGAGGGAACAAATTAATGCGTTTTACAGTGATCGGCTTTCACGGTCAAATCAACTGAAATTCAGCGTGCTGCAACGTGATTCTCATCATCTTTTACTGTGAACTCCACACCCTCTAACAGAGTTAGCAGTGTTGTTCACTGCATTGTTACAGAACGCAGAATTTGGAGCGTGAACATTTTTCGTTCACTGTGTTTCGAGCCAAATTTTTCCCTCTGCATACTTTTATGCATAGCTTTGACATTGTCTTCGTTTTTACGTGCTTATTCTCGTAACCGAACTATTGTTCTCATATCTGTGCCTGCTGATTACTTGTTCTTAGTGTTGTATCTACTTTCGTGCATGCTCTGGTTTTTATTCTTATACCTTCCCCTTTTTTCTAATTATGCATGATTTTTGCTTTAAATTTTTTTTTGCCATGTGTTGGATGGAATATTGAGTTAATTGCTGGATAATTTTATTGTAACTCTAGTATTACCTTTTTTTATTTTTTTTACTATTATTTATTTACTTTTAAAAAAAAACCATAATAAGTGATTCCAACAATTTTTGAACACTAACCTTTGGGTATCTATTTTTTTTTTATTTATTGTTGTTGGATACGTTTATTACGGTTCATTAATTAAACGAAGCGTCATTTAATTAAATCAAATCATTTGTCGAAATTCAAAAAGTTATGTTACACTTTGCTGCTGTTTTATATCTATACTTAGCTAGCCGGAATGAAATAATAAGACGCTGCGTCAAAATTTTGAATCGTATGCGCACTTACTTTAGTTAAGTTAAGTAAACAAAAATTAACCGTGTAGTGAAGCGTTCCTATTGATGCGGGCCTGACTCTCTTCCTACTCCGAATTTTCCTCCCGAAACTCTAGCTGTCCGGGTCAAGCTCTCATTGGTTCGGCCTCAGTCTCAGACTCAGCTACAAATTTGGGCACTTTTGTTTCGAATTTTCATTTCTCACCATTAAAAAGGTAGAAATTTAAAAAAAAATATGATAAAATAATAATATGCTCACCTGTCAAAAAGGGTCGAGATTTGAAATAATAATTTTTTTGTTTGATGATAAAGAAGGCTCATGCGAATTTGGCTTAAAAACATATATTCATTTAAGAATAGTAATATATGTTTTTTATTAGTTGCAAAACCGATTCATGTTAAAAAAAATGCTGGTTGCTGGCCGTTTTTAAAAGTTATTGTGAATTGAAATAATTGTCATTAAGCACGTGCTCTTAGGGGATCATATGATTAATTTAAGATTTCTCTGAGATGAAAAGACTGTAAATTTTGGTAAAATCAGTAATGGTAGATTATTTTTCGACGTTAAGGATGATATAAAAAAAAATAGGGGTAGTCGGCCTAATTTTGAAGGAAAAAAATGGTAAAGCTAAAAATCGGCTCAGTCTTACCTCAATTAGACATTAAAAAATTTCACAAACATGAGTTTGAATGTTCACTTTTACATATTCATTTTAAAAAAACTTGAAAAAATTGATTTATAATATTAGTTACAGTAATTATCTAAAATTAAGTTGTAAAATAATGAAGCCCCCTTTAGCACCCCCCGATTAATACGGCACCAAAGGCAAGAGCCCCCTTAATAATCATCATTTTTACGCCTACCTGTCAAGAAGCGTCGAGATTTGAAATAATAATTTTTTTGTTTGATGATTATTAATAATCATTTTTACGCTCACCTGTCAAGAAGGGTCGACATTTGTAAAAATAATTTTTTTATGATTAATAGTAATCATTTTTTTTTTTATTTACCTACTTTAAAGATGGAGTTTTGATTATTGGGAATTTTTTTTTTTTTTTATAATAATTATTCCAATTGATTTTATTTTTTTTGCAACTTTCATTTAATTTATTTAAATATATTTTTTTTCTCTTCCATTTCACATTGCATGAATATATTGAATATATATATATATATCTACATATAGCCGGTTTTGGCAATATTCGATACCTTCGATACTTCCGTTTGAAAAGTAGATACCTACAAAAAAAAAACTAAACATAACGAAATCCACTAAAATCCAAGGTATCAATTTTTGAAGAAAGTATATTAAATAATTGATTTTGACGACTTTTATATTGAAATGACCAATTTCGATCTATACTTCTTGAATATAAAAAAAAAAAAAAAATTATTATGAAATTCGAACGTAAAGGTACCTAAAATAATAAAACGAAGACAAATCGATAATATTGCTACAATGTGTAAACTGTCGATGAAAAAATGTATTAAAACTAAAAAAATTCAAACAACAGAAATCTATCCAAAAATCAATCGTGTTTACAGCAAATTTATTTTGAATAATTCTCTTTATCATGGTGGTCAGAAGAGAGTTTCAGTGACAACAAGAGGTTCATTCGACTAAAATTAAAAAGTCGTCGAAAGGTTGAACTTGTATCTTATTCAGAACTATATCTTAAAGGCACTTGCAACGACGATTTTATTTCATTCTCGCTTAGTATGTAACTTTAAGGTTATTCCTAAGAAATTATTTGGAAAAATCACAATTCTACAAAACTGAAACTGGAAACGAGATTTCGTGATTCAAGTTTAACATTAAGTCGTCGTTATGGTATTTTGATATCTCATACCTTCAATAGTTTGATCCGAGAGGATGGTTGTCGTAAAAGAATTTTAACTTCAATAGTCATTCTAAATGAAAAAAAAATCTAACTAAGTTCAGAAAAATACAGAATAATGAACATTAAGGTATTCACAGTTTCTTGCAGAATCTGAGAGATCAAGAGTCAAACATTATATATTATGAAGTAAATCATATCAAATGCCCTGAAATGATGTGACAGAAAACTATCCAAAAATCAATCGTGTTAACAGAAAAATTCTTTTGAATTATTCTCTTTGTCATGGTGGTCAGAAGAGAGTTTCAGTGACAACAAGAGGTTCATTTGACTAAAACTAAAAAGTCGTCGAAAGGTTGAAGTTGTATCTTATTTAGAATTAAACCTTAAAGGCACTTGCAACGACGATTTTATTTCATTCTCGCTTTATATGTAACTTTACGGTTATTCCGAAGTCATTATTTGGAAAAATCGCGATTCTACAAAATTGAAACTGGAAACGGAATTTCGTGATTCAAGTTAAGCATTAAATCGTCGTAATGGTATTTTAATATCTCATACCTTCAATAATTTGATCCAAAAGGATGGTTGTCGTAAGAGAATTTTAACTTCAATAGTCATTCTAAATGAAAAACAAAGTCTAATTAAGTTCAGAATAGTACAGAATAATGAACATAAAGGTATAAAAAGTTTCTCACAGAATCTGAGAGATCAAAATGAAAAAAAAGTCAAACATTATAAATTATGAAGTGTATCATATCAAACGCCCTTAAATGATGTGACAGAAAACTATCCGAAAATCAATCGTGTTTACAGAGAATTTATTTTGGATAGTACCTGTCACATCATTTCAGGGCATTTGATATGATACACTTCATAATTTTTAATGTTTGACTCTTGATCTCGCAGATTCTGTGAGAAACTTTTCATACCTTAATGTTCATAATTCTATACTTTTCTGAACTTAATTAGATTTTTTTTTTTCATTAAGAATGATAATTGAAGTTAAAATTATCTTACGACAACCATCCTCTTGGATCATACTATTAAAGGTATGAGATATCAAAATACAATAACGACGACTTAATGCCAAACTTGAATCACGAAATCTCGTTTTCAGTTTCAGTTTTGTAGAATTGTGATTTTTCCAAATAATAACATCAGAATAACCGTAAAGTTACATAGAAAGCGTGAATGAAATGAAATCATCGTTGCAAGTGCCTTTAAGATTTAATTCTGAATAAGATACAAGTTCAACCTTTCAACAACTTTTTAGTTTTAGTCAAACGAACCTCTTGTTGTCACTACAACACTCTCCTGACAATTATGACAAAGAGAATCATTTAAAAGAAATTTTCTGTAAACACGATTGATTTTTGGATAGCTTCCTGTCACATCATTTCAGGGCATTTGATATGATACACTTCATAATTTATAATGTTTGACTCTCGATCTCTCAGATTCTGCAAGAAACTGTCAATACCTTAATGTTCATTATTCTGTACTCTTCTGAACTTAATTAGATTTTTTTTTCATTTAGAATGACTATTGAAGTTAAAATTCTCTTACGACAACCATCCTCTTGGATCAAACTATTGAAGGTATGAGATATTAAAACACCATAACGACGACTTAATGCCAAACTTGAATCACGGAATCTCGTTTTCAGTTTCAGTTTTGTAGAATTGTGATTTTTCCAAAAAATGACTTCGGAATAACCTTAAAGTTACATAGAAAGCGTGAATGAAATGAAATCATCGTTGCAAGTGCCTTTAAGATTTAATTCTGAATAAGATACAAGTTCAACCGTTTGACGACTTTTTAATTTTAGTCAAATGAACCTCTTGCTGTCACTACAACTCTCCTATGACCACCATGACAAAGAGTATCATTTAAAAGAAATTTGCTGTGAACACGATTGATTTTCGGAAAGTTTTCTATCATATCATTTCTGGGCAGTTGATATATTACACTTCATAATTTATAATATTTGAGTCTCGATCTCTCAGATTCTGCAAGAAACCGTACATATCTTTATGTTCATAATTTTGTACTTTTCTGAACATAATAGGATTTTTTTTTCATTTAGAATGACTATTGAAGTTAAAATTCTCTTACGACAACCATACTTTTGGATCAAACTATTGAAGATGTGAGATATTAAACGACCATTACGACAACTAAATGCCAAACTTGAATCACGTTATGTCGTTTCCAGTTTCAATTTTGTAGAATCGTGATTTATTCAAATAATGACATCGGAATAACCGTTAAGTTACATATAAAGCGAGAATGAAACAAAATCGTCGTTGCAAGTGCCTTTAAAGTTAAATTCTAAATAAGATACAAGTTCAACCTTTTGACGACTTTTTAGTTTAAGTCAAACGAACCTATTGTTGTCACTACAAAACTCTCCTGACAACCATGACAAAGAGAATACTTCAAAAGAAGTTTGCTGTAGACCCGATTGATTTTTGGATAGCTTTCTGTCACATCATTTCAGGGCATTTGATATGATACACTTCATAATTTATAATGTTTGACTCTCGATCTCTCAGATTCTGCAAGAAACTGTCAATACCTTGATGTTCATTTTTCTGTACTCTTCTGAACTTAATTAGATTTTTTTTTTCATAGAGAATGACTATTGAAGTTAAAATTCTCTTACGACAACCATCCTCTTGGATCAAACTATTGAAGGTATGAGATATCAAAATACCATAACGACGACTTAATGTTAAACTTGAATCATGAAATCTCGTTTCCAGTTTCAGTTTTGTAGAATTGTGATTTTTCCAAATAATTTCTTAGGAATAACCTTAAAGTTACATATTAAGCGAGAATGAAATAAAATCGTCGTTGCAAGTGCCTTTAAGATATAGTTCTGAATAAGATACAAGTTCAACCTTTCGACGACTTTTTAATTTTAGTCAAATGAACCTCTTGCTGTCACTACAACTCTCCCAAGACCACCATGACAAAGAGTATCATTTAAAAGAAATTTGCTGTGAACACGATTGATTTTCGGAAAGTTTTCTATCATATCATTTCAGGGCAGTTGATATATTACACTTCATAATTTATAATGTTTGAGTCTCGAACTCTCAGATTCTGCAAGAAACCGTACATATCTTTATGTTCATAATTTTGTACTTTTCTGAACTTAATAAGATTTTTTTTCATTTAGAATGACTATTGAAGTTAAAATTCTCTTACGACAATCATCCTCTTGGATCAAACTATTGAAGATATGAGATATCAAAATACCATTACGACGACTTAATGCCAAACTTGAATCACGTCATGTCGTTTCCAGTTTCAATTTTGTAGAATCGTGATATTTCCAAATAATGACTTCGGAGTAACTGTAAAGTTACATATAAAGCGAGAATCAAATGAAATCGTCTTTGCAGGTGCCTTTAAGGTTTAATTCTAAAAAAGATACAAGTTCAACCTTTTAACGACTTTTTAGTTTTAGTCAAATGAACCTCTTGTTGTCACTACAACACTCTTCTGACAATTATGACAAAGATAATCATTTAAAAGAAATTTTCTGTAAACACGATTGATTTTTGCATAGCTTTCTGTCACATCATTTCAGGGCATTTAATATGACAAACTTCATAATTTATGATGTTTGACTCTCGATCTCTCAGATTCTGCAAGAAACCGTACATATGTTTATGTTCATTATTCTGTACTTTTCTGAACTTAATAAGGTTTTTTTTTTATTTAGAATGACTATTGAAGTTAAAATTCTCTTACGACAACCATCCTCTTGGATCATACTATTGGAGGTATGAGATATCAAAATACCATAACGACGACTTAATGCCAAACTTGAATCACGGAATCTCGTTTTCAGTTTCAGTTTTGTAGAATTGTAATTTTTCCAAAAAATGACTTCGGAATAACCTTAAAGTTACATATCATGCGAGAATGAACAAAAATCATCATTGCAAGTGCCTCTAAGATTTAATTCTGAATAAGATACAAGTTCAACCTTTCGACGACTTTTTAATTTTAGTCAAATGAACCTCTTGTTGTCACTGAAACTCTCTTCTGACTACCATGAAAAAGAAAATCATTTAAAAGAAATTTTCTGTACACACGATTGATTTTTGGATAGATTTCTTTCACATCATTACAGGGCATTTGGTTTGAAACCCTTCATCAATTATAATGTTTGACTCTCGATTTCTCAAATTCTGCAAGAAACCGTACATATCTTTATGTTCATAATTTTGTACTTTTCTGAACATAATAGGATTTTTTTTTCATTGAGAATGACTATTGAAGTTAAAATTCTCTTACGACAACCATACTTTTGGATCAAACTATTGAAGATATGAGATATCAAACGACCATTACGACAACTAAATGCCAAACTTGAATCACGTTATGTCGTTTCCAGTTTCAATTTTGTAGAATCGTGATTTATCCAAATAATGACATCGGAATAACCGTAAAGTTACATATAAAGCGAGAATGAAATAAAATCGTCGTTGCAAGTGCCTTTAAGATATAGTTCTGAATAAGATACAAGTTCAACCTTTCGACGACTTTTTAGTTTAAGTCAAACGAACCTACTGTTGTCACTACAACACTCTCCTGACAACCATGACAAAGAGAATACTTCAAATGAAGTTTGCTGTAGACACGATTGATTTTTGGATAGCTTTCTGTCACATCATTACTGGGCATTTGATTTGAAACCCTTCATCATTTATAATATTTGACTCTCGATCTTTCAGATTCTGCAAGGAACTGTACAGACCTTTATGTTCAGTTCCATTATTCTGTACCGTAAAGTAACATATAAAGCGAGTATGCAATAAAATTGTCGTTGCAAGTGCCTTTAAAGTTAAATTCTAAATAAGATACAAGTTCAACCTTTTGACGACTTTTTAGTTTAAGTCAAACGAACCTATTGTTGTCACTACAACACTCTCCTGACAACCATGACAAAGAGAATACTTCAAAAGAAGTTTGCTGTAGACACGATTGATTTTTGGATAGCTTTCTGTCACATCATTTCAGGGCATTTGATATGACACACTTCATAATTTATAATGTTTGAGTCTCGATCTCTCAGATTCTGCAAGAAACTGTCAATACCTTGATGTTCATTATTCTGTACTCTTCTGAACTTAATTAGATTTTTTTTCATAGAGAATGACTATTGAAGTCATGGACTGTATAGGATGCGGGTATAAATGATGAAAGACAGTCCAATTATTAATAATATTTTTAATTAAATTTTCAAAGTTACAATGGCTCTAGGGCCGAGATTAAGCTTTTGTGTGGTTAAAGGTTAGCTGTCGCTCGTGTCGAGGTTGTAAAGAGACTGAAGGCGTTGCCTGGCTATGCGTGGCTCGATTGTTTATGACGTCGGTCCACAGTCGTGGCTGAAGTTGCCGCTTGCGCCTGTGTTTGCGCGGAACGTTCTGGGGAGCGATCCCCACAGCCACTTCCCCTCCAGAGACCTTCGCAGGTTGAAGCAGCGAAGGGAACGATACCCGTTTCGTTCTCCGAGGAGAGAATGGCGTCGATGCAGCTGGGGCCGGAGTTGTTGGAGTCGTCGGCTCTGCGGCTTGTTCCGGTAGATGAGGATTTTCCAAATCGGCGGTGGCCAGGTACGCTGGCTTTAGGTGGTCGGTGGACACAACCCTCTCTTTGCCGTTGACCTTGATAACAAAAACCTTCTCGTTGACATGTTTCGTTACCTCGTGAGGGCCAGTGTACGGAGGTTCCAGAGGCTTCTTGACGGTGTTCACCTTCAGGAAGACGTGCGAGCAGGTTTTGAGGTCTTTGAAGCTGAACGGTCGATGTTTGGCATGGTCTGAGGCTGGCACAGGCTTGATTTCCCGCATGAGGGTCCGCAGCTTCTCCAAGAAGCTTCTGGGGTTAACTTCTTTCGTAGTATGGGTGAAAAATTCTCCTGGAATGCGTAGGGTTGTACCGAAGATCATTTCAGCTGGTGATGCTTGTAGATCTTCCTTGAAGCAGTTGCGCAGGCCAAGCAGGACAAGGGGTATGCGTTGTGGCCAAGGAATCTGACCCTCGCACATGAGAGCTGCCTTCAATGTGCGCTGGACACGCTCCACCATTCCGTTGGACTTCGGATGCCAGGGTGTGGTGTGGATGGGCTTAGCCCCAATCATGCGTGCAAGAGCCGCCTGGAGTGACGACTCGAATTGTTTGCCCTGATCAGTGGTGATCTCGATTGGGCAGCCAAAGTTCGAGACCCAGTGCTGGTAGAAACTCGCCACAACAGTCTCCGCTGTGATGTCCGACAGTGGAACTGCAGTAGGCCACCTCGAGAACCTGTCAATCATTGTGAGGCAGTAACGCAGGTTGCCTACCTGCGGCATGATGATAATGTCCAGATGGACGTGCTCGAAGCGGTTGCTGGGCACGTGGAAGGTGTCAAGTGCGGCTCGGTTATGGCGACTGACCTTGGATCGTTGGCATGGTTCACAAGATCGAGCCCAATGGTCGACGTCTTTCTTGATGCCAGGCCAGACAAACTTGGAGGTGACGATTCTTGTAGTCGTGCGTGGACTGGGGTGCGCCAGTGAATGCAGGACGTCGAAGGCACGACGGCGCAGGTTGGCTGTAAGGTACGGCCTGATGATGCCATCCTCGATGTTGCAAGCGATTGAAGAGCCATCGACATGGAGTACCTGCAGGTCCAAAATGCCTTTGTCCAGCAGATGTTCCAGCTCGTCGTCTTCGAGCTGTGCTGCCTCAATGTCCCGAGCAAGCAGAGCGGATGGCATGGCGATTGCGTTGACTCTGGACAGAGTATCAGCCACTACATTGTCCTCACCTTTCACGTTCTCCAGGGTGACATTGAATTGGAGGATGTAGTCTAGCTGGCGCTGCTGCCTTGGGGAGGCCTTGTCCGACCGCTGCTGGGCCGCAAAGGTTAAAGGCTTATGGTCGGTGAGCACTTTGAAGCTCCGACCCTCCAAGTACCTCTGGAAAAACTTGATGGCCTCGAAAATAGCCAGTAGCTCTCGATCGTAGGTGCTGTACTTCTGTTGCGTGGGTGACAGCTTGCTGGAGAAAAAACCGACCGGATGCCAGATGTTGTCGATTTCCTGCTCTAGGGCGGCACCGATGCCCTTGTCGGAGGCGTCTGTCGTCAGGCGCAGTGGCGTCGATGGCGACAGGAATGTGTTGGTTGTGGCCTTTTTCAAGTCCTCCTTGCATCTCTGGAAATCTGCCTCCACTTCAGGAGTCCAAATGACTTTGACTTTGCGTCCTCTGGGAAGGCCGCACAGCATGTCGTTCAGCGACGCCTGTCGTTTGGCCGCTCCAGGAATACAGCGTCGGTAATGGTTTAGCACCCCGAGGAAGCCGCGGAGCTGCGTGGCCGTCTCAGGCTTGGGGATATTCATGATGGCGTCCACCTTGCGTGCTGGTGGCCGGAAACCCTCGGGCGAGATAGTGTAGCCTAGGAACTGGACCTCGGACTGACCCACCTGGCACTTCTGAAGATTGATGGTAAGTCCTGCCTCTCGCAGTCGCTGGAAGACGAGACGAAGATGTTCCAGGTGCTCCTTGTGGTTTCGGGACTTGATGCGCACATCGTCAATATAGAACCTAACGAAGGGCATGTCTCGGAACAGCGTGTCCATGAAGCGCTGAAGCGTTTGCGTGGCGTTGCGCAAACCCATGGAGAGGTACAGGAACTCGTAGAGCCCATAGGGTGTTGTGACGGCCGTCTTGCTGATGTGTTCCTCTGCCATGGGGATTTGGTAGAATCCCTTTTCCAGATCCAGGGTGGTGAAGACGTTGCAGCCATAACAGTCATGCAGAATATCCTCAATGACAGGAATCGGGTAGCGGTCCGGACGTGTGCAGGCGTTCACCCGGCGGTAGTCGCCTGTCATCCTGTATCCACCAGACTTCTTAGGCACCAAGTGTATTGGGCTCGCCCACTGGCTGGACGAGGGCCTGATAATGCCCCTTTTTAGGAGCTCGTCGATCTCTTGCTTGGCCGCCTGAAGACGCTCGCCATGGAGCCGCCGTGGGCGCTCGAAGACCGGAGGGCCCTTTGTGAAGATGTGGTGCAAAACTGGAGTACCGCTGAGGTTTGCCTTTCCCTGTCGGGGCTTGGTGATGTCGGCGAACTCCACCAAGAGCTGATCGTAGGCCATGCGGTGTTTGTCCTCAGTGGAGCAGCTCTGGATGCCAATGCCAAAGACTTCTGCGGTGTGGAGCGTAGCTTCGACACTGAGGGTGGTGATGGAATCGGCCAGGCGACGATGCTGGAGGTCCACCAGGAGACCAGTACTGGCCAGGAAGTCTGCGCCGAGAATCGGGTTGTGAACGTCGGCGATGATGAAGGGCCAAGTGAAGTCTCGACGAAGCCCCAGGTTGAGGGTCACCATTCGTCGGCCGTACGTCTTAATGACGCTTTTGTTGGCTGCTGCCAGCTGCAGGTCCTGGACAGGAGGTTTTCCTTCCACAGCCGAGAGTGGCAATAAGGACACGACCGACCCGGAGTCGACCAGGAAACGTAGGCCAGTGTCCCGGTCCATGATGAGGAGGCGATTTTCATGGAGCTGATCTTTGCTGCCAGCAGTCGCCTCAACTGATGGCAGCGAAGTTAGTTTCCCTGGTTGGCTGATGATCTGAAGCTGCAGGGTTGCTCGCATTTTCGTGCGTCGGCTCCAAACTGGTGGTGAAAATAACAGAACCCACCTGGAGTAGATGAGCGTGGCCTACTCCTGCTTCGGCGACGCGGTTGATGGGCACCTTCAGTTGGCCTCGGTTGAGACCCACGGACGGCCCTTAGAATCAGGTCGTTGGATGCGTTGAGCTTCGCCAGCGCTGCTCGTATGCCAGCGAGCTCATCTGTCAGGCTGGACCTGTGAGAGCTGGTGCTTTGGGCACCACCACGATGATGAGGGGACGGGCTGCGTTGACTGTTACTACTCACCGCCTGGAGTCCTGGAGGCACGTCGTGCATCTCGTCGGCTGCCTCGGCCAACTCGTCCAAGGTGTTGTTCCGCAGGACTCGGAGAGTGCGTGTGACGTGCGCGGGCAGGAGGTTGAGCCATTTAACCTTGAGCGCGTCATCGGCGACCTGCGTGCCGGCGGCCAGGTTGCGCATGTGGCGAAGCAGCTGCGAGGGCGTGCGCCCATCCAGCTCCACCTTGGTGAGGAGTTTGGTGAGCCGCTGGTCTGCTGAGTCCGAGAACCGGGACAGCACTTGCGCCTTCAAATGCTCGTACTTCCCGTTTGCTGGAGCAGTGCGCAGGACATCCAGAAGGTCCTTGATGGAGTTCTGGTCGAGGGAGGCGACGACGAGGTTATATTTCGTCAAATCCGAGCGGACGTTACTCGCGCCGAATAAGGCCTCGATCTGCATGAACCATGCTTCCGGGGAATGTTTCCAGAAATTCGGAAGCTTACACTGCGTGACAACCTCCACTGGGGCGCCATTTTGTTGAACTGGCAGTTGTTGACCATCGGCCCCTCCGTCGTCATTTCCATTCACCATCGCGGAATTTCCTTGAAGAAGGTTTCTTGCAAAATTTGCGGCAAGGGAGCGGGCGAACTCAACCTGCCTTGTCAATATGGGTGTTTCCTCCGTTTTTCTAAACGCGACGCGGCAGCGCGACACGAAGGGTTACTTAGTCGGGGTCACCACTATGGACTGTATAGGATGCGGGTATAAATGATGAAAGACAGTCCAATTATTAATAATATTTTTAATTAAATTTTCAAAGTTACAATGGCTCTAGGGCCGAGATTAAGCTTGTGTGTGGTTGAAGGTTAGCTGTCGCTCGTGTCGAGGTTGATAAGAGACTGAAGGCGTTGCCTGGCTATGCGTGGCTCGATTGTTTACGACGTCGGTCCACAGTCGTGGCTGAACTTGCCGCTTGCGCCTGTGTCCGCGCGAAACGTTCTGGGGAGCGATCCCCACAAAGTTAAAATTCTCTAACGACAATCATCCTCTTGGATCAAACTATTGAAGATATGAGATATCAAAATACCATTACGACGACTTAATGCCAAACTTGAATCACGTCATGTCGTTTCCAGTTTCAATTTTGTAGAATCGTGATATTTCCAAATAATGACTTCGGAATAACTGTAAAGTTACATATAAAGCGAGAATGAAATGAAATCGTCGTTGCAGGTGCCTTTAAGGTTTAATTCTAAAAAAGATACAAGTTCAACCTTTTAACGACTTTTTAGTTTTAGTCAAATGAACCTCTTGTTGTAACTACAACACTCTTCTGACAATTATGACAAAGATAATCAATTAAAAAAAATTTTCTGTAAACACGATTGATTTTTGGATAGCTTTCTGTCACATCATTTCAAGGCATTTGATATGACAAACTTCATAATTTATGATGTTTGACTCTCGATCTCTCAGATTCTGCAAGAAACCGTACATATGTTTATGTTCATTATTCTGTACTTTTCTGAACTTAATAAGATTTTTTTTCATTTAGAATGACTATTGAAGTTAAAATTCTCTTACGACAACCATCCTCTTGGATCATACTATTGGAGGTATGAGATATCAAAATACCATAACGACAACTTAATGCCAAACTTGAATCACATAATGTCATTTTCAGTTTCAGTTTTGTAGAATTGTAATTTTTCCAAAAAATGACTTCAGAATAACCTTAAAGTTACATATCATGCGAGAATGAACAAAAATCATCATTGCAAGTGCCTCTAAGATGTAATTCTGAATAAGATACAAGTTCAACCTTTCGACGCTTTTTATTTTAGTCAAATGAACCTCTTGTTGTCACTGAAACTCTCTTCTGACTACGATGAAAAAGAAAATCATTTAAAAGAAATTTTCTGTACACACGATTGATTTTAAGATAGATTTCTTTCACATCATTACAGGGCATTTGGTTTGAAACCCTTCATTAATTATAATGTTTGACTCTCGATCTCCCAGATTCTGCAAGAAACCGTACATATCTTGATGTTCATTATTTTGTACTTTTCTGAACTTAATAAGATTTTTTTTCATTTAGAATGACTATTGAAGTTAAAGTTCTCTTACGACAACCATCTTCTTGGATCAAACTATTAAAGATATGAGATATCAAAATACCATTACGACAACTTAATGCCAAACTTGAACCACGTAATGTCGTTTCCAGTTTCAAATTTGTAGAATCGTGATTCATCCAAATAATGACATCGGAATAACCGTAAAGTTACATATACAGCGAGAATGAAATAAAATCGTCGTTGCAAGTGCCTTTAAAGTTAAATTAGAGATAAGATACAAGTTCAACCTTTTGACGACTTTTTAGTTTAAGTCAAACGAACCTATTGTTGTCACTACAACACTCTCCAGACAACCATGACAAAGAGAATACTTCAAAAGAAGTTTGCTGTAGACACGATTGATTTTTGGATAGCTTTCTGTCACATCATTACTGGGCATTTGATTTGAAACCCTTCATCATTTATAATGTTTGACTCTCGATCTCTTAGATTCTGCAAGAAACTGTGTATACCTTAATGTTCATTATTTTGTACTTTTCTGAACTTAATTAGATTTTTTTTCATTTAGAATGACTATTGAAGTTAAAGTTCTCTTACGACAACCATCTTCTTGGATCAAACTATTAAAGATATGAGATATCAAAATACCATTACGACAACTTAATGCCAAACTTGAACCACGTAATGTCGTTTCCAGTTTCAAATTTGTAGAATCGTGATTCATCCAAATAATGACATCGGAATAACCGTAAAGTTACATATACAGCGAGAATGAAATAAAATCGTCGTTGCAAGTGCCTTTAAAGTTTAATTCTAAATAAAATACAAGTTCAACCTTTCGACGACTTTTTAGTTTAAGTCAAACGAACCTCTTGTTGTCACTACAACACTCTTCTGACAACCATGACAAAGAGAATACTTCAAAAGAAGTTTGCTGTAGACACGATTGATTTTTGGATGGATTTCTTTTACATCATTACAGGGCATTTGATATGATACACTTCATAATTTATAGTGTTTGACTCTCGATCTCTTAGATTCTGCAAAAAACTGTCCATAAATTAATGTTCATTATTCTATACTTTTCTGAACTAAATTAGATTTTTTTTCATTTAGAATGACTATTGAAGTTAAAATTCTCTTACGACAACCAACCTCTTGTATCAAACTATTGAAGATATGAGATATCAAAATACCATTACGACGACTATATGCAAAAATTTAATCACGTAATGTCGTTTCCAGTTTCAGTTTTGTAGAATCGTGATTTTTCCAAATAATGAATACGGAATAACCGTAAAGTTACATATATAGCGAGAATGAAATAAAATCGTCGTTGCAAGTGCCTTTAAGGTTTAATTCAGAATAAGATACAAGTTCAACCTTTCGACGTCTTATAAATTTTAGTAAATCAAACCTCTTGTTGTCACGACAACTCACTTCCTACCACCATGACGAAGAGAATACTTCAAAAGAAGTTTGCTATTATACGATTGATTTTCGGATAGTTTTCTGTCTGTTCATTTCAGGGCATTAGATATAGTATATCAAAATACCATAACGACGACTTAATGCCAAACTTGAATCTCGAAATCTCGTTTTCAGTTTCAGTTTTGTAGAGTTGTGATTTTTTCAAAAAATGACTACGGGATAACCATAAAGTTACATATTATGAGAGAATGAAAAACAATCATCGTTGCAAGTGCCTTTAAGATTTTATCCTGAAAAAGATACAAGTTCAAGCTTTTGACGACTTTTAAATTTTAGTCAAATGAACCTCTTGCTGTCACTAAATTTCTCCTCTGACCTTCATGACAACGAGAATACTTCAAGAGAAATTTGCTGTGAACACGATTGATTTTCGGTTGGTTTTGCGTCAGATTATTTCAGGGCATTTGATATAATACACTTCATAATTTATAATGTTTGACTCTTGATCTCTCAGATTCTGCAAGAAACTGTACATACCTTGATGTTCATTATTCTGTACTTTTCTGAACTTAATTAGTTTTTGTCCAATACCAATATTAAAGATTGTTCTGTTTGAATGTTAAAATGCAAAATTACCAAGTCGAGAAACAGTAAATACTTTAATGATTTATATCGTGAATCATATCGTTCTGTTTAAATGTTGAGATGCTCATTTTTGAAGTCTGCGAATAGTGTATACTTTAATGAACTCTTCGGAAGTCAGGACTCAAGCAAAAGAATCAACGAAAAGTTGAAAGTTTGAGAAAGACTTGTCGTTTGCATGTTAATATTGTTGGCTATAAGAGGTGATTTTTCCATTTCGGCGACTTTTTTTATTTCCTTGACTAGACTCATGGAATGTAGCGATCGGAAAAAATCTTGGTATATACCGTACTGATTAATTTAATCTCTTGTTTAATTTAAATTTTTTCAAAATTTTTGTAATTTGACGAGGAAAATGCAGCTGCACTAAGTCCAGCTCTCTGTTAATTCAAGAGTATAAGACAATTGTCTGATGCTTCGGTGACCTTATTCTATTCCTGTCAATCAGATCGTTCTGTTTAAATGTTTAGATGCTGATTTTCAAAGTCTCCGAACAGTGTATACTTTAATGAACTCTTCGGAAGTCAGGACTCAAGCAAAAGATTAAACGAAAAGTTGAAAGTTTGAGGAAGACTTGTCGTTTGCATGTTAATATTGTTGGCTATAAGAGGCGATTTTGCCATTTCGGCGACTTTTTTTATTTCCTTGACTAAACTCATGGAATGTAGCTATCGGAAAAAATCTCGGTATATACCGTTCTGATTGAAAGAAATCTCTTGTTTATTCAAGTTTTTTCAAAATTTTTGAAAATTAACATCATTTTCCTAACAGACTCCACTTATTTATGATTAATTGGATTTTGGTAAAATTGAAAAAATTAGATCTCTTAATTTCAGAATGAAAAAATTTTTAACTCATGCACACAGATGGTCTGTTTCGTAATCTTTATATATTGACCAAAAACCTGCAAATTGTTGAGTTTCACACTCTAATCATTTTTACATATTAGATACTTGACTCTTGTTTAAGCGACTTTATCATATACCAGTATAAAAGATTGATCTGTTTGTATATTAATACTTAAAATTTTCGATTTATAAAATAGACTATAATTTGATGAAACATTCTGAAAGTCAGGACTCAAGTTAATGAACGAATCAACGGTTTAAAATTTGAGGAAGATTTATCGTATCAAAGATAGATTTGTTGAGCGTAAAAAGTGAATCTGTAATTATAACGATTTTTTGTGTGACATTGTTTAAACTCATGTCTTACAGAAATCCAGAGTAATCTCGGACTATGCCATGTTTCTTGTAAGAAAACTCATCTTTGGATAAAATTAATTAAAGTATTGTCTGAGTTTAACTTCATTTTCGTCAGAGGCTACAATAATTTATAATTCAATAGATTTTTTTAACAATTAAAGAATAAGTTCTCTTCACGTCAGGATCAATAACGAGTTCAATCATTATAGAGAGAAGGTCTGTTGAGTCATCTTCATAATTCGACGAGAAAAATGCAGCTTTATCGAGTCCAGAAATCTGTTAATTTCAAGAGTAAAAGTTACTTGTCTGATGTTCCGGAGACATGATTCTCATCCTGTAAATCAGATCGTTCTGTTTAAATGTTTGGATGCTAATTTTTGAAGTCTGAGAACAGTGTGTACTTTAATGAACTCTTCGGAATTGAGGACTCAAGTTAAAGATTGAATGAAAAGTGGAAAGTTTGAGGAAGTTTTGTCGTTTGCATGTTAATATCGTTGACTATAAGACGTGATTCTACCATTTCAGCGACTTTTTTTATTTCATTGACTAGACACATGGAATAAAGCGATCGGAAGTAATCTCGGTTTATTTCGTTCTGATTGAAAGAAATCTCTTGTTTATTGCAGTTTTTTCAAAATTTTTGTTATTTGACGAGGAAAATGCAGCTGCACTAAGTCCAGCTCTCTGTTAATTCAAGAGTATAAGACAATTGTCTGATGCTTCGGTGACCTTATTCTATTCCTGTCAATCAGATTGTTCTGTTTAAATGTTTGGATGCTAATTTTTGAAATCCGAGAACAGTATATACTTTAATGACCTCTTCCGATGTCAGGACTCAAGCAAAAGATTGAATAAAAAGTGGAAAGTTTGAGGAAGATTTGTCGTTTGCATGTTAATATTGTTGGCTATAAGAGGCGATTTTGCCATTGCGGTGACTTTTTTTATTTCCTTGACTAAACTCATGGAATGTAGCTATCGGAAAAAATCTCGGTATATACCGTTCTGATTGAAAGAAATCTCTTGTTTATTCAAGTTTTTTCAAAATTTTTGAAAATTAACATCATTTTCCTAACAGACTCCACTTATTTATGATTAATTGGATTTTGGTAAAATTGAAAAAATTAGATCTCTTAATTTCAGAATGAAAAAATTTTTAACTCATGCACACAGATGGTCTGTTTCGTAATCTTTATATATTGACCAAAAACCTGCAAATTGTTGAGTTTCACACTCTAATCATTTTTACATATTAGATACTTGACTCTTGTTTAAGCGACTTTATCATATACCAGTATAAAAGATTGATCTGTTTGTATATTAATACTTAAAATTTTCGATTTATAAAATAGACTATAATTTGATGAAACATTCTGAAAGTCAGGACTCAAGTTAATGAACGAATCAACGGTTTAAAATTTGAGGAAGATTTATCGTATCAAAGATAGATTTGTTGAGCGTAAAAAGTGAATCTGTAATTATAACGATTTTTTGTGTGACATTGTTTAAACTCATGTCTTACAGAAATCCAGAGTAATCTCGGACTATGCCATGTTTCTTGTAAGAAAACTCATCTTTGGATAAAATTAATTAAAGTATTGTCTGAGTTTAACTTCATTTTCGTCAGAGGCTACAATAATTTATAATTCAATAGATTTTTTTAACAATTAAAGAATAAGTTCTCTTCACGTCAGGATCAATAACGAGTTCAATCATTATAGAGAGAAGGTCTGTTGAGTCATCTTCATAATTCGACGAGAAAAATGCAGCTTTATCGAGTCCAGAAATCTGTTAATTTCAAGAGTAAAAGTTACTTGTCTGATGTTCCGGAGACATGATTCTCATCCTGTAAATCAGATCGTTCTGTTTAAATGTTTGGATGCTAATTTTTGAAGTCTGAGAACAGTGTGTACTTTAATGAACTCTTCGGAATTGAGGACTCAAGTTAAAGATTGAATGAAAAGTGGAAAGTTTGAGGAAGTTTTGTCGTTTGCATGTTAATATCGTTGACTATAAGACGTGATTCTACCATTTCAGCGACTTTTTTTATTTCATTGACTAGACACATGGAATAAAGCGATCGGAAGTAATCTCGGTTTATTTCGTTCTGATTGAAAGAAATCTCTTGTTTATTGCAGTTTTTTCAAAATTTTTGTTATTTGACGAGGAAAATGCAGCTGCACTAAGTCCAGCTCTCTGTTAATTCAAGAGTATAAGACAATTGTCTGATGCTTCGGTGACCTTATTCTATTCCTGTCAATCAGATTGTTCTGTTTAAATGTTTGGATGCTAATTTTTGAAATCCGAGAACAGTATATACTTTAATGACCTCTTCCGATGTCAGGACTCAAGCAAAAGATTGAATAAAAAGTGGAAAGTTTGAGGAAGATTTGTCGTTTGCATGTTAATATTGTTGGCTATAAGAGGCGATTTTGCCATTGCGGTGACTTTTTTTATTTCCTTGACTAAACTCATGGAATGTAGCTATCGGAAAAAATCTCGGTATATACCGTTCTGATTGAAAGAAATCTCTTGTTTATTCAAGTTTTTTCAAAATTTTTGAAAATTAACATCATTTTCCTAACAGACTCCACTTATTTATGATTAATTGGATTTTGGTAAAATTGAAAAAATTAGATCTCTTAATTTCAGAATGAAAAAATTTTTAACTCATGCACACAGATGGTCTGTTTCGTAATCTTTATATATTGACCAAAAACCTGCAAATTGTTGAGTTTCACACTCTAATCATTTTTACATATTAGATACTTGACTCTTGTTTAAGCGACTTTATCATATACCAGTATAAAAGATTGATCTGTTTGTATATTAATACTTAAAATTTTCGATTTATAAAATAGACTATAATTTGATGAAACATTCTGAAAGTCAGGACTCAAGTTAATGAACGAATCAACGGTTTAAAATTTGAGGAAGATTTATCGTATCAAAGATAGATTTGTTGAGCGTAAAAAGTGAATCTGTAATTATAACGATTTTTTGTGTGACATTGTTTAAACTCATGTCTTACAGAAATCCAGAGTAATCTCGGACTATGCCATGTTTCTTGTAAGAAAACTCATCTTTGGATAAAATTAATTAAAGTATTGTCTGAGTTTAACTTCATTTTCGTCAGAGGCTACAATAATTTATAATTCAATAGATTTTTTTAACAATTAAAGAATAAGTTCTCTTCACGTCAGGATCAATAACGAGTTCAATCATTATAGAGAGAAGGTCTGTTGAGTCATCTTCATAATTCGACGAGAAAAATGCAGCTTTATCGAGTCCAGAAATCTGTTAATTTCAAGAGTAAAAGTTACTTGTCTGATGTTCCGGAGACATGATTCTCATCCTGTAAATCAGATCGTTCTGTTTAAATGTTTGGATGCTAATTTTTGAAGTCTGAGAACAGTGTGTACTTTAATGAACTCTTCGGAATTGAGGACTCAAGTTAAAGATTGAATGAAAAGTGGAAAGTTTGAGGAAGTTTTGTCGTTTGCATGTTAATATCGTTGACTATAAGACGTGATTCTACCATTTCAGCGACTTTTTTTATTTCATTGACTAGACACATGGAATAAAGCGATCGGAAGTAATCTCGGTTTATTTCGTTCTGATTGAAAGAAATCTCTTGTTTATTGCAGTTTTTTCAAAATTTTTGTTATTTGACGAGGAAAATGCAGCTGCACTAAGTCCAGCTCTCTGTTAATTCAAGAGTATAAGACAATTGTCTGATGCTTCGGTGACCTTATTCTATTCCTGTCAATCAGATTGTTCTGTTTAAATGTTTGGATGCTAATTTTTGAAATCCGAGAACAGTATATACTTTAATGACCTCTTCCGATGTCAGGACTCAAGCAAAAGATTGAATAAAAAGTGGAAAGTTTGAGGAAGATTTGTCGTTTGCATGTTAATATTGTTGGCTATAAGAGGCGATTTTGCCATTGCGGTGACTTTTTTTATTTCCTTGACAACACTCATGGAATGTCGCGATCGGAAAAAATTACGGTATATACCGTTCTGATTGAATTAATCTCTTGTTTAATTAAAATTTTTGCAAAATTTTGTAATTCGTTGAGAAAAATGCAGCTTTATAGAGTCCAGTACTCTCATAGTTTAAGAGTAAAAGACACTTGTCTGATGTTTCGGCGACATGATTCTCATCCTGTGAATCAGATCGTTCTGTTTATATATTAAGATTCTTATTTTTGAAGTCTGGTAACAGTGTATACTTGAATTAACTCTTTGAAAATCATGACTCAGGTAAAAGCTTGATCGAAAAGTCGAAAGTTTTAGGAAGTTTGTCGTTTGCATTTTAATATCGTTGACTATAAGACGTGATTCTAGCATTTCAGTGACTTTTTTTTATTTCATTGACTAGACACATAGAATAAAGCGATCGGAAGTAATCTCGGTTTATTTCGTTCTGATTGAAAGAAATCTCTTGTTAATGTAAGTTTTTTTAGAATTTTTATTTTTCGATGTGAAAAATGCAGCTTTATCGAGTCCAGCACTCTGTTAGTTTAAGTGTAGAAGAGACTTGTCTTATAATTCGGTGACAATATTCTCATCTTGTGAATCAGATCGTTCTGTTCAAATGTTTGGATGCTAATTTTTGAAATCTGAGAACAGTATATACTTTAATGACCTCTTCCAATGTCAGGACTCAAGCCAAAGATTGAATGAAAAGTGGAAAATTTGAGGAAGACTTGTCGTTTGCAAGTTAATATTGTTGGCTATAAGAGGTGATTTTGCCATTCTGACTACTTTTGTTATTTCCTTGACTAGACTCATGGAATGTAGCGATCGGAAAAAATTACGGTATATACCGTTCTGATTGATTTTAATCTCTTGTTGAAGTAAAATTTTTGCAAAATTTTTGTAATTCATTGAGAAAAATGCAGCTTTATAGAGTCCAGCACTCTCATAGTATAAGAGTATAAGACACTTGTCTGATGTTTCGGCGACATGATCCTCATCCTGTGAATCAGATCGTTCTGTTTATATATTCAGATCATTATTTTTGAAGACTGGTAAAAGTTTATACTTGAATTAACTCTTTGGAAGTCAGGACTCAAGCAAAAGATTGATCGAAAAGTTGAAAGTTTGAGGAAGTTTTGTCGTTTGCATGTTAATATCGTTGACTATAAGACATGATTCTACCATTTCAGCGACTTTTTTTATTTCATTGACTGGACACATGGAATAAAGCGATCGGAAGTAATCTTGGTTTATTTCGTTCTGATTGAATTAATCTCTTGTTTAATTAAAATCTTTGCAAAATTTTTGTAATTCATTGAGAAAAATGCAGCTTTATAGAGTCCAGCACTCTCATAGTATAAGAGTATAGGACACTTGTCTGATGTTTCGGCGACATGATTCTCATCCTGTGAATCAGATCGTTCTATTTAAATGTTAAGTTCCTAATTTTTGAAGTCTGCGAACAGTGTATACTTAAATGACCTCTTCCGATGTCAGGACTCAAGCAAAAGATTGATCGAAAAGTTGAAAGTTTGAGGAAGTTTTGTCGTTTGCATGTTAATATCGTTGACTATGAGACGTGATTCTAGCATTTCAGCGACTTTTTTTTATTTCAGTGACTAGACACATAGAATAAAGCGATCGGAAGTAATCTCGGTTTATTTTGTTCCGATTGAAAGAAATCTCGTGTTAATTCCAGTTTTTTCAAAATTTTTCTTTTTTGACGTGAAAAATGCAGCTTTATCGAGTCCAGCACTCTGTTAGTTTAAGAGTATACGACACTTGTCTAATGGTTCGGCGACATGATTCTCATCTTGTGAATCAGATCGTTCTGTTCAAATGTTTGGATGCTAATTTTTGAAATCTGAGAACAGTATATACTTTAATGACCTCTTCCGATGTCAGGACTCAAGCAACAGATTGAATGAAAACTGGAAAGTTTGAGGAAGATTTGTCGTTTGCATGTTAATATTGTTGGCTATAAGAGGTGATTTTGCCATTTCGGCGACTTTTGTTATTTCCTTGACTGGACTCATGGAATGTAGCGATCGGAAAAAATCTCTGTATATACCGTTCTGATTTAATAAATTTCATGTTTCATTAAAATTTTTTCAAAATTTTTGTAATTTGACTAGAAAAAAGCAGCTTTATTGAGTCCAGCACTCTGTTAGTTTAAGAGTATAAGACACTTGTAACGGGGTATTTCTTAAGAAAAGGGCCTCCCTTAAATAATTAACGGAGTTTCCCGGGCCCTCCCGTTACAAGAAAAATCTCTTACAAAACTCTCGGGGAAAACTCCTTAATCTGGGGTCAGGGTTTCCACGGAGAGAAAACCTCCGGGAACGGTTGGTGAGCTAGAGAGAGAAGAAATAAATTATTACTAAAATTTTAGGTTAAATTTGATTTTATTCTTGTCTACAAAAAAAAATCAAGTCTACAATTACAAAAAGTTAAAGTTTAATTTGAGAACAAAGGAATATAATTGAAACGATATGGTAGTCTACAAAATGGCGGGTAACGACGCCGCGCCAAAAAAAGAAAAGAAAAATCTCGATCGAATTTTTACAAGACTCTTCCAATAATATCCAAACAGAATTTTCGTTCAGCATACAATATACAAAATTTCCGGAAAAACATGCTTTATAAAGTTCTCAATAAAATAAAACAAAAACCTTACGTTTTACAAAAATTTCGAAAAAAATTTCTCTGATGCCCCAAAATGGCTACTTTCTTTGTTTTTCCAACTCTCGGTATAAATAACCCAAGCTTCGATTTCCTTCTTGTACCTAGCTGTAAAAATAAAGAAAAACACAAAAAAAATTGTCTACAAACTCGACTAAAGAATATAGGAAAAGGAAACTTAGAAAAAAGTCTACTCAAAGAACTAAAAAAAAAAAATCACACTCTCAAACACTACCTCACACTGTGGCTCCTGAGAACAGAGTGACGCTCCCCGCGTCTCTCTGTCGCGACTTCCTTCCTCACCATCCCCTCCAAACACTCTCCACCAATCAACAAAAATCAATCCAATAAAGCCTCATTTATACTCGAGGAACAGTCATTTGTCCACCAATCAGACACATTCACGCCACAACACCCAATCACGCTCCCGTCTACAATCTTCCGGTGGCGATCGCCACGCCACCTATAGTACGCGCGAAAATCCAAAATAAGAATAAAATAATGCACACGAGGCACTCACTGCGTTACCCTATCCCTTGCGCACATACTCTCTCTCTCGCTCTCCCCCATACGCACACATTGTTCGCGCAACGTACACAATACAGAAAAAAAATAATATCTCACTCACGCCCGTGTCTACTGTGGTGAGCGTGCGCGCACGCGCTTGGCAATGCAGTTGCGTCGTCTGCCGACACGCGCCGCGCACCTCCTCCGTCGCCGAAAACTCCCCGACGGAGAATCGGAACCCGTGTGTGGTGTATGTGTGTGTACGTGCGCGCCCTGGGCCGGGAGAGCCTTCCCGGGTGGTGAACATGTGTGTGTGTGTATGTGTCGTGTGCGCGCCGGGTGCTCGTGCTGCTGCAACAGCAGCGTCCAGCCGACGGCGATCGTCGCCACGTGGTCGGCTTCTGCTGCGCGAGAAAGTGGCATGGTTATCACCTGGGAAGGTAAACAAACAAATTAATTATTTCTTTGTTTCCCAGGTGACCTGACACTGCCAGGTAAGAAAAAATAATTTACGAGGGATTCACTCCCTCGCAACTCCCCCCTGCCAAGCCGAAACATACCTGTTATGTTTAGCCTTACAAAACACCTGGCAATGTCCAGTCACCTCTGGAAACCACAAAGAACAAGATTGGTGGTATACTCACTGCTCAGTCTACCCAATTTTTCTCGCAATGGTCTACTCGTCTACAGTCTGTCAGTCTACAAATTGTCTATAAAAATAAATAACAACAAAAAAAAAATAATAATATAAGTCTACAAAAAAAAAATTTTTTTTTTTTTTATTTTTTTTTCATCCGAGTCACCGACGCTTCAGTCGCTCGTTCTCCCGCCAGACCTGACGAATAATCTCGGGTCTGACATCGTCCGGGAGCCGTTGAGCCATGAGCAATATCTCCATGGCACTCAATACTCTGGGCTCAACCGGATTCATCGACTCCAGGCGATGCCCGACCGAAACGTCGACAAGGTCGGCCGGAGAAGGAGCGACCGGAACCTCGACGACCCTCACAAGCTCGTCCCCGTTGCCGTCCCGGGTGCGTTTCCCCGAAACCGTTCTGCCAACCGCTGGCCCCGAACCCGGTATGCCCCCCCCCCCCGGAACAACCCCGGCCGCAGAGTCCGGCGTGTCCCACCGAGTCCTTCTTTTGGCTCGGGACATGGCCGCAAACTGATCGACGGGGAGGACTGCCCTCGCTTCGCTGCGTTCCCGATTACGCAGGCGTAATCGGTACGCCGAACTACATCGAGGGCACTCCTCCACCCGAACACCCCTGCGACCGCAGTTATCGCAGAAGGGCCTCACCAGGTAACGGGGGCAGCGGCGAGTCTCATGACGCAGGGACCAGCACCCGAAACAACAATTGGGGGGTGGGTCTATGTGGGGGTTGGTGGCCACGATAGCCAGACCCCCGAACAATCGACCCTCGAGCTTGGCTGGAAGGCCTCGATTAAAAAAAAGTAGGCACCCGTTGGGGGGCGGGTCGTCGACGTCCATCCGAGTAGAAGTCCTAGTCACCTCCGCGGTCTCTGTGGCAGTCGAAACTGGCACGGAGGTCGCGGGAGCGACCGGATTCGAACCTTGAACGGTACGCTTGACGGCCCCCTGCCCCACGGGAACCCGGGGCTGCTCGTCCGTCATCGTCGTGGTCGTCGGGGTCTCGTCTACGGTAGGTAGGGTCGTTGGGGAAGGAGCGCGAGGTGGAGAGTGGCGGGGAGAAGGGTTAGGACCCCCCCGAGACGTAATCATCTAGTGTGAGGTGTCGCCGGGGGTTGTTCTTCTTCTTCTTCTTCTTCTTCCTTCGCGGTGCCGTCTCTTCCGCCTCTCGTTGGGCCTCCTCCCTCAGGTCGTCCTCGTAACCTGCCAGGTAGATATTGAGGCCCGCGTAGACCATCGGGACTCCGTTGGTCACCGTCGGTGGGACAGTGGCCTGGTGCGGGATCTCGTCCCAAGGAATGAGCGAGTCGTTGGGCCCGCTGGACGGGGGTGCCTCTTCCACGAACTCCATGGTTTCACCCCCTTCTGGCAAAACCCGGCCCGCGTTCCTCCGCTCGTAAGCCACGAGCTCTTCCTCGGCAGCGCGGCTCTCGGCTAACGGGTCGAAACCCCCACCCGTTTCAGCGACCACCTCGTCTACGACCTGCCCTGGTCCTTGATCCTCCTCCTGTAGAAGTAGAACCTGCACCCCATGGAGGGCTTCGTTAAACGACGAAGCCTCCCTGCTCTCGTCCAAGGAGAGGGGACCGAGGTCCACTGGCAGGTCACCTGGTGGGGCAATCACCGTTGGTTTTGGGGTTTCTTCACCCTCGGGGGCCTGGCGCATCTCCGCCGGTAAGGAGGCCAAACACTCTTCGGCCACGAGCTCGTCCAACATGTCGTGGCAGTTGTCCTCCGCGAACATGTTGGAGAGCTCCTCTGGCCAGTCGTCCGGTGAACTGACTGCTTCCGCCATCCTGTGAACAAGTTTTACACCCAACAAAATAAGAATAAGTCTACAATTCATTTTGATTCTTACCTTCCCCGGACTACACAGGACAACACAGTCTACTACTTTACGGACTTTACGTCGACCTGATATCCCTAACCTAAAAATAAAATAAAAGAAAATAATACACAGACGACGAAAGGTTAGTCTACACATACCTGAACGAAAAAAGAAAACACAAATGTACCTGCGACTCGCAGGATCTATGGGAATTCGGAAGTACGCCTGTCTTAAGTCTACCTTACATATACAGGGTGTATCTTAACTATAACATGTGAGATATACCACGTGAAAGAGCGGAAAAAATTGAATTAGGATATAACTATTGTTTTGCTCTGAGCTAATAAATTAAGCTTTAATTAAGCATTCAAATGAACCAATCATAGCGAACTCAAGAATGATGTGGGCGGGTTCTAGTACAGAATGGGGTGGAACATCTTTGATTCATAAGCAAAGGGAAAAGTTGGGCTTAGGTGAGAAAATAAGTCCAAACATGTGTCAAACATGTGTTAATTTCCAGAATTTCAAAATTTTTTTTTAATTGAATTTCTTTTTTTTTTTTTTGAATAATCGTTTTATTTATAAAATGAGAATTCACGTAAATTTTGAATCGCAATTCTACGATAAAAATTGCCAGAGTTGGGGTATCAAATTAATTCACGAGAAGATTTTGTTCAAAATCTAAATCAGCCAATTTTTGTGGTACAGTTATGATTCAAACTTCTTTGAAATCGACGTTTTACAAGGAATGTCACCAGCTTGACAAAAATAGTCATTTATAAAAAATTATAAAATTGATTTTGGTATCTTAAAAGTGGTAAGTCCCACTTCTTTCATTGTTGAGAGAGAACCGGCCAGGTAGAGAGCGGGGGGGGGCGGACCCCCACGCGCTGTAGCGCTGGACGGCTTACTGAACCACGGGGAGGAAGGGGGGCAAGGGATTAAGGGGATTACCGCTCATTAGGAGCAAAAAAAAAAAAAAAATTGTTTAATAAATAATTGATAATAATTTTTTCATGAACAATTGAATTCTTTTTTTCGCGAGTATTCAGACAAATTTTGAATTGTAATTCTACGATAAAAATTGCCAGAGTTGGGGTATCAAATTAATTCAAAGTCGTAAAGCAATTAAGGCACAAGCATCTTCTTTAAGTTCAAATAGTGTAAGGAAAATTATGGTTAGGTGTCTGTCTTTTGAATCAATCTAACTTCATTTCAATCGTTTTTTTTTTTTTTTTTACATCACATTTAATATTTTTATTATTATTATTAATTTTTTTATTTATAATAACGGCATGAATCCGTAATACTTAATTTATTTTAGCAGAAAAAAAAATTTATTAAAGTTTTACTTTAATAAAATTTAGGTTATTTTTTACTAAGATCTACTTAAAAAATTTTATCTAGTATTTATAAAGTGATTTAGTATTTAATTTATAATCATGAATGTATCTTAACACTACTAAATTAAAAAATAATCTCGAAAAATATTGTATTAAATAAATATTCGCTATTTGAGAGCTTGAAAAAAAAAAACAATATTTTCAGTTATTGGGCAAATGCTCGAAATGCCCTCCTTGGGCATTAATGCATCTCTGGGCTCGTTGTACCACACTACGAGTCGCTTTTCTTATCACGTCCCCAGCGTCAGCCATATCGGCAAAAGCATTTTCAATGCTTGCTCTTAATTGTTGTGGGGTCTCAATCTGGTTAAAATAAACCTTCTCTTTGATTGCCCCCCACAAGTAGAAATCGCAGGGGTTATGATCTGGAGATCTTGCGGGCCATCTCCAAACAGGTGCATTGTTACCAATCCACCTGTCTGCTCCAAAACTTTCTGTCAACCAATCTCTTGCACCAGCTGAAAAAATCATTAAAAATTATAAATCAATATGATAAAATAGTAAGTCAAATTATTTTATTTCGAAGCTGGCACTCTCCACTTTAGACGTTAACTTTTTATTTAATTTTATTTTCTTATTCTTTATCTTTTTTAATACTGAATCTGATCGTTTTTTTTAACTTTTAATATAATTTTTTTTTTATTGTAGCTTTTTTTTCAAGGCGATTTGTTATGAAACACGTTTAATCAAAAATTTTAAACAAATAGTTACATTAAAAATTTGTATTCTTTATTAAACCGTTAAGTATTACCTGCAGTGTGTGCTGGGCACCCATCATGCATGAACGTGATAGGTCGCTCATCTATGATGTTGACCAAAAGATCAGGCAATTCGTACATCAAAAAATCTAAGTAATTTTGAGCATTGATAGCTGCGGGGAGAAAAACTGGGCCAACCTGTAACGTTTTTATTTAAAATTTTGTTGCAAGTAAAGAAAATTTTTTTAATTTTTAGGAAGATATTTCAAGTAGATCAAAAAGGAGGCTTGGAGTTTTTTTAAAAAACCAAGTATTGACAGCAATGACTTGATTTCAAACTGAAAAAGATTTTTGAAAAAACTAACTAATAAGTATACAAACAATAAGTTTATACTCACCAGCTGGTTATCGATTAACCCTGCCCAGACATTTTCTTTGAAACGATGCTGCGACTTTCCATCCCAAGTCAAGTGAGGATTATCATGCTCCCAGTAATGATGATTGTGAAAATTAAAGACACCATCTCTCGTAAACGTACACTCATCAGTCCACAACACTGAAGAGATTAAATTCGGATCCGCAGCAATTTGTTGTAATAACCGATTGCAGTATTCCACTCGTCGCTGGTAATCACCATTTACCAGTCTCTGGACTCTAGTGAAATGATATGGGTGCATACCATCTTCAGCCACAGCCCGATGAATAGTTGAGTGGCTTATTTCATTCGTTCGGGCTACTCCCCTTGTACTTACTCGTGGATTAGCAGTAAACTGTGCAAGGATATTTTCTTCTACGTTAGGAGCAATTCTTCTTGGCCGGCCACCTTCGTTTCGAGGGAACACATTTGCATTTTCATGAAATCGTCTTACTGCTCCAAGAATCACATTACGGGCGGGATGCCGTCCTAAATTAGGATTTAATTCTACAAATCTTTCACCTGCCACTCTTGCATTACGATTATTTTCATAATAAAGTTGCACCATTTGAGTGTACTCTTGTACAGTGTATAGTAGCATTGCGAATTTTTAAAATTGAAAAATAGATAGACGAGCACTGTCGATGGTTTGAACACTACTGAAGTGAGAAAATGAAAATGGGTTTCAGCTCTTCTGAGTCTCAGCTGCAAATGCAAAACGGCACAAAAGGGACTTAGATTAAAAAGAGCTCGAGTAATGAAATACAACTGCTTGTGTAAGGTTTAAGTTTTTAGTAAATATAGTAAACGCTCAGTTTTTGTAAGAAAAACAAGAAGTTTAGTTGACCATGGATTAAAATATTACTTAAACAGATAAGAAAACTCGTTTAATTCTTTTAAAAACGATGGTTAATAAACTAAATCCTTCATTTTCTTGTTTGCAATTTGAAAAAATCCAGCTTACATAGGTAGCAGAGAAAAAAATTTAAGCTTTGAGCTCATTATTACAGTAAAGCAGAAATAAGAGCTGAATAATTTAACGATAGTTTGTTAAGAGAAATCATTAATCCTAGCTATTACAGTGAACGAATTGTGATTTACATCTCGTCAATTGCACCTAAGCTCAGGTAAAACTGCAACAGCCAAACCTTAATTGCTTTACGACTTTTGAGATGCAAAAACCAATTTTATAAGATTTGATAAATAATTATTTTGATCATGCAGGTTACACTGTCACTGATATGACAATTTCAAAAAAGTTTGAATCGTATTTGTGTGACAAAAAATGACTGATTTGGAGATTAATTAAACGAATTTTCTAATAAATTTAATACGGAAAATTTTACAATTTTTATCGTAGAATTACGATTCAAAATTTGCTCGAATCCTCACGAAATAAAGAGAATAATTTTTAATAAAATCATTCAATTGTTTATCAATCAAATAAAAAAACTTTTCGGCTATTAATAAGCAGATAATATTTTGGCCTTTATCGTTTATTAGGCAACAGCGCGAGGACTCATTCTCTACCTGTCTGTTATTTAGAGAGGAATGAGCCTTAATTGTTTTACGACTTTTGAGATGCAAAAACCGATTTTATAAGTTTTGATAAATGACTATTTTTGTCAAGCTGATGATATTCCTTGTAAAATGGTGGTTCCAAAGAAATTTGAATCATAATTGTACCACAAAAATTGGCTGATTTAGATTTTGAATAAAATCTTCTCGTGAATTAATTTGATACCCCAACTCTGGCAATTTTTATCGTAGAATTACAATTCAAAATTTGTCTGAATACTCGCGAAAAAAAGAATTAAATTGGTTATGAAAAAATTATTATCAATTATTTATTAAACAATTTTTTTTTTTTTGCTCCTAATGAGCGGTAAATCCCTTAAACCCTTGCCCCCCCTCCCCCCCGTGGTTCAGTAAGCCGTCCAGCGCTACAGCGCGTGGGGGTCCGGCCCCCCCGCTCTCTACCTGGCCGTTTCTCTCTCAACAATGAAAGAAGTGGGACTTACCACTTTTAAGATACCAAAATCAATTTTATAATTTTTTATAAATGACTATTTTTGTCAAGCTGGTGACATTCCTTGTAAAACGTCGATTTCAAAGAAGTTTGAATCATAACTGTACCACAAAAATTGGCTGATTTAGATTTTGAACAAAATCTTCTCGTGAATTAATTTGATACCCCAACTCTGGCAATTTTTATCGTAGAATTTCGATTCAAAATTTACGTGAATTCTCATTTTATAAATAAAACGATTATTCAAAAAAAAAAAAAGAAATTCAATTAAAAAAAAATTTTGAAATTCTGGAAATTAACACATGTTTGACACATGTTTGGACTTATTTTCTCACCTAAGCCCAACTTTTCCCTTTGCTTATGAATCAAAGATGTTCCACCCCATTCTGTACTAGAACCCGCCCACATCTTTCTTGAGTTCACTATGATTGATTCATTTGAATACTTAATTAAAGCTTAATTTATTAGCTCAGAGCAAAACAATAGTTATATCCTAATTCAATTTTTTCCGCTCTTTCACGTGGTATATCTCACATGTTATAGTTAAGATACACCCTGTATACCTGGCTTTCCGCAAATTGTCTAACACCGTGTCTACACTGGGTAAGGCATACGCGTCCTTGCGAGATACTTTATTAACATCTCTGCAGTCGATGCAAAACCTGTTATCTCCATCGCCTTTCTGAGGCAAAGTTTCCTTGGCTAGGTCTTCTATCAGTCCTTCCTCTCCCGGTGTTTCCTTCACCACTGCAAATTCTGCCATTAAGGTTACACCGTACTCTCCATCAGCCCTCGTGAACTGGTGCCGTATGCCACTTGAACCACTTTTCCACGAGCCATCCGCATAGTTACAACAAATTCCGAACGCCTGGATGAAATCTTGCCCCAGGATTATATCATTAGAAATGCCTTTGACCGCTCTGGGCGAAATCTTCTCTACCCGGCCATCTATATTGATATTTAGGTCTAGTTGACCTAAGACCGTCAGATAGTCATTACCTACTTGTTTGAGACTTGTAGCGCAAGGTTTTATTTTCGCTTGAAAATGCTCGGCTACTGACTCCACCACAATGGACACCGTGGCACCAGTGTCGTGTAATGCTTGAAATGGTTTCCCATCCAACAAAACCTTAAAGAAAAACCTGTTATCTCTCACCAAACCACTTACTTCATCGTCTACTTCCTCAACTGGGCTTCGCACAGTTCCACCCCCCCCCCCCCCCTTTACGTGAACTAGTCTGAAAACCTTCAGCTTGTTCACTCAACTTTTTAGTAGGGGTTTTATAAAACTTTCGATCTGGAGACCAGTCGATTTGTTCCACAAATTTCTGCATTGCAACATTCATCTGTGTTAGTTGCTCATCATTTATATTATCCCCACTTGCCAATCTTTCAATCAATTGTCCTATCTCTTCCTCATTAATCTCTAAATCACCTTCCTTCCCCGTTTCCACATTTTCCACTTCCTCCCTTTGTCTACACTCAACGCCGATTTCACCACTAATTTCACCAGCTTTTTCACCTGTAGTTACTTTTGTCTTGTCTACTTTGTCGCTAATACTTTCGTTTACCTCCTTGTAAACGATTTCTGTAGGATTTTCACAAAACTTTTCACTTGTAGTTACTCCTGACCTCGTTACTCTACAGCCAATACTCATGTCTACCCCCTTGTCTACATTTTCTTTGGCATTTTCACAGGTCCTTTCACTTTCGGTTACTCCAGCTTCTGCTACTTTATTACCATGATTAATTTCTTCCTGCGTTGGTGTTATTTCTTCCTCACTCCATTTTATCCCACTCTTACTCTTAGGAATTGCTCCTGTTCTCCTGGCCTTCAAATCATTCACCACTTTCCACACATCCCATTTTTCACTCTCCTCACTCTCACTCTCTGTTTCCCTAATCTCCTCTACTTCCTCATTTTCCTCCTCACCCGTCCAATCTTCTTCCCACATTTCTTCCACCTGTTGTTCCACGTCTACCTCCTTCTCTCCGTCTCCTTCATTACTGTTGTCTACTGCTGTTGTGGCCCCTGATTGTTGTTTGGGAGTGTTGGGCCACCCGACGCTCCCACCTTGGCGTTTCCCAGCAAGGCTAACAACTTTGAGCAATTTGCACAGTTTCTCACTGTAACACCCTTTGCTCCACAACCTTGACAACTTGTTGCCTGGGCATTCAATGGGCAACTATTTGCAAAATGTCCAGTCTGTCTGCATTTATAGCAGCATAGATCTGGGCATTCCCAAATCCGATGACCAGGTCTACCACAACTACGACAGTTGCCCATTGGTCTACCTTCACTTTGTTGTTGTTGTCGTGATTGTTGTTGTTGAGTTTGTTGTTGTCTAGCTTGCTGTGGTTGTTGGTCTAGTTGTTGTTGTATTTGTGGACGTGATTGATGTTGTGAATTTTGTTGTGTTTGTATTTGAGGACCTAGTTGTGGTGGCCTCATTTGTTTATTAACGTTTTGTTGGTTATACTGGTTGTTCTGCCAGCCATTTTGGTTGTTTCCGTTATTTTGTCTATTTTTCCAGTTTGGTTGACTTCCTAACTGGTTACTTTGCACCTGAATACTTGCTACTTCATTTCCCTGTCCTTGAATTGGGCTGTCTACGTTTTTGTTCTTTTTGTTTTTCTTTTTCGCTTTCTTTTCCTCCCCACTAACCATCGCAACTTCATTTACTGCAGCTACTTTACTTTTCGTGTTCATAAATGCTGCTATCGGTATCCGGCATTTGTCTTTGGTTGGTGGTCCTACAAATCTGTTCTAATCCTCTTTCTGTCTTTCGTATTTTCTTCCGTAGTGCTCCAAATCGTCTACCGTGTCTACTCTTTTATTATCCAAGTACCACTTGTATTCAGGCTGCAACCCTCTTCCTATTATCTCTATTTGTTCGTCTTCTTCCAGAGGATGCTTTAAATATTTAAATAGGACTCCCAGACAAGTGATGTAGTTTGAGATCGTTTCTCCTTTTCCTTGAGTCCTATTCCTTATTTCATCCATAACCTCATACTGTGAGTATTGGCCAATAAAGTTCCTCTGGAACGACTTTTTAAATTCATGCCACGTTTCAATCTTCAAAATCGCCGTGTCGTACCATCTTAATGCCCGATCCTCCATCACACTCGCCACTGCGTTTATTATTTGAGTGTCCGACATGTTACTATTTCGTCTACACCTGTCTAGCTTGTTCAGGAATTGTTCTGGGTTTTCTTTTCCCTCATCTCCTGAGAATTTTAAATTCCAATCTTTTAAGATTCTCACACAATTGATATTGCCAGATTGTGTATACCCATGTATACGATGTCTTACTGGTGATCGGCTGTCTGATGATGAAACACTGCGGTTTCGTCTTGAGACATGTCTATACTCTCTCGAACCGGATCTACTACGATAATTTCGTCTACGTCTACTATGTTCTCTATCACATCTATGGCCTCCGATCCACGACCCATGACGACGTCCCTCCGATGAAGAAGACGATCGGTGTCGCTGGCCTCGTAGTCTACTATTGACTCTTCTATGACTCCTTTCTCGTGACCATGAATCCCTTCTCTTACGAGACGGGGATCCATGACGATTGTGTCGAGTTATGGAAGTTCGTAATTTACTACTGTGTGAATGTCCATGATGTAGTTCTTTGGACCTCGATCTTCGATCTCTTCTTTCTAGAGAACTGTGATCGAGTTCCCGAGATTTAATGTTGACGTGACGTCTTTCCCGTGATGTAGATTTATATCTCTTATGACCTGGTTTCGATTTGTAGTGGTTCTCCCTAGAGGAGGATCTATAACGTTGTCCACGATGACGAGACGACTCATTCTTTTCATTGTTATGAACCTTCTTATTCTCACGCTGTCTAGTTATCTCATCGTCGTTTGTTTCACTACCACTACTTGTACATTGTTTGTTTTGTCTTCTTTCATTGTACAGTTTCTTTTCTTTTCCGAATCTTTTCATCTCTTCCTGTCTACTTTCCATTTTCCCATTTCTAGTACTTCTCTTTACTAGCCGTTTTCTTCGTTTCTCTATCCTACTATCACCTGAATCTCCACTCTCATAGTTTTTCTCTGACTCATTAGCATATCCACCAATCAATCTATTCTCTCCTTTCCTCCGGTCCATTGACTTTTCCGTGTGTCTACTTGTGTCTACTTCTTGTTTTCTCAAACCCAAGTTTAATTGCTTGTTTTCCCACTCCGAGTGAACACCGTGTGAAGGAGACATAAACAAGTTTCTCACATCCAGAGGTGGTTGAATTATGGTTTTTCTTAGACCCATTTCATTCATTCTCTTCTTTGTGCCATCGTTCTCTGGGATTGAGTAACTTGTCTTAGATTCTTGTTCTATATTGTTAGCCACATCTCTCCCCAATTGATTTTTCTCTCTATCCTGCGAATCATTATCGTCTCCATCTGTCTGATATTCACTCCCGCTATCGTCTGTCAACACTTTGTCTTCTCTCGTTCCCCGTTTTTGATTCGTTTGTCTCGATTTCCTCTGTCTGTGTATTCTCGTGTCCAGCACGTATTCTTTCGCTGGTTGTTCTTTCGGCTCCATTCCTTCATTGTCTACGGATGGTATCCACGGGATGTCCAACCTCTTTCCTTCCTGGATTAACTCAACTCGTAACAGTCTTTCGCAGTTTGTCTCGAAAGAGCCTGTCGTGCTTACCTTCGCTTTCACCAGCTCTTCCTTCACTTGATCTTCACTCATCGATCTTATTTCATTCAACCTTCTCCTAATGTCACGAGAATTTGTTAATAATCTTCTCATGCTGTCTACATATGTTCGGTATTCCATCTTCTCTGCCCTTCCTAGAACACAACCACAAGAAAGAAAAAAAAAAATTGTCTACACTCAATCTTGAATCTGAGAAAACACAAAAAAAAATTTTGTGTCTACACTTAATCTTGGACCTGAAAAGAAAATTATCACTGTCTACAATACTCTTGAACCTGAAAGAAAATTTCACTGACCTTAATTTTCTTAATTCACAAAAAAAAAATTTTTTTCCTGTCTACAATGTTCTTGAACCTGAAAGAAAATTTTCACTGACTCTAATTTTCTTAATTCACAAAAAAAAATTTCTGTCTACAATGTTCTTGAACCTGAAAAAAAATTTTCACTGACTCTAATTTTCTTAATTCACAACAAAAAAAAAAATTTCTGTCTACAATGTTCTTGAACCTGAAAAAAAATTTTCACTGACTCTAATTTTCTTAATTCACAACAAAAAAAAAATTTTCTATCTACAATGTTCTTGAACCTGTTTCTCAGTAGCTGTTATTTTTATTTTATAAGCTCTTCCCTTTCGTACTACAAATAAATCTTCCTAAAACCTGGTAAATTCCAAAAAATAAAATATTTCAGTTGGACACTAGCCAACAATTAAATTATTATATTGGTTGGACACTAGCCAACAATTAATTATAATATCTTGTCGGTCACTAGCCCACAATAAAATTATAAAAATCACATAAATATTCCCAAATATCCATCACCAATTGTTAATTTCCATAAATTTACACTCATCCGTTTAAAGTTCAACCTTTCGAAATTTTCCTATGTACCACCTTAGAAAATTCTATTAAGTCCAACTGTCGCGAAAGAAGAAAAAATTCTAATTTCTATCACCGAGAAATTTTCTAAGTCCAACTTTTCGAAATTTTTCAATGTTCCACCTATGAAAAATTCTACTAAGTCCAACTTTCATGAAGAAAAAAAAAATTTTCTAATTTCTATCAACGAAAAATTTCCTCAGTCCAACTTTTCGAAATTTTTCAATGTTCCACCTATGAAAAATTCTACTAAGTCCAACTTTCATGAAGAAAAAAAAATTCTAATTTCTATCAACGAAAAATTTCCTAAGTCCAACTTTTCGAAATTTTTCAATGTTCCACCTATGAAAAATTCTACCAAGTCCAACTTTGATGAAGAAAGAAAAAAAAAAAATTCCAATTTCTATCAACGAAAAATTTCCTAAGTCCAACTTTTCGAAATTTTTCAATGTTCCACCTATGAAAAATTCTACTAAGTCCAACTGCTAAGAAAAAAAAATTCTAAGTTCTCTCGCCGAAAATTTTTCTAACTTCAACCCTTCCGAAATATTCTAAGTCCCTAGCCTGTCTACAAAAATTTTCTAAGTCCCTAACCTGTCTACCAAAATTTCCTAAGTCCCTTTGTTCTCGAGAAAAAAAAAACGAAACAACTCTAGTCAAAACTAAAAAAAAATAAAATTAAAAAAAAAATTCAACAACCGAAAGAAAAAAAAAAAAATAAAATATTTCCTCTTCTCTCACCAACTCTCCGTGGATTAATTTTTTTAAAAAAAATTAACAAAAAAAATTATGTTCGGGCGCCATTTGTAACGGGGTATTTCTTAAGAAAAGGGCCTCCCTTAAATAATTAACGGAGTTTCCCGGGCCCTCCCGTTACAAGAAAAATCTCTTACAAAACTCTCGGGGAAAACTCCTTAATCTGGGGTCAGGGTTTCCACGGAGAGAAAACCTCCGGGAACGGTTGGTGAGCTAGAGAGAGAAGAAATAAATTATTACCAAAATTTTAGGTTAAATTTGATTTTATTCTTGTCTACAAAAAAAAATCAAGTCTACAATTACAAAAAGTTAAAGTTTAATTTGAGAACAAAGGAATATAATTGAAACGATATGGTAGTCTACAAAATGGCGGGTAACGACGCCGCGCCAAAAAAAGAAAAGAAAAATCTCGATCGAATTTTTACAAGACTCTTCCAATAATATCCAAACAGAATTTTCGTTCAGCATACAATATACAAAATTTCCGGAAAAACATGCTTTATAAAGTTCTCAATAAAATAAAACAAAAACCTTACGTTTTACAAAAATTTCGAAAAAAATTTCTCTGATGCCCCAAAATGGCTACTCTCTTTGTTTTTCCAACTCTCGGTATAAATAACCCAAGCTTCGATTTCCTTCTTGTACCTAGCTGTAAAAATAAAGAAAAACACAAAAAAATTGTCTACAAACTCGACTAAAGAATATAGGAAAAGGAAACTTAGAAAAAAGTCTACTCAAAGAACTAAAAAAAAAAAATCACACTCTCAAACACTACCTCACACTGTGGCTACTGAGAACAGAGTGACGCTCCCCACGTCTCTCTGTCGCGACTTCCTTCCTCACCATCCCCTCCAAACACTCTCCACCAATCAACAAAAATCAATCCAATAAAGCCTCATTTATACTCGAGGAACAGTCATTTGTCCACCAATCAGACACATTCACGCCACAACACCCAATCACGCTCCCGTCTACAATCTTCCGGTGGCGATCGCCACGCCACCTATAGTACGCGCGAAAATCCAAAATAAGAATAAAATAATGCACACGAGGCACTCACTGCGTTACCCTATCCCTTGCGTACATACTCTCTCTCTCGCTGTCCCCCATACGCACACATTGTTCGCGCAACGTACACAATACAGAAAAAAAATAATATCTCACTCACGCCCGTGTCTACTGTGGTGAGCGTGCGCGCACGCGCTTGGCAATGCAGTTGCGTCGTCTGCCGACACGCGCCGCGCACCTCCTCCGTCGCCGAAAACTCCCCGACGGAGAATCGGAACCCGTGTGTGGTGTATGTGTGTGTACGTGCGCGCCCTGGGCCGGGAGAGCCTTCCCGGGTGGTGAACATGTGTGTGTGTGTATGTGTCGTGCGCGCGCCGGGTGCTCGTGCTGCTGCAACAGCAGCGTCCAGCCGACGGCGATCGTCGCCACGTGGTCGGTTTCTGCTGCACGAGAAAGTGGCATGGTTATCACCTGGGAAGGTAAACAAACAAATTAATTATTTCTTTGTTTCCCAGGTGACCAGACACTGCCAGATAAGAAAAAATAATTTACGAGGGATTCACTCCCTCGCACACTTGTCTGATGTTTCGGCGACATGCTTCTCATACTGTGAATCAGATCGTTTTGTTTAAATGTTTAGATGCTCATTTTTGAAGTCGCCGAACAGTGTATACTTTAATGAACTCTTCGGAATTCAGGACTCAAGCAAAAGATTGAACGAAAAGTTGAAAGTTTGAGGAAGACTTGTCGTTTGCATGTTAATATTGTTGGCTACAAGAGGTGATTTTGCAATTTCGGCGACTTTTTCATTACCTTAACTAGAATCATGGAATGTAGCGATCGGAAAAAATCTCGTTGTATACCGTTCTGACTAAATAAAACTCTTGTTTAATTTAAACTTTTTCAAAATTTTTGTAATTTGACGAGAAAAAAGCAGCTTTATTGAGTCCAGCACTCTGTTTGTTTAAGAGTATAAGACACTTGTCTGATGTTTCGGCGACATGATTCTCATCCTGTGAATCAGATCGTTCTGTTTATATATTTAGATCCTTATTTTTGAAGACTGGTAAAAGTGTATACTTGAATTAATTCTTTGGAAGTCAGGACTCAAGCAAAAGATTGATCGAAAAGTTGAAAGTTTGAGGAAGTTTTGTCGTTTGCATGTTAATATCGTTGACTATAAGACGTGATTCTACCATTTCAGCGACTTTTTTTATTTCATTGACTAGACACATGGAATAAAGCGATCGGAAGTAATCTCGGTTTATTTCGTTCTGATTGAAAGAAATCTCTTGTTTATTGCAGTTTTTTCAAAATTTTTGTTATTTGACGAGGAAAATGCAGCTGAACTAAGTCCAGCTCTCTGTTAATTCAAGAGTATAAGACAATTGTCTGATGCTTCGGTGACCTTATTCTATTCCTGTAAATCAGATTGTTCTGTTTAAATGATTGGATGCTAATTTTTGAAATCTGAGAACGGTTTATACTTTAATGACTTCTTCTGATGTCAGGATTCAAGCAAAAGATTGAATGAAAAGTGGAAAGTTTGAGGAAGACTTGTCGTTTGCATGTTAATATCGTTGACTATTAGACGTGATTCTACCATTTCAGCGACTTTTTTTATTTCATTGACTAGACACATGGAATAAAGCGATCGGAAGTAATCTCGGTTTATTTCGTTCTGATTGAAAGAAATCTCTTGTTAATGTAAGTTTTTTCAGAATTTTTCTTTTTCGATGTGAAGCACTCTGTTAGTTTAAGAGTATACGACACTTGTCTAATGGTTCGGCGACATGATTCTCATCTTGTGAATCAGATCGTTCTGTTCAAATGTTTGGATGCTAATTTTTGAAATCTGAGAACAGTATATACTTTAATGACCTCTTCCAATGTCAGGACTCAAGCCAAAGATTGAATGAAAAATGGAAAATTTGAGGAAGACTTGTCGTTTGCAAGTTAATATTGTTGGCTATAAGAGGTGATTTTTCCATTCTGGCTACTTTTGTTATTTCCTTGACTAGACTCATGGAATGAAGCGATCGGAAAAAATTACGGTATATACCGTTCTGATTGATTTTAATCTCTTGTTGAAGTAAAATTTTTGCAAAATTTTTGTAATTTTTTGAGAAAAATGCAGCTTTATAGAGTCCAGCACTCTCATAGTATAAGAGTATAAGACACTTGTCTGATGTTTCGGCGACATGATTCTCATCCTGTGAATCAGATCGTTCTATTTAAATGTTAAGTTCCTAATTTTTGAAGTCTGCGAACAGTGTATACTTAAATGACCTCTTCCGATGTCAGGACTCAAGCAAAAGATTGATCGAAAAGTTGAAAGTTTGAGGAAGTTTTGTCGTTTGCATGTTAATATCGTTGACTATAAGACGTGATTCTAGCATTTCAGCGACTTTTTTTTCATTTCATTGACTAGACACATAGAATAAAGCGATCGGAAGTAATCTCGGTTTATTTTGTTCTGATTGAAAGAAATCTCGTGTTAATTCCAGTTTTTTCAAAATTTTTCTTTTTTGGCGTGGAAAATGCAGCTTTATCGAGTCCAGCACTCTGTAAGTTTAAGAGTATACGACACTTGTCTAATGGTTCGGCGACATGATTCTCATCTTGTGAATCAGATCGTTCTGTTCAAATGTTTGGATGCTAATTTTTGAAATCTGAGAACAGTATATACTTTAATGACCTCTTCCGATGTCAGGACTCAAGCAACAGATTGAATGAAAAGTGGAAAGTTTGAGGAAGATTTGTCGTTTGCATGTTAATATTGTTGGCTATGAGAGGTGATTTTACCATTCCGGCGACTTTTGTTATTTCCTTGACTGGACTCATGGAATGAAGCGATCGGAAAAGATCTCTGTAAATACCGTTCTGAATTAATAAATCTCATGTTTCATTCAAATTTTTTCAAAATTTTTGTAATTTGACTAGAAAAAAGCAGCTTTATTGAGTCCAGTACTCTGTTAGTTTAAGAGTATAAGACACTTGTCTGATGTTTCGGTGACATGCTTCTCATACTGTGAATCAGATCGTTTTGTTTAAATGTTTAGATGCTCATTTTTGAAGTCGGCGAAAAGTGTATACTTTAATGAACTCTTCGGAATTCAGGACTCAAGCAAAAGATTGAACGAAAAGTTGAAAGTTTGAGGAAGACTTGTCGTTTGCATGTTAATATTGTTGGCTATAAGAGGTGATTTTGCAATTTCAGCGACTTTTTTATTACCTTGACTAGAATCATGGAATGTAGCGATCGGAAAAAATCTCGTTGTATACCGTTCTGATTAAATAAAACTCTTGTTTAATTTAAACTTTTTAAAAATTTTTGTAATTTGACGAGAAAAAAGCAGCTTTACTGAGTCCAGCACTCTGTTTGTTTAAGAGTATAAGACACTTGTCTGATGTTTCGGCGACATGATTCTCATCCTGTGAATCAGATCGTTCTGTTTATATATTTAGATACTTATTTTTGAAGACTGGTAAAAGTGTATACTTGAACTAACTCTTTGGAAGTCAGGACTCAAGCAAAAGATTGATCGAAAAGTTGAAAGTTTAAGGAAGTTTTGTCGTTTGCATGTTAATATCGTTGACTATAAGAGGTGATTCTACCATTTCAGCGACTTTTTTTATTTCATTGATCAGACACATGGAATAAAGCGATCGGAAGAAATCTCGGTTTATTTCGTTCTGATTGAAAGAAATCTCTTGTTTATTGCAGTTTTTTCAAAATTTTTGTTATTTGACGATGAAAATGCAGCTGAACTAAGTCCAGCTCTCTGTTAATTCAAGAGTATAAGACAATTGTCTGATGCTTCGGTGACCTTATTCTATTCCTGTCAATCAGATTGCTCTGTTTAAATGTTTGGATGCTAATTTTTGAAATCCGAGAACAGTATATACTTTAATGACCTCTTTCGATGTCAGGACTCAAGCCAAAGATTGAATGAAAAGTGGAAAGTTTGAGGAAGATTTGTCGTTTGCATGTTAATATTGTTGGCTATAAGAGGCGATTTTGCCATTGCGGTGACTTTTTTTATTTCCTTGACAACACTCATGGAATGTCGCGATCGGAAAAAATTACGGTATATACCGTTCTGATTGAATTAATCTCTTGTTTAGTTAAAATTTTTGCAAAATTTTTGTAATTCGTTGAGAAAAATGCAGCTTTATAGAGTTCAGTACTCTCATAGTTTAAGAGTAAAAGACACTTGTCTGATGTTTCGGCGACATGATTCTCATCCTGTGAATCAGATCGTTCTGTTTATATATTAAGATCCTTATTTTTGAAGTCTGGTAACAGTGTATACTTGAATTAACTCTTTGGAAATCATGACTTAGGTAAAAGCTTGATCGAAAAGTCGAAAGTTTGAGGAAGTTTGTCGTTTGCATGTTAATATCGTTGACTATAAGACGTGATTCTAGCATTTCAGCGACTTTTTTTTATTTCATCGACTAGACACATAGAATAAAGCGATCGGAAGTAATCTCGGTTTATTTTGTTCTGATTGAAAGAAATCTCGTGTTAATTCAAGTTTTTTCAAAATTTTTCTTTTTCGACGTGAAAAATGCAGCTTTATCGAGTCCAGCACTCTGTTAGTTTAAGAGTATAAGACACTTGTCTAATGGTTCGGAGACATGATTCTCATCTCGTGAATCAGATCGTTCTGTTCAAATGTTTGGATGCTAATTTTTGAAATCTGAGAACAGTATTTACTTTAATGACCTCTTCCGATGTCAGGACTCAAGCAACAGATTGAATGAAAAGTGGAAAGTTTGAGGAAGATTTGTCGTTTGCTTGTTAATATTGTTGGCTATAAGAGGTGATTTTGCCATTCCGGCGACTTTTGTTATTTCCTTGACTAGACTCATAAAATGTAGCTATCGGAAAAAATCTCGGTATATACCGTTCTGATTAAATAAATCTCTTGTTTAATTCAAATTTTTGCAAAATTTTTGTAATTCGAGGAGAATAATGCAGCTTTATTGAGTCCAGTTCTCTGTTAGTTTAAGAGTATAAGACACCTGTCTAATGTTTTGGCGACATGATTCTCATCCTGTCAATCAGATCGTTCTGTTTGAATGTTTGGATGCTAAATATTGAAATCTGAGAACAGTGTATACTTTAATGAACTCTTCGGAATTCAGGACTCAAGCAAAAGATTGAACAAAAAGTGGAAAGTTTGAAGAAGACTTGTCGTTTGCATGTTAATAATGTTGGCTATAAGGGGCGATTTTTCCATTTCGGCGACTTTTTTTATTTTCTTGACTAGACTCATGGAATGTAGCGATCGGAAAAAATCTTGGTATATACCGTTCTGATTTAATAAATCTCATGTTCCATTCAAATTTTTTCAAAATTTTTGTAATTCGACGAGAAAAATGCAGCTTTATTGAGTCCAGCACTCTGTTAGTTTAAGAGTATAAGACACTTGTCTGATGTTTTGGTGATATGATTCTCGTCCTGTGAATCAGATCGTTCGGTTTAAATGTTTAGATCCTAATTTTTGAAATCTGCGAACAGTGTATGCTTTAGTGAACTCTTTGGAAGTCAGGACTTAAGCAAAAGATTGAACGAAATGTTGAAAGTTCGAGGAAGGCTTGTCGTTTGCATGTTAATATCGTCGACTATAAGACGTGATTCTACCATTTCAGCGACTTTTTTTATTTCATTGACTAGACACATGGAATGATTAATTGGATTTTGGTAAAATTAAGGTGCGAGCGAAAACCCCCTGCGACTCGTTTGCGAGGAAAACTTCCTGGAGAAGTCGTTTCGGTAACCTGGCAGTTGACCTGGTGCGAGTGAATTCCTTAATAACCCCCCTGGAAGTCGTTCGCGAGGAAAACTTCATGGAGAAGTCGTTTTGGTAACCTGGCAGTTGACCTGGTGCGAGCGAGTTCCTTAATAACACTCCGGAAGTCATTCGCGAGGAGAACTTCCTGGAGGAGTCGTTTCGGTAACCTGGCCGTCGACCTGGTGCGAGCGAATTCCTTAATAACACTCCGGAAGTCATTCGCGAGGAGAACTTCCTGGAGGAGTCGTTTCGGTAACCTGGCCGTCGACCTGTTGCGAGCGAATTCCTTAATAACCCCCCGCGAGTCGTTCGCGAGGAGAACTTCCCGGACAAGTCGTTTCGGTAACAATAAGCGCGCTTATTGGCAGTCTTAAAGTCGCACGGACAGTCGTCGTCGTCCTGCAGCAGCAACAGAACTCAACTTGCCCCGTCACTACGAGCTGTAGTTTCCTGTAGGGCTGTTCATCAACTGAAGAATAAATACTGTAAGGTTTCTCTGAATGGCATTGAAAGCAGTTAGATTTTTTTGTTGTTTAATATTGTTATTCTTTTTTTTTCTCACACTGGCATTTAAGCCAGATTTGTTTACATCCTGCCATGTTGCTGGTGACAACTTGATTACTGCTTTCAATGTCCACCTTTTACTTAATTCAAGTTTATCTTTAACAATTGAGTACTCGCTTTAAGATGTCCAGCGTAGGACTAAATCACAGATTTGAATCAACTTCTTTTGTTGTTAAATACTCACTTTAAGATTTATGTCCAGCGTAGGACTAAATCACAGATTTAATTTAACTTCTTTTGTTGTTTAATACTCACTTTAAGATATATGTCCAGCGTAGCACATAGTCATAGATTTAAATCAACTTTTGTTTGTTGATCAACACTCGCTTTAAGATTTTTGTGTTTTGTTCGAAACTTACATGCCTTATTAACTTAATTAATTAAATTAACCTTGGTTTATCGACACTCACTTTGAGGATTATGTGTTTCATTTAAAACTTGTATGCTTTATTCAGGGATTATGTCCAGCGTAGGACTGAGTCATAGATTTTAATTAACCACTCTTGCGAAATTTGCGAATTACTTTAAATTTATTATTCATAACCTAAGGCAAGATGGCTCTCACATTTAGTCAGCTCGTCACCGAGCAGAGAGTGACTGCCAACTACTTAAAAAATTTTATCAAGAATTCGAAAAAATCTTCTAGCCAGGAGACGTGAACCCTAGGCTTTTTTAACCGTCGCTTGACGCTTCTAGAGGGTTACTGGGATGCGTTCTTCAGTAACCATCGCAAAATGATTCACTTTACTGAATTCGAAGCGTCTGAATACGCTACCGCGGATTGGTTCGGCATTGCCGAAAATAACTTTGTCAAGGCGGCTTCCATCCTTGAAACTGAAATCGCCAAATTGCAGGCTACGGTAGTTTTTATTGCAGCCACTACGCAAACCTCACCTACGCAAAATACGTCACCTGCCTTACCGCGGATCAGACTGCCCCCCGTAGACATCCCCGTTTTCGACGGAGACCCCTTGAAGTGGGAGAGTTTTCGAGACCTCTTCAAGGCTTTAGTTAACGACGTGCCAGGCTTGCCCGGAAGCCAGAAACTTCTCTACCTACAATCCAAGCTCACTGGTGAGGCAGCGAAGCTTGTGAAAAATACTACCGTTACCGATTCAAACTTTTTGGGCGCTTGGGAAGATCTGGAAACGAGGTACGGTAATCCTCGGATCATTTCGTCTTTCCATATGAAAAATTTATTCTCAATCCCCCCCGTGGAAAAATCAAAACCGTCTGAAATTCGACGTCTCGTGGACGCCTTTCGTCAATCAATACGAGCCTTTCGTAGCCTCAAGAAACCCACTACTCAGTGGGACGAATTCTTCATCTACCTATTGGTCCAGAAGTTGGATCGTGCAACTCAGTTGTCCTGGGAAACCTCCCTTGCTAATAGCAAGGACGTCCCGACCTTTCAAGCGCTCTCCGACTACCTTGAGAACCAGGTGCATGTGCTTGAGTTCGCTGGATCGATCGAACCACCTCGTGCTAAGTCGTCGCCACAACCTAATAGGGCATCCACCCCAGGCCAATTTGTGGACCGCTTTAAAACTACGTTGTCCATTTCAAAATCACCTGACACACGCTAGTCGACAGAGAGTACACCCCATGTACGCGGCAGCTCTAGTCAAAGCTGTAGCCTTTGCTCAGGCTACCATCACCTCGGCTATTGTCCAAAATTTAAGGCCTTGCCCCCCCCCCCCCCCGAATCGTAAGGAGCAAATGAACAAGCTTAGGATGTGCAGTAATTGTTTACGCCCTGGACATGCAATGAAAGACTGCAGACTCGACATCGAGATGCAATGTGTGCCGCAAAGCACACCATACCTTGCTGCACGTCGATTCGTACAAACGCAATCCAAACCCGAGAAACCAAGCTCCAAACGGTAGAAGAAACTGAAAAAAACTAAAATAATACATAAATAAAATCTAGTTATGATTGGTCTTAACGAACACTTTATAAATAATTTAAGTTAATTGTCGACGTTTCGTTGTCATTATCAGGACAACATTTTCAAGGCATATTTAGTAATCAAAAGATTACAGTCATCGCAGAATATGAGTGTGTAAAATATTGCACAGGCAATATTTTACAGGCAACATTTCCTGTGCAATATTTTACACACTCATATTCTGCGATGACTGTAATCTTTTGATTACTAAATATGCCTTGAAAATGTTGTCCTGATAATGACAACGAAACGTCGACAATTAACTTAAATTATTAATAAAGTGTTCGTTAAGACCAATCACAACTAGATTTTATTTATTTACAATACAACGAACAATCACTATTATTTACTAAATATTAAAATAATAAATAAAAATTTAATCTTAGAAAAAAAAATACATATTGCAAGTTCAATAAATTTACGTAAAATGACTTATAAAATAAATAAAAGGATTGTTTATAAATTTTAATCAATAAATTTATAAACTTGTATGAAGTTTTTTATATAAAACTTATGGTATGAGATATAAAATCAGAAAATCCAAAATTATGATCTTCATTTTCAATTGTCGTGTCAGCACCAGCTCCCCTTTTTAATATCAAAATAGTTTTCAGATAATTCTTAAAGTATTTACAAATTATTCAATTATTAGTTAAATAAGATAAATTAATAAGTATAAGTAGGAGAGAGAGAGAATAAATAGAAGAAAAACAGAGAGGGAGAGGAAAAGCGAACAGGAGCTGAGAAAAAGAAGAGAGGGAGAGGACAAAAGAAACGCGTCAGCGTGGGACGCCTAGCTGAGTGAAGGAAAAGCCAGCAGCGTGTCACGGCAGGGAGGTTGGAGGCCATAAACAAACCCCTATGATCACCGGTCAGTGACATTGACCCAATGAGGCATCAAAGAAACGGGTCCCATGTTAGTTTAGGCGGACCATAGCTGTAGGAGAGGGATTTCACACATGAGGAGTATTATAATAAATGAGGCCAAGGCCAAGCCCTCTTGGGGAAGGGGCCAAATCATTGGTTTTTCCCCCAGATTCGGACGTACATGGGAGGGTCCATAATCCTCTCTACGGGGGTGGGTTCTCATGCGTTGGGGTATAAATGTGGCCGCGAACGCGGGCCCAGCAGCTTGGTTTTTCAGTCGTGATCCAGAACTCGACCCATGCACATCGTTCCGCGAGGAAGATCTCCCCGACTTGACTCACGGGAGTTAGAGATTTTCAAAGTCTCGATATTTTTAAAAACATATCGAGATCAACCTGAGTGACTATTTATAGTCTTATTTCAAGGGTATTTCTGAGTTTTCGAATAAGCGCGAGGGTTAACACAAATTAGAGTTCCGGCAGTGACTAGTTTGGTTTTAAAAGACTTTAAAGAAACATCATTGTGTCCAACTAAAAAAAAGAGCCTGGAATTTCCTTCAGGACTGCGTAGAACCACCGATTCACCACCTCAAGCAGCCCAGCGGGAATCTTCGGCTTTCAACCCTCTCTCTCTCTCTCTCTCTCTCTGTGCAGTGTCCAGAACTTTAATAGAAGTAAGAGTGTTTTTAAGGAAGTAGATCGTGTAACGTTTTGTAATGGTTTGGTTTTTATAATAAATAGATTTTCATAGTAGTCTTTCGGGTTCTGTAGTTTTATTAATTAACCTCCTCTCAGTTATTCGAATCACCTACCCGGTCACATAAAAGGGTGAACTAGAGCCAATTTAATTAAATAGATCCGTCCCGATTTTGGGACATGACACAATGTTAAAAAAATTACTAAACAATCTATAATTAATATATATATATTTTTTAATATTAATCGTTTTAATTTATGCCTTTTTTCCTTGCATTCGCTTTCTTGTTTTTATCATTGAATAATCTATACAATGAATTGAAAATTCTACGTTCTATAGAAATGTATTTTCAGATAATACTAGTACCACTCAGCGCACTGCAAGCGCGCATAGGAAAAAAAAAAAACAATGATTGTAACCTCAAAAGGCACTTTTCGAATATTTTAAAAACTTCTTCACCAATTGGCTTACGAATAAAAATCTTACACTTACGCAAGATGGCGATAGCTCTCTTTTATAAATGGATAAAAGAGCTCCCTAAACTTGTCAACCGCGTCCGTCAACGTACCCATAACGGGAGTGAATGGTATTTCCGCGGGAAGCTCTAACCAAGAGGTAGAGTTTAAGATAGAATCTCTGTGTGATAAATCATTCGCAATGAATCTCGGTGCCCTTGTCGTCCCCCGGATCACTAACTTGGTACCCCAATCTCGAATAATCATTAAAAATTGGCAACACCTTACTGGTCTCCATGTTGCAGATCCAGACTATGCTATGTCAGGTGAGATAGACTTACTAATTAGCACCCACGCAACGGGACTCTTGCTCCTCGATGAAAGTCGCAAGGGCTCCCTTGATGAGCCAGTCGCTCGCTTGACGCCCTTCGGCTGGATAATTACAGGACTTGCAGGTGATCCAGATCACTCAGTCCAGACCAAAGCAAACATCAACTTGATTCTATCCTAGAAGTTTTTCTCCTTCGAAAAACTATGGGATGACAGCCCCAGCCCTGGGAAAGTCATATGTCATTCTTCTATCCAACATAATCTTGACACCCAGAAATGCGTGTCTTGTAACCTGCAAAAGTTTTGGGAGCAAGAAGAGCTCCTTGAGCCTACTGTCCAGTCGGAGGAAGACGTAAAGCTAAAACAATTCTTTGCCGACACCCACACTCGAGATCAGACTGGTCGCTTTGTCGTGTAACTGCCATTTAAAGTCGATCCTCGACAAAACCTCGCCGTAAATAAAGGCAACGCTGCGGCTATGTTATTAGCCCAAGAGAGAAAATTCGTTCAAAAACCCCAACTGCGGGATGAATACGTTAAGTTTATGGAGGAATACTCCGAACTCGGCCATATGTCTATCTCTTGCAGCCCAAATAAGGGTACCTTTATTCCACACCATAGCGTTTGGAAAATCCAACCCAAACCAAAGCTACACGTAGTCTTCAACGCATCACATGTCATGGAGTCCGGCAAGTCTCTGAATGACTGCCTGGCCTCAGGTCCGAAACTCCAGACCGATCTGTGGACGGTCATTACCCGGACCAGAACTTTCAAGGTGTTCTTCACGGCCGACATCGTCAAGATGTTTCGGCAAATTTTAGTCCATCCCTCGGATCAAGTGTGGCAACAGTGTCCCACGGGACAAATTGCGCTCCTTGGCTGGTCCTGGAAACCCTGTTGAGGTTGGCCGAAATATACAAGCATAAATATCCACTCGGCTCTAAATGCACGAAATACAACAAATACGTCGATGATTTTCTGGCTGGCGATGACGATATTGTATCCGCTCAAGAAGTCAAAACGTCAACTGACTGAGCTTTTACTCTCAGGGGGGTTCAGCCTCAGCAAGTGGGCCTCAAATCATCCAGAACTGTCCGAATGCTCGCCTGGTGAGTCCAAGCTGATCCAAGAGTCCAACACAGTTTGCAGCCTCGGCTTGTCTTGGAACCCGAGTGACGATTCATTCACTCTCAAAATTGACATGGAACGATTCAACTCCTGCAAGCCGACCAAAAGATCGATGTTGTCGGACATTGCCAAAATGTTTGACCCCCTGGGTTGGTACAGCCCAGTGTTGGTTTCTGCCAAAGTCATGATCCAAAATATCTGGTTGTTAGGCCTTGATTGGGATGAGCCAATAACTAATGAAATGTTGGAGCAATGGACCCAGTTTGAGTCCGCTCCACTGAATCTCGAAAAAATAAAGATTCCCAGATGGATGGGAACCTTGTCTTCCGACACCAACTCGGTAAAATTTTACGTCTTCAGCGATGCCTCGGAACGAGCATACGCTGCTAGAGTGTACTTGAAGATTGAGAGCGATGTTAACCCAGTCAGCAACCTTATCATGGCAAAAACCAAAGTGGCACCGGTCAAAACCGTAAGCATCCCACGACTTGAGTTGTGTGGCGCTCTTTTAGCTGCCAAACTTATCGTTAAGATATAGTCAGATTTGCATATACCATCTGCCCCCATCTTTGCCTTCATGGACTCTCAAGTAACGTTGGCTTGGATAAAGGTTCACGCCTCAAAATGGCCCACCTACGTGTCCAACCGGGTAGGGAAAATACAAAACTTGGTCTCACCTCTGAATTGGAGTCATGTCCACACCTCTGAAAACCCGGCGGACCTCTGAAGACCCGGCGGAAGCAACCAGGGGAATCGCACCCTCAGAACTGCAAAGCTCTAGCTTGTAGTGGAACGGACCAACTTAGTTGTCATCCGCTCAGCAAGCTCCATCTACCGTCCAACAGGGCGAGAGCAAAATCGTCTTCGTTTCAAACAAATCCATCGATGATTCGAATGACTTGTTGGTAAGATACTCCAGTTTGTACATCCTTGTTCAAATCACTGCGTACTACCTGCGTTTTTTGATGCATGTACTTGCCAAGCACCCTGTCAAGCCAATTCTGGGCCCTTTACACCCACTTTCAACACTTGAATTGTCCAAAGCTCTCCAAAAATGGTTGCTAATTTCTCAAGATAGACACTTTTGCGATGAAATTGCCCTCCTGCGGGCCCAAAAACCACTGCTGAAACGCCACAAAATTAAAGCTCTCAGGCCCTTCCTCTTAAAATAAAATAAAAAAAATATAAATATCATGTAAAACATGCCTCCGGCCATCAACAGAGCATAGGCTTGTTCCCTCTTTTTGTCACAATTTCGACTCTATATTGCTAAAGCAATGGTAATTTTTTAACTTCGTCTATGGACGAGGCGGGCGGCATATGTCAGCCAATCAGAGCTCAGCTCTGACGGGCGTCAGCAACGAGCGAGATTGGTAGCGTCACGTCGCCCCAATTGTCCTTGCGTGAGCGAGTCGCGTCGTGTCACTGCCATAGCACGCACGCGTTGCTCCCATTGAAAAACTGTAAAATAATTCATCGAGATCAACTCTCGGTCTTTCTAAAACCAGAGTCGTGCATCGGCCGCGATCACGACTCACCCTGGTCTTTTTTTGTAGTATAAGTTTAATAATAAGTGTTTTTTAAGTGAGTCGACAGTGTTCCCCTTTATCTCGCCATCCTTCCCACGTCCCTTCAATCAGCCCTAAGCCGTTCTCTAGTCACCTGGACGAGACGGTGATAAACGCACAAACAGTCGAGAACGGCGCTGGAGGTTCAAGGGATAGACCCAACGGCAAGCAGGGAGGCATGGAGGCGGCCCTGACGAGCCACTTACATGATCCCCATGAAAGATGGAAGGTCAACCTGTTCCCGCCTGGAAAGTGGGGCACAGGATTGGCGGTCGTTGACCTCTCGGAGAAAAACGCTGCCAAGCTGATCAAGGCAGAAAGAGTTAGGATTGGATGGACCGTCTGCAGCATCCGCCTTAGGGTTCATGTAGTGCAATGCTACAGATGCCTGAGATATGGCCACATTGGACTGCAGCAAGAAAGACTCCAAGTCGGACAGCTGCTTCCGATGCGGTAAGGCTAGACACAGGAAGGCAGGATGCGAGGAACCTCCACACTGTTTTCTATGCGAGAAGGAAGGAAGCGCAAAGTGCGACCACATAGCTGGAAGTGGCGCCTGCCCTGTGTTTCAACGCTAGCTGAACGCCGCGAAGAAACGGCACGCTGACGCATACAGATAGAGCGAAGATAGTGACAGGACACGGTGATGTTTTGAGCGTCACAACAAGTGCTGCATGACAGGAGACGACAGGACAGAGAAGAGACAGCAAAGACCACAGAACGGACGAAGGAAAAATAAGGTTCAACAGCAAGAACTCGTCACTGTGAAGTAATGCTAACGCACACCTGACGGTGCGTTAATGCATTCACCTACTCAATAAAAAAAAAAAAAAAAAAAAAATTATTATTATTATTATCATTATTATCATTATTATCATCATCATCATCATCATCATTATTATTATTATTCTTATTTTTTTATTCTATTTTATGACCTATATTTGTTACATAAAATCATTTAGTAATCAAGTTTTTTTCACTCTTTCAATGAACCTTTAGAATACGAATTTTTGATATTTACTCGATGAAGAGATAGTAAGTTGTGACTTAATGTTGCATTGAAATTAACCTTAATTCTGAGAGAGTACTTTTATTTAATCACCTATTTATAATTTGATTTTATCTTATTATTTAATTTTTTTGTGTGGAATACATTTATAACTTATGAGTGATTAGCTATTAATTTTAGGGTGTAGTTGGACTGATTTTACGTTAAATTTCTATTCGTTTTTTTGTGTTTGTTTTTGTTTCTTTTAATACTCCGCCTCTATGAGTAATAACTGTGGGAAGTCTGACCTTGCTATAACTCGAAGTCAGGCTCAAAACGACCCTTAAAAACAAAGTGAGAAGGATGAAAACAACCCCGTTAATCAACGTTTCTTCACCTTTGGCGGTGGTTTGAAGATACCTAGAACACCTGTCGGTTTACCGAACATTGTAGGCCCTGGATTTACACAGCCCAGCGTTACCGCGCCAGCTTTCAACCTGGGCGATTCGTTCGACCTAACTAACCCACTGGTCACTCGGGTGATAGAGGGGGCGGGGGTATCGCTACATGAAATCGCGAGAAGTTTACGCGAGATTCTGAAACTACTGTGAGCGTAGAGAACGGCGGACAAAAACCAACCAATTCAACCCGCGGTAATTCACCCAAGATAGAAATGGCTGCGCAAATAGTCACACTCCGGGACGCTCTACAGGCTATTCCAGAGTTCGATGAATCTAACATTCTCCTGGAAGAGTTCATCGAAGGTTACGAAGACGCCAAATCCATGGTGGCAGGAAACGACGAACCTAATTTCGTCAAGTTCCTTAAATTGAAAATTAAGGGGGAGGCTAAGAGGTCAATTAAAGACCAAACTTTTAATACTGTTCAGGAGCTCAGGAACTATCATAAGAAAATTTTTATGCTCCCACAGTCCGTACTACAGCTGTTAGGGGAACTGGGTCAACAATACCAGCGAGACGGCGAAAGCGTCTTGACCTTTGCTAATCGCGGGCGTAGGATAGGCTCACAAGTCCTACAGGCGGAGCGCATTGCGATTAATGCGGATCCAACCAAAGCATTCAAGACTTCTATCGAAGCAAATGTGGTCGATTGTTTTAAACGTGGCTTGTGCTCCGATATAGAAAGTAAGGTAGTTGGCGACGACGTTAATAATTTGGTTCAATCAGCAATTATCGTGGAGAAAGATCTTGCTGCGAGAGATTTATTGCATCAGAATAATCAGCCAGCGCCTGCAAAGGCGAGGAAGGTCATGGCAACGCAGCCAGAACCTGCGCCTTTGAAACCTAAATTATTCTGTAATTATCGCAAAATGACCAATCACGAACCACGAGGAAGACAAGTGTTTTAGGAAACAGAGAGATACTCGTGGTCTCAAGAATAATAACTGTCAGCTATGCGATCTAGCTGGACATGCCGCAAAACAATGTGGAACGATCGAGATTTGCAATCGGCTGGCCAACTCTGCAATCTGGCAGGCCATTCAGCCAAGCAGTGCTTTAAGCGTAATGCTGCTGCGGTTATATGTCAAATTTGCAACCGCGCAGGTCACGTGGCTCAGAATTTTTTTTCCTACAGGAATAGAGACCAAAAGAATCAAGGCGACCCACCACCTATGAACTTTTGTGGATATTGCAAAAAGTCAGGTCATAGCATTTCCGAATGTAGGAAGTTACAAAATACCTAGAACCAAAAAAACTCGAACGGGAGCCCGAAAGGATGCGCCCCTCGGGAGAATCTGCCAGGACAAACGCGCTCGACAAATTGTGTGAAGGAAGAGTCGTTCGACAAATTACTGCTGCGGCTCCTTCCTTTGGATAACGCAGAGTAATTGAGTTCTCCCCATATGTGAAAGCACGACTTCATGATCAAAGCACATGCATTTTTCTTTTAGATACGGGATCGGAGATTAATTTGATTAAACGTGGGAAAGTTCCTCTCGGTTCGGATCTGGATGGCTCAAATGAGTTTTTGATAAAAGGGGTAGACCAGAGAATTATCAAAAGTATAGGAGAGGTTAGTCTAGCCGTTGCAGGCGAGACTACAACTTTCACCGTAGTCAATGATGATTTTCCCGTTTTATCCTCCGGAATATTGGGGGTGGATTTTTGCATACTGGGTCGGGCGAGGATTGATTTTAAAACCCAGAATTTTAATAACTTTTCTAGAGATATTCCTTTTTTATCAGGGGAAGGGAGCGTAGGACTCATTGAATCGGGTGAATTTGAATTCTATCGATAACAATTGTGAACTACCCTAACTTGCCTCTGGAAGTTCCTGATGTCGGTTTATTCCACTTTTTGGTTGACACCGGCGCAGAGGTGAGCATTATTAGAAACTTGTGCCTAAGTCCGAAAGACGTTAATCCGAATGTTCGAACGAAAATTCGTGGGATCGGAAATGATGGTGGAAGCACCATAGGGCTCGGAGAGCTTAACATACTCGGGACGAAGATCAATTTTCATGCCATCTCTCGTGATTTTAAAATACCTTGAGAAGGTATACTAGGGTCAGATTACCTGACTAGATCCAATAGTTTGATATATTTCGAACGCCGGACCATAACAATAAATAACATCGTACTGCCGTTTTATATGTACTCTAGTAGCACCTTGCCGCATTTATTCCGCAATTGATCCGAAGCGCCCGCAGCCAAAGATAGAGTTTCTTTCTCGCTTGACATGAATCTGGAAGACCAGACGATTGGGAATGATCCTATCGAAGACTCGGATGATTTTTGTCCAGAAAGGTTGGATGAATAGTCTGTTAGACATACCTTCGTTTGTACTGACGGGCTTAGCAAAATTTTGGATGTGAATGAGATCAAGATTGCCTCGAGTCTTAGTTCAGTTTCTGAAACACATGAGTTAGAATCCCAGAACGAGACTGAGCCTCCAATCACAGAACCGGTAGACCTCTTACGATTAGATCATCTTCAGGGTGAAGAGAGGGACTACGTTACGAACTTAGTGAGGGAAAATAAAGATATTTTTCACTTACCTGGTCAAGACTTGCCAGGTACTGATATTGTAATGCATCGCATTCCTACCACCACCGACGAACCGCTGAACATTCATCAGTATAAATATCTTCATACTCTGAAGGCCGAAATAAATCGGCAAATCGAGGAACTTTTGGCCGCTGGTGTATTGAGCCTTCAACTTCAAGTTACGGAGCCCCCGTCTGGTGTGTTCCAAAAAAGCCTGATGCGCAAGGACGCCTTCGTTATCGCGTTGTTATTGATTATAGGGATATAAATTTAATAACGCCCCTGACGGCTATCCCCTGCCCGATATTACTGAAATTTTCGATCAGGTAGGTGGAGCAAAGTACTATTATTTCACTCCGACGTGCAATCCTCACTTTGCCCGTCCGTTTTCAGTCAAATAAAGTACTGCTTTGCCCGACTGTTGAAACGCGCGAGCAATCCGCACTTTGCTCGTCTGTTTTCAAAACAGTCGAGCAAAGTGCAGATTGCTCGCTCGTTTCATATTTTGAAAACGCAGCCATCAGTGCAGTTACAGCGGCCGCCCCCAATAAACTTAGACGCTTATACCTGAACTATCGGTATCTATAGGTATACCTCTCGACACTACTCACAATGTCTTATAATGGGTCCTGCAGTGCGGTTGTATACCTACATCGTCGGTTGAACGGTTGAACCCATCTTTGACTAATGGCATTTTGTTTTAAAAATTCGAAAATTCACGTAATGCGTTTTTCTGCTACCTGAGCAATAAGAAAACTGAACTTAGACCGATCAGTTTCATTTGAGCGTCTTCAATATTTGCACTTACAAGCCTGAAATTTATAGTAAAAAGTAAAGTGGATTTTATAAATCATTATAATTAAATCGAAGTTGATTTTGTATAGAGGGCGAAAGTGTAGATTGCACGTCAATCGTGAAATAAAATATTGTGTTTCACTCTACTAAAATACCATACCGTGTTAGATTTAGCCTCTGGTTTTCGTCAGATGAAGATGGACCCTAGAGATGCTCCAAGAACCGTTTTTAGTACCCCTTTTGGTCATTATCATTTTTTATGTATGCCGTTTGGCTTGAGGAACGCCCTGGGAACCTTTCGAAGGTTGATGGAATACCTTTTGCGAGGGTTGCAGGGGGTGATTTTGTTCGTGTATTTAGATGATATTTGTACTTATGCCGATTCAATCGAAGAACATGATAGAAAGATTAAACTGTTGTTTGAAAGATTACGGAAAGCTGGATTAAAGCTCGAGACTAATAAGTGCGAATTCTTAAAGAACAGCGTTTCATATTTAGGTCATGTGCTCAGCGAAGAAGGTCTGAGCCCTGATCCTAAAAAGATAGAAGCTGTGAAGAATTTTCCGAGACTTTCAAATGTACGATCAGTAAGCCAGTTTCTAGGCTTATCAGGTGACTATCATCGTTTTATTAGAGGCTTTGCAAAGATAGCCAAACCACTGACGAGGTTGCTCCAGAAAGAAGTAACTTTCGAGTGGGACGATAATGCCGAACGAGCTTTTCAGACGCTGAAAAGTGCACTCTGTGAAGTTCCAGTGTTAGCTTTTCCGAATTTGAATCAGCCTTATAACATCACGACTGATGCCTCAGGTTACGCGATAGGCGGAGTGTTATCTCAAGGTCCCCTCGGGAAAGATCGCCCTATTGCTTACACCTCACGCATATTGAGAGGGCCTGAACTGTCGTATGAAGTATACGAGAAGGAAGCGTTAGCTATTTTACATAGCGTAAAAAAATTCCGATCGTACGTTTATGGCCGTAAAATAACCTTTGTGATCGATCACCAAGCATTAGTTTGGTTTAAACGGCTGATTTAAATACTCGCATTCCGAAATGGCGTTTTAAACTATCTGAATACGATTACGAGATTATGTGCTCAGAGGAAAAAGATTTCGGCAGAGCAGGAAGTCGCCAAATTGCCATTACCACCCTTGGGACCGATTCTGAATTGTTTTAATACGGTAGCCCAAGAGAGTAAACGTGAGCGACCATAGAAAAGCGAGGTAGAAAAACCAGCCAGCAATTCTGAGTCTAGTGAAGACGAACTCGTAAGAGAAAAATTATCCGAGAGTGGGAAGGACAAAACCAGCACGAGTGAACATCAGTAACAATAAATGCCTCGTGGTTCAAAAACGTGGTTGGCCACGCAAATCACCACCCCTAAAGTCACCTGAGTCCGATAACCCAGTCGACACTGAGAACGAGTTTGAAATTAATACTCCCGAGGCGCGTAAACATGGACGGCCTCGTAAGAGACTGTTCAGGAATGTTGTAACTTATCCCGATGATAAACTTCCTGAGTCTGATTGTTCGTTAATCACGCAGAGACGTTATACACGAGAGTCAGGAAAGAGCCGGATTGTGGAGAGAGTGAACTAAGTTCTGACCCCGATGAGGTTGGTAGCGCTCAACCCCTACCCTCTGTGAGACAACCCAATCTTTTTAAGGACGATTTTTCCGCTCATGATCTTGGTTCCCAACTCCCCGAGAGTGAAATGGCCGAAGACGCTGATGACAGTTAGTCGTTCCTCTCTTGGAGAGAATATATCGTTGATACTAAAGATCCGTTGAATCGTACGTTGGCAACGTAGCTTATTGTGTGACTAACACTGGAAAGTCTTTAGATGAAGGCGCCAGAATTTTTACAGCAACAAAACAAAGTACCGATTGAAATGGAAATGATGGTGCGAGAGATCTATTATTTTAAGCGGAAAAATAACAAACGGTATTTTGCGGTTTGTATTGAGCATGAAGAACATCCTTGTTCATTACATATTAAACGGGTCGACATATATAGCTCACTTACCGTGCTGCGAGACCTTTTGGTTAGATTAAAGCAAGGTAACATTTGTATAGCTCGGAGTGGGGAGGTTTGTGGTTTCACCTTTGAAGAATTTTTGAGCTTATTTGATATGGTTTTCGCGGGAAGTGGGATTCGGATTATTATCTGTTCTGGAAGACTTATATATGTGCCCCCCTGACAAGAGGGACGAAATTTTTAGGGAGATGCACGATTCACCCATCGGAGGACATCGTGGAGTGTCAAAGTCATACGCCGGAATAAAGCAAAAGTATTATTGGGAAAATTTGAAGGAAGATATCCAAAGGAGAGTACAGCAATGTTTAAACTGCCAGATCAAAAAATTGGTTTGGCTTAAGACCAAACAACCAATGGTTATCACCGATACTCCAGGTGTACCATTTGAGAAGGTAGCTCACGATATCGTAGGTCCGATCAAAAGAACCAATAGTGGGAACGAGTACATTCTGACATTACAGGATCAGTTCTCTAAGTTTTGCATGGCAATACCATTGTCGGACACCCTCGCCTCCACTGTTGCTGACGTTTTTGTGAAACGCTTTGTATGCTATTTTGGTAGCTCTCGAGTGATCTTAGATGATCAGATACCAATTTTATGAGCAAATTGCTTGAACGCCTGGCACCCAAAGTCGAATGGAAGTCTCGAGCGCTCGCATTCAATGTTGGGTGAATATTTGAGGCAGTATGCTAGTATGGATAAGCAGTGGAATCAGTGGGTTGATGCTGAACTATAATTCTTGTGTTCAAGAAAGTACGAGGTATACACCATACGAGCTGGTGTTCGGTCATTTACCGCGTCTACCGTCCGGAGATCCTTTGAGGGAGAGAGATCTGTTACCAACTTATGGAGGGTACCTTGTGGATTTAATTACACGTTTGATTTCTATACAGAGGCTAGCTTACGACCACTTTTTGTCATCTAAATTCCGATCGAAAAAATATTACAACTGAAAACTTAATGAAAAGAACTTTCGCGTGGGAGATTATGTATTTTTATTACCAAGTTCTAAGCCTGGTAAACTGGGAGATCAGTATACAGGTCCGCACAGAATACTCGAGGTTATCAATAAAAATAATTTCTGGATACAAATAAGTTAATCCAGTAAAGTAGCTCATGCGAATCGATTAAAGATCTCTCATATCAAAAGACAGGCCTCGTCCGCATGGTTGTCATGTCCAGTGGAGTGGCGATCTCCATTGGATGTTCATTCCAATGGAGATAACATATATATGTATAGCGTGAGCATTGCGGCGTAGCAGGGCACAAAAAAAATAAATTAAAAAACACTACCTAGAGATCATTTCCCCCGGAAGCTTTTACGCTGGAGGTGTCAAGACAGACACCTGGTGCACCTGCTGATACGTACGCCTTGGAGATGACCTCCCCAGGAAGTTTCGACTCCGGAGGGGTCAGGGCGGACACCTGGTGCCCCTGGTGATACGTACGCCTCGGAGATGATTTCCCCCGGAAGCTTTTACACCGGAGGTGTCAAGACAGACACCTGGTGCGACTGCTGATACGTACGCCTTGGAGATGATTTCCCCAGGATGTTTCGACTCCGGAGGGATCAGGGCGGACACTTGATGCCCCTGGTGAGACGTACGCCTCGGAGATGATTTCCCCAGGAAGTTTCGACTCTGGAGGGATCAAAGCGGACCCCTGATGCCCCTAGTGATACGTACGCCTCGGAGATGATTTCCCCCGGAAACTTTTACGCCGGAGGTGTCAAGACAGACACCTGGTGCACCTGCTGATACGTACGCCTTGGAGATGATTTCCCCACGAAGTTTCGACTCCGGAGGGATCAGGGCGAGCATCTGGTAATACTTACGCCTTAGAGAGGATTTCCCCAGGAAGTTTCGACTCCGGATGGGTCAGGGCGGACACCAGGTGCCACTGGTGATGCGTCCGCCTTGAAGATGATTTCCCCACGAAGTTTCGACTCCGGAGGGATCACGGCGAGCACCTGTTGATTCTTAAAAATAAGGTTTGCAGTTTTTCCCCAAAAACCCTGGGCGCCCAAGTTCAAGAAAAAAAACTTATCGGCTACCCCCCAAGCTCCAAGCCCCCAAAACCCTGAGCGCCTGAGTTGAACAAAATAACTGATCAACTATCATTTATCCCCTAAGGTTTTAACCCTTAAAACCTTGGGAGCCTGAGTTGAATTATTCCAAAAATAAGTGTGCATTTTAGTTAACTTAAGCATGAAATAAATCATTCTGTAAGTATACCCAATGACGCTGGACTGGTGCAAATACATCATGAAATTGTAAGTCTGAGATCTTAAACTCCTAAATGGCGTGGTTGACAAGGAAAACGCTATAAGTTTTTTACTTATTGTTTAACTCTTTTTTTGCAACGTCATCAACAATTTTTTTTTTTTACTATAAATTGAATGTTTTAACGAATAAGACACATTTCGAAAAAAGTGTAATAATTTTCGTTTCTTGATTGTTGATTAATATTTTTTAATTTATATTATTTTTTTTTATAATGTAATTTTTTTAGTGTAAATAAAAGTTCACCATAACGTTCTTGTGAAGTGAAAAAAAAAAAACACTTTTTTATTGATTTGATATACAAATATTGAGTACGCTTAACTTGTAAAATGATTCCACTCTGTAACCAGGGTTTTGGGACTTAGAGCTTGGGGAGTAGCCAATCAGTATTTGGTTGAACTCGGGCGCCCAGGGTTTTGAGGGCTTAGAGCTTGGGGGGTAGCTAATTAGATTTTTCGTTGAACTTAGGCACCCAGGGTTTTGGGGGTTCAGAGCATGGTGGATAGCTGATCAATTTATTTATTGAACTCGATGCCCAGGGTTTTAGGGGTTTAGAGCTTGGGAGATAGCTGATCAGTTTTTTCGAATGAACACAGGCCCCCAGGGTTTTGGGGGCCAACTTTAAAAAAGCTGCAAACTTTATTTTTATTAGTGATATTAAAAATCATTTTGCCCAGGGGCGTCATTGAGCCTAAAGCTGGCTCTGCTCCGGAGTCAAAATTTCCTGGGAAAATCCCCTCTAAGGCGTACGTATCACCAGGGGCACCAGTTGTCCGCCCTGACCCATCCGGAGTCGAAACTTCCTGGGGAAATCCTCTCTAAGGCGTACGCATCACCAGGGGTACCAGGTGTCCACCCTGATCCTTCTGGAGTCGAAACTTCCTGGGGCAATCATCTCTAAGGCATACGTATCACCAGGTGCACCAGCTGTCAGTCCTGACCCCTCCGGCGTAAAAGCTTCTGGGGGAAATCATCTCTAGGTAGTGCTTTTTTAATTTAATTTTTTTGTGCCCTGCTACGCCACTATGCTCACTAGGACGGGGCTTAATTTTTTTTTAATTTTTTTTTTGATGAGCGCAGGGTAAAAATCGCTTCTTTATACCTAAAAAGTCATGCTCATGCCGAAAAAAAAATTTTCAAACCCTTTTTTAACGTGCCTCAAGGCCCCTGAAGTTTCCCATGGGATTTGCACGTAAAAAACGGGTCAAAATGTTTATTGTTCAAAAACAAGATGAAAATTTAAAATTTTTTACATCAAGTCTATATAGATCGATGTATTTTTTTGCCCTGAATCGAATGGAAGCATTGTTTTTTGACGATTCCTTGATTTTTAAAAACTACAGGCAAAAAAGTGCGAAATAACATGAATAATCGTTAAAAAAACGGGTTTTTCGAATAAAAATTGTAGAGATAATGCAATTTTTTTTTCTTTAACAACTTTTTTCCATGTTTTTTTTCCCCAGAAACCTAGTGGCAGTATTACTTTTAAAGGGTTCCTGAATTTTGAAACATTACAAGCAAAAAAGTGCGAAATAATAAGAAAAATCATAAAAAAAACGTGTTTTGCGAATAGAAATTATAGATGTAATGGAATTTTTTTCTCGTAACAACTCATTTTCATTAATTTTTACCCTCCAAAACCAGTATAATTATTAGTTTCACTCAATTCTGTCAAAAAAATTTTATTATAAAAAATCAAAGAAATAATGTTAAAATATCGTAAAAAAAATCTAATTTTGCATTAAAAAAAGAAAAAGATTTCTACCCAAAATGAATTTTTTTAAATCTTTTTCTATAAATTTTTATCTTTTCATTAAAAATTTAAATTAATAAAATAAAAAGTAGCTTTCATTTCGAAATTGAATAATAATATTTAACTTTTAGTTTTTAAACAAAACACAGATTCACTATATTTTCTTCCTTCCTGAAATCAAGAAAGTCCTAAATTAAATTAGATGTAAAAAAAAATATGTATTGAACCCAAAATAAAATACATTACATATACAGGGTGTATCTTAACTATAACATGTGAGATATACCACGTGAAAGAGCGGAAAAAATTGAATTAGGATATAACTATTGTTTTGCTCTGAGCTAATAAATTAAGCTTTAATTAAGTATTCAAATGAACCAATCATAGCGAACTCAAGAAAGATGTGGGCGGGTTCTAGTACAGAATGGGGTGGAACATCTTTGATTCATAAGCAAAGGGAAAAGTTGGGCTTAGGTGAGAAAATAAGTCCAAACATGTGTCAAACATGTGTTAATTTCCAGAATTTCAAAATTTTTTTTTAATTGAATTTCTTTTTTTTTTTTTTAATAATCGTTTTATTTATAAAATGAAAATTCACGTAAATTTTGAATCGCAATTCTACGATAAAAATTGCATGAGTTGGGGTATCAAATTAATTCACGAGAAGATTTTATTCAAAAACTAAATCAGCCAATTTTTGTGGTACAGTTATGATTCAAACTTCTTTGAAATCGACGTTTTACAAGGAATGTCACCAGCTTGACAAAAATAGTCATTTATAAAAAATTATAAAATTGATTTTGGTATCTTAAAAGTGGTAAGTCCCACTTCTTTCATTGTTGAGAGAGAAACGGCCAGGTAGAGAGCGGGGGGCCGGACCCCCACGCGCTGTAGCGCTGGACGGCTTACTGAACCACGGGGGGGAAGAGGGGCAAGGGATTAAGGGATTTACCGCTCATTAGGAGTAAAAAAAAAAAATTGTTTAATAAATAATTGATAATAATTTTTCATAAACAATTGAATTCTTTTTTTCGCGAGTATTCAGACAAATTTTGAATTGTAATTCTACGATAAAAATTGCCAGAGTTGGGGTATCAAATTAATTCACGAGAAGATTTTATTCAAAATCTAAATCAGCCAATTTTTGTGGTACAATTATGATTCAAATTTCTTTGGAACCACCATTTTACAAGGAATATCATCAGCTTGACAAAAATAGTCATTTATCAAAACTTATAAAATCGGTTTTTGCATCTCAAAAGTCGTAAAACAATTAAGGCTCATTCCTCTCTAAATAACAGACAGGTTGAGAATGAGTCCTCGCGCTGTTGCCTAATAAACGATAAAGGTCAAAATATTATCTGCTTATTAATAGCCGAAAAGTTTTTTTATTTGATTGATAAACAATTGAATGATTTTATTAAAAATTATTCTCTTTATTTCGTGAGGATTCGAGCAAATTTTGAATCGTAATTCTACGATACAAATTGTAAAATTTTCCGTATTAAATTTATTAGAAAATTCGTTTAATAAATCTCCAAATCAGTCATTTTTTGTCACACAAATACGATTCAAACTTTATTGAAATTGTCATATCAGTGACAGTGTAACCTGCATGATCAAAATAATTATTTATCAAATCTTATAAAATTGGTTTTTGCAAAGTCGTAAAGCAATTAAGGCACAAGCATCTTCTTTAAGTTTAAATAGTGTAAGGAAAATTATGGTTAGGTGTCTGTCTTTTGAATCAATCTAACTTCATTCCAATCGTTTTTTTTTTTTTTTTTACATTACACATAATATTTTTATTATTATTATTATTAATTTTTTTATTTTATAATAACGGCATGAATCCGTAATACTTAATTTATTTTAGCAGAAAAAAAAATTTATTAAAGTTTTACTTTAATAAAATTTAGGTTATTTTTTACTAAGATCTACTTAAAAAATTTTATCTAGTATTAATAAAGTGATTTAGTATTTAATTTATAATCATGAATGTATCTTAACACTACTAAATTAAAAAATAATCTCGAAAAATATTGTATTAAATAAATATTCGCTATTTAAGAGCTTGAAAAAAAAAAACAATATTTTCAGTTATTGGGCAAATGCTCGAAATGCCCTCCTTGGGCATTAATGCATCTCTGGGCTCGTTGTACCACACTACGAGTCGCTTTTCTTATCACGTCCCCAGCGTCAGCCATATCGGCAAAAGCATTTTCAATGCTTGCTCTTAGTTGTTGTGGGGTCTCAATCTGGTTAAAATAAACCTTCTCTTTGATTGCCCCCCACAAGTAGAAATCGCAGGGGTTATGATCTGGAGATCTTGCGGGCCATCTCCAAACAGGTGCATTATTACCAATCCACCTGTCTGCTCCAAAACTTTCTGTCAACCAATCTCTTGCACCAGCTGAAAAAATCATTAAAAATTATAAATCAAATGAAACAATTATGCAATATAATAAAATAGTAAGTCAAATTATTTTATTTTGAAGCTGGCATTCTCCACTTTAGACGTTAACTTTTTATTTAATTTTATTTTCTTATTCTTTATCTTTTTTAATACTGAATCTGATCGTTTTTTTTAACTTTTAATATAATTTTTTTTTTATTGTAGCTTTTTTTTCAAGGCGATTTGTTATGAAACACGTTTAATTAAAAATTTTAAACAAATAGTTACATTAAAAATTTGTATTCTTTATTAAACCGTTAAGTATTACCTGCAGTGTGTGCTGGGCACCCATCATGCATGAACGTGATAGGTCGCTCATCTATGATGTTGACCAAAAGATCAGGCAATTCGTACATCAAAAAATCTAAGTAATTTTGAGCATTGATAGCTGCGGGGAGAAAAACTGGGCCAACCTGTAACGTTTTTATTTAAAATTTTGTTGCAAGTAAAGAAAATTTTTTTAATTTTTAGGAAGATATTTCAAGTAGATCAAAAAGGAGGCTTGGAGTTTTTTTAAAAAACCAAGTATTGACAGCAATGACTTGATTTCAAACTGAAAAAGATTTTTGAAAAAACTAACTAATAAGTATACAAACAATAAGTTTATACTCACCAGCTGGTTATCGATTAACCCTGCCCAGACATTTTCTTTGAAACGATGCTGCGACTTTCCATCCCAAGTCAAGTGAGGATTATCATGCTCCCAGTAATGATAATTGTGAAAATTAAAGACACCATCTCTCGTAAACGTACACTCATCAGTCCACTACACTGAAGAGATTAAATTCGGATCCGCAGCATTTTGTTGTAATAACCGATTGCAGTATTCCACTCTTCGCTGGTAATCACCATTTACCAGTCTCTGGACTCTAGTGAAATGATATGGGTGCATACCATCTTCAGCCAAAGCCCGATGAATAGTTGAGTGGCTTATTTCATTCGTTCGGGCTGTTCCCCTTGTACTTACTCGTGGATTAGCAGTAAACTGTGCAAGGATATTTTCTTCTACGTTAGGAGCAATTCTTCTTGACCGGCCACCTTCGTTTCGAGGGAACACATTTGCATTTTCATGAAATCGTCTTACTGCTCCAAGAATCACATTACGGGCTGGATGCCGTCCTAAATTAGGATTTAATTCTACAAATCTTTTACCTGCCACTCTTGCATTACGATTATTTTCATAATAAAGTTGCACCATTTGAGTGTACTCTTGTACAGTGTATAGTAGCATTGCGAATTTTTAAAATTGAAAAATAGACAGACGAGCACTGTCGATGGTTTGAACACTACTGAAGTGAGAAAATGAAAATGGGTTTCAGCTCTTCTGGGTCTCAGCTGCAAATGCAAAACGGCACAAAAGGGACTTAGATTAAAAAGAGCTCGAGTAATGAAATACAACTGCTTGTGTAAGGTTTAAGTTTTTAGTAAATACAGTAAACGCTCAGTTTTTGTAAGAAAAACAAGAAGTTTAGTTGACCATGGATTAAAATATTACTTAAACAGATAAGAAAACTCGTTAAATTCTTTTAAAAACGATGATTAATAAACTAAATCCTTCATTTTCTTGTTTGCAATTTGAAAAAATCCAGCTTACATAGGTAGCAGAGAAAAAAATTTAAGCTTTGAGCTCATTATTACAGTAAAGCAGAGATAAGAGCTGAATAATTTAACGATAGTTTGTTAAGAGAAATCATTAATCCTAGCTATTACAGTGAACGAATTGTGATTTACATCTCGTCAATTGCACCTAAGCTCAGGTAAAACTGCAACAGCCAAACCTTAATTGCTTTACGACTTTTAAGATGCAAAAACCAATTTTATATGATTTGATAAATAATTATTTTGATCATGCAGGTTACACTGTCACTGATTTGACAATTTCAATAAAGTTTGAATCGTATTTGTGTGACAAAAAATGACTGATTTGGAGATTTATTAAACGAATTTTCTAATAAATTTAATACGGAAAATTTTACAATTTGTATCGTAGAATTACGATTCAAAATTTGCTTGAATCCTCACAAAATAAAGAGAATAATTTTTAATCAAATCATTCAATTGTTTATCAATCAAATAAAAAAACTTTTCGGCTATTAATAAGCAGATAATATTTTGACCTTTATCGTTTATTAGGCAACAGCGTGAGGACTCATTCTCAACCTGTCTGTTATTTAGAGAGGAATGAGCCTTAATTGTTTTACGACTTTTGAGATGCAAAAACCGATTTTATAAGTTTTGATAAATGACTATTTTTGTCAAGCTGATGATATTCCTTGTAAAATGGTGGTTCCAAAGAAATTTGAATCATAATTGTACCACAAAAATTGGCTGATTTAGATTTTGAATAAAATCTTCTCGTGAATTAATTTGATACCCCAACTCTGGCAATTTTTATCGTAGAATTACAATTCAAAATTTGTCTGAATACTCGCGAAAAAAAGAATTCAATTGTTTATGAAAAAATTATTATCAATTATTTATTAAACAATTTTTTTTTTTGCTCCTAATGAGCGGTAAATCCCTTAATCCCTTGCCCCTCTTCCCCCCCGTGGTTCAGTAAGCCGTCCAGCGCTACAGCGCGTGGGGGTCCGGCCCCCCCGCTCTCTACCTGGCCGTTTCTCTCTCAACAATGAAAGAAGTGGGACTTACCACTTTTAAGATACCAAAATCAATATTATAATTTTTTATAAATGACTATTTTTGTCAAGCTGGTGACATTCCTTGTAAAACGTCGATTTCAAAGAAATTTGAATCATAACTGTACCACAAAAATTGGCTGATTTAGTTTTTGAATAAAATCTTCTCGTGAATTAATTTGATACCCCAACTCTGGCAATTTTTATCGTAGAATTGCGATTCAAAATTTACGTGAATTCTCATTTTATAAATAAAACGATTATTCAAAAAAAAAAAAAAAAATTCAATTAAAAAAAAATTTTGAAATTCTGGAAATTAACATATGTTTGACACATGTTTGGACTTCTTTTCTCACCTAAGCCCAACTTTTCCCTTTGCTTATGAATCAAAGATGTTCCACCCCATTCTGTACTAGAACCCGCCCACATCTTTCTTGAGTTCGCTATGATTGGTTCATTTGAATACTTAATTAAAGCTTAATTTATTAGCTCAGAGCAAAACAATAGTTATATCCTAATTCAATTTTTTCCGCTCTTTCACGTGGTATATCTCACATGTTATAGTTAAGATACACCCTGTATTTACATTGTAAATATTAAAAATAAGGGATTTTAAACAAATGATTATAATTAAACAATAATAAAAAAAATCATTTCGTTTTCTAATTAAAATTATTTAATTCATATTTTATTTTGGGTTCAATACATATTTTTTTTTCAATTTTACATCTAATTTAATTTAGGACTTTCTTGATTTCAGGAAGGAAGAAAATATAGTGAATCTGTGTTTTGTTTAAAAACTACAAGTTAAATATTATTATTCAATTTCGAAATGAAAGCTACTTTTTATTTTATTAATTTAAATTTTTAATGAAAAGATAAAAATTTATAGAAAAAGATTTAAAAAAATTCATTTTGGGTAGAAATCTTTTTCTTTTTTTAATGCAAAATTAGATTTTTTTTACGATATTTTTACATTATTTCTTTGATTTTTTATAATAAAATTTTTTTGACAGAATTGAGTGAACCTAATAATTATACTGGTTTTGGAGGGTAAAAATTAATGAAAATGAGTTGTTACGAGAAAAAAATTCCATTACATCTATAATTTCTATTCGCAAAACACGTTTTTTTTACGATTTTTCTTATTATTTCGCACTTTTTTGCTTGTAATGTTTCAAAATTCAGGAACCCTTTAAAAGTAATACTGCCACTAGGTTTCTGGGGAAAAAATACATGGAAATAAGTTTTTAAAAGAAAAAAAATTCCATTATCTCTACAATTTTTATTCGAAAAACCCGTTTTTTTAACGATTATTCATGTTATTTCGCACTTTTTTGCCTGTAGTTTTTAAAAATCAAGGAATCTTCAAAAAACACTGCTGCCATTCGATTCAGAGCGAAAAAATACATCGATCTATATAGTTTTGATGTAAAAAATTTTAATTTAAATTTTCATCTTGTTTTTGAACAATAAACATTTTGACCCGTTTTTTACGTGCAAATCCCATGGGAAACTTCAGGGGCCTTGAGGCACGTTAAAAAAGGGTTTGAAAATTTTTTTTTCGGCATGAGCATGACTTTTTAGGTATAAAGAAGCGATTTTTACCCTGCGCTCATCAAAAAAAAAATTAAAAAAAAATTAAGCCCCATCCTAACGCTCACGCTATACATATAAATGCTATCTCCATTGGAATAAACATCCAATGGAGATCTCCACTCCACTGGACATGATAACCATGCCTCGTCCACGAAAGACGAGAAAAAACTCGGGGCCTTATTATGTAAAACGATATCCGCTAGATGCAGGTATTTCGGGCGATGTATGCGTACATATTGTGAAGGCAGCTTTATGGTAGTCGAGTCTACTGCTAGCCACCAGATCGGTAAAGAGGTTAGATCCACCAGATTTGGTTGAAATAAACTAATGATAACAAATACAATGTTTTTTTTTTATATCGTATCAAATATAAGTAGCAGTTAAAAAATTAAATAATTAATAAAATTATGTTGAAAAATAGAAAAAAAAATATTAATCTAAAGATATACTGCTTTTTATTTATTGATCTAATAGTTTTTTTGATAAAATTTTTGTAATAAGCATTTTATCTCAAAATGTTTTAAGGGTAAAAAAGCTCAAAAAAAACAGCTGAATAGGGCCATTAAAATTAATAGGTGCAACCATCCTCTCCACGTAAATTATTTCCAAGTGTCAAAAACTTGAGCTAAGATCAAGCGTAAAAAACTAAATGATGAAAATATTTAGAGCTTGGCTAAAAAGAAGCGGAACTATAATATTGTGTGGCTAAAACTTATCATTTTGTTGTAACTATTGCGTGAATTTTTCGTCCAGCAATTCAATAATTGTGTAAAAAACGACCTTGTGGATAGGACTCGATGTTAATGATTAATCATGATTTTTCGCTGCTTTTAGTTTCGATACCTCTCTGGTATAATCAGAGCAAATAATAATAATAACTATAATGATAATTATAATCTCGGTATAATCTTCCTGAGAGACTTTATCAAAAAAATGTACAACAGTTAGTAATTAAAATACTTAGAGTATAAAATTTTCACATTGACATCAATTCCCAAAAAAGCTTTGTACAGCTTAATTATTTAAGTATAAAATAATAGGAAGCTTCTGAATATTTTTTTAACAGCTGCTTATATTTGATAAGATGATGAAAAATGTTTTATTTGTTGTCATTAATTTATTTCATCCAAATCTGGTGAGCCTAACCTCTTCACCGATCTGACGGCTAGCAGCCGTCCCGACTACCTTAAAGCTGCCTTCACAATATGCACGCATATATCGCCCGATATACCTGCCTCTACTGGATATCGTTTTACATAATAAGGCCCCCGAACCAGACAATTAACTCGAATCTTTAACAGTTTTTTTTTCCTCCTTTTTCTTTTTCATTTTTAGTTTCTCGCTATGAGGGTATTGAATTATTCAAATAATTATATTTTTACTGTCTGTTACAGATTCGGAAAAGAAAACAAAATTAATGATAATTTTTTTTTTGCCCCTAGCTCAAACCATGGCGTTATCTTTAAGTTTTTTTTTATGATTGTATCCATACTTTCACTCTGTGGTAACGCACAGAGGTTCATAGGGTACGATTGCGGATCACGCTCCCTGAACGTAACCACTCTCTCTCTCTCTCTCTCATCGACGTGGAGGAATGCGACATCCCAAGTGAAAATGTGGATGTTGAGCGGGTTTGCAATTATTACAATTGAATGATACTCTCAAACCTCGGTAACTCAGTGTAAAGTCGTTAATCTCTTTTTGGCATCGGTTTTTGAATAAATTATGACCTTCAGTGTTGTTGAGCGCTTGGAGTTGTATTTGCTTGAGATTTACAACTATGGATTTAAGAACTACTTTAAAACCGATTTAGTGAGGAAAATAGACAGATTTAAGGAGTAGATTTATTTTTCATTTTTTTTGTGTGTAGCAAATAATATTAGTCTGTAAGAATTTCCGAAATATTTATTAAAAATTCGAGGAAGTTTTTTTTTTTTTTTGAATGAAATTGAGAAAACCCGTGCACATTGCATGGAAAGAAAAGCGAGAAAATTGATTGTGAAAATAAAAAAAAAAAAACATCACAAAACAAAGGTAAGAAAACTTATACGCACGCAGCGTATACCAAAGAACTTTATAAAAGAACGAACGAAAAATTAAAAAAAAAATGTGTGAAATAAATTATATTCAGTTTAGGAAAACCTACAATATTTATGAGTTTTTTTGTATTTAAAAAACCTACTTTTCTAGGTGAAAATTAAGTATGAATCAAGGCAGGAAGAAGAGTTTTGTTTTTCGGCCACTTGACGTAATCATGAACCCCTGATCTTTTTTTTTAACTATCTTTTTTATTTATTGTCGTCTCTTCTTCCTCATTGTAAAATGGATCACATGGTGAGAGTGTGTGCTTGCGTCGCTTTTACCGCTCTCTAGTAGGAGGAAGGAAGAGGAGACTTAATTAATTTTGTTGTTTGTATCGAAAATGATACTGTGCGTCTGTTGGCAGAAACAAGCGAAACTTTTTACTGTCAATGATTGTTTAAATTTTGCAGTATGTGCGTCTTTGTTTTTAATATTATTTGTTTTTATTTAATATCTGCTGCAAAGATACACTTTTCTCTATTCTTCCTCCCTTTTATCACTACACTAATGTTACATTAAGTTTTTGACACTCTACTTTTATTTTATTTTATTTTGCACTTTTGTATTTTTATAACTTTTACGAGGTTTGAGTTTGGAGTATTTTCTTTCAGCTTATTTTTATCAGAAAGATATAATAAAATAAATCCAGGAACCTTATGCATGGTTTTTGCTTAAAATTTTTTTTTTTCCACGTGTTGGATGGAATATTGAGTTTATTGCTGGATAATTTTATTGTTAGTCTAGTATTACCTTTTTTATTTTTTTTAACTATTATTTATTTATTAAAAAAAAAAAACCATAATAAGTGATTCCAAGAATTTTTGAATACTAACCTTTGGGTATCTATTTTCTTTTTATTTATTGTTGTTGGATACGTTTAGTACGGTTCATTTATTAAACGAAGCGCCATTTAATTAAATCAAATCATTTGTCGAAATTCAAAAAGTTATGTTACACTTCACTGCTGTTTTATATCTATACTTAGGTAGCCGGAATGAAATAATTAGACGCTGCATCAAAATTTTGAATCGAATGCGCACTTAGTTTAGTTAAGTTAAGTGAACATAAATTAACCCTGTAGTGACGCGTTCCTATTGGTGCGGGCCTGGCTCTCTCCCTACTCCGAATTTTCCTCTCGCGGAAAACTCTACCTGTGCGGGTCAAGCTCTCATTGGTTCGGCGTTAGTCTCAGACTCGGCTACAAATTTGGGCACTTTTGGGCCTGCTAACTCAAATTGCTGCAATCCGTCAACCGGCAAGTACCTCTGCTCCGTCAACCCGGGAAGGACATTTGGACATTTTGGCATCTCCGCTGCAGTTTGTTCGGCGTCATACATTTTTCTCATCATTTGGCTGATGTGGACCTCAGGACTTGCAGGAGAGCGACAGAGAGAGAGAGAGAGAGAGAGAGAGAGAGCAGGACGAGCCACAGGACCTTCACATCATTAAAGAGTAAGAAAATAAATATTTAAAAATTTATTTATTTTATTATTTATTTGAAGATTACCTTCATTTTTTTTTTAATTTTTTTTATTTAACAGTTGCTCTCAAACAAAAGGAAGACAAGTTTTGTTTCGAAATTTCATTTCTCACCTTTAAAAAGGTAGAAATTAAAAAAAAATAAAGAAACAATAATCATTTTTACGCTCACCTGTCAAAAAGGGTCGAGATTTGAAATAATAATTCTTTTTGATGATTAATAGTAATCATTTTTTTTGTACACCTACTTTAAAGGTGGAGTTTTTATTATTGGGAATTTTTTTTTTATGATAATTATACTAGTTGATTTTATTTTTTTGGCAACTTTCATTTAATTTAATTAAATATTAATTTTTTTTTTTCTCTTCCACTTCACATTGTATGAATATATTGAACATATACAGGGTGTATAAAAAGTAGCGGAACCCCTGATTTACTCGGAAACAACGCATTTTTTGTATAGCACATGTAATGTAAAAAATTCCTGAAATAAAATTTACGATTTAGTGGGCCCTATGAAAAAGGCTCCAGACCCTTATTTTTGGCCCTATGGACCCAAACTTCGTTTTTTCAAATGGGAACCAATATTTTTGACCCTGGATTCGAAAAGAACGGAAAATTTGACGATTTTTAGATATTTTTTGAAAAATTTTTGGGCCCTTATTAAGATCCCATAGGGCCCTTTCCATTTGACCCCTATCATCTCCAAAATTACGCAATTTTCGTACAGTACATTTGGTCCGGGCCCTTTTCCATAGGGCCCACTAAATCGTAAATTTTATTTTGATAATCTTTTACTTCACATATGCTATACGAAAATTGCGTATTTTCGGAGATAAAAGGGGCTAAACCGAAAAGGGCCCTGCCTAATAAGGACCGAAAATTTTTTCAAAAAATACCTAAAAATGGTAAAGTTTTTCGTTCTTTTCATAGGGCACACTAAATCGTAAATTTTAATTCAGGAATTTTCAACATTACATGTGCTATACAAAAATGCGTCATTTCCAAGTAAATCAGGGGTTCCGCTGCTTTTTATACACCCTGTATATATATTTACATCACTCACGTATTAGTTTGGCGCTAATTGGTGTGGCAAGTTTAGATGTGCGGCCTTTAAGGCCATTTGTCGATACGAGGGACACGCGGGAGTTGACCATCTGACAGATCGGAAGATAACCAAAAGTTTGAATCTGGGGATGCTACCCAAAGTCGACCACACGGCTCAGAGCATCAACTTCGACAAGCCGTTTAGAGTCGAAACGGGCAGCAGGGCCGACTAGCAGAGAGGACGAAACAGGTACACGGAACAGGGAATCGTCTGGTTCACAGATGGCTTAAAATTGGCAGAGGGGGTAGGGGCAGGAGCCTGGAGACAAGGCTGCACCAGAGAGATTGCGCTAACCTGGACGACTTCACCACAGTCTTTCAAGCTGAGGTGAGGGCGATTACGGAGTGCACGCGGGTTACCCTGGCGGAAGCGCACAGGAAAGGACCAGTCACGATTTGCTCGGATAGCAAAACGGTGCTCTTAGCGCTGAATGACTGGACCACAAACTCCAGAGACGTAGCCCTCTGCAAAGAGGCACTGGAGAGGCTTACACCGAACCATTGTGTCACCCACTTGCGGAAAATCCCGAGAAGTCTGGAGTGGTTAGTAAGCGTAAAGCTGAATCCCACAAAGGCGATCTCAATAACGATGACGGCGTAGCTAGGGAAGACGTAGAGCCACCTCGAAAGCGATCTCGAGATAGCTTTGCCAATACTTACCCTGGTGACCTTTCCCAAGGTGTACCAAGGCAGGTTGACTCTAACCTACCGACTATGAAGATCATGCAGGTAAACTGACAGAAATCTTCAACTGCTGTCTGCGACTTAATGCAGAAAGCCCTCGAAGCAGGAGTACAAATCTGTCTACTGCAAGAGACCCATATGGCCTTTGGTCGTCCGGTCGGTCTTCCGTCTGGCCTTTCTGTATTCGCAACTAAAAATGGAAAATCGGCCATAGTTGTGTTACAGGAAGAGATCTCTGCCATCCTTGTGGAACTAGATTCCTTCGATAATGGTGTTTGTATTAACACTAGGGGTCCCTTCGGGGAGCTCTTATTAGTTTCTCTGTATTGTCCTCCGAGCCAGGATGTTCACCAAAGTCTGAATTACCTTGGTGATGTCGTTGCACACGCGGCAGAGCGTAGGATTTTGATCGGAATGGATTCAAATGCGATCTCTGACCTATGGCATAGTAAAGACAGTCTTGGCGTTAAGGCTGGGCACAATGCTGCAGTTTGAAGAGAACCCCTATCCGATTAGATTCTAACGTCAAGACTAGAGGTATTGAGTGAACCTAGCGAGGCCTATATCTTTGTAGGACCGAGAGAATTTTCGGACATTGATGTGACCCTGGTTGGAGGCGATTGGGGGGGCCATATACATAACAAGGTGGCGAGATTTTCCTGGAAAATTCTAGAGAGATGGGGGCTGAGTGACCACAACCCAAGAACAAACACAACTAAGGACGCGGATTGGTCAGCTTATACGAGTTATGTTAAGCTCTGCGCTAATGATTACGGCATTAAGTCGTTTAATCAACTCGAGGTCGAGGACAAAGTTGATTTGCTGTGTGAATGGATTACTGAAGCAAGCGACAAATTCCTCAAAAGTACCTCGCGCTCGAAAAGACCACAGAGTCTCAAGTGGTGGAACTCTGAGTTATTCAAACTCAGGGCCCGGACCCATGAATTTAGAAGGGAATACCAGGAGGAGAGGAAAAGATTGGGTGACAGGCACGGGCGAAGTCAGAGAAAGTGGAGGAAATCTGCTAAGAAGTATGCTTCCTCACTTAAATCTGCTAAACTTTGAAATTGGCAGAAATTTGTAACTGAGACGGGAAACAGAAATCCTTGGGGGCCAGTCTGCAATGGCAAATCCCAGAGAGACACTTTGTCGAGCCTAAGAACTGCAAATGGCCAGACTCGAACGTGGGTTGAAAGCGCTGAAACTCTGCTGCAGGAATTCTTTCCTTCGGGCAACAGCGAACCTGTAGAAGGTGATAGCGACGATAAGGATGACGCCCCAGTCGATTTCACGATTGACGAAATGATTTACTCCATCAAGCGAATGTTGTTGGGGAAGGCTCCAGGCCCGGACGGAATCTCGAATGAAGTCCTTAAAAAGGTCTGGACGGTTATCCCTGAGTTCATACGGAGCGTCTACAATGCTTGTATTCGTTCTGGATGTTTCCCACCGAAATTGAAAACTGCTCGAGTGGTTGTGCTTAAGAAGGGACTTGAAAAAGACCCGAGTGATCCACGCTCATACCGGCCCATTTGCTTACTCGACGGCCTGGGAAAGCTTTTGGAACGAATGATAGTCCTTAGGCTTGAGGTCGTTATGTACAATCCATGAAACAAATTTCAATTTGGCTTCGTTGAAGGTAAATTATGCGAAGACGCATTGGCTGAGTTGTTGCGTCTCACTAAGGAGGCCACTGGGAATTATGTAGTTGGAATCTTCGTGGATTTCAAGGGCGCTTTCGACAATCTGTTGTGGGACTATGCTCTATCCCGCTTGTAAGAAGTTGGCTGCTCCGAGGCTGATCTTAAGCTGTGGCGAAGCTACTTTAGCGACCATACGGTGTATATGAGAAGCGCTACCGAAAAGGTAGAAAGGAAAGCCAAGCGCGGGTGTCCGCAAGGATCCATCAGTGGACCTACCATTTGGAGTCTCTGTATGGACGAGCTATTAAACCTCTTGACCAGACTTGGTATAAAGTTCATTGCCTACGCAGATGAACTGGTTCTCATAATTGAAGCCTGCACTAGGGCAGCTCTTATTGCAGCCATAGCGGAAATTATGCGCCGAGTCTACGACTGGGGGCAGAAATCCGGTGTGGAGATCTCCGAAACCAAGACATGGACCTCATGGGAGATAGAAATATCATCAAGACAAAAGTGGTCGAATGAGAATGGCGATACTGTGGCTAGGGTCGGCTTTAAGAGCGAAGTGAAGTATTTCGGCATCAACTTCACAGCTGGCTTGGACCTAAATTCTCATATCAAGAATTTGGAGAAGACGGTCCTTGCCTCGATTGGTAAGTTAAGAAGGTTCCTGAGGAAGAAATGGGGATTGAATCCCAAAACCACTCTATTTATCTTCAAGGGGACTCTGCTACCTGCAGTAATGTACGGGGCAAGTGCCTGGTATAGAAGGCTGTGCGACAATAAAAAGCTAGCTGAGACGATGCAGCGTTATCAAAGGAAGGTGCACCTGGCAAGCTTGAATACCTGCAGAACCGTCTCTACTGAAGCCTTACAAGTTCTCACGGGAAGTCTCCCGAGAGACCTTGATTGTATAAGACACGCTTGTCTATATAAAGCCCGGAAAAACATTCCAATGCAAGAAGGCGACTTGGTAACGACAGCTGAAATCTCTGGACTCGTATTCAGTGCTCAAAAGTGATTGATAAATGACAAAGCAGATCTCAGATGGCAGCAGAGGTGGGATGCTTCGTCCAAAGGCAGAGTTACTTACGAATGGCTGAAAGGAGTTAGATCCTCGCCCTTTAGAACAGATTTCAAGTTAAATCTTGATCTAAGTTACCTGCTCACAGGATACGGAAGCTTGAATGTCTTTCGATTCGAACGCAAGTTTTCCGACTCTCCTGCTTGCCCATGTGGATTCATTCCCGAAGATTGGATCCATGTGCTCTGTGACTGCACTCTCTATTCAAATGAAAGAGACCTCGAGAGCATATGTATTTTCAGACATTTGGACTCCGACCACGGATGGGATGTGAGCTTTTCCCTTCAGAGCAACCAGACGTATGAGAAATTATACAAGTTTGCTGAATTTATTTTTAAGAACAGGCCTCGACAGACGGTTTCTACTGATCCCGACTGGTCTGTGACCTTGTCTGGTTATAACAAGATTGATCCTGCCCTTGATCCCAGCGACGAGGGTGGACATCACGGTATCTGCTCTCAGGAGCAGATACGAATTGCGGTTAGGCCAGAACAAAGCGCGCCTGGCCGGAGCCATCAAAACTGGGAACCTCTTAGGATACGGCTGCGATCGAGCTTCAAAGACATTCAATGAATGAGAGTCTTCTTCGCACTAAGTTCTATTTTCCCAATAAGCCCTTTCGGGCGGGAGGTGGTAACAAATACTCTCTTGGGACCAGGGGGTAATTTACTCGCCTAAATCCAGCTCTGGCATTGCATTTCGCCCTGAGATAACCTTCTCTCGGCGTGGGCTGTTCGAATGCGAGGTAGCAATTTTACTCGTCATTTTAGTGACGTAAGTGGTAGCACATTGCCTCGTCATTTTAGTGACGTTCTCGAACGCCCGAATCGACTTCCTGCGAGCGGTCGTGGTGTGTGAGTAATGCTGTGGGGATGACTCACTGTGACTGTATGTTTCTTAAACTTCTCATATTCCATAAACTCCTAATTCGAATTCACGGTGGCCACTACCTTAGTAAGGTGAATAAATCTAGCGGTGCTCGTAAGAGAGGGTAAAATCTACAAAGGGCGTACCAATTTCCAAGCCGGGATTAACGAGTACATAGAGGTGGTCGTAGCGTGAAGGCCGAATTATGCTTCCTTCATTCCGCCTCGTTGGAAAAAAATAACCCTTGCCTTTCTAACGATATAATTCTGGACTCTCAAGCACCGGCCGTGAAAAAAGAAACCCCTGCCTATCTCTCGAAAGAATTTCAGTCTCTGAAGCACCGGCGGCGAAAAAAATAACCCCTGCCATTCAACAATATAATTTTGGTCTCTTGAGCACTGGCCACGAAAAAAGTAACCCCTGCTTAACTCTCAATAGAATATCGGTCTCTCGAGTACCGGCAGCGAAAAAAATAACCCCGGCCTATCTCTTGACAGAATTTCAGTCTCTCAAGCACCGGCGGCGAAAAAAATGACTCCTGCCATTCTAACGATATAATTTTGGTCTCTTGAGCACTGGCCGCGAAAAAAAAAACCCCTGCCCAACTCTCGATAGAATTTCGGTCCTTCAAGCACAGGCTGCGAAAAAAATAACCCTTGATAGAATAAAATAACTCTTGATAGAATTTCAGTCTCTCAAGCACCGGCGGCGAAAAAAATGACTCCTGCCATTCAAACGATATAATTCCAGTCCTTCAAGCACAAGCCGCAAAAAAACGACCATTGCCCTTTTCTTTACAAATTTTGGTCTCTAGAAGACTGGCAGCAAAAATTTACCCTTAAACTTTTCTCGATAGAATTTTAGTCTCTTTAGAACCAGCCGCAAAAAAATGAAAACTGCCTAAGTCTTGAGATAATTTCGTTTTCACGAGGTGTTTTTTTTTTCGCGGCCGATGCTGCAGAGATCAAAATTTTGTTTTGAGTAAGCAAGAGTCATATTTTCTTCGTGGCTGGTACACAAGAGAGTAAAAATTTATCAAGAGAAGGGCAAAGATCATTGTTTTGTGGTCAGTCTTCAAGAGGCCGAAATTCTGTCAAGAGAAAGGTGGTGGTAATTTTATTTCGCAGTTGGTGCTCGAGAAACCAAAATTTTGTCAATAACAAGGCAAGGGTCATTTTTTTCGCAACCAGTGGTGAAGAGACCAAGATTTTGTCAACATAAGTGGTGGAGTCATTTTTTCGCGGCCAGTCGTCGAAAGATCGAAATTCTGTCAAGAAATGGGAAAGAGTTATTTTTTCGCCGCCTGTACTCGAGAGGCCAAAATTAAATCGTTAAAATGACAGGGGTTATTTTTTTCGCCGCCTGTATTCGAGAGACTGAAATTCTGTCAAGAGATAGGCAAGGGTTATTTTTTTCGTGGCCTGTGCTCGAAGAACCGAAATTCTATCGAGAGTTGGGCAGGGGTTATTTTTTTCGCGGCCGGCGCTCAAGAGACCAAAATTATATCGTTAGAATGGCAGGAGTCATTTTTTTCGCCACCGGTGCTTGAGAGACTGAAATTCTGTCAAGAGATAGGCCGGGGTTATTTTTTTCGCTGCCTGTGCTCGAGAGACTGAAATTCTATCGAGACAACGGTAGGAGTCATTCTTTTCGCCACCGGTGTTTGAGAGACTGAAATTCTGTTAAGAGATAGGCAAGGGTTATTTTTTTCGCCGCAATTCACTGTCGGGTTATTTTTTTCTCCGCCCCTGTGTTGAGGGAACGAACATGCGTACGTTTTCCGTCGCTCTCGCATTAAGGGGTTATTATTTTCGGGGCCCAAAATGATTGGTTATTTTTCTCGGACTATATCGCGTAGTTGGGGTTACTTTCATCTCCGGCAGCAACTGAAGGATGATTTTATTCGTCGCGACCTTGAAAAAAATGAATTTAATTTTTAACGAATTTATTATTCGCCCCTGAGGGTGGGGTTGTTACGTTTATCTCCGTTAGTACCTTCGAACTATTATTTTTATCGCCGCAGGCTAAAATCGGGGAAAATGTAGGTTTCGAGATATTTTAATCGCGGCAAGCTCTCCTTGTTACGTTTATCTCCCCAAATTTTGGCCAATGGTTTTTCTTCGCACGGGCCATCGATATCTTCAGAGAGAAGTAAAGTAAGCGCTGGGGTAAGTTTGAGCTTGGTTGTGACAAAGGATTAATTTGTTTTTATGCCTAGTAGAGCTGGTTGATACTTTTTTTAACGATTGTGGGCTAACAAATCCATTTCAGAGGGTCTCTTTCGGCGTTATGAATGATATTTATAATCGGTTAATAGTCTCGAAGACTCTCGAAAAATCGAATTCTTTTGTCTCCTGGATATTGTAAACTGTTGTTAGGGTTGGTTTTTTTTGTACATGAAGAAAGAATTTTGAAATATTGAGACTGCGTCTCACGACTTACTGATTATTTATTTCACTCATATCTTTTTATAATTATGTATTTATTTTGAATTGACATTAAAATTTGAAAACCTCGCACCACAGCAATCAAGCGGCGCGGAGCGAAAAAGCAGCAGAGTCGGTCATCTGGGCGCAGTACCGGTTGCACACGGCCTGCTGACACTCTGTCATGGCCCGGACTGGCGACTTGTCGAGCGGTCAGTTGCTCGAGTATAAAAACCCGCGCGCGACGCGTGCGAGGAGACTATTTTTCCAGCAACCTTCCAACACTACGCTTCGCGTTAAATTCAGTTGATTCTTACGTGAATCGTACAATTACGATTATTCTATTGCTTGGCATATTGAATTCGTTTACTCTTTTATTTACCGTTCGTTAATTAATTGATTTGCGATCGAAAGTGATAAATCTATTAACTTGCAACGTGGATTGCTTTTTCTATTATCACGTTTTGCCTAGACTCACGCGATAAATGAAAAGCTACTCAGCACAAGAAAACCAGCCAAGCTGCGCGTGATTTATTTAAACTCACAGTTTTCTTTTGCTACGAAAGAACGAGCCTTCCGGGTGGATCAAGGACAACCGCTGATTGCTGTGGTCCTTCTGAGATACTAGGAGTGAGGTATTAAGGTGAAATCTACTTCTACATGTTCTTTTATTTTTATTCCCTGTCCAACCTTTAAATTTAATTTTTTGGCAATTGGATTAATTTTCCTTTCTGACTTGGTAATTTAAATTCACGTGTTTTGATTGCTTACTACATCGCACATTGGACGATTTGAGATTTAAGTCACGAGGTGATGCCACATGCGTAGCTATTCGTGTGTCTGTGCTGTAATCTTAGCTAAAAGTTAACTTCCCTTCCCTCTTTTATTGATATAAATTGATTTGGAGAAATTTTTTTGCGCGAAACCTCGTGGAAATTGACAGAGAAAATCTTCTGAAGGAGCTAGATTTATTTCGAATCGAGTGAATTAGTGTGCTAGTCGAGTTATTTCTAAAATTCGCGAGTATTTTGTGATGAGCACGTTTTTTTTATCAAATTAAGGTCGGTGTCGCCTAGGGACGACGGTTCGACGATTCGTGTTGGTGAGCAAGGACGGCCAGTCTAATAAACTGCTGCTACGCAATACCCATTTTTTTTTTATAACTAACCCAACCCTGCGAACAAACTGACCACAAAATAGCGGCTTAAGACTCAAACCCGGGGGCAAACGAGTCTTGGAGAAATCAAACCCTATCACTGTTAAAATTAAAAAAAGACATTTATTATATCTTCAGAGAGAAGTAAAGTAAGCGCTGGGGTAAGTTTGAGCTTGGTTGTGACGAAGGATTAATTTGTTTTTATGCCTAGTAGATTTGCTTGAAACTTGTTTTAACCATTGCGGGCTAACAATTGCTTTTCCAAGAATCTTTTTCGGCGTTATATAACGGTATTTACAATCGTTCAGCAGTCTCAAAGACTCTCGAAAAGTTGAATTCATTTGGTTGCTTAAAAAATGCAAAAGGTTTTAATGTTCAAAAGGGTAATAATCGAGTCATTCATATTCTAACATGATTATCATTGTACATAGACATTTTAGAGTGTTTCAATCAAATAAAGACGTATATTATATCTGGAACTTCAGAGAGAAGTTAAGTGAGAGGTGGGGAAGATATAAGCTTGGTTGTGATGGAAGATAAATTTGTTTTTATGCCTGGTAGAGGTGGTTGAACCTTGTTTTAACGATTGTGGGCTAACAAATGCGTTTCAGAGGGTCTTTTTTGGCTTTATGAAATGATATTTGTAAATGTTTAACATCCTCAAAGACTCTCGAAAAGATTTTTTATATTGCTTGCTGAACATTTAAGAGTGTTTGAATTAAATAAAGACGTTTATTATATCTGGAACTTCAACGAGAAATTAAGTGAAAGCTGCGGAAGATGTGAGCTTGTTTGTAAAGGAGGATTAGTTGGTTTTTATGCCTGGTAGAGCTAGTTGATACTTTTTTTAACGATTGTGGGCTAACAAATGTTTTTCAGAGGGTCTCTTTCGGCGTTATGAAATGATATTTATAATCACATTATAGTCTCAAAGACTCTCAAAAAGCTGAATTCTATGACCCACTGAACATTTTAGAGTGTTTCAATTAAAAAAAGACGTATATTATATCTGGAACTTCAGAGAGGAGTTAAGTGAAAGCTGCGGAAGATGTGAGCTTGGTTGTAAAGGAGGATTAGTTGGTTTTCATGTCTAGTAGAGCTGGTTGATACTTTTTTTAACGATTGAGGAGTAACAAATGCTTTTCAGAAGGTCTCTTCGGCGTAATGAGATGATATTTATAATCTTTTAGCAGTCTCAAAGACTCTCGAAAAGAATGATTCTATTGTTTGCTGGATATTTAAGAGTGTTTTAATTGAAACCGAAGTAGATTTTATCTTGAACTTCAAAGAGGAATTAAGTGAAAGCTGCGGAAGATGTGAGCCTGGATGTAATGAAGGATAAGTTTTTTTTATGCCTTGTAGAGGTGATTGAAACATGTTTTTACGATTCCGGACTAACCAATGCTTTTCAGAGGGTCTTTTTCGGCGTTATGAAATAATATTTATAATCGTTTCACAGTCTCAAAGACTCTCGAAAAGATTTATTCTATTGTTTGCTGGACATTTTAGAGTGTTTCAATAAAAAAGGCGTATATAATATCTGGAACTTCAGAGAGAAGTTAAGTGAAAGCCGCGGAAGTTGTGAGCTTGATTGTAAAGGAGGATTAGTTGGTTTTTATGCCTGGTAGAGCTGGTTGAAACTTGTTTTAACAAATGCGGGCCAAGAAAAGCATTTTAGAGAGTTTTTTTCGACGTTACGAAATGGTATTTATAATCGTTTTACAGTCTCAAAAACACTCAAATAGTTGAATTCATTTGTCTGCTGGCAAATTCAAATGGTTGAAATGATAAAAAATTTTATAATCGAGCCATTCATATTCTAACATGATTATCACTGTCCATAGATATTTGAAAGTATTTTAATCAAAAAAGACGTATATTATATCTGGCTTTTTGGAGAGGAGTTTAATAAGAGGTGGGGAGGCTGTGAGCTTGATTGTGATGGAAGATTAATTTGTTTTTATGCCTGGTAGAGCTGGTTGAAATTTTTTTTAACGTTTGCGGGCTAACAAATGCTTATCAGAGGGTTGTTTTTGCCGTTATAAAATGATATTTATAATCGTATGACAGTCTCAAAGACTTTCGAAAAGTTGATGTTAGATGTTAACTAGCACTTAACGTTTTCCCTAATTCTAACAGCCCAGACAAGAATTGTACCGGGGGATCGCGGTCCCCATGCCTGTGTTGACAAATGAGAGTAATTATGCGATCAAACTAAAGGGCGCGTAATAATGCTAAAGTTAAATCCTGAAGCTAGACTGTATGAACTAAAACCTTACCTTGAGATGATAGCTGAAGTCCCTGGTATGCTGCTTCAGAGTGGCAGTGACCGTTTAGACTTGCAGAATAATCAAAATTCTGCAGAACTACGCTGCTTTCTATGAAACGTTATGTGCCTTATAACTGTCACATAAGAGCACCGCCTTCCTAAAGTGTTCACCGTCCTTGGTGAACTTAGGTATATGGTAGGTCTAAGGTGTCTAAGAGAGAATAAACTTGAATTATTTGTACAATTTATATGTTTATTAATTGTACATTTTGTTGTACAAAAACAAGGAGGGAGGGTGTATCTCCAGGTTAATGTCTTATAAGGTAGGTTCTAGGAGGTTTTCAAGGTTTATTTTTTTTATTTGGTTAGGAATTGTTTGGCTTATTTTCCGGGTTTAGGCTGGACTAACTACTACTAGGTCGACTACTAGGTCGCTTTTGGTTTGGTTGTTTTGTAATCTAGTATGATATATGGAACTATGTTCGTGTACAACAAGGTAAATCCATCTTCATAATTCTCTGGATGCTAAAATTTCATGTGAGTCTTCGTATTAGAATCGAATACACTTGCTTGCCAGGTCCGATCACATAGGTTGAGCTTAACGCTCTCAGTATCTCGTCGAAGTGATCTTTTTCGGCCGTCTAATTTGTTCAAAACGGGTTGGTCGTTGAGGACTCACTTAGAGCATCAAGTGGGGTCTTGATCACGGTTTCAAATTTTTGTTGAATTATTATAGACGTTTCAAGCTCTGTAAGCCTTTTATACTATCCTGGAATTAAATCTTTCTCATTTTGTATTTTTTTTTTTCAATTAGACTTATTGCTACACCTTATCCATAGAACTTTGGTCTCATGAGTAAGGCTACTGCAAGGTCCCATGCTAAATCACTCGCACCTTAACCGCTGTACACCGCGTCCCAGCTGAAAAAATCAGTACGGAAATCAGTACGGAAATCAGTACTGGGATCCGTACTGGAATCCGTACTGGACCCCAGAACTGATAATTGAGACCGATATCCGCACTGATTTCCGTACTGATTTCAGTGCTGATTTTTTTTTTTTTTATTTGGGGGGAGGGGGGAGTTAACTGTTGTACAAAAAAATATAATAAGTTTTATAGTGAGAATATCAAAATCCAATATTTCAGTTAATATCAAAATCCAATATTATCATTTTTTTTGAGTGGGGGTAATAGTATAAACAAAATATTACCAAAATAAAAAAAATTTTGTATTTAAATAGTATTTGTAAGCATAATTATTTTCATGCTTTTTTCCAAAATAATATTTGTATATATTTTTCTCTTTATCCAAATTTTTTTTTTTTTCTAATTCAATTCTTTTCATTTGATTTTATTAATATTTTAAAAATTAATATTATACAATCTTCATATTTTCTTTTGATTATTGATAGTTATATAATTCAATGTAACCAAACAGTATAATTAATTGTGATTTTTTAAAATTTGATTAATTTTTTTTTTAAGGTATGAAAAGATTAAAAAATGTAGCCTTAAGGTGGCTCCCTATAGTTTTCGTGTTTCTTAAGTTACACTAAGTCAGGTACACTAAAACCTCCGATGAGCATAGATCTGTGCAATCAAGAAAGCACAAAGAAATAACGATCTCAAATTTTTAACTTAAATAAATTGAGTATCAATTTATAATTTAGACAAATTTTCTATATTTATACAGTTCCTTTCTTCTTTGACTTTAAAAAAAAAAAAAAAAAAAAAAAAAAAAAAACAGCTAACACATGGTCGCAAGTGACAGCAGCAACAGTGATGGCCGAGAACAGGAGAAAGGTTCACAAGGATAGAGTTCGTGCAGGTTGCAAGCCGTTAGCCGAGCAGAGGGCGGAGACAAGTTAAGTTTTGATGTTGAACTTATTGTTTATAACTGTTACCTTGTTGTTTACTTTTTTTAAAATAATAAAGTTGTTGTTATTTTTTTTAAAACATTTACTGAACGTTGCGAGGGAGCCCAGATAGCACAAAAAGTTTTCAGAACGTTCTGGCAACGTTGCACAGAAACCATTGCAACCTTTCGTTGAAAGGTTGCTAAACGGTTTAAGAAACGTTGTGACAATCATGTAGATCTCCGTTATTAGTTTCAAAGAAAACCTTCAATCAACGTTATGGCAACGAAGTTTGTCAACCATATTTTTTCAAAAGGTGACCACAAATTGTTCTGGCAACGTTTCTAGTACTTTATGGTAAAACGTTCCTTCAAAGTTGCTACAGAGTGTTGACAAGGTTCCAAATTACCGATTTGAATTTAAAACGTTTAAGCGAGAACCTCAAGTTTGAGTAATTTAATTAAAAATACCTATGAATTTGAGGTAGAAAAATTTTATGTTTTTAATTTTTTTTGTAAATAATTCGACCAAAATCAGTAAGAATAGCTCTCAGACTAGTCAAATCATTCAAAAATTATTGAAACGACTTTCAGTCGCTCGGCCGGAGTAACAAAATTTGGTGGGTTATATATCCACAGCTTGTTACTTTGCTGAGAGCTCAGTTCTAACGGTAAGCCACCTAGCGGATGGGACCCAAAACTACTCATTTCGCGTTAGCAGTCATTAGATCTTAAAAAGCATTTAAAGTATTAAAATATACATGTTAAAAACATACTTAGTTTTTAGCTCTTAATTATAATTTTAATTTTTAGCTAGTAATAAATTGACGATATTAAAAAGAAAAAATTAAAAAAAAAAGGGAGGTTTAATTTTTTTTTTTTCATGAAAATGTAAACTAAAAAATTTTTAAATATTCATAAATAAATAAATAAACAAATAAAAATGTGAAAATATTTGTTTAGGTTTATTATAGTTAAATAAATGAAATTTTATTCATCCTCCATAAATGAAATTTTATTTATCCTTATGGAGGATAAATGAATGAAAAAAATAATTTTTTCAGGGGAATACTTTTATTTTGGTAATAAATTTTAATAAATATAAGAAAATATTTGATCAAGTTAATTATAGTTAAATAAATGAAATTTCATAATGAAGCCCCGAAGGGGCACAACTTAAATAATAGTTCTAATCCATTATCTCTAACGATAATGTGTGGTTTGGTGGCTAGAGTCTATTTTGCCGTCACAGCTTCGAATCTTTCAGCTTTTTTTTTTTTTTTTAACAAATCATATTCATACGCTCTTAAGGTGTTTTTAAGGACATTTTCTAACTATTAAAATTGTTATTAATAAATGCATCAGTACACTTATTTTTAAAAATTTTAAGTTTTTAATAACCTTGTGGAGGATAATTGAATGAAAAAAAATAACTTTTTCAGGGGCATTTTTTTATTTTGGTAATAAATTTCCCCAACAATAAATGAACAGATTCATTATGATTCTTCATAAAGATCAACAAATAACATTTCTAATCAAGCAATTAGTAATCCATTTTCATTGGAATAAAAGAAAATGTTTATTCAAAAATAAAGTGACTGTACTTAAAATGCCCCCCCTCTTCTTGGTATCTTCAGAGGCAGCTTAGCCGCCACGCTAGCCACGCGAGAGCGTGGAGCGGCAGCTTCGAAAGGGAGCGGCAAAACCCGAAAAAAAAAAAAAATTTAACAAATTATTATTATTTTTTTTTAAAAAGGGGCACACTCAACATAGTGCCTGAGATACTAATATCCCTCAAGTCTTAAACCCCCAAACCTTGGGCGCCTGGTTTAATCAACAAAAGATGTATTATCCCTCAAGCCTTAAACCCCCAAAACCCTGGGCGCCTGGTTTAATAAACAAGAAATCGATTATCTCCCAAGCCTTAAACCCCCAAAACCCTGGGCGCCTGGTTTAATAAACAAGTGATCTATTATCTCCCAAGCCTTAAACCCCCCAAAACCCTGGGCGCCTGGTTTAATAAACAAGAGGACTATTATCCACCAAAACTCTGGGCGCCTGGTTTAATAAGCAAGAAATCTATTATCCCCCAAGCCTTAAACCCCCAAAACCCTGGGCGGCTGGTTTCATAAACAAGTGATCTATTATCCCCCAAGCCTTAAACCCCCCAAAACCTTGGGCGCCCGAGTTCAACGAAAAAAAACTGATCAGCTATGTATCCCCCATGCTCTAAGCCCCCAAAACCCTGGGCACTCGAGTTCAACAAAAAAACTGATCAGCTATCCTCCAAGCTCTAACCCTCAAAACCCTGGGCACCCGAGTTCAACAAAAAAAACCGATCAGCTATCCCCCAAGCCTTGAACCTCAAAAACCCGGGGAATCCCGAGTTCAACAAAAAAAACTGATCAGCTATCCCCCAAGCTCTAAACCCCCAATACCCTGGGCGTCAAGTTCAATAAAAAAACTGATCAGCTATCCCTCTAGCTCTAAACCCCCAAAACCCTGGACGCCCGAGTTCAATAAATAAACTGATCAGCTATCCCTCACGCTCTAAACCCCCAATACCCTGGGCGTCAAATTCAATAAAAAAACTGATCAGCTATCCCTCAAGCTCTAAACCCCCAAAACCCTGGACGCCCGAGTTCAATAAATAAACTGATCAGCTATCCCTCAAGCTCTAAACTCCCAAAACGCTAGGCGCCCGAATTCAACAAAGAAACTAATCAGTTATTTTGTTGAACTCGGGTGCTCAAGGTTTTGGGGGTTTAGAGCTTAGGGGATACTTGATCAGTTTATTCACTGAACTCTACGCCCAGGGTTTTAGGGGTTTAGAGCTTGAGGGATTAGATTAGATTAGATTAGATTAGATTTGAGACCGCGGTGCTTGTTAGGCTCAGTGGCACTTAGCGAGTGCCTTTGTACCCCTATCCCCCGGGTAGGTGGTCTAGTCCAGGGCTAGTCTCTTTTATCCCGGGGCTGGACCCCCTCCCCCCTTTAGGTTCCCAATCTCCTCGCCTTTGCCTTGGTGCTTAGCCCTGCTTGGGTTCAGGAAAAACCCACATCGTAGGGACGAAAAACCTGAACCGAGGATGACCAAGGCCTTTCCTTTTGAGCTACTCCATCGCCACGCGCGCCTTGCAGCTGCTAGCGCGGTGTCCAAGAGAGCCCTATAAGTCGTAGGCCTCTCGGGGGACAACGTTTCAGACTGGTATTACCGACTGAGCTGTTGCCACCCAACAGCCCCGCAGTATAAAGCACATGTAAATAACTACAGAGGTGCCAGCGCGGAGAATCGAACCTGGGTCTCCAGCGTGAAACGCCAGGGTTCTATCCACTACACCACCGCGGAGCTTTGAGCTTGAGGGATAGCCTATCAGCTTCTTTGTTAAACTCGGGCGCCCAGGGTTTTGGGGGCTTAGAGTTTGAGGAAGAAGCCAATCTTTTTTTTTGTTGAACTCGGGGGCCCAGGGTTTTGGGTGCTTAGAGCTTGGGGGGTAGCCTATCAGCTTCTTTGTTGAACTCGGGAGCCCAGGGTTTTGGGGGGTTTAAGGCTTGGGGGATAATAGATCACTTGTTTATTAAACCAGGCGCCCAGGGTTTTGGGGGTTTAAGGCTTGGGGGATAATAGATCTCTTGTTTACTAAACCAGGTGCCCAGGAATTTGTGGGTTTTAGATTTGGAGGATAAATGATAATAGATTTCTTGTTTATAAATTTTTTTTTTTTTTTTTTTTTTTTCGAAATTTATTTAGGGTTTTTTTAGAAAATTTATTTTTGGTGGGAGGGGGGGGGGCGGCAATTTTCTTAGCGTAGGGGCGGCAAATTTGTTTATCCGCCTCTGGGTATCTTGAATGTATAGACTCTATGACCAGTGTGCCCGATCCCGGCCCAGGGGGTACCGAGAAATTTAAAAATCTTCCGTCGAAGATCAGGCAAACAAAAAACACACAAAACCTTGGGCGGCTGGGTTCAATAAATAAATAAATGAATAAATAAGTAAATAAATAATCCCCCAAACTTAACAACCCGAAAACCCTGGGCATTGAGATTAAAATAATCAATAATTAAATGAATAAATAAACCCCAAGCAAGACAACCCAACAACGCTGGTCATTCGTGTTTTCGTTTTTTTTTATTTTTTTTTTATTTTTTTTTTATTTTTAAATAAATAAATGGACCAAAAAAAATCAAATCAATTACGCAGGGCGTTAAAGTTTTTTATGAATAATCAAAAATCCTAAAGTGCGGTAGCACTTTAACGGCGAGGTGGTTTTTAAACACCGACTCCCGTAAAAGCGTACCGCTTTATATACTTTAAATTTTCTGTTTTAGGTTATGTCGTTCACTTTAAAACAATATTAGGATGATTATTTTTCTTTTATTTAATATCCCGCGCCTAGCCAATGATCCCCCGAATAATTAAAAAAAAAATTTGTCCCGAAAAAGTTCCACGTTAAAAAGTTATCAGCGTTTCAATTTTCAACTTGCTGATTTCTCTTTGCTGCCGATTCAGGAGATTTCCATTCAGACCAGCGTTTCCGTATCCGGTTTTGCATGCTCCCCTGCAAGACGCTGCGCCGCGGCCTAACTCGCTCTGTCTCACTCTTGCAGCCTGCAGCAAGGCAAGGCATGTGAGCAGGTTGCGCAGGCGAGGTGCGCGTATGCAAAAGGCCGAGGGCCTCACATGGTGCAGAAGCAAGCAGCTGATCTGTTATTTAGAAATTTCATAAAATTATTAAGTGTTGATCTTGACTTGACAGTTGACACTAGTATCAATCAATTAACAAGATCAAGTGATTTTAATAAATGGTTTTTTAAAACAATTACTTTACAATCAAAAAGTTTTTTACTACAATTCTTGATAAATCATCTGTGTTGTGTTATTGTGTATCATTGAGTGAATGAATTGTGTCTAGTTTGGGTGATATAGGTTATATTGATTAAGAATTGATTCCAAAACAATTTGACTTAATCAAAGTGGTTTTTTATCCATGCTAATTGAATACAGTTAAATTGTAGTTAAATAAAAAAAATTTTATTATCAAATTATTAAAAAGGTGTTGCTATAAAGACCCTTAAATATTATCTTTTTTTTTAAAACTAAAAAATTACCATTCTATTCTATTGAATCGGTTTTACTAAACTCCATAAGACAGTCATGCTGATAGTTTTTTTTCTCCTATGAATACTGATATTTTTGTAGTCAATTTTTTAAACTGCTTTAAAATACAATTGTAATCAGATTAACTTAATTAATTAATTAAGTCCTTGTTTTATTTCACTGTAAAAGTATAATTTCCCATATTACTCTATATCACAGGGCTTTTTTGGCTAATATCATTCAATTGTATAAGTTTGATTGAATACAGAGACTCAGGCAAGTTATTTTTTTTCCAAACTATTCATATAAAATAAAGGGCACTGTTGTTTGATTCAGATTCAAATAAAATAAAAAAAGTAAAATTTAAGTTAATTTTTTGAGTTTAAAAAAATAACTTTTTGTTAGTTTCACTATAAGTTTATGATTTTCAATTGACGATCTCTGTTATCAGAGAACTAGTAACTAGTAGATTAACCTAAGCTCTTGTTTCATTTAACTATAAAAGTATAATTTTCCATATTAGTCTCTATCGCAGGGATTTTTTGGCTAATATCATTCAAATGAATAAGTTTTATTGAATACAGAGACTCAGGCGACTAATTTTTTTCCCAAACTATTAATATAACATAAAGGGCACTGTTCTTTGATTCAGATTCAAATGAAATAAAAAGTAAAATTTGTTAAGTTAATTTTTTGAATTTAAAAAAAAAGGCTTATTTGAGTTTAAAAAAATAACTTATTGTTAATTTCCTTAGAAGTTTATGACTTTCATTTTGTGATCTCTGTTATCAGAGAACTAGTAACAATTAAGTTAAATCCAGCAGGAAAGAGCTTTAATCATAGTAAAAAAAAAAAAAAATTTTTTTAATTATTTTCTATACTACAGATGGCAAAATTTTAGTCAATCAAAACTACTTTTGAAAATTTTTGCTGACAAAAATTTATACATACATACCACACACAGCTATTTATGAGAATTTCAGGTTAATATTAAAAATTTTTGTTTTTTTAATTACAATTAAATTGAGTTTTTTTTATAAAAAAATTTTTTTCAATCACTAAAAAATACATTGTTTTGTTAAAAAAAAAGTTTTTTATTTTTTTTTCAAGTCGACCCCCCCCCCCCCCAACCCCATATCCCCCGGAATCATCCGACCCAAAGAAACACGGCATAGGTAGTCCCCTTCACTGCGTAAATAACTATTGAAACTTTATCATTACGTAATTACGTGCCCTAGATTATTTTCGACTAGCGGTTTTTTTTTTTTTTTTTAAAGAAATAACATTATTAATTATCAAAATGTATGAAACTTATGATTTGTGGTCTGCCTTGCGAAAGAAATAAAATCTAACAAAAACATACCTTTAAAAAAGTAAAAATTAACGGCGAGTGGTTTTTATCTGTCTGAATCTATCAAACAAAGTAAATTTCTTTGATCCGTCAAAGTAGCATCATAAAAAAGTAATTAATTGATAGAATTTCTTAACTTTCAAAAATATATGATCTTTCTAAAATTAAAAGTTATATTTTATTTATATTTGTAGTTTACTTTATACTAATCTATATAATTTATTGTTTACAATTTTAAGGCTTTACTATTGACAGAAGTAAACTATTGACTGAAATAAAATCAGACAATAATAACGACAAGTTTTTCTTCGTGCCTGTATTGATTAAATTAACTTATTAAACTTTATGCAATTTATAAAGATTTATAATATTAATTAATTCTTTACAATTTTTATTATTTGTAATATAAACTATTGCCTGAAGTAAAATCAGGAAATAATAACGTCGAGTTTTACTGCGTTCCTTTATGAAGTTAAATATTTATAATATAAATATTTAATAAATAATTTGTTTATTAAGTTTCAAAAATTTAAATTAAAAAAGGGAGTTTCTATGTCGATAAAACCATTTTGATACTTGACGAACCCATGCAGTCTCAAACTAAAATTTATAACGTTGCACATAAAGGAAGATATCAATTTCCTTTATTTTAACGAAAAACTGAAAATGGGCAGTGTTTTGCTCATATGACCTTCTGTTTTTGTATAAACGGCAAAGAAATGGGTTCGTCGAGTATCAAAATGGTTTTATCCAAGCTCTACAACCACATAACGCTAGACATCCAAGTTTTTTAAATAAATGAACTCATAAATAAATTAACAAAACGCCAAGCACTACAACCCCATAACGCTAGGCGTCCAATTTTTTTTAAATAAATGAACAAATATATCAATGAACCATCGAACAATACAACCCCCTACACTGGGCTTCCAAATTTTTCTAATATATAAATTAATAAATCGCCAAGCGTTGCAAGCCCATAACGCTGGACGTCCGTGCTTTTTTTTTAAATAAATTAATTATCCGCAAGGCAATAAAACCCCATAACGCTGGAAGTACGAGTTTTTTTTTTTTTTTTTTTTATAAATTAACTAACCACCAAGCAATAAAACCCCATAACGCGGGACGTCCGAGTTTTTCTAATGAATAAATTAATAAATAAACTAACGAACCGTAGGGCATATCAACCCCATCACACTGGGCGTCCGAGTTTTTCTAATAAATAAATTAATATATAAATTATCAAATTGCCAAGCTCTACAACCACATAACGCAAGGCATCCAAGTTTTTTAAATAGATGAACTAATAAATAAATTAACAAAACGCCAAGCACAACAACCCCATAATGCTGGGTGACCGAGTTTTTTTAATAAATAAATAAATGTATTAATGAACCACCAAACAATACAACCTCATAACACTGGGCATCCAAATTTTACTAATAAATTAAATAAATTCACAAAACTTTTCACTTGTAGTTACTCCTGACCTCGTTACTCTACTGCTAATACTCATGTCTACACCCTTGTCTACATTTTCTTTGGCATTTTCACAGGTCCTTTCACTTTCGGCTACTCCTGCTTCTGTTACTTTATTACCATGATTACTTTCTTCCCACGTTGGTGTTATTTCTTCCTCACTCCATTTTATCCCACTCTTACTCTTAGGAATGGCTCCTGTTCTCCTGGCCTTAAAATCATTCACCACTTTCCACACATCCCATTTTTCACTTTCCTCACTCTCACTTTCTGTCTCCCTAAACTTCTCTACCTCCTCATTTTCCTCCTCACCCGTCCAATCTTCCTCCCACATTTCTTCCACCTGTTGTTCCACGTCCACCTCCTTCTCCCCGTCTACTTCATTACTGTTGTCTACTGTTGTTGTGGCCCCTCTTTGTTGTTTGGGAGTGTTGGGCCACCCGACGCTCCCGCCTTGGCGTTTCCCAGCAAGGCTAACAACTTTGAGCAATTTCCACAGTTTCTCACTGTAACACCCTTTGCACCACAAACTTGACAACTTGTTGCCTGGGAATTCAATGGGCAACTTTTTGCAAAATGTCCAGTCTGTCTACATTTATAGCAGCATAGATCTGGGTATTCCCAAATCCGATGACCAGGTCTGCCACAACTACGACAGTTGCCCATTGGTCTACCTTCACTTTGAGTTTGTTGTTGTCGTGATTGTTGTTGTTGAGTTTGTCTATTTTCTCGTTCTCATTGTTGTCTAGCTTGCTGGGGTTGTTGGTCCAGTTGTTGTTGTATTTGTGAACGTGATTGTTGTTGTGAATTTTGTTGTGTTTGTATTTGAGGACCTAGTTGCGGTGGCCTCATTTGTTTATTGACATTTTGTTGGTTATACTGGTTGTTCTGCCAGCCATTTTGGTTGTTTCCGTTGTTTTGTCTATTTTTCCAGTTTGGTTGATTACCTAACTGGTTACTTTGCACCTGAATACTTGCTACTCCATTTCCCTGTCCTTGAATTGGGCTGTCTACGTTTTTGTTCTTTTTGTTTTTCTTTTTCGCTTTCTTTTCCTCACCACTAACCATCGCAACTTCATTTACTGCAGCCACTTTACTTTTCGTGTTCGTAAATGCTGCTATAGGTATCCGGCATTTGTCTTTGGTTGGTGGTCCTACAAATCTGTTACAATCCTCCTTCTGTCTTTCGTATTTTCTTCCGTAGTGTTCCAAATCGTCCACCGTGTCTACTCTTTTATTATCCAAGTACCACCTGTATTCAGGCTGCAACCCTCTTTTTATTATCTCTATCTATTCGTCTTCTTCTAGAGGATGCTTTCAATATTTAAATAGGTCTCCCAGACAAGTGATGTAGTTTGAGATCGTTTCTCCTTTGCCTTGAGTCCTATTTCTTATCTTGTCCATGACCTCATACTGTGAGTATTGGCCAATAAAGTTTCTCTGGAACGCTTTTTTAAAATCATGCCACGTTTCAATCTTCAAAATCGCCGTATCGTACCATCTTAGTGCACGATCCTCCATCACACTCGCCACTGCGTTTATTATTTGAGTGTCCGACATGTTACTATTTCGTCCACACCTATCTAGCTTGTTCAGGAATTGTTCTGGGTTTTCTTTTCCCTCATCCCCTGAGAATTTTAAATTCCAATCTTTCAAGATTCTCACACAATTGATATTGCCAGACTGTGTATACCCGTGTCTACGATGTCTTACTGGTGATCGGCTGTCTGATGATGAAATACTGCGATTTCGTCTTGAGACATGTCTATACTCTCTCACACCGGATCTACTACGATAATTGCGTCTACGTCTACTATGTTCTCTATCACATCTATGGCCTCGGATCCACGACCCATGACGACGTTCCTCCGATGAAAAAGACGATCGGTGTCGATGGCCTCGTAGTCTACTATTGACTCTTCTATGACTTCTTTCTCGTGACGATGAATCCCTTCTCTTACGAGACGGGGATCCGTGACGATTGTGTCGAGTTATGGAAGTTCGTAGTTTACTACCATGTGAATGTCCATGATGTAGTTCTTTGGACCTCGATCTTTGATCTCTTCTTTCTAGAGAACTGTGATCGAGTTCCCGAGATTTAATGTTGACGTGACGTCTTTCCCGTGATGTAGATTTATATCTCTTATGACCAGGTGTAGATTTGTAGTGGTTCTCCCTAGAGGAGGATCTATAACTTTGTCCACGATGACGAGACGACTCATTCTTTCCATGGTTATGAAACTTGTTATTCTCACGCTGTCTAGTTATCTCATCGTCGTTTGTCTCACTACCACAACTTGTACATTGTCTGTTTTGTCTTCCTTCATTGTACAGTCTCTTTTCTTTCCCGAATCTTTTCATCTCTTCCTGTCTACTTTCCATTCTTCCGTCTCTAGTACTTCTGTTTACTAGCCGTTTTCTTCGTTTCTCTATCCTACTATCACCTGAATCTCCACTCTCATAGTTCTTCTCTGACTCATTAGCATATCCACTAATCAATCTACTCTCTTCTTTTCTTCGGTCCATTAACCTTTTCATGTGTCTACTCGTGTCTACTTCTTGTTTTCTTAAACCTAAGTTTAATTGTTTGTTTTCCCCTGCCGAGTGGACACCATGTGAAGGAGACATAAACAAGTTTTCTATTTCCAGAGTTGGTTGAATTATGGTTTTTCTCAAACCCGTTTCATTTATTTTCTTGTTTGTGCCATCGTTCTCTGGATTGAATAACTTGTCTTAGATTCTTGTTCTTTATTGTTGGGTGTCTCATTCACTACTGACTGTTCCTGTATCCTCACCACATAAATTTTCCTTTCTTTCTTTTCTTTCACCGTCTACAATTAATCTTGAATCTGAGAAACATCAACAAAAATATTTTATGTCTACACTTAATCTTGAACCTGAAAAGAAAAAAAATTCACTGTCTAGTATACTCTTGAACCTGAAAATAAATTTCACTGTTTAACCTACTCTTGAACCTGAAAAAAAATGTCACTATTTTGTATTTTCTTCAACCACAAAAAAAAATTTTAATAATCACTGTCTACAATACTCTTGAACCTGAAAATCAATTATCACTATCTACCATTTTCTTCAACCACACAAGAAAAAATTTTCACTGTCTACAATTAGTCTTGATTCTTCGCTTTCAGTAGCCGTTATATTTATTTATTTTTTTTTTTCTATACTACAAATAAATCTTCCTGTTAAGATCCAAAAAAGGGTGATAACCATGCCGCTTTCTCGCGCAGCGGAAGCCGACCACGTGGCGACGGTCACCGTCAGCTGAACGCTGCTGTAGCAACACGAGCACACGGCGCGCGCACGACACATACAAACACACATATGTTCACCACCCGGGAAGGCTCTGCCGGCCCAGGTCGCGCATGTACACACACATACACCACACACTGGTTCCGATTCTCCGTCGGGGAGTTTTCGGCGACGGAGGAGGTGCGCGGCGCGTGTCGGCAGACGACGCAACTGCGTCGGCAGGCGCGTGCGCGCATACTCAACACAGTAGACGCGGGCGTGAGTGTAGTTTATTTATTTTTTTTTTGTGCGTTGCGCGGACAATGTGTACGTGTAGGGGAGAGAGAGAGAGAGTATGTGCGCGAGGAATAAAGTTAGAGTAGTGAATGCCTCGTGTGCGTTACTTTAAATTTTTTTTTGGATTTTCGCGCGTAGTATAGGTGGCGTGGCGATCGCCACCGGAAGATGGTAGACAGGAACGTGATTGGGTGTTGTGGCGTGAATGTGTCTGATTATTGGACATATGACTGTTCCTCGAGTGTGAATGAGGCTTGGTTAGATTAATTTTTGTTGATTGGCTGAGAGTGTTTGGAGGGGATGGTGAAGAAGGAAGTCGAGTCAGAGAGACGCGGGGAGCGTCACTCTGTTCTCAGTAGCCACAGTGTGAGGTAGTATTTGAGAGTGTGATTTTAAATTTCTAAGTTCTCTTTTCGTAGACTTGTTTAAGTTTTTTCTTTTTTTTTTCTTTGAGTTGTAGACATTTTTTTTTTATTTATTTACAGCTAGGTTGATATCAGATTACAAAAAAACTTGGGTTAATCCATTTCACCTTGAGAGTTGGAAAGCAAATTAATAAAAAAAAAGAGAGTAAATTGAAGTGGCCATTTTGAAATAGAAAATTTTGGTAAAGTAAGGTTCCCTACATTATTTAATAGAAAGTTGGAAAAGCATGTTTTTTTCTTGTTGTTTTTTTTGGTTGCGGTTTTTATAAATAAAATTTATTCGCGTACACTTAAAACAATAAATAAATGCGATTTTTCTTTACGTGGTGTCCCGCCATTTTGTAGACATAAATTTTCAATTATATTCCTTTGTTCAAATTTTTAAAATTTGTTCTCAAATTAAAATTTTTTTGTAAATGTAGACAATGATTTCTTAGTAGACAAGAATAAATGAAATTAACCTGAAATTTTGTAATAATTTATTTCTTCTCCCTCTAGCTCACCAACCATTCCTGGAGGTTTTCTCTCCGTGGAAACCCTGACCCCAGATTAAGGATTGTTTCCCCGTATTATTTTTAAATAGAATTTCCTTGTAATGGGAGGGCCCGGGAAACTCTCTTAATTATTTAAGGGAGGCCCTTTTTTTTTTAAGAAATACCCCGTTACAACGTTAACAGCACGTGCGTACGCATGTGTGTACGCATCATATATTTTCACTAGGCAGAAGTGCTCTGCCAAGCTTAAAAATTCGTAAAAATTTGAAGATTTTTGAATTGCATATTCAATTTTCATAGAATATTTTTTAAAAACAGGTTTTCTGATAGAGCAAGATGTTAGGAATCGTGAGGAACAAAGAAAATTATAGCAAGCGGTATTAACTTTTGAGATAACGAAACAAAAACAATGAAAAACGCGTGACTTCAAAAATTAAATTATATAAATATCGATAACTATCAAAAATCAAAATAAAATATGAAGTTTGTAAAATATTAATTTTTACCGATGAGAATAAAATCAAAATATAAAGAATTGAATTCAAAAAAAAAAAAAAAAATTCGGATAAAGAGAAAAGATATGTACAAATATTATTTTGGAAAAAGGCATAAAAATAATTATGCTAAGCAATTTTTTTTAAATTATTATTAAATAATCAAAAACATTTGGAAAAAAAAATTATTTAAAAAAATAAATTCTTTGCTTTTGAAAATCCATATGGAAATCTGTTTCAATTTCCCATACGGAATTCTATATGGATTCTGTTATGAATTTCCGTATGGGGTCCTGCATAGATTTCCATATGGATTTTCAGCTGGGTACTTATAAAAATAAAGAGTACATACGTGAAATAACAAATTTGTTAAGTTATTGAATAAAATTTTTTTTTTTCTTTAAATGCTTTGTATTCAATGAAACCTGGCATTGCCAAGCTATTTATTGTTGTAAGGTATTCGAATTAAAACTAAATTATAAATAAAAGAATAGAGTAGCCAAAACGATATTTGTTAGATATCTAACAAATATCGTTCTGGCTACTCCACGTTCTGCTAGTATCGTCTGCTTATGAAAAAGCCTCATACTTTACTTTTATGTTTCATTAATGTAACTGAAATATTGGATTTTGATATTCTCACTATAAAACTTATTATATTTTTTTGTACAACAGTTAACTCCCTCCCTCCCCGCAAAATAAAAAAAAAAAAAAAATGGAAAAAAAAAAATCAGCACTGAAATCAGTACGGATCCCAGTACGGATCCCAGTACTGATTTCCGTACTGATTTTTTCAGCTGCGGTGCCAATGATTAGGGCTACGATGAGTCGCAAGTCACGATCTTTAGTGCATTTTGACCGACCTCTCTCAGTGAGGGTCTGGTTTACTATTGAAACAGATCGAGTTTCGAAAATTGTTGTTCAACTAGTTTAGTCTTGGGTCTCTCTTTTTTTTCATACGGTTTCTCTCAATGGGTATTTTACTTAATAATCCTTGAGTTTGTTTCCTCGGGGTTCTTTAGAGTGTTGAGGTACAACGTTCTATAATATTTATTCGAACAGTTTTATGAAGCTTGATCGGGAGGGAGTTAAGGCATTATAGTGGTGAGATCATAGGAATAGGTGTGGGGTAAGAGTCTTTGTAAAGGTCGGGAAATGGATAAGAATTGAGTTTTAGGGTAAATGGTAAGGACGGTGATTTAACGTTTCACAATTAGTCGCTGATCGCGTTTTACTTAGTCCGAGTCAATCCCACTTACTTACACATTCTTTTATCATTCTACTGCATACCTCCAGACATTTTTTATTTATTATTATTATTTCATTTATTTATTTATTTTTTCACTCATTCATTCGTCCATTTCAATTTGGTTTATTCTCTTCTCTTTCGACAAACATCCTCTCATGCAAATGCACACATTTCACTCTCATTCTACTAGTAAATTTGACTGACTAAGTCGCACGACGAGAAGGGGTGCATATTAGGTCGTAACATGTAGGTAAAAAAAAGGCCGTTCGCTAGTAATGGTTAACGCAGAGGTACATTCATACATTTTGTTTCCGCATCTATTCACTAAATTGACACTTATTTCTCACTCATGGCTGCATTTCACTACACGCTTGATGGCTTATTTATCCTAAAACCCCTATTTTGTTTAAAAAGACTTGGACTAAAGTCTCAGCACGTAATGTCTTCTTCGGTTGTAGTCTCTTGGTCTTATGGTTAGCGTTCTTGGTGAATCTTTTGTTCTTGTGGCTTGCAGATTCTGGAATATCTGTGCTCTTCTTATAGTATTTGTTGTAATGGTCTGTCAATGCTTGGTCACTCTCCTTCAGTGTTGAGTAGAAAAGATTTTACGTAATCCGCACTGTCGAGGTACTTTGATTGAGAGTCCATCGTGATCTTTTTAAGTTCTTCAGTGTTTGCTGTCATCTTGATAGTGGTTGAATATCGGTGTGTGATAGTAACTCTTGGCCAGTAAGTTGATTCAGGATAAGTTCTCCGAGGGTATAAATTGGAAGGTGTAGAACTTTGACCATATAACGTAGATTCATCATCTCGGTCTGGGCCATAAGTCGAATTATTGATACGTGTGGGTCCATAGTCCCCAACTGTATCTACATAGCCATAGCTCCAGCTGGGTCTGACAACTCCAACGATGGGTCTGGGCTCGCTCCAGTAGTATTAAGGCAAGCCCCTTGGTAGTTTAAAGACAGACAATCCTGAAAGGAGTGTTTGCTAGGAATAATTCCTGCAACACTTCTTGATTCTAGTCGCACCGCCTCTTTGTACGAGGCAAATCTATGTCTTAGGTGAATGCAGAGCTCTTCGATAGTATCGAAATTCTGCCCGTAGGTGCAGTCTTCGGTTGATCCTCACAGCTGAGAGTTAGAAGTAAAATCATGAAAAAAATTCAAACTACAGTTATCACCATGATAGAAGCAAATATAAGAACATGAGCATATTCTTGGGTAAGAGCCTAGTTTTAAAAAGCAGTACGTGCAACGGTAAGAACAAGGGTTGTTACAAAAGTTTGGAGTAAGACGAAATGTAGGAACAAAGGTAGGCATAAAATAAGGCGCAGCGGTAGTCAGAAGCTTCAAGAGTAGAAACAATAGTATGTATCAGAGAAGGCACAGAGGTAGACACAAGGGTATGTGTGTAAGTGTAGGTACAAGTATAGATTCAAGCATAAAATTCTGGGAGGGTTGGCAAGCGGAGCGAGCAGGGGGTACCCCCAAGTATATATATATATATATATACATATATATATGCGTGTGTGTGTGTGCGTGTGTGTGTGTGTGTGTGTGTGTGTGTGCGTGCGTGCGTGCGTGCGCGCGCGTGTGTGTGTGCGTGTGTGTGCTTACCGTGGTCTAGGTCCTCCTCCCACTCTACGCTGTTTGGCGACGAGGGTTTTCCTGGCACGGAGATCCACTCGTCCCGCTCGTTATCGTCGTCGTCTAGATCCTCGTCCTCACCACCTGATTCAGGTGTCCAGACTTCAGAGTTGACACAACTCACCGATGGAGGTGTGAGCAGGTCGACCACGACCACTGGTGACTTGCGTGGTGTAACCAAGTCGATGACTTCTGGTTGTGGTGGTGGTGTCGACTCCGGTGGTGCCGGTGGTGCTGGTGGTGATGGCGTTGTCTCTGGGGTTGGTGGTGCCTGAGGTACAGTGTCGACAAAGGTTATCATCAACCGAAGAGGGAGCAAGGGTTCTGTAACCCTCTGAACATGAGCGATCACTGGTGAGCTCAGTCCCTAAAATTTGATTACCTTTAATTCAATAATGTTATCAGAGCTCTAAAATTTGGATTTATCTCCAGTGTAGCATGATTAAGCTTCAGGGAGTATTGAAGTTGTCATAGAGAGATAATTTCTATTGGTCATCTATAAAAACATATGTTTTACTATTTAAATAATAAAACTCATGTTTTCATGAGTGACCATGAGAAATTATTCTTCCATGAGATATTACTCTTCATCAAATTCAATAAAAGAAATCGTAGTATTTTTGAATCCATTCAATTGAAAATTTAATTGTTTGATAGGTAAAAAAGAAAATTCATTTGCAAGTTCACTTGCAGAAGGTATTTTCTTTAAACGATCAAAATCAGAACCAACAGACACAGCAGAACCAGGTGTTACCACCATAACCCCGCCCGTGCCGTGAAAAGTACTTTTTCCATCTAAGGTTTGGGTGTTATGATCGGCATTGTCAAAAATGAACTGAATAAAAGCAGCATTAGATATCGACATTCTGTTTTGATTCTTAACAATCGACGCTTCGTACAAAGTCGTCTCGTAATACGACTCGCACAACCCGAGGTTCGAGAGACAATTAATTAAACCTTTTGAGGCATACTTTCTGTGCATTAATACAGATAAACCTAGCTGAATCGGCGAGATAAAACTATTCAGTCGAAAATTTTTAATAATAATAATATGGGCGGTTGTTAAAATTTTTTTTTTCAATTTTTTTTTATACTCCTCTTTTTTACCACGCTTGTGCGTTGCTATTAAAATATTTAAAAAACAGTTTAAAGTTTCAGGGACATCTTCGGTGGTACTCTCCATAAAAAAATTCGAGGCTTTATACTTGTTCGTTTCATACTTTGTTGCTCGAATATCCTCAAGAATAATTTTACTGGCGGCCTCAACAATTCGCAACCGCTCCTCTTTTTCGTTAGATTTTTTTTTATCATACCACTTCTCGTCTACTATATTATCGAATGAGCCTAAAAACCTGATAATAAGATCGCCTTTTTCTGAATCTATTCTAACATTCTCATCAAAGTGAGAAATTAAATGTTCTTTAAGCTGGAACATGGGAACATTAGAATATTCTCCATGAAAATGCTTTAAAATGTCTTGAACCGAAAATTGGCACTCATCCTCATTGCTTAAAATATAATCTATAACAAAATTTAATACTTTAGACATATTATCACCTAGTGGTCTGCCAATTAATTTGTCAGTTTTGTAACGAAAAAACTGAGTATAGCAAGAGTGATGATAAAAACAAGCAGATTTTTCAAAATTTTCCGCGAGAACTTTCAATCGTAGGAGTAAAACTTTCTTCGCTTAGGAACTCTTGATTATTTAAATATTCTATCATGTTTATAACTGTTGAAATATTCTCTGGTGTATGCAATTTTCTTCTTTTTGAACCCTTCTCGCAAATAAAGCAACCAGAGCTAAAATCATAATTTTTAGCTGTTTGTAAGTAATCTCTCCTTGCTGATGCATTTTTTTTGGATTTTCTAACGAACGTTTCTATGTTTTTTTGATTAGTGTAAACTATATTACATGATCTGTGCATTTTTAAAGATGTGACATTTCGCAGCAGCTTCCATTTCGAATCTTTCCTGGCTTTACTAGAAAGAATAACTTTTTCGAGGGCTTTCTCACCTAATTTATACGAAGTTGTTGCAGTCATCTCTTTCATGCAGTGGATGCACGTTTTTTCGAGGTCCAAGGAACGTGATTCCATACTTGCTGCAGCATTTTCATTATCTTCTGGGCCTTGCATCTTCGAAAATCTATCAATAAATATTATTATCAGTAAAATGGTCCTATGCATATGTTGTAAAGTATTTTTTTGTTTTAAATGACAAATTTTTTTGTTTCGAGCTAATTATTTTCGGACAAATTACTGAAAAATAAAAAAAAATCCATGTTCACAATTTATAGCTACGCTCTACACGATAGTGTTGTTTACATTATCAAAAAAATTAGTTTTTCATTGTTAAAAAAAATAATAATAAATAAATAAAATTCTCGAATTTGACTGTTATAGAATATAGAGAAGATGAATACGGTCACAGACTCACAGGTTGCTGCGGTGAAAGTCTGTGAGCACCAACACATCTCGAACGCGCAGCTGCTCCGGCTTTGTCGATTTCTTATTCATGCCTGCTTACAAAGTCGGATTAGCACTGCTCAAAGTACGGCCCCTCAAAAATTTTCCAAACGATTTTCTTAATGACTTATTTATTGCTTTATTTTAAAACGAAGTAACTGTTAAAATTCTTTCAGTTAATTCGCCCAAGACATACAGATGAATTTTAGAATTATTTGTTGTCTTATTTTTTTTTTTTTATTACTATTTTTTTTAATATTTTTTCATTTTACTTTGAATATTATTTTGGAAAAAAAAAGAAAATTTTTAGTAATAAAATTTTTTGACAATAAATAATTATAATTTTAATAAATTAATTTGCCAGTAGCTCATAAAATTTCAAGGTACTCCTGAGGAAAAACAATCATCAAAATCGGTGCATATTTCACCGAGAAAATGCAATTTTTTCCCGGCCGACCGATTTGAAAATTTTGAGACAGCTTTCGGAGTAGCGCGATCGGGTCTGGCGCTCACGCAACTGCACCACCGCGTTTAAACTTTATTCCAGCCACCAAATAATAAAATGTTTTTGTTAACTAATTTTTTTCTTAATATTTAAGCTTTAAGCTTTCTAATAACGCAAATCCGGTTGTTCTAACTCAATAAACAAAGTCGCAGGAATTTTTAGGAAAAAAAAAATTATCTCCTACTCTATTGACCGTACGACAATTTAGAGGACGGTAAAATTTGTCTAAAATCGACCGTAATCAATCACCAAAACGACAAGTACGTCAAACAATCAGCCTAAGCTCCAGCTTTAATTGTTTATAAGGTCAAAATAGCTCCTTTTTTGACGATAAAAAAACATATTATTTTTCAATTTTTCTGGTTTATTTTTTAATAACCATCTTGAGTAACATGTAAACTTTACATTACAATCTTCAAAAATATTAAAATAATTTTTTAAACTACTTTTATGCATGCATGAATAAAAATACGTTCTTAATTAACAAATTAATAACTTCAAAAATATTGCAAATATAAAAAATTGTAAGTACTCATTTTTTTGTTATACTAACGGCTACAAAGTACTATGGTTAAAGTTTTTAAGAGTTTGTTTTTTAAAAAGTTATTAACAAAACAAAAAACGGCTGTTTTGGGTGGTTTTTTATTGATTTCAAATAAACAAAAAAAGATAGAGATACGAGTCGGGTATCAAATTTAAGCTTTTTTTATTCCTCACAACTTTGATCAGAAACTTTTTTTTCTGAAATCCATACTTTTTTCAAAATTTTTAAAAAACACGAAAAAGTGCGATTTTTTGATTTTACTTTGTTTATAGCTCCGTACAGGACCTGAAACCTCTATTGAGAAACATGTGGGCTATATCCTGGCATCGAACCTGACATGGTGGTCATACTCACAAATATTCCTGAGTTTTCTAAAATTTCACCTGGTTTTTTGACCCATTGCCTGTACCCTGAAAAGATTTTATGATATTTTTTTTTAACAATTTTGAAACCAAGACTTACGACCAGATTGTATTAAATATTCATCTTGACTTTTAAGTTGACATAAACGGCTGTTGCTTTTCTGAATTGATCAATTTTTTTATTTGCTCACCCTGATTGCATAATTTTTGATCTATCGCCGTAGGTAAATAATGATAGACGAGCTTACTGATATTTATAAACCTTCTTTGGATCAATATTCTTTGGACATTACCGTGATTGAATGGTGATTGAATCATTATCCAATTTTCAAGGTTAAGATTTCTTCATGCCATTTTATAAAATTAGTATTCGTATATTATAACCGTAATTACACACCGTACATTAGTTTTTGTGTCTGGTCAATGTTTTTCTGAGAAATAACATGCGTATTCCAGATTATTGTCTTGTCATTTATTTTCATGTCTAATAATAAATAAAATTAAAATTTATATACCGATATAGTAATTGCCCGACATAAAAATCTCTCAGCCTGCTCTCAAATTTGCCTTTTATTTTTAAATAGTGTTTTCAGATATCTTTGGATAGTGTCATACAAATTTGAATAGGTCATGAATATTTTATAAAAGATAGTTCTAAAATTCTTCTAAGACTCATTTTTTATTCAAAAATTTTTGATTGTACTGTCATGTATCGATCTCCATAAAAATCCCACATTTCCAAGTTGCAACAGACTTACTTATAATCTACCTAAAAGGAGTTAGGGAAGGGGCCGCGCAAACTGCAATTAAGCACTTTGTTAGCTGACACCTCCGCTTTGCTTGAACAGGTGGGGCGAAGTAGCTTCCTTCCGCTACTTAGCCGCGCTCTAAAACCACTCAACTCGAGCCCCGACACTCGAGTGGTTTCATCGCGAGTAGCCAAGCGATATAAGCCATGTGAAGCACACCTGGACAAGTAGAGCCGGAGCCGGCAAGGATCCGTTAGTGCAAGATCGCCTTCGCCATCGCAGTAGGTTAAGGTCCCGGAAGGCCCAGAGAACCTTCCGAGAACATCGAACAACCCGGACAACTCCGGTAGTTTATAAGGTATTTTATTGTAATCTTTAACTCTGTCGGAGGACATTGAACTCATTATTAAATTGTGATTTTTCACTCCTTCTAATAAGCAATACTTTTAAATCATTCTATTATCTTTTACTCTACTTTATTTTATTCACCCATTAAGAGTCAGATAACAAGGAGACGGGGCAACTACGTAAGTAGTTGTTCTAAAAAGACGAGGATCTCACCCCTTTCAAAAATAACTACGTCAAGGATTATAAATCCATGACATAAATGGCATCCCTGGTGGGGATCTTGAACCTTGTTGCCTGACTATCTTAATTGGTTCTCTCTTAATAATTAAAATTAAAAACCTAGTTAAAATTGTTAATATATTTCTTAAGAACAAAAATTAATTAATAATTTTTCCTTTCGAAATTTATAATACTAAAAATTAATATATAAATAAAAGAAAGGAAAAATCTTTTACGATATGATACTTGTCAATTTTGACGAAAGAAAAATTCTCTTTCAAGACAAATTGTGACACTTTTTTTTGCCGACCTCGGCATTTTTGGCTAATTTAACGACACACTTACACACACAAATGCTTTCGGAATCTGACCCGCTGGTCGCGCTGAATTTGACTCGCTTATAGTGCATACATTTCATAATTACCTGGAGTTTCGCGAATAATCGCGACGTTAGATTCATTTTTTTTGCATAAAATTTATAAGCATTCGATATGGCTAATCTCGCAAACCTTACTTTGGACGAGATTGAAGCCCTTGCAGACAAAGATCAGAAGAAGGCGGCAGAATTACATTACTCCCGCCGGATGACCGAAAATATGTCTACAATGGCAGCTACGTTAAACGAGTCACGAACCGCGTTCGCGAATGTTCAAGCATCAGCACTGATGCAAAGCGCTCTTGCTGCAATTCCTTTTTACACTGGTTCCACACCCCTGCGCCCTTGGCTGCAGGACGTGGAAAGCTACGACCAACGAATTACAGACGCAACCCTAAAAGAACTTTTCCTTCAAGGAGTTATTTCTCGCTTGACCGGCAAGGCTAAAACAAGTCTTGACGGAAAAGTTTTTGACACTTTAGACCAGCTCCAGAAACATCTTCAGGACCGTTTTTCTTAAAAACGATCCCTATCTTATTACCTTAACCTTATTTCAGACTCTTATATGAGACAGAACGAAACTGTTTTAAATTTTCACGATAGACTCTCAGCTATAGTCCGCGCTGCCATGAAACTAAAAAACGAGGGAGTAGATGACGAGGACATTAAGAGACGTAATAAGGCCCTTTTCGAAGACCTTGCTACCGAATATTACATTCGCGGATGTCTAACCATAACCCTGTTAATTTTTCCGAAGCCTTAAGCGCAGCTCTGAACGCGGAGGAATGGGTTAACATCGGAGCACCTCACCGTGCCGACGTAGAGTATTCCTCCACCTAAAAACCGCCTCCGCGATCGCGATCTTCTAGCCCTTATGGACGACCTGGGACACCCGAAAGAGAATCATCTCACGACCGCCATAACGTTAAATTCTCTGATTTTAACGACCCCCGAAATTTCAATAGAAACATCTCATATTCTTATGACCCTAACGATACAAAAATGCCTAGAACAATGGCCTACACAGCAGAAGGTAAACTGGATGCTCACCCTTCTCTGCGTTACGAAAAACCTTCGAGTATCTTGAAAAACCCAGAAAGACAGAGCCGATCCGATCAATCCGGACAATCAGATCGTAACTCCCGCCCTAGGTCTGAGAGCCCTAGAGGTCATTACCCTAATATGTCGACAAGCCCCTTCTACCATCCCTTCCCTTATCCAAATTTTCACCCTTATATGCCCTATTATCCTCCTATGCCCTACTACTTCCCCCCCAGCGCCTATGCCCCCTTTTCACTCGCCCTATCCTAATTCCGCAACACCAGCTTACTTCCCTAACAATTATGACGAAAAGCAGCCTGGTAGACCCTGATCCCCAGGTCCTTACATCCCTACTCCACAAGCACCGGCTCCAACGAATATTCCCACAAATATCTCCCCTTGCGAAAATTTAAACTGGAGACAAGCTTGTCCGGACGGCGCGCCTGCGAGCTTCACCCGCTCTCAGAGCCCCGAGCGCCGATCGGTGAAAACATTCAAAACGCGAGAGTACGGAGAGTCTGCGGCGAGAAAACCGCACCAACCATAAAAATTAAAAATTACCTATTCAAAAAGGGCGTCGTAACATGTTCCGCTGCACAAACCAATGAAGTGAATGTCATCAAAGCTTCTGTTCTTAAAGACTCGGTTTTCTACTATCATCACCCTCCCATTATAATCCAGGGAGAAAATAATAATCAAGTCGACGCTCATGGAAAAATTACAATTCGTATTTGTAAACAAAAACATATATTCCACCTAATTCACGATGATGCCCCTTTCTTACAAGATGGTGTTATCAGCAAAAGAACTTTGAAGAAACTCCGGAGACTTAAGCAGGCCGGGAAAATGAAAAATCTTCCCGATTCTTTTCTTGAAGGCCTATCCTCAGACTCAGATAGCTCTGAATCAGAATCCTCTGGTTCAGAAACCCTTCCCGGAAACTCAACCAACCGGAGTAGCGACACCCCTAATTTAGACGAACCTACTAACGATTTCGACACGTATTCACCTCAAATTTACAATCCTAGAAACCATAGAGAAAAAAAGAAAATTTCGTACGGCTCACCTAAGATCGAAATTATTAATGACATATTTAAAGCTGGAAAAGGGCGCGTATTAATTGACACCAGCACGAACGTGAGTGTAATAAAAATTCAATCTCTATATCCCAGGTATAAAATCAATAAAAATCGTTCTCTTCAACTGACCGGGATCGGAGCAGAACCTGTCTACACTCTTGGTACTGTTACTTTCAAAGAAAGGCATGGTAGAAAACACCATTTGCACGTCCTCCCTGAAAGTTCTTCGCTCAAAAAAAATGCCATTCTCGGCTCTCGTCATCTCCAAATTGAAAAGGGCCAAATCGACTTGGCCAATAATCAATTAATCACTCAAAATGGAACTCAAAACATTTGCTTCTCCAGCGCTACAGACAACGATTTTCCGATTCCCCTACAGAATCTTCTGACTCTCGACGAACACCTCAAAGTCAAAACACCATTCCCGACATTCAACCTACGTCCAGCAAAATACCTTCAACTATTTTCCATTATAAAGCTCGTCGAAAACAAGGTAAAGCTCTGTCCACAAGATACACGTTGCCAGCACGTTGTAAAGTTGCGATAAAAATTCCTGTGTCGGAAAGCTCTCCAAGAGGGGAGGCATATCTTCCTCGAATACAAACTCCTACTAGAATATTTATCAGTTAGTCAGCCGTTACCCATGAAAAAGGTTCATGTTACATGTTAGCGATTAACACGAAAAACGAACCTCAAGAAGTCGAAATACCGGTGCAAGATCAATATCTCTTTGAACTCGATAGTTCCGACGGCTTCTTTGATCCTGAGGCCGAAGGAACGCCTTGTCCTCCTGAACAAAGAGTACCTCGAATATTTGACCTTCTGAAATGAAAACATCACGACAAAGCAGCCTTAGCTCAATTGAAGAGAGTGGTTGAACGCTTTCCATATCTCTTCATGTTACCTGGCGACGACCCTCCTCGCACACATCTCGTACAACATACCATTCCGTTAACCAGTGACAAACCGATATATACACGTCAATATCGTTATCCTCCAAAATTGCACGAAGAAATTAGAAGGCAAGTAGACGACTTGCTGAAGAAAGGAATCATCCTACCGTCCTCCAGCCCTTGGAACTCACCTTTATGGATAGTTCCAAAACGGCCTGGCCCTGACGGTAAAAATCAACATCCTCTTGTTATTGATTACAGAAAGCTTAACGAATTATCAATTCCAGACGCCTATCCACTCCCGAACGTTCAAGAAATACTGGAGTCCCTACCAGGGGCGGCGCTACCCGATTTTCTGGGTGTGGAATTCTTAAAAAAAAAAAAAAGCTTATCGCTCCTAAAGATGAACTTTTTTTTTGAAACTGACGTCTAAAAAAAAAAAAAAAAACTGGTAAGCTATCCCCCAAGCTTTAAACCCCCAAATACCCTGGGGGCCCAGATTCAACAAAAAAACTGATCAGCTATCCCCCAAGCTCTAAACCCCTAAAATCCTGGGCGTCAAGTTCAATAAATAATCTGATCAGCTATCCCCCAAGCTCTGAACCCCCCAGACCCTGGGCGCCCGAGTTTAACAAAAAAACTGGTCGGCTATCCACCAAGCTTTGAACCTCCAAATACCCTGGGCGCCCGAGTTCAACAAAAAAACTGCTGGGCTAGCCCTCGAGCTCTAAACTCCCAAATACCCTGGGCGCCCAAGGTCAACGAAAAAACTGGTCGGCTATCCACCAAGCTTTGAACCTCCAAATACCCTGGGCGCCCATGTTCAACAAAAAAACTGGTGGGCTAGCCCTCAAGCTCTAAACACCCAAATACCCTGGGCCCCCAAGGTCAACGAAAAATCTGATCAGCTATACTCCAAGTTCTAAGCCCCCAAAACCCTGGGGGTCGAGTTCAATAAATAATCTGATCAGCTATCCCCCAAGCTCTAAGCTCTCCAAACTCAGGGCGTAGAGTTGAATGGATAAACTGATCGGCTATGCCCCAAGCTCTGAACCCCGCAGACCCTGGGCGCTCGAGTTCAACAAAAAAACTGGTCGGCTATCCACCAAACTTTGAATCCCCAAATACCCTGGGCGCCCGAGTTCAACAAAAAAACTGGTGGGCTAGCCCTCAAGCTCTAAACTCCCAAATACCTTGGGCGCCCAAGATCAACGAAAAAACTGATCAGCTATCCCCCAAGCTCTAAACCCCCAAATACCCTGGGCGCCTGAGTTCAACAAAAAAACTGGTCAGCTATCCCCCACAGGGGAACTCGGGCACCCAGAGTATTCGGGGGTTCAGAACTTGGGGGATAGCCGACCAGTTTTTTTGTTGACCTTGGGCGCCCAGGGTATTTGGGGGTTTAGAGCTTGGGGGATAGCCGACCAGTTTTTTCGTTGACCTCGGGCGCCCAGGGTGTTTGGGGGTTTAGAGCTTGGGGGATAGCTGACCAGTTTTTTCGTCCGCCAAATTTAGATTATTGGTTTTAAAAAAAATGGTTTTCCTACTTTCACGTCTTACATAAATTTGAATAAATATTTTATTTGGTCAAAAACTTCAACTTATAATTTCAGGGTCTGGAATTCCATACCCACTTTCAATCTGGGTCTGGATCCTTCCATACCATCCAGAGGGGTGGCGCCGCCCCTGGTCCCTAGGCAAGTCTAAATACTTTTCGGTTTTTGATCTTGTAAACGGATTCCACCAAATACCCAAGCACCCGGATGACAGAGCTAAAACCGCCTTCTCAACGCCTTACGGGCATTTTGAATTCACAGCCATGCCTTTTGGACTTTGCAGTGCTCCCCCGACATTCCAAAGATTGATGGACGCCGTCATGACCGGATTACAAGGAATCGAATTGTTCATTTACCTTGAAGACTTAATCATCTTCTCCAACTCTCTTGAAGATCACGAGAGAAAGGTTTTCAAGCGATTGTTTAATGCCGGGTTGCGATTGAAAATCGAAAAATGCGAATTTCTAACCCCCGAAGTAAAATACCTGGGCCACCATATCAACCATTTTGGAGTTAAACCTGACCGGGGAAAAATCAAAGATATTCAAGATTTTCCCGTCTTAAAGAGTACTTCGGACGTCCGTTCTTTTCTTTGGCTCTGTTCTTATTATCGCCGATTTATCCCTCGTTTTTCTGAAATTGCAAAACCTCTAAACGACCTTCTCAAGAAAAATTGTAAATTCCGCTGGGAAGAGAGCCAAAAAGCCAGTTTTGAAAAACTAAAGACAGCTCTATGCACGGAACCAGTTCTAATTTGCCCAGACTTCTCTAAACCTTTCATCCCAACAACGATGCTAGTGCACATGCAGTCGGGGCAGTTTTGAGTCAAGTCGAACCAAATAATGATCAACCTATTGCATATAGGTCAAAAACACTCAATCAACATCAAAAAAACTACTCTGCTACTGAGCAAGAGTGTTTAGCTGTAGTCATAGGCATCATGCACTTCACATCGACACTATCTTTACGGTCGCACTTTCTATATATACGCCGACCATGAACCTTTACAATGGATTGATTCAATCAAAGATCCAATGTCAAGATTAAACCGCTGGAAAGCCCGACTGCGTGGCTACAGATATATATTCCGTTACAAGCCTGAAAGGCTTAACACTAACGCCGATTGGCTTTCAAGAAATGCAATGGACCAGAAAGAGGTAGAAAACGAAAAGTCGGCAAAGATAGTCTCTCAATCTTTGAAGAAAATCAAAACAAAAACCATACTACCTATTCAGAAACCAAAACCAACAAAAACATCCCTTGCTCGACAAGCCCACAACAAAAGCAAAGAAGAAAACTTCTCTGACGCCCCGCAAGCCGGCCCTTCGCGAAGAGGTAGACCAAAAGGGTCCAAAAATAAAACTCATGTATCGCCAAACGCATCGGGTCAGGGAAATCTTCCAAGTAATACCATCGCCTCTCGTCTAAGACTCAGACGAGATCAACAGGTAAAGCTGAAAAATACTACACCCGCTGATCAAGCAAACGCCGAAAGCTCTACCTCAGAGATAGAAACTTCAGACGAAACCGAAAGCGCCTCCGACGCGCCTGTACCCTTGCAAAGCCGATCATTAATACCTAGTTTGGTAGAACCACTCAACACAACAACCACATCTCCTGCCTCCGAGTCTGAAGTCAGCAACCAAGAACAAGATGAGATTTCCGGCATAAGCGAGTTCGATGAAACCATGGTACCATCAGATAGTTTTGAAGATGTAGTCGCCCATTTCCCAAAACCCGCATCAAGAAAGGCATTCTTTGATTCTCCATCAAAAAGAGTGAAACCTCCAGCAAATGATGATGACTCCTCATCTTCTGATGAAGAAGAACTCTACGAGACTACCCCTGAAAAATCAAATTTGGAACTCCAAGCTCAGCTCAAACCTTCCAACTTCAACTCTAAGGAGAAAGAAGAGTTTATCGAAGGATTTAATTCTTTGTGGTGGGACTCTGGAAAATGGGAAAAACTCCTCGAAAATTTCGACCTAGGAGCTAACTATCACGAAGCGGATCACTCTGTAGTCCACAGTGATCCAGGCTATTTGGAAAATCGACGGGTGATGCGAAAAAGGGCACTTCAGCAAAATTAGCAAAGTAAAAATTAACAATGTAGGCGAGTCGCGTAAAAAATAGCACGAACGATTTTTTCATTATTTTGATAACTTGTTTTATTAAATAATGATAAAATCGCTCGTGTTATTGTTTACGTGGCTGGCCCACGTTGTAAATTTTTACTTTGCTAATTTTTCTGAAGTGCCCTTTTTCGTATCACCCGTCGAAATGATCTTATAGACAATAGACAAAATTTGAACAATACACAATCTTTGTTAGACTTAGATAAATGGCAACTGACCGATGACTCAGAATTCAAAAATCCTCCCTTATCGTCCACTCTCATCACACCTAAAATACCCCCACAACTTTTGATAACACTTTCAATCTCGAAAACACCAAAATCATGTCTATTGATGATTCCGACTCTTCAACAAATTCCGCAAAGACTATCACGCTAGATCATAAGCTAACCCCATCGAAAAACTGTCTCAACCATTAAGAGAAGGTTACTCGCCCTCGAGATATCGCCAAAACGACCCTTCAATCCTCGCAGCTAGAATTTCCTACAAAACAACCTAATTCAAATTTGATGCCTAAAAATTCGAAAAGTACTACGGCTAATATTAATAATGATATTTTCACAAGCGTTAAAACCATTCTGCCAATTATCCCCCCAATCCTAAATCCTTTTAACACCCCGAACAAACCCACTACACGACTAATAGTGAGACTCACCCGAGACGCCCTCATGGAACATAAAGATAACATAATACATTTTATCCCTGCGAATTTGAACCTAAACACACCTAACAACCAACTTCTTGCCAAGTTAGAGCTGATTTCAAAAAGCGAACTCAAAGATCTGAACCCTACGGTTGGCAATGTTCTTGTCTCTGAAACCCGAGGCCGAACTATCTTCTCCTTGGTAGTTACAGAAACCGAAAGAAATCCCATTAAGCAAAGTTCTTTGAAAGAATGCTTATACAATCTTTATCATCTACTGCTCGAGAAAGAAATATCATCGGTTCGTATGTCACGAAAAGGCGAACTCACAGACGCACTACCACGTGGAACTCTATATCGAGAAGTTCGAGACGCTCTCAAAGACATACCCATGACGCTAACGATCTGCCTAGGTGCCTGCATAACAGCCCCACCCGAATCCCGCAACACCATCCTAAAAGAATGCCACGATAGTCTATTTGGAGGATATCGTCGAGTAGAGAAAACTTACAGAAGAGTGAGGGAAAAATTTACTTGGCCCGGTTTGCGTAAAGATATAGTCGATTACATTCATCGATGTCGAATATGCCAAGAGTTTAAGCTCATAGGTTATCGCACCGAAGAACCCATGGTACTGTTCTTTAAAGTGGCTATCGACGAGATCGGACCTATGCCTCGAACTGTGAGTGGCAATGCTTACATAATCACTATGCAATGTTTATTTTCAAAATTTTGTATAGCGGTACCTGTACCTAATCTTAAAGCACTAACTGTGGCACAAGTCCTAGCTAAACATCTTATAGCCGCTCATGGAGTACTTAAAATTATCTTGAGCGATCAAGGTAAAAGCTTTAGGAATAGACTCCTCAAAGATCTCGAAAGCATGTTTGACTGTCGTCTAAAAACGATGACATCTTTCCACCCACAGTCGAACGCGTCGCTGGAAAGAAGTCATGCTGTCTTGAAAGACCACTTGAGGACTAACACCCCTAAGTATCAAGACTGGGACGAGCTAGTTCCCTTCGCCATGATGGAATACAATTCCTCAGTCCACTCTTCCACAGGTTTTACCCCCTACGAAATAGCCATGGGACGAAATCCTAGAACCCCTTCAGGATGCCTAGACGACTTCGATAACGACACATATAATGGTTACATTTACGATTTAGCAACGAGAATTGCTGAAATTTGAGAGATGGCATTGAAAAGTTTAGAATCATCCAAACAAATTAACAAAAGAAATTACGACAAATCTACTAAACCCCTCGATATAAAACCCGGAGACAAAGTTTACGTCAACAAACTACCGCGTAAAAACAAACTAGATAAATTCTACAACGGAGTATTCGACGTCCTAGAAGTACGCGAAAATAACACTGCCCTCTTGCAAAGCCAAAACAAGAAAAAAATCTTAGTTAATAAAGACCGTCTGAAAAAATTTTACTAAAAACCTATTTTTTATTCTCATAAATCATCGCCTCATCTAATTTAAATCTGTCCTAATGTTTGTTCCAGAAAAATGCTTTTCATTTTGCTGTGGTGCATGAGCTTTGCTCCAGTTGGTACCGTTAACATGGAAAATAAAACCTTTTATGAAATACAATCAATCCCCAATAACCCGGGTATTTTCTATGAACACGTCGGAGAAATTAATTTAGTCAGAACAAAAATTCACATTAATAGTTTCGTAAATTGTCCCCCACTAGACAGAAACTTCGAAACGGAACACAAAAATTTCAAACATTGAGTGAATGAATTATCTGGAGTGTACCCTGACCAAATAACACCAGGACTCTCGGAACTTCAAATAACCCGCAAATTATTCGCAATAAATGATCTACACGAATCTATAAAAAGCTTTTTCGTTTTGCAAGAAACTAATAACCGACCCTACAATCGAAAAACTCGAGGAGCTCCAATCGAAGTTGGTGGTTGGGTTACAAAATGGTTATTCGGTATCATGGACTCGAAAGACCGCGAACTAATCAATAATGACATTGACAAACTGTACGACAGTCAGAATAATTTATCCCAAATTTCACTCGAATCAACTCATCTAATCAAATCGGAGCTCGAAAATCTGTATAAATACAACAATAATCAAGCACTAGAAATTTCACGCTTAATCAGTCGTGTTGAAAACATTTCCGAACAAAACTTAGCCATAAACAAAGAATTGCAATTAGCGAACGTTACCAGATAGTGGTTCGATTACTCATACGAACTTGACGAACTACAAAGGGGTTATGAAACCTTGTTAGAAGTAATTCAAACCACTGCAAAAGGACAACTACACCCTCTTCTGTTATCTTTTTCTCAAATGTCCAATCTACTCCTAAAAATTAACAATAATCCGAATCTCCGGATACCAAACACAGCAGGAGTAATTACACCCCATTACCTATTCAGCGTAGCGAAAACGACTATTTTCATCACTAATGGAAAGTTTCACGTTTCTATAAAACTACCTTTAGTAATCGACGACGACCTAGACTTGTACAAAATACACTGTTTCCCAAACCCTATAAACCTTCCCTTTGATAATACAGGCTATTTAGCAATAAAACCAACAATTAATTATATTGTCTTATCGAAAAACCAGACATATGTTCTCTTAAATGACGAACTCCTTCGATCTTGTTTCAATTATGATCACATTAAGCTATGTGAAGACTTCTTACCCCTAATCGACGGAGTTACGCACCCATTGTGTGAGTATTCAATGTTCAATCAGCCGACAACTTCTTCTCTAAAAACCTGCTCGACAGTTATTATACCAAATACGCCTATAATTCTAACACCCTTGCACGCATCGAATTTATGGTTATATTCAACTTTAAAACCAACTAAGCTCACAATCACCTGCCATAATCATCAAAATGAATTTCTCATAAATGGCACAGGTTCACTTTACCTAAGCGGTGAATGTACGGCACACACGTCAAGCTTTACCTTACACGGTCTTCGGAAAATCTCATTCACATCAGAGTACAATTATAAACCAGAACTTTCAGTAGAATTGAACACAATAAAACCTGAGATACATGAATACGCAATCAAATACCCCATGGAGGTGGAGAAAGAACTCACTGAATCACTCCAAAATTTTCATCCGATTCCCTTAAACGAAATCGAAAGTAAACTGCGGGCGATCCATGTCCGAAGAACGGAGCAAAAACGAACACATTCGCTCGTGGCCATCGACTTGGGATCCTCAGTCGTGTTGACATTGGTCCTAAAAATCCTGTTAGATAGATTTCTTCAAATCGAAAAGATCTTGACCTTCTTCTTTATCTGCAACAGAAAAAAGGAAAATAAACGGGACATGAAAGCAAATGAAGAAGAATACATCCCAAAATCATGCCCATGTAAAGTAAATCATCAGGTCGATACTTCTCCTAATGAGACTCACAGCTTGCCTCCCACTCAAAAAACAACAGACATCATAATCCACGTGGACTCACCTCCACAAATCTCGACAATGCCCACAACCTCTCCAAAAGCACCAGACTCGAATACAAAACCACCGCTTCACGTCGCAGAGCCATGAAAAACAAAACAAAACGTTGAAAAAAAAAAAATAAAAAAAAAAATAAATAAAAAAAATAAAAAATTTGAGTGTATATATATATATACAGGGTGAGTCATTTTAATCTATAGGCTCCAAAATCTCGAAACTGAAGCCCCAGACCAAAAAATTTTTCGTATAAAAGTTTTATGATTTGGAGGGGCAAAGAAAATGGTTACCTTGGATTTGGGCCCGGGGCCTTATTTTGGGCCCTAGGGTCCCAAAGTCCGTTTTTTAAAATGGGAACCCCTATTTTGACCCCCGATTCAGAAAGAGCAGAAAATTTTACGATTTTTAAGTATTTTTTGAAAATTTTTTTGGGCCCCCTGAGGCCCTGCAGGGGCTTGTCAAGCTTTTATAAGGCCCATTTCTTTTTAACTCGAATCTACTCTGATATAACGCATTTTTTGTATAGCACATGCATTGGAAAAGTTTTTTGGTTTGAAATTTCTAACAAAATGGGCCAAAAAAAATTGGGCCCGGGGCCTTACTTTGGGCCCTACGGACCAAAAGTCCGTTTTTTTAAATGGGAACCACTATCTTTGACCCCGCAGAAAAATTTCCGATTTTTAAGTATTTTTTGAAAATTTTTTTGGGCCCCTGAGGCCCTGCAGGGGCTTGTAAAGCTTTTATAAGGCCCATTTCTTTTTAACTCGAATTAACTCTGAAATAACGCATTTTTTGCATAGCACATGCATAGGAAAAGTTTTTTGGTTGGAAATTTCTAACAAAATGGGCCAGAAAAAATTGGGCCTGGGGCCTTATTTTGGGCCCAAAGTCCGTTTTTTAAAATGGGAACCCCTATTTTTGACCCCGGGCCTCAGGGGGCCCAAAAAATTTTTTTGAAAAATACTTAAAAATCGTGAAATTTTCTGCTCTTTCCGAATCCGGGGTCAAAAATAGGGGATCCCATTTAAAAAAACGGACTTTGGGTCCGTAGGGCCCAAAATAAGGCCCCGGGCCCAATTTTTTTGGCCCATTTTGTTAGAAATTTTAAACCAAAAAACTTTTCTAATGCATGTTCTGTACAAAAATGCGTTGTTTCAGAGTTAATTCGAGTTAAAAAGAAATGGGCCTTATAAAAGCTTTACAAGCCCCTGCAGGGCCTCAGGGGGCCCAAAAATTTTTTCGAAAAATACTTAAAAATCGTAAATTTTTCTGCTCTTTCCGAATATGGGGTCAAAAATAGGGGTTCCCATTTTAAAAAACGGACTTTGGGTCCGTAGGGCCCAAAATAAGGCCCCGGGCCCAATTTTTTTGGCCCATTTTGTTAGAAATTTTACACCAAAAAACTTTTCTAATGCATGTTCTATACAAAAAATGCGTTGTTTCAGAGTAAATTCGAGTTAAAAAGAAATGGGCCTTATAAAAGCTTTATTAGCCCCTGCAGGGCCTCAGGGGGCCCAAAAAATTTGTCGAAAAATACTTAAAAATCGTAAAATTTTCTGCTCTTTCCGAATCCGGAGTCAAAAATAGGGGTTCCCATTTAAAAAAACGGGCTTTGGGTCCTTAGGGCCCAAAATAAGGCCCCGGGCCAAAATCCAAGGTAACCATTTTCTTTCTCCCTCCAAATCATAAAACTTTTATAAGAAAAATTTTTTGGTCCGGGGCTTCAGTTTCGAGATTTTGGAGCCTATAGATTAAAATGACTCACCCTGTGTATATATATAAATAGATAAAGTAAAAGAAAAATATTATTCCGGGACGACGTCCGGGCGTCACATGTGCATGTAGGGAGATTTCGAGTGGGGAGGGAGTTTGGGGCTGAAAGAGAAAGAGAGATTGATTGATTGATTGACTGTAAATATATTTATTATCGACCTTGGGGTGAAACCCTATTTGGCCGCCATTGCGAATTACATAGTTAATTACATTTCTTATTTTAAGTAAGATTAAACAGTTGAATTGGATTTGTTTTGAAGTGCAATGTTTTGACGTGTCGTTTACATGAATATTTGAAAATAACAAAGAAAGTTGAAGCAGGATATACAAAGTTTAATTTTATTCTGATTGTCTTGCTCGAGTGCATTTATATGTGCAGGGACTGGATGTAGAGTTTAGAGTCGAGCTCGCGGAGATTGTGGTAGGATGGATGGGCGGTGAAGGCTGGGTGGTACGGTGGTAAGTCCTTCGTGTTGAGAGCTTTGAAGCCAGTCTTAACGGTAGCGCTGCAACAGTGTTGCGTGAAGTGAGAGTTTGAAAGCGGCAACTGAGAGGCTAGTCAAGTTGTGTCCACCCAGTGAGTTGATAATTCTGGTGGCGTGGCCAGTGAAGGAATTACGTTGAGTGGAAGTGCGAGCCCCGGGGACAACAAAGTATCCGGTGATTGTGCGTGCTGAGCGAGAAACGGGGGGGAATCGTTCGTATAGGTATGAGGGTTTATGTGATTTTAAGACTCGGTGCGCGAGCGACCCTATGAAATACTCACGGCGTCGACTAACGGTGAGCCACCCGAGTGAGAGTCGGTACGGTGTGACATTTGCAAACCAGGGGATATTACCGTAGACATAGCGTACGCATGCATTCAGAAGACGGTGTAGTTTGAGGTTTTGCTCTGCCGAGATGGTAAGGTAAAGGACCCAATTGTGGACCTCGAAAATCACAACTTTCAGGTTTTATGAATTTTATAGAAAAAACCAAGCAAGTGAGGTTCATTTTTTTTGTACATACTTAATTTTAGTGGTCTTAAGAATCAAAATCAATTTTTTTTATTAAAAAATTTTATTTATTTACAGAGTAATTAATGTTTAAAGTAGAGACCTTTTGGACCATATTTTTGAGACTGTGTGTCAAAGTACCCCGATTAATGGACCTTTTTTACATGCGATATACCCTTAACATTTTTCTTACCCCAATTAATGGACCCTGTGATTTTATTTCAAACTATTGACTTTTGAGGTTACGATTTTTGTTGACATTGAAGTTAAAAGTGGTTACAGTTTTCATTGACGAAAGTAATTTAACCACATTAGAAGATTTATAAAGCTGATATTTTAGTGTATAAAACTCGGTATGAAAGCCAAATTAACGCCTCATTAATTGGGGTACTCGGGGTTTCATTTAAAGGTTCGTATTAATGGACCACTGCTCTCCAGGACCATTAATTAGGGTACCTTGAGACTAGGGCCCAATTATGAGAACTGCATTATTTATTTAAAAATTTATATTTCTAACTTACAAAATTGATACTATACTAATTTTTGTAGTCCAAGCTTTTCATTGATCAGTGATACATTGCGTGAATAAATAAAGTATGCCTAGAAATTCAAGTTTGAAAGTTGCTTGATTCGCTGCAACGAGAACACCAACCTAACCCTAGAGTCAACCAACATTGTGACTTTCAAAATAAAACGGAATTATTAACGTAAACTTGAAAAAAAAATTTCGAAATATTCTTTGATAACATAAGTTTATTTTAAAATAGTTTTATGCCGATATTTGCATTAAAAAAATATTTAAAAATGATTTTTGCTGAAGGGGACCATTCATTGGGGTAAGGGGTCCACAATTGGGTCCTTTACCTTATGGTAGACTGCACAAGCGTAATCGAAATGTGGGAAAATCAGGGCTTCAACGAGTTCTTTCCGTAAAGATCGTGTGAGGGCGTGCTTATAGAACCTGAGGCGGTGGAGAGATCCGTAGACTCGCTTGGTGATACCCTTGATGTGGTCACTCCAGTTGAGTGAAGCCCCCAAAACCTTGGGTGACCGAGTTCTACAAAAGAACTTGTCGGCTGCTCCCCAAGCTCTGAGCCACCAAAACCCTGGGTGGCCAAATTCAACAAAAAAACTTATAGGCTACCCTCCAAAGCTCTAAGCCCCCAAGACCCTGGGCGCCCGAGTTGAACAAAAAAGTTGATTGGCTACACAACAACCCGATCAGAAAGATTGTCAGGGCGCTAGCTAGGGCCTCGTTAATTGCCCCGAGAGCATAGTAAGGCCGTCGTTAGAATTGTAACGGGGCATTCACGGGGCGAGACTCAGGGCCTAATAAGGTTCAGTTGAAAAAGTATTTTTGGTATTTAGATTTCGAGGTTATAACTAATTCCAAATGTATAAACAACAATTTGGACAATAAAATCTTGATAGTTTAATTTTATTTATTCACGTAATAATTCTGAAAAAATCGAAAAATTCATTTAAAATCGTTTTAAAAAGATTGTAAAAATGTCACTAAGATTCTAAATAATTTAGTTAAAGTTTTTTCACTAAAACCAGTACTACTTTTTAATCAAACTTGTTTTCACGTAATTTGAATATATTTTTAGTTTTATTTTTAAAATGACTTTTTCTGTAACAAACACTTACTATATATATATTCAACTTAAAATCACAATGTTTAAATGACACATAACCTCTAAAACAAGTTATTTTCTTTATATTCTATAACTGTCAGTGTTGTTTAGAGGGTTAGCTAAAATTTTTGTTTAATTCTTTAAATTCATTATCCCCACTAAAGCTTTAACTTTTCAATATCATTCTCTAAAAAAAACTATCCACCTGTGTCCAATTTTCAGTCAATTACTGCATACGTTCATAGCAAATGATCTAGCGAGGCCCGAAACAGCGCCTTGGCTTCGCCTCGCTACAAACCGAGCTAGGGCCTCCGAAGGCTACCTTACGAGGCCCTCATTCGCTCCCCAATAGCCTTCTGAACGGGAAAGTTCTAATATCCCAAAACCCTGGGCAGCCGAGTTTAACAAAAGAGTTGATTGGCTCCCCCCAAGCTCTTATATCCCGAAACCCTGGGCGGCCGAATAAAAAAAAAAAGCTGATAAAATACCCCCCAAGCTCTAAGCCCCCAAAACCCTCGGCAGCCGAGTTCTAAAAAAAGCTGAAAGGCTACCCCCCAAACTCTAAGCCCCCAAAACCCTGGGCGGCTGAGTTCTACAAAAGAACTTGTCAGCTACCCCCCAAGCTCTAAGCCACCAAAACCCTGGGCGGCCGAGTTCAACAAAAAAGTTAATTGGCTACCCACCAAAGTTATAATATCCCAAAACCCTGGGCAGCCGAGTTTAACAAAAAAGCTGATTGGCTACCTCCCAAGCTCTCTTAATTTCTGTCGGCTTCTCTTTTCGTGATTATCAGCTGTGCTGGTCACGTCGGGAATTTTTCATCTCTATTGCCTGTTGTTCATAAGTCACTTACAATGGTGATTTTTATTTGGGGTGCTGACTAAAGTTAGTTTATGTTTAGATATGTTTTGGACGATTTTTCACGCTCAAGATTATTCGTTTCTCTTCACATGCTGTGCTGGTTGAGAAATTGGATTTTCTTCAAAGATTGGCTGACTACTGATTCTTTTTCAGATTTGAGGAGTAAATTTATAGTGAATTCTTTTTCTAGGAAATCTTCGTGATTTTCTGGGAATTTTTTCTGAGTGAGTTTTTTATTTTTGAGAATTTCTTAACGCTTTTTTCAAATTTAAATTCACTGGGTTTTATGGAAAATTTCTGTTCAGAGAAATTTATTGAGTGAGAGAAAACTTTCAGGGAATTTTGTGAGTTGAGAGAATCATTCTATCTGGATTATTTAGTGATTATCAGCTGTGCTAATCACTGATCTGAGGCAATAGAGGCTGAGTAAAGGCTCATCTCAGCTGCTAATGCAGGGTTAACGTTCACTGGTCAGTCCGACTCAGCCACCTTGACACCGAAAATTGATTGAGGTGGTTAATCCAAATGCGAGTGAATTTGCTCAAAACAAACCATCTCCATGTCCTCAACAACAACAGCAACAACATTGTTTTTAATTGTTATGACGTCAGCTATACCCGCTGAGCTATCTATAAATACCCCGTTAAGCTCGACGCTAACAGAGCAGAGCTCAGCTGCTATGAGCAGGGAGAATGAATTTGTGTGCACATCGGTTCTGGCACCAAGAGTGTGACGAGTACATCGCCCCTAACACCTAGTCTAAATGGTAGGTCTATTCCAGGCTCTCCTAGTTTTAGGATAGAGTTAGACAAACAGACTTGAAGGTTATGTCAGAATTTGAGGCTACTGAAGGCAAACTCCGAGTACACATTGAGGGTCAAGTCTGATTTCGTTACGATTTTGGATGATGCCACGAAGTTGCAATACGAATTTTTTATTCTTTTTCTATCTTTTTTTTTTTTACCCCGAAATCTTAACCGGTACTCGCTTAACGATACTTCAAGTTTGATGCATGAGTGGGATGAATACTGTAAATAATCTATGACTGCTCATCACGAGCATGATAAGGTGAATAAAAGTATCTCGTTTTTTTCGTGATTATCAGCTATGCTGGTCACTTAATAACCGTATGATACTTTAATTGAGACAATATCAAAACTCCCAACGATCAAAACGCCCAATAATTTCTATAGCTATTTCACAAGGTGGCAACGCCGCAATACCTCTCTGTACTGTATAGTGTACAGATGTAGTACACCTTGAAACAAATATATATATATATATATATATTATCAGATTTTTTAAATTGCTCTAAAATTCCTCATACAAACTCATGCAATCCTGAGTATACTCACAACTCAGTAAAATTCTTGAAAGAATTTAAAAATTTGAAAAAAATTTTGCAAACCTTCCCGAAAAATTCAAAGAGTAAAAAAAACGAGACTCTGTTTCAAAAAACTCAAAGAAACAGAAAACTCAAAAAATTCAAGATAAAAAAAATTTTGTAACGAATATTTTCAAGAAATCTCAAGGACTCAGAGAAATTTTAAAAAAATAAAAAATCAAAAAAAAAAAAAAACAAATTTTTGAGTATAAAACTCAAAAACAAGTCTTCCAAATCAAAGATTTCAAAAGAAACTTTGAAAACATCACTCTAAAAGAAATCAGTGACCAGCACAGCTGATAATCACTAAATAATCCAGATAGAATGATTCTCTCAACTCACAAAATTCTCTGAAAGTTTTCTCTCACTCAATAAATTTCTCTGAACAGAAATTTTCAATAAAACCCAGTGAATTTAAATTTAAAAAAAGCGTTAAGAAATTCTCAAAAATAAAAAACGCACTCAGAAAAAATTCCCAGAAAATCACGAAGATTTCCTAGAAAAAGAATTCACTATAAATTTACTCCTCAAATCTGAAAAAGAATCGGTAGTCAGCCAATCTTTGAAGAAAATCCAATTTCTCAACCAGCACAGCATGTGAAGAGAAACGAATAATCTTGAGCGTGAAAAATCGTCCAAAACATATCTAAACATAAACTAACTCTAGTCAGCACCCCGAAGAAAAATCACCATTGTAAGTGACTTATGAACAACAGGCAATAGAGATGAAAAATTCCCGACGTGACCAGCACAGCTGATAATCACGAAAAGGGAAGCCGAGAGAAATTAACTTGGGAGGAAGCCAATCAGCTTTTTTGTTGAACTCGGCTGCCCAGGGTTTTGGGATATTATAACTTTGGTGGGTAGCCAATCAACTTTTTTATTGAACTCGGCCGCCCGGGGTTTTGGTGGCTTAGAGCTTGGGGGGTAGCTGGCAAGTTCTTTTGTAGAACTCGGCCGCCCAGGGTTTTGGGGGCTTAGAGTTTGGGGGGGTGGCCTTTCAGCTTTTTTTAGAACTCGGCTGCCGAGGGCTTTGGGGGCTTAGAGCTTGGGGGGTATTTTATCAGCTTTTTTTTTTATTCGGCCGCCCAGGGTTTTGGGATATCAGAGCTTGGGGGGAGCCAATCAGCTCTTTTGTTAAACTCTGCTACCCAGGGTTTTGGGATATTAGAACTTTCCCGTTCAGAAGGCTATTGGGGAGCGAATGAGGGCCTCGTAAGGTAGCCTTCGGAGGCCCTAGCTCGGTTTGTAGCGGGGCGAAGCTAAGGCGCTGTTACGGGCCTCGCTAGATCATTTGCTATGAACGTATGCAGTAAGTGACTAAAAATTGGACACAGGTGGATAGTTTTTTTTAGAGAATGATATTGAAAAGTTAAAGCTTTAGTTGGGATAATGAATTTAAAGAATTAAACAAAAATTTTAGCTAACCCTCTAAACAACACAATATCCCAAAACCCTGGGTGGCCGAATTCAACAGAAAAGCTGGTTATCTATCCCCCAAGCTCTAAACCCCCAAGACGCTGGGCAGCCGGGTTCAACAAAAAAGCTGATTGGCTACCCCCCAAACTCTAAGCCCGCAAAACCATGAGCGCCCGAGGTGAAAAAGAACTGGTTGGCTATCCCCCAAGCTCTAACCCTCCAAATACCCTGGGAACCTGAGTTCAACAAAAAAAACTAGTCGGCTATCCCCCAAGCTCTAAGCCCCAAAAACCCTGGCCGCCCGATTTCAACAAAAAATCTGATTGGCTACCCCCCAAGCTCTAACATCTCAAAACCCTGGGCAGCCGAATTCAACAAAAAAGCTGATAGGCTACCCCCCAAGTTCTAAGCCACCAAAACCCTGGGTAGCTGAGATTTACAAAAAAGCTGATATGCTACCCCTCAAGCTCCAAGCCACCAAAACCCTGGGCAGCTTAGTTCAACAAAAGAACTTGTCGGCTATCCCCCAAGATCTAAACCTTCAAATACCCTGGGCACTTGAATTTAAACAAAAAAACTGGTGGGCTATCCATCAAGCTCTAAACCTCTAAACACTCGGGCTCCCAAGTTCAACAAAAAACTGGTCGGCTATCTCCCAAGCTCTAAGCCCCCAAAACCCTGGGTGTCCGATTTCAACAAAAAAGTTGATTAGCTACCCACCAAAGCTCTAATATCCCAAAACCCTCGGCAGCCGAGCTTAACAAAAAAGCTGAGTGGCCTCCCCCTCAAGCCCTTATATCCCAAAACCCTGGGCAGTCGAATTCAACAAAAAAGCTGGTTGGCTATCCCTCAAACTCTAAGCCCCCAAAACCCTGGGCGCCCAAGTTCAATAAAAAAACTGGTCGGCTATCCCCCAAGCTCTAAGCCCCCAAAACCCTGGGAGCCCAATTTCAACAAAAAAGTTGATTGGCTACCCACCAAAGCTCTAATATCCCAAAACCCTGGGCAGCCGAGTTCATTAAAAAAGCTGATTGGCTGAGTCCCAAGCCATAAGCTTCCAAAACCCTGGGCGGCCGAGTTCAACATAAAAGCTGATTAGCTACCACCCAAGCTCTAAGCTTCCAAAATCCTGGGCGGCCGAGTTGGACAAAAAAGCTTATAGGCTACCTCCCAAGCTCTAAACCCCCAAAACCATGGGCTTAGAGTTCAATGGATAAAGTGATCAGCTGCCTCCCAAGCCTTGAACCTCAAAACTCTGGGTGCCGGAGTTCAACATAAAAACTTATTAGCTATCCCCTAAGCTCTAAACTCTCAAAATCCTGTGCGTAGAGTTCAATGAATAAACTGATCAGCTACCCCCCAAGCCTTGAATCCCCAAAACCCTGGATGCCGGAGGTCAGCAAAAAAACTTATCGGCTATCCCCCAAGCTCTAAACCCCCAAAAATCTTTGGGAGCCCGAATATTCCCAAAATATTAGTACACTCCAGTTAACGAAATAAATAATTCTGTAACGATACCTGATTACTGGTGCAATTATATAATAAAGTTGTTTATCTGAAATTTTCTACGTTAAAATGGTTAGATTGATTAGGAAATCGCTTTAATTATTAATCTATAGATTAACTCTTTGTTTGCAACACTACCAACAAATTTTTTTTTTTTTTTTTAATATAAATTAAATTTTTCTAAAAATGAGACACATTTGGAGAAAAGTGTAAAAATTTTCGTTTGTTTATTGGTTTTTATTTATTTTTTATTTTTTTGTAATATTTTCAAGCTTTTTGTGAAAAAAAAAAACAGTTTTTTATGGACTTGATATTGAAATATAAAGTACGCTTAGCTTCTAAGACTATTCGTTTCACTAACCAGAGTTTGGCAGATTTAGAGCTTGGGGGAAAACTAATCAGTTTTTTCGTTGATCTCGGGCGCTCAGTGTTTTGGGGGTTTAGAGCTTGGAGGACAGCTGACCAGTTTTTTTGTTGAACTTGGGCGCTCGGGGTCTTTGGGGTTTAGAGCTTGGGGGGTAGCCTATCAGTTTTTTTGTTGAACTCGGCCGCCCAGGGTTTTGGGATTATGGAGCTTGGGGGGTAGCCAATCAGCTTTTTTGTTGAACTCGGCCGCCCAGGGTATTTGGAGGCTTAGAGCTTGGGGGATAGCCGACCAGTTTTTTTGTTGAACTTGGGTGCCCAGAGTATTTGGCTGGTTAGAGCTTGGGACTTAATTCAAAACAAACTCAATGTAAGTGACTATAGCAGTGATCATAAAGCCCTTGTTTTTACGATTTGTTTACATGATACGGTTAAAAGATGCGACCCTACTCCGTCTTATCGATTTACGTTTAAAAAAACTAAACGGCACAATTTTGAGAGAAATTTGGCAAGGAATTATTTAATTAATATTCCTGCAAATGTAAATCTTACTAATGAGGAGATAACTGATTATTTAACACAAATCCAAAATCTTATTTGCCACGTAATTGATATTAACGTTCCTCGTTATAAACCTCGCGATAATGTTCTCAATTATGTAGATAGTCGAATAAAGTCTCTTTACAAATATAAATCTTATTTAATTACAAACCTTAATAATCTGAAAGTTAATAGCAAAAATTCGTGAGATGGGCTATTTCGTATTGACTTTATAAAATCTCTTATTTCTAAAGTGAATGAGCAACTTAAATCTAGATATAAAATTTCTTATAATAAATACTGGGATAAACAATTTCAAATGATAGATCATAGAAAATCATCGTCCTTTTTTCCAAAATTGAATCGTTTTTTTCGACCGAAAGATCAGCTAAAAATTGACAGTATTGAAATTGATAGAACTAACGTACAAATTATTGACCGCGCTAACATAGATATAGATAACGCCGTGATTGTTAATAACAAAATTGTTTTTCATACACCTGTTGAAATATTGAATGCTATGGGGTCTTACTTTTAACAAGTAAACTCTCCTCGTTATACAAATCTTGGTACGAATTTGAAAAAAGATGTTGATGAAAAAATTATTCCCCTTGTTGAGAAATTTCAAAAAAATTTTGATGATAATATCACGATTACGGAATTTAATGATGAAAATCCTGCTTACTGTTCTCGTCAAATTGATGGAAATATTTTATTTACAGATTTTCAAAAGACACAATTGATTTTTAAAAAATTACCAAACAAATGTTCTTCTAGATTAGATAATATACCCCGTATAGTTTTGAAACATCTTTCCCAAAAAATTGTGACAGATAATGCAATTTTATTCAATAATTGTTCGAATCATAAATTTTTTCTGGATATTTGGAAAAGAGCAAAAATTTTTCCAATTTTGAAAAAAAACAAACCAAGTACTGACCCTTCAAGTTTTCGCCCAATCAGCCTTACGCCAGCAGAGCAGTTAGTAAGGCGTATGAAGCAGTAATTAATCAATCTCTGAAAAAATTTGTAAAAGATTATAAAGTTCTCTCTCACAATCAATTTGCTTTTACACACAAACTTTCCACTAACCATGCAGTTCACAAAGTTTTGAATGATTTAAATTCCCACCTTCATGATAAAAAAATTGTTGGCACTTGTTTAATTGATATCGAAAAGGCTTTTGATTCGGTTTGGATAGCGGGGCTACTATTTATTCTTTTGAAATTAAATTTTCCGCTTGACTTTATTCAACTTATTTGGCATATGACGATGAATCGCTCTTTTGTTTTTTGGGATGGACAAGAATTTTCATCATTTATTTTCACTATATTAGAGGGTTAAATGCAAGGGCAAGTAAATTTTGCCCTAATTGTTTAATATTTTTACCTATATTATACCGCTTCTTTTTGGATTGAATTTTGACGATACTCATTCAGTAGCCTTCGCTGAAGATTTCATTATCATGGTTGCTGATAAGGATCCATTAATTATTCAAAGAAAACTAAATAATCTTTTTAATAAAATTAATGACTACTATTGATCTTGGAATTTACGAATTAACCCCTCAAAATGCGAGACAATTTTGTTTCACAGACCATTGAGATTTTTAGGTCAATCCGTTCGGGATGGAATTAAAAATTTTCAAATTGAAATTCACCAGGATAATCGTTTATTTTTTATTGAGCTTAAAAAGAGAGTTAAATATTTAGGAGTGTACCTTGATTACCTTTTGAGGCTCAATGAGCATATTATAATTCAACTTAATAAGGCTAAAAATGCTTTTAGAACGAATAGTAAGTTATTTTTCAATAAATCATTGTCTGTAAAAGCTAAGCTAATTTGTTATTTACTTTTGATTCGTCCTCTTATGACATATGCCGCGCCGATTTGGTGGAATGCGAGTGCTTCAACCATGGAAAAACTCCGTAGATTTGAAAGGACCTGTCTCCGTGCGTGTCTACACATATACCGAATTCAAGACTCTAAGTATTTTGTAAGCAATAAAATTATTTACAATAAAGCTGATATTCCGTGGATTGATAATTTTATCATACACCTCGTCATTCCTCTAACAAGATTATTGATCCTTGGCGAGTACTAGACACGGATAGACATAAGTACACTAAAACTCTACCAGATAGAGATCTTAATGATAAGTATAGATTGCAAAGTCGTTATTGGTGGCTTGCTCAAGATCGTCAAATGAGAGATGAGCAGAGGAGAAGGGCACGTAGAATACGTGATCATCTTTGATAAACTTTTATAAGTAGTAGATTTTTTTACATTATGTAGTTGTACTCTCTGTGATTTGATAATGATGTTATCTACAACGTTATGTTTTGTTATTTCCAATTTTTTTTTGGAAATTCGCTTTTTTTTATGTACATATTAGTTTTTATTTTTAGTTTTAAATTACATTAACCCATTACCGCCCATGGAAAAATCAAAAGTGATATTAAAAAACTAACTGTTGGAAAACCTGTCTCACGAAAAAATAGTAGATACGTGTTTTTTCTTTTTTCAATTTTCATTGTTTAAACATTATTTATTTAAACAAATTCGTAAAAAAATTTAAATTTTTATAAACTAATAACGGCATTCAATTCTTTGACCAAAAATAAGGCAAAAGTCATCTAAGTAATTTTTTGATCAGACGCTTAGATCTTTAGCTACGAGCGCTCAAACATGTAAAAATATGGTTTTATAGTGGTGAGCTCCGAGGCGCCACACCGAAGATACACTTTTACGAGCCAGAGCTCACCACTATAAAACCATATTTTTACATGTTTGAGCGCTTGTAGCAAAAGATCTAAGCGTCTGATCAAAAAATTACTTAGATGACTTTCGCCTTATTTTTGATTAAAGAATCGAATGCCGTTATTAGTTTATAAAAATTAAAAAAATTTTCCGAATTTGATTAAATAAATAATGTTTAAACAATGAAAATCGAAAAAAGAAAAATACGTATCTACTATTTTTTCATAAGACAGGTTTTCCAACAGTTAGTTTTTTTATATCACTTTTGATTTTTCCATGGGCGGTAATGGGTTAAGTATAATTATTTGTGTACTCAACAGGTTTTTTCTTCAATTAATTGATTAATTTTTCTGATTATCTGTATACCTGTCGTGATAGGCTATTTAGACGAATCCGTCGCTGTCTTTTATTTTCTTTTTTAAAAACTGTTGTAATATTAATCTTGAGTGAATAATGAGGTATAAGGGTGAACACAAATAAGGCTACGTGAGATTCGGTAAACTCAGTTTATTAATTAAAAAAGAAACTCCTCGGTGATAGAGTAACCTCGGATACACACGTGCATCTTCGGTGAAGTACGAGCTCGATTAACTTTCTCGGGAGATGAACGATGGGGGCGCTCGCGCACACGTACAAAGCTCGCAGGCTGCTGCCGCAGTCTCGAGCTGTTGGTATAGTCATATGTTAATCTAATTCCAACAATAACGCACAGTTTAAGTTTCATTTTAAGTTATACCAAACACGAGTTACCTGTATGGATCATATGTTTAGGTGCTTTCACAGTGAAGAGTTTTGCTAGCTAATTTATTTACAAAGCAAGTTTGTTAATATTAAACTTGCTAGTACAGCTTGGTTGTGATTATCTTTGCCCGAAAAACAAATTTATGTAAGTAAAAAACAAATTGGGCTGCTCCTAATAGTTTTGTAAGCTTTTATCAGTTGGGTGTTAACAAGTTATCCAAAAAATTTCAGAAAATCGTAATGGAAGTCATTAGTTGCGCTGAGATCGAAAGACCTAACAAAAATATTTTTTATTTGATTGCTAAAAGACTAAAAACCTGTGGACTAACTTATAACTATAGATTTTAACTAGAAAGTAGTTCGGAAGATATAAAAGACATCTTCAGAAGTATATAGTTGGCTTGAGTGATTGCTAAAATTAGCTATTAATGCTACCGTATTATTCGTAAACTTGGTAAATAATTCGCTCAATTAATATAAAAACCTTTGAGCAGATTAAATTACAGCCATATGAAACATCAATTAGTAATTTAAATAAAAAATATGCAGATGTCAACGTAAAAACAACGCTATCAAGCAGACTAGATGAAAAACAAACTATTAAGCTAGCTACTTGTATCCAATAAGGTAAATCGTTTGATTTATAAAAAATGAGCTGGTTAGATAAATAATTATCTAGTTAAATAAAAAATCACTATCTAGATGAAAAAGTCAGTAGCTAGCTATATATCCAGCTGTTTATGTCGCTAGCTCGATGAAGATACACTAGCTAGATAAAAAAGGCGATATCAAGTGGTAAAAAAAATTCGCTAGCTAGATAATTTGAAAACAAATTTGCTAAGTGAAATCAATAAATCCCTTGCTAGCTTTGTAAAAAATCAATAGCTAGTCGAATGAATAAAATAGCTTGCTTGATAAAAATTACTAGTGAGTACGTTTGCAATTTTGCCAAGATAAAAAATGCACTAGCTAGTTAAATAAAATAATCGCTAACTAGCCAGATAAAAAATCCGCTAGCTAATTAGCTAGATAAAATAATTATTAGCTATCTAGGTAAAAAATTGATAGCTAGATAAAATAATTATTAGCTATCTAGGTAAAAAATTGATAGCTAGATAAAATTATTATTAGCTATCTAGGTAAAAAATTGATAGCTAGATAAAAAAATTGATAGCTAAATATAAAATAGTTAGCTAGATAAAAAAATCGCTAGCTAGACAAAAAATATTCAGCTAGATAATAAAATCGCTAGCTAGATAAAAAATAGTCAGCTAGATAAAAAAATCGCTAGCTAGATAAAAAATAGTTAGCTAGATAAAAAATAGCTAGCTAGATAAAAAAATCCGCTAGCTAGATAAAAAAATTGTTAGCTAGATAAAAAAATCGCTAGCTAGATAAAAAGTTGCTAGCTAGATAAAAAACTTGCTAGCTAGATAAAAAAATCGCTAGCTAGATAAAAAACTTGCTAGCTAGATAAAAAACTTGCTAGCCAGATAAAAAAATCGCTAGCTAGATAAAAAACTTGCTAGCTAGATAAAAAAATTGCTAGCTAGATAAAAAAATCTCTAGCTAGATAAAAAATTCACTAGCTAGATAAAAAGTTGCTAGCTAGATAAAAAACTTGCTAGCTAGATAAAAAAAAATCGCTAGCTAGATAAAAAACTTGCTAGCTAGATAAAAAACTTGCTAGCCAGATAAAAAAATCGCTAGCTAGATAAAAAACTTGCTAGCTAGATAAAAAAATTGCTAGCTAGATAAAAAAATCTCTAGCTAGATAAAAAATTCACTAGCTAGATAAAAAACTTGCTAGCTAGATAAAAAAATCGCTAGCTAGATAAAAAGTCCGCTAGCTACATAAAAAACCTGTTTTTTTTAAATTTAATTTCTATTTGGAACCATATTCTATTGATACAGTTTAAAAGCACGTTTGATAAATTTTTTTTACATTCGTCTATAATTTACCAAGTTTGTTATACTATTCCATACCTCACAAGTTGGAATCATAAGTACATACCACGTTACTGACGATCTGGTTATCCAGGTAAAAAAAGTGACAAGAGATTATAATGTTATCATCTGGCACTGAGGTCTATTCGAAATTTCAGTCTTTTTGGTCATGTGGGCTCAATTTTTTTTTTTCAAGTTTTCAATACACCAAAAATAATAATGAATAAACGTTGGGTAGTTCAAAAAAGAAAAGCATGTAATAATTATTATGGTATATACTATATATTTTGATTGGAAAAGCATTATAAAATATTCATAATAAGTAGGTGTACCTAATATGGCCCTGTGCCTAATATGGCCCCCCCTGTTATTTTGAATATGCTCGATATGCGGCATCTCAACAAAGTAGGAAGAAGTCAAAAACACTGAATTATGAAGTTTTGAGTTGTTTAGAACATTTGAAAATTACTTTTGCGCACGCCTTAAAGCTAAAACTCGTTTCGTATACCTTCGTTATTATTGTACGTTGTGATTAAATGGTCTGCCAAAATATTTAGACACACCTGACCAAAATTTTCATAAGTAGCTTCGATTCGTTATTGTTTCAGCTTTAAGACGCGACTTTAGTTTTTTTTCAACTCGTTTTCTAACGTGTTTTATTCTTAAATAACTTTTTATACTTACTGCAGTGTACCTAATATGGCCCCCCGCGAATTAGTACAAATACCGATATTAAGAGTCGTTAGTTTCATATTTACTTTTTAGAAAATCCTATCTTATTGTTTTTTAAGAAAAGAAATTTAATTATTTCAAAGCTTTTTTTTCATTTTATGACTAAAATAACATTCTAGCTCAAAAAACAAACTTTGATAAAAATTTAAAGTTGTAATTTTTCTACTGGTTGCAAAGCTTTCAAAAAAATTGTATAAAAGGCTCACTTTTTAAATAAATAATTTTTAAAATAATGAAAATTTTGAAGTTTTTTGAACCTCATATCCTGATTGATTTAAAAAATAGGAACAAATCGCAATTAATAAATAACTTCAAGGGGGCCATAATAGGTACACAAATTTTTGGTGTTTTAAAAAAACATGTTTTGGTAAATCCTCTGACATTTCAAGCTCATTGATCAAAATCGAACACGGAAGGTCCCATTTTAAAGCTCTTGAATCAACCTTTAAAATGAGACCTTACACGTCAAAAAATATTAATTTGATTCGCCACAACGTCGATTCTCGCTTAGGGGGGCCATACTAGGTACAGGTTCCTTAATAGTAAAGACATCTTCACTGCGTACATCAATTTTAAAAAACAACAAATAACAAAACATTACAGCATAACTTTTTTTTCTTTACACATTTACAAAAGACTTTAATTTATGTGTTTTTTAAAAATGTTGTTCACATAAATATTATTAAATTTTACTGTTTTTAATCTATTGAGATCTGTAGAAACATTATTTGTAATTTTTGTCAATTTTTTGAGTACCAGTACATACAGAAGTCAGACTTTTGTCGTGTATCCGTTACTCGAAGTCGCACCAACTTATTCCTACTTAGCGGTGCATAGTAGTCCCTATAATAAATAAAATCCTTCAACATAATTAGACAAATAGGGGCACTTAAAAATAAGTAGTTTTTTTTTTCTAAACTCTCAGTTTGAGAATCTTCAAATCATCCTAAAGGGCGGTAGCCCTGGACGGCGAGTGGGCCGTGAAAGGGTATATACCGCTTTATATACTTTGAATTTCAGTTTTAGGTTAGGTCGTTCATGAATAAAACACTATTAGGATGATTATTTTTCCTTGACCATATATTCTACGCGTAGCCTAAGATCCCCTGATAAGATTAAAAAAAAAATCATCCTGAAAAATTTCTGCGTTAAGAAGTTATTATGACCGTCTCAAAATTCGAAGCGGTGATTTCCTTTAGACTTTTTCGTTTCCAGTCCCTGAGCATCCGGTTTCTCTACATGCGCTGCATGTGGCTTGAACCGGATCCTACGTAACGCTGTCTCACTCTTGCAGCCTGCAGTAAGGCATGCGAGCAGGCTGCGCAGGTGAGGTTGCGCGCACACAAGAGGCCGAGCCGCCGAGACCCGAGCAGCTGAGCAGAAGACAGCGGTCATAATTATTATTATTTTATTACATGATTTAGAAATAATTAAGTAATTAAAAAAGTAGTATATAATAAAATATACAGCGGCATCACGCTAAATTCACTATTAACATAATTTAATTAATAACTATTATGACCGTTAACCATCAATAATTATAGAAAAATAATTGGCTATAATTTTTCAAAACAAAATATATAAAGTCTCCCTATGATAATCATCTATGAGTTAGAGTGAGTTGAACTTGTGAAACCTTCTGCTGGTGCTGTAGAGGTTTATTTATCCAGTGAAAATTGCTGCAACAAATGTCAATGACCAAGTTGAGGTAGTTTAAATGTGAATGGTGATCAATGTCTCATGGGGTTATTCAAATTGTCAGAAAAGTAAATTCATTTAAATCATCATTGGAGTTTATAAATTCTGAGTCAATACACTAACATGGATAAGGTTTACTGTTCTCAGTTTATTTTCCAAGATGAATTTGTCTGACTATCAAGTTTAATTTTAGTTTTATCCGCTATATACCAACTACCTTAACTTGCTGCAGCAAATGTCAATGACCAAGTTGAGGTAGTTTGAGTGTGATCAATGTCTCATGGAATTATTCAAATTGTCATGCAAGTAAATACATTTAAATCATCACTGGAATTTATAAATTCTGAGTCAATACACCAACACAGATAAGGTTTATTGTTCTCAGTTTATTTTCCAAGATGAATTTGTCTGACTATCAAGTTTAATTTCAGTTTTATCTGCTGTGTACCAACTACCCCAACTTGGTCATTGACATTTGCTGCATTCAAATGTGACGGTGATCAATGTTTCATGGGGTTATTCAAATTGTCAGACAAGTAAATACATTTAAATCATCACTGGAACTTATAAATTCTGAGACAATACACCAACACGGATAAGGTTTATTGTTCTCAGTTTATTTTCTAAGATGAATTTGTCTGACTATCATGACCAAGTTGAGGTAGTTTAAGTGTGATCAATGTCTCATGGAATTATTCAAATTGTCATGCAAGTAAATACATTTAAATCATCACTGGAATTTATAAATTCTGAGTCAATACACCAACACGGATAAGGTTTATTGTTCTCAGTTTATTTTCCAAGATGAATTTGTCTGACTATCAAGTTTAATTTCAATTTTATCTGCTGTGTACCAACTACCCCAACTTGGTCATTGACATTTGCTGCATTCAAATGTGATGGTGATCAATGTTTCATGGGGTTATTCAAATTGTCAGACAAGTAAATACATTTAAATCATCACTGGAACTTATAAATTCTGAGTCAATACACCAACATGGATAAGGTTTATTGTTCTCAGTTTATTTTCCAAGATGAATTTGTCTGACTATCAAGTTTAATTTTAGTTTTATCCGCTATATACCAACTACCTTAACTTGCTGCAGCAAATGTCAATGACCAACTTGAGGTAGTTTAAGTGTGTTCAATGTCTCATGGAATTATTCAAACTGTCAGGCAAGTAAATATATTTAAATCATCACTGGAATTTATAAATTCTGAGTCAATACACCAACACGGATAAGGTTTATTGTTCTCAGTTTATTTTCCAAGATGAATCTGTCTGACTATCAAGTTTAATTTTAGTTTTATCCGATATATACCAACTACCTCAACTTCGTCATTGACATTGGCTGCCTTTAAATGTGATGGCGATCAATGTCTCATGGGGTTATTCAAATTGTCAGACATATTGCAAAAATTGTTAATATAATAAATTTTATCACTAAAAATTTTATCGGTACAGTATCTGTTATAACTACAGATCGCAATATTTTTGTGAAACCTTCAAATTGTGTGGGTTTTAAGTCAGTTTAGTCATAGTGATGTGTTTTGAGTTGTTTTTTTTTTACAAATAGATACAATTTTGAATAAAACTATTATGCTTCAAGCCTGAAAAGTTAAGATTTAAAGTAAATAAAATGAGGAAAAAAATATAAAACAATTTAGTAAGACCAGAGATTTGAGAAAATATTTTTGACTGCAAGATAAAAAAAACATCTCAAAGAATTCATTTAAGCATAGTTTGGTTCTTACGCCAGAACCTCTTTTGCAGAGTAACAACAACACATAACTAAGAAAAAAAATCTTTTCAATTTATTTTACCCTCATTTTAATTGAGAACTGAAAAATTAATAATTATTGAAATATCATTTTTTTTTAATCCTGCGAGATAGATAAAATTAGTAAAAAAAAAAAAAACATTTGAAAATGTAAGATACCAACGGCAACTTGGGTTTTTACTGCTATAGTTGCTATAACAGAATTATCAAAATAAAAATTTTTTTTATACTTGATGTTTAAGAATCAGTAAAAAAAGTATCCAATAAAATCAATTTATTTTAATTGTCCTTCAATATCGATAAAATCATTCATCTCAATGGAGTCATAAGTTGTTTGTTCTACTCAGGTATCAATTGGTAAATTTTACCATTTTTTTTTAGTTTCACCTTATACCTAGCGAAAGAAATGAAATCTTTAAAAAGAAAGACCTTTAAAAAGGTAAGAATTTATGGCGAGTGGTTTTTTTTTAAACAGAACTAAAACAAAAGTATATAATGTTGTTACTTTCAGATCTATGTTAATATTAATCAATTTATCCCGAAAGATACGAACAGATGAATAAAAAAAAAAAATAAATAAAAAACCATCTTTCAGTAGAGTTACAGTGAATTCTGTTTATTTTTTTTTAACTTTAATTATAAATTAATTCGAGTATCTACTCTGATTTTGATATTATGTTTTCGGGGATACGAACAGATAAATGAAATGAAATCAAAAATCATTTTCCGGACGAGTTTTTAATAAAACAAAATGTGATCGTTCAAAATCAACACTCGCGGGACTAAGCAATATTTTCACACATGCTACTAGCTATTAATTCATATTTTGGTCGAAAAAAAAGAAAGTCGCCGTTTTCTGGCTCTTTCTTTTTTTGTGCTCTATGAGGAGGGATAAAGCTACAAATAATGTTTCTACAGATCTGAATAGAATAAAAACATAAAAATTTAATAATATTTAAGTGAAAAACATTTTTAACAAAATTTAATTTTAATTAATTTAATTATAATTTTAATTTAATTTTTAACATTTTATATCAGAGCGCGCGCCTTCCAATCTTGGGGTCGTGGGTTCGAGCGCGGGTCTCGACGATTTTTTCGTATGTTTTTTTCACGTGTTAAAATTGTCGGGATTAAGTCCGCTGTAGCTTGGGTGAAGTTAGGATGCCCTACATCATTTATTCCAATTCGGACATCCTAATAGCCGACTAAATTTTCTCCGAAAACATTGACCAGCCACGAGTCCGAATCGGAGGAATAAAGTCGACCGATGCCTGACCGGAAAAAGTGCGTAAGGTTGACTACTTTACCGGGTTGAGCTTGAGTATCCTGATGCGCTTGCGGCTAGTAGGGTCGACTGAGACCTCGAAAACCAAAATGCAAGCATCGCTTGAGAGATTCGCTCAACTTTGGGGTTCTCTAAGGGGGTTATTAGATTAGAGGCAAAAAAGCAACATGTGGGATCAAAGCCACGTTAAAAAGTATCCAGTAAATGTAGACAGAGACAACTGTGTAAATAAACAATTAGAGTAGGTTGCGTGGGTCCCTCATACGTATGTGGTTGACACCCCCCTCGTAATGGGTCTCTTTACCTACAAGCGAGGTTGCCAGTGATATAATAATAATAATTATTATTATTATTATTTATCAAATCGATCCTCTAGATTTTTTAATTGAATTGTAAAATAAAAATAAAAAATAAAAAATCAAAGTTTAAATTTTGTTCTTCAACCAATCAAATCACGAATAAAATGCTGACATTCTTTTTGGGTTCTCTATTTTATCTTAGGATTTTCACGTTTAAAAATTGATTTAATATCAATTTTTTCAATAAAATTCTTTTTCGGCTCCTCAGCACGTACAGTTTTGCCTTTATCGCTGTATTTTTTGTTGTAAACTTCATAAAACTTTTTCATTTCCACTCCCCATTCGGTCAAATCAAAACATATTAAATCAAGGAGCATATTAAAGTCTCGGTCCGAGATAAATAAACAATTAGAGTAGGAGGCAAGGGTCCCTCACACATATGTGGTTGACACCCCCCTCGTAATGGGTCTTCACCTACAAGCGAGGTGTCCAGTGACATAATAATAATAATAATAATAATAATAATAAAAATAATAATAATAATAAATTAAAGTCTTTTGTAAATGTGTAAAGAAAAAAAAGATATGCTGTAATGTTTTGTTGTTTGTTGTTATTTTGAATCGATGTACGCAGTAAAGATGTCTTCATCAGCGAATGTGTATTGAAAACTTGAAAAAAAAATTGAGCCCACATGACCAAAAAGACTGAAATTTTGAATAGACCTCAGTGCCAGATGATAACATTATAATCTCTTGTCACTTTTTTTACCTGGATAACCAGATCGTCAGTAACGTGGTATGTACTTATGATTCCAACTTGGGGGTATGAAATAGTATAACAAACTTGGTAAATTATAGACGAATTTAAAAAAAATTTATCAAACGTGCTTTTAAACTGTATCAATAGAATATGGTTCCAAATCGAAATTAAATTTAAAAAAAACGGGTTTTTCATGTAGCTAGCAAGTTTTTTATCTAGCTAGCGATTTTTTTATCTAGCTAGCTAATTTTTTATCTAGCTAGCAAGTTTTTTATCTAGCTAGCGAATTTTTTATCTAGCTAGAAAGTTTTTTATCTGGCTAGCAAGTTTTTTATCTAGCTAGCAACTTTTTATCTAGCTAGTGATTTTTTTGTCTAGCTAGCAATTTTTTATCTAGCTAGCGGATTTTTTATCTAGCTAGCGGATTTTTTTATCTAGCTAGCTATTTTTTATCTAGCTAACTATTTCTTATCTAGCTAGCGATTTTTTTATCTAGCTGATTTTTTTTTATCTAGCTAGCGATTTTATTATCTAGCTGAATATTTTTTGTCTAACTAGCAATTTTTTTATCTAGCTAACTATTTTATATTTAGCTATCAATTTTTTTATCTAGCTATCTTACCTAGATAGCTAATAATTATTTTATCTAGCTAATTAGCTAGCGGATTTTTTATCTGGCTAGTTAGCGATTATTTTATTCAACTAGCTAGTGCATTTTTTATCTTGGCAAAATTGCAAACGTACTCACTAGTAATTTTTATCAAGCAAGCTATTTTATTCATTCGACTAGCTATTGATTTTTCACCAAGCTAGCAAGGGATTTATTGATTTCACTTAGCAAATTTTTTTTCAAATTATCTAGCTAGCGAATTTTTTTTACCACTTGATATCGCCTTTTTTATCTAGCTAGTGAATCTTCATCGAGCTAGCGACATAAACAGCTGGATATATAGCTAGCTACTGACTTTTTCATCTAGATAGTGATTTTTTATTTAACTAGATAATTATTTATCTAACCAGCTCATTTTTTATAAATCAAACGATTTACCTTATTGGATACAAGTAGCTAGCTTAATAGTTTGTTTTTCATCTAGTCTGCTTGATAGCGTTGTTTTTACGTTGACATCTGCATATTTTTTATTTAAATTACTAATTGATGTTTCATATGGCTGTAATTTAATCTGCTCAAAGGTTTTTATATTAAGTGAGCGAATTATTTACCAAGTTTACGAATAACACGGTAGCATTAATAGCTAATTTTAGCAATCACTCAAGCCAACTATATACTTCTGAAGATGTCTTTTATATCTTCTGAACTACTTTCTAGTTAAAATCTATAGTTATAAGTTAGTCCACAGGTTTTTAGTCTTTTAGCAATCAAATAAAAAATATTTTTGTTAGGTCTCTCGATCTCAGCGCAACTAATGACTTCCATTACGATTTTCCGAAATTTTTTGGATAACTTGTTAACACCCAACTGATAATTATCTAACTCTTTTGAAGCTTACAAAACTATTAGGAGCAGCCCAATTTATTTTTTACTTAAATAAATTTGTTTTTCGGGCAAAGATAATCACAACCAAGCTGTACTAGCAAGTTTAATATTAACAAACTTGCTTTGTAAATAAATTAGCTAGCAAAACTCTTCACTGTGAAAGCACCTTTTGTTTATCCTGTCTTGTCTTTGTTTTTGTTGTGATTTGTTTGCGCCACATTTTATGTAATTATGTCTGATTTTTCAAGCAAATAAATTCTTTTGATGAAAAAAAAGGATCGATTCCCGGCCAGGTAGATTTTTTTCATAAAGTGATTCATTTTTTCGTGATTAATACCATTGATTCTTGATAATCGCGGATGATTACCTGCATTTGCAATTAGGGATCTGTAGTTATAATTTGCAGAAAAAAAAGAAAGAAAAAAAAAGGGTAAGGGAAGAAGCGTATAGATATGTATAACGTAAAATTAACGTAAAATTCAGCTGTGCTGTTTTGTGTTAAATTATTTCTTTTTCTCGAATTTGGGTGATTATCAGCCATGCTGGTCACCGATATATATCTCTCACTCTCTTATGATTTTTTAGGTACGCGCTAGGCTGTTGTTTTTTTTACGTCTGTTGGCAACGAATTTTTTACGTTCGTGACGATTTTTTTCACAGCTGTGCTGATTGGAAAAGTTTTTGCTAAAGACATCGGCTGACCACCGATCTTTCTTAGTTTTTTTTCTTACAATTCATGAGTGATTAGTATTTAAAATTGAGTTGATCATGCTTGGCATTTTGGTTTTGAAAAATCATGAGTTGATATTTCAAGAATGAGTATATTTTCTGAAATTGAAATGTTTTTGAATACAGAATACTGATTATTCGGGGTGAAATTATATGAGTATTTTTTGAGTTTTTCAGAATGAATAATTCATGAATGTGATTTAATGAAACTAAGCAACGTATAAAATCAATGAAGTGATCGATAAAATTTTTTGCATGTGTGCTTGATTGTTATTTTTGATGATAAAATTTTGAGGCAAGATTGAGTAAATTTTGAGTCAAAAAAAAAAAAAAAAAAATCAAAAATCAAAAATCAAAAATCAACTTTCATTGAGGCAGAAATTGAAGAAAGTCAATGCGTGCTGTAAGCGCTCGTGCGCCCTTCTTGTACACAGCGCGGTTAATTAAGATCACACACATAAGCCGGAAGGTGTGCAAGCGGCACGCAGCGATTTTTGAAAATTCTTGCCAAAAATTAAATTGATCTTGTTCTTAAGCTGTGTCAGAACAAGTGATTTTAATATAAAAGACCCGCTGAGTAATTGAATGTTTTTTTACTAGATGCGAAGAGGAGAAGCAAGCAAAGCTACAGCATGCGAAAAAGAGATACATAGAGTTGGTACTCTTAAGAAAAGCTGCAGCGAAAGACGATCCTTGCATGGCATTTAGTGCCGAGCAAATGCATTCGGGTAAGCCGCTGATTCTAGCACCCATCGACGTGGACCCCGAGGCCTGGTACCAAGTTCATGAAGGTAATGATAAAAAAAAAAAAAAAAAATTTTTATTCATGAACTACATGCATAAAATAAAAATTTTTTTTGTAATTAAAATTTTTTGAGTGAGTCTGTGGTACTACAATAATAAATTTGAGGCGAGGACAAAACATTCATACTGAGTGAATTTTAATTACAGTTTTCGAGGAGGCTGCGAGAAAGGCTAAGCAACAGAGAGAGGAAAACGCAAAAATTTGCGAGGAATTGATGAGGAACGGGGAAAGGATCAACCCAACTCTCAATACTTCAGGCAACGGTCAAATACCCGATAACTCCACAAACGCATCGAACACGAGTAAAATGAAGGTGGACACACCAACAAATGAGCAAGATCATGCTAGCCAAGAGGGAGCCGAGGTAACAAGTACAACAGCAGCAGCCACAACAAACACAACACCAGCAGTTACCGCGCTAATTAGCTCTTGCAACATCAGCCCAACTTCTTCGACAGCATTGGGTGCTATTCCATCAAATGAGGCCCCAATGTCGACTCCTGGAGTAATGCCAACTTCTACACTGGAAGAAAGTTGAGCGTCTGCTGTCCCAAAAGTAGGGGAACGCTGCTCCCGACCGCCATGGGTAATATTCTGCCCAAATACGAGAGAAACGCAACGAAAACAAGTTATCGAGTCTGCCGTAAGAGGCGCTACACCCAAGTTTGAGAAAAATATTTCTCGTGGTGGGTAATATATTGCCCACGCGTGAAATATTTCTCCCGTATAGCATACAGAATACTTCCGTACGAATGGGGGCGCTGTTTCTCAACTTTTTCCCAGTGTACTATGGGAGCAACAGTAACCACTACTGCACCTGCAACGCAGACGGCAAAGACACCAAGAATGGCAGGTGGTATGACAACATACTCAATTGGGAGAGGCGAGACTGGAGAAAATTCACTACACCTTACTCAAATCGGCGGAGCCACTGTTGAGTTGGAGTCACTGCTGAAGATTCTAGAGAAAACCAACAAGTTGGCTGTTACTGCGAGGGAGTTAGCTGAGACAACAATTAAAAACTATGTTGAGACAATTGATTTTTGATAATAATGCATGTGATTCCAATGAGGTTCTGTTCGTCACGGACACAGGTGCCACGGAGATGTTTTTCCCAGGAAGTTTTGACTCCGGAAGGGTCAGGGCGGACACCTGGTGCCCCTGGTGATACGCATGCCTCGGAGATGATTTCCCCAGGAAGTTTCGACTACGGAGGGATCAGGTCGAGCACCTGGTGCATTTGGCGACACTTACGCCTTGGAGATGATTTCCCTAGGAAGTTTTGACTACGGAAGGATCAGGGCGAGCACCTGGTGTACCTGGAGATACTTACGCCTTGGAGATGATTATCCAGGAAGTTTCGACTCCAGATGGGTCAGGTCAGAAAACTCGTGCACTTGGCTATAGTTGCACATCGGAGAGGATTTCCCCAGGAAGTTTTGACTCTGGCTGGGTCTGGGCGGACACCTGGTGCATCTTGTGATACTTACACCTTAGAGAGCATTTCCCCAGGAAGTTTTGACTCCAGACGGATCAGGGCGGATACCTGGTTCACTTGGTGATAACTTTTGCCTTAGAGAGGACTTCCCCAGGAAGTTTTACTCGCAGTTGACGGTGGGATAGTGGATCTTACCCCAGGTAGCACCAGGTCGACTATCAGGTAACCAGATCAATTTCCCCAGGAAGTTTTACTCTTAGTTGATGGTCACAGAGGGCCAAATCGAAGGTCCATTTTCAAAAAATAATATCCCATAGAATATTAGGAGTAGAGTAAATATCCGGGAGCTCTTTTCTTCATTTAGTGGAGTACTTTGAGAAAAAGTCCCACTTTGTTGTAAAAAATTGTTAAAAACAATTGTTATAGAAAAAAACCTTTGAAAAGTGAACGATTAAGTATATGAAAAAATCGTCTAAAAATAAGTAGTGCTATTCTGCCGGATTTTTTTACGTCAAGATATTGATTATCAAGCATTTCAGTCGCACAAAATTTTCCGGGTCGTTTGATCATCGGGAACTGCCCCAACGAGCTGCAAAGAGAGGTATGGGATGTTACATAAAATTATAAAATGTTTAAAAAAAAGTATTGCAATTCTTTAAGCCCTCAAAACCCTGGGTGCCCGAGTTCAACAAAATACTGATTGGCTACCTCTCAAACTCTAAGCCCCCGAAACCCTAGGCGCCCGAGCTCACCAAATACTGATTGGCTACCTCCCCAAGCTCTTAGCCCCAAAAACCCTGGGCACCCGAGTTAAAAAAAAAACTGATTGTCCACCCCACAAGCTCTAAGGCCCCAAAAACCAGGGCGCCTGAGTTCAACAAAATACTGATTAGCTACTATCCAAGCTCCAAGCCTTCAAAACCCTAAGCACCCGAGTTGAACAAAAAAACAGATCGTCTATCCCCCAAGCTCTGAGCTCCCAAAACCCTGGTTACACAGTGGAATAATTTTACAAGTTGACCGTACTCAGAATTTGTATATCAAATCAATAAAAAATGTTTTTTTTTCATTGCACAAGAACGTAATGTTGAACTTTTATTTACACTGCTTTAAAAAATTACGAGATAACAAAAAAATAATATAAATTAAAAAAATTAATAACCAATTAAGAAACAAAAATTTTTACACTTTTTTCGAAATGAGTCTTATTCGTTAAAACATTAAATTGATAGTTAAAAAATAAAATTGTTGATTACGTTGCAAAAAAAGAGTTAAACAATAAGTAAAAAACTTAAAGCGTTTTCCTAGTCAACCACGCCATTTAGGAGTATAAAATCTCAGACTTACAATTTCATGATGTATTTGCACCAGAGCAGCGTCATTAGGTATACTTACAGAATTATTTATTTCATGCTCAAGTTAACTAAATTGCACACATATTTTTGAAATAATTCAACTCAGGCTTCTAAGGTTTTTGGGGTTTAAACCTAACGGAATAAATGATAGTTGATTAGTTTTTTTGTTCAACTAGGGCGCCCAGGATTTTGTAGGCCTAAAGCTTGGAGGGTAGCCAACCAGTATTTTGTTGAGCTCGGCCGCCCAGGGTTTTAGGAGCTTGGAGCTTGGGAGGTAGCCAAGCAGTATTTTGTTGAACTAAGACACTCAGGGGTTTGTGGGCTTGGAGCTTGGGGGGTAGCCAATCAGTAATTTGTTGAACTCGGGCACCCAGGGTTTTGGGGGTTTGGAGCTTGGGGGGTAGCCAATCAGTATTTTGTTCAACTCAGACGCCCAGGGTATTTGTTGCTTAGAGCTTGGCGGTTAGCAAATCAGTTTCTATGTTGAGCTAGAGCACCCAAGGTTTTGGGGGCTTGGAGCTTGGGGGGTAGTCAATCAGTATTTTGTTGAACTCGGGCGCCCTGGGGTTTCGGGAGCTTCGAGCTTGGGTGGTAGCCAATCAGTTTTTTTTCTTGAACTCGGGCACCCAGGGTTTCGGGGGCTTGGAGCTTGGGGGTTTGCCAATCAGTTTCTATGTTGAGCTAGGGCACCCAGGATTTTGGGGGCTTGGGGAGTAGCCAATCGGTATTTTGTTGAACTCGGGCGCCCTGGGTTTTAGGGGCTTGGAGCTTGGGAGGTAGCAAAGCAGTATTTTGTTGAACTAAGACGCTCAGGGGTTTGTGGGCTTAGAGCTTGGGGGGTAGCCAATCAGTATTTTGTTGAACTCGGGCACCCAGGGTTTTGGGGGTTTGGAGCTTGGGGGGTAGCCAATCAGTATTTTGTTGAACTCAGTCGCCCAGGGTTTTGGTTGCTTGGAGCTTGGTGGTTAGCAAATCAGTTTCTATGTTGAGCTAGAGCACCCAAGGTTTTGGGGGCTTGGAGCTTGGGGGGTAGTCAATCAGTATTTTGTTGAACTCGGGCGCCCTGGGGTTTCGGGAGCTTCGAGCTTGGGTGGTAGCCAATCAGTTTTTTTTCTTGAACTCGGGCACCCAGGGTTTCGGGGGCTTGGAGCTTGGGGGTTCGACAATCAGTTTCTATGTTGAGCTAGGGCACCCAGGATTTTGGGGGCTTGGGGGGTAGCCAATCGGTATTTTGTTGAACTCGGGCGCCCTGGGTTTTAGGGGCTTGGAGCTTGGGAGGTAGCAAAGCAGTATTTTGTTGAACTAAGACGCTCAGGGGTTTGTGGGCTTAAAGCTTGGGGGGTAGCCAATCAGTATTTTGTTGAACTCGGGCACCCAGGGTTTTGGGGGTTTGGAGCTTGGGGGGTAGCCAATCAGTATTTTGTTGAACTCAGGCGCCCAGGGTTTTGGTTGCTTAGAGCTTGGCGGTTAGCAAATCAGTTTCTATGTTGAGCTAGAGCACCCAAGGTTTTGGGGGCTTGGAGCTTGGGGGGTAGTCAATCAGTATTTTGTTGAACTCGGGCGCCCTGGGGTTTCGGGAGCTTCGAGCTTGGGTGGTAGCCAATCAGTTTTTTTTCTTGAACTCGGGCACCCAGGGTTTCGGGGGCTTGGAGCTTGGGGGTTCGACAATCAGTTTCTATGTTGAGCTAGGGCGCCCAGGATTTTGGGGCTTGGAGCTTGGGAGGTAGCCAATCAGTATTTTGTTGAACTCGGGCGCTCAGAGTCGGGGGCTTAAAACTTGAGGGGTAACTAATCAGTTTTTTTTCTTGAACTCGGGTACTCAAGGTTTTGGAGGCTTAGGGTGCAGTTCCACTAGACGCGTATGAAGCGTGCGTATGACGCGTACGTATGATGCGTATGAATCGAATCAATCGGAATCCTCCAATCGCGTGTTTGTAGAGATTCTCTTTGGATTATTCTTTTGGATTCGAGCCATACGCATTATACGCACGCGTCATACGCACGCTTCATACGATCAGTTTTTTTGTTCAACTCGGAAGCCCACGGTTTTGGGAGCTTGGAGCTAGGGAGGAAGCCAACCAGTTTTTAGTTCAACTCGGGCGCCCAAGGTCTTGTGGGCTTGGAGCTTGCGAGGTAGTCAATCAGTATTTTGTTGAACTCGAGCGCCCAGGGTTTTGGGGGCTTAGAGAACTGCATTTTTTATTTTATTTTTTCACATTTTATAACTTCGAGTAACGTTTCATCCCCCTCCTGCAGCTCGATGGGGTTGTTCCCGATGATAAAATGACCCGGAAAATTTAGGGCGACTTCGATGCTTGACAATCAATATCTTGACGTAAAAAAATCCGGGAGGATAGCACTACTTGTTTTTAGACGATTTTTTCATATACTCCATTGATCACTTTTCAAAAAAATTTTTGCAATAACAATTGTTTATAATAATTTTTTAAAACAAAGCGGGACTTTTGACTTTGTAAGTATCGCCAGGTATACCAGGTGTGCGCCCTGATCCCTCCGGAGTCAAAACTTCAGGGAGGAATTCTCTGTAAAGCGTAAGTACCACCAGGTGCACCAGGCGTCCGCTCTGACCCATCCGGAGTCAAAACTTACTGGGGAAATCATCTTCAAGGCGTAAGTATCGCTAGGTACACCAGGTGTGAGCCCTGATCCATCCGGAGTCGAAAATTCCTGGAGAAATCATCTCCAAGGCGTAAGTATCGCCAGGTGCACCAGGTGTGCGCCCTGATCCCTCTGGAGTCAAGACTTCCTGGAGAAATCCTCTCTAAAGCGTAAGTAGCACCAGGTGCACCAGGTGTCCGCCCTGACCCATCCAGAGTCGAAGCTTCCTGGGGAAATCTTCTTAAAGGAGTACGTATCACCAGGTGTACCAGATGTCTGTCTTGACCTCTTCGTTTTCGAAACCGTTAAATTACCGAAGATTTCGCCGAGGTTTTCACCGAGGATTTCACTGTTAAAATTCACCGAGGATTTCACCGCAAAAAGCAAGGATTTCACCGATAGGTGCATTCACAGTAGAGGGTATTAGCTATGTAACTATGGAAATGTAAAAAATTTCTAGAGAAAACAAAAAATAATAACTAGGAAGTCACTTGGAAAAAAAATTAATTTGACAAACTAACTAGGCATTTTATAGAAATAACATTTTCATCTAACTAGGTAGTCACATGGATATAAATTTATTTAACTCTATGGTAGACCAACTAGTATGTAGTAGTTTTTTGCAATTATTTGGATAGTAGTTTCGAAACTAAGGTGACAAGAGTGATGTTTCCCGATTAAATATTAAAAATGACGTCATTCAAGCGGTAGAGACAAGAGTAGGTTCAGGGGTAAAAACAAATGTAAAAACGAGAGTAGGTACGTGAGTGGAAACGTAGGTAGGCACTGTACTAGGAGCGAGGTTAGGTTCAAGGATAGAAAACTAGGTAGAAAATATGGTAGAAGCGGGTGTATGAGCAAATATAAGAACAAAAGTAGAAATCTAGGTAGAGTCAGATGTAGAAACGAGCATTGCTTCAGGGTTAGAAATCTGAGTAGAAAAAGGGTTAGGTATAAGGATAGGAACAAGCCTAGTGAAAGGGGTAAACATGATAGTAGGCACAAGCAGAGGAACAAAGGTAGGCACCGAGGTTGAGATAATAGTAGGTACAAAGGTACTATAGTAAGTTCGAAAGTAAGTAAAGAAATGGGAACGAGATGAGACACAAGAGTAAGCACAAGGATAGAAATGAGGGTAGGAAAAGAAGTAGCCCAGGGGTAGGTGTGAGGACAGGCATCATATGAGATACGAGGGTGGGCATAAGGACAGGCAAGATATCAAATACGAGGGTGAGCACAAAGATAGGAACAACCATAGCACAAGGATGGAAATGAGAGTAGGCACGAAGGAAGACACAGGAATTGGTACAAGGGTAGAAACAGAGGAAGGCACAGGTAAAGCTACGAGAATAGGTATAAGGGTGGACGCAGGGATAGGAACAGGCGTAGAAACAAGGGTAGGCACGAGGGTAGGAACAGGAGTAGGTACAAGGGTAGGCGAGAGGGTAGAAACGGGGGTAGGTACAAGGGTAGAAACAGGGGTAGGTACAAGGGTAGGCACGAGGGTAGAAACAGGGGTATGTACGAGGGTAGGCACGAGGGTAGAAACAAGGGTAGGAACAAGGGTAGGCACGAGGGTAGAAACAGGGGTAGGTACGAGGGTAGGTACGAGAGTAGAAACAGGGATAGGTACAAGGGCAGGCACGAGGGCAGAAACAGGGGTAGGTACGAGGGTAGAAACAGGGATAGGCACAAGGGTAGGCACGAGGGTAGAAACAGGGGTAGGGACAAGGGTAGGCACGAGGGTAGGAACAGGGGTAGGTACAAGGGTAGGCACGAGGGTAGAAACAGGGGTAGGTACGAAGGTAGGCACGAGGGGAGGTACGAGGGTAGGCATGAGAGTAGAAACAGGGATAGGTACAAGGGCAGGCACGAGGGCAGAAACAGGGGTAGGTACGAGGGTAGAAACAGGGATAGGCACAAGGGTAGGCACGAGGGTAGAAACAGGGGTAGGGACAAGGGTAGGCACGAGGGTAGGAACAGGGGTAGGTACAAGGGTAGGGTAGGCACGAGGGTAGGTACGAGAGTAGAAACAGGGATAGGTACAAGGGCAGGCACGAGGGCAGAAACAGGGGTAGGTACGAGGGTAGAAACAGGGATAGGCACAAGGGTAGGCACGAGGGTAGAAACAGGGGTAGGGACAAGGGTAGGCACGAGGGTAGGAACAGGGGTAGGTACAAGGGTAGGCACGAGGGTAGAAACAGGGGTAGGTACGAAGGTAGGCACGAGGGGAGGTACGAGGGTAGGCATGAGAGTAGAAACAGGGGTAGGCATGAGGGTAGGGCCGAAGGTCGAAACAGGGGTAGGTACAAGGGTAGGCACGAGGGTAGAAATAGGGATGGGTACGAGGGGAGGCACGAGGGTAGGTAAAATGGAAGGAACGAGGGTAGAAACAGGGGTAGGAACAAGGGTAGGCATGAGGGTAGAAACAGGGGTAGGTACGAGGGTAGGCAAGATGGTAGAAACAGGAGTAGGTACGAGGGTAGGTACGAGGGTAGAAAAAGGAATAGGTACGGGGGTAGGCACGAGGGTAGAAACAGGGATTGGTACGAGGGTAGGTACGAGGGTCGGCATGAGGGTAGAAGCAGGGATAGGTACAAGGGTAGGCACGATGGTAGAAACAGGGGTAGGTACGAGGGTAGGTACGAGGGTAGGCACGAGGGCAGGTACGAGGGCAGGCACGAGGGTAGAAACAGGGGTAGGTACGAGGGTAGAAACAGGGGTAGGTACGAGGGTAGAAACAGGGGTAGGTACAAGGGTAGAAACAGGGAAAGGTACGAGGAGAGGCACGAGGGCAGGTACGAGGGTAGGCATGAGGGTAAAAACAGGGGTAGGTACGGGGGTAGGCACGAGGGTAGAAACAGGGATTGGTACAAGGGTAGGCACGAGGGTAGAAAAAGGGGTAGTTACAAGGGCAGGCACGAGGGCAGAAACAGGGGTAGGTACGGGGGTAGGGTAGGCACGAGGGTAGGTACGAGAGTAGAAACAGGGATAGGTACAAGGGCAGGCACGAGGGCAGAAAACGGGGTAGGTACGAGGGTAGAAACAGGGATAGGCACAAGGGTAGGCACGAGGGTAGAAACAGGGGTAGGGACAAGGGTAGGCACGAGGGTAGGAACAGGGGTAGGTACAAGGGTAGGCACGAGGGTAGAAACAGGGGTAGGTACGAAGGTAGGCACGAGGGGAGGTACGAGGGTAGGCATGAGAGTAGAAACAGGGGTAGGCACGAGGGTAGGGCCGAAGGTCGAAACAGGGGTAGGTACAAGGGTAGGCACGAGGGTAGAAATAGGGATGGGTACAAGGGGAGGCACGAGGGTAGGTACGATGGAAGGAACGAGGGTAGAAACAGGGGTAGGAACAAGGGTAGGCATGAGGGTAGAAACAGGGGTAGGTACGAGGGTAGGCAAGATGGTAGAAACAGGAGTAGGTACGAGGGTAGGTACGAGGGTAGAAAAAGGAATAGGTACGGGGGTAGGCACGAGGGTAGAAACAGGGATTGGTACGAGGGTAGGTACGAGGGTCGGCATGAGGGTAGAAGCAGGGATAGGTACAAGGGTAGGCACGATGGTAGAAACAGGAGTAGGTACGAGGGTAGGCACGAGGGCAGGTACGAGGGCAGGCACGAGGGTAGAAACAGGGGTAGGTACGAGGGTAGAAACAGGGGTAGGTACGAGGGTAGGTACGAGGGTAGGCACGAGGGCAGGTACGAGGGCAGGCACGAGGGTATAAACAGGGGTAGGTACGAGGGTAGAAACAGGGGTAGGTACGAGGGTAGAAACAGGGAAAGGTACGAGGAGAGGCACGAGGGCAGGTACGAGGGTAGGCATGAGGGTAGAAGCAGGGGTAGGTACGAGGGTAGGCACTAGGGTAGAAACAGGGATTGGTACGAGGGTAGGCACGAGGGTAGGTACGAGGGTCGGCATGAGGGTAGAAGCAGGGGTAGGTACGAGGGTAGGCACGATGGTAGAAACAGGGGTAGGTACGAGGGTAGGTACGAGGGAAGGCACGTGGGTAGGTACGAGGGTAGGCATGAGGGTAGAAACAGGGGTAGGTACGGGGGTAGGCACGAGGGTAGAAACAGGGATTGGTACAAGGGTAGGCACGAGGGTAGAAACAGGGGTAGGTACGAGGGTAGGCATGAGGGTAGAAACAGGGGTAGGTACAAGGGCAGGCACGAGGGTAGAAACAGGGGTAGGTACGAGGGTAGGCACGAGGGTAGGTACAAGGGTAGGCATGAGGGTAGAAGCAGGGGTAGGTACGAGGGTAGGCACGATGGTAGAAACAGGGGTAGGTACGAGGGTAGGCACGATGGTAGAAACAGGGGTAGGTACGAGGGTAGGTACGAGGGTAGGCATGAGGGTAGAAACAGATGTAGGTACAAGGGCAGGCACGAGGGTAGAAACAGGGGTAGGTACGAGGGTAGGCACGAGGGTAGGTACAAGGGTAGGCACGAGGGAAGGTACGAGAGTAGAAACAGGGATAGGTACGAGGGTAGGCACGAGGGTCAGTACGAGGGTAGGTACGAGGGTAGAAAAAGGGATAGGTACGGGGGTAGGCACGAGGGTAAAAACAGGGATTGGTACGAGGGTAGGCACGAGGGTAGGTACGAGGGTCGGCACGATGGTAGAAACAGGGGTAGATACGAGGGTAGGCACGTGGGTAGGTACGAGGGTAGGCATGAGGGTAGAAACAGAGGTAGGTACAAGGGCAGGTACGAGGGTAGAAACAGGGGTAGGTACGAGGGTAGGTACGAGGGTAGGCACGAGGGCAGGTACGAGGGCAGGCACGAGGGTATAAACAGGGGTAGGTACGAGGGTAGAAACAGGGGGAGTACGAGGGTAGAAACAGGGGTAGGTACGAGGGTAGAAACAGGGGTAGGTACGAGGGTAGGCACTAGGGTAGAAACAGGGATTGGTACGAGGGTAGGCACGAGGGTAGGTACGAGGGTCGGCATGAGGGTAGAAGCAGGGGTAGGTACGAGGGTAGGCACGATGGTAGAAACAGGGGTAGGTACGAGGGTAGGTACGAGGGAAGGCACGTGGGTAGGTACGAGGGTAGGCATGAGGGTAGAAACAGGGGTAGGTACGGGGGTAGGCACGAGGGTAGAAACAGGGATTGGTACAAGGGTAGGCACGAGGGTAGGCACGAGGGCAGGTACGAGGGCAGGCACGAGGGTATAAACAGGGGTAGGTACGAGGGTAGAAACAGGGGGAGTACGAGGGTAGAAACAGGGGTAGGTACGAGGGTAGAAACAGGGGTAGGTACGAGGGTAGGCACTAGGGTAGAAACAGGGATTGGTACGAGGGTAGGCACGAGGGTAGGTACGAGGGTCGGCATGAGGGTAGAAGCAGGGGTAGGTACGAGGGTAGGCACGATGGTAGAAACAGGGGTAGGTACGAGGGTAGGTACGAGGGAAGGCACGTGGGTAGGTACGAGGGTAGGCATGAGGGTAGAAACAGGGGTAGGTACGGGGGTAGGCACGAGGGTAGAAACAGGGATTGGTACAAGGGTAGGCACGAGGGTAGGCACGAGGGCAGGTACGAGGGCAGGCACGAGGGTATAAACAGGGGTAGGTACGAGGGTAGAAACAGGGGGAGTACGAGGGTAGAAACAGGGGTAGGTACGAGGGTAGAAACAGGGGTAGGTACGAGGGTAGGCACTAGGGTAGAAACAGGGATTGGTACGAGGGTAGGCACGAGGGTAGGTACGAGGGTCGGCACGAGGGTAAAAACAGGGATTGGTACGAGGGTAGGCACGATGGTAGAAACAGGGGTAGATACGAGGGTAGGCACGTGGGTAGGTACGAGGGTAGGCATGAGGGTAGAAACAGGGGTAGGTACAAGGGCAGGCACGAGGGTAGAAACAGGGGGAGTACGAGGGTAGAAACAGGGGTAGGTACGAGGGTAGAAACAGGGAAAGGTACGAGGAGAGGCACGAGGGCAGGTACGAGGGTAGGCATGAGGGTAGAAACAGGGGTAGGTACGAGGGTAGAAACAGGGGGAGTACGAGGGTAGAAACAGGGGTAGGTACGAGGGTAGAAACAGGGGTAGGTACGAGGGTAGAAACAGGGAAAGGTACGAGGAGAGGCACGAGGGCAGGTACGAGGGTAGGCATGAGGGTAGAAGCAGGGGTAGGTACGAGGGTAGGCACTAGGGTAGAAACAGGGATTGGTACGAGGGTAGGCACGAGGGTAGGTACGAGGGTCGGCATGAGGGTAGAAGCAGGGGTAGGTACGAGGGTAGGCACGATGGTAGAAACAGGGGTAGGTACGAGGGTAGGTACGAGGGAAGGCACGTGGGTAGGTACGAGGGTAGGCATGAGGGTAGAAACAGGGGTAGGTACGGGGGTAGGCACGAGGGTAGAAACAGGGATTGGTACAAGGGTAGGCACGAGGGTAGAAACAGGGGTAGGTACGAGGGTAGGTACGAGGGTAGGCATGAGGGTAGAAACAGGGGTAGGTACAAGGGCAGGCACGAGGGTAGAAACAGGGGTAGGTACGAGGGTAGGCACGAGGGTAGGTACAAGGGTAGGCATGAGGGTAGAAGCAGGGGTAGGTACGAGGGTAGGCACGATGGTAGAAACAGGGGTAGGTACGAGGGTAGGCACGATGGTAGAAACAGGGGTAGGTACGAGGGTAGGTACGAGGGTAGGCATGAGGGTAGAAACAGATGTAGGTACAAGGGCAGGCACGAGGGTAGAAACAGGGGTAGGTACGAGGGTAGGCACGAGGGTAGGTACAAGGGTAGGCACGAGGGAAGGTACGAGAGTAGAAACAGGGATAGGTACGAGGGTAGGCACGAGGGTCAGTACGAGGGTAGGTACGAGGGTAGAAAAAGGGATAGGTACGGGGGTAGGCACGAGGGTAAAAACAGGGATTGGTACGAGGGTAGGCACGAGGGTAGGTACGAGGGTCGGCATGAAGGTAGAAGCAGGGGTAGGTACGAGGGTAGGCACGATGGTAGAAACAGGGGTAGATACGAGGGTAGGCACGTGGGTAGGTACGAGGGTAGGCATGAGGGTAGAAACAGAGGTAGGTACAAGGGCAGGTACGAGGGTAGAAACAGGGGTAGGTACGAGGGTAGGTACGAGGGTAGGCACGAGGGCAGGTACGAGGGCAGGCACGAGGGTATAAACAGGGGTAGGTACGAGGGTAGAAACAGGGGGAGTACGAGGGTAGAAACAGGGGTAGGTACGAGGGTAGAAACAGGGGTTGGTACGAGGGTAGAAACAGGGAAAGGTACGAGGAGAGGCACGAGGGCAGGTACGAGGGTAGGCACGAGGGTATAAACAGGGGTAGGTACGGGGGTAGGCACGAGGGTAGGTACGAGGGTCGGCATGAGGGTAGAAGCAGGGGTAGTTACGAGGGTAGGCACGAGGGTAGAAACAGGGATTGGTACGAGGGTAGGCACGAGGGTAGGTACGAGGGTCGGCATGAGGGTAGAAGCAGGGGTAGGTACGAGGGTAGTTACGATGGTAGAAACAGGGGTAGGTACGAGGGTAGGTACGAGGGAAGGCACGTGGGTAGGTACGAGGGTAGGCATGAGGGTAGAAACAGGGGTAGGTACGGGGGTAGGTACGAGGGTAGAAACAGGGATTGGTACAAGGGTAGGCACGAGGGTAGAAAAAGGTGTAGGTACACCAAACGGACATCGAATCATTTCCTCTTTTTGAATAAGTGCTAAAAAAAAATGGCTGACCTACCTTCCTAACCCGAAGGAAGACAGACATTGTTCCGAGTGGCAATGTTGAAAGGGGAAATGATTCGATGTTCGTCCGTAGTACGAGGATAGGTACAGGTGTGTGTGTGTGTGTGTGTGTGTGTGTGCGTGTGCGTGTGCGTGTGTTTTAAATTAACAAGTATAATTATTAATTCAGAAACAACTTTATCATTGTCCTTTAAACAATATGAATTTTTTCGCTGAATTCTTTACGCCTTGTTTTAGTTTTCGATCAGATGTGATGAAAATGAAACAAAATATATAAAATCACATAGCTTTTTTATTAATTAATTCGTGTGTTATTAATTAACAGTCATGTGCTTGCACGCAATAATCTAAGCTATTTTCGTGTTAAGATTTTAATTGAAAAAAAAAAGTGTAGTTTTTTTCAGATTTTTTTAAATTGTTAAATCATTGTTAAAATATTTACATGATTGGTTGTATCAAATTTAATGTTAAAAAAGATAAAAGATGTCACGTGTAATATTACCTTTTCCATTGTTCAGGTGATTTTAATACTTTCATAAATACAAGTTTTATCATGAACCAAAAATGATCAAGCTTGTTTATTTTAAATATGTATTTAAATATTAAACAAATGCATGAATTATAAACTGTCATTTTTGGTATAAATAAAATTTCAAAATTGTATGAATTGATATCAACCGAATTAAAAAAAAGATCCCACTAAAATAAAAAAAAATAAAATAAAAAAATTAGAACTCCATTTTTTTTGAATGATTTTGCTATTTGAATAATGTTATTCCACCAAAGAAATATATATTTTTTTTATCATAAAATCTATTCAAAGGAGTGGTTTTTTTTTGTAATTCTTCGTCAGAAAATCAATTATGTATTCATAAATTTATTTCACAAAAATGATTTCAAATATATTTGAGAAAGCGATTTCATAATTCGAGAATAGATTGTTTTAAAATCGATAGATTACAGGTTTTCGTCTGCTGATCAATTTGCAGACTATAAGCAATAGCAGTAACTGCGCTGCAGTTTAGCTTGCTGAAATTATAAAATATCATCTGTTTGAGTCAATTTTCATTTAAGAAATCGTTATAGAAAAAAAAAAAAAAAAAAAAAAAAAAAAATGCACTTGGTGTAGCCACTCATTATTGTAAATTTAAATTAGTATAATGTTGATGTGATCTATTAATTTAATTTTCAAGCTTTGTACATTGGATTTTATTTTAATTTTTTAAAAGTAAGAAAATCTCCATTCAAAAATCAGTAAAAAAAATTTACTAAGTGAGTGTGAAATTTTTTTTTTTCTTTTCAAACCTTGTTTACAAGTTGGATAGTGTATACTTGTCCATATGGAATATATGACTTTAAATTTGTGAATGCAGAAAAAAATTTTCAATTTATTTTTATCAATAATACGGCTTGTGTCAACAAGTGCTTTTAGTTTATATGGTTATGGTAAAATGGGCCAGAAAGGCTGAAAAAGTTTAATTAAAGCTTATTTTATGATTTTCAATTAAGTCCAGTGTCTGAAGTACTTGATTCAATTTAATAAATATTTATGTACAGATGATTTCCAGTAGTAAATGGTTTTACACATATTGAGGGCCCGAAGAATGTGTACGAGTAATCAATGTATCAATTGCTCAAGGTTATTGATTTTTGTACATCTTTCGTGACAGTGTGTTACTTGCAGAAGTTAATTATGATTTAGAAAAAAAAAAAAAAAAAACACATGGTGTAGCAACTCATTATTTTATATTGTAAATTAAAATTTAGATTAGTATATTTTTGATGTGATCTATTAATTTAATTTTTGTTTAAGTTAAAAAAAAATGGATAGCCACCCAATTTAATGTTTTTAATACCTTTCAAAAAATAATCATCTAACTGTATGTAAATGGGATAATTTTTTATGGAAAAAATATACTATTGATTATGTTTACATCAACAAAATGTTTTTATTAAATTGTCTACTTAAGGGTCAAATAATATTTTTAAAAATTACACTTAATAATCTTTCATAATTATCAAATAGTTAATGAAAGAAATTATTTTATTCCACATTGAACGATCCCTCAATATTAATAAATTTAACTCTTGTTTTTTGAAATTTTGATTTTAACTATTCAAATAAAATATGTTATGCCTTGAAATATTAGCTCATAAAACATAAAAAAACCTACCTGCCTGCCCTCGTACCTACCCTCGTGCCTACCCTCGTACCTACCCCTGTTTCTACCCTTGTGCCTACTCTCGTGCCTACCCGCGTACCTACCCCTGTTGCTACCCTCGTGCCTACCCTTGTACCTACCCCTGTTTCTACCCTCGTACCTACCCCTGTTTCTACCCTCGTACCTACCCTCGTACCTACCCCTGTTTCTAACCTCGTGCCTACCCTCGTACCTATCCCTGCATCTACCCTCGTACCTACCCCTGTTTCTACCCTCGTACCTACCTCTGTTTCTACCCTCGTGCCTACTCTTGTACCTACCCCTGTTTCTACCCTCGTGCAGCCCTCGTACCTACCCCTGTTTCTACCCTCGTGCCTACCCTTGTACCTACCCCTGTTTCTACCCTTGTGCCTACTCTCGTGCCTACCCGCGTACCTACCCCTGTTGCTACCCTCGTGCCTACCCTTGTACCTACCCCTGTTTCTACCCTCGTACCTACCCCTGTTTCTACCCTCGTACCTACCCTCGTACCTACCCCTGTTTCTAACCTCGTGCCTACCCTCGTACCTACCCCTGTTTCTAACCTCGTGCCTACCCTCGTACCTATCCCTGCATCTACCCTCGTACCTACCCCTGTTTCTACCCTCGTACCTACCCCTGTTTCTTCCCTCGTGCCTACCCTCGTACCTATCCCAGTTTCTACCCTCGTACCTACCCTCGTGCCTACCCTCGTACCTATCCCTGTTTCTACCCTCGTACCTACCCCTGTTTCTACCCTCGAAACCTACCCTTGTACCTACCCCTGTTTCTACCCTCGTTCCTACCCTCGTTCCTACCCTCGTTCCTACCCTCGTTCCTACCCTCGTACCTACCCTCGTACCTACCCTCGTCCCTACTCTCGTACCTATCCCTGTTTCTACCCTCCTGCCTACCCTCGTACCTACCCTCGTGCCTACCCTCGTGCCTACCCTCGTACCTATCCCTGTATCTACCCTCGTACCTACCCCTGTTTCTACCCTCGTACCTACCATTGTACCTACCCCTGTTTCTACCCTCGTTCCTACCCTCGTACCTACCTCTGTTTCTATCCTCGTACCTACCCCTGTTTCTACCCTCATGCCTACCCTCGTACCTATCCCTGTTTCTACCCTCGTGCCTACTCTCGTACCTACCCCTGTTTCTACCCTCGTGCCTACCCCTGTTTCTACCCTCGTACCTACCCCTGTTTTTACCCTCGTGCCTAGCCTTGTACCTACCCCTGTTCCTACCCTTGTTTCTACGCCTGTTCCTATCCCTGCGTCCACCCTTGTACCTATTCTGGTAGCTTTTCCTGTGCCTACTTCTGTTTCTACCCTTGTACCTATTCCTGTGTCTTCCCCCGTGCCTACTCTTATTTCTATCCTTGTGCTATCGTTGTTCCTATCTTTGTGCTCACCCTCGTATTTTATATCTTGCCTGACCTTATGCCCACCCTCGTATCTCATATGATGCCTGTCCTCACACCTACCCCTGGGCTACTTCTTTCCCTACCCTCATTTCTATCCTTGTGCTTACTCTTGTGTCTCATCTCGTTCCCATTCCTTTACTTACTTTTGAACTTACTATAGTACCTTTGTATCTACTATTATCTCAACCCCAGTGCCTACCTTTGTTCCTCTGCTTGTGCCTACTCTCATGCTTACCCCTTTCACTAGGCTTGTTCCTATCCTTATACCTAACCCTTTTTCTACCTAGATTTCCACCCATGTACCTACTCTCATTACTACACCTATTTTGCTTCCACACCTAGTTCAGTTTCTACCCTTGTTATTACACTTTTTCTACTCAGATTTCTAACCCTGAAGCAATGCTCGTTTCTACATCTGACTCTACCTAGATTTCTACTTTTGTTCTTATATTTGCTCATACACCCGCTTCTACCATATTTTCTACCTAGTTTTCTATCCTTGAACCTAACCTCGCTCCTAGTACAGTGCCTACCTACGTTTCCACTCACGTACCTACTCTCGTTTTTACATTATTTTTTTCCCCTGAACCTACTCTTGTTTCTACCTCTTGAATGACGTCATTTTTAATATTTAATCGGGAAACGTCACTCTTGTCACCTTAGTTTCGAAACTACTATCCAAATAATTGCAAAAAACTACTACATACTAGTTGGTCTACCATAGAGTTAAATAAATTTTTATCCATGTGACTACCTAGTTAGATGAAAATGTTATTTCTATAAAATGCCTAGTTAGTTTGTCAAATTAATTTTTTTTCCAAGTGACTTCCTAGTTATTATTTTTTGTTTTTTTCTATAAATTTTTTACATTTCCATAGTTACATAGCTAATACCCTCCACTGTGAAGGCACCTGATGAATTCACCGATGAATTCATCGCTGATTTCACCGAGGATACTTGCAATGGGGACATGAAAACAAATCCCGTTTTCTCGTGATTAATTTAACGAAAGAAGAAAACGTATATATAAAAAAAAGAACCACAGAAATAAGATTAAGAGACAATTCCAGATTAGCTCAGGGGAGTTTCCCACATAGGAATAGCTCAAACGACATCAGGAGTTCTTCGCATAAATTAATCAAGTTAATCACAAAAGAGAGCTTGGTGACGAAGGAGGTCTAGGACCGCACGCTTTTGCTGCACCAAGCTATTTATGTCGCTAATTGCGTGTTTTTCCTTTGGTATCACTACTCGGGCCTGGCTCTACTAGATTCTAGGAACCTACCCATTCGCCACGTGATAACTCACTGCTATTTGGGTTTAGTAGGTGAGCCCTGTGAGTTAATGCTCACCGATAATGCGAGGGTACTTACGTGGCAGCTGAGCCAAAAAATTAATCGTCCACCAAATTTATTACTCTATCAATTAGATCAATCACGATTATCGGATCAGCAACGCTTGCTGATCAACGATCAGATTGTCAGTTATTAGCTATACGGCTGGAGCGTTTTAAATTTTTTAAAGTAAAAAAAAATTCAACTATAAAATTACCACAAGCACTTTACAAAACAAAATTCCGAAAATATATTTTCTTTTTGATTCAACTTAAAGACTTGATTAAAAAAAGAAAAGATAACTGCTCACGGAGATATTCTCTTTAAGAGAGTAGAATACGCGAGACGCGACCAAAAGTAAATTTTTGAAACGTGAAGTTAACGTTTTGAAGGTACAAGAAAAAAGTGCCCTCCGAGCGCTCGTGCGGTACCTTTTATAGGTCAAGCGCGACCGGCCTCGAGACCGTACGCACTTGCCCTATAACGGCCCTAACTGGGAGGCACGTTAGGCGTGCGCGTCGCGAATTTCGGGAGTCCAGGGGGGGTATAGCTTTCTTAGCTACCTGGAGGGGTATTGCACCGATAATACTATAGCCTCCCCTACTCTCGCTTGGTTATGAGAGCAAGTGGCCTCAAGCCATTAAATTTGGGGAAGTTTTGCCAGGTTGCAAGGGCCAGTTAACTGGCAGATTCCCCCGCGGAGACACGTATTTTTGTAAGAATATGGCACGCTGGTTCTGTACCCTTGCAGGGGATAGCCGACAAATTCTTTTGTAAAACTCGGACGCCCAGGGGTTTGGGGGCTTAGAGCTTAGGGGATAGCCGACCAGCTTTTTTGTTGAATTTGGCCGCCCAGAGTATTTGGAGGGTTACAGCTTGGGGGATAGCCGACAAGTTCTTTCGTAGAACTCGGCCGCCCAGGGGTTTGGGGGCTTAGAGCTTTGGGGATAGCCGATCAGCCTTTTTTTTGAATTCGGCCGCCCAGGGTTTTGGGATATTAGAGCTCGGGGGGTAGCCAATCAGCTTTTTTGTTGAATTTGGCCGTCCAGGGTTGTGGGATATTAGAGCTTTGGGGATAGCCGATCAGCCTTTTTTTTGAATTCGGCCGCCCAGGGTTTTGGGATATTAGAGCTTGGGGGGTAGCCAATCAGCTTTTTTGTTGAATTTGGCCGCCCAGGGTTTTGGGATATTAGAGCTTGGGGGGTAGCCAATCAACTTTTTTGTTGAACTCGGCTGCTCAGGGTTTTGGGATATTAGAGCTTGGGGGGTAGCCAATCAGCTTTTTTGTTGAACTCGGGCGCCCAGGGTCTTGGGGGTTTAGAGCTTGAGAGATAGCCGACCAGTTTTTTTTTTAATTCAGGCGCCCAGGTTTTTGGAGGCTTAAGGCTTGAGATTTCAAATTCTGTGGACACTTCCAAGAAATGGCAAAGGGTGCTCTTACTAGCTTAGGGGGTGTCAGGATACCTCCACCCCCCCCCCGTTGTTGTGCGCCTGGTTGGCACTTAAAAAGCTTACCTGATTCAGGTTGTTTAATTAAAGCCAAAACTTTCTGGAGGAATCAACTCAAGAGCATAATAACTCACCCTGGCTCTTCAAAATCAGACCTGACTCAAATTGTTACATTAAAGCTGAATATTCCTACAGAATTCATCCCCAGGATATTTTTATCGACCCTTTTTTAAGAAAAATGCCAACCCGACCCAAGTTGCTCAATAGGAGCTAAAACTTTCTACTTAATCATTCCCAAGGTTTGATCGCCGAGCATGTCCATCAAGTAACTATCCTACTTCTGATTTCTCAAATAAAGACAAAACAATCAATTCTTAATTAAAAAAAAATAAAAAAAAATAAAAAAAAATAATAGTTTGAGTGTGGTCAGATAACAGCGACCCTCCCTGGGTTGTTAAATTTTAGCTAAATCTTCCTGGAAAACTCAACCCCAGGGCGTAGTCGTAGACCCTGGCCATTGAGTAACTCTACCACCCAGGTGTCCTGAATGAACCCAAAGTTTCCTGGAAAACTCATCTTGAAGGCTTAATTGCTGACTATGATCATCGTGTAAATGTATGTAAAGTATTATAACCCGGGCAAAAAAGCAGCTGATAAAGCAGCTGAAAAAGCAGTGCCGATTTGAAACACTTTATCAGCTGCTTTATCAGCTGCTTCATAAATCAGCTGCTAAAGCAGCTGCTTTATAAGTTTTTGTTAAAAATATATTGTTTGGCCTTACTTTGGGCCCTATGGAACCAAATCCCGGGTTTTTAAGTGGGACCCTTATTGTTTGACCCTAGGTTCAGAAAGAGCGGTTATTGTAATTTCTAAAGCAGCTGCTTTATCAGCTGCTTTATAAGTTTTTGTTAAAAATATAATGTTTGGCCTTACTTTGGGCCCTATGGACCCCAATCCCAAATTTTTTAAATGGGACCCTTATGTTTAGACCCTCGATTCAGAAAGAGCGGTTATTGTACATTTGGGTGTCTAGCAAAAAAAATGGTGTCTTACACGAACTTATAAGGCATAAAAAAATTTGTTCTCTTCAAGGAACGATATTTTCAATAAGTATGCATCTTTTTCATAGCATGTATGTATGGGAAAGATAATTGTAAAACAATTCTGACCCTGCACGTCCAAAAACTTTTGACTTTACTTAATTTTGGGCTTACTATTCAACTGTTTACTAGTATACAAACTATTTTTCAGAAATATTTATACGTAAATTTTTGTGCTTTCTAGCAGCTGTTTTTTTAAGAAAAAAAAATAATGTTTGTTACTAGCGTTAAGTATAAATTAAAATTTTTAATAAATTTACAATTTCTCGTTTTCTTATCTACAAGCAGGAATCTTGTCATTGAAAAAATTGTATAGTACTGCTAGTCACTGTAACCTCAAAATTGAATCTTTGATTCGTGTTTTTGGTTACTCGTAATATAAAGTTCTATTTTGGTACTATATCAAAATATGCAGGGATTCCAGGGACCCCATATATGTTACTGCTAGCATTATCAGGTTGAATTGGTGATGTGGCCTTTAATAATTAATACCTGACGTTCAATTGAAGACATCGAAGAGAAACTTTTCGTTATCATTCAACGTTTAATTCGTTTCTCGAGATTTGTAATGATACTCCATTTCGAAATTTGCTTTATTTCAAATTTCAATTTAATTTGGAAAATAAAGTACAGTAAAATCAAGAAATATATATATATATATATATGTACAGTGGTCACTGTCCGGCCGAAGGCCACTGTGCATACCGCATGATAAATTACTAAAGCAATAATACACCCTCTTAAAGCGCAAATCACGCGCAATCCACCCATTTATTCAAAAAAACCAAAATAACCCATCTTTTTTTTATTTTTTTTTCCAAAATAACCCATCAATAAAAAAATTTCTAGGTTTGCGCGGTTCAACCAAAATAACCCATCCCAAATAACCCATCCCAAATAACCCATCACCCAATTCCTGGAACTCATTTTTATTTGGTCTCGGAAAAAATGGGACCAAACACTATCCTGACTGTCCGGATAGTAACCGCTGTATATATGAAATGTCCGGATAGTGACCGCAACATATATATCAATCAATATATTGCGTATTTATTACTTATTATTTAATCATTATTCTTTTTTATTTCGGTGTTACCACTGTGACAAAGAAGGACACAAGCGTCCAGAATGTCCCGAGAGGTCGGAAAACGGGAAAAAGGCGGAGTAAGACGACGTCGATCCTACTCCGCCAAGGTCTCAGACCAACCATCGCTCGGAGATGGTACTCATGCATGCTCAGTAGACCCGAAGGGTACTGAGCGAGCAGGAAGGAAGTCGGCTACACAGGAGGCTGAGTTGGAAGGAAGATGGTGGCTACCCGTCGACATTGGTGAATTCCGAGTCAGAGCTCTGTATGATCCCAGAGCATCACTCACAGTCATGGGATCTTCAGCTATCCAGATGGCGTCAGCGCTCAGGCGGAAAATTGAGATCTACCACGGCAAAGGAGCCAAAGTGACTGATGGCCGTAGATGCCCAATTGCAGGACATGTGGTCCTAGCGTTTGAAGTTGCAGGAGCGACGCAAGAAATTAAAGTGGCTATCATGTTGGATCTAGACTCAGATTGTTATCTGGGGACAAACTTCGTACGTGCATTTGATACGATACTAGATCCAGCCACAAATAAGTTGAACATCCGGATTGCTGATAAGGTGGTAGACCTAGAGGTTGCAGCCGTGACTGAGGCTGAAGTAACAAGCCTGGTGTCAATAGGTCTAGCCGACATTGGTTCTGAAGAGCAAGAACGTATAAACGACTTGCTAGATAGAGTTTTCCAGCCGCAAGACAAACCTTTAGGCTGTACTACGTGGATCGAACATGAGATCGACGTAGGCGATGCAAAGCCTATCAAGCAAAGGTATTATCCAGTTTCACCGGTAGTACAGCTGGAGATGTACGAGCATGTAGTAAAAATGCTAGACGACGACATTATTGAGCCTGCTCCGAGGAGCGGTTGGTCGTCGCCGGTAGTTATGGTGAAAAAGGAAGATGGCACTAGGAGATTTTGTATAGATTTCCGTAAGGATAACTCAGTCTCCAGACAAACCGAGGCCTATCCTTTACCTTATATGGATGATATACTGAGAAAGTTTAAAACGGCCAAATACATATCGACTCTAGATCTGTCGTCAGCGTACCATCAGGTACCACTGAAAAAAGAGTCGAGGCCGATAACGGCTTCTACGGTACCAGGCTTAGGCCAGTTCCAATTTAAAAGAATTCCGTTTGGATTAGATCAGGCTGGATCGACTTTCCAACGCCTGATAGATATGATAATTCGAGAGTTTGGCCCGTACGCTTATGCATATCTCGATGATATCATAATTGTTACGGAAGACTTCGAGACGCATATGCGGATTCTCGAAGCCATACTGGCTAGATTGAGAGAGGTTGGACTGACGGTAAACCGCAGTAAAAGTAAATTTTGCCAGTCTGAAGTAAAATATCTAGGCGTAATCGTCAGTAGAGATGGAATTCGACCATGTCCAGGAAAACTCGAGGCCATCTTGAATTATACTATCCCAAACAACCGCAAGAAATTGAAGAGGTTCTTGGGAATGGCTTCCTGGTATAGGAAATTTTTGAAAAATCTCGCTATGGTAGCCGAACCGCTGACGAGACTCACAAGCACAAGAGTCTGTTATAAATGGGAGGCTGAGCAACAACAGGCGTTTGAGAAAATCCTAGTGCTGCTAGCCTCAGCCCCAGTGCTGGCAAGGTCGGATTTTACCCAGCCGTTCGTGATTCAGACCGATGCTTCAAACACTGGTATCGGGGCATGTTTGAATCAAACCATTAATGGCGAGGAGAGAGTCATTGAATATTTGAGCCGAGTTCTGAATCCAGCACAACGCAATTATACGGTGACAGAACGTGAATGTTTGGCAGTAGTCGAGGCGATTAGGAAGTTTCGATGTTACGTAGAAGGTTTTAAATTCCACGTAATTACGGACCACAATTCGCTGAAGTGGCTAAACAAACTGTCGAACGCGACGGTCAGGCTAGCAAGATGGTCACTAGAACTGCAAAGCTACACATTTTCGACGGAATACCGGAAAGGTTCCTTAAATGTGGTGCCCGTCGCCCTGTCACGTATGTCTGAGGGGGAAGAGACAACTGTTGCAGCCGTAGGCTATCTTGACGGAGAGCTGGACGACTGGTATGTAAATAAAATGAAGGCCGTGCAGAGAAATCCAGGCAAGTTCCTTAGATGGAAGGTCGTGAGTGGCAAGCTTTATTTTTACAAGTCTGACGACTTAATTGAAGAAACAGTCGGTGACGACTCCGCTTGGAAACTGGTGGCACCTGTGTTTTTGAGGAACGATATCCTTAAGGAAAACATGACGCACTCCTTGCAGGACACTTGGGCCGAGATAAAACTCTGAAGAGAGTTACCCAAGAGTATTTTTGGCCTGGTATGTATAAGGACATAGAGGCTTGTGTAAAATCATGCCAGACATGCCAAATGCAAAAGGTGGAACAGCGTTTGCCTGGGGGTCTGATGGGAAAGCGACCGATCGTAAGACCATGGCAGGCGGTGACGGTGACATACTAGGTCCATATACCCGTAGCGACAACGGACACAAGTATGTCTTGGTTTGAACGGATCTGTTCACACGTTGGGTAGAAGTAGCACCGTTAAAACGGGCTGATGGTGAAGCCATATGGAAACACATCTGGCAAGACGTATTCCTACGGTGGGGTCAGCCGGAAATGTTCCTATCGGATCAAGGGTCGGAGTTTAAGAATCGCAAGATAGACGACCGTCTGATAGAACTCGGCGTCGAGCATGAAAACTCGCCAACTAATAACCCTGAGTCTAACGGCGAAGTTGAAAGGCTGAATAGGACTCTGAAAACTATGATCCGATGTTTTATTGCAGACAATCAGCAAAAATGGGACGTCGTTTTACCCGAGCTGGTCTGCGCGTACAACAGGGCAGAGCATTCGGCAATAAAAACGACTCCGGCCATGTTGAACATGTTGCGTCAGCCGATCGACTGTAGTGTGATCAGCAAAGAGCTAGCTGACGAGACACTTAAGAGATATGAAGAAATGGCTCTTCAAGAAAGGCTGGACAAGACAGCCAGAGCCGAAAACTTAAGAAGAAAAGCTGGCGAAAATTCAAGAATTCAACAGGACAGAGCAGCTGAGCATTACAACAAGCGACACCGCGAAGTAATTTTCCAACCTGGTGACATGGTTTGGAGAAAAAACGAAGTCCTATCCAGTAAGGCTAAAGGCTTCACAGCTAGCCTAGCGCCTAAGTATACAGGTCCGTATACAGTGGTCGAAAAGCTAGGTAGCAATACGTATACGATTGTAGACGCCTTTGGCAACGAACAAAGTCCAGTGGCTGTACAACAACTGAAGAAATGGATCGCAAGAGTTCAACCGGAGTCTTCAGGCGAGGAAGAAACAGCGATGGAAAATGCGTGCGAAAATCCTAACGCTAGCGAGCGTGAGGTAGGGTGCGGGAATGAGCCTACTGCGAGGGCGAATGTTTTGAATGAGTCTGTACGGCAAATTGTAAATGGCAGCGAGCCATGTGTGCAAGTCGACCCGACGATTGGAAGGCGTAGAGGTAGGCCGAAAAGGTGGACTAAGAAAATTTGCGTCGACAACATGAAAACACCGTCGCCGCGGAAAACTCGCGCACAACGCAAAGCCTAATCCGTATATCCTATTTTTGTCCTTATTCCTCCCTTCGTTTGTTGCAGGCGATGGCAGGATATATATACGTTTCCCTAAACTCGGATAGACTGCGTTCGTGGTTTATCGGAGTAACGTATTTTTCGGATACGACACCTCTGGGAGGGGGATGTAACGGTCGAGTTAATTAATCGCGACGACATTAAATTAATTTCATGTTCACCGCGCGACCGTTAGAACGCAGCACGAGTGGGAATGGAACGCGCGGGAATCGGTAGAATATCGGGCCGGTGAGAAGGAGGACAGGGGTCATTCTAATCACCGCACGCGTTCGAGTACAGATCGTACCGATTCGAAGCTTCGCGAAATTATAAAAAGTACGAGTGAAAGGTCAATTTTATTGTGTCGCGCGTGCTCGGGAGTTATCGTCGCGACGAAAACAAGTCTTCAACAGGATTGTCATCCTTGGACAACTTGTTAACCTGCGACAACGAGACGACGACACTGGACCGTACGCCGGCATCGAGACACAGCAGTCTACGATTTGGGTATCTAGCTTGGAGGCTAGAGTTTCAGCCTTACGGCTTGTAACAGGTGCACCTGCGGCATCCTCGTGAGTTATTGTTTGTTAAGCGACCATAATCATTATCGTGTGAGAGTGTGAATGATTAAAATCAGTTGTAAAATACTTTGTTTTTCGTACGCGTAAGCTGCCGATAGCAGCAGGTTGTTGTGTGCGCGCGCAAATCAACTTAGAGAGCACCGATAACTCTTTGTTGTTGATTGAAATACTCGACCGTATGAGTATTTGTTTATAAATTATCACCGTGTCAAGCATAGATTTTTGTATTAGTTTTTGAGTTAATTTTTTGTTATTAAATATTCAAAACTAACTTTCTGAGTAACAATTATTTTTCTGACCGGTGTTCCCCGCGCTCAAATCCTCTAGCCCGCGCCCATCTACCGAAATCAACGAGCTGTCGCGCCCTCCCCGATTAATAAACCGTTTAGGGATATATAATCACGGACGGAATTTTCTCCTTTTGCAGGAAACTCGTCGACGTGTAGTCGACTGCGGCAGAGCTTATAGAGGCTGTATGACAAACTCGGCAGATCTACGTGGGTTGTACTCCTGAGTCTGCTCGTTTAAATAACGCCCTATAACAATATATGCTAATAATAATTAATTATTTATACGACGTAATAATTGTAAATATAGCTTCTTACGTAAACAATATTTCAGGAAAATAAACTCAATTTGTAATTAACGTTAAGTTACTTAGACAATAATAAATTTAGTAATCCCACTTATAATTAAATTAAATCCTCGTTATAATTTAAAAACGCTGTAAGAAAAAAATTGTTTGTAAGCAGATACAGTATTTTCACTCTTAATAATTTGTAATCATCACATTGCAGAAACATCGTGTGTAAGCAGACAGGTTTTCGGTACTATTTCGCAAAATAGAATTTTTCCGGAGACTTCTAATTTGCATCATTTAAAAGAATATGTGCCTATCCGTCATAAAAAGCCATTGAAGAAAAATGTCGAAACGCTAAAGACATCTCCAATAGATCATGATTCCGCTCAATCAAGATCAAGCGAAATCGAAGGTAACAACTTAAAATTGTAATCCAAATATCTAAATATCAAAACTATAAGCGAAAAATGTAGATACTCTCATGAACCGAAAGGTTTACAAATTTAATTTTTCTACAGCTATATGTTTCTTATAATATTAACTATTTTATTCTTCCTTTCTAGACCAACATCGTGAAGCTCAATATTCAAACCAAAGCCAGTCAAGTCTAGATCGTTACGCTGCTGTAGGGGGGAAAAACTCATCGTTATTCCAATACTTCAAGAGTCTTGAATGCAGATTATGGTAAAAAAAAACTCAACTTTATTACTCAAACGTTTGCAACAGCTTCCAGCAGCAAAAATAGTTGTATTAATTATAATTGGTTTGAATTACGTAGAAACGTAGGTCGTGGCTTTATCAGTGCGAGTTGTGCTCAAAAAATTTCTTTAATAAAATTCGAGTTACTTTTGTTTTAAATAAAAAAATTTTCCAGTTAAAAAATTTAACTTAAACAACAGTTTGGTCCCAGATAATGATCGTGTAACAATACCCCGGAGTAGCCACAACAAAACGTTCAAAAAAATACGTTGAATGTGTTGAGGATATTATATGGTTTCAGGAAAAATGCGAGCGCTCCTTAAATTTTGATCAGCTTTTCTCATAATTGATATGAAGAGTAATCTCGCATATTTTCTTATTTATCACCGAATCATTGCTTTCAAGCAATTGTATATAAACAATACTTATTTAAAAAAAAATCTTACAAAAAGTGAGTATCGCACGTAGTTTTATTAAAGTAACTGAAGTCATAAAAAAAAAAATTGTTATGAGTACATTATAATAATTCAGTATGAAACCAAAATCAATAGTTTTTATGTTTTTATCAATAAAACGGAGCGTTTAAAAAACTAAAACAGATAAAATCAACTTTGGTAAGTTGTAGATGATTAAATAATCATTATGTATAAAATTTTTTTTAAAAAACGTTTAGGTGATAAATACGAGAAATATATGGCAATTATTTTCATATAAATTATGCTAAGATCCAATCAATACAGAAGGAATGCTTGCATTCTTCCTGAAACCATACAACATCCTCAATCGAAACAGTAACTTTTTATAATACTGTATTTGAAACACAAAAATTTGCATAAATTTTATTTTCAATGGAAATAAAAAATGTTTTCACATGCAGAAGCACTCATTCCATCAATTTGATTTTCAATTTATCATTTAGCTCAAGAGCAGCAAATTCATCGTATCAAAAGAAGGGCTCAAAAGGCAACGCCTCATGCTTATATCACGAAAAGAAAAGACAGGGAAGAAGTAGCTGAAACTTCTTCATATTCAGAGAAAGGTAGGAATACTTATCGATGAACATTTCTTGTTTAGTATTGTTACTAAAATTCGTACGTGCAATTCTTACAGGTGCTACAGATAGAAGTTTCAACGAACCACTTTCATTTCACAAATCATCTGAAAGACCACTGAATAATAATTTACCGTCACCTATTAATTTGAGTACATCGAGTGGAACATTACCATCACCTATACCTTTTCTTGGTAAGATTATTGTACACGTTACGGTTGTAAAACTGTTGTTTAAAACAACATTTTTGTCCGTTTAATATAATAAATATATAAAATTTGAAGAAGAAATCAACAGGCGATTTTCTCAAAGCCAGTATTAATTGGATATAAATAAATTTGACACTATTAAAAACAATAATAATGAAAAGTACAAAAGGTAGAAATATATATTGTAATTGCGTAAGATAGAAAATTTTAAATAAATTATATTTAAAAAATTATTGATAAAAAAGATACAAAAACTATGAAATGAAATTTACATGTACGCAATGAGAAAATTCTATATAAATAAGTTGATACTGATTTATCAAGGTTCTTCTCTGAAGACTGTAACTTTGCTTTACATATTTTCTAATACAATACTAAAATATCTATTATACTTTTTTAGTTTACAGCTAAAGTATACAACAATATGGAAAATAATTTGTTTGGAATAATTTAAAACATAATAATTGATCCTTGATTAAATGTGTGAATATCAGCAGATGCTCTTACAAATATATTGAGCATCAAAGATTAATTATACATTTATTATGAAATATACTTATATTTTTTGTTAAATTAATTATTGCTCCTAATATTACACATACTCTACTTGAAACAGTTTTGATCTCTTCAAATTAGTTCAAAATTTAGTTTATTATGTTGAATGGATTATGCTTTGTAGCTGTACTATGTATGTTATTATTTGCAGGTGAAAACGAAAATGAAAGCTTTAACGAATCTGGTGATACTTTAATTGGATCAGTGAACTGCAATGAGTCGTTTCAAAAAAAGCGTGTAGATTATCACAAAGCTAATGCTAGTTCATGTTTACCTTTAAGCAGAGGTAGGATATTTAATCTTGTATATCTATTCATTAGTACAGTAGTTTTCAAAAGTCTGGAAAAATTAAATTATAAAATTTTGTGTAGCTAACATAGGTCACAGTGCACTTAATGAATTATTCAAAGATAAACCAAAACGGAAAAGATCACTGGAAAAAGACAACGTAGTCGATCACGTAACGTCCAAGAGACCCAAGACGACGAAACATCACGCTTCGGACAAGAATTTTCTAAGTTCTACTAAGTTAAGTTTTAGCAATAATTCCTTGCATGTGGCAGAAGATGTTGGTTTTAAACATATGCAAGAGGAGGTAGCTAGAGCTAACCCGAATATTGATGCTGGCCCTAAAGAAACAGAAAATACATCCGGTAACAATTGCTTTCGTACTATTCATAATTTGTTTCTGTTCTTAATTTTCATCGCATAAAATTTAACACTTAAAGCTTCTGCATTTGATGGATCAATATTTGCAATTGAATTTGAATATAATTAATGAATATCTTATGAAGAATATATTGTGTATGAATCGTTTTTAAAAAAATTATTTATTGACAGGTGATTTGGTTGAGTTAAATGACGGTTTAATTGAATTATGCCATACGTTGGGAGATGAATTTGCAAGAGAATTCGCTAAAGCAGTGATTTACGCTGTGCCAGATGAAGTCATGAAAGCCATTTTCAAAAATAACGTAAAATGGCTTGAAAGCATTGATAATGATTCCAACAAAGAAGTTCTTATACCTTTAAATGATCGAATGAAACGATTCGCATGTACAGCTGCTACAGAGTATGCACGCTTATGCGTTAATAATTTCAAGTTACAGATCCTTCCACATTTGAAGTCTATGCTACAACAGAAATTTTGTTCCGAAATGAAGGATGTTCATTCTAGATTATTGAACTTTGCTCATATATTAGAAAAAGGAGTTACAATAAAGCAAGAAGAATGTATGAATGAAGTAATTGTATTGTCGGATGATGACAACAGTATTGAAAATAATGTGACAGATAAAGGATGTAATGAAGTTGAAATTAAAAAAGAAGTTTCTTCTGAAGATAAAGAGGACTCAATCAGATATAAAAACTGTGATAAAAAGAAACCGTACCCCGGTAATGAATTGACTGTTGAGGAGAAACTTAAAAAATTGTCAGAGTTTGCTCTTAGTCTGCAATTACCGAATCATCTTGGTACTGAAATGCTTGAATTTTACGATCCAACTGTTGATGTATAATAAAAAATTTTATTACACTATTGCTTGGAGGCGAGATTTTACGTAACCAGTTTGAGGTTTACGCGCGGAAAATCGATCCTCCATTATTAGTATAATATTGTATTCTTAAAGACTGCATGTAAAAATAATAACTGAATTTCTTAGCTAAATTTAATACTTTATAATAATATTTTTGAAATTATATTGTTGTTAGCAATAGCAACTTTGGTTATAAACAATATTTATCTATAAAAGTATCTCATTATGTTAAGCCATATTTTTGTTTTAGTTTAATTTAATTAAGTGTAAACATAAATCTTAGTTATTGTGGTAGTGTCAAAAAATATATTCATTAGTACTTCTCAGCAAACTGTTATTAAGAGCTTTTGTACTTATGATGATTTTGTACTTCAACATTTTTTTTTTTGTATTTTCATTATAAGTCCGTATTATTTGATATCATTGTATCAGCTTAAAAATGTATGCTTACCAATTATTAAAATAATTTTTAAGATTGAAATCGACCAGGGAGTTACTTATGTATGAAACTTTTAAAAGTATAAATTTAGATTAATACAGTTCAAAATTTATCAAGTTTTAAATTTATCTTTCCAGTTTATGACGACAAAACAAATAAATAATAAACGAATTATTATGAAAATTATACGGCTGGTATTTCATTATTCTTCATTCAATTGTATTGGATTTTTTTTTTTGCATAACTCCAGTTATAAGTAAAATTCTGCTTATGGTTGTTCTCTTGGGACTCATAAAATAATTTTAAAATTTCAAGAAGGCCAAGTTTATGTTAAAAGAAACAATAATTCAGACTGGGCACTGATAAAAAAAATTTAAGTTTAAAAACTTACAATTTTAGCAAATATCCACATGGAAATGCAAATATTTTGGTGTATAAGAAATATTAGTGGGAGGTCATTTACAAATTACGTTGTGCTAATTTAATAAACAGACTCCATAATAGGAAAAAATAAATAAATTATTCTAACTACTTCCATTCTAATTTAAATGTTTTATTACACTTAAAAATAGCATGTTGTATTCAACATTTTTTTGATAATTATTTTCTTTTATTACAGTTCTCATTACAAATGATAACATATTTTAAAGTTTAATGTACACACTGAATTCATGGTGCCATGATGTGAGCTACGATGTTTACAGTATCTGTAGCCTTCGTGTCTGCAACAAAATTTACAGTCGAATACAATAAAAATTAAAAATTTTTATGTTGCAAATTAACATTCAAAGATATACTCACTCATTATATCGTGAACATTGTAAAAATTTAAGTCGGGCCCAGCGGTGATACCCAAAATTTTAATTATAGAATGGGTTCTCAAATTTACCTAGATCACTTTGTTTTCACATGTGTGACGATTACTTTCCTCAACAGCTTCTTGTATTTGCTGTTGTAAGGATTCATATATAACTAACCAGATCTGAAATAAATAATTGCGATTAAATTTGTGTTTGGCACAATTTAAAAATTAAATATAAAACTTACATGTTTTAAGATACTGACGTTGATTGTGGGTAACCCATAGAAAATGTAAGTTTGAGTTAAATTTACCCACATATCATCGTACTGCTTTTTTTCTAATTCATCCAAGTCGTTTGGATTGCACCGAGCAAAGCGCTCATGTTTTGCCATCGTCTCAAGCAAGAATTGTTGCTGAATTTCGTTAAGGAAGTCCCTGCAAAATACAAATACATTTTCAAACTAATATAAATTCAAGTTATATGTTCACTTTTAATTCAAGTTAACTCTAAGAAAAACTCTTTTAGTTTAGATTCGATAGTATAAAGAAAAAAAAAGAAACAAGGAAAGTGTTTATATATATATACATAAAAATATATGTAATGTGCACTAACCGGACACTTCATATATACGACCGGCACTATCCGGACATTTCAACACTGTCCGGACAGTCAGGATAGTGATTAGTCCAATTTTTTCCGAGACCAAATAAAAATGAGTTCCAGGAATTGGGTGATGGGTTATTTGGGCTGGGTTATTTTGGTTGAACCGCGCAAACCTGGAAAATTTTTTTATTGATGGGTTATTTTGGAAAAAAAAATAAAAAAAAGATGGGTTATTTTGGTTTTTTTGAATACGTGGGTGGATTGCGTGTGATTTGCGCTTTAAGAGGGTGTATCATTGCTTTAGTAATTTATCATGCGGTATGTACAGTGGTCACTGTCCAGCCTTCGGCCGGAAATATGTACGTGAATGTAAATATGTACGTGACCACTGTACATATTTATATATATGGGTCAAAATAATACTTTTTTAAAAAACCGTCCGCACGAGGTTCACCGATTTTATTGCAATTTTTTTGGCAAAAGTACTATTTAATAGAAGACTTTTGCCACAAACTAGAGGTCTCTATCTTATTTCTGCTTGGTGCTGGATTTTTTCAAAGATTGAAAAATGGCCTATTTTTAAGCTGTTTTAAGCAATTTTAAGGTATTTTTCGAAAAATTCTAACTTTTGATCAAAATGAGATAGAAACCTCTAGTTTGCGGCAAAATTTTGTTCAAAATAAGTTCTTTTTTGTAAAAATATTTTGACAACATAGTTTGGTTATTTTTATAATAATACAGTCCTACACAGATATTGCTATTTTTGCTCATTTGCAGGTATCTTCAAACGACCGTAGCTTTTTCTAGGCTAAATTTTAGTGCATATTAAAAAATTGTTAAATTTTTTTTATGAAAAAACAAAAATTTTGCGACCAACCGGAACCCTGTACGATCTTCCACTTCCAAGATACAGCTGTTTAAAGTTGTCAAAAAACACAAAAAACGCGTTTTATACGATTTTCACACGCATTTTTGAACGGTTTCGACCTTTTTTTTCTCTCAAAAATATGTGGAATCTTCTCTTCATATGTTTCCAAACAAGCTCCCATAGTAATTGTAGTGCGGATTTGGGGTTTTAGTTGATTCCAAAGCATACACTTTTGACACATTTTATGTGCTAAACTAGTGTTTTTTTAACAATATACACGCTACATTTAACTTTTTCGTTCATTATAGATGTTTTGAAGTTATTTTTTGACTAAAAACTATTCTAATTCCAGCCAAAATTAGGTCACCTGCTATGAAAAAATTGATACTCAACGAAATATCGATCTCAATATCAAAATGATATACTACTTTTATTCAGTTTTTTAGTTTTTTGATTCGTTAAAAATCTATATTCAAATATTGTAAATAATATACCACTTGTTTATTTATTTTTTTCTATTTTTGAAATTACAAATAATTGATCATAGTTTATCAATTATTCTGATAAAACAATCATGGATTACTATTGCTTACTCTGAAAAAAATGAGTCCAAATTAAAATTGTTATTTTTTGAATGCTATGAAGCATGCAACAATCTACCAATCTACATTCTACTTATAATTATATCCACTTATGAAAAAGAGAATGAGAGATTCGATTAGAAAGTCGAGTCGATGTATCGAATCGAAACTTGATCTTTGATTCTTGGAGCAAGAGCGCCCCCTTTCAGGCCTCTCAAAAGTGTGAACCAGTCAGACGCGTCAAATTTAAAATCTTCAGGCATGCTTGATTTGAATTTTTTTTTTGTTTTTTTTTTTTAATTAATAAAGTGAGTAACAAAATTTAAATTTTTAATTAAATATCCACTTATGAAAAGGAGAATGAGAGATTCGATTAGAAAGTCGAGTCGATATATCGAATCGAAACTTAAACTTCGATTCTTGGAGCAAGAGCGTCGCCTTAAAGGCCTCTCAAAAGTTTGAACCAGCTGGACGCGCCAAATTTGAAATCTTCAGGCATGCCTGATTCGAATTTTTTTTTGTTTTTTTTTTTTAATTAATAAAGTGAGTAACGTAATTTAAATTTTTAATATCCAAATATGCGGACAAGCCTACAACCCCATAACCCTAGGCGTAGTGAATATCAAATAATTAACTTTTGTAATAAACAAATAAGCCGATAAGTTACAACTCCAAAACACTGGGCGTACTTAGTAAAAATAATTAATTTTTTTTAATAAACCAATAAGGCGATAAGCTACAACCCCATAACACTGGGCAGAGTGAATGAAAAATAATTAAATTTTTTAATAAACAAATAAGCCGATGAGCTACAACCCCATGACGGTTGGCGTAGCGAATGAAAAATAATTAATTTTTTTCATAAACAAATAAGCCGATGAGCTACAACCCTATAACGGTGGGCGTAGCAAATGAAAAAAAATTAATTTTTTTATTAAACAAATAAGCCGATGAGCAAGACTTCAAAACACTGGACGTACTTAGAAAAAATGATTAATTTTTTTAATAAACAAATAAGCCGATAAGCTACAACCCCATAACCTGGGGTATTGCTTAAAAAAAATTTAATTTTTTTAATAAACATATAAGCCGATGAGCGACAACCCATAACATTGAGCGTAGTGAATGAAAAATAATTAATTTTTTTAATAAACAAATGAGCCGATGAGCTACAACCACATAACATTGGGCGCAGCGAATATAAAATATGTGAATATTTAAATAAACAACTAAGCAAACAAGTTTACCACCCCATAACCTTGGACATGGATAAAAAAAAATTTTAAGCCATGCCCAATGTTATGGGGTTGTAGCTAATCGGCTTACTTGTTTATTAAAAAATTTAATTATTTCTCATTCACTCCGCCCAGTGTTATGGGGTTGTAGCTCATCACCTTATTTGTTTATTAAAAATATTAACATTTTTTATAGCATTTATATTATCACCCATATAAGAAACCTCTAGTTTGCGGCAAAATTTTGTTCAAAATAAGTTCTTTTTTGTAAAAATATTTTGACAACATAGTTTGGTTATTTTTATTATAATACTGTCCTACACAGATATTGCTATTTTTGCTTATTTGCAGGTATCTTCAAACGACCGTAGCTTTTAAAAATTTAAATTTTTAATTAAATATCCACTTATGAAAAGGAGAATGAGAGATTCGATTAGAAAGTCGAGTCGATATATCGAATCGAAACTTAAACTTCGATTCTTGGAGCAAGAGCGCCCCCTTTTAGGCCTCTCAAAAGTGTGAACCAGCCAGACGCGCCAAATTTAAAATCTTCAGGCATGCTTGTTTATAACTTTTGTAATAAACAAATAAGCCGATAAGCTACAACTCCAAAACACTGGGCGTACTTAGTAAAAATAATTAATTTTTTTTAATAAACAAATAAGCCGATAAGCTACAACCCCATAACCTTGGGCATGGCTATAAAAAATGTTAATATTTTTAATAAACCAATAAGGCGATAAGCTACAACCCCATAACTTTGGGCATGTCTAAAAAAAATGTTCATATTTTTAATAAACAAATAAGGCGACGAGCTACAATCCCATAACGCTGGGCAGAGTGAATGAAAAATAATTAAATTTTTTAATAAACAAATAAGCCGATGAGCCCCATGACGGTTGGCGTAGCGAATGAAAAAAAATTAATTTTTTTCATAAACACACAAGCCGATGAGCTACAACCCCATAACGGTGGGCGTAGCAAATGAAAAAAAATTAATATTTTTATTAAACAAATGAGCCGATGAGCTACACTCCAAAACACTGGGCGTACTTAGAAAAAATAATTAATTTTTTTAATAAACAAAGAAGCCGATAAGCAACAACCCCATAACCTTGGGTATTGCTAAAAAAATTTTAATTTTTTTAATAAACAAATAAGCCGATGAGCCACAACCCCATAACATTGGGCGTAGTGAATGAAAAATAATTAATCTTTTATAAACAAATGAGCGATGAGCTACAACCCCATAACATTGGGCGCAGCGAATATAAAATATGTAAATATTTAAATAAACAACTAAGAAAACAAGTTTACCACCCCATAACCTTGGACATGGATAAAAAAAAATTTTAAGCCATGCCCAATGTTATGGGGTTGTAGCTAATCGGCTTACTTGTTTATTAAAAAATTTAATTATTTCTCATTCACTCCGCCCAGTGTTATGGGGTTGTAGCTCATCACCTTATTTGTTTATTAAAAATATTAACATTTTTTATAGCCATGCCCAAGGTTATAGGGTTGTTGCTCATCGCCTTATTTGTTTATTAAAAATATTAACATTTTTTATAGCCATGCCCAAGGTTATGAGGTTGTAGCTCATCGCCTTATTTGTTTATTAAAAAAAATTAATTATTTTTACTAAGTACGTCCAGTATTTTGGAGTTGTAGCTTATCGGCTTATTTATTTATTACAAAAGTTAATTATTTGTTATTCACTACGCCTAGGGTTATGGGGTTGTAAGCTTGTCCGCTTATTTGTCTATTAAAAATTTAAATTTCGTTACTCACTTTATTAATTAAAAAAAAAACAAAAAAACAAAAAATTAAAATCAAGCATGCCTGAAGATTTTAAATTTGGCGCGTCTGGCTGGTTCACACTTTTGAGAGGCCTAAAAGGGGGCGCTCTTGCTCTAAGAATCAAAGATCAAGTTTCGATTCGATATATCGACTCGACTTTCTAATCGAATCTCTCGTTCTCTTTTTCAGAAGAGGATATAATTATAAGTAGAATGTAGATTGCTAGATTGTTGCATGCTTCATAGCATTCAAAAAATAACATTTTAAATTTGGAATCATTTCTTTCAGAGTAAGCAATAGTAATCCATGATTGTTTTATCAGAATAATTGATAAACTATGATCAATTATTTGTAATTTCAAAAATAGAAAAAAATAAATAGACAAGTGGTATATTATTTACAATATTTGAATATAGATTTTTAACGAATCAAAAAACTAAAAAACTGAATAAAAGTAGTATATCATTTTGATATTGAGATCGATATTTCGTTGAGTATCAATTTTTTCATAGCAGGTGACCTAATTTTGGCTGGAATTAGAATAGTTTTTAGTCAAAAAATAACTTCAAAACATCTATAATGAACGAAAAAGTTAAATGTAGCGTGTATATTGTTAAAAAAACACTAGTTTAGCACATAAAATGTGTCAAAAGTGTATGCTTTGGAATCAACTAAAACCCCAAATCCGCACTTCAATTACTATGGGAGCTTGTTTGAAAACATATGAAGAGAAGAATCCACATATTTTTGAGAGAAAAAAAAAGGTCGAAACCGTTCAAAAATGCGTGTGAAAATCGTAAAAAACGCGTTTTTTGTGTTTTTTTGAAAACTTTAAACAGCTGTATCTTGGAAGCGGAAGATCGGACAGGGTTCCGGTTGGTCGCAAAATTTTTGTTTTTTCATAAAAAAAATTTGACAATTTTTTAATATGCACAAAAATTTAGCCTAGAAAAAGCTACGGTCGTTTGAAGATACCTGCAAATGAGCAAAAATAGCAATATCTGTGTAGGACTGTATTATAATAAAAATAACCAAACTATGTTTTCAAAATATTTTTACAAAAAAGAACTTATTTTGAACAAAATTTTGCCGCAAACTAGAGGTTTCTATCTCATTTTGATCAAAAGTTAGAATTTTTCAAAAAATACCTTAAAAATGCTTAAAACAGCTTAAAAATAGGCCATTTTTCAATCTTTGAAAAAATCTAGCACCAAGCGGAAATAAGATAGAGACCTCTAGTTTGCGGCAAAAGTCTTCTATTAAATAGTCCTTTTGCCAAAAAAAATTGCAATAAAATCGGTGAACCTCGTGCGGACGGTTTTTTAAAAAAGTATTATTTTGACCCATATATATAAAGGGTATAGCCGGTCAAGGGGGGGTAAAGTGCCCCCGGTGCAAACCCCTACAAAACCTATACCATTCGAAAGAACATAAAAAAAGAAAATTTTTGGCGCCAACCAGAAATTTTTTCCCCCTATAGTGCGCATGCGCGGTCCAAAATAGTGATTTTTCAACTTTTATTTATTACTCAGAATCTAAGAGGACTAGCGAGATGCGGTTTACGGGAAAATTTTGTTTGAAAAAAATGTAGTTCAGAAAAAAAAATTTCAAAAATTTTTGGCGCCAAATTCATATTGTTAAAGTGGTTTTAAACTTTTAAATTGCGATTTAAAAATATCTTGGATAGGTGGTGGTCCAAAAAAAATTTTTTTATTTGTATTTTAACGTAAATTTTTCGTGAACATTTTTTCAAATTTTTTAAAGGGGTGGAAAGTATGAAAACACTCAAAAAACCACTTTTTTCCAACTTTTTTGGCCTTTTTACTACTGATAATTGGTTTAAAAATTAACAAAACAATGAAATTTCATAATTTCTACAACTTTACATGAAAATATACAATATACGATGTTAAAGTACTGTTTTAGGCTTTTTAAAGACCATAAAATCGATTTTTAAGATTTTTTTTGCCTATAATAAAGGTACAAATGCCTCATTCAAACATCAAAATCATTGAAATACTTGTAATTTTCCAAGGTGAACTCAAAAAAGTCACAAACAATATTTTTTTAAACCTATCAAACCTTTATAAAGCCAAAAAACCTATTTGTAAACTCTTTTTTACAACAACATAAGTAAAAAATTATAATAACCATTAAAATATGATACAAATTTTACAATAGAGATAATACCTCACAATTTTTTTGCAAGTATTTTTAATTTTAATTTTCTATATAAATAAGATCATAATTCCATGGTTTTATGTGTACTTTTTATTTGACGCATAGACTTTTACACCTAATTCTTAGGGTATATGTACACCAGCCGGACACCATATCGTTCCGAGGTTTGAATTAGGCGCTCGAAATATGACCGTCATTCCAAAGTTTTTGCAAAAGTGCCAACCTCTGGGACGGCCCGTTCACCGTGGGACGAGTAAAAAATTATTTTTCATAAAGTAGGGTTAGAGAGTCGATGTCAATGATCAACGTCAGAAATAAATCAATGTTGATCATTGACATCAACTACCTAACCATACTTTTTTGTTGAATAACTATTATTACGTAATTACATAATTGTTTTTAATATTTTACTTTCATTTTGAGAGAAGGTTTTTGTAAATGGATAAAATTTTAAAAATAATTTATATTAGATTTTTTAAATACGGCACACATTCAAAACAAGTAGACCGCAGCGATCAATCATTAATTTTTTCAATAAAAAGCTTGAAAAGTCTGAAATAAATCAATGTTGATCATTGACATCGACTCTCTAACCCTACTTTATGAAAAATAATTTTTTACCCGTCCCAAAGGTTGGCACTTTAGCAAAAACTTTGGGTTGACGGTCAAATTTCGAGCGCCTAATTCAAACCTCGGAACGATATGGTGTCCGGCTGGTGTACACTTATAACTTTTCTACTTATAAATGCTTGCGAAAAAAATAGATTCACCTTTCATTACAAGATTCAAAACTTTATAAAAAGCTTAATAAAGTAAAATAAAATTTAATGACTAGTAAACTTGAAAAATTGCCTGATAGACATTACTTAGTTTGTCCAGATCCACAGATTTATTAGGTTTAGATGTAAAAAATTTTAGATTTTTTTCTTTGATTCTTCTGACTTTAAATTAAATATCAAATTCTGTATATTATCAAATCAATTAAATGATTTAGATCAGTTAATATAAGCTCCTATAAGCCTCATAACAACTGATTCCGAATGCTTGAGTTCGAAAGTTTTCAGAATACTTTAGTTGTACAAATTAAAGATATTGTAGAGATTTAAATTAAAGATTCATATCTACCAAAATGAAAAATGATATTTTCATATTAGTTCAAATAAGCTTCGAAATAAAAAATCATTGAGTAATTATTTCAGTCACACATCTTTTAATCAATGAAGTATATTTAGTGAAAGATGAGCCAATCTTTATTAAGTTCTAAAATGAAACCTTTATGTGGTAACTGACTTATTTTAGCAGACTTATTCTGTGCATTTCATTTATGAGTTAAGCTGTATTTCTTATTTTTATCTTTAAAGCTAAATGATTATAAAAATAAGCTTATACACACTCTTCAAGTCTTAACAGTGAAAAGTTATCATCAATGATTTGAATATTAGATTTTATAATTTAGTTTTTACTGGTGAACAATATTTTGCGCATGTCTAAACAGACTGATTAAATACAGGAAAATATACTATACATGTATACAAATATAGTATGTACTAATGTATGAAACAAATCATTATATTGACAAATAAATATTCATTGAGCAGTAAATAATACGGCATGTGATTTTTTTCGCAGCCTAACCTACAAAAATAATTCAAAATTTATGTCGTGAATTGTGTGAATTTGTTTATTACAAAAAAACAAAAAAGGTTTTTTTTTCGTTTACACTGTATTCTTCTAGTTTTTTGTGAAGATAATAGGAAAAAAAAAGGTTAAAAACAGTAACAAAACAATAACACAGAAAAAAAAAATACACTGTGGTGTCATGTATCGATCCCCATAAAAATCCCATATTCCCAAGTTGCAACAGACTTACTTATAATCCGCCTAAAAGGAGTTAGGGAGGGGGCCACGGAAATTGCAATTAAGCATTTTGCTAGCCGGCACCTCCGCTCTGCTGGAACAGGTGGGGCGAAGTAGCTTCCCTCGCTGCTTAGCCGCGCTCCCAAACCACTCTCGTCCCCGACACTCGAGTGGTTCGACCGAAAGCTAGCAGCGATCGAAGACCACGTGCAGCACACCTGGACAAGCAGAGCCGGATCAGGCAAGGATCCGTCAGTGCAATATCGCCTCGCCATCACCATTGGATAAGGTCCCGGAAGGTCCAGAGAACCTCCCGTGAACGATCAACTGCCCGGATACTCCGGTAATTTTAAGGTAGATTATTGTAATATTCAACTCTGTCGGAGGACATTAAACTCATTAAATTGTAACCTTTCACCATTTGTTTTTCAATTAAACAATATCACCTTACCTTACTTTATTTCATTTTATTAACCTAATCAAAAGCCAGACAACAAGGGGACGGGACAACTACGTAAGTAGTTGTTCCAAAAAGACGAAGATCCTACCCCTTTTAAAATAATAACGTCAAGGATTATAAATCCGTGACATAAATGGCATCCCTTGTGGGTAACTTAAACTTTGTTGCCTGACTATTTTGATTGGTTTTCTCTTATTGATGATTTTTCCTTCAAAAATTTATAATACTAAAAATTAATGAAAAAAAAAAGAAGTAAGGAAAAAGCTTTTATTATCTGATACCGGTTACTTTTGGCGAATGGTTGAAGGAAAGATTCTTTTCTTTTGACAAATCGCGATATTTTTTTTTGCTGACCTCAACATTTCTGGCTAATTTAACAACACACTTACACTCACAAACGCTTTCGGAACCTGATCTGCTCATCGCTCTGAATTTGACCCGCTTATAGTGCACACATTTCACGTTTTATTACCTGAAGTTTCGCCAAAAATCGCAACTTTAGATTCATTTTTTTTGTATAAAATTTTTACTTCTATCAAACGACGTTATCCCTTTAATTTATAAATATTCGATATGGCTAACCTCGCGAATCTTATTTTGGACGAGATTGAAGCCATTCCAGACAAAGATCAAAAGAAGGCGGCCGAATTACATCATGCCCGCCGGATGGCCGAAAATATGTCTACAATGGCAGCTACGTTAAACGAGTCACGAACCGCGTTCGCGAACGTTCAAGCATCAGCATTGATGCAAAGGGCTCTTGCTGCAATCCCTTTTTACACTGGTTCCACACCCCTGCGCCCATGGCTGCAGGACGTGGAAAGCTACGACCAACGAATTACAGATTCAACCCTGAAAGAACTTTTCCTCCAAGGAGTTATTTCTCGATTGACCGGCAAGGCTAAAACAAGTCTCGACGGAAAAGTTTTTGACACTTTAGACCAACTCCGGAAACATCTTCAGGACCGTTTTTCTCAAAAACGATCCCTATCTTATTACCTTAACCTTATTTCAGACTCTTATATGAGACAGAATGAATCTGTTTTAAATTTTCACGATAGACTCTCAGCTATAGCCCGCGCTGCCACGAAACTAAAAAACGAGGGAATAGATGACGAAGACATCAAGAGACATAATAAGTCCCTTTTCGAAGACCTCGCTACCGAATATTTTATTCGCGGATTACCTTCTGTCATCCGCAACCAAATGTCTAACCATAACCCTGTTAACTTTTCCGAAGCTTTAAACGCAGCTCTGAATGCGGAGGAATGGGTTAACATCGGAGCACCAAATCGTGCTGATGTAGAGTATTCCTCCACCCAAAAACCGCCTCCGCGATCGCGTTCTCCTAGCCCTTATGGTCGACCCGGGACACCTGAAAGAGAATCATCTCACGACCGGCGCAACGTTAAATTCTCCGATCTTAACGACCCGCGAAACTTCGATAGAAATATCTCGTATTCTTATGACCCTAACGATATAAAAATGCCTAGAACAATGACTTACACAGCAGAAGGTAAACTAAATGCTCACCCTTCCCTGCGTTACGAACAACCTTCAAGCATTCTGAAAAACCCGGAAAGACAGAGCCTATCCGATCAACGATCCGGATCATCAGATCGTTACTCCCGCCCTAGGTCCGAGAGCCCTAGAGGCCGATACCCTAATAGGTCGACAAGCCCCCTTTCCCCTCCCTTCCCTTATCCAAATTTTCACCCTTATATGCCCTATTATCCTCCTATGCCCTACTACTACCCCCCAGCTCCTATGCCCCCTTTTCACTCGCCCTATCCTAATGCCGCAACACCAGCCTACTTCCCTAACAACTATTACGACAAGCCGCCTGGTAGACCCGGATCCCCCGGTCCTTACGGCCCTACTCCACGAGCCCCGACGCCAACGAATATTCCCGCAAATATCTCCTCTAGCGAGAATTTAAACTGGAGACAAGCTCGTCCGGACGGCGCGCCGCGAGCTTCCCGCGCTCTCAGAGCCCCGAGCGCCGATCGGTGAAAACATTCAAAACAAGGGAGTACGGAAAGTCTGTGGCGAGAAAACCGCACCAACCATAAAAATTAAAAATTACCTATTCAAAAAGGGCGTCGTAACATGTTCCGCTGCACAAACCAATGAAGTGAACGTCATCAAAGCTTCCGTTTTTAAAGACTCGGTTTTCTACTATCCTCACCCTCCCATTACAATCCAGGGAGAAGACAATAATCAAGTCGACGCGCATGGAAAAATTACGATTCGTATTTGTAAACAAAAACATATATTCCATCTAATTCACGACGATGCCCCCTTTTTACAAGATGGTGTTATCAGCAAAAGAACTTTGAAGAAACTCCGGAGACTTAAGCAAGCCGGAAAAATGAAAAATCTTCCCGACTCTTTTCTTGAAGACCTATCCCCAGACTCAGATCGCTCTGAATCAGAATCCTCTGACTCAGAAACCTTTTCCGAAAATTCAACCTCCCAGAGTAGCGACACCCTTAATAAAGACAAATCTACTAACGATTCCGACACATATTCACCTAAAATTTACAATCCTAGAAACCATAGGAAAAGAAAGAAAATTTCGTACGGATCACCCAAGATCGAAATTACTAATAACATATTTAAAGCCGGAAAGGGGCGCATTTTAATTGACACCGGCGCAGACGTGAGCGTAATTAAAATTCAATCCCTAAATCCCACGTGTAAGATCAACAAAAATCGTACTCTTCAACTGACCGGGATCGGAGCAGAACCCGTTTACACTCTCGGTACCGTTACTTTCAAAGAAAGAGACGGTAGAAAACATCACATGCACGTCCTCCCCGAAAGTTCTTCGCTTAAAGAAGATGCCATTCTTGGCTCTCGTTATCTACAAATTGAAAAGGGTCAAATTGACTTGGCCAATAATCAATTAATCACTCAAAATGGCACTCAGGACATTTGTTTTTCTAGCGCTACAGACAACAGTGAGTCTGAATCTGCCGAGTCCCTTGCAGAATTTCCTGACTCTCGACGAACACCTCAAAGTCAAAACACCATCCCCGACATTCAACCTACGTCCAGCAAAATACCTTCGACTATTTTCCATTATAAAGCTCGTCGAAAGCAAGGTAAAGCTCTGTCCACAAGATATACGTTGCCAGCGCGTTGTAAAATTGCGATAGAAATTCCCGTGTCGGAAAGCTCTCCAAGAGGGGAGGCGTATCTTCCCCGAATACAAACCCCTACCGGAATATTCATCGGCGAGTCAGCCGTTACCCATGAAAAAGGTTCATGTTACGTGTTAGCCATTAACACGAGAAACGAACCTCAAGAAGTTGAAATACCGGTGCAAGATCTGTATCCCTTTGAACTCGATGGTTCCGACGACTTCTTCGATTCCGAGGTCGAGGGAACGCCTTGCCCTCCTGAACAAAGAGTAACTCGAATAATTGACCTTCTGAAAAGAAAACATCATGACAAAGCAGCCCTAGCTCAATTGAAGAGAGTGGTCGAACGTTTCCCATATCTCTTTATGTTACCTGGCGACGACCCTCCTCGCACACATCTAGTACAACATACCATTCCGTTAACCAGTGACAAACCGATATTTACACGTCAATATCGTTATCCTCCAAAATTACACGAAGAAATTAGAAGGCAAGTAGATGACTTGCTGAAGAAAGGAACCATCCAACCCTCCTCCAGCCCTTGGAACTCACCTCTATGGATAGTTCCAAAACGGCCTGGCCCTGACGGTAAAAATCAACATCGTCTCGTCATTGATTACAGAAGGCTCAACGAAGTATCAATTCCAGACGCCTATCCACTCCCAAACGTTCAAGAAATACTGGAGTCCCTAGGCAAGTCCAAATACTTTTCAGTTTTTGATCTCGTTAACGGATTCCACCAAATACCTATGCACCCGGATGACAGAGCTAAAACCGCTTTCTCAACGCCTTACGGGCACTTCGAATTCACAGCCATGCCTTTCGGACTCTGCTGTGCTCCCCCGACATTCCAAAGGCTGATGGACGCCGTCATGACCGGATTACAAGGAATCGAATTGTTCATTTACCTAGATGACTTAATCATCTTCTCCAACTCTCTTGAAGACCACGAGAGAAAGGTTAATGAAGCTTTTCAAAGATTGTTTAATGCTGGATTGAGATTAAAAATCGAAAAATGCGAATTTCTAACCCCTGAAGTAAAATACCTGGGCCACCATATCGATCAATTTGGAGTCAAACCTGACCGGGGAAAAATCAAAGATATTCAGGATTTTCCCGTCTTAAAGAATACTTCGGACGTTCGTTCTTTTCTTGGACTCTGTTCTTACTATCGCCGGTTTATCCACCATTTCTCTGAAATTGCAAAACCTCTAAACGACCTCCTCAAGAAAAATTGTAAATTCCGCTGGGAGGAGAGCCAAAAAGCCAGTTTCGAAAAACTAAAGACAGCTCTATGCACGGCACCAGTCCTAATTTGCCCAGACTTTTCTAAACCCTTCATACTAACGACCGATGCTAGTGCATACGCAGTCGGGGCAGTTTTGAGTCAAGGCGAACCAAATAATGATCAACCTATTGCATATATGTCAAAAACGCTCAATAAACATCAAGGAAACTACTCTGCCACCGAGCGAGAGTGTTTAGCTGTAGTCCTAGGCATCATGCACTTCAGACACTACCTTTACGGTCGCACTTTCTATGTATACGCTGACCATGAACCTCTACAATGGATTGATTCAATCAAAGACCCAATGTCAAGATTAAACCGCTGGAGAGCCCGACTGCGCGGCTACAGATACATATTCCGTTACAAACCTGGAAAGCTTAACACTAACGCCGATTGGCTCTCAAGAAATCCGATAGACCAGAAAGAGGTAGAAAACGAAAAATCGGCAAACATAGCCTCTCAATCCCTGAAAAATATCAAAACAAAAACCATACTACCTATTCAGAAACCAAAATCAACAAAAAAATCACTTGCTCGACAAGCATACAATAAAAGCAAAGAAGAAAACTTCTCTGACGCCCTGCAACCCGGGCCTTCGCGAAGAGGTAGACCGAAAGGCTCCAAAAATAAAACTCATGCATCGCCGAACGTATCTGGTCAGGGAAATCTTCCAGGCGATACCATCGCCTCTCGTCTAAGACTCAGACGAAATCAACAGGTAGATCCGAAAAATACTACACCCGTCGATCAAGCAAACGCTGAAAGCTCTACCTCAGAAATAGAAACATCAGATGAAACCGAAAGCGCCTCCGACGCACCTGTACCCTTGTAAAGCCGATCATTAATACCTAGTTTGGCAGAACCTCTCAACACAACAACCACATCTCCTGCCACCGAGTCTGAAATCAGCAACCAAAAAGAAGATGAGATTTCTGGCATAAGTGAGTTCGACGAAACCATGGTACCATCGGATAGTTTTGAAGATGTAGTCGCCCATTTCCAAAAACCCGCATCAAGAAAGGCATTCTTTGATTCCCCATCAAAAAGAGTGAAACCTCCAGCAAATGATGATGACTCCTCATCTTCTGACGAAGAAGAACTCTACGAGACTACCCCCGTAAAATCAAATTTGGAACTCCAAGCTCAGCTCAAACCTTCCAACTTCAATTCTAAGGAGAAAGAAGAGTTTATCGAAGGATTTAATTCCTTGTGGTGGGACTCTGGAAAATGGGAAGAACTTCTTGAAAATTTCGACCTAGGATCTAACTATCACGAAGCGGATCACTCTGTTGTCCACAGTGATCCAGGCTATTTGGAAAATGACCTTATTGACGCAAATGATAGACAGATTCTGAACAATACACAATCCCTGTTAGACTTAGATAAATGGCAACTGACCGATGACTCAGGATTCAAAAATCCTCCCTTATCGTCCACTCTCCTCACACATAAAATACCCCCAACAATTTTTGATGACACTTTTAATCTCGAAAACACCAAAATCATGTCTAGTGAAAATTCCGACTCTTCAACAAATTCCACGAAGACAATTACACCAGATCATAAGTTAGCTCCATCGGAAAACTCTCTAAACACTCAAGAGAGTGTCACTCACCCTCGAGATACCGCCAAAACGACCCTTCAATCCTCGCAGCAATCACTTCCTACAAAACAATCAAATTCAAATTTGATACCTCGAAGTCCAAAACCTACTACGGCAAATACTCATAATGACATTTTCACCAGCGTTAAAACCATTCCGCCAATTATACCCCCCCTCTTGAATCCTTTTTGCACCCCGATGAAACCCCCCGAACGACTGATAGTGAGACTCACCCGAGACGCCCTCACGGGACATAAAGATAACATAATACATTTTATCCCTGCGAATTTAAACCTACACACGCCTAACAATCAACTTCTTGCCGAGTTAGAGCTAATTTCGAGAGTTTAAACTCATAGGTTATCGCACCAAAGAACCCATGGTAATTACCGATACGCCCGCAGAACCGTTCTTTAAAATGGCTATCGATGCGGTCGGACCTATGCCTCGAACTGTGAATGGCAATGCTTACATAATCACTATGCAATGTTTATTTTCAAAATTTTGTATAGCAGTACCAGTACCTAATCTGAAAGCGCTAACCGTGGCACAAGTCCTTGCTAAACATCTTATAGCCGCTCATGGAGTACCTAAAATTATCTTGAGCGATCAAGGTAAAAGCTTTAGGAATAAACTCCTCAAAAATCTTAAAAGCATGTTTGACTGTCGTCTAAAAACGATGACATCTTTCCACCCCCAGTCGAACGCATCATTGGAAAGAAGTCATGCTGTCTTGAAAGACTACTTGAGGACTAACACCCCTAAGTATCAAGACTGGGACGAGCTAGTTCCCTTTGCCATGATGGAATACAATTCCTCAGTCCACTCTTCCACAGGTTTTACCCCCTACGAAATAGCTATGGGACGAAATCCTAGAACCCCTTCAGGATGCCTAGACGACTTCGATAACGACACATATAATGGTTACATTTACGATCTAGCAACAAGAATAGCTGAAATCCGAGAGATGGCATTGAAAAGCTTAGAATCATCCAAACAAATTAACAAAAGAAATTACGACAAATCAACTAAACCCCTAGATATAAAACCCGGAGACAAAGTTTACGTCAACAAACTACCGCGTAAAAACAAACTAGATAAATTCTATAACGGAGTTTTCGACGTCCTAGAAGTACGCGAAAATAACACTGCCCTCTTGCAAAGCCAAAACAAAAAAAAAATCTTAGTTCATAAAGACCGTCTGAAAAAATTTTACTAAAAGCCTTTCTTCTCAAAAATCATCACCTTGATGGAAGTAATTCAAACCACCGCAAGAGGACATCTACACCCTCTCCTGTTATCTTTTTCTCAAATGTCCAATCTACTCTTAAAAATTAACAATAATCCGAATCTCCGGATACCAAACTCAGCAGGAGTAATTACACCCCATTACCTATTCAGCGTAGCGAAAACGACTATTTTTATCACTAATGGAAAGCTTCGCGTTTCTATAAAACTACCTTTAGTAATGGATGACGACCTCGATTTGTACAAAATACACTCTTTTCCAAACCCTATAACCCTCCCCTTTGATAATACAGGCTATTTAGCAATAAAACCAACAGTTAATTATATTGTCTTATCGAGAAACCAGACATATGTTCTCTTAAATGACGAACTCCTTCAATCTTGTTCCACTTATAATCACACTAAGCTATGTGAAGACTTCTTACCCTTAATCAACGGAGTGACACACCCATCGTGTGAATATTCAATGTTCAATCAACCGACAACCTCTTCTCTAAAAACCTGCTCGACAGTTATTATACCAAACACGCCCATAATTCTAACACCCTTGCACGCATCGAATTTATGGTTATATTCAACTTTAAAACCAAATAAGCTCACAATAACCTGCCATAATCATCGAAATGAATTTCTCATAAATGGCACAGGCTCACTTTACCTAAGTGGCGAATGTACTGCACACACATCAAGCTTTACCTTACACGGTCTTCGGAAAATCTCGAAATCGAAAATAAACTTCGAGCGATACATTTTCGACGGACGGAACAGAAGCAAACACATTCATTTATAGCCATCGGCTTAGGATCCTCAATCGCGATAACATTAGTCCTAAAATTTTTGATAGATAAATTTCTTCAGGTCGAGAAAATCCTACCCTTGTTCTTCTTTATCTGCAACAAAAAGAAAGAATATAAACAAAACAAAAAAAACAAAGAAGAACCCAACCGAAAAACATGCACATGTAAAAATAATCATCAGGATGATACTCCTCCTAATGAAACTCACAGCTTGCCTCCGACTCTAAAGTCGGCAGACATTGTAATCCACGTGGACTCATCTCCACAAATCTCGACAATGCCCACAACCTCTCCAAAAGCACCAAACTCCAATACAAAACCACCGCTTCACGTCGCAGAGCCATGAAAAACAAAACAAAACGTCAATAAATAATAAAAAAATAATAATAAAAAAAAATATTATAACAATAATAATAATAAACAAAAAAAAAACAAAAAAACAAAAAAAAAAAACAAAAAAAAAAACTTCATTTTCAAACCAAATTTGACCAACTGTCCATTCAAAACACGCTTAAGACTCGACCATAACCATGAATCTTTGTGACCACTGGCCTGCTGAGTGCGCCCGTCGCATGCAGACCCGCTATGCCTCCAACACAGGCGACTCTTCCACCAACTCGCCCGCAATGCACCTGCAGCACGCGACCCAACTATACAGCCACACCCACGAATCTTTTAATACAACCTGCAAACAATTAATTTATGAAATAACGATAGTTGACGACTTAACTCTGACAATTATACTTAATAAAAATAGTAACAATCAAAGTACTATACTCACAAACTCGCCGAATCCGAATAAAAGAATTTTTTTTTTGCTATCCGTCGAAACTCAGGTATCAGATAGATGTTTTAATTTTTTTTTAAAAACAAATAATGATCGATTGATAACAGGTGTGAAAGTATTTACCTTTTAATGCACCTCGACGAGTTGAGGATATGCGATAATAACCCTTGTAAATTGACCAAACTGCGAGTCCAACTAGCTCTCCGATCGACGTAATACCGACTGGAGCACCTACTGAATGCACCAGTAAAATCACATTTATCATAACTGGCAACATAGCATGATATAATTTGATGAGCGCACCGCTGCAACGTCACCGTTAACACCTACTTACACTATACTCTCGTGCGTAACCGCCGACCTGCCGACTATCCGATTTCAAGAAGGACGATACAGCAACATTCGCATCAAGAACAGAAGCAGCTTCACCAGAAAAATATAAACTTTTCTCATACAATTTTGTGTAACAAATTGAGTGTATTTTCAGAATCTAAATTTTAATTCATACTCGGACATTATCTTAGATTTAACAAAACTCTCTCGAATACTGGACAATAATTTTTTTTTGTAATTACTTTTTATATGATACTTAAATATTGTTAACATCTGGTAAAATTTTTTTGCTCAAGTTAATTTAACTTCATTATCAAAAAAAAAAAAAAAAATAATAATAATAATAATAAAAAGTGAATAAATAAATAAATTATTTGTTGTAATATTAATTTTAATATTTATTGTACAAACTCTACGAATCGAAATTCAAGATAAGCTTCATTTGTAAACTTCTCATTAACACGCACAATGTAAGAGACTTATTGCGATAATTTAAGTTACGTCAATTAATGAATAATTTAATTCTATACACTAAACTCAAAAATTTTATCAAACAAATTTGGAAACTTATTTAACTATTTTCGACCAATTAAGGCAAGACTCAGTCTAAATCAGTCAAACGGAGTGTCAAAAGCACTGATTTCATCGAAACTTCCCGCTAATTCATAGTTTTTTTTCTTTAGTGCAAAAATTTAGACATAAAAATTTAATAAAAAAAAAAAAAAACACTAAGACAAAATAATTATATCAAATTTGAAGTTTCATAGCGAACAACGACAAATTGAAACTCAAACCGTTTAGGAACTTAGAGGATAATATACAGAACCGCTGCACTCAATACTGTCGTATACATTACAGAATTTTCATCGAATGTTTTAAATACTTTTGACTAAACTAATTAGCGATCTTAAAATCAAGGCGAAAACTGTGAACTTCTCTCACTCCTGGCAATTAATGAAAATTATATACGTCGATGCAACTTCCCACTTAAATATTAACCAACCCATACAGAATTTTCTGCTCCAGCGCCCAATAACCGCGCAATATAGAGCAATAATTATTTTATTACGTCTGAATCCCTGTTACCTGGCTTGCGCAAGCAACACAAAAACTTCTATTTAGCATTTAGCTAAACAACTAGCTATTTGAAATTTTCGTTTAAAAATTTCAAGAATTCAGGCTTACAACTCAAAAATTACAATATTCTTACCCACTTTCAACCAACCATTTCCCACCCCGTGATCATTGTTATACAACAATTATAAAAAATACCGATCTCTTTGAACATCGAGTAGAAATTACATCCAAAACGTTACACTTGAACTAACTATTCTGAAATAATAGTTATTCAAAAAAAAAAAAAAAAAAAAAAAAAAAAAAAAAAAAAAAAAACCTTTTGCTAAGCGCCTGCCCACCACCATCTACCAAGATTCACACAAGCGAAATCGATACATTCCCTATCTTCGATACATTTTTTTATCATCGATACAAGGACTGCACTCCTACAGTCGTCCAGCCCTGCATTGTCGAGGGCAACAATGGACTAAGAGGGGAGGCATGTCATGTATCGATCCCCATAAAGATCCCATATTCCCAAGTTGCAACAGACTTACTTATAATCCGCCTAAAAGGAGTTAGGGAGGGGGCCACGGAAATTGCAATTAAGCATTTTGCTAGCCGGCACCTCCGCTCTGCTGGAACAGGTGGGGCGAAGTAGCTTCCCTCGCTGCTTAGCCGCGCTCCCAAACCACTCTCGTCCCCGACACTCGAGTGGTTCGACCGAAAGCTAGCAGCGATCGAAGACCACGTGCAGCACACCTGGACAAGCAGAGCCGGATCAGGCAAGGATCCGTCAGTGCAATATCGCCTCGCCATCACCATTGGATAAGGTCCCGGAAGGTCCAGAGAACCTCCCGTGAACGATCAACTGCCCGGATACTCCGGTAATTTTAAGGTAGATTATTGTAATATTCAACTCTGTCGGAGGACATTAAACTCATTAAATTGTAACCTTTCACCATTTGTTTTTCAATTAAACAATATCACCTTACCTTACTTTATTTCATTTTATTAACCTAATCAAAAGCCAGACAACAAGGGGACGGGACAACTACGTAAGTAGTTGTTCCAAAAAGACGAAGATCCTACCCCTTTTAAAATAATAACGTCAAGGATTATAAATCCGTGACAGTGGCCCTGATCTGATCACGCCACGCCACTTGCGCCCTCGCGGTTGACTCCAACTTTCAATAAAAATTCACAAAGCAAAGCAAGATATATTTTTATTGGAGAAAAGATGAAAATTTATCAAAAATTTTCGTTTCTATATTATCTTTCATATTACTTTTTCTGAAATTCATATTATTATTATTTTATGGGTACATAAATAAATATTGTAATAATTTATTAATTTGAGTGATTTTTTTGTTTTGTATTTCAGCTACTAGATAGCGCTTTTTTGAATCAGCGAAAGAGAGCCAACTGTCAATTTATTGTCATTCGTAAACCGACGAGTTGTATTACGCAAGAAATACATTTTACTATCATAAAAACGTCTGTTAATCAGATGTTCGTTTTGAATTAATTATAAATTAGTGACAGTAAAAAATTATATTCTCTTGTGTATTATATAGTTTATATGTTTTATACCTACTTTTTTGGGTGCTCTTTTTTTCATTTAATCAATTAGTAACGAGTGATATTGCCATCAAGTAAAAATTTTGTACAGGTACGCAAATTAGAAAATATATCATACAATTTTTTTTTCAATTTGAACAAGTAATTTTTAGTATTATTACGTACCAAATATCGACGCCTTAATGGAATAACACCGTAACTCGGAACTGTCGTAACTCGGCGATGATTAAACTCGGTAATAAATGGGCTCTCACTATCTCTTATCACAATTTTTTTGTGAAAATGTTTTCGAAGGTTGTTTAAAGAATAAAAAAAAAGATTCAATGCGAAAATTGTGATGAGAGATGGTGAGAGCCCATTTATTACCGAGTTTAATCATCGCCGAGTTACGACAGTTCCGAGTTACGGTGTTTCCATCGAGTTACGGTGTTTCTAACGAGTTACGGTGTTTCTATCGAGTTACGATGTTATTCCATTAAGGCGTCGATATATCAAGTTGTTACCATTTTAAAATAAATGAATAAACCTCTTAATTGTTAGACTGATAAATACTGTAACGAATCGACTTTTTTTTTGTAAATATGTTATTTTCATAATTATTATTAAATACTTAAATGCCAAAAACTTAAAAATTATATTTATATCTTGATTCAATTTTTTAAATAAAAAAGAGCATGATCAAATGATTGCATGAAATATTTTGAACATTTTTATGAAGTTAATACAAAATACTTTATTTAATTTTGTTACACGTCATTAGAAAATTGTATTGTTAATGATAGTTTCGAAACATTTTTAATTTTTTCTTTAAAATTATTATATTTCATTATGATAACATCTATGGATTCATAAATATAATTTCATGTATAATTCGCAGTTTCCTAGACGAAGTTTTTTCTTTCTATGTGATACCAACATGGACTTGAAGTCGGCGGATGCAAAATGTGTTAAGTGCCAAAAAAATGGACGTAAACTACCTAATAGTGAGAAAAAAATAATTAATTCAGATGAGTTTGCTGATGAAGTTACAAACTGGTTATACGATACTTATGAAGTTGGTGACTTCGAGCACAGAGTTGCATATTTTGGCAGCTTTTTATGCGTTAAGTGCTATTCTAAGCTAAAAAAGGATATAAGCAACAAAAAACTTAAACTAGAAGAAGAGCAGCAGGAGCAGCAGCAGCCAACACTCGAAAATCCAGTTCCTCAAATGAGCCAACTCTTTTCACAGTCAACATCTGAGGCATCATCTTCACAATCGTCAACGAATGATCCCACCGTTCGATTCGAGCCTGAGCCAGAAAAAATTGACTCAGTAGAACTTCCAATCAATCGAACAGTCTCTACTCATAAATATTGCTGCTTATGTGGTTCTAGTGCTACCCAAAATTTAGTTCAGATTTCTTTTGAGGCTCGCTCTCAAGCTTACAGTCGAACGCAAATTTTCATTCCTTACAGTAATTTTAAGTTACTTATTTTCTATGTTTTTCTTTGATATTTTTAATAATTTGTACTTTTTTTTTTATTTCCAGAAAACCGATGCTGCAAAAAGCACTTAACTATTAAAAACCGTTTTTATGAGGATGATCTCCGACAATTGCGCATTTATTCTAACTTCAGTACCATCGAAGTTCCTGAACTAACCAAACTGTTGAAAGGTTTTTCGGCAAGAGTAGACAGCAACCTCTTCGACAGAATTCCAGATTTTTCGATCCCCGAAAAAAGTTTAAAAGTATTCACAGGTTTAAGCTGGGAGCAACTGATTCAACTTCGAGAAATGCTGACAATCATGAGGGACTCACATAATAGAGATGTAACTCAAGCATTAGTAGTGTTTTTATTAAAGTTGAGAAGTGGTAACTCCAATAACATGATTGCAGCTATGTTAGGCATTGAGTGGTCCCAAAGAATTTCTGACTTCATAAACTCTGTAATGAGATCATTTAAAGTTGATGTATTACCTTCTCGGTTTGGAATTCACGCTACACCTAGAGAAGAACTTATTGCTCGCCATACCACGTCCATCGCTAAGAGGTTGCATAACTTGGATGACGATCAACTAATGTTGATTGGCGATGGAACGTACTTACGTCATCAAAAAAGTTCAAATAATAACTACCAGCGACGGTCTTATTCTGGGCAAAAAAAATCTCACTTGGCAAAACCTTTTACCCTCTGTATGCCAGATCGTTTTGTCGTTGACGTTCTTGGGCCTTTTGAAGCAAACTTAAATGATGCACAGATTCTTAAACTCTTATTTGAAAATAAGGAAGAATTTGCAGCACTTTTACAAAAAAATGATGTTTTCGTTCTGGACCGCGGTTTTCGAGATGTCACTCAGTATTTAGAAGATGAAGGTTACAAAGTACTTATGCCTTTGCTCAAAGGTAAAAAAAAGCAATTGAGCAGAGAAGAAGCAAATCATTCAAGATTAGTCACGAAAATACGATGGGCAGTAGAAGCAGTCCACGGGGTAATTGGTCAAAAAAACAAGTTTTTGCATCATCAGTTTGATAATAAAGCTTTGTATAATGCAAAATGGTTTTGTAAAGTTGCTTGTTTCCTTAATAATTTTTTTGGGAAACGATTTCACTCTGACATTGAAATGACAGATGAAATCGTTAACCGTATAAATCAGCAATCCCCAGTGGAAAATACTCTTGCTCAAGAAGTCGAAGAAGGAAAATGGAATCGACGTCAAAAACCTTTTAGTGATTTAACTTCAGAAGACTTGGACGATTTTCCGGAACTGACCGAAAAGGATCTAAAAATTCTGTTTACTGGCGGATATCAGTTGAAACAAGCTGTGTCTTATTTAGCAGAAATGCTTGATTTTAATGGTGTACTCAGTTTAAAATTTCTTAAAGAAACCCCGCAAATATTAAGAGTGCAAGTACGATCCAGACACATAAATTCGATGACTTACAACTGTTATATAGAATACAGTCCTGGCACTATTGGTTACGGAGGTATTAAAAGATGGTGTTGTGAATGTGCAAATGGGCAGCGAACGATTGGATGCTGTTCTCACGTCGCTGCTGTTGTGTATTACTTGTCTTGTGGAAGATTCAAATCTAAATTACTCAATCCATCCCATATTTTATCAGATCTGTTTGTAGAAGATGATACTATGCCCGTGATCGATGATGACAGTGACTATGATGATTAATTTGTTTTAAAAAAAGGGAATTTATTCACCTTCATTTATTTATTTATTTATAATGGGTACATATTTTAAGCTTCCCAAGTATTATCTCTATAGTAAAATTTGTATCATATTTTAATGGTAATTATAATTTTTTACTTATGTTGTTGCAAAAAAGAGTTTACAAATAGGTTTTTTGGCTTTATAAAGGTTTGATAGGTTTAAAAAAATATTGTTTGTGACTTTTTTGAGTTCACCTTGGAAAATTACAAGTATTTCAACGATTTTGATGTTTGAATGAGGTATTTGTACCTTTATTATAGGCAAAAAAAATCTTAAAAATCGATTTTATGGTCTTTAAAAAGCCTAAAACAGTACTTTAACATCGTATTTTGTATATTTTCATGTAAAGTTGTAGAAATTATGAAATTTCATTGTTTTGTAAATTTTTAAATCAATTATCAGCAGTAAAAAGGCCAAAAAAGTTGGAAAAAAGTGGTTTTTTGAGTGTTTTCATACTTTCCACCCCTTTAAAACATTTGAAAAAATTTTCACGAAAAATTTACGTTAAAATACAAAAAAAAAAATTTTTTTTGGACCACCACCTATCCAAGATATTTTTAAATCGCAATTTAAAAGTTTAAAACCACTTTAACAATATGAATTTGGCGCCAAAAATTTTTGAAATTTTTTTTTCTGAGATACATTTTTTTCAAACAAAATTTTCCCGTAAACCGCATCTCGCTAGTCCTCTTAAATTCTAAGTAATAAATAAAAGTTGAAGAATCACTATTTTGGACCGCGCATGCGCACTATAGGGGGAAAAAATTTCTGGTTGGCGCCAAAAATTTTCTTTTTTTATGTTCTTTCGAATGGTATAGGTTTTGTAGGGGTTTGCACCGGGGGCACTTTACCCCCCCCCCCCCCCCCCCCCCTTAACCGGCTATACCCTTTTACTTTCATTTTTTTACTTACATATTTAGATGTTACGAAGAAAGTATTTGTATTGATCAGATGAATGATTTTCTATTGATAAATTGATTTCAACTACTTGTTCAACCTCTGCAGGTCGCAACCTGCAAGACAGTGCAGGAAACTTTGAAAGATGGAGAAAGAGATGGTGCAAAAATTTTGCGTACATGTTTTTATACTTAAACAAATACATTTTTTGTACCAATATTTTTTTATTTCAATTGAAATGGTTGTTTGAAATTAATTGCATTTTATTACACGTAATAACTTGTGATTAACCCGGACTGCGTTCATACTTTTCGAAGTGACGTATTTTTTCGGATACGTCACCTCTGGGAGGGGAGTGTGACAGTCAGCGATCGTAATTAAATCGTTGGTAACGATTTAGGATTTGGCGCGAGTCACGTGACTGTCGAACGCAGCTCAGAGCGGACCTCTGAGGTGGTAGAGCGGGAATCGGGAAGCCACTCGTAGTTTTCGTGTTCGTGAGTTCGCACGTACATGGAACTTAACTCGTCTCGGTTCGACGGCTAACCGGACTCCTCGGGAGTGGAATGTCATCGAAGAGAGAGTTGGCAGAGATAGAAGGTGCGGGATCGATGGTCATCGCCCGGGAAGCATTCTTCTGTCTAGACGAGTCAACCGGCTTTTGGAAGCCGTGGACGTCGAGGAACCCAACCAACGTCCGGCAGACACGCAAAGATCTGGAGATCGATTCATGGCAGATCTTGAAGCAGCTTACTCGTTACGGAAGTCAAGGCAATTACTGACATTCGCGTCGCGCGTTGTGGTAGAGCCGTAGTGTGAGAGTGTGGTGTTATTTGTGAAGTTGTCATTTCACGTCATCACCTGGACCGCTTTCCAACGGCTACACGGCGACTTGAGTATGGTAGATATTGCGGCTGGTCGGCATCGTAGCCTGGCATTTTGTTTAGCCTGACGGCTTGGTATGAGGTGCACCTTAGCGACTCCGTAAGTTAATTGTAAATGTGCGAGTGAGTGTGAATGCGTGTGAGTGTCCTTAGTACACTATTATTGTCATAATCTTTGTTTTTCCCTTGCGCGCGTTAGCTGCCGATAGCAGCAGGAATTTGTGTGCGCGCGAAACGATTTAGAGAGCATTGAAGATTCTTTTGTTTACTTGTTTAAACGACACCGAGTCGTCATTCGGAATTTGTATTTTAGGTTTAGATTTGTTTTAATAAATTATTAAATTGTTAATTTAATTTTTATTGACTAAACCTAGTGTTCCTGCGAATCGATCCTGTTTTAATACCCGCACCCACTACCGATAAACGAACTAGCCGACCGCGTCGCGAAGTATAGTAATATTCACGGACGCGATTTCCTCATTTTATTATTTCAGGTCGACGAGTTGCAGTTCGACGAGTGCTTGGATCAGCACTAAGTACAGGTGATAAGGATTTAGTACGCACCGTGGGTATTTGTATCGGCTCATACAAACCCTTAAATCCACCCCTGTTACAAACTACATGTACTTATTAATTGAAACAATTATTTTATTCATGTTCATTCAATTTAAATTTATCCCGCGCGATTTTGAATTCGCTTCAGGTTTTTTACGGCACGTAGAGGTATTATACGTCGAAAAAGTTTTGTAGACGAAAAAAATTTTTTGCAGACGGAAATTTTATTCGTGGACAAAAAGTTTCGTCCGTCACGAAAAGGGGAAATATAATCCAACCCCTGTTGCCTGAGTTCAAAAAAACAAACTGATGTGTTGGGGGTTTAGAGCTTGGGGGATAGCCTATCAGTTCATTTGTTAAACTCAAGCGCCCTGGGTCTTAGGTGCCCAGCGTTATGGGGGCATAGAGCTTGTTGGTTTTTCAAATTGTTTATAAAAAATAATTCATTTATTGCTCTCAACAGCGTTATTGGAGTTAGAGCCCGGCTGTTTATTTAATAGTTTATAAAAAATTATTTATCGCTCTGCCCAGCATTATGTGGGCCTATAGCTTGTCAGTTTATTTAATTGTTTATAAAAAGTAATTTATTTATCGCTCTCCCCAGCATTATGGGGGTTTAGGGCTTGTCGGTTTATTTAATTGTTCAAAAAAAATTATTAATTTGACGCTCTCCCCAGCGTTTTGGGGGTTTAGAGCTTGTCAGATTATTTAAATGCTTATAAAAAATTATTGATTTATTGCTCTCCCCAGCGTTATGGCATTTTCGAGCTTGTCAATTTATTTAATTGTTTATAAAAATATATTTATTTTTCGCTTTTCGCAGCGTTATTTCGGCTAAGAGCTCGGCTGTTTATTTAATTAATTATAAGAAATCATTTATTTATTGCTCTCCCCAATGTTATTGGGGCTTAGAGCTGGCTATTTATTTAATTGTTTATAAAAAATCATTTATTTCTTGCTCTCCCTAGCGTTATTGGGGCTTAGAGCTGGCTGTTCATTTAATTGTTTACAAGAAATTATTTATTTATCGCTCTCCCCAGCGTTATGGGGGTTTAGAGCTTGTCGGTTTATTTCATTGTTTATGAAAATAATTTATTTATCGCTTTCCTCAGCCTTATGGGGGCTTTGAGCTTGTCGATTTATTTAATTGTTTATAAAAACTATTCATTCATCGCTCTCCCCAGCGTTATGGGGGCTTAGAGCTGGCTGTTCATTTAATTGTTTATAAAAAACTATTCATTCATCGCTCTCCCCAGCGTTATTGGGGTTTAGAGCTTGTCGGTTCATTTAATTGTTTATAAAAAATAATTTATTCATTGCATTCCCCAGCGTTATGGGGGCTTTGAGCTTGTCGGTTTATTTAATTGTTTATAAAAACTATTCATTCATCGCTCTCCCCAGCGTTATGGGGGTTTAGTGCTTGTCGGTTTATTTAATTCTCTATAAAAAAATTTATTTATTTAATGCTCCCCCCAGCGTTTTGGGGCCTACAGCTGGGTTGTTTATCTATTTGTTTATAAAAAATAATTTATTTAACTCTCTCCCCAGGGTTATTAGGGCCTAATGCTTGAATGTTTATTTATGTGTTTATAAAAAATAATGTATTTATCGCTCTCCCCAGTATTATGGGGGTTTAGAGCTTGTCGGTTTATTTATTTGTTTATAAAATATAGTTTATTTATCGCTCTCCCCAGCGTTTTGGGGCCTAGAGTTGGGTTGCTTATCTATTTGTTTATGAAAAAAATTTTCTTTATCTCTCTTCCCAGGGTTATTGGGGCCTCATGCTTGGTTGTTTATTTATGTGCGTATAGAAAATAATTCATTTATCGCTCTCCCCAGGATCAGGGGGGTTTAGAGCTTGTCGGTTTATTTATTTGTTTATAAAATATAGTTTATTTATCGCTCTCCCCAGCGTTTTGGGGCCTAGAGTTGGGTTGCTTATCTATTTGTTTATGAAAAAAATTTTCTTTATCTCTCTTCCCAGGGTTATTGGGGCCTCATGCTTGGTTGTTTATTTATGTGCGTATAGAAAATAATTCATTTATCGCTCTCCCCAGGATCAGGGGGGTTTAGAGCTTGTCGGTTTATTTATTTGTTTATAAAATATAGTTTATTTATCGCTCTCCCCAGCGTTTTGGGGCCTAGAGTTGGGTTGCTTATCTATTTGTTTATGAAAAAAATTTTCTTTATCTCTCTTCCCAGGGTTATTGGGGCCTCATGCTTGGTTGTTTATTTATGTGTGTATAGAAAATAATTCATTTATCGCTCTCCCCAGGATCAGGGGGGTTTAGAGCTTGTCGGTTTATTTTTTTGTTTATAAAATATAGTTTATTTATCGCTCTCCCCAGCGTTTTGGGGCCTAGAGTTGGGTTGCTTATCTATTTGTTTATGAAAAAAATTTTCTTTATCTCTCTTCCCAGGGTTATTGGGGCCTCATGCTTGGTTGTTTATTTATGTGTTTATAAAAAATCATTTATTTATCGCTCTCCCCAGCGTTATGGGGGCTTGGAGCTTGAGTGTTTATGTATTAGTTTATAAAAAATAATTTATTTATCACTCTTCCCAGCGTTATTGGAGCTTAGAGCTGGCTTTTTATTTAATTGTTTATAAGAAATCATTTATTTATCGCTCTCCCCAGCGTTATGGGGGATTAGAGCTTGTCGGTTTATTTAATTGTTTATAAAAAATGATTCATTGATTGCTGTCACCAGCGTTATGGGAGTTTAGAGCTTGTCGGTTTATTAAATTGTTTATAAAAAATAATTTCTTTATTGCACTCCCCAGGGTTATGAGGGTTTATAGCTTGTCGGTTTATTTAATTGTTTATAAAAAATTATTTATTTATCGCTCTTCCCAGCTTTATGGGGGTTGAGAGCTTATCGGTTTATTTAATTTTTTATAAAAAATGATTCATTTATCGCTCTCCCCAGTGTTATGGGGGCTTAGAGCTTGTCGGTTTATTTAATTGTTCATATAAAGGTTTTTGTTCACCATGTCTGGGGGCACCATGTCTATATGACTCCAAAAATATAAATATGGCTCAACTTCACTTCAGTGAAGTTCACTGATGTTGACTGAACTTCAGCCTGAACTTCAGCGCCAATCACTGCTTACAGGCCTTGTACGTGTGGCGCACAGAATCCTAGGCAAAAATGAAAAATCTCTGTCCCAGCCAGGGTTGAGTATTTTAGTAAAATTTTCAATTTTACTAAAGTAAAGTGTAAAGTAAAGTAAAGTAAAGTGAGCACAGCAGCTGCACACATCCGCACAGCAAGCACACAGCTGAACGAATGCCACGGCTCTCCGCTGTATAGCCACCAAAAGAGTCAGGGCGTACATGTGGTGCCAAGGACGGCGATGACGCCCTGTAGATAATTTTCCCAGGAAGTTGTGACTCCGGAGGCCAGGGTCAACACCTGGTGCCAAGGACGACGATGACGCCCTGTAGATGGTTTCCCCAGGAAGTTTTGACACCAAAGGGGTCAGGGTGGACACCTGGTGCAGTTGGTGATAGTGACGCTTAGCAGATGATTTTCCCTGGAAGATTTGTCTCCGGAAGGGTCAGGGTAGACACCTAGTGCACTTGGCGATAGCTACGACTTGGAGATGATTACCCCAGGAAGTTTTGACCCCGAAGAAGTCAGGGCGGACACCTGGTACACCTGGTAATACTTACGCCTTAGAAAGGATTTCCCCAGGAAGTTTTGACATCGGAGGGATCCGGGCAGACAATTGGTGCACTTGGAAATAGTAGCATCTCGAAGATGATTTCCCCAGGAAGTTTCGAATCTGAAGGGGTCAGAGTGGACACCTGGGGCATTTGGCGATAGTTACGACTTAGAGATGATTTCCTCAGGAAGTTTTGGCCCCGAAGAAGTCAGGGCGGACACCTGGTGCATATGGCGATACGTACGACTTGGAGATGATTTCCCCAGGAAGTTTCGAATCCGAAGGGGTCAGGGTGGACACCTGGTGCATTTGGCGATAGTTATGACTTGGAGATGATTTCCCCAGGAAGTTTCGAATCCAAAAGGGGTCAGGGCGGACACCTGGTGCATATGGCGATACGTACGACTTGGAGATGATTTCCCCAGGAAGTTTCGAATCCGAAGGGGTCAGGGTGGACACCTGGTGCATTTGGCGATAGTTATGACTTGGAGATGATTTCCCCAGGAAGTTTCGAATCCAAAAGGGGTCAGGGTGGACGTAATTCTCTTCATAGTCATAACTTCCTGGGAAAATCGTCTCCAAGGCATCATTATCTTTAGGTGCACTAGGTGTCCAATCAGACCCCCCCCCCCCCCCGAAGTCAATACTTCCTGCGGAAATCATCTCCAAAGTGTAACTACCTCCAAGTGCACTAGCTATCCGTCCGGACCCCTGCAGAGTCAATACTTTTTGGGAAACTCATTTCCAAGGTGTAATTATCACCAGGTGGTTAAGGTATACACCCTGACCCCTTTGGATTCGAAACTTTCTGGGGAAATCATCTCCAAGTCGTAGCTATCGCCATATGCACCAGGTTTGGATTCGAAACTTCCTGGGGAAATTATCTCCAAGTCGTAGCTATCGCCAAATGCACCAGGTGTCCACCCTGACCCTTCCGGAGTCAAAACTTCTTGGAGAAATCCTCTCCAAATCGTAGCTATCGCCATATGCACAAGGTGTCCGCCCTGACTTCTTCGGGGTCAAAACATCCTGGAGAAATCCTGGCGAAGTCGTAGCTATCACCAAAGGCACCAGGCGTCCACCCTGACCCCTTCGGATTCGAAACTTCCTGGGGAAATCATCTCCAAGTCAGAACTATCGCCAAATGCAACAGGTGTCCACCCTGACCCCTTCGGATTCGGAACTTCCTAGAGAAATCATCTTCGAGGTGTAACTATCTCCAAGTGCACCAGGTGTCCGCCTTGACTTCTTCGGAGTCAAAACTTCCTGGGGAAATCATCTCCAAGTCGTAGCTATCGCCATATGCACCAGGTGTCTGCCCTGACTTCTTTGGGGTCAAAACTTCCTGGGAGAATCATCTCCTAAGCGTCCAGGTGTCCACCCTGACCCCTCTGGTGTCAAAACTTCCTGGGGAAACCATCTACAGGGCGTCATCGTCGTCCTTGGCACCACGTGTCCGTCCTGACTCCTTTGGTGGCTATACATGCAGCGGGGAGCCGTGGCATTCGTTCAGCTGTGTGCTTGCTGTGCGGATGTGTGCAGCTGCTGTGCTCACTTTACTTTACTTTACTTTACACTTTACTTTAGTAAAGTCGAAAATTTTACTAAAGTACTCAAGCCTGAGTCCCATTTTAACTCCGTAGGAATCAGGGAAAATACTTGGTGTGCCCGGTAATAACTACACTCTGAAGATGCTATCCTAATCGTAAACTTGATGATGTGAACCCACTGGGATCAAAACTTCCTGAGAAAATCATTTTCGAGGCGTAAGTATCACCAGGTGCACCTGGTGTCCGCCCTGACCCCCCCCCCTCCCCAGAGTCCTAACTTCTTGACGAAATCATCTTCAAGGCGTAAGTATCATTAGGTGCCCCGAGTGTCCATCCTGGCCCCTTCGGAGTCTAAACTTCCTGGGAAAATCAGCTCCAAGGCGTAAGTATCACCAGGTGCACCAGGTGTTTCTCTGACCCTCTGAAGTCAAAACTTCCTGGGGAAATCATCTCCAAGGCGTAAGTATCACCAGGTGCACCAGGTGTCCACCCTGACTCCTCCGAAGTCCAAACTTCCTGGGGAAATCATCTCCAATGCGTAAGTATCACCAGGTGCACCAGGTGTTTGCCCTGACCCTCTGAAGTCAAAACTTCCTGGGGAAATCATCTCCAAGCCGTAAGTATCACCAGGTGCCCCGAGTGTCCATCCTGGCTCCTCCGGAGTCCAAACTTCCTGGGAAAATCATCTCCAAGGCGTAAGTATCACCAGGTGCACCAGGTGTCTGCCCTGACCCTCCGAAGTCAAAACTTCCTGGGGAAATCATCTCCAAGGCGTAAGTATCACCAGGTGCACCAGGTGTCCACCCTGACTTCTCCGAAGTCCAAACTTCCTGGGGAAATCATCTCCAAGGTGTAATTAATACCAGTTGCACCAGGTGTCCACCCTGGTCCCTTTGGTGTCTAAACTTCCTGGGGAAATCATCTCCAAGGCGTAAGTATCACCAGGTACACCAGGTATCCGCCCTGACCCCTCCGGAGTCCAAACTTCCTCCGAAATATTTTTTCACCCTTCTGTTATAAAAACTTCTTGTGCGTATGCAGGTTACAAGCATAAACTGCTGTGCGTCGTCTAGACTTGACTCGACTCGACTCGAGTTACTCGATATTGGATTCTCGACTCGAGTTTACAACCATGGTTGTGGCGGGTTTCTATGAGTCACCACGACATTAAACTATTTTTATTTAAAAAATTTAATTCAGATAACGACGTGGTCTATCTAATAAACCATATTTAAGCCATAAAAAAGAAGAGTTTTTTTCTGCTTAATTGTCATTACTGAAATAGTTATTACTGTATATATCTCAACTTTTTGCTAATAAGGGTAAGTAAAGTAAAATAATTGATAAGGTTTTCTCTTTGCTTTGTTTTTTGAGAGTTTTTCATAGTACATTTTTAAATAATATTATTTTTTTATGAGATTATAGATAGACTTGTATAACTAAAAAATAATTTCATACTTTCCTAAGCAATTTTTTTTGTTTCAGATTACAAATTTTTATGTTTGAACATGGCTAAACAGGTGATTTTGTATCCAAAAATACTTTTGTACAAAAACTTTTTTTTAATAATCCTCCTACCTTTTCTAGGATCCAGCTTTTACCTTCACTCCAACTACCCAAGCCAAATAACCCTTCTAGGTTTACTCGGATCAAGTTTTTATTTTGAATTTAATAACCCTGCTAGCCTAACTTAGATTTAGCTTTTACTTTAAATCCAATAACTCATCCAAAATAACCCTCCTAGTTTTACTTGCATGTGGCTATTACCTTAAATCTAATAACCCATTGCAAATCAACCTCTTAGTTTAACTTGGGTCTATTTTTTACTTTAAATCCAATAATGCATCCCAAATAACTCTTCAGTTTTACCAAAATATTGTTTTCTACCTTAAAACTTGTTATACTAATTAGTGAAAAATTTATCAGATTATTCTCAAGATTTTTGGTAAAAGCTATCCAGATATATCCAGGAGGATTATTTAGAATGGAATTCAACGCAAAAGCTAAATTCAAGGAAACCTAGGAAGGTTATTTGGGTTGTGTTATTGGATTTAAGGGTAAAGATATATTAAAGGTTATTTTTTTATTAAGATATATAAGGGTTATTTTGGTTGGGTTATTAGATTTAATGTAAAAACTAGGTCTAAGTAAATCCAGGAGGGTTATTTGGTTTGTGTTATTGGATTGAAGGTAAAATATAAATCCAAGTAAATCTAGGAGGGCTATTTTGGTTGGGTTATTGGATATAAGATAATAACTTGATCTAAGTAAACCTAGGAGGGTTATTTGAGATGGGTTATTAGATTAAAAAAGTTTTTGTATATAAGCACCTGTTTAGCCATGTCCGGCTGTGGCTATTGGGGTGCCAATTCTGGCACAAATTTTTGTGCCAGCACAAATTCTGCATAATCTAGTGACGTTTTTCCCCAGAAAAATTTTGTGCCCACACAAAATTTTTACTTGTCAATTTCAAATTTGTGCTGGCACAAATTTTGAAAAAAATATGAAATTTGTGCTAGCATGAAAAAAAACATTATTATTATCAAAAATAACCGTTTTATGCCCTCCTTAAGTAAAAATCATCCACTTTTCGCCAACTTAAAGTAATAATCCATAATTTTTTGTGCCAGCACAAATTTTGCTTCGACTAAAAAATTTTTGTGCTAGCACAAATTTGAAATTGATAAGTAAAAATTTTGTGGCACCCCAATAGTCACAGCCAAATATATTTATGAAGGTATATACTTAAATGTACAATATTATCAAAAATAGCAAAAGCCTTATTGTCTATCTTAACCAACTATCATAAACATGTGAAAGTTAACATATTCTTTAAAAGAGTATTTTGTAAAAAGATATTAAAAAAAAAAATTGTTTTCATAATTTTTAAGTTTTATACCTTTTATTTTGTTGATACTAGGGCCAACTAACGCGCTTCGCGCGTCCAAATCCAGATCTTATCTTACTATTAATATTTAAAAAATTTTTTGTTACTTAAAGTCTAAGATGATGTTTCATTTGAATGAAATTATTGTCTAATTGAAGTCATTGTTTCGTAGTTAAGTTTATAATTTCTGTTTTTACTTCTAAGATCAACGGGAAAAAATGCCTTTTTTTTTTTTTTTTTACAAAAATAATCAATTATAAATTCTTTGAATATGATTTTAAAGTAAGACAAACCATATCTACTTTCGCTTCATAAGAGTGAACACATTACCTTGAAATATTTGAAATGAACTTGAATCAAAATTATTCAAGTATTAAATTTTAATTGACTTCTAAGTATTTATAAAAAACTATTCATCAATTATTTCTGAAACATCAAAATTATTTTTATAGATGAGTACAAAAATTTATCAGAGTACATCAAATTTTATAACAATGCGTATTGGCTATTAATTATGTTAAAAAATTATACTAAGTAGCTTATATTTGTGAAAGTCAAAGAGTATTTAAATCTTAACATAAAAAATTATAGAACGAATTTTTAAAATTTTCATTTTTCAGGTGGTTTTTACCAGTTGAAGACTAAAAAAAATTGTAATCCCTAATCACTAAAAAAACAACGAGTATCATCTCATAACATTTTTTTAAACTGAACTCTCCGTTGAATACCGCAGTTTTAGAGGTTATACCCGTGAAAATTTTTTCTTAGAATGTTTCTAAAGTAACTCTTAATTCTATGAAAGTACATATCAATAATTTATTAAATCTTTTCCGGTCATGCGCATAATGGAAATAATGCAATCCCCATTGCAAAGATCACCGATGATATCATCGCATTTTACGGTGATATAAACGGTGATGAAATATGCGATGATATCATCGCATACAGGTTTTACAAAAATTTCAAGAGTTCTGAAATGAAAAACTGGTTCCTTGTGCACCCGGTACAAGACCCAGGTCAAGGATAAACATCTTCAGGAAGTGTTCGCCGTAACCGATTCCGCCTGGATCTCGGTTGCACCAGGTCGTCTACCAGGTAACCGAAACGACTTCTCCAGGAAGTTTTCCTCGCAAACGACAACCGGGGGGTTATTAAGGAATTCGCTCGCACCAAGTCGACTGCCAGGTTACCGAAATGACTTCTCCAGGAAGTTTTCCTTGCGAACGACTCCCGCGGGTTATTAAGGAATTCGCTCGCACCAGGCCGACTGTCAGGTTACCGAAACGACATCTCCAGGAAGTTCTCCTCGCGAACGACTCCCGGGGGGTTATTAAGGAATTCGCTCGCACCAGGCCGACTGTCAGGTTACCGAAACGACTTCTCCAGGAAGTTTTCCTCGCGAACGACTCCCGCGGGTTATTAAGGAATTCGCTCGCACCAGGCCGACTGTCAGGTTACCGAAACGACATCGCGAAAAGCGATGATATCATCGGTGATATCATCGGTGATCTTTGCAATGGGGATCTTTAACTTATTTTATCTTTTAAATTTCAATTTTGATCAGGCTTGGCAAAAATGTTCGATAATAACTAATAAACATCTTCAGAAAATTTGGATTGATTCTCTATTGCCTTACATTTAGTAAAAAACCATCATTTTTATTTATTTATCCTCCCTATTGAAACACTTTTAAATTTATTTATCCTCCCCATTGATTCACTTTTCAAATAAAATTAATTATCATGTATGTTATATTTTTAAAAATAAGAAAAAATTAACGCTCTTCTCGCGCCACAGATTAAAAACTAATATTTTTACTTTTATTTACATTTATAGAAATCAAAATATAAATTTAAAAGTTACCGCGTGATAACTGCGTGTTATCGCGATCATAATGCGCATGCGATACTCACGATAGCTAGAGTTGAATGAATTTCGAATGTTGAATCAACCAATCCAACATCTGATATCGCGAACATACTGCGCATGCGATGAGGCTTCACTTATTTGGGGCAGTGATGAATTCGAGAAAGCGGGCATGGGGACATAGCGGTTACTTCAGGCCGTAGAAGCTCGACCAAGAGGTTATTTCAGATTGCTAGGGGTTCTGTGTGCTAAGGTTAAAGAACATTCGAATGTTTTTAAAAATACTGAGTTGATTACAAAATTTGTACGATTGATTCATTTAAGTTCTTTTTATAAATTAATATTTAACCATTCCCCCAAGCTATACAACACAAAAACGCTGAGCGTTGAATTATTAAAATAAATAAAAAAATTAATGAATGATTCCCCACCACTGAACCCACGAAAGTTTGTGTGAACGAGTTTAATTTTTTACGAAATAAATAACTCCTCAAGCACTGAACCTTGAAAACCCTGGGAATGCACGTTTAATTTTTTAATAAACTAATGATCCCCCAAGCACCAAACCCACGAAACCCTGGGCGTCTAAGTTTCATTTTTAACTCCATAAATAATCCCCCAAGCAATAATCCTTAGAAGCCCTGGGTGCGCAAGTTTGATTTTTTAATAAACGAAGGATCCCCCAAGCACTAAACCCTGGGAATCCGAGTTTAATTTTTAACTAAATAAATAATCTTTGAAGCAATAAACCTTGGAAACCCTGGGAATGCAAGTTTAATTTTTAAATAATTAAATGATCCCCCAAGCTTCAAACCCACAATACACTTGAATTTTTAAATGAACAAACAATACCACAAGCTCTAAACCCACAAAACCCTGGGCTTCCGAGTTGAATTTTTAAATGAACAAATAATCCCCCAAGCTTCAAATCCTCAATGTCCTGGGGGCCCCAGTTCAATTTTTGAATAAACAAATAATCCCCCAAGCTCCAAACCCACGAAACCCTGGGCTTCCGAGTTCAGTTTTTGAATAAATAAATGATCCCCCAAGCTTCAAACCCACAATGCCCTGGGCTTTCAAGTTCAATTTTTGAATAAATAAATGATCCCCCAAGCTTCAAACCCACAATGCCCTGGGCTTTCAAGTTCAATTTTTAAATGATTCAAATCTTGAATTGTGGTAGCTTCTACTTGATGAAGATTAAATAACATTTTTAGGAAATAAATAAATAAACTCTTTTTATAGAGTAGTTAAATCTTCACTTTATTATTGTTTATAAATATTTGGAAAAACCGTTACATAAGTTTCACCACACAGTGGCTTCTTCAGACGGTAATCATTCAACTGATTGATAATTAGTTTTGTGAGAGAATAAATACAAGGTACATCGTCGTTAACATCATACACACACTTACAGCTTTCACAGATAGTTTCGTTTACAAATATAAAAAGGGGGGGGGGGGACGGGGAGTAGGGAGACAATCAAAACAATTTTAACGACGATGTACCTTGTATTTATTCTCTCACAAAACTAATTATCAATCAGTTGAATGATTACCGTCTAAAGAAGCCACTGTGTGGTGAAACATGTGTAAGGTATTTTCAAAATATTTTTAAACAATAATAAAGTGAAGATTTAATTACTCTTTTAAAAGAGTTTATTTATTTATTTCCTAAAAATGATTCAAACTCAGAATACCCTTGGCTGCCAAGTTCAATTTTTGAATAAATAAATAATCTCCAAAGCTTCAAACACACAACGCGTTGGGCGTCCGAGTTCAATTTCTAAGTAAACAAATACTACTCCGAGCTCCAAACCCACAATGCCCTGGGCACCAGAGTTCACGTTTTAAACTAATAAACAATCCCCCAAGCTCCAAACCTACGAAACCCTGGGGTTCAGAGTTCAATTTTTAAATAATTGAATGATCACCCAAGCTTCAAACTAACAATCCCCTGGGCGCCCGATATCAATTTTTAAATGAACAAATAATCCTCCAAGCTCCAAACCCATAATGCCCTAGGCGTCCGAGTTCAATTTTTGAATAAATAAATGATCCCCCAAGCTTCAAACCCACTTATTTAAAAATTGAACTCAAAAGCCCAGGGTTTCGTGGGTTTAGAGCTTGGTGGATCATTTATTTATTAAAAAACTGAATTCGGGAGCCCAGGGTTTCGTGAGTTTAGAGCTTGAGAGATTATTTGTTAATTCAAAAATTTTACTCAGGAGCCCAGGGCATTGTGGGTTTAAAGCTTGGAGGATTGTTTGTTCATTTAAAAATTGAACTCGGAAGCCCAGGGCATTGTGGATTTGAAGCTTGGGGGAACATTAATTTATTCAAAAATTGAACTCAGAAGCCCAGGGTATTGTAAGTTTGAAGCTTGGGGGATCATTTAATTATTTAAAAATTTAACTCAGAAGCCTAGGGTTTCGTGGGTTTAGAGCTTGGCAGGTTATTTATGTATTTAAAAATTAAATTTAGGAGCCCAGGGTATTGTGGGTTTGAAGTTTGTGAGATCGTTCATTTATTCAAAAATTTAACTCAGGAGCCCAGGGCATTGTGGGTTTGAAGCTTGGGGGATATTTATTTATTCAAAAATTGAATCTGGAATCCTAGGGTATCGTGTTTTTAAAGCTTGAGAGATTATTTGTTAACTCAAAAATTTTACTCAGGAGCCCAGGGCATTGTGGGTTTAAAGCTTGGGGGATTGTTTGTTCATTTAAAAATTGAACTCAGAAGCCCAGGGTATTGTGGGTTTGAAGCTTGGGGGATCATTCAGTTATTTAAAAATTGAACTCGGAAGCCCAGGGTTTCGTGGGCTTAGAGCTTGGCGGATCATTTATTTATTCAAAAATTAAACTTGCATTCCCAGGGTTTTCAAGGTTCAGGGCTTGGGTTATTATTTAATTAGTTCAAAATTAAACTTGCACGCCCAGGGTTTTGTGGGTTTAGAGCTTGACGGATCATTTATTTATTTAAAAATTAAACTTGCATTCCCAGGGTTTTCAAGGTTCAGGGCTTGGGGTATTATTTAATTAGTTCAAAATTAAACTTGCACGCCCAGGGTTTTGTAGGTTTAGAGCTTGGCGGATCATTTATTTATTCAAAAATTAAACTTGCATTCCCAGGGTTTCCAAGGTTCAGGGCTTGGGGTATTATTTAATTAGTTCAAAATTAAACTTGCACGCCCAGGGTTTTGTGGGTTTAGAGCTTGACGGATCATTGATTTATTTAAAAATTAAACTTGCATTCCCAGGGTTTTCAAGGTTCAGGGCTTGGGGTATTATTTAATTAGTTCAAAATTAAACTTGCACGCCCACAGTTTCGTGGGTTTAGTGCTTGGGGGATTATTTATTTAGTTAAAAATCAAACTCGGACGCCCAGAGTTTTGTTGGTATAGTGCTTAAGAGATGATTCATTGAGTTAGAAATGAAATTTAGACGCCCGAGGTTTCGTTAGTATAGCTTGGAGGATTATTTATTTAGTTAAAAATTAATTAAACTCAGACACCCAGAGTTTCGTGGGTTTAGTGATTGGGAGATCATTTGTTTATTAAAAAATAAACTTGCCTTCCCAGGGTTTTCAAGGTTTATTGCTTGGGGGATTACTTATTGAGTTAAAAATGAAACTTTGACGCCCTGGGTTTCTTGGGTTTAGTTCTTGGGAGATCATTTGTAAATTAATAAATTAAACTTGCATTCCTAGGGTTTTCAAGGTTTAGTGCTTGGTGGATTATTTATTTGGTAAAAAATTAAATTCGTTCACACAAACTTTCGTGGATTTAGTGGTGGGGGGAATCATTCATTAATTTTTTTATTTATTGAAATAATCCGAACTCTCAGGGTTCTTGAGTTTTACAGCTTGGGGGAATGGTTAAATATTTATTTATGAAAAAAACTTAAATGAATCAATCGTATAAATTTCGTAATACAAATTTTGTAATAAATTTAGTATTTTTAAAAACATTCGAATGTTCTTTAACCTTAGCACACAGAACCCCTAGCAATCTGAAATAACCTCTTGGTCGAGCTTTCACGGTCTGAAGTAACCGCTATGTCCCCATGTCCGCTTTCTCGAATTCATCACTGATTTGGGGTCTCTTTTTTTTTTTTTTTTTTTTATTTATTTAGGCGTACCCAAACCAATTATGGTTTACACGGCCAAGGGGTCTCTTTTTTAAGAGAGGAATGGTACACGGAGGGAACTTTTCAGGGTCAAAGACAGTGAACAAAAATCGCTCACGCTCCCGAAGCCTGCGTTCACGGTAAAATCTAGTGAACCCTAAGCGATCACTGAAAAATCCAGTGAACAACACTACAATACTCGTGTAGAGGGCGCGCGTTCACATAAAAAGATGACGCCGAGCACAACGCAGCACGCTGAACCATGGTGAAATAATGTTAAAAGGTGTGGACATAAGGAGAACCAGTTTTCGTTCACGTCTGCGCATGTAGAGTTGGGGCTGACAGACCGTCAGCCATGATGGATTTTAAACTTACGCGGGATTCAGATTAAAATTTCGCCTAGTTTAGTTTTTCTGTCTAGAATTTTGTTAATGGTTAATTAATGAATGAAATTGAAATAATAAATAAATAAATTATCTACAAAGCTTTGGAACCCGAAAACTCTGGACATCCAAGTTTTTTTAATTAACAATTGAATGAATAAATGATCCCCCAAACACTAAAACCCAAAAACGCGAGGCATCATATTTTTTTATTAAACAAAGTAAAAAATTAACAAATTAACCCAATGACGCTGAGCGTTTCAGTTATTTTATTAAAATAATAAATAAATAAATTATTCCTTAAACTGTATAACCCAATTAGTCTGGGAGTCCTAGTTGTTTATAAAACAAAGTAATAAATAAAGAAATTATCGCCCAAGCTCTCAAACGCACAAACGCTGGGGGTCCAAGTTTTTTACTAAACAAAGTAAAAGCTCAACAAATTAACCCCAAACTTTAAAACCCAATAATTTATTTATTTATGTAGAAAAAAAAAAAAAAAAAAAAAAAAAAAAAATTAACAGACTCTTGAACTCGATAAATCTAGGTGGCTGGAGTGCTGTAATCAAGTTAAATATTTAACAAATGAATTATTGAGTAAATAAACAAACACCCAATTTCTACAACCCTAAAATTCTGGTCTTCAAAAAAGGTTTCCCCCAAGCTCTTAAACCTCGAGAACCCTGGACACAGAGTTTAAGTAATAAATTAATTGTTTAATAAGTAAATAATTAATAAATATATAAATACTGAAACAAATAAACAAATACTTATCCCTTAAAACCCAATAACTTTGGGCTGAAAGATTTTTTAAACTATTTTTCACCCAAGCTCCTGATACACCAAAATCTTGGGATAAAATAAAAAATTTTTAAAAATTAATAAATAAATTAATTAATCCCAAGCTCTACAACTCAAAAACGCTGGGAGTCCGAGTTTTCTTATTAAAAAAAGTAAAAGATAAACAAATTAACCCCAAACTCTAAAACCCAATAATTTATTTATTTATTTAGTGAAAAAAAAACGCTGGGCGTCCGTGTTTTTGATTAAATAAAGTAATAAATACTCGAATAAATAAATGAAGCATCAAGCTTACAACCCAATTACGCTGGGCATTTGGGCCTCCAGCATACGATTTTTTTTTTTTAAAGTAATAAATAAATTATCCCTCAAGCTTTACAACCCAACAATGCTGGGCATACGAGTATTTTTTTACAATTAAATTAATTAATTATCCCACAAGCTTTACAGCCAATAACGCTGGGCGTCCGAGGTTAGTTTATAAAACAATTATTACTTTTTTTAATAAATAAATGAATTATCCTTCAAGATCTTAAACCCAAAAACGCTGGGCATCCAAGCTTTTTATTAAAAAAAGTATTAATTGTTTCATAAAAAAACTCGGACGCCCAGCGTTATTGGGTTTAAGATCTTGAAGGATAATTAATTAATTTAATTGTAAAAAAAAACTCGTATGCCCAGCATTGTTGGGTTGTAGAGCTTGCGGGATAATTTATTTATTACTTTAGAAAAAAAAAATGTATGCTGAAGGTCCGAGTTTTTTATTAAACAAAGTAATAAACAAACAAATTTGAATGCCTAGCGTAATTGGGTTGTAAGCTTGATGCTTCATTTATTTATTCGAGTATTTATTACTTTATTTAATCAAAAACTCGGACGTCCAGCGTTTTTTTTTTTTTTTTTTTTTTTTTTCACTAAATAAATAAATAAATTATTGGGTTTTAGAGTTTGGGGTTAATTTGTTTATCTTTTACTTTGTTTAATAAGAAAACTCGGACTCCCAGTTTTTAAGTTGTAGAGCTTGGGATTAATTAATTTATTTATTACTTTTTAAAATTTTTTTATTTCATCTCAAGATTTTGGTGTATCAGGAGCTTGGGTGAAAAATAGTAAAAAAAATTTTTCAGCCCAAAGTTATTGGGTTTTAAGGGATAAGTATTTGTTTATTTGTTTCAGTATTTATTTATTTATTAATTATTTACTTATCAAACAATTAATTTATTACTTAAACTCTGGGTCCAGGGTTCTCGAGGTTTAAGAGCTTGGGGGAAACCTTTTTTGAAGAGTTCCAGTGACCAGAATTTTAGGGTTGTAGAAATTGGGTCTTTGTTTATTTATTCAATAATTTATTTGTTAAATATTTAACTTAATTACAGCACTCCAGCCACCTAGATTTATCGAGTTCAAGAGTCTGTTAATTAAAAAATTTTTAACCGTTTAGGGTTACTAAGTTGATGAAGTCTGGTATTTGTTTATTTAAATTGCTTATTAAATAATAAATTATTTTTTGTCTTGGATCTAGGACTTTGGGAATTTAAGAACTTTAAGGATTATTAATTAAAGAAGTTTCAGCGTCCAGGGTTATCGAATAGTGGGAGTCAATTATTTGTTTTAATTTAATAGTTTGTTTATTGAAAAATTTATTTATTTACTGCACTCGGCCCCCTGGTTTTGGGGGTTTAAGGGCTTAGGAGTTAATTATTAAAAGTTTTTTTCGGTCTACGTATCTCAAAAATAATAAAAACGTTTTTTGTGGTTTAAATTACACGCGCTTATTGAAATCAACATGGCTCCCGGTTTGTCACACGCTCATTGGCTTAAATTTGGGAGGTGCGCATGGCCACACCTTTTAACTTTATTTCACCATGCGCTGAACGATCACCTGCTTTGACTGTGATTGCTGATCACTGAAAAACACAGTGAATTGTTCTCTGCATGTATGAAAAAAAAAATTTTTTTAAATAATTACATAGAAATAAGTATTTTTACTAATGAGTAATTCAGTAAAACATTTTTATGTATCTCACTTGCATAAATTTCCAATTATAGAGTCAAAAAATATTAAAAATAGTATTCATGCTGTAAAATAAAGTATCAAACTTTTTTGTACATTAAAGTTATACTAATGCTGAAGAAGTATTTCTTTACTGATTTGTAATTACTATAAATCCTTAATCAACTATTTTAAATAATGTATTATTTTCACCAGGAATAAAGTTTTTTCCATAAAAAAGAAAACTTAACTTCTTTTTCTTTAATTTTCATAAGAAATTTTTTTTGTCTTTGCAATATATAATGTAAATACATATAAATTATTTTCAAATATCAGTTGTCCCAAAACTATTTTGAATAAAAACAATAAAAATAAATCAATTACATTTTTGATTAATAAACTATTTTTCTCGTGGGTTCATTTATATTGTACATGAACAGCTACAGCAAATTTTGTAGTTTTAAAACTAAACAAGTTTTAGAGTTAAAAACAAACCCAAGATTATTAAATTTTAAATAGTAATATTAACCCATTACCGCCCATGGAAAAATCAAAAGTGATATAAAAAAACTAACTGTTGGAAAACCTGTCTCATGAAAAAATAGTAGATACGTATTTTTTCTTTTTTCAATTTTCATTGTTTAAACATTATTTATTTAAACAAATTCGAAAAAAATTTAAAATTTTTATAAACTAATAACGGCATTCGATTCTTTGACCAAAAATAAGGCGAAAGTCATCCAAGTAATTTTTTGATCAGACGCTTAGATCTTTTGCTACGAGCGCTCAAACATGTAAAAATATGGTTTTCCGCACTCCGGCCGGGAAGCGCTACTTCCCTGCCGCTGCCGCTACAGTCAGTAGCGCTTTCCGGAGCCGTCGTGCGGAAAAATAGCATACTCAACTAGGCACCTGAATGGGAAGGTCTCAGATCACATGTTTGTCACACTCGGCTACGCCTCGGATGACAATTTCATGCGATCTGAGACGTTTCCCATTCATACTGCCTAGTTAAGTAATATACTATTTCTAGTGGTGAGCTCCGAGGCGCCGCACCGAAGATACACTTTTACGAGTCAGAGCTCACCACTATAAAACCATATTTTTACATGTTTGAGCGCTCGTAGCAAAAGATCTAAGCGTCTGATCAAAAAATTACTTAGATGACTTTCGCCTTATTTTTGGTCAAAGAATCGAATGCCGTTATTAGTTTATAAAAATTTAAATTTTTTTACGAATTTGTTTAAATAAATAATGTTTAAACAATGAAAATTGAAAAAAGAAAAAACACGTATCTACTATTTTTTCATGAGACAGGTTTTCCAACAGTTAGTTTTTTTATATCACTTTTGATTTTTCCATGGCTGGTAATGGGTTAATAGCTGGTTATTGTTTTTAATAGAGTTAAATAAAAACAAAACCACTGCTCTTGAAGTAATGTTTAATTAAAAAAAAAAAAAAAAAAATTTCAACAATACACTTTGATTTAAGGTAGTTCTCCCCTGACTCTGCTTTGTCATACCGAGTATTTTTTAATCGGTTATTGTTCTTAAAAATTTGGCAACGTCGGTTTTTACATTTGTATTTCGTTTAAAAATTGTTCTTAAATATTTTCGAAGTAGTTTTTTTGTTAATTCACTATTGTATAATTATGTATTCACAACCGACACATAATGGTCGTTTTATTAAAAAAACAGTTTTAAATCCAAGATTAAAATGCAAAGAAGCTCTTGAAAAAAAACGCCAAGAATTTAGGGATAAACTTTTGAATGAAAAACGAGACATTGCATCCTCTTTATCAAATGCTCAGTGTAGTATCATTGAACTAGATGTCAAAAAAAAAAAAAAATGCATTGTTGTCATTGTAAAAAAAAAACGAACATAAGAACCTATTTTCATAGTTCCAATAAATAATTTTTTAAAATAAAATTAATTTTTTGAATCTCTTCTAAAATATAGAAAGTAATAAAGCTGTTCAGTAAGCAGACGAATTTGTACAAGCTTTTATTTGTTGGTAGTAAAAAATTGCCGTTTTTGTCAATTTCATCGGGATGATAGTTAAAAAAACTTTAAAGTTTAAAATAATTTTTAAGATCCATGCCCCCCGTAATATTTAAAAAAAATTAAAAAAATTCACGAAAAAATAAAAAAATAACTTATTCTGGAGTGCAGAACCCCTCGCAATTAATAATTAGACAATACTTAAGCTATGAATTCATATCTATGAATAAATTGAATACCGATTGAAAAAAATTTCAATTTATTATTTATATCGAACTAAAAAATTGTTATCCTGATAAAATAAAAACTATTAATTTTTGAAAGAAACTTCAACCCTCTTCGAAAATTCATTTTTTAACAATCAGTTGGTTATATCAATAAAATTACATAAAATAAGCCAATAGCGTCATTTATACTTGAAGATTCAACTAATCACGAGACTAATCAACGAGTTTTAAGAAACAAATGTCAAATAGTATATTATGCAACGGGTGCAGAATCGTCGCCAGAGCGGTAACGTGTTACACCCGTAGCAGTTACTATTTTATAGCACTGGTCCGAGTTTTTAAATTTCGAGGCGTGTGTAAAATCTAGCACCTACGCAGTACGGACTAGTGGTATAAAAAATTTAAAATGTTTTGTTCGTTATATAAGAACATTAGGAACTCGATTTTCAAAGAAAAAAACTGAAAAACCTCTGTTATAACAGAGTATAACACGTATACGTTATTAAAAAAAAATTTTTTTTTTAATATTTCTGAAGTGTTTTTTTTGGATGTGGTAACAAAATATATTTATTTATTATTATTATAAGGTACCTGTACCTAGTATGGCCCCCCTAAGCGAGAATTGACGTTCTGGCGAATCAAATCCATATTTTTTGACGTAGAAGGTCTCATTTTAAAGGTTAATTCAAGAGCTTTAAAATGAGACCTGACGCGTTCGATTTTGATTAATGAGCTTGAAATGCTAAAGGATTTATCAAAACACGTTTTTTTAAGACACCAAAAGTTTGTGTACCTAATATGGCCCCCTTGAAGTTATTTATTAATTACGATTTGTTCCTATTTTTTAAATTAATCAGGGTATAAGATTTAAAAAACTTCAAAATTTTCATTATATTTTAAAAATTATTTACTTGAAAATTGAGCCTTTTTTACAATTTTTTTGAAAGCTTTGCAACCAATAGAAAAACTTCAACTTTAAATTTTTATCAAAGTTTTTTTTTTGAGCTAGAATGTTTTTTTAGTTATAAAATGAAAAAAAACTTTGAAACAATTAAATTTATTTTTTTAAACAACATTAGGATAGGATTTTCTCAAAAGTAAATATAAAACTAAGGACTCTTAATATCGGTATTTCTACTAATTGGCGGGGGGACATATTAGGTACACTGCAGTATAAAAAGTTATTTAAGAATAAAACCCGTTAGAAAACGAGTTGAACAAAAACTAAAATCGCATTTTAAAGCTGAAACAATAACGAATCGAAGCTACTTATGAAAATTTTGGTCAGGTGTGTTTAAATCTTAATGGCAGACCATTTAATCACAACGTAAAATAATAACGAAGGTATATGAAACGAGTTTTAGCCACAAGGCGTGCGCAAAAATAATTTTCAAATGTTCTAAACAGCTTAAAACTTCATAATTCAGTGTTTTTGACTTCTTTCTACCTTGTAGAGATGCCGCATATCGAACATATTCTTAATAACAGGGGGGGGGGGGGCATATTAGGCACAGGGCCATATTAGGTACACCTACCTTATATTCCAAACAAACAAATCTCAAATATTAGTTAAATAATAGTAGATACTCAAAGGGGATTCAATCAGGGGGGGGGGGGGGGATTAAAGGGGGGGAGGCTTGATCCGCGAGGGGGGAAGGGGGGAGGGTGATCAGAGAGTAAAAGGGGGGACGCGCACCGCTGCACCGCACCACTGTACCGCTGCACCCGGGAACCCGAGGACGATTTATTGATTTATTTATTTATTAATGGGGGGGGGGGTCTTCTCTACCACTGCACCGCACCACTGTACCGCTGACCCCGAGGACGATTTATTTATTTTGCTTATATTCGAGGATTATTTCAGCATGATATTTTGGGGTAGGCTTGACCGTAGCTCAGGGGGCATCCTTTATTTCTATTTCCGAAGGAAATAGAAATGAGGGATGGCCCCGTAGTAGGAAAATAAGGAGAGAGCCCCACACAACGCTCTCTACCTGTGGTGTACATCCATAGTTATTTACACCTCCATGATTTATTTGCCTACTACTTTAGTTTTTCATAACCATTTGATTTTGGCTTTGAATTGGAAGAAAAGCTATCGCTAATTTTCTTCCAGAAAGATTCCTTTTTTTTTTCACCCTCCTCTTTGAGAGGCTGGTAAGAAACGGAGGTCTTCTTCGAACTCATGATGGAAGAATAATGATTATATTTTGTTAATAGACCCTGTATTTATAGTCAACCCATCCATCATATCAAGGAGTTCGGAATACTCTTTAACATAAAGCTTGATAAGTTTAGCATTATGCAGAGCACAGGTGGTTTTGAAGGAGCCGTTATGATGAGGGCAAACGGTTACTAATTTTCTCACTTTTTTGCTGAGGGGAAGACCCTTATCAACTATATCAACAACGTTAAATTTAAATCTCTGCAGCCATTGTTTTTGTATCGCGCCCCTTACAAATACCGTGGATGAGTCACTCAGGTGTTCACGAAGAACCGACCCAATATACATGTACTCCATCGTACCCGATTTCCAGGATAAGCCATGATAATATCGTTCAAGCCAAGTGTTTTTATCCCGGTACTTGTCGTGGAACCTCTTCCACGGGTATGGAGATTTGAATAGAATAACCACGGGTTCGCGATCGCCAGCTAGAGGAATAATAGCCAACTCTTTTGCCACGTAATCGTCTCGATCATTATCGGAGCTAGAGAGAGGCTGTTTGAAGCCTTGGATGTCTACAGCGTACTCCATGACTGAGGTTTAGAGCAGAGAGCACTCGTATTTAAAGAATATTTCACCAGTAGAGGGAGCTTTTTTATCACCCCCCACTCTTACACAACTTTTCTCACATCCCCTGTCATGGGATTATATTCAACTATACGATCGTGAATTATTAAACAGTAAACTATAGTATTTTCGGGAATACTTTGATTGCTTTCAAATTCCAGTCTTACATCAACCGGAGCATTTTTTAGCGACTCATTTTGTTTTGAGCAATCTATTACAAACAAAGGCGCATCTTTGCCAAATTCATTTCTAGTAAGCATAGGCTCTACGTTTTCATTGCTCACACCGTAATAAGAATTATAAAAATTAGTGTAGTAGTCATAGAGAATAGCGTACTGATTTTGAGGAAAGTTCAAATTGAGATTGTTATAAGGGTAGTATTGTGAGTTGAGATATAACCTTAAATTAGTAATAGAACAGTGATCGAAATGACTATAGTTTTTATCACCTTTATTTTTCTTATTGGTTTGAAAAACTATAATCATATACCGTGGTTTTTCAAGCTGATTAGCTGTTTTTACAGTCCAGACATGCTTCTGGGTATGTGGAAGAGTAGGATACTCATAGAGATCCCACGAACGAAAACTCATTGCTATAGGCTTTTCCTTTTGCAGGAAATTTAAAAGATGAATTTTATGCTCGTTTGAAAGGGTCACGTAAGGCATCATCCACTCAATTTTAGTTATTTTAATATCGATAGTTTCAAAGTAATCTCCTTGTGCAGATGTTATTTGAGACTGCTTAACAGCGTTGATATCGTTAATACCTCGTCGGAGAATTTATTCATGCTTCACATTAACTACAATTTTACGATAATCTTCCGCAAAGCCAAAGATCAAACTAAGCGGTATGCAAACATCAAAGTAACCGTTATCGGCGGTTATTTCGTCTTTAGAATGAGTAGTGTCTAACCAACCCGCATTAATAAGAGAAGGATTACGTCTCAAGGATACTAATCCTTTCATTAGGGATGATATACCTACATTTTTACTACGATCTATTTCTATAGCATTTATTTCATACCTCATATCGTCTATTAAGTGACAAATGGCGTTATTTACCATTGGCGACTTGAGAGCTCGAGATTGATCTTGTCTTCGCATTTGGCCAACTATATGCAAGTAGCTACGTGATGGTAAAACAGCTTGATCTTGGTGCTGGATGGCTATACGAATCTCATCCCCCTGTTTGTAATTGAAACCGGTGTAGGGATGATGAGCGTGTATCTCATAGTGAAAGATACTCTCATCGAATGTCACGGGAGACTGAACGTTTAGAATATCGTCCATTTTTTCCCCAACAACAAAGAAATACACAATTTATTTTCCACCAGGAACGACTTTGAACCCGAGACTTTTCAGAAAGTTTACGCTCTGTTTCGTTAGAAATTTTCGCCGTGTTATCACTCTGGGAGCGTGATGGCGACTGATGGTTGTGCTCCATACTGGCTCCCTTATATAGCTATTGTAGATTATTCCCATTACGAGGCTTCTTTAATATGGAGTCTAATCATTACAGTTTCTCTTTGAAAGTTAACAATATTTCCGTCTTGATTGACTATACGCAACTGCAAGTAATCGATTGACTTTACGTTAACTGGTAAGTAAATAACTTGAGAGGGGACTTCTATAATTTTATACCCGGGAGGGACACTTGGGAAAAATTCGTGAATAGAGTGGGATTTTTTCCCGTTTACATAGGATCCTGAGGTGATGCTGCACTCAATTCTCAAGCTATTGATTTTAAGGATGCTAACGGGGTTATCAGAGGTATGTGTGATACCGGGTTTTAGGACTCTTTTTTTAAACCCTAATATACGTCCGATAGAGTCTGCAGGTTGGAAATCTATTTCCTCGCTACACGTGATCGAACAGTGAAGAGAGTTATTGTTGGGGGTAATTTTAAATTCAATATTATCTTTCTTGAGGCTTTCCTGGAGATATTTATTAATATCTTCTAATTCGTAACTACCCGTTGGTAAAGTATAAGTATGATTTGTGATGTGTAATTTATGACCATCTATATTCGGAATCGAGTTGAAGGATAAAAATTCAATCAGACCTAGGACGTAATTTTTATGAGGAGATAACTCGATTGCAGGAAAAAATTGAGATTCAACAACCGATGAATTACCCGTGAAAGTAAGAGTAATAGAGTCCATGACAGTTCAAAGAAGAATGAATTATTGCAGTGTACACACTCTCTTATATAGACCCTTCGAGAAACTGCAAGCACAAGTGACCGCAATTGTAAGTACCAAAATCTTGATACCTCGAAGGATTATACTTTACTTTGTCTACTCCCCAGTATAACATCAATTCTACGGGAGGTTGAAGGTCACCGAAACTATCATAGTAAGTGACATCATTACCTCGCTTGCGGTAGGCAACACAGTGTGTCCCGGGACCGTCCCTATCATCGAGATTGACAATAGCCGACTCTTGATTGCGAGGACCATCCGAGGGTAAATCGTTTCTCATAAACACCCCCCGAAAATTGGGGATTTTCTTACTTTTAGCATATTTGAGTAAATCGAGATTCGTCAGAGTTCTTTTTGGTAAGGCGATCTTTTTTTTTTTTAACCCCTTTCCCGACCAGGGACTTAGATATAATCCATATACGTTCCTGTATGGCCTTAAATACATTCCTTTTCCCATAGCAATGGATTCCATAGCTTTATTATGTCTTTGACTCTCATCAAGCTGTCTGCGAGCAGCCTTAGCGTCATTAATTGCTTTGGCTACTCCAGCAGCTCCACCAGCGAGAGCACCCGTGGCACTAAGACCAGCAAAGAGAGGTACTAGGTAGGGTAAAAAGCCCCCAATCTTCGAAGAAACGGGAAGAACTCGAGGCATTTTAACAGATTGTTTACCACCTGCTTTTTTGACAGCACCCTTGGCCCCTTTCAGAGCTGAGCTAATAATATCTTTTATTTCACTCTAACCCTAAAATGCGCCTTTTAGATGCGTCCAGGGGCCTGCTGAAAGCTGCTAAAATCACATTTCTAAGGCTTTCTCTGGCGCCATCTATTAAAAAAATTTCTAACCCCAAATATTACGCTTGCTTTTAATGCTGCAAACAGCTAAGTGCTAGCTCATCGCAGACTGCAGAGCAGATGTAAGTTTTTGTTTTCAGCTGCAGGGAGTAATTTTTTTTAATGATAAATTTTGTCAACAATTGCTATTATTTTATTTTAGTAATCAATATAAAGTACAAATATATTTTTGATTTTAATTGAAATCAACTTGAACAAAATAAAAAAATGATCCCCACAAAATTCTAAAAATCAACCCAAATAATTGTTAAGAAGTAGATGTGAATTTATTAAAGTTCATTTGTCCCAGTATTGCAGAAGAATTTTAAATTATCTCAATTAAATTTAAATTTGGACCGCATTAATTAATGATATAATAATTCAACTCTTCTTATTTTTTCAGTATTGTTATTAATAAAGTATCAAATTGAAATGATCATAACTCGTATTAAGTATCTCTATAGTAAAAGTAAAGCTCAACTCTGAACGCTGTAGGTATAATAAAAATCAAAAGTTTAATTAATTGCAGTAAATAGTAAGAGACCAATTAAAATTAACCATATACTTTTGAAGATTTATTTTAAAGTAAAAAAGAAATATTTTGAAAATCTTTTGAAACTATATTTTAAGCTTTGTTTGGTTTTATATTTAAAATCACACCAGATATCTATCATCTTGAATAATTTTCAAACTATTTTGAGCTTGTAAAAAGTTAATTGATTTTATTATCAGAATATACATGACACTACACTGTTTCCTTATGTAGCGACTTCACTTTAAGTAAAATAAATTGAACTTTATAACAATAACTGATTAATTGGATTGCTAAATTGATGATTTTTTTATAGCTTAAACTAATCAATGACGACATTCATTTTTATGTTCTTGCTAACCAGTGCGTTTGAAACTTTTAAAAAAATTAAGCAAACAACCAAAACACTAGGTAATTATCAACAATAAACACTTTTCATTTTTCACTTTATTACAAATTTTCAATTTTCAGAGTCTAACAATTATGATCACTTATAATCTCTCTAATATGAAATTTAATTTAACATAAATTATTACAAAAATTAAAAAACTGAAATTAATAAAAAGAGTTTGTTATTAATTTACTTATTAATATAATAACTATAATATGAAAAATTCTTTAATCTACTACGGTAAACTGCTGCATTTGTTGTCAGCAATCAGCTGATCTACAGCAGCAGCTTTAGCAGTGAGAAAGAAACTATAGCTGTCTCTCTCACTCCAAAAAAGTAACTAACCTCTGCAATATATATAGTAATACACCCAAGCTAAAACGAAAAAGTACGCTTGCTCATGGAACTAGACTCGCTTGCGGTCTAGTCATAACCTAGTAAACATGAATGTATTGAATTTTTTATAATTTTCTCACTGGTTGCGCATTTTCGGGTATTCGTGAAATAAAATAGTATACTAATAATAAAGTAAGACTGCGGGTGGCGGCGGCGGAGCCGCCGCCAGCTGCAGGAGTACTTTAATCATGCATTTTACGGACTTATGAAGTAATATACTATTACAGAGCCGCTCGGTTCTACAGACTTTGACGCTGCTTTAACAATAGTCCCTAAAGTTTCTTTTTTCTTACTTTTTTTAGAACGTTTTTTCTTAGTTTTTTTCACGCGTTTTTTCTTAATTTTTTTCATGCTTTTTTTCTTAATTTTTTTCACGCGTTTTCTCTTAAGTTTTTTCGTACGTTTTTTTCTTAATCACCTTTTTCTTACCCTTTCTCATAACCCCCATACCAAGCTTAGATTTAAGTTTCATCGCGTTGCTGACCGCCCAGGCTGCTGCCTTTTCCCCGAAATTGGCATCTTTTGATTTAACTCTTAGCCAAGCTTGCTCGGCCAAAGCTCTATCAGTAGCGTGCCTTGAGTTCATGTCTCGGTTTTGATATGCTATATCGTGCTGTTTACAAGCTGAATCAAGGGGGTTAACACCTCTATCACCGCGAGCCAATCGTTTAGCTAGTTTAGTTCCGGGTCCGTAAAACTGGTACCCAGGCAAATGTAATTCGAAAGGAAGCTTATTTATGATAGTGTTAACCAAACCGCGCCCACTTTTAAGACTATGATTGATCATCACTCAACAGACGTCAATTCAAAACTGAATGAAGACTATATAAGCACCCCTATTTATAGAAGCAGCTCAGTTTTGAATTAGACATCTGGATATAAAGATGGAATTCATTCAGCAGCCTGAGCAGCTTCCCGTCGCAAACTTTGATGATATTGTAGAGCAAGAAAAAAAAATAAACCGTTACGGTGACTTGCTCCCTGATAGCATCAGAGCTGTGTTTTGTGGTCCGTCAAACTGCGGTAAAACTAATAGTCTACTTGCGCTCATAACCGACATCAACGGTCTAAGATTTGCAAACGTCTACGTTTATTCAAAATCGCTTAACCAGCCTAAATATCAGTACTTGAAAGAGCTGTTGGAACCCATTGAAGGAATACAGTATCACCCCTTCAGCGAACACGAAGACGTTATATCCCCGAATGCAGCTCTACCCAATTCCCTGTTCATTTTTGATGATATTGCTTGTGAGAAGCAAGACAACGTGAGGGCGTTTTTCTGCATGGGAAGACATAAAACTGTCGACTCTTTCTATCTCTGTCAGTCATACTCACGCATCCCAAAACAACTGGTACGCGCAACGTAATTTTACTGGTATTGTTTCGGCAAGATGAATTAAATTTGAAGCATGCGTACGACGATCATGTAAATACCGACATGACATTTGCTCAGTTTAAAAGTTTTTGTTCAAAATGCTGGAAGGAGGGTAATCATTGTTTTACAGTCATCGATAAGGACAGAGATATAAATAATGGTCGATACAGAAAAGGTTTTGACAACTTTGCTATAAATATAGCGCAGTGATGTATTTATCGTTAGTTTATTACTAGGCTTTGAACATGGACGGTCTCCAAAAAGAGAAGAATACTCTCAACGAGTTGGTCAAGGCTAGGGAGGCCATCAAGCGCAAGTATGATTCACTGAAATTGGAAAAAGATAATTTCAATAAAGCAGTATCGGAAACATAATAGACCCTCTGGAAAAAATTTACGCTGATAAACCTTCGCGGTTATCAACGCCTTTGAAAAAACTTTCCACTGTTAAAAAATTTTCAACTATTAAAAAGTTTTCTCCAAATTTCATGTCAAATTCATCTCTTGACGATGAATCCGACGCTATGCTTGATAACACAGTTCTTCACTACGCTTCAGACAGAGGAGCGTTTCACACAGCTGATGAGGGTGACGGTGATGAGCGGCCCAAAAAGAAAGTCCTGAAAAGAAAAAATAATTTAGATAAAATATATGGAGTGAAAATTAAAAATGGAGGTACTTTTATAGGCAGTGCTCCCATCAGTTTTACGGATTCTACAATTACAGTCAAAGACCAAACCTTTAAAAATACCCCGGGGCTGTTAGAATTATTATACAATAAATCCCCCCAATCAACGACCACCGAAGATATGACTAATTACGGACGCATCCTTAAAATTTCAAACGCTCACAGGTTAAATCATCACCCAGATAAAGATATATACAAGTGTCCAACAGCAGAAAACTTCAAAAAATCATTGCTCCTATGTTCTCGGGGATAGCAAAAAAGCTAAGCTATTCTCCTGAGAAGTCAGCATCGGGTTTACCCAGGTGGAAAATCGTGAATCTGAATTGTGAAAAAGGATTTCGTGTACTGGGATGATCCCAACGAGCTGGTTGAAAGACTTAGACTCTTGATCGCTGAGAGAGACGCGGGTAACACGAATCATGACAATGAAATCCATTCCATCATCGAAGAGCTCCAGGAAGGAGGTTATATATAAATCACCGTAGCGTAAGATTCTTCAGTATCAACATGAGCGTTGACGTGTTTGGACATCACCTTGCCATGAAGGGTCTAACCGGGCTCGGCAAACCCGGTCCCTCAGGTATTGGTTTTAAAATCACGAATGATGGTGATTACGACATTGAAAACAAAAGACTTTGTAATGTAGCCTCACCCGAAGACCCCTACGACGCAGTCAATTTTGACACCTTTGCTGGGTTTGCTCTAGAAGTACAAAGGGTAAAGGAGGCCAATGAACAGCTTCGATATGCTCTCAACGATTTAACTCAAACTGTGGAGGAGATGAAAAAAAAGATTATATAAGTCCTAATCGAACAAAGAGGTAATCATTGTTCAATTAGCAACCATGATGAAACGAGCAGTCGTCGAGGAGCTCCACGCTCCAGCCAGACGAAGGGAACCTCGCCGAAAGTTTGATATGCGCGGTTTGGACGAGACCTGGCAAGCTGATCTTGTGGAGATGCAACCGTACTCTCAAGAGAACAAAGGCTACAGGTACTTGCTGACCATAATCGACGTATTTTCAAAGTTTGCTTGGGCAGTTCCGCTCAAGACAAATAGCGGTCAAGATGTTACAGCAGCCATGAAATCGGTGCTCCAGCAGGGAAGAGTACCTAAACATCTACACGTTGACAGGGGCAAAGAGTTTTTTAACGAAATTTTTAAAAAGTTGATGAAAAAGTATAAAATCAATATGTACTTTACTTTCAGCAATTTAAAAGCATCGATATGCGAACGTTTTAACCGCACTCTCAAAACTAAAATGTGGAAACAGTTCAGCCTACAAGGTAGTTATAAGTGGATCAATATTCTTGATGATTTAATTAAAACCTACATCAATACAAAACACAGGACTATAAATTTAAAGCCTCAAGATGTCACATTGGCCAACGAAAAGGAAGTCTTGAAAAGATTCGCAGACAACAGGAAGCTGAAAGAAAAGCCTCGATTTAAGGTTGGTGACAAGGTACGCGTGAGCAAGATAAAAACAGTCTTTGAAAAAGGTTACACGCCTAACTGGTCAACTGAATTATATACTATTGCCAAATTAGTAAAAACCAAACCCATTACTTACCTTCTGAAAGATCACGAGGATAATCTGGTGGCAGGAGGCTTCTACGAGCAGGAACTCTTGAAAGTAAAGTATCCAGATGTGTACCTAGTGGAAAAAGTCCTGAAAAAACGTGGTAAAAAAGCTTACGTTAACTGGCTTGGCTTTGACTCTTCGTACAATTCATGGACCGACGAGGCAAACATTTAAAAAGAGTGAGAAAGAGCCCCACACTCCCGCTCTGTCTCCATGAGGTCGACCGCTCATTATTTTACCTCTCTGTTTAACTCTTTTTTTCTCTCTTTATTGATCATAAAAAAGTACAAGCTCATCATCGCCAATATACATTAATTGTAAAGTATTATTTCCCGAACTACATACAGCATCAATTTCAATCAACGTGACTGATACTTCTTTAGGCAGAATGACCTCAATGCCGTTGTCCAGTACCGCAAAGACTTTTTGACCTCTGTCCTGGACATAAATTTGCAGCACCTTGTACATCCAAAATTCATCTAAATCTTGAATGTTTAGCATTTCTGCAAAAAAAAATTTTTATTAACGATATGCTGCGAAGGAAAAAATACATCAGATATTTATACTTACTTCTAGAGTTCGACTCGTGAAATGAAATTCTAGGCTTCTCTGCTTTTCTTAAGTATACTTTTATCTCTAGCGGTAAAACTTAGAACTAATAAAAGAAAGAAAGAGTGAGAAAGAGCCCCCACTCCCGCTCTGTCTCCATGAAGCCGGCCACTCACTATCGCTACTCTGTTTAACTCTTTCTTTCTTATTCAATTTTTAATTTTTTACATACAAATATACCTTCAAAATTAAACTTATTTCTACCTAGATACTTAATATAAACTCTAGTACAACAAGTGTTCGTAATTTTATAAATACGCCACAGTTTTCTTCCATTTTCTTGGACGCTTTAGGGGGCAGGAGAATGTCATACTCATTCTCGATTGTTATGACCATGCTGCGCTGCGTACCTTTGTTCACCTCGATGATTTTGGTTACCTCATACCTCACACCTTTTTCCAAATGTCGGATTTTTTTCATCGGCAGTGGCAGCCTACCGAGAGACGATTTTAATTCAGATAAATCCATTTTCTAAAATTAAAAAATTCAAATTAGTTCAAGCGAGAGGCAAGACCGGAGAGCAAGATACTTACGTCTGTTCTGATTCAAGAGAAGATTCGGAATGAGATTCTAGGGTTGCAGCAACTCTAATATAGCAGCTGATACAGCTCCCTCTAGCGACCAACAGCAGCTCTCTCTAGTAGACTCTCATGATTCTACTTATATTCTCACCACCATGGGATTGAAGATAACTGTATCGAAAATCGAATCGGTCATACCCATAGTAGACTATTTTCAAAAGACCATAGCGAATGTACCTTTTCATGTTCTTATAAAATAATCTATTATCCTTAAGCATTACCTCTGAGGCGTGGGATCTCAAAACTAACCTAAATTGATTTTCTATAATAAGAATAACCCGTTCTGATGGTAAATAAGAACTAGCCGGAGCCCTGTACATTCCAGTTACCCGGTACTCTGTACCGACAACCAAGTCTTGAAATATTTTAACAGGAAGATCCATTTTCTGTAACAAAAAATATCGTGAAAATTCAAAGTTACAAACTCTCTAAGCTTTTAGTACTTACTCGTCACCGAAAGAGCTTCTGTGCAACTGAAGGTATTTCAGTGCGACGATTCTATTTATTTGATTCTCCACACGCCACAGAGACCTCTACAGTTAAAACTAAATCTTAAGAACTAACTCCCCTAGCGGCTTATTTGTTCGGCATAGTCTCAATGTAAAATTCACCCCTTTGCGACAAGAAATGTATCGAAATTCCCGCAAATTTGTGATAGTCGATTTCTAAATGATAGTTTTCGGACAGACTTTCAAAATACTCGAAATGACCCAGCAATCTATTCGAAACATACGTAGGAAGAAGTAGTCTAAAATTAAAATAACTCTTTTTTCTCCCGATTTTAAAATCACTGGTTGCAAATTAGTAACCTTGTATCTCTTACAAGGTTCCAAGTCATCAAATTGTGCAATGGGTAAATCCATAGCACCAAGAAGAGTTAACAAGCTCGATAAATCCATGAAAGAGAGACCTTTACAGAGAGAGCCAAGAAAGAGAGTGACGTTATGAGAATGGTTAGAAAAAAAATTCCGTTAGAGGCGCCACTGGGAAAGGCTCCCTCCTTGGAATGTGTGCGTGTGTCGGTGTGAGCTTCGCTGAGCAGCTGATTACAGCAACAGTCGATCACAGCCCACACCGACACAAGCACACATTCCAAGGAGGGAGCCTTTTCCAATGGCGCCTCTAACGGAATTTTTTTTCTAACCATTCTCATAGTCTAGCAGGGATTACATATATACAGTTTTTTCACCGCTAGGGGGCTCTACACTAGCGCGCTCTACATTTCATTTTCAAAATGATGCTTAATATAGTCATAATGATAACCGTAAATAAAGGTTAGACGAGAATTACCCCGTTCTACGTATAAAAGAGATTTTTTAGCCAAATCAAACAAAGTATTATATTTACAACGAAAGTCATTTGAAATTTCCAACGGAAGGAGTATATTAAATTCATTTTCCAAAGTTAACAGTACCCTTCTCTCCCCACTACTCATTAACCCGACTTTAAGAAGGTCAGTCACCTTATAAAAATTCCAAATTTTCAAATCCTCGATATTTTTAAAAGGAAGAGATTGAAAATCGGTTAGATTCATGCTTGCAATGAAAGACCTTCCCCGTGAGAGCTAAGAAAGAGAGTGAAGATTTACTAAGAGTAAGCTAGAATATATACAATCAATTTTTCAACCACGAGAGGGCTCTGTCGAATATACTAGCGCGCTCTAGTTGAAAAAAAGAGAAAGAGTAGAGTCGGGCTCCAAGCCAACGCTCGACTCCCATGAGGTACAACCAATAATCATTACCTCCCTGTTAACTCTTTCTCTCCTTTTTTTTTTTTTTTTTTAATTTAATCAGTTACATTGGAAAATTCGTACTTTCTATCTCCCCGGTATACAAATTTCGAGGTATTGTTACGAGCATACATAAGCATTTCATCAAAAAGATTCTGATTCTCAATCATCACCACACATACTTTATTGGTCAGGAACACCTGGAACTCAGAATCAAGAGTAGCAACAACACGTTCCCCGTATCTGGTTACTACCTTTTTCAGATTGGTCACCCTATACAATTTATCCTTCTCCAAATCAACGAGGGGTTTGTTTGGGAGGAAAGCTACGTTGCTAATAGAGTTTAATCGTGATAGATCCATTTCTAAAATTATAAAATATTTAATTAAAAAATATTTAATTAATATTGAAAAATAGGAATATTACTTTTTCTAGACTTACCAAGAGAGTTTAAGTTTTTTACTCGGAGAAGAAGAACTTATCGAGTCGTGTCTTGGAGACTGAATGATATTTTGCTCCGACGATACCTCCCTATATACGGCCTGAGTCGACTCTTCCCCCACTACTTTTTCTCGAGCCGCCGACACCGCAAGCTCTACGATTGGCTCGTCCGACGCCTGCGCAGGAGTATGCTCGACCGGCTCCTCAACCAAATCGAAAAGATCCGTGTCCGTTATCCTCCAGTGTCCCCACGGTAGAGTGTCGGTGGAACCCTCGATTAAACACCGCTTATCATCGTTAGAAGACAAAGCTATTTTCATTTGTTTTTCCGTTCGCAATTGATGTAAAACAGACCGAATACTATTTTGCTCACGTCTCACAACCTCTTTATTGAAAAGACAATTGTAATAATCGTCATACGTAATTGTATTTTGGAGAACCGTTTTCTTTACCCCTTTAGCTTTTAGAACATCGCGTTGATCTTGCGTACGTGTACAATAGAGTTTGGGGCGAAGACCGATGTAATCAACCATCACGTTCATGAAATTCTCATCTTTCATTAAGCCTAGAACCTTTTTATTTTGCCGCTTTATACCGTGCACGTTATTTTCGGGCTAGTCTGAGGTATCGAACCATTCAGGATGATCTTTCATAATTTTATACATACTCATACCGCGTATCTCATACATAAAACTGTCCGTGTCTATATAGAGGACCTTAAGTGAATTGTTTTTAACCCATTTACGCATGCATAAATAATGAAAAGAATACATGTGAACCTTGCTCAGTTCAAGCACCGAAAATCCTACATATATAGGTTTATTCGCCATTACCTCGGTCTGAGAGAATTGAACGGCTATTAAATTTTCAGAAAATATTGCACGACTACGAAATTTAGGGTTTGCAATAGCAGCGCAAGCACCATACCGACCGTACCACCTATTGTAAAGCTTTACAAGGGTTTGGTTGAAAGGATCCTGTAATGTCTTGCCAAATACAGCATTCACGAGTAATTTGTGCAGATTTTTCTCAAACTCATTCTTCGCGTTGGCTCGCATCAACTTGTGGTACGCGACGTAAGGAGCAAACCACGGTTTTTGATCAAATTTTAAAACTCTGTGAATTTTTTTAATTCTAAGACCGAGCTCAATCGCGAGTTGCAACATGAGGTAATGAATTACATACCTTTCTTTATCGTAAAGGGTTGTAAGAAGCTTTTTATTCTTTGAGTTTGGTGGACATAAGTGCTCAGGACAAAGAGGAAGGTCTTGATGACTATCATGCAAATGAGCAGGGTATTCTAAGCAAACTTCGAGGATGTAACCGGTCGGACTGTCTTCCGGGACTTTCAAAAAATCTATTTCTTGAAAATTCTCGAGCCAAGAAAAATTTTTTACCGGCAGAGGGCGCGATAAACTATGACCGTAGAGATTGTTGCTGTCCCAGTAAGCGAGGTGTACTTCCTCTTTTGTTGGATCATAATTTTTCATAAATTTATTGTTTGCTCTCGCGAAACGATTCGAACATTGGCTTATACCCCCGCGAATACCCTTTTTAATGAAAAGCAATATATCTATATCGGTAAGAAGCTCTAATTCAACCCCAGTTAACTTTAAAGCAGCATCCCAGGTGAAACCGGGTACGGTCAGGTACTGTGCAGGATCAAGATTAATTTTGAACTTCAAACAAGAATCGCGAAAGTTTTCAAATACGTCAGCTAATAGTAAAACGTCGCACATAAGATAAATGTCTGCATACTCCCCCAAAGTTTTAATTTTAAACGTATTCCACACGTTCCAAGCATGAGCATACTCTTTGTCGGTAATATCGAGACCGGTGAGTTTACTTTTAAATGAATCTTTTGATGGTAAAGTAGTTTCCTTTAAAACTTCGAAAGAACTAATGTAATCGTAACAAAACGTCCCCTTACACCTCACCAATTTTATTTGATCTTCCTTATACCCCGCTTTTCGAAACTCTTTTGTATTAATTTCATGATGAATTAGGTAAGAGCTTAATTTATCTAATGAGGAAGCCATGAATCTAAATGAATCTATAAAGCGAAAACTAATTCGACTATCTTTTACATACTTACTGAAACTAATATATTTTTCTTTTGTTTCGGCTATTAAAGAAATTCGCCCCTTTAATATCTCACTAGTCGCGAGTTCATTAATAATTAGGTGGGAGTCGTAACCCGACAAATTATGCCATATGAAAGGGGCGAATAAAGAGTCTTTAAAGTTTACATTGCAAGCTTGGTGGGCACTGCCCCTCTCCCTCCCAGTTAAATGACAATGATCGCGAACGCGAATAGAATTTTCGTCGTAATCTTTACGATATATATGACAAGAAGTTGCCATTTCGAATGACCTTTGCTCAAAAGAATTAAGAACCATTTTCGCAGGGTTTTCATACAATTTTTCTACATAAGTTACAAAGTCTCGCATTCTCGCAACCAACCATTGCGCGGGAGTTTGCATGCTTTCATCTAGCTGTCGGTAACTTTGAAAGCTAGAATGAGCATCATTATAACTACATTTTATATAAAAACCAACGCTAAAAGCTTGATGACTTTGAAAGGCTCGACCTTCATCAACAGGTATTAGCAAACTTTCAAAATCACCATACAATACGAAAGGACACTTTAACTTATTCTTATGATTTGTAAATTTTAAAATATTTTTTGGGGATTCAGGTAACTTAACTGCGCATTTAATTAATTTTTGACAATCTAAGCGATGAGCCTCGAGTTTTGCAGAGCTTTGAAAGAAGTGCAAACAAATATTGCAAATATTTATCGCGGCTCTATGTTTTGTACAATCTGAACGCACTAGACGGCTTAAATTTCTAATAGTTACGTAATGAAAAATAAGAGGCTCATCGCTTAGATCTTCCTGTTCATCTTCTTCGTCTGATTCAGGATAAAAACTTTGTACTAACAATAGGTTTACGTGTCTTTCTTCTATAAATTTATTAGTAATTATAATAGGAGATATGCTATATTCTTTACCGTGTTTTGTTAAAATGTAAACATTGACTGACACATTGTTCTGTTTTTCGAATCGCGGAATAGATTTAAGCGGTACTGGGAAGCTTATTCCAGTGAAATCAAGCTCATTTAAATATTTATTATAATTATAAAGCTCATGAGCATTCTTTTCCACTGGGTGTAAGCCTGCTAGTACTGCATATTTAAAACACATTTCATCGTTAAAGTTTTGAATGTTAATACATGCATGTTTATCAGCTATAAACTTGGGTAAAGGGATATATGTACTACCAACGAGAGGTTGGTACTTATTGATATGTATTGTTAAACTCATTACTTTTAACAAAGACCAACCACTCCCTCTACTTTGAAAGCTCTCAATTTGATCTAACAAAGGATCTTTTATGTTTGCGTTAAACAATTCATCAAGATCACTCGTTAGTTGTACGATTTTATTTTCAGTGTTGAAATATTTGCAATCAATTTCTTCCGAATCTACCTTTTTAAGTAAATATTCAGCGGAAAGAGTTGAATTTACAATTAAAATACTCATTTTTTTCAAAGCTTCTTTAACTTTTACCTTGAAGAGCTCGCGAGCATCATCGAGAAAGGATTCAGCATCCTTATGATCTAAATTAGTAATAACACCTGATCGAACTCGTTTTTTAAAAGCGGATGCAACATCATCCCAACGAATACGATCATAGGTAGTTCTATGGAGCGCTCCACCAACCTTAAGTCTATTTTAAGTACCCGGTATGCAAATATTACATGGGTTAGACAAGTTTCGCATTTTCGCTTATCGTGTACATTTAGAGTATCAGAGTTAGCTAGTTCCTCTAGACTCTGCATCAACTCCGTGGCCAGGTTGAACCAGCGCTCCAGGTCTTCCTGGGAGCTATCCTGATCCCTTGAAGCCTCCAGGAGTAAAGTCACGTTTTGCTCGAAGAATTTCATCTGAAAAAAAGAGATGATGTAGAAAAAGAAGATGACTACTAGATAAACATTCTCACCTTTAGAGAAAGTCTGGCTCTCGAGAGAAGATCTGAACGAATGATGAAACAAGAGGTCGAGACTTTGCTTTATACCCACTCAGCTTGACAAGACGCATGCGCTGCGGTGAAGGCGGCAAGATGATGATGGTGGGGGGGGGGGGAGACTGAAACAGCAAAAGTTTAACAACGCCCTCTAGCAACTAATCTGAATATACTTACTAAAAAGCTCCAGCTCTCCAGGAGAGCAACCTTCTCGTAAGAGAGAAACCAAGAGAATAATCAAGTCACTGTACATCACTTCACTATATACCCTTAAGCGCGCCCTCTCACGGCAAGCTTTCATAAACTGCGCCCCCAACGTTAAAAAAAGTAAGTTTTCTGTCCTATTTAAAATAATAAACGATCTAGTGCTCATGCGCAGTAGTGGTGACGAGGCACAGCAGCTCCCTCTATCGGTAAAAAATTCGTATATATTCAAGTGATCATCCCTGGAAACGTCATTCTTACTTGAAGATGGAGCAAGACACGTATGCGGTCGATGTGCAAGGCTTCAGAATGTCTAAAAACCTTTTTATTCTTAAAGAGTTTGCTTTTGTTAACATAAACAAAGCCACGCAAGGGTCGGTGGTTATCTTTAAGCCACCGGTAAGCTGGGACTCTCTCGAACCTTCAGAGAAGAGAACAAACACCTACCTTGCCGACCATGTTCATGGTATTAGTTGGGGTTATGGTTGGGCTGAATATACAGACATAAACCGTATTATTCAAGATAGTCTATCTGCTGCTTCGAGAATAGTAGTAAAAGGGGTTGAGAAAAAAAGATGGTTGCAAGAGCTCCTGCCAGAAAAGTGAGTATTTTATAAAAGAATAGAAAAATTAGTTTTGTTAGCTTTTTTCTAACCTCTATTGTTTAATTTAGGATTATCTACAATTTGGAAGACATGAGGGCGCCCTCGCTCAAAACAATGGGTCCGAATTCATTCAAATGTGAACATCACTGGCTTAGAAAAAGGGGTACTAGTGCGTGTAGCTACAATAACGCGTACAAATTAAAAATTTGGCTTAATAATAGATGGCCTAAACACGTAGGAGTAGATGAAGTCGATCGTTAGTAAAAAAAACAATAAGAAAGTCATGGGAAAGACAATTGATTGGTTGGGCTTTACAGTTCACAGCGAGGTTTGGAGCTGTGAACCTTTCTTATAAAACAATAAGTTTATTTTCACGAACAATTAAAAAACAGTCAAATCTAAAATGCTTCTTTGAGTAAAATTTATCAATAGAAAATAATAATATGATCGCGCTAAAAATTATCAATAAAACTTAATTAATTTCGTAAGTATTCAAAAACCTAAGGTCTCTTGCTACTAGCGCGCTCTAGTTGAAAAAAAGAGAAAGAGTAGAGTCGGGCTCCAAGCCGACGCCCGACTCCCATGAGGTACAACCAATAATCATTACCTCCCTGTTAACTCTTTCTCTCCTTTTTTTTTTTTTTTTTTTTTTTTTTTTTCAATCAATCATAAGAATAAGTATCATACATAGGAAAATGAGCGTAGGGTACACCACACAATTTATACCTTCCAAAATATAAAGTAATCATGTCACAATCTTTTACAAATTGTACTTTAATTGATAAGCAATCTTTACTAATTAACGCATCTATATAAGGTCTTTTTGATAAAACGAAACAAAACAAGCCATGCGGAATTTTTAATTTAATTTCATTATTCAAAACCAACCAAACTTTTTCATACTCATTGTCTCCGTAACCCTCATTTACAATCTTAAGGTAGTCGAATACATCAGTCACCTGGTACTCCTTTGAGTGCTCAAGATCATTGATCGTTAAGACCAACATCTGGGTACACGATTTTTCCAACCATATCTACAAAAGCGAAAAAAACTTAGAAAAATTATATAAAAATTACATTAGACTTACTACCAACCGAAAGAGAGAGGATCCTCGTCGACCTTTTCAGTGAGAGTCAAGTGAGAGAATGATGTCTAACTCTAACCTGTCTTTTCGTATATAGAACTTTTTTGCCACTAGAGGGTGCTTCGAATACCCCCCCCCTTCCCACACCACTAGCGCCGCCTAGCATGAAAACGAATGATTAAAAAATAAAATGGCTTCATTCTTACTTTCTGTATACTAAGATATGACTATGAGCAAACATAAGCTAAATATATTTTTTCACCGCTAGAGGGTGCTTCGAATACCCCCCTCCCACACCACTAAAGCCGTCTAGCATGAAAAAGAATAATTAAAAAAATAAAAGAGTTTCATTAATACTTTCTATATACTAAGGTATGACTGTGAGCAAGCATAAGCTAAATAAATGTATATATATATATATATATATATCTTTAGCTTATGTATGCTCATCCTATAGCTATATACATATAGCTATAGGATGCTGCAGGCTGTGAGAGTAAGCGTATAACTAGGCGCCTTTAGCTATATCTTACTCTCACAGCCTGCTGATCGAGGAGCCGTGTTAACTGTACGACTCCTCGACCAAAAGTGATCTGATACAGAGGCCGTGCATATAGATAAACCTCCTACACGCAAGCCACCGCCGCAGCCGCTTGACGCAGACGCAGTGTACTCCCGCCGTGTGAATCCCCTAGCGCCGCTGGTCCAGCCGAGGGAATCACAAGAGTTAGTTGCAAGACCATCCGCAGGCAGCGCTGTTGCTGTGCAGCGACGTCTAGTAGCAGGAAGAGAAAGTTCAGCTGTCGGTAATAACGCTAGCAGCTATATCTATATCGATAACCCTCGCTCTCTCTCTCTCTCTCTCTCTCTCTCTCTCTCTCTCTCTCTCTCTCCTAGACTGCGGTGCGGTGCAGTGGTGCAGTGGCGTGGTGCAGTAATGCGGTGTAGTGGTGCGGTGCAGCGCGCGCGCGTCTTCTTCTCTGCTGCTGCTGTGTCTCCCTCTCGCTCTCTCTCTCGCTCTCTCGCTCGCTCTCTCTCTCGCTCTCTCTTCTACACTGCTTGCGTGGGTGTGCGCAGTGCGTGTGCACGATCTTCTTGCTGCTGCTGCATGCACGCGCGTCTCTCTTTTTTCTCGAACGCCTGTACCTAAAAATCTCATACGCACATGAATACTTACTCATCTCTCTCTCTATACTGCTACTTCTGCTTCTCGCCTGCTAACCACGCATACACGCACACACACACACACATTTTTACACGAATACTTACTCGTCTCTCTCTGTACTGCTACTGCTGCTCCTCGCCTGCTATCCACGCATACACGCACACACACACACATTTTTACACGAATACTTACTCGTCTCTCTCTGCACTGCTACTGATGCTTCTCGCCTGCTATCCACGCACACACACACATTTTTACTTACCACTGCCGCGCTCTCTCGTCTGCTGTCTGCTGCTGTTGCTGTAAAAAAAAAAAAAAAAAAAAAAAAAAATACCTGCACACTACTCAATCATAGGTAATATGAGGAATTGAGATAAAAAATCACTTTTGTTGATAATTTATTTTTATTTTTCAAAATACACTATTTTAATAATATAAAAATTTTTAATCTCATTTTTTAACTAAGCACTATATTAATTGAAATAAAAACATTTATAATTAGATAATTTTACGCATTTTCACTTATTCTCTTTGTCACTTGTTTTATTATTTTTCGCGGCTCCGTACGGTCTATACCGGAAGGTTTGCCTTTGTGTGAACTGGTCACTCCCCATGTTTTCAATTTGGGCCAAAGGTCTAACTCGACGCTTTGGCTTATTCTGGAGAGCCGCAGGCAAGGGTGCAGGCTCTGGCTCTGCATTCTGCACTGGTGCAGGCTCGGGACCAACAGGGACTGGAACGTGCTCTGCTTGGATCTGCCGGATGTCCACTGGATACCTAAACCGAGTCCGCATAAGCGCTTCGGTCTCGGTTCTGGTTCTCGCACAAATACCACAATTTTGTCCACACAGGTGATGAATTTTAGTTAACCGAAGGAAATCAGTATTCCATTGATGATGGAATTCTCTAATAATCACCGCTCTTGTTCTTTCCCCGGTTTTTAAAGGAGGGTTACTGGTTCTTTTTCCCTCCTTCTTTTCCGGGTATGAACACGGAAATGATATTAAATGATTAAACTTTTCATCTTCATTTTGTATGTAATTTTTTTTATACATAACCGAACGGTTTGTTCCGTTTGTTTCACCTGTTGAACTTTTTCTTGGTTGGTGTTATGACCAAACACCTTCAGAGGAGCTGACATTGAAGCTAGTATTCCATTGAGAAGAGACATCTGAAATAATTATAAATAGTATTGAAAAATTAATAAAATTTATTTTCAATTTATCACAATAAGTATTATATATATATATATATATATATATACATATATTAAAAAATTACTTACATCGAAAATTTTGAATTTTGGTGAGAAGACGAAGAAGAAGAAAAACCTTTCAGAAGCAAGTCTGACTGCAAACTGAGGGTGTGTAATCTCCACATAGGACCGAGCACTCCGAAAATTAGGAAAAATCATAGCGGTGGGGGTGAAAACTTTCTCACGAACAGAGGGAAAATTTAAAAAAGTTCGTTAGCAATGAGCGTTGGATCCTAGCTGAAAGTCATAAACATTATTTTATTGCTTCCAGAGCTCGACAAGCGCAAAGATTTCAACCGGCTTCGTTCCTAGTACTCGTACCGCAACGGCAGGTCCCTTTAAAAGTCAAGTGCATCGGGACATCTGCTCACGCGGCGAGGCGCACACGGAGAGTTGCATGCTGCGATCCTCTCGCAGTCAAGCCTACCCGAAAATAACATGCTGAAATAATCCTCGAAAAATAAGCAGCAAAAATGAAAAAAAAAATTGAAAAAAGTAAAAATTGAAAATTGAAAAAAAATTTAAAAATTGAAAAAATTGAAAAAATGAAAAATGAAAAAATTTTAAAAATAGACAAAATTTAAAATTGAAAAAATCGAAAATAACATGCTGAAATAATCCTCGAAAAATAAGCAGCAAAAATGAAAAAAATTGAAAAAAGTAAAAATTGAAAATTGAAAAAATTGAAAATTGAAAAAATTGAAAATTGAAAAAAATGAAAATTGAAAAAATTTTAAAAATAGACAAAATTTAAAATTGAAAAAATAAGTACCCCCCCGCTTCCTATTAAATAATGAATAAAAAAATAATCGTCCTCTGGGTTCCCCTACTCTCAGATAAGCAGGGTCCTCGGGGGGTGTGAGAGAGAGAGAGGGGGGAAACGCAGCAGCAGAGATGCAGCGGTGGTGCGGTGGTGCAGCGGCATCGGTGGTGTGGTGCAGCGGTGGTGCGGTGCAGTGGTGGTGTGGTGCAGCGGGGGTGCGGTGCAGTGGTGGTGTGGTGCAGCGGTGCAGCAGAGCAGTGATGCAGCGGTAGAGAAGACGCTGCAGCGGCGGCGTTGCAGCTGCGCGCGTCCCCCCTTTTACTCTCTGATCGCCCTCCCCCCTTCCCCCCTCGCGGATCAAGCCTCCCCCCTCTCCCCCCCCCCCCTTTAATCTCCCCCCTGCTTGAATCCCCTTTGAGTATCTGCTAATAATGGTTTTATTTGAAAATTTTAAGACTTGTAACCAAAATTAATTGATTTCTTTCCCAAAAAAACTTTTAAATTACATGCTTCAAAATTCGTTTGTGTTCTTCGTTTGTGAATCGGCCGTGCTTTTTATTTGTGAAATTGGTCGCGATTATTCAGTGTGTGTTAGTGCTTTGGAAAGTCGGAGAGAATGCCAATCGGAGAATCTAGTCAAGAAGCAACTTTGACGGTAGTGTTCCAGGAGATGACGCTACGTGACAGGGAGAAAGTCGAGTGCGGCTTTGTGCAGGAAGGTAAAAATCATGCTTTATCTATCGCGTTCGTTTGGCCTCGTGTTTGCATGTTTGAATGTATGTTTGAAAAACGGAGTGAAGTTTTTCATAAAGCCGGTGCGGGATGGCTTTTTTTTTGTTCAGGGTGCGGCGCGAGAATGTGTGACATGTGACGATCGGGGCCGGGAACGTCGGTGATAATCCTGGCCTGGGAGAGGCGCGTAAGAAGGGGTCGAGGTTGGGAGTGTCATGTGTGATTTCAAATCACCGGTTTGCGGGTGAGCTTGGAAAATTCTAGTTGTGATATCGGCGAGGAGAGAGACGCCGGGGAGCGTGTTTTGACAGGATTTAGAATTCCGGGAAGCGAGCGGCGGTTATAGTGCTCTGTCTCTTTCGCTCTCGTCGTTATTCCCTCTAACGTTCGGCGAGCGCGGGCGGCGCGCTCCAAGCGTTCGCAGGTGATGCGCGCGCACACCATTCTGCTGGCATGTGGCCGGCGGCGGAGATACTCCCACTTCTCATCGCGTGCCTCTTTCTTCGGCCGGGGCATGATGTGTTGCAGCCGACGGGCTCGTGCCGCTGGTGACGATCAGCTGTACGACTTTAAGGCTTTGCATTGAACTCGGGGTGATGATTGAATTTATTCTTGCGATAGACTCTGTAGTGAGAGTTTATAGTGCTTTCTTTTCTTTCTTTTTCTAATGGGTACCCAACTTCTGTTAGGCTTTATTCTTATTCTTTTCCGGAAAAGTTAAATAAAATCAGGACGAGCCGTTGTAGGTGTGAGAATATTTTTTGAGAAAATATTGACCGTATTCTGTTTTTGAGGGGCAATCAGCTGCGTGGGCTGTGTGTATTTATACGGATTTATTACGGCTTGAATATATTTGACGGCGTCCATGGAGAATAAAAACGATGTACCAAGCAGGGCCGTGGTACACGCTAATCTCCTGCCGTCGTTGTGGAGATTTTTACTACGTCTAGCTAGACTGCAGTGGAAGGTTAATTCGGGCATGTATTTTACAGGGCGAGAATGCGCATGAACGAGTGAATATTTGTAGTGAAGTATATATTCACGAATTGTGAAATAAATCCATGCATGGTTAATTAGATGGAGATATTACAAGTGACTCCGGTTGTTTCAGGTGGTGTGTGCTTACAGGTCGTGCAGCTCATTAAAATTGCATAGTCTCGAGGTTAGGGGCACACCTTAAAATTCTAGACAGGAGTGCTTAAACTATGTTAATGCAATCCTAGCTCCGAAAATACCCGAGCATAGTGAGGGTATCGTTGGCGCGTGGGTGGCTTGCGATGTTCGTGGTCATCTGCGCGTGGGCGTTTATTCTCACTTGTGGTGTTTTGAGTGCCTGACTTTGACCACGCTAATATGCCGTATAACCGTGCATGTTGGATTGAAGCGCCGTGCACATGAATCTTTGCATGCATTGGTTGTGAAAAGAGTGTAGCTTGCGTTCGGTTACATTCTTACTCACACTTTGGGACCTTTTTCTGTGCATGGTGAATAATTTCAGTCTCCTTTGATTCAACCTCCAGGGCGAGAAAGACAGTACAGGTGTGGGATAAATTGACAGGAAAGCAAGGAAAAGGCTCTCCCCGAGGGAAGAAACGAGAGGTTGGATCGACTGTTTTTAAATCAGGTGCGTGGGTGAAATGTCAGCTGATTTATAAATCTTAAGTCGAATATCAGGTGACTACAGGCTGTGAATGTGCTTAGCAGAACATAACTGCGGTACGAATACCAACCAATCCTGGGCAGCTGGCTACTGTCTTAGCCTCCGATGTTCGTTAACCGGAAGTGATTGAACAACCTGACGACAGATTTTTGATTGAGGAAAAATCCCAGGAAGTGCGCTTGCTGTTGGGCAATTTTACAATTTTATACAGGCAGTTGTGTGAAAAATTAGGTTGAATTTAAAAATCAAAGTCGGAAGCTGGGCGTTTTAAATAATTCAGGTAGTTTGATAAAAGAGCTCAGGTAGTGAAAATGTGATACAGGGCGGCACCGGTGCACATACAGAAAGAAAAATATTTGGTTGAATCGTTAACGTGAGAATTTCTGATACAGTCAAGTGATTTTTCAGGAAGTGAGGAAGTGATAAGCTCGTTGGTCAGCTGAGGGACTAAAACGAGGATTTTGAAACATCGGAAGGCACAGGAAAAGTTTCTTCTCATGGAGCTGAAGTATGGCGATGTTCGTTGACTTCAGACTCTATGAAATTTAAGACAGGAAAGGTTTCTTCTCATGGAGCTGAAGTATGGCGATGTTCGTTGACTTCAGACTCTATGAAATTTAAGACAGGAAAAGTTTCTTTTCATGAAGCTGAAGTATGGCGATGTTCGTTGACCTCGGACTTTATGAAATTGAAAACTCGAGTCGTGACACTCGCTGGGAAGAATCCAACAGTGCAGGTTCTTTTCAACCTACAGTACGTGTATTTTAATCAGTGCACAGGCATGAAAAAGGGTGGGACTCTACGGGCTGCTGATTTTTGAGCAAGATCTCAGGGTGAAGAATTTCGGGAAGTGATTAAGTCCTTTTAAATTGGAATGTTTGCTTAGGGTAATGATAATTATTCTCAGGTAGTGGTTTGATCATTTAGTTAGATTAAATTGAGTGTGTCAGGATAAACTGGGTGTGAATGATACTTTCGGGTGGTGAATGTGTTTATGTTCAAGTTTGACAGTATAACTTGACTGAAACTTGTGACTGAAAAACAGGGCTTGTGCTTGCCGTGTGGTCGACCGTTTGAAGTTGAAGCGCCGTGCGCAAGAATTTTGCATGTTTGACCACGTCGTGACTGTGTGTGAATAGTATTCGACAATTGCAGGTTCGTGATTTTGATTTCTGTGATTAACTGGATGATTATTTATTTAATTATCGAGTCATCTGTTTATTGAGCGGTATACGCTAGTGATAGCGTGACTAATAAAGTGAGTGACATTTTTTAAATCTAGTCAATAGACAGTATTATAGTGAACGAAATCATTTAAGTGAGAATGATTGAAAGAAATCTGTTGAGGGTTGACTGAGACAGTCGGCTTGATAGAGAAAGGCTAAGTCGGGTCAGGTCTTTTAAATTCCGGGAAGTGTTGAGCTAGACAGCAACAAAGCTGAAATAAAAAGCAGGAGGTGTGATAATATTATTGTCGTATAAATATTATTATTGACAATAATAATAATTTGCAGGCCAGTGATCTTATGCGCAAGGTAGACGACCTTGGCTTAACGGCTAATCTACTCCAGGTCGCAGTTACCCGAGAGTTCCCAGGTGCTGTCAAGTGGTCAGCACGGGTATACGTTTGTTAATTTTTCATAATTGACAACTAAAATCCAATCAGACCGGGAAGATTGAAGCAAGGATAGGAAGTGTTGCAGGGTTCTGAAGGAGTGAGAGTGATGAAAATTAATTAATTGAATTTAATTAATTAATTTTTGAAAATTGAGGGAGAGAAAGATGGGAGAGAGAATGATATCTTTTGGGCGTGGACATGGTGTTGTCGAAGGTTATCGCAAAGGTAACCATGAATTTGAGTTTTTGGCTCAGTCTTCGACAAATACAGGGTGTGCAGGACGGCAAAACAGGGAGCGAAAATTCAGAATGAATTTATTTTGCTGGTTGTGCTTAACATTGGATCAAAATCTTTCGAGAATTTTGATTTTCTATTTCACTAGAGAAAGTGATTGGTTGTGTGACAAACTGGACGTGATAAGATTTGCTAGTGGAGATTCCGACATGTTTTGTCTCGAATTGAAGTCAGGTAGAAGTTGAGTCTGAACCTAAAAATCGGAGGGAGTCCGATTGATCGGTATTTTTGAAAACAGTGCACAACTAATTCATCTGAATTTTGTAACTTATGCCAAAGTTATCCGGATAGTTACTTGTAACTCCGCAGCTTGAGCTTGTTCTGATTCAAGTGTTTGTCTGAATAATCGATAATTCGATTCTGCGATTTCATTTGAGTTTGAATCTGCTTATTCAGGACTTGGGAAAGAAGAGAGTAAGGAAAACTCTACTGGTCGCTTGAATTTGAATTAAGCTTCTCGAAACGCGGCCGAGAGTCATGAGTGAATTTCGAAAACACTTTTACAGGCTTGAAAACCGTGTGAGTTTTTAACATCAAATCAGGCAGGTGAAAACAGCTGGAAATTTAATACCGGGTGTGATTCTGAGGAAAAATTCACTAAAGTCAGTTTGGGAAAATTCGGCAGTTTGAGGACAGGAAAATGAGTTGTCCAAGAGCTACCTGTTTGAGTCGAGCTGTTGTGACTTATACAAGTTCAGGATGAGAGCGTGTGAATCTTTGACTGTGTGAGGACCACAGCACAGAACTGAAGGACAGGATTAGTGACCACTTAATTTGCTTGATTAAATATTGGTAGGGTTATGCATATTTGCAGGCGATTTGCTGATTTATACTGGACTGTGTATTGCTCAAATTTTAAATAGCTACCAATATTTTCGGCAGATAATTTGACAGGATTGTGTTGTTCGGTGAAAAGTGCAATATTGTACTAACTGATCAGGGATAAGTGATAATTTTTGAGCTGGTTTGAAATCGGAAGATTAAGTGATTTATCATTTGCTAAGCAATCGGGAAGTGCATGGATAAGAAGAAAAAAAAAAAAAAAAAAAAAATATGATAAGGTTGAATTTCAGGGAGTGATCGGTCAGATATTCTTTCAGGGGATGAAAATTATGGTTGATTGCATGAGTAACTGCTTTTTCGACTGGCTGTGGTTTTTGGATGAAGTGAAAAAGCAAAGCGAGAGAATGCAGGAGGCTAGGCAGAAACGTTTAAAACTTTGGAGTGTGGAAGAGTATCAGTTTTTAATCTCGGAACAGAGAGAAAGAAAACTCTGGGCTTTCAGGAAACTGCCCGGGTGTTATTGAGGCTGTGAGACAGACATTAGTTTGTTTGTGCAAATACTCTGAATCATAATTTATGATCCAGAAAATGTCAGGGGTGAGAAAACTTAGGTGTTTGATTCAAATTTACTGATAAAATGAGAATAGGCGGTCGGTGTTGTAATGTGTACCTCACTTTACAAAGAGTGTTAAATTTTGCTGTTTTTGCAGCTAAAGTTTAGGTTGGAAATTAAATTTTATGTAATTTACGGAGAGAGTCCAGGACGTGACGATATTGGAAAGTTAAACGTTGAGTGATTTTTGAAACAGGTTGAGAGAGGTGAAATAATACGGGTTCAATGTGAAATTACAGGTTGCGTGATGCTTTTATCTGGTAGAGAAATATAAATATCACGGGATAACTGAGCTGCACTTTTAAGTGACAGATTAGTTCGTGATGATTATTTTGAAAAATGATCGATTTGTAAGGAATGAGTGTTAACTGGATGTGGAGAAATCTGAATCTAAATAATTTGTGGATCTTTGTGAACTAATGTTAAAACAGGTAGAGTTCTTAAAAACGGAGGGAGTGTAACCTCTATTGAAAAACCACAAATTGACAGGGATGATTTGAAACGGAAAGATAGTGCGAGTTTTTCCGACATCTAGGTTGCTGGATCAAACCAAACCGAGATAGTCTATTTACTGGTTGAAGATAATCAGTTTACTGATTATAAAACGTAGGACGAAGAATTTTATGCATTATTTTATTTGGTCAGGTTGAAACTCGACTTGATATGTACAGGGTGGAATTTCTCAATTTAATTTTCTGGTAATTGATTATTAATGTAGAATTAAATTCTATGAATAAAATCAGGCTGTGGAGGAAATTGTTGACTGGATGAAAATTGCAAGGAAAGACAGGTAGAATAACATTATCATTTTATGATGAATGTTGAGGGCTGAAAGTTCTGTTGTTCAGGCAGAGCATGAAATCAGGTTGGTGGTGAGAGTCTTTGAGGTCAAAGATTTATTTACGCTTACTGTAGAATACTATTCTACTAGTGATATCGATAATTGCAATTTTTATTCTTATCTAATTTATAGATAGGTTGGCAGGATGTGAATACAATTTTCTTGATGAAATATTGAGTCGGAAAATTAGTTTAAATACCAGTTACAGTTTTAATGTGAAAATCAGGAAGGAGAGATCAGTTTCAAATTTAACGCAGGATCTGTGTGTTTGAAAATTAATTCTGAACAAAAGAATTAATTTCTTTTAAGTCGGTGAAAAATATAGTTTTGCAGGAAGGAAGAAAATCTCTTACAGAGATGTTTATTTAGAGACTGAATCTGAAATGGCAGACAGGAAAATCCAAATCACTGGACTGAGTTTGACTGGTCACATTGTCAGGGTGCTGGAAAGATTTGATTTTCTGAATCAAAACTGTGTTGATACTGTTGGTGATAAAGCAGGTCGTTATTCAGATAGGAAAGATGCGAAAGAATATGTCAACTGCAGGACCATGTTACAATGAATTAAAATCATTTAATTTATTGTGATTCATCGTTTAAATTTCCATATCTATATCGTTTAATATACAGGCATTTTCAGGATTTGGCAATGCAGCAATGCAAAACTTGCCTTACAAATATCGTGAACAAATCTGTTCGATATTGTGTGTGAGAAAGAGCTGGGAGGTGATCGGGAGAATTTTACTTGTTTAGTGCAGGCAAAATTTCTAAATTTAAAATACAGCAGGCTGAAGTGAACAAATATTCTTTTGTTAGTCTGATATTGAGAAACGTGAAAGATTGTTAACTACTTGAAATTTCTGTTGAATATTTCATGGTTAATTTACAGCTTGAAGTTCTGTGAGCAACTGAAAGTAGCTCTGTCTACGTGACAGAATGAGCTTGTGTACTCGTGCTATGTAGCCTAGGCGCCGTATATGTTAATTTGTCAGGAAGTGATGAACTTGATTATTCTAGTCCGCTCTAGCTAGATTAATCAGGATAACTATCCGTTTAAAGTTCAACATCAGGTAGAGAGTGTATTGAGATTGAACGGGAACTTACAGGTAATTGAGTTCATGTGGATATTGCTTTTGAAAAATAAAGCAGGTATTTCTAGAAAAACACTGACACGCGTCACTCACGAAAGGTGAATTTGACAGGACGAGATTTGAATCAAAAATTAGAAACTAAGTTTTGTTTATTGCTAGGTCTATACTTATTTTGTACTGTTACAGATCTCGGACTTATTTGAGACCTTTCCGGAAAGAAGTCATGCGGTGAAATCAACCTAGTCAACATTTTGGAAATGATGACCATTTACACACTTTATCCACGAATGGGAGAGACGAGGAGTTGTCCTTTTATAGACAAAATACAAAGAGTGAATCTTCAACAGGAGGGAGTGTTGGGAATATGTGTTGTGCGCTTCACTCTCAGCTGACTCGTCCCGCTGCCCCCGAGATGCGCGCGCCGCGCGCTGCTGCTCTCGCGGGGCCTTGCAATTCTGGTACCTGCTGTCATGGCGATCAGACGCTCTCGCTCTCCCGGTACACGCGGTGTTTGTGCCTTTTGTTACTTGTTTAGTTTACTTAAATCTGGTCGTTGTTATTTTACATAATAAAGTTTCTCTCAGTTCAAGTGAACTTCCTCGCCTTATTATTTATTATAAAACCCTCGTCCCCGACAATTTTTTTTTTCAAATTTTTTTTATTATTTAATAATAATTTAAAAAAAATTGGTTAGCATAATGATTTTTATGCCTTTTTCCAAAATAATATTTGTACATATCTTTTCTCTTTATCCAAATTTTTTTTTTTTTTTGGATTCAATTCTTGATATTTTGATTTTATTCTCATCGGTAAAAATTAATATTTTACAAACTTCATATTTTATTTTGATTATTGATAGTTATCGATTCTTATATAATTTAATTTTTGAAGTCATGCGTTTATCATTGTTTTTGTTTCGTTATCTCAAAAGTTAATACCGCTTGCTATATTTTTCTTTGTTCCTCACGATTTCTAACATCTTGCTCTATCAGAAAACCTGTTTTCAAAAAATATCCTATGAAAATTGAATATGCAATTCAAAAATAACCTTCAAATTTTTACGAATTTTTATGCTTGGCAGAGCACTTCTGCCTAGTGAAAATATATGATGCGTACACACATGCGTACGCAAGTGCTGTTAACGTTCAGTAAATTTTTTTTAAAAAATAAAAACAACTTTATTATTTAAAAAAAAATAAACAACAAGGTAACAGTTATGAACAATAAGTTCAACATCAAAACTTAACTTGTCTCCGCCCTCTGCTTGGCTAACGGCTTGCAACCTGCACGAACTCTATCATTGTGAACCTTTCTCCTGTTCTCGGCCATCACTGCTGCTGCTGATCACTTGCGACCATGTGTTAGCAGTTTTTTTTTTTTTTTTTTTTTTATAGTCAAAGAAGAAAGGAACTGTATAAATATGGAAAATTTGTCTAAATTAAAAATTGATACTCAATTTATTTAAGTTAAAAATTTGAGATCGTTATTTCTTTGTGCTTTCTTGATTGCACAGATCTATGCTCATCGGAGGTTTTAGTGTACCTGACTTTGGACATTCCAAAAATGGATTTCAAATTTTTTAGTTGAGTTTTAATATTAACATTAAAAGAAAAAATTATAAAAACTTTTTCATTAAAAATATATAAAATTTTAAGATAATAGCAAACTAGTGGTAACATGTTTTTTTCTTACTCGAAAAATTTTAGGTACATGGATATTTGGTTCAGTTCGCAGAACGCAACATGCAGAATATTTATATCGGAGCTTTTGAAGTTAATGTAGTTTTTACGAAAAACCACTCGATGCCCGGACCGGTGAAGATAACCTCAGTTGAGTTTTTCGTTTACGATCTTCTGCTCAGGAGCTGATTTTGAAAGTAGAATTTAGTGATATTGAACTAAAATCACATGATTTGAATCATCCACAGCGGTAAACAAGTGATTTTGATCAATTTTAAATTAAGGTTAAGGAGTTTAATGCGAAAAATATGCGTAAATTGCGAAATTTAGGGGTGCCATTCTGGGGGACGGTTCGGGGGGACATTTCTAAAAATTCTTTTTGCGGGGTGCCAACTTCGTGGACATGACTTTGATGTTAGTTTATAGTAAATTAAGCAGTTTTTTAATGAATAATTGATGAAAAAAATGATTGAACACTATTCCTGACTTATTTTGTGAGCGTCCAGTGAAAAAATTATAGATTTTCATGCAGTTTTAATGTAATAATCTAGCGTAAACCAAAAATCCCCCTCTGAAAAGTGTCCAATAATCCCGGACATTTACCTTATGAGTGAGCTGGATTTTTAATTCAGATTAGTCGCAAGAAACTTTTATAAAAAAAAAAATGAGTTTTTTCTTTTTTTTTTTTTTATAGTTATTAAGGAGGTTCCCTACTATCTACGTAAGTCAAATGTGTATTTGACTACAGTAGTCGTCTGCTCATTGGCTCAGCTACTTTCTAACCTCTGTATGAGCCAATGAGAAGTCATATTTACAAGAATAAAAAATCAATTGTTTATAATTATTGCTACAGGCTCCTAATGAATGTTTTGAAACAAGTATAATCAAAGTCTGATTTTTCCGATTTTTGTGCGTAGTTACATTAAAATCTGTGGGCTGGAAATTAAGTATTTTCTGTTTTAGTAAATTTCCCATTAGAACCCATGCAAATTTGTGAAGTTTGAAATGTTTATAACTTTTTTCACAAGCTCCTCAGGGCTTTGAAATTTTAGCTGAGCTATTTTTATACTAAAAACTATGTGTTCATTTAATTTGGACAAAATCTGTGGGCTAGATCTATTTGATAGGGAACCTCCTTAAGATATAAAACAATTAAAATTTTATCAGTACCACTAGTAAATTATAAATACCTTCCAAATCTTTTTGCAGCTTCAACTTCAGTTTTGTTACTTCTTCTTCGCTGGCTCGGCAGCATTTGAAAAGAATTAAAACCTTTATCTTCTACAAAACTGAAGGGTTGTAGATCGACAGAGACCATCAATCCAAGACCTCTCATCATGTTTTTATATTTTTTTGAATCTTTTGACAATGGCGTTACGTCTTTCTTCAAATCCACTTTACTTCTCATATTAATTCACTCCTAGGCAATACAAAGTTGATCTACAATATCAAATTTTTATTAATTAGTAGATTACTACACTCGGCTGCGCCTCGGCCGAAAATTACATGTGATCTGAGACATTTCTCATTTTCTTGGCCATGTGTGGTATACTATTTTTCTGCTCGGCGCAGCCGGGAAGTAGCAAAGACCGGGGCGCGCAGCGGCCAAGAAATGATACTTCCCCGCCGGAGTGCAGAAAATACTTTTGTTGTCATGAGAGGGTGCTGAACAAAACCGCTTATCATTTTAAATTCAACCCGCTCCTAAAAACTCATTAATCGGTTTAAACGCAACTTCGCAAGCTGTTATCATATATGAAATAAGTTCATCTCATGAAGAATCTGTGAAAAAATTTTGAAGAAAATCCGAGGGGCTATGCACTTGAGAATCACTAAAAGAATCAGACATAAAAAAACAATATAATTAATAAAAAATTAATTTAATTTTGAGTAATAATCTTCGAAAAATATTATTTTTAACAAAATATCAATTAAAAATTATTTCATGGCTATAAACACATTACATTTGCCAAAAGAATCACGAAAGAATCACAAAATAATCAAAAAGAATCAAAAGAATCATCAACGATTCTGGAGTGCAAAGCCCCTCGAGAAAATCAAGATTTGGTTGTACGAGTTTGAGAAATTTAAAAAAAAACGTGATTTTTTTACTATTTGGCAAATTACTAGAGTAGTCTTCAGGATGGGGAGTACTTATAAGCTAGAAATCTAAGATGAGTCGGGTCGAGAATGAATTGGGTGACTAGGGTTTGTTGGTAGAGTGAGTGAGAGATGAGTTGGGAACTATTTACGGTATTTGAAGTAAGTGAAATTAGTAAGGTCAGTTATATGGCTAACATTAAAATAGGTCAGGTGGTTAAAGATGAAAGATTAAGTTAGTAGGGTTCTCCAAATGGGTGAGATAGTGAAGCAGGTTAGATAGTTAACGTGATTAGGTGAGTGACGATTGTGGGCCGGAAAATATAATAAAGTTTGTAACTTCGATATGAAATGAATTTATTTAATATGTCCACCATAAGCAAAAGGAGCTCTAAAAAATATTTTTTTGTGTGTAAGATCTAATGAAATGGTTCAAAATACCAGTGGGCTTACTAAAATGTTCCTTATGAGTCACCAAAAATGTATCTATGTACCTTATATGAACACTCTAACTATTTTAAAATTCATTTATAGCTTCATTTGTCTATTTTAGATCTATTTTAGCCCTTGATGGATTTTGACTGAAAATTATTTAAAAAATAAAATAAAATTCTTTACCTCATGATTTTGCTTAAATAATTAAAAACTGTTCTCTATGAGTCTGATTTTATGAATCAAGTTATGATGAGTAAGTAAAGTTCAAACTGAACTCTCCTGTTTAATTTTTATTGATTTTGAGCACTTTAGTCTTTCGATTATTTTACCAAACATAGAGCTTACGTATTGTTTCGATTAGTTTCTATAGTCATCAATTATAATTAGGGGGTTGGCGAGCGGAGCGAGCAGGGGGGTTACCCCCCCTAGTTAACAAATATAGGAAGAAGAAAAAGTCAACAGACGTAGTAAAGAGAGTCTGAAAAAAATACTCAAGAGACGTGGATGGTAGCAAGGTTATAAAGCAGGGAAGGTTAATAGATAAAAAGACGAAAATAAGTCGGTAAAAGCATAACTAAGGATAGAAATGAAAGTATGATCAAAGATAAGAACAAAGTAGTCTTAGAGTTAGAAATAAAAGCATGAAAAAAATTTAAACTACAGTTATCACCATGATAGAAACAGATATATAAACATGATCATATTCCTGGGGAAGAGCTTAGTTATAAAAAGCAGTAAGTGCAACGGTAAGAACAACGGTAGTTACAAGGGTTTGGAGTAAGTTGAAAGGTAGAAACAAAGGTAGGCATAAAATAAGGTGTAGGTGTAGTCACAAGCTATAAGAGTAGAAACAATGGTATGTATCACAGTAGGTACAGAGGTAGACACAAGGGTATGTGTATAAGTGTAGATTCAAGCATAAAATTCTGGGGGGTTGGCGAGCGAAGCGAGCAGGGGGGTACCCCCCCGCCCCTAGTATATATAAATATATATGGTTATTTTGGGTTTTAAGAATATATATATTTGCATGTCTATATTAAACGCCTAATTCCGGGAATCTAAAAAGAACATTGCTGATGTTCTTTTTAGATTATTTCTCTAGGATAGCCGAGCATTTGAAAATTTTTTTTTTTCGGCTTTTTTCAAGAATTACTTGGATTACATTCAATATTTTTTAACAAAAAAAATATGTCATATTTGTCACATAAAATGCTCAACTTTCACTAAATATTTTCAAATTTAACTAATTTTTGTGATCACGAAAAATAAAAAACGAAAAAAAAAGTTTTTTGCATTTTCCTCGAAAATTTTGAGGTTATGTGAAAAAATCATTGGAAGAAAAAATGTAGATTTTTTTATTATCTACAACTTTTACTTTCAAACTTTTTTGATAGGACGCGTAGTTTTTTACGTTTTTAACGTTTACTGTCACGCGCGTGCAAATTGAGTCGGAGTAGGGAATCGATTTCCTACGATGTACGGGTTCATCCGCCTAACCGACTTTTCGTTAAATAATGATAACTTAAATGTTTTATTTCAATAAAATTGGAACTGCAACAGTTGAAGAAGTATTTTTTGGATCGGATAGTTTTAAATATGATTCTGATTTTGTTGCATTTATACATGCCTTCAGTGGGTGCGACATTACATCAGCATTTTCAGGTAAAGGGAAAAAACTGCTGTTAAATTATTAGTATCAAACCCAAACTTATTAGCTTTGGCCAAAATATTTTATCCGTCTGAAGAGGAAGAAGAAGAAGATCCTTTACAGATAGCTACAAACGGATGCGAGCTGATAGCTTGGATGTATTCTGATGAAAAAAAAAAAAGAAAGAAAAAAACTTTACCACTGAACGAAGTCAGATATTAAAATTATGCAAAAAAAACATTTAAATCTGGTTTCACACTCGACAAATTACCAGCCACCGAAGGAGCTGCTAAACAACACCGTTTTAGAGTTTATTTTCAAATTCAAAAGTGGTGTGGCATTCAGAAATCTGCAACAGAGTGAAGCTGGAAATACGATTAAGATAACACTTTCAGACCGAAATTTACTGAAGAAAAATTAATTCCAGATCCTTTACTTAAAAAAATCAGCTGTAACTGTAAAACTGGTTGCAGAGGAGAAAGATATGGTTGTCGTAAACATGGTCTAAAATGTACTAGTTCATGTACAAAGTGTTATCATGAATCCTGTAAAAACTTTGAATAAGAACAAGAGATGATCCCTGATTTCAATGATCTTGAGAGGATATGCACAATCCCTTCGATTTGGTTAGTTGTGTTTATGAAGATCTTGATGAAGAGCAAGAAGAAGAAGAAGAAGAAGAAGAAGAAGAAGAAGAAGAAGAAGAAGAAGAAGAAGAAGAAGAAGAAGAAGAAGAAGAAGAAGCCGAAGGGAAAAGAGAGGATTATTAGGAAGATGAAAATGATTCTGATACAGGTCCTACTCCAGCAAAGAAAAGTAAAAAATAATTTAACTCGTACATATGTTTATTTTTGTAAATATGTTGTCAATTACCAGTTTTCAATCAAGAATTAATGTTTTTTTTCTGTTAATAATTAGTGTATTATTGTATATATTAATTTTTTCTCTTTAAAAACTTAAAAAATAAATTATCGAATCATTTAAATTGAAACATCTTTAAGTGAATTTTTCATATTGAGATATTGTGATATCTACAAATAGTTTAAAAAATTGTTTTAATATATATATTATTGATTAAAAAAAACAATTTATGAGTGAAAAATTTTTTTTCCAGTCAACACTTCAATTTTAAGATAATCATTTATGTATATTTGCTGTTTTAATGATTATTGTATGCACTTTTTGTTATTGAATGAAACTGATAATATAAACATTTATCAAAGAAAAGTATACCTCACGTTGAAAAAAAATTATTTCAAGAAATATTGATAAACAATACATTATTTATAACAAATGAGATAAGTTTAATAAAAAAAAACATCATTATTTTCAGTTTTTCGGGTTTTTTCCTTTTTTTTTTCTCTAGTAATGTAATATGTATATTTTGTTTTCCAAAAATATAAGATTTAACGAAAAAAATGAGCCCCTCCAGAGATATCTAAACCATTTTCTCTAGGATAGCCGAGCATTTGAAAATTTTTTTTTTCGGCTTTTCGGCTCGTTTTTTAAAAATGACTTTTAACGGTTTATGGTCACTCTCAACTAAAACTTTCTTACCAAAAATATACTGATGAAATTTTTTACATGCAAATACAATTGCTAAAGCTTCTTTCTCGATCATTACGTACCTTGTCTCGGTTTGCGTTAAAGCTTTGCTAGCATACGCCACTGGAAGGTTATCTTGGGGTAAAACAGCTCCAAGGCCATTCTGGGAGGCATCTAACTTAAAACAACACCTTTATTCACGTCAAAATATCGCAATGTTGGAAAACTTATTAAAACTTTCTTCAAATTTTCAAAATCCCTGTCTCACTTGGCGTCCCAAATCCAGGCAGTATCTTTTTTAGAGTCAAATTCCGCAAGTTCGAACTAATTCCCAAAAAATTAGGTAAAAATTTTCCATCATATGCTAGCATGCTCAAAAAACTTCTTTATTCGTCTTTATTATTTGATTTCTCCATCTTAACAATGGATTCTACCCTATCAGGATTAACTTTTATGCCTTTATCAGAAAAAATGTGACCTACATATTTAACTTCATTTTTTCTAAAACTACATTTTTTCCAATTGAATTTTAAATTCATTTCACGTGCTCTATCAAGCACTTTCTTGAATCTTTCAACGTGTTCTTTCTAATTTTCACCCCATACAAAAATATCATCAATCATTCTACAAACGATTTCCAAAAATTTGCTCAAAACAATACTGAAAAATTTATGCAGCTGAATTTATCCCATAAGCCATTACAACAAATCTATATCTACCAAAAGGTGTTATAAAAGTTAAATAATAAGAACTTTCTTCAGTTAAAAACTTTCGCATTGGCATTTTAGCACACAATTCATCAAAACTAGGTATAACATGATGTTGAATTTTTATATATTTATTTAGCTTTGTTGGGTCTAAACAAATTCGGATGCCACCATCTTTCTTTTCAGTGATGACAAGAGGATTTACCCAATCAGTAGGCTCATGTACTTGAACAATAATACCATTCTTTTCCATCTTATTTAATTCATTCTTAAGTGATATTTGCATTGACCCTTTACTACTTTAAACTCAACCAAACTTTCATTTTTATTAAAAAATTTACAAGTACTTAAGTACTTACAGATTTGCAATATTTAATTTACAAGTACCTAAAACTTCAATTCTGCCGCCCCCATATGCTGACAATTTAGTTAAACTTTTATCAATTTTAATTTTATTACCTATCTTATTCTAAACATCAATCAAAATTACGTTGCAATTCGTCTCAATCGACGAATCCATAATATTTTTAAATTACATCGATACAAAATTAAATAATTACAAGATAATAACATAAAAATTTCAAAATTAGAAAATTACAATGTGATTACAAAAAAATTATAAATCATATAGCATACAAAAAAATACATAATTTAAGAATACATTAATTGCGCAGGTTTTCTCGACTCTCGACCGGGTCAACTAACTACGCGTTTTTCATCATCGACAGAATCTTTGTCACTCGAATCACATGCCTCAACAATCCTACCATTACATGCACCGAACAAAGTTTCCTCAAATAAATTCTCACCATTGCCAGAATCTAAACTACAAAAATTATTATTTATTAACTACAAAAAAATTATATCGTTCTTTACGCACACTGCCATCTTCATTGACAGACATAATTTTTACTCTAGCTAACGGACAAGCGATCCTATTTTTGTTATCACTGCCAATCAGTACAACATCGCCCACGTTCACACCCCCCCCCCCCCCCCATCAGGCCTGTGTTCGACGCATCTGTGAGAGAGAAGCCGTATCCCGCTTTTAACGACTGTTTACAGAAGGGGCCTAATTTGTTCGAGATGGTGACGACCGTGCTGCAGCGATTTCGTCAAGGTAAGATAGGTGAAATCGCAGATATCAAGAAAGCGTTTCTGAAAATCGCTATGAGTGAAAATGATCGCGATTTTCTTCTTTTTTTGTGGTATGATGAGAAAGGAAATGTGATTGTATTGCGTTACGATCGAAAGTTTCGATCTTCGAGGTGGGAGTTCAGCGAAGATGGCTCTCGCGAATGTCAAGCCATGGTTTTCGGGATTCATTGGGATAAAGCGTTCAGATACTTTATCATTAAATGTCCCGGATTTTGAAAAATTTGACGTGAGTAAGATAACGAAGCGTAATATTCTTTCGACCGCGAGTAGCATTTTTTTTCCTTTAGGTTTTCTTTGCCCACAACTTTTTCGCCGCGACTTCTATTGCACGAGGTGTGCGCAAAAGGGGCAGGTTGGGATGAAGAAGTCGGGAAAGATATTTACGAAAATTTTTTAGTAAAAATGTTTGATTTCACTACGATTTGATGTTGCGCCGGTGGCAGCGGCGCGTGGCGTCGTACTGGGGACAACGAGCGTCTATAACTATATTTTAGGTTATCTATATACATGAGTTGTAACTACCTTGATCCGTTGTCCGCGTCCTGGTGGGGTGGATTTTGGGAGCGACTGATTGGAATTTTGAAAAAATTATTACGCCGCACGCTTCGGAAAACGTGTCTTGATTATGAAGCGATGTTGACGATTTGAGTTGACTGTGAGACTGTCGTGAACTCGCAACCCCTTACTTTTATGGTAGACAGTTCGAACGAGATCGAACCCCTGACCCCAGCCCACTTTTTGCAAGAAATTAGGGAGATAGTCGTGTTAGATCTTAATAAGATTGAAAAGTGTGAGTTTAGTAAGCGATTTTTGTATCAATCAAAGATTAGAGCTGAACTACGACAAAGATTTAGGTCTGAATATTTAGGTGCGCTTGTCCATCATCATGTAAAGAATGAAAAAGTGTGCCGTGTGAACGTGGGTGATGTTGTACTGATTGGCAGTGATAACAAAAATAGGATCGCTTGTCCGTTAGCTGGAGTAAAAATTATGTCCGTCAATGAGGATGGCAGTGTGCGTAAAGAACGATATAATTTTTTTGTAGTTAATAAATAATAATTTTTGTAGTTTAGATTCTGGCGATGGTGAGAATTTATTTGAGGAAACTTTGTTCGGTGCATGTAATGGTAGGATTGTTGAGGCATGTGATTCGAGTGACAAAGATTCTGTCGATGATGAAAAACGCGTAGTTAGTTGACCCGGTCGAGAGTCGAGAAAACCTGCGCAATTAATGTATTCTTAAATTATGTATTTTTTTGTATGCTATATGATTTATAATTTTTTTGTAATCACATTGTAATTTTCTAATTTTGAAATTTTTATGTTATTATCTTGTAATTATTTAATTTTGTATCGATGTAATTTAAAAATATTATGGATTCGTCGATTGAGATATAAAATTATCTAAATCTCAATGGTGGGAGAATTTTGGATTAACATGTAAATTTATATATATTATATTTAAAATGTATTAAGTAATGCAGCGTTAGTAAGTAGAAAGCAGGTAAAGACTGCAGGGATCTTTGCGTTGAGCAGCCCCGCCCCATTTTTGAGAGTCAAAAGAGTTTCCCTTAGCATGGCCAAACGCATGTCAGTTGTTATACTCCGGAGGTTGAGCCAGCTTGGTCGATTCACTGTATTTTAGTATTCAGAATTTGAGTAGAATAAAGATATTCCTTTTCTTTTTTATTAAATAAGTACCTTAACGCTTATTCCTCGATAAATTACCTAATTTACCTACTTTTCGTTTTTCTTAACTCAACAGTCTGAAGTAAAATCAGGAAATAATAACGACGAGTTTTACTGCGTTCCTGTATGAATTGAAATATTTTTATAAAGCACTAAAAATTTGTTTGTTAATTTTTATTCGCTTTTCAAGAACGATAACTCTTTCCGCCAATTACATCAATCAGTCAATTTCTAAATAACCATCAAATGTGTATATCAACGACTGAACTGTATTGATGATCTGAATAAATTTATTAAAAATTATTAAAATATTATTTTTACCTTGAAAATTTATAACATTCAAGCAGTTGAATGCCTTATTTATATTTAAAAAAGTTTTACTCAATTTAATTTTAAGCGTCGGCCTAATCATTCATTAAAAAAGGCATTTTCTATGTTGATGAAATTATTTTGATATTATAAAAAAAATGTACAACCGAAGTGTAGGTAACGTAAGTAATGTATTAATTTTTTTTTAATTTCAGCTACATTGGGGAACTGACACAGTTGTACTATAGTTATTGAGTATGAGAGCTCTTATTCTTGTAGGTGGTTATGGGACAAGGCTTAGACCCTTAACCCTCAGTCGGCCAAAACCTTTAGTTGAATTTGCCAATAAACCTATGTTATTCCATCAAATTGAAGCATTGGTATGTAGAGATTATTTTGATTAGTTGCCTACTGGGCTGTCTACGTTAAAAAAGCATGAAAATCTACGATTTTTTTTAACTCTTCTGAAAGTTTAGGCATCGATTTTAATATCTAAAAGATAAAACTTTCCAAATTTTAAAGTCCTAAAAAATTTATTTTTGTCTTCTACGGGCAAAACACAAATGTATTTTAATGTTCTGTTTGAATTGAAATTTACCACTTTTTTTCTCTGTTTTTTCTGCCATTTTGAATTGAATAATCCGTTTCTAATGCAGTTGGTCTCATTCGAAAGTAAAAACAAACCTATCTAAAAACGTCAAATTTTATATATTTTTCGACTCTTTTATATATTGCTCGACGTGGACTGCAATAATTCTAATTTTAGACAAGGAGCGATCGAGGATGAGACTATACTATACAAGTGGACGGCGATGATCGACTCCAAGGGTTTAATAATTTTTTTAAACTGTAACGGTTGAGTTAATTAATCGCGACGACATCAAATTAATTTCATATTCGCCGCACGACCGTTAGAACGCAGCACGAGTGGGAATGGAACGCGCGGGAATCGGTAGAATATCGGACCGGGTAAAAGGAGGACTGAAGTCATTCCAATCGCCGCACGAGTTCGAGTACGTATCGTTGACGGTTCGAAACTATACAGAATTATAAAAACTACGAGTGAGAGAACGGTTTGGTTGTGTCGCGCGTGCTCGGGAGTTATCGTCGGAACGAAACCAAGTCCTCGACAGGATTGTCATCCTCGGACAACTTGATATCCTGCGACAACGAGGCGATGACACTGGACCGTACGCCGGCAGCAAGGCATAGCAGTTTACGTTTAGGCGTCTAACTTGGAGGCTAAAGTTTCAGCCTAACGCCTTGTAACAGGTGCATCTGCGGCGTCCTCGTGAGTTATTATTTGTTGAGCGACTATAATCGTTATCGTGTGTGAGTGTGAGTGATTGAGATCGATCGTAGAATACTTTGTCTTTCTCGCGCGCGCGTAAGCTGCCGATAGCAGCAGGTTGTTGTGTGCGCGGGCAGCTCAATTTAGAGAGCACCGATAACTCTTTGTTGTCGACTTGAATACTCGATCGTACGAGTATTTATTTGTAAATTATTACAGTGTTAGGCATAAATTTTTGTATTAGTTTTTTAAGTTAATTTTTGTCATTAAATATTAAAAATTAACTTTTCGAGTTACAATTATTTTTCTGACCGGTGTTCCTCGCACTCGCATCCTCTAGCCCGCGCCCACCTACCGAATTCAACGAGCTGTTGCGCCCTCCTCGATTTATAAACCGTTTAGGGATTTATTATCGTGGTCGGACTTTTCTCCTTTTTCAGGAAGCTTGTTGGCGTGTGGCTGACTGCGGCAGAGCTTATAGAGGCTGCACGGTGAACTTGACAAATCAACGTGGGTTGTATTCCCGAGTCTGTCGATTTAAATAATGCTCTATAACAAAACAAACCCGACCTACTCGAAATGAGTGAGGAACTTGCAGAGGACGAGGTAGCTTTCCTCCGGCACCGAATGATACTGCGCCATAAATTTTTAATGATGCAGTTTTTCTAGTCATCATTACGGATTAAGTGCCAGAGACGCATATGAATAATCTATCGAATTACCATAACTCCCGACGATGAAGGTAGACTGACTTTGAGATGGATGGAATTAAGCTCAGAGTACCGAGAAATGTTTTGCGAAGTATAATGCAATCTTTGCAATCGATTGTTGTAAACTTAAATACATCGGTTGAACGCAACCAATGCCTGAACAGAAATTTTATGGGGGGACTAGTAAGGTCCTCTTTAGATGCCATGAGAGTCTACTGGGGTTCTCTTTAGGGGATTCGCTTAGATGGCACGCAGTGTGTAACGGGGCGTTAGTTACGTCTTTATAAGAAGTTCGGAAAATAGACATTTTTATGAAATATTCTATTTTGATACAGATCATTAATTTTTAATCGCCGATTTTAATTATAAATTATATAGGGCAACCTAGGACGTGTATGCGAGGTGGGATGTTTGTGTGAACTAAAATGATATTTAATTAAAAAAGTCGAGAAAATCTTAAAAAGAGTTAAAAAAAATTCTTAGAAATAGGTTTTTTATAGACGAACGTGATAGCCACCTCCATTTTTTCATAAAATCAATCATGATTTAATCAAAAATAATACCAATACTTTGGACTCGCACAAACAGCCTAAAATACAGTGGTGGATGTTAGTGCGACTAACCTAATCTCAAACACGTTCTCTTTGAATTGCACTTTTTAATTTTGAAGGGACTTTTTTGTCGTTAAAAAAAATTTTGAGATGTCGTTGAAAAATCAAACTGCTTCTAAAGAGTTTGAACTTTAATTTAAGGAAAAAAAAATTGAATATATTTGATAGTTATCTTTTTATTTTTATTTTATTCAGTTTACGGGATAGAAAGCCTATTACAAAATCAATACATCGTATGATAATCATATTTACATTATAAATTGATAAAAAAGAAAAAAAATTATTAAAAAATGAAAATTTACTCATAAATAAGTACGTTAGACAAATAATGATCATCAATATCATAAATACTCTCCAATACAGTTGCTTCACATAAACGCCCCAACTTACCCAATATCATTATAAACCATTATTATGAAAAAATACATTCATATAGTACGTGAAAAAAAAAGTATGTAAATAAAGTAAGTACACCTGGTAAATCGGTTATGGTGCTTATTGTTTAAAAAAGTAAATGAAATTGAAACGGTCATAAAAAAGAATTATTGCTGTATGGACCATAGGGTCTACGTAGGTAATAAATAAAAAAAGAATTGCTTGCAAATATTATTTATTCATTTTTATAATTGAAATTTTAATACAATTTTTATTTCTTCATACGTTATAAAGTAGGCATTCATATAACCTCAACAATTTTATAATAAATTCAACATTTTGTTTACTCTAAGTAAATAATGGTAAATAAACTATTTTAAAACACATACTTCAAAACAAAGGATATGTGTACAAACCCGCGCGTATATATATATTGGTCAAAATAATACTTTTTTAAAAAACCGTCCGCACGAGGTTCACCGATTTTATTGCAATTTTTTTGGGCAAAAGTACTATTCAATAGAAGACTTTTGCCGCAAACTAGAGGTCTCTATCTTATTTCTGCTTGGTGCTAGATTTTTTCAAAGATTGAAAAATGGCCTATTCTTAAGCTGTTTTAAGCAATTTTAAGGTATTTTTCGAAAAATTCTAACTTTTGATCAAAATGAGATAGAAACCTCTAGTTTGCGGCAAAATTTTTTTCAAAATGAGTTCTTTTTTGTAAAAATATTTTGACAACATAGTTTGGTTATTTTTATAATAATACAGTCCTACACAGATATTGCTATTTTTGCTCATTTGCAGGTATCTTCAAACGACCGTAGCTTTTTCTAGGCTAAATTTTTGTGCATAATAAAAAATTGTTAAATTTTTTTTATGAAAAAACAAAAATTTTGCGACCAACCGGAACCCTGTACGATCTTCCGCTTCCAAGATACAGCTGTTTAAAGTTGTCAAAAAACACAAAAAACGCGTTTTTTACGATTTTCACACGCATTTTTGAATGGTTTCGACCTTTTTTTTCTCTCAAAAATATGTGGAATCTTCTCTTCATATGTTTCCAAACAAGCTCTCATAGTAATTGTAGTGCGGATTTGGGGCTTGAGTTGATTCCAAAGCATACACTTTTGACACATTTTATGTGCTAAACTAGTGTTTTTAAACAATATACACGCTACATTTAACTTTTTCGTTCATTATAGATGTTTTGAAGTTATTTTTTGACTTAAAACTATTCAAATTCCAGCCAAAATTAGGTCACCTGCTATGAAAAAATTGATACTCAACGAAATATTGATCTCAATATCAAAATGATATACTACTTTTATTCAGTTTTTTAGTTTTTTGATTCGTTAAAAATCTATGTTCAAATATTGTAAATAATAAACCACTTGTTTATTTATTTTTTTCTATTTTTGAAATTACAAATAATTGATCATAGTTTATCAATTATTCTGATAAAACAATCATGGATTACTATTGCTGACTCTGAAAAAAATGAGTCCAAATTAAAAGAGTTATTTTTTGAATGCTATGAAGCATGCAACAATCTACCAATCTACATTCTAGTTATAATTATATCCACTTATGAAAAGGAGAATGAGAGATTCGATTAGAAAGTCGAGTCGATATATCGAACCGAAACTTAAACTTTGATTCTTGGAGCAAGAGCGTCGCCTTAAAGGCCTCTCAAAAGTGTCAATCAGCTGGACGCGCCAAATTTGAAATTCAGGCATGCCTGATTTGAATTTTTTTTTTGTTTTTTTTTTAGTTAATAAAGTGAGTAACGAAATTTAAATTTTTAATAGCCAAATATGCGGACAAGCCTACAACCCCATAACCCTAGGTGTAATGAATAACAAATAATTAACTTTTGTAATAAACAATGAAGCCGGTAAGCTACAACCCCAAAACACTGGGTGTACTTAGTAAAAATAATTAATTTTTTTTAATAAACAAATAAGCCAATAAGCTACAACCCCATAACCTTGGGCATGGCTGAAAAAAATGTTAATATTTTTAATAAACAAATAAGGCGATGAGCTACAACCTCATAACCTTGGGCATGGCTAAGAAAAATGTTAATATTTTTAATAAACAAATTAGGCAATGAGCTACAATCCCATAACACTGGGCAGAGTGAATGAAAAATAATTAAATTTTTTAATAAACAAATGAGCCGATGAGCTACAACCCCATAACATTGGGCGCAGCGAATATAAAACATGTGAATATTTAAATAAACAACTAAGCAAACAAGTTTACCACCCCATAACCTTGGACATAGATAAAAAAAATTTTTGAGCCATGCCTAATGTTATGGGGTTGTAGCTAATCGGCTTATTTGTTTATTAAAAATATTAACATTTTTTTTAGCCATGCCCAAGGTTATGAGGTCGTAGCTCATCGCCTTATTTGTTTATTAAAAATATTAACATTTTTTTTAGACATGCCCAAGTTTATGAGGTTGTAGTTCATCGCCTTATTTGTTCATTAAAAAAAATTCATTATTTTTACTAAGTACGCCCAGAGTTTAAGAGTTGTAGCTTACCGGCTTATTTGTTTATTACAAAAGTTAATTATTTGTTATTCATTACGCCTAGGGATATGGAGTTGTATGCTTGTCCGCATATTTGGCTATTAAAAATTTAAATTTCGTTACTCACTTTATTAATTAAAAAAAAAACAAAAAAAAAATTCAAATCAGGCATGCCTGAAGATTTCAAATTTGGCGCGTCCAGCTGGTTCACACTTTTGAGAGGCCTTTAAGGCGACGCTCTTGCTCCAAAAATCGAAGTTTAAGTTTCAATTCGATATATCGACTCGACTTTCTAATCGAATCTCTCATTCTCCTTTTCATAAGTGGATATAATTATAAGTAGAATGTAGATTGGTAGATTGTTGCATGCTTCATAGCATTCAAAAAATAACATCTTTAATTTGGACTCATTTTTTTCAGAGTCAGCAATAGTAATCCATGATTGTTTTATCAGAATAATTGATAAACTATGATCAATTATTTATTAATAAAAATAAATAAACAAGTAGTATATTATTTACAATATTTGAACATAGATTTTTAACGAATCAAAAAACTAAAAAACTGAATAAAAGTCGTATATCATTTTGATATTGAGATCAATATTTCGTTGAGTATCAATTTTTTCATAGCAGGTGACCTAATTTTGGCTGGAATTTGAATAGTTTTAAGTCAAAAAATAACTTCAAAACATCTATAATGAACGAAAAAGTTAAATGTAGCGTGTATATTGTTTAAAAACACTAGTTTAGCACATAAAATGTGTCAAAAGTGTATGCTTTGGAATCAACTCAAGCCCCAAATCCGCACTACAATTACTATGGGAGCTTGTTTGGAAACATATGAAGAGAAGATTCCACATATTTTTGAGAGAAAAAAAAAGGTCGAAACCATTGAAAAATGAGTGTGAAAATCGTAAAAAACGCGTTTTTTGTGTTTTTTGACAACTTCAAACAGCTGTATCTTGGAAGTGGAAGATCGTACAGGGTTCCGGTTGGTCGCAAAATTTTTGTTTTTTCATAAAAAAAATTTAACAATTTTTTATTATGCACAAAAATTTAGCCTAGAAAAAGCTACGGTCGTTTGAAGATACCTGCAAATGAGCAAAAATAGCAATATCTGTGTAGGACTGTATTATTATAAAAATAACCAAACTATGTTGTCAAAATATTTTTACAAAAAAGAACTTATTTTGAAAAAAATTTTGCCGCAAACGAGAGGTTTCTATCTCATTTTGATCAAAAGTTAGAATTTTTCGAAAAATACCTTAAAATTGCTTAAAACAGCTTAAGAATAGGCCATTTTTCAATCTTTGAAAAAATCTAGCACCAAGCAGAAATAAGATAGAAACCTCTAGTTTGCGGCAAAAGTTTCTACTGAATAGTACTTTTGCCCAAAAAAATTGCAATAAAATCGGTGAATCTCGTGCGGACGGTTTTTTAAAAAAGTATTATTTTGACCCATATACTAAGGGGGGTACCCCCCTGCTCGCTCCACTCGCCTACCCCCCAGAATTGTATGCTTGTATCTACACTTGTACCTACACGTATACGCATACCCTTGTGTTTACCTCTGTGCCTACTCTGATACATACCATTGTTTCTACTCTTATAGCTTGTGACTACACCTGCACCCTATTTTATGCCTACCTTTGATCCTACCTTTCATCTTACTCCAAACCCTTGTAACCACCCTTGTTTTTACCGTTGCACTTACTGCTTTATATAACTAGGCTCTTACCCAGGAATATGCTCATGTTTATATAATTGTTTCTATCATGGTGATAACTGTACTTTGAATTTTTTTCATGCTTTTATTTCTAACTCTAAGACTACTTTGTTCTTATCGTTGAGCATGCTTTCATTTCTATCCTTAGTAAAACATCTGTTTTTATTATTTTTCTGACTTATTTTCGTTTTTTCATTTATCAACCTTCCCTGCTTCATAGTTTTGCGACTATCCACGTCTCTTGTGTCTTTTTCCAACTCTCTTTACTACGTCTGTTGACTTTTTCTTCTCCCTACACATGTTTATAATCTTGTGCTGACTACCTATTTTTTACTCAAGCTTCTAACGCTGAACCTTCTACACATGCATTTATTTCTACACCTGTTTCTACTCCCATACTAACTCTAGTTCTTTATTTTTTTTATTTAAATTTTTTACACCGAATCTAGCCTTGTGCATTATCTTTTTTTTATTACCTGTACTCTAAAATGCGTATTTTACGCATTCAAAAGAGCTATTTTGAGTGTGTAAAATTGCACATTATGATTGTGTTCACGTTGATAGAGCTGCCATCTATTGATTTAAATTCAAAGCTGAGCAGCAGGCACATTTGGTTTTAGCTGCTTTTGCTTGTTGCAAATGTCTTGTTGCGGACTGCGGCTCATATCATTAATCGTCCGTGTATTTTACAAAATAATACTTTTTTATAAAAATTAAACGTCAAGTATAGGTAGTTATTAAAAGTTTTATTTTTTTCTTTTTATAAAAAGTCTAGTTAGTTAAAAAGAAAACGTAGATAACCTCGGCCATCAAGTTGTGTTGCGTGCAGCGGTGAGGCTACGTAGATTTTGCGAATCATATTTTACAAAATAATAATCAGCAGTTGAAATATATTTACTTAAATAAAAATCTGCTTATAGTTAAAAGTGTAATAATAATAGTATCAAATGTTATAAAAAGTGTTTAAACTGTAAGTTGAAGTTAACTTAGGGAGAACAGTGTGTTTGATTTCAAATATATATTTTATTTTAAAACACATTAGACTATATTACGAAGGATCAAATGTTTCTAAACACGAGCAACTACCTCAGTTTTTGGCTTGAGCACCGGTGGAGACTGCGACTTCAAAAAATTAACGTCGGGAAAAATTAGGTGTAGGTACTTATATAAACAGTTAACACAACACCGAGACAGCGGCCGGCGACGGCAGCATAGAGAAAGCAGATGACACTGGCAGCAGCTGTGTTTTGATGACCGAGCTTATACTTATATGAATGATTATTTCGGGATCATTTTCAACGTTAGCATTTCTAAGTAAACAAATCAAGCGACGCTAAATCGTGAAATCTTTTCTCCTTACAGGTTTACAACGCGCTGTTGTGAGTTCGAGTTCGAGGCTGCGGTGTGAAACGTACACTATAGCAAACCCATGTATATTATATAGTGTACAGCTAAAACCAAAGTACCCATGCTAGCAAGAACAACTATGGCGGTCTGCTAGCAGGATCTAACCTATCAATCTAAAAATTTAAAAGATTAGCCAAATTCCGTCAATAAATTCACACTTTTGACGCATTTTCGAGTACTCGTAATATAATATAGTATACATAATGCGTGCGTAAACTGCATTGTTCACACACTTGTGCTATTGGCGTCGGCAAAGCTGACGCCAGCACGCGTGAATGATGCATTTTACGCACTTATTATATAATATACTATTATCCTCTTGTGCTTACTACTGTATATACACTTATAACAAACCTTGTTCATAACACTGTTTCACACTTGATAACTACTCTTGTTACTACATTGTACCTACTCGCGTACCTACACTTGTCATTATGTTTGTAACCTTGAACCTACGCTTATATGTACACTTTTGCTTAATATTGTTCCTATGCTGATTGTGACAATTGTAAACAACAATTTTTTACCTAATCTCCTTCCCATGAATCTACTTGCTTCAATTTTGGTGTTTACTGTTGTTTTTTCCTTTTTTCATGCTTTGGTTTCTAACTCTGAACCTTTATTATCTTTGTGAATGCTATCGCTTCTATTGTTCTTCTTAAATCTTTTTGTAATGACAATCGTGAAACTAGTCTCTTCATACACTCTTACCTACACAGTTGTTTATCTTTTTTGACAAATATTTCCTACATCCGTTTACATTTGTTATCAACATTTTTTCTACATAAGTTTCTCCTAATTAACCTACCCTGATTGATATCGAAGTTTACTTTTCGACACCAGTTTCCAGCCATGTGCAGCCTCTTTTACATTGTTATTATTTTTATACTTCAATTTGTAACTTTGAACGTATGTTGTTCTTATTCTTATGCCTACTTTCGTTTCTACCATTTGTTCAGTTTTTTCTTTTTTATCTTCCCATACCTGTTCAAAATCTTGGAACTAACATCATTTCTACCCTTTATTCTTACATAATAGATGTGCAACCCTCTACTTACAGTTGTGCCTTCCCTTCTGCCTACTATTGTGTATTTTTTAATAGTTTCTCTTGTTCATAAAATTTCTTATACCTTTAAACATTCTCTTGTGGATATTCTTTTATGGTGTCTCCTGATAACTCTTAGGGTTATATTTATTCTAACACTGTGATAACCTTGTAACTTTGAACCCATCTCTGCAACAATATTCGAGCCTATCATTGTTCATGTCTTAGTTCTTACCATTGCAAAAATCTTTTTTGTTTGATCACATACATCAAAAAGGGGGGGGGGGCGGGGCGCGGTTAAAAAAAGGGCGTGGAGGGTGAGGGAGGAGGAGGGCTTCATTAGAAAACTGTAGAAAAAATTAAAACACATAGAAATAAGCATATTTCGGTACACTTTTACGGTTAGTTCAGCACTTTGGGGGGGGGGTGGGAAAAGAAAAACAACTATATAATACAGTACTGCTCAAAAGTTTAGCGCACCCCCAAATTTCATATTATTCACCTATGAAATTTGAGCTTGCGCTTAACCGTGACAGCTCATATCGTTGCGTCAATGTCTTAAACTTTTTTTTTCACTCAAAGAATACATTTATATGAAAGAAAAAATTTTATTACCTTAATATTTAATTTAAAAATGATTGTTCACTCACATTTTTGCTAAAAAAAGTTACTTTTCGAAAAACAGCAATTTTCACCTATTTTTTGATTTTACAGACTGTTTTGAAATTTATTAGAAACATCCAACTACATAATTAATTTTTTTCCGTGTTTTTTCAATGTTCAAGTTTAACGAAAAAAAATTTCAAGTTTATATGTTCAAAAATATTCAAACCACAGAGAAAAAACATAAATTTTTAGTCACTTATAAATAACTCGTTTTTAGTAATTTTACTGAGTTTTATGCTGAAATCTGTTATTTCTTTTAAATATAATGGAAAAATAATTGTATAGTAACACATATTTATTGTATTTTCATTTATTTTAATTTCAATTTACATGAATAACCTAAAATATTTGAAAAAAAAGTTACAATTTTTATATTTATAACAATAATTTTTAAAAGGAAAAAAAAACGTCAATTTTATTATTAAACTATTTAAACACAAAGACCTAACTAACATTCGTGATTATATACACAACTTAATCTTTTTTTTATAACATATGATATTATTTTGAAGATATTCTAATATTTTGTAGCTCCTCCTTTCGCTTCATAGCAAGCAGTGACTCTACGGACCATTGACTTTTCGAGGTTTGTGCAATAAGTTTGACTCAAATTTTGCCATGCAACCGCTATTTCCAATTTTAGATCTTTGAGATTCTTTAAGTTTTTTTCTTGAATCATTCGTTCGATTTGATCCCAAGCATTTTCAATAATATTTAAATCCGGAGAACGAGCCGACCATTTTAAAAGGGGAACTTTGTTGTCAGTTAACCACTTTAATGTTTTCTTTGAAGTGTGGCAAGGAGCATTGTCCTGTTGATAAAGCCAATTTTTTCGTCTTCCGAAAATTTTTTTTTTTTTGAAGGGATCATGGCGTTTTCCATTATATTTATGTTTTTATTACTGTTGACTGTACCTTCGATAAAATGGAGTTCGCCTCGTCCTTTTCCTGAAAGACAGCCCCAAACCATAACAGAACCACCACCTTTCTGAACTTTTGCTGCGAGACAGTTTTGATTATATTTTTCATCAGCGGTACGTCTTACCCTTTTCGGACGGTTGGAGTACAGTTGGAATGATGATTCATCGCTAAATAACACAGTGTTCCACTTTTCTTCAGTCCACAAAAGTTTGTCTTTACACCACTCAAAGCGATTTTTACGATTTTTGACTGTTAAAAGCGGCTTACGGACGGCCACGCAGCTCTTCAAGTTTTTGTCAAGCATACGTCTATTTGCAGTTTGTCTAGAAATAATGACGTTCATTTCATCTTTTAATTGGTTCTTTAGTTTATTGGCTGTGATTGTACGATCTTTTTTTACTTTATTAATAATAAGTCTGTCCACTCTAGCACTTGTTACGCGAGGTCGACCTGATCGGCTTCTATTTTTGACGTTCGCTGTATTTTGAAAACTCGCTAACGTATTTTGAACACAACGTCTACTTATGTTTAAGATTTTCGAAATCTCAGTTTGATTTTTTTTAGCTTTAAATAAACCGATAATTTGCCATTTCACTGATTCTGTTACTACTTTTTTCCCCATGATGACTTTAACCAATAAAATTGCAACAAAATTCAAAATTAATGAAATTTTAGTAGTATCTATCTCGTCTACTAGTTGGCGCTAAACGTAGAATAATTCAAACATAACATTCCAAGAAGTCAGTTTGAAATATGGCAGTCTTAAACAACTCTTTTATCAAATAATATAATTAACCTAACAATAAAATTATACGCATCATAAATTTAATTTAAAAAATTTATTTTTTTTCCTTTTAAAAATTATTGTTATAAATATAAAAATTGTAACTTTTTTTTCAAATATTTTAGGTTATTCATGTAAATTGAAATTAAAATAAATGAAAATACAATAAATATGTGTTACTATACAATTATTTTTCCATTATATTTAAAAGAAATAACAGATTTCAGCATAAAACTCAGTAAAATTACTAAAAACGAGTTATTTATAAGTGACTAAAAATTTATGTTTTTTCTCTGTGGTTTGAATATTTTTGAACATATAAACTTGAAATTTTTTTTCGTTAAACTTGAACATTGAAAAAACACGGAAAAAAATTAATTATGTAGTTGGATGTTTCTAATAAATTTCAAAACAGTCTGTAAAATCAAAAAATAGGTGAAAATTGCTGTTTTTCGAAAAGTAACTTTTTTTAGCAAAAATGTGAGTGAACAATCATTTTTAAATTAAATATTAAGGTAATAAAATTTTTTCTTTCATATAAATGTATTCTTTGAGTGAAAAAAAAAGTTTAAGACATTGACGCAACGATATGAGCTGTCACGGTTAAGCGCAAGCTCAAATTTCATAGGTGAATAATATGAAATTTGGGGGTGCGCTAAACTTTTGAGCACTACTGTATAGTAAGATATACTAGGGGGTACACCCCTGCTCGCTCCGCTCACCAACCCTCCAATTATCGCAAGATAAAAGAGAGAAAAGAATGTCAGCATTTTATTCTTGATGTGATTGGTTAAAGAACAAAATTTAAAATTTTAATGTTAATTTTTAATTTTTATATTACAATTCAATAAAAACATTTATATTATAGTAGGATATATACGTATTTGCCCTGTCCAGACCAGCATCAGCGCCAATTTTCTCATGTATTTTTGCCCTGGTGGTCAAAATGTGAACCCTCGAGTGGTGGGTAAACGCGTGCATTTGTGTATCTATATCGATCAGCAGTGATTTTGGTCTGGACAAGGCGAATTGAAGCAAAAAACTAAATTGAACGAGGACCTACCTAACACCCCGTTACAAACCGGCGGAGGGCCTTGGAAAGCTACCTACGGAGGCCCTTATTAGCTTTCCTTGTTAGCTTACTGTTCGGGTATGCGATGACACTGCAAGCACCGACGCGATGACAAAAATGTCAGTCCAATAAATCAGATTCGAGACTTGGATACTCGACAATCGAACGTGATGGTGAGAAGACCGAATATGACTTTTAATCAACTGATTACGCAGGGAATGTGTGATTCTATTAATATCACTTCGAGCTCAGGGGCGGATCATCGACCGTCGACAGTACCACAAAGTACAAGAGTAAGTGCAGGTACACAATTGAGCCCCAGAGCTAACCTTTTTTTACCAAACAGAAAATCATGTACATATTTACGCATAGTGCCTCCAGTGAAAGATTATTACGTTGACACTGAGGGGGGGGGGGGGGGCACGACACCCCTGAAGCAAACACTTAACCTTTTAGAGGGTACAGCCAAGGACCCCAGGAAAAATTTTTTCCGAGTATCGGTGATATCCAGCAGTTTATTTCAAACCACTGGTATGCATCGTTAATAACCGTGAACGCTAGTGTAGGTAAAATCATGCGTGAATGGAAAATAAAATTCTCTAGAGCCCAGACAGAGAACATCGACGAGTTTTTGCAGCGGGTGGAAGAGTGTCATCTGCTGGATTACCTGAGTGACCGTGATGTATTGGCAGTCTTTTTTGAATTAATTTTGGGAGTAGTTTTATACTGGATACAACAGCATCGACACGAATGGCCGATTTATGCGCATTTTGTCGTGGCGGTGCGAAAAAATTTTAGTGTAAGATCAGATTTACAGGCAGCATTGTGGCATGAGACTGAAAGACGGGCTCAAGGTGAGAGTGAGCTGGTCATTATTTATCGCGGAAAGCAGAATTCGCGTTCTGCGTGGTGTACCTTTCACGTTAGCCGTGGCGCTACCTTCGCACTGCGGCTCAGTAAAATTTCACCAAAATACGGAGTGCAATTTCACCAAGCCGCAAAAAACTATGAACTTGCTGATTCGCGCGCGGGATTAGCGCTCTGCCATCAGCTCAGATATGCCTGGTGCTTTTAATTTAGTGCAATTAAAGTTGATAAATAATTCTTTAACGATAGAAGTAAATACTTTAAATATTTATGATAAATCAGGCTCAGTCATGTTGTGCTTTACAAAAACTTTTGAAATTAAATTCTTATTTAGTATCTCAAAAAGCGAATTAAAATATTTTACTTACAACTGTACAACTATACAAGAATAGTTTTGAATGAATCATAAAGCTAGTTGGTTTAAACGAAGAAACAGTAGGTTATATTAGGTTTTCGTAGATAAGTATGATTTAGTAAATAATTAATAAGACTAAACAAGAAAATTAACTAATCTTTTACAGACAAGGAGTTTTCAAAACATAAATAAATTTTTTATTGATGAAATAAATGAATAAAAAAGTTTTTATTTAATTTTATTTATTAAAGATTTTCTCTGATGACAACATACTTAAAATTATTTCTATCAAATAAAATACCAGAATGCCTCTTTGGGAGACAATCATATTCAATATAATCAATTATAGAAGAGTGTTCAACATCAACGTATGCACAATATTGTGTCAGTATATACTGAGGATTGAAACCAAAGCTCTCTGATAAAATATATGAAAACCATATTTCGTTATCACTGACAAAAATTTCTTTGATTTTTCTAAAATTTAAAAAAATTTTCCTGGTACTACAGTTATGGTTCCAGGTTTATACTTTACATCGTTTACAGTAACTGATGCAAGTATACAACACTTTTAGTGATTCGGATGCTTAATTTGAAAATTAATTGCCATAATGGTATCATAAGTATTAAAAGAATCGTCATCTTTTTCATTGCTCCGATGCATTTTTCCACTACTCCTACCTGATATTTACCCGCGAGAGGTCCCGACGAGTCACCTGTGTCAATATCATGACTGTAAGGACACACTGGCAGTACAATACCATCAGTTATGTTTAATTTGCTAACCTTTTTTTTATAGTCGCTGGTCTGAACGACATTTTGAGGGACTGTTGTCTCCCAGTTCAGGTAATGTATGTATTTCATAATTGCATCGAAAACGCCAGGTTTTTTCAAAAGCTTCTTCAACGAATAAGTTACAGGTATATGAATTCCAAACACAGGTATTTGATTTACTTTTGAATCAACTTTGTTAACATTATTTTTTCCTTAATAATTCAAACAAAACATTATATTTTTGCAATGCAAATTTTTTTTGTTTTTTAATACTTAGGTGTGGATAAAATACAACTGACAGTTTTAAAATATTTTTTGAAAATACGTTAAATGCTCATTTTCAAATATAATTTTTGCAATCAGAAAGTAAAATTTTACCCTTTTTTACATTAATTTTTGTTGTCATGTTTATTATTACTGTTAAATAAGCAAAGTTTAAATTTTTAAAAATGTTTTCTTTCATGGACAGACTTTTTTCATTTATCATGAAAATAAAAATTTCAAGTTAACAATGTAAACCTCTTTATGGAGTACAACTCAGGACATTAAAATTTACCCATTGAAAATAAACTGTATGGTGTTTGTTTTATTTTTTCATTTTTTTTACATGGAGTTGGTGAATGCATTTACGCACCGTCAGGTGTAGCATGACACCCGGTGTGTGGGGCACAGAGTTTTTCTCTACTACCCACTAAACACCCATCTCTTTTACCCCTGCACAGCCCGGAACTGCTTCTTTAGCATTACTTCTTGGCTGTGCGCGTGTCCGGCTCCCTCCTAAGAGGGCGTTCGTGTCAGTTCCCACTCCCGCCATGCGGTCGTCCATACAAAAACAACACGTAGTCAGAATCGTCACCAGCACTCGCCCAACATTCACTCATGCCAGTCGAGTCCCGCCACTGCACACTGTTCTGAGAAAAGGTACTAACTCTCAAAAATGTGCGATAGCACATAGCTGATCGATGAGTTACCACTTTGGTCCATTTTTCTTCCTTAGGTCGAGAAGAATCGAGATCCATTTCTCCCGTGTATCAGATTAACGATTGTAAGGTAGTTTCAGGGGGTTTAAGGGGGCTGAAATGGTAAAAACCCGTAAATTCATGGTTTTACGATGATTTTCATGAATTATTGGATGGAAAAAATTATTATTTGTTACTTTTTTTTTTTTTTTTTTAATCAATTGTTCTAGTGTGATTTTACATTATTTTCTAAAAACTACCCCTAAAAAGTGATTTTGGGGGTGGAAAGAGGGTTAATTTCATAACTAATCACTTGCGGTCATTGAAAATTTTTGAAAAATTAAGCCCCTTAAAACCCCGTGGAACTACCCTACAATTGTTAATCTGATACTCGGGGGAAACGGATCTCGATTCTTCTCGACCTAAGGAAGAAAAATCGACCAAAGTCGATCAACTACGTGCTATCGCACATTTTTGAGAGTTGGTACCTTTTCTCAGAACAGTGTGCACTGTCATGCAAAGATACCACGAGGCTGTCTATTCGAGATAGCCGTCTAACCGCTTCGCGATCAGGATCTTTCGTACGTACGTGGAAATACGGTTCCACCAGTCCTTCCCGCGGAGCATCAAGCTGACTATATTGCCTGCGTTGATGCTTCCCATCTCGGTCTCTATCGTCTCTCGCTCCGCCCGCCATTTCTCGCAAACGAAGAAAGTGTGGTTCGCGTCTTCACGCTCACACTAGCAATATCTACACCGAGGGTCCGCGATCTTACCGTGTCTATGCAGATACCTCCGGAAATAACCGTGCCCGGACAGGAACTGGGTGAGGTAGAAATCGACCTTGCCCCAGTCTCGCTCGACCCAGGATTTTGGACCCTGGATAAGTCGCGTCGTCCAGCCTGCAACGTTTGTGTCTGCCTGCCATCTCTCGAACCACCTGGAAAAAGTAAGTTCTCGCTCTCTCACCGCCGCCTCCTCTCGAGGAACCTGTCGGTCCCTATAGTAGACCCTTCCTCTCTCGTCAGACAGCAGGTCGATGAGGGGGGGGGGGGCGCCCGCAATGACGAGAACGGCCTCCACGGAGACCGTCCTGTATGCCGAAACTATCCTAAGTGCCCCCTTGCGCTGTACGCTTGCCAAAACCTTCGAGTACTTCCGCTTCCTCAGGGCTGGTGCCCATATTTCCGCACCGTAAAGCAAGATGGAATGCGTGGTAGCCATCAAAAGCCTCCGCTTACTCGGGCTAGGTCCCTTAGTTGGCCATCAGGCGACTCAGCATCCCAACACGCTCCATAGCTCGGATCGCGACTCCGCTAACATGTCTCCAGTAGAACAGTTTCGTATCCAAGGTCACCCCTAGATACTTCGCTGCCTCCTTGGTCACTACCTGAACCGGTCCTATGTCCATCGGGACGATCGTGTCGATCTTCGTGCGCCTCGTCAAAACCACTATCCCGGTCTTCTGCAACGCTAGCTTCAGACTATGAGACCGCATCCATTCACTCACCATCGCCATCACTTCCCGTAGAATGACTCTGACTCTGTCGACAACCTGTGCCTCTATGACGATTGCGGCGTCATCCGCGTAGGCAACGATGAAAACACCCGGCGGTAGTTTCAGTCCCAGAGAGTTACACACGGCGATCCAGGAGGTCGGTCCCATGAACGAACCTGTGCAACGCCCGCCATGATCCTCCTGGCCCTCTTACCGTCCTTCGTGTCGTAGATCAGGCTCCTGTCCGTGAAGTAATCCTTGAAAACCATCAGGTAGTCCGGTGTCTCGAACTAGTCTTTCAACGACCCCAGGATGTCTGACCACCGAGCGGAGTTGAACGCGTTCCTAACGTCAAGGGTCACTAGAATCCGATCCGATTAAATTCCACAAAGGAAATAATCATCCCTAAACACTTCTCTAAAAAATTATACTGGGCTCCAAAATTATACGGCCCAAAGCAGAACTTTTATACTTACTTCCCATCGGAATCTGAAGAGAATGATAGAATTTTATTACAAGAACCTTTTCAAAATCATCCCTTAAAACAAAAACAAAAAATTCTTTCTAGACGACAGCGACTGTCAATCAATAATAATCAATCTACTACTCTTAACTCTCATGAAATCATCCCAGACTTTCCATCAGAAGAAAAACTTTGCTTTTCTAATGACGAAGAAAAACAAAAATGGGTACGATCTCAATTTAGATTAACCCGAACGCTGACGTGAGAAGACAATACCGAAAAAGCCCACTAAAAACCCATGGAATGCAGCAAACCCTTTTTCAATCAGATTCCAGTACCACAGTTTTCAAACAAGTTGGAGTTGGAGTTCAAACAAACCCGAGTTGGATGTTTCAGCACTCGACTTCTTCTCGTGCCGAAACATACAACTCTCGTAGAAACGACGCGTTTCCCTTACTTGTACAGGAATATACTATTATATACTAATTGCAAAAGAAAACACATAAGAATATATAAAATAATTTTCATTTATTGTAGCTTGCTGACGAAAAAAAATATTTATCCTAAGGGATTAAACGTGTCTGAAACAAAGTGTGAAGTACAGTTAAAGGACATAGTATCTTGCATAATTCAATGAATTTTTGAGATAACTGACGAATGCATAAAAATGCATGCTCAGGCTTCATCCCTGGAGGAGCTTAAGAAGTTTTTCCGCGATCATTTGCTCCTTTTGGAGTCTGTTGAGGCGAGTAGCTGGGGCAATTATTCTCAGCCTAAACCGGTTAACCCGAAAACTCATGTTTCCACTACTTCACTACAGGAAGCCTCTTAGAAAACCTAAAGCTCATAAAAAGAAAAGATATTTATCTGGACCTATAAATAACTGTGAGAAATCTCTGCCCCAATCACTCAATTTTATAAAAATTTAGAAAAATCGAAGCAGAAAATACGTTTACGTAGATAATACTGAAAATAATATAAGGATTGTGCAATAGTTTATTAACCAATAATGTTTAAATAAACAAACAATAATTTATTGGGTGCTTGGGGCACATGGTAAGCGGGTGTAGCACACGGTGACCAGAGGTGAACTGACCGAGCTTTTAGGAGACGGCGACACAGTCTTCACGATTCCCCGACAGCTCGTCAAAACGACGCTTCGTCAACGACAATTCGTCAACGCGACAACTCGTCAAACGACAATTTATCAACGCGACGACTCGTCAAATGAATAAAATGCATAAAATAATATATTTTGACTTAATAGAACTAGCTTTTGCTTGGAACTAAATTTTATGGCGCGCCTCTTCAAAGACCCTTCGGGCCCCACGGCGCGCATTTTTTTAAAAAATAACCCTTAGTGATTTTTATTTTATAAACCCTGGTCTTTTCCGTAATCATAGGAACGCATAAAATAATATATTTTGACCAAATAGAACTAGCTTCTGCTTGGAACTAAATTTTATGGCGCGCCTCTTCGGGGATCCCATGGGGCCTCACGGCGCGCATTTTTTTTAAAAATAACCCTTAGTGCTTTTTATTTTAGTAACCCTGGTCTTTTCCGTAATCATAAGAACGCATAAAATAATATATTTTGACGAGTTGTCGCGTTGACGAATTGTCGTTGACGAAATGTCGTTTGACGAGTTTTCGTTTGACGAACGGTCGCGGTACCGTCTTCACTTGGCGTGCGAAAGATTCAAAATTCATTAAAAAAAATAGAAAAAGATTGTTCTTAAGTTTATCACAACCATAATAAAAAATGATTAAGTATAACAATTAAGAAAATTCAACATCAAAATTAATAATTCAAAATTTAACAAAGATCATAATGTCGATTTCCGACAAATATAATTTTCTTACTTAAAAGCTTACTCTTCTCTGAACAAAATCTACCTCAAAATGAATTTCCTAACTAAAACTTAAAAATTTTCTCAAAACTTGATTTGGATTTCTGGAAAAGGTTTAAATGCCGCTTAGAACGTTACTCGCGTTCAAAAAGGTCTCGATCTAAACCGATTCATACGAACGATTAACGAAGTAGCATACGACAAAAATTATTTTTTCAGTTTATATTATTTAGTCTTGTTTCTATTCGAAATTTGTATTAAATTAGACTATAATTTTTTGTTGTCCTTCGATTTAAATTGGAGTTGCAAGTATTCTTATAAACTAATGAGATCGCTTAAGCACGTCACTTTTATAAACACCGACTAAGTTCAGTCCACGCTTTCTTATTCAGACCTCTCTTATTCGGATTTTTCCAAGAATTCCGATCGATGAGCTCGCGACCATTCCCCCACCATACCTACCTTGCTCAGTCCGCTCTCTTATTCGGAAATGATAGAAGACCAATAATATAAGTATATGGGCAAAAGTCAAAAAGTCGGCCATTTGAGCGTCCCGACCACGTTTTTATGTTTAACATGACTAGATTTCATGAGTTAACGAAATTTGTATGAAATGTTAATCAGCAGGGTTCAAGTACGGTCTTTCGGCTATCTGAAAACGATTTCAAATTTTCAAAATATGCAAAAGAAAAAATTTGACAAGCGAAATAAGTTTGTCTCGGTTTTTTACGTCGAACCATGATAATTACAACTAATTAGTGGTAAACAATGTAAAAAGACTTAATTAAATTTTTTAATGGCTCTATAATTTTTAAAAAATTGCAGTTTAATAGATTTTTATGTTTAAAAGAACGTATATATTATTTTTACATCAAAAAATCTCACTAATAGATGCTTTTGGTGAAGCGTACCATAATTATGTCCTGTAATTCCGCAGGGAAAAAAAGTATAAATCTTTGTTTTTCACTAAAATAAACCCCAAAAACGGATTCCTGCGACTTGAAAATTAAATCTTTTGTACTATAGAAATCATTTTAGTCTTTAAACACCGAATAAACAAACAATTTAAAAAAGAAATTGTGAAGACTTCTGTCCTGTAATTCCGCAGCTGCATAAAGCGAATTGGACGTCGTCTGCTATATGTGATTTTACGTACGAGATTTTTCCCTACGCATTTACTCTGTTGAATTTGTTTGGTCTTATGTGGTTATTTATCAGTGACAAATTTTTCTTTGTTCCTGTTTTTGTTTTTTAATAAACAATGAGGAAAAAAGGAATGAAGACATAGAGTAACTGACAATTCTAGTGCAACTTATACGTGTTCATTTTTAAACTTCTTTTAGCTAATATGACCAATATAAATGTTTATTTTGCGCGGCCAAATAAATTTTTAGTAACCTTATTATTAGTATCAACAAAATAAATTGTGATTTATGAATTTAAAGAACTTTTTTTTTATTAATATTATCCTAGAAGTGTCCGACTTTTTGACTTTTGCCCAAATATGTATACACATATCGAGTGGTAAATAACAATCATAAAATATGTACATTATAAATAAGTTAAAGATTTATTAATACTTTTAAATCTTTATTGCTTTTTTAAGTTATATAGTATAAAAAACTTATAGTGAAAATTTTAAATTTCGTTTAAAAGTGAAAACGCAGATGAAATGCAATTAAAATTATCCTCGTCATTTTCTTCAAAAGGTTTATTTAAGTTGGAATAAGAACTAAAACGTACGATTGGCCGATTTGCTATGTTTTCTACGCTAGTTGAAAAACCTGAAATAATAAGTAAAAATTTGTGCAATAATCAACGATGAGAAAAAAAATTGAATATAATATAACTTACAGTCAAAATCTTAAGTTCCAAGTGAATGAGAAGCGTTAATAACCGGAACATTTTCCGCATTATCGTCAAGTTCAATGCCTGAAAAAATAATAAAATATTTATTTTATGTATAAATAATGAAAGAATGAACCAATCAAATCACAACGAACAGTAAAGGATAAGACTTACAGTTTGATTCTAGTGTTTCTTTAAGCCAATTAGAAACATGAAGTGATTTCACGAATTCATAACCTTAGATATTTTTAATTCTGTTCACTAGACTTGCAATATCTGCGTTTGATGTTTCGGGAGTTGCCACACTTTCATTCTCGATTCTAGAAGTAAGATCCAATAAATCGAAACTTATTTCTTTTGTTTGCGTGCCAACGTCTTTAGTCTTTTTGAGCCAAATTTTGTTCCAACATTTCAATATGATTGGTTGATGATTGGACATCGTCCCATGATTCTGCGACCCAATCAATTGCTGTTTCAATTGATACTGTTTTTAAATGTTTGGTCAAAGAAAAGCTCTTCTGCTTGTACTATAGACGTCGTTAATTGTTTTTGATATTTTAACTTTGTGGCTTCAATAATTCCCTGATCAGCTGGTTGAATCAGTGACGTCACGTTGGGAGGAAAAAAAGCTACTTTAACGTTGTTAACTTTTAAATACTTATGGGCCCTACAGTTATCTACAAAAAGAATTGCTGTGGGAGGCAACCCTATTGATCGCAAAAATGCTTCTACTTTAGGGACAAATTCATTTGTCAACCATTCTTCAAATATAGTCTTATCCATAAAAGCATTTTTTTGATTGCGATACTAAACGGGTAAGCTTTCTGGTTTGCAATTCTTAAAACATCTTGGATTTTTATATCGGCCAATTACAAGAAGTGGTAATTTAAAAGATCCATCAGCATTACAGCAGGTAGCCAACGTGAATTTTTCCATTTGTTTTTTTACTCTAGATACTTCAGAAAATTCTTTTGGAGCAAAAGTTCTTGATGACATTTGTTCGAATGGTAAATTACTCTCATCTATATTGAAACACTGAGCCCTAGCAAGATTTTTTGATGAGATTATATATGCAAAATCTGTTTTATAAGCAACAGCTCCAGCGAGATCAGCTGATTATTTTTTCTCCTAAAAAAAAAAAAAAAAAAAAAAAAACAGTTACATGTTTTTTAATGTTTTTAATGTCTTTTAAAAGTGATTTTTTAAATATTTTTTTAGAGTTATCTACAGCTTTTTGATGCATTTTTTATTCAAATTAAACTTTTTGTTTAATAATTTTTTCGTTTAGAAATAAAACTAAAATTTTAAAAATTTATTTCTATGAACAAAATTTTTTTCATATGCATTATAACCATTTGCTACCGTTCAATTAATATAACATAATAACATGTAAAATAGTTATTTGAAAAAAAAATCCTTAAAAAAACACGTACACAAATTAAATTTTTGTATTGTAAAAAAATCTGTTAGAAAAGTTTCAAATTACGTACGATGTTACTATTTAATTATGTAATAAAAAAGAAAGTGTATACGTAAATATTTTGAAAAAAAAGGTCTATTCTATACTATGAAATTTCAAATAAAATTATGGGTTGAAGTAAGCTTACGCACTTATTAACACATAAACTAAATTTAACAAATTAAAAAAAAAAAAAAAAGTTAAATGCACACTATTGATTAGAACTCAACAAAAAAATGAATTTCAGCCGAACTAATTTTTATACATATTTCATTATTCAGAAATTTTATCAAAAAAGGAGTTGATGCAAACGCATGGCTCCTCTGTTTTAGAGCTTTTGATGAAAAAAAAAATATACGTTTGACTTTAATACCGCAGATAAATAAAGCTAACTTTTTGCTATTATTTGTATATACGAAAATATTGTTTACCGCGTTTTTGTGATTAAAATAATTGGTTTGACATACCTGTAAGTTTTAAGGTGCGAATTTCATGGCGCTTTTTAAGTCTATGAAGCCAACCATCGCTAGCTTTGAATTTATCTGAGCCTCCCAACTGTTTATTCATTTGCACAGCTTTTTGTTTGATAATCGGTCCAGCTGCTGGTACTCCTTTTTTTAAAGCACTTGGAAGCCATGGCATGATTTCTTCATCACGCCGTTGTACTTGAGGTTTACATATTCTTTTGGAATTTCCGAATTTTTTAGAGTTAGCTTTGATATTTTCTTTGTTTTTTTTCCAATCATGAAAGGTGATACTAGAAATTTTGTACTTTAAGCATATTTCACTCACACCTAACCTCTCAGCTTCTTCTAATATATTCTTTTTCTGTTCATTTGTAAATCTTTTATAAGAACCTCTTTTTATTCTTTTCGATTCTTCTTGCACATCACAACTGCTGTTGTTTATCAATTGGGGTGTTGCTAAAACAAGACATGAACGCTTTTTTTTTATGCTGCAAATCGACCGGGTCTGCCATTGTCGTTGTTAAGCGTATAATAACAAAATGCAGAGGGAGTAGCCTAGACCGGCGCAAAATCTGAGCATCAAGTTTGTTTTTATAAGCGCACTTTAAGTGACGTGGATATTTAACGAATCTTTTTTTTTACAAGTGAATTACACACATAATTCTTAAAATGCATTAAGTAATCAATAAGCAGTTTAAAAAAAGAAAAGGTGTCAAGAAAATAAAAAAAATTCATTTCTATGTTATTTCGGAATTTTTATTTACAATAAATTTAAAAAAAAAATTTATTTCATCTGTTTACTAATTTAATAAATAGATAAATGCATTGACATATTTAAATAAATTTCTTTAATGGATTTTTAACTTCGCATCTTAAATTATAATACACCGTTCGGCACTTCCGAATAAGAGAGCGAATAGAAAAAATAAACAAAACCTTCGCGCGAGCCAGAGGAGGGGAAGTTTCTCTGTCTCTCTCGCAAGGATTCATGGTGGGGGAGATAAACTCTCGGAAAAAATTTCCCCTCCCGGCCCGTTTTGTCCGAATAAGAGAGCGTGGACTGTATTTTTTAAAGATCACATCAGCAATTACGCGTGGGCCCAACACCTTATAATCAAACACCTTACTCTTATTACTACACTTACTACTACAGTGCATAACATTAAGCATCAACGACACCGACGACACTTGTGTGAAATCTGAAACTGTCATCGTTATTTTTTTACAGTAGCGAGACAACTTATCAAGCATCATCAGCAGTGACCACCTCGGAAGAAACGATCATTTAACTTCATGAAAGTGTTTGTTTGAAAGACATTTAACTTTTACACATTAAATTAACTTTTACACAAACTCTACAAATTAAAATCAAACTATTTAAATTTATGTTCTAAAACTTATTTGCATTGTTTTGGAAATTATTTCTGAACATTATTCAAATTTACATTAAAAAAATTTCCTTTTTGACGTAAAATTAAATAATTTTTTTTTTATTTTGAGATTATTGACGACAGAATTTTTTTTGTAAATTCACGAAGTAAGATTGTTTCATTTTTTTTATAAAGTACGAATCCTTAAATGTAAACTTGACGTCATTGCGAGATATATGTGAACCTCTCTTATTTTTGTCATGCTACAATAATTAACTAATAATTTTTTTTTTTTTTTTTTTGGCGCAATTTCTTTTACAGCTCACAAACTGCTCTCAATGTTATACCAGTCAAAACACGTAGATCTTTGCCCTCAAATTTCTGTCGCAACGGCAAGTCAGCACTTTCAATGTTATTTTCCAACAGTATACTGTCAAAATAAAAAAAAAAAACTGATAATATAATTTAGCGTACATCTCATGTACTATAGAGAAACCTTTGAAAATTTATATTATCATCACCTAGACTTATTTACTAAATTCTGATTTCGAAATCTGACATCATTCGAACGTTGTATTGAGCGATAATCACTTCGAAATTTAATATTTTTGACTTCTACAACGTTTAGTTGAGACTTACTAATAATGTCACATGACCTTCGGATTATAATTTATACTTTTCTCGAGCTACCCTGCCGTAAGACACATACACTCTCGGTTCACTGTCGATCCTCTTCATATGCAGAGGTCTTCGAGCAAGTAAGATCGATGAAAATCTACGTGTAACTTCATCTATACTTAACTTTACAAACGTAAGTTAACGAATAATATTTAGCTCGATGCATTTATATCTTCGATAAATGGACTGGTCTCTTAGTATTCGCGCAGTCCTACATTGTTGAGGACAACAATGGACTAAGCGAGGAGGCATGGTATCGACCTTATCTACTCCCTTAAACCTTTCCATAAACTGCGCTTTTATAATACAGTTTTATTTTGGATTAATCCACTAAAAATAAGGGAGGGGCCGTTCTTTTTAGCTTCGTGGTAAGGTGAGAGAAGCCGAGCACTTAATTGCCCGCGCCTGCGCTTCAAACCTTCTTCTGGTTCGGAACCAGTAGTTCCCGACACCTGAACGCAGTGAATGTCCGGACGCGAACAATGAAGGGGATTTTTTGACTTGCCCAGAATTTAACCATCGTCCGGAACCTCCTGTAGTTTATAAGTATATATATATGGGTCATTCCGGAGATTTTTTAAAATTCCTTGCGGAGGGGGGTCGGCAAATCTTTTTGGGAATATTTTTCCTCGAAAGTTCTATATAAAACAAGAAGTTTACCGCTTGAGAAAATTTTTTTTTTATGTTGTGCTTGGCGCTGGAATTTTTCAAAGCTCGAAAAAAGGCCTACTTTTACGTCATTTTTTGAAAAATCTAGCTCAAAGCAGAAATAAGATAAAAAGGTGCGGTTTGCAGGAAAATTTTAAGAATAATTAGTAGTTTATGTAAAAAATATTTCGAACAAATTTTTTTTACATTTTACCCCTTTCCCATCGGTTTTAAAAAGAAACTTTTTTCTCTATTTTATAGGTATCTTTCAGCAGCTGTAGCTTCTTTCCCGTGCATTTTTCCTGTATGTATATGATCGTACGGTTTTTAGCTCTTAAAAAGACAAAAAATTTGCGTCCAACCGCGACTCAGTCCGATGCTTCATTCTCGAGATACAACTGTTTAAAGATTGTAAGAAATTTTAAAAATGAGTTTTTCGCAATTTTATTATAGCTGCCATACTGTTCTATCATAAAATTTTTTAATTTTTTTTGCACAAAAAGTTACTTCTATTTGTATATTAAAAGCCCTCTAAATTTCAGGAGGGTGTTTTTTTTTTATTCCGAGTAATAATGTTTCGAAAAACCTTATTTTTAAGGTTATTTTAAAGCACTTGTGTGGTTATAGAATTCACAACTCGGTTGATTTAATTCTTTATCCAGCCATTTTTTATTTTTAATAACAAATAATATTTATAAACAATTACATTTTCTTTCATTGAAGCTATTTAGACATTAAACTTTATAAATTATCAAAATAAACCAGGTATTTAAGCTTTAAAACGTTAACTTTTTATTCTACACTTATGCTATGCAACCTAGTTTTTTTATTCATTTTTTTTAAGAATAATTATGTTTAATAAAATTTGACCTTATTCTTTGACCAAAAACGTTACCTTTGTTTCTTTTTTAAGTGATATTTATTTTATAAATTTAACCGTTTTAGATTCAGTATCGTCTGAGGTTATTTTTACTCTCATACTTGTCTCATCAAGTGGCTCAAAGTAATGATACTTTGTAGTGTTGACGATGGTCTTAGCAGATTTAATTCTACTTTCTAAAAACAGATGTCTTGTTTTGATCGTCTCTTTGTCTACCCATAAGTATCTGAAAAAAAATAAAAAATAAAAAATAACAAACAAAAAAATTAGTTCAGAGTGATTATGACTAAGATTTTAATCATAATGATCAAGATTTTTTAATAACAATTTTTAACAAAAAAAAAATTTTGTAAGTGAGAAAAATTTTAATGGAAATTTTTTTTAGTAATTTCAAGAAAATGACATGTACTCAAAGAAAAAAAAATTATGAAAATTAAATTTGCTTGCATGTTGCTCGAATACAAAAAAAATCCAATGAAAATGTTTATTATCTGAGGAAATTATAAATACAAATTTTAACCTAAAGCTTGTAAAACTAAATTTACTGGTAAACTTCTTATTGATTATTAAGTATGATATAAATTTTGAAACTGAGGCCTCTTACTTTATTGAAGAATGATTTTCATTTAAATAATTGAACATATCCAAAGGACTAGTAATCTGTTTATCTGCTGATCTTTGCAGTGACGCTTTTCTAACTTTACGTTTGGCAACAGCACCAATGCCATCACACACGTTCTTACCGTGGTTTGTGGCAAAAAAGTTGTGTGATACAACTTTAAAACCAAAATCTGAATCATGGAAACAAACATTAGCAAAATTATTTCTGGAAAAAAGTAAAAGATTATAAATTGATTAATTTTGATATTTTAACTAAATAATTTAATCACTTGTTTTTGTACTGGCTAGGTGCCCCATCTGAAAAATATATGATTTTTTTTAACCATGGGTAGTCCTCTCTCAGTACAGAAGTAAGTTTTTCTTGAAAGCTATTGACAGAACTAGCAATATGATCATTACAATCACTAATGACACATAAACCTTTAAACAGAATTTGATTTGAGCCTGGTATTTTGTAATAAACACCAAAGGGGTGCAATGTAGCTTGAGTATTGTTAAAATAAAATGCTTGAACTGAATCTTGGGCTATGAAAGAGTAGTTTTCAGCATAATCCATAACGATTAAGCAAGTATTTGAATCTAAATCTTTTTTTATTTCTGCAAATTGTAATTTTTGATTTTCAGCTACGTAATGATGTTCGGTCAAATTAAAAATTTCTGTAGCCAGTTCTTGGATAAAAGTATCTTTTTTTTCACTTATTTTTTGAAGGGTAGTTCTGACGAAAGTATCCTTTGGATCATTTTTTTCAGTTGGTTTCCAAGTACAGTAAGTAATTTTGTCATTAGTAAAAGAAAGACTGCAAAATTTGAAGAATCTTGTTTTTACCTGGACATCTTTTACATGCATGTGTCATGCACTTTTTATCATCAACCGAGCAAAAACATTCATCAAAAATATCTTTGTATGACAAATTAGAGTCTAATGCATGCAATTTTAATTTCACATTTTGGTGGTAAATACATACACACACACTGTGTGTGCCTGACCCTCCTGCTAATACACATTCTTTCGGGCGCAAACTTGCAAACAATGTAAGTTTAGGAATTTTTTCAAAATCACTAAGTTCAACCCACTTATTATAAAGATCTTTGAGATTATATAATAAAAGCCGCTTTTGAAGTTTTTCTTTTCCACCGGTTTTTGGAGTAGATACACTGAGACATTCTTTTGTACCAGCACAAATTCTGCTATTTCTGTCGTCTCCATAAAAACTTTGAATGTTTTCCAAAAGTTCAGAAGAGTACATCTCATATGTTTTTCTTATTGGTTCGGCCCAAACACCTGAAAACATATTTTGAAAACTAAGAAACTGTAGGGAAGGTAAATATTATATTGAAAAATATTTTAAAAATACTATTTCTGTTTGAATTTGATTTGTAAACAAAATTTTTAACTTTTTTAATAATTGAGAATAGATTTACTACAAATTTATTTTTAAGTCAATTCTAGAAAATTTCAAAGATTTAAGATACTCACCATGATTTTCTCTTAATTCTAATGATTTCCTGTAGATGTATCTTGAACAATTAAAATGTTCAATAACATGACAATATTTCCAAGTAGCAGGCAGTAGTGTAAGTAGACGTATTTTTTCTTTATTATTCGATTGGTTGAATAACATAATTAGATTCTGAATAATTTGTTTAAAATTCGTATTATTAGCAATATTTTCCTGGAGATTAATCTTTTCATTTATATTTACGTTATAGACATCGCTGATTTTTAATGCTAATTTCTGACTAGCTTCATGTAATAATTCAATAAATTTTTTTTCAAGGCGCTGTTTTGTTAATTTACCGGTCTCAGGAAGAGAAACATCCAAACTTTCTAGAATTTTTGACAGATCAAAAATTTCCTTTTCCTTATCTCGCTTATCTTGACTCTCAGTTTGATATGTAGATCCATTAGATTTCTGGGTTTCAGTCAGGGACTCAGATTGAGATTGAAGCTGGGGACTCGTTGTCAGACTGCATGGGTTCAGACTTACTCTGAGATAGATGAGGTTCAACTTTTTTTTCATCAGATTCGACAAGTTGATAATTTTCTTCTAATTTTGTTTTTTTAAAAGGCTGAATCATTGTAGAAACCATTTTATAGCAAGAAATACATAACTTTTGTTCAGGTTTTAAAAATGTGTTTGTTGACAGTTTGAAATCTTGCGCAGCATTTAGAGTAATTAATTTCAAACGGTCGGGTAATACTTTTATTATGTTTAGAAAAAGGATCACAGCATTTTTTTTGCCTTTCTGAGTAGTAATCCAAGTAATGACTACTATGAAAGTTACATATAAATCGATCACGATCCAATAAAGTATTTTCAATTCTAAGTTCAAGAGTAGCCACTTCAGAATTTGAAAAATCTTTCAAACTAATTAAATCAGGATGATTTTTGTAATGACGTTGGTGACACTCTTCTTGGGTGATAAATCCAATATAACATGTAGCATTACTCATGGTTATGATGAAGTTTTTTTACATTTCTTCTTTTTCAAACACTTTAAAAAACGCTAAAACATTGAGTAGATAAAAAATGACTTGCTGAATAAAATATTACATTATTACAAAACAAAGTAAAAAGCTAGCTGGTGACAATTGACAACACAACTCTAGTACTCTACGGTACGTAAATAACGTGAAGTTGTCAGGTTTCCAGACAAACCTTAACTAAATTTGTTGAGTGTGGCGCTACCGTCGGTTTGGCACGAAATTCAATTTTTTTTGATAACATTTTTTTTTTATTACGGTAAAATATCTGTTTTTATTTTGATAATTTATAAAGTTTAATGTCTGAATAGCTTCAATGAAAGAAAATTTAATTGTTTATAAATATTATTTGTTATTAAAAATAAAAAATGGCTGGATAAAGAATTAAATCAACCGAGTTGTGAATTCTATAACCACACAAGTGCTTTAAAATAACCTTAAAAATAAGGTTTTTCGAAACATTATTACTCGGAATAAAAAAAAAAACACCCTCCTGAAATTTAGAGGGCTTTTAATATACAAATAGAAGTAACTTTTTATGCAAAAAAAATTAAAAAATTTTATGATAGAACAGTATGGCAGCTATAATAAAATTGCGAAAAACTCATTTTTAAAATTTCTTACAATCTTTAAACAGTTGTATCTCGAGAATGAAGCATCGGACTGAGTCGCGGTTGGACGCAAATTTTTTGTCTTTTTAAGAGCTAAAAACCGTACGATCATATACATACAGGAAAAATGCACGGGAAAGAAGCTACAGCTGCTGAAAGATACCTATAAAATAGAGAAAAAAGTTTCTTTTTAAAACCGATGGGAAAGGGGTAAAATGTAAAAAAAATTTGTTCGAAATATTTTTTACATAAACTACTAATTATTCTTAAAATTTTCCTGCAAACCGCACCTTTTTATCTTATTTCTGCTTTGAGCTAGATTTTTCAAAAAATGACGTAAAAGTAGGCCTTTTTTCGAGCTTTGAAAAATTCCAGCGCCAAGCACAACATAAAAAAAAAATTTTCTCAAGCGGTAAACTTCTTGTTTTATATAGAACTTTCGAGGAAAAATATTCCCAAAAAGATTTGCCGACCCCCCTCCGCAAGGAATTTTAAAAAATCTCCGGAATGACCTATATATATATATATATATACAAAATGAACCATACACTATCTATGACAGACATTTTCAATGACTGTTTACACAATGATTTTTATAAAAATTCCTAATGCAAAAATATCCCTCCTAAAGCGCAAATCACGCGCAATCCACCCACGTATTCAAAAAAACCAAAATAACCCATTTTTTTTTTTTTTTCCAAAATAACCCATCAATAAAAAATTTTTCCAGTTTTGCGCGGTTTAACCAAAATAACCCATCCCAAATAACCCATCACCCAATTCCTGGAACTTGGTTTTGCCTGGAACTCGAATTCTTGGAATTTAAACACTTTGTTACTATCATGACATGTCATGATAGTAACAAAAAGTCAGGATAGTGACCACTATTTAGAAATTTGTCACGATAGTGGCCGCTTAATATATTTATACTTATAAATATATGTAATGTGCACTAACCGGACATTTCATATATACGACCGGCACTATCCGGACATTTCAACACTATCCGGACAGTCAGGATAGTGTTTGGTCCCATTTTTTCCGAGACCAAATAAAAATGAGTTCCAGGAATTGGGTGATGGGTTATTTGGGATGGGTTATTTTGGTTGAACCGCGCAAACCTAGAAAATTTTTTTATTGATGGGTTATTTTGGAAAAAAAAAAAATAAAAAAGATGGGTTATTTTGGTTTTTTTGAATACGTGGGTGGATTGCGCGTGATTTGCGCTTTAAGAGGGTGTATTATTGCTTTAGTAATTTATCATGCGGTATGTACAGTGGTCACTGTCCGGCCTTCGGCCATTGGATCGAGTAGGATACTCGCTCATTACCAGCTGGAGAATTCAGTGCTACGTTAACCCTGAGGACCTAGATAAATTCTCGGATTTTTTCACAGTCAACTTTGAAGGAACGCCGCATCGGATCTACGTGACGGCCGACAAAATTACATGCTTTGTTTGTAGAAAGGAAGGTCACTCTTCCAAATTTTGCCCCCTGAATGAAAGTAAGCAACAACAACAAAAACTGCTCTCGCAGACATGAACGCGCACACAAACACAGGATGAGTTGCGCACGCATAATCAGCAGCTGCAGCTAAGTCAGCTGACGCCGACGTCGCTGCCACGGTCGTCTCTCGATAATAACAATTCGACTAAATTATTGACTCCGCCCGTAGTGGATGCCGTGCTCGAAAATTTTATTTGTAAAAATAATGTAAACAAATTTGTTGAAGGCAGTGCCATTGAAAATGATAAAATAAATTCAAAAATTGAAAAAAGTGCTCTTCCCATGTTTAATGGTCAGCTTCTGTTTAGTACCCCTTCGGCCGCCAACCTAAAAAATGACAAAAACAAGAGGCCTCGCCCCACTGACGACTTGATTGACTTGAGCTCGGAGTCAAACGACAAGTACGAAAACCTGCAGAATCTCACCTTGATCGAGCCTCTCCCAGCTGTCACCTCGACTGAACTGGGGAAAGATAATGGCAGCAAAGAAATTCGCGTCAGAAGCTATAACAAAAAACAGGAAAAGCAGGCAAAAAGAATCAAAACAGCGTTCACCAATCGGACAGAAATTATTCGCACTACTCTTCAAGCAGCGCATATTGAGATTGTAGGCTCTCTGGCTGAGACTTTCCCAGTTAAGGCTGAAAAATTCTGCAATTTTGTTGTGGAAGTGCATAATACCAAACAAGTTGACTTTTCTCGATTAAGTAGTACACTCATAACTTGGAAGGACTGAATAATCAAATTAAAGTTTACCATGCCAAAATTTCGAATGACAGCTCGCTGCGAAATAAGCTGACAAGGCTCAGGAATACATTGAAAAAAATGCCAGAGGTCTCGCAGCTCAGCTTGTCTGAGGTGGAGGAATCTATTATAGAATCTGATACAGATTGAAAAAAACCTGAAGAGGAGAGCGAGTCTGAGAGCGCTGGCAATGTCGAACTCGACTCAAATCTTGCTAATTTTTATAAATTCTTTTCGATGTTTGACTACAATTACTCCAGTAATCGCGCTAATAAAGACAGTGAAACATCGACTGTGCGTATTTTGTATTGGAACGCTTGTAGCTGCAACGAAAAAAAGCTGAATTGTAAGTGTTTTCTCAAGATTATGATATAATTGTGTTTGTGGAAACGTGGCTAAAAGATAGTGATGACTTCCAGTTTGATTGTCACGGTTTTAATGAGTTAAAGCACGATAGGCAGTACGCAGCTGGTGGCGGTATTGCTGTTTTAGTAAAAGACACCTTATTCTACTCAATGATCGACAAAATTAGGAACGAGAATATAGTTGCTGAAGTGTGCGGTAAAGAAATAACGAATTTGAAGGACCCACTCACTATCCTGATATGCTACAAACCACTTGGTTTTGAAAATATTTTATCGCAGTCAGAATGGGATGCATTGTTGAGTAATACTACAACAGAAAGAAAGAATTGTATTTTGATTGGTGATTTCAACTCTCATCACGAATCCTGGAACTGTCAGAATACTGACAATGATGGCCGAAGACTTCTAGATTCTGCTGAGAAGTTTAACTTATTCCTCCATAATAGTGACACATACACTCATGTGGATTATAGTGCTAATATGTCTAACATCGACTTGGTTTTTTCAACCACAGACATCTTGTCAATCTTACATACTGAAGTGCTTAGCGATCCCATGGGCTCGGATCATTTTCCGATAAGTGTTACCATGAATGCAGAGCGATTCCTCTACCAACAAAGGTCATTTAGACTCCAATCTAAGCGTACAAATTGGAAATGTGTTAATAGTCTATTGAATTTCGAATATGGAAATTTTCTTGAGCCAGCGTATGAAGAATGAGAACCCATAGAGAGATACGATTATTTCATTCAATCAGTCACAAACGCAGTTAAGTTGTGCACACCCAAAAGAAGAAATGTTTCCAAAAAAAAAAACACAGAAATCCAGTTCCATGGTGGGATGCCGACTGCGAGCGGGCGAAAAGGCTGCGTCAGTGTGCATACAAGAGATAGGAATTCACCAGAAGTACTAAAGATCTCGAGTTTTTTAGGAAAACGAAAACTGAAGCCCGGAGGTTGCTTAGAGACAAAAAAAGGGATTTCTTTCAGAAATTTTCTCAATCCATCAACTTGAATACTGACCCCACATACACTTGGAGAAAGGCCAAGGTATTTAAAAACAAATGGACCAAAACAAAAATATACTCTCGCTCTAACTTTCAAGATAAAACAGATAAGATTAAGGAAGAAACTTCTCAGCTATGCCCTCCCTAGGTGGAAACTGACCCAGATTCGCTCCCTGCTGGCTCACAGGATGTTTCTTTCTTCGACGCCCCTTTCTCTTACAGTGAGTTCAACATCGCACTTGACTCTAGAGGTAATAAATCAGCGCCAGACTTAGACGCTCTTGAGGTTTTACACAACATACCAATCAAATTCCACTTGTTGCTGTTAGACATTTTTAATTTACTGTACGCCAACAATACCTACCCTGAGAGCTAGAGAAACTCCTTTGTGCACTTCGCTGATAAATCTAGCGGAAAGGGTCTAAGACCTTTGGCACTCACCTCGTGCATTAGTAAACTGTTTGAACTCATGCTCGCTAACAGATTTAGATACTGGGTTGAGACTGAGAATATTCTTCCAAACTCCCAGAAAGGTTTTCATAAGGGTATGTCATGTGCTGACAGCTTGTCCATTTTCAAGCTAGATATAGAAGATGCTCTCGATGCTAGGGAACAAGTTTTGGCAGTTTATTTAGATGTTAGCAATGCTTTCAACGACGTTAACATTGATATATTGGTGGAAAAGTTAGCAAATATTGGTTGTTCCACACGTCTTCTTCGCTTTGTAAAATTCATGATGCATCGCAGGTATATTCACACTCAAGCCAACACAAATAACCCTGGAGTCTGCTACAAAAGCGTCCCTCAGGGTGGGGTGTTGAGTCCATTAATGTATATTTTGTACGTTGCTGACATTGAGCCTGAACTTGATGGGAGAAGGCCAAAAAGAAGAAGGAGGAAAGGAAGAGGAAGGAATGTGAATATAAGGTGGAGAGGACAAAAAAAAGAAAAGGAAGAAAAAGGATGAAAAGAGAGAAAAAATCAAGAAAGAAATATGATAAGGTACGTAATGTCAAAATCCTTCAGTACGCTGATGATATACATGAGAAGTATCAACGCTGTCCGCAACAAACAGGCTCTGGAGAAATTTATAATCAAGTCATCGTTCAATCTTGGGAACATTGGTTTCAATGTTTCCACCGAAAAAACAGGCTGCATACTTTTTAATCAACAAAACATCCTCCCAGGTGACATCTCTGTTGGGGTACTGGATAAAGAAGTTGATACGTCAGCTCACGTCAAGTTCCTTGGAGTATACTTTGATTATCGTATGTCCTTTGACAAACACGTTGCACTCGTTAAACAAACAACCAGCAAATCCGTTAACATAGTCAAGTTAATCCGTGGCATATACTGGGGTGCAGACCCTTACACACTATGGAACTTCTATAAGAGTTTTACTCGACCTATCACCTACCGTGCAAGTTTTATCTATATGCCCACTCAGAGTTCCAAAATTAAAAACTCGAAAGAGTTCAATTCTGTTCGTCTTGCGCTTGGACTTCGCTTGAGCACGCCTACTAATGTTCTTCTTGGAGAATCAAAACTTCTCAGTGTACACAATCGCTCCAGACTACTCTGTCAGAACTTCCTGATCAAACTTTTCAGGAAGACCCAGTCTCACACGTGCAACGTAGTTCGTAGCTATGTCAATTGTGACATCGACGATGAAAGGAAAAAAACCAATGTTTTACGAAATAGTATCAAAGCAGTTATTGGTCTTCAACACACGATACACTGTGACAAGTACCCCAGTGTCTATAATTACGACTTCGAGTTATTTAGGGTCTCGGCCAGCGTTCATATTGATTTTGGTAAAAAACTAGCTGACAGCTACTCCTGGCTTACTTTTTAAAGAACTGGTAAACAACTCGAATTCACTTTATATTTTTACTGATGGAAGCAAGAATAAAAATCGTCTGGCAGTGGGTACCGCAGCTGTCTGCCCTTCACTTAAAATAAGCAAACTCAACAGCATAAACCCGAAGGCCTCCATAGTCCAGTACCGTTAATATTTTAAGTGGAAAAAAATATAATCAAGTAACTGACTGTGCAGGTCTGTAGTATAAATGGTACTGATTACTGGAAAAATAATTTAAGGTGATTTCAGTAGTTAATGAAAAAATGGGGTGGGTTTTTTGAGGTGGAAAATCGTTTTTCTCATTTTTTGAAAAAACTATTGATTTTATCAAAAAAGTTTGAATGTAAAAGTTGTAGATAATTAAAAAATCTACAAATTTTTATTTTACAAAATCATCGTCGAAATCAGGAATAACTTCTGTTTCTTCTTCAAAATTTTTGCAGACTTCAGGATCACACTTAGTACATAGACTAGTACATTTTAGACTATGCTTGCGACAACCACATCTTTGTTTTTCACAGCCAGTCTTACAACTGCAGCAAATTTTTTTAAGTAAGTCATCTGGAATTAACTTATCTGCTGTGAATTTGGGAATTAAATTGTTTTCTGCATCGTGCTTCCAGCCCCATTCTATCGCAGATTTTTGAACCCCTAACCACTGTTGAATCTGAAAATAAACTCTATTGCTGTGCTCAATAGCAGCACCTTCAGTTGGTGGTAGTTTCTCGAGTTTAAATGCAGATTTAAAAGTTTTTGAGGTGTAATTCAAATATCTTACGTCATTAAGTGGTTGACTTTTTTTTTGGTTTTAGAGTACATTGAAGCTATGAGCTCACATCCGTTTTTACCAATCATTTCCCGAAATTCAAGTTTTACTTTTTCTTTTTCAGCTTCAACTAGATCCTGATTCTTATTAACATTTTTAGTGGAGTCGTAAAACAGTTCTGCTAACTTAACTAACTAAGATTAGAAAGTAACGACTTCGTTGCAATTTTCTTTCCTTTACCAGAAAATCCAGATGTGGTGTCGCATCCAGTAAAACAATGTAAGACTGCAACTATTTTAGAATCATGCTTGAAACTATTTGATGCAAAAAGAGATCCTTTATCTAATTTACTGCCAACTTGATTGAAAAAAATATTTGAATCTTCTTGAACCAATCGACATAAAAGAACCAAAAGATCAATATCCTGTCCTATAATAACCACATTCGTTGTTTTTAATGGTGATACAATTTTGCTTTCAATGCTGCTGCTTTAGCTGTTATGACAATTAATCTGTCAGCATCTTCTTCTGCTTGTTGACAATGAAATCCAGAAGCAATCAGTTTTTGCATGAGAAGTTGAATCATCTTATTTTTATTGCGTTCGTTAGTTAAAAATTTATCAGGTATGAATGCTATTTTAGTGTGATACTCAAACTTCATATCGGGAACACATGAATAATTATTTCTTCTCAAAAGTTCAGCTCTTTTTGTACTGCCAGAAGTCGATGGGCCAGATGGAGAGGTCTCTTCAGTATTTGGGTAGCCATCAAAAACAATGTAGCTACCAGGATTATAGGTTTGGCTTACATAATCAACAAATCTATTTGTAATTGTCTCAACAGTGTCATCTTTTTGCCAAGGTACTTTATGTAATAAAAATCCGCCGTCCACCACATGCACTGTTTCATCAGCTGGAGGTAGTGAATCAATGCTATCAAATTCACTATAAAAATCTGATTTCTTGTTCTTCCTGAACCCACTTTCGGTAAAAATTGATACTGGAAAAGGGGCAGTTTATACTGTAGGTATCTTTTCATGTCATTTTTGTTTTTAATATTTGTTGTAAGTCTCTGAAACAACAGCAAAGGATCGATAGCCACATTTTCATTGTTTATCTTTACTGACGAAGCAGCCGTTTTTAGTGTCATCACCTTATTTTTTCGAGGTAACTTAACAGAGCCAAACTTTTCACCGATCATTGAATCTACTAATTTTTTTCCGATTTCAAATGCTTGCAAATAATAAAAAACTTATAACATTGACTTCAACCGTAAATAATAATAAACAATAAAACATTTATAACAAAAACAATAATTTTGATAAAAAATGCATTTTACAATTTTTTATTAATAAATATTATTGTTTACATCACTATTTGATGCACATGCTTCAAATAATAATAAACAATAAAACATTTATAACAAAAACAATAATTTTGATAAAAAATGCATTTTACAATTTTTTATTAATAAATATTATTGTTTACATCACTATTTGATGCACATGCTTCAAATAATAATAAACAATAAAAAATTTGTAACAGAAAACATAATTTTGATGAAAAATGCAATTTTAAAACATCAATTTTTCAGTTTTTCGTGTTTTCATATATATATATATATATATAAATAGATTAAGCGGTCACTATCGTGACAAAAAAACCAAATAGTAGTCACTATCCTGACTTCGTGTTACTATCATGACATGTCATGATAGTAATTTGTGTTTAAATTCCAAGAATTCGAGTTCCAGGCAAAACTAAGTTCCAGGAGTTGGGTGATGGGTTATTTGGGATGGGTTATTTTGGTTGAACCGCGCAAACCTAGAAAAATTATTTATTGATGGGTTATTTTGGAAAAAAAAATAAAAAAAAGATGGGTTATTTTGGTTTTTTTGAATACGTGGGTGGATTGCGCGTGATTTGCGCTTGAGGAGGGATATTTTAGTTTTAGGTATTTTTATAAAAATCATTGTGTAAACAGTCATTGAAAATGTCTGTCATGATAGTATACGGCTCATTTTTGAATATATATATATATATATATTATATATATAATACTAGGGGGGTACCCCCCTGCTCGCTTCGCTCGCCAACCCCCCCCCCCAGAATTTTATGCTTGAATCTGCACTATATATCTTTTCTAATAAAATAGTAATAAGTATACTTGAATTACAAATGAATTTATTTTCAACTTATTAATTTTAAATTACTTAATGCAGTTTTCCACACCACCCAGGAGGTACTTGCAAGGCGCGTTGGGTTTTTTTTTCAACAATTTTGAAAATTTTTTCATATTTAATTTAATGTAAGAACAAAAAGAAACTATATGTGGAACCCTTTGCCAGTAGCCGTACAAACTACATATAATTCATTTTAAAAAACTTTTCTCTTTAATAATTTTCAATTCTATATTTATGAAAAAAAAATAAATATTTATAATTATATTCTTCCGTTAAAATTTTTAATTTTTTGATTTAATAATTTTTAAATCATTCAACTCTAGGTGCAAGTTTGAGAGTGAAGATTATGCGTTTTTTCATTAGCTGAATTAATAGTGGAGATGGTTTCCTTAGGAAGTTTTGACTCCGGAGGGGTCAGGGTGGACACCTGGTGCACTTGGTGATAATTACACCTTGGAGATAATCTCTGACTCCAGAGGTGTCAAGAAAGGCACCAAGTGAATTTGGTGATAGTTACGCCTTGGAGATGACCTCTCCGGAGTCAAAACTTCTTAAGGAAAATATCTCCAAGGTGTAATTATCATTGGATGCTTCAGGTTCCTTTGCAGACCTCTCCGAAAAGGTTAAAGTTCAGGTTATTGAAGTGAAAATTACCGGCGAGTGGTGAGATTCACGTTGAACTTAAAAAGATCGAACGTTATCGATGTTTGATCATTCAGCATTAAGAAAGTAATAAACTAAAAAAGATATAACTTTAAAAACCTGAAAAATGAAATATAAAAAAATTTTAAACCATCTCACCATAGGCGCAAGATTTAGTTGTTAAGAACTATACTAAAGTATAAGTTACAAAGAATATTTAAAAAAATTAAAAAAAAAAAAAACAAATCGATGAAGATGTTAAATTTTTTATTTAAATATTGTCAATTGAATATTGTTTATTTTAATATTGTTTGTTGAATATTAATGTAGTAATAGATTTAATTCGAGAAAGATAGGAAGAACGCTTAAAATTTATTTTTAAATTTGTAATTTATAATATGAATCCGATGAAGATTATTAATCCAGAAAAAATTATTTTCAGTTTGTATTTATCGCTAAATTTATTTTATGGATTTAATTTAAAATATTTAAAATTTAAAATATTAACTTTTATGGATCTTTCTAACCTAACGAAATCCTTAACTGATCGTTAATTGGGTCGTTTACCTTAAATAACATTTTTACAAATGAGGAGGTTGCAAAAAAGAGAGAGGGTGGGAGCGGGGTGGGAGCGGAATAAAAGTGCAGTTTTTGACCTATTTTACGGTATAAAATGAAGAATTAAGGGTGGGAGCGGGGTGGGAGCGGGGTGGGAAAGGGTGGGAGCGGAATGAGGTGAGAAAAAAAGGGCGAGAAAGGGCGGGGGTGGGAGCGGAATAAAAATGCAGTTTTTGACCTATTTTACGGTCTAAAATGAAAAATTAAGGGTGGGAGCGGGGTGGGAGCGGGGTGGGAGCGAAGAGCAAATTACAACTATATAATATAGTAAGATATATATACACTAGGGGGTACCCCCATGCTCGCTTCGCTTGCCAACCCCCATAAAAATAGTTATAAACTATGGAGTTTTTTGACAGTTAATATTCAACATGTTTTTGAGTTGAGTTTGTGTATTGAATAAAAGTTCAAACATGTTTAGGTAAAATTGTTGAATATGATTTAAATTGAAAAAAGAAAATTTTATATTATGGTGAGTCTAAAAAAATAGTTATAAAAATTAAATAGTAAGTTAAAATACTTCAAGTACTTGAAACATGTTAAATATAATATTTTTTAACCGTTTTGAAGTACTCCTTTAAAAAGAGCTTTTAAAATTACGACTCCTCTAGGAAAAGTGCCCGTCAAACAGGTTAATTTTGGAGTTTTTGACAGTTAAGGTACTCGTACAGGAGAAGCTCCTATAATTTAAAAATTTAAAATCAACTCCTCATGGAGGAGCCCCTTAAAACATGTTGAATATAAGATTTATTGACGTTTTGAGGTGCTCCTCCGGGAGGAGCTCTGGAAATTACGGCTCCTCCGGGAGGAGCCCCTTAAAACATGTTAAATATAAGGTTTTTTGAAGGTTTTGAGGTGCTCCTCCGGGAGGAGCTCTTTTTTTTTGGCTCCTGCCGGAGGAGCCCCTTAAAACATGTTAAATATAAGGGTTTTTGACGTTTTAAGGTGCTCCTCCGGGAGGAGCTACTAAAATTGGCTCCTCCGGGAGGAGCTTTTAAAATTAAGAACTCCTCCCGGAGGAGCACCTCAAAACCTTCAAAAAACCTTATATTTAACATGTTTTAAGGGGCTCCTCCCGGAGGAGCCGTAATTTTCAGAGCTCCTCCTGGAGGAGCCAAAAAAAAAAGAGCTCCTCCTGGATATAACTATATAATATAGGAAGATATATATGTTTACAGAGGAAAAACTATTAGATTATATACTATGGGGTACCCCCTGCTCGCTCCGCTCGCCAACCCCCTAATTATAATCGATGACTATAAAAATTAATCGAAACAATACGTAAGCTCTATGTTTGGTAAAATAATGAAAAGACTTAAGTGCTCAAAATCAATAAAAATTAGACACGAGAGTTCAGTTTCTTTACTTACTCATCATAATTTGATTCATTACCCTACCAACCTTACTTAATTTTTCATCTTTAGTAATATAACATATTTTAATCTTAGCCACATTACAGACCTTACTAATTTCACTTACTTCAAATACCGCACTTAATCCCCAACTCATCTCTTACTCACTCTCCCAACAAACCCTACTCACCTTATTCATTCTGGACCTTCTTCATCTTGGATCTCTAGCTTAAACTGCCCACCCTGAAAACTACTCTAGTGATTAGCGAAATAGTAAAAAAAATCACGTTTATTTTCTAATTTCGCAATCTCGTATAAGCAAGCCTCGATTTTCAGTCGTTATACCCCTAGTACTTCAAAATTGTCGATAATTTTCCGACTGTGTTTTGTTACACATGTGATTTTTTGTCAAAATTGCCCCGCAAGTTGCTGTGCAAAAGAACTGGAGGAAAATTATCTAAAATTTTGAAGCACGAGGGGTATTCGGCTGGATTATTTTCCCCAGCTGAATTTCAACTCATAGAAATGCTGTATTTTACATTTTTGCAGTAATAGTTCTATTACTATTTGTTTACTATGAATATACCTATGAATACTCATATATAGGTATACACCGCAGAGACTTGGGTCTAACCCAAAAGCTGATTCAAGTAAGTTAACAATTCAAGTTGCTATACGACTCAAAATGTTCGAATTGGAAATAACCGACAAATTATCGAAATAATTTTAGCCACACCCTTCCGCCAAATGTCAAATGCAGCGTTCCTATTGGTTGGAATTCAGCTCGGGAAAATAATCCACAAAATTTTTTTACAGATTCTTCATGAGATGAACTTACTTCCTGCATAGTAACAGCTTGCGAAATTGCGTTTAAGCCGATTTATGATTTTGTAGGGGTAGAGTTGGATTCAAAATGATAAACGGCTTTGTTCAGCACCCTCTCATGACAATAAAAAGTATTTCATAAAAATTTCAATGACATAAAATGACATAATTAGAAAGCTGAGCCCAAGACCTTTTGATGATATATGATTTTATATGAAAATTCAAATTAGAGCCAAAGTTATAATTTTAATATCTGATCTACCAGCCCACAACCACCTTACCTACACTCTACCCTCCGCACACACTCGCCTTATCTAACACGATTTACTATTCTCACCCATATTAAGAACCCTACTAACTATACTTACTTTTTTATCTTCAACTAACTGACCTAATTCAATCTTCTACTGACCTCACTAATTTGATTAACTTCAAATACCGTATTTTATCCTCCAAACTTACCTCACCCAATCTACGAACAAATCTTACTCGCCTTATTCATCAACTCAGTCACTAACTTTAAAAATTGAGAAAGCTCTATTAATATTTTTAAGTGCAATAACAAACCCTTCCCACCTCATTTCCCCTTCCACGCTGCTCCCCCATAACCTCCGCCTAACCAACCTCATCTACCTTACCAACCGGAACCGACTGAAATGATTAGCTCTCACTAAACTAACGTATTTCGCTTATCTAACCAGCTCGCTTGAGATTGCGCAAATCTGCCCACTAAAGTGTCCCTTGATTACCCGGAAAAATTTCTCGTACGGCAAAAATTTAAATTTCTAAGTAAATTTTTTATATCAAAAAATAAACATTGGTATAAAGGTTAGGTTTAGATTTAAAAAAGTTTGTTTCAAATTGAAATAAAAAATTTTCAAATGAAATTCATTATTATTTATAAATTACTAAAATTAATTATTTATTTTTTTGATAATAAAGGATACTTTATTTCAGTAAAAAATTTTGAAAAAAAGGGGATCCAATATTTTTGACGAAGATCCAATTTGGGGGATCAAAAAAGTGCGATATTTAACTGTGTTTTGACCGTGTTTTTAAGAATTTCAGATTTTCGAAGATCCAACTTGGAGAATCCAATTTATGGGATCAGAATAAAAAACGGAAATATAATATAGAGAGATCAGAATTTTTAGATGTTGATAATGAAACGTATAATTGTCTATGAGAAAAAAATTCTGTTTTTAAATACAAACCTACTTCATTAACTTACTTCAAAACTTTGTCCTTTAGAGATTTATTAACTGTCATTGCAAAAGTTAAAATAATTGGAAACTGTTTTCTGTAAATTATAAATGGATAATTTGAATTTTCGTTGGTACTTAAACTTATTTTTGGAATAAATACTACTCTTCCTATTTTTTTTACCTGTAGCTTCAATATTATGTTCATATAAATTTGTTATTTTCAATCTTGTTCCATTGCATAGACCATCTTTTTTACTTAGATTTCTAATTAACATTACCACTGCATTTTTTTTAAATTTTAGTTCATGGGTAGAAAGCCCGTCATTTACTGAATTTAAGTATTCAATTGAATAATCTAAACATATATTTGAATCAGTTTGAACTACTCCATAAATATAATATGTCTATACTGTAATATGTTTTACTTGGTCCATTTTATATGTTTAATACTTTTCTGTTGAACATTGCAACATTTTCATTTTTTGGAGCTAAAATAACTTTGTTTCGATTATTATTTTCATTTATATCTCCAAAAATTGAATTGCAAACATCTTTACTTTTACATTTCATAGGTATTTTAAAATTTTCAATTTCACCTTCTCCTATTTTTAGTAATATAGTAATAAATTAGAAAAAATTTTATCTTTACATCTCATATTTTCAGAGAGTTTAAGAATTTAATAATTAAATAATTTGTAAATAATTTAAGAATTATCTGAAAACTATTTTAATATTAAAAAGGGGAGCTGGTGCCGACACGACAAAAAGGAAAAAAATGTTTTACCTGTACCACCTGGTCCATCTATAAAGTACATATTATTTTTGCTTTTTGTTATTGTATTAAATATATTTTTTTGATAATTATTAAATTTTTCAAACAACTCTTCTTTTCAGTTTATTTTGCAGTCATAATTTTCAGAAATATTAGTCATATTTTCTAAGCTAAACCAAAAGGTAAACCAAAATATTTATAACTTAAATTAGAATCTTCGCTAGATAGAAATTTGTTTATTTCATTTAAACCTCTATCTTCTGCATTATCTTTGAAATCTTTTATAAAATATAAGTTATATTTATTCCAAATTAAATTACCAGGAATTTTTTCAGACAATCAAAAAAATCCAAAAAATTCTTGTAATTTTTTCAGAGTTAAATAGTTTATAGCTTCTTCAAAAATGGCATTACATTTTTATCACTTTCTATTAAACCCATTTAAATAGCTCCTTCTCTATATGTTTATAAATAATTTTCTCAAGTATTCGTGAGAAGTATCACCTTTTACTTAATCTAATATTAGTTTTAAGTGAAAACTCTCTGAATCTTTAGAAGAAACAAAGTTTATTCTACGTATAGTTTGAAATTTTTTTTATTTTTCTATCTAACAAAAGTTTTATTATCTAGAAATCTTTAGTAATTTGGTATATTCGCGTAATTAATATTTCTAACAGATCAATTTTATTTAATTCAAACCAAGCTGTTAAAGTTGTTTTCCAATTTTTTAACTTTTTTCTTCTTCATTTTCTTTATATATTTTGTTTTGTTAATTTTCTGTATGAATTGCTCAACGTTGTTCTGAATAACTACATTTACACAATTCAAATCTTTCTATACACCAAGCTGCTTCTATAGAAAATATTATATGAGAATCTAAAAAACACCGTTTTGAGAAAAGGAGGACTCAACTTTGAGGACTCATAAGTATCTTTTTTACGTGTCTTTTGACCATGTTTTTATTGATTTTCAATTTTGAGGACTCAACTTTGAGGATCATAAAAAAAAAACCAGATTATAATATTGGGAGATATACTAGGGGTTCAATATTAAATTAAATGGTTATGTTTATCTTTAATCTTTTTTTTTGTTTTCCTTAACAACAAATGTTAAATAATTTTTAAATTAAAAGAATAAGAATAAGAATAAAAAAAGGTAAAAATAACAGAACATGGAATACAAAAAAAATTTTTTAGATTTATTTAATTTAATGAAATTTTTAATTTTTTTTAATTGTTATTTTCTAACCATATTGTGTTTTTCTATTATTTTTTCAAGTTCTTTTTACAAGCGATTCAAACTCTTCACCGTGGAGTGGGGAGGGTGGGGCGGGTGGGGCCGAAAATGGATCAGCCAAAAAAGGGGAGGGATGGGGAAGAATGGGGAGGTATTGAATAAAAAAATATTAAAAAATTGATATGTTTTACGGTTAAAAAGTAAAGAATTAAGGGTGGGGAGAAATGGGGAGGTATTGGGGAAGAATGGGGAGTTAAGGGGGAAAAAATGAAAAAAGTGACTATATCATATAGTAAGATATTTTAAAGTTGCAGATTAGAGGAAAAAAATGAGCCCAACCAAAATTTTTTTCAACAACTTTGCTGGGTTAGAAAGGCAGATGAAAAAAAAAATTTTTGACGTTTTTTGTGAATTTCTCAGAAACTACTCAATATTTTTTTTCCAAAAAAAAACCACTTATTTTGCTTACAAAATGCTAAGCTTTAGCCAAATTTTATTAAATTTAACCAATTTTTGTGGTCACGAAAAATAAAAAACGAAAAAAAACGTTTTTTGCATTTTTCTTGGAAATTTTGAGGTTATGTAAAAAAATTGTTAGAACAAAATTTGTAGATTTTTTAATTATCTACAACTTTTACATTCAAACTTTTTTGATAAAATCAATAGTTTTTTCAAAAAATGAGAAAAACGATTTTTCACCCCTAAAAACCGACCCCATTTTTTCATTAACTACTGAAATCACCTTAAATTATTTTTCCAGTAATCAGTACCATTTATACTACAGACCTGCACAGTCAGTTACTTGATTATATTTTTTTTCCATTTTTTTATTTTTTAGCAGTAACGGTACTGGACTATCCATCTTCACGGCCGAATGTTTAGCTCTCTCTGATGTCATGGACATTGCTATAGCACACAAAAACTGAAACGTTAACATTTACACTGACTGGCTCAGCGCCCTGATGGTTTTGAGTAGGCCCAAAATAAATGATAACATCAATTACCACATTCTGAATTTTCTCCAGAAGAATGTCGTCTTTCACCAGAACTCTCATGGTATGAACTTCTACTGGGTTTCTTCTCATCAAGGCATCGAGGGCAATGAGCTTGCTCATCGTGAGGCAAACGCGGCTTCACAACGGGCTTAAAAGTTGAAAGGCTCTGACCTTAAAAGTTTTTACAAAGAACTTATATACAGAGATAATCTAAATACTCTGAGAATGGAGGCTTTAGAAAAGGGTGTAAACTACTTTGCAAGAATATTTGAGCCTACTGCTAAACCGTGGTTTGCATGACGTGGCCTCAGCAGAAATATCTCTGTGTTGATATGCCGCTGTTTTCGTAACCATGTTGGAGTTAACGAATCACTGCATAAAATCGGCGTCGGCGACTCCCCTGCATGCCCATGTGGGCATGACCCTGAAGATCTTAATCACGTGATCTGGAACTGTGTACTTCCTAAACTTCAATCATCTAGGAAAACGTTAACTACTGAGCTCAGAGAGATGAACCTTCACCCTCCTTATGATATCCACGACTTTCTCAGGGAACCTAACATCGTCGCCATGGAATGTATAGAAAAATATTTGAAGAATTGTGATATTAAACTGTAATAAATTAAGTTTTTTTTTCAATGCAACCCTCAGTAGAGGGATCAAATTAATTTATTATTATTATTATTATTGTTTTTTTTTCTTATTTTTTTATTCATATTATTTAATAATTTGTATCTAATAACTTTAACGGTAATAAAGATTAATGATAAAAAAAAAAAAAAAAAAAAAAAAAAATCAGTGACTTCGCTGCTTTGAGTTTAAGTCTTTCAAGTTAGTGGCAGTTAGTTTTGTAATTCTGTATTTGTATGGAAAGGCTCTTGACATGCCTTACAACGAACAATAGGTGACTGACCATGACTGATTTCTCACAATATTTGCAAAAATATATCTCAAGAATATAAATTTTATTTAAACGCACTGTAAACACAACTTTGGTGTTATAACCTCTAAAAACTGAACAAAGCAGTATTTTTAATTTACAGTTTTGAATATTTCAATAATAATAATAATGCTATTCAATAACGGGAAAAGAAATATTAGAGTAAATAATTTGTTTGGACAATTCAAGAAAAATAAACAATCAAATTTAACAAAAGACATAAACCTAGAATAACACAGTTGATGATAAAGCTTCAAAGGGCGACGCGCGACTAATATTGATGGGTTATTTTGGTTTTTTTTTTTTTTTTTTAATATGTGAGAGGATTGCTCATGCAGGGGAACACAATATCGATTTGCTGAATTGACTTCAGCAAAGCTTTTGACTCCATCTCGCACAATAAACTGCTACTCAAGCTGCGCAGACAAGGGTGCTCGGACAGGGTAATCAGGTGGATCGGCAGTTACCTATTAAACAGGAAGCAAGCTGTCGGGAAGCAAGTTGGCTCCTACGAGAACTGGCGTGATATTTTTTCAGGGTAGTTCCATGGGTCCACCCTTGTTTTCTACTTTCATAAACGACCTGCCCAAATGGTTAAAGTACTCTCTACACTCCATCTTTGCGGACGACACCGAAATCCATATCATAGCGGCCTTTCAAGAACTTATGACAACCATCCAGCTACTGCTCATCGACGCTCAAGCTGTGGCCACTTGGGCACAGGAAAACGATCTCCAACTCAACGCAAGAAATACCTCCATAATGATAGTTGGTAATGCATACTACCTCAAGAGAAACGACCTCAACCTCTTGCCGCATCTTGTAATTGACAGTACACGAGTTCCATACACTACCTCGACAAAACTCCTCGGGACACACCTGGAAAACTCCCTTAGCTGGGACAAGCACGTCAATCAAACGACTAGACGGGTGCAATACTCACTCTATACGCTCAGGTACTTTTATAAATCCATAAATCGCAGTATTTGCGTCCGCCTCACCGAGTCCCTCGTGCTCTCGCTCTTCGACTATGGTGCGCCTCTCTTCACGTCCCTGAGCAGGATTCAAATTAACAAAATTCACACCCTTTACAATGCTTGCATACGCCTGGCGCACGGCAGTACACCTAGGCACGTCACAGTTACACCATACAGACTTTCATTAGGCTGGCTATCGGCCGGTACTCGTAGAGAATACCTTACCATAACCCTAGTTGCAACGGTCATCAAAATAGGACAACCAGTGTACCTGTTCGAAAATTTCACGCTGGACTCCGGAGCAGAACACCTTTGGCGCTCTCTTCGCAGTCCATGACCGCCACTCGTGTGCCTGAAATGGTCCACTCTTGCATACAAAAACTCATTCATTCATCAAACATCCCTCTCGATAAATAGCTATGCGAACCTCTTTAGAAACAACAACACACTAGCAACTTTCAAGCATGCACTGAAATACAACCTTTTTACTCGTGATTGTGATGAGTTGATAGCTCGCGCGCACACGCAAGGGCTCGTTCTGATTCTCCCTCGTCTGGAACATGTCCTAGGTCAGCTACTACATTTATAATCATACATCACCGTTGCTAACCTCTGCTCACTCTCACCCTCGCTCGCTACTCTCAGACGCTGCCCCAGGACGACAGACAAACAAACCCACCCTATGGTGACACACAGAACGCACACAGAATGTTATTGCTCATTACACTCAAGCGTACCGCACCTCATCGCAACACAAGCATCATCCGCACAAATGGTTACTAGTGCTCAGTGCACTAAAACATTAGAAGAAAATGAGAAAGAAAAACGTTAGGAACTATAACACGGTTCAACAAACAACCGGTGCAATGTCAAATTTTATACCTTATACTGTTACATATTTTATACTCTTTGTATTTCTTATTTCATATATATTTCATATATATATATATTTATATTGTTAACTAATTGTACACTAAAACGAGTATGATAGGGCTTGCCCTTTACTCGGAAATAGAAATATAATAATAATATAATAATAATAATAATAATAGTTTTGTTTATTTAATATTTAATAATATGTACAAGTAGTATATAAGTAATGTAAAATTTAGTGCTTACGCGCAACCGCGGTGTACTTCAAACAGTAAATAACTTTACATACGATTAAAAAAAAAAGTTTTATCAACAAATGATTGATTTATAAATTTGAAACATTGAGTCAATAGCCAATCTTAAAATCATCAGTAAAAAAAAAAATTTATCTAAGAAAATTCTATCTTTCAGAAAAAATATTTAAAAAACGTTAAAATAAAGATATTTTTAAATTGGTTGATTAATAATTTAAAATATAGTTTTTGAGTAACTCTTGCTATTACAACTTATAGAGTACAATATAAAAGTAAGCAAAGGCATTTTTTTAGAATTTTTTTTCTTATTTTCATAAAAATTTCCGACCTTTAAGTTGACTTTGAGACGTACGTCTCGATTAAAAAAAACTCGTTTTCATATACATTTCGACAGACCAAGGCTCTTTAAAAGTGTGTTCCAGTTTTTGAAACGTACGTAACGGCTACTTATTCAATTTTCATCTTTTCAAAACCAGTTCAATTGACTTAGAATTTTAGGTAGCGAAATAATGCACGATAAACTTTATTTATATGCAAATAAAAATTTTTTTTTTTTATTCTCTGAGCAATAATATCTTGAAAGTGTCAAAATGAAATGCAAGTTACAAATGGAATTGCTCAAAAGCCATAAAAAATAAATTAATTTGTATAGAAATTACGAGAAAATATATAGGGAAAAAAGTAAAGCAGCTTTTTTACTCCCTCTCTCGTTCTTTTTTTCTTCTGCAACTTCGCTCACATCTTTCCACGATTTGAGGTCACCGGCTCTCTATTTTCTTCAGAAATTAAACGAAAGATTCCCCCACAAAAAATGTACAGCAAAAAAATCTGCGAAAAATTTTCAGCGAAAAAATTACACTCCCTTCCAGCCAACAAAACCCTCTACCACTGCTGAAAACTCTTGTCGCTAAACTTACAGCTATACAACTTGCTGATTCAAGCCCGCTAATTAGCTTTCTCAATCCTCACAACTTCTGAACTTCTGATGAAATAAACTGCGAGTTTTAGATGTGTGGTTACAGGCTGTAGACACGACCCACCACCGTATGAACAACTGTTCATACCGTTTTTTGTCTTTAGCTCTTTTAAACGCGGCCTTCCGCCTACTTATATTAAAAAAAGCAAAAAAACAAATTTTTTTTTCATCTAAATACTAAAGTGCATTCCAGTATGTACTAATCATTGTATATCGGGTATATGTATGTGACATTAGGGATTGAAAAAGATCGTCTTTCTGAAAAATTATCTTTTACTACTATCGATACTATAGTTACAAAAAGGATGGCGAATACGCTGAGATTTTACCTGAGTTAGTCTCGGTTGAATTACTTTCTTTTCTCTAGTAACTATTCATTAAAATATACTATATTGTTATAACCATTAAAAATACATTTAATTGGCTTCATTTTCGTTTTTGCAGGTTCAAATTAATGTAACTGAAGTCATTTTAGCTGTATCCTATAAAGCTGAAGATCTTGAGCAAGAACTTTGTAAAGAAGCTGAAAAATTAGGAGTTACTCTTATTTTTTCTCATGAAACTCAACCACTTGGGACCGCTGGACCGTTAGCTCTAGTAAAAAATATACTGGCCGAAAACGATAGCCCTTTTTTTGTTCTTAACTCTGATATAATTTGTGATTATCCTTTCAAGCAGTTATTAAAATTTCATAAAAACCATGGTAAAGAAGGAACCATAATCGTAACCAAAGTTGAGGAGCCGTCAAAGTATGGAGTAGTTTTATGCAATGATGATGGTCAAATTAATAGTTTTATTGAAAAACCAACGGAGTTTGTTTCAAACAAAATAAATGCTGGTATTTATATCAACTACTCTTAAGTTTAAACTTATAAAACTATAATAATGGAGCAGCATTTTAAATTAGTCTATACTTCTCCATAGGTTTTCAACATTATCATCAATCAATGATATAATTAATCACCCCCACAATTCCTATTTTTCGATAAATCAAATTATTCTCAACAATCTTTATTTAAAATATTTAGAATAAAATTCAGGGAACTCGATCAAACCCAAATTCAAATAACATGCCCTATAATAACTGAACGTCTCAATGTTTTTTTTTAGTAAAATTCAATTAGACGTATAATATAAAAGGCGTCAAATATAAGAGTAATCATCTGTTGAAAACCTTAAAAATTTAGTTTTTCACCTTCAAATTAAGTGATTAAAAAAAATTTTTTAAAGCATGTAAGTTTGGAGCTCGTCCAAACTATAGAATGACGTCACCGGTTTGGTCGATCACTTAGATCGGGCCCGGTGAGCGCTCGTCAGACATAGCTGCGTAATCAAGTTGCTCACACGTACTTACCTAAGTGTACGTAGATAATGGCAGTAGCCACTTATGATTAAAAAATTAGATGAATTGACTTATTGTTGATTCAGGTATTATTTATTATTAATTATTGTATAAGATCAATCATACCTAAGCTTTGTAAATATGTAATTATATTTTGAAAAAACTTTCAGTATTATTAAGCATCATCATTGTATTACATAATCAGCACATTGTTACCTTTTCGTAAGACTTGATATCAGTCTTACACATCAACAATAAACAATGTCTAACCCGAGAGCAGGATTCTGTTTCGTGGCCGAGGCGTCCGATGCAAGAACCACGTTCGTAATGGTTTGCACTATTCAGATGGAAGGTGAGGACACCATATATGCCTTTCCTCCAAATACAAAACAATACAAAAAAAAGGTATACAAAAAAGGACCAACATCCTGATCTCTACAACACGAAGGTGGTGAAGAGCATAATCAGAAGCCTAACTACGCGCAGAAAGTATACGAACGTATGGGTGAAGCTGAAGGAGGAGCTAAAAAACCATTATCTCGATGAAGAACGTAACGTTTGCTATGATGGTTTATATTTGGATGAGTGTCAGGCTTATATAAACTCCAATCCCGATCCCACCCACACCTCAGAAAATGCGAGGCAAGAAAATTTATCTTCCCGTGTGAAAAATATGATTTTAGATAAATTTTCGGGAAAAAACAAAAATGCAAAGATTTTTATGGATCTTTTCGTAGATGAATGCACTAGATTGAATTTAAAGGAAGAAAATTTTGCGGAATCACTAAAAATTTTTTTGGAAGGACCTGGTCTAGATTGGTTTCAAAGTTTTTTAAAAACATACAAAATTACGCGACCGTAGAAATTTTGGAAAAATTCTTTTATTGATACTTTCGCCGAGATTGGGTGGTCCGAAATAAAATATGCGTATGAATTTCGGCACATAGACGTCCCGCTCTTAAATTATGCACTTAAGAAAAGGAATTTACTTTTGAATGCGGATCCTGAGTTAACCGAAAACACGCAAATAAATTTTATTGTTTTTGGCCTATCATCTAAAATACGGGCACATATAAAAAGGGGGGATTTTCCCTCAATAGACAGTTTGATATCGTACATCAGTTAGAAAGCTTTATGCCAAAAGTTCTAGAGGAACATTTAAAAAAGTCAGAAAGAAAACTTTGCCCCTTCTGCGCCAAGAAAGGTTTCCCAGGCAGGTTTCACGCGGAAGAAAACTGCAGATTAAAAATTTATGAGAAGAAAAATTTGAAAAATGATAGAATTAAGTTAGATAACAACGCGAATATTCAAGAAAGCATCTCAGATGAGTCAAAAAACGATTAACTACCCTTATAAGACTTATCTTATAAGACTTAAAATACGTGTTCATGATAAATCGGCAATTGCGATATATGATTCGGGTGCGAATGTGTCGATAATAAATTAAAACACGATTGAGAGACTGGGATTAAATAAAAAAATGAGTGGGGTAAATAAATTAAATACTTTTGCAGGTCTGACCGAAACGTTAGGTTCAATTAATCTTCAAACAAAAATATTTAATATCTCGAAGTCAATATGTTTTTATATTGTAAGAAGTCGTTTGTTTCAGGATGATATTTTGTTAGGTTTGGACGCGATCAAAGAATTTAAACTTTGTCAAGATGAGAATCTAAGAATTTTTCAAAAACTCCAGAATGAGAATGAAATTAATAATAATGTTAAAGTAAATTCAGCGAATTTTACCACAAATAATCAAACTCTTCAATACGTTGTTGATAAACATGAAAGCTTGTTTACAGAAGAGAAGTTCGATGTAGGCTGGGCAAAAGGTTACGAGGCAACAGTGAAGCTTACCGAAAGGAAATATATTGCCTGAAAACCGTATAATTGTTCTTTGAAGGACAACGATGAAATAAACTCGCAAATAAAATCGCTATTAAAAGTAGGCCTTATCGAACGCTCTACGAGTCCTTTTGCCGCGCCAGTAACTCTGGTTTTCAAAAAAGAGGAAGGAAGAAAATCGCGTTTATGTATAGACTTTAGTGGTTTAAACAAAATAATAGTTCCAGAATGCCACCCTTTCTCCGCTATAGATGATTTATTAACTCGAGTGCGTGATTGTAAATATTTTTCGAAGCTCGACATTAACTCGGCATTTTGGTCAATCCCGGTTAGAAAAAAAGATCGGTGTAAGACAGCCTTTATAACAAAAAACGGGCATTGGCAGTGGAAACGTTTACCTTTTGGTCTGAAATCATCGCCTGCTATTTTTCAGAGAATTCTGAGTAGTATAATCGCGGAAAATAATTTAGACGCGTTTACTATGAATTATATAGACGATATTAAGATTTTCTCAAAAACCTATTCGTAACATGTGAGACATTTAAATGAAGTGTTAACCGCTATAAGAAACGCTGGTTTTAAATTAAACAAAAAGAAATGCAAATTCGCAAAAAAGACAGTTGTTTACTTAGGGCACGTAATAAGGGAAAACGAAATGACTCCATTGGACGACAATTTAATAGCCATAAAAAAATTTCCTACGCCACAAAATCAGGAAAATATTAGACAACTACTGGGTAAAATGAATTTTTATTTAAAGTTTATACCGGAAGCTTCGATGATTTTAGAGCTTCTACATAATTTACTAAGAAAAAACGTGAAATTTCAATGGTCAAACAAGTGCGAAGAGAGTTTCAAAAAAATAAAAAAATGTCATGGTTCCGAGCCAATATTGGCAATTTTTGACCCAAAACTACCGATATACGTTTTTACCGACGCGTCTAAAAAAGGATTAGGCGCAGTTTTGAAACAACCGCAACCTGATAAGTCTCTGAAGCCAGTTTTTAACTTTTCAAAGAAATTCAATAAATCCCGAGAGAACAAGCGTGCTATTTTCTTAGAAGTTCTAGCAATAAAAGAAGCTGTGTTATACTGGCAATATAAACTGATAGGAAATAAATTTACAATTTTTACGGATCACAAGCCTCTAGAAAATTTTAATATGAAAAACAGTAAGGATCCTGAGTTGTTAGAACTGTTGAATTATATATCAAATTTCAATTTTGAGATAAAATATAATCCCGGAATAAATAATACGGAAGCAGAAAGCTTATCGCGAAATCCAGTTTTGGATGAAAATATCAGCAATGAATCGGCAATTTAAATAGTTAGTTTAAAAAATCCCATTACACCGGGTGGAGTGAATGAGAAATAACTTAATTTTTCAATAAACAAATAAGCCGGTTGGCTACAACCCCATAACATTGGGCATGGCTCAAAAATTTTTTTTATCCATGTCCGAGGTTATGGGGTGGTAAACTTGTTTGCTTAGTTGTCCATTTAAATTTTCACATATTTTATATTCGCTACGCCCAATGTTATGGGGTTGTAGCTCATCGGCTCACTTGTTTATTAAAAAAATTAATTATTTTTCATTCACTACGCCCAATGTTATGGGGTTGTGGCTCATCACCTTATTTGTTTATTAAAAAAATTAAAAAATTTTTTAACCATACCACAGGTTATGAGGTTGTAGCTTATCGGCTAATTTTTTTATTAAAAAAATTGATTATTTTTTCTAAGTACGCCCTGTGTTTTGGAGTCATCGGCTTATTTGTTAATTGAAAAAATTAATTATTTTTCATTTGCTACGCCAACCGTCATGGGGTTGTAGCTCATCGGCTTATTTGTTTAATAAAAAAATTAATTTTTTTTCATTTGCTACGCCCACCGGTATGGGGTTGTAGCTCATAGGCTTATTTGTTTATTGAAAAAATTAATTATTTTTCATTTGCTACGCCAACCGTCATGGGGTTGTAGCTCATCGGCTTATTTGTTTATTAAAAAGATTAATTATTTTTCATTTGCTACGCCAACCGTCATGGGGTTGTAGCTCATCGCCTTATTTGTTTATTAAAAATATTAACATTTTTTCAGCCATGCCCGAGGTTATGAGGTTGTAGCTCATCCCTTTATTTGTTTATTAAAAATATTAAAATTTTTTTTAGCCATGCCCAAGGTTATGGGGTTGTAGCTTATCGCCTTATTTGTTTATTAAAAATATTTACATTTTTTTCAGCCATGCCCAAGGTTATGGGGTTGTAGCTTATCGGCTTATTTGTTTATTACAAAAGTTAATTATTTGTTATTCATTACGCCTAGGGTTATGGGGTTGTAGGCTTGTCCGCTTATTTGTCTATTAAAAATATAAATTTCGTTACTCACTTTATTAATTAAAAAAAAAAACAAAAAAACAAAAAATTCAAATCAAGCATGACAAAAGATTTCAAATTTGACGCGTCTGGCTGGTTCACACTTTTGAGAGGCCTGAAAGGGGGCGCTCTTGCTCCAAGAATCAAAGATCAAGTTTCGATTCGATATATCGACTCGACTTTCTAATTGAATCTCTCATTCTCTTTTTCATAAGTGGGTATAATTATAAGTAGGATGCAGATTGGTAGGTTGTTTTATGCTTAATAGCATTCAAAAAATAACATTTTTAATTTGGACTCATTTTTTTCAGAGTCAGCAATAGTAATCCATGATTGTTTTATCAGAATAATTGATAAACTATGATCAATTATTTGTAATTTCAAAAATAGAAAAAAATAAATAAACAAGTGGTATATTATTTACAATATTTGAACATAGATTTTTAACTAATCAAAAAACTAAAAAACTGAATAAAAGTAGTATATCATTTTGATATTGAGATCAATATTTCGTTGAGTATCAATTTTTTCATAGCAGCCGACCTAATTTTGGCTGGAATTTAAATAGTTTTTAGTCAAAAAATTATTTTAAAACATCTATAATGAACGAAAAAGTTAAATGTAGCGTGTATATTGTTAAAAAAACACTAGTTAAGCACATAAAATGTGTCAAAAGTGGATGCTTTGGAATCAACTAAAACCCCAAATCCACACTACAATTACTATGGGAGCTTGTTTGAAAACATATGAAGAGAAGATTCCACATATTTTTGAGAGAAAATAAAAGGTCGAAACTGTTCAAAAATGCGTCTGAAAATCGTAAAAAATGCATTTTTTGTGTTTTTTGACTACTTTAAACAGCTGTATCTTGGAAGCGGAAGATCGTACAGGGTTCCGGTTAGTCGCAAAATTTTTGTTTTTTCATAAAAAAAAATTAACAATTTTTTAATATGCACAAAAATTTAGCCTAGAAAAAGCTACGGTCGTTTGAAGATACCTGCAAATGAGCAAAAATAGCAATATCTGTGTAGGACTGTATTATTATAAAAATAACTAAACTATGTTGTTAAAATATTTTTACAAAAAAGAACTTATTTTGAACAAAATTTTGCCGCAAACTAGAGGTTTCTATTTCATTTTGATCAAAAGTTAGAATTTTTCGAAAAATACTTTAAAATTGCTTAAAACAGCTTAAAAATAGGCCATTTTTCAATCTTTGAAAAAATCTAGCACCAAGCAGAAATAAGATAGAGACCTCTAGTTTTCGGCAAAAGTCTTCTATTAAATAGTACTTTTGCCAAAAAAAATTGCAATAAAATCGGTGAACCTCGTGTGGTTTAAAAAAAAAGTATTATATACAAAACAGTAACTGTGTGAACAAAAATAAATTGGATTCAATCAGAGTGGGTCCGTTTAATATAAAAAGGAAAATTTTAGATTTATTATACGTTGTTGATTCAAATTTTTTTAAATTTGAATCAACAACTTATCCACGACGTTTTACCGAGGTAGAGAGACTCCCGGCAAAAACGGCGAGCTCTCTCTCCTCATTTGTACATAGTTACATATATAGTTTCAATAAATAGTTTAAGTGCAGCATAAAAAACTCCAACTGTTGTACTTTCAAATACCCTCGCTTTTCACTTTTCCCACTCCCTCGTGATCGCTGTAAATATTCCCTTAACCTTAATCGTACCCTCCGCGATTCCCAAACATTTGTGAAACTATATATACAAATGAGGAGAGTGAGCTCGCCGTTTTGGCCGGGAGTCTCTCAACCTCAGGCAAACTAGGTAGAATCGTCGTAGATAGCAGGTGATGTACGACGACGGCGTTGAATCCCGTGACGCGTGGTAGCGACACCACGGTCGTAGCAAGACTGGTGGGGGCGGAAACTGGTCACTCCGGGCAGCTCTGGCGTGGGTCGCACGCATGACCAATCCCGTGGCAATAAAAGGCGGTAAATCTCAAACAGTTACCTTTTTGTAAGACTTGATATCAGTCTTACAAGCACTGCGTGCCCTAAATTTGTATTTAAGTCACGGGACAACGTGGCATAAATAGCTTATCCTATCCGCGTTATTTTGTGGTTTAAAAACAAATTTTGGGCGTAAATACAAAAATTTAGACGATATTTTCATCCTAAATGAGCTTGTAACGTGCACGAAAGCCGTACAACTTCCCTGGGCATTGATAATGTTAATTGTAGTTGTAAACTACAGCATTATTGTAAACCAGCGGACAGCAGCTCGGACAACAAGCGTACGCCCTCATAGAGAGAGTAAAAGAGACTGAGAGAGTACCATGTGTGCCGCCGGCCAGTCGGCGACACACGAGGTGGGTCTTAGTCGAGTGGCAGCTAGGCGGCCGCATAGATCTTTCGAGTGACCCCGCGTTGGTCTTAATTTTATTAATCGGGAAGCTAAGCTGCTACTGGCTCCTGCCGTAATAAGGAAAGCTTCACGTTTTGTAAATTCGTTAATTATGAATGTTAATTATGCTAGTGCACGCTTATTACTCTTGGAGCTGCAGTTGCAGTGTGTGAGTATCTCTTCCTCTCGTTTACTGGGCTCTGCTGGCTCATACGGTGCGCGTGGTTTATAAAAGAAGGAATAAAGTGTATAATTTACAAATGTAACTCTGTTGGTTCTAATTGAATTCCCAAAGATCCTCCAAGTTTGAACCTTTTATTTGGCAAAGCCTGTCTGGCTTTTGACGTAAGGCATAACCTTACAAGCTATCCTGATTATTATCACCCTCGCTTCGCTCGGCCGCTTAATTCAATGCCAAACGGTAATCGCTTAATTATGCATTTCGTATCGTAATTTACTATTACTTTTTTATCTCAGTGTGATGCCTAATTGAATTTTATTGAAAAAATGCATTGAAACGTTCACTTACTCAAGGCAAGCAGTTTATATCGGCTTTAAAAGCTTATAACTTTCATTTTAATAAGATTATATATTATCCCGTATAAAATAATATTTTGTTGAGAAGCTCCTGATTTTAGCTACTATTAAATATCGTTAAAAATTATCTACGGTTCTTTCCACGCTGATTAAATAAGCTGAAACCATTATCATAGTTAACTAAAAAAAATTTTTCATAAAAACGTAAAAAAATGTTACTGTAAAGTCAATAGGAATATAATATTTTGATAGTAACTGAAAAAAGGCGTCAAATAATTTTTTTTTATACAGATACATACTTGCATGGTCAGTCGGAGTCTAACCTAATCCTATAAACGTCATTTTTTACTACAAACAGTTTTTTCTATTAATAATAGTCTCTGAATAAACATTCTGAAGAAATTAAAATGATTCTAAGTTCTTCTTTATCACCTCAAAAAATTTGTTGAAAATCTCAGCATGCATCGTTTGGATGGACAGACATGCAGACGAACTAAGCGACATATATTTATACTGGCAAGTACCCTCGTCTTCGACTGCGATTCTTATAAAAAAGTGTATATATAAAGGTGCATTCAATTAGTTATCGAAATTAAAAGATTTATTTTTGAGAATCTCCAAAATATCTTACAAAAACCACGTTTGTGTAACATCAGAAAATCAATCGATCAATAGAATGAAGAAAAATGAAATTCAATCAGATCTAACAATTTGATTAAAAAAAATGAAAATTCCAAACCAAAATAACACAAAAAGTGACGCAAGTCTTTTAATATATAAATAAGGAGGTACCCTCTGTTCGATACGCTCGCCAACCCCCAGACGTAAATAAATAATACGACGAATAATGAAAAATATCTGTACGTTAAAAATAGCGCAGGGAAAAAGTACTTTTTCAGGTGAAGCATTTTAAATTACGGCTCCTCCAGGAGCAGCACTCTATAATTATGTTGAATAAAAGGTTTTTTAACGGTTTTTCCTCCCGGAGAAGCTGTAATTTCAAAAGCTCCTCCGGGAGGAACTAGAAAAAGGTGCTCCTACGGGAGGATCAGTTAAAAAATCTTATATTTAACATATTTGACGGACGTTCCTCTGGACTCCTCCGGAAAGAGCGGAATTTAATTATTGGGAGGTGGGTATTTATTTTAATTAATTTAAATTCATTTGAATTTGAAAAAATTTTAACGTCATTTAGAAATTTTCTCGCGTTTTGGGAGGCTGTGCTTCTAAGGTGGACACATTGTGCGTTAATGGCGATGCCCGGATCGTCAATACAAGGTCAACACAGGAATTGATAATATTTATTGATATAAATATACTTTTCTTAGTCTTTTCTATATTCAATAATTTTTGTGAATGGTTGTAAATTTTTGCGAATCTTTGTCAAAAAACTTCAAACTTCACTAATAATTCACAAAATTTCTTAAAGATTCTCGAAGATTCACAAAGATGCTTTCTCCAAGGGCTCACACGATGCAGTATCGCACAAATTTACTGAAAGGCCATGTTCACGATGTATTCACCACTATTTGTAGTTCTATCTGCTCTTTCTAGCGTAGACGTAGCACGGACCCTGATTTGAAACAATTCTTATGAGCCGTGACCACTAGCCGACTTTGTTATTCAACGTGGTCCGTCCAGTCATCCTGCAGGAGTATACACAGCATTACGAGGATGAGTGTGACCAAGCGTAGTTGAGTAGTTTTTTTTTTTTTTTTTCTATCTATTACTTTCTACAGCCTACATTGGGCCTTGTAGCGAGAGCACCCCCACCACCTCTGTAAGGGGGTTAATGCCAATCCAATGACCTTACTTTTATATCCTTGATTTGTCTTATCTTCTTCCTCACTAATCTTTTACCTTTCATCTTCATTTTCGCATCCTCCTAGGGTACTGCCTGTGGGTTCGGAAAACTCCTCTGAGAGAAATTCTCAGAGGTAAAAACGTCACCCGAGAGTAGCTGGTGTATTGAGCGATTCTGATTAGATATTTATGTCACATATCGTAGGCATAAATACCGAAACTGAATTTTTCACAGGTTGTGTCTAGGTACTATCGCCTTGTACCGTACACGGTACACGGTACTCGGTAGCTTTTTACTTTAGATCCTATAATTTATTCCAAATAACCCACTTAAGTTTAAAAAACTACTAGTTTTTACTTTAAATCTGATTACCCATCCTAAATAACCCACTTAAATTCACAGAGTGTCTAAAGTAACTCTTATTTGGTACCGTGTACCGTGCACCGTGTGCAGAATACGGTACACGGCGATGGTATCTTTTTCACACCTCCCGTTCGTCATGTTGAATTAGAAAAAACCACCTAATCGATCCCCGAAGCGGCATTCATCGTGCACCGTCAGTTACCCATACAAGTACCAACCGCACCCAATGTTGCTTTACTTTGTTGATCGACTGAGGTGTGGATTCTCCGCTACTCCATAACGTCGGTTAACGTAGTTGAGTAGTTACAAAGTATTCTTTTCTTTCTGGCTAGTGGATGTGTGTGTGTCTCAATATTTTTTTGTAGCGACTGCAAGAGCTTATTAATCATGATAATTCTAATACAGTGCTTGTAAGAAAAATGCTTACTTTGGAACTAAGTCAAAATTTTTAGAAAGTAAGAAAAAAACTGTCCACGGGCGGGCTCCATTGCAGATTTTATATTCGCGATAGCGAAGGTATGGAAGGGATACTTCACTCGTTTAGGCGTGCGCAAATTTCGTAAAGATCCCCTCTTCAAAGGGCACACCTACGATCCCCACTCATGGAACTCAACTGTTTCCATTCGTGCCTGGCTTTAGCCTTTCTGTCTTGTCACCGGTGTCCTGAGTCAAAGCCATAGGATAACGATCATTCGTGAGTATGATAAGTCCAACGTATTTTTTTTTTTTTTACAGTGTATGAATTGTTATTATTTCTTGATTTCATGAATCACTAATCGGAGTATGGAATCTTTTAATTAAACTGAAAATATTTATTATTAATAAATTATTAATTGTGTTGTGAACGCCTTCAATATATAAATAAGGTAATTGTATTAGGATCTTAACGGGCAAGGCCAATAAAAACTTTTTTTTTTCTATTAACAGCAACGTTTCGTCCATGTGATAGTGGACCTCTTCAGGCTTTAGTTTTATTAAAAATAAATATAAGATATACAGTACAAATTAAAAGAATTACAAATATTGATAATTATCTTATACCAAGTATAAATAAAATATTGTACAGTGAAGACGATAATTATATCGATCTCGGTCAAGAGTTGAACATAAAATGAAAATAAGAGTATCTTATTGTGTGTGAAATTGTAATCAGGAATAGTATTTTCTCGACCACGGATGGGAACAGCGGTATTTCTACGAGAGTTGGAGATATTCTGTACGAGACGGTCATTTTTTCAAATACGCTGCGCGCTGCGCTAGGATATCTATATATACGATCCACACATATAGGTATACATCAAACGTTAATGTGAGCTGAACTTTGTAAATCTTATAGTTTGCACATCAAATGTAAAATAAATGTATTCAATCACTTCATGCCAAATTGCTGAATCAAATTAAATGCATATTATTTTGATTTTCGAACGTTAAACCTCATTTTTTTCAATAAAATTTTTTGAGGTGAAGAGATGTCGGTAAAATAGTGCGTAGCAGACTAGCGTTCTGGTGTATTGTTTTGAAATGGAGAAACACGAAATTGAAACCGATTCTTCGTCAGTTGTTATTAAAACTCACGAAGAATCGCGTTACTTCGTGAGTTTCATTTTCCATTCGGACCAAATGAGAACAGAGACGTTTCTCATAGAAAAAACAACATCGGAATCGGGGTAAAATACGTATCAGATTTGAGAAAACAGAAGGGAAGCAGGGGGGGGGGGCTTATGTATAGTTCACATTTAGTCAGAAATTGACTTCATGAAAGTTTTGTAAATACGATTAACCAATTGATTCTGTAAACAACACTAGTTTGGTGTGTGTGGATTGTAAATCTTGTCCGGCTACATACATTGGCCAAACAAAGAGGAAATTGAGGCACAGGATTTATAAACTTACTCTCTAAATTCATATGAGTGAATTTTCACTCAAAGCAAGTGAAAATCCACTCTAAGGGCAGGTAAAAAGTGAGCCAGTAGGCTTCGAGTGAAAATTTACTCTTTAAAAAAGTCGTATTTGTCACTTGAAAGCATCGAGTGATTCTTTCACTCTAATCAAGTCAATTACCAACTCTAAGTAAGAGTGATTTTTTACTTTACAGTCTTACATAACCTTAATATCTATAAATAAAAATTTTTCATTATTTTTGTGTATTTTGTATTTCAAATGCTATATAAAAAGACTATAAACAATGTATTATAAAATAATATCCACTTTTTAGAAAAAATTCGTCCCTCAGATCAACATTGAGTAAAGTTGAATTTAACGAAGCACAATAATTTCTTACGTCTGTCTCTGGGTGTTTCATAACACAGGCCATCATGAAATTATAAAATATTTCCAGGTCACTAGCAAATTTTACATCGAAACAATAGTGTAGCTTTAGAAGGACGTCAAATGCTACAAGACCATCTTGACCAACAAAAATTATGTGATTATCGGCTTTTATAGAAAAGTTTCCTTGTCTTTTTTCGTCATTTGTTGCACAAATCAAGAATGGTTGAACGTGCTTATCAAGATTAGATGAAGAAACCTGACTGGACTGACGCAATAGATCATCATCTGTCTAAAACGCCAGAGAAATTGAAATTCGATAAATAATGATTTAAAAAAATATAACAAATAAATACTTCGCTTACATACAGGAATCTAAGTAAGTTTTCATTGGGTATTTTGTTGGGGGGTGGTATTGAGGATTTAGGTACTTTTTTTGTTTTTGAGCTTTTGATTTTAGTTGTGTCCTATAAAAAGCATTAAAATTAATAAATGAAATATCATTGTAATTCAAGGTTCTTCAACAATCAAGGTTATTCTTTTAATCTTACTGTGGTTTTTCTTAGAAAATTAGGAACTGGTAACAAGTGAGGCAATAAAACTAATGCTTTCAAGTTATCTGAAAATAAAAAAAATTATTAAAAACATTTCTTAATGAAATTTTTTATTTATAAAAATCATTCATACCATCCTGTATATCTTTGATCTCGTTTAGAAGCTGAGGTTTTGCATCGGCACTAAATTTTAAAATCCTTGGTGTATATATCGAAGAAAATCGTCCTAAAAAGTTATCTTCAGGTGCAAAACACTGCCGGAACTCCCTGATAATCTATTACAATCCATTCAAAATTTTTTTTCAATATCAATCGAGTAATAATAGCAATGTTAAAATCTATCGTTTTTGGTTTTTAAGGTGAAGACGTAACCAGCGCTGGAAGTAAAAAGTGGCTATAAAAAATAAATAAAAGGGAAAATGTAAAAAAACGCTCTGTAGCGCGCTAGATAATAATTTTAGCTATTTTTTAAGCCTTGTTTGATGAAAATCGGTTAAAAAAAAACTTCAGGAAACTTGGAAAATCGTTTTCCTCCCGTTAACCATGTGTAGCAGATCCTTGCGTCGTCTGCTACCGCACGCGTAGTAAATGCACGAACCGCACATGCACCCGTTCTCATAACCTTTAAAATTTATTTCCCTCAATGAAATTCTAAATTTTTTAAATTATTTATTTCATGCAGCACATGCAAAGAAAAAAAAAAATTTTAGTAAGCAATCATACAAGCAGCAGGCAGTGATAAATAATTCTTCTTTCTTCAATATTAATAAATTATTTCCCCAACTGTCTGAAATTTCTTGAATAATTATCTTGATATGGGTACTTTATTAGATCCTGTTCTTGTAGCAACCGTGTCGATTACTTTTCTTCTTAAAATCATCTTCCTTTTTTTACTAACACTGAAAGCTTCTCTCTTGCCGTCACCCAGTAAGATAATTAATTATCAATAAAAGAAAAATTACATGCTTAGACTGATGAATATATTTTAAAAAATATAGTTTTCATGCATTTTAGTCAAGTATTAATAAAAAACAGAAGAATATATCAAAACTAAATGAACCAAAGTAATCACAGAACTTACAGTTTACACTTGGTTTACACCTGTGTGCAGTGTGCAGTGCACCCGTCTGCACCAGAGTGACCGATCCCGGCCCAGGTAGTACCGCGAAATTTGAAAATCTTCCGGCACAGATCAGGCAAACAAAAAACTCAATAACGCTGGGCGCCCAGCTTTTTTTATGAACTAATAATTCAATAAATAAAATACCCCCTAATTTTACAACCCAATAACGCTGGGGGTACAAGTTTTTAATAAGTAAAAAAAATAATAAACAAATTAACCCCCAAGCTATACAACCCAATAACGCTGGGCGTCCGAGTTTTTTGTAATTAAAAAAATTAATAAACAAATTATTTCCCCAGTAATACAACCCAAAAACGCTGGGCCTCCTGGTTTTTTATAAATAAAAAAATTAATAAACAAATTATCCCCCAAACTATACAACCCAATAATGCTGGGCATCCTCGTTTTTTTATCGATAAAAAAACTAATTATAAGATTATCCCCCAAGCTATACAACCCAATAACGCTGGGCGTCCGAATTTTTTATGAAAAAAAAAATTAACTAACTATTGACCCATAAGTTAAACAACCCAATAACGCTGGGCATCTTAGTTATTTAAACAATAAAAAAATCTAAAAAACAAATTATATCCAAGCTATACAACCATAACGCTGGGCGTCTGTTTTTTTGTTGTTGTCAACGGTAATTTAATCCTGGACATATCAACTGCAGTTTTTCTGAATATCAAAGATAAGTGCCTCGTGATACGATTAAGCCTGTTCATTTATTGAATTGGTAAATTAATTTTAAAAAGTCCCGTACTCCCAACGTTATTGGCTTGTAAAGCTTGAGGGATAATTTGTTATTTAGTATTTTTATTCATAAAATAACTAGGACGCCTAGCGTTATTGGGTTGTATAGTTTAGGGGATGATTTGTTTATTAGTTTTGTTACCTAGATAAAAAAAGTTAGGATGCCCAGCGTTATTGGGTTGTATAGTTTAGGGGATAATTTGTTTATTAGTTTTTTTATTGATAGAAAAACCAGGACGCCCAGCGTTATTGGGTTGTAAAGCTTGGGGGATAACTTGTTTATAAATTTTTTTGCTTATAAAAAACTCGCATGCCTAGCGTTATTGGGTTGTATAGTTTGGGAGATAATTTTTTCATTGGTTTTTTTATTGATAAAAAAACCAGGACGCCCAGATAAGGTCGAAACTTAAAATCTGATAAAACCAAGTATCGTTTTTTTTTTTAGGGTATAATTTTTATGAAAAAACCAATGGACCTATTGACTTGAAACTCTGGACCCTGCTTTCTAGTTATTTTAAATAAATTTAGAAATTTTTTTTACACTTCTAATCAATTACTAAAGCAGATAAGGTCAAAACTTAAAATCTGATAAAACCAAGTATCGTTGTTTTTTTGAGGGTATAATTTTTATGAAAAAACCAATGGACCTATTGACTTGAAACTCTGGATCTTGCTTTCTTGTTATTTTAAATGAATTTAGAAATTTTTTTTTACACTTCTAATCAATTACTAAAGCAGATAAGGTCAAAACTTAAAATCTGATAAAACCAAGTATTGTTGTTTTTTTGAGGGTATAATTTTTATGAAAAAACCAATGGACCTATTGACTTGAAACTCTGGACCTTGCTTTCTTGTTATTTTAAATAAATTTAGAAATTTTTTTTTACACTTCTAATCAATTACTAAAGCAGATAAGGTCAAAACTTAAAATCTGATAAAACCAAGTATCGTTGTTTTTTTGAGGGTATAATTTTTATGAAAAAACCAATGGACCTATTGACTTGAAACTCTGGACCTTGCTTTCTTGTTATTTTAAATAAATTTAGAAATTTTTTTTTACACTTCTAATCAATTACTAAAGCAGATAAGGTCAAAACTTAAAATCTGATAAAACCAAGTATCGTTGTTTTTTTGAGGGTATAATTTTTATGAAAAAACCAATGGACCTATTGACTTGAAACTCTGGACCCTGCTTTCTTGTTATTTTAAATAAATTTAGAAATTTTTTTTTACACTTCTAATCAATTACTAAAGATGTTTAATAAACTTAATTACTAAAGCAGATAAGGTCAAAACTTAAAATCTGATAAAACCAAGTATCATTCTTTTTTTGAGGGTATAATTTTTATGAAAAAACCAATGGACGTATTGACTTGAAACTCTGGACCCTAATTAATAGTAAATCCTTTGACTAGAGAAAAGAGAGTAAAAAATTGTAGTGTTTATAAGTTGTGGGCAACTAAAATTTAATTTTATTATACTTATTGTGCCCTTAACGAGGGGCTATGCACTCCAGAATCACAAAAAGAATCAGACATAAAAATCAATGTAATCAATAAAATATCGATTTCATTTCAAGTAAAACTCTTCGAAAAATAATATTTTTAACAAAATATGAATTGAAATTGGATCCAAGGCTCTAAACACTTCAAATTTTCAAAAAGAATCACGAAAGAATCACTGAAGAATCAAAAAGAATCAAAAAGAATCAAAAGAATCATCAGTGATTCTGGAGTGCATAGCCCCTCGGCCCTTAAGTACACAATTATTTTATCTAAGCGTTGGTTTCCACAAATCTTCATCAAATTCAAAAAGCCACACTCAAATTTGAGAAAGCAACAAAAATTTATATTAGCAAAATTTATTTAAAAACAGCCGTTATACATTTACACCTATGATTCATGAACACAAGAGAGTTTTTTTCTTTTTTAGATATCTGGTAGTTATGAATTTCCACTTTTTATTTAAAAGTAATGTTTGATTAAAAATCTTTTACTAAATAAAAGTGAGTGAACAATTTTAGTTTTGATAAACTGTAATAGTTTTTAAAATTTAGTTTGATTTCTCTTATTGCACGCCAAGTATTAAAGAGAACGCAGCAACAGTCAAATTGGATGGAGGAGTCAACAAAAACATTTTTAAGATAAATTTATTTAAAAGCATTAGTTTATTTACATCTACTATAGTTATGAACACTAGATAGCTCACAAGAAAATGATTGATTTTTTTACTATTTTTATTTATCCTATTGTCATGAATTAACACTTTATATTAAAAAGTAGTTTTTGTTTTTAGTTTTCACTAATAATTGTTGCTTGATGCATATAAAATTATTGGTTATATTTGAAAGTACTGCATCCTTCGCTCACTAGCAGCAACTAGCAGACGACATACACTACTACAATTTTGCTGAATAAGAAGAAAACCGATTTTCCAAGTTTCCTGAAGTTATTTGTTAACCAATTTTTATCAAATAAGGCTCAAAAAATAGCTAAAAATATTATCTAGCGCGCTACAGAGCGTTTTTTTACATTTTCTCTTTTATTTTTTTTTAAATTGCAATCGAAAAATTTTATGAAAACGCGGTTACGTCTTCACCTTAATAACAAACTATTTGAACAATGACAAAACAGAACTTACCAATTTACCAGAAAAATCTTTGAATTTCGGAAAATTTTGCAATGTGTCATTTAATGTCAAAGGTGTAGAATTATTTCTTGATGACATAATCCACTCTTGTCGCGTACTTCTTGTCTCATCCATTAATCTTAAGATATCAGCTTTGTTAGTGTCATTTGGAATCCTACTTTTAACTTCAAACACCTGTAAAATTATTTTAAAATAAACGTGATTCGTTATTTTATTTTTTGATATATTCATAATTGTTGTAAATGCTGCAAGAAAGGTAACGTTTAGAAATTATTATCAAATTAGATGAGATAGAAACAAAAAAATTGATTAGTTTTAATAAAAATTATAAATGTTTAAACTTTTTTTTAAACGTTAAATAATAAAAATTGTTAGAAATAGTAATATAATCTTTGTGTTAAGTAAATTTGAAAATTATCTATTATTTAATTATAATTATGTATTTGTTTGAGATTTACCGCCTTTTATTGCCACGTGATTGGTCATGCGAGCGACCCACGCCAGAGCTGCCCAGAGTGACCAGTTTCCGCCCTCACCAGTCTTGCTGCGACCGTGATGCCGCGACCACGCATCACGGGACTCAGCGCCGTCGTCGTAGATCGACCGCTTATCTACGACGATTCCACCTAGTTTCCCAGAGGTAGAGTGCCACCCGGTCAAAACGGCGTGACCACTCTCCTCTATTGTAAACCTTAGATACCGATAAATAAATTCACCAAAAGTTTAAGTTTTTAAATGCCAGTGTTACTTATTTGAAGCCCAGTGATTTCCTGCCTTCTCCTCGTCCCTTTTCGCTCGCGTTTATTTTTATATATTCTCAAGCATTTGGCATCCCTTGTGGGGAAAAGTTCCCCGGAAATAGCGCGTTGCGAGTGAAAATAGAAAAGAAGTGCATCGACGCCGCCAGTTTCGTAACCGCAAACGGCAAAGACGCCTCGCCGGAGAGCCACGTGAAGCTTCGCGGCCATATTGGAAAAGGGAAGGAGTCTCGCCTACAGCACGAGCCACGGAGCAACAAAGACGCCCAACGGCCCGACCAAAAACTAAGACGACGGTGGATCGGAAGGCGACTCGGCAACACCGCTTGCCATCAGCTGAAGACCATCGGCCTGCTACATCCCTGCCGCACTGCAGCCCCTCTGCAGTGGGAGAGAGACAGAAGGCACCTCGACCAGCTGACTCCGCTAATACGGTGGGTCCGCTCCAAGTCGCAAACTTGTGTTGCGCAATTTAATAATTTCAATTTTTTTTTGTATTTGTTTAGCCTTGGAACTGTGTGGGTAAAGTTAGCTGCATTGTTCTCCATTCTATTTTGCCTTTTTCTTAAATTTATTTATTTTTATCCTTCCAAAACAAGTAGTCAGTTGACCCAATTCCTCAATAATTGAGTACAGCTGTTACTATTTTGGTAAACAATTGATTATTTTAGGGTCAAGTGACCAATAAAATTAGGAATAATTTTTTCAATGTTTACTTTGTTAATATTGAGCTCACCTGAAAACTTAATTTAATTTTATTTTGTTCCACCTTATCTGACATTATTGAATTTGCAGGTGAAACTACCTGTTAAACTGAGGCCCACGCTTACTGTCCAACCACATCTGAGCAACCTTTTGGCACCTGTGGGAGCAAGCGAAGGGACTTTCTTCACCAATTGGTAGTCCTCGAGCCCTCGTACAGCTGCAGCAGCACTCCCAGAGTTCTTCGATAGCCTTGGGTTTAAATGTACTGTTTCTTATGGTTGTTAGAGTCAGCGTTGGAATCAATTTTTTGCCAATCTCCTTAGTACAGTATAATCAAATTATTTCTAGTAGCCAATCTCTTGTTGATTTTTTTTCAAGTTTATATTTTCAAAAATTCTAATTGAATTTTTTTCATTTTTAGGTATTTGTCAAGATTAATAATCAAATACCATAAACCACCTACTCAATCATAGTTTGTTCTCTTGAATAACCTGGTTTGTCAGTCATCGACCAAGGATATCCAGCTTGTTTGGATGGTTTCAAGCTTTTTTATTTAAAAAGTTTAGCCTGGCAGTCAGGTGACTGCACACTACTAACCTATTGACAACCCTTCTTTACCTACTTTAGTTGCTCAGTTTTCTATTTTTTATTTACACTTAGTCACTCAATCTTTCATTCCTTTTCTGTCCCTAGTTAATTAGTTTTCCTTCATTTTAGATTGTATTTCAATTTAAAATTATTTCTTCATGAACGATTCATAAGTTTAAGTTTTTCTTTTTATTCCTTTATTTAAGGAATAATTGCCTCATCTTAATTGTATTTCAATTAAAGATTGTTCCACCAATAATATTCATATGTTTGAATATTTTTTTAGTTTCTTTTATTTAAGGAATAATTGCCTCATCTTAATTGTATTTCAATTAAAGATTGTTCCACCAATAATATTCATAAGTTTGAATATTTTTTTTAGTTTCTTTTATTCAAAGAATAATTGCCTCATCTTAATTGTATTTCAATTAAAGATTGTTCCACCACTGATATTCATAAGTCTGAATATTTTTCAGCATTCTTTTATTTAAAGAATAATTGCCTCATATTAATTGTATTTCAATTAAAGATTGTCCTACCACTGATATTCATAAGTCTGAATATTTTTCAGCATTCTTTTATTTCAAGAATAATTGCCTCATATTAATTGTATTTCAATTAAAGATTGTCCTACCACTGATATTCATAAGTTTGAATATTTTTTCCATTCTTTTGTTTAAAGAATAATTGCCTCATCTTAAATTGTATTTCAGTTTAAATTCTATTCTACCAATAATATTCATATGTTTGAATATTTTTTCAGTTTCCTTTATTTAAAGAATAATTGCCTCATCTTAAATTGTATTTCAGTTTAAATTCTATTCCACCAATAATATTTATGTGTTTAAATATTTTTTCAGTTTCTTTTATTTAAAGAATAATTGCCTCATCTTAATTGTATTTCAATTAAAGATTGTTTCACCAGTGATATTCATATGTTTGAATATTTTTTTAGTTTCTTTTATTTAAAGAATAATTGCCTCATCTTAATTGTATTTCAATTAAAGATTGTTTCACCAGTGACATTCATAAGTCTGAATATTTTTCAGCATTCTTTTATTTAAAGAATAATTGTGTTTCAATTTACATTTTCACCACTCATGTTTTTTTGCCTTGTCCAAATCGCCTCAAGTTTAGAAAACAAATTTAAATTGTGTTTCAATTTAAATCTTCCCAAGCCAAAAGATAGTTTTAACTTTTACCTATTGATTTATTATTTCAAATACCGCCCTACCTTGCAAAATGAAAAAACCAAATTCATTTGCACAAATCCTTAGCAGGCAAGCTATAATCCGAAATCGAATCGTCACTCATTTCGAAATCTTTAAGCAAAAAGGAGCCTTGATGATTCACGAGTTAGCAGAGAAGCGCATCCTGCGTCTCGAACAACTCTGGCGAGAGTTTATCCAAAATGATCAAAGTTTAAGAAACTGCCGGGATGTAGACCATGGCCACGACTACTTCGTCAAAGACATGTTCTACCATACGCAGGACACCTTTGATGACGTGTGGTGTGACTACATCCAATTTCTTAAAATTGAGCCACCTGTGACTCCCTTAGTCCAGGTTTTCAAATCACCCATTGAGAACGAGCCACCTGAACCACTTGAGTTTCAGGACCTGGCTAATTGTTTTAAAATTCAGCTACCTGCGACACCTCAAGTCCAGGGCTCGGCTACTCATTTCAAAGTTCAGCCACCTGCGACACCTCAAGTCCAGGGCTCGGCTATTCATTTCAAGGTTCAGCCACCTGCGACACCTCAAGTCCAGGCCTCGGCTACTCATTTCGAAGTCCAGCCACCTGATCTAATCCAAGCTCAGGCTCCGGCCTCACTTTTCAAAACTCAGGCACCTGCGGCAGCCAAAGCCCGGGCGCCGGTCACGTCTTTTGAAAATCAGCCACCTGAATCAGTTCCAATTCAGGCTTCGGCGCCCCCCTCCAAGATGAAATCACCTGAGACACCTCAAGTCCAGGGTCCAGCGAACCTCTCCAAGCGCAAGCCACCTGCGGCTGTCCTGGCTCAGGCACCGGCTATCGCTTTCGAGAAGCAGCCACCTGAATTACTTAGAGTTCAGGCTTTGGCTACACCTTTCAAAATTCAGCCCCCTGCGACACACTTAGTCCAGGCTTCGGTTACACACTCCAAAATTCAGACACCGGCAACGTGTCTTAAAGCTCAGCCACCTGCGACAATTAAAGTCCAGACGCTGGCTACCATGACAAAAGTACAGCCACCTGAACTAATCCAGCTTCAGGCACCGGCTATACTCTCAAAAATAAAACCACCTGAACCACTCCAGGTTCAGGCCCCAATAACGACCTCAAGCATACAGCCACTTGAAGTAACTCAACTTCAGACCCTGGCTGTATCATTATTTAACTGTTGGGTTTTCGACCCAGGAATTTTCCTTGGACAGAGCATCAGGCTCTTACCAAAATTGCCCAGTAAGCCTCTACGTTTGATCGTACGCTTACTAACCACCCTAGACTTAACCTACAATTATTTTTATATATTACTTAATGTTATTTTTATTTTTATTATGTTCACAGATATTATTAATCGACTACAGTCGATTAAGGCGGGCGGAATGTTTGAGATTTACCGCCTTTTATTGCCACGTGATTGGTCATGCGAGCGACCCACGCCAGAGCTGCCCAGAGTGACCAGTTTCCGCCCTCACCAGTCTTGCTGCGACCGTGATGCCGCGACCACGCATCACGGGACTCAGCGCCGTCGTCGTAGATCGACCGCTTATCTACGACGATTCCACCTAGTTTCCCAGAGGTAGAGTGCCACCCGGTCAAAACGGCGTGACCACTCTCCTCTATTGTAAACCTTAGATACCGATAAATAAATTCACCAAAAGTTAAAGTTTTTAAATGCCAGTGTTACTTATTTGAAGCCCAGTGATTTCCTGCCTTCTCCTCGTCCCTTTTCGCTCGCGTTAATTTTCTATATTTCTCAAACAGTATTAAATTATAATTTATAATTTGATTAAAATATAATAAACAAAGTAAGTTTTGTATACCTTAGTCTCATATTCTTCTTTGGATAATATTTTAGAAGCAGTCCAATTTTTTTCCAAACAAAACTTTTTTGATGGATTTTGGGAGGATTTAAAGGATTTTCTTAATTTTTTGTCAGAATCAAATCTTGTTCGCATGGTTTTCAGTCTGAAAGGGATGTATTCTGATTCATTCTTGGGATTATAAAAATGCTCCTGAAAAAAATATTTTAACATTATTTGTTGCTTTTATAATAGGATAGATTAATAGGATTATAATAGGATAGATCAATAATAGATTTTCTATTTTTGAATTGAACAAATTCTTACGTAGCCGTTTGGTAGGTCTGCGCAAGCCGGCTTAGGAAAATGATGAATAATCGACTTGGCTGTCAAAGTTTTTAACTCTTTGCTCGGATACCTGGGGCCTTATTATGTAAAACGATATCCGGTAGAGGTAGGTATATCGGGCGATATATGCGTACATATTGTGAAGGCAGCTTTAAGGTAGTCGAGACGGCTGCTAGCCGTCAGATCGGTGAAGAGGTTAGGCTCACCAGATTTGCATGAAATAAATTAATGACAACAAATAAAACGTTTTTCATCATCGTATTAAATACAAGCAGCTGTTAAAAAAATATGTATGTGAAAAGTATTCAGAAGCTTGCCTATTATTTTATACTTAAATAATTTAGCTGTACAAAGCTTTTTTGGGAATTGATGTCAATGTGAATATTTTATACTCGTACTTTAATACTAACTGTTATACAATTTTTTGATAAAGTCTCTCAGGAAAATTATGCCGAGATTATAATTATCATTATAGTTATTATTATTATTCGCTCTGATTATACCAGAGAGGTATCGAAACTAAAAGCAGCAAAAAATCATCATTAATCATAAACGGGAATGGGTCAAAATATCCTGGCGACAAAATATCCACGACAAAACATCCGCGACAAATTATCCGGGCGACCAAAAATCAAACGACAAAACATCCGGATGACAAAATAACTGCGACTAAACATCCAATGTAAAAATATCTGCGACTAAACATCCAAAATCAAAATATCTGCGACATAATATCTGAAGTCAAAATAACTGTATAATATGGGAGCGGGACAAAACGTCAGATAATAGACACAAAAATTTTATTTTTTTAATATAACTATAACAAATCTTTATTTCAAACACTTTTATTATTACAACAAATTTAACTTTACAATTTTTTTTACAAACATTCTACAGTATATCATATAATTCAAGTGATCATATACAGTATATCATATAATTCAAGTTCGGGGGGAAATAGTTATTATGAAGTTTCTTTTGATTTTGAACAGTGAATTAATACAAACGTGAGAAAAAAATTGATTTTTAATAAAACACTAACGGGTTATTTTTTAAAACAATGCGCGCCGTGGGGCCCGAAGGGCCCCCGCAGAGGCGCGCCATAAAATTTAGTTCCAATCAAAATCTAGTTCGAATATTTTAATATAAAATAGTTCGAATTAATTGTCGTGGATATTTTGTCGTTGGACGTTTTGCCGCGGATGTTTTGTCGGAGATATTTAGTCGTCGGATTTTTTGTCGTCGGATTTTTGGTCGCCCGGATAATTTGTCGCGGATGTTTTGTCGCGGATATTTTGTCGCCTGGATGTTTCGTCGGTAACCCATCATAAACATCGAATCCTATCCACAAGGTCGTTTTTTACACATATTATTGAATTGCTGGACGAAAAATTCACGCAATAGTTACAACAAAATAATAAGTTTTAGCCACCCAATATTATAGTTCCGCATCTTTTTAGCCAAGCTCTAAATATTTTCATCATTTAGTTTTTTACGCTTGATCTTAGCTCAAGTTTTTGACACTTGGAAATAATTTACATGGAGAGGATGGTTGCACCTATTAATTTTAACGGCTCTATTCAGCTGCTATTTTACGAGCCTTTATACCCTTAAAAATTTTTGAGATAATATGCTTATTACAAAAATTTGATCAAAAAAACTATTAGATCAATGAAAAAAAGCAACTTATCTTTAGATTAAAGATTTTTTTTTCTATTTTTCAACATAATTTTATTAATAATTTAATTTTTTAACTGCTACTTAAATTTAATACGATATAAAAAAAAAAACGTTGTATTTGTTATCATTAATTTATTTCAACCAAATCTAGTGGATCTAACCCCTTACCGATCTGGCGGCTAACAGTAGACTCGAGTCCATAAAGCTGCCTTCACAATATGTACGCATACATCGCCCGATATACCTGCATCTAGCGGATATCGTTTTACATAATAAGGCCCCTGAAATGATGAATAAAGGGTATAGCCGGGTAAGATAGTCGAATTGGCCCCCAGGGCGAACCCCTACAATATATATATTATTTGAAAGAGCATAAAAAAAAAAAAAAATTTGGCGCCAACCAGAATTTTTTATACCCACTACTGCGCATGCGCGGTCCAAAATAGTGATTTTTCAACTTTGATTTTTATCTCGAAATCTAAGAGGGCTAGAAAAACTCGGTTTGTGGCAAAATTTTGTTTACAAAAAATGTAGTTCAATCATATTTTTTAAACTTTGTAGAGTTATTGCATTCACTTGGTGAAAATCCATTATCAATTCGAGAATAATAAAAAACAAAATGTTTTCGATTTTCTCAATTTATTTATTAACATCCTAAAGTGCGGTAGCACTTTGACGGCGAGTAGGTTTTTTCAACCGACTGCCGTTAAAGCGTACGCTTTATATACATTGAAATTCGGTTTTAGGTTAGGTCGTTCATGAAAAAAACACTATTAGGATGATTATTTTTCCTTGACCATATATTCTACGCGTAGCCTAAGATCCCCTGAGAAGATTAAAAAAAAATCATCCTGAAAAATTTCTGCGTAAAGAAGTTATGACCGTCTCAAAATTCGAAACGGTGATTTAGAAATTTTTTCGTTTCCAGTCCCTGAGCATCCGGTTTCTCTACATGCGCTGCATGTGGCTTGAACCGGATCTTACGTAACGCTGTCTCACTCTTGCAGCCTGCAGCAAGGCATGCGAGCAGGCTGCGCAGGTGAGGTGCGCGCACGCAAGAGGCCGAGCCGCCGAGACCCGAGCAGCTAAGCAAAAGACAGCGGTCATAATTATTATTATTTTATTACATGATTTAGAAATAATTAAGTAATTAAAAAAGTAGGATATAATAAAATATACAGCGGCATCACGCTAAATTCACTATTAACATAATTTAATTAATAAATATTATGACCGTTAACCATCAATAATTATTGAAAAATATTTGGCTATAATTTTTCAAAACAAAATATCTAAAGTCTCCCTATGATAATCATCTATGAGTTAGAGTGAGTTGAACTTGTGAAACCTTCTGCTGGTGCTGTAGAGATTTATTTATCCAGTGAAAATTGCTGCAACAAATGTCAATGACCAAGTTGAGGTAGTTTAAATGTGATCAATGTCTCATGAAATTATTCAAATTGTCAGACAAGTAAATACATTTAAATCATCACTGAAATTTATAAATTCTGAATCAATACACCAACATGGATAAGGTTTATTGTTCTCAGTTTATTTTCCAAGATGAATTTGTCTGACTATCAAGTTTAATTTTAGTTTTATCCGCTATATACCAACTACCTTAACTTGCTGCAGCAAATGTCAATGACCAAGTTGAGGTAGTTTAAGTGTGATCAATGTCTCATGGAACTATTCAAATTGTCAGGCAAGTAAATACATTTAAATCATCACTGGAACTTATAAATTCTGAGTCAATACACCAACACGGATAAGGTTTATTGTTCTCATTTTATTTTCCAAGATGAATTTGTCTGACTATCAAGTTTAATTTCAGTTTTATCCGCTGTGTACCAACTACCTCAACTTGGTCATTGACATTTGCTGCATTCAAATGTGATGGTGATCAATGTTTCATGGGGTTATTCAAATTGTCAGACAAGTAAATACATTTAAATCATCACTGGAACTTATAAATTCTGTGTCAATACACCAACACGGATAAGGTTTATTGTTCTCAGTTTATTTTCCAAGATGAATTTGTCTGACTATCAAGTTTAATTTCAGTTTTATCCGCTGTGTACTAACTACCTCAACTTGGTCATTGAAATTTGCTGCATTCAAATGTGATGGTGATCAATGTCTCATGGAATTATTCAAATTGTCAGGCAAGTAAATACATTTAGATCATTACTGGAACTTATAAATTCTGAGTCAATACACCAACACGGATAAGGTTTATTGTTCTCAGTTTATTTTCCAAGATGAATTTGTCTGACTATCAAGTTTAATTTTAGTTTTATCCGCTATATACCAACTACCTTAACTTGCTGCAGCAAATGTCAATGACCAAGTTGAGGTAGTTTAAGTGTGATCAATGTCTCATGGAACTATTCAAATTGTCAGGCAAGTAAATACATTTAAATCATCACTGGAACTTATAAATTCTGAGTCAATACACCAACACGGATAAGGTTTATTGTTCTCATTTTATTTTCCAAGATGAATTTGTCTGACTATCAAGTTTAATTTCAGTTTTATCCGCTGTGTACCAACTACCTCAACTTGGTCATTGACATTTGCCGCATTCAAATGTGATGGTGATCAATGTTTCATGGGGTTATTCAAATTGTCAGACAAGTAAATACATTTAAATCATCACTGGAACTTATAAATTCTGTGTCAATACACCAACACGGATAAGGTTTATTGTTCTCAGTTTATTTTCCAAGATGAATTTGTCTGACTATCAAGTTTAATTTCAGTTTTATCCGCTGTGTACTAACTACCTCAACTTGGTCATTGAAATTTGCTGCATTCAAATGTGATGGTGATCAATGTCTCATGGAATTATTCAAATTGTCAGGCAAGTAAATACATTTAGATCATTACTGGAACTTATAAATTCTGAGTCAATACACCAACACGGATAAGGTTTATTGTTCTCAGTTTATTTTCCAAGATGAATTTGTCTGACTATCAAGTTTAATTTTAGTTTTATCCGCTATATACCAACTACCTTAACTTGCTGCAGCAAATGTCAATGACCAAGTTGGGGTAGTTTAAGTGGGATCAATGTCTCATGGAATTATTCAAATTGTCAGGCAAGTAAATACATTTAAATCATCATTGGAATTTATAAATTCTGAGTCAATACACCAACACGGATAAGGTTTATTGTTCTCAGTTTATTTTCCAAGATGAATTTGTCTGACTATCAAGTTTAATTTTAGTTTTATCCGCTATATACCAACTACCTTAACTTGCTGCAGCAAATGTCAATGACCAAGTTGAGGTAGTTTAAGTGTGATCAATGTCTCATGGAATTATTCAAATTGTCAGGCAAGTAAATACATTTAAATCATTACTGGAACTTATAAATTCTGAGTCAATACACCAACACGGATAAGGTTTATTGTTCTCAGTTTATTTTCCAAGATGAATTTGTCTGACTATCAAGTTTCATTTCAGTTTTATCCGCTGTGTACCAACTACCTCAACTTGGTCATTGACATTTGCCGCATTCAAATGTGATGGTGATCATAAGTTGTTTGTTCTAGTCAGGAATCAATTGGTAAATTTTACCAATTTTTTTAGTTTCACCTTATACCTAGTTATTAAATAGTTTGAAAAATAAAAAATTAATAGTTATTAAAATATCATTTTTTTTTTTAAAGCCTGGAGATAAATAAAATTAAAAAAAAAAAAACATTTAAAAATGTAAGATACCAACGGCAACTTAGGTTTTTACTGCTATAGTTGCTATAACAGAATTATCAAAGTAAAAATTTTTTTTTTATACTTGATGTTTAAAAATCAGTAAAAAAAGTTTACAATAAAATCAATTCATTTTAATTGTCCTTCAATATCGATAAAATCATTCATCTCAATGGAGTCATAAGTTTTTTGTTCTACTCAGGTATCAATTGGTAAAATTTACCATTTTTTTTTTAGTTTCACCTTATACCTAGCGAAAGAAATGAAATCTTTAAAAAGAAAGACCTTTAAAAAGGTAAGAATTCACGGCGAGTGGTTTTTTTTTGGACAGAACTAAAACAAAAGTATATATGTTGTTACTTTCAGATCTATGCTAATATTAATGAATTTATCCCGAAAGATACGAACAGATGAATAAAATAAAAAAATAAAATAAAAAACCATCTTTCAGTAGAGTTACAGTGAATTCTGTTCATTTTTTTAAACTTTAATTATAAATTAATTCGAGTATCTACTCTGATTTTGATATTATGTTTTCGGGGATACGAACAGATGAATGAAATGAAATCAAAAATCATTTTCCGGACGAGTTTTTAATAAATTTTTTTCAGTTTTATTTCTTTAATTAATTTTTACTCAAATTATTTAAAATTCCTACTCTGATTCTGTTGATATTTTTTTGGAATATGAACAGATGAAGGAGATGAAATCAAAGAATCATTTTCCGGACGAGTTTTTAATAAATTTTTTTCAGTTTTATTACTTTAATTAATTTTTACTCAAATTATTTAAAATTCCTACTCTGATTCTGTTGATATTTTTTTGGAATATGAACAGATGAAGGAGATGAAATCAAAGAATCATCTTCCGGACGAGTTTTAATTAAATTTTTCTTTTCTTTTTTACGCATCTTTTTTCTTTTTTTTTTTTTAAACTTGAATTCAATTATTTTTTAGTAAAAGTTTACTATCAATTTATTCAATTTAGGTGTCGTTCAATATCGTTAAAATCATTCGGACTCGACGGAGCCGCAGATTTATTAATTAGAATAATATTACTTTTCAAAGAATCAATTAAAAAAAAAAGCTCTTAGATTTTTAAGTCTTTTTATTTTTAGTTACCCTAATACAGTTTCTGCTTTTCGGTGATGCATGAATATCTTTGGTCGACTGTTAATCGTTAATCTGCGGCTCCGTCGAGTTCGAATGATTTTAACGATATTGAACGACACCTAAATTGAATCAATTGATAGTAAACTTTTACTAAAAAATAATTGAATTCAAGTTTAAAAAAAAAAAAAAGAAAAAAGATGCGTAAAAAAGAAAAGAAAAATTTAATTAAAACTCGTCCGGAAGATGATTCTTTGATTTCATCTCCTTCATCTGTTCATATTTTAAAAAAATATCAACAGAATCAGAGTAGGAATTTTAAATAATTTGAGTAAAAATTAATTAAAGAAATAAAACTGAAAAAAATTTATTAAAAACTCGTCCGGAAAATGATTCTTTGATTTCATCTCCTTCATCTGTTCATATTCCAAAAAAATATCAACAGAATCAGAGTAGGAATTTTAAATAATTTGAGTAAAAATTAATTAAAGAAATAAAACTGAAAAAAATTTATTAAAAACTCGTCCGGAAAATGATTTTTGATTTCATTTCATTCATCTGTTCGTATCCCCGAAAACATAATATCAAAATCAGAGTAGATACTCGAATTAATTTATAATTAAAGTTTAAAAAAATGAACAGAATTCACTGTAACTCTACTGAAAGATGGTTTTTTATTTTATTTTTTTATTTTATTCATCTGTTCGTATCTTTCGGGATAAATTCATTAATATTAACATAGATCTGAATTAGTTAATACATTAGCCTCATGACAGCCGTTTCGACATACAATGTCATCTTCAGATGAGTATATACAATACTAAACTTAATTACAAACATCTATTCTTTTAAAGAGTTATCCTTATTTACAAAGTATACAAATTTAAAAGTGGGGAGTCATTTATGTCTACCTGATCGTTTAGTAATCTATTCGTGTTTCTATATCGGTTAATCTCTAGAGATTCTAACAAATTTAATTTTCTTGACTTAATAAATAATAAGTCTTCACATCCATTCCAACAAAAAATGGCGGCATTTCATTGTTATATTCATCGATTATTGAATGTTCCTTTGTCAGAGAATAATTTTAATAAAGAACTAAATATTATTAGACAGATAGCTTATAATAATAATTTTAATGTTGGATTGATCGATAAAATATTGAATAAAAAGTTGAAAGTGAAATGAATGAATCAAATATATCCAAGTATAGTAAATTAAACAAATAATAATTATTTCACATTTACATATAACGGTGAACAAAGCAGAAAAGTTTTAGTTAATTTTAATATTTTGAATGATAATTTTAATTGTAAAATAAAATTTGCATATAAAACAAATAATGCGATGGCAAAAAATATCAAAAATAATAAAAAAAAACCAATAAAGTACTCAAGTCAGGAGTCTACAAATTAAATTGTTTAGATTGTGATAAAGTCTATGTTGGACAGACAGGAAGAACTTTTGATAAAAGAATCAAAGAACACATTAGCCATTACAATAATAAAAATGTAGAAAAATCTTATTACGCTAAACATTTGATAGAAGAAAACCATAAATTTGATGAGAATTTTGAAATTTTACACTTTATGAATAAGTCAGGAAAATTAAATTTGTTAGAATCTCTAGAGATTAACCGATATAGAAACACGAATAGATTACTAAACGATCAGGTAGACATAAATAACTCCCCACTTTTAAATTTGTATACTTTGTAAATAAGGATAACTCTTTAAGTGAATAGATGTTTGTAATTAAGTTTAGTATTGTATATACTCATCTGAAGATGACATTGTATGTCGAAACGGCTGTCATGAGGCTAATGTATTAACTAATGTTAATAAATAAATTGTGAAAATCGAAAACATTTTGTTTTTTATTATTCTCGAATTCATATTTTTTTAAATCATTTTTGGCGCCAAATTCAAATTGTTAAGGCTGTTTTTCGAATTTTTTTCCTTAAAAAATGCGATTAAAAAAAACGGTGATACATACCTCTCTGGAAAAAAAATATGTCATGTATTTTAGAAAAAAATAGCTTTACAAATTTTTTCAAATTTTTTGAAGTGGTGGAAGACACTTTTTAGGCCAAATTATTGAAATTTTTTATCTAAATCACCACCTAGCGGCTGCATACTGCGTTAAAATATAACAACATTTATATCGCTGAACTACATTTTTTGTAAACAAAATTTTGCCGCAAACTGCGTTTTTCTAGCCCTCTTAGATTTCGAGATAAAAATTATAGTTGAAAAATCACTATTTTAGACCGCGCGTGCGCGGTTTAGGAACTAAAAAGTTGCGGTTTGCGCCAAAAGCTTCCTTTTTTTAAGACCTTTCAAATGATATATATATTGTAGGGGTTTCTGCAAAAAAAATTTTTAATACCTCTAACGAGATCAGTTCAACCATGTTCATCACTAAAAAATGTATAAATTAGTTATTTTCAATCTAGGTCAGGTAGGCCAAATTTTTTTATGCAGGAACCCCTACAATATATATACAATGTATATCATTTGAAAGGTCTTAAAAAAAGGAAGCTTTTGGCGCAAACCGCTATTTTTTATCCCCTGAACTGCGCATGCGCGGGGCAAAAGAGTGATTTTTCAACTATAATTTTTATCTCGAAATCTAAGAGGGCTAGAAAAACGCGGTTTACGGCCAAATTTTGTTTACAAAAAATGTAGTTCAGCGATATAAATGTTGTTATTTTTTAACGCAGTATGCAGCCGCTAGGTGGCGATTTAGATAAAAAATTTCAATAATTCGCCTAAAAAGTCTTCCACCACTTCAAAAAATTTGAAAAAATTTGTATTGCCATTTTTTTTCTAAAATACATGACATATTTTTTTTCCAGAGAAGTATGTATCACCGTTTTTTTTTAATCGGATTTTTTAGGGAAAAAAATTCGAAAAACAGCCTTAACAATTTGAATTTGGCGCCAAAAATGATTTTATAAAATATGATTGAACTACATTTTTTGTAAACAAAATTTTGCCGCAAACCGCGTTTTTCTAGCCCTCTTAGATTTCGAGATAAAAATCAAAGTTGAAAAATCACTATTTTGGACCGCGCATGCGCACTAGTAGGTATAAAAAATTCTGATTGTCGCCAAAAATTTTCTTTTTTCATGCCCTTTCGAATGATATATATATTGTAGGGGTTCGCGCTGGGGGCCGATTCGACTATCTTACCCGGCTATACCCTTTCAATAGATTTAATTTAATTTGTACAAATAAATCAAAGAATTTTTTTGAATGGTATGTAAGTAATGTTACGTCAGGGTCAGAAGGACCGAGTCATAAAGTATACGGATTCGTTGGAAGGCGTAAGGGGAAAAATCAAGACATCTAGTTACTCTTTGTAACGTGACTTTCTTTATTAATAAATTATTAGCGGACTTATACCGCGCAAGCAAGCAGGAATGACCCAACGAGCGAGAGAGAGAGAGAAGGTAAACTTACACGTTGGCTCCTGCTAATGGAAGTCCTTGTATGACGGTGCACGACGTTGAGTCGACACCCTGGCGTAGAGTCAAAGGTTGAGGGCGGCGAAACGGCGCTCGGAAACTACGCACGGCACAGAACTTTACAGCGCGTATATACAAAGGATCTGTACGTGGGCGCTGCCACGACTCAACTCCCGAGCCTGCTGCCAGTCAGCCGGCGCGTAGCTTCCCCTCTCTCTGTCTCACTCACTCTCGTGCGGCGCTCGCCCGAGCTGCTGCTTGCCGGCGTTCACAATGGGATTAGCGTTAACGTTAACTACAATTTTACTTATGCTAATTCGAGGCCCAGGGGAGCTGTACCGGGATTACCCGTTACAGGTAATGAATTTTTGATAAAAATTTAAATGAAATAATTAAAAAAAAAATTAATCACCCTGATTTTTCGCAAAATTTGTCCATTTCTGATACAATTTTTCTAACAAAAGCCTGACGATCACTTGCCTCTACTACGCTGGAGTCCAAAATTTGCTCCAAAGCTCGATCATTTTGATGATCGAATTCTTTCACCCATTTTCTAACATCCATGGATGCTGAAGCCATCTCTTGCTGATCATCTTTGAAATTAATACGAGTTGATACGTCATTTTAAAACATTTTTTTTTTAAATTATTGATGATTAAATTTCTTAACAAATTATTTATAAAATAAGTAATACGTTTCCGTTTTAAAAAAGCCTTACAGGACCAGTTGATACATGTCCTGTAATCTCACTAGTTTGAATAAGAGATACCTCACCACTGGGCAATACATGTAAATTCTAGGAATAAATATCGTTGTAATTATTTTATACTTTTTAATAAATATATGACATAAATTATGATTTATAAATTATTTAATAATCTTTTTAAATTAGAATAAAATTTTACCATGATAGAAGTATTTGCTTTTAGAATAATGTCAGCAATCTTTTGTGCCGGTCCAGCTTTGATTCCTAAGCCTCTGAGAGTTGAGAAGTCAAATTTTAAAAGAGCTCTGCCATCTACTGATTCCTCTAAAATTAAAATGATAATTAGTTATTGTTGTTAATTAATTATTTTATTCTTGATTTGATAAAGTTTTAAAATCATGGAATTTGGAAATATACTTTTTTTTTTAAATTGTGCAATGGTTTTTAAAAGGTGGTAAAACTGCATATCCATAGCCAATCACTTTTCATATCCACATGTACATGCTGCATGCTAGTCTGCTAGTGAAGTTATTTATTCCCTTCACTAAGTGATAAGTAATTTTAATAGTAATATTATTTAATAGTAATATTTTAATTAATAGTAATTTCAAATAGTTTTTTTAGTAAATTATTTTCTTTAATTTCTCAAATATTCTAAAAAAAGTATTTTTCTCAGTTATTTATTTTTTATATTTAATATTCATTAAAATCAAATTTAAAAAGTTATTGAAATAGGTTATATACACATACTTGCAATAGACAAGTGCAGTTGTATTTGCAAATTGTATATTTTACTTAAACAAAAAAATTTATTAATACGATATGATCATAAAATATTCAGAAGAATTCAAAACGTAGGCAAACATGCAAAAGATGTGTTTTAGAATCTTTCCACAATGCAAATGGTTTAGCATCACACAATTTTGATCTTCAATTTTGAATCAGTTTTGACAACTCTAGTTTCTTCTGCTTCTGCAACTAAGTAGGCATTCAGGGATTCTACAAGCTGTACACAATTCCATAGTTTACAGTATTAGTCTAGCCGCCATATAGAAGGTTTTACGTGCAAGTTCGCGCCACGACGGCAACCCTGGTTTAAAAGACGTATTTCGATGTCCTCTTTCGAATTAACTAGGGTTGCCGTGCTCAAAATTACAATAACAACAATTAAACAACAGTTTGTATATTTTCATCATACTTTATATACACGCAAGACCCCATCATATGTCATATGCGTCTTGGTGGAATGCTTAGAGGTCTTACCTCTGACCCGGAAGACTGGGGTTCCATTCCCACCACGATTGATTTTTTTTTTTTTTTTTTTAGGTTCGTTAAATAAAAAAAAATTTTAATTTTTATTTAATAGTTTTTATTTTTTATTTTATACCGTTCAACATATATAAATATATAAAAAAATTTCTTGAAAATCTGTATTAAAAATTTAAATAAAATATTCACAAAATTAATCAATTTTTTATAAAAAGCTTTTGAGTTGCAGTTAGTATACCGTGCTGTTCATTTTGTTATTGCAAAAAGACTGATACGTGCAAAAACAAATACAACGACTGCGGATTTAACGATTGCGATTCTGAATCCATTCTAGAAGAATCAATGTCGGATTAAAAATTATTGTTTATTTTTGTCAGATGCAGAGTTTTTCATTGTTTACGTAATTTAAGTTAAATTAAGAGTTATTTGCTTTTAAATACTGATTTTCAAGAATTATAATTATTGTATATATGTTCAACGGTACAAAAAAAAAAATTATTAAATAAAAATTAAAAAATTTTTTTATTTAACGAACTTATAAAAAAAAAAAAAAAAAAAATCAATTGTAGTGGGAATGGAACCCCGGTCTCCCGGGTCAGAGGTAAGACCTCTAACCATTCCACCAAGACGCATACGACATATGAAGGGGTCTTGCGTGTATATAAAGTATGATGAAAACATACAAATTGTTGTTTAATTGTTGTTATTGTAATTTTGAGCACGGCAACCTTGGTTAATTCCGAAAGAGGACATCGAAATACGTCTTTTAAACCAGGGTTGCCGTCATGGCGCGAACTTGCACGTAAAACCTTCTATATGGCGGCTAGACTATATAAAAAAACTTCCTCTTTGTGATTGATTATAATTTCTTCAATCATTCCAAAAGTTGGAAGGCCTCTTGGATGTTGGACGACACTATCAATAGCCACAAGTAATTTACTTCTCTACTCCATATTATAAACATCAGCTATTTTGACTGTTAAAACATTTTCATTCAAGTCCATATCAAAATCTATTAAATGATTTCTGCAAAGTGTACCACCAGAATATTTAATTTTTTGTCTAGGAAATTGATTCATTCCCCCTGTAGCACACTGATTCATTTCGGCAATTTTTATCAGAGTTTTGGGTATATTTTGGTAATTATTACAAATTTTCCCATATTTGGAAAACAGATTATGCTTGGCTTCATATAACCAGCAGACCAGGTGTCGAAGAGGTCCAGACTTTTTTATACATTCTGGGTAATGTCTCAAATGATGATGCTTATTAATTGGATCTACGGAGCTAGAAAACAGTTGACGAAACAATTTCTCATGGTCAATTATCAATTCATTGAGATACGGTAAGATGTCTAGACTTATTTTCGGAGTACACACAATTTCGTCGGTTTAGAGTAAGAACCTGCTATCTCAGCGGGCCAGAGCAAGAACCTGCTATCTCAGTGAGCTAGAGCAAGAACCTTCTATCTCAGGGGCCAGAGCAAGAACCTGCATATCTCAGTTGTCGTAGTTAAAAGCTACTATTTCACGGGCCCATTTAAACAATGGCATCAAATTTTTTTTCTTTTTTGAAGCGTAGCAGAGTTATAACGTAAGTATAGAAGCTACGCTCAAAAAAGAAAAAAAAATTTTGATGCCATTGTTTAAATGGGCCCGTGAAATAGTAGCTTTTACCTACGACCCCTGAGATAGCAGGTTCTTGCTCTGGCCCCTGAGATAGTAGGTTCTTGCTCTAGCTCGCTGAAATAGCAGGTTCTTGCTCTTACCCGCTGAGATAGCAGGTTCTTACTCTAAATCGACGATTTGATGAATTCTATTAAGCAGCAATATGAGTTTTAAATAGTCATCATCTTCTGGAACTTTATCAGCAACTAAAAAAGGAAAAATCCTTAGCAAACACCATACTTGTGCAGCTTTTTGATGAAGTTTGTGATCTTTATTTTTTAAGCTAGCTAAACTAAAGTTGGCTGATGGTTTATTTTTAACTTCTGGAAGCCCATACTGAAATAAATTGATTCTTGCATTAAGAGTATCAACATCCAGATCATAATCATCTGAGAGAATGAAGTGCGCACTCACTAATTTAAGTTCAACTTCTGCAATTCCAGCAGAAAAAAAATCATGCATTGAATCAAATGAGTTGTTATCGGTGCAATGAAAGTACTTAGAAGCATGAAGTGGACTATCTTCTTTTAAGCCTGTGTCTGTTGTAGCTGTCGGGCCATCTAGTATTCTTTGAAGTTGCTCATTATAGAGTTCTTTTGTCCGAGGTTGAAAATGAACTTGTTCTCCACTTTCAAGCTGATTTCGAGTAATTATACAACTTCTACAAAAGTGACGTGCAGAGGGACTTAATAAAACAAATATTTGATCAATGGCCCTCAAAATAATCTTCTTATTATCAACTTCAAATGGAATTCCTTCATCTTTCTCTAACTTAGCAAGATCATGAAGAAAAGAAGCTAATATCTTATCAATTCCATAATTAGTAATGTCTGAGCTATAAAAAATGGCAAATACATGAACCCCTGCAAGGTATGAATTTATATGAGAAGGCAAATTTTGTATTGTTCAATAGAATGCTGCTAACTTCTGAGCAAAAATCTTAGCACCTTGAGGGTTATTTACAACTAATTCATCCCAATATAATTGGAACCTCAGAGCATCCGGATATTTTATGAAAAAAGGGTTTTTTTTTTTTTTAAAGATTCGCCATCTCTAAAATTATGTAAATATCCATCAGTGGATGACACTTCAGATTTAACATAATCTCTTATCTCTTTATGAGACATAATGAGTTGCACAATTTCTATTAGAGGAATAGATTGAAATGATTTAATAGGGTCTTTTGGTTCAAACTGTTGAGTTTTTTTATTCCACCGTTGCTCACGCCTTTTTTCCAAAAAAATTTCCTTCGGCTCAATATAATTATAATGTGTCTTCAGATTTTCTATGAGTCCATCAAATCCACTAATTTTTTTAAATGGCTGAGATGGTTCAAAATAATCTAATAACTTAATAGCACTTGGCTCTTCTAAATCAATGTTTTTACTTTCAATAAAGTTCAACACTTTATCTTTTAAAAACAATATGGTGCTTGATAAAAAATCATCTGCAGCGTCAATGACTCTGTCTAAATTTGCACCAGTAAAAGTTGATTGCAATCGTAATTTTGCAATCATTTTTGCTGCAAAGGCAGAGATATTTGGTAAAAGTTTATGTTTTCATCCACATCCATTTGTTCAATAAATTCATTTTCTGGATTAATATTAATATTTTGATTTTCAATATTCTGATCTTCAATTTCTTCGTTGTCTTTAATTGGCTCTTCATCAAGTAAAAGAAAATTTTTAATATGTCGAGCTAATGAGGTGAATCTATAAAATTGTCTATTGCAACCATCATTAAGGCATTTGAATCCATCAGTTGAAATTGAATCAAGCGCAATTGCATGTACTCTCATGTAATGTATTTTCAAGTTTTTTAAACCATGCACTAAGTTCATACATTTGCAACAAATTAATTGATTCATTTTCTAGTTAAAACTTGAAATTATATTCTTTAGAAGCTATCACAGTTATTTTATGATTTTTAGCTAAACAACACATAATCTAATCTTATAAAAAATTAGATTTTATCTTCTACGATCATCTTTTTATAATTAATTTAAACTAAATTTATTAAAAATCTTGATACTTTTAAGCCATTTTATTGTGGAAGGTTGTCTAAAAATTTTTGGATTGGATCAGTTTGAAGATAAAAAAGAGGATCCTTCGGAAATACGAGAAGACCAATAGTTAATTTTAAAAGCACCTTCGAGCCAAGCACGATACGTAGAACGCGAATGGCACCAGCAAAAATTCCGTTGAGCCAAGCGATTTTTGTTCGAAATGTATCGCGCTGGTGATAGCGGCATCCAGTGTTGCCAGCTTTTCACTTCTTACTTGGTGTTGGAGTTCACCGCTCAGCCCTAGCATAAATTGTTCAATGCCTCTTTTTCTGCGGTTTCTTTATACATTCGCCACATTGGGCTGGATAGGGAGGTGTCTGCGTCATAAATATTCCGAAGTCTATTATATAAAATTTGCACTCTCAACCCGAACGCGCCTGCATCCTCTCCCGGTATTTGCGTTATTAATTTAAGTTCAAGTAACACCGCGTCAGCTCCGCCGTTGTGCCCATAATGCAACGTCAAGTCTTCCAGCAACTGATCCACGGAGTCGTATTGCGGTAATCGTGCCGCGTAAGCAGCTGCGGCACGTCCAGTGAATTTGGACGCCAACGAGTTTAAAATCCACGCTTCATATTCTCCCCCTAAGGCCTGCAATGCTGTGCGCACATTTTTACAAAATAATGGGAGCATATCCGTGTTTCCATCGAATGTCGGGATTGTACAAATCGCTTGGTTCAACGGAATTTTTGCTGGTGCCATTCGCGTTCTACGTATCATGCTTGGCTCGAAGGTGCTTTTAAAATTAACTATTGGTCTTCTCGTATTTCTGAAGGAATCTTTTATTTCCGTCCCAAGGTTGTTCGCGTTCAGGGGCGTGGGTGTTGATGAACGTTGGGCCATTTGTATCGCGTCTCTTAATTCATCTATCTCAATCTGTTGGAGTTTCTTCTCGTTAATTATTTACCACTTCGGTTAAAGGGTTGGGCCTGGTTGACTGATGGATCTTCGTTTCCACCTGCGGCGCTGAATCAATCACATATTTCGGGAACTCGAACCCTGGCTCGTAACCCTGCGTGATTTCCTCCTTGTTCGAATTTTCTGGCGTGCATTGGGCTTTCTTTCGCTCTCTACTCCTTTCGCGCCTAAGCCACCATGCGTTTTTCACTTTTATCGGCTTCGGCATCGTTCCCGTCGAATTTCCTGTTACAGTTACCGCCTTTGAATTTTCGTTTTTCACTATCGTATTTAACTGGGACTCCATGTGTATTCGCGTTGTCAACGCCGTTTTCATTTGGGGATGCTCCCTATAGTCCGGGTAATTTAGGGCTAAATTTAATAACACATTTATACTGCGTTGTAACGCCATTTGTTCCGTGTACTTAATCGCGTATTCCGCCCAATTCAACCCAAAGGTTACGTCACTTAAAAATTTATAGCTTTTTGCTTCATTTCGGCATCGACCACGCCAGCCCCCTGCATGGTCTGAATTTGATTTGCTCCTATCTTTCAGTCTTCTAAAGTTTTTGTTTGAGTGTCGACCATCTTTCTAATAATTTTTCTCTATCAAGTGAATTACAAAAAAATCCCAAGTCTATATATACTCGGATTTCTAACGGTTTCCCCTTCAAATCTGATGAAATAAAATCTACTACGAAAAGAAACGTGCACCCGTAACTTGACCGCGACTGTGGTGTTAAAATGCTTAGAACGACAGAGAAAGATAGCGCTTCTATAAAAATGTATGTTTTCTTTCTCAAAAAATAAGTCGCGGTATCTATATAGAACAGATTTGGGGATAAAATCTCTCCTCCCCTAATAAAATATTTTCTCTCAGCACACGGCTCCCAGGATGATGTACAGGTTCAGTCCGTGCATTGTCCTCCTCGGGTCTAAGAAAAGTCCGTGGTTCTGCTGGAACTCGGTTGTGGGCTCTCGTACAGTCCTTCTTAGGTTCTGGTCGGGTGGTCCTTCAGGAACTCGTTAGCACTGCTCACGTTTGTCCAGGTGTGGTCCTTTAGGAACTCGCGTTCTGCGTGCTCCTTGCCAGCCGTTTCTCGTACTTGTCAGGTCCTTCTTAGGTTCTGGTCGTGTGGTCCTTCAGGAACTCGTTAGCACTGATCACGATGACCGCGTGTTGGTCCAAAAAAATTCTCCTGGTGATCCGGCTCCCAATCCTTTTCCTTTTCAAGCCAATCTCTCTTGTGACACCACGATTAGAGGAAAAGCCGGTCAGGGCGTTGGTCCTGTAGGCGGCGGCCCAACTTTATGTAACGTCCCTGACGTCTATTTCTCCTGAGGGTAGGTGGCTTTTGGTTGTTTAGGCAAGCTAAACAATACCAAAATGGATTTGGGTTGTACACCGGGAAAGAAATTTATAACTCCGTAATGATGATTAACTCGTTCTTTATTCTTCACTGAACTATGTCCTGAGAGAGGAAGTGTGTGGATGTGGTGAGTTTTACCGTAATTATGCGCTGCCGAGGCACAGTGAACGGATCCGAAAATCTTTGGAAAGAATCTATTTAAATGAAGGAAAGTAAAGCTAGAGAGAAGCGGTCAACGACAATCAAAAGCTAATTTAATAACAATCATAGGAAAAATATAAAAGTTATAGGTTTTCCATTCCTAACCTGAAAAAAATGCAGAAAAAAAAAATCACTAATGTGTAATTTTCGTCCAAAATCTGAAAAGAACGAATACGATTGTAAAATCAATTTTTTTTTTAGTTTATGGCAAAAACAAATGATTTTATAAATATTTCTTCTACTGATTTTAATTAAACATGTTTAAATCGTAATTATCGATAAAACAAAATATTTTTTAAACATAAAATTCATGTAACTTCATAAAATATACTATGTAATTAAAATATATTACGTAAAAAATGATAAAAAATCATACAACCCCATAACTGAATTCGTCAGACCTCTACAACCCAATAACCGAAATCATCAGGCTCTTACAACCCTATAACTGAATTCGTCAGACTTCTACAACCCAATAACCGAATTCATCAGGCTCTTCCAACTCCATAACCAAGTTTGTCAATTTCCTACAACCCTATAACTTAATTCATCAACCTTCTATCCTTTAAACATACAACTCCATAACCAAATTGATCAGATTCTTACAACCCCATAACCGAATTGATCAGACTCCTACAATCCATAACTGAATTCGTCAAATACTTACAATCCTATAACCATACTCGTCAAACTCCTACACTACTCCATAATAGAATTTGTCATACTTCTACAACCCTAACTTCGAAATCATCAGACTTCTATAACCTATAAAAGAATTCATTAGACTTCTACAACCCCATAACCGAATAAATAAAGCTTCTGAAACCAATAAGCAAACTTGTTAGACTTCTACACACTCATAACTAAGTTCTTTAGACTTCTATTTATTCTTCAAGCCTACAACTCCTTAACCGAATTCGTCAGACTTTTACAACCCATAATTAAATTCATGAGACTTCTGCATATTCCTTAAGCCTAAAACCCTATAACCAGGACTTCTAAAACTCCATATCTTAATTCGTTAGATTTCTAAGTATTCCTCAAGTCTACAACCCCGTTAACTGAAATCGTTTAAATTCTACAACCATATTAATCAAGCTCCTACAACCCTGCAACCAAATTTATCAGACTTTTACAACTCTATACTTGTACTTATCGTACTTGTAGAACCTAACAGAATTCCCTTTATTTCTACAACCCCATAACCGAACTCATCTGACAAAAAAAAAATTGATTGAAATCAACAAAATTCGTAAAACAACGATGTCTCATGTCATTTTGATTGTTGTGCACTTTGTGTTACTATTGCATTCTTTTTGCACTTTATCGTGGAATTCATTCAACTTTTTTTTTATAATTATTTGATGTGTAACAAGAATTATCAATGATCCACCAAATCATAGATTTTTAGACTTAATGAAAATGTGACAAATATACTTCTAGGGTTATATAGTTCTGACGAATTCATTTATGGGATTATAGGCTTGAGAATTACATATAAAGGACGTATTTGGTTATAAGATTTTGAGCGTTTAACAAATTCAGTTATGTAGTTGTAGGAATCTGATCGATTAAGTTATGAGGTTGTAAGAGCCTGATCAAAATGGTAATGGGATTGCAAGTTTGAGGAATAAAAGGCTGATGAATTCGGTTATGGAGTTAAAGGAATTCGGCTAATTCAGTTATGGAGTTGTAGAAGTCTGACGAATTCTTTTATAGGTTATAGAAGTTAGATAAGTTTGAGTATAGGGTTGAAGAAGTCAGACAAATTCTATGATGGGGTTGTGTAGGAATCTGATGAATATGATTATAGGGTTGTAGATGTTTGACGATTTCAGTTATGGAGTTATAGGAGCTTGATGAATTTGGATATGTAGTTGTAAAGGTCTAACGAATCTAGTTATGGGGTTGCAAAGGCATATAAAGTTAATTATGAGATTGCAGGAGCTAGACGGGTTGTAAGAGTCTGATGAATTCGGCTATAGGGTTGTTAAAGTAGAATTAGAGTTCAAAGAATTCGGTCATGGGGTTGCAGAAGTTCAACTAATTCTGCTTGGTTGTAGAAGTATTACAAAATCAAGTATAGGGTTATCAAAGTCTGATGAATTTGAGTGCGGGGTTGTAGGAGTATATCAAAAATTTCTATAGGGTTGTAAAATTATGACAAATCTATTCAACAGGGTTGTAGGATTGAGGAATACATAGAAGTCTAACGAATTAAGCTATGGGGTCTTAGAAGTCCTATTTAGACTTCTATTCCTAAAGTCTGCAAACCCATAACCAAATTCGTCAGAATTCTACAACCCCATAACTGAGTCCGTCAATATTCTACAACCCTATAAGTGATCGCAAATCCAACAACAATCCATTCTTCAAGCCTACAACCTCATAATTGAATTTGTTATACTCCTGCAACTCTATATTATAGGTTAAACCGAATTGATCAGACTTCAACAACTTTATAACTCGACTCAGCAAACTCCAATTACATGCCTGAATTCACCAACCTTCTATTCCTCAAGCTAAAAACTCTATAACCTAATTCGTTTTATTTTTACAATTTATTTCGATTATATTTTTACAATCATCTTCTTTATCAGATTTAACGCGTCCACAAGTTCAATAATTTCCGAGTATGCCATACTTTTCGTAACAAAAGATGGTCAGGACAAGCTAAATCATTTTAAATTAAAGTGGTTAAAAATTGTCCTTAAGAATTTTTGAAATGTTTCCAAGTATTGAAAACTTCCAACAATCGAAATTTCAATTGCCGAATATATTTTACATAGAGAGAAAATAAATTTTCTTTCGGTAGACAAAAAAAATTCCAATGATAGAAAACTTCCATTTATTGCCGATTCTAATTATAAAGTTCACGCAGTAAAAATTTATTTAAAAGATAATAGCAATGAACAATTATTTTAGAAAGATAATACATGGAAAACAAAGTTTTGATCCTAGTTGATAATTGTACGAATTATTTTAAAAGATTGTGAAATTTTTGGAATGATCCGATGAATTTGTGAGTATCACAAAATGATCCTTATAATCATTTTTAAAGATCTCAAAGATTCATAAAATGATCATAAGGCTCATTTTTATCTTTTTTTTTTTTTTTTTTTTTTTTTTTTTTTTTTACCATAAGTCCAAAAACCAATGATTTGGATCATTGATAATTCTTTACGAATTTTGTTGATTTTAATCAATTTTTTTTGTCAGATGAGTTCGGTTATGGGGTTGTAGAAGTAAAGGGAAATCCGTTAGGTTCTACAAATACGACAAGTTCAAGTATGGGGTTGTAGAAGTCTGATAAATTTGGTTGCAAGATTGTAGGGGCTTGATGAATATGGTTGTAAAATTAAAACTATTTCAGTTAACGGGGTTGTAGACTTGAGAAATACTGAGAAATCTAACGAATAAAGATATGGAGTTTTAGAAGTCCTGGTTATGGGGTTTTAGGCTTAAGGAATATTCAGAAGTCTCATGAATTTAATTATGGGTTGTAAAAGTCTGACGAATTCGGTTAAGGAGTTGTAGGCTTGAAGAATAAATAGAAGTCTAAAGAATTTAGTTATGAGTGTGTAGAAGTCTAACAAGTTTGCTTATTGGTTTCAGAAGCTTTATTAATTCGGTTATGGGGTTGTAAAAGTCTAATGAATTCTTTTATAGGTTATAGAAGTCTGATGATTTCGAAGTTAGGGTTGTAGAAGTATGACAAATTCTATTATGGGGTTGTGTAGGAGTTTGACGAACATGGTTATAGGATTGTGGGTATTTGACAAATTCAGTTATGGGTTGTAGGAGTCTGATCAATTTGGTTATGGGGTTGTAAGAATCTGATCAATTTGGTTATGGAGTTGTATGTTTGAAGGATTGAAGGTTGATGAATTAAGTTATAGGGTTGTAGGAAATTGACGAATTTCGTTATGGAGTTGGAAGAGCCTGATGAATTCGGTTATTGGGTTGTAGAAGTCTGACGAATTCAGTTATAGGGTTGTAAGAGCCTGATAATTTCGATTATTGGGTTGTAGAAGTCTGACGAATTCAGTTATGGGGTTGTAGGATTTTTTACATTTTTCACGTAATATATTTTAATTACATAGTATATTTTATGAAGTTACATGAGTTTTATGTTTAAAAAATAGTTTGTTTTATCGGTAATTACGATTTAAACATGTTTAATTAAAAACAGTAGAAGAAATGTTTATAAAATCATTTATTTTTGCCATAAACTAAAAAAAAATTGATTTTACAATCGTATTCGTTCTTTTCAGATTTTGGACGAAAATTACACATTCGTGATTTTTTTTTTTCTGCATTTTTTTCAGGTTAGGAATGGAAAACCTATAATTTTAATATTTTTCCTATGATTGTTATTAAAGTAGCTTTTGATTGTCGTTGACCACATCTCTCTAGCTTTATTTTCCTTCATTTAAATAGATTCTTTCCAACGATTTTCGGATCCGTTCACTGTGCGAGGCCTCGAGTCCGTAGTTTTTATATCCGTGGTCACGCGGATTTTCGTCAGCATGGCCCCCCCCCCTGGTAGGGGTTGCCACGTCGCTCTCATCGAATGTTCTAGAAGCTTCTCTGCCTCTGTCAGCACATAGTCAAGCCCGCTGATTGGGGTTCGTCCCATCACCTGACATCAAGCGCATCGGACGTTTCTTATGCACTATACTAGCGCGCAACCAAGGCCACCGCTCGAGGCTACCGATCTGCTGACGCGTAGCTTTGCGCTTGTAGCTCGCGTGGCTAAAGCCTCGTTACGGCCTTGAAGGCCTGTCCAGAGGACAGTGCGTACGTGACAAGTAGTTTGAAAGTAATTATGAATTTCCAATCTATGATTGTTTACAATTTTGAAGCAGTGTAATTGTAGCCGAATTTCAAATTAGTGTTTCATAGACGTAAGCGTTGTGATGATCGAGACTTTGCAAAAGTACCAATATGGGTGAGCTAACTATGCATTCATAATTTGATTTGATTTTTACTCAAATGAAAAAGAACAAAAATAAGATGAATACTTATTTTTATATAAAAATTATAAACAAAAAAATTGGTAAACATTTTTTCAGCAGACCTGAATGCAAATTTGAATGTGACATTGAAAAAAAAGGTAAAAAAAAAACATCAAAGCCAAAAAAGTAACTAATTTATTAATTCATTATTATTATTATATGTTGATTATTATTATGTCAATAAACTGCATGACTACTAATAAGTCTAAAATTTTTTCTATTTTAAAAGTTGAATTCCATATTTTTTTTAACCTCTCATTAATTTGTTTCAATAAATAAATTTTAATTATTTACAAAATATAAAAATGCAGCACATATTTTGAGTTTGTGTTGCGTTTATATTTTTGATTTAACGTGGTAGGTACAAAGCATAGCAACAAAAATCATAAAACTTTGAAAATCTAGGATTTTGGTAATTTTTAAATGTTTAAACATTTTTAACAATAAAACTATGCGTCAGATCAAAAAAATGAATTAGTAATTTTCATCTTATTTTTTTCTTCTGAATCGATTGCAACAAAATTTTTTTCGATTTGTTATAAAACAATTTAATTTTGCAATAACTTTTTAAGCGATTTGAAATTTTTTTTTTTCATTTGTTTAAGTTAGAAATGATTGTAAAAAGATGCTGTTAAAATTTCATGAGTGTGCTTCAATTTTTACTATTTTTTAAAGAATATTTATGAAAATTGGCATTCTCGTGAGTTTTACCCATATCTTATTTTTATTTTTAATAAAATTAAAGCCTGAAGAGGTCCAGTATCACATGGACGAAACGTTGCTGTAAATAGAAAAAAGAAATAAATTATTAATAACAATTTATATTGATTACTGTTAATTTTTTTTCGAGGACTTAAAAATACCACACCAACTAAAAAAAAAGTTAATTTTATATTAAAGAAACTTTTTTTTCCATAAAGCTCCATCAGAATATGACCGACTTACCCTTATCTCTTATCTTTTGGGTAACTTAATAATTTTCAGTTGTTAAATTTGTGCATTGTTTTTCTTAATTCAATACTTTTCAATTTAATGATAATAGAATTATAAGTACATGAAGAATTTTTTATTTGAGTTTCTTGAAGATTGAAAATAGTTTTTGTAATACAAGGTTAGAAAAATGAATATTTTGTCAAAGCACGATGTATGAAATTGAAGATGGTTTCCTACTAACTGCATGACCATCTACAAAAATTTCGGATTCTTTTTTCAAGCATCAGACACTACAGCAAAGCTGCCGTTCACGCTTCTCATGTAACCGAAAGATTTTTTCCTCCCTGCAATAACGATAATTTAGGAAGACGCGCGTGTTAACCTACAAACGTAGAAGTACTGATCTATGGACTGAGAAATCGAAAAAGGAAATACGTAATTTTGAAAATCGGATGGGTAGAATTTTTTTTTATCATGTACTTTTTATTGAAGTCGCGTTACAATTGTTTCATGGCATACACATTTGTTCTGAAATTTTTAAAAGTTTGTCATGTTCTTAATAGAAAGCGTCGTTGTTCTTGGAACTTATAATTAAAATTATAAGTTAAATTTGAATACTCTTACTTAAATAATCCTTACTTACATAAATAATAATTAAAGCATAGCAGACAACATCTTGCAGTATAAAAGTGCTTGCCAAGCTGTGTGGCCGATCCTGGCCCCAGGGATACCGCGAAATTTAAAAATCTTCCGGCAAAGATCAGGCAAACGAAAAACACACAAAACCTTGAGCGGACGAGTTTACTAAATAAATGAATGGTTAGATAAGTAAATAAATAATCCCCCAAGTTTGACAACCCAATAACGCAGGAGTTTGAGTTTTTTTGTTTTTCAAATAATAAATAAATAAATGAACTATCCTCAAGCTAGGCAACCAAATAAAGGTGGGCTATCGGTTTTTTTTATGAAATAATAAGGAAATAAACCCCAAGCAGGACAGCTTAATAACACTGCGCGTTCAGGTTTTTTTATTAACTAATTATAATAATTAAATAAATAGATGAACCTTATGCTAGACAATCCAATAACGCTGGGCGTTCCGATTTTTTAATATCCAGCTGGAGTACCAGCTGGATTTCAAACAAAAATTTTTTTGGTTAAGGAGGTTCCCTACCAATATATATGTCAAGTGCGATGCTACGATTAGATTTATGTATATACAGGTATACACGCGCAGTGTACCTTAACCTTGCAATCATGCATATTTCACGTAAACGATTTTTATTTATTACCTAGAGTCTCCTAATGATTAATTAAAAAATACTAAAAAATTTTAATTAATTTGCTTTTATTTTCTAAAAAAATTTGATCAAAATCTGTGGGCTAGAAATAAAAATATTCTTAATAAACGTGAATTTCCCATAAGAGACTATGCTAAATAAGTCAAAATTGAAATGTTAATTTCTTTCTTCTGAAGTTCCTAAGCGTCTTGAAATTTTAGCTAGCCACATCTTACATCAAAAATTGACTGTACGTACAATTTAATCAAAATCTGTGGGCTGGATCTATTTGGTAGGGAAACTCCTTAATATTGCTTAAAAACATTTTTCAATGATTTTGAAAAAACTAAGTTCAATTTTTTCAAAATCATTGAAAAATGAATAGTAACTGATCTAAGAAATGTTAACGAAATTTTTTTTTTTTTTTTTTAAATCCAGCTGGATTTTGGTTTTAATATGACGGCTGGATTTAAGGAGTAGTAATGAATAAAAAAAAATAGTTCAGTGTGACTTTGTCTTTGTGTGACAATTCATTAACAACTCAGGCATATTCGCGAAAAACATTCCCACTTTAGAAGCATAGCTCCCTAAACGTGGTTAATTTTTATTATAGAACTATTATTGTTATACGCTAGGCAATACAAAGTTGTTAAATAATAATCTTATTCTTCGACCCTGACTGAGAGAGATTGGTCGCATTGAGAAAAATGAATAAATGGCGGTTCTATAGTCAGAGGCGAGTCGGTGAGCCCGGTAACGTAATGGTTAACGCACTGACCGTGAAAGTAGGTGATCCAGGTTCAATTCCTGGCTGGATAAATAAAATTTTTTTTCTCTTTCTCAATTTAATTATTGGGAGGTGGGTATCAATTTAAATTCATTTTTAATTGAAAATTAACCACGTTTAAGGAGCTATGCTTCTAAAGTAAGAATGTTTTTCGCGAATATGCCTGGATCGTCAATACAAAGTCACACTGAACTATTATTGTTATACGCTAGGCAATACAAAGTTTTTTAATTATCTCAAATAAAAAAATAAATAAACCTCAAGCTTAATAACCCGATAACGCTGATGCTAGAGGTTACTTTATCAACTAATTAATAATGAAAAAAATAAATAAACCCCAATCTTATCAACCCCATAACGCTAGACGTGCCAGTTATTTTTCTAACTAATAGTAATTAAATAAATAAATAAACCCCAAGCTTAAAACCTACAAAACTCTGAGCGTCTAAGTTTTATTTTCAACCTCCAAAGCCACAAAACACTGGGCATATGACAGTTTTAAACAAATAAATAAAAATAAATAAATAATCTTCCAAGCTCTAAACCCGCAAAAGCCTGGGCGTCAATTTTTAAAATAAATAAATAATTCCCTTAGTTATAGATTCACAAAACCCTGCGCGTTTGAGTTTTATTTTTAAATAAATAAATAATCTCTCAAGCTCTAAACCCACAAAACTCTGGGCAACCAAGTTACATTTTTGAATATATGTAAGGGTAATATATTCCCTAATTCAAATTTCCCATGCTCTTACGACCGTGGCTAAGGTAGATCCCGTCTGGACCGATAGAGAGGGCTTTACCATAAGAGAGAGAGAGAGAGACAGCAGAATAGTAAAAATTATAAAAACATGTGCTATCACTAATTATTGAAAGAAATAGTATTAGTGTAAATTAGGAATTGAAAATAGTGAATAATAAACTTTAATTGTCGTTTCTTTGTTTACAGATAGGATGATATTGTAAAAACTGTAAATAGTGTAAATAATAAATCTTAAAAACTTTGTTTACAGAGCAACCAAACAGTTTATGTTGTTGTCAAATTCCTATCCTAATAATCAAGATTATTATAAAACGACAATTTTTGTCAACAATGGAAAAACTAAGGTTTGAATTTGTAATGAAGGCTGCACAGGATGGAAAAACAACAATTCTATGTATAACCTCAATTGAAACGCCCCATGGAAAAGTGTTTGCAATACCAAATGAACTGCAAAATTCAAACTTACATACAGAATTAATAACAGTACCAGCTTTTGGTAGAATAAAAAATACATTGAAGAAGAGGAACCATTTTAGAAAAATATGGATTCCAATGGCTGATAATTTAGCTAAAGTTTACCTTGACGAAGAAAATAATTAAATGTTCAAGGATCAGTATTTGGAAGAAATAGCAGAACCACACGCTGCACCAGAAAATTCAACCCTAGATAACACTTGGACAGAGTTGATAAAAAAACTCCTGGAAGAAAAAAATTTAAAATCTAAGCTAGAAAATTTAAGCAAAATTGCAAAAGACTTCATGATTGAAAAATTTGATGGGAAAAATTCAAATGCTGGTCAGTGGATCAAAGAATTTGAGAAAGAATGTGAAAGAAACCTGATAACAGAAGATAAAAAAAAGATTGAAGTATTAAAATGCTTTCTCGAAGGATCCAGTGCAGATTGGTATGCCAGTATGATCTTAAAATTTTCAGTACAATCGGAGTGGGAAAATTGGAGAAAAAATTTTTGTGAAACATTTGGAAATAAAGGGTGGTCCTGTATCAGGTATGCGTACACTTTTAAATACCAGAGTGGTTCATTGTTAGATTATGCTTTGAAGAAAGAAAAACTTTTGCTACAAATTAATAAAGCAATTGATCATGACACATTAATAAATCTTATAGCTATGGGTTTACCAAATTATGTGTCAGATAAAATTGACAGAGAAACATTAAAACAAACACAAGATTTATTTAATGAAATTGGCACACTGGAACACCTGGCTAGCAAGAAAAACAGTAAAAATAGAAAGTTTATAAAAAATAAAGAAACAAAAGAAAAGATGGAAAAAAACCTTGTAAGATATGTACGAATAAAAACAAAGGTGTACGTTTCCACGCTGAAGAAGATTGCTGGTTCAACAAAGGTAACCAAAATTAAAATTCTAATAGCTCCATTTTGGAATTGGAGTTGAATGACACTGATCCAAAAAACTAAATATCCCATCATTAATTGAACTCAAATTGTTTCTGAATGAAACAACAGAAATGACAGGAATTTATGATCCAGGTTCAAATGTTTCATTAATAAATGCAAAATTGTTGAAGTTGAGACAAAGGAAGAGAAAAAAAAATATAAGGCAAATTTGAGAACAATTAATGGTGTGAATAAGACTGAAGGAATAGTTACTGTGAAAATAAAAATTCTAAACATAGAAAAAGAAGTAGATGTTTTTGTAGTGAATAATGAAAACTTCAAATGTGAATTTTTAATTGGACTAGATTTAATCAGGGATTTTCATTTAATTCAAGATGAGGACCTGAAAATAACCCAAAAAATAAGTCCAGAAATAAAGGAAGAAATTGAAATGGACGGAAGTTCCAAAACTAATATAGATAAAAAATTTTTAGAGAATAAATATAATAGTCTTTCTCATAAAGTAAAGACAGAGCTATTAAAAATGAAAGAAGATGTGAAATATGAACAAGAAATTCTAGTTAATTTTAACGAACATGTTAATGAAAAAGATTTTAAAATGAAAATAAACCATCTGAGCACACAGCAAAAAGATGAAATTAATAAATTAATAGACAAGTATGCCTCAATCTTTGCAAAAAATAAATATGATGTTGGGACAGTGAAAGACTATCAAGCCCGCATTGACTTAACGATAGATAAATACTGTAGTAAGAGACCTTACAGGTGTAGTCTGGACGATAAGAAAGAAATAGAAGGCCAGGTAGCACAGCTGTTAACAAAAGGGCTGATAGAAGAGTCATATAGCTCATTTGCGGCCCCAGTGACGCTAGTGTATAAGAAAGAAGAAAAAAAAAGTCCAGATTATGCATTGATTTTAGAGATAGTTGTCCCCCAAGCACAACCGTTTCCACTTATAGAGGACCTAATGATAAAAACCAGAAATTGTAATTACTTTACAACTTTGGATATTAATTCTGCGTTTTGGTCCATTCCTTTAAGAATTGAAGATAGAAAAAAAACAGCTTTCGTGACTCAGGAAGGACACTACCAGTGGACGTGTCTGCCGTTTGGACCAAAAACATCACTGGCTATATTCCAAAGAATTCTTAACAATATTATAAGAAAAAATAATCTAACAAATTGTGCGGTGAATTATGTTGACGATATTCTGATATTTTCTAAGTCGTTTTCGCAACATATACAACACCTGAATGCACTCCTGCAAGCAATAGAGAAGGAAGGTTTTAGATTAAAATTTCAGAAGTGCTCCTTCGCAAAAGACTATGCCAAATATCTGGGTCATATTATAAAGAATAATACGATAAAACCGAGAAAAGATAATCTTGTGGCAATAAAATAATTTCCCAAACCAGAAACGAAAAAACACATTAGGCAATTCCTAGGAAAGATAAACTTCAATAGAGAATATGTACCAGGAAGGGCAATGATTTTAGAACCATTACACAACCTACTGAGGAAGAATCAGAAATTTTTGTGGACTAAAGAATGCCAAGAATCCTTTGATAAAATAAAAAACATACTAATTTTGGAGCCAGTTCTAGAAATCTTTGATAAGGACTTACTGATCCATATCCATACGGATGCAAGCTTACTGGGAGTTGGAGCAGTTTTGAAGCAGGTACAAAAAAATGGAGAAATAAAACCAGTTGCGTTTTTTTTCGAAAAAACTAAATCAAGCACAAAAAAGGAAGAAAGCTATCTGCCTCGAGTGCTTAGCTATTAAGGAAGCTGTACGATTCTGGCAATATTGGCTCATAGGTAAATCATTTTTAGTTTTTACAGACCATAAACCCCTTGAAGGCATGAATCTGAAGTCTAGAACAGACGAAGAACTGGGTGACTTGACTTAATACCTGTCACAATATGATTTTCAAGTAAAATACTCACCTGGGAAAGATAACGTAGAAGCAGATTGCCTAAGCAGAAATCCGGTATTAGAATGTCACAAAAATAAAGATGAGCAACTGAAAGTCGTGAACTTACTGGAAATAAAAGATATTGAAAATGATCAACAGAATAACGAATATATACAACAGAGAAAAGATAGGCTAGTAGAGAAAAATAGAATATACTTTAAAAAGACACGGAAAAAAGAGAAGATTGTTTTGTCAGAAGAGTTCAGCATAAAATTTATAAAAAATGTTCACGATAGCTGGTGCCACATTGGAGTAAAACAATTGCAAAAAAAAATATCTCCATTCTATACAGCAAAAAATCTAACAAAAAATATAAAGTATATTAGCAAGACCTGTGAGACATGTATAAAAAATAAAACAAGAGGTCAACAAAAGGTGGGTCTGATGTCATATTTAGTCCTGCTATAACACCATTCGAGATAATTTCACTGGATACAATAGGTAGATTTGGTGGGTCCCGCTCTACAAAAAAATACCTACACCTTTTGGTTGACCATTACACAAGGTATGCATACATTCTGACGTCAAAAACGCAAGTCGCAAATGATTTTAAGAAACTAGTCGGAAATGTCACAGAAGACAACCAAGTTGACTTAGTTTTATCGGATCAATATCCAGGAATGAATTCGAAAGAATTTAAAGAATTTCTGGATGAAAAAAATATAAAAATGGTTTTTACAGCGTTGGATTTACCATTTTCAAATGGACTCAATGAGAGGTTGAATCAAACGTTAGTTAATAAGATAAGATGTAAAATAAACGAAGAAGGAAACAAACGAGCTTGGACGACGATAGCGCAAGAATGCGTAAAGAAATACAATACTATAGAACACTCAGTTACCAGATTCGCACCAAAATATTTGTTAGAAGGCTCAGATGTTTCGATTCTCCCAGATGAGCTAAAACAAAAATTAAAGAGAGAAAAATGGTTGGAAGATAGACAAACAGCCTTGGAAAACTCCATCAAATCCCACAACTATAATAAAAAATTTTTCGATAAAAACAGAAAATACCATGAATTCAAAGTTGGGGATGCAGTTTTCGTGGAAAATGGAAATAAACTCAACAGGAAAAAACTCGACGAATTGAGAACAGGTCCTTTCGAAATTATAGAAAAACTGTCAGACTCAATCTACAAAATAAATATTGGAAGAAAAAAACCCGAGTCTAATTTTTTCCACATAACGAAGCTGATTCCAGCACCTAATGAAGAAAGGCAGGAAGAAGATCTTAAAAACTTTGTTTACAGAGCAACCAAACAGTTTATGTTGTTGTCAAATCCCTATCCTAATAATCAAGATTATTATATATAAATAAATAAATTACCACACAAGCTTCGTATTATAGTTAAAGCAAATAAAAAAATAAACGATAATAAGCAAATTATCCACCAAGCTCGAAGCACACTAAAACTGGAAAATCGAATTAAATTTTTAAATAAATAAATTTTTTCTGTGTCTATAAATCTACCTTACCCCGGGTTTCATAGGTTCAATATTTATAAAATGAATAAAAAGAAAAAATTTTCTCCAGAATTTGTGGGTTCAGAGCTTGGGAATCATCTATTATTTCATATTTATTTCTTTGAAAGATAAACTCAGACGCCCAGAGTATTGTGAATTTATACAGCTTAAGCGACAATTTCTTTCTTTTTATCAATTTATTGGTTTATCAAAGTACCACATCTAGGTTTTGGTGGGTTTAGAACTTAGGTAAAAATTTATCCATTTATAAACTAAACTCTGTTGCCCAGGGTTTTGTCGGTATAAAGTTTAAGGGATAATTTATTTATTTATATTTATTCATTTGAAAATATAAGTCATATGCCCAGTGTTTTGCGGGTTTAGAACTTGTAAGATTATTTATTAATTTTTATTAGTTTATTTAAAAATAAAACTTCGACGCCCAGAGTTTTTTGGGTTTAAAGCTTGGAGTTTATTAATTTATTTAGTTACCAATTAGTTAAAAAATTAATGACACGCCAAGCCTTATGGGGTAAACCTTGGACGCTCAGAATTTTGTGAGTTTAGAGATTATTCTAAAATATAACTCATATGCCCAGGGCTATGAGGGTCTAAAACTTGGGGGATAATTTATTTATTTATAATTATTCGTTAAAAATTGAACTCGGACGCCCAGGGTTTTGTGAGTTTAAAGCTTTGGAGATTATTTATTTTTTTCTAATTATTCATTTAAAAATGTAAGTCATATGCCCAAAGTTTTGTGGGCTTAGAGTTTGAGAAATTATTTATTTATTTTTATTACACGGAAAAAATAAAATCCTTGCAGCGTAGCTGAATTCAGCGATATGACGATGCGAACAGTTATCGACGCTCCAACGCAGACTTTTCATCGTGGCGAGGCAAAGTCTGCGTTGGAGCGACGCAAAGTTAGCTATAGCGTGCCTTCCTTACCGACAGCGGCGGAATATGATTGTTAACTTAAACAATTATGCACTGATATAAAAAATACTTAAACTAGTTACAACTATCAATAAACACATTTTTTTATAGTTATGCTGCCGTAAACCCGCGATAGCAGAGAGTAAGTACACAAGTAAACAAGCGTCAAGCGTGAGTCGAGCTCTGCTACAGCTGTTGGTAAGGAAGGCACGCTATATCTAACTTTGCGTCGCTCCAACGCAGACTTTGCCTCGCCACGATGAAAAGTCTGCGTTGGAGCGTCGTTAACTGTTCGCATCGTCATATCACTGAATTCAGCTACGCTGCAAGGATTTTATTTTTTCCGTGTAACTTATTTCAACAAAAACTTGGGCGCCCAAAGTTTTTTGGGTTCAAAGCTTGGAGTTTATTAATTAGTTACTAATTAGTTAGAAAAATAACTGGCAATCCCAGCGTTTTGGAGTTGTTAACATTGAGGTTTATTTATTTATTTCATTATTGATTAGTTGATAAAGTAACCTCTATACCAGCGTTATCGGGTTATCTAGCTTGAGGTTTTTTTATTTATTAATTTATAATAAAATCGGAACGCCCAGCGTTATTGGATTGTCTAGCATAAGGTTTATTTATTTATTTAATTATTAGATGAGATTATCTCTTGATCAGACATGATGCCAATAAGCACCTGGTACGAATGTGCTAATGTCAGCACAACGAGTGGCAACATAAGTTTTCCACCATGATGGATTACTTTTAAGTCAATATAACACACCTCTTGAATCGGACCAAGGATGTATTGAATTAATCTTGATAGGAATTATGCTTTGATAATAACGAAATAGATCAGCAAACATGTGAGCAGCGTTAAGCTCTAATCTGGGTATTGTCATGGTTTTGAGGTGGATAACTCTAGTTTTTGCTAACTGAGTAACATGAATTAGAGAGGACTCGATACACCGTAAGTAAATGATGTCACCAAAAGCACGCTCTGAAGCGTTTGCGAAACCATGAATCTCGCAAAAATCGAGGTCGAGTGACCAATTTAAGAATCTGGGAATTTGTATAGTGTTATAATTTATTATTAATCCTCAATCTGCTTTTTAACTAATCAAAATTAAAAAATTATTGCGTGAATGTATTTTACATCACGTTTTAAAGTTTTTATTGCGTAAATTCGGTAAATATTTAAATGTATTTCCTTTTTGTCCACAAGTTCAAAAAAACCAAACTCCATAAATAAATCATTAATATTTTTGAAATATTTCTTAATAAATGATTTAACGATCTTAACAAGTTCTAAATAATTTAACAATAACTAAGATATATTCAATTATTCTGATGTAAAACCACAACATAAACCAGAACCTATAAATGACCTAGGTAAATCAATTTTATATGTAAAAAAAAAAAATTCAATTTAGTATTTACCTATTTTTTAAATGTACATTGCATAACTTTACTTTAATGTAAATTTACATTGAAATGTAGCAAATACTCATTTGTAACCTTAAAATGATTTTAAAAAAATAAAAATTTTCAATGATTGGTTCATGTTCACTTAGATATATCTAGTTCCTCTGTTTAAAATTTCTTTCATATAATTTTATCATTAGCCAGAACACATAAAAATCATAGACATCATTTATTGTTATGAACTACTTTTGAATTCGTTTTGCATACATAAAATAGACAAACTGAATCCACTCTCAAAATAATGGAGCAAATGCTCATCCGTACTTTAAAAATCCATGCCAAATAGAATTCATAATTTTTAGTCCACTGGATACCTAGACCCAAAACTATCTATTTCTTTTGTACTTTTTAATTAATTCTTGTAAAAAAAAATTAACAAATTTTAAAATTTAAAATCACTTTAGCCGCATAACTTAAGCTTGCTTACAGAAAACAAAAAAGATAAAAATTTTTAATAATTGATTTATGTTGACTTGGATATATCTAGTTCTTTAAGTTTAAATTTCTTTAATATAAATTTTATCATTAGTAAGAACACATAATAATCATAGACATAATTAACTATTATGAAGTACTTTTGAATTCGTTTTGCATACATCATAGATGGACAAACTAAATACACTCTAAAAATAATGAAGCAAATGCTCATCCGTACTTTCAAAATCCATGCCAAATAGAATTAATAATTTCTGGTCCATTGGATACCTAGACCCAAAACTATCTGTTTCTTTTGTACTTCTTAATTAACCAATCTTAAAATGTAAAATCACTTTGGCCGCATGACTTAAGCTTGCATACAGAAAACAAAAAAGATAAAAATTTTTAATAATTGATTCATGTTGACTTAAATATACTTATCATTAACACCCTGAGTTAATGTAACAGTTACAATCAAAACTAAAATTCATTGTCAGACATCAAGTTTATTTTAGAAAAAAGGTGGGATTACAAAACTTTCAGATATCAAGTTTATTTTTGAAAAAGGGTAGGATTACAAAACTTTAACAGTTCAAGTGTGTTGGCTCAGAGCATATACATTTCAATGATGATTAAAATTAAGCGATAATGCGTATGACAATGACATTATGTCCTGCAATTGCACCTTTTGCAATTTGCAATTTGGGTGGATTATAAAAGAGTAATTTGCAAGTTCAATCTGACACACACACAAACACACTCATTCAGAAAAAACTTTATTTTTAATATTGCCAATGTGCACCCCTGGGCTTTAGGATATAATAATTTAATAATTCATCGTGTGAGAGGCGATAAATAATTTGAGCCGTTCTCTGCAATAACGACCTAAGGCGCCTTAGGTCGTTTTTCCGGAGATCTCAAAAATGGGTAGACAAACTATTCAAAAGTACTCCCACCAAATATCATAAAAAAATATTGAAAATTGAAGCTTTGGTGAATTTTTAAGTGGAGGCAAAACGCGCGCTACTAGAGCCCTGAGTGGAGACACCGCGGCCGCGCCTACTCGCTGCAACTGCACATGAGTTTCCGCGCTATAGCTGATTGCTTCGAGCGCATTGTATTGTCAATTGTTTTTGGTTAAAAACGTAATAATAAATTGAAAACAATCATTTTTATATCAATTTTTTAATAATATTTATATAATTGAGTAGTTCACCCGAAAAACGACCTAATTGAAAAATTGTTGATAACGATTTTTTCTAATAAATTATTATTATTTTATAAATTTCATCATGAATATTCATTACGAGATAGTGTAACTTCCTTTTCAAAAAATTAGTTTTTTAATTCTCGACGAGTGCTTTAAAATAATACACTTCAAAAACTTTAAACCTTGTTTTCTCGAAACGATGTTTTGTCACTTAGGTCGTTATTGCAGAGAACGGCTCATTTAATAGTTCGTCGCGTGAGAAACGATAGAAAATCTAATAATCTATAGTGTCAAATACAATAATTTAAAAACTATAATTTTGATAGCGCGATTAATAATTATGAGTTAGATGTCTTTAGTATCACGCACGTCTACGAAAGCGGGCGAGTCTAAAACTTTAACAAGAAGTTCAGTGAGAAAAAATCCCGAGTTGCGAGAAAATATTTTGAAAGAATCTGACTGCATAGGTAGGAAAACGGCGGGAACGCGTGAGAAAAATACGGAAAATAAAATCTGTACAGAGTCAGCGAATCTACTAAATTTTGAAAATTCTAACCTAACAAATTCGGAAAGTACAAGTTGTTTTGATAAAGAATTGATGATTGTGCTTCTTACAAAAGCGAGTAAGAAGACACCGGAAAAAATCGGGAATAGTCAGGAAATAGCTGAAAAAAAAAATTTCGTCAAATACAACGATTGATATAGAGTTTGAAAATCTATTTAAATTTGAAAATCCTCTGACAATAAATTTAGAGGATTCAGGTCGTTACAATCTAGAATCATTGACAAACGCAAAAGAGGATTCACAGAAATTTAAGGATAATTCATTGATAGAAATCTCGAGATAACTCGGAGTCAGAAAGTAATTTATTAAATTCTGTAAAATCTACAAAAAAAACGTCGAAATTTAAAATCACGGACCTCGTTCATGAAAGTCCATTCTTTAACGGTTCTCAAAAATCCGCCGAGGAAATAATAAAGTATGTTACTGAAGTAGAGTCTTTGATACAGAACGAGGATATTGAGAATTTTTTGAAATATTTAATCTTAAAAAAATGTGTAGAATCGGCCGATGAATGGTTTGCCGATAGAAAACCAACAACGATAGAGGAATTTGTTACTAGTATTAAAAATTGCTTCCCAACGACCGAAAATTTTTACTCCTATTACAAAGAATTACTCATGATAACACAAAGGGAGCGCGAAGATGTACGTGCATATACATCGCGATTGATAAAATTGGTAAAGAAAATAAAGGAATTGTAGAAATTAACTCTGGGATTAGAGGAACGGAAATATAGACATTTCGAAACAAAACTAAATTCCGATGCATTAAAAAGTTTTATTGATGGCTTTAAATTCAAAATCAACGTTCAGTTAGATAAAAATGGTGATTTTGCGACAACACTAAATAACACATTAATATTAGAAAAAAAGTTAACTCAGACCGAAGATATGAACATGCAAGTTAATCACTGTTCCAGTAATTTAATTAAGAAAAATATCGCGATTTGTCAGATTTGTACAGAACGAAATCATGAAGCCTTATTTTGCCCGATCGCCGAGTGTGTATATTGCAAATCACAGAATCACAGATCATTCGATTGTAATAGAGCGACAAAAAAAATTAAACTACAGTGCAATTTATGTAGTAATTATGGCCATTCGATAAGTGCGTATGAGTACAATAAAATCTGAAGTAAAAATTGTCAATTTTGTCAGATAGCAGGACATCAGGTAGATCAGTGTGAGAATATTAAAGATTTTGAACTTTGTTGGAAGTGTTTTAAACCCGGGCACACTCCATATTTATGCCCAAATAAGGATTAAAATTGCGAAAATTGCAAAAAATCGGGTCATACAGTCAACGAATGCCCTGATGTTATTTGCCAATAATGTAATAAGAGAGGTCACACAGTGAAAAACTGTAATATTCAGGAAAATAAAAATAAATTTCGTTTTTGTACTTTTTGTGAAAACATAGATCACGAGCTGAATGGTTGTAATCAAGTGAAAATCATGCTAACACAGCAAAAAAATAAAAGCTTGTCAATTTGTCAAATTTTTGACAAATCAGGTAATAACGCTAAAGATTGTTTCAGATATAAAAATAAACAACAAACTACTCAAAATAACACTTATTATAATAAACGAAAGCAAGATCGAAATAACCCAATGCAAAAAAATTATGAATATTGTGGTTATAAGGTCATGATCTCGATACGTGCACCAAATGAGCCGTTCTCTGCAATAACGACCTAAGTGACAAAACATCGTTTCGAGAAAACAAGGTTTAAAGTTTTTGAAGTGTATTATTTTAAAGCACTCGTCGAGAATTAAAAAACTAATTTTTTGAAAAGGAAGTTACACTATCTCGTAATGAATATTCATGATGAAATTAATAAAATAATCATAATTTATTAGAAAAAATCGTTATCAACAATTTTTCACTTAGGTCGTTTTTCGCGTGAACTACTCAATTATATAAATATTATTAAAAAATTGATATAAAAATGATTGTTTTCAATTTATTATTACGTTTTTAACCAAAAACAATTTACAATACAATGCGCTCGAAGCAATCAGCTATAGCGTGGAAACTCATGTGCAGTTGCAGCGAGTAGGCACGGCCGCGGTGTCTCCACTCAGGGCTCTAGTAGCGCACGTTTTGCCTCCACTTAAAAATTCACCAAAGCTTCAATTTTCAATATTTTTTTATGATATTTGGTGGGAGTACTTTTGAATAGTTTGTCTACCCATTTTTGAGATCTCCGGAAAAACGACCTAAGGCGCCTTAGGTCGTTATTGCAGAGAACGGCTCAAATACAAAGTGTTGGAAAATTACTCAAGTAACACTCAGCAAATTTGTAAGCATTGTAATATGTCAGGACATTCGTTGCAAAATTGTCGAGTTAGAACAGTTGTTGGAAGAACAGGCAACAATGAATAAAAATTGGGTTAGAAAGAATCAAGATATCTTTTATTGTGATGGTGAGGAATTAAAAACTTGCACGGTAGAACAGCATGAGATAAATATGAATAGAGTATTGAAAGGTTTAATCGGCAAAATTTGTTTTGTTAACACTGATGATATTTTAATTTTTACAAAATAGAAACCATATGAAATCGTTTTTGCTTACCTACCTAAATTACCATCTGGTGAACCCTTGAAAAAATCTGAAAAATTGCCAATATTTAATGACTATTTAGAAAAATTATTGAGTAATATGAAAAACATAGCAAATTTGGCAAGAGAAAATCTCATAATATCTAAATATAATACGAAACAATACTACTATAAAAATGCTAATCCAATTAATTTTGAAATAAGTGATACAGTGTATTAGGGACGTCAGCCAAAACCAAAAAAGCTGGGAAAAGACCAAAATTCAGGTCCGTTCGAAATCACAGATAAAGGTTTTTTTGTTTTATTTTTGTATGAAGGAAAGCAAAAGCGAGTTCATCCTAATAAATTATTCTTACATAAAAAGAAACTTATATCATTTTTCTTGTATTCTAGGAAAATAAAAATTATCATGCATATCATATTAATCATACTCTCATTAATCATAAAATCATCTTCACAAATAATTGGATATGAGTGTGGTTCAACTACACCAAACATTACAACATTCTCATTACTGGACACTGGCGAATGTGACTTCCATGAGATGAAACCTAATTCAACCAACGTCACGATTGAATTAGTGCAACTTGCTGAATTTCGAGATACAAACGTGATCCACTGCAAAATAATTATCCATAGAACAATTATTAACTGTGGAATGTTTGGACATCTTTTATCTCAAGAGAACGGCGAACAAGAATACTTATATGAACTATCACACGAGAAATGCAAGTTACTACATGACACAGGACTTTTCAAGTACTACGATACACATATAATTTCTAACATCAAAGTCAACGCAACACCAATGACTGTAGGAGTAGAGTTCGCTGGCAGTGCAGCAGACAAATCATGCTCTGAGTCATCCTATGCAGATAACTTCGGCTCATGGACAAAGGTTTTTGTACATGATACTATACAAATACTTCTCATTCAAACTAAAGCTAAAGTAAGTCTTGATGCAGATAAAATTAGATTAAGCTCGGGTGCAGTTTGTAAATTTTCAGATAAATATTGTATAGATTTAGAATACGGTCATACTTTTTGGGATATTTTACCAATAAATGAATGTTTTAAAATTCTTTTGATATATTATATAAGGGTATAGCCACGAAATTTACGAATGAGATCGATCATCAGATAACTTATGCAGTAAACACCACCGAAATAACTTTTGCTTTATCTTCGAAAGGCAGTTTAACTCAATGTAATAGATTATTTATAACTACAGAACATCCCAAACTACTAATTTTAGAATCACAAATGGGAATAAATTCATTTTATTACAATAATGAAATTATTGTAGAAAATACAATAAATTTAGATATATTTACTTATGTAAATTCTAAGTTCATTAATGTAGAAAAACATCTAAGGATAGAATTAAATGACTTATACATAAATTTAATTACAGAAAAATGTAACCTTGAGAGAGAAACTATCCAAAATTCCTTATCCCTAGCTACTGTGTCGCCAGATCTATTTGCATACACTGTAATGAAAAAACCAGGGTACACTTCCTTGATAGCTAGTGAGGCTGTACATTTCATAAAATGTACACAAAAACCAGTAAAAATAAAACACGTAGAGGAGTGCTACAAACAAATTCCCGTTATGTCAAAAAACGAGACATGGTTTTTAACAGCAAAAACATATTCTTGTTAAGACAGGCAAACAAGTTACCTGTAATCCAATTTTTCCAAGATACTACAAAATTGGGGACAAATGGATCAAACTAGATCCCCATCCTACTTATGAAGTAACATCTCCACACATGTTCCAGCCTACAACAAAAATTCGGTGGAATTATAAATTGATTGAGACGTTAGCCACATCAGGGTCGTACTCACAGCATCAGTTGGAACAAGCTCAACAACATATTACGTTCCCGTTAGAACAGCCAGCTTTACTGAATATTCTAACAAGACAAATGGCAGGTGAACACAATTATAATGAAGAATCAATAAACAACCTGTTCACTAAATCAACAATAAAGGGAATCTTGGCCGACTCATGGTCTGGCATCATCGACAATTTAATAAAGGATTCATCGATTTCATACGCAATAATTATGATAATTTTTACACTACATCTAATAAAAATAATCATAGATACAATTATAAACGCCTATCTTTTACAACAACTATATGGCTATGGCTTACATCTTCTAGCGGCAATATCAAGTTCCATAACGCATTTCTTTGTCATCTTAAATAGAAATCAAACAATCTCGAAAAAATCAGAAGAAATAGAATTACAGGAAGTAAGAGTAGACCCTATCTCAATCATTTCAAAAATTCCTCCACCATTACCATCCGGACCTCCAAATTTAACCTAAACTATGACCAAACAAGGGACAATTTCTGTAAGTGAATCAAAAATAAGCACTATGGCTTATTTAAATTATGAAAAAAAAAATTTTTTTCTTTTACGTTGCTAAATATGTTTTTTTTTTTTAAACCTTAGAGTTTTTTGACTTGTTAATCAACATTCGTGTTACTTATTTATTTTTGAACTTTTAATCTGCTATTCAAAAACTTAATTATTGGAAAAATTCCTATAAAATTATTTAAAAAAAAAAAAAAATAAATAAAAAAAATAAACTCAAGGAGGAGGTGTTGTGTCATAAACTGACACATTACTTTTGCTTATTGGGTAATGAGTAACTGTGTTGTAAACGGCTTCGGAGTGCAGGCACAGGCAGTTTGTAAACATAAGCACTTTTTCAATCATCAAGCGTTTATAAAAACGCTTAATTATTGAATTACGATTAGTCTTGGTTTTGGTTTCACAGTGCCCAAGCTCCGGAGTCGTCCGAATTGTAAGTAGAGCTATATCTCTTGTAATAGAACTAAATATGAAGTCATATCTCCTTGTAATTTAGAGTCACATCTCTTGTAATAAAACTAAATATGAAGTCATATCTCCTTTGTAATTTAGAGTCACATCTCTTGTAATAAAACTAAATATGGAGTCATATTTCCTTTGTAATTTAGAGTCACATCTCTTGTAATAAACAAACTACATTATATTATATTATTAAATTATAATACAACAAAACTTATATAAAGTAATCCGCCTTATTTATCATATTTATAAACAGTAAAAGAAGCAATTTATGATTAAATAACACCGTTATAAAATATTTTTCGTCGACAAAAAGTTTTGTTTGTCGTGAAAAGGAAAAATATAATCGCACCCTTGATTTTTGCAGTTGTTGAAAAGCGAAAGACGACGCTGTTAGTCGAAATCGAACTCCGTATGCTGGATAATGATGAACCAAAATGAACCCAAGTTAACCTAGTTCGAATCTTTCCAATGAAATAAGCAAAGAGCTATGATTTTTTCTAATAAATAAAAAAATGTATAAATTATGAATCAAATTGAAAATCAATCACGCTTACCTCTTGAACGATTTTTCTAGAAAAGAAAAATCGTGAAAATCTCAAAAAATTAAATGACTTCAGTTTTGTTTCATGGATTTGAAGAGCGTTCTTAGATGATGACTTAGAACCTCTTTCCACTCGCAGGAACGATGACTGTCGAACGGCAGCCTCTCGATGAGCGCAGAGTAGAATTTCGTTAAACTACCAAAAAATGAATTTTTTTTCAATTAATCTCGACGACATACCAACGAATCCGACGAGGAAGGACCAAAATGTTCGATAGTGAGTTTAAATGGATCGTGTGTTTTATGAAATAAATTAGAAATCGAGACTTATTTTAGAAAAATTTTAAAAAAAGTATTTATTCAACGAAATTTAAAAAATTTGTAGTTTTAGCAACCAAAGTATAGCTTTTTAAAGGTTTCGACAATTTTTATCAGTTTTGGGTTTGACTGCTGCGACGAGAGTGAAGTCGTCTTCGCTAATGTTTGATGTTGGCGACGAAAAACAGCTGAATCTTTTAGTCGAATTTCGAACATATACAAACACTTGTATTATCTGACTGGCTTTATGCGACTTAAATGGAATCGCTCTTTGGTTTCAAATTAATTTCTAATTGTTCATAAATAATACCCATCAAATTGTGTTAGTCGTGTCTACTATAGTTACTTTTTGTTAAAAACATTTAAATTTGACCTTGAATTATTATGCGTAAGAAATAGTATGTATTTTTTGCAGGCCTTATAATAACATGAATTGCTGTCTAAAATCTTACATGCAGGGCATAGTTTGGTTGATTCTATCAAAAAGTTTAGCAGTGAGTGTCAAATCGAGTTTAAGAGGCGTATTTAGTAACCAACGCTTAGCAAGTTTAGCAGCTAATGCCAAACTAGACTTAGAAAGCAGGCTGTTATTGTTTAGTTTTGGACTTATGAATATTTAACGGAAAATAAAACTTTCAACAGACTTATATAGGGTAGAAAAATTTAAAAGTAATATTATTTAGTCAACTAATAAGTTAAAACATCTTTTTTTTCTTGCTTTTATTTTAGTTTACAAAACTTTAGCTGTGGCCGCTACATAAATCTAAGTTTGGCAGTGGCTGCTAAACCTGTTAAACGTTGGCAACCAAACACGCCTCTTAAACTCGGTTGGCACTCACTGCTAAACTGTTTGGTAGAATCTACCAAACCATGCACTCCGTGTATATTCATATATTATGCATTCCTGCAGACATTTTTAAAGCGTCCAGACTTTTTGCATTATGTCAGACCCACTCTGTGAAGTCTTATATTTACTTGGCAAACTGGTAAAACAATTTAATTTGAGCATTTTTTTATTTTTTAGAAAATTTTAAAAAAATTCGAGCGGTTCTTACAGAGAATTGGGACTTTGCGTTCCTTTCTTTTTTTCTTGAACTTCAAAGAAAACGGATTATTAAATCTCAACTCAAAGAGTTCGATCATGAATAATTGATACTTTGAAACTAATCAAATGCGCAAAAGTACTTCCAAAATCATAACTAATTTACGTGTTGCGGAGCGAACAATAATTTCACTCCGTACGCATCGTCGAGCAAAAAATCAATAGTTTGTAGACTGCGTGGCGCCATCTCTTGGACCACGCAGAACTACATGGTGCGGGTACTCTTGCGCCGCCGTCTGCGCAGCTTGGGGCAGCTGGCGCTGCTGCTGTAGCTGACGCCGCTGCAGCGCGCTGGCCTGGCGGGGGCCTGCTGCTCTTCTTCTGTTCTCTTCCCGTTTTTGGCGCTTCTCATAGCACGCAGCAGAGAGTTTTCATTGATTTTATTAAATCGAAATTTTCTTGTGGTTTTCTCGAGTTCATCTCATTAATTGTTTCCAGTGAAGCTATTGTGAGGTATGATTGTGGTTCTAATCATCTTAGCGACTGCAATCAATAATATTGCAGTCGCTGCTTGATCTTTGTTGTCAGCGAGCATTCATCGGCAACTTCATTTTGGCTAACCAAGGAGCTCAGTATACTGATCATTTTTCTCAATGAACATCTCACAGGACATCTCCAGGTATTTCTTGGCTCGAGTAACAATAATTTACTTGGTAGTCACTCAGTGAAATCAATGCACAGTAAGTAGTGTGTGTTATCTTTGATTTTTAAAAGTGTCTTCATGCCCGCGGCCATTTTCTTTTCTTTATCTTCTCAAGTTCATTCTCTGCTGCTACTTGAATTTCTCTTGGCCATCGCTCTCTCTCTTTCTCTCTCTTTCTTTTTCAAGGCCATTCTCAGCTCTTTGTTTACCTCATCAATACAGCAGTCAAGTCTTGTTTACGTTTTGAATAAATATTATCAAATTAGTAAGAAGTTTTGACTTAATTGATTTTTCTCACACTTATTAATTTCATTACACAGAAATTAAATATCTTGGAATTTCTCAGTTCATAACCTATGATATTTTCTCATTTCATTTCGTTCTTTGGCTAATGCAACAAAATGCTATTAGAATTTCTCTCGGCCATCTCTCTCTCGCTCTCTTGTCTTTCAAGGCCATTCTCAATCATTGGTTACCTCTTAAAATTCTAGTTAACTCGTGTTTACTTTTTGAATTAGTATAATCAAATCTGTAAAGAGTTGTCTAGACGGTTCTTTCTCAAATTAATTAATTTCTTTTACACGGAAATTAATTCTGGAATATTCTACTTTCATAACCTGCTACATGTCACTTTACCTTAATTTTTTAATCATTTATTAATTTAAACTGTGTGAAACTCACAAAGTGTGATTTTACAATTATTTAAATTTCTTTGTAAATTAAGTACTGTTATTTATTAATAAAATTGTTATTGTTTTTATCAAGTGTGTTCTCTGGTTACTTTTTATACAACCCTCCCCTACCAGTTTCATCCGGCAAATAAAATAAAATTAATAGACCGGTCAATCCGAAACACGCTTAAATTTTTAGAGTTAAGATTTGAAAATATTTTTCCCAAAAAGTTTATAAAAAGACGAAAAAAATGCTGGCTCCTGTGAGGAACTGCAGTAAGATTCAAACAGAAATTTTTTAAAAATTTTCTAAAAAATGTAAAAAAAATGGTAAAAAACGTAGGAGTGCTTTTTTGAATTTACACCCTGAGAAATCAAATTATGCTAAACATGCCATAGAATGTGGACATATTTATGATGATAATTTTAAAATTTTACATGCCTGTACTAAAAGCAAAAAGTTAGACTTTTTGGAAGCGATGGAAATTAATAGATTTAAACGTAATGATAAATTATTGAACGACCAGTTGGATTTAAATAGTTCACCACTCCTTAATTTAAATTTATCCGAAACGTAGGCTATTGACCCCATGTTTGTAAACAACCTTTTGTAAACAACCTCATGTATAAAATCGTACAATCTGCTGTAATGACTTAGTCGATCCAAGTCGTCTGATGGTGTTGTGCACCGAAACAATTGTCACGATAATAATTTTATAATTTGACAAAAATAAAGTGAAAATTTTAACACGTAACTTAAAGTGTTAGTTATTTTAATAAGAAAGATATTGTTTGTAGAATTTGTGAGCGAAAAGGTCATATAGTCAGATAGTTTGTTTTAAAAACGGGAATAAAAATCAAATAATTGAAAAGATTCTGTCGAATGAGAAAAAACATGACGAAAAATCGCGTTTAAATTTAAGGTTGTTTTAAAGGTCGAAAAATTAATTTGGTTTTTAAGGATGGAGTAAAGCCAGTACAACTCAAACCATATCACAGAGAAAATTGCTGAAAAATTAAAACGTTTATTTAAACGTTGGTACAAGGATGGATCGGAACGTCCTATTGCATTTGCATCGAAATTGATACCTAAACAAGAATTGCATCGAGCAATTATAGACAAAGAGGCAGCAGCCATTGTTTTTGACTTCCGAAAATTTAACTAATATGTCTATGGGGTGAATATAATTCTAAGAACCGATAATGAGCCTTTAAAACTTATTTTTGACAACAATAAAAATTTGTCAGTAATGTTGCTTACATGGGGAGAGGGGAGGCCTCTTGCCTCTCGCTGACATGGCTGATATACTCACCATCATTCACGTCTTTCAGCTCTTAAGCTGTGAGGACACGAGCATGGTGAATGTAGCCATGTCCACGTTGCGAAAGATTGTATCCAAACAAGTTGGCTAGGTTACCATAAGTAAGCCCCGACGAAGAAATCCCTGAAGTAAAAATCCCCGGTAAAAATCACCGAACGGAAAAATCCCCGAAAAAAAAATCCCTGACGAAAAAATCCCCAAAATCAATGTAATAGAATTGCAAATATAATAATTATATATTTATTTAACAAACTTATTAAATCTGAGCGTCCCCGACAAAACGTCAGAACGACAAAACGTTAGATAATACCTTCGGGCCCCACGGCGCGCAATGTTTAAAAAAATAACCCGTTAGTGTTTTATTAAAAATCAAATTTTTTCTCACGTTTGTATTAATTCATTGTTCAGAATCAAAAGAAACTTGATAATAACTATTTCCCCTTGAACTTGAATTATATGATATACTGTATATGATCACTTGAATTATATGATATACTGTAGAATGTTTGTAAGAAAAATTGTAAAGTTAAATTTGTTGTAATAATAAAAGTGAAATAAAGATTTGTTATAGTTATAAATAAAAAAATAAAATTTTTGTGTCTATTATCTGACGTTTTGTCGTTCTGACCTTTCAAATTATTCTCAGACAGTTATGTGAAATGAAGCAAGGACTAGATCCTCAGTTAATGACTGTTGATTTTGAATTGTCGTTTATTACGTGGGTGTTATTATTATCTGACGTTTTGTCGTTCTGATATTTTGTCACTGACGTTTTGTCGTCTGACGTTTTGTCCCGCTCCTTCTGAACGTAAACAAACCATAAGTACTTACACTCATCGATAACTCGAACATAAACAAACCGTGAATTTTATAAATTCAGGAATTTCATACATCAGGAATTTTTTCATCGGGAATTTATATTCGGGGATTTATTGCCGGGTATTTTTATTCGAGGATTTATTACAGACACCGTTGGCCACCCCGCCGACGAGCAAAGATATGGCAAACTACCTGTCGGGATCCCTGGAGGGAGAGCTTGCATGACCTTCAAGTAGCACCTCCTCACTATGGTTGAGAGTCAGAAACGCAGCCAGTCGCACAGTGCAGTAAAACGTGGTAAGAATGTTCTAAATTCGAGCCCCCTTAAAATTTATCATTAATATACGAAAATTGATATCAAACTGTAGGTTCTATGTCCAATTTTCGATCTCTCGTGCACTTTTTTCGATAAAGTGGATTGGTTTTGCAGTAGCACACGGAAAGTAACAAGTAGTTTTATAACTTTTTGAATCCTTTTTTTTAATAATTTTCATGATTTCACTGACTGTAAACTGAAAGATGTGTTAAAATTGTTATGAAATAAGAATTTTTCGATGTATTTTTATCTGCTTGATCAGAATTCATAATCAAATTATGAGATCAACAGGGTTTTTTAAGAAGAAATCTAAAAAACGTGATTCTATTCTTTATACGTTCTTTAGAGGGAATAAAACATCGAAAAAAATCATAAATTGAGGTAAAAAAAATAAATTGAGGTTTTTTCATTTTTTTCAAAATTAAACCTACAAAACCCTCTGTATTAATACTTGATAAGTAACAATACATGAAAACAGCCTAATTTCATACAAGATTAAACACATTTTTTGCAATTTTCATAAGTGAAATCATGAAAATGGCCAAAACAAAAAAAGGGGGTAAAAATCACGTTTTTTTCGATTTTATCTTTAAAAACCCTACAAATCTCATAATCTGATTATGAATTTTGATTCTGCGGATAAAAATACATCGAAAAAACCTTATTTTAAAACAATTTTAACACATTTTCTAGTTTACAGTCAGTGAAATCATTAAATTGATAAAAAAAAAGATAAAAAAAAGTTGTAAAACTACTTTTTACTTTCCGTGTGCTACTGCCAAACAAATCCACTTTATCGAAAAAAGTGCACAAGGGATCGAAAATTAGGCACCAACCCTACAGTTTGAAATCAAATTTATAATATTAATGATTAATTTTAAGGGGGATCGAGAATTTAGAACATTCTTACCACGTTTTACTGCACTATGAGTCGGATGTCCCCTGCCTTGGGTCTAAAATGAAGGTGAAGTGCCGAGCATGCCGAACTCTCGTTGAACACTATCATCATCCTGTCCATAGCTCGTGGAGAGATCGTGCGGAGGTTGAGGCCCGCACTGGTGGGGTACTACGAGAAGAATCCTTGCCAAACCAGATCGAGGCAAGGTGTTCAAAGTAACCGGCCTGAGTACGGTGAGTAATCACTTTTTTCGTACCGGCAGTTTTACTCATTGACTGGCGCTTTGTCCACCGAGCTCACTTGGGGGTGGTATTTCTATACGGAAAGCTCCTGGAGAGGGCAGGCAATGCAGGATGTGCGGTGACCTTGAGACACTCCCTCACGTGCTCCAGTACTGCGGCGTTCATACCAAACACCACGATACCATTCTGCACAGACTCGGCAAGGTAAGTAATATCCATGGGAAAATCAGGGTAAATCCAGCCATCACGGGCGTTGACAAGGAATTCGCCAGACTGCAGCCCAATCTGGTGATCTAATGAAATGTGTGTTTAAATATAAGTTTACATAAATTGATTATTTTTCTCTATGTGTTTGATTATGACTCCTGTTTGTGTTGTGCCTTATGCACTGCAGACTGACTTAACACTATTAGCGATACTGACTGTGATCTCTGAACAAGCTGTGATCACTAATGCATTGAAAATAAGGAAAAATTATGTATACATCTATAACTGTATTAGCAACTGCAAAAATGACATTATTTTATACTGACCACCCAATGGTCTCAAATTTATGACTAAGTGAATGAATGACGAAGCAAGACTGTGATAAAGACTTATAAAATGGGATTGAGTGATACAAATATAAGTGACCTATGAATCTAAAGCCAGTGCAAATGCAATTATTTATATTTAATACAAATATCGACACACATATATCTATGTAGTTTTCTTCGAGGGGGGGGGGGGGGGTTATTCTTTTTAATAAATTAATATTTATAATTAAAAAATATTATTATTATTATTTCTGTGAAACAAACGATTTTCTAATCATGTATTAATGTAAATAATTATTAGAAATTAAATCATAATTATTATAAAATAATCTTTTTAATATTTATTTAAATGTTGAAAATTTTATGTATAGGTAGAAAAAAACTTAAAAGAAATATTTTTATTCATGTGATGCAAATAACTTATTAATCATGCAATAGTGCAAATAATTATTAGAAATTTAATGATAATAATAACGAAATAATCTTTTCTATTAAAAAGATGATTTATTTACGATACGAATAATTCTCATCAATTTTAATAAATTATATTGTGGCGAGGATATTTACTGTTCTGAGCAAATTAGTCCAGTAAGAATACGCCAAAAACAGGCTGTAACCTCAAAAAATTATTAACAGCAATGTTTTAACGGAAAAATTTAAAATACATGATAAAGAATGAAAATAAGTTAAAGCGGACAGCATTCGAGTTGACAGGGTGAAATGGGATGGGTTTTTAGAGGTTGGAATCGGTTTTTTGCAATTCCTGAGAAAAGTAGGCCTCCTATCGAAAAAAGTTAAAGGTGAAAGTTGTAGATAATAAAAAGATCTACAACTTTTGTATAGTAAAATTTTCAACATAACCTCAAAATTTTCGAGAAAAACGCAAAAAACGGTTTTTTCGATCTTGATTTTTCCTGGTCACAAAAGTAAATAAATCTTAGTGAAACTTTGAGAAAACTTAGCTTTTGTTATCAGAAATAAGCCAAATTTTTTTGTACAAAAATATTTAATGGTTTTTAAAATATTCGGTCTTGGAGTCAAAGTAAAGGTCCTTTTCGGACAAACTTTTTGTGACGCAAAATAATTTGACAGAGTTCGTTTTGGTCGCATTTTATTTGTTTTTACTCGTAGTTTTTAAAAAATTAAAAAAAATACTATATTACTAGAGAAAAAAATAAATAAAAAATGTAAAAAACCGAAAAACTGTGATTTTTTAGTCATTTTTTTATTCATTGTTATTAATTTTTAATTATTTATTGAAATAACAATATAATTTCTTTCCAATTCTTATTAATATTATTAAACTATATTAGTAGATGTTTGCAGTCATTTATTTTGTCAAAAGCGTTAAGAAAGGTGTAACAGTGTTTAAATTAATATTTTCGTCATTTTTAAAAAAATCCGTAAAATCGTGACTCGCATCCGTTAAAAATAATTTTTTTCATTTTTCACGTCAAAATAAATTATCGAAATGTAAATAATTTCAGAGTCTAAAAAAGTGCTGGGTTGGGAGCGGAATTAAAAGTACGTTTTTTGACCTATTTTACGGTGTAAAATGAGAAATTAAGGGTAGAAGCGAAATGGGTTAAGTAAAAAAAAGGCAAAATAGGGCGGGGCGGGAAGCGGAGTTTTCGACCTTTTTTACGGTATAAAATAAGGAATTAAGGGTGGGAGCGATGGAGAAATTACAACTATATATGTTGGGAACAGGAATAAGGTGAAGTGTAAGAGTGTTTTCAACTCGGTTTTTTCTTTTCACTATCGTTATTCATTTATCATTTATTTACTGATACAAGTACAAAAAATTATTCTTGATTAAACTTATTGTATACATACACAAATAAAGATAGTTCGGCCTCTTTATACAAATTACACAAACAACGCATATACAAAACCAAATTAGAACAAAGGAAAAAGAGAAGCGACTCTCGGTGTTTCACCGATCCGCGCCTAAGCCAGAGTCCCCGAGCGTCGTTGGGATTAAATATATAATACTTAAGCATAAACAATCTTGTAAACTTGGCTAAAAATCTTAAAAAACTCAAATTTTTTTAGCGTTGCTGTTTTCCCTGAGATTTTAAAGTATCGTCATTTCATCAGTAAAAGAGAAAAAATTTAGTTTCTCATTTTTTTCCCCATAGCCTTTTTTAGTTTTAAAACTTATGTAGGGAATTAAAAATTATTAACTTGTAATTTAATTTCACAAATATCAAAGAAAGGACCATATACTTATAAAAATCATATATAACCGATAAATAATTATTTCTTATCTACTAATCCAAAAATATTGCGCTATTTTTTTTCCAATTATTTTTAATGATGAAAAAAATTATAGTATGTGATGCTTCACTAATTTATGTCGAGTCATTCCTAGTTATTGATTACCCAAAACAAAATGATATGATTAAAAACGGTCGTGTGGATGTTCGACTTGAAATAGAAAGATATTTTTTATTTTCTCATTACCCAAATATCTGATAAATAGTTTCGATTTAGCAGCTTCAATTTTTAAGTATGTACACAGACCTCGTTCTGCATTTAATACATTTTGAAATTCTAAAGGTAATAAGCCTTCTGTTAATTGTCATTGTAACTCTCAAAATAAAATGATATAATTAAAATCACTCCTGCTTATGTTAGACTTGAAGTAAAATCCCAAGATACTTTTCCTAATGACACAGCTAATCATTGTTTAATTAAACATGATCGTATCATTCAGTGTAATCAAATGAATGGTAATATAAAAAAAAAAATTTAAGTATCTTATTTAATACTATATATGAGGTCTGTCCAAAAGTATCCTTACTATATTTTCACCAAAGTGTCTAACAACCTCTGAAGACTCTCTAAAGCCTTACGAACTTATCGACCGGTCACTGGTAATTGTATAGTTTTTGCAGCTTTTTTTCGTTCGTCGGATTTTCTTATTATTAAAATTGACTAAAAAATCGGATTAACTTGTTTGCATAAAATTTTGCTTCAACTCAAAAAAACTAGTCTTTAAACTATTTAAATGCAGACGGCTTTCATTAACGAGTGGTACAATCATTTTAAAAGCGGCCGTGAATCGGTTAACAGTGCCGTACAGATTTAAAAAGGCACATCTGCTATGGGTTTCCTATGTAGATGTCCTATGTAGCGTTTTTAAATCTGAAGGGTAGAACAGTGATTCTTGTTCTGGTCGACCTTTGACGCTAAAAACACCGGATACTATTGAGCAGGTGCGACTTGCAATTGAAAAAGATTGGCGTTTGACTGTGCGCTAGTTAAAAAATGATCTTGGAATACCAAAAAGTACAATTTGGGAAATCATTAGCTCAAATTTGGTAATGAAATGCGTATGCGCAAAATTAATTTCAAAGTGGCTCAGTTCAGACAAAAAAAAAGTTCGCATGGTAAACGTTTAAAGCAACTTGGACTTGGTCAGAAAGAATAAAAGTTTACTCAATAAAGTCATTACAGGTTTTTGTTTTTGTTTTTTTTACTTATTTATAGTCGCGACTTTTATGCTCCATACGTGCTAATGGACGACTCATTTCCTACACTGCTTCGCACTAGCCCATGGCTCAAATAGATCGTGTGAAATACTCCAAAGCAGTCGGGGTGAGCGTAGGAATCGATGCTATCGATGAGACAAACGAAGAAAAAATTCTAAGTTGGTTGTGCCGAGAATCGAACCCAAGACCCTTCGAACGACGTTGTTTCAGAAGCAAGCACGCTAACCACTGATCCAACGACAGTCTCAAAAGAAGACGTATGTTTCTTCGCCTAGATCAAAAAAGCAATTCAAAGTTGGAGCGAAATCGAGTAAATGTTCATTGTTTTGGTTTTTGTTTATTTTTATTTTATTTTTTTTATTTTTTTTTATCATTGATAGGCTTCGAAAGGTCAGACAATCTACAAAGAATATTATTTAAAAATTCTTAAGCAAGTACATGATAGAGTTAGAAGACAACGGCCATTTTTATGATCAAGCAGTGACTAGTCTGTTTATCACGATAATTCACCAGCGCACTCATCGAATTTTGTGCAGCAATTCTTGACCATACACAGTATCCCACTGCTTCGTCAACCTCCATACAGTCCCGATATAGACTTATGTGACTTCTGTCTATTTCCAAAGTTTAAAAAACCGCTAAAAAGACGCCGTTTTGAGGACAAAAAGACACAAAAAGAGATTAAAGATAATACGACGAAGACATTAAAGGCTATACCAAAAGCTGACTTTCTAGACTGCTTTGAAAAATGGAAAGGCCGCTGGCAGCACATTATTCAATCAAATAAAGATCGTTTCGAAGGATGTCACTCACCTGATGACGAAGAATAACGTCAACGCAGAGATACGAAGGGATACTTTTCGGACAGATCTAATGTGTGTAAACAATAAAAATACAGTTTTTTAATAAAATTTATGTTTTTATTTACAAACCCTTACCTCAAGCTTTAAATTTCTAACCTTACACCTATCGTTCTGTCTACTCTCGTACCTACCCCTGTGTCTGCTTTGATTTCTATCAAAGCTATCTATTTTTATCCATCTAGATTCCTACTGATTTACTTACCCTTGTTACTACATCTATTTTTACCCCTGCACTTACTCTGTACCTGAAATTTTTCAACTTAAATTTCTAACCCTGAACCTACCATTGTGACTACCCCTGTGCCTACCCTCGTACCATTTCCGGTGCCTGCCTTGGTTTCTACCGTTGATTCTATACTCTTTTTTTATTCAAGTTCCTACCCTTGTTCCTAACTTTGCGTCTACCCCTGTTCTTACTCTTTTTCTACCTTTTTCTAACCAACGTAGATTTTTAACCCCGTACCTACCCTTCTGTCTTACCTCTCACCCAAACTTGTGACTACGATCGCACCCGGCCCTATGTCTACCCACGTACCTACTCTTGTCTCTACCCTTGTTCCTAACTTTGTTTCCAACCTATAATCTTCTTGTATCTACCTCTGGACTTACTCTCGTGCTTACATTTGTTCTTGTCTTTGTTTCTACTCGTATGCTTACCCTCGTAATTTTGATTAATTTCTTACTCTGAACCTATTTTTGTACCTACCCTTATACCTACCATTGTACCAACCCTTGTGTCTTTTTCCTGTGCTTTCTCCTTTACATACCCTTGTTCTCACCCTTGTACCCCACCCTCATGCATATACATACACACAAGTTTACAGCAAGCTACTAGATATTTCTTTGCTTCTATCAATATTGTTGACTTTGAAACCAAATCACAGAGGATATTGACAGTCTCGAGAACAATCATGTCATGGACATTGTTGAAAACGCAGCTAGTCACGCCTCAAAATGGCATGCCATCAACAAGACTGGCATCTTAGCCCTTACCAAACGGTTTCACTTGACTCACTTCACCAGCTGATCTCTAAACTCCCATTTAGGCACAGTCTCTCAAATCTCTTTACCATTAACACGACCAGACCTCCTTGAAGTTTTTTCCGTTCCCCTCCATACACCACTCCGACCACAATTTGAATTTTCTCCAGTTGACAATTTTTTGGTTCTCCAAACATTCATCAACAGCAATTCCAAAGGCGTAGGCATGAACTAAATCTCCTCAACCATGCTTAAACTTTCCCTCTTAAATTTTCACTATTTCCGCACATCGGAGAAATTATACATACTTCGCCCTCTCTTGGCTTTTTGGAATGTAAAAATTCATCTATTTTCTTTTTAACTAAAATTCCTCACCACGAATCATCTTCTGTAACATACCCTGCTTTTCTTACTCTTCATAAATAACCTTCGACTCATCATTCAATTTTCTCTATACATCATTTTTGATGATGATTTGCCTGTACATATTGCTTCCTTTCCTCAACGATTATATTTCCTCTCACTTATTTCAAGGATGCCCAGAATATTGCATCCTGAGCTGCATCCATCCAATCATCTTAATTTGAACCCAAAGAAAACTTTCATCATAATTGCTAACGAATCATTCCTCACTAAAATTGACTTAGTCGAAAATAAACAATTTGTAAGGTTATTCCTTACGTTCAAAACCAAACGTGCTCTGCTAAATAAATGAGATTTGGACTTAAAAGATCTTTGGGAATTCAATAAGAACAATTAGAGTTACATTTGTAACTTACACACTTTATTCCTTTCTTTAAAAGCCACGTGCACCGTACGAGCCAGCAGGGGCAAAGCCCAGTAAGCGAGAGAAAGAGATACTCATACACTGCAACTATGGCTCCAAGAATAATAAGCACGTGGTAGCATCATTACTTGAACAATCAACGAATTTACAAAACGTGAGGCCTTCCTCGTTACGACAGGAGTCGGTACTAGTTCAGCTTCCTGATTGATAAAATTAAGAAACAAGACGAGTGGGGTCACACGATAGATCCACGTGGCTGCTCAGCTGCCACTCGACTAAAGCCCTACTCATGTGTCCCGGAAATTAGGCGGTACTCTCTCCGTCTCTCTTACTCTCCTTATGGGGGCGTACGCTCGTTGCCTGAGCTGCTGCTCACTGGTTTACAATAATGCCGTAGTTTACAGCTAAAATTAATATTATTAATGCCCAGGGAAGTTGTACGGCTATTGTGCATGTTACCAATTTTATTTTATGTGACCCAAGAAATTTTTATTTTACACATATAAAAGTATTTATTTTGGTCCATTTAAACTAAAGAAAAAAAATTAAAGTACATTTTTTTCGCTAGAAATTTTTTAATATAATTTTCCATTAAAAAAATATTTAAAGAAGTCTTTTGATTCAAGAAGAACTTTTGTTTTCAAAAATATATTCTTTTGCTTATGCAGGTTTATTTAAAAAAAAATTTATTATTGTTTATAAGACTTGCTTTTTTTTACAAAAAAAAATACTTAACAGTGGGTAAAATGGAATAGGAAAAAATTAATTTTTGATGAATAGCTTTATTTGAGTAGAATTAAGTCACTCATCATCAAAATTTCTCAAGTTTTACTGTGTTTTCGAATGAATTAGGATGATTAAAACTTTTTAGGTCATCTTAACTTTGGAAACAATAAATTTTCGAAAAATAGTCAAATTAATGCATTTTCAATAATAAACCGTACTGCCGCCTGAAGTAAAAACCTCCGTAAATGCAAGCTGTCACTTTTCGAATATTTTGAATTCAAAGTTTTGAGATTTTCCCATCTTTCACTACTACAAATCTTTATAAAAAGAAATTAGAAAAAACAACTTATCCGAATAAATAATTTTTTGTATATTTTAAGTTCATCTTTCAGAAAATTTTCTGAAGAATCACATGTTATAATGTTCTAATAGAAATAATGCAAGTTATCTACATTGAAGGTTATGAGATTAACTTTGAAAAATTATCAATTTTCTTTAAATTAAAACCTCTTACTGCTCTAAGCTTATGAAATTCGAAAAGACAATATAAAATTATGTCTAAAAAAATTAATAATTCAAAATCGAACAGTTATGCAGTTACTTTTAATTTTAGAAATTTTTATTAGATAAATTTAAAAAACATTAAACAAATGAAAATTAAAAATACATCGATTGACATGCATCAAGGAAAAACAAAGTTAGATTGAAAAATAAAAATCTTTTAAATTGATTAATTTTTATGCTACTTGTGCTTTCAGGGATGTATATTTTTAATCCAAGTGTTTTAAAAAGAGTTGGATTACGTCCAATGAGCATTGAAAAAGAAGTTTTCCCAGCTATGGCCAAAGAGTGTGAACTTTATGCGATGAATCTTTCAGGATATTGGATGGATGTAGGACAGCCGAAAGACTTTTTAATAGGTATGCTAGATTGATTTTTTTTTGCTCATTTTTTATTATTCATTATAATGTTATATTATGATTATTATCATTATTTTTTTTTGTGGAGTTAGTCAATGAATGTCTTCGAGTTTCCTTTTATACTCACCAAACACTCGTCCCCTTTGCCTTGCATATCCCGGGAATGCCTGTCTATCATTACTTCGTGTCTAAGGGCGTTGGCACAAACTCCGCGGGACGAGGGACGTCCTGCGTCCCGCGTCCCCCGTCCTACGGCGCTGCGTTCACTTTGCATTGCCCCTAAATGCGGGACGGCGGACGCCTGAGCGTCCCACGAGTTTGTGCCATCGCCCTAAGAGACGTTTCGGGCCCTTTCTTCAATAACGCTCTTATCTTTTCACATTCACGCAGCTTGTTCAAAAAAGTGTCTCTAACATCATTAGTGATTTAAGGTAGTTACGACTCATGTGTATAACTAACCTAAAATATAATTAGATACGCTCGTTGCTCTCACCCTGACGCCTTCCGCTGCTGCCACTGGCGCAGCGCTAAATCGTAGTGAAAAATCACGCATTTATCATTCTTTTCGATTCATTATCTCAGTAGTTTGCTATATTTATCTTTGTACTTCACGATTTTTTAGGTTTTTCCCTACAAGAAAACCTGTTTTTAAAAAATATTTAAAAAAAACTAAGTTGGCAAATGGAGAATAACCTTCAAAATTATACGAATTTTTACGCTCAGCATAAGAATCCCGTAGAAAAAAATGAAACTTTTGAGTCCAGTATATCAAAATTAAGTACGGCTTGGGGGTATAGAAAAATACCAGCGTGTACAGGACATAAAAAACTATCTCTGTGCAGTTTTAGAGATTTTTTAAAGAAACTCAATTTTTTCGGTAACTACCTTAATACAACATTTATTCATTTTTGGTTAGAAAAACCCAATAAATTATTACCTTCATGCAAGATATGTACTAGTCTGTCTATTTGACTGTCGATGTTGTTGGCCATTATATTCCCTGTATGGCCTTTACCTTTACTTCTTCACGCTCCACTAGCCATTTTTTGCAAACAAAGAAAATGTTCCACGTTACGCTCGCATTCACAATACATACAGTAGGGATCAGCCAGCCTCCCTTTTCTATGGAGATACATCCTTAAGTATCCGTGATCAGATAAGAACTCGGTCAAGTAGAAACTGACTTCACCTTAATCTCGTTCGACCCAAGGTTTTGGATCCTTTATCAATCTCTTTATCTATTCTGCGACGTTGTTGTCTGCCTGCCATCTCTCAAACCTTATTTTCAAGGGGGATTCACGTTTTTTTCTGGACACTTTCTGCCTAAGAACTTAAGGATCTCTGAAGTAGATTTTCCTTCTTTTGCTGACCAGTAAATTGGTGGAGGGAACTCCTGCAATGGCGAGAATAGCCTCCGCGGAGACTGTCCGGTTTGCCAAAGCTATCCTGCCTGCTGTACTTTCACCAGTTCTTTAGAGTATTTTCGTTTTTCCAACGTCGGTGCGCATATCTCCGCCTCATAGAGCATGATGGATGTTGGCCATGAGGCCGCTTATAATCTAATAGATGCTCTCCGAAGTAAGTTTGTTAGGATGTTCTTGACGTCGCTATACGCCCAAAATGACTAGGTGTGGAGAAACTCTTGATGATGATCTTGCTGTTGTGATTTCCGAAAAAAGTCTGTTAAACTCGATGATTCCAGGACAAAAGACCCGAAGACAAAATCCCCGGGACAAAAGGCCCGAAAAAAAAAATAAAAATAAAAAATAAATAAATCCAATTAATAATGAATACATATAATGTTTATTTAAATTTAAATAATAATTTAGAACTTTACAAAAACACAAAAATTTTAACATAAACAAATAACATTTTATATAACAAATAATTTGAAAAAAAAAAAAAAAACACATTATTATTAAATATTAATAAACGATTATCGAACTTAAATTTTTCATGTAATTTAAAACGTCATTTCTAGTATATGTTACAACAACTCTGTTTATTCTATTGTCGTAGATTTTGTATTTTTTTCTTTGTTGGTTGTTAATTTCTCGTCCAGATTTAAATTGCTCAATTAAAACTTCGGTATTATTTTGCCCTAATTTAAGACAGTTAATGAAATCGGCCATACTTGCATAGTGTTTATCAACAAGATTGGCGAATCTATGATGCCATCCTTCTACACCATTATTAGTTCTGGGTAAATCATTCAAAACTTCATGGTAATTATTCCACAATTCGACGAGAAATAACGGTTTCCCTTGAACACTGCGTCCTTTGACTCCGATCCAAGTAGTGTCAAAGTAAATTAATAAATTGTCCAAAAGTTCGTCATTTTTTACAAAATATTCTGTATGTATCAATAGCTCGTAAGCATAAACAACATCTTCCACTGGAACGAACGTCAAAGACCCTAACATTTTTACAGCTATCATGAACTCACGATCTTCACTATATAATTTCTGCAGCCCTAATCCCTGAATTTGTCTCCAAATGCATTGCATAAAATGGTACAAACATCCTTTTTGGCGTGAGGTAGGAAATAAAATTCCAAATGATTTTAAAAAAGCATTTTCGTAATCAGAAATAACCATTTTGGGTTCATAACCATCCAGAAAATCTTTTAATAAACTTAATGCTAATTTATAAATTTTTTTTTTTTATTTGGCAGCAAAAGGTAAACTAAGGGTAAATTTTTCTTGTCACACAAACCATGAATACTGTAAAGTTGAGTAAACAAAGTTAGTACAACAGAAAATGTCCCATCGGCTAACCAGACCTTACAAGTTTTTAAGAAACTTAGGTTTTTTTTGGTACTAAAAATCAGAAATCGATTCTTTGCATCTTTACTATCATGAATCAAAAACAGTTTACCTTTATTAGTCAAAGTAAATGAATCAGGAATAATCATTCCTTCCGAACCGCCGTTAACTGTAAATGCTTCATTTTTGGTTGATCTGACGCGTCGAACCATTTTATTTAAATTACTCATTGCTGGTAAATGAGCAGAAGCTTCGACAGATACTTTACTCAAATTAGATGCAATAACTTTACTTGTCTTTTCTGAGTTTTCTTTTGCTGAATTTTTTATATTGTTAATAATAGTTTTTACTTCGATATTTACAGGATCAGGAGCATGAGAATGAGCTGTTTCTGAAATAACTGTACCTACAAATAACAATTAATTTATAAAAATAAAAAGAAAATAATAAATAGATCATTTTAGAATAATAAATAATTACCATTAACATCATCGGACGTCGTTTTAACAATTGCTTTAAATTTAATATCTTTATACTTTTGACACCGCTACACCATAGATTCTTTATTCACTCTTTGTTTCATGAAAAGATTACCGGATAAATTTAACAAAGCCTTGCCTTTTTGACTAAGTACAAAGTGTAGCGGCATTGTGCAATTTCTGTCCGTGTTGATCAACAGCGGTACGAACACTAATCAAACTTATAATCCTATAAATACTAGAAATACTTGAGTATTGTAAACATAAACAATCATCGTTTGGTTGGAACTAAATTTTATGGCGCGCCTCTGCGGGGGCCCTTCGGGCCCCACGGCGCGCATTGTTTTGAAAAATAACCCGTTAGTGTTTAAAAAAAAAAAAATTCAATTTTTAATTTTTTCGGGTATTTTGTCTTTCGGGGATTTTGTCCCGGGGATTTTGTCGTCGGGGATTTTTACTCGGGTCTTTTGTCTGGTCACCAACTCGATCTAGTTGCTACCAGTAGTCTTAATGAGGATCTCACCACTCGTGGAAAAATGTCTGAGTACTGTAGAAACTCCCGATGATGATCTTGCTACTTTCGCAGGTCTCAATGATGATTTCACTACTTGTCAAAAAACGTCCAAGTGTGTAGAAACTCCTGATGATGATGATGATGATGATCTTGCTGCCGTACCTAAAGAAAATGTGTGACCTTGATCTCGCTGTTCCCCGTAGTCTCGATAATGATTTCGCTACTCGACGAAAAATGTTTAGATGAATAGAAAATTAAAAATAAAAGAATCAATTTATTCTAAAAATTTGTGTTGATATTATTTTGTGTTAAATAAATACAGTTTTGATAAGAATTAAAGAAACTTCATCTCAAATTAATTTACATGAATGATTCTGATTATTTTCCCGAGCTGAATTTCGACCAATAGGAACGCCGCATTTGACATTTGGCGCAGGGGTGTGGGTATAATTATTTCGATAATTTTTCGGTTATTTCCATTTAGTCGCATGGCAACTTGAATCGTTAGACTTGTTCAATTCAACTTTTGGGTTTGATCTGAGTCACTGCGGTGTATACCTATATATATGCTCGTATACAGGGTGAGTCATTTTAATCGATCCACCCGAATAACTCGCTTGGGAAGGCCCAAATCGAAAAAAATGTAAAGACCAAAGTTTCATAATTTTTAGGGGCTAGTTCAATGGGCCTAACGAAATTGGGTCCGGGGCCTTATTTTGGGCCCTACGGACCTAAAGTCCAGTTTTTTAAATGGGAACCCCTATTTTTGACTCCGGATTCGAAAAGAGCGGGAAATTTTACCTCCTATAGGTATTTTTTGGAATTTTTTTTGGGCCTTACTGAGGCCCTGCAGGGCTCGATAAGGCCCATTTATCTTTGGCAGCCTTTTTCACGAGAAAAAAGCCTTTTTCGCTTATTACGTACATGAAGAAAGTTTATTCTTTTAAAATTTCTAACCGAATGGCCCCAAAAATATTGGGCCCCGGGGCCTTATTTTGGGCCCTATGGGTCTCAGGAATTTTTTTTTCTGGCAATTCCTAATTTAATGTCTGTTATGACCTGGAAGTCTCTAAACCACTGCATAAAAAAAGAAACTCTCAAGCCGCTAGTTCTAAAAACTTTAAAGGCCATGCGTGAAAAATTAGTTCCCCGAACTGAAACGGCTAAAAAACCTGATGAGCCTGTGTGTCTTAACATAAAAGTAAATTTATTACATCTAACAATTTAAAAAAAATCTTACTCAAGTGGATATTATTTACGAACTGCACTGAAACAGAGATTTTTTCATTACCAAGATTTCATCAATATCGTATTAAAATTAGTTGCAACTTTTATTTTCACTTTAATTTTTATAATGGCTGATTATACGGTTAATGAAATCGTTGAAATACTGCTGATTCTTGGTGAATGTCAAAATGTAATCACGTGAAGCAAATAAAAAACTAGATTTTCAGAGTTATAAGCAGTAAAAATCGACTATTTAATAAAATATCATAAAATTTTACAAAATTTAACAAACTTTTCCATTTTTAAATGAGCGAGTTTTGCGCGCTCTACAGTTCATACATACAAATTAAACTTATTTTTTATTTTATTGGTGTCTTTAAGTAAAAATAAATAACAAAAAGTGAGTGAGTGAGTGAGTAAGTGAGTGAGTTATTTGTGCTCTTATTAACTTTACTAAGATTTATCTCGATTTAGTGATTATTATTGTTTTTCTATTAATTTTAATCTTAAACATGGCTGATTATCCAGCTAACGAGATAGTGGATATACTGCTTATCCTTGGTGAATGTCAAAATAACTATCGAGCAGCGGCCCGTCGATATGCTGAACGTTTCCCTTTAAGACGTCATCCGAACCATGCAACAATACGTCGCTTAACGGACAGAGCTCGTGGTGGACATCTTACTCGTCAACGCAGACGTCACGAGTATAATGAAAATGATCCTTGAGTTTTGGTGGTCTTAGCCATGACACATCTTGATCCTCATATCAGCAGTCGTCAAATTGGACAAGAAATCGGAATCCCACAAAGAACAGTGATACGCATTCTTCAAAAACTTAGATACCGACCGTACCATATAACTTTAGTTCATGAGTTACAGCCAATTCATACTGGATTGAGAATTAACTTCTGCAACTGGGCTTTAGCGAGGATAGCAGAGGATCCTGATTTCTTCAAGTACGTGCTCTTTTCAGACGAGGCTACTTTTAAGAACGACGGAACTCTTAACAGACATAATTGTCATTATTGGTCAAATGAAAATCCCCATTGGTACAGACCTGTGAATCGACAGAATCGCTGGAGCATTATGGTATGGTGTGGCATAGTAAATGGTTATTTAGTCGGCCCTTATTTTTTCGATGCTAATGTCAATAGGCATACTTATTTAGAGTTACTTAGGGATCAATTGCCAATACTTCTGGAAAATGTTGATCTGGCAACCAGACTAAGGATGTGGATACAACAAGATGGGGCTCTACCTCATTTTTCTAATATTGTCACAGAGTTTTTAAACCACAATTATGAGGGAAGATGGATTGGACCATTTGAAAAAACGGACTTTGGGTCCGTAGGGCCCAAAATAAGACCCCGGGGCCCAATATTTTTGGGGCCATTCGGTTAGAAATTTTAAAAGAATAAACTTTCTTCATGTACGTAATAAGCGAAAAAGGCTTTTTTCTCGTGAAAAAGGCTGCCAAAGATAAATGGGCCTTATCGAGCCCTGCAGGGCCTCAGTAAGGCCCAAAAGGGGAAAAGTTCCCCGAAAAAAAGGCGCATCGCGAGTGAAACGAAAAAGTAAGAAGTTTGTGCCACGCCACGGCCATTTTCTTCTTCGCAGTTCGAACGAAGAAGATGCCAGTGATGGCTAACCCGTGGTGCGCGCATTACCGCCGCGCAGCCACACTTCAGTGTCAGTGACAACAGTCGTCGTGGGAGTAAGAGAGACAGACGATCGCGCTCCGCGACTCTCCTCTCTGCACACCGAAAGCCGCGCCGAACCGAAAAATTCCAAAAAATACCTAAAAATCGTAAAATTTCCCGCTCTTTTCGAATCCGGAGTCAAAAATAGGGGTTCCCATTTAAAAAACTGGACTTTGGGTCCGTAGGGCCCAAAATAAGGCCCCGGACCCAATTTCGTTAGGCCCATTGAACTAGCCCCTAAAAATTATGAAACTTTGGTCATTACATTTTTTTCGATTTGGGCCTTCCCAAGCGAATTATTCGGGTGGATCGATTAAAATGACTCACCCTGTATATGAGTATTCATAGGTATATTCATAGTAAACAAATGGTAATGGACCTATAACCGCAAAAATGTAAAATACAGCATTTCTATGGGTTGAAATTCAGCTGGGGAAAATAATCCAGCCGAATACCCCTCGTACTTCAAAATTTTAGATAATTTTCCTCCAGTTTTTTTGCACAGCAACTCGCGGCGCAAGTTTGACAAAAATTGTCAAACTTGCCCCCTCGTTGCTGTGCAACAAAACACAGTCGGAAAATTATCGACAATTTTGAAGCACTAGGGGTATTACGACTGATTAAATTCTAAAATTTATAATAAACATTTTTTTTACAAATAAAATCATATTTATTTATTTATATTTGTAGGGTCTATGAGTAAGGGTGTAAAAAAAAAGGGATTAAACTTTAAGTTTATGCATTATTCAAAACTGCAATTTGCATTGAGCATGGCATCCTGTCCACTCAAGCACCCTCCGACAACTGAATCTCTTAGAAAACAGTCCGCATACGCGCTCACACCAAGCCAGCCTCCGTTGTTATCTCTCTAAGTAGCTAGTAGCTACCTGGCAGCTTTACACAGACACTCCGCCTTCACCATTACAATCCACCTGCCTTTCTGGTTCTCTCTCACTCTCATCCATACCTGCAGCAATAGAACCGATCTCACATATTTAATATTTTATTTTTTATTTTTATAGGTATGGGTATGTATTTGAACTCACTTAAACAAAAAGCTCCAGAAAAATTGTATACTGCTGAAGGTGTAGTTGGAAATGTCTTAATTGATCCTACGGCAAAAATAGGAAAAGACTGTCGAATAGGTCCTAATGTGACTATCGGACCGGGCGTAACACTTTCTGATGGATGCTGCGTTAAAAGAACAACTATTTTAAAAGATGCAATAATTAAGGAGCACTCTTGGCTTGACAAGTAAAAAAATTTTTGTTTCTAAAATTCAATAAATTTTTTAATATATATAATTTTAAAAGTAAAAAATCATTTGATTTATAAATTAGCATTCGACTTGTGTACTCTTATATACCTTACCTGGGTAGAGCATCTAACTAGTGAGAAGAAGTTTCCAGGTTTAGATCCTGGTCCTGGAAGTGAAACAATTTTTTTCTTAAATACTTCCTTTCGTCTATAGATGATTGAAACTTTTATGATAAATCATTTTCGCATCGCTCGGGCGACGACTCCATGCCAGTGCGGAAAAGGCCTAGCAGACGCACTTATTGCGAAAAGCACTATATTAATTTTAATAAATGCTTACGACTTCTTCGGACCAAGGAAAGAGTAAGGTGTAAATAAAAAATCTTCTTCTTTCGTGTATAAAAGTATAATCGACGTTTTGGCTAGCTTCGGTGAGCTACATCAAGATAATTAAACCAAAAAATATTTAAATTATTACAAAGGTCGTAACTTGGATGTGGAGAGCACAAGTAAATACTTTCAACTGCCTTTCAATTTGAAAGGAAGCAGAAAATAGTATTTTTTTTCATAGTATGCGTAAAGTCTTCTTTTACGCATTGATTTTAGTGTGTTGAATTATCGCTTGACGAACACTGAAAAAAATTAAAAAATGTAAAAAATAGTAGTTTTAAAGCTGATTGGGCTGCTTGAAGTGTCGTAGGTGCTGCGGAGCAGCGCGTTAAAGATGACTGTTCGCAAACTATAAAAAAAAATAATGTTCGTATCGCGAGCGTAACGTCTTGTGTGATCGGCGATCCTTGGGCCGGCTTCGCCGACCCTCGGGTGCTACGATCACACTCGAGCGTAAAGTAGCATTTTACGCTCTAGATACGAAAAATACTATTTTTTTTACTTCAAATATTATCATTTTATAACGAAAGATGAATTTTCAAAAACAAAAATTGAGAAAGAAAGAAATTCGACTCCAGGACCACGATTTGAACCTGAGATCGCCCGATTGCTGATCGGATGCTTTACCAACTAAGCTATCCATGGAGCCGCAGGTCAAATGCTAGTTTGGAAGCGAAGTTCTCTCTCTCTCTCTCTCTCTCTCTCTCTCTCAAATACTGTTTTTAAGTTACGTGGGTGAGTTTTTATTTTAACTCAAATGGCTATAATGTCCACAAGCCGATATCTATATATCAAAATTATTTAGTAATTTGCTCTTCCAAATTAAATTTTAAATTATTACAAAGTTCGTAATCTTTTTTATGCTTCCTTATAACTGGAAATTTTTTTTTAATTTTTATTTTTCACTTCATAGTTTTTTAAATACTAAATTTCCCGTTCCTTAGGTACCTACGGAATCAATTAAGATAAGCATCCATGAGCAGCGAGGAGCAGTTGAGGAGCAGCCAAAATATATACAATTAAAAATGTAAAGAAAAATAGCTAAAAAAGCTTAATATTGTGGAAAAACCTTGTATTTTTTTATAAAAAGCTTGTATTTACTGGTATTTTCTTATGTACATATTTTGGCTGCTCCTCGCTGCTTATTTTTTGCTCAGTTTTGCTCACCTCGGTCTTATATATATGTATGATATAGTGGAATATTAAGTATATCTAGACGAGTGGGCATTGCCTATTCTCATCGACCTATCACAACGCAGCATTTGCCTCACTCCTCCTCCTATTACCCCTACTTCAAAGTGGGTGGGGCTTAATCAAACAAATAATATACCTATAAGGTATGTGTTGTAATATCTTACTATATTATATAGTTGTTTTTCCTCTCCCACCAATTTTTATTTTTTGTTTATTGTCAGCGATGTTTCGTCTGCTTGGTTTGCAGACCTCTTCAGGCTATATAAATGATGTATTACAATTAACACAATGAAATTATAAATGTTTACATGTAAATAGATATTTTTAAACAAATAGACGTTTTAAAATTACAAAATTACAAACGGAATCACCTAAATAAAAATGGTCTTTGCTTCAGTCGAGCAAGTCGTCGAATGAGAACTAAAATTTGTAACAAGATTGATGTTCTAAATTAAGTGGGTGTGTCGGTACACAATAACTTCAAAAGGAAGGGGTAATGCCCTGTCTACACCGGCGGTTTAACCGCGTCTCGGTTTAACTTTGTTTAAAGAATTTTGCAATGTTCCTGGATGGTTAAAGGATTAATTTGTACTTTAAAAATAGGAAATAATTTATAAGATTAAGATGGTTACATCTTGAACTTCGATTCCAATGGCAACATTGCAAAATTCTTTAAACAAAGTTAAGCCGAGACGCGGTTCAACCGCCAGTGTAGACGAGGCATAAATTTATAATATACGGTAATCTAAAGTCTTAATTTTAATTTTAACTAGATAGTTTATTAAAAAGAGATTTAAAAGATCTATTGAGCTTTTGAGTATCCTCTCTCTTGTTGATGGTATGTTTTGTACTTTTAATCAATAACATTTCGGAGATTAAACGTTTTTTATAATCATGCTCAGTGTCCAAAATCTCAACGTCATCAAAATTAAATTCATGATTGTAATCAAGCCTATGTTTATAAACAACTCACTCGGGGTCAACGTTCCTTCTGTGTTCAGATATTCTTTTATGTAAAGCTCTCTTAGTTTGTCCAACATAAGATACATTACAAGAATTACAAGGTTATTAATATACTGATCCTGTCTTTTCTCTTTTTTTCGTTATATCCTTGCTTAGCTTAAAATTTGAATGAGTTTTTCAATACATTTTTACCATTTTTTAAAAAACTACTATAAAAAGGCAGAACTAAAATAGTTTTTTTTATCAACATAGTCGTCACGATTAAATATACTTGTATTGTTTGTATTGTGTTTGATTGCAGACACTCTTTTCTTAATATATTTATCAAAAAATTATTTTGGAAAATTATTTTGAATTAAGATTTTTTTGACTAAATCAATATTCCTATCATGAAATTTTGAGTCTGATAATTTTACTGCCCGATCAACCAAATTAAAAATTATGCTAATTCTTTGACTTTTCGAGTGATTAGAATAAAAGTTGATGGTAACATTTGAGGAAGTAGACATAATAAACCAATCAGTAGAAATAGTGTTATTTACATTCATGATGGTAATATCCAGAAAATTAATTTTACCATTTTTTCCATCTTATGGGTAAATTGAAAATTAGAGTCATAAGAGTTAAAAATGTCCACTACATTTCTCACATATCTCTTATTAATGCACATAATCGTGTCATCCACGTAACGGTAATAAAACAAAGGGGTTATATCAAAATCATCTTTTAGTTTTTTCAAACAAAAAGTCTCAAGGTCTTCCAACACTATATTCGCAAATATAGGTGGAATGGGTAATCCCATCGGTGTACCTGAGACTTGATGATAAAAGTTACCATTAAAACTAAAAAATACATTATTAAAAATAAATTTCGTCAGATTATAAATGACATAAAATGGAGTTTTGCATCTGCCATGAATTTGGGAAAATCTTCTATCTAAAATTTTTAAAACCTGTTAAAGTGAAATTTTTATCTGCAATCAAACACAATACAAAAAATACATATTTTTTATATTATAGATTTCTACGTCATTAGTATTTTCATCGTTTTTTACCTGTGTTACAAAATTTTCGATGTCATCAGTCAATTCATTGTCATTAGTTTCATTGTAAGTGTACCTGGCTTCGTATTGTCTTGGTATGGTCGTATGGTCTCGTTGTGTTGGTACCCTGCTTTTTCTTTGGATGATCCACGTTGTCCTCTGGTGCCCCGACCGCGGCCTCGGAATTGATGTTGATATTGTTGAGTTTGTTTTTAACACCTCCGTGCAAATGTAATCCACTTGCGATATCACCTCTGTTCCAAGAATTTCTGCAATAATTTTTGAAATGACCGTACTGTCCACATCTATAACAATTATTGTTTTTTGATTTCACGTTCCACTTTAAAAGCACTTGAATTTGTTTTGATATTGTTGTCTTCATTTCTTGCCTCCTACATAATTATTTTATTTTTTAAGAATTCGCAATTTTTGCCTTCTTCTTTGACAGCGTCTACTAAATTTCTAATATAAATTAGTGATACGGGTAAGTTCTCAACATGTAATTGGGTTTTTCCCTTTCTTCTACCTTACTGCCCGCGTTTTTAAATTCATTAGTTGTCTTTTCGAATTCTATGAAGAAAATATTCGCTTTTTCGTAATCTTTTAATTTCATCCTATCTAGTTTGTTTCTAATTGATATTTGTAAAGCTGACGATTTTCGTAAATATAATTTATCGAATTTTTTCATGATATTGAGTGCTTTTTCGTTTTCACTTATAAACTCCATTTGTTCATTAGTTATGCTACAATATACGTATTTCATCGCCTTCACAGATGTTCACACACGTATTCCGACCGATCAACTTCGAGCGGAGGACAAAGCCTTGTCCGGGATCCTTGTCACGATATTGGCCATTGAGCGTTTGTGTGTGTGAGGTGATCACCCGGCGTCAACAGGTTAGTTGTGCGTGCGTTGACTTACGATCGAGTCTTCAATAAAGGAAACAATCATGGTTTTGATGGTTTGGTTTATTCTCTCCACGGTATTGGGACGAGGGTGTTTTGGTGGGGTGTGAGTTTGATATATCCCACTGTTTTCCAAAAACCCATCGAGCTGAGCGTTATCAAACTCGCTCCCATTGTCGCTCAAAAATACTCTCGGAGCTCCGAAGTGATAAATCATTCTTTCTTTCAGAGCTCTCACAATATTAGGCGCATTTATTCTCGCTAGAGGTATGCATTCAATCCAGCATATGAACATATCTCGGTAAATAATTAGATATTCTTTCCCACGTTTGGATCAGGATAGAGGGCTTAGGCAGTCACCTGCCACGACCTCCCACGGTCGATCAAAGATCCTTCTACCCATCAACCCTGCGGGCGGTAACCTCTTGACCTTACATTGCTGGCATACAGTTTCTTACATACTTTGCCACGTTTTTACGCATGCTGGGCCAGAAATAATTAGTCATCGCTCGCTCCAGAGTTTTGTATCGGCCTAGATGTCCAGACCACAGCTCATCGTGACACTCATATAGTACAAGCTCACGTTTCTCGCTCGGTATCACTAACTTCCACGCCACCTAGTCGTCAATCACCCACGATTTTCCAATATTCGGTGAGGTTTGTCATAATCTTTTCGCACATCAAGTTGTACCATCTGTCACTCGTCTTCGACATCTCGATGCCAGCAACGTCAACAATACACTCCTCCTTGTACATTCTTGATAGCGTGTCAGGGACTACATTTGCAGTACCCATACGATGCTCAATCGTAAAGTTGTAGCCCTGCAAAGTCAAAGCCCAACGGGTGAGTCGACCAGTGGAGTTTTGTAGATTAAACAACCACTTAAGACTGGCGTCATCTGTGATCACTTTAAACTCAAAGCCCTCTAGATACGGTCTGAATTTTTCTACGGCTCATTTCACCGCCAGACACTCGCGTTCGGTGTGGACATTAAACGGAATCGTAAAGTCTGGCTTGTAAAGCATTGGACATGTAGCCAAGAGCATCTTAACCTGTCCAGATGCAGACTCTTGCTCGGAGCCCCATACGAACGCATTCTTAGCTTTCGTTCACCTTGTCAGGGGCTCGGCAATCGTTGCAAGGTCCACCGAGAATTTCCGCAGCCAACTTGCTAACCCTAGAAAACGGGTTAAGCCTTTAAGCCTTTGGTGCTGGAAAATCCAGGACTCTTTCTATCTTCGGACCATCGACTTTGCAAGGTCTAAACAATAACTGCAACTTAAACTTTGCCAAGCAGCAGCTATTTCTACTTTCAAATCATTGAGATTTCTTAAATCTTTGTTTTGAATTAAACGTTCTACTTGATCCCAAGCATTCTCAATAATATTTAAATCCGGCGAGCGAGCTGGCCATTTTAGCAAAGGTATTTTATTATCAGGCAGCCACAGCAAACTTTTCTTTGAAGTATGGCACGGAGCATTATCTTGTTGGAACAGCCAATTTTTGCGCCTTCCAAAAAGTTTTTTTTTTGAAGGAATCATAGTGTTATCGAGAATGTTAATGTATTTGTCGCTATTGACTGTGCCTTCTACAAAATAAAGTTCACCTGTTCCTTTTCCTGAAAGACAGCCCCAAATCATCACAGACCCGCCGCCTTTCTGAACTTTTGCGGCAAGACAGTCTTGATTATATTTTTCATCTGCGGTACGTCTTACTCCTCTCGGCCGATTGGAGAACAGTTGAAATAAAGATTCATCACTAAATAAAACAGTGTTCCACTTTTCTTCAGTCCAAGATAATTTGTCACGGCACCACTCATAGCGATCTTTACGATTTTTTTTAGTGAGAAGCGGCTCACGGACTGCCACGCAACTTTTCAAATTTTTATCAAGCATACGCCTGTTGACAGTTTGTCTGGATATTACCACATTCACTTCATCTTTCAATTGATTTTTTAATTTATTAGTTGTAATTTTCCGGTCTCTTTTTACTTTGTTGATGATAATTCTGTCTACTCTGGCACTTGTTACACGAGGTCGACCGACCGGCTTTTATTTTTGACGTTTGCTGTGTTTTGGTTTGCGAAAATTGTATTCTGAACACAACATCTACTTGCATTCAGAGTTTTTGAAATCTCTGTTAGATTTTTTTTAACTTTAAACAAACCAATAATTTGCCATTTTACTGATTCTGACACTGCTTTTTTCCCCATGTTAATCTTAACCGATAAAATTACAAAATTTAAAACAAATGTATCTATTTAATTTCTAACTTTATCATGGAGATGGCGCTAAACGTTAAATAATTTAAGAATTGAATTGTTTTTAGATTATAATTATCATAAGTCAATTTTAAATCTTTGGTTTCAATAAGATATTTCCAAATTCTCATCGCATATTTGTAATGTGTTCCGTAGAAACAATTTTGAAAGCAGCTCAAATAATTTACACTGTAAGCTATATCTGGCCTAGTGCCTGCATTTATAAGAAGTTCTCTAATCAAATTTCTATATTTTAAATTCTCATCAACCACAGAAGCTTGATTAAGTTTTAAGTTGCTCTCCATTCGTGTATTATAGAGTTTAGCGTTTATCAAATTGTATTTCACTTGCAGAGATTCTATATACTTTTGTTGACTCAAGAACATTTTATCTTCCATTTGTTTGTTTAATTTTATTTATACTATAAATACCAAGATATATATTGAATCTTCTTCAGTTCTATGAACATATAAATTCATCGAAAGTTTCATACCGCGAACGTGGTATGTGGAACGTGGAACGTGAAAACGTGGAACATACGGCTTTCTCTCAAACCGTATAGAGCCTTTTTTAGTTTAGGTTCATAAATATATATCTCGGACTTTACTTTTCCATTTAAAAATTCAGTTTCTACATGCAATTGTTCAGTGAATAAATTATTTGCATAGCAGAAACTTAAAAGAATTTTTAGCGTTTGCATTTTTCCGACCGGTGAATAAATGTCTTCGAGGCATTCTTTTTGTTGGAATCCTCTTACAACAAGACGTTCTTTAAATCATTACTTTTGGTTTTAAAAATCCATTTTATTTCAATAATTTTTTTATTTTCGGGTTTATTCACAATGTTCCAAGTTTCGTTTTTATTTAAACAATTAATTCCAGCATCCATTGCATTTTGACATTTGATCGAATCGTTGAAGTTTATTGCCTTCTCATAAGTATTTAATACAACAGCATTAACAAAATTTTTATAAATCAGATGAGAAACTGGATTGCCATATCTTTGTATTAATTTTTTTTTCTCTACTAGACTCTCTTTTTGTCATTGTATTATCATATTTTCGCGAATTTTTAAAGTTTTCTTCTGAATTTTTTTTGTCAACAGATGATTTTGTTTGATTCAGAGTTTTGTAATTCAATTTTTTTTTATACAAGATTTTGTCACCATCAGTATTATCATTATCATTGTTTTCTTTTAACCAAACTAAATTTTTTTCATCTTCTACAATTTCAACGTTTCTGGATATAATTATTTTATTATTTACCAAAACTCTGTATTCAACATTTTCATAACCAACTAAAATCTCACCTCAGCTTTTCTATCCCATTTTGTATTTCTCTTTTCTCCCGGTACTCTTACAAAAATTTAACTACCTTGCGTAAATTTTTAATATTTGGTTTTCTTTTGAACAAAATTTCAAATGGTGTTTTATTTTTAGTAGTTTTAATGATAGTTCTATTTTTCAAATAAGTTGCGGCTTTAATTACTTCAGGCCAATATCAACGATTTATTCCAGATTCCTAAAATAAACATCTAGCTGAATTCATAACAGTTCTATTATATCTCTCAGCCGTACCATTCAATTAATGCACGTACGGAGGGCATAGCTCAAGGAAAATACCCTTCTCTCATATAAAGTTAAAAATTTGTTTATTTAAATATTCGGTGCCATTATCACATCTCTACCATTTAATTCTTTTTTCGGTAAAATTTTCAACTTTTTTTATATAGTCAATAAAACATTCAAAAACATTCAGTAACTCAATTAACCAGCGATAATGATAATGTCAAAAAAATCGAAATTAACTATTCTAATTCAGGTAAAATCGATTGGATACTAGATTTTGGGTGCACCGATCATATAATTAATAATGAAAATTATTTTTATAAATCCGTTGATCTGAAGAAATCGATTAATGTTCAATTTGGGGATGGAAGAATTTTAAAAGGGACCAAGGTCGTAAAAATTTTAAAGTATTTTCATGCTAACGGGATTGATAAAGAAATTAAAATATCGAATATATTTTTTGTTAAAGAAATGGATAAAAATTTACGAAGCTTTGCAAAAGTGACGAATAAAAATAAAATAATATCTATTGAAAATACGTCAAAAGTTTACGATAAACACAATAATCTGATAGCTGTAGCACATAAATAAAATGTCTTGTACAAAATAAGCAGTTTCATAAATAAAAGAGAATGTTATAATGTAATTAAACATGATGATAAAATGACACAAAAAGAGAGGTATTATGAAATTTTAGGTCACAGAAATTTTAAATACTTCGAAGATATGTGCAAAAACCGATCGGTTGAAGGCATGCCCGATAAGTAGGAGTCAATTTTTCTTTAATACGGTACATGTATTCAAAGATAAATGCACATTCTTTCCTTTGAAAATGAAAGAACTAAATCATTGGAAATTTTAAAAACAATACATTCTGATGTGAATGGAGCTCAACGAGGTATGATGGTTCAATAGTATATTATTCACTGAGGGACTAAAGCGTGCCAGGGAGGCCCACTGCGGTTGCAGCCCAAGACCACGGCGAGGGCTACAGTTGGTGGGCCTCCCTGCACCTCCCTGGCTTGGATTGGTATAATACACTAATGGAGAGCAACTTAAAACTTAATCAAGCTTCTGTGGTTGATGAGAATTTAAAATATAGAGCTTTGATTAGAGAACTTCTTATAAATGCAGGCACTAGGCCAGATATAGCTTACAGTGTAAATTATTTGAGCTGCTTTCAAAATTGTTTCTACGAAACACATTACAAATATGCGATGAGAATTTGGAAATATCTTATTGAAACAAAAGATTTAAAATTGACTTATGATAATTATTATCTAAAAACAATTGAACTCGACTGTATGGTAGATTCAGATTACGCGGGTGATAATATTGATCGGAAATAGATCACGGAACTAGACTATTTGGAAATTAAATAGTAATATTAATATATTGAAAATCGAGAAAACAGAGTACAGTTACTAAATGTTCAACATTCGCTGAATATGTTGTGTCACAGTGCTCGAATTTATTCTTTGACAACGAATCTTGCCGGCTGTGAGAATACCCTCGTTGTCCGTCGAACGCTCGTAGACCAAGAAGTGTGACTTGTGCACTCCTTACTTAACTTCGTACCTGAAAATCAGTCTCGAGACATGCTTGGGATTACGCGATCGCGAACTAATTTCCCACAATTTCATTCCCAAGGTCGTGACTCGGCTTGCCAGATTTTCGGTAGGTGAGGTGAAGTCCTTCCAGGGAATGAACGAGTGGACCGAAGGTTTTCTCAATAACAAAAGAAAAGATTTCACTCAAACTAAATTTATTACACTAATACCTTAAAAACTATTACAAGAAAAAGAAACATAAATAATAACACGACACGGAAGTTGTCTTTCCGAGAATCGGAAATCCCCGATTCGCTCCGGCCTATGCCTAGCCCGCACCGACGCGATGTGAGAGTCAAAAAATTTGATCATTCCCCGTCACAATAATTCGCTTGTACAGCCTTGACCCGGTGGACAAAAACTCGTACCCGAGAAAAAGACAGTTATCGAACACCGGCCCGATCACACATACACTCTCTCACTGACTCGATCGTAAGTCAACGCACGCACAACTAACCTGTTGACGCCGGGTGATCACCTCACACACACAAACGCTCAATGGCTAATCTCGTGACAAGGATCCCGGACAAGGCTTTGTCCTCCGCTCGAAGTTGATCTGTCGGAACACGTCAACTCTCAACTTACGCACCCGCGTAACCAAATCGATTTCGCGTACTCTGACTCGGTAAGCTAGTTTCTTCTGATTTTTATGATCTACAAATCGATTTCCTTCTCACGTGGTGTCTCGTGATACAGTAACAGCTGTCAGCCTTGGCGCGAAGTCTATCCCCAACTTGCCTGCGCTCGACTACGCAGACTTCTAAAGGTGCGTTCGCAACGGAGAATTACGCGAATTGCGAATATTTAATTCCCGGTGACAGTTGCAATGTCAGAAGCAGTTACGGAAGTCATATTTTTGAGAAATTTGTTAAATGAAATTTTTGAACCGAATATAAACAAACCAATTGAAATATATGAAGATAATTCTGGCGCTGTAGCAATCGCTAAATATGGAAACTTTAAAAAGATTCGAAGCACATTGAACTGCAATATCACTATATAAACGAAAATTATATAAACGGGATAATAGACATAATTAAAATCGACTTTTGAAAAAGTTAAGCAGATGTACTTACAAAAAGCCTTGATAAAATTAAGTTCATAAAAAATCGCGAGGGACTTTATTTAATTAAAGTTGAGTGAACCGATTAAGCAAAGATACTATACAGTATCGCCAAAGATAGAAGAGGAGATGCATAAACAGGTTGCAATGCTCCTGGCGCAGGATATAATCGAGCCATCAGAGTCACCCTGGTCACCGCCCGTTGTTATGGTGAAAAAATCCGGCGGCTCGTATCGTATGTGTATCGATTATAGGAAAGTCAATGACATGACAGAGGAAGTGGCATATTCTATACTACAAATGGAGGCTATCTTCCGGAAGTTAACTAAGGCAAAGTACGTGAGTACAATTGACTTATTCAAAGCGTACTACCAGATAAAGGTGAAGAAAAAATCCAGACCTATTACGGCCTTTACAGTGCCCGGTCTGGGCCATTTCCAGTGGAAAAGAATCCCAAATGGGGTGAAAAATGGGCCCTCCAAGTTCCAACTGATGATGGATCTATTGATTCCACTGGAACTGGAACCCTGGTGTTTTTCCTACCTGGATGATGTTTATGTCGCAAAAGAGACCTTTTCAGAGCACTTAAAAATGCTCGAAAAAATAATAAAAAGGTTCCTCGTGGCGGGCCTGACAATTAATGTGAAGAAATGTGTGTTTTTCAGGTCCGAGGTGAAATACCTGGGAATAATGGTAACTCGTGATGGGTTCTACCTGGATCCCAGCAAGATAGAAAGAGTCCTGGATTTTCCAGCACCAAAGGCAAAAAGGCTTAACCCGTTTTTTAGGGTTAGCAAGTTGGCTGCGGAAATTCTCGGTAGACCTTGCAATGATTGCCGAGCCCCTGACAAGGTTAACGAAAGCTAAGAATGCGTTCGTATGGGGCTCCGAGCAAGAGTCTGCATCTGGACAGGTTAAGATGCTCTTGGCTACATGACCAATGCTTTACAAGCCACAACCATACTTTACAGACTTTACGATTCCGTTTAATGTCCACACCGATGCTAGTGACGTAGAAATTGGGGCCGTATTGACGCAAGTGGTTGCCGGTGTCGAGCGTATAATATACTTTGCGAGTCTATTATTGAAACCGGACGAAAGGAATTACTCCGTCACCGAACGCGAGTGTCTGGTGGTGAAATGGGCCGTAGAAAAATTCAAACCGTAAGTTGAGTTTAAAGTGATCATGGATGACGCCAGTCTTAAGTGGTTATTTAATCTACAAAACCCCACTGGTCGACTCGCCCGTTGGGCTTTGACTTTGCAGGGCTACAACTTTACCATTGAGCATCGTATGGGTACTGCAAATGTAGTCCCTGACACGCTATCAAGAATGTACAAGGAGAAGTGTATTGTTGACGTTGCTGGCATCGAGATGTCGAAGACGAGTGACAGATGGTACAACTTGATGTGCGAAAAGATTATGTCAAACCTCACCGAATATCCATATTGGAAAATCGTGGGTGGAAAATTACATACATACAGGCCTAATGCAAAGATTGAAGATGTGATTGACGACTAGATAGCGTGGAAGTTAGTGATACCGAGCGAGAAACGTGAGCTTGTATTATATGAGTGTCACGATGAGCTGTGGTCTAGACATCTAGGCCGATACAAAACTCTGGAGCGAGCGATGACTAATTATTTCTGGCCTAGCATGCGTCAAAACGTGGCAAAGTATGTATGAAACTGTACTGTATGCCAGCAATGTAAGGTCGAGAGGTTACCACCCGCAGGGTTGATGGGTAGAAGGATCTTTTATCGACCGTGGGAAGTCCTGGCAGGTGACTGCCTAAGCCCTCTACCCAGATCCAAGCGTGGGAAAGAATATCTATTAATTTACCGAGATATGTTCACATGCTGGATTGAATGCATACCTCTAGCGAGAATAAATGCGCCTAATATTGTGAGAGCTCTGAAAGAGAGAGTGATTTATCACTTCGGAGCTCCGAGAGTATTTTTGAGTGACAATGGGAGCGAGCTTGATAACGCTCAGCTCGATGGGTTTTTGGAAAACAGAGGAATATATCAAATTCACACCTTACCAAAACACCCTCGTCCCAATACTGTGGAGAGAATAAACCAAACCATCAAAACCATGATTGTTTCCTTTATTGAAGAGCACCACAGTGAATGGGATGAACATATCGCAGAATTTGCATTCTGTTACGGAGTTGACCACTATTCGCTCGTAAATATTTCGGCTCATTCGCTCAACTTTAAATTGATAGACTACATGGCTCCATCTATGAGTCTAGGCGGGGACTTTAGTCCCAATTCTCACTCCCGCGCGCCCTAGTGCGGGGCAGTACCGCTGTCGCCGTTGCTGCTGCCACAGGCCTCGCGTGCTGGCTTCTGGTTTTGGTGCTCAAGTGTGTGTGTATGCAGCAGAGAGTTCTCCCGGCTTTTTCACGGTTCGTCTCAACGGCTCTTCTCATCGCCTTTTTCACCAGGTTGTCCCGGAACCTGCCTTTTCACCGTGCACCAGCTCATCCGGACGATCACAGACAGTAATTCTGTGATCATCAACAACCTCGGAGCCGCGCGCCATTACCACGTGTATCAGCATCGAAATCAGCTACTCTTCACCGGTAGTCTACGGAGAATTTGTCTGGTTCAAGGACAATCCTCACTCATCGAACATCTCCAGGTATTCAGGTGCAAGGAACAGTCATTTCCTTGCCCCTTCTCACTTTTCATTTTCTCTAGCACAGAATTTACGACTCTGTGCTGATTTCGTCTATCTCAATGTGCACAAGCACGTAGCCATTTCGGACATTTTCTCTCTCTCTCTCGCTCTATCGGGCTATCTCTCTCTATTTTCAAGGCCACTCTCTGCTGCTACTCGACCAACGCTCACACCTTTTAATGTAAATAAGAAAACTCTCATAATTTAAGTTCAAATCAATATCGGTGTTTACATTTAATTATGACTTGACTGTTACACTCGGGCCTCTCTCTCTTTTCAAGACAACACTTGTGAGTAGACGGTTTCACTCGCTATTTTATGAAACTTCTTGGGTTTCTCTTGGTTCTTTTTCGTGACTCTTTCTCATCATCCTCAACGTAGTCATCTCATCAGTACAGTCAACTCGACGAATCATCTACTTAGTGTTAGCTCAACTCGGGAGACATTTGATCTTCAATTAACTCAAACGGCTCGGCTCAATTCAATTCTTGGGTTAATTGCTCAGCAAGAAGAGCTTTCACGGCGTGGCATCTTCAGGTATTTCGCTCAGAACCGGTAACAATAATTTACCGGTGCTTTTACATTGTCCTTCTCACAGCCAGAAAATCAATAAAATTACTGTGCATTTTCTTGCTCTCTCTCTCTTTTCTTTGTGCTGTCTTACACGCAACCATTTTCTTTTCTACTCTTTTCAAGGCCATTCTCTGTTGCTTTGTTTACCTCAACTGTACTCAAGCAAAACTCGTATTTATGGTTTGAATTAATATAATCAAATTCGTCAAGAGTTTTGACTAGGTGGTTTCTCAAATTAATTAATTTTCTTTACACGGAAATTAATGCTGGCAATTCTCAATTCAACATATTCTCATATCTCAGTTTCTCTCTTTAATCAGTTATTATTCCCTCTCTCAAGCTCATTCTCAGCTCATTTGCATTAATTCATGAAATTCAACTTAACCTTCTGGATAGTTCTCTTAAGTATACTACACTGATTTATTTTATCTCATTTTACATTTCAACTGGACCTGGCTCAATAGTGATTCTCCATAATTTATAATTTATGACTATTTTTACATTTGTAGTTAAATGCTGTATTTCAATAAATAAATTAACACTGTTTTATTAAATTGTGTCTATCTCAACATTTATTTGACAACTCTCCTCTACCAGCTTTTAATCCGGCAAATAAAAAATAAAATTAATGAAGCAGTAAATCCGCAACACATTCTGCATAAATACTGTAAGTCAGGAGACGTTAAAATTCTCTCCGGCTGCTCTCAACTTTGGGCGTCAACCCACGCAAGTATATACATTGCGTAGAAAAGTTGAGAACGAGCTCGAAGAAGAGGTTGAGGTAGAGGCCATCAGAGAATGGCTGGAACGTATGAAAAAACTACCCGATCTCTGCGAGCAGGCAAAAGCAAATTGCGAGTCCGCCCAAGAAAGACGGGCCAGATACTTTAATAAGACACGGTGCGATGTGACTTTTAAGGTAGGCGAAAAGGTCTGGCGGAAAAACCGTTTATTTTCAAGAGCGTCTGAAAGAATCGCTGCCAAGTTGATCCCGAAATACAACGGGCCATTCATTGTCCTGAAGAAGACGAGTCCATACATCTCCATACTGTACGACGAAGAGGGTAATTACGTTGGGCCCGAGTACGTAGAGTATTTGAAACCCTACCGTGAGGAAAAAATTAAGGTTCGAGCCCCCGGTGGTGGAAGGTGAGAGCGAACGTGAAAAAACGGTCGAACCACACGAGGGTGAAGGTCAAAACGACACCCTAGGACAACTTGGAAACCCCGAGATGGCCGTCCGGGAGGCACCCAGAACACAGAAAACCGGCCGAAAGCGTGGTAGGCCGAGAAAGACAGCAGTCGTTGTGAAACGGCCAGCCTACGCAATGACAGGCAGAAAGCAAACACCACGAGAGAGTGTGAACTTGAGCAAACTTACAGCCGGAAAGACGCCCGAAATGTTGGTAGTACGACGGAAGCCCAGTCGTCCAAAGGGATCGGTGAAGAGGAAACCCAGTCCAGTATCCTTGTCCCCACGGCGGAAGAGAGCGCAAGCGAAACTACTTACAGGTGTTAAAAATATGTAAATTGCGATAGTGTGTGTATGTGAGAGAAGGCGTGGGCGCAGAGGAAGGTAGAGCGCCTAACAGCCGACCTCGTCTTCATGAAAATCCAGAAGCAGAGGTACGAGAAAAGGGCCGAAGAGGGGCTCCTAAGACTCAGGGATAAATGTCCGATCTGCGGAACTGTAGGAGTCCCCTCACCAACCCAGTGCCCTAATTATGACGTCCACGGAGACAACCTACAGTACGAGCAACAACGTTAAGCCAGTACAAAATTTTCTACGATTTTTTTTTCTTTCTATTCCTAATTTTTTTCCTAATTATTAATATTACCTTATGTATAGTCCTACCTTACCCAAAGTTCACTAAATTTTTGCAAAGTTAGTTTATGTTATATAGAGTTTTTTCGCTTGAAATGTAAAGATGGCTTAAAATTGTACTACGACACGCTGAGATAGAATTTTGTTGCTATAAGAAGTGAAAAAGTGATTGTTGTAATCTCACACAAATGCGTCGATTAGAAACTGCGTGCTCTAAAGTATGAGTGACGATTAAAGGAGTAAGCGGGGGATCAATATGAATGATATTTTCTTTTCTTTCTTAATGCTCACAAGAGCATGTTTCTTTTTCTTTTTTTGTGAGAAATTTGTTTTCTTGTTGGAGAGAAAAACCTTGGTCCAGGGGGCGAAAGGTCGAGCTGGTACACTTATACTCAGTCTACCAGTCTCTGGGGGAGGGGCGTTGTAATGGTCGTTTGGCCCGCTACCGCTCCCCCGGAGGTTTTTCTCGATAATTTACATTAGATTAATAAAAATACCTGCTAATTTCAGGCCCGTTTATAACCATAGGAGCAGATGGCCGAGCGGGAGCAGGTAACGGAAGGGCACCGTAGCAGACAGTTGTCTGCGGTGAGCGCGGGCAGTGTCGCTACAGCAGTTAGCTGGATTAGACGCGGGTATCAGCTGCGATTGTAAGCCTGCTGTCGTGATACCCTGCGCTGTGCGAAGTAATTGTTGTCCGGGTGATAAGTGCACCAGTGCTAAAAAGTGAGTACCCTTTCCGTATCTGCTGGGCCAAGGGCCCCCGCCTGCTCCTACGGTAGTGTGATGTGTATTTTATGAATAAATAGTTGAGTTGCAAGCGCATCTGTGCTGTTATAATTTCGTTCACTCTGGTGTGCTACCCACTTTTCTTATTATGTTTGTTTTTCCAAAGTGGAATAAAACCCTTACTAGGGTATAGGAAAAAATGGTGAAGCATAATTTAATTATTCATTGTTTAAACAATAGGAGTAAATAAAATATAAAAACCAGAAAATTTTTTTTTTGTTGAAAATTAAACGAAGCATAGTAGAAGTCGACTAAAGGCGTTCAGACCTACCATTCAAGATTCTTTGTACAGATTGTGAGGGGGGACTGGAAGAGAGAAAAAAGAGGGACGGCCAGGCCTTTCACCATTTTGGAGCAGCAGATGCTAGCTGTATGTAAGGATGGTTAGAAGCGTCCCAACTGCTGGTCGAAGTGTCGTAAAATCTATCTAGAAAGTTTTTCCTGATTTGTTTATAGAAAATTATAAATAATTTTTAGTACATCTTTGGATTATTGGTCTGAGTGAAGGTAAATATCATTCAGTTTTGTAGATAATGAGTTTACTCTATCATTATTTTATAATTTATTAAGGTGGTCTTCTACCAGAGCTAGTCAAGTTCAAGACTAAAAAAAAATTATTACTCCAAATTACTAACAATTGACTATTACAATTTATTTTTGAACTTTTTATGGCTTCTGAAATTATTTTCTACCAAAAAAACATTGACAATCACAACAAAACATTTTTTAAAACTTTTAACCTCACCTTTGAATACCGCAGTTTTGGAGGTTATTCACGTGAAAATTATTTTTGTAAAATTATTGCAAAATTCCTAGAAGGTCAATTTTTGCAGTTTCAAGAAATGAATTCTTCGATAGTGAAACTATATGTATGTAGTTTTTCTAAAGGATCTCTATTGTAAGAAGACAAATATCAATAATTTAGTACACTTTTTCAGCGTAGCGGCCATACGGGTAATGAAAAAAATTCAATCTTTAACTTGCTGTAACTTTTAAACTATATGGTCAATTTTGATCAGACTTCGTAGAAATGTTTATTAATATCTAATAAACATCTCCAGAAAGTTTGAGCTGATTCTCTATTGTCATGCATTTGGTAGAAAACCACCTTAATATAAATTTAAAATAATAACAGAATAAACTTTTATTTCAATAGCAAATTGTATGATAGCTAATAAATTATCTTGACATATATATTGTTGTTGCTGTTAATCGAAACTTGTGTCAAGAATATTATTATTAAAAAATTATTAAAAAAACAAAAACAACTAATAATTTAGGAGAAACACTTTTTTGGTTTTGGAGCAACACATTCCACCGAAGATGGGCTGAGTCACAGGTCGGCGTGGTCGAATTCACTGCTCAGTATAATGCACAGGCATTTTGATTTTACCTATTGTTTGAGATCTACCGCCTTTTATTGCCACGGGATTGGTCATGCGAGCGGCCGACGCAAGAGCTGCCCGGAGTGACCAGTTTCTGCCCTCACCAGTCTTGCTTCAACCGTGATGCCGCTATCACGCGCCATGGGACTGTAATACCTATCTTTATGGTATTTATGTTTTTTAAAAGAAATGTTTATATTTCACTTTTATTATCTTTATTTATTAGTTTCTTTATCATACATAAATTGTACGCAGTGTTTGCGAGCAGAAGTGTGACGGCAGACTGTTGCTTGCGAGCAATTACACTCGTTTATATTACTTACTGTCCCATTGTTTAATAATAATCAATAATTCAATATAGATATACAAACGACTAATTTGAGTTATGTTACACCCCCATTATCCAGCTTAGAAAATTTTTCAGAGTGAAAAATTTTCGTTTATCATTTTTTTAAAATTCATCAGACAGTTTTTTCTGAAATATTATTTTAGGATTTTTAGGTATATTCTCATTTCCTTGATTTCCAGAATTATAAGAAGCTATATACACAAGACTATTTGGGTTGTGTACCACATTTACATTTCTTTTATAACTTATTTTACAACAACATATTTTCCGATAAATTTTTCCAACTATATTATATAGAAAATTAAAGCCTCTACATTTATGAATAATGAATAAAATTAATCTTATCAAAGTTATTTGTCCTACAGTACTTAAATAATTTAATATCTTTTGTGTTAAAGTCGTAGTGCGTTCTGTAAATTTAAATTGATTTATCTTACTTTGGATTTCCTCCAACTCGACTAATTTCTCATGCAAATTATTTTCCAAACCATAAAAATTTATTTTATCTAAATATTCCCTTTCAATGTCTATTGTATTATTTAAATATATATATTCTACCTTAGTTTCTATTTCTCTTGTATTAAATGCAGTTAACTTTATTTTATCTGACATAAATATACAAGTAGGATCACTTACTTGGAGTAATGTATCGGTATCAATTTTCAAAAAAGTATGACTATTTTTACAAAATACATTCAAATTTATTTCCTCTTTGGGTAAAATTATCCAATTATTTTCCTCCCACTCATTCTTGTAATATAATTACCGTGATACTGATATAGAACTCTTTCACATTTATTTATTTTTGACTGAAATATTAATTGTGTACAACAATTTTTCTCTTAAAGTAAATTTGTAATATGATTCTTATTTTCACAAAATTTTATTTTTGGTTTATATTCAATACAACAACTGTTTGGATATGTATAATACATCTTATCTTTCGATATACAGGGTGTTTTGATAACCTTTCACCAGAAGTACACTATAAGGTGCGTCATAAAAAGTCAAATAAGAAATAAAAAAAAAATTTGAGTTATGATGGTAAAATTCTTATTAATTTAGCATAAACATTAACCAATCAGCGTGATTTATGCAAAATTGTGGGAGGGTCTAAATACTGAGAGGCTGAACTCTTTTTCCCGTGGTTGAACCTTCCTCAAGGAAAAACTTGCGTGGAAAAATTAGTTACTATGTCTGGAAAACATGTGGTGAGCACGTGTTAAATTCTGAAAAATTTTGTACAAAATATGAAAATGAATTTTTTTTTTTTAAAGCATCCTTTTCGTTGGATAGCGACGATCCATAGCAAATTTGTATTACAGTTGTAGCTTAAAAATTGAGAAAATTAAGACGATTGATCACGTTGCGATTATTTCGTTTATAATTTTTATTCAATTCATAACTCAGCCATTTATGATCGTACGATTACGATTTAAGTTTCTTTGGAATCGTCGTTTTGAGAAGAATGAGATTACCTTATTAAAAAATTTTTATCTTCAATTATTATAAAATTTAAAATTCTTGCTCTAATCCCTAAAACAAATAGAGCCCCCCCCTTTCTTAGCTTCATCCAGAGCAGATCAGTGATGCACCGGGGGGCCCCCCCGGACAGACCCATGCTGACGCAGCCACCTGCGGCCCTGTTCCTTAGCGCTCAGGTAGTAAAACTCAAAATTAAACTTTTGTTTTGAATAAATAATTGATAAATTTTTAATTGCTTAATGTTTTCATCACCTCACTACGATTTATAGGAAATTTGAATAATAGTTGTAGCTTGAAAATTGACAAAATTAAGACAATTAATCAGGTTGCAATTATTTCTTTGATAATTTTTATTTAACTTATGATTTTGATGTTTATGATCGCACGATTACGATTTAAATTTCTTAGGAATTGCCTTTTTGAGAAGAAATTGATTACATTTTCTAAAAATGTTAATTTCGATTTTTTATAAAAACTTTTTTTTACCTCAAAGTTGTAAAACGATTAGGAGGATTTTTGGTAATAAATTTGAAGCTTAATATTTTGTGAATGTAGGGTCATTAAGAGAGACGCAATTAGTTGTAATCTCAAATGCAGATCAGGAATAAGAGGATTTATTTTCTTTTTCTTCTTAAAAAAGGAGTTTCAAAAGTGAGTTGATTCTCGGTGTCTCATCCGAAAATTTTCATAAATACGATCGGTAAACATTATTTTATTATTTTGAAGGGCCAGAATTTTCCCCAAGTTTCAACGCAGCTGTAAGCTTTGTAACGGCTAATTGCTTGGGTTCTTATTTTTCTTAAATTTACTCTTCTTACTATTGCAATGTTTTTTGCTCAGTTTGTACAAAATTCTCTGAAAACAGCTCTTTACTCCACTAGCTCCGCAGTTCTTTTTCAACCATCAAGCAACGTTGTTCTTTTAGTCTAATTTTTTGAAGAGTTAAAATGGTTCATTATTTATTCCAAGATTATGTTCAAATGGTGGCATTGTATTTTGAAAATGGTCAGAATGCCAGCAGAATGCTTGCAGCTTTAGCTTACGCGATTGCTAATCCCAATGCACAAAGAGTATCCAAAATGCAGTTCGGCGCTTCCGTGATACAGGCAATGTAATGCCACGATACGAAGGTGGACGTCCTGGAATAACACCTGAAATTGAAGAAGATATCCTCGACCTATGTGAAGATGACCCCCGTACTAGTACAAGGAAAATATCTAGAGTGGTAGGCGTGGCTGCTTCTTCAGTACATCGATGTTTGAAAAGATATAATAAGCATCCTTTTCATTTTACAAAAGTTCAAAAGCTTCTACCTCAAGATTTTATAACGCGAAGTAATTTTTGCACTAGAATTTTAAATCAACACGCTGTTGATCCTACATTTCTGCGTAGAATTTTTTGGACTGATGAGTGTACTTTCACAAAGGATGGAATATTTAATTCCCATAACTACCATTTTTGGGCTAATGAAAATCCTTACCTAACGTGGGATTCAAAATCTCAGCATCGTTTCAAAATCAATGTTTGGGCTGGATTGATCGACAACCAAGTGGTAAGAGTGAATTTTATTTTTTTTAATATAATTTAAAGAAATTTTTTTTCTCTTTTTTACTAAAACTTGGTAAAAACCAAAATAAATTTAAGGTTGGCCCAGTATTTTTACCAGATAATGTTAATAGTGAAAATTATTGGGAATTTCTTGTATTGACATTGCCAGAATTGTTGGAAAATGCAATAAACAATTTGCCTGATGAGCTTCAAGACGAGAACATCATCTACATGCATGATGGATGCCCGGCCCATAGAGTGGGTATGTAACATCTTTTATAATGCCGTATTGAAAATTGAATTAATCTTTTAAAAGGGGAAGTACTGACAAATCAATTTTTTTTTATTTTTCTACTACTTCTACTACTAAATAAAAACTTTGAAACATAAAAGCTCTAGATATGGTACTACTTTTCCTTTATTTTTCAAATTAATAAAATAAAATAAAGTAAAATTTTTTTGTATTGTAAATATTTGACCTCATTGTGTCAAAATTGAAAAGTGTTTTTAGAATTTTTAATACTAAATAACAAGCTTCGAAAATAAAATTGAAAAATTTGATTTATCCTTAGTTTGTGACTGTAATTTAAAATTTTAGCGAATAAGGAAAATAAAATTAAAAACAAACTACAATGACATTTTTTTTATTAAGATTTTTGACCCTATGTCCACTTCTTTCGGGTATGCTCTACACGATTCAATAGTTTAAAAATTCTAAAAAAACATTTTTCAATTGATTTTTAATGTCTTCAAAAATATTACAAAGAGTGGACGGACTGTTTGAACTTTCTGAAAAAATTTTTTTTGTCTGCGATTTTTTCTCTTGAAATGACAGCCTAATTAGTGCGATTTAATATCGATAAAATATTTAAAAAATTTAATTTTTGCAAATAAATTTTTTAAACTATACTTATACATTTTCAACTATTTTAATCAATAGTTCAACATTTTTGAGAATTTGTTTCTATAAATAAGAGATAAAATTTTTAAAAAAATATTTTTTTTTATGTATACATTACATAAGACAAGGTTTTATTTATTTTATCGATTTTTTTTTTCTTACATTTTTTTTCGAATCTTTACCAGTAGTCAAATCATTTAAAAATTTGATTTAGCATATTTAATTTCAATTTTTTTTCTCTTTTCATACAATAACGTTAACAACTAAAATTTATTATTGCAAGTGCCAAAAGCAGCCTTTCTTTAAAAATATTTTAAATGTGTTGCTTACTCTTAATGAAATTTTACGAGTACTTTTTTTCAGGCCAAGTGATGGCTCACTTAACTGACTCTTTTGGAGCTAACAACTGGATTGGTAATAATGCACCAAATTGGCGATGGCCACCAAGATCTCCAGACTTGACTCCATGTGACTTTTACCTGTGGGGAGCTATCAAAGAAGAGGTGTATTTTCACAATATACAATCTAAAGAAGAGTTAAGACAAAAAATTGAGGTAGCTTTCGCCAATATTGATCCAAATGTGGTCAAAAGAGCGACTGCAAGTGTGACCCGGAGAGCAGAAAGATGTATTGAGGCTCAAGGAAGAAACTTCGAACATATGCCTTAATAGATTTATTTGCTTTTGTAAATTTAATTTTGTTGCCATAATAATATGTAAAAATGTAGTTAAGGTTAATAATAAACAATTTAAAAATTTTATACATGTTCTTAAAAAGAGAATTTGTATTTTTAAAACTTATTTTTCGGTGAAAATTTTTATGCCAACAAGCCTAGGTCAACGCTGAAGCAATTAAGATGGTCAATTTATTACCAAAAATCCTCCTAATCGTTTTACAACTTTGAGGTGAAAAAAAGTTTTTATAAAAAATCGAAATTAACATTTTTAGAAAATGTAATCAATTTCTTCTCAAAAAGGCAATTCCTAAGAAATTTAAATCGTAATCGTGCGATCATAAACATCAAAATCATAAGTTAAATAAAAATTATCAAAGAAATAATTGCAACCTGATTAATTGTCTTAATTTTGTCAATTTTCAAGCTACAACTATTATTCAAATTTCCTATAAATCGTAGTGAGGTGATGAAAACATTAAGCAATTAAAAATTTATCAATTATTTATTCAAAACAAAAGTTTAATTTTGAGTTTTACTACCTGAGCGCTAAGGAACAGGGCCGCAGGTGGCTGCGTCAGCATGGGTCTGTCCGGGGGGGCCCCCCGGTGCATCACTGATCTGCTCTGGATAAAGCTAAGAAAGGGGGGGCTCTATTTGTTTTAGGGATTAGAGCAAGAATTTTAAATTTTATAATAATTGAAGATAAAAATTTTTTAATAAGGTAATCTCATTCTTCTCAAAACGACGATTCCAAAGAAACTTGAATCGTAATCGTACGATCATAAATGGCTGAGTTATGAATTGAATAAAAATTATAAACGAAATAATCGCAACGGGATTAATCGTCTTAATTTTCTCAATTTTCAAGCAACAACTGTAATTCAAATTTGCTATGGATCGTCGTTATCCAACGAAAATGATGCTTTAAAAAAAAAAATTCATTTTCATATTTTGTACAAAACTTTTCAGAATTTAACACGTGCTCACCACATGTTTTCCAGACATAGTAACTAATTTTTCCACGCAAGTTTTTCCTTGAGGATGGGTCAACCACGGGAAAAAGAGTCCCGCCTCTCAGTATTTAGACCCTCCCACAATTTTGCATAAATCACGCTGATTGGTTAATGTTTATGCTAAATTAATAAGAATTTTACCATCATAACTAAAATTTTTTTTTTATTTCTTATTTAACTTTTTATGACGCACCTTATAGTGTACTTCTGGTGAAAGGTTATCGAAACACCCTGTATATATTATTTTCTGTTCAATAAAAATTTTACTAAAAGAAGTTTTACTTTCTCTATGTGGTAATACTTCAAAATTCATTATATCGTAAGGGATCTTTTCAGGAATAGGTGTTATTATAATAAAAACTAATTTATCATTTTCTATATATATTATAGAAGAGGATACTTTAATTAGATCATCGTAATGATCTTTATCAATTTTTATAAATGAATCTATCGTCTCATTTATACCAATCTCCCTCAAAGCTTTCAAAAAAGTATCTGGTAAAACTAATGTTGGTAATACTACTCCTAACTTTGCAAAAGCAATTGCATTATGTATTGTCTCTACTCTTTCTTTATATTCAAATAGTGCAAATTGAAAATTTTGCAGTGATATCATTAACATTTTATCAACTTCTAATTTCGTAAAATATCTACTTACATTATTACTCCAACTTTCTAATTCTTTAATATTTTTCTCATAATTCATTAAATGAATCGATGAACTATTAATATTTTGAGCAACTAATGCAGTTTGCTTTTGAGATAATTTTAAAAGATAATTTTCTTCTTTATGCATTAAATCTATTTCTTTATTATAATATTCAGCATCGGCACTATCCATTGTACCAAACAAATATTTAGAACCTTTTCCTACTAAATTTAACAAACCTCTTTTTCTTCTATTTTTTCTAATTGGTACGTCAACGATTGAGTTTAATTCTCTACTTATAGTTTCAATTAGACCCTGTAAATTACATTTTGTATTTGGCTTATTACATATATTCTTCATTTTTCCAAGCTGTGATTTCAAGTTTTGACCTTGGTTGTAGATTTTGTTGAGATCAGTTGTATGAATTACTTTCCACTGCTCAGAGTAAAGATGTACTTCTCCCGAAAAGGTCGTTGCGACATCTAGTATTTCATTTATTATCTTATAAATTTCAGTATTGTTGTCAAAAGTTTTTGTTTTATATATACAAATTACTAAAAGTAGAATCTGAAACAAAAAATTGATTAGACTATTTCGCCATAAAAATGTTTAATTTGATTAAAATGTCTCATTATTTCTTTATTCTTCATCATAAAATATGCAGTATATCCCTGTATTCTTCGTATAACATAGGGTTTTTCCGACTATTGATTATTTAAAATAATTAATACTAAATCTCCAACCTCATATGTCTTGCTTCCTGTTTGTCTTCTTTCCATAATCTTCTTATTTCTCTCCTTTGATTCCCTGTTGTTTTCATCTGCTTTTCTTCTTACTGCTGTCATTTGCCTCATTCTTTCTTCCTGCCGTTCCTCATAAGTTTCGTAATTCTTCTCCTCGAGTCCATATAATAATCTGGAAGGACTGTAGCCAGTGCTGGAATGTATCATTGAATTATAATGATTAGCCGCCTTCAGTATTTTCAAATTCAAAGCTGGACTAGCTTTATCATCTTCTGTCTTTTCCATCTTTTTAATTGTTCTCACAAGTCTTTCGCATGCACCGTTGGATTCTGGATGATATGATGAAATTTTAATTTTGTAGATTCCATATTTTTCTACAATTTTTGTTAACAATTCTGATTTAATTATAGACTCATTATCGGTTATTAAATTCTGCGGAATTCTCTGCTGAAGAATGAATTCTTCGAACACTTTGTAAGGATTTTTTCCTCTTGTTTCTTTTAACCATGCATATCTAGAAAATACGTCTTCCAAAAGTAAGTAATTTCTTTGTTCAAGCATTAAATAATCTATCGCTATTGTCTCAAATGGTAGAGATGGCGGTTCTATATTCATGCCTGGAGTATTATATTTTCTAGAGTTATCTTTCAGCCTGTTACATACCTGACATATCTTAATATATTGTTCCACATCACTAGGTAAGTTCTGCCACACGTACTGTTGGCGGAGTTGCATAACAATCTTCTTTGAAGCTTGATGTCCATGCTCGTGAGCCCTTGCTATAAAGTTCTTTCTTGTATTTAAATCTTCTATATAAATTGGATATTTTTGTCGTATATACAAAGTTCTTTCTGTCATCTTTGTATAAATATATGTACCAAGTAATAAATTTTCATGCTGATTATCTTGAACGTGGGTAAATTCAATGATGGTTTCATCATCTTCTATATCATCCAATAATGAGAACAGACTGATGATGTCACCTGGTTCACAATATGGTGCACCATTAATTCTTTTATCACCTCTTAATTTGTATTTTTCTATTTCTCTAGACTTTTCTTTTAGTCCAGCCTTCTTCCTTACCTCAAAGTGTATTTCAAAATTCTTCATGTCGGAGGCATTTATAGTCATGGTGTTCTTACCTGCCTTTATGATTCTTTCAAAATCTCGCTTTGTCTTGTAGAAGAGTGTAAATTTATTAATATTTACCCATCCATCAATTTGCTCACCACTGGTTTTCTCAGTTACCAGCCTTATTTTACTCAATCCCACATTTTCAAATTCATCACAAATTGTCACTTCTGGTTGTAATTTGGACTCATCTGTCGTTTCCTTCTCACAAGGTAAATTTTCTTCAGCTGCCTCTTTATCCACTGTCTCATCTATCCAGCTTCCATCATTCATCTGCTTCCATCTCGTTCATATAATCCAACAGTTCTTCGATTGGAGTATCATCCTCGTCTTCTGCAACGAATGCCCGAGAAAAAGCATCAGCGTTTTGATTTTTCTTATCTTTTTTTTATTTTATCTCTGGGTGATAATCAGTTAATTTTTCTATAAATTTGAAACATCTTGAAGTTATGTCTGGGGATTGACTTTTTATTATTCCTTCCAACGGTTTATGATCTGTGTAAACTGTATATCTCCTTCCCCATAAGAAGGGTCTAAAAACTTTCGATCCCCATACTATTGCCAAAAATTCTTTCTCCGTAGTTGAATATCTTCTTTCAGCTGCATTCAGTATCCTTGAAGCAAAACCACGCGGGTGTTCATCTCCTTTATCGTCAAGTTGCGATAATATACAACCAATACCTTCATTAGAGGCATCTGTATTTAAAATAAAGGGTTTTTTTATATCTGGATATTTCAATACTGGATCACCTGTTATTATTTCCTTCAGTTTCTTTATACATTTCAATTCTTTATCTGTGATTTCATATTTCTCATTTTTTCTTCTCATTTTTTGAAGAGGGGCTGTTATTTCGCCACATTTTGGGATAAATTTTCTATATTAATTTACCAAAGCCAAAAATCTTTCCATCTCTTTCACGTCCTTGGGAACTGGAAAATTTTTCATCTTCTCAACGTGCTTCTCTTGAGGTTTTACACCTTCTGGTGTAATGAGATGCCCTAAATAGTCAAGTTCCGGCTTTATATATTCACACTTATCTGGCTGTAGAGATAATTTAGTTTCTCTCAGTCTTTGAAATATTATTTCCAAATTTCTCAAATGTTCTTCGTACGTAGAAGAGAATACTATGATGTCATCTAGGTATACGAAGCATATCTTTCCTGTCAAGCCTCTCAATTTAAAATTCACCATCCGTTGAAAGGTTGCTGGTGTATTCTTCAGTCCAAAAGGCATTCTCAACCACTCCCAGTGTCCTTTGTGTGTACTGAAAGCCGTCTTTGGGATGTCTCTTGGTTTCATTGCGACCTGATGAAATCCATTAGCGCAGTCAAATGCACTCATATATTTTGCCTTTCCCAATAAGCAAAGTATTTCCTCGATACAAGGAATAGGATAATTGTCTTTCTTGGTTTCAAAATTAACCTTCCTGAAGTCAAAAACCGGCCTCCATTTTACTTCTCCAGAAGCATCCATCCTCTTTGGTACCAACAGCACATTTGCTGAGTAAGGTGACGAACTTGGCCGTATTAAACCTTTGCTCTCGAGTTCTCTAATATGAGCATCAATTTTTTCTTGTATATGAATAGGTTGCCTATAAATTTTTGAAGATATTGGCTTACCTGTTTTTCGTAGAATTTCATGTTCTACATCACTTACTACAGGCATTGGGTCACCTGGCAAATTGAATATATCATTATATTTCTTTATAATTTCCCACGAATCATTCTGTTCATCTTCCGATAAGTGAGATAATCTTGTTTTATTTTTCAACAGTTCAATGCGTCTTTCATCTTCAGACTTTCTCATTGTAAAAATTTTTGTTTCATTCTTACTTTCATAAAAATTTCTCAACATCTGTTTTCTTTTTTCTTGAGGTATATTATTGTCTAGAATTTCCGACACGAGGGACTCTTGCTTTCTTTCCTTTCTTCGAGTTTGCATACATGGTGCCCCTAACTCATCATTCTCGTAATATTCATGACAAATGTCTAACTTGTAAACACGGATTTTCTTATAAGAGTCGTTCATTAAATACAAAGTAGCCTCGACTCCTGTGTATAAAGCAGGGACACAGTTAGAACCGAAAAACACATGAGTACCTGGTTTTGTATGTACTTTCAAACGTTTAACAGAATTTGGTTCTACTTCTGTAAGCAATTCTGTATTTAATTTAAAATCGTGTTTTTTCTTACTTATATCAGACGGAGCAATTATTTTATTTTTACAATCAATAAGGGCTCCATAATTTTCGAGGCAGTCCTTACCTAAAATTCCTTTATGTGTATTTAAAGGAAACTCATTCATGGCTACATGAAAAATATGCGACCTACCTAAAGTTTTTAATGTACATTCACCTATCATTTCGTGAGGGCCATCTACAATCTGGAATTTCCTTCTATCTCCCGGTGGTATTTTCTTTGGGTTGCAGTCTTCTAATTTAAATATTGAATTTTTTTCAATTGATTCTGGCGCTCCTGTGTCGACCAGAAATTTGTTAACTCCTGTTGTTCCTTGGAGTTGGATGTAGAGGTCATAATATTTTCCTCCAGATCCGATGTAGTATCTTGCTGGTTCTCGTCGGTCATCAGAAATTTTCGTGGGGGCCCTTTGTCGATCTGTGGAATTCTTTGAAAATTTCGAAGCTGTGGATTTTTTCTCCAACATTCATTTTCGGTGTGATTCAATTTATTGCAAAATTTACACCTTTTTAATTCGTTTCTACTATTACTTACATAATTATTTTTAATTTTATTTTTATCATCTTGCTTATTATTATCGTCTCTGGGTTTACTCCTTGTATTATTGAATGGCTCACCTCTTCTTTGTGTTTGGCTTCGGATTACTTCGTCGTCGCGTAGTCTTTTATCAATAGCCCGTGCCTCCTGCATGGCGTGACGCAGAGAGTCAATTTTTATATTTAAAAGCCTTACCTCTAGCTCTAGTTTCAGTGATTGAATAAAGCGTCGGACATAGGAGTCCTCTTCGATGTACCGAATTCCAGCTCGATATTCAATCTTTATTTGCTCGATCGATTTTTGCACACGTCGATGTAGTTCTTCATATCTTTTTACATAATTATCTATAGATTCGTTCTGGCCCTGTCTAGTATTATTACGAATTTCCGATATTTGCTCGTATGTCAAATCGGCCCGCCCAAAACTAGCTCGCAACGCGTTAGCTAAATCTGAATAGCCAGCACCTTGGGTACTTTCCCCTATTCTTGCAGCCTCTCCTATTAATCTCGAAGCAATTACTTTTCTTAACAGAGCCTTTCTTTCGGCTTCATTTTCTAGCTGGTCCCGTGCATTTAGTAATTGATCGAGAAAATACTCAACGTTCGAACTACCATCAAAAACTCTAATTTCATTCAATAATTCTCTAACTAACCGATGAGAATCTGTGGAAATCGTCGTTGGTGGCGGCGGCGCCGTTGGCTCAATTTTTTCTCCCTTTAAAGAATTTATTTCAGCCTGTAAAGATGATACCGCCTGCTGCATTACTCTTAATTGTTCTAAAAGTATCTCTTCCGTCTGAGTTTGTGGTACGATTGTTTGCTGCTCGTGACTCATTCTCTTATCTCCAATTATTTCTATCAAAGGTTTATGTATACCGTCTACTTCGTAAAATCTATCAATCTCTTCGTCGGATTGTAAATTTGAATTAGAATCTGTGTCTGAGCCTGTGCTTTTATTCATAAGATAAGTGTATAGTTTTAACTAACCTTAATCAGCATTTTTCGTTGAACTGCTTTGAATTGTCCTATCCGGAGTACGTTGCCCTTTAACTTAAGGAGGCGATTTATCACCGAACAGTGTTCACAGTCCTTATTCACAAATTTGATGCACAAAACATCAAACACAACCGATTTTCACTTTTCGGCCACGTACGCCATATTGGGCGCCAATATGTAATACCTATCTTTATGGTATTTATTTTTTTTAAAAGAAATGTTTATATTTCACTTTTATTATCTTTATTTATTAGTTTCTTTATTATACATAAATTGTACGCAGTGTTTGCGAGCAGAAGTGAGACGGCAGACTGTCGCCTGCGAGCAATTACACTCGTTTATATTACTTACTGTCCCATTGTTTAATAATAATCAATAATTCAATATAGATATACAAACGATTAATTTGAGTTATGTTACAGGACTCAATGCCGTCGTCGTAGATCGACCGCTTATCTACGACGATTCGACCTACTTTACCTGAGGTTGAGAGACTCCCGGCCAAAACGGCGAGCTCTCTCTCCTCACTTATACATAGTCATATAATAATTGTTCAATAAATAGTTTAAGTGCAGCATAAAAACTATAAGTGTTGTGCTTTCCAAATAACCTCGCTTTTCACTTTTCCCGCTCCCTCGCGATCGCTGTAAATTTTCCTCAACCTAAAGCGCATCCTCCGCGTTTCCCCAAACATTTGGCATCCCTTGTGGGGAAAAGTTCCCCGAAAAAAGGCGCGTCGCGAGTGATAAAGGAAAGTTAAAAGTTTGTGCCACGCCGCGGCCATTTTTTTTCTTCGAAGTTCGAACGAAGAAGATGCCAGTGACGGCTAACCCGTGGCGCGCGCATCACCGCCGTGCAGCCACACTTCAGTGTCAGTGACAACAATCGTCGTGGGAATAAGAGAGACGGACGATCGCGCTCCGCGACTCTCCTCTCTCCACACCGAAAGCCGCGCCCGCAGCTGGCCCAAGATGGCCTGTCCAGCGAGCACTCATCGGCCAACAAGAGCGACCATCTTGTTGGCACCTCAAGTCCAGCAGCATGCACTTCACCATCCAGGTCACCCTGGAGCCAACCACGCCACCCGCGTAACCAGTACCCAAACCTAAGACGACGGTGGATTAGAAGGAGACAGCAACACTCCCGCTTGCTGTCATCTGAAGACCGTCGGCCTACCATGTATCTGCCGCACTGCAGCCCCTCTGCCATGGGAGAGAGAGAGAAGGCACCTCGATCAGCTGACTCCGATAATACGGTGAAACTACCCGTTAAACTGAGGTTTACGCTTACAGTCCAACCACATCTGAGCAACCTTTGGCACCTGCGTGAGCAAGCGAAGGGACTCTCTTCACCAACTGGTAGTCCTCGAGTGCCCATTCAGCTGAGCAGCAATCTCTGTGTTCTTCGAAAGCCTTGGGTTCAAAATTGCTGTTTTTTATGGTTGTCAGAATCAGCGTTGGAACCAAATTTTGCCAATCCTTATTTGTATAGTATAATCTCAAATTATTTATATTGCTGAAGCCATATTGATTGTCTCAATTTTCCAATTTTATATTTTCAAAAATTCTGATTGAATTTTTTTATCCATTTCAGGTTCGTTTCAAGACCAATTTCCTCAAGACAATCATTTTCCCCACTCTACCCAACTGTAATACGTACTAACTATAATCACCATTTGGTTTGTTTTCATCTAAGTGGTGTTCAGTTTGTTTGAATACCTTTTGAGCTTTTTATATAAAAGATCAATCCAACTGCCTACTAACCCTTGCCCCCACTCAACCCAATGAGAATTGTTTAAGGATTTTCATTTCTTTTTTTCTCTCTAGTTATTTGTTGATCTATTTACCTTTTTTCTTCTACCTTAATTTTTTTATTTTTTCACTTTCTTTGTTTTTAAACTTTCAATAAAAATTATTTTAGGGTTTTCTTCCAAAATCAGCCACCTGCCTGGCTTAGTTGTTTGTTATTTAAATTGTATTTCAGTTAAATTATTCTTTACCAGTAATATTCATAGGTTTGAATATTTTCCGATTTTCTTTTATTTAAATTGTATTTCAGTTTAAATTCTTTTCCACCAATAATATTCATATGGTTGAATATTTTTCAGTTTTATTTTATTTAAAGAATAGTTGCCTCATCTTAATTGTATTTCAATTAAAGATTGTTCCACCAGTGATATTCATAAGTTTGAATATTTTTCCATTCTTTTGTTTCAAGAATAATTGCCTCATCTTAATTGTATTTCGATCAAAGATTGTTCCACCAGTGATATTCATAAGTTTGAATATTTTTCCATTCTTTCATTTAAAGAATAATTGTGTTTCAATTTACATTTTCACCAGTCATGTTTTTTTTGCCGTTTAGAAAACAAATTAAAATTGTGTTTCAATTTAAATTTTTACAAGCCAAAAGTCAGTTTTCAAATTTTACCTGTTTATTTGTTATTTCAAGTACCAGCATACCTTGCAAAATGAATAAACCAAATTCATTTGCTCAAATCCTTAGCGCACAAGTTTTAATCCGAAATCGAATCGTCACTCATTACGAAATCTTCGAGCAAAAGGGAGCCTTGATGATTCGCGAGTTAGCAGAGAAACGCATCCTACGACTCGAACAACTCTGGCAAGATCTTGTCAAAAATGACCGAATTTTAAGGAACTGCCAGGATGTAGACCGTAACCACGACTACTTCGTAAAAGACATGTACTACCATACGCAGGACACCTTCGATGACGTGTGGTGTGACTACATCCAATTTCTTAAAATTAAGCTACCTGCGACACACCTAGTCCAGGCTCCGTCTGTAACCTCAAAAAATCTGCCAGCTGAACAGCTCCATGTTCAGACTCCGGCACCTACCTACGAATTCAAGTCCTTGATTAAGGCACAGTCACCTGAACCACCTCAAGTTCGGGCTTCGGGGACTTCCTGCAAAATGGAATCATCTGAGACATCTCAAGTCTAGGGTCCAACGAACCTCTCCAAGAGCAAGCCACTTGTGGCTGTTCTGGCTCAGGCACCGGCCATCGCTTTCGAAAAACAGCCACCTGAATTACTTAGAGTTCAGGCTTCGGCTACACCTTTCAAAATTCAGCCCCCTGCGACACACTTAGTCCAGGCTTTGGTTATACTTTCCAAAATTCAAACACCGGCAACGTGTCTTAAAGCTCAGCCACCTGCGACAGTCCTAGTCCAGGTTCCGGTTAACTACTCAAAAATTCAGCTACCTGCGACAATTAAATTAATTAAATTAGTTAAGATGATGACTTTGTGTTGATTATTCGGGCATTTAAATAATTAAAAATCTAGTGAAAATATCATTTCACCTAGAGTATTCCCTTAGTTTTTTAAATAAATGAAAAAATTGAGAAGAAAAAAAATTGTCCCAGGTGAGATTCGAACACACGACCTCCTGCATTCCGGGCAGTCGCTCTACCACTGAGCTACCGGGCGATTGTGTGTTCATACTCTTCTAGTCAAATTTATTTTCTTCTCAATTAAAAACCCGATTCCCCGTACCCACCCATTTTTCCCATTGCGACCTACCTCTCAATCAGGGTCGATATTACTCATGTAAGTATATTCATACTCAATTTTGTATTGCCCAACGAAATTTCAAATTAGTTAAGATGATGACTTTGTGTTGATTATTCGGGCATTTAAATAATTAAAAATCTAGTGAAAATATCATTTCACCTAGAGTATTCCCTTAGTTTTTTAAATAAATGAAAAAATTGAGAAGAAAAAAATTGTCCCAGGTGAGATTCGAACACACGACCTCCTGCATTCCGGGCAGTCGCTCTACCACTGAGCTACCGGGCGATTGTGTGTTCATACTCTTCTAGTCAAATTTATTTTCTTCTCAATTAAAAACCCGATTCCCCGTACCCACCCATTTTTCCCATTGCGACCTACCTCTCAATCAGGGTCGATATTACTCATGTAAGTATATTCATACTCAATTTTGTATTGCCCAACGAAATTTCAAATTAGTTAAGATGATGACTTTGTGTTGATTATTCGGGCATTTAAATAATTAAAAATCTAGTGAAAATATCATTTCACCTAGAGTATTCCCTTAGTTTTTTAAATAAATGAAAAAATTGAGAAGAAAAAAATTGTCCCAGGTGAGATTCGAACACACGACCTCCTGCATTCCGGGCAGTCGCTCTACCACTGAGCTACCGGGCGATTGTGTGTTCATACTCTTCTAGTCAAATTTATTTTCTTCTCAATTAAAAACCCGATTCCCCGTACCCACCCATTTTTCCCATTGCGACCTACCTCTCAATCAGGGTCGATATTACTCATGTAAGTATATTCATACTCAACTTTGTATTGCCCAACGAAATTTCAAATTAGTTAAGATGATGACTTTGTGTTGATTATTCGGGCATTTAAATAATTAAAAATCTAGTGAAAATATCATTTCACCTAGAGTATTCCCTTAGTTTTTTAAATAAATGAAAAATTTGAGAAGAAAAAAATTGTCCCAGGTGAGATTCGAACACACGACCTCCTGCATTCCGGGCAGTCGCTCTACCACTGAGCTACCGGGCGATCGGGTTTTTAATTGAGAAGAAAATAAATTTGACTAGAAGAGTATGAACACACAATCGCCCGGTAGCTCAGTGGTAGAGCGACTGCCCGGAATGCAGGAGGTCGTGTGTTCGAATCTCACCTGGGACAATTTTTTTCTTCTCAATTTTTTCATTTATTTAAAAAACTAAGGGAATACTCTAGGTGAAATGATATTTTCACTAGATTTTTAATTATTTAAATGCCCGAATAATCAACACAAAGTCATCATCTTAACTAATTTGAAATTTCGTTGGGCAATACAAAGTTGAGTATGAATATACTTACATGAGTAATATCGACCCTGATTGAGAGGTAGGTCGCAATGGGAAAAATGGGTGGGTACGGGGAATCGGGTTTTTAATTGAGAAGAAAATAAATTTGACTAGAAGAGTATGAACACACAATCGCCCGGTAGCTCAGTGGTAGAGCGACTGCCCGGAATGCAGGAGGTCGTGTGTTCGAATCTCACCTGGGACAATTTTTTTCTTCTCAATTTTTTCATTTATTTAAAAAACTAAGGGAATACTCTAGGTGAAATGATATTTTCACTAGATTTTTAATTATTTAAATGCCCGAATAATCAACACAAAGTCATCATCTTAACTAATTTGAAATTTCGTTGGGCAATACAAAGTTGAGTATGAATATACTTACATGAGTAATATCGACCCTGATTGAGAGGTAGGTCGCAATGGGAAAAATGGGTGGGTACGGGGAATCGGGTTTTTAATTGAGAAGAAAATAAATTTGACTAGAAGAGTATGAACACACAATCGCCCGGTAGCTCAGTGGTAGAGCGACTGCCCGGAATGCAGGAGGTCGTGTGTTCGAATCTCACCTGGGACAATTTTTTTCTTCTCAATTTTTTCATTTATTTAAAAAACTAAGGGAATACTCTAGGTGAAATGATATTTTCACTAGATTTTTAATTATTTAAATGCCCGAATAATCAACACAAAGTCATCATCTTAACTAATTTGAAATTTCGTTGGGCAATACAAAATTGAGTATGAATATACTTACATGAGTAATATCGACCCTGATTGAGAGGTAGGTCGCAATGGGAAAAATGGGTGGGTACGGGGAATCGGGTTTTTAATTGAGAAGAAAATAAATTTGACTAGAAGAGTATGAACACACAATCGCCCGGTAGCTCAGTGGTAGAGCGACTGCCCGGAATGCAGGAGGTCGTGTGTTCGAATCTCACCTGGGACAATTTTTTTCTTCTCAATTTTTTCATTTATTTAAAAAACTAAGGGAATACTCTAGGTGAAATGATATTTTCACTAGATTTTTAATTATTTAAATGCCCGAATAATCAACACAAAGTCATCATCTTAACTAATTTGAAATTTCGTTGGGCAATACAAAGTTGAGTATGAATATACTTACATGAGTAAATTAATTAAAGTCCAGACGCCGGCTACCATGACAAAAGTACAGCCACCTGAACTAATCCAGCTTCAGGCACCGGCTATACTCTCAAAAATAAAGCCACCTGAACCACTCTAGGTTCAGGCCCCAATAACGATCTCAAGCATTCAGCCACTTGAAGTTCCTTAACTTCAGGCCCTGGCTGTATCATTATTTAACTATTGGGTTTTCGACCCAGGAATTTTCCTTGGACAGAGCATCAGGCTCTTACCAAAATTGCCCAGTAAGCCCCTACGTTTGATCGTACGCTTGCTAACCACCCCAGACTTAACCTACAATTATTTTTATATATTACTTAATATTATTTTTATTTTTATCATGTTCACAGATATTATTAATCGACTACAGTAGATTAAGGCGCGCGGAATGTTTGAGATTTACCTCCGTTTATTGACACGGGATTGGCCATATTACAAAAAATGTTCATTTTTTAAGTATCTACAACTTTAACATTCCAATGTCGTTCATAAAATGCATAGATTTTCCGAAAAACCGGATTTTCCATTAAAAACCCCAATTTACCCCTAAAAATCGACCCCATTTAAAATAGACAACTTTGGTGTCCGCCAAACATTTTTCCCATATATTGTACATCGTCAACAACAACTTCCAAGTACACTCTACCTATTACAATTTTTTTTGATCGCGAAAAACTAGCGCTCCTGGACTATTGTGCTAACTGCACTTTTCGCCATTAGTTTGCGTTCGCTTAGAACTTAAAACTTGCTAACTACATACATTGGAATTCCGCCATTTTTAGTTTTGATTTACATTTGTTATTTTTTGTTACGCAGCCTTTCAGATCTTTTTACCTCGTCTTGAATTGTAAGATTTTTCACTATGGATTTATTTTTTGTTTTTACGGAACTTTTTACATTAGTTCCCATGTGCTTTTCATCCTTTCTTTTTCACAATGCCATCTTGATTACAATTTTTTCGCTTATTAGATTATGATTCACTCAAGATAACTTTCCGTTATCGCTCTTCCTTTTTTTTAATTTAGTTTAGTCTGAGTTTTTATAATTTGATTCACGTGTTTTTTAGTGACCGTCTTTAAATTTAATTTTATACATAATTAACGATATGCGCTCTACAATTATTGCCTCTGATCTTTGTTTTGTATACTTCCTGAAATCTTTCACGAATACAATTTCGCCTACTTCAAATTCAATTTTTCTATTCCCAAATCTAAAACGTTCTTGTTGAGTTGTTCTCGCTTGTACATCTAGTTTTAACATATCGAATCGAGTTCGTAATTCTTTCTTGAACATTAAATACATTGGTGTTTTATTTATCGTCTCGTGCTCTGTATTTCTGTAATCGAATAGGAACCTGTTCAGCGCAAAGTCTAAGCTATGTCCATCGCAAACCATTCTATCAACTTTATCTTTTTTAACAGGGAAAGTAATTAATTAAATAATTAGCTAGATAGCCTATAGTAAGTCCTCCCAAATACTTACTATACCTTCCTGCCTGAAAAGCTTTCGTACACTTTCTCGTGCCTTGATGATTTAAGTGGATTGCCGAAACGTATGCGTTAAATAAACAATTAATCACGCAATGAATAATTAATAGATAACGCCTGGCTTAACTAGCCAGTACAAATATATAAATCGCTTGAATAGGGAGTAACAAAGGAACAAAAGGTTGTTTAAATAAAAGTCAATTCAACAACTAAAATGTATTACAGTTAAATAAACAAATAACAACAGTTCTGGAGTTAGAGTACGCTTACTACTGACGACCGACAACAATGAAAGAAATAAGTTGTTGAACTTAAAAACAAATGGGTGAAAAGACAGGTTATGTCGAGTGTAGTTTACCCAACTATACACCGCGTTTTACAATAAAAATTAACTTACTTATCGCCACTCGCACGAAGTACAATCTGTTGTTCGTTACGGGACAACAATCCTGATTGGACGCCACCGAGATCTTGGGATAATCACAACCAATTGTTATAAACAACGATATGCTGCTACTTATCCAGCAGCAATCACAAGTCTGCCGTTCAGCTTCTCTCGCGCTTCTCAGCCGAAAAAGCTCGGCCAGTAATATAACCTAGTCGGTTATCCCGCGTAACGCATTCGCACCGAGACTTCAATTAAGGACGTTGCCTCGTGAAATAAAATCCATAAGAATCGTTTGAAAATTATTGCAATCTTTAAGTTTAGGCTTAAGGAATAACGTGTCAAAATTTCAAGAGGATTTACAATACAGTTGTTGAGAAATTTTAATTCAAAGTTGGGCTAAAATCGCTCCAAATCGGGTGATTTAACATAGGCTCTTATGGGAAAACCATGCTGTTTTCATTTTGCTGTAGTTTTCGAACCAGGTTGGCAATCATCTTGAAATTTGGATATGTCATTTCTAGAGCCTTAAAGAACAAATTGCTATGTTTTTGGAAAACTTCTTATGGATTTTTAAACAATTTCGGCATTGTTTTGTTATTAAAAAATCAGTAAAAAGTATGCTGATTTTTCCTTATTTTTAAAAAAGTTTTCCAGACTTTTGATTCACACTGTTAAAAACTAGAAGTCTTCAGTAATACTATGTAAAAATTTCAGAAAATTTTATTAATTCAGTCTCGAGTGCCAACGAGTTGAAAATAAAATAATTTTGTTAATCGACCGGGTAGACTCGAGGCGAATGTCAGCTGTTACCGTGCCTAACCTATGGGCGGCTTCCCCCACTACTGCCGTGGCATGCCGTGACGAGGCAACGTCCTTAATCATTTAAACCTTGGTTATACTTTCAACTCCGTTCAAAATTCTCTGCGTGTAACAATTGTTTTAGCTCTGAATGTTTTTGGTATTACTAATATGTGCCTCCACGTAATACAATTTTCCTCTATGTCGAACTCATTACGATTCATATGAAAAAATTTCTCAGTTTGCCGAAAATCATCAATTTTCGGCCAATCATTCCACACAAATGAAACAATTTTTTTAAATGTTTTATCCAAGTTTGATTTTTTTTTCTTTAGTAACTTCTTTAAAATTAGTTATAAACCAACCATTCTGTACGTAATTTCAGTTACTGTATTTTGAAGGAAATACCGGTGTTTTACCCTCGATCGGTAAACACGATAATGCATCACAATTTCCGTTAGCTTCTGATTTTACGCTTTCGATCGTGTAAGTATATCCAGATAAAAAATAAGCCCACCTTTGAAGTCTATGTACTATGGTTGGAATATTTTTACTTTTTTTTTTTTTTTTTTTTTTATGGAGTTGGTGAATGCACTTACATGTGGGACTCCGACCTTGATATCCAATAAACACCCGTCTCCTTTATCCCCGCACAGCCTGGAACTTCTTTTTTAGCATTACTTTTTGGCTGTGCGGCGTGTCCGGCTCCCTCTCATGAAGGCGACCGTTTCCTTCCCTGTACTATGGATGAGCAGCTGCACGGTGCTCCTTTGCGGCTTTCAGCTCGCGCTAGAACACTGCACAGAATCCACTTGCCGCGACGTGGTCACACTCCTTGTGTCCTTCCTTGCTGCAGAGAAAACAGAGTGGTGTTTTCACACACTCTGTCTTCTTATGTCTGGCCTGCCCATAAAAGAAACAACAGTCCGACCTGGGCTCGTCCTCCTTGCAGTCTTTCCCAATGTGCTCGCATCCCAGACATTTGTAGCATTGCACTACTCTCTCCCTTGTGCGGACACGGCACATGGACCATCCGATCAATTTGGTCAGGTGTGTCTAAATCTTTTGGCAGACCATTTAATTACAACGTAAAATAATAACGAAGGTATACGAAACGAGTTTAAGCTATAAGGCGGGCGCAAAATTAATTTTCAAATGTTCTAAACAATTTAAAACTTCATAATTCAGTGTTTTTGACTTCTTCCTACCTTGTAGAGATGCCGCATATTGAGCATATTCAAAATAATAGGAGGGGGGGGGGCATATTAGGCACAGGGCCATATTAGGTACACCTACCTTATATAAGAAGCGTGAAACTCATGGTCGGGAGAGCGAGTCTGGTACGACGCGAGAGCGCAAGGCCTCGCCACGGAGAGAAGGTTCACTTGGCTTTGGTATAATACGAATCCATGGGTTTGCGCAACGCCACGCAAACACTTTAGCACTTCATGGATGCGCTGTTCCGGGACATGCCCTTCGTTAGGTCCTACATCGACGATGTGCGTATCAAGTCCTGGAACCACAAGGAGCACCTGGAACATCTTCGTCTCGTCTTCCAGCGACTGCGAGAGGTAGGACTCACCATCAATTTCCAGAAGTGCCAGGTGGGTCAGTCCGAGGTCCAGTTCCTAGGCTACACCATCTCGGCCGAGGGTTTCCGGCCACCAGCATTCAAGGTGGATGCCATCATGGAGATCCCCAAGCCTGAGACGGCCACGCAGCTTCCTGGGGGTGCTAAACCACTACCGACGCTATTCCTGGAGCGGCAAAACGGCAAGCGTCGCTGAATGACATGTTGTGCAGCCTTCCCAGAGGACGGAAAGTCAAGGTCAGCTGGACCCCTGAAGCGGAGGCAGATTTTCAGATATGCAAGGAGGATTTGAAAAGGGCCACAACCAACACCTTCCTGTCGCCATGGACGCCACTGCGTCTAACGACAGACGCCTTCGACAAGGGCACCGGTGCCGCCCTGGAGCAGCAAATCGACGACGTCTGGCACCCGGTCGGTTTCTTCTCCAGCAAGCTGTTACCCACACAACAGAAATACAGCACTTACGACCGAGAGTTGTTGGCCATTTTCGAGGCCATAGAGTTTTTCCAGAGGTACTGGAGGGGTGAAGCTTTAATCTGCCTACCGACCATAAGCCTTTAACATTTGCGGCCCAGCAGTGGTCGGACAAGGCCTCCCCAAGGCAGCAGCGCCAGCTGGACTACATCCTCCAATTCAATGTCACCATTGAGCACGTAAAGGGTGAGGACAATGTAGTGGCTGATACTCTGTCCAGAGTCAACGCAATCTCCATGCCTTCCGCTCTGCTTGCTCGGGACATTGAGGCAGCGCAGCTCGAGGACGACGAGTTGGAACATTTGCTGGGCAAAGGCATTTTGGACCTGCAGGTACTTCATGTCGATGGCTCTTCAATCGCCTGCAACATCGAGGATGACATCGTCAGGCCCTACCTTCTAGTAAACCTGCGGCGTCATGCCTTTGACGCCCTGCATTCGCTGGCGCACCCCAGTCCACGCACGACTACAAGGATCGTTACCTCCAAGTTTATCTGGCCTGGCATCAGGAAAGACGTCGATCATTGGTCTCGATCTTGTGAACCATGCCAACGATCCAAGGTCAGTCGCCATAACCGAGCCGCACTTGACACCTTCCACGTGCCCAGCAACCGCTTCGAGCACGTCCTTCTGGACATTATCATCATGCCGCAGGTAGGTAACCTGCGTTACTGCCTTTTGATGATTGACAGGTTCTCGAGATGGCCCATAGTAGTTCTGCTGTTGGCCATCATGGCAGAAACCGTTGTGGCGAGTTTCTACCAGCACTGGGTCTCGAACTTTGGTTGCCCAATCGAGATCACCACTGATATTCCTTGGTCACAATGCATACCCCTTGTCCTGCTTGGCCTGCGCAACTGCTTCAAGGAAGAACTACAAGCATCACTGGCTGAAATGATATTCGGTACACTCTACGCGTGCCAGGAGAATTTTTCACTCATTCTACGATAGAAGTCAACCCCAGAAGCTTCTTAGAGAAGCTGCGAATCCCATGCGGGAAATCAAGCCTGTGCCGGCCTCAGACCATGCCAAACATCGACCGTTCAGCTTCAAAGACCTCAAAACCTGCTCGCACGTCTTTCTAAAGGTGAACACGGTCAAGAAGCCTGTAGAACCTCCGTACACTGGCCCTCACGAGGTAACGAAGCGTGTCAACGAGAAGGTTTTCGTAATCAAGGTCAACGGCAGAGAGAGGGTTATATCCACCGACCACCTGAAGCCGGCATACCTGGTCAACGCCGACTTGGAAACTCCTCATCTACCGGATCAATGCGAGAGGTCTATAGAACCTGCTGCAGTGCCGACGACTCCAACAACTCCGGCCCCAGCTGCATAGACGTCATCCTCTCTTCGAAGAACGAAGCGGATATCGTTGCCTTCGCTGCTTCAACCTGCGAAGGTCTCTGTAGGGGGAGTGGTTGTTGGATATGCTCCCCAGAACGTTCCGCGTGGACACAGGCGCAAGCGGCAACTTCAACCGCGACTGTGGACCGGCGTCGTGAACAATCGAGTCACGCATAGCCAGTCACCGCCTTCAATCTTGTGCCAGTCTCGTCACGAGCGACAGCTAACCTCGTTCCACACTCAAACTTAATCCCGGCCCTAGAGCCATTCTTAAAACTTTGAAATTGAATTAAATTATTTTATTTAATTTGACTGACTTTTCATTATTTAAACCCGCACCTTATACAGTCCATAATTTTAATGAGTTATTCATGACCTGCAATTTGGTGGCTGCACAGTCCCGTTTGTCCCTTCTGCGCGTAGTTTAGGGGTGGTGCTGGATTCCAAGCTGAACTGGAAGGACTATGTTAAGTATGTTTGTCGCAGAGCTAGCTCTCTTTTGTACCGTCTTTGCCACTTCAGGCGCAGCACTACCTTTGAACTGCGTAAGCACCTTGTGCAGACCCTGCTCTTTCCTGTCGTTGACTATTGCTAGCTTGTGTACTGTATTATCTCGGATGAGCAGGATCTCATTCTACCAGGTACATCTTTGGGATTAGAAAGAGTGATGGGAATCAGGTACATCTTTGGGATTAGAAAGAGTGATGGGAATCAGGTACATCTTTGGGATTAGAAAGAGTGATGGGAATCAGGTACATCTTTGGGATTAGAAAGAGTGATCACGTTACATCTTATAGGCGTGAGCTTGGCTGTCTTCGAGTATCAGGCCGTAGAGATTATTTTGCTGACTGCTTGCTCTATAGAATTCTGCACACAGGTATTCCGTCTTATCTGGCGAATTTTTTTGTTGAAAAGCTCAGCTCACGTTCCTTGAGATCGGCTAATCCACATGCACTTGATGCCTTGATTTTCCCCTCTTTCCGCACTGAGTCCCTGAAGCGATCCTTTCACGTACTAGCTACTTACTTCTGGAATACCATACCTCCATATATTCGCCAATCAACATTCCTCACTACATTCAAACACCTCATCAAATCACACTTCTTTAATATCGAGGGAGAAGATTAAGTTTTTTTCTACACTATTGAAATCTGGATCTGTAAAAATGTTAGTTTGTGATTTCGTGGAGTGAATACTGATGAGACTGATAATGTTATCCATGCTGCTTTGATTACTATTGTATACCATTATATTCATTCTATTACTTTTAATATTATTTATATAATTGTTATTACATTCTATATTATTTTATTCTATTTTATTTCACATCGAAATAATATTCTAATTCAGAACTTTACTGTAATCTTATGTATTTTGCACAACATAATGTACATTTAATAAACACATTGTTTGAGATTTACCACCTTTTATTGCCACGGGATTGGTCATGCGAGTGACTCACGCCAGAGCTGCTCCGAGTGACCAGTTTCTGCCCTCACCAGTCTTGCTACGACCGTGATGCCGCTACCACGCGTCACGGGACTCAACGCCGTCGTCGTAGATCGCCCGCTATCTACGACAATTTTACCTAGTTTGCCTGAGGTTGAGAGACTCCCGGCCAAAACGGTGAGCTCTCTCTCCTCATTTGTACATAGTTGTTAAATATATAGTTTTTTTTTTTTTTTTAAGCGCAGCATAAAAAACTCCAAGTGTTGTGCTTCTAAATACCCTCGGCTTTTCACTTTTCCCACTCCCTCGCGAACGCGGTAAATATTCCCTTAACCTAAAGCGCATCCTCCGCGTTTCCCCAAACATTTGGCATCCCTTGTGGGGAAAAGTTCCCCGAAAAAAGGCGCGTCGCGAGTGATAAAGGAAAGTTAAAAGTTTGTGCCACGCCGCGGCCATTTTTTTTCTTCGAAGTTCGAACGAAGAAGATGCCAGTGACGGCTAACCCGTGGCGCGCGCATCACCGCCGTGCAGCCACACTTCAGTGTCAGTGACAACAATCGTCGTGGGAATAAGAGAGACGGACGATCGCGCTCCGCGACTCTCCTCTCTCCACACCGAAAGCCGCGCCCGCAGCTGGCCCAAGATGGCCTGTCCAGCGAGCACTCATCGGCCAACAAGAGCGACCATCTTGTTGGCACCTCAAGTCCAGCAGCATGCACTTCACCATCCAGGTCACCCTGGAGCCAACCACGCCACCCGCGTAACCAGTACCCAAACCTAAGACGACGGTGGATTAGAAGGAGACAGCAACACTCCCGCTCGCTGTCATCTGAAAAACGGTCGGCCTACCACGTCCCTGCCGCACTGCACCCGCTCTGCAGTGGGAGGGAGAGAGAAGGCACCTCGATCAGCTGACTCCGCTAATACGGTGGGTCCGCTCCAAGTCGCAAACTTGTGTTGCGCAATTTAATAATTAACATTCCTTTTTTTTTTTTGTTTGTTTAGATTCCGAACGGTGTAGGTAAAGTTGACTACACTTATTTTCAATTTTATTGCCTTTTCTTAAGTTTGTTCATTTTTACCTTTCCAAACCAATAGTCAGTTGACCCAATTACTCAATAATAGAGTACAGCTGCTACTATTTTGGCAAATAATTGATTATTTCAGGGTCAAGTGACCAATAAAATTGGGTATAATTTTTTTTATTTTTACTTTTGTTAATATTGAGATCTGAAAACTTAATTTCATTTTATTTTGTTCTACCTTCTTTTATACAATTCAATTTGTAGGTGAAACTACCTGTTAAACTGATGTCTACGCTTACAGTCCAACCACATCTGAGCAACCTTTGGCACCTGCGGGAGCAAGAGAAGGGACTTTCTTCACCAACTGGTAGTCCTCGAGTGCCCATTCAGCTGCAGCAGCAATCTCTGTGTTCTTCGAAAGCCTTGGGTTCAAAATTACTGTTTTTTATGGTTTTCAGAATCAGCGTTGGAACCAAATTTTGCCAATCCTTTTTCGTATAGTGTAATCTCAAATTATTTATATTGCTGAAGCCATATTGATTGTCTCAATTTTCAAATTTTATATTTTCAAAAATTCTAATTGAATTTTTTTATCTATTTTAGGTTTGTTTCAAGACCAATTTGCTCAAGACAATCATTTTGCTTACCTTCCCAACTGTAATACGTACTAAGTATAATCACCCTTTGGTTTGTTTTCATCTCTGAGCGGTGTTCAGCTTGTTTGAATACCTTTTGATCTTTTTATTTAAAAGATCAATCCAACTGCCTACTAACCCTTGCAACCCAATTAGAGTTTAGGGATTTTCATTTTTGTTCTCTCTAGTTATTTGTTTATCTATTTACCTTTTTTCTTCTACCTTTATTTTTTTTTTTTCACTTTCTTTGTTTTTAAACTTTCATCAGTAATTATGTTAAGGTTTTCTTCCAAAATCAGCCACCTGCCTGGCTTAGTTGTTTGTTATTTAAATTGTATTTCAGTTAACTTATTCTTTACCAGTAATATTCATGGGTTTGAATATTTTTCAATTTTCTTTTATTTAAAGAAGTAGTTGTTTTTATTTAAATTGTATTTCAGTTCAAATTCTTTTCCACCAATAATATTCAAAAGGTTGAATATTTTTCAATTTTCTTTTATTCAAAGAATTAGTTGTTATTAAACAATTAAGTTTGAATATTTTTCCATTCTTTTATTAAAGAATAATTGCCTCATCTTAATTGTATTTCAATTAAAGATTGTTCCACCAGTGATATTCATAAGTTTGAATATTTTTCCATTCTTTCATTCAAAGAATAATTGTGTTTCAATTTACATTTTCCCCACTCATGTGATTCAAGTCGAGTCAAAATTTCCTCAAGTTAAAAAAAAAAAACAGTGTTGGGCTAGGGTTTTATTTAAACCTGTCACCTCCGTGACTGAGCAGCTGTGGGACTTTTCCTCACACATGTTTTTTTTTGCCGTGTTCAAATTGCCTCAAGTTTAGAAAACAAATTTAAATTGTGTTTCAATTTAAATTTTCCCAAACCAAAGGATAGTTTTTAACTTATACCTATTGATTTATTATTTCAAATACCGCCCTTCCTTGCAAAATGAATAAACCAAATTCATTTGCTCAAATCCTTAGCGCACAAGTTTTAATCCGAAATCGAATCTTCACTCATTACGAAATCTTCGAGCAAAAGGGAGCCAATATGACTCGCGAATTCGCAGAGACTCGCATCCCGCGTCTTAACAACTCTGGCAAGAGTTTGCCAAAAATGATCAAAATTTTAAGAAACTGCCAGGACGTAGACCGTGGCCACGACTACTTCGTCAAAGACCTGTACTACTATGCGCAGGACACCTTTGACGACGTGCACAACTTGTACATCCAGTTTTTTAAAACTCAGCCACCTGCGACACCTTTGGTCCAGGCTTCGGCTAGAAACCTCGAAAACCTGCCGCCTGTTACATCCAAAGTCCAAGCAACGGCGAACTTTCTCAGAAACCTGCGGCCACCTGCGACGACATTAGTTCAGGCTGCGGCCACTATTTCTGAAATCCAGCCACCTGAACTAGTCCAAGTTCAGGGTCCTGCCCTGTTTTTCAAAACTCAGGCACCTGCGGCAGTCAAAGCCAAGGCGCCGGTCACGTCTTTTGAAAATCAGCCACGTGAATTAGTTCAAATTCAGGCTCCGGCTACAATTTTCAAAATTCAGCCCCCTGCGACACACCTAGCCCAGGCTTCGGCTATACACTCCAAAATTCAGACACCGGCAACGTGTCTTAAGGCTCAGCCACCTGCGACAGTCCTAGTCCAGGTTCCAGCTAACTATTCAAAAATTCAGCCACCTGCGACAGTTAAAGTCCAAGCACTGGAAATCATGATGAAAGTACAGCCACCTGAACTAATCAAGCTTCAGGCGCTGGCTATATTCTCAAAAATTAAGCCACCTGAACCACTCCAGGTTCAGGCCCCAATCACGATCTCAAGCATTCAGCCACTTGAAGTGCCCCAACTTCAGGCCCTGGCTGTATCTTTATTTAACTATTGGGTCTTCGACCCTGGAATTTTTATCGCAAAGAGTGTAAGCTCTAACTACTCTCGCTCAGTAAACCTCTACGTTTCTTCGTACGTTTACAACCTATTTAAAACCCATTGTATTTTTTTTTATATACTTTATACCTTTTATATTTTTACTTAATTTCATATTTAGTATGTTCACAGACATTAATATTAATCGACTACAATCGATTAAGGCGGGCGGAATGTTTGAGATTTACCGTCTTTTATTGCCACAGGATTGGTCATGCAAGCGACCCACGCCAGAGCTGCCCCGAGTGACCAGCTTCCGTCCTCACCAGTCTTGCTGCAACCGTGATGCCGCAATCACGCGTCACGGGACTCAACGCCGTCGTCGTAGATCGCCCGCTTATCTACGACGATTCCACCTAGTTTACCTGAGGTTGAGAGACTCCCGGCCAAAACGGCGAGCTCTCTCTCCTCATTTGTATAAATATTTAAATAAATAGTTTAAGTGCAGCATAAAAACTCCAAGTGTTGTGCTTTCGAATACCCTCCGCTTTTTACCTTTCAAACTCCCTCGCGATCGTGGCTAATTATTCCCTTAACCTTAAGCGTATCCTCCGCGATTCCCAAACACACATCAAAATCAAAAATCATATCCTCACATTTATTTTTTAACGACCCTCCCCTAACAGCTTAATCCGGCAAACAAAAAAATAAATTTATAGACCGGTCGTACTGGAACATATGGTTCTTCGAGCCGAATACTGGTAGGTGGCTGGGTTTTTTCTCTGGCATTTTTTTTTATCATTGTTGACATCTTCATCTCCAGGTGTGCAACTCATTGGTCGGCTCATTCTTAGGTTCTACTCAACATGGACAGCTCTGGAAAGGAAAAAATGAGGGCGCTGGCTCTAACTCAGTTGTCCAGGAGCACCTCACCTATCGATGTGCCCCAGAAACAGCCAGAAGACTCTAGAGCAATGGGTGACATTCAGGACGACTTAAACAAGTCTGCAGATCGTCCACCACTGGTCAAGGTGACAGGATCTGAGGACAATTTTGAAAGCACTCTCACTATTGTGGATGGTGCCAATAGGCGCTTGTGGTCTAACTCAGAAGGCAACTCCATCTCGGCGGAGTGCATAATAAGGATATGCTCTGGACAAAATCAACCAACACCAAGAGCCTGCAGGACTGCTTTTGCTCAATATCTGGAATATCTCAGTACTAAAAATTATGGATGCATTTCACAAGGACCATTCTCAGCTGGTGTCATACTGTCCCGTGATTATATTAAAGCATGAGTACTCCACCACGGGTCAACTCAATAGGATGAAGAATGTGGTCTACAACATCCGCACTAAGTTGGCTCTTCTCCAGGCTCCCCCAGGATAACAATACATCTGAGCAAGCTCATCAAAGGGATCCTCAATTTGCCAAGTTGTCAGGGATCAAGCTATCGTCATTCTCGGGATCCTACTCACAGTTACCTGCGTTCCAGGCTACATTCAGTGACTTGGTGTTAAACAGTGCCAGTTTGGGAGCATCACATAAACTACACTACCTCACAAGCTCCTTATCAGGAGAGCCCTTGTCTCTGGGGAGCACCTTTCCCCTCAACGATAAAGGTTTGCAGCTCAGTTAGAACACTCTGGTGACTCGGTATAAGAATCAGAGGTATCTCATAACCGAACACATCGGCAAGCTCAACAGGTTGGCTCATGTGCAACTAAAGAATTCAGCGTCACTCAACACTATGGTCTCGTCACTTTCTGGTATTAAGAAATCCCTGATTACACATGTTCCACGAGAAGAGTTGGAAGACTGTCTTCTCACAGCCAAGGGCATCAGCCTCCTAGATAGACTCTCCATGGAACAGTGGGAAACTTCTCTGGCCAACTCATCAAAATTTCCCAGCTTTGAAAGACTCGAACAATTCCTCATGGGATGGATTCGAGCCCTTGAGCAAGTGAAAGGCTCAACTCAAAACGGAACTGGTTCATCTGGTGGAAAAGCTCAGGGGCCTACTCAATCCATTGGCAAGCCCGCCAAAGCCCATGTTGGGGCTGTGGGAGGCCACACCAATTCTGAGCTCTGGAAAACTCAACCTGCAAGGACGAACCAGTACCCTTGCTCCTTTAGTGAAAGCGCCCATTATATAGGGTCTTGCCCTTGTTTTAGGGAACTCTCACCAGCAGCTCGCAGACGCTTTTTTGTTGAACACTCTGCTTCAATTTTCTGGGCAAACACTCAGCCAAAAATTGCCAGTCAAAAACACGATGCAAGACACGTGGACAAACTTATCACACAATGATAATTCCAGACTCACAAGACAGTGATGAGGATTCTGCTCAAACAAAGGTCAATTCAACCACTCAACAGGATGCAGGTGCAGTCACAATTGGTACTTCTCAAACTTTGGAAAGCTCACTCCTGGTTACTGTGGTAGCATTGCTCATCACACCGTCAGCATCACATTCAGTAAGACTTCTCGTCGATCCAGGCTCAGAATTATCATTTATTTCATCTGACATAGTAACAATGCTCAAAATTCCTTGGACTCACTCATCGGTTCCCATCATTGACATCGGTGGGTCAAAGTCAGCTCACACTCGAGGAAAGGTAGTCGTGACTCTCAAGTCTATTCATCGCAACGTCCAGCTCAAACTCCACGCTCGTGTATTAAAACAGCTCACCTCTAAGTTGCCATTTTACCCGAGTGACAAATCAACTTGGCCTCATCTCAGCAAACTCAACTTGGCAGACGCTCAATTTGGCCAACCACGCAACATAGACGATATAATAGGCACAGATCATTATGGCTTAATCATCATGTCAAACCTCATCACGGGAGCTCCTCATGATCCTATTGCTCAGGTGTCTATATTTGGGTGGTTAGTACATGGACCTTCCTCACGAGCAACTCACCCCGACAAACCTTTCAATATTAATTTCATGTACGCTGAAATTATGTCTTCAAACTCTTTGTTCAAAACTTGTAACATCATCACCGTTAATTTCCTTTTTTAAACCTGATGGATTAATTTTGTATAAAGGGTAAGATAGTCGAATCGGCCCCCAGCGCGAACCCCTACAATATATACATCATTCGAAAGGGCATGAAAAAAGAAAATTTTCGGCGCCAACTAGAATTTTTTATACCCACTACTGCTCATGCGCGGTCCAAAATAGTGATTTTTCAACTTTGATTTTTATCTTGAAATCTAGGAGGGCTAGAAAAATGCGGTTTGTGGTAAAATTTTGTTTACAAAAAATGTAGTTAAACTATATTTTTTTAAATTATTTTTGGCGCCAAATTCAAATTGTTAAGGGTGTTTATCGAATTATTTTCCCTCTAAAATGCCATTAAAAAAAAGCGGTGATGCATACCTCTCTGGAAAGAAGATATGTTATGTATGTTAAGAAAAAATAGCTTTACAAATTTTTTCAAATTTTTTAAAGAGGTGGAAGACACTTGGTGGCCAAATTTTTAAAATTTTTTTCTAAATCGCCACCTAGCGGATGCATACTGCGCAAGAATAAAACAATATTTATATCGCTGAACTACATTTTTTGTAAACAAAATTTTGCCGCCAACCGCGTTTTTCTCGCCCTCTTAGATTTCAAGATAAAATTTATAGTTGAAAAATCACTATTTCGCCCGGCGCATGCGTAGTTTGGGGAATAAAAATTGTGGTTTGCGCCAAAAGCTTCCTTTTTTCAAGACCTTTCAAATGATACATATATTTTGGGGGTTTCTGCATAAAAAAATTTGGCCTACCTGACCTCGATTGAAAATTAATTTTTACGATTTATTAGTGATTAACATGGTTGAACTGGCCTCGTTGAAGGTATTAAAAATTTTTTTTGCGGAAACCCCTACAGTAAGTATATCATTTGAAAGGTCTTGAAAAAAGGAAGCTTTTGGCGCAAACCGCAACTTTTTAGTTCCTAAACTGCGCACGCGCGGTCTAAAATAGTGATTTTTCAACTTTGATTTTTATCACGAAATCTAAGAGGGCTAGAAAACGCGGTTTGTGGAAAAATTTTGTTTACAAAAAATGTAGTTCAGCAAAATAAATATTTTTTTATTTTTGCGCAGTATGCAGTCGCTAGGTGGCGATTTAGAAAATTTTTTAATAATTTGGCCTAAAAAGTGTCTTCCACCTGTTCAAAAAATTTGAAAAAATTTGTAGTTATTTTTTTTAAAAATACATAACATATTTTTTTTCCAGGGAGGTATGTATCACCGTTCTTTTTTATTCGCATTTTTTAGGAAAAAAAATTCGAAAAACAGCCTTAACAATTTGAATTTGGCGTCAAAAATAGTTTAAAAAAATATAGTTGAACTACTTTTTTTGTAAACAAAATTTTACTGCAAACCGCATTTTTCTAGCCCTCCTAGATTTCGAGATAAAAATAGAAGTTGAAAAATCACTATTTTGGACCGCACATGCGCAGTAGTGGGTATAAAAAATTCTGGTTGGCGCCAAAAATTTTCTTTTTTTATGCCCTTTCGAATGAGATATATTGTTGGGGTTCGCGCTTGCGGCTGATTCGACTATTTTACCCGGCTATACCCTTCACTAATTATTTCCTAAGGACTGTTTTAGTTTGAATGTACTTTAAATCATGGTAGAATAAAAAACAAGGTGAGTCCATGCGCATTATGGCCACGAGCGACTCCATCTTGGATTTTTTCGACCAATAAGAAGTAATAAATAGAATTTGAAATTTTTCGCGCTAGGAGTATAAGAGAATTAGCTTTACTTATCATTTATCCCTCAAGCTTTGAAACCCCGTAACGCTGGGCGCCCGAATTTGGAATATTATAAACAAATAAGTAAATAAATTTGCGTGTTCAAGATTAGGAGGCTTTAAAGCATTGGGGAATTTATTTTTACGTATATATAATTAATAATACTTGGTTTTGATAATTGGCATAGTGCCAAAGTCACTAAATTTATGATATGAATATAAAAATTTTTGTGACATGTATATAAAACTATAAATTATTATACTGCAGTGACAATGGCAATGAATGAAAAAATTATGAATTAACATTCAATCTACTAAATTAATCAGCAAACAAATATTTATTCATTCTGAGCCATTGAATAGAAAACTTTTAGGAAAAATATATTTCGAATTTCCAATGTTTACAAAAGAAAAACAATTCATATAAAGTAGCCAACAAAATTGTAGACTTTAAGATAAAAACTGTGCTTACAATTTCAAGCTCTTGTTTTTACTGGTTTAAAAAAAAAAGTAATAATAATTATTATTCGAGAGGAAGGGAAATTAAGAAGTTGATAGATTTTTTCTTTATTAAACATATTTTTTTTTTTCATAATACTTTGTTCTTATTTTCTACAATATTAACTTTTTTTCTTGTTTCGGTAACAGGCTTATCTTTAGCAGACTTATTTTTAGAAGTAGTCGTAACTTCTGTAAACTTAACTCTATTTCGCTTATTAATCTCTCGTTTTCTAATATACGTTCTGGTACGAACCAGACAACTAATAACAGCCTTCGGTATTTTAAGAATATTTGTACATTCATCACAGCTTTCGTTTTTTAATGATATTTTTACATGACACACAAAATTTCCAACGCTTTACAAGCACATCTTGGGTGTTTTTAGTCACAGCCCTAAAAATACCCTTAGATTTATTAAAAGAATTATTCCCATGATATAACTGAAACTGATCCTCCATAACATTTGCAACTGACACAAGTGCACTTGAAGGACTTGTCAAATACCCTTTAGATAAGTATTGGATCCAATCAGTTGGATCTTTGCAAGGTACTTTATAAGTATAAGTACCAAGAAAATCGTGTTTAAGCTTGAACCTGCTTGCCACATAACCAGCAATATAGTTTAAACCTTCTGTGTGAACGAGTTCATGTAATATATCTTGACCACTTACTGAAGCATCTGGAAAATGTGTTATTAATTAATATAATAAAAAGAGCTGTCTTTTATCAGATTGGTATTTTTTTAATTGTAGTAGATTTGTTAATATAATATCTAATAGGTCTAAACTAAACACTTAACCGAGAGAATGCTGTTATATGTTTTCAAAATTTATCTGTCCTTACCTTCAAAATTAACGAGTCATCGCCTTGACTTGAAAATATAAACACAAACTTAATATTTACAAGTCCAAATTGAAGTAGAACAAAGGAACTATTGAATATTTATTGGTTAAAAGTTTGCACTTTACAGGTCTTACCGATGACTGGAAAATTTTAAAGATAACAAAACAAAATTGGATTTGTGCTTAATTTTTGTTATTTAAGCAACAAACCTGTACTGGAGCTCTGTTCATCAACAAAAACTTCTCCCTCATTTTCTGGACAACCCACGCTGTTATTTAGTTCAGCTCTATTATCCATAAGAACGTCTCCCTGGTTCTCTTGCCAATCGATGTCATCGAGTTCTTCAGATTCGTTGTCGTCTAGAAAAAAGCATTAGTTTAAAATTTTGAATATTCGAAGCCCACAATTTCAATCTCAAAAAGAAAATTTATTTAGAAGAATTTGAAAATTTTGTATCGTTAATAAATAAACTTTTTTTCTATATGATATAAGACAAAGTCGCTTACCGTTTGAATTAAGACCATCCTTCACTGCATCATCTGCTTCCAATTCAAGAAGTTTATCTTGTAATGCATTAATTACTTGAGCATCATCTGCGTCATAATCTTCCATACGTTCAATAAGTTGTCCTTCAATGTTTTCATCACTAGAGTTATCAGCTTCTTCGTTTTCTTCGTTTTCATTATCACCTATATCATTGCAAATACTTAAATCTATTAAATTCTCAACTGATACTTTTTCTGTGTTTGAAGCGGCTGAAAGCATTTCCTTGGCGTTTATGGATAATAAATTCAATCTTATTCTATGTTTTACACTCAAAGCCGACAGCTTATCGTGAAATGCTCCAGCAGCTCGGATAAAAGCAAATGAATTTTCAAGCACGTCTTGAGATAGTCTGTTAGTGAATATATACCTCACTTAAAAATTTTCTGAGTCATAAGTCTTCTGAAGATAAGGTAGCATTGCTTTCAGAGCTTTGCAATTCAGTACGAACCCAACTTGAAATAGAAAGCATAGCTCTCAAATTACTGCCGACCCTCAATTGCTGCATAAAATTTATAGTATTATCTAAAACTTTATTTTGTTCTTCTAAGCAGGTTCCATAAGGGCTTTTCAGGGGTTCTAACTGATTCACCAGTTTACTGTTAAATAAATCAAACCAGTCATTAAAAAGATAAAACATTTCTTCTGCTTCTTTCCAACAGTCCTCTTCGGTCAATATTCCGTTCACACCACTCCAGCCAATAGCTGCACCCGTTGTTCTGGAGAAAAGTTTAACTGCTGGTTTAACTTTTTGCCGAGCTTGGCCCGTTGTATAAATGTCAGTCTCAGAGATTTTAAAACACACTTTTAAGTCACTGTTGCGATTGGCTGCAATCAATTTTTCCAATAGTCTGATTGTTATTACTTTTCCTTTGTAAACAAAACCAGAGTCCAACAAATGATTACGAGCAAGTTTAATTAGATGTGGAGGGTCAGCAAAAATAAATATTTTTAAATTTTTGTCACATGGGTGTGGAAAATACAAATTAGAGTCTGCTTCATAAATCCCAACGTTGAACAATCTTCGTGTTTTGACGTTTGATCCATCGTTGTCCGTGGTTAACGCGATAACAGTAAATCCAGATTCGTACAGTTTTGTTATAACTTCTGTAACAACTTCTGTATCCAAAGCTTTATCAAATTTGTAATAAACAATTTGTTTATAACTGCTAAACAAAGATCTTGCAACGCCAACCTGGCACTTTTTATGAGGTCCAACCGCTTGCTCATTTTTTACATCAATGTCTACAGTTTGTGAAGTGTGGATTTCATCAAAAGTTAGTACAACAAGTTTCTCCCAATATTTCATTGATTCGGCTCTTGATTTCATGCACTTAAGAACGACAGTTAGCACACCTTCGTCTAACTCCACACGGCTAATCCATCTTTTGAGGGAACTAGGTGATGGTAAAGGATAACCTAATTTGATGAGATGTCGATAGCACCTTGGTCCAGCACATCTAATACTTACAGCATTTGCAATGTCTTCAAGGCCCCACTTGACCCTACTCAACCGTAGATTTAGTACTTTGTGTATTTGTTTTGTGGCTAAAAATGGTTTTAAAAGTTCACGAACTTTTTCTTCGGTTATTTTTTTATTGTGTGCTTTTAATCTTTTCACAGAATGTTCGGTACTGGTTAGTTTTTTAATTATATTTTTCAAACGATCAGTTTCTTCTATCATCTTTTTTTGTTTTTTCTCATAACTATCCATTTGGTTGCGAAGCTCTGCAATTGTTTTCTTCAGGCTAAAATAAACAAAATTATGTACATAAATGAATTTTTAAAAATATATTATAATTATGTCCAAGCAAAATATTTATGATAAATTCTAGTCATAAAAATATCAAATTTAAAGATAAAAATTTTGCTTGAAGAATTCCTTGGCCTTGTAAATAAATTTTGTTCTAATCGTTATTTCTTCATAAAAATATAAACAATTTTATTGAATTAATTTGATAACCTACTCATCAATATGTTCATTGAAGCACACTGGATTTTCATTTGGTTGTGTCAAAATGTTACCATTAAAGTCAGAATTGAGGGAGCAGCTGTAATAATGACATTCACAATTAATATCTATACAATCACAGCATCACGTGTTATACGGTATAAATTGAAAGAGTATCGTTACAATAATAAACATTGCAGCATCAGAGCTGAACATACCTATTAACGTAGTTATCACAAGCTTTGAAATAACAGTGGTCTTCATTAAACGAATTACAATTACTGGGGTGTATCCTGAAGTCATTGTTAGAATTGATGTAAATTCTGCAATTTGAGTCTGTTTTTTTCTTAGCTTCACTTAATGTTGAAGAGTTTTGACTACAAAAAATCAGCTAAGTTAATCACTAATAGCTACAACAATAGATTTTAAGTATCTAAACTTTTTCTAAAATTAAAATCTTACCTAGATAATAGTAACGATTGTCCAGCATTAGTTACTGAATTATGCGTTGCTGCATTTAAATCAAACAGTGTACTATTGTTTCCAGGATGTATATTTGCATTTGCAATTCTACGGCTACACTGGTACAATGTATCCAAACTGTTGAATTAAATAAAAATGAATATCATGTCTCATGATAAATAGTGCAAAGAACCTAAGAGACTTATTATTATTTTATTTATTAATAACATTGTTAGTTCTTTTTTGAATTGTATTTAAAATTATTTATAATTTGTTAAATACATTATATTTTTATAATTTTCAAACTCACTAGGAGATAGCTGGATCATCTGTTCACAGAGCTCTCAAAATTTGCAAGGTCTGTAAAACTGCATGGATGAATAACCGAGTTAACCTAAGATAATTTAAAACATTTTGTTTAAGCAAAAGCTTTTAAATGCAAAAAAATATTACTAATTAGCAAACTGCATCTACACTATTTTACCATCAAAACAAATCACTCTTAATATATTCAAATTTTTAAAACATAACTAAAAATACAAGTGCAAATTTTCAGTCAATCATTTTTTTTAATGATAAATAATAAAAACCAAGCATATAAAAACTTTTTAAGACTCAAGCTACATTATTAAAATACCTAATAGATGATGGCAGTAAACCAACATCGTTGACCACTGAGTGCGAATAACCTTCAAGACTAGCTTCGTTGACCACTGAGTGCGAATAACCTTCATGACTTTGCATAGATGATTTTTCATCAGGAACATTACAATTTTCTGACAGAAAAGTATATGTGTCACCTTCAAGACTAGCATCGTTGACCACTGAGTGCGAATAATCTTCATTACTTTGCATGGATGATTCTTCCTCAGGAACATTACAATTTTCAAACAGAAAAGTATATGTGTCACCTTCAAGACTAGCATCGTTGACCACTGAGTGCGAATAATCTTCATTACTTTGCATAGATGATTCTTCCTCAGGAACATTACAATTTTCAGACAGAAAAGTATATGTGTCACCTTCAAGACTAGCATCGTTGACCACTGAGTGCGAATAACCTTCATGACTTTGCATAGATGATTCTTCATCAGGAACATTACAAGCTTCTGGCTGAATATTTTGTGTGGCAGTCTCCAGATCAATTATAGATGTATCATGTAGTGCAGATATCGTTGACCTGTTGAATATAAGATAGTAAGTACCTAATACACATTTTTGTACAGCAATAAAAAAATTCAAATATTACTTCAAATAACTCATAATTAAGTCAAAGTAAAAATTATAGAAATTAAAATCATGCTATTTTTTAATGATTACAAAATATATATTAAGCTTCATACCCAGAATACTTTGGTAATACTAATGTTGGACTAGAATCAGTGACAAATGATTGTGAAGAGTTTTTTTTAGAATAAGTTGATAATACGCTTGACAAGTTGTAGAGTGTACATTTTCCTTCAATGTTCCATTAATTTCCATTGCCTTAGGATTTGGCACCTTGAGCAGTGACCTGTTTAAAATACAAATAAAGATTTTTAAAATCATTTAAATGTATTTCTAATTATGTTTTATCAATAGTATGAATAGCTTGACTTAGTTTTTCGTACTGGCAAAGCATTGTTGGTCAAATTAACTAATGTTGTATCATCACAGTTACTTTTCCAATAAAAATTTCTTGTAGGAGTTGCATCTTTTTTTAAATTACGGCTTTTAGGTGAATAAACCCCTTCATAACATGCTTTTTTTTTTAGTAAACGATTCTGGCGAAAAATGTGCAGAGCAAATAAAAGCTGAAACAAATATTGAAAATATTACAAACAATTTATGAACCAATTTATGAAAACCGACCATAATTTCACAAAACTTACGTTTGTTGGTTGTAATCTTTCGACCACATGCACTTTCCCATTTTTTTTTTATAAATATCAGCTTTAGGAAACGAATAAAATTTCACTCGTTTATCTCTTTCTTTTCTGTCGGATCGATTTTTACATCCATTTACAGAACACGAAACCATTATTTAAAATTAACTAACAACATTTTTAACAGTACCAACAATAAATTTTAATGCACTTGCAGAAAATTATACATTATCATAACAATATTTTTCAGTTAAAATCACATTTAAACAAAGTTCAAAAATAAGTTTAGAAGCACTTAAAACAACTAACAGACAGTAGACGCACACAACTAGCTTATGTCAATCCAGCACAGCGTTAGAATTTATGACTTATTAGAACCACTACTATGTTACTCTATTGATTTTTCAATTTAACTACTGAAAAATTAATCTTAATACAAAATAAAAAATGTAAACACAGAGGATTATGCAACGGTTACTCGCGAGTTGAAAAATTAAATATGGAGTCGCTCGTGAACACCTCCTTAAAAGTTAAGTCGATCCTCGGATGATCCTCCAGTGTAGAAGAGGCATGAGAGATCAAGTTAACATGCCAGCAATATTTTAAACAAACAACAAGTTCCTGTTTACAAATTTATGAACTATCCCCGACTAGCAAATGCTTCCTTTGAATTGGATTAATCTTTCTTTTTTAAATGGTGGAAATAAGTCAAAGTACGAATCACAGCGCCACTCAGAGGAATTATCTTTTGAATTGAATCTCTCATCCAAATGATTAGCATGTCTTCCACATTTTCCATAATGCTTCCTCTTGAAATTTTGCATTGTTTAGTACGAGGCCCTTATCGTAATGCACTTTGACGAGTCTTTTGTTTATAACCAAGAATTGATATTGTAGATTCGTTAAACGCAAATTTGCGCACTAGTATACTCATTTTTTTACCCTTTTTTATAGAATCCAGTATTGAAATTTTGGTAACGATTTCCATAATCTTTTTTAACCCATTAAGTCCGAGGATTTTTTGAATTTTTGGTTGTGTTTGAGCTGGGAAATCTTAGGGAAAACTGTGAAAAATGTATACCTGAATACCCTATCCCCCTATTTTCAAGTATGCCCTACACGATGGTATAGTTCAAAAAAGTCAAAAATTCGATTTTCATTTGTTTATAAACAAATTAAAAAAAAAAACAAGATTTTTTTTGCACTTTTTTTTTTTAATCGAAAAATTGAGTGGTTAAAAAATTTTTTACACACTTTAGAATATCATCACGGGTGATCACGCATTTCAAAGTTTCCAAATCTTCTTGAAAATTGTAGCTGCGATTTTTGTAAACAAAATGGCGGCCAAAACACTGCGAAGAAAAAATTCGTAAAGCAGCCGAAGGCGGAACCAACATCGAAAAACTTATTTTGCTCAAAAATATTTATTGAAAAAGCATAAAAAGTCTTTGAAATGTTAATTGTTAATATTTTTATCATTTCAATTGCATATATGCGAGTATTGGGCCCAATAGGGAGGGACCCAAAAATAAACATTGAGAAATCGAAAAATAAAAAATACTAACTTATTCTACGTAAAATTATAAGAACAAAATATACTTGGTGTTTTTTTTATTGGGGCCACTATTTTTTCATAAAAATTCGTTGAAGTTGGGACTATCAACCAATTGAGTCCAAGGATTTTTTGAATTTTTGGTTGTGTTTGAGCTGGGAAATCTTGGGGAAATCTTGGGGAAAATGTATACCTGAATACCCTACCCCCCTATTTTCAAGTATGCCCTGCACGATGGTGTAGTTTAAAAAAGTCAAAAATTCGATTTTCATTTGTTTATAAACAAATTAAAAAAAAAAAACAAGATTTTTTTTGCACTTTTTTTTTCTAATCGAAAAATTGAGTGGTTAAAAAATTTTTTACACACTTTAGAATATCATCACGGGTGATCACGCATTTCAAAGTTTCCAAATCTTCTTGAAAATTGTAGCTGCGATTTTTCTAAACAAAGTGGCGGCCAAAAAACTACGACGTAAAAATTCGTAAAGCAGCCGAAGGCGGAACCAACATCGAAAAACTTATTTCGCTCAAAAACGAGGCCTTCAGATGTATTTATTTATTTATTTATTTATTTATTTATTTATTTATGTTATTTATTTATTAGATTACTTGATTTTTCTTTTAAAAAAAAAAATAAATAAATAAATAAATACTTGAATTTTTATTTGTTTCCTTTTTTTGTTATGCAGTGTCAAACTGAATACGAAATATATGTTCAATAAAAATAGCCTGCGTATTTTATAATTATTAGAAATACAATTTTGTTATGCAGAAGAAGAGAAAGTAAGAAAGAACAACGGATTCATTGATGCTGTTAAAGCTTTTGCCAGGTGTATACGACTATAGCTGAAAGGCATAGAGTCTGCTTCGTAATCACAAGTCCATGGGTTCAAATCCCGCTTAGAGCAAAAAGTATCTCAAATACAGAAAAAAATTGTAAATCCAAAAAAAAAAAAAAAATTCGTCTTCCAATGACTTTAAATCTTTTTTTTTTTTTCTACTTTCAAATACACCTTTTTGAAAGGATATACTTCACCAAATATTGGTCTGAACTGAATAAAAAACTATAAGAAAAATTAACTTTTAGTAAAAAGCGATCAGACTAAAATTATCATAGATGCAGGCTAGAAAAAATTACAAGAAAATTTTGTTCAATTATATCCATAAATCAAATCTTTTATAAAGAAATATTTCATCAGATATAAAGAAAAATTGGCAGATTGAGAGTTGAAAAAAAAAAAAATTTTTTTATAGCCTAAGGATGAAATTTTTTTTTTCAATCACCACGAAGTCAACGCCTCTGAGAAATTTTTATTACGACTTTTACAGTTTACAACTGTATCTGCGCTTTTTCTGAATACTCGCCGTGAGCGGGATTCGAACAACGATCTAAGCATTGCTAAACTGGCTCTTTGCTGCTTTAGCCAACGGCCGTGTACAGATTTACAGATTTAGACTTCATTTATATGTAAAAATAATAAATTATGAATTTTCTGTAGCAATAATAGTCTTTACCAATCTCTCTCAATCAAAAATTATAAAAATGTATAGAAAATTTTTAAAAAGTAACAATAACTCGTCAAATTGTAAATTTCATCTCTTAGCCGTTACACTTATAAAATACAAAACATAACGTTGCCCAACACCTACCACGCGGAGGTTGATGAAACAAAGTGTCTTTTTTTTTTTTTTTTTTTATTACTTTTATACTTTTTTTGTGTTTTTCTAATTTTTTTTTATCAATTTTTTTATAAAAATAATTTTTTAGTTCAACAATGAAACTTTCTTAGAAATTATGAAAACTTTTAGACTACAATAAATTTAATGATTATTTTTAGGAACGCAATTTTGACAAATAGATAAGCTGCACTTTTCACAGTACAAACGTGTCCTAATGGGACAGAAGCAACATTTTCTTAGTTTTTCTTTAGTCAAAATTTGGTGATTGCCTCTAGTAGACTTTTCCTTTGAAAGATAATGCTTGGAAATTGCCATCATAAAGTCAAGCGAACTTGATTTTTTAGTTTCCTTGCCGTGAACATAGTTCGAAAGAACAACTGCATTAGCTATTGACGCTTGAATAAGACGAATAAAAACGATCCACGTCCACTTTTTAGACCTTATGCAAGGCATAGCGTAGTTACAACGTCCATCATGAACGTCAACGCCACCCATATTTTTATTATAAAGTTGGAATGCATTAGGGAAAGCAATTTCTTCTTTTTCTTTTTTTTCTTTGCTCCTCCTTTTCGCTGTGTATGTGGGTGTGACACCAGCAGCAGTAGAAACCATCGACACTGGTTTAGAGTCCTGCAATGTAATGTAATTTATACCACTACTTTTTTCGTATTTCACTGCAACTGTACCTTTCGGTGACTTTTTAGGAATAACATTTTTTTCCTTTACACGATTTTCTCGGATAGTACCAGTCGAACGAACCCCTAAGTTTTTTAAATGTAAAACAAGATCAAAACTAGTAAATAAATTGTCCATGTATAAATGATAAAGAGGCAGTTTCCTAAAAGTTACGTTTAAAAAAAAGTGCTGAAGCAAACTCATAACAACACGAGTACCTAAAGAACATTTTTCAAGTTTATTGTCAGCTATTGCAGAGTTTTTACCACAGTACAAATCAAACTCAAGTAAATAGCCATCAGGAGTGCAAAGACTCCAAAATTTCAAGCCAAATCTAATGGGCTTCCCTTTTATGAATTGTTTCAGAATAGTTCTACCATAAAACTTGGCCATCATCTCGTCAACGGCCATTGCAGCTTGAAAATATCCAAATTGCTGGATGTTTTCCCTGAATAAATCAATAATTGTACGTACACGCCATCCAAAATCATTTTCATTTTCATCTGCAGGTTTAGAATATTTGATGTTTGATTTTATTTGCTGAAATTTATCGCGAGCCATAGCCGCTTTTACTGGCTCAAATGACAAAAAAGGATCATTTGACCAGTAGTGTTTGTAAGATTTTCGCGAATTGTAGGCTGATGCAATTAAAATACCTATAAAAACGTTAAGTTCACCCATCGTTAGTTCATACCCGTTTGCTCGAGTACACATAATTATGTGATTTTTTATACTATCTGAAAAAAAAGTTTCAAATAGTTCAACACAATTCATACTTTTTATTTTTTTTTTGTTAGCATCAGACATTTGGCAACTATTTTCAACGTTTTGTGGATAAATTTGTTCTCCCTCGACCCACTCATAAACGTATTTATCCTCCAAACGACTGTTATTGCTAACATAATTTTTTGATGCTTGAGAATAAGTTTTTTGTGAAGTTTTATCATTTTGAGAATCGTTTGTACAGTCGTCGCTTTCTTCAGCTCCTGAGCCTTCGCTTTCATCTCCAGAATAATTTGGATCAGGTATGCAATATCGTTCGTCATCTTCATCAGAACTGAAATATTCTGATTCAGAATCAGTATCAGGAGGTTTAGCTGGTCTAGGTCGCTTTGGTCGCATATTGAAAAGTTTGAAATTATTCAATCACTAAAAATTGAACAGATTTCAAAATTTTTTCAATTTATTTATTTATTTGTAGTCTGGACTAGCTTGAAATTCGCTAAAATTATCAGCCACAGTCTTTGAGCAGCTCCCCTGGTAGAACTTATCATCTGCCAGGGTAAAAATGTCATCAAACCAACCATTGTTTATATTCTTTTTTCACCTAATTTATTAGTATGTTGTTTAAACGTGACGCCACCTAGCGGACTCTTTTCGTTATGAAGCATGTTTACCCTAGCAGATGATAAGAATTTTCACCATTGTCATTTATAAAAAATGTTTTTTCATTTTTATTTTTTTTTTCGAAATAAATTATTATTTTTTATAAATATATAAATTATTGGAAATATCTGCAAACATTAAAAATATTCTGTTCATTTAGTTTTCTCTTCAATTAGTTTTTGCCCAACTAGAATGACTACATTCAAAATTTTATTAATTTTTACAAAAACATAATGTAATAAAATGTAAAAAAATAAAATATATTGTACGTTACATTTCTTGTATTTTTTTTTTATTTATGGCAATAATTTTGAGTTTTTAATTTTCGTAAGCAAGGTTCGAACCCATGAAGTGGGGATTATGAAGCAGACTCTATGCCTTTCAGCTATACTCGTATACACCTGGCAAAAGCTTTAACAGCATCAATGAATCCGTTGTTCTTTCTTACTTTCTCTTCTTCTGCATAACAAAATTGTATTTCTAATAATTATAAAATACGCATGCTATTTTTATTGAACATATATTTCGTATTCAGTTTGACACTGCATAACAAAAAAGGAAATAAATAAAAATTCAAGTATTTATTTATTAATTTATTTTTTTAACAGAAAAATCAAATAATCTAATAAATAAATAACATAAATAAATAAATAAATAAATAAATACATCTGAAGGCCTCGTTTTTGAGCGAAATAAGTTTTTCGATGTTGGTTCCGCCTTCGGCTGCTTTACGAATTTTTACGTCGTAGTTTTTTGGCCGCCACTTTGTTTAGAAAAATCGCAGCTACAATTTTCAAGAAGATTTGGAAACTTTGAAATGCGTGATCACCCGTGATGATATTCTAAAGTGTGTAAAAAATTTTTTAACCACTCAATTTTTCGATTAGAAAAAAAAAGTGCAAAAAAAATCTTGTTTTTTTTTTTTAATTTGTTTATAAACAAATGAAAATCGAATTTTTGACTTTTTTAAACTACACCATCGTGCAGGGCATACTTGAAAATAGGGGGGTAGGGTATTCAGGTATACATTTTCCCCAAGATTTCCCCAAGATTTCCCAGCTCAAACACAACCAAAAATTCAAAAAATCCTTGGACTCAATTGGTTGATAGTCCCAACTTCAACGAATTTTTATGAAAAAATAGTGGCCCCAATAAAAAAAACACCAAGTATATTTTGTTCTTATAATTTTACGTAGAATAAGTTAGTATTTTTTATTTTTCGATTTCTCAATGTTTATTTTTGGGTCCCTCCCTATTGGGCCCAATACTCGCATATATGCAATTGAAATGATAAAAATATTAACAATTAACATTTCAAAGACTTTTTATGCTTTTTCAATAAATATTTTTGAGCAAAATAAGTTTTTCGATGTTGGTTCCGCCTTCGGCTGCTTTACGAATTTTTTCTTCGCAGTGTTTTGGCCGCCATTTTGTTTACAAAAATCGCAGCTACAATTTTCAAGAAGATTTGGAAACTTTGAAATGCGTGATCACCCGTGATGATATTCTAAAGTGTGTAAAAAATTTTTTAACCACTCAATTTTTCGATTAAAAAAAAAAAAAGTGCAAAAAAAATCTTGTTTTTTTTTTTAATTTGTTTATAAACAAATGAAAATCGAATTTTTGACTTTTTTGAACTATACCATCGTGTAGGGCATACTTGAAAATAGGGGGATAGGGTATTCAGGTATACATTTTTCACAGTTTTCCCTAAGATTTCCCAGCTCAAACACAACCAAAAATTCAAAAAATCCTCGGACTTAATGGGTTAACGTTTTTTTATTGGTGTTTTCTTTTTTGATGGAGCCTTATGAAATTTTGTGCTTGAAAAATTTTTTAATAAAAAATTTTGAGGTTTACAATAGGAATGAATGTAGGTTCGGACCACTAATGTGCGAGGCAGACGCAGCGGATGTAAATACAGCTGTCAATTCACAAACCGCAAATGTGTGAAACCGCGAATACGTTCATTCATATGTTTAAAAAATGATTATAACTCTTGTTACATAAATGTTCTGAAAGATTTTTGTATATAGTTTGATTATTTTCAATCTTTAAATCATTTTTAGTTTATAAAAATAACACAATTGGCAGGCGCTAACTGTACGAGAAATGGTGACTAAAATGACTAAAAAGCCAAAAACACGATAGAAAATAAAAAATTCATTAAAAATCAACGAATAATAAAAACATTAGTGACTACGCTTAAAGTTTAGCTTTGTTGAAGTATAAAATTTTAGGTAAATCGAAGATGAATTTTTCTGGCTTTTAGATTTGAAAAAATGCATACAGTGTTTTTTTTAGAATACTGCAAAAATAAAGACTTGAACTTTAAATTAAACAAATTGGTTGAAAATTTTAGCAAAAGACGAGCAATAAAAAAGTGACTAAAAGGTTGAAATTAGTGCAGGTGACGGCCATTCAAAGATTGAAGTTCCATTTTTAGTCAAAAAAAAATCTTTTTTACACGTAGAAAAAAATATGGCTTTTTACCATGTTAGGTTATGTTTAGAAAATACCATGCGCAGCAATGATAAAAAGCCATGCGCACCAAAGTGAAAAACCATGGGCTTATGACATACAGTCATGGAGCCATGGTTTTTCGCCACGCCTCCTATCAATGAGATTTTGTCATGAACATCCATGGTAAAAAACCATATTTTTTCTCTCCGTGCATCAGAAACTTCCATAACTCGGGAAAACGAAAATACAGATAAAAAAAAATCCCGAAACATGTATCCTCTCAAATATGATACAGAAGTTTAAAAAAGAATTTCAAGTGATGTAGAGAAAAAGTTCCGAGAGCGTTGTACGATTTCAAATATAATGGGCCTACAGTTTAATTCATAGTTTATAAAATTATATTATAATGCTTACGTGAACTCTAGTTTTGATGTTTAATCCAATTAACCATCCTAAATAAGTCTACTAGGCTTACGTGTGCACTAGTTTTCAAGTTGAATCCAACGACTTCCTTCAAATAACTTTTCTAGGCTTACAAGAGCACAAATTTTAACATTAGATCCAACAGCAAGTATCTTTGTTATAGGAAATTTCATTAAAGCATAAATTTATAAGTAGAAAAATAACGTCTACAACCAAACCTTACTTAAAAAAAAAGTGTTAGCATTATTGGTGAGAGATGAAACTAAACTTCAATACCACTTACACTAGCTTATAGTTTTACCCTTAGTTTCAGCTAAAAGTTTGAACCAACTTTTAGTGGTATAAAAATAAACGATTAATACTTCTTTAGATTATCAATATAAATGGATAATTTTTTTAAGTTTTGAATAGTGGTACCCTCTACTTGATGAAAATTTAATAAAGTGAAGATTTAATTACTCTATAAAAAGAGTTTATTTATTTTTTTCCTAAAAATGGATTGTATGAAAAAAAAAAAAAAAATTATTCTTTTTTCAGGTGCATTATTGGTTGGAAAAGTGTTGTTGGACGTTGGGTTAGAATGGAAAACACAACGGTACTTGGAGAAGATGTTATTGTCAAAGATGAATTGTATATTAATGGAGGCCAAGTCTTACCATTTAAAAGTATTGCTGCTTCTGTTACAGAGCCTCAAATAATAATGTGATAAAATCACTTAAATTTTTTGAAAACTAAAAAAAAATTAAATCGAGATTTTTAGAAAAAAAAAAAAAATAAAATAAAAATAAAAATAATAATAAAACCGAGTTAAAATAATAAACAATAATAAATGAGTTTGATTTTTTATTTTCTAATTTTCAATTATCACTTGATGACATTTAGTGTCTTTTTTAGTGAGTCTTTGTACACGATACATGAGATTTGGTTTTTTGTACAGGGCATCCAATACATTAGTTCTGACCCTAGCGATATAGATCAATTTTCGTCCGATAAGCGACTTAATCGACGTTTTGCATACACAGTTAAATAAAACATACAATACATTTATTCGAACTGTATACTTGGCATGTTGATACTGAATTTTTGTTGGAAAAATTTTTTCAATGAAGCTAGTTTAATGACGTTTTTTTGAATTTATTTTACTGAAAAATATATTTAATTAATCAGGACAACTAATGAGAAACTCGCAATTAGCTACACAATTTTTTTTTATATTCTCTAACTTATTTGAAGCAAAAATTATTCCACGGACTGAAATAAACCAATAGATAAAAATAAAAGTCATAGCGTCGCAAGTGGCCACATTGGGTGTACAAATTTTTGGTACCTTAAATTACTCTACTTTAATAAATAAACTGGTTTTAAATTCTATTAATTATAATCAGGTGTTGGATTGGAAAGAATCTTCGCGAGCGAAAAACAATTAACAACACTTAGTGAGTGATTAATGTGCAGACCTTTGCAAGCACTGTTTGTAGTAAAATTATCAGTTAAAAAATAATAATTATTTACAGATAAGTAATTTGATTAAAAAAGTTTTTTATAAGATTTACAAACCTAATGTAAGAATCGAAGGTATACAATTTTCATTTCTATAATTTAATCGAAAGAGTTAATCGAAAGAGTGATGTTTTTCGGTAACTTTCAGAATGAGAAGTGAGAGAAAAAGGAATATTGGAAATAAAGTATACAAATAAGGGGGTTAATGAGTAAAAAAATTTACGGAAAGGTGGGTCAAAACATAAGAGTGATAAATTAGAATAGAGAGTGATAAAGTTTACTGAGGAATTGTGTGTCTTCTCTCTTGTTGGTAGTATTTTTACTCTGTTGAATGTGTAACATTTTATAAACTAACCGTTCTCGGTATGTAAGTTCTCTATCCATTATTTTTGTGTTGGAGAAATCAAAGGTATGTTTTTGAAGATCAGAGTGTAGACTAATCACTGAAAAATTAAGTTCTGAAGCGTTTCATTTTAGACTTCTTTTCTCTACTCAGTTTTTAAAAAAGTCTCTAAATAGATTGAAGGTCGATATCACTGACTCTTCCATTGACTCTGGCATTTTAGACCGATTTTGTGAATTTACTGAGATTAGGAGAACTAAGGTATACAAACTGACATTGTGAATACCGTTAAAAATATAGAATGTATGTTGAGTAATTCAAAATTTTGAAGTTAGAGTGGAGAACGAAGTGATGGATATTGTTGTTGAGAATTTGAAGCGTGAGTCCAGGAAAACAAAACATACATCACTGCGAGTTTTCTGCTAAATTGCTGGAAACTCTATCCTTTATGCGTCAATACCCAAATTTGTTGTTCACACATGCAGACGAGGGTAATCTCGTAGTTTGTATTGAGCGCGATCAATATCATAATAAAATGAGTGAACTGTTGTCTAACAGGAAGGTTTATAAGGTTCGAATATAAAATTTGTCCTGTCCCTAAAATTAGTCATAGTATGAGCAACATCGCGAAACTCGGCAAGGACATGACAGAAGAATGGGACGTAACAAACGTTGTTTATAAATTTAATTGCAAAGACTATCCGGCTACATATGTGGGGCAAACTACACGTACGCTAGGAGCTCGCATAAAAGAACACAAGAAGAAGAAGAGCCAGAATTCAGTGATTAGTCTGCACTTTGATATTTAAAAACATACCTTTGATTTCTCCAACACGAAAATAATGGATAGAGAATAACAGTTCATTCAAACCAAACTAGCGTTGTTTACAAACTTAATTGTAAATCTTGTCCTGCTACAAACATCGGCCAAACAAAGAAGGAATTGAGGCACAGGATTAATGAACATAAGATTAAGGAAGATTCTTGTTTTTCGACATGCACAGGATAACAACCATGATTTTGATTGGAAGGGAGTTCGTATTTTAGACAGGGAAACGATTAAAGAAAAACGTCTTATTTCGGAATCACTTTTCATTAACAGTTATGATGACACTTTGAATAGGAAGGAAGACTCCCAACTGGTTAATCGTGTTTACGAAACTTTCATGAAGTCATTTTCTGACTAAATGTGAACTATACATAAGCCCCCCCCCCCCCTCCTTCCCTTTTGCTTTCCTAATTACATTTTCACACACAATAAGATACTCTTATTTTTCATTTTATGTTCAACTCTTGACCAAGACCGATATAATTATCGTCTTCACTGTACAATATTTTATTTAAACTTGGTAAGATAACTATCCATATTTGTTAAACTTTTAATTCGTACTGTATACCTGATCTTCACTTTTAATAAAATTAAAGCCTGAAGAGGTCCACTATCACATGGACGAAACGTTGCTGTAAATAGAAAAAAGAAGTTTTTTATTGGCCTTGAACGATAAGGTCCTAACATAATTACCTTATTTATATATTGAGGGCCTTCATAACACAATTTCTCACTAATAAGTGTTTCGCTTCGTTTTTCGCCTCCGGAGATCCTTTTCAATCCAACTTCTTTAACATGGAGGGCGCTAATCATCATTATAATAGGTTGTATAAGGTCTTATTTAAAAGCACTCAAGCTTTAAAATGAGACCAAACTTGTTTAAAAACATTGATTGGCTGGGCCGCAGGATCTGTTAGCATTTAGAATGGCCACATTAGCTTCACCTCTCTTATTTGTTAAAATTATAACCGTTCCTCATGGAGAGTAAATTATAAAAATCGGAATTGGTTTTTCTTTTTAATTAAGTGAAAAATAAATTTGAGATTCATCAAACATGAATATGACAAATTTTACGTTGAAACTGCGTATTTTGATGCCTTCACGAGGTGCATGCATGCAGATTTGACACATTCAGTTAATCATAGTTTATTGAAAATTGACTTCGTGAATGATTAAATCAAAGCAAACCCTTAGAATTAAAACTGTAACGCTTGATTTCCGGATCATCAGATAAGAAACTCACACATGTAGACAGATTGCTACACTGTTTAAGTAGTATATTATGCAACGGGTGCAGTATCATCGCCAGGGTGGTTTTAAAGGTAGGTTTACTTTTAATAGGCTTATATATACATTTACGATGGTCAGCAATTTGCGGAATCACAAGAGGGCAGGATATGAAAGTGAGAATTTTCTCAACGACCCCGAATCTTTTCTCAGCAGCAATTACCAGAATTCCACGAAAACGAACCTCGCATGAATCAGTTTCAGTCAGGTTTCGTTTCAACACGGAGACATCTCATTCAAGACTAGACACACAACCGCCCATTTTGACAAAGTTGTTATCAATTTTTGCATTAATCTGACCAAGGTCCGATTTCAAATCAGCTTTCATAGAGCCTATGTTGGCTCTGATGAGTTCAAAAATTGGTTTAGCCTCACCACTTATTTTATCGTTTTCCATAAAGGCTGCAACCTTCTCGTCATTGCCAGTTATTGCAGACGAGTTAGAATTAAGCCGAGCCAGGATAGAACGCGACCTCTAAATAGTGTCTTTTTGCATGACAGGCTCGATCTCTGGAGGCGAGTCAGAAAGGCGTTTGAGTTTGTTAAGGACGAAGGTGGGCGAGAAAAATGTTTGATTATGCACGTCCGATTTTTCAAAGGACAAAGTAGCGGACTCAAGCAGGTGACGAGACGATTGGAGATTGTTCATGCACGATTTACAAATGAAGGCACCAGCTGGAATCGATGGGTCGACACAGTTTTGTAGGCAAGGTTTCTACACGATACACATTGCACAGACTCATCACTACGTTGCAGAATTTCGAGGTTATATAGGTTCCCCAGGTAGGAGCGCAGTGACATACTTATATGGTGTCCCCATTATCGGCAGAAAAGATGATGAGCTTCAAGTACTGGTCAGTGGATGACTCTGTTATTGATGTGGCGGACTGCGGAGGCTGATGAGATGGCTGGATTTCCGGCAAGGATCAACTAACCTTAAAATTTTGTCCACAGATCTTTCCGGGACTATCAGCTCTTAAAAAGTCGTGAGTTACTCAAAAATCTTACGTAATGCGACAGAGCGGAGTTGCAGGAAAAATCTGCAATACAAATCTCCTTGATCGAAAAAGAAGAATTAGCTAAAAACGAAGAGAAACACAGAGCGAAAAAACAAACGTGTTGCGCTTGCCAAGTAGGGATACCAACCATAAGTATGAAATTTCATCAACAACTACGTCTCTTGCGTTAAGGGGGTACATATACCTAAAATTTTTCAAAAAATCAATTTTCAGGTTTTTGTGTTTTTTGATGTATTTTTACATCAGCTTTCAAATGCCGCAAGCCGCTTGATTTAAATCGATCTGTGAAAAAAGTTATGGACGAATTACAGAAAAGTATATTACCCTTGAATGTGTGTGCGTATCTATAATTCAGCTTACTTCAAGACGTTACTATTCGACCAACATTCGGCTGTCGACTCTCGAGCCAAGAATACAAAGATGTAAATTTGAAAATCAGCTGGCTACTTTTACACACAAGAACTCTATGCCAGAAGCTGTCAAGAATGCAATCAAACCAGTGTATGAAGATTTAAGTCAAAGAGAATTATTGCAAAGATGTATTGGAGGTTTCTCTCAAAATCCTGATGAAAGTGTCAATAGTGTGATCTGGAAGTATGCACCAAAAAAATTTTCCAGTGGTGGAATCCTTCTAAATAGCGCAGTTTATATAGCAGTGTCCATGTTTAATAATGGTGCCAGTTGAATTATTAAGATAATGAATGAGTTTGGAACTCCTGCTGGGAAAATTGCTACAGCTCTTGCTGTTTAACTAGATGGCAGAAGAATTCTTGCATCCGACTTTAGGGACAAGTGTGCAACTAAGGAAGCAAGGTCAGCTAGAAGAAGTGCCTGGCTTAAATCAGTAGATGATTCTTATTAAGGAGGTGCTTATTAATTAATCAAAACTAAGGTAAAAATGTAATATTTCTCATGTGAATTAATGATAACTTTGAAAAGCCTTTTTCTCAAGTTTGTGATTTTTGAGGAAATGAGGACACTGCTTGTAAAGCCAAAATTTTGCCATAAAGCGGATGTACCCAGGACTTTGTATAGTTGTTGTTCATGTGAAACATCATGAGCGCAACCTCAGGCAACCAAATCGAAGCATTACTAACCCATTTGGTCTGAAGCGGACATTTTTGAGTCGATTGGTTTTTTATTCAGAAAAAACGAAAAATAAATAAAATTGTTAGAAAATAAGCTTTGCCGACTACTCCCTGCATTATCGGTAAGAACTACCGGTGGGTGCTGCTGCTGCTGTTTGAATGACGAGCGCGTTACTTGCTTGCCCAGCATCCCTACAGTAGCACGCACCGAGTTTGAGTTTAGCGCATAACTTATAATAAAACAAAGAGATCTGAGTTTTGAGTAATAAATATCTATTTAATATAAACTAAAGTGTTGTGTCATTGTGTTGTTATCCTGTGTATCCTGATAAGTCCCGTCCAAAAGGTTATTGGCCCAGGCACGCTTACCACCGAGCAAAATCAGCCAGGAATCAACAACACGACAACACGTACAAGAGCAAAGAGAAGTGCACCATTAAAAACCAATTACGGTAAGTGACACCAAAAATATGAGTAGAGAGAGAGAAAACTAACCGTAGAGAAATTTTGAGAAAATCTTGTGCGGTGTTGGATTTATAAATAAAAAAAAAGAATTACTGGTGCTGGTGTCTTAATCTAAATAATAATATCTTGAGATTACATGCATGAAAATTATGAGAGAGAAAAATTAATTTGTAGAATCGATAGATTGATTATTATTTAAAATTCAGTGGGAATTTTGTGAGAGACGCGAAGGAGAATTTTTCTCTTTGTTTGGAGACGCTGATAAAACGCTTCGAAAAGTCTACAGCGTAGTTTCGAGAATTTAAATGTTGGGGGAGGTATTTAGCTTGGTGCAGGGTGATTCATGAGAAAAAAAAATGAGAAACAACTGAAGGCCGAGCCGTGTGTGAGAAGCTTATAATTAAAAAAAATAATAATAATAATTAAAATGAAAGGATGAGTAAATAACCCTGTATTTGCAGTAAATTTTTTTAAGTCAGAGTATAGAGTGAAATTTGAGTATATGAGTAGAATCGAGGTGATGGCAAAATTTTATTTCAAAGCATGAGTTTATGCATGATACTGTCAATATACATAAAGGGTTTCTAAGATTCTGGGGTCACTGATTGAATTTAATTTCGGTGCAACATAGTTTGATCATTGACTAGAAAAGCTTTGAAAATTTTTGAGTGTCCCGTATGTGTACTTGTACAACCCAGGTCCAACTGATCTCACAGTGGTACTTGAAACCGTCAGTTAGAGAGTGGTGTATACTTACGCGTGTCACTGCAAAGGATCTTAACTTTTCGTTTCAAATCAGAATAAATTGTGGTACGTTTGTTTTGGTTTAGAAGCATGAAGTAAATAATTCTAAAGAGTGGGACTGGGGTAATGTACCTGGTGATCATTGGAGGGGATTGGAATATTTAAGTATGATAGGGAGAATAATGAAATGGGAAAAAAAAATTAACTGAGAATTTTTACTTCAAAATCCCAGAATACTTGGTTGACAGCTGACATTTCCATTTAAATAACATCAATATGGAGAGAGAGTTTAACAACCAATGGGACGAGTATATGATCAACCGTCTGGCAGAGGAAAATGCAGCTGATCAAAATAATCAGAGTAAGATAAATTTTATACACTGTAAAATATTAAGAGTATCTAAAGTTTTTTTTGAGAATGAGTTGAGTCAAAGAGTAAAACTTTAGATTCTATGAGTCATGCCTAATAAAACGAATCAGAGAGAAAAAAAAAGCGCACCCGTCACGGGACGGCCGATAGAAGTGTAGCTTCAGTCTTTTAATACAGACAGAAGATTAAAATTGCATTTGCCACGCATAGGAATTTAGTAAAATCACTTATAAACAGAAATTAAGTAATTGAGATTCTTAATTCTGAGCCACGATTTATTTTTCTCGATTATGACGATTTATTTCCACTTATCCGCGTTGTATGGGGATTAGTCTGGTCGCTGTAAGTTTTCGTGTGCCGACGAGCGGTACGCGATCCACCCAGGTTCAAAAGATGTATTTTGACACCCTGAATAAGAATTTAGAGAGTGGACACTCGAAAAATTTATGTGAAATTGTTTAAACAAAGAACAAATTACAAAAATCACTATTTCGACAAATAAAAATTTTTTTTATATTTCTTAGCCCAAAATAAATTGAAAATATACTTGAACTTTTTTTTCGTAAAGTCCATATTTTCCGAATATAAAATCATTAAAGTTAAAAAAAAACTTATATCGCACTGTTGCCTACGCGCTCGTTTTTTAAGATTTAATGATTTTATATTCGGAAAATATTGACTTTACGAAAAAAAGTTCAAGTATATTTTCAATTTATTTTGGGCTAAGAAATATAAAAAAAATTTTTATTTGCCGAAATAGTGATTTTTGTAATTTGTTCTTTGTTTAAACAACTTCACATAAATTTTTCGAGTGTCCACTCTCTAAGTTCTTATTCAGGGAGTAAAAATACATTTTTTGAACCTGGGTGGATCGCGTACCGCTCGAAAACTCCTACAGCGACCAGACTAGATATCAAATCTACATTTCTTGTGCTTATTATTTTTGCGATAAAGGTTGAACTGAAAGTTATTATTTTACACATATCATAACTAACAATAATACGCACCAATAAAACGCACTGTAAATGTACATACAGGGTCTGGAAAAAGTATGGAACCGGTCAATTATCTCGAAATACAAGCATTTTTTGTGTAGCACATGCAACGGAGAAGTTATCTGAACGGACCCAAAGTCCGATTTTTTAAATGGGAACCTCTATTTTTGATCCCAGATTCGAAAAGAGCGGAAAATTTTAGGTCTACATAGGGGTTTGAAAATTTTTTACTGGCTTCCCTGAGGCCCTCAAAAGGGCCCAAAGTGCCCAGAAATCATTGATCGTAAAATAATAGAAAAAAAAAACATTTTCTTACAGCACAAGCCTCGAGAGGGTATTCTGAATAAAACTGCCAACCTAAGGCCGAGATGAAATAGGGCCCAGGGCCTTATTGTGGGCCCTACAGACCCAATGTCCATTTTTTAAATGGAAACCCCTGTTTTTGATCCCGGATAATCCCCGAATATCCCCCTCCCCCTCCAAAAACCTAAGAGGCCCTCCGTACCACAAATTCATCCCTGGTATGGCTACCCCTTGGCTGCCACCCCCAATAACCTAAGGGGCCCTGTGTACCAAAAATGAAACCCTGGTATGACTACCCCTTAGCTGCTACCCCCCAATAACCTAAGAGGCCCTACAGACAAGAAATCAATCGCTGGTATGGCTACCCCTTAGCTGACAACCCCCAATAACCTAAGGTGCCCTTCGTACCACAAATTAATCCGTGGTATGGCTACCCCATAGTTGCTATACCCCAATAACCGGAGGGGCCCTACGTACCACAAATGAAACCCTGGTATGGCTACCCCTTAGCTGCTACCCCCCAATAACCTAAGGAGCCCTACAGACAAGAAGGCTTGGAGGATAAACAATCAGTTTCTTTATTTGACTTGACGCCCAGGGCATTTAGGTTTAGATGCTTGGGGGGTAAACAATCAGCTATCTTACTCGATGTGACGCTCAGGGTATGTAGGTTTAAAGGTTTGTGGAATAAACTGTTTGTATTTCTATTTAACTTGAAGTCCTGTCTATTTGGGTTTAAAGGCTTGGGGGATTAACTGTTTTTTCATATCGTTCTAAAATCCATTGACCATTCTTGCATCATTTCCAAGAGATTACAAATTTTTGGAATTTTCGTCAAAAACATCATTAACAGGTTTTTGGGGAGTAGCAGGTAAGGGGTAGCCATACTAGGGATTAATTTGTGGTACGCAGGGCCCCTTAGGTTATTGGGGGGTAGCAGCTAAGGGGCAGCCATACCGGGGATGAATTTGTGGTACGCAGGGCCCCTCCGGTTATTGGGGTATAGCAGCTAAGGGGTAGCCATACAGGGATCAATTTGTGGTACGCAGGGCCCCTTAGGTTGATGGGGTTGTCAGCTAAGGGGTAGCCATACCAGTGATTGATTTCTTGTCTGTAGGGCCCCTTAGGTTATTGGGGGGTAGCAGCTAAGGGGTAGCCATACCAGGGTTTCTTTTGTGGTACGCAGGGCCCCTTAGGTTATTGGGGTATAGCAGCTAAGGGGTAGCCATACCAGGGATCAATTTGTGGTACTCAGGGCCCCTTAGGTTGATGGGGTTGTCAGCTAAGGGGTAGTCATACAAGTGATTGATTTCTTGTCTGTCAGGCCCCTTAGGTTATTGGGGGGTAGCAGCTAAGGGGTAGCCATACCAGGGTTTCATTTGTGGTACGTAGGGCCCCTCCGGTTATTGGGGTATAGCAGCTAAGGGGTAGCCATACCAGGGTTTCATTTGTGGTACGTAGGGCCCCTCCGGTTATTGGGGTATAGCAGCTAAGGGGTAGCCATACCAGGGTTTCATTTGTGGTACGTAGGGCCCCTCCGGTTATTGGGGTATAGCAGCTAAGGGGTAGCCATACCAGGGATTAATTTGTGATTTGTGGTACGCAGGGCACCTTAGGTTATTGGAGGTTGTCAGCTAAGGGGTAGCCATACCAGCGATTGATTTCTTGTCTGTAGGGCCTCTTAGGTTATTGGGGGGTAGCAGCTAAGGGGTAGCCATACCAGGGTTTCTTTTGTGGTACGCAGGGCCCCTTAGGTTATTGGGGTATAGCAGCAAAGGGATAGCCATACCAGGGATCAATTTGTGGTACTCAGGGCCCCTTAGGTTTTTAGTGGGGGAGATATTCGGGGATCATCCGGGATCAAAAACAGGGGTTTCCATTTTAAAAAATGGACATTGGGTCCGTAGGGCCCACAATAAGTCCCTGGGCCCCATTTCATCTCGGCCTCAGGTTGGTAGTTTTATTCAGAATACCCTCTCAAGGCTTGTGCTGTAGGAAAATGTTTTTTTTTTCTATTATTTTACAATCAATGATTACTGGGCACTTAGGGCCCTTTTGAGGGCCTCAGGGAAGCCAGTAAAATTTTTTCAAATCACTATGTGGACCTTAAATTTTCCGCTCTTTCTGAATTTGGGATCAAAAATATTGGTTCCCATTTAAAAAATTGGACTTTGGGTCCGTAGGGCCCAAAATAAAGACCTGGGTCCAATTTCATCTGACCCACCTGATCAGTAATTTAAATTCAGATAAGTTCTCCGTTGCATGTGTTATACAAAAAATGCTTGTATTTCGAGATAATTGACCGGTTTCATACTTTTTCCAGACCCTGTTTAATATCCTGCATAAAATTAAACTCGCTTCGGCAGCATGGCAGCTAGCACTGTTTAGAAAAAGGAATGAAGAAGAGGGGAGGAAAGAAAGAGTGAGACAGAGAGAGAGAGAGGTGCCCATTGCCCAACGGCCTCTGTTGCCGGATGAATCATTCCCTCTTGAGCAAATTAAAATTAATCCGGAAAGAGTTAAGGGGGTACATATACCTAAAAAAAAAAACTCAGAAAAAATTTTGTAAGTTTTTTAAAAATGATTTATTTAAAAAGATTTTTTTTTTCCATAATATACACACATTTTTACATAATTTTTTACATTTAGAAAATTAAAATAAGTGTTTTTATAAGTGTTATAAAATTCAGCTTATTTAGGCTATGAAAGTTCATTGCTCGTAAAGTCAAAATTTTTCTTTATAGCGGATGGACCCAGGACTTGGCATAGTTGTTGTACATGTGAACCCTCATGAGCGGAACCTCAGGCAACCAAATCCAAGCACTATTAAGCTACTTGCATACTCTAAAATTGCTTAGTGTGGTTAAAATTTTGATAGTTTTTATCATTTTAGTCAATTTATGGTGTGCCATCAGCTTAATAATGCTTAGATTTGGTTGCCTGAGGTTGCGCTCATGAGGGTTCATATGTACAACAAGTGTGCAAAGTCCTGGGTCCATCCGCTGTCTGGAAAAATTTTGGCTTTACGAGCAATGCCCTCATTTTCTCAAAAATCACATATTTGAGAAAATGGCTTTTAAAGTTCTGAACAGATTTTGATGAATAAAATGTAACACACCAACACATAAACATTTATATCTTGAAAATATCTTGTCACAGGACTCTTGCTTGATGTAAATACTCTTTTGCACATTGCCGGATACTTTATTTTTTTTCTCCTGCTCCTAAAGTGACCCAATTAGCTTTTTTATCAAAAACACAGATCACACACTATTAGACACCAAGACCAAGTTAAGACTTTGAGTCAGCGGAGTCTTCACATGCAATTATCTAAAAATTATCTTTAATTTTAAATCACAGAATTATTTTTTCACTTCACATTTGTACATAAACACCTTTTTTTTAACAACTAAAAAACTTCATTAATTTACCTGGTAATAATTGGTCATTTATTCTTAAATTTTTTTTTTTTTAATAAAACTAATTTATTTACTTCAGATTGAAATAATAACAAAAACAAAACCAAGTAAAGTAGAATTTCACTAGAAAGATGACTCAAAGAACAAAAAAGTCGTCATGAACTTGCAACGCTGTAGAAATACCTAATTTGATATCGATAGATCGATATTGGTGTAATATACTAAAGTAGACTCGTAGAGGTAATATATGTCATATATTATGTCATAAAGCTTATAAATTTTTTTATGCGATCGTTTCTAACTTAATAAATTGTTTTTAGCATTAGACTTGAAATGAAAGTTAATCTGTCATTCTTAATTTTCATTATTAAGATATTATGTCACGGAAAAAATCTAATCACAGATAAAAAAATTTTCTGTTTTTTCATCGCTTTTATTAGACGAAAACGATATAAATACTTACAGTTCTGTTCGTGTATAAAAAAAAAAAAATTATACCTACATAGCGAAAATTAAAAAAGGAAAAAATACATCGAAAAAGCATTTGTACCTATAGTATCGTAGAAAGTATTTCTGCTACTAGAACTGACTTGAAATTCTTGAATTTCAAAAAAAGCCATTTCAACGTTAATTTAATAAATTGAATGTCTTTATTAAATTAACTGTAACTTTTTTTCCTTAACGAATTAAGAAACGCAGCTTGCGGCATTTGAAAGCTGATGTAAAAGTACATCAAAAAACACAAAAACCTGAAAATTGATTTTTTGAAAAATTTTAGGTATATGTACCCCCTTAGTAGGTGTAACACCTACGAGTTTAAAAACAAAATTATATAATCTCCATATGCAACAGAGTGAGACGGTCACAGAGTTTTGCGAGAAATTTGATGGCGTTATTCGAGAGATAGATCTGTGTGAGTCTGACAAAATGACGGAATCTGAGGTAAGATCAATCTTTCTCAATGCGATTTCTTCGTTGTTTAGAGAGGTCCACAGAACTAATTCGCAAATAACGAGTTTGACCGGAAAACAATTAAATTTAGAGCAAATCCGGAGGTCTATGAGAGATAGAGAGATAGACCGTAATTCGGAAAAGAGTTTTGATAATGCCCCGAAAGCTTTGAGAGCTTTTAAAAAACAAAACAAAAACGGATACCGGGGATCCAATGAGAGTAAGAATTTGTGCCATAGATACAACCGAGAAGGCCACTGAAAGAGCAAGTGTCCCCTTAACGGCACTGATAAGTGGTACTGCCTCACTTGCAATAAATTGTCACGTCACCAATCAAGTGAGTGCTTGCATAATCCTAAAAATAAGAGAAAGAGCAAGGAGACTGATGGCAACCCAAATAAAAAATTCAAAGGTCAAGGGTTTAGAGGTGGTCGAGGAGGTGGTGGTGGTAGAGGAGGTAATGGAAATGGCTTCAGAGGTAATCTTAGAGGACAACAACGAGGCCGTGGCAGAGGTGGCCGTGGTGGTTTGAACAATTCGACTGCCCAAGCTGCAAATATAAGTGGAAGCTAACACTGTTAATAATCCAAAACAAGGTAATGAAAATTTCAATACAAATGCATGTAATTCAAGTGATATTATTAAATTTGTGGCAGATTCAGGTGCAACTGACCATATTATAAATAACAGTTTAATATTAACTGACTTTAAAATAGCTGAGAATGGAGTTATTAAGAGTGCAAATAAAAATGAATTTGCAGATATAGTAATTGATGGCAGAGGCAATCTTTTACTAAAAAGTACTACACCTGATGAGAACCTTTTAAAATTAACTAATGTAATTGTGGCGAGAGATATTTCAGAAAATTTACTATCATTGAAAAAATTAGCCGACGCGGGCTTTTCAATTTATTTAGACGATAAACTACTGAAAGCTTATTGCAGAGAGAACGATAAAATAATTTTTGAGGGCACTTATGAAAAGCCAAATTGGATAGTTAAATTTGAAATTTTAGAAAAGTCCACTGAGAAAGGTGTAGATACAATGAGTTACAAAAATTACACCTGTAAAGCTAGAATGATTAAAAATCAACAACTTCCGGAACAATCTCTAACAATAAGTTATGATACTATGTCAATTTCAAAAGAGAGTCAGTCTCAAATTTTGAATTCTCCGGAGGGATTTTGGAGTCTCAGAGAACTTATTGTCTGAGATTGGGAGGGAGAATAGAGAGTTGATTGAAAAAGAGAATAAAAATCAATTGAATTAGAGAAAAATAATGATTCAAGTAATAAGAATGAACTTAATTCAGAGAAAAATTTACCAATATTAAATGAAAATCAGTCTGAGAAAAATTGAAGTACTGAGAAAGTTTCAGAAAACAGTGCTGATCAGTTGATGCCAAAAACAATTAAGATTGACGAGATAGAGTCGTTTGAGAAAATAAATAATCTGCTTGTAGAAGAGAATTTGTGAGAACCTAAGAATTTTGCTAAGCAAAGTGAGGGTATATTATGGCATGTCAGACTAGGTCACGCGTCTCTGAACTATCTGAGAATATTACAAAAGCAAGAGAAAAAGTTAAAAGGAGTGAAATTTGACAAATCAATTCTCGATTGCGGGTTTGCATTATGTCAAAAATGAAAAGATTACCTTTTAATTTAACAAGGCAAAGAGCTGTGAGGCCTTTACAATTAATTCATACTGATACGATGGGCTACATAAACCCCGTATCGTGGCCGGGACGCAAAAGGTATATCTTAACTTTTATGGACGATTTTTCGAGATTAGCTAAAATTTATTGCTTGAAATCAAAAGAAGAGTCAGCAGAGGCTCTTGAGGAATTGCTAGTCTCAGCTAGAAACTTATTGGGAGAAAATGCCAAAGTTTGTTACATAAGGTCTGATAGAGGTACCGAGTTTACCAGCAGTAAATTTTTAGAGGTAATGAAAAGAGAAAAAATCGAGCCAGAGTATGCACCACCTGCTACTCCTCAGCACAACGGAGTAGCTGAGCGATTTAATCAAACTATTGAGGGTAAAATAAAAGCTTACCTGTGTGATTCAGGAATACCCGAGACAATGTAGGAGTTTGCTGCAGAGGCGGCAGTGCAAGCGTACAATGTTACGCCTCAAGTCGATTGAATATAAAGTTCCTACAGTAAAATTCTCAGAGCTTGCGAGATCCCGAGCAAACATTTTAATGCGGCGTGACTTCGGCCCGAATTCGTATCCGAACTATCCGAAGCGGTGCCGAATTCGGCTGTAGCTCGGTCAGGGGCGCGGCTAGGGTTTCGGCCCGAGCGCGGACTGGTACATCTGGCCGAATATGCGGTATAAAGATGATTCCTACAAGAGGTTAGAAATCCAGTGTAGTCAGGGTGAACACATAGTGCTCCAGGAAATAGCTTCCCAAAGACGTTTTGATTTTAAGAGGGTGAACATCTGGAGCACCTGGTGGTAAGTATCCACGAAGATGATTTCTCCAGTAAGTTTCGACTCCAGAAGGGTCAGGGTGGATACCTCGAGCACATGGTGATAGTTACGCCTTGGGGATGATTTCCTCGGGAAGTTGTGACTCCGAAAGGGTCAGGGTAGACAGCTGGTGCCCTCGGTGATAGTTACGCCTTGGAGACGATTTTATCGGGAAGTTTTGACTCTGGAAGGGTCAGGGTGGACACCTGGTGCACTTGGTGATAGTTACGCCTTGGAGACGATTTTATCGGGAAGTTTTGACTCTGGAAGGGTCAGGGTGGACACCTGGTGCACTTGGTGATAGTTACGCCTTGGAGATGATTTCCCCAGGAAGTTTTAACTCCGCAATAGTCAGGGTGTACATCTGGTGCACTTGGTGATAATTACGCCTTGGAGGTTCACCCTGACTCTTCTGGAGTCAAAACTTCCTGGGGTAATCATCTCCAAGGCGTAACTATCACCGAGTGCACCAGGTGTCTACCCTGACCCTTCCGGAGTCAAAACTTCCCGAGGAAATCCTCCCCAAGGCGTAACTATCACCATGTGCTCGAGGTATCCACCCTGACCCTTCTGGAGTCGAAACTTACTGGACAAATCATCTTCGTGGATACTTACCACCAGGTGCTCCAGATGTTCACCCTCTTAAAGTCAAAACGTCTTGGGGAAGCTATTTCCTGGAGCACTATGTGTTCACCCTGACTACACTGGATTTCTAACCTCTTGTAGGAATCATCTTTATACCGCATATTCGGCCAGATGCACCAGTCCGTGCTCGGGCCGAAACCCTAGCCGCGCCCCCGACCAAATTCGTACCGAGTTCGGAAGCCGAATTCGGCCTGACTTCACGGCTACGGCAGCCGCATTACAGTGTTTGCTCGGGATGCAATTTCGATCAAATCAAACGTTTCGGTTGCATCGCGTATGTTAAATTACCGAAATTAGAGAGAATGTTTAAAACTGTGGCTGTAAAGACAGTTTTGGTAGGTTATCTGCCTACTGGCTACATTTTATGGCACCCAGGCTCGAGGAGTTTTATAGAGCCTACACATGTGAGATTTTTAGAGAAATTTGTATATCGAAATGATTACTGTAGAGAACGAAAGCTGAGAGATTTGAATATGGAGTTTCACGTTGAAAAGACTACTAATATCAATCATGAATACATTGTAATAAACTTAGAAAACTCAGAAAAAGAGAAGCCTGAACCTAAGAAACGAGGTAGGCCAAAGAAAAACACTACAGTGAAAGAGACAATTAAAAAGACTGAAAATAACAGTCCTATGACGAGAAGCAAAACTAAGAGTAAAATAAAACCTGTTGAACAGATAAATCGAGATATGATTATTAAAGAGACTGAACAGAACTACTGTGTAGCTAGGTACGTGAGTACAATTGAGTATGATGAGTCAGTACACGTATGGTTGTCAAAAGTTCAAAAAGACCCATCAAGTTATGATGAGGCATTGAAATCTAATGAGAAAGAATTGTGGAAACTAGCAATCAAAGAAGAACTAGATTCTATGAGCTGCAACAATTTTTGGAAACTGGTGAACAGGCCAAAGCTTACACCAGATGGCAAGAGGCCAAATATTATTGACTCTAAATGGGTCGTTAAGAGAAAAATTGATTTAGATGGCTCAATAAAGTATAAAGCAAGACTTGTAATTAGAGGTTTCAAAGAAAGAAATGAGTATGACTTGAAAGAGACTTATGCACCTGTTTCAAGACTATCTTTGATTAGAGCATCTATTTCAGTTATTAATAAATATGATCTGCACGTATATGGAAATTCCGGATGGACTAGACGTATCTGAAGGAATGAGATTAACAACTGTATGCAAACTTGTGAAATCAATATATGGCTTAAAAGTGAGTCCATCTAGATGGAATGAGAAATTTTCCGAAAAAGCTCGGAAAATAGGCCTACAAAATGATCTTCACGATCCATGTTTGTTTACATGGAGACATAAAGGCCAAATGGCATTTATTGTTCTTTATGTAGACGACATGCTAATAGCCTTGAAAAATTGAATCAAATAAAAAGCTACTTGAGTGATGTATTTCAAATGAAAGACTTAGGTGAACCTAAAAGTTTCCTAGGTATGACAATACAAAGAGATAGAAGTAAGAGAGAAATTATCATTCACCAAGCTGGTTATACTGAGAATATGCTTGAGAAATTCAATATGAAAGAGTCTTATCCACAAGCGACTCCAATGGAGACACGCCAAGTGAGTGACCAAAAGAGAAAAAATAAAGTAGAGAACTTAGAGAGCACAGAGCAACAACAAAATAAAAAATTAGAAAGAATGCCATATAGAGAAGCAATTGGCAGTTTGAGGTATTTAGCAAATGCGACTCGTCCTGATATTGCATTTGCTAAATACAATATTGTAAACTTCTTAGCGAGAAACCAATCGAGTCCAACAGAGAAAGATTGGAATGAGGTACTGAAAGTATTCAGATATTTGAGAAGTACAACTGGATACGGATTAAAATTTACATCAAACACGGAGAAATTAGAAGCTTTCAACGATTCGAGTTATAAAGATCTTCCAGGCTCGTTATCAACAGAAGGATATATAGTTTTTGGTGATACCATTTCATGGAGGAGCCACAAACAGAAAACTGTATGTAAATCCACCTGCTGTGCAGAGTATATAGCAATGAGTGATGCTTGTGATGAGGTAATATCACTAGACAAATCACTGAGGTACATCACGGGAAAAACTTACTTCCTAGTTACTATGTGGTGTGACAATAAGGTGGTCAAAGATAACACTGAGATGTTCGGCAGCCACAAATTAAAAGCGTTTGATGATAGCCTCGAAGAGATAGAGAAAATTTTGAAAGATAGAGAAGAAACTGGTATTAGAAAACCAATGTCAGAAACGCATGGAGACTATATAAAACAATGCGTAGGTGAAGGAAAGATAAAAAAAGTTCAGAAGATAACCTCAGAGGAGAATCTTGCTGATATAATGACAAAACCTTTGGGTGATCCGACCTTCGGCAATTTGAGAAACAAAATAAGCCATAAGGGCTTAGAGAATGAAAAGTAAAATTTTCAGTAGCGAGAGAATGAAACTTTAATATAAATTAAAATGCTTGAGAGTATGGAGAGATGAAAATAGAGAGAATAATAATTATTACAACTTATTTCAAACATAATTAATCAAACTTTTATTTTTTATCTGTTCACAGGAAACGAGTAACTCTACGCTGCTGTTCTTTACCAAAATGAAATTACTTTGAGTGCAATGTATTATGTAAATCATTGAATAATATTAAATTAAAATTTGTAAGGTCGTAATCGACAAAGGGAGGGAGTGTTAGAAAATAAGCTTTGCCGACTACTCCCTGCATTATCGGTAAGAACTAGCGGCGGGTGCTGCTGCTACTGTTTGAATGACGAGCGCGTTACTTGCTTGCCCAGCATCCCTACAGTAGCACGCACCGAGTTTGAGTTTAGCGCATAACTTATAATAAAACAAAGAGATCTGAGTTTTGAGTAATAAATATCTATTTAATATAAACTAAAGTATTGTGTCATTGTGTTGTTATCCTGTGTATCCTGATAAGTCCCATCCAAAAGAAATTTAATACTGTCTTAGGTTTTTCTTAAGTAGAAAGACTTGTTTTATCAGAATTTTGAGTCAGATATTGAAAATTTTCTTCAGGAAATTAAATATGACCGCCAAAAGTTGACTAAATTTCTACTTTGACTGTCTTATTTTCATTCAAACTTTCCTTTACTTTGAATGATGAATAAAAGTTTTAAACAAGCTAATAAACGTTTTTGGCTTATATAATTAGAATAAAATATCGAATAATTGTAATAATAACTATAAACAAAGACGGCAGAGTCAAAGCCGTAGCCAAAATGCTAAAAATATGGCTAAAAACGATCATCTTCTCGTAAAAATACAGGTAATAATTTTTTGTTTTCTTTTTTTATTGAAGTTGTTTGTAATTTTACGGTTTATAAATATGAATTACATGTATAATTTTTTTACTGTCGGAAAATTCAATATGGCGACCGGGAAATTATGAGTTTTTTTCCAAAAAAGTAAGTTTGTACTGTTTTTCAATGTTTTTGAAGTCACAGAATCGAAATTTGACATTATTTTCTCAATTGTCATAACAAATAATCTATTGTTATAACTTTCATATCTGCTCATCTTGTTTTGATGATTTTCATCAATCCAAAGAATAACTTATAAGTCCAGTCTGGCCGCAGCCCTTCGAGGCAACGGTCGATTTCTGCTTGCTCCGCGCACTTCACGTGTCTCGTCAGAGTGTAGTGAGCCTTCTCGTGTATTTTGGCCAGTAGGCCTGCTTTTTGCGAGTATATTCCCCTTTTCTAAGCAGCATTAGCTTGTTAGAGCTAATTCTGCCCCCGTATTGGAGTTTCGGTAGGCTTTTTGTTAGAAAAGCCCAATCCTAACCTCAAAATGGCAGCCTCGTTACCAGCCGGTTTTTTGTTCCCGTTCGCTCTTACAGTGACCCAAGTGAAAAACGCCCCAGTGATGACCAAGTAATCGTCATCCCAATCAAGAAAGACATTCTGAACTACCGCTATTGCCTAGAGCTGAATAAATACATCAAGGATCATGACAGTTTCGAAAGAGTCTCGAGGGTATCAGGGGATCGCTTATGCGTAGTTTTAAAATAACCCGAGCAAGCTGAGTTTTTAGTGAATCAGATAGGCAACTTCACAATCGAAAATGAAACCGTCCCCATAAAATTCCTTGTCGGGAAATCGGTAAAAGTTATTATTTCTATCGCAGGCTACAGTGTTACGAACTTATCCATCAAACGATTCCTAAAAGAAAACTGTGGAATAAGGACAGCATCGAGCGTCTCAGAATTAAAAGCAAACATGGATCCTGATGGCAAGGATTTTACGAAGACGCTAAGCTTTAGGCGTGTAGTGTATATCCACCCTGAAGATGTCAATAAACTACCCACTGGCCCAATCAGGTTTTCAACTCCGGGCATCTCCTTCAATGTTTTCTTCGACCTTGAGTCACCCAAATGTTTTGCTTGCGCTCAAACCGGACACTTTCGGAACGCATGCCCGAATGCCCATCAAAACTCTCAAAAAGTAAATAATAAAAATACCTTGCCTGAAACTTCAAGTGTCGACGAAAAAGATTACTCGTCTTGTTTACATCGAAGCTCAACTCTCGCTAGCGATTCCCAACCACTACACGTAAACAACTCTATCTCGCTCGCTCCCCCCACTCTCACAGATCTCGGCACTACGACTGCCGCTGAATACAGCTCTGCATCGGATATTCCTCTAGCTCCTAGCAAACCTTATGCGCTGCCTACTCTTCCTTCAGAAAGCGAAGCTACAGATAACCAAATTAATTTGCTAAAAAGGCGAATTTCTCTGTCTCTGTCTGCAAGTGACAAGTCGGAGCTGAGCACTCCGTTTCAACAGGATACAAAAAATCTCGATTCTCAAGTTAGTCAGACAGGTACTGTCGAAAATCAATTCATCAAGCCTAAAAGAAAAAAAAGAAAGTGTAAATCTGAAAAAGAAAAAGAAACTAAAGAACTATCTTTATCGGTGAAGGACAAACTGGAAGCAGTAAAAATTTATTTTGAATCGTCACAAGAGCAGCACGGTCTGGACTTTGAAAAATTCGTCGAACTTCTCGTAAAATGTTCTTACGTGAAAACAGCTGGAAAGAAAAGCTTGGCCCTGAGTTATTGCTCAAACCTGAGTAACCTTGTAATCTGCATAAATCAAGTATATGATTTGGTGGTCGACAAGGGGACTAAACTTAGATTAACGTCTCTTAAAAAAGCTCTAAAAGATGACTCAGAAGACCCCGCTGAATCCTCTCAAACCGATGCCTCATTTACGTCAGATTTGGATTCCGCCCTTGAAAATTAAATCATAAACAAATAAATGAAAAAAAATAAAAAAAAAAGGTGGAAGTGAAAGTACTGGTGTATGAAATAAAAAAAATAAAAAAAAATCTTGAGAGCATAAAATGGAGAGAATAAATGAAAATATTGCATCTAGATCAAACGACACTAGTGTTTATAGTGACTTAAAAATTATCTTTTGGAACGCTCGCAGTGTTGTGAGAAATAACATTAACATTCCTGACCTTATTAAAAACCTTGACATTCTCGTGTGTGCTGAATCGTTTCTCAAGCCTGGCGTCTCATTTTCCTTCCCGGGATTCAAAACTTTTCGCAAGGAGTGACTCGAGAGAAAAGGAGGTGGACTAGTTTTTTTGATTTGGAACAACCTGGCATTTCGTGAGATACGGAGTTTTTAAAGCAACAATGGAGTCGTCGAACTTGCAGGCATCAGGATCACCAACACTAACCCTCAGGTTGACATCTTTTGCGTTTACAAAGTCCCCGGATCGTCTCTCTCGCAGGCTCAGTGGGATGAGATTTTTGCTAATCTTGAAAGTGAGAAACACTCTTTGATACTAGGCGATTTCAACGCCCATCACACCTACTGGAACTGCGAGAGAGTCGACTCCGACGCGCCTTCTCGAGACTATCGGTCGGTATGATCTCTTTTTGCATAATATGGACACCAAGACGCGTCTGGACGCTAGCACCCTTAAAGAGTCGAATATTGATCTTGTTTTTTCGTCAAATAATTTGAGCGATTCAATCGGTGTTCACGTCCTCGACGACGCCTTGGGTTCCGACCACTATCCTTTGGTTATTGACCTCTCGGTCGCGAGAAACATTTACCGTAAAAAGTCCTTCAATTTTAAATCAAAAAAGACTGACTGGGATAAATTTAGGGCGGAGCTTGATGAGGGTTATGTCGAATTTTCGGGAAGGGAGTTTTCCGAAGCTTCGGCCTGTAATAAGTACATGTTCTTTATTTCTCTCATCACCTCCGTTTTGAGATCTTGCACGCCAGCTAGGAAGATCGTTTCCGATGCTAGACATAGAAACCTAGTCCCTTGGTGGGATTCGGAGTGTGAAAGAGCCAAAAGACTCAGAAGGGCAGCATTCAAACGTTTTAAGTTCTCTCGATCTTTCACTGACTTTATTAGTTTTAAAAGGTTTTCAGCCATGGCTAGAAAACTTTTTAAATGCAAAAAGAGATTTCATTGTAGGAAATTCGCTGAGAGCATCAGCAAATCTTCTGGGTTGGGATACGTTTGGAACACTTGCAAGGTTCTTAAAAATAAGTGGGTTCGAGTCCAACCTCTTTCACACTCAGAAAACCACCAGGAGAAAGAAAAAATTATGAGTGCCTTTGACAATCTTTGCCCTTCCATACCCTCCAGCAGGCTTGACCCTCTGTGGATGCCTAATTGGCAGCCAAACCTTTTTCTTGACTCTCCTTTTAACTTCTTGGAGCTTAACATCGCCCTTGAGAGCAAAAACGATGGGTCAGCCGGCGGGATGGACGGGATAGATTACGCCGTCCTCAAGAACCTTCCAATAAAATATAAACTCATCCTCGTTGACATTTTTAATGAGATGTATTCTTCAGGCGAGTATCCCGATGATTGGAATAAATCATCTATTCATTTTATAAGTAAAACTGATGGAGTTAGCTTTCGCTCATAAGTCTAATCAGCTGCACGTGCAAACTTTTCGAGACTATGGTCAAAAATAAACTACAATAGTGGCTTGAGTTCCATACAAAAATTCCCCCAACCCTTAATGGTTGCAGGAAGGGTCACTCTGCAGCTGATTGTCTTGTAGGCCTTACGCTGGATATAGAAGAGGCTTTTGCAGCTAAGAAGGGGCTTCTCTGTGCTTTTCTTGATGTCAGCTCTGCGTTCAACAATGTAAATCCTAAGGTCCTTCTTCAAATGCTCTCGGATTTGGGCATTTCGATTAACATTCTTAAGTATGTCAAGTTTTCCACTTTTGAAAGACGGATTTATAATGATCATTTGGGGAATGATTTTAAGATCCTGCGCAGAGGGGTTCCTCAGGGAGGGGTTTTAAGTGGGTTGCTTTTCATTATATACGTCATGTACATCAGCAGGGGGGTGCCCAAGAGCGTGACCGTTTCGCAATTTGTGGACGACACGTCCGTTTGCTGTAAATGGGGCTCTCTCTCAGCCAGCTGTAACCTGATAAAAAAAGCCGTTGTGACGATTTGAGATAACTTGGCAAAGCTTGATCTCCAGCTAAATCCGGAGAAGATTGTATTAGTTTATTTTAATAGGTTGGGTATTGAGCCCGGATCGATCACGCTTGATATTGAGGGAGCCTCAATAAAGAACAGTCACTTGGCCAAGTTCTTGGGCATAGTTTTTGATTATAAACTAAATTCCTTCGAAGTACGTGGTGGGGAGCTGACCCAAGCACGCTGCTTGTTTTATATAAGAGTTTCGTTCGTTCGATTTTAGACTATGGATCTTTCGTTTATTTCCCTACAAGAAAATCCTCTCAGGATAAACTTGAGTCAATACAAAACTCTGCGGTGAGACTAGCCTTGGGATTTATATTGAGTACACCCAAGAACTTATTGCTAGCCGAATCAAAGCTTGTTCGGCTTTCGGATAGAGCAGCTTGCTTGGGTCACCAATTCCTCAACAAGGTGGCATCAAACACTGGTCTTGCAGTTCACAAATCTATTTTACGCATGAGTAAGAAAATTAAAATTCGTAGACACGCCAACAAATTCCACGGAAGGATTTTATTGAAATGCATTCGGATTTCAAACGCTTTTGATGACGGTATTCTAAGAGTTAATAATTTTAGCTTGTACACAGTGCCTTATGAAGCCCTTATGTTTGAGGTCTGTACCGAGACTCAGTTGGGAGGGGTACTTGCCTGGAACGAAAATCCTGATGAACTTTTGAACGACATTCTCCTCCAGGGTGATAATCGGGTTTGGTTTACTGACGGGAGTAAATCAATGGGTCCTTCGGTCGGTGCTGCTTGTCGATCACCTGGTTACAAAGTCACCGTAACAAGAAGTATTGACCCCCGTGCTTCCATTTTCACAGCTGAATGCATCGCCATGCTTGATGCTTTGAAAATGGGTGTCAAGAACAAAGATCGAGACGTCATCGTTCTCTCCGATTCACTGAGTGCCATAATGGCCCTTAACTCCCGCACCCTCAGCGTCGGTGTTAGTTCATATATTCTTGAGATCAAAAATTTGGCGTATCAGTTCCATAAGGAAACTGGCTTCGTTGTCCGGGTTTTTTGGGTACCTGCTCATAAAAATATCGGAGGGAACGAGGAGGTTGATCGTCTCGCGAAAGCTGCCTCTACTCGCGAGTCAGACTTATCTGTATTGTTACCTTGCACAGACCACAACGTGATTGGCAAAAATCACGCTTTTGTTGACACACTGGTTCACATTATTTCCGAAGGCATCAGCAAGGGCACTCATTACATGCGGACTTTCTTTAGCTCGGAGAAAAAACCCTGGTTCAATGGGTTAAAATTGCCCAGAGCGACCATAACCACTATCAACCGATATGCAGAGTGGGTCATTACAGCCTGGCTTGTTCATTGGCCAAGATAGGGGTAGTCAGCGAGACGAAATGTCAGTATGGTTCCGGGGTACAAGATCTCAATCATGTACTGTGGCAGTGTCCTCTTTATGACCGCTGGCGCTCCGGTATGACCTCTGATCTCGCCAGGCTGAAAATTTTCCCGCCATTTATAGATACCATATTTTTGTATCAACCTACAACACGTTTATGTAAAATACTAATGAATTACCTCAAGCAATGTAATCTTAAAATATAATTTGTACTTACGAACGACTACATGTAACATAATTATAAAAATTATTTATTATTTTTATTTTATTTTTATATATATATATATTTTTTTTTTCATTTCTTTTGTAAAAGTTAGCATAAGAATCTGTATAAAGAAAGGTTAATAAATGCTAATATTAAAAAAAAAAAAAAAACTTATAAGTCGATAAACCTGTAAGATAAAAAAGTTTGAAGAAAGAATTCTAATGTCAATGTTGAAGATAAAAAGCCTGAAAGTGATTTATTTCAATGTTTAAAAAAACTTTTGTTGAATCGTTTGATGTTTTATGTAATAAAAAATGAGATAAGATATCTGTTGGCAGTGGATTTATTATCCAACACCGTCAACAGCTCTTATGCTGCAGCAGCAGCAGGAGACTCAGAGCGCCTGCGCGGCAGGCGCTCGGTAAGTCCCCAGCCCGCATAGGGCAGTTCGAGTATGGCCGCCAAGGCTGACGCGTGTGTAGGGATCGCTATCCCAGAGAAGAGGTTTTAACAATAAACAAGAGTTTACCGAGACTACCGTAGCTTTATTTGTGTTTCACCCTTACCTCCCCGTGCCTAAATTAATCTGCTGTCAACAGGTCATGGGCTTCCAGCATCGTTTTTTGTGTACTTTTGGGCACGCGACGGGAGGTTGGGAAAAAGCCGGGTAACTCGCGCACGCGGTCTCGCTGCATACGCCGTTGCAGCTCGAGATTTTTTTTCATGTGTTTTGTGATTACGAAATTCGAGGACACGAAAACATGGAGCACAAGGAATTCATCGTTTTTTTCGTTCGAGGACACGAGTTACGAGTTTGGAGGACCGCCGCTGCCGAGGACGTCAAAATGGACGACAATCGAGGGGTAGCTTACAACAAAAGTGAGTTTTACTTAAACAAAAGTTAGTACATGAGAGGGTATTGCGAGTCGGGAGGGAGCTTGAGAGAGAGAAAGAGAGATTTGATTTGATTTTGATTTTGATACGTTTATTGATTGTACATTATGTTGTACAAAATACATCAAAATAGTATAACAGAATTTAACAAAGATATCATTATAGTATAATAACAGTGGTAACTTACAGTAAGTAGTAATAATGAAGCTTTAATAATAATCTTAAATATCTAAATACAATAATAAAATAAAGTAAAATAAAAATAGAATAAAATAAAATAAAATAGAATATATAACAAAAAGTAATAAGTTAAGAATATAAATATAATTTCATAATCAAATTTGAGCTTAAATTTATAATTAAATCTAAAGTTTAAGTTTAAGTTTAATGATATACATTCATTCTTCTCCCTCGGCAGCAAAGATGTGTGCTTTAACGAGTTGTTTAAAAGTATGAAGGGATTGTGAGTTACGGATGTGAGCAGGTAGGTTGTTCCAAAGAAAGGTAGATGATACATGAAAGGAGCGTTTCAAAGTCTTCGTCCGAAAGGGGGGCACAATCAACGCATCCAACGCATGAGGATTAGCCACCCGCCACGGACGTGAGTGAAGTTTCGCAATAAAAAAGTTCGCCAAATACGGCGGTATACCCGTAGCTAAGATCTTATAGAGCAAGCAGGCCGCAAAGTAGTCCCTGCGACCAGATGCTCTAAGCCAACCAAGCTCACGCCTGAAAGGGGTGACATGATCACTCTTTCTAAGCCCATAGACATATCTGATCCCACGATTGAGCACGCGCTGCAGCATAAGATCAAGCTCGTCCGAGATGTTTCGGTACACGAGACAGCAGTAGTCAACAATAGGAAAAAGAAGGGTCTTTACGAGGTGTTTCCGCAGTTCGAGAGTGGTACTGCGTCTGAAATGATTCAAGCGATACATGAGAGAATTAACCCTACCGCAGACATATCGGATATGATCCTTCCAGGTCAGTTTGGAATCCAGTACCACCCCCAGACTACGTGCAGACGAAACAAAAGGGACAGTGCAGTCACCAAACTGCAGGGTGCTAATACCTAGTTGAATAAAATCATTGACATAGGACGGGGTACCGAATATCATGGCCTTAGTCTTGGCGACATTTAGCAGAAGGTGGTTAGTGGCAGCCCAGTTTGCAACGTGCTCAGCGCCTCGACTCAGTTTTTCGAGCGTCGCATGTATGTCCTCGAGCCGGCCTCGCACGTAAATCTGTAGATCATCTGCAAAAATCACATGACAGACTCCAGTACCTAGACCTAGGGCAATGTCAGTGACAAATAGTGTGAACAGCAAAGGACCCAAAACCGAACCCTGAGGGACTCCCTTATTGAGGGGACGAAAAGAGGTGAAGCAACCGTCCTCACCCTTTACAGCCTGAGAACGGCCTGACAGATAAGATGCAATCCAACGCAAGACCCCCTCTGAAAAACCAAGAGATTGCAGTTTCATAAGCAGAGTCACGTGCGGGACCGAGTCGAAAGCTTTGCTGAAATCAAAGAGGAGAAGTGCAGTCATCTGTCTTCTGTCCATTCCTACCCGGATGTCATCAGTGAGTTTCAGGAGTGCGGTCTGTGTACTATGGCCTGCCCTGAAGCCTGCCTGATTTCCATCCATTAGTCTCTGTGATTCAACGAAAGAAGAGACCTGGTCATGGACCAGTCTCTCAAGCACTTTGGACAAAAAACTAAGCAGAGAAATCGGACGGAAATCATTCAAGCTCTTGGGGGAAGGAACTTTATTAAGAGCGATGACAATCGACTGTTTCCAACGATCAGGGAAGGTAGAGGTAGCTAAAGAACTATTAAAGATATCACAGATGTAAGGACCTACGGCTGGGAGCGCAGATTGTATAAAACTTTGTGGTAGAGAATCAATGCCCACTGCTTGAGAAGTCGACTGACTGACAGCTCGAGCGATGTCATCCATTGTCACAGGTGTAAAATCAAAAACCCCTTCCCCCCTCCCGTTTCCCAAATTTTCAAGAAAAATGGAGAGATCCGGTGCCAAAGCATCGAAAGAAACTGAAGCAAAATGGGCGTTGAGATCCTCTATAGAGAAACCACCCAGGTTGGAGTCAGAGTTACTGGAAATGCCAAGGTGTCTAAGTTCCTTCCACAGAGAGAGAGAGAAAGAGAGAAAGAGTATGCTAGGCGAGAGTGTGCAGCTACGTGCTACACACTGCGGTGAGTAGGGGAGGTAATTCCCGGAACCGGACGAGTCTAGACACGTTCGAGTTTTGTTTTTGGTTTTACGCAGAATCGGGATTTCGGATTTTTCTAGGTGCGTGTTCAACACGCTCGGCTCGATTTTTAACACATTAATTCAGCTGTGTTGTTAACGCTGATTTTGTCTCTTAATTTCTCTCGTTTTTTCTTTTTCGTGATGAACAGCTGTGCTGGTCACGATGGAAATTTTATCTCTCGCTCGTTAGTTACTTAGGCATGATTATATTTACTTATGTGTTTTTTTTAGTTTGGGGCGCTGACTTTTTACAGATGTAAGATTTTTCACGCTCGAGATTATTCGTTTCTCTTCACATGCTGTGCTGGTTGAGAAATTGGATTTTCTTTAAAGATTGGCTGACCACCGATTCTTTTTCAGATTTGAGGAGTAAATTTTTAGTGAATTCTTTTTATAGGAAATCTTCGTTATTTTCTGGGAATTTTTTTTCCTGAGTGAGTTTTTTATTTTTGAGAAATTCTTGATGTTTTTTTCAAATTTAAATTCACTGGGTTTTATTGAGAATTTCTGTTCAGAGAAATTTGTTGAGTGAGAAAAAAAAAAAAAAAAACTTTCAGGAAATTTTGGTGAGTTGAGAGAATCATTCTATCTGGATTATTTAGTGATTATCAGCTGTGCTGGTCACTGATTTCTTTTAGAATGATGTTTTCAAAGTTTCTTTTGAAATCTTTGATTTGGAGGACTTGTTTTTGAGTTTTATGCTCGAAATTTTTTACTTGTTTTTCAAAATTTCTCTGAGTCTTTAAGTTTTTTGAAAATATCCGTTTCGAAATCCTGATTTTGAATTTTTTGAGTTTTCTGTTCCTTTGAGTTTTTGAAACAGAGACTCGGATTTTTTCACTCTTTGAATTTTTCGAGAAAATTTGCAAATTTTTTTTCAAATTTTTTTCAAATTTTGGAAGTTTTTTTAAGAATTCTACTGAGCTGTGAGCATACTGAGAATTGCATGAGTTTTTTTTGAGGAATTTTAGAGCAATTGAAAAAATCTGAAGAGCGTGATAAATCTGAAAAATATAGGTTTGGTATGAGGATTAATGCATGTGTGCCTGAGGATTGAAGTTGATCGTGAGGTTTGAGTTTACAAGTTGTTTTTGCTAAAGAAGGGAGGAGATGGCGAGAGTGCCATTTTTTTAAAAATTTTGCAAAACTAACGATCAAACTCTTTTCTCATAAAGCATTTATTTGCTTTACCTGGACATCAGTCGTAGAGGATCACTGTGTGCTGTAAGCGCTCGATCGGCCTTGACGTATGCCGTGCGGTTATAAACACCGCACATTAAAAACGAAAGGTGTGTGAGCAGTGCATGGTGGTTTTTGAAAACTTTTGTCTAAAATTAAAATGAGCTCGTTCTTAAGCTGTGTCAGTACGAGTAAATTTTATTTTGAAAGACCCTGATGAAGTAATTGAATGTTTGTTATATAGATGAACGGAGGTGACAAACCCCAATACACCAGACGAGGCATTATGAGCTGGTGCTGCTGAGATGTGGTGCTCCACAGGACAACTCTCAAGCAGGTTGAGCCAGTCCTTGAGTTGAGTAAAGAGGACATGCTAGCCAATAGCATAATCAGGACAAATATCAAAAGGGTAAATCATCAGGTGTGGCACCACCTGGTGTTGATCCGATGGCCTGGGATCAAGGATGTATAATATTAATTATATTTTACAACTACATGCAAAAGAATTTTTCCTTGTAATTAAAATTGAGTTTGAGTGAGGTAGTGGTACCACACATTGAAAACGAGAGTGAGGCTTAAACATTCAAGTGAGGTAACCTTTAATTACAGAGTAAAAAGGAAAGAATTCAGAGGACACAGAGAGAAATGGAGGAAGTTAATCTGAGCTGAGATACTTGGAGGCAATAGAGGCTGAGTAAAGGCTCATCTCAGCTGCTAATGCAGGGTTAACGGTCACTGGTCAGTCCGACCCAGCCACCTCGACACCGAAAATCGATTGAGGTGGTTAATCCAAGGCGAGTGAATTTGCTAAAACCAAACCATCTCCATGTCCTCAACAACAACAATGTCATTAATTGTTATGACGTCAGCTATGCCCGCTGAGCTATCCATAAATACCCCGTTGAGCTCGACGCTAACAGAGCTCAGCTTCTATGAACGAGGAGAATGAATTTGTGTGCACATCGGCTCCGGCACCAAGAACGTGACGAGTACATCGCCCCCGGCACCTAGTCTAAACGGTGAGTCTATTCCAGGCTCTCCTAGTTTTAGGATAGAGTTAGACGAACAGACTTGGAGGTTATGTCAGAACTTGAGGCTACTGAAGGCAAACTTCGAGTATACATCGAGGGTCAAGTCTGATTTTGTCACGATTTTGGATGATGCCACGAAGTTGCAATACGATTTTTTTCTATCTTTCGCCTCTTTACCCCGAAACCTTAACCGTAACTCGCTTAACGATGATTGAAATTTGAAGCATGAGTGAGATTAAATGTAAATAATCTATGACTGCCTATCACGACCGTGACAAGGGGAATAAAAGTATCTCGTTTTTCGTGATTATCAGCTGTGCTGGTCACTTAATAACCGTATGATTCTTTAATTGAGAACCGAGTTGAGAGTAAAACAATTATTTTGAGCAATTGTCTTGTAAATCGAGGCAAATGTAAAAATCCTGAGATTTTGTCTGAAGTAAGTTTAAAAGCAGAGTTGAAAGCTTGATTTGCTAGACAAGTTAGAGCTGAACGACGACCCACATTTATGATTCCATGTAACTTAATTGAGAAATTTTTTAGTTTGAGGACAAAGCTAAAAGATAAAATTTTCTTTATTTTGTCAACAGGCAAGAAGATATTATTAACGAGTATAAAGACTGTCCAGAGACAGTTAAGTTTTCTGAGTTGAATAACAAACTGTGCTTATCTCTGGAATTTTCAGAGAGTTCACTCAAGCGAACAATACTGTTTCTGGGAAGGACAAAGAGGGATTTGCGTTTTTTTCTCGTTTAAAATTGAGGCATCGAGGAATGAGGTTCAAACTGCTACAGTTAAGTTAACACTAAGGCCAGAGGAAGTTTTGAGTAAAACTCAAGAGCCGTTGCTGTTAGAAGTTTGTACCCGAGACAAGTGCAGTTTAAACCTACTAAATCAGTGGTACTGCCGAGTCTGTAACAAAATTCTGGATCACAAGAGGGCGTCTGTTTATTTGAGAGAGGTGAAGAGGATAATAATCATGCTTCTAGAGATAGTCGTGGCGAGGATGAAAGAGATGAGTAGTGTAGGTAATCTGTAAACGCCCATCACAATAATGGTCGGGCAAATTAATGAGTAAAAATGGTTAAAAATGGTCGGGATAGAGAGTACGAAGGACTTAATGGTTTAAACAAAATGAGGGCGGTCAAACCAAGGTAATGAAACAGAACGACATAAGCAAGAGCAATGTTTCTAGAGGAGGAAGAGTGAGGACAGAGTATTATTGAGGCACTTAATTTTAGTGAAAATGCGAACAGTCTAATGAGTTTTTGTTCGACGCTGATACATGTGCTACCAAGCACATTGTAAACGTAGACATTACATTGTAAAACTTTGAGAAGTTCAGAGGCGAGTTTTTTTTGCGAACAAAAACGAGGCAGCAATTTAAACTTGAATGCGGAAACAAGTTAATTGTTTGAGATTTTATATGCAAGGCATTTTGAAAAACATTTTGTGATTATCAGCTGTGCTGGTCACTAAATGATTTTCTATAGAAAAGCTTTTTGAAAGTTTTGAGGTTTCAGATATTTTTGAGGATTTTGCTAAGGCAGAAACCTGTTTTTTAATGACATTGTTAGATGTCTACGATGGAGAAACGAGTATGCGAGGAAGGTAAATTTTTGCCACACTTGGTAATTTTCTCGATCAGTCACAGAATGGAGTTGAGGATCTTGATGCAAATTTCAGGAGGGAGCTTCACAGCTCATTAGCGAGTCGTAGAATTCTGAGACTGGGAGGGAGAATGGAGAGAAATCTTCACAAGGTGGGAAAATTGAAAAATGCTTCGATTGAGAGTTAGGTAATTCGTTTCTTGGCATCTTGCTTTGAACACGAGTAACTTTCATATCATGAGTAAACTACAAGAGTTAATTTGAAATTGAGTAAGTGCATAATCCAAGCGAAGCCAGAAAACTAGATGTAATAATCTTAAGGCTAGCGAGGTTATGTCACTCGTTGTGAAAAGTCAAAATATTTAAATTGAGATGCTAGAGTATTTGAGGAAATTTGAAATTGAGGACACTATCAGTGACTGTGAAACTTGCACGTTAACAAAGATAGATTGTTATTAGGCGAGGTTAGAATGAGAGACTGAAGGCATCAAAATTGATTTGCACGAACACCATGGGTTAAACAAAGCCTGCTTTGTACCCTAGTGACACCTGTGCAGTCATGAGGTTTTAACGATTATTCCGAGTTTGCTAAAACTTATTCTGTAAAGTATAATAGCAATTCCGGAATGGGTCTTGAGAGAATTTTTAGAATTGCGAGTAACCATGTAGGTGAAAGCAGGAGTGCATGTTTCATAAGACCTGACAGAGAAACTGAATTTAAGGGTAAATTCAGACAGTTGATGATGAGTGAGCAGATAGCGACTTTACACGTGAACACTAAACGCAAAGAACGGCATAGCCGAGAGTTTTATTCAGACTTTGCAGGACGAAAAGTGCTTTAAGGTTAGACTCTGGTGATCTATGAGTATGTGGTTTCAGGCAGCTGAGGTAGCTGTTGATATAACAGAAGATCACGAGACAGGTTTGAGTTTGAGTTTGAGTTTCCACCAAGAGCAATTAAAGTTGTTTTTGTCTGCTGCAGGACCAATTGCTATGTTTAATGGCATTTATCCACACAACAATTCATTATCTCCAGAAATGTGAGATTTAATGAAATATTAACATTTGGAGGTTTTAGAGGAAGAGTTGGATCTTAGACAGGATGAGTTAAAGTTAGTATTGTTAGCCAGTACAAACAAAGATCTAACGTTTTACTATCAGAGAGAAACTGAGTTCGATGAGCAAAAACAATGTGTGAGATTTGGTTGACAGATCTGAGATTGAGAGCGAGTTTCTGAGAAAGTACGAGTTGAGTGAGACATACGCTCCTATCTCAATACTTGTCGTGGTCCGGGCTGCGCTGTTTGAACATAACAAACTGAATTACACGCTTGTCAGATGGATGTCAAGATAGCCTTCTGAATGATGAGCTCGAGGACGAGGTTTCCTGATGGATGCTTGTGTGAAAACGTCCTGAGAGCTAACGTGGTGTGTGGACTGAGGAAATCTCTTTATGAGTTAAAAACAAGTCCTAGGAGGTAGAGTGAGAAAAATTAACGCCGAGATATTGAAACTTGGTTTCAGTCACGACATTGATAAATCTTGTCTGTTTACTTGGGTTTATAAAACTATACTTGCTCTCATCGTACTTTATGTCGATGAAACGCTCATTGAGAGCAACATTGAGCAAAAACTAAGCGAGGTTGAGGTGAGTTTGAGTGCTATGTTTAGGATGAAGGACTCTGGAGAGCCAGATGTCTTTCTGAAAAACTAAAATCACTTGAGTTTGTGAAAAGAGATTCATGAGTATAACCCTAACAAACTGAATAGGCAAGAACCTTGAGAAGTTCAATCTGAGTGTTTGTACTTCTCATGACACACCAACAATAACGAGGAAATTGAGTAATCATGAGTTGAGGTCTCTTGAGTTAATACAATTTGATGAGTCTAGTAACTCTCAAGTTAAAATAATTCCATTCAGAGGAGCAATAAGCTGATCCAGCCTGAAGCTACTGATGCTGTCAGGCCTGACAACGCCGATACGGTCAATGTGCTTGCAAGATAGCAATTGAATCTTACGGAGAATGGCTGGAATTACGTAGAAAGGATTTTTCTTTATTAATCTGCGAGGTATCGAGATCAACCGAGGATTATCTGATTGAGTACTTTTGGAGACATCATCGCAAAGAAAAGCAAACCCTGGTAACAAGATCTTTGAGAGACGCCGAATATAACGCTGCATCGAAAGGTTCATGCAGCTGAATCATCAGTTTGGACAAGGTACTTCAAGACACAATGATTTGGACATTCTACCCAGTAAAGATCAACAGTGATAATCTGTGCACGGTTGACAGCTCGCAAATAGAGTGATGTTAAACATCATGATAAGAGTATTGAGTTATTAAGGAAAAATCCGAGGTACTGGAAGTTGAAGGGCAACTGAAAAACTTTGTTTGAGGCTCATGGGAACTTTATGAAGCAATGCGTTGCTGAGGGTTAATTGATGTTAGTGGAATGAATTAAAAGTTCGACATGGCCGATAACCTTATCAAGCCACTTCACCGAGGCGATTTTAAAAGACTTAAATTAAGATTTTTAAATTGAGTGTGTATGAATGAGGATGTACATGAGATGTACACAATGAGTTCATGAGGACATTTTGATTTATTATGTTACAGGTTCACCTAAGCAGTTAGTTGAGGCGAGACATTTACACCCACATTACAGATGGAAGATCAGCGAGAAAGTATATGAGTGAAATGAGAAAGAAAAACTCTGTTTTGTGATTTTATGGACTAATGTGATTTGTGATGCTTATTTCATTTACAATTTCAATTTCTAGCTTAAACATTGCATTGTATAATTTATAGCTATTTTGATTTTCCATTGAGAATTTTTGTTTATAATAATTGAGATTGTTCTATTTTGATTTGAGGTAATATAATTGAGGTTGATGGATTTATTATTGTTGAATAATAAATGGAGGGAGTGTTGGCAGTGGATTTATTATCCAACACCGTCAACAGCTCTTATGCTGCAGCAGCAGCAGGAGACTCAGAGCGCCTGCGCGGCAGGCGCTCGGTAAGTCCCCAGCCCGCATAGGGCAGTTCGAGTATGGCCGCCAAGGCTGACGCGTGTGTAGGGATCGCTATCCCGAGTTGAGTATTTACTAATAAACAAGAGTTTACCGAGACTACCGTAGCTTTATTTGTGTTTCACCCTTACCTCCCCGTGCCTAAATTAATCTGCTGTCAACAATATCTAATTTTTCTAATTTATTTCTAATAATTTCAGTGCTTTAGTTGACAAAAATTTTGTTTTTACTTAAAATACTTTTTTAAAAAACGCACGAGGTACACCGATTTTATTGCAATTTTTTTTGGCAAAAGTACTATTTAATAGAAGACTTTTGCCGCAAACTGGAGGTCTCTATCTTATTTCTGCTTGGTGCTAGATTTTTTCAAAGATTGAAAAATGGCCTATTTTTAAGCTGTTTTATGCAATTTTAAGGTATTTTTCGAAAAATTCTAACTTTTGATCAAAATGAGATAGAAACCTCTAGTTTGCGGCAAAATTTTGATCAAAATAAGTTCTTTTTTGAAAAAATATTTTGACAACATAGTTTGGTTATTTTTATAATAATACAGTCCTACACAGATATTGCTATTTTTGCTCATTTGCAGGTATCTTCAAATGACCGTAGCTTTTTCTAGGCTAAATTTTTGTGCGTATTTAAAAACTGTTAAACTTTTTTTATGAAAGAACAAAAATTTTGCGACCAACCAGAACCCTATACGATATTCCGCTTCCAAAATACAGCTGTTTAAAGTTGTCAAAAAACACAAAAAAACGCGTTTTTTACGATTTTCACACGCATTTTTGAATGGTTTCAACCTTTTTTTTTCTCTCAAAAATATGTGGAATCTTCTCTTCATATGTTTCCAAACAAGCTCCCATAGTAATTGTAGTGCGGATTTGGGGTCTTAGTTGATTCCAAAGCATACACTTTTGACACATTTTAGGTGCTAAACTAGTGTTTTTTTAACAATATACACGCTACATTTAACTTTTACGTTCATTATAGATGTTTTGAAATTATTTTTTGACAAAAACTATTTAAATTCCAGCCAAAATTAGGTCGCCTGCTTTGAAAAAATTGATACTCAACGAAATATTGATCTCAATATCAAAATGATATACTACTTTTATTCAGTTTTTCAGTTTTTTGATTCCTTAAAAATCTATGTTCAAATATTGTAAATAATATACCACTTGTTTATTTATTTTTTTCTATTTTTGAAATTACAAATAATTGATCATAGTTTATCAATTATTCTGATGAAACAATCATGGATTGCTATTGCTTACTCTGAAAAAAATGAGTCCAAATTAAAAATGTTATTTTTTGAATGCTATGAAACATAAAACAATCTACCAATCTACATTCTACTTATAATTATATCCACTTATGAAAAAGAGAATGAGAGATTCGATTAGAAAGTCGAGTCGATATATCGAATCGAAACTTGATCTTTGATTCTTGGAGCAAGAGCGCCCGCTTTCAGGCCTCTCAAAAGTGTGAACCAGCCAGACGCGCCAAATTTAAAATCTTCAGGCATGCTTGATTTGAATTTTTTGTTTTTTCGTTAACTTTTTAAATTAATAAAGTGAGTAATGAAATTTAAGTTTTTAATAGACAAATAAGCGGACAAGCTTACAACCCCATAACCCTAGGCGTAGTGAATAACAAATAATTAACTTTTATAATAAACAAATAAGCCGATAAGCTACAACTCCAAAACACTGGGCGTACTTAGTAAAAATAATTAATTTTTTTTAATAAATAAAAAAGCCGATAAGCTACAACCCCACAACCTTGGGCATGGCTAAACGAAATTTTAATTTTTTCAATAAACAAATAAGCTGATAAGCTACAACACCATAACCTTGGGCATGGCTGAAAAAAATGTTAATATTTTTAATAAACAAATAAGTCAATAAGCTACAACCCTATAATACTGGGCGTAGTGAATGAAAAATAATTAATTTTTTTAATGAGCCGATGAGCTACAACCCCATGACGGTTGGCGTAGCAAATGAAAAATAATAAATTTTTTTAGTAAACAAATAAGCCGATGAGCTACAATCCCATAACGGTGGGCGTAGCAAATGAAAAAAAATTAATTTTTTTATTAAACAAATAAGCCGATGAGCTACACTCCAAAACACTGGGCGTACTTAGTAAAAATAATTAATTTTTTCAATAAACAAATAAGCTGATAAGCTCCAACCCCATAACCTGGGGTATGGCTAAAAAAATTTTTAATTTTTTTAATAAACAAATAAGCCGATGAGCCACAACCCCATGACATTAGGCGTAGTGAATGCAAAATAATTAATTTTTTTAATAAACAAATGAGCCGATGAGCTGCAACCCCTTAACATTGGGCGTATCGAATATAAAATATGTGAATATTTAAATAAACAACCAAGCAAACAAGTTTACCACCCCATAACCTTGGGCATGGATAAAAAAAATTTTTGAGCCATGCCCAATGTTATGGGGTTGTAGCTAATCGCCTTATTTGTTTATTAAAAATATGAACTTTTTTTTTAGCCATGTCCAAAGTTATGGGGTTGTAGGTTATCGCCTTATTTGATTATTAAAAATATTAACATTTTTTTCAGCCATGCCCAAGGTTATGGTGTTGTAGCTTATCAGCTTATTTGTTTATTGAAAATATTAACATTTTTTTCAGCCGTGCCCAAGGTTATGGTGTTGTAGCTTATCAGCTTATTTGTTTATTGAAAAAATTAAAATTTCGTTTAGCCATGCCCAAGGTTATGGGGTTGCAGCTTATCGGCTTATTTGTTTATTAAAATAATTAATTATTTTTACTAAGTACGCCCAGTGTTATGGAGTTGTAGCTTATCGGCTTATTTGTTTATTACAAAAGTTAATCATTTGTTATTCACTACGCCTAGGATTATGGGGTTGTAAGCTTGTCCGCTTATTTGTCTATTAAAAATGTAAATCTCGTTACTCACTTTATTAATTAAAAAAAAAAAAAAAAAAAAAATTCAAATCAGGCATGCCTGAAGATTTCAAATTTAGCGCGTCCGACTGGTTCACACTTTTGAGAGGCTTGAAAGGGGGCGCTCTTGCTCCAAGAATCAAAGTTTAAGTTTCGATTCGATATATCGACTCGACTTTCTAATCGAATCTCTCAATCTCTTTTTCATAAGTGGATATAATTATAAGTAATAAAAGTAAGAAGTGGTATATTATTTACAATATTTGAACATAGATTTTTAACGAATCAAAAAACTAAAAAACTGAATAAGAGTAGTATAATATTTGATATTGAGATCAATATTTCGTTGAGTATCAATTTTTTCATAGCAGGCGACCTAATTTTGGCTGGAATTTAAATAGTTTTTAGTCAAAAAATAATTTTAAAACATCTATAATGAATGAAAAAGTTAAATGTAGCGTGTATATTGTTAAAAAAACACTAGTTTAGCACATAAAATGTGTCAAAAGTGTATGCTTTGGAATCAACTAAGACTCAAAATCTGCACTACAATTACTATGGGAGCTTGTATGGAAACATATGAAGAGAAGATTCCACATGTTTTTGGAAGAAAAAAAAAGGTGGAAACCGTTCAAAAATGCGTGTGAAAATCGTAAAAAACGCGTTTTTTTGGGTTTTTTGACAACTTTAAACAGCTGTATCTTGGAAATGGAAGATCGTACAGGGTTTCGGTTGGTCGCAAAATTTTTTTTTTTTCATAAAAACAATTTAACAATTTTTTAATATCCACAAAAATTCAGCCTAGAAAAAGCTACGGTCGTTTGAAGATACCTGGAAATGAGCTAAAATAGCAATATCTGTGTAGGACTGTATTATTAAAAAAATAATCAAACGATGTTCTCAAAATATATTTACAAAAAAGAACTTATTTTGAACAAAATTTTGCCGCAAACTAGAGGTTTCTATCTTATTTTAATCAAAAGTTAGAATTTTTCGAAAAATCCGTTAAAATTGCTTAAAATAAGTTAAAAATAGGCCATTTTTCAATCTTTGAAAAAATCTAGCACCAAACAGAAATAAGATAGAGACCTCTAGTTTGCGGCAAGTCTTCTATTAAATAGTACTTTTGCCAAAAAAAATTGCAATAAAAACGGTGAACCTCGTGCGGTTTTTAAAAAAAGTATTATTTTGACCCATATATATATTTTTTTTCCAGTCATAATTTCAAAATGGACAGACGATTTGATTAGCGATTAAAATATACTTTTACTCCTCCATTGCTGTAATGTCAAATTATTTGCTATAACAATTGAGAAAATAATGTCAAATTTCGATTCTGTGACCTCAAAAACATCGAAAAACAGTACAAACTTACTTTTTTGAAAACCTCATAATTTCCTCATCACCATATTGAATTTTCCGAGAATAAAAAAATTTTACAAGTGATTCATATTTATAAACCATAAAATTACGAATAATTTCTACGTGCGCTCGCATTTATGAAAAAACGCTCAATTTCTACATCTTTATGGCGGCCATTTAGAATTTTCCGAAAAAAATGAAATTGCATCATCATATTTGAACTTACTTACTTTGACAGTATCATAAAAATAAAAAAAGAAAACAAAAAAATATTACCTGTATCTTTACAAGAAGATTATCGTTTTTAGCCATATTTTTAGCATTTTGGCTACGGCTTTGACTCCGCCATCTTTGTTTATAGTTATTATTACAATTATTTGATATTTTACTCTGATTATATAAGCCAAAAACATTTATTAGCTTGTTTAAAACTTTTATTCATCATTCAAAGTAAAGAAAAGTTTGAATGAAAATAAGACAGTCAAAGTAAAAATTTAGTCAACTTTGGGCGGCCATATTTAATTTCCTGAAGAAAATTTTCAATATTTGACTAAAAGTTCTGATAAAGCAAGTCTTTCTACTTAAGAAAAACCTGATACAGTATTAAATTTCATTTATTTTTCGTTTTTTCTGAGTAAAAAATCAATCGACTCAAAAATGTCCGCGTCGGACCAAATGGGCTAAGCTGACGACACAACATAAATTGACTAAAATGATAAAAACTATCAAAATTTTTACGCAATTTTAGAGTATGCAAGTAGCTTAATAGTGCTTGGATTTGGTTGCCTGAGGTTGCGCTCATGAGGGTTCACATGTACAACAACTATGCAAAGTCCTGGGACCATCCGCTTTGGAACCTAAATTTGAGAAAAAATTCTTAATATACCCAACTAATTCACTCTTTTTTGGTCACCAACCAATTATCGGTGCGTTATTCGGGCTGCTTTTTGACCAAATAACAGGTATTTATATGGCCTGTTTTGCAGACCAAATATTTTCCGCTATTTGATTTATAAGCCCCAATAATCGAATGTGTTCAAATATATGTGCTTTTTCGGGCTCCAATCAATTTTAGGTGGCCCATTCCATTTCAAATCGTACAAGCCTCTCCGAACTTTTTCTCCGATTTGCCCAAAAATTTTTCTCCATATTCTTTATTTGATTTTAGGGGACGCGTGTCTCGGGATTTTTTTTTTTCGCCATTATTTTCAGTTGTACGAGCTATAGAAGTTATTTATGAAAAAAGGCTTTTTTTTGAGTAAAAAGAGACTACAATCTTCAAACAGCCATAACTTGGACTACATTCAACCTTTTGGGATGCTTTTTTTTTAAATGCTCGCACTTAGCTCTACTTTTTTACATATTTTTTTATTTTTAGGTCCAAGTCTTTTTTGTTGTTACATTTTTAAAAAAACTGAAAAATACGGTTTTTTTTAACTCGCTTTTTCTCAAAAAGTGTATCCTTAATTTTTCTAAAATTTTAGTATGTTTTTCTACATAAAATAAGCTTCCTTTTAAGCCTATCCGCGACATGCCAAAATTCTTAGATTGTTTTTCGTACATTTTTTAATTTTAAACGGTTTTTTTGCGTTTTTAATCATTTTGACCCCTATTAGGAATTGTTTAATTGCGAGACCAATAGACCAGATTAAATTTGGAATCTATTTTAACAAATAATAGACTAAAATCAAATAAAAAACTCACATACTGACTATATTTTATGGTAGGTTGTATCGAGTTTACACGCATGATAAGGCTTTTAAGAATTTATTAAATAATAGTTATATGATAAAAGACTTGAAAATAAACTAGCTGGAATGAAAATTTTATTTATTTTGATGATTTTTTACGTAAATTTATATGATAAGCAAAAATTACTCAATTGGCTTATACTAATTTTCTTTATTTAAATATTACTTTGCTATTACTTAATTTAGTATAACTTTTTAATGTAACTATTTGATAGTAATAAGTAATCAGTTATTTATGATATTTGATCTTATATACAAAGAGCTCATCGCAAAGCTGAAAGAATTTTTTAAGTAGCTAATAGATCAAAATAAATTCTCAATATTGATCAACTTTAAATTGATATTCATTATTTTGAGTAAATTACTATAACAATAATTAAATTATTAAGTATAATGAAGTGTAAAATTAAAATTTATTTAAATCCCTAGCGTTTACAATTTTATTTCTTTTAATTCGTGTTTAGCTGTTCTAGCTACGTAAACTTCGCCATCCTTGTCTTTTTTCCAGAAGTGAAGTTTTTGTATGTTTTCAATCTTTTTTACATTCAACCAGTCAACAGTTTTCGTCGTCCTAAAAGCGGCGATTTCGTTGTCAGGCAAAACTATAATTTTTATTAATGGTACATATTTTTGCACGTAAAAGCAAAATCTTGCGCATTTCTTATAAATTGATCTGGATTCTTAGTTAAGTTATGTGTTGTTGCAAAATGCTTTACAAGCCCACCAACGTTATCACAGGCCCCTTTTCCATGACCTGTGGCTGAGTATAACCATGACCACTTTTTACTTGATTTTATAAATTCATTAAACTGAAACCTATTCTTGAACTGGCTGGTAGCTCCATCTGTGACACATGTGATTTTTGAAAACTTTATAGCACTAGGTTGTTCTTCTAAATGTTTAACAATCGTGTCCATTGCTAAAAGAGCGAAACTTGAATCATGTTTTTTATTATTAGACACTACATCAAAACTCTGGGTTTTCTCTTTTTCATCTTGATAATAGTAGCAGACTGCTGTGAAAACAAAAATTGGTTTTTCATTCCAGTAGGCACTTTGCACCTCATTCTGAAGCAAAATACCCCAATTTTCAGCAAAATCTCCATGTAGCACTAGGTGAAACTGAAGTCTCATTGTTGAATCTTTGGCTTCTTTGATAGCGACCCTTTGAATATCTTTAATTTTTTTGTGAGCTAAAATATCAACAGCATTTTGTCTTAACTCGATCAAAAAATCTTGAATTATTTTAGTTTTTTTCACTAAATCCAGTTTTACCCAAAAATTATAGCTTATGTCTTCAAAACTGTCTTCTTCAGTCAGTTCAAGTAACTGTAAGTCAATGCTATCACCAGCGGGACAGTTCTTGCATTCACGAAATACGCAATCTAGGTTTTCTGTAGAACAAACTAATGAAGATAATATTTTTTTCTCAATTTCTTCAAGACTGTTTCGAAAACTATTTTTACTTAAATATTTTGCCAGAGCTTTCAGCATAAAATAAAAGTTTTCACAGTTAATACAAAGACAAGAATTGGCAGGATTTGTAAGCAGTACCCACTTAGGTCGTAAAGAGTAAAATTTAGAATGACCAATTTCCATGGTAGGGTTATCTTTTTTAAATAAGCCTTAACTTTCACGTACACTTCGAGTCATGAAGCGTTTGACTTTTTTTGTTTTTTCTCCATTTTCTCGAACCGAAATAGTATCATTTTTGTTTGCACTTTGTCAAGAACAATCGAGGTCATCTTTCAAATAGTACTCAGAAACCTTGTCCAATACTCCAGGACTTTCACTATGACCACAATATTTTTCAGTCTTCTTATGAATATCACTTTGGACCTGCAACGAAAGAGCTTGAACAATCATATAATAAGTAGCGTTTGGCTCCAAAACTTTTAATAATTCTTTTTTTATAATGTTACTAGGCACAATTGTCAAAAGTATTATTTTTTCTGCAATATTTTTGCAATTTTCTAAAGCTATTTTAATGTTTTTCAGCCACTCTTAAGCCAACTTACAGCTCCGATTTCACAGCAGACTAACTTGCTATGCAGGTAAGTTAGATCTATATATAATTCATCAGCAAATCTTGGTACTAAGAAAGAAATTATTAAAATTGAATTTCTTCATTCTTTAATAAGATTTTTGAATTTCAGATCAGACATAATAAAATTTTCATTCCAGCTAGTTTATTTTCAAGTCTTTTATCATATAACTATTATTTAATAAATTCTTAAAAGCCTCATCATGCGTGTAAACTGGATACAACCTACCATAAAATATAGTCAGTTTGTGAGTTTTTTATTTGATTTTAGTCTAGTATTTGTTAAAATAGATTCAAAATTTAATCTGGTATATTGGTCTCGCAATTAAACAATTCCTAATAGGGGTCAAAATGATTAAAAACGCAAAAAAACCGTTTAAAATTAAAAAATGTACGAAAAACAATCTAAGAATTTTGGCAAAAAGAAGCTTATTTTATGTAGAAAAACATACTGAAATTATAGAAAAATTAAAGATACACTTTTTGAGAAAAAGCGAGTTAAAAAAAACCGTATTTTTCAGTTTTTTTAAAAATGCAACAACAAAAAAGACTTGGACCTAAAAATAAAAAAATATGTAAAAAAGTAGAGCTAAGTACGAGCATTTAAAAAAAAAGGCGTCCCAAAAGGTTGAATGTAGTCCAAGTTATGGCTGTTTGAAGATTGTAGTCTCTTTTTACTCAAAAAAAGCTTTTTTTCATAAATAACTTCTATAGCTCGTACAACTGAAAATAATGGCGGAAAAAAAAAATCCCGAGACACGCGTCCTCTAAAATCAAATAAAGAATATGGAGAAAAATTTTTGGGCAAATCGGAGAAAAAGTTCGGAGAGGCTTGTACGATTTGAAATGGAATTGGCCAGGTGCGTTATGAGTGTTGTTTTCTGAACAAATGACATTAATTTCAGTTATAAACTGTGTTACCGCGTTCTAACCTTGAAGCCTGGGACCTTGGTCGTTTTCAACTTTGAATAAGTTTTTTGACGATCCGATAGATGGTGACTGCAAAACCAGAGTTGGGCAAGTATCCGAAGTTGAAATTTCGGATACTTTTGGGCTTTCAAAAAGTATCCGAAAAAAGTATCTTCGGATACTTTTCAATTTTTAAAAGTATCCGAAAAAAGTATCTTCGGATACAAGATAAATTTCATGAAAGTATCTTCAGATATAAGATACATTTCAAAAGTATCCGAAAAAAATATCTTTGGATACTTTTCAATTTTTAAAAGTATCCGAAAAAAGTATCTTCGGATACAAGATAAATTTCATGAAAGTATATTCAGATATAAGATGCATTTCAAAAGTATCCGAAAAAAGTATCTTCGGATACTTTTCAATTTTTTGAAAAAGTATCTTCGGATACTTTCATAATCGAAATATATCCGAACATATTTTTTGTGTCATAAAAATTTTATACAGTTAAAAAATTTAACTTTTTTTACTAATGAGTCCAAAAACCAAAATCAAATAAAAAAAAAATAATAAAAAAAATAAAATTATTAAAAACGTGATCCAAAATTGTTGGGGACGCTCGAACAGATGCTAAGGATTTTAAAAGGATTTAAAATACTTAACTGCATATAATTTTTTGCAAAACAAAAAAAAAATTGCTTTTTGAACCAACTCTTGAATTCAATCACCGTGCTTCACTACAATCAGCTTCTATTAAATACGTAAATATGTTTCCATTATTTAGTCACGAAACTTATACAAGAGTTGTTGCGAGACAAATTTGTAAATCATTTCTAAAATAATAAAATTCAAATATAAAATAAAGATATAAAAAACTTTGAATTGAGACCGGTTTAAACAAAAAATTTGTCGCAACAACTCTTGTATTAACGCGTGAACAATTTGCGCGACTAAATTATTGAAACGAAGCACGGTGATTGAATTCAAGAGTTGGTTCAAATAGTAATTTTTTTTTGTTTTGCAAAAAAATATATGCAATGAAGTATTTTCAATCCTTTTATAATCCTTAGAATCCGTTCGAGCGTCCCCAACAATTTCCGATCACGTTTTTGATAATTTTATTTATTTTTTTATTTGATTTTGGTTATTGGACTCATTAGTAAAAAAAGTTAAATTTTTTAACTGTATAAAATTTTTATGACACAAAAAGTATGTTCGGATATATTTAGATTATGAAAGTATCCGAAGATACTTTTTTCGGATACTTTTTAAGTTTAAAAAGTATCCGAAGATACTTTTTCAAAAAAAAAAAGTATCCGAAGATCTTTTTCAAAAAATTGAAAAGTATCCGAAGATACTTTTTTCGGATACTTTTGAAATGTATCTTGTATCTGAAGATACTTTCATGAAATTTATCTTGTATCCGAAGATACTTTTTTCGGATACTTTTAAAAATTGAAAAGTATCCGAAGATACTTTTTTCGGATACTTTTCGAAAGCCCAAAAGTATCCGAAATTTCAACTTCGGATACTTGCCCAACTCTGTGCAAAACAGACCGTATATACACCTGTAATTTGATCAGAAAACAGCATGAATAACGCACTGATAATTGGTTGGTGACCGAAAAAATACTGTAATAGATTTTGATTTTTGTGCAGCACATGTCGTTTTATACATGCCTGAATTTTAGCAATGAGGGTTCGAGAAGGAGTGTGAGTGCAACCTACCACGACGAGAAGAATTGCACGGGGGCGAAAGAAGTGCTGTGCAGTAGTGATTTCTTGGAGACCGGGCAATCTGGATCTAGTGTGGTGGCACGCAGATTTGGTCCATCGCAGACATTAACAATACGAATACACTCATGCACAAACAGTACACACTTCGCGAGTTTTTTGCAGTGTAACCTTGACTGCCGTGGAAGTCACTCTGATGGAGCTCGACATAACGAGTAAAGGTCACGAGGATTTTTTTTAGGTAAATTCTTTTTTAATTTCAATGGGACATTTTTTTTGTCAAGTTATCGGGAGATGCTTGCAAGATTGTATTTTATATAGTAAAGTAGCTGAAAATAGACCTCTACGCGGTTAATGAGGGATTGATTGATTGATTGTATAAAAATTTTTATTTCGACCAAGGGTTGAACAATAATTGTACAGGGTGAGTCATTTTAATCTATAGGCTCCAAAATCTCGAAACTGATGCCCCGGAAAAAAAAATTTTTCATATAAAAGTTTTATGATTTGGAAGGGGAAAGAAAATTGTAACCTTGGATTTGGGCCCGGGGCCTTATTTAGTGCCCTATGGACCCAAAGTCCGTTTTTTTAAAATGGGACCCCTATTTTTGACCCCGGATTCGGAAAGAACGAAAAATTTTACGATTTTTAGGTATTTTTCGAAAAAAAATTTGGGCCCCCATGAGGCCCTGCAAGGGCTTATAAGGCTTTTATAAGGCCCATTTCATTTTAACCCGAATTAAATAAAAAATAACGCATTTTTTGCATAACACATGCATTAGGAAAGTTTCTTAGTTTGAAATTTCCAAAAAAATGGGATCAAAAAATTGGGCCCGGGACCTTATTTTGAGCCCTACGGATTCAAAGTCTTGTTTTTTAAATGGGAACCCCTATTTTTGACCCCAGATTCGAAAAAAGTTGAAAATTTTACGATTTTTAAGTTTTTTTTACGATTGCTACTGTTTTTACCTCAAACCTGGAATCCAAAATTGAGGTTCCCATTTAAAAAACAAGACTTTGAATCCGTAGGGCTCAAAATGAGGCCCCAAGCCCAATTTTTTTGGGCCCATTTTGTTGGAAATTTGAAACTAAGAAACTTTCCCGATGCATGTGCAATACAAAAAATGCGGTGAAATGATGATCAGAGTGATCAAGTGGGACAAAAGTGCTGGTGATGATAGTTTAAGCATTTCGGCGGAAATGCCGTCGACACCCACGCTGGAAGAGGTGCATGCAGAAAGGGCCCTACTGACAGCATCAGGGGAGTCGGGGACGAATTCGAAGGGGGGTATATCTGGAGGGAGGGAAGTGCGCAAGACGGTCGCTAGGTCAGTGTCGAGTAGCGGGGGTGAGGGATTGCACACAAAGTGCGAGTTGAGGGGTGAAGTATTTGATGGGGGTGTTAGCTGTTTGGGAGCCAAGGCCGAGTTTAAGCAACTCGTGCCATTTGTCGGAGACGGAGGATGCGCGGGAGATGCGAGTAGCAATAAAGTTGTTCTTGGCAGTGGCGATACGATTGGAGACCTCATTGCGTATTTTACGGTAGGTGGCAGTGCTTTTGAAAGTGAGTGAACGGCAAGCTAGGTGAAAGTAGCGAGAGCGCAGGGTAATGATTTGCCTTATATCGGCCGAGACCCAGGGCTTTTTACGGGGCGAGCTGATAAACGTTCGGGGAGGGGCGAGGATGTCGAAGGTCATGTTTACCACGTTGGAAACGACAGTGACGTAGAAGTCTACAGGGAGAGGGAGGATATTTACCCGAACATTAGCATATACTTGGGGTGCGGTTGAGGGCGGGTGGTCATGCATTCAGGGTGGGGGTAAGTTGAGCGGTAACTATGTTGCGAGTGAGGTAGTTTAGGTTGCGAGAAGTAATGTACTGGAGGGGCGGGGGGGGGGGGGTAGCGAGTGAGTAATTCGATGAGGTCATGGCCCACAGTGAACGGGGTGCTCGATTTCCGATACTTGACTAGCCTCTAAGGGTCTTTCAGCAAGAATAGATCGAGCCAGGTGTGATGTGAGGACCCGTGCTTCCAGAGGGTATGGTGGGTCGGGGGAGAATCAACCAGATGAAGTGAACTATTGGTAAAATAACGGCAAAAGAGGGTGGAATCAGTAGTTTCAGTAATCATGTTAAAGTCACCTATGACTTTGACGTGAGAATGCAAGGGGATGTAACGATCAAACTTGTCAAGGAAGTCAATGGGTAGGGCAGATTCAGGCGGATGGTAAACTATGGCAAGGACTATGGAGAAAGGGGAACAGCAAATATTGAAGATGACGCATTGAGGGATCTTGTGAAGGCCGGGGTCAGACTTGCAAGGCTCAGTGATGGTAAAATCAGAGGGGGCGTACAGGCAAATCCTACCACCGACCTTGTTCTTACGGTCGTGCTGAAACAAATCCATTCCGGGGAGCTGAAAGAGACTGCCGGGAATGGAATCATCCAAATAGGTCTCCGTGATCGCCAGCAAATCATATGTAGTGGTGCTGCAATGAGCTTTGAGCTCTTGAAAATGAGTGGAGAGACGGTTGATGTCGTCGTGGCCAACACGTAGAGTCGACAATTAAGCATGAGAGGGGGCTGATGCACGAGGGAATTCTCAAGCAGATTGCCTATCGGCAGAGGCGGGGGGGGGGGGGGGTTAGAGCCAAGGTTCTGGAGGTCAGACTCAAGCATGATGGGAATCAGTGGACCGTCAACTGCATGTCGCATGAAAACGCCTGTGGGGTGAACTATGGGGCGTGGATAGTTAAGGGCGCGAGCCTGAGTGCTGAAAATTCTAATCTCAGAAAGAAGATCGAGGATTTAAACTAAGTCGTTTGAATATTCACACTCAAATACACAAAATAATACGAATAATTTAGGCTCAAATATACACACAAACACTCATTCAAATCAGATTATTGACAATGAAACCATTATGAATCGACAGGATTCGCAAAATAATGAAGTTAGGACTAGTTTTAATAGTAATACACAGAACATACAACAGGATACACCAACAATACCTACTTCTTCGAATTTTGTTGGACATAATATAAAACCTGATTTTTATGATGGGACAACACCTTTGAGGGAGTATTTAAATCAATTTGATATTATTTCTAAGGCCAATAATTTAAAAACTTTTATTCATTATAAAACTAAGGTTGGCTTGACTTTAGGAAAATTTTCGTTACAATTAGAAGTTTTTGTAGGGAATATGAAAGAGGATTGTATTTTGGGAACTGACTTTTTGTTTCAAGCTGGAGTTTTGGAAAATATACAGGCAGGTTTGGAGAAATTATTTGGTTTTGTTGATAATTCCAGTAAAATTTGTAGTAGAGTTGTCGGTGAGGATATTCCTAATCACCTATTTGGATGATTCCATTCCCGGCAGTCTCTTTCAGCTCCCCGGAATGGATTTGTTTCAGCATGACCGTAAGAACAAGGTCGGTGGTAGGATTTGCCTGTACGCCCCCTCTGATTTTACCATCACTGAGCCTTGCAAGTCTGACCCCGGCCTTCACAAGATCCCTCAATGCGTCATCTTCAATATTTGAAAACTACGAGTGGCTTCCCGATTCCCGCTCTACCACCTCAGAGGTCCGCTCTGGTCTGCGTTCGACAGTCACGTGACTCGCGCCAAATCCTAAATCGTTACCGACGATTTAATTACGATTACTAACTGTCACAATATATATATATATATGCACAGTGTACCACCACGTAAAAAATTACTAAAGCAATAATACACCCTCATTAAGCGCAAATCACGCGCAATCCACCCACGTATTCAAAAAAACCAAAATAACCCATCTTTTTTTTATTTTTTTTTCCAAAATAACCCATCAATAAAAAAATTTTCTAGGTTTGCGCGGTTCAACCAAAATAACCCATCCCAAATAAGCCATCACCCAATTTCTGGAACTCATTTTTATTTGGTCTCGGAAAAAATGGGACCAAACACTATCCTGACTGTCCGGATAGTGTTGAAATGTCCGGATAGTAACCGCTGTATATATGAAAGTTCCGGATAGTGACCGCAACATATATATATATCTAAATTCAAGAAGAGAGTTTAGAATTTTTTTTAATAAATATATGGTTTTTACAAAAACTTCCTTAAACTGATATTAATTATTAAACAAAAAAGCTACACAAATATTTTCAACACTAAGAAAACTGCAATAGGATTAAATAATTTAAATAGAAGTATTATACTTACTTAAAAAAAATATTTGACTCTTACAGCAACACAATGTATATTATTTACTTCTATTTACTTAAACTTCTTGAACAATATATAAATAATATAAAAACGTAGAAATGTTTAAAAAATACTACGATTCGACTAATTTTTTGTTTTTTGGGTTTTTTTTTTCATTGATATAAATCTACGAGCTTGTGGTTAAAGCTTCTGTATTCTTGCATCACATTCATCTCGTCGGTTGAAGGACCACCTTGAATATCAGTTGCCATTAATGACAATTTAATACGAGACATCATTAACTTAACGTATATTTCCTTTTTTTTTTAATCAACCATACTTAATATGCTGTCGAATTCTTCTCGTAATTTTACTTTGTTTACATTATTTCGAGGAGTAGAGTGTTGTACAATAGAATTACTGTGGTTTTCATTCTCAGATTGAAACGAATGGGGGATAATCGAATTATTTTGATTATCCTTGCTCGATACATCAAAGAGATTCATTTCATCTTCGGGATGTACGCAATCTGTATTGGCACACAATCTAGGTAACACCAAACAAACAAGATGGATGTGTTTGCACATTCGACCGCGGATACAGTTTTCAATACAGGTACAAATGAATTCATGTTTACAAACTCCTTTGCAATCTTCACAAATAATCAAACATTTTCGTAAACTGCATTTTTTTTATTTAGTTTTGGAGACCACATAAACTAAGTCTTTAGTTGTGAATGATTTAACTGTAAAAACACTATCTTCGACTTCTTGTACATGATTTTCACTAACAAAAATTTTGGCCTTGTTGTGCGCCACCTGTAACTGCTTCTCTTTGGTGCATATTTTTCCTTTAATTGTGTTGATGAGATCTTCATTTTCCTTATCATCAATATACTGATCCAAAATATGAAGTATATCTTGGACTTGTTCAATTTTAAAACCTTTAGCATATTCATGCTTTATGACTCCGTGAAACCACTCTAGACTCATGTTGGTATTAATACCGGCGTAATTTCGGTACGCATACGCCCAGTATTGCGGGACGGAAGCATATTTATTCTGAAAATATGTGATGAAGTTTTTCGTGCTTTCATTAGATTTATATTTAAGAATAAATTTATCATAAATTATCCAACTTTTCGTGAAAACTATATTTTCTAGTCTCGTTACGTAAATCATGCAATTCCAGAATAAACTGATCTTTTTTTTCTTTAGAACACGTAAGTTTTGAGAAGTTATTTTTCCACGCATTACTAACATGCCAACTGCACCACAGAACAAATTCCGGCTCACTCATTACTTTTCTCCAAGCATTTATAAAACTTAATTGCATGTCTGTCATAAATACTTTGAGATGTATAATACCCACCTTACTTTTAATTGTATCAAACATTAAATGAAATACAAGTTCGTCATTTCGATTTGTAATCAAAAAACATGCCGGGTAGCCTTCCTCATATTCATCCATTAAAAACAGAGTGTGCAAAAAGAAATCGTAAGAGTTAGTTCCATGTGTACCATCTATACAAATGACGTCAGAGCCGAACTCCTTCAATTTTTTCATTTGTACTGGTTTACAAACAATTAAAACGAAATGTTCTTGCCTTAATGGTATATATTGCTCACCTTGCCTTTTAAAAAACAAAATAGAATCTTTATTTTTTTCGTCTGCCACGTAAGAATCCACTGCTTCAACATCATTCGGACAACGACGTTCGTTGCGTATAGCAACACTGCTTACATTACGTAAGGCAGCTGTATTTAGTACGTCTTTTCTTGTTAACGTTTCTTCTTTTGTTAAATTCGCACCAGAAGAAATATCGGAAAGATTTTCGCTTCTTATATCTTTAATAATTCTCTTGACTGGAATTTCAGCTGTTAATTTTGCTGCTATTTTATCACGAGTATCTTTATCAAATCTAATGTGCACTAATTCATGATCGTGACCAACATGCGTTGAAATATATGTAACTTTAAAATTTTTTTTATCTATATACAAATGGATTTTGGAGGGACAATACGCATTCAATTTTTTGGAACCTTTTTTTGCAGCTCGTCTTTTACGTTCATCCGTAGGTACTGATGTGAAATTTCCATTTCTATGACAGTACCACTGAGAAGTACTTCGCGTTATTTGCCCAAACTCTAAAATATAACTGCAATTATGTTCTTTTTCAATACTTTTCTTCCATGCATGAAACTCATCTTCAGAACTGAATTCTAAATAGCTTATATCTATGGCAACTGCATGTACAGTTTAAAAATGGCTAGTAATTATATTTTTGTCCGAAAAATCTTCTTTACACAAAGAACATTTATAAAGCTAAAAATAAATCAATATATTATGTTTAATTTTGATGAAAAAAATTCATCATATTTTTCTAGAAGAGTATAAAAATGTAACTTACAGGTTTTGCAGCAGTCTCATGAGACATGTGTAGTTTTATATGTTGTGCTAATGTCTGCTTACTCATGAAGAGTTTTCCGCAGTAGTCACATCTTTGAAATAGTAAAACATATAAGTTTTAATGATTAATGGCTTTCTGATTTTTGTAAATTTTAGTACATAAACGAATTTATAAAATAAAATCTTCATATTGTTACTCCTGAATAACTAGATCATGCCACTTGTCGAATACTCGTTAAAAAGTCTTATAATTAAATAAAATAAGTTCATCCGAAGTAAGTCAAGAAATACAAAATTTACATGTTAATTTTATTCAACAGTGCAACAAATTTCTTGTATGAAATTAACACTTACGTTTACATAAGAATACAAGAAATTTTATCTTCAAAAAAATTGAAGAATCAAAGTTTCAAACTAGAAATGTCTTATTTTGAAAGAATGCCTTATATTGTATTGTCACCTCGAAAAATCAACTACGTCTTTTACAAAACTTAAAACACGTGAGCTAAAACTATTTTGGAAAATTAAACACATTTTTTTCGAAATTAGAATTTATTCTAGATTTGAAATTTTAATTAAAAATTAAATTACATAAATGGAATCGTTTGTTAGTAAAATTAAGTAATACGTAATTAACTTCGAAAAAAAATAGATTATTATCTCAAACATACTTTAATTTTTCAAGAACATTATACGAAATAAAATATTAACAAACACGGATCCTGTTAAAATTTCAACATGCAATAGAGGTCAGATGATAAAAAATAGTTAAAAATTAAAATAGCTAAAAAGAAAAGACCAATTAATAGAAATCTAGGAGGCAGCTGTTACATTAGATATGTTTCAGAGAAATCGGATAAATACTCACAAAATTCTTTTCTTGATTCTCAGCATGTTTACTTCTCCAATGTCTGCTCAAAACATCCTTCCGAGTAAATTTTTTTTCACACGAGTCACAAACCTTTAAACGTAAAAGAAAATTTTAAACTTGTAAATGCACTAAATTATCGTAATAATTTAATCAAAGATAACAACTCACGAATTGTTGACCTGTCCTAACATAATTCGTTGCAAGTTTCTGTTTGGTATGATATGTATCACAATGTCTTTTGTAATTGTCTGCACGAGTAAAAGATAAGTTGCACTTTGTGCACTGATTTAACTGTAAAAATTTACTTTTTATACTAAATGATTTAAAATTGGTTTTAGCAGTAATTAGCTGCTGCATGGGTTCTAAAATTTTTTTACCAAGTATTGAAAATTATTTGTTAATACTTACAGACTGATTATTTTCCATTTTTATTCATAACATCATTTGATTTGATTTTACTAAAGATACCGATAATGTATTAATAAATACATTGACACAAAAAATTTATAGAACGGAAAAAAAAAAAAAACAAATAAATTTAGGAGCACGAATGATTCAAAAATTTTACGTAAACACTAAAAATATCAAATGAAGAATATCACTAATTGAAAACCAGACCTATTTGCATACGATAATCAATTACAAATACTTAATTATGTTGTGATCACTCTTTAAAGTATAGGCAGACAGTTTTTTGAGCCAACTGCATGCGTGGGCTAACGCAACTTACGTGTCAACAGTCATTTGTTAATGCACACGCGCACGTGTAGCCATCAGCTGCTCGAAACTCGCGCGCGAAAAATTTTTTTCAACTTAGGATTAAATTATCTTGAAAAGAAATCTGGTCGAGGTCATGTGTATGCGAAGAATTTCTTAAGCTAGAACATAAGTACTGAAATTCAAAAATATAACTGGCAATTTTCGAATTGTATTAGATTAGAACGTATAAAAAAATAGAGTCGTAGGCCGATTCCGCAGATAGCTGTGAAAATTTTATGGCTTGCACTATTCGACAGCAATTGTATTTCTACGTAAATTTTTTATGTTTGTCTGTAACTATTCAACTTTATGAAAATTTTAATGTTTCTGTAGTAAGTACTAGAAAAGTACTTTGAAAATATTAAAAAAAAAAGGAAACTTAAATTAAATTAATGATGTCTCGTATTGAAGCATCATTGCATCATAGTCGAATCGTAGTATTTTTTAAACATTTCTACGTTTTTATATTATTTATATATTGTTCAAGAAGTTTAAGTAAATAGAAGTAAATAATATACATTGTGTTGCTGTAAGAGTCAAATATTTTTTTTAAGTAAGTATAATACTTCTATTTAAATTGTTTAATCCTATTGCAGTTTTCTTAGTGTTGAAAATATTTGTGTAGCTTTTTTGTTTAATAATTAATATCAGTTTAAGGAAGTTTTTGTAAAAACCATATATTTATTAAAAAAAATTCTAAACTCTCTTTTTGAATTTAGAGATATATATATACACTAGGGGGTACCCCCCTGCTCGCTTCGCTCGCCAACCCCCTTAAAAATAGTTATAAAATATGGAGTTTTTTGACAGTTAATATTTAACATGTTTTTTGAGTTGAGTTTGTGTATTGAATAAAAGTTCAAACATGTTTAGGTAAAATTGTTGAATATGATTTAAATTGAAAAAAGAAAATTTTATATTATGGTGAGTCAAAAAAATAGTTATAAAAATTAAATAGTAAGTCAAAATACTTCAAGTATTTGAAACATGTTAAATATAATATTTTTTAACCGTTTTGAAGTACTTCTTTAAAAATGGCTTTTAAAATTACGACTCCTCTAGGAAAAGCGCCCTTCAAAGAGGTTAAATATGGAGTTTTTTGACAGTTAAGGTGCTCTTACAGGAGAAGCTCCTATAATTTAAAATCAACTCCTCCGGGAGGAGCCCCTTGAAACATGTTGAATATAAGGTTTATTGACGTTTTGAGGTGCTCCTCCGAGAGGAGCTCTGGAAATTACGGCTCCTCCGGGAGGACCCCTTAAAACATGTTAAATATAAGGTTTTTTGAAGGTTTTAAGGGGCTCCTCCGGGAGGAGCTATGAAAATTACGGCTCCTCCGGGAGGATCCCACTTCAAACATAATAAATATAAGGTTTTTTGAAGGTTTTGAGGTGCCCCTCCGGGAGGAGCTCTTTTTTTTCTTGGCTCCTCCCGGAGGAGACCCTTAAAACATGTTAAATATAAGGGTTTTTGACGTTTTAAGGTGCTCCTCCGGGAGGAGCTACTAAAATTGGCTCCTCCGGAAGGAGCTTTTAAAATTAAGAGCTCCTCCCGGAGGAGCACCTCAAAACCTACAAAAAACCTTATATTTAACATGTTTTAAGGGGCTCCTCCCGGAGGAGCCGTAATTTTCAGAGCTCCTCCCGGAGGAGCCAAAAAAAAAGAGCTCCTCCTGGATATAACTATATAATATAGGAAGATATATATTCAACATATTTTAAGGGGCTCCTCCCGGAGGAGCCGTAATTTTCAGAGCTCCTCCCGGAGGAGCCCCTTAAAACGTCAAAAAACCTTATATTTATTATGTTTGAAGTGGGCTCCTCCCGGAGGAGCCGTAGTTAAAAGAGCTCCTCCCGGAGGAGCACCTCAAAACCTTCAAAAAACCTTATATTTAACATGTTTTAAGGGGCTCCTCCCGGAGGAGCCGTAATTTCCAGAGCTCCTCCCGGAGGAGCACCTCAAAACGTCAATAAATCTTATATTCAACATGTTTTAAGGGGCTCCTCCCGGAGGAGTTGATTTTAAATTATGGGAGCTTCTCCTGCACGAGCACCTCAACTGTCAAAAAACTCCATATTTAACCTCTTTGAAGGGCGCTTTTCCCAGAGGAGTCGTAATTTTAAGTGCCCTTTTTAAAGGAGTACTTCAAAACGGTTAAAAAATATTATATTTAACATGTTTCAAGTAATTGAAGTATTTTAACTTACTATTTAATTTTTATAACTATTTTTTTAGATTCACTATAATATCAAATTTTCTTTTTTCAATTTAAATCATATTCAACAATTTTACCTAAACATGTTTGAACTTTTGTACAATACACAAACTCAACTCAAAAAACATGTTAACCATTAACTGTCAAAAAACTCCATATTTTATAACTATTTTTATGGGGGGTTGGCGAGCGAAGCGAGCAGGGGGGTACCCCCTAGTATATTAGGGTGTCCCTTATTTCCCAAACTGCTCCGATGCTTGCTCCCCCCCGTCCACTTTTTTGTTTATGATAAAAAAGAAGCTTTAGCACCAAAAAAAATTTTTTTTCCCCTTCCATAATATTGCCGCAAGAGCCTTGAAGTCTTATGAAAATGACGATTTAAAATTAATATAATTACAAGGTAAAGTTGAGTAGGATATTGAGGGTTCGATCGGAACCCTTACATAATATATATCATTCGAAAGATCTTTCAAAAAGGAAGCTCTCTGCCAAATTTCAGATCTCTATCATCGAATTTGAGGCCATGGCATAAAAAAAACCACTTTTTTACCCTTTTTTGTACTATATTTTCAAGTACTTTTCGACCTTTTTTTTAGTGTAACTTTTTTATTATGAATTTTCAACAAAATCGGCCAAGAAATTATAACTTTGTCTTGAATCAAAGAATCGAAATATCCTTGGTGTTATTTTTTTTTCCTGTTTTTATATACTTTTAGAGCGCTTCAAATCCATTAAGTATGACGAAAAAAAACGTTATTTTTTTTTTATCTATTGCAAGACATCTAGGTTTCAATATTCAAAATTCAATCGGGATCTTGTTAAAAAAATATATGACTCGATACATCATCAAAAAACAAAGCTCTCGTTGAAATTTCAGGTCCCCATCATCAAATCTCAGGTCGTGGCATAAAAAAAAAAAAAAAAAAACCATTTTTCACTCTTTCTTTTGACTATATTGCGAGATATCTGGGACGTAATATACAAGATTTAATCGAAATCTCACAAGCAAGTTTATTTTTCAAAAAATCATTGATAAATAAATCTCTCGGCTGAGTTTCAGACCTCTAATATCGAATTTTTAGCTATTATCAACCGAAAAATTAAAGAAAAAAAAATAAAGACAATACTAAAAAGACGATTGTAAAAAGATCAAGGGTTTGTGAAAAAGACTTACAAGGAGAGCACCAGACATATGGGTCATGGATATAAATGAAAAAATGACGAAAAACATCTTAATTTTACATGGTCTAATACATAAAAAAAATCTCAAATAATTTTTTCCAGAAAGTACTTGGAAAGACGAAAAAAATGCTAGGTTCCGGAATTCTGTAAGTGTAATAGCTGAGCAATATTGTTTTGAAAATCAGGTCAAAAACAGCTTTTTATTGAAAAATGCGAGATTTCTTTTTGGCATATTTGGAGCCCATATATCAAGTTTTAGCCAAATCCATGACCCAAATGTCTGGTCCTCTCTTTGTAAGTCTTTTTCACAAACCCTTAATTTTTTTTAAAATCGTCTTTTTAGTATTATCTTAATTTTTTTTACTATAATTTTTCGGTTGATAATGGCTAAAAATTCGATATTAGAGGTCTGAAACTCAGCCAAAAGATTTATTTATCAATGATTTTTTGAAAAATAAACTTGCTTGTGAGATTTCGATTGAATCTTGAAAATTACGTCCCAGATATCTCGCAATATAGTCAAAAGAAAGAGTGAAAAATGGTTTTTTTTTTTTTTTATGACACGACCTGAGATTTGATGATGGGGACCTGAAATTTCAACGAGAGCTTTGTTTTTTGATGATGTATCGAGTCATATATTTTTTTAACAAGATCCCGATTGAATTTTGAATATTGAAACCTAGATGTCTTGCAATAGTTAAAAAAAAAAATAACGTTTTTTTTCGTCATACTTAATGGATTTGAAGCGCTCTAAAAGTATATAAAAACAGGAAAAAAAAAATAATTCCAAGGATATTACGATTCTTTGATTCAAGACAAAGTTATAATTTCGTGGCCGATTTTGTTGAAAATTCATAATAAAAAAGTTACACTAAAAAAAAGGTCGAAAAGTACTTGAAAATATAGTAAAAAAAAGGGTAAAAAAGTGGTTTTTTTTATGCCATGGCCTCAATTCGATGATAGAGATCTGAAATTTGGCAGAGAGCTTCCTTTTTGAAAGATCTTTCGAATGATATATATTATGTAAGGGTTCCGATCGAACCCTCAATATCCTACTCAACTTTACCTTGTAATTATATTAATTTTAAATCGTCATTTTCATAAGACTTCAAGGCTCTTGCGGCAATATTATGGAAGGGGAAAAAAAATTTTTTTGGTGCTAAAGCTTCTTTTTTATCATAAACAAAAAAGTGGACGGGAGGGAGCAAGCATCGGAGCAGTTTGGGAAATAAGGGACACCCTATAGTATATATATATATATATATATATATATATGTGGCGGTCACTATCCGGACATTTCATATATACAGCGGTTACTATCCGGACATTTCGGCACTATCCGGACAGTCCGGATAGTGTTTGGTTCCATTTTTTCCGAGACCAAATAAAAATGAGTTCCAGGAATTGGGTGATGGGTTATTTGGGATGGGTTATTTGGGATGGGTTATTTTGGTTGAACCGCGCAAACCTAGAAAATTTTTTTATTGATGGGTTATTTTGGAAAAAAAAATAAAAAAAAGATGGGTTATTTTGGTTTTTTTGAATACGTGGGTGGATTGCGCGTGATTTGCGCTTTAAGAGGGTGTATTATTGCTTTAGTAATTTATCCGGCCTTCGGCCGGACAGCGACCACTGCACACACACACACACACACACACATATATATATGTGTGTGTGCGTGTGCGTGCGTGCGCGCGCGCGTGTGTGTGTGTGTGTGTGCGCGTGTGTGCGTGTGTGTGTGTGTGTGGTTTTTGATTTTTTTTCCGCCCTGGATCATTGAACATCAACTAATTATTTGGATTTTTTAATACATTTTTTAAGTAATAAAATATATACTTTAGAATTGAATAAATTAACTGTTATTTTTTACCCTGCGTCATTGAGCATCGATTAATTATTTATGTTGTTATAACTATTAAATACTTAATTAAACACGACTTTTAAAATAACAATTTTTTATCAAACTCTACCCTCCCAGGGCTACGGGGTTTCGAACTCCCGGAGTTTGTTTATTTAATGGCATTCAGGGTTTCTAAGGGGTTGAAAGCCTGAAGGTTAATTAATTATTTTTTATTCATTCATAACTCATGTGAGATTTTTAATTCGTGCTAGCAACCCTGCCCCTAAATAACACCACCCGACCGGCAGAAATACTTCTGCAGTTGCTCCGTCGTGCGCCTGCTCCCTCCGCACTTTTGCTGGGCATATAGCGTCAAGTGTTGTGTGCGTGTCTTGCCTATCAGTCATACCTATACCACACCACGTCCGCCAGCCCATCGCAAGTTTATTCAATTCAGTGTAAATCTTCCATCTATATTTAATTTATTTTACGTCATGGGAAATTGGGAAAGACAAACAATTCATTTCAAATTAAAAATAGAAAAAATGACTCTCAATGGTACAAACTGGTGATTTTGTACTTTTTCCGTGCGTTCCAAATTTTTGAAGAATCATTTTTTAATTTTTCGGACTTAAAGTTTTTTTTTTTCAATATTTTTTTTTTTTTTTTTTAAATATTGTTATTATTACTATTATTATTATTATTATTATTATTATTATTATTATTATTATTATTACTATTTTTTTTATTCGTTTACTTATCGTGTTATTTAATTTTCAATAAACATATTACTGTCTAAAATTATTTTACGAAAAATTAAGCCCAAATTATTTTAATTGACTGCGAACAAGATTAGACTTGAGCCAGGCGGATATTCTTTTTAATATGTAACAGTAAAAAAAAAAAAAAGTTTTGTTGCAAATAAATCGTGAGTGGTAATAATTATATCACGTGAGAGAAAGGAAAAAAGTTTGAAAAATAAATCAACGCGAGAAAAAAGAGTACTCCTTTATGCCTTGAAACTACGCGGTGCGTCTACGATACGTCCGGCTGCTCCGAGCCCTCGGAGAGAACTTACCGATAGCGCACCAGCAGACACTCAGCCCGGCGGGCACATGCATGGGCTTACAGGGCTGCTGGGCCGCAGGACGCCCCTGCATGCGCTAACCTGCCGTAGGCGGCAGGGCCTGCGTTAGGGCTTTCGGGTGGAGATGAGACGCGCCGCGCGCGTACTCTCGCCTCTTAATTGCTCCTCTTTTCTCCCCCACTACCAACGAAAATCCCCGCGAAAAAATTTTACAACAGACGCCTGACGTTCGACGAGAGATGAGTTTTACTGGCTAATCCGTACCGATTACCGAACCGTTGCAGTGTCTACACCCAACTTTTTCTTTTTCAAGAGGAGAGGTACACCGGTTTACGCAGATGAGTTTTACAATTCTACCTACTCTTTCGGACTCTTCTTCTTCCTCTTTTTTTCGAGAAATTTTTACTTGCGTCTTTTCGACCGAACCAAGGTGTATGATTCATCGGAGTTTATGCCCTACACATCTCGACGATAGATAGTTAATAATGAATTACCGATAGCCATTAATTGCAATAAAATAGTTGTGAATAATTTGCGTTTTTTTTTTTTCAATACTTTTGGGCATTTAAGTAAGCAAATCGAACTTATCGGATCAATCTTTTTTCATAATACTGCAGTTAACTAACTTACGAGTGATATTTATAAAAAGATAATAACTCTAAGAGTTAAATAACCTCTGGACAAGACCAATAAACTCACGACTTGTTTTGGGGGCTTCTATGATTTCCGGAAAATTCGCGAGGTTCTCGGTTCCGGTCGGAGGTCAATTTGGGAAGTTCGACTGAACACCCTTTTTAACCGACTTGACACTATAGCGAACTTGTCACCCCTTACAGTTAAAGTGCTCTTACGTTGCCCACAACTTAAGGCGCGGGCTGCCTGCCCTGCAACAGATGATTAGAGCACAAGGCAGCCTTCACCTCGAGTGTCACCGCAGCGTAAAGTTTTCGGATGGAAGAAGTGCGACGATTCGAGCGACTAGAGCTTTCTAATCTTTTCTCCTCTTTGCCCTGCAACTAAAATCCGCACTTAAAAAAAAAAAAAAAAAAAAAAAAAAAAAAAAAAAATCTTTCCCGCGTGCGAGGATGTTAATCTAACTTAACCGTATGCACCTTTTCCTCTGATATACTGTCAGCACTCAGCGTTAAAAGGTACACCGAAATCGATGACTTGCAAATTTATAAATCGATACCTCATACTGAAAAAAGTAAATTTTTAAATTTTTAAGATAAACAGTGATTTTTTATTTTATTATTATTATTTTTGGAACGAAGTTCCTTATCGCAGGTTCTGGTGCACAGGGGGCTACGAAAAAAAAATCGTAAGTAACGACACCAGGCGAAGAGTGGGGGGTGACCGCCGCGTAACCAGCAGGCTCTCTCTCTCTCTCTCTCTCTCTATCTTTCTCCACGCAGACGCCTGATGCGGCCGCGCGCGTCTGGGCCTGCATGGAGACGCAAGTCACAAGAGAGACACAGAGAGAGAGAGAGAGAAAAATCTTAATTAGGTTATTCTCTTATTAATAATAATAATACTAATAAAAATAATAATAATAATTGAGATCCAGGATGTTAAAACCACTTGAGCGTCTGGGACACTCGAAAATCGGCTCGAGCATGCCCAACCGCTTTTTCAAAAATGCTGTCAATTTTTTCCTATTTGAAATATTGCTTTGAAAATTTGCAGAAAGCTTTTCCAAAGTCTAATGAAAAACTTCTCCGCTGGATTTTTTTTCAAATATAAATTTTTATCAAAATATACTTTTATCATTATAAGAAGTAAATTTTGTAATAGAGTGGTTATTAAGATCATTTGTTCATCACTATAAAAGTTAAAAAAAAAAATTAATTTTTTTTAAATTGAGATATGTGAGACATTTTTTATACTCGCTTTTAAAGGACAGCTTTACATAATAAATTAACAGAATAGTTTTAAAATTAGTATTATTATTGTTTTTTATTATGATTATTGTTATTATGTAATATAATTATTGAAATTGTATATAGAATTCTAAAAAACGTTATCATCAATATCGCTTTACTAATTAAAATAATGGAAAAATTAAAATTCAGTTTTATATTGTCAAACCTAACATAATAATTTTTTCCAAAAATTTACAAAAAAGAAAATAAAAAAAAAAAAACAAAATAGGAACAAATTTACAAATAAATAAAAAAGTTGCGATATTACAAAACTCTTGAAGTTGCAATAAGATTCAAGCATGAAATTTTTGACAAAAAATCTTAAAAATATTTAATAAGTTACAGAAGATCATGACAAACTTAGTTAAAAATAGTATTGGTGCAAAATATTCGTGATTTACTTAATTTCTTAGTATGATTATTATAATAATAATCTCCCAAGTTTCGTTAAGATGTGTGATCTACAGTACAGATCATCATATTTTTAGTTTACTTTTTTCTTCAACTTATCATTTAATTGTAATTGTCGCCGAGTCCTGAAACAAAAAAAATTAAAATGAAACGAAATAAATTAAAATATAATGTTTAAAAGAAAGTTAATACGGTAATGAAAATTTTAATGTTTTTATTATTTACTAGTTGATTAACTTTTTTCTTTAAAAAATTTAAGGTTATGTATTTGAATAGCTTAAATACCTTATCATCCGCCGATTATCTTGATTTATATGATCAGACAAATTTTTGGTAGTTAGTTGCATATTTTTTCGACTTTTTTAGCTTCCCAACTCTTATGATGATCTCCAATAAGATCTTCCGTCAGTTCTATAAAAAAAAAAGTAACATTTGATGTTAAATATGTTAAATTACATTAATTGATATAAATCATTTTCTCGATAATTTCTAAATAAAGCCTCCAATTTATGGGTGGTCAGCATTTTTCTTGGAGATAAATCATCAAAATTTGACTGTTTTTCTGGTGAAATATAAACTCATCTTCTGTTGCCTAAAGTCCCATTCAGCCAAAAGCAATACGTGACTTCCAATTAAAATTTGCTTAAAGATGGGACGCTGTTTATCTTTTTCCAATCATTTTTACTTACATATAAATTTTCTGCTAAGCAGATCTAAAACATTTACAAAAATTTTGTAAAATTCATAATTAGATACACTTATTTTAGATTATTAATATCTTACTCGTTCTTCTGGTACTAGGTCGTAAATTTTATAACCGTTTTCGTCGTCTGGTCCTAAATAAAGAAAAAATTAACTAAATATTTTATTTCACTGTCATGTATCGATCTCCATAACAATCCCACATTCCCAAGTTGCAACAGACTTACTTATAATCTGCCTAAAAGGAGTTAGGGAAGGGGCCCGCGAAAATTGCAATTAAGCACTTTGTTAGCTGACGCCTCCGCTCTGCTGGAACAGGTGGGGCGAAGTAGCTTCCTTCCGCTGCTTAGCCACGCTCCCAAACCACTCTCGTCTCCGACACTCGAGTGGTTTGATCGCGAGCTAGCCAAGTGATCTAAGACCACGTGAAGCACACCTGGACCAGTGGAGCCGGAGCAGGCAAGGATCCGTCAGTGCAATATCGCCTTCGCCACCACAGTAGGATAAGGACCCGGAAGGCCTAGAGAATCTTCCGCGAACCTCGAACTGCCCAGACACTCCGGTAACTTATAAGGTATTTTATTGTAATCTTTAACCCTGTCGGAGGACATTAAACTCATCATTAAATTGTAAACTTTCACTTCTTACATTTTTAATAAGCAATACTTCTAAAATCATTCTATTATCTTTTACTCTACTTTATTTTATTCACCCATTAAGAGTCAGATAACAAGGAGACGGGACAACTACGTAAGTAGTTGTTCCAAAAAGACGAAGATCTCATTCCTGAAAAATAATTACGTCAAGGATTATAAATCCATGACATAAATGGCATCCCTTGTGGGGATCTTAAACCTTGTTGCCTTACTATCTTAATTGGTTCTTTCTTTCTTTCTTATTTTTTTTGTTTTAACGTGTAACGAAGTTTCCTTCGTTACTTATTCGACTCTTCCTAAAGGGCATTTTAAAAAGTTGGTTAAGAATGTTTATTTATAAAATAAATTAACATTTCATGTACGCGGGGTTAATCAAGTGATAAAAAAAAGAAAAATTACAAGACAGAGTCGTGAGCCAGAACAGAACAACAACAGCAGTACTAGCAGTTACAGTCGCCACAGCGCTGGTCCAGCCGAACGAAAAACAAGGAGCAGAAGAAGAGTGAGAGAGAGGACAGAGAGAGCAAGGCGAATGAGAGCGAGAGAGAGGAAGCACGCGCGCCAGTCAGCCGTTGCCGGTAACTAAGTGAACGCTGCCGCTGCCGCCGCTGCTATGAGACTAGTTAGTTGACGCGTGCTGTACTAATTAGACGTATCGGTCATTACCAAAAAGTTTGGAAGTTTTGTTTGATTCTTGAGTAACTTAGGCTAATTTGAAGAATAATAAATTTATAATTTTGATATTTAAAAAAAGTGAATTATTTATTTTTAAAAATTGCCCTATTACAAACGTTAATAATTAAAATTTAAAAAAAAAAAAAAAAACCTAGTTAAAATTGTTAATATATTTCTTAAAAACAAAAATTAATTAATGATCTTTCCTTTCAAAATTTATAATACTAAAAATTAATAAAAAAAAAAAAACAAGAAAGGAAAAAGCTTATTATCTGATACTGGTCACTTTGGACGAGATTGAAGCCCTTGCAGACAAAGATCAAAAGAAGGCGGCTGAATTACATCACGCCCGCCAGATGGCCGAAAATATGTCTACAATGGCAGCTACATTAAACGAGTCACGAACCAAGTTTGCGAACGTTCAAGCATCAGCATTGATGCAAAGTGCTCTTGCTGCAATCCCTTTTCACACTGGTTCCACACCCTTACGCCCATGGTTGCAGGATGTGGAAAATTACGACTAACGAATTACAGACGCAACCCTAAAAGAACTTTTCCTTCAAGGAGTTATTTCTCGCTTGACTGGCAAGGCTAAAACAAGTCTTGACGGAAAAGTTTTTGACACTTTATACCAGCTCCGGAAACATCTTCAGGAACGTTTTTCTCAAAAACGATCCCTATCTTATTACCTTAACCTTATTTCAGACTCTTATATGAGACAGAACGAATCTGTTTTAAATTTTCACGATAGACTCTCAGCTATAGTCCGTGCTGCCATGAAACTAAAAAACGAGGGAGTAGATGACAATGACATCAAGAGACATGATAAGGCCCTTTTCGAAAACCTTGCTACTGAATATTTTATTCGTGGATTACCTTCTGTTATCCGTAATCAAATGTCTAATCATAATCCTGTTAATTTTTCCGAAGCCTTAAGGGGGGAGTCTACCCTTGAGGGCAAAAAAAAGCAAATTTTTTTGAATTTTTATTTTAAAAACAGAAAAATTTATTAAAGTCAATTATTGACTACATAATAAAGTAACATTTCAAGTATCTTCTCAAATTTTTTCATGTAAAAATACGTAGAAACCATTCGTAGAACCGCCAGCCATTTTTTTACGACGCTTCCGTCTTACGTTTTTTTGCGGTGAGAAATGCCATTTTGTTCAAGATCATTTTAAATCAATTTTGAAGAAAGATTCTGTTAGAAGACAAGTTTATCTTGGTAATAACACGAGGATTTTTTTTTTTAATTTTTGGCGATTTTTCAGTGATTTGAAACAAAAAGTCGTTTTTTCGGCAAAAAAATCCGCCATTTTGTTGGTGTCACGACCGTAAAAATTGAAATTTGTCAAAAATCCTCGTGTTAATACCTGGAAAAGTATATAATAAAGACGTGGTTAAAATTTTAGAACGATCGGTGCAGAGGTTGCGAAGATATTTTCCTCATCGACTTTGACAATACTAGTTTTGAGAAAAACGCGTTTAAAGTTTCGTGCAGCCCCTCCAAGCAGGCTAAAAGACGTCGCACGAGAAAGGCTTGTAACTTATGAGATCAACTCAGAATGACTCAAAATTTCAACACAACATTCTTGAGATGTTGTACTATCAGAAAAAAAAAAAAAAAATCGATTTTTGGAAACTGTCTGGGGTAGACCCCTCCCCCTTAAACGCAGCTCTGAATGCGGAGGAATGGGTTAACATCGGAGCACCTAACTGTGCTGACGTAGAGTATTCCTCCACCCAAAAACTGCCTCCGCGATCGCGATCTCCTAGCCCTTATGGACGACCTGGGACCCGAAAGAGAATCATCTCACGACTGCCATAATGTTAAATTCTCTGATTTTAACGACCCACGAAACTTCGATAGAAACATCTCATATTTTTATGACCATAACGATATAAAAATGCCTAGAACAATGACCTACACAGCAGAAGGTAAACTGGATGCTCACCCTTCTCTGCGTTACGGAAAAACCTTCGAGTATCCTGAAAAACCCAGAAAGACAGAGCCGATCCGATCAATCCGGATCATCAGATCGTTACTCTCACCCTAGGTCTGAGAGGCCTAGAGGTCGATACCCTAACAGATCGACAAGCCCCTTTTCCTCTCCCTTCCATTATCCAAATTTTCACCCTTATATGCCCTATTATCCTCCTATACCCTACTACTACCCCCCAGCGCCTATGCCATCTTTTCACTCACCCTATCCTAATACCGCAACACCAGCTTACTTACCTAACAACTATTACGAATAGCAGCCTGGTAGACCCGGATCCCCAGGTCCTTACACCCCTACTCTACGAGCCCTGACTCCAACGAATATTCCCACAAATATCTCCCCTAGCGAGAATTTAAACTGGAGACAAGCTCGTCCGGACGGCGCGCCTGCGAACTTCCCGCGCTCTCAGAGCCCCGAGCGCCGATCGGTGAAAACATTCAAAACGCGGGAGTACAGAAAGTCTGCGGCGAGAAAACCGCACTAACCATAAAAATTAAAAATTACCTATTCAAAAAGGGCGTCGTAACATGTTCCGCTGCACAAACCAATGAAGTGAATGTCATCAAATATCTGTTTTTAAAGACTCGGTTTTCTACTATCCTCACCCTTACAATCCAGGGAGAAGATAATAATCAAGTCGACGCTCATGGTAAAATGACGATTCGTATTTGTAAACAAAAACATATATTCCATCTAATTCACGACGATGCCCCTTTTTTACAAGAAGGTGTTATCAGCAAAAGAACTTTGAAAAAACTCTGGACACTTAAGCAAGCCTGGAAGATGAAAAATCTTCCCGATTCTTTTCTTGAAGGCCTATTCTCAGACTCAGATTGCTCTGAATCAGAATCCTCTGGTTCAGAAATATTTTCCGGAAATTCAACCGCCCAGAGTAGCGACACCCCTAATAAAGACAAACCTACTAACGATTTCGACACGTATTCACCTCAAATTTACAATCCTAAAAATTATAAAGAAAGAAAGAAAATTTCGTACGGCTCACCTAAGATCGAACTTATTAATGACATATTTAGAGCCGGAAAAGGGCGCGTTTTAGTTGACACCGGCGCAGACATGAGTGTAATTAAAATTCAATCTCTAAATCCCACGTATAAAATCAATAAAAATCGTACTCTTCAACTGACCGGGATCGGAGCAGAACCTGTCTACATTCTTGGTACTGTTAGTTTCAAAGAAAGGGACGGTAGAAAACATCACATGCACGTCCTCCCTGAAAGTTCTTCGCTTAAAGAAGATACCATTCTCGGCTCTCGTTATCTCCAAATTGAACAGGGTCAAATTGACTTGGCCAATAATCAATTAATCACTCAGAATGGCACTCAAGACATTTGTTTCTCCAGCGCTACAAACAACAGCGATTCTGAATCTTCTGAATCCCCTACAGAATCTTCTGACTCTCGACGAACACCTCAAAGTCAAAACACCATTTTCGACATTCAACCTACGTCCAGCAAATACCTTCGACTATTTTCCATTATAAAGCTCGTCGAAAACAAGGTAAAGCTCTGTCCACGAGATACACGTTGTCAGCACGTTTTAAAGTTGCGATAGAAATTCCTGTGTCGGAAAGCTCTCCAAGAGGGGAGGCGTATCTTCCCCGAATACAAACCCCTACGCAGTGATATATACACGTCAATATCGTTATCCTCAAAAATTGCACGAAGAAATTAGAAGGCAAGTAGACGACTTGCTGAAGAAAGGAATCATCCAACCCTCCTCCAGCCCTTGGAACTCGCCTCTATGGATAGTTCCAAAATAGCCTGGCCCCGACGGTAAGAATCAACATCGTCTTGTTATTGATTACAGAAAGCTCAACAAATTATCAATTCCAGACATCTATCCACTTCCCAACGTTCAAGAAATACTGGAGTCCCTAGGCAAGTCCAAATACTTTTCAGTTTTCATCTAGTTAACGGATTCCACCAAATACCTATGCACCCGGATGACAGAGCTAAAACCGCTTTCTCAACGCCTTACGAGCATTTTGAATTCACAGCCATGCCTTTTGGACTTTGCTGTGCTCCCCCGACATTCCAAAGATTGATGGACGCCGTCATGACCGGATTACAAGGAATCGAATTGTTCATTTACCTAGATGACTTAATCATCTTCTCCAACTCTCTTGAAGATCACGAGAGAAAGGTTAATGTAGCTTTTCAAAGATTGTTTAATGCCGGATTGAGATTAAAATTCGAAAAATGTGAATTTCTAACCCCCGAAGTAAAATACCTGGGCCACCATATCGATCAATTTGGAGTCAAACCTGACCGGGGAAAAATCAAAGATATTCAAGATTTTCCCGTCTTAAAGAGTACTTCGGACGTCCGTTCTTTTCTTTGGCTCTGTTCTTATTATCGCCGATTTATCCACCGTTTTTCTGAAATTGCAAAACTTCTAAACGACCTTCTCAAGAAAAATTGTAAATTCCGCTGGGAAGAGAGCCAAAAAGCCAGTTTTGAAAAACTAAAGACAGCCTTATGCACGGCACCAGTTCTAATTTGCCCAGACTTCTCTAAATCTTTCATCCTAACAACCGATGCTAGTGCACATGTAGTCGGGGCAGTTTTGAGTCAAGGCGAACCAAATAATGATCAACCTATTGCATATATGTCAAAAACGCTCAATAAACATCAAAGAAACTACTTTGCCACTGAGCGAGAGTGTTTAGCTGTAGTCCTAGGCATCATGCACTTCAGACATTACCTTTACGGTCGCACTTTCTATGTATACGCCGACCATGAACCTTTACAATGGATTGAATCAAACAAAGATCCAATGTCGAGATTAAACCGCTGGAGAGCCCGACTGCGTGGCTACAGATACATCTTCCGCTACAAGCCTGGAAGGCTTAACACTAACGCCGATTGGCTTTCAAGAAATCCGATAGACCAGAAAGAGGTAGAAAACGAAAAGTCGGCAATTATACCCTCTCAATCTTTGAAGAAAATCAAAACAAAAACCATACTACCTATTCAGAAACCAAAACCAACAAAAACATCCCTTGCCATTGAGTCTGACGTCAGCAACCAAGAACAAGATGAGATTTCTGGCATAAGCGAGTTCAATGAGACCATGGTACCATCAGATAGTTTTGAAGATGTAGTCGCCCATTTCCAAAAACCCGCATCAAGAAAGGCATTCTTTGATTCTCCATCAAAAAGAATGAAACCTCCAGCAAATGATGATGACTCCTCATCTTCTAATGAAGAAGAACTCTATGAGACTACCCCTTAAAAATCAAATTTGGAACTCCAAGCTCAGCTCAAACCTTCCAACTTCAACTCTAAGGAGAAAGAAGAGTTTATCAAATGATTTAATTCTTTGTGGCGGGACTCTGGAAAATGGGAAAAACTCCTCGAAAATTTCGCTGGAGATGATTTCCCCAGAAAGAAAGATCGCCTCGGAGATGATTTCCCCAGAAAACCATCTCCGAGGCGTTATTATCACCAGGTGCAACAGGTGTCCGTCCTCCCCCCCCTGGGATCAAAACTTCCTGGGGAAATCATCTACAAGGCGTTATTATCACCAGGTACACCAGGTGTCCATCTTTGCCCTCCTGAGATCAAGACTTCCTGGGGAAATCATATCCGAGGCGTTATTATCACCAGGTGCACCAGGTGCCCATCCTCACCCCCCTGAGATCAAAACTTCCTGGGGAAATCATCTACAAGGTGTTATCATCGCCAGATGCACCAGGTGTCCACCCTGACTTCATAATGTTATAATATTTAGCAAAAGAATAAAAGTTCGCTCAAGTCCATTTTACGTGTTGACCACACGTGTGGCACACGTGTGGCTATACAGCAGGGACCCCTCGCTGCAGTTGTTTGTACGCTGCAAATCAAACTCAACTGTGGTCTTGCAGAGCGGTGCACACAGGTTATACGTGTACACTGTACACCAGCCGGACACCATATCGTTCCGAGGTTTGAACTGCCGCTCGAAATATGACTGTCAGCCTAAAATTTTTTTAGTACCAACCTCGCATCACGAATGCACTAAAAAAATTATCTTGCTCAAAATGAGGTTAGAGAGACAATTTAAATGATAGACATTGATCTCTACTTTTACTTCTCAAGCTAAATTATTAAAAAATTAATTATTATTGATTGATTGAGTTTGAGTTTCCTTGATCCAAGCATTTAAGGTGGTTTTCTACCAAATTCATGACAATAGAGAATCAGCTCAAATTTTCTGGAGGTGTTTATAAGATATTAATAAACATTTTTCGGAAGTCTGATCAAAATTGACCATATAGTTTAAAAGTTACAGCAAGTTAAAGATAGAATTTTTTTCATTACGCGTATGGACGCTACGCTGAAAAAGTGTACTAAATTATTGATATTTGTCTTCTTACAATAGAGATCCTTTAGAAAAACCACATACATATAGTTTCACTATCGAAGAATTCATTTCTTGAAACTGCAAAAAATTGACCTTCTAGGAATTTTACAATAGTTTTACAAAAATAATTTTCACGTGAATAACCTCCAAAACTGCGGTATTCAAAGGTGAGGTTAAAAGTTGAAAAAAATGTTTTGTTGTGATTATCAATGTTTTTTTGGTAGAAAGTAATTTCAGAAGCCATAAAAATTTAAAAATTAAATCTTAATAAACAATTTTTACTAATTTGGTGAAATAATTTTTTTTTAGTCTTGAACTTGACTAGCTCTGGTAGAAAACCACCTTAAAGTAAAATCAAAAGAAAAATAAAAAGCGTAAATTTTTTTAATTTTAATTTTTGTACGAATCAATAAAATTAATAAAAAAAATAACTAGAATAGTCACATAAAGCGAGACATAAAGTATAAGACGTCCGGGACGTCACAATGGCAACGACTTTAGTTAAAATATTTAGCTATTCTAGTTAGTTTTTTTATTTGTTAAATTTTACTGACTCGTATCAAAATTAAAATTAAAAAAATTTACGCTTTTTATTTTTCTTTTAATTTTACTTTAAATGCTTGGATCAAGGAAACTCAAAGTCAATCAATCAATAATAATTAATTTTTTAATAATTTAGCTTGAGAAGTAAAAAATAGAAATTAATGTCTATCATTTACATTGGCTCTGCAACCTCATTTTGAGCAAGATAATTTTTTTAGTGCATTGGTAATGCGAGGTTGGTACTAAAAAAATTTTAGGCTGACGATTTCGAGCGGCAGTTCAAACCTCGGAACGATATGGGGTGTATTTAGAAACTCGTTGAGTTCGTTCGTGAATTGAAATTTTTTTTTTCAGTTTGCAGTTGGCAACATTGCAGTGAACGAACGCTGGAGTATTTCGAAACGGCGTGCGTTAAGTTAAAAAAAAAACCGTTTGTGAAAATCATTGATGGTTAAAAATTAACAACAAATTGAAAAATTAGCTGATAAGTAGTTAAGGCTATATCGATCCTGGATACACCCCCTCGGAACCCACCCCCGTTCGGAGGGGGTTGAAAGGGTAATAGGGGGTGGGTAAGGTAATTGTGGGGGGTAGTTTTGCTATTGGATTTTGTGTGGACCGTAGGTCTATGAGGGGTGGGTTTTTAGGGGTGGTTTTACTATTCGATTTTTGGATTGACCTATTGTCTATGAGGGTTGGTTTTACTATTGGTAAAAAATGATTATTTTACTGTTCGATTTTTCAATTGACCGATTGTCTATAAGGAATTTTTTTTTTTTGGGGGAGGGGGTGGTTTATTATTGGTGAAAAATAATTATTAGATAATATTAGATGGTTTTCTTGAGTATGAATTAGTGGCGAGGGCGGCAGTAATAGCAGCAACTTTACTAGGTATAGTCGATATATGCGGTAGCTGCAGGCTGCAGCAGCATGGTATAGTGTGCGAGTGTATCCTCTCACTCTCTCGCTCTTGATCGTTGCGCGCACGCGTAGCGTCTTGTAGCTAAGCAACGGAGTGCGGATGGTAGAAATGAACGCTGAAAGTTCTGTCCTCTCTCCGAATGCATGTGCCACGATGCCGGTTCAGGTATTGCGTAGTAATTTTTATCATGTGCATGCGAGTTGTATCATCTCGATGGTAACCAACAGGATGTTGTGTCTCGGGATAAAATTCTTTTTTCACCCGTCACGTGGAAAATGTCATAGTGAACAATGGAATAGTTTTTGTTTTCTTTTTTTAACTCGTTATAGAGCAAAATTCAAGACATCGATACAGGATGCTGTGTCGTCTTTTTCGCTTGAAGACGAATAACAGTAGCTCGATCTTTAAAATGTTTTGTCTTTGGATAAAATTTCCTTCTCGTTTGTCCTATGGAAGGGATTCATAGTGCAGTGGCTTTTGTTTTCTTTTTTTTAATTTGCCTTATTATAAAGTTCGCGAGATGATTTTCATGCCACAGCTGTGTGTCGTCCGTCGGAAAGTTTGTGTCGGTAAAGTTTTTAGAAGTTAACAAATTTTTAGTTTTGTTATAACTCCTGTGAACATGGACTCAGAAAAAAAAAGTGAAAATTTAGATTCTAGTGTGGAAGGATCTGCAAACTGTGATCAAAGTAGATCAAGGAATATATCAAGATCATCATCGTCCTCTGGTTCCTCGTCGTCTGATTCATCAGGATCGTCATCGTCGTCAGCCTCTAATGAAAATGAAACTATTGACATAAAAGGATTCAATAAATTGTTAAAGATAATAAATAATCAAATTATCAGAGTAGATAAAAAGATAAATGAAGGTGTAGTAAAATGAATAAATTAATTCAACTCTAACTTAAATTTTTTTAACTGTTACTTTTTTTCTAGTTACAGACGATGAAGCTAAGACATCGGCAAAAATTAATAAAGAACTTGACACAAGTAAGTCTAACAAATTATTTAACTTATATTAAAAATTAATGAAAAAAAAAAAAAAAAAAAAAAATTTTCTGTTTCAGTTAAAAGGGATCTTATAAAACTGAACGAGTCGATAAGTGGTGAAAATAGGATAAGAAGTAAGTTATTTTATATTTATAAACTAAAATATAAATAACTTTTTTTTTTTTTTTTTTTTTTCAGTTGTGGAACAATTAAAAGCTGATTCTGAATTGAAGACAGTACTAGAACAAAGTAAGTAATTTTAAATAAATTCATAACAATTATAAATAATAATAATAATAATAATAATAATTTTATTTTAGTACGGCTACGATCATGTGGAATATTCAACATTTTGAGTAGAATGCATGAAGACATTAAAATACTAAGATTTCATGCAGAAAAAAAGCAAGGTAATAAAAAAAAAATAATAATAACATTAATAATCATTGAATATATTAATATAATAAAAATGAATAAATTTATTTTTCAGCGGGTGGTTCACCATTCATAGATGCGGTCAAGGCGACAGCAGAAAAGATGACCAAGAAGAACATGGTAAAGAAAACAGTGAAAATCACTCCTTCCTTAACAATGAGTTTTTCGGACCCGAAAGCCATAGAAAAGTCTAGTCTTAATCAGGTAAAATTTTTGTTTTTACTTTTTTTAATTATTTGTAATTCAATTTTTTTTTTTTTTTTCGTAGAACAATATACGTATAAAATCGGATATTAAAATACCTTCAGAACTTGCAACTCAACAAGAAGTTTTAGAAAAAGTAAGTAAAATTATTAATTTTTGAATCATTAATTGAAATAAGACTAACGAATCAATTTTTACAGTTACATGCAGTTGGTCAACAACAAAGACTTAAAGTTGAATCAACTAATGCAAACAAAAAAATATAGTAAGTTTCATATAAAATATATTTTAAAATTATATATTATAAAGTTGTATCTTATAAACTATATTTATATAATTTGTCTAGATTCAAAAAGCATTTGAGTATGCTCAGGGGAATGAGCAACAAGCACAACAAAAACAACAAGAACAACAAGAAGAATTAAAAAAATCGGTAAGTTCTTAACTTTTTTCTTATGTAATAAAATAATAGTTTATAAATTTTTAACTCAATTTTTTTCTTTTCTTTTTTTTTTTTTTTAGACTGGTGATTCTTTTGAGGAAGTTATAGAATTAATGGATGAGTTGCGCCAACTCATGGATCAAAAAGGAATAGTCGAGAAAGCAGAAGAAGAAGAAAAAAATACAACATCGGTGAAAGCAGAAGCAGAAGCGGAAGCAGAAGCAGAAGCAGAAGAAGAAGATGGAATGAAGAAAAGAAAGATGAAAAGAGAACCCACTGAAGAAAAAGAAAAAAGAAAACATAAGAAACAGAAAAAAGATAAAAAAAATAAAGAGTGATTGACGCTTTGTCAAGCACTCTTTATTTTTTTTATACTTTTACTATATTTTTTAAAAATTTTCGCTTCTATTTAATACTATTTTTATTTTTCTATTTTTAGCATTATTTTTAAAAAAATTTTCGCACTATTTTAATACTATTTTATTACTATTTTTATTTTTCTATTTTAGCATTATTTTTATACTTTTCTATTCAATTTTAACACTATTTTGTTATACTTTTAAAAACTGCTTTCTAGTTATTTTAAACATATTTATCAATATCTTTGAGTAGATGAATAAATAATTAAAGTTTTTTTTTTTTTTTTAATTTTCATGCTATTTTGAAACTATTTTTTATTTTTCTATTTTAGCATTATTTTTATACTTTTTTGTTCTATTGTAACACTATTTTTGTTATACTTTTCAAGACTGCTTTTATAACTATTTTATACATGAACTTATTTATCAATATTTAAAAAAAAATATATTTAGCGTTATTTTTAGACTATTTTTATTAATATTATTATTATTATTATTATTATTACTATTTTTTTACTAATTGCTTTTAAAACTATTTTATACACATACATACATACATACATGTGCATACATTTATACCAATGTCTTATAATGAATAAATAAATAAATAAACAATTTTATACTCCTTTTTACTTTCTCTTTATTTAAAATTTCATTTGATCTTTACAATTTTATGAAAAATATGAAAAAGATCATAGTGAAGAACTTAAAAAATCATTACATCCTTCATCAATCTCATCTATGTCATCTATTATTCGAGGTTTGTTAACATTGATCCAAGACTTCAGTTTAGAAGCGTTCTTTGCAGCACACTTAAAAAAAGGTGAATAATCCTTATGATTACAGCAAAAATCATCCTTAGAACAGCCAAGACTTTTGAGAGAAGGACAACCATAGATTTCTAAATCAATTACTAGTCTGTAATTTAAAAAAGAGAAAAAACGATTGATATTTAAATTAAATAAATAAATAAACATTAGAATAAGTATGTAATTAAAACTTACGTTTGGGGTAACATTTTTTGAAGAAAAATCTTTTTCATGTTTCCCTTGGTAAAAATTTTTTTTGCACCATCTAAATATTTTCTCAATACATCTGTTAATTTTTCATAAGCTATTTCACCATAATTCCATTGAATACAATGAAAACACTTTTGCAAATAACGTGCAGTACATTTTTCTTCAGCTGTTAAATTATCCCAAGAAAATGGTGGTTTAAAAGTAAAAATCAGCGGTAGAGTAGAATCGTCTAAGTTGAAAATAGCCAACTCTTTCACAATAAAGTCGTTTCTAGATTTTTGAAAGCCTTGAAAGTCTACAACAAACTGCATTATAGATCTGCACTGTTAAACAATTTCAATATAACTAGATGGATAGGTAAAACATTAACTTCCTTTATAGTGATTCCCCCTCTCTTCTCCTATAAACTATTATCCCAAGCTATTATTATTATTCCTCCTATTATTATCCTAAACTATTTCCCTCTCTCCTCCTCATTCTTTGATAAAATATAATGCAGTAAGTGTTCATCGGTCAGTTTTCTACTCCTTCTTTCAAGTGTATCATCTCTCATTATAGTGAATTCATAAACAGAAGATTTACAATTATAAAAATAAGTTTATGTTATTCAATAAAAAATTAGTGATTATTAACTTAATAAAATTAGTGATTAGTGATAACTAAATTTAACCATTTATACCATTTTAGATAGTTTGCATCACTTAAATAATGCAATCGTGTCAATAAATTCAGGTCTTGCTCAAACCAATGTTATTGAGGGGTGGTTGTCTATAGCAGAACTATCTATTGATATTTTGACAGACATTAATGTACAAAATAAAACCATTTTGTTGGCTAAATTTCTAATAATTAAAAAAAAGTTTAGAAATTTTTTAGAAAACTCGTATTAAAGTCATGAAGAGAATAATATTGACAGTGAATCAACGAGTCAAAAAAACGATGATGAATCATCAAATCCATTGGATGGATTCGAAGAATTGATTGAAGATTTTACTGAAAATTCTGACATAATTATAAATAATCAAGACTTAAACGAGATTCAAAATAAGATTCATATATTAATTCAAGAGATTGATTTTCTACAACAGGAAATGCCATCTCTCACTAGACCTGAAAAAAAGAAGTGTGAAACTTTTTTAATCAAACTTATATCATTGAAACATAAATTTGAACATGCTATAAAAATTGGTGATGGTGGTGATTTAGATATAAAAAAGGAGAATATTCGATATGATGACTTCGACTCAGCTTTTGAACGTCGTATACGAGCGGGCAAATTTATTTATTTATTTAATATAAACTTTTTTAACTCAATAATTCTATTTTTTTTTTTTTTTTTTTTTTTTCTATTATTTATAGGAGTAATATCAAACTTTGGTCATAAAGATTTAGACTCTTTTTTGGTAGATGCTTATAAACCCTTCCAAGACAAGGTTAAACAAGCTGTTGAAGAATTTGATGTAATCAATGTTAATGTTATGTTAATGGCAGGGTTTGAGCTTCAGAAGGATGATACACCTAAACGCGAAGTAAAATACTTTTCTACGGAGAATAGAGTCGTAGTTGCTCTGTCAAACCTAGAACGTTTTTTTGATGAGAAAATTTCTTTACCGTTGCAACGTGATATACAAGAGTTTGAGACACGTGATTCTGGTTGGAGTTTAAAACAAATTATTAGTCTTACAATTAACATAAACAAACATGAACCTATAAGAGGAAGTTCTTACGTCAAACTATCTAAATCAATTGAAAATAAACATGCCGTTGTCAATGTGAGAAACGAATTTGATAATTTTTACTTTAAATGGACAGTCTTATCAGCATATTATCCTCAAAAGCGAAACACTAATTATCTTCCGACATATCAAAATAAAGAAGCTTTTGGTGAAGTCAACTTTGAAGGACTGTCATTCCCAACACCACCCGAACAAGTAGAAATTTTTGAAAAAAATAATCCTAATATTTCAATACATCTTTATATTCTTAAAAAAAAAAATGATAAATTTGGAGTTTACCCTTACTATCTCACTCCAGAGAAGAAAGATAAACACTATCATTTATTGATAGTTTATCCTGAAGAGTATTACATTGACGAAGATGCTGTTGATTATATTGAAAAAAGTCTCGAAAACTCAACGGTAAATTTTAATTATCATTATACTTGGATTAAAAATTTACCTAAACTTCTTGGGAGACAGTACTCTAAAACAGGCCATAAAATCTATGTTTGTGACAGATGTATTCACATTATTGTACACAGACACAGACAGCCTTCTGTATGAAGTAAAAAACGTTAACATATATAATGTTATAAGAAAAAATCCTAAAGAGTTTGATACGAGTAACTATTCGATAGACAAATGAATTTGGAATCGTTCCGGGCAACAAAAAAGTATTAGGTATCATGAAAGACGAATGCGGAGGTAATATCATTACTGAATTCATAGGGATTCGCAGTAGACTTTATAATATTCAAGTTCAAGGGGTTAAACCTATTATGAAAGCCAAAGGTATTAAAAGTTGTCTTTTAAAGTCATGCTTCGTAAGTGAAGAAGTTAGAAAGTCAGTCATTGTTCCTGAAGACTTTAAAAAGTGTCTCATCGATAAAACAATTAAAAATGTTGTTCAGTGTAATATCCGTTCTAGAGATCATATTGTAAAAACTGAAAAGGTTAACGAGATTGCATTAGATCCAGCTGACGAGAAACGATACTTGATCCCAGGACGTACCGATACTCTACCATGGGGGTCACTGTAAGGCAATCGATAAAGAAAAATTTAATGAAATAGACGAAGAAGACTTGGATTTATTGGGTACTATTGTAAATATAGATAAAGATAGTCTTCTCCCCACTCTTTTTGAGAAAGAGGTGGTGGGAGAAACGTTTGAAATACAACCACATCACCCAGCAGAACTCATTCATCAGTGCCACACTCAGCCAAGACATCTCAAACGAAACTTAAACTTGTTGGAAGCGTCTACAGCAAAAAAATTTAAAGGTACTTTTTATTTTTAATTTTCTCATCATTATTTCAATATCACAAAGTACTTTTTTGAAATATTTCTTAATAAAAAAAAAAAAAAATTCTGTTCTATTGTTTTAGATGGATTTAACAAAACTCAATGAAGCAGGTTGCCGAGACAAAGCAACAAGCATCAAAGACTTAGATGTAACTCGCTCTTATATGGTTGTAGAGCTTAGAAACGTGGGAACTCAAAGATATGGACAGAAAATTGTGGCTGAGTTGGATGGTGGGTTGTTTATATTCCTCCCAACCAATGTTTGCAAATACTTACAAAAAAACTTAACTGAATACATACAGCTCCAAGAAGCTGCAAATAAACTCAAGTTAATAGTTAAACCACTTGGTGGTTTTAAAATAAAATTTGAAATTGTATAGAATCAATAGACTAACTAGAAAAAATGTATACTCATTAAACCACTTGATAGTTTTGAAATTAATATTAATATTGAAATTATATAGAATCAATAGTTTAACTAGAAAAATGTATACTCGTCATAAAAATGTGATTATGTTAAAAAAAAAAAAAGTTTTAAAATAAATTGAATATTATCTAAATATTGTGTTTTCATTTCAAATTCCTTACTCAACTGCAACTAAATAATGAAATCTAATTCTTGATCATTTACTTATTTATTTAACAATTTTAATTGAATATTTTTATCTAATTTTAGGATTATAAAATAATGAAGCAATTTTTTATTTTCTAATCATTTATTTAATACAAATTTCTTTTTTACAAATTAAATAAAATACATTTTTTATTAATACACATGTTTAAAATCACTTAATTTTTTTTACAATAACTTTTGTTTTTGATTTCAAGTAATTTCTTTTCTAAAATAGAGTTAATAATTAATCCAACTCTTTTGATTCTAAAACAAAAACGTTCTCTATCACGAGCTGCTTGCTCCCACTCTCCTTGACGTGCCTTCTTGTGAGCATAAGACCAGTGATATATCGTACGTATTTGAGGATCTTCCTCAAATCGTACTTTTTTTTTAATTTTTTCATTACTGTACATAATGACTTTCGTTGAGAAGGTCTAACGATGAAATGAATATACATACAATGATAGATACAAGTTTTATAAAATTTTCTTGTCAGTCCAACTGTTGTGAGAACTGTCAAATCCTAACCACTTAACGTATGCCTGCTTACCACGTCTTCTTAATACTTTTTCCACCAGATATACGTCAGAATACTTCACTTTTTGTAGTTCATGTTCATAGAATCCACCTTTGATTGGTTGGTCTTGATAATCTTTGAGATAATACATCACTGGATCGTATGTACCTACGCGTTCTATAGAAAATATCTCTGTTGACCAATTGGGTATATATCCTTTTTCAAAAATTTGTTTGGCTTTACTGATTCGTACCTTATCGTTTACTTTAAACTTTTGTTTCTTTACTTTAACTCGACATAGATGTGAAATTTTTTTAAATACTTCAGTCTCATTTTCTTTTCTAACATCGATAGGTTTCGTACCTATTGTTCGATGGTTGCTGTTATTGTAATTCTTAACAAGTTCACTTAACATGTTCAACCATTTAGAGTAACCATTCAAACTTAATTTAATCCACATTTTTCTTTTGAGGGTACGATTGAATCGTTCAACGATAGAAGCTTCGAGATTAGAATAAGTAGAATATAAATGAATACCATATTTTTTCATGAGTTTCTCAAAGTATGAATTATAAAATTCTTTACCCTGGTCTGTATGCAGATTTTTAGGCACACGCCCTTGTTTTAATATAGATTCCATAGCTTCTGTGACATCTTCATCATTTTTACGTTTTATAGGAACGCCCGAAGAATACTTTGAAAATACATCTATGACAGTCAACATATATCTATAACCTTTATTTTCACGAGCATAAGGTATCATTTCAACGAGATCCGCTTGCCAGGTTTCATCATATCCTCTAACATCAAATTTTCGACGTGTATAATTACGACGCGCAGGCTTATGAAGTTCTTCAACGATTCTTTTTCGTTCCATCTTTGATTGCTAGTGAAATTTCATCCAACTTTTGAGCAAGTTTTTCAATCTCAGTTTGAAAACTCTTCAATATTTTTCTGCAATTGAATTTTCTAGCTCTTGTGACAGCCTAAGAATCAAAGCTTCCAAATTGTTTGTTAAATCTTCTGTTATTTGGATATTATTATCTATCATTCGCTTCTTTAAAATATGTAAATTTACTGCATCGTATTCGTTTGATAAATCAGCAAGATTACAAAGTCTTTTTCTACCGATATCATACTGACCATCTTGGCTAAGTTTATAACCAATACCAGGTGAACCTCGGGGAGCTGTCACTGTAGCTGATTTTGTATCAGTTCGTCGAACACGTCAACACTCATTCTGATACTGATAGAAAACATAAGAATTAGAATCTAATATATCCAGCCTCTTGAAGTTCCTCAATGATAGCTAAAATTTCATTGTCATGATTATTGTTGCCAGCATTTCTTTCTGCTACAAGTAAACGAAGTCGATCTACTAATTCATTTGGGTCATCCCAAAATTTATAATCAATGACTGAGTGTCTATTGGCAACCTTGAATGATGATAAAGTTTTCCTATCAATAGTGTTCAACTTTGATAAAATACCACTACCTTTTGGATTAAACATAGGAGCAATGATATCATTGTATTTAGCACTGTTTGACTGGTATCGCATGTCTCCTTTTTTATTCAAATGTGCTCCCGATTCTTCTAATATTTTTTTATAATTTGCTTCATCACTCTTTTTTACAGAATCAATAGGTGGACGTTTGAGAACAATCAATTCAGTTAGTCCAACCGTCCTTGGATATTTTTTATTACCAACAACAATATTATTATTTGTGAATGAAATTGGTAATTTACCTAGTTGAAAGTTGCCATTAGGATTAACTTTTACTCCATAGATTTGATCCGTTGTAGTATCTTTTTTTTAATAAGTCGAGTGTAATCATCATCGACAACAACAGAAGAGCTAACGTTTGGTTCAATTTGTTGTTCTATAATAGATTCATCTAAACTTGATTTAGAAAAATTCATTAGTTCATTCTCACCAAATTTAAATGAATTCTTTACTGGAGTACTATGATTAAATGAAGGAAGATTAAATTTAGAACCATTTGCATCAAGTATTGGAAAAGTAAAATCTAATTTTGGTTTTTCAGATACACTTTCGGGTTGATAAGTTTCACTTTCATTTTTAATTAAAATATTTTGTTGAGTATCACTTTTGAGTGTTGGTTTTTTTATGATATTAGACGCAATTTTTTGAAGAGGATCAACAATTGGTTGAAAAGTCTTTTTTAACACATCTTCTTCATCAGCTTTTTGGTATTTTATCAATTTGTATTTTTTTTTTAATAGAATCTCTTGCTTTTACAAGCTTATGAAGAATATCTTTTTGTTTCTGTAACTCTTTCATGTTAACACTTTGATGTATAAATGTATAAATACATTTGTTAACATGAAAGAGTTACACTGAATAGACGTATTGAAAGTTTTATGTATTTATTAAAAAACAGTCAAATCCTTTTCTATATCGACCATCATTAGTGGGATCATCTTTGATTATGACTAAAAAACCATATTTACTATCATTCCAGCACGTTGAGTACAGATCCTTGAATTGATTATAAACCATATCAGTATTGACATGATCATCGTAAATATGTTTTAAATTTAGTTCATCTTGTCGAAATACTACTAACACATTTACATTATCTCGAACTAAATGTTTAGGTATACGAGTATATGATTGGCATAAATAGAAACAATCAACATTTTTATGTCTACCCATGCAAAAGAAAGCTCTTACATTATCTTGTTTTTCAGTTGCTATATCATCGAATATCATCATAGAATTTGGAAGAGTGTCGTTTGGAGCGTGAACTTCATCGTGCTCACTGAAAGGAAAAAACTGTATACCTTTTAATGGTTCTAATAATTTTTTCAAATACACATACTTTGGTTGATTAAGAGACTTTGAGTATAGGTATATATTTTCAAACTGAACACCATTAGGCTCAGTAATTAGAGACGTTAAGGTATTTGTTTTTCCACAGTTTGATGGTCCGCAAAAAACGGCTCGTATACTGTCTGGAAGTAAATTACCGTGTCGTTTGATTTTTTTATTTTGTTCCATTACAGAATCAAAATTATTTATAGGTAACTTGGAACTTTGTTCTTTAAAATTCATGTTGATTTGTTGTAGACTAATCAATGACTGAAAAATTAAGGTATAAATATATCACTTTTATACAAAATTAATTCAGTGCTAATAGAATCTCCTTCGAGTGATGATCATTCACGGTAAAGGATTGGTAAACGATTTGATCAACAAACTACCTTTCGAAGCTCATATTCCAGGATATCAATACTGTGGACCAGGAACAAATTTAAAAAAGCGACTTGCCAGAAGAGGCACGGGTATTAACCCATTGGACGCTGCTTGCAAGGAGCACGACATTGCTTATTCACAAAATTCAAATAACATTGAGCTTCGAAACTCAGCAGATCGAGTTCTTGCAGATAAAACTTGGAGACGAGTTTTAGCTAAAGACGCTAGTTTGAGTGAAAAGGCAACTGCTTACGCTGTTGCTAATATGATGAAGATAAAAAATAAATTAGGAATGGGTGTTTCATTCAATAAAATAGTAAAAGCTGCATCAGTGGAAAAGTCGAAGGATAAAAAAGCTTCGGTTTTGATCCGCCAGGCTTTCAAAAAAGCTCGAAAGACTGTAAAAGGTGTTGGTGGGAAAAAAAAGTTAAGTTTCCTCGAATTCTTTCTATTCCAAAAAATAAAATTGGTGGGTGGTTAATACCTTTGTTTGCTGGATTAAGTGCGACAGGTGCACTGGCAGGTGGTGCAGCTGGTGTAACAAAAGCTGTCAATGATTATCATTCAGCTAAAGAACAGTTGGATGAGGCACGAAGACATAATAAAAAAATGGAGGCTATAGCTCTCGGCAAAGGAATGTGTCTTAAAAACTATAAATCAGGTTATGGTTCGTATCTTAAACATCAACAAACAGGTTATGGACTAAAACATAAGAATTTGAAAAAAAAAATCTCCATAGAAAATTTGAAATTGCCAAAAAGGGCACTAGCAGACTGGGATATCATTCAATATGCTAAAAAGTTAAAAATTCCTTATTTTAGGGGAGTATTCATGCGAGATTCCTTACCATCTACAGGACCTCTCATAAACGAGTCTGCTGTTTTAAATCTTGATGATTCCCAAAGGATCAGGAACTCATTGGGTTGCATACAAGAAGCGAGGAGATAACGTCGTTTATTTCGATAGTTTTGGTGACCTACAACCACCAATAGATCTCATGCTATATTTAAGAGCATCAAACATCAAGTATAATTATGATAGATATCAAGATTTTGGCTCATACAACTGTGGTCACTTGTGTTTAAAATTTCTTTCTGAAACTATATAAGCTTAGTTTCAAGTTTATTAGTTTCATTGTTATTCCAACCGTCATGGATGGAACTTTGTCATTAATACTCAGTGGCAATTCATCAGTTTTAACATCTCGATATTTTCCACCAATTGAATTATCTCCTGGTAAAAATTATTCTCTAGGATTGGTTGAGTTTTTAACTTACAATTCTATTCCAAATATCGATACAGATAAAAACAAATTTTATATCGGTAATATTGAAATTACTATTCCTATTGGTGCATACGACATTGTCGACATAGAAAAATTTTTGCAAAAAGAACTTGCTCCGAAAGGAATAACTTTGAGTTTGAAACCAAATAATAATACATTATAGGCTGTTATAAAGTCAAGCGAATCCATCGACTTTACAAAAAGTGACTCCATAGGTTTATGGTTGGGATTTTCACCGAAAATTCTTGAAAAAAACATTAAGCACGAATCAGACTTACCTGTAAGTATTCTTAAAGTACAATCTGTTAGAATAGAGTGTAACATTGTCGGTGGATCATATTTAAACGATCAAAAAGTTCATACTATTCATCAGTTTTTCCCTAGAGTGAATCCTGGTTTCAAAATTATTGAAGTACCTGTGAAAATTATTTATCTTCCCATTACAGTAAAAAGTATTGATTACTTAGAACTACGTGTAGTTGATCAAGACGGAAATTTGGTCAATTTTCAGGACGAAGAAATAACTATTAGAATTCATATTAAATCTTTGTAATGGGTATTGTTTATGATTCAAAGAAAAAATATATAAACGAATCAACATGGAAATCGTCAATCAGTCAACATGGAAAAGTCAAGGTGTTAACACAGAAAAACCTCAGTTTTCTCAAAAAGATAGGATTAAAAGTCATTCGTGGTGGTGTTGCTTAATTTTTTGTTGCAATGGCCAAAATTCTAAGTATTCAATCTCCGATCGTCTTCGACGATTCCGTAAAAAATTATGAGTTTCATACTCATCAGCCTTATACAATCTCCGAGTATAAAAATACCGATGAGATTCGAATATCCATTCAACATCAGGACCTGTGTGTTCTTCCTTCGCAAAGCTTATTGCATATTAGTGGTAAAATTACTGCTGAAGATAGTACTCGTTTAAGCAATACGCAATTAGTTAATAACGCTATCTGTCATCTGTTTGAGGAGTTTCGTTATGAGCTAAATGGTGTAGAGATTGATAAATGTAAAAATCCTGGTATAACATGTACTATGAAAGGAGCATTATCGTTTACACAAAGTCAAAAATATATGTTAGAAAATAATGGTTGGAAAATTGAAAACAATTCTAATTTTCCGGATAACGAAGGTAACTTTGATATTGTTATACCTTTGAACATGCTCTTTGGATTGACAGATGATTACAATAAAATTGTTGTGAATATGAAACATGAACTCATTCTCGTTCGATCGAGAAACGATTCGAATGCTGTTTTACAAGTTAACGTGGCAGCAGCGACTCCAGAAGCACCGGTTAAATATGAAGATTTTAAACTGGTTTTGAAAAGAATTGAATGGTTAATGCCCTATGTAACTGTATCTGATAAATTCAAAATTAATCTTTTAAATTTCCTGGGTAAAAATCAATCCACTGACATGAGTTTTAGAACATGGGAACTTTATGAGTATCCCCAGCTTCCAACTTCTAATCGTTATGTTTGGACGGTTAAAACTTCTAATCAGTTAGAGAAACCTAGATTTATTATTTTAAGTTTTCAAACTAATCGTAAAGATCACAAAGGTAATAATGCAAGCTATTTTGATCATTGTAATATTAGTAATGTTAAATTCTATCTCAACTCACAATATTATCCTTATGGTAATTTAAATCTTGATTTTAGTCATAATCAATACTCTATCTTGTATGATATGTTCGAAATTCTTATTACAACAAAGATCCTGAACCTTTTATAACAAAGGTTTTAAGGAACATATGACCATTATAGTCATTAATTGTTCTAAACTCGGACGTCCAGTGTTATGGGGTTGTAGCGCTTGGCATTTTATTAATTTAAAACTCTTCATGGGGTTTTAGTGCTTGGCGGTTAGTTAATTTATTTATTAGTTCATTTATTAAAAAAACTTGGATGCCCAGCGTTATGGTGTTGTATTGCTTGGTGGTTGATTTATGTATTTATTTATTTATTAATAAAAACTCTGACGCCCAGCTTCATGGGGTTTTAGTGCTTGGTGGTTAATTAATATATTTAAAAAAAAAAAAAAACTCGGACGCACAGCGTTTTGGGGTTGTAGCGCTTGGCAGTTCATCAATTTATTTATTTGAAAAACTTGAACGCCTAGCCTTATTGGGTTTCATTGTGTGGTGGTTAGTTAATTTATTTATTAGTAAAACTCGGGCGTCCAGCGTTATAGGGTTGTAGCGCTTGGCGGTTTATCAATTTGTTTATCAATTTATTTATTAGAAAAACACGGGTGCCCAGCGTTATAGGGTTCTAGCGCTTGGCGGTTCATCAATTTATTTATTAGAAAAACACGGGTGCCCAGCGTTATAGGGTTGTAGCACTTGGCGGTTCATCAATTTATTTATTTGAAAAACTCAAACGCCCAGCGTTATGGGATTTTTGTGCTTGACGGTTAGTTAATTTATTTAAAAAAAAAAAAAAATCGGACACCCAGCCTTATGGGGTTGTAGCGCTTGGCAGTTTATCAATTTATTTATTAGAAAAACACGGGTGCTCAACGTTATGGAGTTGTAGCGCTTGGCGGTTTATCAATTTATTTATTAGAAAAACACGGGTGCCCAGCGTTATAGGGTTGAAGTGCTTGGCGGTTCATCAATTTATTTATTTGAAAAACTCAAACGCCCAGCGTTATGGGATTTTTGTGCTTGACGGTTAGTTAATTTATTTAAAAAAAAAAAAATCGGACACCCAGCGTTATGGGGTTGTAGCGCTTGGCGGTTTATCAATTTATTTATTGAAAAACACGGGTGCCCAGTGTTATGGGGTTGTAGTGCTTGGCGGTTTATCAATTTATTTATTGAAAAACACGGGTGCCCAGTGTTATGGGGTTGTAGTGCTTGGCGGTTTATCAATTTATTTATTAATTTATTTAATAGAAAAACTCGGTTGTCCAGTGATAGGGGGTTTTATTGCTTGGCGGTGAATACTTAATTTATTAAAAAAAAAAAACTTGAACTCCCAGCGTTATGGGGTTTCATTGCGTGGTAGTTACATAATTTATTTATTAGAAAAACTCAGACGCCCAGTGTTATGGGGTTGTAGCGCTTGGCGGTTTATCAATTTATTTATTAGAAAAACACGGGTGCCCAGCGTTATGGGGTTGTAGTGCTTGGCGGTTTATCAATTTATTTATGAACTTATTTATTAGAAAAACTCAGACGACCAGTGTTATGGAGTTGTAATGCCCTGTGGTTTGTTCATTTATTTATTAATTTATTCATTAGAAAAACTCGGACGACCAGTGTTATGGGTTTGTAATGCCCTGTGGTTTGTTCATTCATTTACTAATTTATTTATTTTTTTGTTTACAAAAAATAATTTATGTATCGCTTTCCCCAGCGTTATGTGGGTTTAGAGCTTGTCGCTTTATTTGATCGTTTATAAAAAATAATTTTTTGATCGCTGTTTCTAGCGTTATGGGGGTTTAGTGCTTGGTGGTTTATTTAATTGTTTACAAAAAATAATTTATTGATCGCTCTTTCCAGTGTTATGTGGGTTCAGAGCTTGTCGGTTTATTCAATTGTTTATAAAAAATAATTTATGTATCGTTCTCCCCAGCGTTATGTGGGTTTAGAGCTTGTCGGTTTATTTAATTGTTTACATAAAATAATTTATTTATCGCTCCCCGCAGCGTTATGGGGGCTTAGAGCTTGGTGGTTTATTTATTCATTTATATATTGATTTATTATTTGCAACGGTTTCTGTTACATATTCAGCTTTCAAACTGGCGCGGTAACTGTGACGGTCAATTTTCCCAAATAAAGCGGGGGGCACCATGTCCGGGTGGCACCATGTCTATGAGTCGATTTATTGATACAGATTTTTAACAAGTATCTCACAACAGAAAAACTAAGAAATTATATTATTGTAATTTAAGAAAAAAAAATTAACGTTTGCAATTAGTTATGTAATATATCTCATCCATACTTTGTCTATACTTACAAGATATGATTATGAAAAAATTAGGTAAAAACCATGCTAACCTGGAATTATGTTCTAGGTTTAAAATTTCATGATCATAAAAATTGCACACTTTTTTACACTTACTAATTCAAATTTCTTCACTTTTCAACTTGAAATTTGCTAGTTAAATTTGAAACTACACTTTGAAAAGAAATTTGTGGTAAAGCGTCAACAGCCAATACTCCCATCTTTTTCATATTGATCTTTAATAATAGTCTTCAGAATATTCAGCAAAGGAATTGTAGCGTTGACCCAAGTCCACTCCCAACACCAAGTGTTATCGGCCAAGACTGAAAGAAGAATTAACACAAGTCCACTTCCAACACCAAGTGTTATCGGCCAAGACTGAAAAAAGAATTAAAAATTGCACAAAGTTTAAGGTCTTATATTTTACCACAGAATGAATTGAAGCAAATAGTAAGGTAATAAACTTATCTAATGATGATGAATTCATTAGTAATTATCAATAATTTCTTCATTGGTGCAATTGAGTTTCATACTATATCACTTTAAATTATACTTAGTTTCAATTTTGTAAATACTTATTGACGGTCGAAAAACTTTTACTTTTGTTTAATCAAAAGTTCACCGTCTCTAAGGACTTGGTTCAACGCTACAATTCCTTTGCTGAATATTCTGAAGACTATTATTAAAGATCAATATGAAAAAGATGGGAGTATTGGCTGTTGACGCTTTACCACAAATTTCTTTTCAAAGTGTAGTTTCAAATTTAACTAGCAAATTTTAAGTTGAAAAGTGAAGAAATTTGAATTAGTAAGTGTAAAAAAGTGTGCAATTTTTATGATCATGAAATTTTAAACCTAGAACATAATTCCAGATTAGCATGGTTTTTACCTAATTTTTTCATAATCATATCTTGTAAGTATAGACAAAGTATGGATGAGATATATTACATAACTAATTGCAAACGTTAATTTTTTTTTCTTAAATTACAATAATATAATTTCTTAGTTTTTCTGTTGTGAGATACTTGTTAAAAATCTGTATCAATAAATCACATGTTCATATTGCTTTAGGACATCTAACTCTAAAAATTAATCATGCTGAGAAAATTCTGAAAATTTACGGACAGTTAGATATGAACTTAAAAATACTCTGTTAAAATTCTGAAATGATTCATAGTCTAATAGCTGAGAAATTAATTTTTTTTTTGGCTCTTTCGTAGCTTATTCTCTTAATATTGTCCTGACATCTATATTTACAATATTATTATGTAGTGTTGTTGATTATCTAAAAAATTATAATTTTGTTTATTTAGTCAAAAGTTGTGTTCATTAGTAAAATAAATAGTAGCAATAGCATAATAAACTACTTCAAAATTTAATAGAATAAATTTGGTTACTCTGGATTCACTAAAAACAGAAAAAAGCAAATATTGTTTTGTTAGAAACTTTCTGCGACTAACTGTATACATACTCATGTACTAAAATCTTTTTGTCATCCATTGATAAAATTACTATATCACATATTAGAAATCACATGTTGAAAAATAAAATAAATTTTTTTACTTGTAAAACTTGTGTAAATTATTAATTTTTTCAGTATATTATCCCTGCTACGAAAAATCCATTGAAGTCCATTGAAAATTTTAATGGTTTTTAATCGGTTTTTCAATCGGGACTTTTAACAGGCGTTTCGCCGATTGGTTTCGATTGGGAAAGGAATTGTTATTGAAGTCGATTAAAATCTATTGAATAGTGGGATAGAAATCCATTGATTTCGATTGAAAAATTGAATCGATTCTAATGGGTATCTCAATCGGTACTTTTAATCGGCACTTTGCCGATTGGTTTCGATTGAACGATGAAGACCAATAGAAATTTATTAACTTTTAATCGATTTCAATGGAAATTAATAGATTCTTTTAAGTTAATCGAGTTTAATAGATTTCAATAGATTTTAATTTTTTTAAACTAGTTTACATATGTAAAATTTTTAAAAAACTATAATCTAATAATAAGATCTTTTATGTTTAAAAGATCCTAGTAGATTGCAACGAGGCAATCAAATCAAAAATTATAGTAAAGCAGATCTTAGCTACTTGAGTATGAAAATTTTACACCAGTATATGTAATCCAAAAACGTAGACTTCAATTTTAGGTGAAGGTTACAGGTAGCCATCTAGTGGTTTGATGTTGTAAAAATCGATTGAAATCTATTGGATTCCATTGATTTTTATGGCCAAACAAATTTAAAAAATGAACCGATTCGAATGGTTTTTCCAATGGAATGAATGGATTTTCATGAACTTCCTTCTTATAATAGAAACTTATAATTGTCGAAAATTTTAGGAGTTCAAAATGATCAATCGATTTAAATGGTTTTTTCAATGGGAATGAATAGATTTCAATGAGTTTTCTTCTCGAAGATAATTGATTGTCGAAAATTTTATGAGCTTAAAATAATAAATCAATTTGAATTGTTTTTTCAATGGGAATGAATGGATTTCAATGGACTTTCCTCCCAATGGAATTTCATTGTTGCCAATTGACCTTATCCATTATTTTCGTGGAAAAATATCATTTCAAATGACACATTTTTAAAAGCTCATTCCAATTGGGACCATTCAAATTCATTGAGTTTAAACTAACTCTATGGTTTCTAGTCTTCATTTTTTTATGCAGAGTTAATTTCCATTTAAAAGAAAGACCATTTAAAAACCATTTATTTCCATTGAAAAAATCTTTCAAATCTATTCATTATAATCGAGTTCATAAAATTTGTGACTATTGATTTTCATTGGAAATAAATCTGATTTGAACCCATTTATTTCCATTGAAAAACTCATTCAAATGGATTCATCTTTTTCAAGCTCATGAAAATTTGCAACAGTTCATTTCCATTGGGAAAATAGTTTATTGAAATCTACTCATTCCCATTGAAAAAACCGTTCAAGTCGATTCATTTTTTTTGAGCTCTTAAAATTTTTGAAAGTTAATTTCTATTGAGAAGGATGTCTATTGAAATTCATTTATTCCCATCGGCGAAAATATTCAAATAAATTCATTTTTGCTAATCTCATAAAAGTTGCGACCAGTGATTTCTATTGAGAAAAACTACCATTGAAATCCATTCGTTTCCATTGGCAAAACCATTCAAATCTATTTATTTTTATTGAGCCAATAAAATTTGCGACCATTGATTTCTATTGAGAAAAGCTACCATTGAAATCCATTCGTTTCCATTGGCAAAACCATTCAATTCTATTTATTTTTATTGAGCCAATAAAATTTGCGACCATTGATTTCTAATAAAAAAAGCTACCATTGAAATCCATTCATTTCCATTGACAAAACTGTTCAAATCTATTTATTTTTATTGAGCCAATAAAATTTGCGACCATTGATTTCTATTGAGAAAAGGTACCATTCAAATCCATTCATTTTCATTGACAAAACTGTTCAAATCTATTTATTTTTATTGAGCCAATAAAATTTGCGACCATTGATTTCTATTGAGAAAAGGTACCATTGAAACCCATTCGTTTGCATTGGCAAAACCATTCAAATCTATTTATTTTTATTGAGCCAATAAAATTTGTGACCATTGATTTTTATTGAGAAAAGCTACCATTGAAATCCATTCATTTTCATTGACAAAACTGGTCAAATCTATTTATTTTTATTGAGCCAATAAAATTTGTGACCATTGATTTCTATTGAGAAAAGCTACCATTGAAATCCATTCATTTTCATTGACAAAACTGTTCAAATCTATTTATTTTTATTGAGCCAATAAAATTTGCGACCATTGATTTCTATTGAGAAAAGGTACCATTGAAACCCATTCGTTTGCATTGGCAAAACCATTCAAATCTATTTATTTTTATAGAGCCAATAAAATTTGCGACCATTGATTTCAATTAAGAAAAGGTACCATTCAAATCCAGTCACTTCCATTGAAAAAACTATTGAAATCAAATAATTTTCATTGAATAAAAAAGGTCCCATAAAAATCAATTGGTATTGATTGAAAAATTTTTGTCTGTCCATTGGGACAATTCAGAACCATTAAAAACCACTGAGTTTGAATCGAACTCAATGGTTTTGAATGGATCTTTTGTAGCAGGGATACTTCAAAAAAATAATTAATCAAATTGAAAAAAAATCTCAATTAATTATACTGTTTGGTTACATTAAATTATATAACTATCAATAATTATCAATAATCAAAATAAAATACGAAGATAGTAAAATATTAATTTTTAAAATATTAATAAAATCAAAATAAAAAGAATTGAATTAAAAAAAAAAAAATTTGGATAAGGAGAAAAGATGTACAATAAATATTATTTTGGAAAAAGGCATAAAAATAATTATGCTAATCAATTTTTTTAAATTATTATTAAATAATAAAAAAGTTTAGAAAAAAAAAATTATTTAAAAAAAAAAAACTCATTGCTTTTGAAAATCCATATGGAAATCGGTTTCAATTCACCATATGGAATTTCATATGGATTTCGATATGGATTTCCGTATGGGGTACTGCATGGATTTCCATATGGATTTTTTCAGCTGGGTAGTGTTGTTGATTATCTAAAAAATTATAATTTTGTTTATTTAGTCAAAAGTTGTGTTCATTAGTAAAATAAATAGTAGCAATAGCATAATAAACTACTTCAAAAATTAATAGAATAAATTTGGTTACTCTGGATTCACTAAAAACAGAAAAAAGCAACTATTGTTTTGTTAGAAACTTTCTGCGACTAACTGTATGTATGGTATGGTATGGTATTTGTGGGAGGGGTACGCGGTCCCTACCCGGGAACATGCGACCCCAGCACTCAGGTATACACTTTTTGTGCTGATTTCCCTGCCTTACTCAATCCCTGTCCAAGGCCACTTCGATGTGGCCTATTGCCGTCGTGATTGCCGAAACACTTGCCTTCCTTAGATCCAATGGATCTATAATGGGTCCGCCAAGCCTTCTGGTCCGGAGTGTGGCCCAAGCGGGACATTCACAGAGAAGATGTCCCGTCGTTTAGAAAAAAAAAATTATTAAAAAAAAAAAAACTCATTGCTTTTGAAAATCCATATGGAAATCGGTTTCAATTCACCATATGGAATTTCATATGGATTTCGATATGGATTTCCGTATGGGGTACTGCATGGATTTCCATATGGATTTTTTCAGCTGGGTAGTGTTGTTGATTATCTAAAAAATTATAATTTTGTTTATTTAGTCAAAAGTTGTGTTCATTAGTAAAATAAATAGTAGCAATAGCATAATAAACTACTTCAAAAATTAATAGAATAAATTTGGTTACTCTGGATTCACTAAAAACAGAAAAAAGCAACTATTGTTTTGTTAGAAACTTTCTGCGACTAACTGTATGTATGGTATGGTATGGTATTTGTGGGAGGGGTACGCGGTCCCTACCCGGGAACATGCGACCCCAGCACTCAGGTATACACTTTTTGTGCTGATTTCCCTGCCTTACTCAATCCCTGTCCAAGGCCACTTCGATGTGGCCTATTGCCGTCGTGATTGCCGAAACACTTGCCTTCCTTAGATCCAATGGATCTATAATGGGTCCGCCAAGCCTTCTGGTCCGGAGTGTGGCCCAAGCGGGACATTCACAGAGAAGATGTCCCGTCGTTTCGGCCGATTCTCCGCACCACCTGCAGTTTGAGACATCGCTGAGTCCTATCCTTGATAGGTGATGTCTCACCATCCAGTGGCCCGTAAGCCAGCCGATGATCATCCTGAGTTTTGTTCTGCTAGTCCTTCTCAGGTCTCGCAGCCATGTTTCAGGCGGCTTGTCACCGATGAGGCTCTTTGCCTGCCTCAGCCCCTGGTGATCATTCCATCTTCGGTCAGCTACACCTGTCATCCAGCGTTCCATGGCTTCTTGCATTAAGCAATCGGGCATTCCAACGTTGCATTGGTTCGCCCTGATGCCCAAGGCACCCCGGTTCGCCAGCCTGTCTGCCTTTTCGTTGCCCAGGATCATCGAGTGTCCTGGCACCCATAATAGGGTGACACAGTGGTTCAACGCCATGTTAGTCAGTGCCTCTTTGCAGAGAGCCACTTCCCTCGAGCTTGTGGCCCAGCCCTTGAGCGCCAAAGAGCCGCTTTGCTGTCGGAGGAAATCGTGACTGGGCATCTCCTGTTAACCTCTCTCAGCGTGGCCCGTGCACACTCCGTGATCGCCCTTACCTCAGCCTGAAAGACTGTGGCAAAGTCGTCAAGGTGTAGCGTTATCTCCCTGGAACAGCCCTGTCTCCAGGCTCCGGCGCCCACGCCTTCCTTTCTTTTCGAGCCATCTGTGAACCAGACAACTCCCTGACCTGTATACTTGTGCCGTCCTCCTTGCCAGTCGGCCCGGCTGCCCGCTTCCACCCTAAACGGCTTGTTGAAACTGATGTTCCTCGCCGTATGATCGAGCTTGGGCAGCTTCTCCAGATTTAGTTCTCTGGTTATCTGCCGGTCTGCTAGGTGGTCAACCTTCGCTTTGCCATCGTAGCGACACACGGCCTTGAAGGCCGCACTTCTAACCACGAGGTCGAGCGGAAGGGTTCCCGTCAGACGTTCCATCGCAACCAGTGGTGTGGTGCTCATGCATCCCGTAAGGCCTCTCAAGACGAGGGCCTGTACGCGATCCAAAATTGACTTGGCGCCCTTTACCGTCGCCACCCGGGGAGCCCATATGACTGCCCCGTGTAGTAGCTTGGGTTTCAACACCGCTGTGTATAGCCAGTGTATCTTTTCGGGCTCCAGTCCCCATGTCCTGCCAAAAGCCCTTCTGCATGCCCAGAAGGACTGAATCACCTTTGCGGAGGTGATATCGAGATGCCTTTTCCAACTGAGTTTGGAGTCGAATGTGACTCCCAGATACTTAATCTCACTGGTCAGGTCTAGTGCCCTTCCTATGAGATGTAGGCCCTTGACAGGGCCCACCTTGTATCTGGTTGTAAAGCACGTGACTCCAACTTTGCTCGGGTTCACCGTCAAGTGGACCCCCTTACACCATTTCTCGACGATTCCCAGTGCTAGTTGCATTAGGCCCGCCGCCACATCCAGATCGTCGGCCCTAACGAGAATGAAGACGTCGTCAGCACATGCCAAGGCAAAAATGCCGGCTTCATCCAACAATCTCAGTAGGGTATCGACTACCAGGCACCACATAGTGGGAGACAAAACTCCCCCCTGTGGGCATCCCTTACCGACTCTACCCTTGCGGATACGGTCGCCCCATGTGGCCAGCAGGCTCCTGGTGCTTAACATGTGGCACATCCATCTCACCAGGGTAGGCGGAATGGCATGATTCTCTGCACCCTTGTGGATGCTATCCACCCGGGTGTGATTGAATGCGCCTTCTATGTCAAGCAGAGCTGCTAGTACATAACCTTTATTCTTCATCCCGTTTCTGATCCAGGATTCCGCCTCTATAAGAGCTGTATCTACAGACTTCCCTGCCTGGTAGGCATGCTGTCTGCAGTGCAGCGGTCTGTCGACTAAAGACGTCTCCTTGAGATACCTATCCACGAGCCTTTCAAGTGCTTTCAGTACGAAGGACGACAGACATATAGGTCTGTGGTCCTTCGCGCTGATAACCACTCTGCCTGGCTTCGGTATAAATACCACTTTCGCCGTCCTCCAGCAGGTCGGGACATATCCCAGGGCCAAGCACGCCCTAAAGAGTTTAACCAGAGGGCTTAACAGTACCTCCAGCCCTTTTTGTATGAGGACCGGGAAGATACCGTCCGGTCCGGCAGCTTTGAACGGGTCAAAGGTGCCGATTGCCCATCTGACTCTCTCCGGTGTCGTTATGGTCCTGGCCAGTTCCCAGTCCTGTCTGCCGGCTATCGCTTCTTGCGTGCCTTGGTGTACTTCGCCTTCCCTGAAGTCGGGGAAGTGGGTCTCCAGTAGTGCGTTAAGGCAGTCCACACCATTTTCGGCCCATTGCCCCGAGTTCAGCTTCATTACACCTGGCGTCTGGTTTGGGCCACTGCGCAGAATGCGACTGAGCCTGGATGTCGCTGCGACATCCTTTTGCTCTGTGCAGTAGTTCTGCCAGCCCAGAGTGGGCGCCCTCTCCAGCTCCTTCTTGTATAGTCGTTGCGCCAGTCGATAGGCGTCTTCGTCCTCCCTCTTTTTAGTCTTGTACGACCTGTTGTAGAGTCTCCTTACTTCCTTCCTCAAGGCTGTAAGTTCGGGTGTCCACCACGGACATCCCTGACTCTTACCTCTCTTACTAACCCGGCAGTTGTTCTCGAAAGCCGTCACCAGAGTCTCCTGCAGGGACTCTGCGCAGTGTTCGATCTCCACCGGGGTGCCGTATCTCCCAGGAAAATTGGAAATTCTCCTGGCAAGATCGGCTCTGTAACCTTCCCAGTTTGTGTTTCTAGGATTTCTCCAGTAAGGCCTATCGGTAGTTCTGCCCACCAACGAAAAGGTGATGTGTTCGTGGTCTGACATGGAGGGCTCGTCCGAGACTCTCCAGTCCTCCACGGACGCCGCCAGATCGATCGTGGCCAGAGTGATATCGATGACCTCCTCACGCCTTACATCCCGAAAGGTGGGCTTGCCACCTTTATTCAGGATCTCCAAATTGGTACCCGCCAGGAAGCTCAAAAGTGCGTCCCCTCTGTTATTGCAATCCGAGCTGCCCCACACCGTGTGATGTGAGTTGGCGTCGCACGCAAGTAAGAGGTACAAGCCTTTCAGTTCGCAGGTCCTAACAAGATCCCTAACCCTTTGTGGGGGTGGATCCTCCTCATCGTATGGAAAATAGGCCGAGGCAACTACGAGTTGCCTTTCACTGCCTTTCTCATCCTTGTATTTCACGGTCGCTGTCGCAATGTCTCTGTCACAGAAGGATCCCCAGGCTTCAGCAGCAAGCCCTTTAATTATCAGGGCCGCCCTGGCTGAGTCTCCGTTCCAACTAAAACGGTTGCCGCAACCGTTTAGACCTGTGATTTTACCCGCCCTTATCCAGGGTTCCTGAATAAAGGCTATGCCTGTATGCACCTCTGCCATGCGTTTGACTAGGACAGCCGAAGCGCTTTTGCAATGGTGCAAGTTGATCTGGGTGCACGAAATAGTGGACGTTGCCATACTGGCAGGCCCTGGGTTTCGTCCACCCCGAACTGTATATATACTCATGTACTAAAATCTTTTTGTCATCCATTGATAAAATTACTATATCACATATTAGAAATCACATGTTGAAAAATAAAATAAATTTTTTTACTTGAAAAACTTGTGTAAATTATTAATTTTTTCAGTATATTATACTTCAAAAAAATAATTAATCAAATTGAAAAAAAAATCACAATTAATTATACTGTTTGGTTACATTAAATTATATAACTATCAATAATTATCAATAATCAAAATAAAATATGAAGATAGTAAAATATTAATTTTTAAAATATTAATAAAATCAAAATGAAAAGAATTGAATTAAAAAAAAAAAAAAAAAAAATTGGATAAGGAGAAAAGATGTACAATAAATATTATTTTGGAAAAAGGCATAAAAATAATTATGCTAATCAATTTTTTTAAATTATTATTAAATAATATAAAGGTTTAGAAAAAAAAAATTATTTAAAAAAAAAAAACTCATTGCTTTTGAAAATCCATATGGAAATCCATATGAAAATCCATATGGAAATCGGTTTCAATTCACCATATGGAATTTCATATGGATTTCGATATGGATTTCCGTATGGGGTACTGCATGGATTTCCATATGGATTTCCATATGGATTTTTTCAGCTGGGTAGTGTTGTTGATTATCAAAAAAATTATAATTTTGTTTATTTAGTCAAAAGTTGTGTTCATTAGTAAAATAAATAGTAGCAATAGCATAATAAACTACTTCAAAAATTGATAGAATAAATTTGGTTACTCTGGATTTACTAAAAACAGAAAAAAGCAACTATTGTTTTGTTAGAAACTTTCTGCGACTAACTGTATATATACTCATGTACTAAAATCTTTTTGTCATCCATTGATAAAATTACTATATCACATATTAGAAATTACATGTTGAAAAATAAAATAAATTTTTTTACTTGAAAAACTTGTGTAAATTATTAATTTTTTCAGTATATTATACTTCAAAAAAATAATTAATCAAATTGAAAAAAAATCACAATTAATTATACTGTTTGGTTACATTAAATTATATAACTATCAATAATTATCAATAATCAAAATAAAATATGAAGATAGTAAAATATTAATTTTTAAAATGTTAATAATATCAAAATGAAAAGAATTAAATTAAAAAAAAAAAAAATTGGATAAGGAGAAAAGATGTACAATAAATATTATTTTGGAAAAAGGCATAAAAATAATTATGATAATCAATTTTTTTTAATTATTATTAAATAATAAAAAAGTTTAGAAAAAAAAAATTATTAAAAAAAAAGAATTCATTGCTTTTGAAAATCCATATGGAATTCCATATGGATTTCGGTATGGATTACCGTATGGGGTACTGCATGGATTTCCATATGGATTTCCATATGGATTTTTTCAGCTGGGTGCTGTATAGCCACACGTAAAATGGACTTGGGCAAATTTTTTTTCTTTTGCTAAATATTATAACACCTATCGAGTCAGGGTGGACACCTGGTGCACCTGGTGATAATAATTCCTTGTAGATGATTTCTCCGGGAAGTTTTGACTCCAGAGGGGTCAGCACGGACACCTGGTGCACCTGGTGATAATAGCGCCTCGTAGATGATTTCCACAGGAAATTTTGACTCCTCGGTGGTCAGGACGGACACCTGGTGCCGCTGGTAATAATAACGCCTTGGAGATGATTTCTCCAGAAAGTTTTGACTCCAGAGGGGTCAGGACGGACACCTGGTGCACCTGATGATAATAACAATTTGTAGACAGTTTCTCCAAGAAATTTTCAAGTCCAAGTCATTTCCAAGGCGTAATTATCACCAGGTGTCCGTCCTGACTTCTCTGAAGTTGAGACTTCCTGTGAAAATCATCTCCGAGGCGTTATTATCGTCAGGTGCACCAGGTATCCGTCCTGACCCCTCTGGAGTCAAAACTTCCTATGGAAATCATCTCGGAGGCGTTACTATTCCCAGGTGCACCAGGTATCCGTCCTGACCCCTCTGGAGTCAAAACTTCCTGTGGAAATCATCTCGGAGGCGTTATTATCCCCAAGTGCACTAGGTGTCCACCCTGACTCCATAGGTGTTATAATGTTTAGCAAAAGAAAAAAAATTTGCTCAAATCCATTTTACGTGTGGCTAAAAGTTCCAGGAGATGTTGACCGGGTGCTCCGGGGGTCGACCCGGGGTATCCCATCCGCTACTCTAGGTCCCAAGCGACCGATGTCTACAGGTAAAAGTTCTAGGAAAAGTCTACCGCAGGCATATAATAATTTTTAATTGATTATTATCAGCTAATTTTTCTAATTTTTCAATTTGTTGTTAATTTTTAGCCATCAATGATTTTCACAAACGGTTTTTTTTTTAAATTAACGCACGCCGTTTCGAAATACTCCAGCGTTCGTTCACTGCAATGTTGCCAACTGCAAACTGAAAAAAAAAAATTTCAATTCACGAACGAACGCAACGAGTAACGAGTTTCTAAATACACCCATTGTGTCCGGCTGGTGTACAATGTACATGTGTGATGTGAGTCTTGTAGCCGTGCACAGAGTACAGACGCACAAGCGCTTATCTATTTACCTCTGCCCTGGCCTTTATACTTCATGCTTTTGCGTTCCCAAGCGGTTCCCAATGAGAAGTTTTCATTCATCTACCGGAGCATCGGACAGTTCTTGAATATATTCTCATATATATTTTCATGTTTGATTTAATTTCAATAAATATAATAATTTATAATGATATAGATCTACTGTTATCTCTCATAATTTTTTATTAAAAAATGTCTATAGTTATTAAATGTCTGTAGCATCATGGAGAACCAAAAAAAAAGGAAAAACTTTTTTTCTCATGCATTGACAGCCAATAAAAAAATATTTAAATCACATACCTTAAAGAGTGGAATCAAAGGTTTCTTTTGTACTTGTAATTATAGAGAAAAAGAGTGTACACAAGAAGCTTATAATATTTTAGGTTATTATTCAGAAAAAATTGAGAAAATAGAAAATCAAAGTGTAAGTTGAGGTGTTATGAAATTTATTATAAATTTGAACAATTATATTTACATATAGTAATAATTTTAATCAGTTAAAAGATTCTAGCTTACTAAGTGATTGTAAAATTGCTGAAAAAAATGAACAAGTAATGGTTAACACTTACAAAGAAAACTTTCATGGAATTAAAGATGTCTTAGATGTTTTAAATATGGAAATAAATGCATTAAAAAATGAAGAGCTACACAAATCCTTGTTCAAAAGTTTTCAGGTATTCATTTTAACTCAAACTAAAAATGATAAATTATTGAATAAAAAATTTAATTTCTAGGTTATTGATACTGGTATAAAAAATGTAATTTTTATCCAGAGTAACTTTTTTGATCCTTTAGAGCTTTTTACTGTACTTATAAAAGATTTTCAACTATCCAATAAACAAAAAACTAGATATCTCTTGCGAATGCTTCCCATTGTAATGACTTGTAAACCATATTTAGATGAATTAAAAACCAAAGCTGACATATTATTTAATAAATTTTTTGTACATGAGCCAAAAAGTTTTTGTATTGTATTTAAGTAAGTAAAAGTGATGAATTTCAAAATTTTTTTCTTTCAATGTTTAATTAAATGAATGTAATATTTTAGCCGCCATAGTAACAACAATCTCAATCGAAATCAAGTGATAGAATTATTAGCTGAAATCATTATATCAAAGAACCCTGGCAACAAAGCAAATTTAAAAAATCCTGAAATTGCAGTAGTGATTGAAGTTGTAAAAGCAAATTGTCTTGTTTCTATTGCTCCAAATTATTTTCTTTTAAAAAAATATAATCTACAAGAAATGTGTAATAATGAATAATAAATAATAATAAAAATCTTTTAATTAAAAAAAAAAAAATAAAATTATAAGTAATTTTTCTTTACTTTTAGTAATTTCAATATGTATATATATATAGGTAAATGATGAATGATTTAATACATTTTTCAATATTAATATAATTTCCTTTTGTAGATGTTTAAGAATAGAAGTTGGCAGGCCAAAATGATTGATTGAACAAATTAATTATGTATAAATGTAAGGGCATTGCTAAAACTCGAACATAAATAAAATATTTGATGAAAAAAGTATACATGTTTTAATGCTGTCTAATATATACCTTCTACTCACTGCGCTGTTAAATGCAGCTGTTACACTTAATTAAGTTGCTAATTAAACATTTAACTGTGAAAATTCAACTACTCTCTAAACAGAGTCTTTATTTTATCAAAAAAAATAAATTTTAACTATATTTCTTTCAATTTTTTTTTCAATTTTGTAGACTCAAGTGCCTTAATTTGTGCATCTCTGCATGCTGTAGTGTCTACTTGTAGACATTGCTTTGAGGCATTGGGGCAATAGTAATTACAATAATAGTTTTAATTTTTCATTGACAAAATATAAATTCAAAAAATTGTACACCGAGAAAAAGACAATAACTAAAATGACAATGAGGAAGATGCACACTTTCTAATTATATTTTTTTCTGAAAGGTCTCAATTTTTAATGAATTTTAAGATTTTTTTGATAATTTTTCTGTCAATATTACCGAAGATATGATTTTTTGGAAACTGGTACTCGTGACGTCATCAGTACCATTTTGAAGTATATCTTACTATATTATATAGTTGAACGGGTTTTTTTTTTTTTTTTTTTTTTTTTCGTGAGGCGCAGCCAAAAGTACATTAAATATGCGTTATTTTAGTCAAAAATATCGGAACTTAAGCCCTTTTTTTTGGCTGCGCCTCAGACTTTCATTTGGAGGGCCTGAGGCGCAGCCCAAAGTACATTGGCCGGACACCATATCGACGAGCGGATCAAACCCACACCAATCCTATCCTCGATCCTCCACTGCGCATGCTCCTGGACTTAGCTCCAATCCAGTCTTGGAAACGAGATTCTTCACATGGGGACAAAGCGTTCCCTTCATAGCATACAATTTCGACCAAGCGTCGACTTCAGGTTGTATAATTTGAGTTTCGGGAAAAAAATAGGTATGTTCGGTCATACACAAGATAATATATACCCTACGCGGCCAAGTTAAATTTTTAAATAAATAAATAATCCCCCCAAGCTTCAAATCCACAATACCCTGGGTGTCCCATTTAAATATTTTAATAAATAAATTATCCCCCAAGCTCTAAACCCACGAAACCCTGGGGGTCCGAGTTTCATTATTTAAAAAATGAAAGTAAATAAATAAATAATCCCCCAAGCTCTAAACCCATGAAACCCTGGGCGTCCGAGTTTAATTTATGAAAAAATATAAATAAATAAATAATCCCCCAAACTTTTAACCCACAAAACTTTGGGCGTCCGAGTTTGATTATTAAATATTATTATTATAAATAAATAAATGGAGTTAAATTTTTAAATATTATTATCATAAATAAATAAATGATCCCCCAAGCTGTAAACCTACAAAACCCTGGGCTTCGGAGTTAAATTTATAAATAAGTTATCATGAATAAATAAATAATCTCCCAATCTCTAAACCCAAAATATCCTGGGCGTCCGAGTTGAATTTTTAAATAAATTATTGTGAATAAATAAACAATCCCCCAAGCTTTAAACCCCCAAAACCCTGGGCGTCCAAGTTAAATTTTTAAATATTATTATTACAAATAAATAAATATTCCCCCAAGCCGTAAACCCACGAAACCCTGGGCGTCCGTGTTTAATTTTTGAATTGTATTATCATAAAAAATAAATAATCCCCCAAGCTTTAAAACTCCAAAACCCTGGGCGTCCAAGTTAAATTTTTAAATATTATTATTACAAATAAATAAATATTCCCCCAAGCTGTAAACCCACAAAACCCTGGGCGTATGTGGCTAATTTTTTTGATAAATAAATATAAATTAATATAAATAAATAAATAATCCCCTAAGCTCTAATCCTAGAATATCCTGGGCTTCCAGGTTAAATTTATAAATAAGTTATTATGAATAAATAAATAATCTCCTAAGCTCTAAACCTACAATACCCTGGGCGTCCGAGTTGAATTTTTAAATAAATTATTATAAATAAATAATCCCTCAAGCTGTAAACCCTTGGCGATACGACAAAACACTTGGCGCCCAAGTTCCAATTATGAAGATATAAATATAAATAAATGAATAAATTCTTTAAGTCATAGACCAACAATGATACTGTACGGCTAAGTTTTATTTTAGAATAAACAAAACATCCTTAAATTTTTATTACCTTACGTTGTACTTATTAATTTTCTAGACAATTAAACTATGACTTAGGGTTTGGTGGGTTTAGAGTTTGGAGGACTATTTCTTTTTTTATATTTGTTTATTAAAAAATTACGTACTGACGCTCAGGATATTGTGGGTTTAGAGCTTGGGGGATTATTTATTTATTTATATTGATGTATTAAAAAGTTACATGCTGACGCCCAGGGTTTTGGGGGTTCAAAGCTTGGGGGATTATTTATTTATTTATGATAATAATTAAAAATTAAACTCGGACGCCCAGGGTATTGTAGGCTTAGAGCTTGGGGGATTATTTATTTATTTATAATATTAATATATAAAAATTAAACTCGGACGCCAACGGATTTGTAGGTTTACAGCTTAGGGGATTATTTTTTTATTTGTAATAATAATATTTAAAAATTCAATGCGGACGCCCAAGGTTTCGTGGGTTTAGAGCTTAGGGGATTATTTGTTTATTAATATTTATTTATCAAAAAATTAACCACCTACGCCTAAAGTTTTGTGTGTTTACAGCTTGGGGTTTATTTATTTATTTGTAATAATAATATTTAAAAATTAAACTCGGCCGCCCACGGCTTTGTGGGTTTACAGCTTGGAGACTGTTTATTTATTTGTAATAATAATATTTAAAAATTTAACTTGGACGCCCAGGCTTTTGGGGGTTTAAAGCTTGGGGGATCATTTATTATTTTCATAAGAACTTATTTAAAAATTTATCTTGGACGCCCAGGGTTTTGGAGTTTTGAAGCTTGGGGGATTATTTATTTTTTATGATAATAATATTTAAAAATTAATCTCGGGCGCCCAGGGTTTCGTGGGTTTATAGCTTGGGAGATTCTTTATTTATTTATAATAATAATATTTAATAATTAAACTTGGACGCTCAAAGTTGGACACCCAGGGTTTTGGAGGTTTAAAGCTTGGGGGATTATTTATTTATTCATAATAATTTATTTAAAAATTCAACCCAGACGCCCTGGGTTTCGTGGGCTTAGAGCTTAGGGGATTATTCATCTATTTATATAGATGTTTTAAAAAGTTACATGCTGACGCTTAGGGTATTTTGGGTTTAGAGATTGGGAGATTATTTATTTATTCATGATAACTTATTTATAAATTTAACTCCGAAGCCCAGGGTTTTGTAGGTTTACAGCTTGGGGGATCATTTATTTATTTATGATAATAATATTTAAAAATTTAACTCCATTTATTTATTTATAATAATAATATTTAATAATCAAACTCGGACGCCCAAAGTTTTGTGGGTTAAAAGTTTGGGGGATTATTTATTTATTTATATTTTTTTCATAAATTAAACTCGGACGCCCAGGGTTTCATGGGTTTAGAGCATGGGGGATTATTTATTTCTTTACTTTCATTTTTTAAATAATGAAACTCGGACCCCCAGGGTTTCGTGGGTTTAGAGCTTGGGGGATAATTTATTTATTAAAATATTTAAATGGGACACCCAGGGTATTGTGGATTTGAAGCTTGGGGGATTATTTATTTATTTAAAAATTTAACTTGGCCGCGTAGGGTATATATTATCTTGTGTATGACCGAACATATCTATTTTTTTCCCGAAACTCAAATTATACATACAACCTAGATGCCCCATAGAATTATACATACAAGTCGACGCTTGGTCGAAATTGTATACTATGAAGGGAACGCTTTGTCCCCATGTGAAGAATCTCGTTTCCAAGACTGCTCCAATCTCCATGCAGTACTTCGGCGGCTGCTAAAGAGAGCTTTCTTGTTGACATTTTATCTCGGTTAATTAGATAACTGGTAATTTATTATTACTAAGTAAACCTATTTCTGTGCTTAAAAATCATTTATTTATTTATACTTGTACCACAACATTAATATACATACAGTGTAATTAAACTAATAGAAATATATGTACACACTTATAAATCAAGTAATTCTAGAAGTATTTTAATTAAACAGTTTAATAAATGCTCAAGCTATCTATACATGTGGATGATTGAACATTTATTCATCTTTACTCATACCCTTGGTTAATTATTTAAATAAATAAATAAAATTTTGTGACGACTAAGTAAACTCTTATAGCACATTTCATGTTCAACATAAATCTTGTCTACCATAAAATGTACCACTGGGCAACTGAATGAAAGATTTCGTAATCAATGTGATGGAGCTAGATTAACTAGTTTTAAATATTCAATTTCGATGATTTACAGCTGCAATTATAACTGACTTTCATTATAATATACTATACTAAATTTATAATACAATTATAATATACTAAATTTTGTTTTTCAAATTTATCTTTATCTAGTAACGAATTGGTACAAACAATTGTGGACTATGTCAATATTTTATAGTTGATTTTATAAAAATGTATGTAGGCACATTATAATGATAACTGAACTTGTGAGTTAAGTTGTGCATTTACAGAATAAAAAAATTATATTCATTGAGAAATTTGCATTTATTGCAGATAGTAAGCAAAAAGTATTATAAAAATATAATATCTCTTTGTATTTTACAGATTCTATAGTTCATTAAAATTATAAAATTGATATACTTTTTTTAAACAAAAATTTAGTATATATAATAGTATAAGAAGTCTATTGTTATAAAAAACACAATTACTCAATTTATAATTTTGGTTTTAAGGAATCTTTTATTTAAAAACTGAAATCATTAAGAGTTTCTTATTTAAAATCAAAACATTTATTTATATGAAATAAGCCAAATAATTTAATAATTTACTAATTCATGACTAATTTTAGTTATTCATTTTCGCTCGTTGAGTTCGACTTTTTTGAGATACCGTAGATTTTGACACATTAGCATCATAACTGTGGTCAAAAGCGGAATGAACAGTCTCGGTACATCTTTCTGGATCCTCCATAGTTGCTTTAATCGAAGCTTTTTCCATGTCCGTCGGTTTTTTGAACTTGTTTTTGGTAGAAACTGGCTGTTTTTTTGTAGATCTAAAGCTATTCCGTTGCTTTTCCAAATTTTTGTGACTAGGCAAATTTGATGGTAAGTTTGAAAAGTGTGGAGTAGAAGATGGCGCAGTTTCTTGACTAATTTGATTCTGCCTTACTTTTTCAACAATTTTTTCTAAAGGTGAGAGTATTTCAGACAAAGTCTGTTCCGTTGCAGTATTAATAATACCAAATGTGATACTCAGAAGCGTTTCAACTCGAGTTAATAAAGACACTGAATCATTTATGTGAACAGGTTGTTCTTGAAGTGCTTGAAGAACCTTATCACTATGATCTTGGAACTCTGCTGTAACATCTTCCTCATTTCTTGATATAGAATAGTTTGATCCACTTACACGAATACAAGCGTGCGAATGTTTACAAAAATTACCCTTGATCTGGTGATCGACACATGTACATGTAAATCGATGCACGCAAACCTTACATTTTGGGCACGATAAGGGACAATTATTGCATTTGAAAGAGTTGTCTAAGGATACTGTATATGGACCCCTGCCTAAAGTTGAAGATTGAACAAGCCACGTGGTTTCATCGATGTTTTCTATCATGGTGTCGTTAATTTGCTCACTTTTGCGATGACTGTGCCCAATTAGTTGCATCCTATAAGTTGGTTTGTTTTTTACCATTCGTATAACTCTTTCAATCATCATATCACGAGAAAATCGCATCAGGTAACCGATACATTTATCGACTCGTCGATTCTGCTGACCATTCATATATATGTACTTGAGTTTTTTGTGCAAAGCCTCCAAGAACATGTTTGTGTTTAAGGAAAGACCGATTCTGTAAGAAAAGGCCCATTTTTCTGGACGACCAGCATAATGCTTTCCAAAATATTTCCCGAAGTTTTGTGTGTCCGGATCCTCCTCACACATTTGTAAGAATGCAGCTAAGGAAGTATGGAAAGTTTCTTCATCAAGACATTCCATGAGCATGCGGCATGCTTTATAAACCTCCGATTGTTTGATAGGATCCTTAATTTTATTTAAATTGTTTCTCCAATTCTGGTCAACGTGCCAATTACAGAGTAAATGATGTTTTGGCGGTGACATCACATCTGTCCAGGCATTGATGTAAGCAGGAGCGTCGTCAGACATGAATGTTTCCGCTGTTATTTTACCAGCTTTGTCTTTCACAGATTCAAAAAAGCGGGACATTGCTATGAAATCAACTCGATTGCTAAGACAATATGCAATAGGACATCCAGCTCCAAATTCATCAACAGTGACCAGTGTTGTTAATTGGAAATCGTGATCGGTGGTCTTATGCGTGCTATCGACACAGACCTTATCTGACGCATATTCGACGACTACTTCTCGCTGATACGACGTCATCAAGACGATCATGAAGTCTTCATTGAGTAAACGTCCTCCATCTTCTTCTCCTTGTGGTTTGAAGTACAAAACGGGTGAATCTTCCTTTAAGGTCATTTGCTGTTGAACCCACATTGAAACGCTAAACGCATCGTTTTTATGAGCTACGTCACGATCTAATTTATAATCTCTTATTATATTATGTAGATCTTTTTTATCTACGATGTGCAGACGGCTCATGTTCTCTAAAGATGACACTGATTCCCGGATGTCGTCTAAAATACGATCAGGGGTCACACCAATTCTCAATTTACCTGCTAATTCGTCTCTTTCATTACTTGTCAAACGCAAAAATCTAATGGATTGTGTATGACCAATATGTGTTCTAGTAAAAGTAACATGAACGTGACCGTTAATAGCTGTCGTGATAACTATTCTAGATGGACATTGTTTTCCAATTTTTACCGAGCTGGTCCATTTAAACTTAACAGCTGTATCTGACATTTTGGATATCCCAGATCTGTGGCAATCGTAATAGGTTCTATTCTGAACACTTCTAGTAAAACAAAAATACGCACAGTCTTCTTTTTCTATAGTTTTTTTCCAATTCAAAAATTCTGAAATAAATTGAAAGTATGTAAATTAGATTTGATATTCTTAATTAACAATTAAATTTAATAAAACAAAATACTAAACCGACGTAAAAGCAAAAATTAGATGTATTACAGTATAAGAATTTTTTGTAGTGTGACGTGACAAAATTTACAAAATAATTTATTGAGCAAGTGATTTTTGAAAAACTTTGCTTTAACATAACTACGATCTAAATGTCAGTTTGTACTTTTTATATCGCAAAAATTTGCAAAAAAACGAAAGAAAGCACATTTTTTTATTACAGAAAATTTCTATCTTTTTTAAACTTATTGAATATTAGATTTTACTACTGATTATAAAAGTATTTGTTGTAAATTTTATCACGATAAAAATTATTTTATGTTTACTTTTTATTACTTTTATTCTATTTCTGTATTTAAAAAAAAAATTTTTATATTTTAAAATTTTTAATTTTTAAGTAAAAAAATTAAATAAAAATTTAATTTCAAATAATCACCTTCTAGAGAATTAAATTCCAGCTCTATTACTTCCAGTTCTTCACCGTGATCTTCACCCAAATGTTTGTTCAAAAGTGCTACAGTAAAAAATGCAGCATCACACGAAGGACAGTTTTTTGAAGGTGGGAGTGAATTGTCGACATTATGCGCTTGTTTGATGTGTCGATTCAAATTTTGTTTTGAAGTATACCTTTTGTCACAATATTCGCAGACTTTGTTTTTTGGATTTTTCTCTTTCACAGTTGCCAATTCATGTTCTGCTCGAATGTGCTCGTACAAGGATTCAATATCCGTAAAATCTTGATCACACCTGCATAGCAGTAATTAGTTTATTACTGAGGTTTTTTTAGGAAAGCCTTGAATATGCTTATGGATACAAAAAATACTTGTAATTATAGTAAAAAATCATTATTATCAGAATAAATGAATTTAACGGGTATCACTGTCCAACTATAATTTTATCTCTTTCATTCCCACATTGAACCCATATAAGAGGCTACATGAAAGCGAGAAGAGAGATTTTTTTTTTGAAAAATAAGTAAATTAAGTAAATTAAATAATTCCCTAACCCCCCAAGAATTAAAAAATGAGAAAGAAAATCTTATGTAATTTTAGAACAGTCATTACTGCAATAAAGGCATGCTGATAAAAAATTATTAAAATGATGACCTCATAAACACTCAAGCACTAATAAATTTCTTAGTCGTATCCCAGCCGAAAATTATTGCGCACAAATGTGAGCAGAAATGTGAGTAAGAATATGAGCATAAATGTGCTCACATTCATGGTGATATAATTGAGACAACATTTGTGCTAATATTTGTGCTCACATTTGTGCCAATATTTTGGGTTATGTAGAGAATAAAAAAAAAATTGTCTTTAATAAGATATTTTCAAGTAAATAATCATAAGATTGAAATTTCAAGCTTGTGATTTGAAAATAAGTTAATTTTAGGACCTGTGTAAGGGTAAGTACAAGATTAATATATTTTTTTCATAATTGGATAGCTTATAATCAATTATAAGACGGTTTTTTTTTTTTTTTTTTTGTAAAAATAAGTAAAGTTTATTCAGTAATTATAAAAAAATACATATAATATTAAAATATGTGTATAATGAAAAAATTTTGGCTCAAGGGTTATTAATATTTCATAAAAAAATAAAAAAAATTGTAAATTATAAATGTGAATAATAAAACTCTAAAAAAATAAAAATAAAACAAAATATAAAGTTGAACGCATGGTTTTGTTACCTTAAAAAAAAAAGGTTTCTATATTAAAGATTTTCTAAAAAAAAAAAAAAAGTTTTAACGACTACTTTCAAATCATATTACAGTATTAGAGACTATAAATTTTAAGTTTTATAAATTTCTCTAGTAATGGATAAAAAAAATTGTACAAAAAAAGTATTTAAAAGTAAAGGTAAAATGTTTAGTTATTTGGTAACTAAAAATTTCAGAGCATACTACTAAAACTTTATCACATCAAATCTAGTATCTCATAAAAAGAACCATGAAAATAAATAATTTACTGGCCTTGTAAAATAATTTTATCCATTCAATCAGTCTTGAGGGTCTCTCTGAAAACAGAAAGGCCGTGTACACTTCAGAATCACCAAAAAATCACAAATAAATATGAAGTACTTATATAGGTTTAATAACTTTACAAACTAAACAAAACCTGCCAGTCTAAAAAAAAATTTTGAGGTCTACAGACCTTATAAACTCTAAGAATCTAATTTCAATAGAAACATGTAAAAATAAAATAACTACAAAAATGTCTGATTTGATTCTAGAGTGCAGAGACCCTTGTTAGAATCTCATAAAAATTTACATGTCAAAAACTATTCAAATAAAATGTGTCCTATGACAATGAAGTAATATATTAATAAGTGACGTTGTCATCATTTTCAGAGTCCACAGTGATGCTCTCGGCAGGGTTCTCTGATTGTTGTATTTCAAGGGCTTCCTGAAACCAAATTGTAACACTTCTTTTAATATAATTTTCACAAAAAATCAAATATTCATAAAATTGAAATAAATTTTTATAGTAAAAAATTGTTTTCATCAGCATCCAAATATTAATATAAATAAATGTTAATATAAGAAAAAGAAAGCTTAGAAAAAAAGAGTTTTAAACTTACACCTTTAATTTTGGTTATCTGATGGTTTATTTCTTTTGAAATATAAGTTTTTATCTTGTCCAATTCTATTTCCAGGTCGCACTTGTCCACCAGTGTCGGCTTCTCTTTTATTAATAGATGCCGGACCGCAACTGTAATAAAAAAAAAAAAGAAGATTTTAAGATTTTTTTTAGATAAAAAAATATTTGAAAAACGTAATTTAAGTTGAAACATAATTTACCTCGTACGGCGTACATTTTTTTTGGTGTCACCAATTTTCTTGGTGACTCTCTATCGCCGAACTTCTTCATTCCATTTTTTTGGTAGATTATGCAGCGATTTGCCAGCTGCATATCCTCGTACATGTTCCTAGCCACAAGCTTTGCCACAATCTGGAGGTGTCTCTTTTCTTTGAGCTTTTTCTTGATGTTGCCCCAAGCAATGCTCCGGACAGAATATCCAAACGCGATGTGAAACTTATCCTATATACATAAAAAAAAAAATGAATAAAAAATCAAGTTTTGTGTCAATTTTTACTTAATTAACATTAATAATGGAAGAAAAAAAAAAAAAAAAAAACGAAAACAAATTATTTTACCTTTCCGTTCTCAGTTGTGTAGGACTTCATGCACGGCATCTCACAGTCTTTTCTGCTCTCTTCCTCGTACCTGTAATCCTCTGGGAAGAAAAACTCTTCCGAGCCGCTCTTGGGAGATTTTTTAGATTTTTTACGTTCACGTCCATCTGAAAAACATATTAATTATACAAAAAAATTCAAATTTTAATTTTTAAAATTTTAGTAAAAAAAAAAAAAAAAAATTGAACTTACCAAATGAGTACACCAACTTTCTTTTAGCACTCTGTACGGTGGGAGTGCTAGTGGCACGAATTGGTGACACGTTCTTTGCCTCCTCCAGGGCCAACCTGTGCCTTAAGAGCTCCATCTGCTTCCTCTGCTCATCTATTTTTGCTAATATCTCCGTCGTTGTAATAGCACCGAGGTTGGCACTAGTAGATGGCTGCGATAAACCGGCCAGCAGCACTGCTCTCCTGGACTCCAGTCCGGGTGATTGCTCTCTCGATTGGGGGGCTATAGACACCTGAAATAAAAGAGAAAAACACAATCACTGAGTACTTAATTTCATGGTTAATATTTGTAATTTTTAAGAAAAAAAAAATAAAAAAAAATAAAGTAATTATAACGTCATTTTAAAATTAAATAATAAAAAATAAAAAAAACCAACCGATTTTTGTTGCAATTCTCTGGATTGTTCCTCGTCAAAAGTATTCTCGTCAACGTCGCTTTTGTCGAACTTGTTTGATTTCAGCCTTTCCGTCGGGTGCTCATGAGCATCGGTAATTTCTTGTTCGGCTAAAACAAAAATTAAAATTAACGCTTTCATACTTGTAAATTAAAAATTTTAACTTTGTTTTTACGTAAAATTATATACTTACAACCGAGACAGTTAATTTCCACGGCCTCGTATGTGCTTGTTTGCTCCGCATACTTCGCTGGATATATTTTCTTTTTATCGAAGTCCAAGCTGTTTGTGGGAGTAAAATTGAACATTTGCTGAATCTTTATCGGCCTCCATAAATTCCGTCTTATAAATCTGACAAGAGCGTGAGTTGGTACTGAAGTCATCACAGAAAATTGTACTAAAAAATAAAAAATACACATATATACCATAAGACCTGCTAAATTATTCAGCTTTCTCCAAAAATCAAACCCAAGCAACAAACGATAATGTTTTTTTTTTTCGGGTGCAAACGTCGCCTCGCGTCGCGTTGTTTTGATGAGCTTTTTATTGCAGAAATTTAAGAATTCACTTTTTATTTTTGACTTTTCCAACTAGAACAAAACTTAACGTGCAAGGCACGCGTGTCTGTGTGAAAAAAAAATAATAATAATAATAATTATCGAGAGCCCTCAAGAATGTAATTTACCAAAAACATGAAAAAGGAAAGTTGTTTGAGGAAGCGGCGTCATGCAGTGCGACGCGACCGGCTGCAGCTTGCGTGTGCCGGGCTCACGCCGCCACCGAGTCTGGTCGTGCTGGTTGTTGTACTACTGCCGACTTGCTCGGTAAACAACATATTAAAAAAAAAAAAAAAAAATTTACGGATTTATTGGATACGATCAAAAAGGCTTTATTATTTCATTACAATTTTCACGAATTTCATTGATCATCAGACGTCATTTTTTTATTGTTTTTAAAAAATCGACGACTAAATAATCGATCATGAAACGCCATAGCCGAGACATACGCAATTCAATCGCTTTTTTTATCAAAGTAATTATGGTTTACATTTTAAAGATTATTTCAACTTTAACTAATGAATTAATTTTTTTTTTCTTCATGAAAAAAAAATTAAATAAGTAATGGTTTTCCGCGTTAAATTTCAAATTTTTCAACTTCTTCTACAACACTTTTAGAACAAAACTTTGCACCCTCGGTTATTTCGTCTTGATGTTTCGTCTTCACGCAAACAAAATCTCACCTTACCGTGATCGCAACCCTTCGGTATCGTCGATATTACTGTGTACCGATCTCACGCGGGCAGTTTTGCTGGTCTTAAATAATCCTCAAAACTATAATTGATTTTTAATTGCAAGCATTTAAGAAAAAAAAGAAAAAAAAAATACATGACAGTCAATCGCTTGCTTACCGATTTAAAGTTGTTAATAAGAAAATAAAAATAACATCCTAACTTGCAAAATAGCAGTATTTGATAAAAGTACTTTTAAACTTTCATTTTTCAACTTACTTTTAGAAGTTAACGAAGAGCTGCGAATATCTTGAAGCACAACTGGCGTGCAGGCTTCAAAATTGAAGCGCACTTAATAGTATTACTTCACTATTCACAGATTTTATCGCTCGAAAACAACACAGTTCTTGGTGATAAAAATTAACGATCACATACGCAAAGGCTTACTGGGAATCAAATTTTTACTAAACACTGAAGGAAAATAGGAAAATAGTCAAGCGCGATCTTTTCTTTACTGCAGCAGCGATAGCACTGAGCCGGCAGGGACCGGCGTGGTCTGCGTGGTGGCATCGGGCCCTCCCTTACTTTTCTCTTTGGGGGAAAACTCGGAGGTCGGGAGGGGGAAAAGCGGGCGGATTTCTGCTGCAGGAAAATACGAGCAGTGAACGATCTTCAAACTTCAAGTGATCGTAGCGAAGCAAAATTTGAGATGCAAAAAAGTAAAAACTTATTTAAGACTGCTTCAAGCCATCGAAGCTGAACTCGGAAAAATAAGGGTTTCTCAAAGAAAAGCCGAAATTGAGAGCTCGGTTTTAATAATAACCTCAGTTATAACATTTCGTAATTGATTTTTTAATCCAAACCTTTATATTAAAATTAATCAATTTTTTTTTTTTTTTTTTTTTCCACCAATACTTTATGTAGATGGGCCCAACGAATAAAAACCTTAGCCGAAAATCTGCGACGAATAAAATTACATTGAGGCGAGTTTCGGTGACTAAAATGCCTCTTAACCACTTTGTTCATGACTTTAACTTTTGTAGATTGGAAGAAAGTGAGCTTTGCTATTTGTCCGTTGATACACGAGAGCGTAAATTATTATTATTATTTTTTTTTACATACCAACCGCGAATAAAAAGACTCTAAATTTTCAGCTAATAAAAATCGTAATGGTCTTTTCGATCGTAGCTGCTGTGTCGAAATGATATGATACTCAACTCGTGTGTGAAGTTGTACATTTACATCGAGAGTTTGTTGATGCTTGAGTTGCAGTGCTACGCGCGTTATCTTGCAAACGAGAGCAGCAGCAACTCGAGATGTAAGTGTAACAACTTCGAACACAAATTAAGTATCATATTTTATTCAACAGAATCATGTTATATAGTACTTTGAGAAAAATAAATGTTTTTCGCCCTCGTGTATCAACGGACAAATAGCAAAGTTTATTTTAACTTTTTTGGCACCAGCTAAACTAATAAATAAAGTAGTTTGAAACAGTTTTATCGCCAAAAGTACCCTGATTGTAACTTTATTCGTGGCAGATTTTGGGCTAAGGTTTTTCTTCGCTGGGACTGTCGATCTATAATGGTCCCAAAGTTGTTTATAATATAAAAAAACCTGTTAAAAAAAAAATAAAGAAATAAAATAATAATAATAAATAAACACTTTAGTTTAAAAAGTTAAAACCAAAAGTTTAGAGTTGAATTAAATAATTAAAGCGAGTAAGTTCTTTAGACTTTGATGAAATTTTCTTTAAAGTTTCAAAGCAATATTCCTCATACCTTCTTAAAATAGAGCTATCGTCATATTGTAAACTTTTTATTCCAGAACTGATTGGGGAAAAAATTTTTGAAGTATTCGAACAGTGCATTTTGAGGTTACTATTGTTGTTTTTTCCTATGCGCGCTTGCAGCGTGCTTAAAGCTCCTAGTAGATTAAAAATGACAACATTTTTGAAAAAGCGGATGAAGCTGCCTTAGCCAATTAACGATTTTTTTAGACAATTAAAAACTATTATATTTAAGAATATTGAATTATAAAAAACTTTAAGTTTTCTGATTTTTTGGTTAAGATAAATAAAAATATTTAATTATCTACTGGTCAAATTTTCGTTACGGGTCATTCCACTGCGACCGGTGGGACATTTGTACACCTTCCAAGTGAATTCATACCATGTCAAAAAAATTACTTACCACTAATTATGTGATAATTATAAAGCTGGTAGCGCCTACATTAATTTTCACTATTGGTTTTTTAAATTATTCCAAATTTTATGAGAGATTTTAAGAAAAAAATGGGGGCCGTGACCAGTGGGACACTCAATAGAACTTTTTTTTTTTTTGGCTCTCAAAAATAGATAAAAATCTACTCATTGTTTAGAGCTAAAAATTTATAAAAAATACCATGATAAAGTCTAAATCCTTAACTTTGAGGTCCAATAATTGTTTTTTCAAAAATAATCATTAATTTTAAGAAAAAAATCATAGACAAGCGTTACCGGTGGGAAACATACATACCTGTGACCGGTAGGACACGTGCGAAAAACAGTTGATAACTTCATGAAACTACTGGACGAATATCAAGGTAACATAAGGAAAAAAAAAAAAAAAAAGAAACTGCAGCAGCCCGGTTCAGGGTCACGCTACAGCTCTCCAATTCGCACGGCTTCGAGGTCGTAAATCTCAGAGGCGAAGCCCCTCTCGATGCTACAGCCGTGTCTCTACTTCTGGTGTGGACAGGCCATCATGTCTTCTTATTCGTCACTTTGTCCACAGCCTATCGGCTATAACTACTCCTTATTTTATTTTATTTTTTATTTTTTTTACCTAACGAAACAATACTTACGGTGTTTCGAAGGTTTGTCGCTTTGGGATAAGCTTTGCTTCCGGATTTTTCGCTCGCGGTGATTCTTCCTTACTTCCAAGACAAAGGGTGTTTTTTTTTTTTTTTTTTTCACCTGAGTTTCTTTATCTATTTTAAGTAATTTCTTGTTTATTGACGTTTTTGCCGTTTGCTCCGCAAAACAATCGATTCTTTTCGTGTAAATTTGTACGCGTATTTTGTTTAAATTATACAGATTTGTTTTTTTTTAAATTATTTTACGCACGTAAATATTAACACTGGGCAGAAAGAACGTCAGGTACGGAGAGAAAAATTAGTATAGGCGCTTAAGCTCAGTTTTCTTCGCGCGTTGAAAAAGTCTCGAACCTAATGTTAAAGTGAAATCGTCGGGCGTCGAAATTTTTTCTCATCTTACTGCAGTTCGATAATTCAGAAAAGTACGAGGGCAAAATGTGTTCAACAAGATTTTGGAAAAAACCTATCGAAATTGACATATTGGTAGCAGTTTTTTGTAACCTTTGAACCCCCCTTGATTGTAACATTTCAGTTTGAAAAAGATAAAATCGACTTTAATGGACTTCAACCAGCCAATTTGCGCTCTGGGGTACAGACAATACCAAAAAATTAATAAAATGATCTTTTTTTTTTCATTGAAAATTTGTTCTTGTTAACTTTACTTAAAATTAAAAACCATTATTTAGTCATGTCGTAACAATTATTTATTTTTTTTAGTTAATTACAAATTTTCCGCATTCAATATTTACTGATAAGAAGGTCAGTAAGTATGTATAGAGTCGTAATTTTAGACAGTAGTATAAGATAATATTTTAATTCTTAAATTTAAAATTTTCATTGAGGTTAAAAAAAGTATTGTTGCAAAAATTTATATTAAACTTTACAAAATAATACTGTACATTCTAATAGTTACATCTCCACGTCAACTTTTCAATATTAGAATTCTTAATTTTTTTCTAACATCTCCGATTCAATTTTTTTTAATAGTTCAACTTATTTGGAACTCTACAAAAATATTTTTTATTGCCGACATTTATGGAAGCTACAACATTTATAATCCACTCGGTTGGAATATTAGTTGATTCGTTCAAATATTCTATTTCATGAATATTTTTACAGTGTGCAAATGAGTTTTTTGTTTCAATTTTTCGACCAATCGATTCTTCTATTTTATTATCTTCGTCGACTATAAATTTTTCTATTTGGAAAAATTTTTCTCCTTTTATCAAAACAATGGAACCGTCTTCTTTTATCGTTACTTTTTCATCTTTAATCACAACAATCGAATCATCTTTTTTTGTCGTTACTTTCGGTGATATTACAAGGTTCTTTTTTACCATTCGTAAATAAGATTTGGAATTAGTTTCATTTAGTGCTAGCTTTTTTACCCATTTCTCGTCAACTTTTCGTGACCTACCAAAATATGTAAAGGGTGATTCTTTAAGTTTCACCGCTGCTTGGGTCTCTTTTTTATCCATGTAATCACAAAAGTCAATCACAGGAGAATCTTTTTTATTGTCGATAACATGATCTTTTAATACATGCATACTTTGCTTAAAGTCGATGTTTCTACAAATTTGATGAAGTACTCCGTTATTGGATTTAATCATTTTTTTTTAATTTTCCATTCGCAGACTCAAATGGGTATCCAAAATGTGCTTGTAATGGACCCCAATCCCTTACACTTTGTACTACGTGTAATAGCTGATGTGCGTTGTAAGTCATCACCTTCTTAGAATATAAAGATTCCATGTCAGCCACAAAGTAAAGTATATTATCATTAGCCTCCTTCAAATCGTCTTCAGTTATAGTTTCCTGTTTTAAAAGAAACATTGCACGTACAAGCCGCTCCCAGTGCTCAACATAATCCTCGAAACCACTAATTTCTTTTAAAACAGGCAATGATACGTACAAAAGCCAGTTCTCCCACTCTTGCGCTTTCCAATACTTTCTATCCTTGAGCTTGCGCATCATGCGACCAACTAAAGTAGGAAGCTTTATATCCGTCAGCATTCCTTCAATTCTTTCTATATCTTTTTTGCTTATTGAGTAGCGCTCTCCACTTGTGTTGAACCATAACTCTGCAGCTTGTCTGCATAAACCTAAAGAATCGAAATGCTGGTCGTCTGGAACCATACCAAATAAAAAATCGAATAATGGGAGTTGTGCTAAAGGGATCGTATCTTTAACTCCTAAAAATGTTTTTCCAGTCCTTTTTGCTTCATCCGCATGCTTTAATGTATCAGCAATATTTCTAAGAGGAGGATTCTCAGCTAATATAGGATATTTAATTGTATTTTTTTTTTTTGACATGACAGGCACTCCTGGATGTAGACACCAGTTGCAACCATAGTGTCCGTTGAACTGCGTGGTTCCTTGCATTGGTGCTCGTGCAATCGTGTCTACGCAGCAACATATGCTATAAACTGAGATAGTTTCACGTTTGTTAAAAAACGTACACTGCAGACCTTCTTCTGACAGTTTTTGAAAACTTTTAACAAAAACATCTAAATAAACATTCATGTCTGGTTTATTTTTTCCAAACCAAAGAGCCCAAATAATTGGTTTATCAAGTCTCTCTTGCAATGGTATTTCGTTAATTATCAGTTGAATAGGCCATACAGAGTAAGAAGAACTGTTGAAAACTGGAAATCCATCGCTATTGAAAGTACATGATGCGTACGATTTTTTTTTATCTTCAGGTAGAGAGTTCAAAAATTGTTTATATTTTTTACCATCATATATGTCTTTATAAGTGCCATCACTTGATCTCTTATTGACAACATCTTTGTAATATTGTTCGTGTTCTTCTAGTAATTTCCTTATTTCATCCTGCACGTTCATCACGAGAATGAAATTAGAATTTGGACCCTTCACTGAAAAATCGATTAAACAATGATTGCAATGAATTTTTCGTTCATGACGTTGAAATTCCCTAACATATTTTTTACATTTAGAGCATATAGCATGATATGTCGCACTGTTATCGGCAACTAATAATTTATTCAAACGATACTTAGTTTCGGGCACAATAGAAGTTGATAAAAAACTATTGATTAATTTGCATAAATCTTGTACACCGCAATTGGGAAGAGTATAGTGGAATGCAAATTTCAATATACCAAGCATAACCTCTGGTTCGCTAACATTAACGGATCCCCTTGCATTTTCATTATAATTTGCTGTTTTTAAAAATTCATTTAAATTAGAAAATTGTCTATTTTTGAATTCAGGGCCAAACTCATCATCAGAACTGCTTTCCTCACTAATACCACTTTCCACGCTAATACCACAACGATTTACTGAAAAATCAATCTCCTCTGGAATCTAGCAATTAAAAAAAAGAACCTTAGAAGCATTTAAAAGCCTAATATCAAAATAAGTCAATAATTGCCTACCTTTTCAAATAATTGACTATAGGATGATATTTGTTCCATGTCATCAATAAAATACTTCTCATCAGAATTAATAGGTTGTGGTCCGCAATTGTAACTTGTAGCTGGCAAAGAATGATGTATCTGGTCATCTATTGCAGAAGTTATCGGTGTTCTACAACGCTGAAATTAAGTTTGAATGAGACTAAAATATTGCATCATAGAGTATTGATCAAAAGCTTAAGGTTATCCAAAATTAAAGGCTGTCTGATTAAAGAGTCTGGTTTACTAAAAATTAATATTTTCAAGTTATTAAAGGTGAAGACGTAACAACGTGCTAGACCGACAGATATTATTTTGTATTTTCCAAGAAAAACAAAATCAAAAATAACGTGTAGCCTTACGGCTAAAATGTTAAGAAAAAAAATGCTTTATGTACACAACTTTGTAAAATTCCACGTGATAACAGTCACTTTTCGTAGCAGTCAGCAGCTTATATTTGGGTAAAAATTATAAGTTTTATGAATGAATTTTTTTTGTTTTTTAATTTTTAAGTCAAAGTTTGTTTATAAAAAAATTAATAAATGTTTTTAAAACAACGATATTACGACGCCATCGAACCAAAATTACATTTAAGGTGTTAGTTCTTTTCTGGAATGATGCATTTAAAAAAAAAAAAATATTGAAAATATAATCATGATAACCCAAACAAAATATTGTACATTTACTTCTTTATCAGGGCTTGTTGAAAAATTTTTTGACTCGCCATTTCTATACAACGTCGATCTTGGAACATCATCATCAGAGTCATATAAATAACTCATGTAGGTTAATTTTCGTTTACCGCGTTTGTTACCATTGGCCTCCGAATCCATATTGAAAATCTCAATTAATTTCAAATAATTGTAAGTAAACTTAAAAAGCCTAGAATGTACTGAAAACCTGCAAATAAATATAAATAATTTAAATGGCTGATGCATATTGTAATGCATGATTAATTAAAAATAGTTTTTTAGTGAACTATTCTGACTTAAAGGGAAACAGTTAAGATAATTTCTATTGTATAAGTAGCTACACAAAGCAGAACAAGGTTTTTTTATAAATAAAGTAAGAATTCACGTTACTTTTTTTTTTTCTGGTGCATGAAGGCGTTTTTGATTTTGGAGTAAATCTTTTCTCCTTGTGCAAATAAAACTTTTAAAAAACTGTTAGACAAGTGTAGCGCCCGACCCGTTCTGTTAAGAGAACCTTACTGCGATCTGGCTTTCAATAGATGCTTCCCCTGTTATTGAGCCCTCTCTGTACAATAATAATACTTTTTTTCGTTTTAACTCTATCTCCAAACGAAACTCTATCAAAGTTATACATAGTACAATTAACTATTTTTAATCAAAATCCGTAGCACCTATTGACTTTTCAAATTTTAATAATATTTACGATGTTGATTGATTTTCTTTTGTAAATAAAGTGAAAAATTAAAATAAAATGACTTTGTAAATAATGTCATTTCTCCAATCAAATTTAAAGTCCCTTTTGTAGAAGATACAAGTATATGAGTGTACTTACTTCAAAAACAATCTTTAAGATAATTTTCACTTCTCACTTAAACTTGTAGGAACTGTGCAGCAAGCAACGACTCAGTTGGCACTGAATTCACAAAATTTTAAGAAAATTCTACCTGCGACTCTCGCTGACCGCACGTGCCTGCAAAGGTAGTAGTGACAGAAGATTTGTCACGTGGTCGTAAAACCTTATGCCCCTCCCCTCACTTTTAAGCGACTGTCGTCGGGAATAAGCCAGGATGTCACTTGTTTCTATTCGTTGACTCACTGTGAAAATGATCTAGAGTAATTCATATTTCCACCATCAATAAACACCTTTAATGAATATTTTTAAGCATAATATTACACATATCTTGTTGCCAGCACAAAATTACACACACCATCTGCGAATAAAATGAGCTTTAAGATTTTCATAAGCTCAAAGCTTAGATATTTTATTCATGGCTGGTAAAATTATTTTAAAAAAATTAAGAATCTGAAAAATATCCAGTGATTTAATAAAATCATTGAAGTTTGATCAACCCCGCAGGCGTGCCACAAGGACCAAAATTTTTGATCAAACTTTAATGATTTTTTACTCGGGAACTAAATCGATTAAAGTGCTGTTAATTGCCATTAAGTAATTTCACAATTTTTCATCGTCACAGGAAATACAAAAATCTCGAAAAAGTGTTTTTCGAGAGACAGGAATCCGAACAACACAATAATTTACGACTGCTTTGAACTACTTTTTTCCCCTTTGCAGGATTAGGAGTGCAGACCTCGAGCACGTTTTAAGGGCCTGTGTTTCAAGGGCCTTGGGCAGACCTACGCCGACTCAGTAAACACGTTCAAATCTGTCGGCCACGTGTACACTTTTTTTTTTTTTTTTTTCAAGAAGAATTTTCAAGACGGTCGAGTTTTCCGAGACTCAAAATTTTCAGATCATAATCCGTCTATAACCGTTTTTGAGTTTGCTCTGCAACATTTGGAATTCAAGGTCTTGTAAACCTTCGAAACATGCTGCAAGCGCGCATAGGAAAAAACAACAATAGTAACCTCAAAATGCACTGTTCGAATACTTCAAAAATTTTTTCCCCAATCAGTTCTGGAATAAAAAGTTTACAATATGACGATAGCTCTATTTTAAGAAGGTATGAGGAATATTGCTTTGAAACTTTAAAGAAAATTTCATCAAAGTCTAAAGAACTTACTCGCTTTAATTATTTAATTCAACTCTAAACTTTTGGTTTTAACTTTTTAAACTAAAGTGTTTATTTATTATTATTATTTTATTTCTTTATTTTTTTTTTTTAACAGGTTTTTTTATATTATAAACAACTTTGGGACCATTATAGATCGACAGTCCCAGCGAAGAAAAACCTTAGCCCAAAATCTGCCACGAATAAAGTTACAATCAGGGTACTTTTGGCGATAAAACTGTTTCAAACTACTTTATTTATTAGTTTAGCTGGTGCCAAAAAAGTTAAAATAAACTTTGCTATTTGTCCGTTGATACACGAGGGCGAAAAACATTTATTTTTCTCAAAGTACTATATAACATGATTCTGTTGAATAAAATATGATACTTAATTTGTGTTCGAAGTTGTTACACTTACATCTCGAGTTGCTGCTGCTCTCGTTTGCAAGATAACGCGCGTAGCACTGCAACTCAAGCATCAACAAACTCTCGATGTAAATGTACAACTTCACACACGAGTTGAGTATCATATCATTTCGACACAGCAGCTACGATCGAAAAGACCATTACGATTTTTATTAGCTGAAAATTTAGAGTCTTTTTATTCGCGGTTGGTATGTAAAAAAAATAATAATAATAATTTACGCTCTCGTGTATCAACGGACAAATAGCAAAGCTCACTTTCTTCCAATCTACAAAAGTTAAAGTCATGAACAAAGTGGTTAAGAGGCATTTTAGTCACCGAAACTCGCCTCAATGTAATTTTATTCGTCGCAGATTTTCGGCTAAGGTTTTTATTCGTTGGGCCCATCTACATAAAGTATTGGTGGAAAAAAAAAAAAAAAAAAAATTGATTAATTTTAATATAAAGGTTTGGATTAAAAAATCAATTACGAAATGTTATAACTGAGGTTATTATTAAAACCGAGCTCTCAATTTCGGCTTTTCTTTGAGAAACCCTTATTTTTCCGAGTTCAGCTTCGATGGCTTGAAGCAGTCTTAAATAAGTTTTTACTTTTTTGCATCTCAAATTTTGCTTCGCTACGATCACTTGAAGTTTGAAGATCGTTCACTGCTCGTATTTTCCTGCAGCAGAAATCCGCCCGCTTTTCCCCCTCCCGACCTCCGAGTTTTCCCCCAAAGAGAAAAGTAAGGGAGGGCCCGATGCCACCACGCAGACCACGCCGGTCCCTGCCGGCTCAGTGCTATCGCTGCTGCAGTAAAGAAAAGATCGCGCTTGACTATTTTCCTATTTTCCTTCAGTGTTTAGTAAAAATTTGATTCCCAGTAAGCCTTTGCGTATGTGATCGTTAATTTTTATCACCAAGAACTGTGTTGTTTTCGAGCGATAAAATCTGTGAATAGTGAAGTAATACTATTAAGTGCGCTTCAATTTTGAAGCCTGCACGCCAGTTGTGCTTCAAGATATTCGCAGCTCTTCGTTAACTTCTAAAAGTAAGTTGAAAAATGAAAGTTTAAAAGTACTTTTATCAAATACTGCTATTTTGCAAGTTAGGATGTTATTTTTATTTTCTTATTAACAACTTTAAATCGGTAAGCAAGCGATTGACTGTCATGTATTTTTTTTTTCTTTTTTTTCTTAAATGCTTGCAATTAAAAATCAATTATAGTTTTGAGGATTATTTAAGACCAGCAAAACTGCCCGCGTGAGATCGGTACACAGTAATATCGGCGATGCCGAAGGGTTGCGATCACGGTAAGGTGAGATTTTGTTTGCGTGAAGACGAAACATCAAGACGAAATAACCGAGGGTGCAAAGTTTTGTTCTAAAAGTGTTGTAGAAGAAGTTGAAAAATTTGAAATTTAACGCGGAAAACCATTACTTATTTAATTTTTTTTTCATGAAGAAAAAAAAAATTAATTCATTAGTTAAAGTTGAAATAATCTTTAAAATGTAAACCATAATCTTTAAAAAGAAAGACCTTTAAAAAGGTAAGAATTTACGGCGAGTGATTTTTTTTTGGACAGAACTAAAACAAAAGTATATATGTTGTTACTTTCAGATCTATGTTAATATTAATGAATTTATCCCGAAAGATACGAACAGATGAATAAAATAAAAAAATAAAATAAAAAACCATCTTTCAGTAGAGTTACAGTGAATTCTGTTCATTTTTTTAAACTTTAATTATAAATTAATTCGAGTATCTACTCTGATTTTGATATTATGTTTTCGGGGATACGAACAGATGAATGAAATGAAATCAAAAATCATTTTCCGGACGAGTTTTTAATAAATTTTTTTCAGTTTTATTTCTTTAATTAATTTTTACTCAAATTATTTAAAATTCCTACTCTGATTCTGTTGATATTTTTTTGGAATATGAACAGATGAAGGAGATGAAATCAAAGAATCATCTTCCGGACGAGTTTTAAGTAAATTTTTCTTTTCTTTTTTACGCATCTTTTTTCTTTTTTTTTTTTAAACTTGAATTCAATTTTTTTTTAGTAAAAGTTTACTATCAATTTATTCAATTTAGGTGTCGTTCAATATCGTTAAAATCATTCGAACTCGACGGAGCCGCAGATTAACGATTAACAGTCGACCAAAGATATTCATGCATCACCGAAAAGCAGAAACTGTATTAGGGTAACTAAAAATAAAAAGACTTAAAAATCTAAGAGCTTTTTTTTTTAATTGATTCTTTGAAAAGTAATATTATTCTAATTAATAAATCTGCGGCTCCGTCGAGTCCGAATGATTTTAACGATATTGAACGACACCTAAATTGAATAAATTGATAGTAAACTTTTACTAAAAAAAAATTGAATTCAAGTTTAAAAAAAAAAAAGAAAAAAGATGCGTAAAAAAGAAAAGAAAAATTTACTTAAAACTCGTCCGGAAGATGATTCTTTGATTTCATCTCCTCCATCTGTTCATATTCCAAAAAAATATCAACAGAATCAGAGTAGGAATTTTAAATAATTTGAGTAAAAATTAATTAAAGAAATAAAACTGAAAAAAATTTATTAAAAACTCGTCCGGAAAATGATTTTTGATTTCATTTCATTCATCTGTTCGTATCCCCGAAAACATAATATCAAAATCAGAGTAGATACTCGAATTAATTTATAATTAAAGTTTAAAAAAATGAACAGAATTCACTGTAACTCTACTGAAAGATGGTTTTTTATTTTATTTTTTTATTTTATTCATCTGTTCGTATCTTTCGGGATAAATTCATTAATATTAACATAGATCTGAAAGTAACAACATATATACTTTTGTTTTAGTTCTGTCCAAAAAAAAACCACTCGCCGTGAATTCTTACCTTTTTAAAGGTCTTTCTTTTTAAAGATTTCATTTCTTTCGCTAGGTATAAGGTGAAACTAAAAAAAAAATGGTAAAATTTACCAATTGATACCTGAGTAGAACAAAAAACTTATGACTCCATTGAGATGAATGATTTTATCGATATTGAAGGACAATTAAAATGAATTGATTTTATTGTAAACTTTTTTTACTGATTTTTAAACATCAAGTATAAAAAAAAATTTTTATTTTGATAATTCTGTTATAGCAACTATAGCAGTAAAAACCTAAGTTGCCGTTGGTATCTTACATTTTTAAATGTTTTTTTTTTTTTTTAATTTTATTTATCTCCAGGCTTTAAAAAAAAAAATGATATTTTAATAACTATTAATTTTTTATTTTTCAAACTATTTAATAACTAGGTATAAGGTGAAACTAAAAAAATTGGTAAAATTTACCAATTGATTCCTGACTAGAACAAACAACTTATGATCACCATCACATTTGAATGCGGCAAATGTCAATGACCAAGTTGAGGTAGTTGGTACACAGCGGATAAAACTGAAATGAAACTTGATAGTCAGACAAATTCATCTTGGAAAATAAACTGAGAACAATAAACCTTATCCGTGTTGGTGTATTGACTCAGAATTTATAAGTTCCAGTAATGATTTAAATGTATTTACTTGCCTGACAATTTGAATAATTCCATGAGACATTGATCACACTTAAACTACCTCAACTTGGTCATTGACATTTGCTGCAGCAAGTTAAGGTAGTTGGTACACAGCGGATAAAACTGAAATGAAACTTGATAGTCAGACAAATTCATCTTGGAAAATAAACTGAGAACAATAAACCTTATCCGTGTTGGTGTATTGACTCAGAATTTATAAGTTCCAGTAATGATCTAAATGTATTTACTTGCCTGACAATTTGAATAATTCCATGAGACATTGATCACCATCACATTTGAATGCAGCAAATGTCAATGACCAAGTTGAGGTAGTTAGTACACAGCGGATAAAACTGAAATTAAACTTGATAGTCAGACAAATTCATCTTGGAAAATAAATTGAGAACAATAAACCTTATCCGTGTTGGTGTATTGACTCAGAATTTATAAGTTCCAGTGATGATTTAAATGTATTTACTTGTCTGACAATTTGAATAACCCCATGAAACATTGATCACCATCACATTTGAATGCAGCAAATGTCAATGACCAAGTTGAGGTAGTTGGTACACAGCGGATAAAACTGAAATTAAACTTGATAGTCAGACAAATTCATCTTGGAAAATAAACTGAGAACAATAAACCTTATCCGTGTTGGTGTATTGACTCAGAATTTATAAGTTCCAGTGATGATTTAAATGTATTTACTTGCCTGACAATTTGAATAGTTCCATGAGACATTGATCACACTTAAACTACCTCAACTTGGTCATTGACATTTGCTGCAGCAAGTTAAGGTAGTTGGTATATAGCGGATAAAACTAAAATTAAACTTGATAGTCAGACAAATTCATCTTGGAAAATAAACTGAGAACAATAAACCTTATCCGTGTTGGTGTATTGACTCAGAATTTATAAGTTCCAGTGATGATTTAAATGTATTTACTTGCCTGACAATTTGAATAGTTCCATGAGACATTGATCCCACTTAAACTACCCCAACTTGGTCATTGACATTTGCTGCAGCAAGTTAAGGTAGTTGGTATATAGCGGATAAAACTAAAATTAAACTTGATAGTCAGACAAATTCATCTTGGAAAATAAACTGAGAACAATAAACCTTATCCGTGTTGGTGTATTGACTCAGAATTTATAAGTTCCAGTAATGATCTAAATGTATTTACTTGCCTGACAATTTGAATAATTCCATGAGACATTGATCACCATCACATTTGAATGCAGCAAATGTCAATGACCAAGTTGAGGTAGTTAGTACACAGCGGATAAAACTGAAATTAAACTTGATAGTCAGACAAATTCATCTTGGAAAATAAATTGAGAACAATAAACCTTATCCTTGTTGGTGTATTGACTCAGAATTTATAAGTTCCAGTGATGATTTAAATGTATTTACTTGTCTGACAATTTGAATAACCCCATGAAACATTGATCACCATCACATTTGAATGCAGCAAATGTCAATGACCAAGTTGAGGTAGTTGGTACACAGCGGATAAAACTGAAATTAAACTTGATAGTCAGACAAATTCATCTTGGAAAATAAACTGAGAACAATAAACCTTATCCGTGTTGGTGTATTCACTCAGAATTTATAAGTTCCAGTGATGATTTAAATGTATTTACTTGCCTGACAATTTGAATAGTTCCATGAGACATTGATCACACTTAAACTACCTCAACTTGGTCATTGACATTTGCTGCAGCAAGTTAAGGTAGTTGGTATATAGCGGATAAAACTAAAATTAAACTTGATAGTCAGACAAATTCATCTTGGAAAATAAACTGAGAACAATAAACCTTATCCATGTTGGTGTATTGATTCAGAATTTATAAATTTCAGTGATGATTTAAATGTATTTACTTGTCTGACAATTTGAATAATTTCATGAGACATTGATCACATTTAAACTACCTTAACTTGGTCATGATAGTCAGACAAATTTATCTTGGAAAATAAACTGAGAACAATAAACCTTATCCGTGTTGGTGTATTGATTCAGAATTTATAAGTTCCAGTAATGATTTAAATGTATTTACTTGCCTGACAATTTGAATAATTCCATGAGACATTGATCACACTTAAACTACCTCAACTTGGTCATTGGCATTTGCTGCAGCAAGTTAAGGTAGTTGGTATATAGCGGATAAAACTAAAATTAAACTTGATAGTCAGACAAATTCATCTTGGAAAATAAACTGAGAGCAGTAAACCTTATCCATGTTGGTGTATTGACTCAGAATTTATAAATTCCAATGATGATTTAAATGTATTTACTTGTCTGACAATTTGAATAACCCCATGAGACATTGATCACCATTCACATTTAAACTACCTCAACTTGGTCATTGACATTTGTTGCAGCAATTTTCACTGGATAAATAAATCTCTACAGCACCAGCAGAAGGTTTCACAAGTTCAACTCACTCTAACTCATAGATGATTATCATAGGGAGACTTTAGATATTTTGTTTTGAAAAATTATAGCCAAATATTTTTCTATAATTATTGATGGTTAACGGTCATAATATTTATTAATTAAATTATGTTAATAGTGAATTTAGCGTGATGCCGCTGTATATTTTATTATATCCTACTTTTTTAATTACTTAATTATTTCTAAATCATGTAATAAAATAATAATAATGATGACCGCTGTCTTTTGCTCAGCTGCTCGGGTCTCGGCGGCTCGGCCTCTTGCGTGCGTGCACCTCACCTGCGCAGCCTGCTCGCATGCCTTGCTGCAGGCTGCAAGAGTGAGACAGCGTTACGTAAGATCCGGTTTAAGCCACATGCAGCGCATGTAGAGAAACCGGATGCTCAGGGACTGGAAACGAAAAAATTTCTAAAGGAAATCACCGTTTCGAATTTTGAGACGGTCATAACTTCTTTACGCAGAAATTTTTCAGGATGATTTTTTTTTTAATCTTCTCAGGGGATCTTAGGCTACGCGTAGAATATATGGTCAAGGAAAAATAATCATCCTAATAGTGTTTTTTTCATGAACGACCTAACCTAAAACCGAATTTCAATGTATATAAAGCGTACGCTTTAACGGCAGTCGGTTAAAAAAACCTACTCGCCGTCAAAGTGCTACCGCACTTTAGGATTACTTTGATAAAAAAAGCGATTGAATTGCGTATGTCTCGGCTATGGCGTTTCATGATCGATTATTTAGTCGTCGATTTTTTAAAAACAATAAAAAAATGACGTCTGATGATCAATGAAATTCGTGAAAATTGTAATGAAATAATAAAGCCTTTTTGATCGTATCCAATAAATCCGTAAATTTTTTTTTTTTTTTTTTAATATGTTGTTTACCGAGCAAGTCGGCAGTAGTACAACAACCAGCACGACCAGACTCGGTGGCGGCGTGAGCCCGGCACACGCAAGCTGCAGCCGGTCGCGTCGCACTGCATGACGCCGCTTCCTCAAACAACTTTCCTTTTTCATGTTTTTGGTAAATTACATTCTTGAGGGCTCTCGATAATTATTATTATTATTATTTTTTTTTCACACAGACACGCGTGCCTTGCACGTTAAGTTTTGTTCTAGTTGGAAAAGTCAAAAATAAAAAGTGAATTCTTAAATTTCTGCAATAAAAAGCTCATCAAAACAACGCGACGCGAGGCGACGTTTGCACCCGAAAAAAAAAAACATTATCGTTTGTTGCTTGGGTTTGATTTTTGGAGAAAGCTGAATAATTTAGCAGGTCTTATGGTATATATGTGTATTTTTTATTTTTTAGTACAATTTTCTGTGATGACTTCAGTACCAACTCACGCTCTTGTCAGATTTATAAGACGGAATTTATGGAGGCCGATAAAGATTCAGCAAATGTTCAATTTTACTCCCACAAACAGCTTGGACTTCGATAAAAAGAAAATATATCCAGCGAAGTATGCGGAGCAAACAAGCACATACGAGGCCGTGGAAATTAACTGTCTCGGTTGTAAGTATATAATTTTACGTAAAAACAAAGTTAAAATTTTTAATTTACAAGTATGAAAGCGTTAATTTTAATTTTTGTTTTAGCCGAACAAGAAATTACCGATGCTCATGAGCACCCGACGGAAAGGCTGAAATCAAACAAGTTCGACAAAAGCGACGTTGACGAGAATACTTTTGACGAGGAACAATCCAGAGAATTGCAACAAAAATCGGTTGGTTTTTTTTATTTTTTATTATTTAATTTTAAAATGACGTTATAATTACTTTATTTTTTTTTATTTTTTTTTTCTTAAAAATTACAAATATTAACCATGAAATTAAGTACTCAGTGATTGTGTTTTTCTCTTTTATTTCAGGTGTCTATAGCCCCCCAATCGAGAGAGCAATCACCCGGACTGGAGTCCAGGAGAGCAGTGCTGCTGGCCGGTTTATCGCAGCCATCTACTAGTGCCAACCTCGGTGCTATTACAACGACGGAGATATTAGCAAAAATAGATGAGCAGAGGAAGCAGATGGAGCTCTTAAGGCACAGGTTGGCCCTGGAGGAGGCAAAGAACGTGTCACCAATTCGTGCCACTAGCACTCCCACCGTACAGAGTGCTAAAAGAAAGTTGGTGTACTCATTTGGTAAGTTCAATTTTTTTTTTTTTTTTTACTAAAATTTTAAAAATTAAAATTTGAATTTTTTTGTATAATTAATATGTTTTTCAGATGGACGTGAACGTAAAAAATCTAAAAAATCTCCCAAGAGCGGCACGGAAGAGTTTTTCTTCCCAGAGGATTACAGGTACGAGGAAGAGAGCAGAAAAGACTGTGAGATGCCGTGCATGAAGTCCTACACAACTGAGAACGGAAAGGTAAAATAATTTGTTTTCGTTTTTTTTTTTTTTTTTTTCTTCCATTATTAATGTTAATTAAGTAAAAATTGACACAAAACTTGATTTTTTATTCATTTTTTTTTTTTATGTATATAGGATAAGTTTCACATCGCGTTTGGATATTCTGTCCGGAGCATTGCTTGGGGCAACATCAAGAAAAAGCTCAAAGAAAAGAGACACCTCCAGATTGTGGCAAAGCTTGTGGCTAGGAACATGTACGAGGATATGCAGCTGGCAAATCGCTGCATAATCTACCAAAAAAATGGAATGAAGAAGTTCGGCGATAGAGAGTCACCAAGAAAATTGGTGACACCAAAAAAAATGTACGCAGTACGAGGTAAATTATGTTTCAACTTAAATTACGTTTTTCAAATATTTTTTTATCTAAAAAAAATCTTAAAATCTTCTTTTTTTTTTTATTACAGTTGCGGTCCGGCATCTATTAATAAAAGAGAAGCCGACACTGGTGGACAAGTGCGACCTGGAAATAGAATTGGACAAGATAAAAACTTATATTTCAAAAGAAATAAACCATCAGATAACCAAAATTAAAGGTGTAAGTTTAAAACTCTTTTTTTCTAAGCTTTCTTTTTCTTATATTAACATTTATTTATATTAATATTTGGATGCTGATGAAAACAATTTTTTACTATAAAAATTTATTTCAATTTTATGAATATTTGATTTTTTGTGAAAATTATATTAAAAGAAGTGTTACAATTTGGTTTCAGGAAGCCCTTGAAATACAACAATCAGAGAACCCTGCCGAGAGCATCACTGTGGACTCTGAAAATGATGACAACGTCACTTATTAATATATTACTTCATTGTCATAGGACACATTTTATTTGAATAGTTTTTGACATGTAAATTTTTATGAGATTCTAACAAGGGTCTCTGCACTCTAGAATCAAATCAGACATTTTTGTAGTTATTTTATTTTTACATGTTTCTATTGAAATTAGATTCTTAGAGTTTATAAGGTCTGTAGACCTCAAAATTTTTTTTTAGACTGGCAGGTTTTGTTTAGTTTGTAAAGTTATTAAACCTATATAAGTACTTCATATTTATTTGTGATTTTTTGGTGATTCTGAAGTGTACACGGCCTTTCTGTTTTCAGAGAGACCCTCAAGACTGATTGAATGGATAAAATTATTTTACAAGGCCAGTAAATTATTTATTTTCATGGTTCTTTTTATGAGATACTAGATTTGATGTGATAAAGTTTTAGTAGTATGCTCTGAAATTTTTAGTTACCAAATAACTAAACATTTTACCTTTACTTTTAAATACTTTTTTTGTACAATTTTTTTTATCCATTACTAGAGAAATTTATAAAACTTAAAATTTATAGTCTCTAATACTGTAATATGATTTGAAAGTAGTCGTTAAAACTTTTTTTTTTTTTTTAGAAAATCTTTAATATAGAAACCTTTTTTTTTTAAGGTAACAAAACCATGCGTTCAACTTTATATTTTGTTTTATTTTTATTTTTTTAGAGTTTTATTATTCACATTTATAATTTACAATTTTTTTTATTTTTTTATGAAATATTAATAACCCTTGAGCCAAAATTTTTTCATTATACACATATTTTAATATTATATGTATTTTTTTATAATTACTGAATAAACTTTACTTATTTTTACAAAAAAAAAAAAAAAAAAAACCGTCTTATAATTGATTATAAGCTATCCAATTATGAAAAAAATATATTAATCTTGTACTTACCCTTACACAGGTCCTAAAATTAACTTATTTTCAAATCACAAGCTTGAAATTTCAATCTTATGATTATTTACTTGAAAATATCTTATTAAAGACAATTTTTTTTTTATTCTCTACATAACCCAAAATATTGGCACAAATGTGAGCACAAATATTAGCACAAATGTTGTCTCAATTATATCACCATGAATGTGAGCACATTTATGCTCATATTCTTACTCACATTTCTGCTCACATTTGTGCGCAATAATTTTCGGCTGGGATACGACTAAGAAATTTATTAGTGCTTGAGTGTTTATGAGGTCATCATTTTAATAATTTTTTATCAGCATGCCTTTATTGCAGTAATGACTGTTCTAAAATTACATAAGATTTTCTTTCTCATTTTTTAATTCTTGGGGGGTTAGGGAATTATTTAATTTACTTAATTTACTTATTTTTCAAAAAAAAAATCTCTCTTCTCGCTTTCATGTAGCCTCTTATATGGGTTCAATGTGGGAATGAAAGAGATAAAATTATAGTTGGACAGTGATACCCGTTAAATTCATTTATTCTGATAATAATGATTTTTTACTATAATTACAAGTATTTTTTGTATCCATAAGCATATTCAAGGCTTTCCTAAAAAAACCTCAGTAATAAACTAATTACTGTTATGCAGGTGTGATCAAGATTTTACGGATATTGAATCCTTGTACGAGCACATTCGAGCAGAACATGAATTGGCAACTGTGAAAGAGAAAAATCCAAAAAACAAAGTCTGCGAATATTGTGACAAAAGGTATACTTCAAAACAAAATTTGAATCGACACATCAAACAAGCGCATAATGTCGACAATTCACTCCCACCTTCAAAAAACTGTCCTTCGTGTGATGCTGCATTTTTTACTGTAGCACTTTTGAACAAACATTTGGGTGAAGATCACGGTGAAGAACTGGAAGTAATAGAGCTGGAATTTAATTCTCTAGAAGGTGATTATTTGAAATTAAATTTTTATTTAATTTTTTTACTTAAAAATTAAAAATTTTAAAATATAAAAATTTTTTTTTTAAATACAGAAATAGAATAAAAGTAATAAAAAGTAAACATAAAATAATTTTTATCGTGATAAAATTTACAACAAATACTTTTATAATCAGTAGTAAAATCTAATATTCAATAAGTTTAAAAAAGATAGAAATTTTCTGTAATAAAAAAATGTGCTTTCTTTCGTTTTTTTGCAAATTTTTGCGATATAAAAAGTACAAACTGACATTTAGATCGTAGTTATGTTAAAGCAAAGTTTTTCAAAAATCACTTGCTCAATAAATTATTTTGTAAATTTTGTCACGTCACACTACAAAAAATTCTTATACTGTAATACATCTAATTTTTGCTTTTACGTCGGTTTAGTATTTTGTTTTATTAAATTTAATTGTTAATTAAGAATATCAAATCTAATTTACATACTTTCAATTTATTTCAGAATTTTTGAATTGGAAAAAAACTATAGAAAAAGAAGACTGTGCGTATTTTTGTTTTACTAGAAGTGTTCAGAATAGAACCTATTACGATTGCCACAGATCTGGGATATCCAAAATGTCAGATACAGCTGTTAAGTTTAAATGGACCAGCTCGGTAAAAATTGGAAAACAATGTCCATCTAGAATAGTTATCACGACAGCTATTAACGGTCACGTTCATGTTACTTTTACTAGAACACATATTGGTCATACACAATCCATTAGATTTTTGCGTTTGACAAGTAATGAAAGAGACGAATTAGCAGGTAAATTGAGAATTGGTGTGACCCCTGATCGTATTTTAGACGACATCCGGGAATCAGTGTCATCTTTAGAGAACATGAGCCGTCTGCACATCGTAGATAAAAAAGATCTACATAATATAATAAGAGATTATAAATTAGATCGTGACGTAGCTCATAAAAACGATGCGTTTAGCGTTTCAATGTGGGTTCAACAGCAAATGACCTTAAAGGAAGATTCACCCGTTTTGTACTTCAAACCACAAGGAGAAGAAGATGGAGGACGTTTACTCAATGAAGACTTCATGATCGTCTTGATGACGTCGTATCAGCGAGAAGTAGTCGTCGAATATGCGTCAGATAAGGTCTGTGTCGATAGCACGCATAAGACCACCGATCACGATTTCCAATTAACAACACTGGTCACTGTTGATGAATTTGGAGCTGGATGTCCTATTGCATATTGTCTTAGCAATCGAGTTGATTTCATAGCAATGTCCCGCTTTTTTGAATCTGTGAAAGACAAAGCTGGTAAAATAACAGCGGAAACATTCATGTCTGACGACGCTCCTGCTTACATCAATGCCTGGACAGATGTGATGTCACCGCCAAAACATCATTTACTCTGTAATTGGCACGTTGACCAGAATTGGAGAAACAATTTAAATAAAATTAAGGATCCTATCAAACAATCGGAGGTTTATAAAGCATGCCGCATGCTCATGGAATGTCTTGATGAAGAAACTTTCCATACTTCCTTAGCTGCATTCTTACAAATGTGTGAGGAGGATCCGGACACACAAAACTTCGGGAAATATTTTGGAAAGCATTATGCTGGTCATCCAGAAAAATGGGCCTTTTCTTACAGAATCGGTCTTTCCTTAAACACAAACATGTTCTTGGAGGCTTTGCACAAAAAACTCAAGTACATATATATGAATGGTCAGCAGAATCGACGAGTCGATAAATGTATCGGTTACCTGATGCGATTTTCTCGTGATATGATGATTGAAAGAGTTATACGAATGGTAAAAAACAAACCAACTTATAGGATGCAACTAATTGGGCACAGTCATCGCAAAAGTGAGCAAATTAACGACACCATGATAGAAAACATCGATGAAACCACGTGGCTTGTTCAATCTTCAACTTTAGGCAGGGGTCCATATACAGTATCCTTAGACAACTCTTTCAAATGCAATAATTGTCCCTTATCGTGCCCAAAATGTAAGGTTTGCGTGCATCGATTTACATGTACATGTGTCGATCACCAGATCAAGGGTAATTTTTGTAAACATTCGCACGCTTGTATTCGTGTAAGTGGATCAAACTATTCTATATCAAGAAATGAGGAAGATGTTACAGCAGAGTTCCAAGATCATAGTGATAAGGTTCTTCAAGCACTTCAAGAACAACCTGTTCACATAAATGATTCAGTGTCTTTATTAACTCGAGTTGAAACGCTTCTGAGTATCACATTTGGTATTATTAATACTGCAACGGAACAGACTTTGTCTGAAATACTCTCACCTTTAGAAAAAATTGTTGAAAAAGTAAGGCAGAATCAAATTAGTCAAGAAACTGCGCCATCTTCTACTCCACACTTTTCAAACTTACCATCAAATTTGCCTAGTCACAAAAATTTGGAAAAGCAACGGAATAGCTTTAGATCTACAAAAAAACAGCCAGTTTCTACCAAAAACAAGTTCAAAAAACCGACGGACATGGAAAAAGCTTCGATTAAAGCAACTATGGAGGATCCAGAAAGATGTACCGAGACTGTTCATTCCGCTTTTGACCACAGTTATGATGCTAATGTGTCAAAATCTACGGTATCTCAAAAAAGTCGAACTCAACGAGCGAAAATGAATAACTAAAATTAGTCATGAATTAGTAAATTATTAAATTATTTGGCTTATTTCATATAAATAAATGTTTTGATTTTAAATAAGAAACTCTTAATGATTTCAGTTTTTAAATAAAAGATTCCTTAAAACCAAAATTATAAATTGAGTAATTGTGTTTTTTATAACATTTAATGTAAAAGATCTAATCAGTGAAAGTTGAACTAATAAAAAACTTAACTTCTTTTCAGAAGTTGCTCGTCTCAACTACCTCGAAGTATAGTTTACATGAATGTCACAGGTGAAATCGGCGTAAAATTTTGTTTAAAACATTGTAATTAAAAAAAAAAGAAAAAAAAATTACAAAGCAACTATTATACAAAAAAAGTTTTTTTATCAAGTTTTTGTAATTTTTTATAGGGATGGTAAAATTTTTTATTAACTCTTGTTTTAAGGTAAAGCACAGTGCCTCCTTGCATTGAAAAAGAAGAAGCAGCGCCAAGCTCGCGAGAGATCGAGTGTCTGGCTTACGTACAGTTCGCGAGGCTTGATGACGCAAAGCTCGCCTTGTCCAAGCCCCAGAAGATGGGGAACAAAATCGTCGTCGTGACCTCGATGTCCGAGAACAACTTCCTGAAGGCCAAGGCCGACCGGGACCAGCTGAGCTCCCTCATGGACCTCGGTAACTATGACGTGCCCCCAAACTTTGACTGCGTCATTATGCGGGGCCTTCCCTACCGCACCCTAGAGCGTGACATCCTGGACTTTTTCACCGACATAGGTCTCGTGCCTAACCGTATCCACATGCTTCTCAACCACAACGGTAAGCTCGCTGGCGAGTGCTTCTGCGAGTTCTACAGCTGTGAGGACGCGGTCAGGGCGACTGCTAAGAACGGACGGCCTCTGGGCAAGAAGGCATGACTGAGCAGAACAAGCTCATGGACGGACACAACCACCCACCCTACATGCACGAGCGCGGTGGTCCCGGATTCCCACCCATGCACCAGGGCATGTACCCAGGTGGATCGCGCTACATGAGAGGTGGACCCATGGGAACAGAGCCGGACTGGCCGTCGGGAATTTGGGAGAATTCCCGATGGGCCGCGCGGCCGTAAGGCCGCGGGGCCGCCGGTGTCCCAAAAAAATTTTTTTTTGGATAAGTTGATCAGCAGGGGGAAACTGATCAGCTATCCCCCAAGCTCTAAACCCCCAAAACCCTGGACTCCCGAGTTCAACAAAAAACTGAATAGTTATCCCCCAAGCCTTGAACCCCCAAAACCCTGGGAGCCCGAGTTCAACGAAAAAACTGATCAGCTATCCCCCAAGCTCTGAACTCTCAAATACCCTAGGCGTCCAAGATCAATAAAAAAAATTGATCAGCTATCCCCCAAGCTCTGAACCCCCAAAACCCTGGACTCCCGAGTTCAACAAAAAACTGAATAGTTATCCCCCAAGCCCTGAACCCCCAAAACCCTGGGCGCCCGAGTTCAACAAAAAAACTGATCAGCTATCCCCCAAGCTCTGAACTCTCAAATACCCTAGGCGTCCAAGATCAATAAAAAAAATTGATCAGCTATCCCCCAAGCTCTGAACCCCCAAATACCCTGGACTCCCGAGTTCAACAAAAAAACTGATCAGTTATCCCCTAAGCTCTAAACCTCCAAAACCCTGGGCGTCCGATATCAATAAAAAAACTGATCAGTTATCCCCTAAACTCTAAGCCCCCAAAACCCTGGACTCCCAAGTTCAACAAAAAACTGAATAGTTATCCCCCATGCTCTGAACCCCCAAAACCCGGGACTCCCGAGTTCAACAAAAAACTGAATAGTTATCCCCCAAGCCCTGAACCCCCAAAACCCTGGGCGCCCGAGTTCAACAAAAAACTGAATAGTTATCCCCCAAGCCTTGAACCCCCAAAACCCTGGGAGCCCGAGTTCAACAAAAAAACTGATCAGCTATCCCCCAAGCTCTGAACCCCCAAAACCCTGGACTCCCGAGTTCAACAAAAAACTGAATAGTTATCCCCCAAGCTTTGAACCCCCAAAACCCTGGGCCCCCGAGTTCAACAAAAAAACTGATCAGCTATCCCCCAAACTCTGAACCCTCAAATACCCTAGGCGTCCGAGATCAATAAAAAAACTGATCAGTTATCCCCTAAGCTCTAAACCCCCAAAACCCTGGGCGCCCGAGTTCAACAAAAAAACTGATCAGTTATCCCATAAGCTCTAAACCCCCAAAATCCTAGGCCCCCGAGTTCAACAAAAAAACTTATCAGCTATGCCCCAAACTCTGAACCCTCGAATACCCTAGGCGTCCGAGATCAATAAAAAAAACTGATCAGCTACCTCCCAAGCTCTGAACCCTGGGGGATAGCTGATCAATTTTTTTGTTGAACTCGGGAGTCCAGGGTATTTGGGGGTTCAGAGCTTAGGGGATAGCCGATCAGTTTTTTTGTTGAACTCGGACGCCCAGGGTTTTGGGGGTTCAGAGCTTGGGGAATAGCTGATCAGTTTTTTTGTTGAACTCGGGAGTCCAGGGTATTTGGGGGTTCAGAGCTTGGGGGATAGCCGATCAGTTTTTTTT